>OX382305.1:0-2674971 GCA_947507805.1 Aporophyla nigra | reverse complement strand
TATAGTCGGCTAAGGTAATAAAGTGTTTACGACTGCTGACTGTTAGTCGCTTTGTGGTTGTAGTGTAGACACCTGATAGCTCTGAAGGTATAGGTGAAGGAAGGAGGGTTAATGAAGATGTGGAAACATTGAACATAATATTATTGTCTCTGGGGAACCAAGTGTGTAGTAAGTTACGTATGTGGAAGGGAAGAGCGTTTCGTAACGGGATAGATGATTTCATCAGTCAAATGTACTGCAGAGCTATTTTTTGCAATACACTGGGTATTGCAAAAAATTGCTCTGCCGTACATTTGGCCGTATAGGTACGGTTTGTGCACTTTTCTGTAAAACAACTGTTTTTTCTCTTTGATAACTGACGTAATCTTTCTACGCTAGGGGGTCACGTGTGTGTTGTAAGTAAACACAATGGAAATATAATAAAATGTCAATGATACAATAGGTAAAGGTCATTAACATTTAAGCAACTACAGATAAATTAATTCAGTGATTGATACAGGGTACCTAAATGTGATGTTACAAACATTGTAGGAGTTTCATTGTTGGATTTTCCTACAAATGTAATAAGTCATCAGTGTGTGAGTTAAAGTAATCACTGAACGTAAATAAATACCATAAAAATAAAAGATTAAAAAAAAAATTGTATGTCACATTTTCGTCAGCAGGCTACGATAGTCTCTAGACATCTTCTGAAAATGTTCCCCGTTTTAATTAATAGCAAAATATTGCAATTACATTTTTGAACTGAAAATTCTAACCATTCACAAAAAAAAATATACTGACTGAAATGAAAAATACATCCAAAATTCATTAAGGTCTAAAATACCTTCAGTCGTCTTACTAAATGCTTGGATAACTCCTGCAAACGTCAGCTAAAGCACCTTCACTTCCTGCCATAACTTCTGGAATAGCAACACGACGTTGCCGCTTTGGTGTCCATAAAGTTCAGTTCTTGCTTCTAGGAATAATATTGCTGCTTGTCTAAGTTATAGCTACTCCGCCTTTTCACATAACTCATACGAAACTGCGGCTAGACGCAACGGAATTACAAGAAGTATAAAAATGGTGGAAGCACCTGCATTAAATAAGCTGCTAAGTTAGGCCGGTGTTTCGTAGCAGCGTAGCAAAGAGCGGAGGCACTTTGAAAAAAAATTATAGTAGAACCGACCGCGTAGCGGTATCTACGATTTTTCGTAGCATTTTTTTTTTGGTACGGTGCTACGAGGGCTTGCTTCATGATGTTTGATCAAAAAGGTAATTCTCGTAATTTTTATAACGTTCACAGTTTGATCTAGAGTTACCTAGAGTTACCACACATTTTTGCAAAAGTTTTTGACAAATAGTTGTCGCCGAAAAGAGACTGCAACTAATTTTCAACGTTATGATTACGAGAATTGGCTTTCAGGTTTAGAAAGGAGTCTATGTCACATCAATCAACTCAGCCTATCGCAGTCCACTGCTGGACATAGGCCTCTCCCATGCTGCGCCACAACACCCTGTCCTCCGCCTTCCGCATCCAGTCTGTCCCAGCCACCTTTTTGGGGTCGTCGGTCCATCTAGCTGGGGGGCGTCCCACACTACGCTTGCCAATACGCGGTCTCCACTCCAGGACTCGTCTGCTCCATCCGCCATCGGTCCTTCGACAAACATGACCAGCCCACTGCCACGTCAGCCTACTTACCCAGCAAGCTATGTCGGTAACTCCAGTTCTTTTCCGGATAACATCGTTTCTGATCTTATCCATCAAAGAAACTTCCTATGTCACTTACAGAGACGAAATCATTTTATTATGAAATACAATTATTGTTAGCTCGTATAATATTATGTACGTTTTTTATTAAAAAAATAAAGATAACAATGAAGAAGACTAAGACTGTTAAAAACATATACTTACGAATCAAAATAAGGGTTACAAAATGGGTCTTTTTATACTCGTTCATTTGATCAGGATGTGGTTAATTCTAAGATTGGTTCCCGAAACAAACATTATTTTAATTTTCTATTATTATTAAATACCTAAAGAATGCCCCTGATGCCGCGACTAACGTGGGCCACCTACTGGAAAAAATAAAGTGTACGAGTATTATGCCACGAAAAGCAGAAGAAAGAAAGAAAGAAAGAAAAGAAAGAAAATTGCGTTTATTGGCACTATATCATTTTAAAGTAAAACCTTAAAACTAAAAAATATTATAAAGTTTCTGTTTCCGCACCACTATTCGCTCAAAGCGTGTTTCCGAAAACTAGTAACGTATAACCGCAGCCTTAGAAGTAGCTATAAACCAGTCCGCTCCCAGACGCCTGGTGTTAGCGGCGCCTTAACTTTTGTTCACCGCGCTCCGAGCAAAAATGTGGCACCTGCATACCACAGCTCGCACCGCCACACAGAGATGATTTAGTATTATTTAAGACGTTTTCTCTGAAAACATTCTCAGGTTCTGCTCCTTACACTTTGTGGTGACGATTTTTTATCGTTGGAAGATTTTCGGTACCAGCTGTTTTCAGCAGGGTAATTGCAACAATAGGCTTTTGGGTAATTGCGTAACACATTTTCAGAAGGAGGACATATTGACAGTTCAACAACATTCATTACGGTAATTACGTTGTTGAAAAGATAAATTACTCAAACATAAGAAGCAGTGGATCAGTGATATCTTTCAAAATGATGCACATTATCTGTTTTACGCCAATTAGGTTGCGCGGTTGACACGATATAATAACAGACTAGTTGTTTACGGCGGTTAATCATGCAATCATGTGAACAGCTCCACCCATACTAATATTATGAAAAAGACAGTTACTCGGTCTGTCTGCTATCTTTCACGCGTGAACGGCTGAACAGATTTCGATGAAACATGGCACTCAAGACCTTAAGACCAATTCTCGTAATTAAAAACGTTCAAAATCTAGTCACAGTCTAACCTCGGCGACAACCAAATGTCAAAAACCTGTCAAAAATGTATGGAAACTCGAGGTATTTTTAACAGATTGAGAGCAGACTGTGAAAAACTACGAGAATTATGTCTCTGATTTAGGGCAAATGATTTTTGTTCAACACGGTAGTAGGTACGTTCCCGTGGAATAATTTCCAAAGCGCGGGAAGCCGCGGGCTAGGGCTAGGTTAAACATAAAAGTCTGAGGATGCGAGCTAGTAAGATACTTTGAACAGTGAGTACGCTTCCTTAGTATAATTATGTTTTCAGTAAACTTGCAGACGATGGAAGTTAAGCCAAGTTTTTCGTCGGTAACCGCTCCCACACATTAGGTTTTTGTGCATATACTTGATGAGATTTTAATATCTAAGTGTTTTGGTAGTTAGAGAGATCATCATCTGCCTAGCCTGTTCGTTGTTCCGTGGGTCGGCTTCCAGTCTAACCGGATGCAACCGAATAGCAGTATTTTACATATAGGGACTTCCTATTTGACCTCCACAACACAGTACATTTCCACCCATATTTGCCTTGTTTATACTTTTTGTAGGCCGTCCTTCATTCATCCTCTGAACATGACTAAACCATCATTTTATGTACTTTAAGATCAAAATTTTGCAATATTCACAATCAGTGACCTTAGGGCCAACTATTGTAGTTCTTGCATACATTCACAAGTAAAAAACTGTCTAGACCTTACAATAAAGCCAACTGCGCCAGATAAGAAGAACGTTTTTGTAACCCAATTGGCAATTCAGGGCCAGAGTTTTACCGCGCTGGTATAATATATTATGTAAATATTTCGCAGGCCTTAAAACCGTATGTAAACAATGCGTTAAAGTTTGATTCACAAGTAAAAATATAGAACAAGGCAAATTTAAGTGGAAATGCCGTGATAGGTCACCTTAGAAGGACATATAGTGACCTTATTGGTGATGTTCTTCAGAAAGGTCAGGTGCGTAGTACTTACGACCGGCGTACGTATATGACCAGTATAACAATTACCAATGGCTATAAGAGTAGAGGGAGACCAAAAAAGCGATGGATGGACTGTGTGAATGGTATGGATAGAAAGGGGGTGACTACCGAGATGACAAGTAATAGAGAAGTGTCGAAGAAAAGAACGTGAGCGCCGACCTCAAATAAATATAAACGTAGTAGGATAAGGGTAAGAGAATCATGAATGAACGATTCAAATACATTCGACGGGCTATCGTTTCGATAATGACACATTTCTATAACCTGATTTGCCTTGCCTTGCCCTCCACAGCAAACAGCCGTCGGAAGAACAGCGGTCGTCGATTTAAACTGACAAAATTATCAGGTTTTGGATTTGTAAACAGCGTTTATAGGACTTCTAAGATAACATTGGTTGATGTTGGCTTCGTTACTGAAGCATATCGAATGGTTGTGAATATATATGCTGATGTATGAACGTATATCAAGCAAATGAATGCGGATCGTAGCAGGTGGCGTTTTGTAGTTGCCACCACCCCCATTTGGAGAAGGCGCTAGTTTATGTGTCTATGTATGTAAAAATGTTGCAAGTAAGATTAAAGGAGCATGACCTATAAGCTACTTACTTCAACACATAAGGCTTATGCAAAACAGCTGATAGAAAATACGATGGTTTTTGCATTTCTTAAGGATTTTTTTGTTCGTCTAGTGAAAATGTGGCGCCTGCATTCAGGATGAAGCTGTCCCACTTTAAAGCACTATGATTTAAACCTGTTTACGTCGTGAAAAATGCTAAAGACGTGTTTCAGAAACACGTCACGACGACGCGACGAGGAATTTTTCATGTATATTTTTCCTATGTCGTCAATATGAAACCTCGTCTACAGATTCCTATTTCGCTCTACGAAAAATGTATTAGCTACAGAATACCTCTGCTAAGTTTAGCAGATGTAAAGGTAAAGGTAATAGAAGCCATTTTTACATATTATACCGACGTGTGGACTAGCTTAGCTATTCAGGGTCAAATTCAAATAGCTAACAACACTCCACAGACGTGACTGTTTCGTATCTAAACACTGTTGAAACTAAAAAAATATTGTTGAATTTTTCCTTGGGGTAACATCCGTAGATAGGTATTGCAGTTTGAGTACCTATTGAAAATCTTTTTTTTTTTTGTGTGTAAACTTTATATACTTGTTAGTATCAATAACTAAACTCGGTAAAACAAAAATTAAATGTATTTTTATGACGATCGACATTACGCCAAAAAAAAACAACAATTATTTTGTGATCTTTGACGATCATTGCAGGGTGTTATAAGCCCGGAAGGCCGACAACAAGTCTTACCAACGGGTATTATGTTAACCAGTTACTGGGTGGTGAAGATCAGATAAGCAGTCACTCCATGTAAAACAGACTTATTCATCTGCATCCGGGTATACTGGAAGCCAACCTCAACATAGTTGGGAAAAAGCTAGGCAGATGATTATTAAATTTTTCATGGCATGCAATAAATATAAAAAAATATATTTGGCTAAGCTATAAACTAGTAAAGACATCCAAGCTATTCCAGACTAGGTAGAACATATAATGGGTAGTCTGTTCGGCTTATCGCGAAGTCTCGATGCTATGTATAGCATGTCCTTCACATTATGTCTATCGACAACAGACCTTGTTCGTACAGTCATGTATTATTAATATGCATTAAGGCTCCCACAGACAGGCAGGCGCAACGCTACGGTGCGATTCTGGTAGTTCAATTTCCATGAAGTTTTAATAAAAAGTTTTCTATTAGAGTCGCTTCGCGCCTGCCTGTGGGAGCCTTTACTTTATAACATTGTAAATTCTAGTTTATTTACATAAATAAGTAATATATTTACCTGGTATAACGATTCTTTCACATGGTGATCAAGAAGAAGATATCCAGGATTTTCGAACGGTAAACCTATCAACGTATTGCAATTACCTATTCATTTACCTAAGTCGGTAGTTAGGGAAATCTTGGAAAAATATTTGAATACGCCCGTGCTCTGCATACATTGCATAGTGAATAGTCTATCCAATCTTTGAATGAATCTTTTACCACACTTAGACTTTTCCCAAGTATGGTCAACAGTCTAACCGGATGCAATACCCAAGAATGTAAGCCAGGACCAACTGATGCACTAAGGAATCTCGATATATAAAGATAGTCATGCATACACGGGCCCACTGCGGCAAGTTAACCTGATAAATCGACCCATGTTGTTGTTAATACTTAGCCACCAGCCCCTCTGAATGGGTCATCTACCTTGTGGAAAACGATATCAGACGTTTGCCCATAATGTACCCCAGACTACCTTCCTACTTCGCCTTATCAGAAAGGAATGGTCCTTGCTAAAGCTATATGGAGCAGTTCCGCAAAGTAAACGCAGGTTCTGATAAGCCATAAGGTGTTCAGGTAGTACTTAAATGTAAACATTTTCTAGTAGGTAATAATATTGTGACTTGACCTACTTTTGCGTGCTATCAAGCTAGTAATTCTTGAAAGACTGAAAGAGTGATTGTCAGAAGTGCACGTTTTCATATACATATTATAAAATATTATAATTGGTTATAGCGCGTCGTGTATGCCTTGCTAAAGCAACATCAACAATAACGTAACTTACATAACATCACGCCTTCTTTCCCCCAAGGGTTAGGCAGGGGTATACTAATACTCCCTCCCAGTGGGTTCCCGCATTGACGAGGCGGGGGGGCTCAATAGCCGTGGTTTAGAACCCCACGGTGAAGCTAAGAGGAACCCGAGGAGGGGCCGCTCGTCAGGGCTTTTCCGCTCAAATCCGACGATGTAGCGGCCAACGCGGTGTCGTTTGGCGACATCGCGAGGGTTGGAGGCCACGGTGGGAGAGGAGTAGTATTGAGATGCGCCGCTCTCCCTACCTTCCGCGGCCTGACGGGGTCGCCACCGTCCGATGGCGAACGCGGTGGGGCCGTAGGGGAGGAGGAGTGTTGGTATAGCGCTGGCCACTCTCCCTATCCCCTGCGGCCGAAAAGTGGTAGGCGGCGGGGCCACAGTCCTGACCCGTCGTAGGTGGATCAAGGGTGCCATTCAAGGGGTCGTCTAGCGCCCATGTGCTAATTGGTCCCCGGGGTGGTCACGGCGTGTTATGTGTTCATGCGCGCCGTGAATGGGGGTATCCCCCAGAGGTGGGTCCGGCGACGGACAGCCGCAGCGGCCGGCGCAGCCGGTTCGCGGAAGAGTTTTTCGTTCCCGTGTTCGCGCCATACGCGATGTAGGAGGACACCGTGGAGTTTTAGTGGGTTGGAGTCCCACATAACTGCGCTATTTCCCCTTAGTAGTGCAGTATGCATGACCATTTCTCGACGATAAAAACAAAAAAAGGGTTTTACTTATACTGCCCCGAAATTTCCCTGGTTATGTTTAAGTCCCAATTTGTTGGGTGATTTTCCGGGCACAGATCTAAACTCCGGGCTTTTACTGAGAATTTTCTAATGGAAAAACCACTTTGCTCGACCAGTCAATCGAACCTAGAACCTCATTCTTAGCAGTAGCGCTTACGTCAACTAGACCAATGAGGCAACGATTAATCTACATTACAAACTTAGAGACTCCAGTATTTCAATAATTCTTCTTCCAATTGCTTGCTAGACTAACAAAGTTGACTGTTCTTACCCTGATGACCTAACATGCGGATCAATTTTATGGAAAAGGGCAACTGTATGGCCTACTAACCTATCGTTGCATTTACTTTCAAGCTATTTTCGTACCGTATAGCCGCTTCAAGCGTAGGTAACCATTTTATCAAGTAACCGCTTTGTCAAGCGTTGCATCACTGACTGCCCAGTTTTTCTCATCTTGTTTTAATTTCATCTACTTTCCAACAATTAAGCTTTGAAACGTGCATGTAGTTCTGCACCCTAATTGCGAAACGCACAATTTATCAGAATCTGAATGGGATTGAAGATTTCTAAACCATTGCGTCATTTGTTCGAATAAATTGTCGCCTCAGCAACGTAAATAATAAACAACATTTTGTTTAACTATGAATATTAAACCAATTCGTACCGATAAAAAGTTCCGCAATTACCCCTCTGTTGTCAAATAAAACACTTGATCAAACTGCTTAAGACATACCTCTAATTAAATAATAAGGGTGGCCTTGCAACGCTACGTCTTCCAGTACGCGGTCGCCTCTCCAGAACATGGACCGATGACCTACTAAATCCGCTGGATGCGAGAAGCACAGAATCGGTCGAAGAGGCGGTTTTTTGGGATGGCCTATGTCCAGCAGTGAACATTATTTGGCTGAAATGATCTGAAATGATGATGATAGCTCAGTTCTTTAGATCTTCCTTTAATTACTTATCTTTACTATCTTTTTATTTTTATATGAGAATGCATTTTTGGCGTCTATAATTTCGATAAAATACTAGCGCAAAATATTTTCGAGGGATGTGTCATATTTCATTCTTAATTTGCCAGTATCGATACTTGGTCCCGGGAGACAAGAGTTTATATCGCAATAATGCTCACAAAATTGCCGGTAACCTCATAACTTCGAAAAACAATACCCAAAGAAAAACAGTTTTCATGAGTGCAATAAATAACAATTGATCGATCGTTCTCGAGGACGGCCCCCTTCTCAATGACCCTTACGATGTCGCATGGCCGCAATTTCTATACAACATTTATTGAATTTCAGCCATAATCAATCTACCTATCCTGGGGTAGTCTTTTCCCAACTGTGTTGGGGTTGGCTTCCAGTCTAACCTACATAATCTACCTTTAATGTTCCCACTGCTGGGACACAGGCCTCCTTTGGTGAAAAGAAGTGGGCCGTAATTTACCACGCGGGCCCAGTCCGGGTTAGTAGATGACATATGTCTTCGAATTTTTGGTTCTAGGACATTCCGGTTTCCTCACGGTTTATTCCCACTAAGTAAAGCACCACTCTGGGCTCACTCTTAAGTGACGGCGTTACCAGTAGCCCTATTACTTAGCTTTACTTAGTGGGAATAAACCGTGAGGAAACCGGAATATCCTAGAACCAAAAATTCGAAGACATAATTATGTCATCTACTAATCCGGACTGGGCCCGCGTGGTAAATTACGGCCCACTTCTTTTCACCAAAGGAGGCCTGTGTCCCAGCAGTGGGAACATTAAAGGTAGATTATGTAGAAGCCACAGAACAGATAATCTGTTCTGTGGTAGAAGCGGTGCCCACCAATGCACCTGAATACCAGTATTTTACATGAAGCAACTGTCTGTCTGACCTCCACAAACCAATTACTGGGTAACAACCTCATCAAACCGTTTGCTGAAATTGACATGCTTTAAGATTTTAGCACGTTTTGTTCACGTTTTTCTACAAAACGTTGCTCTTTAATCTTGATAAGACGGGTTGTCAGACTTTTAGGCTTCTAACTGACTATCCGTAACCACTGTTAAATATGTACAAATGACAGCGGGGACCAACGGCTAAACGTGCTTTCCAAGGCACGGAAGCGTCTCAATATTGAATAGTATGTCACCCATTTATCGATCAGGGTGAGCTACGTTTACCAAGGTCGATTCGGACCATGGTAAACGTAGCTTACCCTGATCGATCGAATCGTATGGCTATTATTACTTAGCCACGAGCCCCTCAGAATTTTGGCCACAATACCGCTACCAATTCGTCTATTTCTGTACATTGTCATAACTGGGAAAATCTAATCAAACTTCGTCTAGACGGTAATAAGGATCTGGTTCAATTTCGGCTGGTTTCAAGTTACAACAGTTATGACGATCAGAACAATTCTTTGTTTTATCTTCTTTTGGTGTTTGAGTAATTTATCATGGCTCAATCTTTCTTTATAAAGTTTTGATGGAGGATTATTTATTTCTCGTATTGTTTTAATACAATTTAGGTTTTATTCATGACTGGCGAGGTTTATTTATGAACGGGCCTGAAGTAAAAAGTTTTATAAGACTGCTAATAAAGAGCGTGCTACATAACAACATGTTTCAATTTTCCAACCTTCTAGCTGTTGCGTTGAAATTTCACAAACCAAAATGTTTCTTTAAAACATTCTTCTAAAATATTCAAAATCAGTGGCAAGTACCTCGCCGTAGTCGCCGAGTTCGGAAGCCAAGCCTCATAAAATAAATGGCGGGTCATATTCTCTACATCCTGTGTTTAACCTTCTAAGTGGAACACACCACGTCCTCACATAACTCACGATTAACGCCGAGCATAACCGAGTATTGCCGAGACCCCACGCGTTTCCACGTGGGGAAAAATAATGTTTATTATAACTGCCCTTTTATGCACTGCGGTGACCTTGGAACCTTTACATAATAGTATAGTACTGCTTACTTTTAATAATGTTGAGCACTTCGTTGTATACAGAAAAATAGTTTTAATAAAGACAGCGAAAGAAATGAGATCCGACAAAGATAACAATAAAACAGAAAAAAAGGAGTAAATCTTGAAAACTCCATCTAGCTCTTATCTGACTAAAAGCTATTAGTTAATCTTACCATATCAAAGATTAAAACTCATGGCAATCCACGGTTCACTTACGCCTTTTCAATTTGGATGAGGCTACTAAATTGAATCGTGTAGACATAAAAGGGAATGAATCAATGCCGGCCATACCCTTTTAATCCCAATTAATCAATCTGGCTGAATCATGTATTATTCCCATTATATCATATTTTAATGCGCAATTTGGTCAGAAGCCTCGATAAGCTATCAATCAGTAACGAATTAATACTTACTAGTGAGTATCGGCGGCAAGCCATTATTTGTTAAGCCAAACATTCCCCGTAATAGATGACCCTCATTAATTACCTGTTCTACCTTGCAATTGCTTTGTAATTAAAGTTTCCTAATGCCTACAGTCTTGACTGATATGGATGATTGGAGATTTAGCAGCTTCTTTTAATCCTTTTCTGCGAATCTATACTAATATTATAAAGCTGAAGAGTTTGTTTGGTTGAACGCACTAATCTCAGGAATTACTGGTCCGAATTGAAAAATTCTTTTTGTGGTGGGTAGCCTATTTATTGATGAAGGCTATAGGCTACATAACACCACGCTACGATCAAAGGGAGCGGAGCAGCAACGCAAAATGTTCGAAAATTGTCAGGCAATTCGATGTGACGGGAAGGGTCAGGGGAGCAAAAATTTGACGCGGACGAAGTCGCGGGCAGAAGCTAGTTTATTATATTTTTGGGGTAATCATATAAATTACGAAGGATTTTCCTTAAGTGTACTTGAGTACTATTCTTCTACTTCGTCGTTTGCTCACTCCTGAGGAAGTCTCCAACTGTGCAGTCTTCTAAAGTGTGGACAGCCAGATGCTGATGCCTGCATTAGTCTTCTATATTGTATCTGACCACATTGCCGACTTTCCAAACACTTTTCCTCCGAAAACACCCCAAAACTTATATACCCGAAATATTTATCCCCTATTCATACGAAAATGACCCACAAATTCAATGACACTAACAAACTCAACAAGGTTTCCCGTCCTGAAATGAAGTCTAATGTCGGATACTCGGGATCCAACGAATAGTCCCTAACACAATTTTCTTACAGGACCATTTTACTTTAATTTTACGCAAGGAAAACCGATGTCGGCTCGCTGCTTGCTAGTCAACCATAAATTACCCGAAACTTCCACATAAATAAAGTGCTGGATAACAGGTACACTTTCAGGTTTAATTTATTCTTCAGTGTCGATGTAGGAAACTACTTCTGTAGAATATACTACCTAATTCAATTTAAAAGTTCTCTCTCAATTCGATCACTCCTCTCCAATAGCAGCACTACGCTTTTTCGTATCATAAATCAGTGTTTGTGGAACAACAATATCTTGCAGAGTGTTTTTGACAGGAAAACGAACACTTCAGGTAGATTGCTTGTCCTAGATAAATACCTGTTTACTCCACAAGAGCTATACCTAAGCTTGATAATATTATTCCAAGCCCATGTTTATTTTATCAGATCGTCGAGCGCTTCAAATGGGACGCTCAATTTACGCCAATCAGATAATGGAGCCTTCAGTGTGAGCTAATCGAATCTTTTAAGGTCCTATGGCTCTTTTGAGTTGTAATTTTTATTTACACATTGTATCTGGTTTGTTGTTGGTTTGAAGGCATGTTATATTAATCCCCGCACAGGGGCTTTTTTTCTGTGTTGGAAATCATCAAACGACGTCCCCGCTGTGGGCGAAGCGGGAGAGCGTGTCAAACTTTTACAGACTTAAACCCACACATGTTCCTTCAGTTGCCTGTGCCAAGGCCACGGTAACTCTTTCGAAAAATCGGCGACCCTGGCAGGACAAATATCATACCCGCACTGGGCCTGCTTAGTGGATTACGGCCCTGTCCCTCCTACCGAGAAGAGGCCTGTGTCCAGCAGTGGGAACATTATAGGGTCATTATGTTTTGTATCTGATTTTTAAGGAAAGTTTGGTGTATGAATGTTGATGGTGGCCATAAGAGTAGGGCACGACCAAACAAACGATGGATGGACTGTGTGAAAGATCATATGGCTAGAATGGGCTCGACTACCGAAATGACGACTACTAGAGAAGTATGAAGAAAAATACATGTTGCGCCGACACCAAATAAATCGGGAAAATGGCATGATAATGATTAGTGTCAGGCTTGCAAGTCAATATCACACGGTTCACCACCGCCAAATAAGACCGAGTTATCTAATTTGGCACAACATTCAATCACGCGGAAAGTCCTGAACGATAAACCGTTTGATTTACAAGAAATCAATCAATTAGGAAATTATTTCAGCTTCTAGCTTTCGCTGCTAAAGCGGTCACGAAACAACTAAAACCGTATATTAATAGTGCCTTACTGTTAGAAGAGACAGATAAATAGAGATACACAGTTCGAATTAATCGCAGCTTATTTTTAATCCGACTACTCCTGAACTTAGCTCTAAGTGGTTGTATAAAAGTATTTTTAGAGCCTAGACTGGTCGATATAAACTTAAGCGAACAAGAGACGTTTTGTCCTTGATGATACTTAAGAGATTGCCGTCTTGTCGCGAAAAGGTTTAATTTTAGCATGTCAGCGAAATTTCCTTGTTCCAGCGTTTCCAAGTTGAAATGTGGATTTAGATTCCTTCAACGTTCCAAAGTACTAGTAGAGAAATTCGAGTAAACCAAGTAGGTACGCAGACCAATTAGAGGAAAAAAGCTAACGTTTGACTGACAGGACAGTTGACTCATCGTAAGTCATTCTACATATGTACACACGGTCAAGAGTGTTTACTCCTGTTAGCTACAACGAATAACGATTTACTGACACCATGGCGTCTCCGAAGTCCCAAATCAACATAATATACAAAAATAACACATGGTGACTTAGTAAAACGGCAATGTTACTAGGAGAACTTAGATGCAAGATCAAGCGAAGCGGGTTCTGAACTTGGGGCAACCAGACTGGGACGGTTAGGTTATAAGAGGATCCTCCATCCTCTGCGTGATTACCTTTTTGACTACGCTTTAATAATATTGCTGGGAAGCAAATTGAGACCCGCCATGTGATCTTCCCCATTCTCAATACTCCCACAATCCCGAAAGAAACTAGCGATTTTTTCTGGGCAACTAAGATTTTGCGGACTTTGGATTTTTTTTAAACACATTAAAAAGAGTTTTTCTATCCAAAATAAAAAACTATAAAATAGCTCCGGGTGTTAAACACAGTGGTTCATTTAACTGCCCAAAAATCATACCCCAATGACAGAGTGAAATATATGTTTCAGCATTATACTTTGTTATAGACATGACTAAAACCGATAAAAGTATCGCCAACGTCTTAAACCTCACCTAGTGCGTGACTAAAAAGGAAATCTTTTATTACTTAATATTTTAAAGAGGTATTTGTGAGATTCTATGTAGGGGTTTTTTTTTATGGGTGGGAAATCGTCAAATGACGTCTCCCGCTCTGGATGGAACGGAAGGCGATGTCAGACTTTTATTGACTAAAACCCACCCGTGTTTCTTCAGTTGCCTATATGCCAGGAGCACGGTATCTCTTTCGAACACATCTCGCGACCCTGGCAGGATGTAGATCTTCGGAACTACTGATCCAATTCAGAAAATTATTTCACAAATGGGGAGCTACAGTGTTGCTGACTTTCGTAGGATATATACGTATAAATGTTATGTTAAAACAACAAACTTCACGTGGAAGAAGTCGCGAGCAGAAGCTAGTTACCAATACAGCCATTTCACGCAAGTGATAAAAAACTTGAGTTTGTGGACTTGTTTACAGCCTGCCACTCCACATAACGTTTCATTTTATTGCTAATGGCTATGATGTAATAGCTAATCAAATCAAGCGTGATGTGATAACAGATTACTACCCAGTTTAAGTATAATGTAAGTACTTACCTGGTTTTAGTGATGTAAGCGCTATCGCCATACAAAGAGAGGTTATGCAACTGTTTGTAAACATAGGTCTTAAAGGTTTCTGATAAGTTACATCTGATAATATCTTGTGATTTGTTACAAATGCTAATTGAAATATCACTGGCAACAAAAAAAAATGGTTCCGTGTGGTGCCCAACGTAAAGAATAGTAACATTCCATTTCTTCCCTTGGGTATCGTTAGAGGCGACTAAGGGACTTAATAGAGAATGGGCAGCTGCTTTCTGTATGCATTTTTACCACCATACTGCGATCGCCAACTCGCCTGCCAAGCGTGGCGATTATGAAACCCCTCCAAGTTGGGGGAGGTTTATGTCCAGTGGACGTCATTGGGCTGAAATGATGATGATGATGAAAAGAAGAAGAGAAGCAAATTAGAAACATTGATCAAAATCAAATCAAAATATTTTTATTTCACATAAACCTACAAGGGCACTTATGAAACATCAGAAGCTAGGTGCACGGTTCCAAATTGTTGATTCCTATGGAGAAGAGCCGGCAAGAAACTCCACGGTTACTCTTTTAAAAATATATGTGATATATCACATATACAGGGTGTGGCGTAAGTAATAGTTCACCGTTCAGGATTCGATGAACCAGATAATTAACTATAACAATTAAAAATTTTAACCATATTTACCCAAATTCTTTTTTTACAAAAATTGCTCTTGAACTTGATGGTGTGTTAAAAATTTGGGTTAAAATTAGAGAAGAACCAACTTTTTCTTCAAAAGAGCTGAATTTACATAAAAAATCATAATTTGTCATGATAGCTCTAGTATTCAGCAGTAATTAACAGAAATCAAAATGAAAAAATAATGGTTTTTGTTGAAACTACAAACAAATATGTAATAAAAGGTAGAAATTTCGTAAATAAAAGACAAAAATAAAATATTTTCGGAACCCTTGGGTAAAAATGTTTAAAATTTTTAATTAATATAGTTAATTATCTGGTTCATCGAATCCTGAACGGTGGAACACTAGTGGCGCCACAC
Source organism: Aporophyla nigra (assembly GCA_947507805.1). Taxonomy (NCBI): domain Eukaryota; kingdom Metazoa; phylum Arthropoda; class Insecta; order Lepidoptera; family Noctuidae; genus Aporophyla; species Aporophyla nigra. The sequence goes on along the minus strand of OX382305.1, from coordinate 2,659,645 downwards.
CCTGTATATGATAAAATCATAGGTGGTCTTTCAAACTCCTGACATATCAGTCGGAAACCTTGATTCACATAACAAAACAACAGGTTCATACGCTGAATAACTAAAATGGGAAAAGAAAAGCCTTCTCTATTGTTGTCTATTATATGCTAATAAACGTCAGCCATAACAAACAACTCCTAAACATAAATTAACCACTGGACGGAACAGGGTAGCTTAGTTTCCGCTTGCTGTTGTACCTTGCATAACTATATTCGTGGATAAAGTGCTGTAACATAGAACAAACAACAAAAACAATGGAATTTCTTGTGTCCTCTAACAAATTCCTCAGACATCTCTGTTGGAGACCTTCACTTGTTCAGTCAACATCAATCAGATTGACAGTTTCAAAAGCTAATACATCTAAAATAGGTTAAAATAATCAAAGCATTATTAACCTTTGTTTTTTCTAAAATGTCAACCAAAACAAACATTGCTCTTGGAAGTAGACTACCATGAACCATTCCGGAACAGGGTAGCATAGTTTAGCCAATTGCTTGCTTTTGCATACAAATTCTTGCCGGTGTCCCTCGCTACTTATTCTGTGTACTGACACAACAATTTCTATGCATAAAGTGCTGTAACTTGGTATTTATATACAACTGTTGATACCTAGGCCCGGCAGACGTGGGCCACTCCATATCGATCGCAGTTCAAGGCTTGAACCAAGGCCGCCCGATGCCTACATAATTCGAAGCCCGGCCTAAACGGTGCCGGTGCCACTAAAATTGCCTTAGCAAATATTGGACTTCGGCAGAATTGAGTTACGGGCATTATTCTGATTGCTTTTCATGTGAATTTTTCCACTTTGAATTTTTGGGAGCTTAGCAAAACAATATTGGAAATGAATTATTACCTCACAATACACTACAAGAGTTTTTGTAGCTCTCTGTGGAGCTTCTGATATAGCAAACGGTAACCAAGATATTAAACGTAAAAAAATTGAAAAAATCCCCGATTGTGCAGTAGGATATTATTGGGCATCCTACTCCACCTTCGTTCCTTCGGCTCACTCCGTTCGCCTCGTCACTCTCGGTGAAGTAGAATACCCAATAATATAAATGAAATGTTATGGTTTGACGCGTTTTTCACTATTTTAGTTCTAAAAGTCAATATTACCTTTGCCTTATTTTACCATAATACTCACTATTTTATATTGAACGACATCCATGGTCAGGTTGCTCGTACATTCGTTCCAGTTAGCGATTATGAGTTATAAAGGTTAATGTAATACTTCAATTGACTCATTATTAATTTAACCGTTTCAAGCAGTCATCATGAAATTTGTAAAACAACCACAATCGTTACATGTAAACAAACTTTATGTTCATTCTCAGGAGACTGGTTTTCGTCATGGTGAATTATTACCTAAATCGGTACGATGTATTATTTGCGGGCCATCAAATTGCGGAAAAACTAATTTATTAATTGGTCTTCTTATACATGAGAATGGTTTAAGATTTCAAAATGTTTATGTTTATTCAAAAACCTTGCAACAATCCAAGTACGTGTTTTTAGAAAAAGTCTTGCAACGTGTACCAGGCATTTCATTTCAGAAATATCATGAAAATGAACAAGTTCTGAGTGTTCAGACCGCAAAACCAAATTCTGTAATCGTATTTGATGATGTTGCTTGTGAAAATCAAAATAGTATGCGTGATTATTTTGCTATGGGGAGACACAAGTTCATCGATTGTTTTTATCTAAATCAGACGTATAGTAAAATCCCTAAGCAGTTAGTAAGAGACAACGCAAACCTAATCGTACTTTTTAAACAAGATGAAAGAAATATGAGACATGTGTATGAAGAACACGTCAACACTGACATGACATGGATTGAATTTCGGGAAATGTGCTCAAAAATATGGAGTATACCTTTCAATTATGTTGTAATTAATAAAGATTGTTCCAAAAACAAAGGATGTTATAGAAGTAAATTTGATACGTTTGTAGTCTTTAAGAACATGACTTTATACCTATATAAGGCTATAACCTGTCTGACATTATTATTCACCGTAAGACGCTTAATCAATTACAACCTGTTTTACCATTATGGAAAAATCATTGAAACGACAAATTGTTGATGCAGCAGAAGCAGTAAAGATAAAAGTACGAAAAATGAGAGATACTGAGATTAACAATAAACAAGCACTGGAATCTGTTTTCAAACCTGTAACAGAACCTCTCAACATAATTGCTAATGCTAGTAAGCAAAGTCCTCTCCTGCGTGTTAGTGATGATTTTGCTGATGTTCCGTTTGTTAACGAAAAATTGCAGAAACAAAGAACTGGTAGCGCAGGAAGTAATGATAATAATGACGATGAAGACAAATATGAATCCGATATCAACAGTGACTCTTCTTATGAATCAGTAGTTGAAAGTAATCCAGACTGTGATACGTCCTCCTGGTCAGTGTCTTCAGAAGCGTTGGTAGATATTCCATTTGGAGTTAGAGCAGACCGCGGGAAACTGCTTTTAGGTTCTGCTTGCATAACGATCAACGATCAATACATCACCGTGGCTGGACGTAAATACCGAAATACACCTGGATTAAAACAGTTGTTGCTTAAGAAAGATGTAGACTTAAGTTTGGTTACAAATAGTGATATGGAAAATTATAAGTTGATGCTACTTGATACAAATGCACATCGTCGAGACTATGAGCCCAGTAAGCCAATAAAAAGTAATAAAGGACAAAAATATATGCAAGTTATTAAACCTCTTTTTAAACTGAAGAATGCAGTTCAGGGAAAGGGTCTACCGTTACTAAAAAAGTGGAGAAAAGACGTAGATTTAGTGTACTGGGATAATCGTAATGAACTAGTGGAAAGGTTGAAATTATTAATTGCATCTAGAGATGCTGGCAACACCGGATTAGATAATGAAATTATATCAATCATTGAAGAATTGCGTGAATGTAAGATTATAAATAAATAAATGTTTAAAAATCTGTTTATTTTGTCATCAGCCTCTCGATACAATACACCTTAAACATGAACGTAGACAAATTCGGACACTACATTCACAAAAGAATGCGTTTATCAGAGTTATTTGATTTTAATGAAAATGCATTGTTAAAATCAGAAAACGGAGATTTTGATTTAAAAACATCAAGAATGACAGGAATTACATCTCCAATAGAATCAAACGATGCTGTGAACAAGGATTATGTAGATCGAATGAATGCTAACACGTTAAAAGAATTTAATAATCTTTTTGTGAATAAAGATTATGTAGATCGGTTGAATGCTAATATGTTTAAAGAGTTTAATAGTCTGATTGGTACATTGCGTACTCAAATCATAAAAGATGCAAAGGGTACAGTTGAAGCTACTTTAAAAGCAAGGATACCTGAGGTTTCAACTCATTTGCAAGATAAGTTTTATACTAAAGCAGAGGTAGATAAATTACTTCAGAAATCTCCATAATGGTGAAACAGCAAATTGTAAATGAAATACACAAAGCGACACGAAGAAATTTCCCTCGACGTTCTGTTATTCTGAAAGGAATCCATGACTTATGGCAAGCAGACTTGATGGACATGCAAAACCTGAGAAAATATAACAAAGGTTATAATTTCATCCTAGTGGTGATTGACTGCTTCTCAAAGTATGCCTGGGCTGAACCGTTAAAATCGAAAAATAAATTTGATGTTACTCGTGCATTCAAACATATACTGCTTAGTAGTTGTAATAATCCTGTTAATTTACAGACTGATATGGGAACAGAATTTTATAACATCACTTTTCAAACGCTTATCAAAAAGCACAACATTAACCATTACTCATCGTTTTCTACTAAAAAAGCATCAATTGTAGAGAGACTGATAAGAACTTTAAAAAATAAATTATATAAATATTTTAGTTTCAGTGGAAACTATAAGTGGCTAGGTCTACCATTGGAAGATACACTGAAGAGATATAACAACACAAAACATCGTACTATTCAATTTAAACCGGTTGATGTGAATAAATGTAACGAACAAGTTATCAAAGAAAATATAAAAAAAATAAACAAATATGATTTAGTTCAGTGGAAGCCTAAATTCAAAGTTGGTGATTGTGTTCGTATAAGTAAATTCAAACATAATTTTGAGAAAGGTTACACTCCTAATTGGTCAACTGAATTATTTATTATAAAAAAGATAAATAAAACCTTACCAGTGACATATCACATAGAAGATCAACGAAAGCAAAACATATTAGGAGCTTTTTACGAACAAGAACTGCAAAGATCTAATTATCCTGATGTGTATTTGATAGAAAAGGTTTTGAAAAAGAAAGGAAATAAATTGTATGTGAAATGGTTAGGTCTAAGCAATGCAGAAAACAGTTGGATTGAGAAAGCTGCAATAATGAACTAACTATTATAAAACCATTTTCATTTGAAATCATATCATTCTAATTTGAGTAATGCAAGGGGGTGGACTAGTTAACAACATAATTAACAATCTACCATTCGAAGTGCACTTGCCAGGATACAATTATTGTGGACCAGGAACTAAACTTCATAAACGCTTGGCGCGAGGTGACCGAGGTGTAAATAAGCTAGACGAAGCTTGCTTGCAACACGACATTGCGTATACAAACCATACAGACGTATCAAATCGTCACAAAGCCGATTTACAACTACTTGATATGGCTAAACAAAGACTTAAATCAAAAGATGCAGGGAAAGGTGAAAAACTTAGCTCTTGGTTGGTGAGCAAAGTTATGAAAGCGAAACTAAAGTCTGGATCTGGCATTAAAACATTTAAAAGCTTAGTTTCGAAAATAAAATCAAAAATTAAGAAACTCAAACACAAAGATAATAAGACTTTAATAAAAGCAGCTTACTTAACCGCAAAAAAGTTATTTCCAAACATTCACCATCGAATTCGAGTACCCCGAGTAATACCCATACCAAAGACTGGAGGAGTTCTACCTTTAATTCCAATTTTCGCTGGTTTATCGGCTTTAGGAACTTTAGCTGGTGGTGCAGCTGGCATTGCAAAAACCGTTAATGATTACAAAGCAAGCAAACAAAATTTGCAAGAAACAGAACGACATAATAAAGCTATGGAGGCTTTAGTGTTGGGTAAGGGTTTATACATTAGACCGTATAAAAGTGGTAAAGGATTGTTTATAACATCTTCAAAAAACTGAAAAATATGTTACCCAATCGCCCTCTTACTGATGTAGACATCCGAAAGTATTCAAGAGACATTCCATATTTTCGGGGGGTCTACATGAAGGATCGACTACCTTCGAAGCCGAAAGAGATTGAATGTGGTATCGTTAACTTAGACGATTCTAAGAACGAAGGAACGCATTGGGTAGCTTATGCTAAAGTATACAATCACTGTCAATACTTTGATAGCTATGGAAATTTAAAACCTCCAATGGAATTGATGCAGTATTTCAAAAATTGTGATGTGTTATATAACTACACAGGATATCAAAAATTAAACGCAGTCAATTGTGGTCATTTATGTTTAAATTATTTGTGGACTTTTTGGAATAAAAATGTATTATAAAATAAATGCTTTTCTTTTATTTCAATCATTTGCAAGATGTCACTCACTTTGTCGATAACTGGAGACTCGTCAGTGTTAACTACATACTATCCTAATACTTTACAACTAGACGGAGAGTATGAGTGTGCTTTATTGCACTTTTCAACATTTAATTCTATTCCAAACATTGATAAAAGTAATAATAAGTTCTATTATGGCTTTAATGAAGTTATTGAAGTACCGGAAGGCACTTATGAATTACAAGATATTAGCGATTATTTAAAATCCGAAATAAAAGATGCAGCGATCAAACTACGGTGCAATAATAATACTTTAAAAACTACAATATTCTGTACAAAAGACATTAATTTTATCAAAGACGACTCTTTTAGAAGACTATTAGGATTTAACAAACAAATTTTGAAAGCAAATAAATGGCATGTGTCACAGTCTCCAGTCAACATTCTACCTACGACCGTAGTCAGGATTGAATGTGATATTGTAAGCGGTTCATTTGTGAACGGTGAACCAAGTCATATTATTCACGAATTTGCACTTAATGTGCCGCCGGGATACAGGATCATAGAAATCCCAAAGAACGCAATATACTTTCCAATCAATCAAAACAACATAAGCTGCATACATATCAGACTGTTAGATATAAACAAACGATTAATCAATTTACGTGGTGAAGAAGTGCAGGTGTATCTACATCTTAGAAGAAAAAGATGATTGACTACAATAAAAATGTGTCTCAACAAGTAAAAAATATCAGTTCTGCCCGAGCTACCTATCGAAGAAGACCTCTCTCTAAGAAGAAAATAAAATTAACTAAAGACAATAAAGCGTTCCTTAGAGCGATCGGATTGTTAAAATGAATATCTTAGACGTTTTATCCGCTCCAACTTACGATAATACTATAGAAGGAATCGAATTTCATTCGTACAAGCCGTACGTAACGAGTTTCAACAGGAACGATGAAATCCGCATTCCCATCAACCAACAGGATTTATACATACTTCCTTCAGCTAGCACACTATATTTAGAAGGTACTGTTATCGTCAGCAAAAAAGATACTAAAGACAAAGCTACTAGTATCAATTTCACAAACAATGGTCTACTGTACTTGTTCCAAGATATAAGGTATGAGTTAAACGGAGTGGAGATTGATAAAATAAAAAATGCAGGTATAACTACAACCATGAAATCATTAATATCAATGAATGAAAGTGAATCAAAAATGTCTAATGCTTGGGGCTGGAATATCGATGGAATAAAAAATATTAATGGTGGCAAATTTTCTGTTTCTATTCCACTACGTAACATCCTCGGTTTTGCTGAAGATTATAAAAAAGTTGTGATAAATAGCAGACATGAACTTATATTGTTACGAAGTAATACTAATTTGAACGCTGTAAAACTTAACACCGGCGAAATAGTGGACGACGTTCAGATCAACAAAATTATATGGCGCGTACCGCATGTTAAAGTATCAGACAAAGAAAAAATAACTTTGTTAAAACTATTAGAAAAAGATCGATCACTTCAAATGGTTTACAGAAATTGGGATCTGTACGAATATCCAGCTTTGCCTAAAACTACAAAACATACCTGGTCAATCAAAACTTCATCTCAAATAGAAAAACCAAGATACATTATTATAGGGTTACAAACAAATAGGAAAAGCAATGCAAGTTCGGACATGTCTCAATTCGATCACTGTCATGTTCGAGACGTAAGAGTGTATCTCAATTCAACTTATTTTCCGTATGAAAACCTAAATACGAGTTTTGCTAATAACAGAATCGCTTTATTATACGAGCAATACACCAGATTTCAACAGTCGTATTACGGACGTCGACCGGAGCCCATATTAAGCGAAAAACAGTTTAGAGATTTAGCACCGCTGTTTGTCATTGATTGCTCTAGACAAGCGGATAATCTAAAGACAGGGCCAGTTGTGGATGTGAGAGTAGAAATTGAAAGTGATTCGGAGATACCAGATCAAACTTCAGCATATTGTCTCATTCTGAACGATTGCATTGTTGAATACAAACCATTAAGTAACATTGTTAAGAAGATATCATGAAGTCGGACACCCTTATAGTGGAACTCCAAGGATTTAAAGATTCTTTAAATCATTTTATTGTCAAAGAATTAGCCGTTGCGAGTCATGATCATACACAGACGTTCTTGGTGAAACCACCATATTCATTCCATTACCTAACACTAGAAGAAAAAAAGCAGGTGAGATGGTTAGAAAGAAATCGAGGAATTTACTGGAGTGAAGGCTACATAGACTACAAAGAGTTTAAACGCGTTATTTTACCATATTTAGAAAATAAAAAAATTATGACAAAGGGTTTGGAAAAGATTACGTGGATTAAAGAGTTATGTGCAAACTGTGAAGTGATTGACATAGGTGAGAAGGGATGTCCTAATTTTGCGACATTAAAAAAAAAGTTCTGTAAAAATAAAACTGACTTTAATTGTGTGAACCATAAAATGAATTGTGCATTGAATAATGCTGTGTGTATTAGAAAATGGTATTTTGATAATAATATGTCTGTATTTAATTTATTTATTTAATAATTATTGTGTTGAACAGTTAATTAAAAATGTCTATGTACTTAAGAGTGTTTCATTTAATATAATCAAACCCATATAACAAACTTTAAATTAGCTGCAGCAAAATGATATTCCTAATAAATTTTATTTCAAATATAGGTACTTACGGTATTCTGAACGTATTATTCTAATAAAAAAATCTGAAAGCAAATAACCTATATTTATATCATTACAGTAGAGCTAATTTAAAGTTCGAGTATTTATAAGTAATACAAAATAAAACATAATTGAACTATAAATTTTTTATTTTATTTATTTTACTTTTTACATTATTTACAATTATTACAAACTAATTATAACTATCTACCCAATAATAATAATAGCTGTCCCCACATAGTTTATTTAATGTTACCTACATACTTAACTTAACCCTGCGTGTGTATACTGGGACTTTAAAGGAACAGTTGAAATTTCGAACTCAAAATTCTTTCTTGCCGATAGAGGGCAGGCTCCAGTTACCCTCCCTAAAAAATCTAGGTCGTAGTAGGGACTAAATGCCTAAGGGACCGCCGGTTCCGACATTTTATCTAGAAACGCCAGTGAGTGTAAGTCGCTGCCGTTCCCTGAAAGGGTCAGTGTACACACCACGTCAGTATTTTCGAAGGTAAGTGGATGGTGTTGTATTTTTCGTTATCGTAGTTTTTCAGTTTTTTTTTTAATACTGAAATAAATGTTGCTTGTATATGACGCTGTTACGGCTTTTGTTAACGAACTTTAAGTATGGGGAAACAAGAAAAACGGAAATGGTGTTCTGTCTGTAATTGGAAAGAGAACAAGAAAACACTTTACTGTTGCGTCTTGTGCGAAACGCCGGTTTGCGAGGACCATCGACTCCATTTCTGTAACAATTGCGCACAGTAATTTTGGTTTTTCAGATGATTATCTTTAGTGTATCATTTCTTTGTATTTTGAATAATAAAAAATCATCTTTGTATCGTAAAATTACCTTTTCGTTTATTTTATGACATCCATGAATCCATAAAATATTCTCCACTTTCAGGTGCTCAAATAATTCAACTTTTTGGAAACCACACAAAAAACAGTATATTCTTTTGAAAGTTCATAGTCTAAGCTATAAAATTCTAGAACCGTTTTTTTTAAATATTTGTTTATTGTAGAGTTACGAATTTGTTAACAAAATTCCGTTTTTCCCACTTTTTAGACGATTGTTTTATTTTTATTAACAACGGTTTTTAACTTTTGAGTTAGGTAGCTGCTGGGCCATGTAGTAGACACTTCAATAAGTAACCCAGAATTTTTTCAGGTTTTTTGGAAGCCTATAAAGCTTTGTAAACTCGACTGTTCCCTAAAGTACCCAGTGTACACACCGTGCACCGAAAAATATAGTGTACACACGCCGGGTTAAAAACTTGTGATGATTGAACAGTAGCCCAACTAGATTAATCAAAGAAATCTACATTACATATTTTTATATTTATTTATTTACTTTTACATTATTTACAATTATTACAAACTAATTATAACTACCTACCCTATAATAATAATAATAGCTGTCCTCACATAGTTTATTTACTGTTACCTACATAATTAACTTAAACACTTGTGACGATTGAACAGTAGCCCAACTAGATTAATCAAAGAAATCTACATTACATGTTTTTAAAATATTTATTTAACTTTATTATAATTTTTAGACTAGGTATGTACAGGATAAAATACAAAAAGTTAATTAGAATAAACTTACATACTTGTTATTTTAAAAATATATACATTCAAAACTTACACAACATAAAATCCACAAATGTTTAAACACTAAACAATAAGAAAGCAAATAAATGTTATACATACCTAATAATAATATAACCTAATAATTATAATATTACTTACATAATATATTATTGCTTATTCCTATAAAACTTACACAATATAGTAGATACTTACAAAATAATGACACCAGTTAATAGTTCATTAGTAATAACAACTGTCCCCACAAAGTTTTTTTGATATTTTATTAATTAACGATTGCGTCTCCTCCATAACATGGTCCACCGATTCAGTCACTATATACTGCGCACTTAAAATTACCACATCATCATTGTCACTTGCAGATTCTTGTTGATCGCTGATGTCCAACACTTGAACCTGGATCAGTCGTAATCCTTTTTTCTTCTCATTGTTTATGACGAATGATTGACAGGTAGGCAGAGATGACTTCTGTCTTACACACTCTCGTCTTGTTCTAGGCTTCTTGTTGACAGGTCCGCAGTCTTGTCTTGCTCTAGGCTCCTTGTTAACAGGCCTTTGTTGTTCTGGGATATGCCAGCTTAAACTCGGGGTGGGAAAACCTTGCGCGTATTGCGAGAAGTCGATAATATCTGGAGAATCACACATTATCAGTGATCTGAAACAACCGTAATAATAATTAATTATAAATACATAAAAGATGATGAATTAACGTTATAAGTATATAGGTAGTTCTACAATACTTACAATTCGTTTCGTTCTTATTCGACGTGATATGACCGCTCCGGCTGACTGTCTAATGATGGATGTTCTACACAATAATACGACTGTGGAACGTGGTTGTAATGAGACTCCATAAAGCCTTAAAGCGTTGTCATTCAATTTCAAGTTTCAACACGTTCGAGCTCGTGCACGAACACCTGTTCGGTGTCATGTTCTACACTGCGCGTGTGAACTTCGAGCCATGAGTGCTATGTCATCAAAAATGAACATTCCATGTTTTATCCAGTTCGAACCTGTATCCTCGTGCGCAACATGGTGCAAGCCCTGTGTGCTTTGTCATCAATCAGGAATGGAAATGAAACAGAAATTAGATCATAAAATATTATTTATTTCAGTATATATTTAGTAGGTACATACAGATAAAAACAATAAGTATAAGGGACACCAAGAATACACACATTTTAAAATTACATACATATAATACCGGTTATAATATTATAACCGGGTTCAAAAGTATCTTCAGTCGACACTATTTGAATTACATTACAGGAAAATATTATATTTCAAATTTTAAGATTAACAAACTTTTTATATTAGTAAGTAAGATAGTAGGTAGGTTATAAAATTATCTGACTTTACATTTAGGACGTCTTATGTTTTACAATAATTAAAATACTTGTTAGAAATGTCACTATTGTAGGTTCTTAATTACATTTTTAAGTATGGTAATACATTACATAAATATATTTGCATTACCCCAAGCTAAAGTAGATACTTTATCAAATGATAGCAACCGTTTATCATCATTGCTTGAAAGTGCTATTTTATTTACGTTCTGAGTGAATATTTCATGTTTTATTGACCTAAACATTAAATTTTTTTTACGAATAACATTGCAATTGTATAAAACATTTTTATAATCAAACATGTTCAAATGTTTCGTTACACATTTTTTTATACCTTTGGCTTTTTTAATTGTATTTTTTAAGGTTTTAATACAATAAAGCTTTGAGCGCAGTCCTACAAATTCTTTAATAACTTTACCACCCATTTCATCCTTAAACAGTCCTGGGATCTTCTTATTATTAATGGGCAAGTGAAATTCATTGTTTAAGTCATAATTAGAGGTATCAAAATATTTTAAAAAATTGAACTTGAAATCTTTATAAACGTTATTACTCTGTACATCATAAATTAAACTGTCTGTGTCAGTATAGCACAATTCAATTCGCTTACCATAAAAAGGTTTCATGACAGAGTAGTGAAAATCGTACATATGGGTCTTAGATAATTCTAATACTGTGAACCCTATATATATTGGTTTATTAAGTATAACACGCGAAGGCTTCATTTGTATTGCTACTAGATCATCAGAAAACACAGAAGCGCTATGAAAATATGGACTGGCTATCAATTTCTCAGCACAAATAGTCTTTTTTGTTTTATTGTTTGAATCACACCATTTGTTAACTAATTTTACATCTACTCTTTGTTCAACATTTTCCAAAGTCTTTCCAAAAATGCTATTATTTAATAATTTGAAAAAATCTTGCTCAAACGTTGACTCCGCTTTTTGTCGTAGTTGAGTGTTAAGATCGATGTACTGTTTTAAAAAACAGCTTTGCTTAAAAACAATTGCACGATGAATCCTTCGTAACACCAATCCATGTTGTAGACATTTTTTTAAATGAACGTAATGAATAACGTAGTGGTATTTGTCATACAAATTTGGTATTAATTTTTTATTCTTACCACCCGGTGGAACAAATTTTTCTGGACAAAATGGAAAGTCGTTATGTTCAATGTGCAATGTTTTAGGATATAATAAATCAACTTCAAGGATATAGCCGTTTTCCGCGGTATCGCTTATATCTGTTAAGCCCAATTGCAAGTCATCTATTTCCTGTCTACTCATGAATCTAAAATCCGAATAAGGCAAATATTGACACATGCTATAACCATATAAATTGTTGCAATCTAAATAAATAATAAATGAATTCGGCAGAGACGAGTCGTAAGAATCCAAGTATTTATGATTGGCTTTGACATGTCTTTTGGAACACATACAAACACCTCCACGAATACCGTCTTGTATCATTCTAAAAATTTGTACATCACTTATCAATTCTAATTTAATTCTAGTTTTCAAAAGCATTGCATCGAATGATAGACTTGGTGCTGTAAGATAAAACGCGGGATCGAGATTATAGTATTGTTTACAAGTTTTTCGAAAACTTTCAAACACGTCTGTAAGCAAAAGAACGTCGGTTTTAAGATATAAATCTGTGTACATACCCATATTTTGAATATTAAATACTGACCAAATGGTCTGAGCGTGCTTATAGTCTTCATCGCTAATTGATTCATTAGTCAAGGAGTTATGAAAATGATTTTTAGATGGTAAACATATATCTTCGTAATGTTTCCAGTGAGACATGTAATCGTATGGGTACACTCCTTTACGAGTAAGTAGATCAAATTGTGTTTTTTCAGGAAAATAAGATTTTAATTGCTTGAAGTCTTGTTTTTTCATAGTGTTTGCTAACTTTTCTAAACTAGTTCCTAAAAACTTGAATGAATCTACAAATCGTACCTGTATGCTTTCATTATCGGAAATCGTAATTAGTGTTGCCCAAATTCAGTCTTGGTCTTGCAGTCTTGGTCTTGTTCTTGCGTTTTTGCAAGACCAAGACCAAGAACAAGACCGCGTATTTTTAGCAAGACCAAGACCAAGACTGACCGTGCAAGACTTGAGCAAGAACAAGACATAGCCTGCAAGACTCTTGCGTCTTGCAGCTAGGACTTAGCGCTATTTCACTGAGTAGTTAGGTGTAACAGTTCGGTGTATAGGTAGGTACGCTTAGGAATTCTATGAGACGCAAAAAACTGTATCAAAGAATATGAAAAACTGGACCTATGCGCATTACGACTAATACCATAAACATAACGAATAAAAAAATATCTATTAAAATCAAACTGAGTGCATGCATAGTTATGTTTTAACCATCGGCACTTTGATAATGCGGCATCAAAGGTTTTGTACTTACTTCTCAAAGAAATTTGCCGCTTTTCGGAAGTACATGGTTATGATACACGCGACGGCGCACAGTGGGTCGAAACTATGATTTTAGTGACTTAGGGCTCAACTTTGCTTTTTCACTTTTTTTTTTATGCGGATGGGTAGAGCTCATTAACCTCAATAATAATTGTTCTGATGTATTTTTTCCTAAACTTTATACTTTGGGTAGAAAAATGTGTTTTGTTATTTTTTTGTATGGAGCGGCTCAAATAAACTTAAATTCCTGCTAAGTAGCGTGTGATCCCGCGTTGAAACTTTATTTTTCATATACCTTGTCTGGTCTATTATCATTTGATGCTATAAACAAATGCATAAAGTTGCAACTCTGCCAAATAAATGGATCGAAAAAAATGAAAAAATACATAGAATAAAAAGCTTCATTTTTTACTTTCGTAAGTTATTTTAAGTTAAATTTGATATGGAATAGTAAGTAAAAGCACGTAATAATACACATAATTACTTAGCAACTAACAACAATACATTTAAAAGGTCCCTAATTAGCTTAAATTTACTAATACTACATATATTAGTAAATTTAAGCTAATTAGGGACCTTTATTTAAAAATGTGGATATGAAATCAATTAATTTCTATTTGTGTGTTTAATTACTGTAATTAGCTTAACCTTTTACCTTATAAAAAAACAATGTTTTTCACTTTTAGTCATTACTGTAATATTAATTAGGATAATTAGTTAATGAGGGTAGTAGAAAAATTAGTAAACATTGTTTGTCACTGGATTCTGGAAGTATAAAATGACCATAATTTATTATATACTAACTAGTGTTCGTTTATTCGTACTACTACTAACATCTCGTGATTCTGATCGTCCCTTTTTCGTTATAATGGATAATTTAGTTAACAATTTAGATTTATTTATGATTTTAAGAGAGCAGGTCAAGTCACTGTCGGATAGTCAAAAATTCTTTCAATTCCTACAACATAAAATAAACGTGACCGAAGAGAACAGTGTTGAGCTCCAAAAATTCTGTACGCGCTTTTGTTCAAATATAAGTGCAAGATGGGAACGAAGTAGTCGCACGTTAGCACAGTTTGTAAGAAAAAATGGTGATTGGTTGGAACGTGCAATAAACTGGCCCGAAGGAATGATACCTGAAGCTGTGAACACTGAACAGGAAAGGCTCGAGATTTGTAATACTGAAGATGTCGAAAATCTACCACCATCTACTACAGAAGCTTCGACATCTACATTTACACCTCGAAAATCTTTCGAGGAATTGGGCTCCAGGCAAAAACGAAGACGCGTTGATCAAATTAACCAATCGCTTTCGTTATCCCCGGATGAACTTAAAGCTACTACAATTGCTAGTTTAAGAAACACCGGAAATGAGGATGTAGGAAAAATTATGAACCATTTACTAAATCACCCCGAAGATCTAGAAAAAGTTAAAGAGTGTTTAAGTACAAGTAAACCGAAAAGTAGTACATATTCACCCGATAAGGCACTGTCTTTATTAGTTTCACTTAAATTAAGTAAGTGGCAGTATATAAGCCTAAGAGAAGCAGCAAGTGAAAATAGGTCTGATTTATACCCTTCTTATTATAAAATAAAACAAGCGAAGGCAAAATGTTATCCAGGGAAAGAAGACATAATTATAACTGAAGAAGGAGCTGCTATTAAACTGCAAGCTTTACTCAACTTGACGGTATCTAGGCTTTTAGAAGTGATTACTTTAGATTTGGATTCGCCAACTGAGTTACTGCTAATAAGCAAATGGGGTTTTGATGGAGCCTCAGGTCAAAGTAATTATAAACAAAAGACTGAAGCAGAGTTTGATGACTCAACTATCTTCATGGCCAGTCTAGTTCCTATAAGGCTTCAACAATGTGATGGAACAATTGTTTGGGAAAACGATCGACCCTCATCAACTTTCTATTGCCGTCCGATAATGTTCAAATTTACCAAAGAAACGCAGTCAACAGTGGTAACTATAAAAGCTAGCATAACCGAAGAAATAGAAAGACTTCAGCCAATCAAGTTCAATCAAGTTGAAGTTAAGCATCAATTGCACTTGACGATGATAGACGGCAAAATATCGTCATATTTGTCAGACACATCTTCAGCTGTCTGTGATATCTGCAAAGCAAAACCGTCAGAGATGAACAATTTAGAGTCACTTGCTCAAAAAGAGAACAACGAAGAAGTGTTCCAGTATGGAATGTCATCTTTACATGCCTGGATAAGAAGCATGGAGTGCTTACTTCATATCGGTAAATATAATTTTATTAGTTCATAATTTTTTTCACGTTATATAGTTACTTGTGAGATTTTTATTTAAGTGATATTTCTTTTTGTTTGCAGCTTATCGTTTGGACTTCAAAAAATGGAGTTGCAGGGGCGATGACAAAGAAAAAATGTCACTCAGAAAGAGCGCTATACAGCAAGCGTTTAAGAAAGAATGCGGTTTACTTATTGACGTAGTCAAGCAAGGAGTAGGCACAACCAATGATGGCAATACTGCCAGAAGATTTTTTAGGGATGCAGAAACAACAGCTCGCATAACAGGAATAGATAAAGATTTAATAGAAAGGTTTCATGTGATTCTTCAGACGGTTGCATCTGGAGAGAGCGTGGATCTTTCTAAGTTTTCCGAATTTTGTAGAGATACTGCACAATTGTACATTCACTTATATCCCTGGTATTATATGCCTTCCAGTATACATAAATTGTTAGTACATGGGAGTGATATAATTAAGCACTTTGGTGCCATACCTATAGGTAAACTGTCGGAAGAGGCAGCGGAAGCTCGTAATAAAGATTTCCGGAAATATAGAGAGAGTCATTCTAGAAAGGTAAGTAGAACGGCGACAAATGAGGATATTATACACAATCTTCTTTTGTCTTCTGATCCAAAGATCACAAGTCTAAGACCTCGAATGGTGAAACAAAATATAATGGTTCTCTCTCCAAAAGTCAAAGAGCTTCTGCTGATTTTTCCCACAGAATCCGATATAGATTTTATTGATGTAGATAATTTACAAGATAGTCATAGCGATAGTGAATAAGATTTTTTGGTAGTTTGTAAGTTTCTTGTTTTTTTTATTAGTTTATAAATGACAAACTCATAATTGAAAGGAAATAGTAATGTTTGATGTTGTTTATAGTTAGTTTTTAGTTTGCTTGTGTTAGTTGTAGTAATGTTAGTTTACCTTTACTAATTTGTATTATTATGTACCTATCTTTACTTACCATTCAGTATTAAATCTAACTTAAAATAACATTTCATAAACATGTTAAAGTCATTAAAACAAAGAAATTGAAATTCATAGATCCCTAATTAGCTTAAATTTACTACTACTACATATATTAGTAAATTTAAGCTAATTAGGGACCTTTTAAATGTATTATGATTAGTGTGATTAGCTTTAAATTTACTAATACTACATATATTAGTAAATTTAAGCTAATTAGGGACCTTTTAAATGTATTATGATTAGTGTGATTAGCTTTAAATTTACTAATACTACATATATTAGTAAATTTGAGCTAATTAGGGACCTTTTAAATGTATTATGATTAGTGTGATTAGCTTAAATTTACAAATTTACTAATACTACATATATTAGTAAATTTAAGCTAATTAGGGACCTTTTAAATGTATTGTTGTTAGTTGTTAAGTAACTATGTGTATTATTACGTGCTTTTACTTACTATTCCATATCAAATTTAACTTAAAAGAACTTACGAAAGTAAAAAATGTAGCTTTTTATTCGATATATTTTTTCATTTTTTTCGATCCATTTATTTGGCAGAGTTGCAACTTTATGCACACGTTAATAGCATCAAATGATAATAGACTAGACAAGGTATATGAAAAATAAAGTTTCAACGCGGGATCACACGCTACTTAGCAGGAATTTAAGGTTATTTGATCCGCTCCATACAAAAAAATAACAAAACACATTTTTCTACCCAAAGTATAAAGTTTAGGAAAAAATACATCAGAACAATTATTGTTGAGGTTAATGAGCTCTATCCATCCACATGAAGAAAAAAGTAAAAAAGCAAAGTTGAGCCCTAAGTCACTAAAATCATAGTTTCGACCCACTGTGCGGCGGCTTCTTTTGAAATCTAAAACAATCGTTGCCGCCACGCCGAAATCATAACATTTGTGACACTATTTGATTGCCGCCATAGGGCGTAGGTATACTCATGCAAAATAATTTCGAATTTTTTAAGAGTACCTACAGGTGTTCCAAAGAATAAATAAGTTTCAGAGTGCTTAGAATGAAAATGAATACATTATACTGATCACGCAAGTAGTATTATGATTAGGATAAAATGGTAAGGATAGGTAGTAGATGTCATATTAATTCATTCTAGTAAGTATATATTATAATATTGATTACTTATATGGTTTTAAACTAATTACTTAGGTACTATTATTGTACATTTAGTCATTATATTTCTTAAGTTTTTACAAGAAAAAATAGCAAAAAAGTGTTCAAATATCACCCGTTTAATAAATATTGTAGCCACTTTTAAATATACTTGAAACGTGTAAAAAAATTCTACAAAACTAATAAAATAATATAAAAAGCGTAGGTACTTACCTACTAATAAAATAAAAAGCCTGCGATAAGAGTTTTGTATTATTTACCAGCCCGAATATCTCTGAGAGAGATGATGAGAGTAAGTATTTACTAGCTGTGCCCGCGACTTCGTCCACGAGGAATAGTAACTTTGGAGGTATAGTGACGTTCAGGACTTATTTATTTATTTTAAAACTTCTGTCATCAAACATACAAACGAACTCTTCAGCTTTATAATATTAGTATAGATGTACGCCAAAACAAGAGTAAGTATTTACTAGCTGTGCCCGCGACTTCGTCCACGAGGAATAGTAACTTTGGAGGTATAGTGACGTTCAGGACTTATTTATTTATTTTAAAACTTCTGTCATCAAACATACAAACGAACTCTTCAGCTTTATAATATTAGTATAGATGTACGCCAAAACATTCACTTATATGTAAAGAATAGTGATTGGCACTAATTCTATTTTATTCAGGCGTCGCGTCTGTACAAGTAGGTAATATTTAGTGTGTGTTTGTACGCCGCACGCGGCATTGTTTGATTTGCGGCGGCATCCTTTTCATAGAGCCGGCACGTGGCGAGGCGGCGCGGTAGAAAGCAAGGAAACGTACTATAAATAAAGGAATTATTTTAATTCCAGTCATTTCCAATTGAGCTGTGCTTCGAGTCTAACTTAATAATTGTTTTTACTAATTCTCGTTGTTTTCTAAAAACGTATCACGTGTACAATTTAATATGAGTGACGAAGATTCAAATTATTCTAGTCCGAGTAACGAGAGTTTGAGTCACAGATCTAAAAGACCCAAAAGCAAATTTGAGGAGTTTTTCGAAATAATTCATGCATCCCAAACTGCCTTCTGTAAATTGTGCCAACATAAAAAGATTGAAATAAAAATGAAAAACAGAAACACTTCAGACTTAAGGAAACATCTAATATCTTTCCACAAAAAGGAATCAGAAATATTTCTTCCTGTTAAACCAAAATTAAGTGGAGATATCACAAGCTTTTTAGTAACCGCTGGAAGAAGTGGACAGGTAAGAATATTTTTTTAACAGTTAAAAGAATTTTAACTCCGCGTAGCTATTCATGCGATACTTTCAAAAACGCCATTAAGTTACGTAAGTATTTTTGAGTTAGTGGTGTTTTCATCTAGGGGTGCGACATATTAAGTATGTAATTATCGTCTTAAATATTTTTTATAAACACCCATATTTTCATTTAATCGGCCAGTAACAACTAAGTACTTTATTTTGGTAAATTACAGTACAGTGCAACCTTAATATAACAAATATCAATTTAACGATTTTCTCGATTTAACAACAACAAACCTCCTCCTCTTATATGCTCAAACCTAGTATGTTTTAAATAATAACACAAGATTTATTGTTTTGTTTCAGTCGGAAAACAGAAGTGACAACATCACGACAGCTACAGTTGATTGGGTGGTGAAAAAATATCTTCCCTTCTCATTTTTCGATGACGAAGCTACACAAGTATATTTTCGACGTATTTGCCCTAATATGGTGTTTCCTAAAAGGTCTACACTTAGAAGGAAAGTCAAAGAGCGATTTGAAGAGCTCCAATTGAATCTCAAGGAACGACTTCAACAATTATCATCTAATATGTCTTTTACCATTGATGGGTGGACGTCAATTGCTGGTAGGAGTTACTACGGGGTTACTATTCATTATATAGACAACGAATGGAAGTATCAATCTGTAGTTCTTGATTTTATACCATCACGCGGTCGACATACTGGGGAAGATATTGCAACGATTTTCCATGAATGTTTATTGGAATATGGCATAATTGATAAAATACAAGGTATCACGGTCGACAACGCAACTGCAAATACCAAATTTATGTATGAACTGGGCAAACAGCTGCCGCCACACTTTGATTCAGACAATCAACATTTCCGGTGCTTTGCTCACATTTTAAACCTTGGTGTACAAGATTTATTAAAGACCTTAGCATTACACTGTGAGTCTGACACTAACGCGCAAGATCAGCAGTACGAAGACTATGCAGACGAAACTGAGGATGAGGAAGATGAAGAATCTGCACCAAATATTGCTGACTCGCGTACATCTGTAACAAAGTTACGCAGTATTTCCAGTAAAATAAAAAGAAGTGAGATAGTGAAGAAGAAGTTTCAGTCTGCTTGTGAAGCAGCTGGCGTGCCATCAAATCTAAATGCCATTCTTGACTGTCCAACGAGATGGAATTCCACACATGATATGATTGGATTTGGTTTAAAAGTGAGAGCGGGCATTGACATATTGTGCAGTTCTGTCACCGAATTAAATGATTTTCAAATCACAGCTAATGAATGGCAGGTACTCGAAAAATTACATAAATTTCTAATAAACTTTAAACTTTTAAGTACAAAACTTGGTGGAGACAAATATGTTACATTACCGCTAGTCATTGTATCATTCAATCTCTTGCTAGATAAAATTGAATCCATGGTAAAACAGTTAGATGAGAAACCTAATCGATCTGAAGTGGATGAAAGGCTCATTCTAGCTTTCCAAGCAGCTCGAGACAAAATGCTTAAACATTACAAGAAGAGCAACTGGATTTATTGTACTTCTTTAATTTTAGACCCAAGGCATAAGGCTCAGACTTTTGACCTGACAATGTGGGGGAAGCAACTTAAAACAGAAAGTCTGCGCAAGTTCAATGAACTTTATGAAGAATATAAAAGTCTACACTCACTGAACAAATCTCTGGAATTACCAGAAAAAGAAAATAAAGTATGTGATGAAGATGAAGACGTAATAGACTTTGATAAACTCTATGAATGTCCCTCGACGTCATCTGGATCTTGTCTTCAAGGCTTAGTGATAGACGAGTTGGAGGAGTACCTGAGAAAACCAAGAACTGCCAGCTCGGAAGACATTTTAGATTGGTGGAGGACGCATGAGACAGAGTATCCGATTTTATCGAAAATGGCCCGTGATTTTCTCTCAATACCTGCAACTTCAGTACCTGCTGAGAGGTTATTTTCTAAAGCATCATTAGTAATTAGAAAACATAGAAATAGGTTAAGTGATGAGTCAGCCAGATGGTTACTTTGTATTAATTCTTGGTCAAAAAAATTTATATAAAGTATGATACCTAATGATAAAGCTGTTGATTTGTGTTGTATTTTATTTTTTATTCAAATAAATGATAAATCGTAAAACTCTTTTATTAAATTTCTTATAAGTTGAGGGTTCAATCTCTTTCTAGACAGATAAGTATTGTTCTTTAAAAAACTTTTTTGCAAAAAAAACAACCGACTTCCTTAAAAACACTACAAAGTGAAAAATAACTTTAATTTCGGTAGTCGGTGTCTTAGGATCTGTATTTATGGTTTTTTCGCCACCGACTTCCGAAATTAAAGTTATTTTTCACTTTGTAGTGTTTTTAAGGAAGTCGGTTGTTTTTTTTGCAAAAAAGTTTTTATTTTTAAATTTTTAGTTGTGGTATTCACCCTGCACTAATTCCAAACAAACAATGCATATTTATGCGATAGCAGAAATCGCGGTTGATTTCCTGTCATTTTTTAAAGAGTTCCGGTGTCTGTCTCCCGAACTCATCATCAGATCTATATGAAAATTATATGGGACCATTTCGTAATAAACCCCTTTCGAACAAAAAAAGAATTTTGCAAATCCGTCTATATATGACGGAGTTATGGCCGAACATTCATAAAAAAAAAAAAAAACATATAAACATCCGAATTGATAACCTCCTCCTTTTTGAAGTCGGTTAAAAATACAGTCAAGTTATTGTAATTAATTTGTTTTTTTACATGTTTTAGCAAATGTAAGCTTATAAATCATAAATGTTTATTAAGAAACAGTTACTTCCATGGAAAACGACATATAGGTCAGTTGATTTTTCGAATTTCTTATCAAATCTTCAGTTATTTATTAATCTGCTTGATCTTTACTATGGCTATGTTAATTCAAGCTCACAATGTTCCAATTCTAATACGTTTTTCTAAGATTTAAAGTAAACTTTAATAAATAGTAATAGACTAATAGGTAATTGCAAGACTTGCAAGACTCTTGCTGCAAGACCAAGACCAAGACCAAGACTGGGAGCGCAAGACCAAGACCAAGACCAAGACCAGGTGTATTGGCGCAAGACCAAGACCAAGACTGGCTAAGTCTCGTCTTGTTCTTGCATTTGGGCAACACTAATCGTAATATACTTCGTGAAAGAAATATAATTTTCTTTTGTTTTAGGTATGACTTTAATAGATCCCGGAGCGTTACCTAATTCTTTTATAAAAAGGTGACAATCATAACCCGATAAGTTATGAAAAAATACAGGTAGAAACTTAGGCATTTTATATTGCAGGTTACAGTAACTGTGAGCTGCGCCACGATATTTACCAGTCAAGTGACAATGATCGCGTACCCTATCACCTAACAAGAAATTCTTACAAATATGACATGTATCAGAGTTTTCAAAGTCGAGAACATTCTCATTCGTGTAAATCATGGGAACGGTATTATTTAAAATTCTATAAACTTTTTTGGTATCTTTATAGATAGACTTCACAAATTTTGAAACACAATCCGAACCACGATACGAGACATAACGATTATAGGTTTCATCTAGAGTGCACGTAATATGATAAGCGAAAGCGATGGGCACATGTCGCTGTCTCGTAACGGTGCTCGCCTGAGTTGGGTCAGGGTCGCAGGAATCGTACCGCTCTAGCATTGTTTCAAAATCGGCGTATATAACAAATGGTACAAATTGCTTTCTACCATAATTTTCAAACTGAATGAAAGAGCCTTTTGGAGGTAGTTCAGTAGCAATTCCTCCACACCTGTGTGAAGTAAGATTATCACAACAATCAAAGAACATTAAACAAACATCACAAAAGTATAATTTACTGTGGTGCTTTGTTATTTGATTTTTAACAAGACGCGGTAAATCCGTAATGAGACAATAATGTGATAAATCATCTTTTTCTAAGTACAGTAAATGAATCACTTTTTCCTTCAAAGATTTTGGTTTATAAAGCGGTCCAATCACGGTATTATTTTTTAAGCCATATATATATATACAAATTTCAGGATTATTTATTTCGAATCGAGCAATATCTGAGAAACTCAATGGAAATTGAATGTCTTTTATGTTTAAAAAACTTTGAAAATTGGGGTAAGACGATACTCTTTCAGGATGAGTTTTAGCTGGATATAAAGCAGCAACAACTGACCATAAAAAGCAATAATTATCTTTATTGCGAATATTAATACATGCTTTTTTTGATTTAATTGCGGTCGGCAACTCGATAAAGCTTGAGCCGCGTAAAGGTTGATATTTGTTAACATTAACTTCCAAATGCGAACTGTTTAAAAATGTCCAGCCACTGTCACGATCTTGAAATTCTTCTAATTTTTTTTTCAACGTGTTTCTAACCTGAGATGTCAATGAATCATATTCATAATTCTGATGTACCACATAATTCTTTGTAGCAAATGATTTCATCTCCTGACTATCATTTTTAACCATCAAAAACAAAGCAAAATATTCAAAATTAATTTTTAGACATACATGATCTTTAAGAGATTTGTTGATTAATGTCTTGATTTTTTCTTGATTATTATTCAAAAACGATTCTAAAGAATAATTTTCACTAGTGTCAATAATTCTATAAGAAGCTATACGATTTAAGAATGCAGAATTAATTAATTCAACACCTTCGCAAACGTATGAAATATTTTTATTTTTATGATTGGTACTGCGTAGATGACCTGTCCAGTGACTGCGCTCAACAGATGTGTTACAAACAGTGCAGAAAGGCATTCTAGCGTAATTAATTACCTGCTAAGTTAAAAATAACCCTTGTACCAGAATTTAAGGCATCCTACCGTAATTAATTACGTACTAAGTTTAAAAATAAAGATTAATTTTAGGTGTCCCAATTTAAATTTTAAGTGATTACCTAACTAAATTTAAAATTTATTTTATCACTATAATATACAGGCTCGGAGTCATTGAACAACTCATGAGCCTTGTGCATGAATTTTTGTAGCGAGTTCCACTGTGAGCTACCTTTCTCCAGTTGCAGTTTCAAGGCAACTTCTGCCTTCTTCCAGCGCTCCTCAGGAGCAATGGAGATGATATTTTCTTTATGAAATACCTTGAGTTCCACGTAAAAGGCACCGCTTAGATCCGCTGTCCGTCGTACCTTCCCGTTGGCTACGCGGGACAGCAAGGATGAAGCTAACACCGACTTCGGAGGAAGGCTGCCAAAGTCTTCTAAGCCGAAAAGGTCGGTGGTCCCCGGTTTCTTGTTACTGTAAACAATTATAATTGAATTTTAATAATCTAGAAGAAACACTTTTCTAGATACAAACTTATGTTGTATGATAAAATAAGTAAGTATGTATTTACTTAAAATTATTGTTACAAATAAAATTTCTCTATTGAGATCTACGTTATAATATAATATGTGAGACTAATGAAAAGGGATAAGTCAGATAAAGAGTACTGATAAACTACCTTGATTCTGATTCTACGACCGAGGAAGCTTTGCGCTTTGTTGTTTTTTTCGTAGGCAGGGTCCTTCTCGACACGACCTTTGTATCAGTCGCCGGGCTCTTTATGTAGTCAGACATACGGGAAACGTCGGAGTCAGACCTAATACACAACAAAAAAAGACATGTTTAGTATAAAAACCTATAAGGTCTTTTTTGAAATACAATAAATAAGAAATCTATCAATTTATGACAGGACGATAACAGTTACATCAACTAGCAGGCAGAAACCAGGTCCGTAGCTGAGTAGCAGTCACGATGGATAAATAGGGCATGATAATTACAACAGCCGGCAGGCAAAAACCAGGTCCGTAGCTGAGCATTATGACTTCAAATTTAAAATTAAGAAGTACTCACTTACATGTTAGAAAGTCGATATTAAAGTACCACTAGTACTACTTGTCACTTTGAAGATTCCGGAGCGAATGTAATTTATTGATTGAAATTAATTCGTTTATATACACAAAAAATACAATTTCAGCACAAAATTGATCATTTCAATTTTAAACTCTAAGTATACAAGTCTTACAGTTGTATAATAAAATATGACGTTTACGTCATATTGATCCGTATTGATTGCATATCAATTTTGCTAAATTGTAATTTGTTAATTGACACTGAATAAAAAGTTACAGTAGTTTAACTTCATAGAAAACGGTCGAAATGACGCGCTTCGAAATTTCAGTGTGCACAATACGCAACAGTCTCGGAGGGTGACAGTGACGCACATACGCGGAGGGTGCAATATTTAGTTAAGTACTAGAAATTTAACACGAAATTATCAACTGTATTATTCAGTGTATGGATATTTGCATTCATCAATATTGAAACCAGAAATATCATTTTTTATATTATCAACTCAGTCGGCATTTCGACGTTGGGCATTCGCCTAAATGACACCTGAATGAATTTCTTTCAATGTCAATGCCGAGACATACTTCTGCTTCTTTTATTTTTACTGTGTCATAAGTATTGAGAACTGAAAAATAAAGCCGACAAAGTGAACCCGATCCCAAGTAATTTTAAGTTGCAGATAAACTCGGAAGTTATAATCATCATATAAAAACTAGTGAATAGTAAGTTAGTTTACTCACTTATAACATTTTCATTCGTTTCGTATTCGTTTTTATTAAATAATCACTTACACCTGCAATGAAAGAAACCAAGAAACTGTAGGTATCGTGTAGGAATCGAAAGTACGTGTCTGAGTTATGGTTTTATAGTTGTCCAATTTATCAATAATAAAATTAACTTTATGATTTCAATGCTTCTCCAATGTATTTATTAATTTATTCTTTACTCCTATTATCCCAAATAACCTTATTGTATAGTGTTCTCTTTTTTCAAGGTCTTTTAATTAATTTTAAATCGCACTCTATATCAAGTGGCAGATGGTGCGACCAATAATTCGTGTCGTACTTGATACAAAATTATGTTAAAATATATAATTCATATAAATAAAAATATATAATCTTAGTACCTACGTAGAAGAATGAAACACGTTAAAACTAGAAGCGATTACAAACTTTTAAAATATACGAAAATAATAAATGTAGGAAGTTCTATAAAAGACTAATTTAGTGTTTACAACATAATGATCATAATTATTACTTAACAATAAAAATGCATGGAATGCAATTTATGTGAACGTGGGAAGCGTGCATTCCATTGTCATTGAAATTTGTCGATTCGAACTAATAAAGCCGACTTATACATAAAGCTGATTATACACATAAAACTGACAACCACCGGGTACGGTTACCGTCTACGGAACAGACTACAGCAGTGGATTCACATACAGTTTGTACGTCAGATTCAATAATGTGAGATACCGACGGTTAT
Organism: Aporophyla nigra; assembly: GCA_947507805.1. NCBI lineage: Eukaryota > Metazoa > Arthropoda > Insecta > Lepidoptera > Noctuidae > Aporophyla > Aporophyla nigra. Next base: position 2,633,030 of record OX382305.1, on the reverse strand, counting down.
GAACCAATAGTGTTACGTAAAAACTGATATAGGCACTAATGATTGTTAACCGTTGATGCGTTTCTGATCCGGCTGCCGTTGCAAGTGTATCTGCGCCTTAGCTTTATGCATACGGGACAAGGATCGACTATCCGTGGGACCACGCTTGCCACTTGATTTTTGCGTGTTGATGTAACAGGATGTATCGTCTGTAATGTGTTAAACTAAAATTTAGATGTCCTCGAGCCAATCTGGTCACAGAAAAATGTGTGTGGATCTAAGGGTGTGCACTATTTACTTTTGTGGAGAGACATGAGACAATCTGTCCTAAATTTAGTTTAATGTATGCGGTATCCTAAAGTTCAGATGTTCTCGAACCAATCTGGTCACGAAAACGGGTGTGTGTGTTACTAAACGACAATGCACCATCCCCAGGTATGTGGAGAGACATGAGACAATCTGTCCTGAATTTTAGATTACTGGTTCGTTCAGATATAGACCTGATTATGTTAACGTGTAAAGTTTTAAAGCAGGTGAGCGTATTGATGTAAAAGTATGTATCGTCTGTAATGTGTTAAACTAAATTTAGATGTCCTCGAACCAATCTGGTCACAGAATAAATGTGTGTGGACCTAAGGGTGCGTGCTATTTTACTTTTGTGGAGAGACATGAGACAATCTATCCTAAATTTAGTTTAATGTATGCGGTATCCTAAAGTTCAGATGTTCTCGAGCCAATCTGGTCACGAAAACGGGTGTGTGTGTGTCACTAAGCGATAATGCACCATCCCTAAGTATGTGGAGAGACGTGAGTCAATCTGTCCTGAATTTTAGATAACTGGTTCGTTCAGATATAAACCTGATTATGTTAACGTGTAAAGTTTTAAAGTAGGTAGGTGTTTTTAAGTTGGTGAGTATAATGAAATGAATCCGAGAGTTGAATTTGAGGTCAGTCATCTATATCAGAAATATTAATATTATTGGGTATTCTACTTCACCGAGAGTGACGAGGCGAACGGAGTGAGCCGAAGGAACGAAGGTGGAGTAGGATGCCCAATAATATCCTACTTTGTGCATTTACAAATCTATGCAATCACACACACGAAGGACAAAATAGACTGTCGAATATTTCTGCCATTTCATTATGGTCATTTCTATCCAGAGAACAAATATTTCAACCTGAGGTTAGTGCTTTAGATAGCATAAGGGTATGACTGATATGTCTATAACTATGATATGCTGATATAGCTGCTCCAATTTCATTTGTATACCTACAGCTTACAGTCATCTGTCTAGCCTTTTTCCAACTATGAATGGGTCGGCTTCCAGTGTTTTACATGGAGCGATTGCCTATCTGAACTCTACAACCTAGTTACCGGATAAACACTTTTGTAAAACTGGTTGTCAGACTTTCGTGCATCTAACGACTGTTAAAAATCTACAAACGACAACTGGGACCAACGGCTTTACGTGTTTTACGAGGCACGGGGTATTGGTATGTAAAAATGCTCACCCATCCAAGGACCAATCGCGGCAAGCGTAGTTTAGCCTGATAGAGAGACCTATGAGGCTGTTATTACTTAGCTACAAGCCTCTCAAGCTCGTATTCTCTAATGCTACCAATGCTAAGAGCCCCCCATAAGGAAGTTCATGTCCCGTGGTGGTGAATATTAGAATTTACTGCATAAGTTTAGTTCAGTTATTGGTTCATAAACAGTGATACAATATTGAGGTGTGACTCTGGATCCCGCACTGGGATACCTTGTGTCGCAGGATCCAGTCTCTTACGACATATAATATTAAATTATAGTAAACAAAAGCAACAGTTTAATATTTACCTATGATTCTCTAAAACTAAACTATAATAAATATATCATATAGCAACATCCCATTAGTTTCTGTGGGTGTCGTAAAAGGCGACTAAGGGACTTACTAGAGAATGGGCAGCAGCGTTCTCTATGCATTTTACCACCATACTGCGAACGCCAACCCGCCTGCCAAGTGTGGTGATTATGACAAACCCGTCAGCAGTGGACGTCTTACGGCTGAAATGATGACTAGAACGAAATACTGCAAGGTAACCAAAAGTATGTGTGCATGTGAGGAGTCTGTGAGCAAGCTTGTACACAGATTTATTTGCACTGTAGTTACGTCTTAGATCACCTAAGGTCCACAGATTCTGGTATTACGTAAATACCGTTAACCTGATTCTCTCAGTTAACTGTCTAAACTATGCCGTCAAAATTGCTGTTCGGCCGCCAATATTTATGTTTGACGGAGTTAAGTTACGGGTATTAATCACGTAATGGCTTTTGTCGTAAATTCAACTTTGTGCACTTCCAGCTTTATGTCAGTCTGTAACTTACAGGCTATAAATGACAGCCGTCGGTTTATGTGATCGATCAATTTACAATTTCTTTGACCTTCTGACTTCTACGTCTGTTTCTAGGGTCAGTCTTTCTTCATTTTAGCAAGAATCTGTTGTTTAATTTTGGCGTTCTCGATCCGTGCGGTACCGGATGTAAAGAATAGCACCATCTCATTTCTTCCCGTGGGTGTCGTAAGAGGAGATTAAGGGACTTACTAGGGAATGGGCAGCAGCGTTTTCTATACATTTTAACACCATACTGCGATCGTTGCGATTATGGTGTGGTGATTATGGCAAATTCCCCTAAATTGGGGAATGTTATGTCTGAAATGATTATTTTGTTTATTTAATCATTTAATACGAGCAACAAGACTCATAGTGTTACTAACAATGTGCTCACAAACTATGTTAGTAACACACTTATAAAGACAAAAACAGAAACAATTATGTTGATGACCCTCAAAAGACACCATGTTTTGGAATAGGCATTGTGTTTTCTAAAGTCGTTGAATAAGACAACCGGTGTCATCATCTACCTAGCCTTTTTCCATGTTGAGGACGGCTTTTAGTCCAACTGGATGCAGATACACAAGATGCAGGGACACAGGAATCCTCTCGGTGAGAAAGAGTTGGTTGTAATCCTCAACGCGGACCCAGTGCGGATTGGTACGTGTCACATGTCTTTGTATTTTAGGTTCTACGAGGACATGCCGATTTCCTCACGATGTTTCTTTCACCGTTTTGAGAGCAGTACAGTGATGATGAAATAATTTACACGCAGTACAGCGTCTCGTGGTTTAAACCCGTGACCTCATCATCATACTCCTGCCCTTATCCCCATTTATTTGGGGTCGTCGCACCATGTATTTTCATTCACACTTTTAGTCATTATCTCAGTAGTCAGCCCCTTCCTACAGCAGCGTTCTCTATGCATTTTACCACCATACTGCGATCGCCAACCCGCCTGCCAAGCGTGGCGATTATGGCAAAGCCCCCCGAATTGGGGGAGGCCTAAGTCCAGCAGTGGACGTCTTACGGCTGAAATGATGATGATGATGATGATCCATCGTTTCAGTGTTCTCCCTTGACTCTAAAGCCATCGACATTCATACTCGAAACTTGTCTCACGACATTTTCCTCATAGAACCTTGTTACACTGCAAACACTATCTAAAGCTTCAAGACTATAAGTGTATAGTATCATTTCAGCCGAAAAGTGTACAGAGAAATGTTCAACGAAAGACCATGATTTGCCTTTACATTTTCATAAATCTACCATGCCAAATCCTCATCCCAAAAATTGGTTCTGAGGCTGATGCAAGGCCGAACTGCAAGGTTAACAGAACCTTTCAGTTCAGTAATCACCTTCCAAAACCTCAAGGCCTGACAGTATATAGGTAGTACGTATACCAGAAATGCGTCCGTGCCAATGGAATCTAAAAGCACGCTGGATTTTAAAATCGGTGCATTAAATAGGTCAGTGGTCCAACTTCCAACGCCCACTGGCACAGCACTAACCAATTTCCCTTAGTTGATCCTTATCGTAAAAGCAAGTTAGTGTATAGCAGGCCGACTCATTCCGGGAGTAGTAAAAGCATTAAAGATTACAATTATTGGTCCTTAAGTACCGACTTACGACTTTTTGAGTCACAGCTTACTTTTAACCACTCCCTAAGTTTCCTGGTTCTTGGATTTTTGGCGTTTTGCATGTGGGTTCTGGGTGTTGTTAATAATAATAATAATAATAAATTCATTTATTTCAGGTAAATAAGCACCCATAGCAAAACATACATTAATTAACAGAACATTTTACAGATAAAATAACATACAGGGTGTCCAAGAACCTGGCGTCCAACTGGATTCCCACGATGCCCCAAGTTCTAACAGTACTCAGAAAAATATTTTAAAAAATCCACCCCATGTACTTACAGAATTATACTGATTTAAAAAAAAAAGGGGAAATGAGCACCCTGTGACATACTTTTGAATGCTGTGACTGCTAATGCTGATAATTTCGATATTTCTTGGAGGTTTTGTAATCTAGGGTATTGCTGTGTCTAAATAGAATGTAAAAATAAAGTACTTATTGTACCATTTTAAAATAAAATATTATTTTAACTAAAGGTGATATGGAAAACTATTGAATTTCGCAACTTTGACCGACTGTAGTGTAAAAAAAATGTACCAAAATAGTATGGCAAGTGACGTCAAATTTTGACGCGTTTATTCCTCTTTTTAAAAAGGTATAATACTTACACATTAATTTGAAAAAAAAAATTTGATAATATTTTTACTCAACAACCCAATTTTTACGAAGTGCCTACCTACTAACGGTAACTGTCGGACCCTTTCTTATCTTAGAAACTGTTATGTTACTACTATTATTTACTTCGGTTCCAAGAGTGAGCAAGAAGGAAATACACACAGGTAGATGGGTTCCCAGTAGAATAAAAGCAAAGAATATTAGTTTAAAGATATTTTATTACAATAAATGTTCAAAATGTTGACCACCCGCGGCAATACAAGCTCTCACTCTCCTTAAAAAGGACCGCTTTATGTTTCGCGAGTAACTTTTTTGACGTATCACCTGCACTGCTTGTGTTATCTTCTCACGAAGGTCAGCGATGTCATTAATGGGCTTCGCATAAACGAGCTCCTTCATAGTTCCCCAGAAAAAAAAATCCAGCGGATTTAAGTCAGGTGAGCGGGCTGGCCACGGGATTGTTCCTGATCGCCCAATCCACCTGTTCGGGTATTGCTCGTCCAAAAACTCTCTAACGGATACGCGAAAATGTGCTGGACAGCCGTCGTGTTGGAACCACATATCTGGTGGGGTCTCTTCTAGTAAGTTTGGCAAATCATTTTGAAGAAAATTTAAATATGATTCGCCAGTCAAATTCTCGGGCATCTCAAATGGACCAATAATATTCCCACAGAGAATACCGGTCCACATGTTCACTTTGAACCGGTACTGGGATCTATCTTCTCGCATCAAGTGCGGATTTTCCACATGCCACTCGTGCAAGTTGTGTAGGTTCATGTAGCCATCCTTCTTAAATGTTGATTCATCTGACCACAAAATTTTGTCGATAAAGTTTTCGTCTTCTCGATGTTTTTGCAGGATTGTTTCACAAAACGCGACTCGGCTCGGATAGTCTCGAGGTAAAAGACTTTGCACTCGCTGTACGTGGTACGGATGATATTCTTCTTTTTGGAGAATACTGTGTGCTGTGCTCTTCGGTATCCCCGTATCAGCTTCTATTCCTCGCACAGAGATGCTTGGATTTGCCGACACCGCCTCTAAAACTTCATCGCGTATGAAGTCATTTACGGGTCGTCCTTCACCAGCTACTTGATTGGGGAAGCGCCCGTCACATAGTGATCTGTGCACATTAATGAAAACTCGATGGTCGGGATATCGCGTAGCCCTCGGATACCTTTCTCTGTAAAGTCTCGCTGCAGCTCGTCCATTACCTCTACATTCTCCATAAATGTAGTGCATATTTGCGTATTCTTGCGGAGTGTAGGTCGCCATGGTAGCACACACAAAACACAAACTGTCCAAACACAGGCAAAGGTCGTCGTAAAGAGTTCGTTTCAAAGTCCAGAGCACAAAGAGTAATCGAGTCCAATAAACAAAGCTTTAAATCGTAGTACGTGATCAATGGTAACAATAAGAGAGAGGTGCGTAGTAACGGCAGGAGGCAGTGACGCGTACTGACCGTACTGTTATCCTAAATAGCACGATCCCAGATAGCGTCACTATCTATCTCACTCGCACCTCTAACCTTTTTCTCCCTCACTCTTACCTGAATAATGGGGTACCATAAAGAAGAACCAGCAAATCGCAAAGATAGTTTCTGTCTTGCTCCCTCCTGTTGTAATAACGAATCACTATGGTGAGATGCATGCACATACCGTCCCTTACGGTCTAACCTGTTTTTTGAGAGGCCTGTTGTTATTTTTATGAGCATACAATAGTAATTCTTTAGAGGTTAGATTCAATTCGTCGTAAATTTTTCTTTCTAAGAATTCTGTAAGACATCGTAAAAATTGGGTTGTTGAGTAAAAATATTATCAATTTTTTTTTTTCAAATTAATGTGTAAGTATTATACCTTTTTAAAAAGAGGAATAAACGCGTCAAAATTTGACGTCACTTGCCATACTATTTTGGTACATTTTTTTTACACTACAGTCGGTCAAAGTTGCGAAATTCAATAGTTTTCCATATCACCTTTAGTTAAAATAATATTTTATTTTAAAATGGTACAATAAGTACTTTATTTTTACATTCTATTTAGACACAGCAATACCCTAGATTACAAAACCTCCAAGAAATATCGAAATTATCAGCATTAGCAGTCACAGCATTCAAAAGTATGTCACAGGGTGCTCATTTCCCCTTTTTTTTTGAAATCAGTATAATTCTGTAAGTACATGGGGTGGATTTTTTAAAATATTTTTCTGAGTACTGTTAGAACTTGGGGCATCGTGGGAATCCAGTTGGACGCCAGGTTCTTGGACACCCTGTATAAAATAAAATGAAATCAATTAAAATAAATTAGGTACACCAAAATAAATTTTATCAAAACACAATGTCATTTAAACTATAAAACTAATATCTTCTCTCCGGCACTGGTACAGCAATATGTCTGCTGGAACAATGCCGGAGGAAGGGGCAGTCCAGCCTTCCCGCAATCATTGCCAGCACCGTGTTGGAGCTAACCCGCACCCTGTGCACCAAGGACGCAGCGCGCTTGCGCATGGTCGCGTGAAAGCAGTCGGTGCGCGCCTCTGCGAACATACCCGAGGCGCTGCAGTGTCGGGGTAACCCCATCACCGCCCTGAACGCGTTATTGTACTGGACGCGGATGGCGCCGTAACTTCTGTGAGAGTAGTGTGCCCACAGACTGCACGAGTACAGCGATGTACAATACGCTCTAAAGAGCGTAGCCTTAACTCCAATAGAGCACCGCGCAAATCTGCGGGCGATCATGTTCGCTCTAACAGACAACGCCCTCCGCTCCCGTTCCATGTCTGCGTGATCTTTGAGATCGACAGTCAGAACATGCCCCAGGTACTTAAACTGGTCAACCCTTTCCAAAGGAACCCCATTAAGCCTGACAGGAGGTATGCTTCCCGGACATTTTGCACTGGCGGTCTCAAAGATCATGCACTGGCTCTTCTTTACATTATATAACAAACCGTGACCACAAGCATATTCCTCGCATATCTGAATCAGCTTCCTCAAGCCGCAGACCGAAGCGCTCATCAGCACCATGTCGTCAGCATAACTTAGATTATTGACGCAAGTACCATCAATGTGACAACCGACATGCTGGCTGCTTAGCGCCACAATCAGACCGTTAATATACAGGTTAAACAGGGTAGGAGATGTTAAGCCACCCTGTCTGACTCCGCATTCGAGCTGATACGTATCCGACATTGCCCCTGCCCACCTAACACTATTAGACTGGTGCGCATACCAGTACTGGAACATGCTGATGAGATCTGGCGGCAAATCTATGCTCCTCAGCTTGCTCCACAGCAGGTCATAAACCACCAGGTCGAAAGCCTTGGACAGGTCAAGGAAGCACGCATACACAGGTGTTTTACGGTCTGTGTAGTATTTGACGGTGTGCTTAAGACACAGAATAGCACTTTCAGTGGACAGCCGGGGACGAAACCCGAACTGGTTATCGTGCAGTGTTACAGATCTATTTAACTGTGCGTTAAGCAAACCGTCAAACACTTTGGCAGTTACAGTGGCAAGAGAAATGGGCCTGTAGTTACTCTTATCAGTAAGGTCACCAGTTTTATTCTTCACTACAGGCACTACCACTGTTTTCATAAAATCGGCTGGCAAGTAAGAATGGCTCACACACAGCGAGTAAAACATAGCCAAGACCCTAGTAATGTGTGGTCCGGCGTGCTGTAGGTGCTCAATGCTGAGCCCATCATGACCCGGGGACTTACCTCTTGAGATAAACCTTATGGCTTTAGTAACATCCTTCGCCCGGAAGGCAGTTGCCACGCCCTGATCGTTAACGTCAGCATTAAGCACCCAATGCATGAGCAGTTATGACGTTCCTTGTCTCTTAAGTCCGCTTGTTGAAGACGTCTCGGCGAGCACTGGTCGATCGCGAGGTCGTTGCGAGCGTTTGAACTGCTAGATTTGGTGTATATTTATTTCAAAAAAGAAATTATAAGAAAATTATAAAAAGTTTTCTTAGTATAAAAAAATCTAAAAACCAATAAGCCCTATTATTTGGTATAAGTTTTACTTGGTTTAATGAAGGAATCTCTTCTAGGTACGCGTCTTAAATAGCGATTTAGTGTCATCTTTACGATTTTTTTCTATCGAGCCAATTGGTTTAATTCACGTTTCTATCTTCACACAGCGTTGCGTATTTCCATTCTGTACAAGGCCAAAACGCAACCATAGGAATCTGCTCGCGTATATTTTGTAATGCATTTTTTAAACTTGTGATTACAATGTATACACGAATTTTGCGTACTACTCGTATATAGTTTGTAACGTAGACGCGCACGTGCATCTTTCCAATTTATACAAGGCCAGAATGCCATCATAGGAATTTGGTAGGACTTCTGATTGCCGGGCTTCGATTTAAGGGGTGTTACGGGAGGTGGGGGGAGGTGCCTCTCCTGTGAAGGAAAAGTTTCGAACCCCCCCCCATTTTTGAGAAATTTGTTTGTTAATATTCTAACCTAACTTTCGAATTTTCGTGTATCGATATCGATTTAAAGGCCGGAAGAGGTGTAGGGTTGACGAATAAAATGAAGGGGAAGTAGCAACGCTCGACACGACACTTCGCTGACAGGGCTCGTCAACAGAATCAAGGCGTTACCATAGGAGGTCACAGTTTTAACTTAACCTAACCTCCCCAAACCATGTCGTTTCTGGCACTCGCCGGCCGCTGCCGCGGCACCGCTCGCTACGCTCGCTCGGCTCGTGCGTAGGAGGTCACAGTTTTAACCTAACCTAACCTAAACTCCCCAAACCATGTCATTTCTGACACTCGCCGGTCGCTCGTCTATACCTACAGGTTTAGTTTGCATGCGGAGTAGCACTGTATATTATGGAACAATTTAGTTACTTTGGCCACTACAAAGTATACACGAGTATTTGCGTACTACTCTTGTATAGATTGGAAGACCTTGATTAAAAAGTGATTTCCAATCTATACGCGACTAGTTTCACACCTTTGCGTTCTAGCCTTGTACAGATTGGAAATACGCCACAGCGTTTGGCAGTATGTTCAATTTTCCAAAAATATATACTTTTTTTACGGAAACTTGCGAGATTTACAGAGGTTTAAAAAAGTTTAAAAGTGCTGCAACCTCGCCATAAAGCCCGCACAGCCTTGGAAACCCAGTCTTAAGAATTACTGTCTTTATACCTACATGTCTTTATGCCTACACAAACAAAAACAGAACTCTGTCTCAAAAATATTGTGACTTCGTTTATAAATTCACGCCCTGTCTCATATTGAAGTAGTTGTGTTGTCACGCGATATCTGGAAGGTCACAGGTGGATATCGAGACGAAATACGAATATACTCAAACATGACACAATAACTCGAAAACAAGTCAACTCTGGCGTTTATACCTTCGTTTTTGAGGAAAATGGGACGAAATAATATATGTAGGCGACAACAAAAAATCCAATACAATGTACTTATTTCTGTATTACATATATTTCTGGATATGTATTTCTGTGCCGTAGTAGCAATAAATGCCTATAAAATACATCGAAGACTTTGCATACGTATTAACTGACTTCAGAAAAAGAGTAGGTTCTCAATTAAATTGTATTTTTTTTTAAATTGTATTTGCCTCATATACAAGATGTTGCCGAATACGAACCCAATTTTCTTGGGGTCGGCGCAAAATGTCTTCTTCCACATTTCTCTATTAGCCGTCATATCAGTAGACCCTTTCTAAACAGATCATCATTCACTCAGTCCATCCATCGTTTCTTTGGTCATTCCCTACTCTTATAGTAGGGGAGGGGTTTGTATACAATACTGTATTTACAACATATTGTAAAATATATTAAAAATATCTAAAGAGTTTCTTGTCATTCTTTTCTATACGAAACTATGTACCTACCTCTTGGAAGGGGCAACTGGAATCAATTCTATTTTCTTGAAAATTTCAACGTTCAAAGTGCCTTTTAATAGCCTACTTGAATTAAATGGTTTGACTTTGACTTCGTCAGGTCAGGTCTCATTTGTCTGCACTTACAACAGTTTGAACTCCTTGCAAGATTTCGAGCTATTCTTGGCTCCACCGATATCGTTCTGATAAAGACAATGGTTTAATAATATATTCTGTATTGTTACAGAGCGACGGCAGTTTGCTGCTTAAAAACATAGCTGTAGAAGACGCAGGCCTGTACGAGTGTTCAGTAGAGAACGAGACAGCGTACGTCGACAGAGTCAATCTTACTGTGCGGAGTGAGTACTATTTCATAGACATAATTATTATACCCTACAATGCAGTTAACAACGGAGAATTTGCAGAGACGTCGACGTGCATCCCATTGCTTCCCTTAGGTGTCGTAAGAGGTGACTAAGGGACTTACTAGAGCAGCGTTCTCTATGCATTTTACCACTATATTGCGATCGTCAACCCGCCTGCCAAACATGGCAATAATGGTAAACCGGGGGGGTTTACCATTATTGCCACCCCAGACTGGGGTAGGCTTATGTCCAGCAGTGGACGTCTTTCGGCTGAAATGATGATGATGATACCACCTAGTAATATCTGGGGGCTTACCATAATCATTTACAGAGCAAGAAGGTTAATTCGCTGATACTCCAATTTTCGTGTCTATTATTAAAGTGTGACATGGACATCAGCCGTCAAATATATTGTGCTTATCTTGTAATTGCCCGACTAAAGGTAAATCCACCATATCTCGACGTCTGCCTACATGGTATAAAGTCTTCAGAATTCAGAGGTAAAAAGATTTCAACCAAAACTTAGCAAAAAATTAGAAGCGAACAATTCTTTTAGACCTTCCTCAACGAATTTTTTTCTTAATCCAAGAAGTCGTTTCGTTTATAAGTCCTAATTTGTTTTATCCCGACGAAAGTTATGAAGATGAATAAAACATTGTTTGGATGAGTATGGAATACTAATTCTACCACTTTGTCTTCGTTTCCAATGGAGACAAATTGTCCTTTGTACATTCATACTTTATTTACTTGTTAGTTAACTTTAAAATGAATAGATGAAACCCCGCTGGGTAATGGCGTTACACACAAACAGTATGCATGGCTTTTAATTTGACAACTCAAACAAACATTCATTGCGTTTTATTTTGCTGAGCAGAAAAATTGTTCGAACATAATATCGGGTTTAAAAAGAAACTTAACGAAGCCGAGAGCCACTTGTACTCCCCGTCATATATATTTTTTTTTTGTACTGTACCATACCTTTTATTTTTCTTTTGGGTTGGGAAATCTTCCAATGACATCTCCCGCTCTGGGTGGAGTGGAAGGGCGTGTCAGACTTTTACTGACTAATACCCACCCGTGTTCCTTCAGTTGCCTGTGACTGGACCATACCAGGGAAACTTCTGGTTACGGATATATTGAAGGCTAAAATGCCAACTTATACGGAAATGTTTCTACGAAAAAAGGTTTTTAATGATAAAACAAAACTTTAAATACCTCCTTGACCACTGTACCGTCACATGCACCCATAAGCACAAGGTTTTGCGTATGTTATATTGCGCACAACCGCAAACAGCAGATAATACATAAAATAAAAGTTGTTTCCCAGTACAGAATGCTTAGTTGACGGCTATATGATGTATGTATCTTTTTACACCTTGTATTGTGTAGCAATATCTTTGGAAATTATTCAGATTCTGACTGATAGTGTGTTACGCAATTAGGGTGCTGGTCTAGACAAACGTGAACAGCACACTAACTCCTTGGCTGATGCTGTGTCTGCAAAGTTATGACAGCTTGAGAACTTAGAACGTCGACGTGAGATAAACTTTAGTTATTAGGTAGGTACTCATTTCTATTGATCGACATTTTTAAGCCTATGTCATTAGAAGGGGTGGATCTTCAACTCCATTGAGTTGTTCCTAACACGGTCCGAATCGGACTCAAAGAATACTTCGCTCCATTACTCACTGGCAAACCTTAAACTTGAACCTGTACTGAAGTCTCAAAGACCAGGATTATGGCACTACCGTGTTCCTGGCATATAGGCAACTGAAGGAACACGGGTGGGTTTTAGTCAGTAAAAGTCTGACACGCCCTCCCACTCCACCCAGAGCGAGAGACGTCATTAGATGATTTCCCACCCACAAAAAAAAGGCTTGAGGCACTGTGTTCCTAACATAGTCCGAATCTGACTCCAAGAATGATACGCTTCATTGCTCGCTGGCAAAACCTCAAGCTGGAACCTATGCTGAACTGTCAAAGAATAGGTTTGTGAGCCACATATAAGAATAAGGAGGATAGACATGCCCATTTATTAGTGTTTATGGCAAATTAGTTGGTCCCCACATGGAAGCGTGTTTCTTTTATTTTTTAACTATTCGTTATTTTCTATTTTTTAGGGTGTTTCGAATTTTGAGACGTATGTCAGCGTAGTTTGTGACGTATGTCAGCGTAGTTTTCGAAGACAGATTTTTTGCTGTACTGGTAACCCTGGCAAGGATTATGGCACAAATTTATGAAATTATAGTATTGTCATCGGTCCTCGATAAGTCTACAGAGTTTAAATGAAATCTGGTCGTTTAAAATGGGTCAAAATCGCGCTATAAGGAGTCGGTTACAGGCAAACATACAAACATACAAGTAAAGCTAATATAAAGCGTGTAAAAAGAAGATATTTTGGCTCTCATGAAAGATGAAAAGCTAACCTACATCACTTTTATAGTTGACTAAAATAACCCTACACATTCAATATTCTCTAAACTAAGTTTTAATAGCGCAAGCTAACTTGTGTTCGGCGCGATCCTGCATGACTAACGAAGTTTGAGCTACAGTTTGATATAATTGCCGGGGTATCAGATCCCGAGCTGCGGTTTAGTGATGTTCTAGTTTCGCTACTGTTTCGTGATATTTATAGTTCGCTGCACAATTTGACTGACTTTTAGAAATATTTATTGTCTTTTTGACGCAAGATCTAATAATGGAGACACTATTATTAGACTTTTCCACTATGTCCCTTAAGAGATCTACAAAATGAAAATCTTAAATTCATTCACTGGCTAACAACGCACAGCCTAAACATCTAGGTCTGGAAGCATGAAATTTAAATCACAAGTATTTTATAACGAAAGTGAGCTAAGGGAGGATTTTTGTAAAATCATCCCCTAAACTAAAACTTGTTTGAAAGTCAGTCTTCTTGATGATGCTAAACTCCATCGGGCACATGGCTTGTGTAATGACGATACACATACATTCTTCTCTTTGTTCTTCTGTTCACAAGAGTACACATCTGCGAAGAAAACCTTTTTGGGCTGAAAAGGGATGTGCTCAATAAATGACAATAGTTTTGACAGTTAGATGACATATTTCAATTTAACAAGGCGACCCGTCTCACTCACTGTTGTGTCATCTTTGTGAGTGAGGTATCACACACAAATCATATTTGGTATTGATGGAACTGAAGTCTTGAAAAGACACCTGAGTACGAAAATAGAGATTAGAATGATGTGACCGAACTTCGAAAAGATTTTGCACCACAAATCACTACATCGTTTAGCGCTGAAAAAAAAAACAAACGGTCGAATTTAAAGTGGCTACAGGACTTCGCCCACACATGAACGGAGAAGCTCGACACCTGGCTGCAGGCAGTCCAGAGAAGCTATACCATCCTTAAATGACAAACCAGACGTTTATTTCGCCTGGACAGTAACGGCATGCATAGCGTAGTCCACCTGAAGGACTGAGTGCAGAAACCATACCCTTTAACATTGCTAGGTGTTTTTGTTTCTGTTGGAAAATGACAGTGACAGAATAATGATTAAAACACGTTAGCGCTACTACATGGGACTTAAACATAACTGGCATAATATAGGTGTACTATAGGTACATCTCTGCCCAACCTTGCGAGGCAAACAGGCGGCATGTTTTGAAATATATTGAGGTGATTTGTGGAGTAAGTGTATCTTAATATTAATCTCCATCAAGCAACCTTTATTACAAAAGTCTCAACGAATTTCCACTTGTTTCAAGCCATGTTCCAAGAGCCCAGTTCTCAAAGACATGCTCAGCCAGTCAACTCATCGTCGTCAAGTATCAATTTCAGTTCAAGTTGAACTTAGTGCTCAATAAGTACCCACCTGTTACAGAATTATGCGATGTTTAAAGGTTTAAACACAGCAGCGCATATTAATGATGCCGCTCCAAGCCAAGTAGCTCTTGAAGCGCTGTTTTATTCCGCAGAACGCAAATATGAGTATTGCTCTTTTATTTAACTGTAGTTGGACTGGAAATGCGGTTTTCGTTTCGTATTTTCTCTGATATTTTAAGCGGTAGGAAATAAAAAGTTTTATTTAAACTGGCGAGATGATACTTAAATGCGTTGAGTTACCAGTTAAACTCATGCTTATTTTCGCTAATGACAAACTTGCAGTTTTTGGTCTAACGATAGTTCTGATTTTTATTTTGACCTGTATGTGAGTGATAGTTCTGATTTTTATTTTGACCTGTTGCAAATGTATTGTTACATAGATCGTAAAGTCTAGAAACATCGTGCTAACTCCATCTCAGAAAGGGACAACATTACGTAGATCGAAAAGTCTAGAAACGTCACGCTAATTCCATCTAAGGATGGGGCAGTGTTGAAACTTCTAGATACGACACGCTAACGCCATCTGTTATCAAGTAGCAAGTACTACGAACAATTGTACGTAGACGCCACCGCCATCTATTGTTGAGTAGCGGGATTAAACAGTAAATAGATGTCTGTGGAAGGTTCTCGAAGTTTCGAATCTACTTGTAAACTGTGGAAAAGTGTTGAATGTTCGCGAATGTTCTGCTCGGGATATAAATAGCGGATTGTCGGCCCGATGGGCAGTTCGATTTCGGAAGCGAGCGAATACGAATCAAGCGATACAGTACAAGCGAAACAAGTGACTCTGTTTGACTATTGCGATATTGTGATTGTTTAATTAAACTGTGGTGTGTTTCGATAATTTTGGCTTAAATTAATTTATCCCGAAACCCAGCTCGTAACATTTGGTGTCAGAAGTAAGGGATAAATTATGCCAGTTTTACCGAAGGAGGACACGGAAGGTATTCGTACCAGGAGTCAGCGCCAGCAGGAGGTGGATCAGAGGCGATTTGAAGGACCTTCAAGACAGACATCTGGGGGTAATCAGCCGACGACGGAGCCAATTTCCCAAGCGTCTGGTGTTCCTACAGCATCACCAGCCATGGATCTTTCTGCTCTGATGGCGATGCTGCAGGAGCAGGCCCGTCGACAGGAAGAACAGGCCCGCCGACAGGAAGAACATGCTCGCCGACAGGAAGAACAGGCTCGTCGACAGGAAGAACAGGCCTGTCGACAGGAAGAACAGGCCCGCCGCATACAGGAACAGCTGCAGCAGGACAAGGAGGAACATGCTCGCCGACAGGAAGAACAGGCTCGTCGACAGGAAGAACAGGCTCGTCGACAGGAAGAACAGGCCCGCCGCCTACAGGAACAGCTGCAGCAGGGTAAAGAGGAGCAGGTTCTCCTTTTGAAAGATCTACACGCGACATTTGGCAAGGACATCAAAGCCATGAAGGAGACTATTCAGGTACATGAAAATCGTATCTCCGAGGCCGAAGTCCAGATCGCTGATATAAGAAAAGCGGTTGGAGTTCTGAAAGCTGGAGACCGGACTACGGCTCCGATAGTTGCTGCACCTTCCGTGCGCGGGTTTAAAGTGCCACCCTTTGACGGAACATCTTCCTGGTCGGCATACAAAATTCAATTTGAAGCTGTCATGAATGCAAATGGGTGGACAAAAGAGCAGGCCATGACCGCGCTTACTTTGGCCCTTCGTGATCAGGCCTTAACGGTGTTAGAGGCTCTCGGCAAAAATGTTTCGTACGAGCAGCTCGTTGAGGCGTTAGAGGCCAGATACGGTGACGCGCACCTGGAACACGTTTTTCGTGCGCAGTTGAAGGATCGTGTGCAGCGCAGTGGTGAAAACCTGCAGCAGTGGGCCCTAGAAATCGAAAAGCTGGTTCGAAAAGCGTACCAGTCTGCGCCTGCACTCATCGATGGGACTCTGACTCAAGCATTCATAGATGGCATACGGGACCTGGAAGTAAGGGCTACTGTAAGACTTGGACACCACGAGACACTCAAGGATGCCTTGGCCCATGCGTTGGAGGTGGAGGCAGTGAGGCAAGATCATCGAGCCCATCGCATCAGGGAGGTTGCAGCATCACCTGTCCGTGACCGTCCGAGGTACAGCCCTAAGTGCTACTCTTGCGGAGAAAAAGGTCACCTTCGGTCAAGTTGCCCGAAGCGAAACACAGCTAGCGAAAACCAGACCCAAGAAAGAAAGGCGGCAGATATCACCGCCCAGCAGCAGGAAAACTAGTCAAAGCCAGGACTGCGGGGCGGGTGCTGGCTGGTGTTAAATTAGCCCCAAGAATTTCGGTCTCACAAGCCCATGATGGGACACCCTAGTCATAAAAGGTGAAGTGAACGGAAGACCATGTAAGCTGACATTGGATACTGGAGCTTCTCGCACCGTTGTCAGTTCCCAACTAGCGAATCGTTTTCTTGGGGACTTCTTCGGTAAGCATGACGGCGTAAAATTAGTAACAGCTACCGGTCAGCACATAACTGTCCGTGGTGAGAAGGAAGTGGAGTTAAAACTGGGAAACACTATCTACCGGCATAAGGTCATCATGGCTGACATAGTGGACGACTGCATCTTAGGTTTGGACTTCATGCGGCAGCACTGTTGCGAGATCGACGTTAATCAAGGAGTCCTTAAATGTGGGTCAGAAGAAGTCTTCATGGAAGGTGCACCATCAGGGAAAGTGTACTGCTTGAAGAAGATTGTTCTTTCTCCCCGATCGGAAACAATAGTTCCAGTTAGGCTCCCACATAATTCCGGGCAGAAGAACCGATGTATTCTCATTGAAGGATTGGATGAAAACCTTCCATGGAAAATTGCGCGGACCTTGGTAAAGGCAATTGACGTTGCAGCCGTACGCATACTGAACCCAAGTGAAAAGGAGCAAGTAATCAAGAAGGGTGCGTTGATGGGTTCCTGTGGGGAAGTAGCTTGGATGCGTGAATGCCAATATCAGCCCTCTCAAAATAACACCCAATCTGCAAGATTTAACGTGTTAAATCTTTTGGAAGACTGTCGTAAAGATTTATCGGAAGAAGAAAGAGAGAAGGCTAGGAAGATGCTACTTCAGTATGCAGACATATTCTCCAGAAATGATGCTGACATAGGGAAGACTGGATTAGTTCAACACAGAATTAATACCGGAAATGAGTTGCCAATACGACAGCGACCCAGAAGACTACCAGTGGCAAGAGAAAAGGAAGTAGATACCATGATTAAAGGGATGGTAAAGGATGGAGTTATAGAGCCTTCGTCTAGTCCTTGGTGTTCTCCTGTGGTCCTGGTGAAAAAGAAAGATGGCAGCATGCGGTTTTGTGTAGACTATCGTCGATTGAATGACGTCACTAAGAAAGACAGCTATCCACTGCCCCGGATCGACGACACACTGGACACGCTGTCAGGAATGAAGTGGTTTACCACGTTAGACCTAAAAAGTGGCTACTGGCAAGTGGAAATAGACCCTAAAGACAAGGAGAAAACCGCATTTTCTACGGGAAAGGGATTATGGCAGTTTAACGTCATGCCATTCGGATTGTGCAATGCTCCTGCAACATTTGAAAGGCTAATGGAGCTAGTTCTCACGGGACTAATTGGAGACGCCTGCCTTGTCTATTTAGATGACATCATCATCGTGGGCCGCACATTCGAAGACCACCTTCAGAATTTGGAACGTGTTTTATCAAAAATCCGAGGAGCCAATCTCAAGCTAAGTCCAAAGAAGTGCTCATTCTTCAGACAGCAAGTAAGCTTTTTGGGGCACGTGGTTTCGAAGGAAGGAGTCCAAACAGACCCTGAGAAAATCGTCGCCGTTAAGGAATGGCCAGTCCCGAAAGACAAGACGCAGGTCAGGGCATTTTTGGGTTTGTGCTCGTACTATCGACGGTTTGTCAAGAATTTTGCTGACATTGCCAAACCTCTTCACAAGCTTACTGAGGAGAAGAGACCGTTCTGTTGGGATGAGAATTGTGACATAGCATTCCGAGATTTAAAGGAACGTTTGTGCAATACCCCAATTTTGGGCTACCCTGACACAGAAAATAAATTTATAGTTGACACGGACGCAAGTAATACTGGAATTGGCGGTGTGTTATCTCAACGGAAAGGAGATTATGAAGTTGTGATAGCTTACTTCAGCAAATCTTTATCAAAGCCAGAAAGAAATTATTGTGTCACGAGACGTGAACTTCTTGCCGTAGTAAAGACATTGCAGCATTTCAGCAAATACTTGCTTGGACGTAAATTCCACCTGCGAACTGATCATGCTGCATTAAAGTGGTTGTTGCAGTTTAAGAATCCAGAAGGACAAGTGGCGAGATGGATTGAACTGCTACAAGAGTATGACTTCGCAATTGAACATCGTAGTGGGAAGTCTCACGGTAACGCGGACGCTTTATCAAGAAGACCTTGTCCTGAAGACTGCAAGCATTGTGTCAGGCAAGAAGCTAAGGAAACAGTACCTGTCAGGATGCTAAGAACGGACCTTAGTGACGATTGGAAGGAAACCCTACAGCATGCTCAGCAAAGTGACACAGATATCAGGCCAATTTTCGAGTGGATTAAAGCTAATGCTCCCAAACCGAAATGGTGTGATGTTGCAGCGATGAGTACCACCACAAAAAGTTATTGGGCACAGTGGGAGAGCTTGGTGATCCAAGAGGGTGTCTTGTGCCGAAAATGGGAAAATGCTCGAGGGAATAGCTGTCACTTGCAAATGGTAGTCCCAAAAACGAAGGTACCAGAAGTTCTACAGCTCTACCACAATGGTTCTTCAGGAGGTCATATGGGAGTAAGAAGGACTCTGTTAAAGATCCGAGAAAGATTTTACTGGATCCATTGTCGAGAGGATGTGGATGTGTAAAAGGACCACACACACGCAGCAGGGGTGCATTGAAAGTGTACAACGTAGGAGCCCCCTGGGAACGAATAGCATTAGATGTCGCTGGGCCATTTCCCGAAAGTGAAAGTGGAAATAAATATTTCATGGTTGTCATGGATTACTTCACCAAGTGGCCGGAAGTCTTCGCCATCCCTAATCAAGAAGCTTCAACAGTCGCTGATAAATTAGTCCACGAAGTCTTCTGTCGGTTTGGGGTACCCTTGGAAATCCACAGCGATCAAGGAAGAAATTTCGAGTCTCAAGTGTTTCAGGAAACATGTCGGGTTATGGGTACTCACAAAACCAGAACCACTTCATACCACCCACAATCTGACGGAATGGTGGAGAGATTTAATCAGACGTTGGAAAGATATCTGGCAAAAGTTGTAGCAAGCAGACAAAAGGATTGGGACAAGCACATACAACCGTTTCTTCTGTCATACCGAAGTGCAGTTCACGAGAGTACAACTGTGACGCCAGCCTTCGCGAACTTTGGAAGGGAGTTAAGGTTACCAGCTGATCTAATAACCGGCATTCCGCCTGATTCACCACGCAGTATAACAGATTATGCAAATGATCTGCGCAACAAGATGAATGACGTATATGAGCATGTCAGAGAATCAGGCCAGCAGATGTCCGAGAGAATGAAAACTCGTTATGATCGAAAGATGAACAATACTGGCTTCGACGAAGGTTCGCTAGTGTGGTTGCATAACCCTGTGCGCAGCAAAGGGAAGTCCCCTAAATTACAGGCAAAATGGGACGGGCCGTACCGGATTGTGACCAAGATCAATGACGTCACTTACCGAATACAAAAGGGTTTGCGAACTGCGCCTAAAATTGTTCATGTAGATCGATTGGCACGATATTACGGGAATAATGATGCTCGGGACGAGCATGTCTAAGGAAGGGGCAGTGTTACATAGATCGTAAAGTCTAGAAACATCGTGCTAACTCCATCTCAGAAAGGGACAACATTACGTAGATCGAAAAGTCTAGAAACGTCACGCTAATTCCATCTAAGGATGGGGCAGTGTTGAAACTTCTAGATACGACACGCTAACGCCATCTGTTATCAAGTAGCAAGTACTACGAACAATTGTACGTAGACGCCACCGCCATCTATTGTTGAGTAGCGGGATTAAACAGTAAATAGATGTCTGTGGAAGGTTCTCGAAGTTTCGAATCTACTTGTAAACTGTGGAAAAGTGTTGAATGTTCGCGAATGTTCTGCTCGGGATATAAATAGCGGATTGTCGGCCCGAGCGATACAGTACAAGCGAAACAAGTGACTCTGTTTGACTATTGCGATATTGTGATTGTTTAATTAAACTGTGGTGTGTTTCGATAATTTTGGCTTAAATTAATTTATCCCGAAACCCAGCTCGTAACAGTATGTTCATCTGAACCCTCATAACTTCTAATGACGATTAGTATCATAATCGCCTACTGGCTGGTGACGCATCATCATCATCATTCATCATTTCAGCCATAAGACGTCCACTGCTGGACTTAGGCCTCCCCCAATTTGGGGGGCTTTGCCATAATCGCCACGCTTGGCAGGCGGGTTGGCGATCGCAGTATGGTGGTAAAATTCATAGAGAACGCTGCTGCCCATTCTCTAGTAAGTCGCCTTTTACGACACCCACGGGAAGAAATGGGGTGGTGTTATTCTTTACGTCCGTCACACACGGTACGCTGGTGACGCATTACACATAAAATTGAATATGGCGTTCTCTAGAGGACATAAAGTCATGAACTATAAAAAAATCATCTGAAACTCGTGCTCGTATGCCACCTACTCTAACATAATCTTTAGGGCAAAGTAGCATACGACCACGGCTTTCAGATCTAACCATTTTCTTTAGAGCGTGATTTTGCAGTAGTCAGGTTTTAGTTTTTGAACTTACTTTTTTAGGGTTCCGTTGCCAAATGGCAAAAAACGGAACCCTTATAGATTCGCCATGTCTGTCTGTCTGTCTGTCTGTCTGTCTGTCTGTCTGTCCGAGTATGTCACAGCCACTTTTCTCCGAAACTATAAGAGCTGTGCTATTGAAACTTGGTAAGTGGATGTATTCAGTGAACCGCATTAAGATTTTCACACAAAAATAGAAAAAAAGCAATAATATTTGGGGTTCCCCATACATAGAATTGAAACTCAAAAATTTTTTTTTCATCAAACCCATACGTGTGGGGTATCTATGGATAGGTCTTCAAAAATGATATTGAGGTTTCTAATATCATTTTTTTTTAAAACAATAATATTTCGGGTTCCCCATACATAGAACTGAAACACAAAAAAAAAAATTAATCAAACCCTTACGTGTGGGGTATCTATGGATAGGTCTTTGAAATTGAGGTTTTTAATATCATTTTTTTCTAAACTGAATAGTTTGCGCGAGAGACACTTCCAAAGTGGTAAAATGTGTGTCCCCCCCCCCCCCGTAACTTCTAAAATAAGGGAATGATAAAACTAAAAAAAATATATGATGTACATTACCATGAAAACTACCAACGAAAATTGGTTTGAACGAGATCTAGTAAGTAGTTTTTTTTTAATACGTCATAAATCGTAAACCACAATTTACCTTTCATTCAGTCAACTCAAATATAAAAATTAAAAAAAAAAAAAAATTTCATAAACGATGATGACGAATGATGATGATGATGACCTGCAGGTTTGTACGGAACCCTCGGTGCGCGAGTCCGACTCGCACTTGGCCGGTTTTTTAGTAAAGATGTCTGATGCAACAAGCTAGGGTTAACTCAGATATTGCACATCTAGTCAAAATAGAATTAAAATAGCAGGATAGCAGTATATTCCTAAAGTCCCTAAAGTTACCCCCAGCTGGCCAATTTTAAAGTGATATAAAAGGTTACCTAATTTAAATATAACTTAGTAATCGTCTTTAACACTTTAAAAACGGCTAGGATTATGTAAAAGCATGGAAGCATTGGTCTTGCATTGCATGAGGTCTCTAAATTCTTTATTTTTATTAGCCTTCCCTGTCCACTGCTGAGAAAAGGCCTCCCTTGGGGAGGATTTGGATCCTTCCAGGCATCCGTACCTAGAGCCACCTCGCACCATTTTTCTAGGCATAACAGTAGACGCGAAACTACAGTGGGGCCCACATATTTCAAGCCTAGCCGGGAGGCTCAGTTCGGCTGCCTACGCCGTCAGGAAAGTTAGACAATACACGGACGTTGATACAGCTCGATTAGTCTATTTTAGTTATTTTCATAGCGTTATGTCCTACGGCATTCTGCTGTGGGGCAAAGCCGCGGACATTCAAAATATTTTTGTTCTTCAAAAACGAGCTGTTCGAGCTATATACCAACTAGGTACTAGAGTTTCTCTGAGAGAGTTGTTTAAAGATATTGGTATTCTTACGATGGCATCACAATTCATCTTCGCCAAAATCTTATATATTAAGCAAAATATACATCTGTACACTAAGAACAGTGATATTCATAATATTAATACTAGAAATAAGGACAAGCTACGTGCTCCCTTTCACCGGCTTCATAAGGTTCATAATTCATTTGTTGGTCTTGGTATTACCTTTTTCAACAAGCTTCCCTCTGCTTTCATAGATTTGCAGTTTAATGAGTTTAAAGCTTAAGTAAAATCCAACCTTTGTTCAAAGGCATACTATTCTATCAACGACTTCTTAAACGATAAGAATAGTTGGTCGCTGTAATTAACTCAATGTTTATGTTCTTTCAACCAGAATCAGAATTAGCTTTCCTCATCGTTGTGTATGTAAGCGGGCACGCCCTTTATACCCGGAGGCTCTTATTTAGGTTTTAAGTTCTATTTACGATTTTATTATTTCAGCTTGAGTTTAGTTTTTTAATGTTTTGTTCGTATATTGGCGTGTGCTAGCTGACATATGACGCATAATTTGATGTATGTTTTGTTTTGTTTTATACTATTAAAACTTAACAGACAGCTGTGCTGCTGGGGAGTTTGTTCCGCCACTTCTTCTTCCCAGCTAAAGCACTAGGAAGTGTCGAAGGGTGGGCGTTTTTGGGGGACTGTCTCATGTAACTTTGACGTTCAAAAAGTGCTGACTCTCAGGGCCTCAAGTCTGCTATTACAATAGTGTCAAAATGGTCTATCATTGATTTCATAATTGTTGATTTTGACAAGTTTAGTAATCTACTAATATAATGGCGTCATTATGACTTTCCAATGGTCAACCACTGACACTCCATTGAAAGAAATGGCTTAGAATGGTAATCTCGTACATAATGACAAATGAATGACTGACTTAGGCGGTAATCTGCTAAAATTTTGACAGTTCCTTTGATCAGTGACCTACCATTGGACCGTCATTGTGCAGTCATTGCTTGTAATAGCTCGGTTGTCAAAAAAAGTGTTTGCTAGCTATCGTGTTTGTGTGAATATTGAATGGAGAAATGTATTCACTACGAGCAAATATTCTCGAGCTAGCCAACGCAGTGGATGCTAGGGAAAGAAGAGGGGCGGAATGCAAAAGACGTCGTCAAACCCGTCGCTTGACGAGAATGAGTACAAACCCCTTTATTGATATTCCCGAAGCGAAATTTGTAAAAACGTTTCGCCTTGTAAAGGAGTAAGGGGGTTAATTGAAGAACTCATTCCCCTTATGGCCAGACCGCGTCGAAGCGATAGCAAAACTGAATTTGACATTGATTTATTATTCTATAGCTATAAACACGAAATAGGTTGATCAATGTTATATTTTTTATTAATCAATTAGAGCCGAAATTTGTTCAATTAGAACCATTTTGTATATTTAATACATAATTAACTAACAAAACACCGGCCGCTAGAATTAAAACAGATTAACGTCGGTAAGCAGTAATGTCACCTTTGACTGACAGCTAAACAGATAAAATATTATTGAGTTGTCTATTTTCACATTTATCCGCGTTATACATGTAAATGCAATGTTTTTGCTATTTACGAACTTCTTACTACTTCAGATTGTTTAAAACACTAATAAATAATATGTAAAAATATATATAAATGAAATTTGGCATGATTAAATGTTCAAATTTAGTAGTAGTTTTTCGAAAATCATTTCTACTAACGGGTTTCATAATAATGGCAATACGACAATGTCATTATACCACGATTCTATTACGAGATCACTGACCGACCAATGATCCACCATCATGCATTTAGCAGATTACGAACTTTTAGCAAAATGACAATGGGATCGTGTTGGAATGACGAATTTATAAAAAATAGCAGACTTGAGGCCCAGCTCTCAAACTAGTTGAATAAATGACTTTTAATTTTGATTTGATTTTGATTGACCAACCCTTGCAGATCGCCTTGCTACCTCTTCCTGGGGCAAAATTATTATGCCAAGTATTTATAAAAACCGTAACAGTGACCGCCGCAACTGCACAACAACACAATAAATCAAATTATTCAGTCCATTGTTATCCTTTACAATAAAATAACCATAGAACATAAACCGTAGCGCGTGACTTAAAGAACATTGTTGCAGCCGTAATCAGCATTAAGAAGTTAAACTTTTCCTCAGATTAGATATAGAAATAGAAAATATTTTCTTGTCCAGCTAGTACAGTAACTATCCGCTCACAATGGGCCTCATTAGAGGCCTAGTACTCAGGGATCATTCAACTAGAAAATGTCCACGCCATCTAGTTTTAAAATATTGACCAACAAAATATTAACGTGCAAAAAAGTGTCTTGATCTTTTATGATACATTTTTTGCACGACATTCAAATGAAATGTTTACTTTGTGTGTAATCTTTTACATACAAAATAAACATTTCATTTCAATGCAATGGACTTCCGTAAATAATAAACGCGACCACACACACACATACACGAAATACTACTTTATCTTACAATATGTCATATAGAAAAGGCAAGAAAGGACACTTTCAACAAACAACTCTTTTTTGCTCGTCATCCATAAATTTTCGATCGACCAAACTAAATATTAGGTTGGGGAAAAAGTCTTTTCGCATTATAGTATGTATGAACTTGTAATAAAATCTCTTTGGCTATACTATTTGTATCTGGCTGGTTTTGGTATCATTGAAAGTTTAAATTTTAAAGAACATAATTCCAAATTCAAATTAGGAAAATGTGTGATTTTCATTTGTTTTTCGTACCGTCAAGATGAGTGAATCTAATGAAGAAATTCGATACATTTTAAAATTTTACTGCAAAAAAGGTAAAAATGCAACGCAAGCCGCGAAAAAAATTTGCGATGTTTGTGGACCTAGTGTAGTGTCAGTGTGTAGTGTGAGAGTAGCACAAATTTGGTTTAAGCGTTTTCAATCCGGAAATTTTGATGTCAAAGATGCACGTCGCTCTGGTCGCCCTATTACGGATAAAATGGATGCCATTTTTGAAAAAGTGGAGCAAGATCGTCATACCAGTAGTTACGACGTAGCTAAAGAACTGGAAATTGACCACAAAACAGTTTTGGCGCATTTGAAAAAAACTGGGTACACAAAAAAGCTCGACATTTGGGTACCTCAAGAGCTCATTGAAAGAAACCTAATGAACCTAGTTAGTGTACTCATTTGTGATTCTTTATTACGACGTAATGAAACCGAACCATTTTTGAAGAAGCTGATAACTGGTGATGAAAAATGGATCACGTATGAGAAGAACGTGCGAAAAAGGTCGTGGTCAAAGGCCGGTCAGGCTTCACAGACTGTGGCGAAACCCGGGTTAGCTCGCAACAAGGTGATGCTGTGTGTGTGGTGGGATTGGAAGGGAATTATTCATTATGAGCTGTTACCACCAGGCAGGACCATCGATTCTGAACTCTACTGCGAACAACTGATGAGATTAAAGCAAGAAGTTGAGAGAAAGCGCCAGGAATTAATCAACAGAAGGGGTGTGGTTTTTCATCATGATAACGCTAGACCTCACACATCTTTAGCCACCTAACAAAAATTAAGAGAGTTTGGCTGGGAGGTGTTAATGCATCCGTCGTATAGTCCTGACTTTGCACCTTCAGATTTCCACCTGTTTCGGTCTCTTCAGAATTCTTTAGGCAGTGTCAAGTTAACATCACGAGAGGACTGCCAAAACCACTTGTCGCGGTATTTTGACCAGAAGTCCCAAAATTTCTATAGCAATGGGATCATGTCTAGGGACACAAGATGGCAAAAAGTTATCGAACAAAATGGTACCTACATACTTTAGTTAAATGTAAATAAACTTTATTAAAAAATGTTTTGAATTTTCTTAAAAAATGCGAAGAAACTTTTTCCCCAACCTATTAATTCATCAGCATCGATCGTTTGAAAGTTAGCAATGGAATTGTAGCATCCCTAGAGAACAGTTTAAAGTATCTATTGTACGAGAGGAAATCTATTACACACAATGAGAGCAATACAAATCCAGGCGACAGAAACGGCAATCTGATAAAATGAGGCTAGTACTTAGAGCATTTAACCTATGGAGATGGCAAAGCAGAACTAACCCCTCTGCCAAAGTACGTTGGCCATATGACCATGCACGTTATATAAAACTAATTCAATGCGCGGCCGCCGCCATTGTGTATCGTATTGTGTCGCAAATAAGTTCTCTCCAAAAATGGTTAATTGTGCAGTTTCTAGCTGTAAAAATCGATCTGCTACTACAAATCTACGAAACCATGGTGTTTCTTATCACATGTAAGTATGCGTTATGCGCCAAGGTAGTTTTATTTAAGTGCATTTTCGAAATCAATTTTATACCATTACGATAGAAAAATATAGTGGTACGTGGGTAGTTTAAACGCAGTACAGGGGCATGGTTTGCCTAGTGCTGCGACAATGTGAGTGAATGATTGGTAAAATAAATGTTTTTTTCAATGATTTATCAGTTTACTCAGTAATGAGTTTACTTTTGTCTGTATTGTGTCTGAATAAATAGGTTATAAAATAAAAATATAATAAAAATAAATAATACTATTTCAGTTTTTGTTTGTTAAAATGTCTTTGAAATTGAATTTGAAAGTACAAAATAGTACATAGTTTGTTCTGCGTGGCGACCTCCGTGACGGGGTCAGCGTGGTCTGTTACGCGGACGACACGATGGTCCTGGCCTGGCGCAGGGAGAGTCGTACTGGGCGGCGGTCGAACTAGCGACACGCGAGGTTGCGATGGTCGTTGATAGGATCCAGCAGTTGGGACTCAAGGTGACGCTGCCCAAGTCCGAGGCCATGTGTTTTCATGACCCTCGGAGCGCGCCACCACGGTGCGGCGTTCCCAATTAACGGTAGGACAGTCGGTGAAATTTCGAGGAGCACTTCCGACGTCTGGCTCCAAAACTGAATCGGATTGGGGCTGCCCTCAAGCGGCTCCTGCAGTCCAAAGTTTTTTTATACCTATTTTTGTGCAATTTCATACACTTATTTGCATAAACTCATTTAATTTATTTGAAAACAATAATAATGGAGTAAATATGCAGTCCAAACCAAAATTTCACCGCAGAAAAGCAATCCTTTTTAACTGACTAGAAAAAATACGGAGGTTTCGTATTTGACCCGTATGTATGTAAGCAAGTATGTTTGTGTATATCCGCGATTTTCTCAAAAATGTAGTGTTTTAGCACATATTTTAACTGATTACTTTCTCTTTTCTTTTTAACAGATTTCCAAAAGACCCTATTATAAAGGAAAAATGGAGGATATTTTGCAGTTCTGTAGAAACTTGGATACCTACGCGTACAAGTGTAATCTGTTCCGATCATTTTACGGCAGATAGTTTTGAGAAACTTTCAAACAACAGGAGAAAATTGGTTGGGCATGCAATACCTACTTTAAAAAGTATTCATTGTCCGGAAGAACCTCCAGCAAAATTTCATAAAAGTGCAACAGGCACAAGGAGTGCAAAGAGCACACCTCCCGTAGCAAATGAAGTGGTTTCTTATTCTTCGCAATTTCCGATTGAAATTGAAAAACCCATGGTTAAATCACTGTCACATACCCAATCCATCACACAGTCAGATAGCCAATTCATCCCTTGGTCTATACAGTCACACAGCCAATCCAACCCTCTACCGTCTACTTCACACAGCCAATCTATCCCAGAACTGTCACCAATAACAACATCTATCAGTGAGTTGGTCGAAACTCCAAGAAAAAGAAAATTACGAAAGCAGTTGCAATTAAAGAATAACAAAATTCGTAAATTGCAAGCGAAAAACCGATACTTAAAGAAAAAGATCAATACTTTACAAGAACTTCTTAACAATTTAGAAGAAAAATCATTGATAGACAAAGAAGATAAACTAGTTTTGAGCAAAATTGGCGTAACAGAAAGAGAACTTCTTAAACGACAGTTGAAGAAAAACAATAAGCTCCCTAGAACGAAATATTCATCGGAATTAAGATCTTTTGCACTCACGCTATATTATTACTCAGCAAAGGCGTATAAGTATGTACGCAAGGTATTTCAGACTTGTCTTCCTCATCCAAGGACTTTATCTAAGTGGTATAGCAATATCGACGGACAGCCCGGTTTTACAAAGGAGAGCTTGTATGCTTTAAAGCTTAGGTGTGAACAGGAAAATGACCAAATTTACTGCGCCCTTGTTTTTGATGAAATGAAAATTAAATTATATCCGGAATGGGATCCTAGAACAAAAAGATATTTTGGATATGTTAACCATGGATTCGAATGAATTTCGGACAGCTCTGATAAAGCAACCGATGCTCTTGTTATTTTACTGGTGGGCATAAATAAAATATTTAGAGTGCCCGTTGGATATTTTTTGGTAAAAGGCACAACAGCTGCACAAAAGGCTCGACTGGTCACGGCAGCTTTGTCACTTGTCCACGAAACTGGGGTTGAAATCAAGTCCCTGACATGTGACGGTGTCAAAGCTAATCTAGCTATGGCTGAGGAGTTGGGATGTTGTTTCCAGGATCCGAACAAGTTTCAGACCTGTTTTTTAGATCCTTCATCAGGTCAAAAGGTTTCATTTTTTGCCGATCCCTGTCACATGCTGAAACTAATTAGAAATACATTTTCTGATTATGAATACTTCGTAAACGAATCGCAAGAGGAAATAAAATTTACTTATATAAAAAGATTGCATGATCTGCAAGAAAAGGAGCTATTTTATTTGGCAAACAAACTCCGAGCGAATCATATATATTATAAAACTAAAATAATGAATGTTAAGCTGGCGACTCAACTGTTTAGCGCAAGCGTTGCGGATTCGCTATTATTTTGTAAAAACATTTTGAAAATTCCGGAATTTAACAATGTAGAAGCCACAGCAAACTTCATTAAGTTGATAAACGACGTATTTGACATCTTGGATTCACGAACCAAAAGTCATGGATTTAAAAGAGCTCTTAGTAACGATAACTACCAAGCAGCACTCCACCGACTTCAAGAAGCTCGACAAGTCCTTTTGAAATTAGATGTTGACATTGAAATTAAAGGCAAACCAATAATGATGCGAAAAAACGTATTAAAATCACCCCGATACACTGGCTTTTTAGGATTGTTGATATGTATAGAAAGTACTCAAACTTTATTTCAGGACCTAGTGCTGAGTAATAAATTACAATATGTCCCTATGCATAAAATTAGCCAGGACCATATCGAAATATTCTTTTCTGTAATCCGCAGCCATGGTGGTTATAATGATAACCCCACTGCACGTCAATTCGAAGGCATATATAAAAAGTTATTAATACATACTGAACTTCATACAACATCTACAGGCACAAATTGCATTCCACTAGAAAAAATTACTATTTTGAATTGTACCTCAGCCATTGAAAAAATTAATAAGAGTGTTATACTTCGTGGCGAAGAAGATGAGTTGCAACCACAGATAACAATATCACAAAATAATGAAGACATCTTAAAGGATATTGAATGTCAAATATTTATTTCACCCTTTGGAGAGAAGGTAATTGAATATATTTCAGGGTTCTCGGCTTTTTCTGCAATTAAAACTTTGAAATGTGCCACTTGCATTAGAGGGCTGTTAGGGCCGGTTAGCAAAGAAAGCCTTATATACCAAAAAAGTCGAGGATACCTCATATATGCTTCACGACCAGTTATCGATTTGTGCCGAATATGTGAAAAAGAGATTCGTAAGAATTTGAATGATAAAAATCAATTCAGTTCCAAAATAACTACTCAATTCATCGTAACAAAGGCATTAAAACATTTTTTGGGAAAAGAACTCTTTCCTAATATTGCATATCATGCATATGATAACGGGTTAGTTAACCATACTTTAGAACTAGCAAATGTAATTATGGAAAAGTACACAAATGTCCGTCTATCCTTTTTAACAAAAACTGTAGATCCGCAAAAATGTGTTCGACATGTTTATAAAAAACTGGTACATTTCAAAAATCAGTGACAGATATAAAGGTTACGAAGTTTTTAAGAAATTATGGATCTCCTCATCTAAATAAGTTCAGTTTTACTAACGGAAGAAAAAATGACATGTCAAAGTATTATTTGCAAAATAAACATCATTTATCTTTTATGGACAAGTACGAAAAAATTATTTATTTTTAAAGGAAATTGTAACATTTCGTTCATTCGTTCCTGACGAATGAAATAATTAAATCTGGTTTGTGTCACATCACTGGCACTTTTTGTTTGTTGTCATATGGTTATTGCATAAATACACGATAATAGTCGATGTGTGTGTGTTTTTTTTCATTGTGTGATTATTTTTTATAGTTTGCGTTTGTTGCAATAGGAAGCATGCATTTGTGTGTAACTGTCAAATTTTTTTAGTGTGCTGTATGTGTTTACCTCACCTCCCGCAAAAAGTGGCAGAATAATTTGTTCAGTGATTCGTCCCTTGCCATCTCCATAGGTTATATGCTCTAAGGGCTAGTAGGGGGACAATGGATTGCGAGAATATTGGGACTGGTTTTTCTAAACAGTCTTGTCTCAATATATGGTTCCTTTTAAAGGGAGTTTGTGGTTTACCTACATTGCGAATTCCCTCCCCTCTTGCATTGATTGTTTCCGATTTCCTCATGTCATCGTATTATCCCGGAAATGTTCCTAATGAAGCTTGTGGTGAAGAGAGGGGACCACTTTCCTTTTGCCTTGTTTCATAATATCTACATGGGTTGGCATATTTTTTTCTGAATCAATCAACGAGGTTTGTAGCGGAGCTTACAGCCATTCTTTGAAACACTCATCTTTGAGTTTTGCGAAGTTCATGAATTAATTAGCACTCGTGGCTAAATAATGACAGCCACACGTGTCGACTAAACTTTAAACTATGCTTGCCACGGTCGGTTCGTATGTGACCATTCATTATTTATTGAGACCCCTCCATACCTCGAAATAGCAAGGCCGTTGATCGCGCTGTCATTCGTAAATCTTTGACAATCGTTACAGGGAAGCCTAAAATCCCCAAAAAAATACCAAGGAGTGTGTTATTACCCAGACACTGGGTTGTGACGGTCAGATACGCAGTCGCTTCATGTAAAACTAGCTTTTGCCAGCGGCTTTGCCCGCGAGGAGGTCGGAAATTATCCCGTAGGAAACTACTACCGGGATAAAAACTACCCTATGTGTTAATCCAGGTTATAAACTACCTGTGTTCCAAATTTCATCTAAATCCGATCAGCACTTTTTGCGCGAAAGAGGAACACACATCCATACATACAAACAATTGCGTTTATAATATTAGTAGGATACTGGTATTCAGCTGCTCCATCTTGTTAAACTCGAAGCTGACCCTAAGAAAAAAAATTAAGAATTTTAAAATGTAGTAACTATTTACCGATATGTCTCGTTATTATAATGTTTCGAAACGCTCGTGGTTACATCACTTATTGATGTATCGCACAGTTCATAGAATATTAATTAATTTTATTAATACCTAATATATGGAAAGAAATAATACCTACATTGTAATTGGTTTTATATTCTGTTCCCCTTAAATATGGCATGCATAAGTTAGTATATTGGAATATGTGATCAGCTCAATCAGAATTTCCCTTCGTAGAAACGATTGATTTGCATATGTTAAGACATTCATCAGTTTCATGTGGTGCTATTCTTTAGTTGTAAGAGGCAACTAAGGGACTAAGAGAATGGGCAGCTATGTCTCTATGCATTTTATCACCATACTGCAATCGCCAATCTGCCTGCCAAGCGTGGCGATTATGGCAAACCGCCCCAAAGTTCGGGAGGCCTATGCCCAGCACAGGACGGTTTTCGGCTGAAATGATGATGAAGACATTCGTATCTTCTCCCTAAAAGACATGAGAAATTGTAAAATTGTTACAGATGAATCCTTTATACATCTTCTGCGACATAATCTCTCTTTGAAAGAAAGGAGATGTTTCATTTTTATATGGGGCTCCGGCCATAACATGTACCGTTTAGCGAAGCAGGGTAAATTACTCATGAATAGAATACAGTAACATTTTTTTCATAATATCAAATGGTTTTTATGTACAAAATAAAAATTAAAAATGTTTGACATTTGTCCTAAGAGTTAGCAAGTGGTTATTTTGAATTCGTTTAGAAAGACACTTCAAAAATGGAGACTAAAGATTTTTGTAACGATGAAATGGTCACACTTAATTATGTTTACTCAAAAATATTTACAAGAGAATAATAGTAATTTATTTTTAACACTACAAGAATACACACATTTTTTAATTATTTTCTACTTAACATTGATTTAATGAGACATGATTTCAGAACGAATGAAGTCTGCAAGCAAACGAGACGCCATGTTGAATAAAACATGGTAATAATTGAAAAACTATTATTTTTTGTACACAACAAATCAGGCGCAAATTAACCAGAGAATATTTTTCCCTAATTTGTGGTATTTTTTCCTCTTTTTTGATAAATGTACATCTGATGGCCGAAAATGAAACATCTCCTTTGTGTCGCCCATTAAAAGCATAGAACAGTCAAAGAAAAGAGGCAATTCAAAGAAGAAGTTAAAAGTTTTGGGATCTGCTTCCATCCTAACCGGGTGCAGCATTTACATGGGGCAACTTCCTATCTGACCTCCACCACCCAGTTGCTGTGCAATACAATACTCCTTGGTAAGACTGGTTGTCGGACTTTCGGGCTTCTGACGACTCGTATCGACTGTCGAGAACTCTCGAAAGATCTACCATTGCCCGGACCAACGGTGTGCTTTCTAAGCCACGAAGGGGACTCAATATAAAGATGACCCATCCACGGACCAGCCTCGGCAAGCGTAACTTAATCGATCGACGCATTCGCCTGTTATTAGTTAACCACGAGCTCCCCGTGTCAATATCAGAATACGAGAAGAAAAAAACACAGATAAGCAAGATGATGGCAGTAGAAATTGGTCGAGAAACACAAAACTGTTAATGTAAACCGTCTCAGCTAAATAAGCAACTAATTAGCTATCAAGCATAGTTAACCCAGCAGCAAATAGACTACCTAACTAATCAGTAAACAAGGCTCCAAGACTTATCTCATCACGACATCGCGCATTACGTATTCAGAAACACGTGAATCGTAGACCAATACCAAGAACTGATGTCTCCATAAGCGCAATGTATTATTATCATCATTTGTATCACGCTAGTATACGGTTTAAGATTATTATCACATTCTTAAAACGGTAGAGGAAAACATCCTGAAGAAACCGGCATGTCCTAAAACAAGAAATTCGAAGACTTGTGACATTCACCAACCCGCTCTGGGACCACGTATAATGGCTAATTATTGATTAAGGCCAGCACTGAGATTGCACAGAGGATGCCTGTGTCCCAGTAGTGGGAACGTTATACACTGATTATGCTATTACATTGCAGTTGCGAAGCTCTATGAAGGCACGATTTAAAAACTACAAATAAAAATACAAATCACGGGGACTGTTTTACCACAACCACTACCGGGGTTTGTTATGTACCATATACACAGAAATAAATTATATTCTATTCTAAAACTTTACTCAATTGTGACTTTTAATGGAGAAATATCTTTCAGTGACAAAAATATCCCATTTGTATTAAAGTTTTTCTACTCGCTACAAGATAGCCGTGCTATTATTATGTGGTTACAAATGCATCAATTCTGATTTAGAAAACGAGATACGTACCCAAATCTTATTAGCTAATCTAAAATGCTGTACACAGACCGCAAATCAACGATCATAAATATTGCAAACCCATTTACATACATAAATCCGAAGTAATCAACTTATTACAGTACGTACCCAAGTATGGATATGTAGCAATATTGCACTCGAAAGCCTATCGGCATGAAACCTTTCAGGTTCAATCAATCCACTGAGTTCCCCTAGCGTGTATTATATTATATTCGAACAGTGAAAACTGGAATACGGAGTAAATTGAAAATATCGTAGCTAGCTTAATGTAACATTTCTGGGCAAGTTAAAGTAGGCTGGTGAACAACTTTTTTATCCAGAAAATGTAGAGAAAAAAATATAAATAACGATGTAGTTTGAAGTTTAGTGTTTTGGAATAAAATGTTATTGCATGAATAAAAAACAAAGAGTTCATTTATCAATTTAAATTTCATTCGAAATCATCTATCGGTTTCTTAATAAACTTAAACTATATCCGATGACCTTGGTTACTTACCTCTTTTGGTGACCGTGCGGGGAGGTGATGTGAGGAATTATACGAAAGAGAAGGGATTGAGTAATAGCGTTATGGATGACAGGGGAGAGAAACGTGTTGTGCCGACACCAAATAGCATGAGAAAAAGTTAGGAAAATGATAATGGTGACGAGGAGGCAATAAATGAGTTCGCAATCTAAATTTCCTCACAATTCTTCTCAATTAAAACAACATCCATCGGAATAGCAACAGTGCTCTACCTCTACCAAAATAAATGCTACCCCAGATTTAAGCGGATCGCATTGCATTCCTCCTGCATCGCTTTCGTACATTTTGTATGAGACACCGAACTACAGGCCCACCACACAGCACTAGTTTTGTATTGAAACGTGATGTGCTACGACCCGGCGCGGCGGCGCGGCTATAACTTGTGCTAATATCATTAAAAACGCAATTCGGCCGTGTTCAGGCAGAAATGTCGGTGCATACATTTTATACAAAATCGTTGTTCCGTGTCAGGGCCGGCGACGGAGCTTCAGTGCCTGCCTTGTGTGTGTCATGTCCGTGTCAGGTCCCGGACATGGCCCAGAGGGGCCTACGCCCTAAGCATGAAATCAGTAATGGCTGAACTTGCGAGCATTGCGGAGTACCGTAACACTTACGGATTTATGATAAGTTCAGGGCCCGAAATAAAAATGAATAATTTGACACTTGTCTCTCACCGATGTAAGAATATGTCCGTTCGAAAAAAAATATTTGACACTTATTTTAACGATCAATTACTTTCGGACGCCCCCTGTATCTTCGTTTATCGATTTAGAGGGTAGAGCCTCTGATATGTGTGGTCACTCAGCGCAGTATGATATAACTACCACTGCTTCTAACTACATTCGTTATGAAATACTGAAAGAACTCAAACAGTACCACAACCTAGACTTATACTGACTTATAAGTAATACTCAACTCGAATGCACTAAGAAAGTCTTGTGAAAATTTTGTTATGAGTTCAGCACTGGCACAGAATTTATAATTGTCACTGGCTATTATAGTAGATGAAGTTCGTGCTATAATAATTCCAGGGTTTATTGAACATAACCTCTTTATTTAGTGCTTGTAGGATCGTTCATTTTGTTTGGGTCATAAAATTTAATACGATTTAACTGTATGATTTAGTATTGATTAAGTATGTTGTTATTAGCTCTGCGAATAATGTAGCTCACTGTACGATAAGATGTACCTGAATGTACTTATTAAATGGTTTTACCATAATCAGCCTATAATGTTCCCACTGCTGGGACAAAGGCTACACTCTGTGAGAAGCAGTAGGCCATAATTCACCACGCGGGTCTAGTGCGGATCGGCGGAGATGTTTCACATTTTCTGTAGGATATACCGCTTTCCTTATCATGTATTCTTCCACTGATTTGAGAGCAGTGGAGCCTGCTGGGGTTCGAACCCACGACATACAAACTCACAAATCGTTGTCGTTACCACAGGGCCACCACTGCTCTTAAACATTTCCAGGACCTAACTGAGCAGTACTGAGAAGAAAAACTACTGCATATTTCAAAACATAATTTCTGCAAAGGTCTCTTTGATGTCACCATCCAACTACAACAAACGAACTTTCAAAAGGCTTACAGTATTTCTGTGCTGTGCATTTTCCAAGAACCTCCAGTCATCCATCAAAGTTTAATATATCAAAGAAAGAAAAGTTTTCATGTTTTCAGGGTGCCTTTATGTCAGTCATTATTAAACTTAACGCAGTTTTTTTTACACGCTTTATATTAGTTCACTTGTATGTTTGTATGTATGTTTGTTTGTAACCGACTCCTTATAGCGCGATTTTGACCCACTTTAAACGTTTGTAATGTGTCTATTAGCCTTGTTTAGTTTTCAATGGCTATCTGTATAATTGATAAATGATTTTATTTTTGCAAGTAGGGAGAAACATGCTTACACGTCAATCGAATTTTAAAAACAAGATGAGATCAGCGTTTTGTATCTGACTAATCTGAAAAGAAAGGCCGAAACAAACTCAGAGGTCCACAGTGTCTTTTAAAGTCCAGACATAATCTCGGTCACATTATGTGAAGACCGCTTAGAATAGTATCTGAAATGGTCTTTTGAGGAAAGAACCGCACATATTAAGTAGACCAGTCCACACAGTGCACGCATTTATCAGTAATCATGCAGCTCAACTCGGAACTTAAGGAGCTCAACGATTCGACAAACAACACCAAAGAAAGGACAGTTGGGTAGACTGTATAAATAACTCAACCTGCCAGACCATGATTGAAAATAAATCAAAAGAAGAAAACCAGGCCCAGCATGTAGGTAGCCGTTTACAATACTGGTATTCAGCTGCATCTGATTAGACGAGAATTTGACTTAGTATTAGCTTCTGGTCTAATCAGATGCGATTGCAGCTAGTTGGAAAAATGCTCGACAGATGATGATAATCACCTTTGTTTGTCTTTCACCTAGAAGACAGGATATTAGTTGATGGAAAAGAAAGGATTTATGCTGCTTACCTATCATCTGAACATGATATCCTAGTCCTATTCGCGATCCATCATCATCATTTCAACCGAAAGACCCCCCCGACTTCCCCACGCTCTGCCAGTTCGACCGGTTCTGTGCTTTACGCATCCAGCGGATTCCTGCAGCCCTCACGACGTCACCAGTCCACTTTGTGAAACTGAATCATCTTAGAGACGTACACACTCCGAGACAATGCTGCGGTGACAGTGGCCGCTACTGCGCCCGCACCTTTTTTTTTTTTTGGATGGCAAATCATCAAATGACGTCTCCCGCTCTGGGTGGAGCGGAAGGGCATGTCACACTTTTACTGACTAAAACCCACACGTGTTCCTTCAATTGCCCATATGCCAGGGCCACGGTAACGTCCGCACTTAATCCACGTTCGCAAGGACGTCAAAATATCGCGGTGAGGTTTTTTAGCACACGGGAACTTCAACGCACTGCTTAGCGTTTAAAGTTGAAAATCTAACGAATAGTGTGTTTTTTTTGACGGGCTGGGGTGCACTCTTTTAGATTCCTAATGCTTGGTTCAACACCGACTACTGAAAGTCCAGTGCGCTATAAAATCCCATCATCATCAGCCTATAATGTTCCCACTGCTGGGACACAGGCCTCCTCAAGGTGAAAGGTAGTGGGCCATAATCCACCACGCGGGTCCAGTGCGAGTTGGTAGATGTCACATGTATTTTAATTTTTGGTTTTAAATAATGCTGCTATAAAATCACGCCGCGTTTAAAAAAAATCTTTACCGGGAATAATAACGCTTTACCTTCTCACAGACAAACGCACAATCATAATTAATTACTTTCATAAAACGAAAGAAGATTCTCATTATGCATTCCACCTGTGTCTCTTCTATATCACACAATACCGTCACAGGTGTGCCTATATAGCGCGTAATTACTTCCCTGCAAATTGGAGTCCTTATTTATTGAAATGACAATGGAGCGAAAAAACGCTGTTTTTACGGCAATTTGAAGCCACGGAGGACGGATCCAAGCTTTCCAACCCAATACCCAATTAATTGCTCTGCAGATTGAGTTGAAATTGAAATGTCTTTTAATGAAAAATCGAGTAAAGAACGACAGTAAGCAATTGTTTCACACTTAAACAATTCCTCGGCATTTAGCGGACTTTCTATAAGAAAATCTTGAAACTGTAGAATAATACTATAGCCATTCCAATTATAGTTGTCATAGAATGTCAAAAAAAATCTAATTTTTCAAAAATACATTTGATTCTACATATTTGTCCCATCCAAAAGGTACTTTCGTATGGCGAAGAATTGGCAAGAAACTCCACACGTCTTACTCTTTATTCATTTTTTATAATATTTTCCATAAGTGCATTAATTCTATAATCATACAGATGTGAAGACGATGGCATCTAGAATAAAATTATTATACCACAATAGGTAAAAATAAAACAATGACAGGTAAATTAATTAGGTGCTAGTCACATTGTGCTCATAATATATTTACAAATTTAAAAAAAAATTTAACACATTTTAATTGAGAGTGTGAAAATCGAAGTCAAAATAAAAAGTTGCATTTTCAACCAGTTTTATTTTATCTATATTCTAGATTGTACAGTGGAGCAGGACCAGCATGTTTTCAAGCATTCTCACCTTGGCGATAATCCTCTAATCTGCTTATTTACAAAGTATAATTTTAATATGAGTTGTAACATTTATTTCAACTTTAACAATATTCCTCCTAAAACCATGTACATGGCTACTCTACAGTACTGAAGACGCGTACGCCACACGAAGGCCGCGTAATGACTGTCATTACCCATCAGCCATCACAAGCTGACCTCCCACCTTCATTTCGCAACGAAGTAGCGCGGCAGGTCTGCAGTCATTGGTGGTTTAAGCGTAGTGACGTAAGGACGTGTCGCTGGCCATTTTTCTCATAAATACGTGTCGGCTATTATGGGCGACGGTGCTTGTTCATGACACGTATTGTTGAACTAGGGCTACGCGATTACAATTGCTGATGGGCTGGGGAAACCCTTTTCTAAATATTACATAGTTTCTTCACTTTTGTACATGTCGAAAATGACGATTACCTACATGGTTAAAAGCAGATACGCCATACAATCTATCTTTGTACCCGTGACCCTCTCCAAACCGTTTGCCAAAAGTGGCATAATTTCCATTTACGACTTTTCACTCAACGTTAGTCTCTATCAGTACATCCGTATTAATCAACTGGACGGTCAACAAAACCGGCCATTGAACCTACATAATCTATGCCGAAAATCAAAATTAAATTCCCTTAACCCGCCGAAAATAAACTGCTGCCCTGCCATTACGACATATTACCATAAAACGTTCATTAAGTCCCTAATACCCTCGCTTGTGTCAAATACCCTAGCTGAATTTACCAACATATTCGCACTAGTTTGTTTACTATGTTAATTGGATGTCTAGCCTATCCCGCAGATCAATAGGATGGCATTTAACAGACACACATTGGACAAATATTTGGCTAGTGTAAACGCAAGGTTCCATCGCTCGCTTATATAGTTGGGGGACCACAGGTATTGAATAGGGTCGTAGCTTGGAATTCTAGTTACAATACAAACAGTGAGACAGCCTACACTCAGGTTTCATTGATATACATGCTATAGCATTTTAGCTGGTCACGGCAAAGCCGAAGGAAAGGGTTGTCATTACAACTGGATATATGAGTCAGTGTTTTATCTCGTAAAATCTATATTATGAAGTCAATTTCAACTAATGAAATGTCCTAATGTATGTGAATGTGTTTTTATCTAGAAAAGTATCTCCGACTTTATGAGGTCACAAGAAATTTAATATACCGTACGCGAGACATCTTTATGAAACATCTATAGTTCGTTTATCTGCAGTCCGGTTTCTTATCATAATACAGCAGTGAATTTTCTCCAACACAACTTTGCTAACGAGATTTTGTCATGTTTTCATTATAAGCCACTTTGTCTTTTTAACACTTTCGCTCGTCCGCTAATAGGATTACAACCTCATTAGGGTTTCGCGAAGTTGACGACCCCTCTACAAGCGGATTGTGGTTGCAAAACCCTTCAGTCCTTATTCAAATTCACACTTTAGGTAGGAAAGGGCTCTAGGAGGGAAATTATTTTGGTACCTATCATTATTTGGAACTCTTTTAATTTTGGCCATACTAAGGAGATTGTAGAGACAATTTAAGTTATTTTTGTCAACGAGTTGTACTGTGAAAATTTCGATCGGCAGTCATTGCGTTGATCCGAACGATTGGGTATTTGCTTTACGGGATAATTTGGACGTATCTTTTAAGTAACTGTCGTGACATTAATAAACTCGTTTATACCTATAGTGAAGTTATGACAGTTGCTTCCCACATAGTAGGCATCACGAAAAATATGTCTACAACAACATTTATCCTTAGAGGTACCCACATTCTCATCCCAATTTCGTTTCATTATGTATACCATCGATCTACTCGGTTATGGGATCATTAATATGCTGGAATTGTTTCCTCATTAAGGATTCTAGGCGAGCATATCCTACAAGCCTACACCCTATTGTATAACATAGCAGAGAACGGTACAAGAACCTATATATTGATTAATGATCCAATTCGCTTGTAGCAGATACAGTCAATAGTCTCGGACGGGAAAGGAAGCTATAAATTGACAATCAGAAACACTGCACAAGAAGAATTCCCCGATTGCAATTGTTTTCTGCAACGTTGCTGAAGTATATCCCACATAGTTATCAGCTTTATATTTACTGGGAAATGAGTCACATCAAAGATATCGTGCTTTTAAGACCAGTAGCCCCAAAATCAAAGATATCGCACTCAAGAACAAACGAATGTAGACGGAAGTCTTTAAAAACGGAAAAGTATAGTTAATTACACGTCCTGCCAACCCTATGTTGGTGACATGCATATCAGCCAGTGACATTATATCACGTATAGTCTTTTATTGTTAATAAACACGCGACTAGAGTAGAGGAATATTTTGACTGACGTACTCCGCGAGTCCGCGACAGACGACTTGGTTGGGGTCGCACAGATTTTATTGTTTATATGATAGGGTGAAACGTGTAGAGATTAGCTACACGCGATTTGCTATTGTTTAACTAAGGCTTTACGTCGAATGACTCGACTGAATTCGGTTAAAAAAACAAACAATTAAATGTAAAATTATTTGATTGTTTGTTTTTATTATAGCCCTCAATCGTGGATTTATTTTACTTGTTTGCGTAATGGGCTCCAAAATCGGTTAGAACGCTACAGTTGTAAAGAGATCCAGAGAAGTGCTTTATTACTCATTCGTGCATTATTCAGCTAGATTCCGGCTAGAATAAACCAAACTCAATAATTGTTGTAATTGAACCATTTACAGACCCTTTAGAATTATCAAGGAGTCTATCAGTCAGAAAGATAAAGCTAGTAGACGATTTTTAGGTGGATATGTCCACCTTAGGTAGGTAAATATTTTTTTATTAAATCAAAGTTTCATGCGTCTGAACCAGTTTTCGAAACACTTTTTCCAGACACATCGTTTACAGCCTGCTCGAACGCTGACAGCGCATCTTCCGGCGACGAAAATTATATCCCTTTTTTTTTTTTTTTTTGGATGGGAAATCATCAAATGACTTCTCCCGCTCTGGGGGCAGAGCGGGAGGGCGTGTCAGACTTTTACTGACTAAAACCCACCCGTGTTCCTTCAGTTGCCCATGTGCCAGGGTCACGGTATCTCTTTCGAACAATCGCGCGACCCCGGAAAATTATATCCCTTTGAGCTGATTTTAATTTTTGGAAATAAAAAGAAGTCACACGGTGCTAGGTCAGGGCTGTAAGGAGGGTGACCCAGAAGTTTGGCCGGCGTGCTGTCCAAGAAGTCCCTCGTTTTGAGCGCGGTGTGCATGGGCGCGTTGTCGTGGCGGAGCAGTTGCCCGCGGAGCCCTGTGTTTGGTCGCTTGTTGCTCACAACAGAGAAAACTTCTGCCAAGCATTTGGTAATATACCATTCGGCGTTGATGCTTCTTTGGTTCCGCAAAGGGATTGTTTCCAAGTAGCCAGTCAAATTGAAAAAGCTCGCGATTAAAATATTCCCCCCGCTTCTAGATCGCTTCACTTTGGTAGACGTTGATTCGTTTTGGAACACCCAAAACCTCGATGGCGCTTCGTTTTTGGATCGTAGTCTCTCATACAAAAAACTTTTTTTCGCAATACTTTCTGAGTGGCCTGGTACAATGATTAAAGACCTTGCCATGTGTATCTCTGTAGGTCTTTCTTTGGTTCTTAAGAATCAATTTGAATACTTTACCTTTGTCCCCCATCACCTGCCGTCATGAATTTGCATGAGGCTGCAATTAATTGCTATTTTATATCCACTGTATGTTAAAAAGAGATTATCCACGTAAAATAAATTTTCAAGATAAAGCAGTATTAAATGTCTTAGTGGGTCTGAAACTTTTAATGGCTCCACTTAGTTCTGAGTGAGGCTCTATAACCGTCGTAGGTGTAAAGGTCGCGAGAAAGTTATAACCTCTCGGTAGTTACGGCAATACAAGCCATTAATTCGGTTCTTTATATTTTTATCCCTTTTTTTGTGTGTGATATATCATCAAATGACGTCTCCTGCTCTGGGTGGAGCGGAACGGCGTGTCAGACTTTTACTGAC
This sequence comes from Aporophyla nigra, assembly GCA_947507805.1. Taxonomy (NCBI): domain Eukaryota; kingdom Metazoa; phylum Arthropoda; class Insecta; order Lepidoptera; family Noctuidae; genus Aporophyla; species Aporophyla nigra. Next base: position 2,589,684 of record OX382305.1, on the reverse strand, counting down.
TATAACCCACCCGTGTTCCTTCAGTTGCCTATATGCCGCGGCCACGGTAACTCTTGCGAACAAATCTCGCGACCCGGGCAAGTTATATTTTATCCCTACAGCTTAAAAGATGATGATAAGATATTATTGCACTTTTTGCATTATGTAGGATAAATAAAGCGACAATAATAACGAACTTGCTACGATCTAAGAGACTCTCCGAGCCCGCGAAATATTACCATTAACTGACTATTTCATGAAAAAGTAATTTAACTGAATTCAACTAACTGAAGGTTGTATTAATGGTTTTAATGATTATAATTCTGTTTATACGTACGTGTTACAGTCGCGAATTTCAGTATGTTCAACATACTGCCTGACCCTGATTAGTAAATTGCAAATACGTAAGTCAATTTGGATTTCGCGAGCTACCTTGGGAGTTTCCACCTTACCCCTTAAGTTACCTGTCCATTGGAGCGGAGTAGAGCGGAGAGGAGCGGAGCTGTGCCTATATTATCTATCCAATAGAATTTTGGCATCCATGCGTAGCGGAGTTGAGTCCATTGTTTAATATGTGCACAGCTTTGCTTCTCTCTGCTCTTCTCCGCTCAGATGGACAGGCAGCCTAACATTCAAGATCTAACCACTAATACCAATTGAGCACCAGTAGGTATTTATGTCAATTACGTCCCTTTGATTTGTATTGCGACGAGACACCATGCAATCAATTATGCTCTTGATCTTAATTTCGATATTATCAAGCTCCTTGTTTTCGAAATATTGATTCACCTTTTTAATTTTTTTTATTCATTTGCTGGAACTGGTTGCTCATACTCTTTAGCAAACGTGCTGCCATTTTTATGTTTCTTCATTTAAGGAATCGTAAACAACGGACCGTAGTCTTATCACGTACTCACGAACTAGTCCTTTGTACAGAAACTCGTGGGCTGCATTCCGTTTAAATGCCAAATATAATTTAATACTAGTTGGAAGGTTGCAAGCCGGAGACGCGTGTCCTTGATGCCAAATAGTTGAGGCCCGGCAAAAATGTAGAGTGGCAGTAAAATATGACGCCAAAGGTTTACGAGCCGATAATATTAAGTTTTCTGAGTCTCTCAGTTTGAGGACTGCTACCCTTCCACCATATCCAGACGAATCATCAAGTATTTCTAAATATACATGGGAAAACGATATCAATATATTGAAATTAATCCAATTAAATGCAAAAAATCTTATTCGGTGTTCTCTGTTATAAGATCGACAATGGTCATTGAAGTGAACGCAGGCAGCAGCTATGCAATGTGACGCTATGCATCCAATAAACGACGCACGAACGCTTCGTGCACGTGTACTTGACTCCGCTCTGAATTAAAATGTTGGAGATTTTATCTGCAGCAGCCCATTCACACGCTGCTCACTGAAGCGTGGTTTTATGTCATTACTTACTGGTGTACGCGTAGTTTTGTGGACGTTTACACGTGCTGCTTTTGGGTGAAATCATCTTTGCCCTAATTTGAGCCAAATATTAAGGGCTGCAAATGTGTATTGGCAATATACTGACCCGCAGGTTAGCACGATGTACACCAGAAGTCAAAGTTACTCTTTTAAAAGGTTTTGCCAATCTTTGTACAAGGGAAGGCTTTGTGTGCCAAGGGAATAGGCCTTTCGAGTCCTGTATAATAATACCCAACCAACCAACGGTTTCAATACCATCCTGCGTAAAAGGATTGCGTTCATGATGCGAAGAGTGCGTGGGAATGTCAATGACATTTATGGTCATCCGAGATAAGCCTTGTTGTGTCATTATGGTGCATTGGGTACATGTATGTGCATGTACCCGATGCGTCAGGTGAGTGCAACAGATATATGTCTTAAATTTTTGTATTACCTTTTTTTACTATTTAGCTTATAAGTTGTGAGCATTACTAACACCACATGGATCAAGGTCTGTTTTTTTATACTGAAAAATGTAAATATGTATGTTATTCGGAAGATTTTCTCAATCCAACTATTAGGAATGTGGTGCTACAAAGTCTAGTCGGCCAAGCAAGAACACCTTCTACAGAAGACAGATATTTTCAATGCTGTCCCCCTGCTGGGCCAAGGCCTGGCATTATTTCTATTTCTCATCTGCTAATGTGAACTAATCCTAAAGAAATAGAAGTAGTTTTTCCGGCCTTTTCAAGCTGCATACTAATTTACACACACACATTAATCAGAGTCTGCATAATTTTGAAAGATTTTATTTCTCTCTCTTAACCGTTACTTCATATGTTTGATAATTTGTCTGCTCAACAGCGTAAATAACGCCATGGATTTTGGTGCACTGTCAAAATTAAAGCCATTCCTACTGCCTACCATACCCCTCTGGTCCTTCCACGTATATTTTTTTAGCGTCCAATCTAACTTTGTATGGTTTTCACCTAGACCTCTGCCATCCAATTTTGTGAGAATTTGGGTCGCAGTTTGCAATCATCATTTACCGTTTAACATAATATCGTTTTATTTTTTCTATAGAAAAACCCACCATTTACCTACTTACCTAAAATGATTTAGTTGTAATTTGTTAACGTCCTTGATACGAATCTGTCAGGCGTAACGGAAACACACTTGCCCCATTACTTCAGACATCAGTGACGGTCGTGCCGCTGCAGAGATACTCGTGTGCCGTGCAAAGCATTCATCACGGTGACAGCATACTTACGTACCTTACGTCGTCTACCTAGCGGCAGTTATATTACCTTCCAGGTTTCATTAAACTGTCACTTTCAGTTCTTGTTAGGAATATTTCGTAGTGCTGAATATATAACGAATGCTACCTTTTAGTTTATTTTAGTAAGGTTTAGTTTGATTGTAATTTATTGCCGCACCGAAATAACTTCTTGTTCTAAAGTAAGTTCCGATGTTTGGTACGCTTCTACAGAGTTAACCTTTATTACTGACAAGATCTAGCACACACATTATGTAACAATTGTATAATCGTGAGGGCACAAAAATATTTTAAAATAGAGCTATTTGCGGAAAAACAAACATTATAATTAAATTATAAATTCTTATTATAACTTTAATGCAAACAATGGGCCTAACCTAAATACATTAAACACAATGGATTTACTTGAAATACTTCAGATTTATTTGTACACAACTGTGTATTTTAAACAAGTATACATATTATAATACACTAACTTATATACCAGACTTCTTTTAGAGATAAGTAAGATATGCAATATATAACAGCCACTTTTTTATAAAACTCGTTCCTGGATGACCCCCCGCGCCACATCGCATTGCCGTTCCGATCAGCGTTCTTTCTGACTTTTCTCCTTTTTGTCTTTTACCTTTCTTAAGAACTAGCTTCTGCCCGCGACTTCGTCCGCTTCAATTTTTTGCTCCCTGACCCTTCCCGTCTCATTGAAAATTGCCAGCCAGTTTTCGTCTATTTTTCTTTTTCGTCCACATTTCTCTATTAGTTGTCATCTCAAGACATGTTGCGCCAACCCCAAATAAATTGGGATAAGGGCAGGAGAATGGTGAGTATGTAACAAACGCGTTTACAATACACGATTGACTGAAATTTTCAAATTCTTTAAAACTCTCAAAGGTTCCTCGAGACTGGCTCGACCTAGTGTGGAGTCAACAAAATAAAAAGTTAAGATTATGTTTCCCATGTAGCAATAGATTCAGGACTATATTCCTTGTTTTGTTATTAAATTGCGTTGTTCCTCTTGGAAGACGTTTCTTGGATTTGAAGATACGCTTCCTTAACATGAATAGAGCCATTACAGGAATTAACAGAATCCATACGCTTCAATTATTTCATAATAACAAGGCTAGAACAACTCACTTTGAATTGCAAATGACGAAAACTTAATATTTATTCGTTTAGCACAGGCGCGTATACTTGAATAAAAATACCGTTGGCTTTACTTGTGGGGTCACTGCCCTTGTTTGTTTTGATATTCCTTAACTTTCTGCAAAAGCACAGAAGAAGAAAATATGGAAAATTGTCCGATTGTTGAATATCCGAGTACACCACTTATACAAGGTTTTACATAATCAAATATGTCTTGTCTCCAAGAAACACAAGTGCCCAAGAGGCACTACGCATCATTCTATTGCTTTACAAAATCTCAGAAGCAGTAAACCGGATATCTTTCTGCACACTCCCAGCCTATGTTCATGCTTAGTTTATAATGTGATGGGTGTGTGGGGTGTATGTGTGTGTGTGTGTGATGTGATGTGTGTGTGTGTGTATGTCTTAATCTAATCTTCTTCAATCATATTTATTTTCAGCGGAGCCGCCACCGCTGGTGAACGTGACAGTCCACGCGTCCACCATCCTGGCGCTGATCCTGTGGAACGTGGCTGGCGATGGCGGCCATCCCATCATAGACTTCACCGCACAGTACCGCTCAGCGGCGCCTGTCAACGGCACCCTGGAACCTTGGAGGCCTATCAGCCCCAACCATATCAGTCCTAATTCGGTAAAAGGAGATATTATGTTAATATTTACGACGGAAGATCTGCGTTATGGACTAAATGAAAATAGACAGTCAGAAGTTTTTAAGACCGCTTAGTAACGTTATCACTGCTGGGACACAGGCCTCCTCTCGGTGAAAGGGGGTGGACCGTAATCCCCCACGTGAGCCCAGTGCGGGTTGTTGGATATCACATGTCTTCCAATTTTTGGTTCTAGAACATTCCACATGATGTGTTCCGTCAGCGTTTGAATGCAGTGGTGATGAAATTATTTACACAGAGTTAAAACACACACACAGAGTAAAGCTCGCCCGTCTGGGTTCAAAACTACAACCTACTCCTAAAGTCGCGGCCGTTACCACTGGGCCACCACTACTCTTAAAAATGTCTCACCGCTCTTACAGTTTTCAAACGTTTTGGATAAATTACCAAGATATTTAACTTAATTTTAACAATAACTTTTCAGCGCCAAGTAGACGTGTACCACCTAGACACAAACGCGTCCTACTGGTTCAGGGTGTGGGCAACCAATGTTCTGGGGCCGGGGCCGCCAGTAGAAGTGCTTGCTACAACGCTATACAGCGACCAGGAGGCTGGTAAGTCATTACTGCCCAATATAAAATGTGCTAGTAACCAAAACGAATTAGTCCCATCTGGGCGCCAATAATGTTAGTGTTCTGAACTGCTGGTTATTATGTTCGTCGGCGATTCAGAGGCCTTTGAATCATACTATATAAATGTTTTATACATATTTGACAGTCATTATTATTATGATCGCTGGGACCACTTGGGCGCCCATAGTAGAAATTGGCGTCCAACAACCTTGTCCCAAGATGGGCGCCAATAGTTAAATCAGTCTGCCGATTTCGGGGAGCCAATAGTTAGATCAGTCTTTGCCGACTTCACTGCCGTCTAATTCTAAGTAGTGGAACTGAAGATATCACTGATCATAAGTATTTATTTACATTTCCATTATTCGGAATTGGTGTTGTCCCAATTGGGCGCCATAATCAAGAGAATTGATGGGAAAGTGGTCCCAAGATGGGCGCCAATAGTTGGATCAGTTTTCACCGACTTCGGTTCGTCTATTTCTATGAAGTGGAACTGGAGGATCCTGGTCATATGTTGGCATCTCCATTATTCGAAATGTTTGCTGTCCCAGTTTCGGTGCTAAAACCAATGCACTTTATTTGATGCAAAAATAATTATTTTATTACAGAGCCATCGCGATCAAACTTTCCCGACATTACTTAAATTACTATTATAATATATAATATATAGTGAAGACTAGAATGACAGTGCCGTATTTCCTTTGGAAGTCATATTCAAATGTAAGTGATGGTAACATTACAGAGCTGTACAAGCACTTCTTCTCGGGCGCGGAGCAATTTGACGCGCGCACGTGGGTGGTGGCGGTGTGCGTGGTGATGGGCACGCTGGTGGTGCTGGCGGCTGGTACATGCTGCGTGCTGTGCCGCGAGTGGCGGCGCCACGGTGAGCCAGCGCCCTAGCACAAGCCCTTGCCGCGCCTCTACTTCATGTGGGGCTAGCGCGCGACCAGGATGCATGCGAGCATGACTGATTTAGCGTCGTCGAGTATTCGTTGAATTTTAATTTCGAGAGTTTGAACGGTTAAACAGTTTTTGATCGATTGATCAAGACTTGTTGCGCGTGGTTGAAAATTTTGGTCATTTGATCCAATGTTCGGTCATAATTGAAGTAAGTTTGCGCGTTTGGTTTCATCGATCAAATTCAGGCGTTCAATTTTTTCGACTGACGATAACTCGACGATTTTAGCGCTCAATTTAGTTAACTTTCATTCCAATGATAAAGTTAAATTGAAAATTAGATTAGAAATATTTATTCATTGATCGGTCATGCGAGCATTGTGTAAATTAGGTTAGTCGTTCGATTTAATCATTTAGTCGATGATGAACCAATAGCAATAATGAAAAGTTATTAGCATTTATGATGTAAGCTTGATAAAAAAAGATGAACAATAATAATATTTAATTAATTGATCGCGCGTCCAGGTGATCAGTTATTAGGGCTTAGGATATTTGCATCTAATGAATAGAAGAATAAGGGTTAATTAAATTATTAAATATTATATTTACAAGAATTTCAGACGAACGGTCGAAAGTGTCGTCAGTCAAACTAAGTTCTAAAGTTCGATTCAAAGGATTCTTAGTTCCATGAAAAATTCACTTTTATTTTTCATGGATCTAAGATTATTCCTATTGTTGCAATAATTGAAACGCTTAGACTTTTATATGCATAATAACAAAATTTATTAATAATAATTCTTAGATTTTTCAAAGCACAATTTTACAATTTTCGACGCACAGCTTAGAATTTCAAATGATAAATAATTGATATAAAATCAAATAATATAAAAAAAACAAGTATTATAGTGCCAATTTTAAAATAACAAAAATCTTCCAAATAAATATTTAATTAAATAGATTAGATTTTTATAAAATAAACAAATGGTACAAAAATATACATTTTAAAGCGTTCACTAGAATTTCTACGCTACGCGATTGGTGCTATGCATAAGATATTGTTATTTATAACTAAAATACCAAAAAGCAATCAATTGAATCTCGCTTTAAGTAGTTACCTATATGCTGTAATATTGCTGAAGATTTACTATATTATGCTAGGTAGTTATATTAGGTAAGTTGTTGGGAAGTATGCCCAGTATTTTTAACTTAGAAAGATATCATATATTTCAAACCAACAAATTAACAGGAACTGTTTTGAACGCGAGTAATCAATCGATGATTAACGCTTAAAATATTTAGTGTTCAATGTAGTCCATTCTAATTTCATTTATAAAATTCAAAGGGTCCTCCTTTATAAAAAGAAATAAAGGAAAGGTTTCATGGGGCAAATGCCCCAAAAATGAAGATAAATAAAATGAATGCTAACAGCTGCTGCTGCGTAAAATTAAACTGTATTCGATCCCGACATTGTTGTGAAAAAGCTAGGCAGATGATAATGCATTCAAATATACTGGCATACTTTCCAATTACCATTTTAGGATACGGACCAATTTCTACAGGACGTCAATTATAACAATAGAAATATGCTATAATGCGTTGAAATGCATTTCTCAAATAAAACCATTATATTGCCGTACTATTACATTAATATAATTAATACTTCGCCATTCTTGATAAAAGGCTGTGTTAACATCTCACAACTTACAATAAAACAATGTTACGCTTTAAACAAAACAGTTTTGCAATAATTATGCAGCTTTAAAATTAAAAGACAAAAAATAATAAAAAAAAAAAATGTTCAGAATAAAATCAATTAGTATTATAAATTTTAAGATATACTAATTGATATATCCTATTAATAAATAATATTCGCGTATTATAAAAAATCATTTACCTCGTTATTATAATTTAATTAATAAAATATATTAAAAATTCGCGCTCGTTACAAATTGTCGATTCATAAATTAATATAATTAAAAAATATGAAAGAATATATTATTCTATATTCCGTAGGATTTAAGACATTTGAATTTTTTATAAAAGTAAGTATAACAATTCTATTTAATTATAAAATGCGTTTAGATGTAGGAATAAAGAAAGCTTTACCGCTAGTAGTTTACAATTTATTCTTGCCAAAACTTTTTGTTTTACAGATTATAGTATATTTGTGATTTTTTAATACTGTGGTGATATATATTCCAAATAATATTAATCATTCCTTGGGAATAATTTTAGTATAACTCACGTGTTGTTTCCTATTAACAACAATTACAATTATATCATTTATAACAAATATAAAAATATTTAAAATTTTATTATAAAGTCTAATAAACGTTACAATGTCATATAGGATTCTATTGTTTTTTTCACGTGATCAATATTATCATGCCTTTAAATAATTATACCAATTAAATGTTAAATAAATATAGACATTGAATTTCAATAAATATTAAATACTTGCACTATCTTATGATGACTTCAGGACCACTATAACTATTCTATAGGACCACTATAACTATTCTATAGGACCACTATAACTATTCTATAGGAACACTATAACTATACTATAGGACCACTATTACTACTAAATAGGACCACCATTTTATATACACTGCTTGTAAGTATATCATACTACAGTAGTTGCTTAGGTGGGCTTGAATAACCTTTACAATGCAATAATAAAAAAAATGTTAATTATATCGCATAAAATGCACAATTATATTAAAATTAGGCACAAAAAAATATAGATTAACTTTAAGTGACGGAATAACGTGAACTCCATAAAAAATAACTATGCAAGGGTTTAGACGTATTTGCAATGAATTTCAATATTTCCTTGCCTTCTGAAACTACGTCAACAAACAGACGTTTTCAAGAAACGTGCTGTGTTATATCAGTTTCTAAACATTAACAATACGAGGTGAAAATATTTTATTAGGAATTTCAATTTCAAAACTATTTTAAATTCCAATTTCGATAGTACTCATTTGAAGTTTTATTTCAATGGTATTTTGAATTCATTTTGAATAATATTTTGAATTTCTTTTTCAATAATCTTTTAAATTCAATTATAACAATATTTAAAATTTTAATTTGAATAATAATTTTATTTTCAGCTAACAACTTGCCTATTAAAGTTATACGGTTTTACTCATGTGAACTTAGTGCTTCGTTTGTGTCCGAGGCATTCACGATGCGGGTAAAATCGTGAACACCTTATTTTTATTATAACTAAACATAAATGTTTTATGAAGCAGGGCTATTTGTACCCAATTATGTACTGTCTGAATATCGAATCCAAAGCATTCTATTTAAATTTCGGGCTAGTTTGATTTCATGGTGAATGCTTGTACGATATAAATGTGCCCTGTTAAAATATCGTAACTACAGCGACAAATAAAGCAATATGATTAGAGCTCTAATGCCGACTTACAATTGCTTATTAACAATAGTTATTAGTTTTTTTTTATGAATTTAGAAGATCTTTAATCAAGAAAGCGGCTTGGCATAGCGCTCAAGTGCATTATACTATTCCAGAGACGAATTTCATATCCATTTCAAGACACTTATTATTCCAAAAATTATAGTCACCTTTTCAAAATATGAAATTCGTCTATAACAGCAAAATGTGTCGAGTATTACTGCGTCTCTTCGATTTTGCTGTCATGAAGTAGCCATTAGAAAATCGCTCTTAAGTCTATGCTGAAAAAGACGAATTCCGAGCGAATTTCCACTCTTCGATCTATCCGCATGACTTTTGCATAATCTTTTAATAATGAAGAACGCCAGTACCTGCCAATTTTTTATTCATTCGAGATTTTTTTCTTCTTTCCCCTCTATCGCACTCGCTTGGAACGCACGCTTGGACTGCGGGGCCGCACACTAACAAACAAACACACACACTCTCGGTGACGGTATGTATACTAACTTTACCCACGACCTTTCCGAAGACCTTAAAGACTACGTCGAAGATCAAGACGTAATGGAACTAGTGCCTAACATAATCCTGAACCCTGGCTTCATGGAGATGGACCCCATCAGGCCGCGCGAGCCGCTCGCGTCGTCCATCATCAAGTCAGCGGAGTGTCCTGGCCCCGGGAAGCCGAGGCGTGTTTGATTCTCGTCAATACTTAACCTTAGGATATTCTATCGCACCGATTCCGGCCTATTGTCTTGATCGTGGGCCTCACACGACAGAACTGTGGTGGTCGATAGAAGCGTTAAAGTTTGGACTACTTATAACGAATCATTGAATGAGAGAAACACACCACCACAAATATTACCTGTGGACTGACAGCACTCTTGTCATTTTTAGTAGAACAAATGAGGTTTTAAAAACGTCATTTTGGTCGCAAACATTAAAGTTTCATATGCATTTGGGTAAAATTCCAAGACAATGGAATTTAATGATGTTTGTGACCAATGCTTGCTCTCACTCATAAGAAAAGCTCAATTAACTGCTTTGATGACGCTTACATTCCCATCACAGAGTCTGAAATACCAAAATGTGGGTACATTTTGGTTGGAGGGGAGTCAGTTTTAAAATACTGCTGAATGATACACACACTCGCATGACCTTGAACGATCAAAAACTTTTTGTGAAAATTATAGAATTTCCAGTGTAGTAATGTCTAGTCATTTGCGCAATATACCAATTATTAAACTGTCATTTTATATGACTTAAAATACCAAAGAAAAATATTGCCAATTTCAAAGTTTAGAAAGATGTGTTGGGGTCATACAGCTTATTTGGAAACGATTCCCAAACGCTAGGGTAAAGATGGACATATCAAAACGCATGAGTTTCGTTTCGTTAGCCGATCGGAGCGATAGGGTAGCTGGGTTATTTAGTGCGCTCAAGTTTCTCAAAAGTTGACAATCTCTGCTTTTAAATAATTCCCTTGTATAATGCCCGTAGACACTAATGTATATTTGTAAATCTGCATGTCAATTATAAAAGTAAAACTGCTCACTAAAGTATTTGAGTGACAGCTGTCAACACCGTTGTTGACAGCTGTCAAAGTGAAAAGTGTAGGAATTCAGTAGATTTTCTTTAGTTTTTAAATGTCTGTGGAATGTAGTGAAGTTATCCCTTGAAAAATCTATTTATAAAAAGTTTTTTATGAAAAACGAATTGTTCAACTTTAGAGAAACGGAGACGCCAGTAAAGCGAATAATAAGCTTATAACTAATCACTGAGAGAGATCATTAATTCTAGTTTTGTAAGCGTTTCGTGTTTAACCGTAGTGGTGGTTGCCATAAATAATTAAGATTTACGTAGTTTTCGCTATAATATTGTACACATTTGTTTGTAAGAACTGATGCTTGCATTTACTTTTTATACATTTACAAGTATTCGCCGTAAGTCTGACACGGACGCTTTATTTGATATTGTAGTTTATAAGGGTGGTAACATTTAACTGCTTGATTGAGGTGTCAGCTCAGTATTATAGCATTTTACGAATAAATGGAAGAAGGTTTTACTCTGAAAAGATTTACTGTCTATAATAATGTAACTTGCAAACGAACCGAGGTCTAATATTTTGTAATTACGATAGAACTTATATGTTACCATTCTTATAAAATAATCTCTTTTCTGGCAACCCCAAAATCTGATTGGAACTTTTTTAGGAAACATATTGCTTAACGTTCAATATTGTTAATGTTGCTAGCTATAGTGATAGTATATTTTTAATTATATATATTTTGCTATATTTTAGGAAATATTTTTATAACGAGGATCTCATGTATTTAAGACACTTAACATTTTAATATTGAAAAGACGGTTTATTTTCAAATTTTTGTGATTTTGAACGCTGTGATTATTATGTTTTCCGTGTAATTGGGTTTTTTGTAATTAAGGTAAGGGTTAAGTGTATATATTTTGATATATATCGTATGGAGACTGGTGCAATGGTATTGAGTAATAAGTATAGTTAGTAATTGTAGTGGCGTAACGTAAGCTTACTCGTGGGAACGCCCAGTGTAGCGTAGCTAAGATACACTGCTTTGTTGAAGGTTAAAATAAATGACAATATGGTAGTGGTTGTATATTATCTGTGTTATGTCTACGACACTTGAAGGCAATGATGCGAAAGACTGGCCCGCTTTGTAGGCACTGTCGGTATCTTTGCAGCAACAAAATGATGTTTGACAGCTAGGGTTAGGTTAGGTTATTTTTAAAGCAAATATTTAATTTATAGAATTTCCAAAGTTCTTTAAATTAAATATTTATGAGACTGCGGAGAGTGACCAAAAAAAAAAAACTGGGACAGATCACTTTAAGTCATTTAAACTTCAATAAAAAGCAGTGAAGTCCCTGATAGTTCTTACACAGCGGGATCACAAAACTGTCGTGATAAGAAGAAAAAAATTAACATCTGTCAAATTCATCATGACAAATAGAAAATAAGTTGATATTATAACATTGTTGTGTAAGTGTAGAGCTGTTTATTTTTGTATACGGCCTGTATACATATCAGGGGAGCCTTAGGATGTAAAGAGATATACATATTATTATATGAAACGGATTTTAACTTCCTTCCGATCTGTGTACTTGCACGCTTAGTCCCGATGAGACCCCTTTACCGCTAAAAATATTCGAACTCTCAACATTTCGTTGAGGGTTAAACTAAAAACTAATAAGTCGACAATATATACGTAAACTATACCAAAGCCATACGTTATTTTTAACATTATTTTTTAGTTTTATGCATGTTTAACATTGTAATATTATCCCCAGAACGTCAATAAATTGAAACAACCACAATTTTATGCGTACTTTAAATATTCTAACAAAAACTTTGAAAGCCTAAGAAAATCTTTATAAGAATCCTAAGCGTGCAAGTATTTTTCCTCTCTTCTCAGCTCATTGCCTTTCTGTGTTGTCACTACCTTCCGTACTGTTCTTGCACTCAAATATATATTTACTAATTAATTATAATACAAATCTATATCGAAAGAATTATGTGTTTGGTGGGATTTGAGAACGAACACTTCTTAATAGCTAGGACAGAACAACATTATAATGAGTATTTATTATCTTTGGTTTAAAAATTCTACGGTTATCCAGGTTTTTTAAGTGTTCGTACTCAAATGCTATCCTCACTATTAAACGGATATTCCTACCGCGTTGTGCTCGCTTCATAAAACGAATAGTGTATAAGTGTTAGGAGCTCCGCACTCACCACATTCGAAAGATTTCGGATCCTGTTTTAAATATATTAATTTAAAAAAAACATTACGAGGACTACAGTTTAGTCATAATTTATCAATCTTCAGGGCTCGAAATAATAGTGGCTTTACCCAACGAATGTCCTGTCGAGCGATAACGAGGCGTGCCATTTCTCTATCCTTTTTATTTCCTTTACAGTGATTGGTTATAGCAGTCACTAGAACATAGATGACAATATTGCTAGAATCATTCTTGCATTCATAATCAACCACCTAAAAAATAAAAAAAACAACAACGCGCGATAGTGAAAATCAGACTGATGTAGGTTATAGGAAGTATGACCTAGAGATGTACTAATTATAAAATGAGTCGGCGAACTAGGGTTTAATTTTCTAATTTCAACACGGTGATTTTCAATATCGCGCGTTGTTGTTTTTTCAGAATAGTTATTCTGGAACTTTTATGCAGTATTACTCCATCTAGTTCTCTTATTCCATTTTTCAGCCCATTCTTAGATTCAAAAGCATGAAGAGCGTTCTGTTCTGCGTGCGTGCGGAGCTCCAACAAACGACTTTGTCCGTCTCACGTATCAATGTGCTATGGTGTCAATTACGTGTAACTGTCTGCATCTGTTTGTTACGTGTTGTGTTCTCGTGTTTGTCGTGTCTCGTCCTTGCACTCTCTCACTTTACTAACTACTTATAGTATTTACTGCGCGTTTGTGGTTGGCAAGGCTTTAAAAATATAGACGAGATAATTTGTTCGTATTTAAATTTTCTACCATTATCTTCAATTGTTATGGTGGCTGATCCATAAGTGTTTTTTTTTGTGGGAAATCATCAAATGACATCTCCCGCTCTGGGCGGAGCGGGAGGGCGTGTCAGACTTTTACTGACTAGAACCCACCCGTGTTCCTTCAGTTGCCTATATGCCAGGGCCACGGTATTAGCGTTACCTTCTAAGGTCGGTAAATTTTCAACCGATAATTTCATGACATTTGAACAAGAATATGAATTGAAATATAATTATATCGCTTATCTTTCTCTAATTCCACCACAAACCGCAGCTATCACAGTGTGCGCACAGTTTTACTCCATGCTCTTCCTTTCAAAGTATATTTATTAAAAAAATAATTCATATTTTGATAACGAAAACGGTATTCAATTATTTACAACATAAATATGTGTTGTGCGACGAAACGCAAATTATACTACTTAAATATAAATATGGTTAAATTTTAACGAAATTGAATGTAAAAAATTGTCTTGCTTACCCGTCCTAACTTGCATAAGAGAGGGCGCACATTACAGACTTAATCGGCCTCAGTCTTTTTCCCATAATGTTGGACTCAGCTTCCAGTCTAACCGGATGCATTTAAATACCAGTATTTTACATGGAGCCACTGCCTATCTGACCTCCACAACCTAGAGACTTCTCATCTTCAAAAAAATCAGTCTTGTAATGTATGGTTGTCTCTCCTATGTAAGCAAAACTACTTGTTGTAATCTTTTTCTTCAATTCGAATCTCAATGTTCGCCAAGAGAATGACTAGCACTAACAAGTTGTGTGTACTACGTACTCGTAGAGAGGCTTGTAGTGAAACATTGTAATTTTAGATAATGGCTGTGTTTGTGACTTGTCGTTATTGTGGGTTGATGCAAAATTATATTACCTACTAACAATAAAAAAGCGTAATTAATTACACAGTAATATAGAGAGATACATATATCTCGTTTGATATAGAGAAAAAAAAGATAGCTTCTTCTTTGATAGCTTTCCTTGTAAATCTTCAGAAGATTTTCCTGTTTTCAATTCAAATATATACTCCTTTCTTCACACTAATTGGCATAGTGCTAAATAAAGCAGCAAACAGAATGCATTCATAATAAAATTCTGCATCAACTCAGATCCAGCCGCGACGAACGACATTGCCTAATGAACGCGTGTAGTTTAGTGATAAATGGTTGTTAGACTAAGTGTTGTCCTAGACTAGTTGTTGAACGCTAGCGTAGAGGGCGCGGACGACGGTGACAAGACTGCCAGGCAACGGAAAAAGGTAACGTGTAAAAAAAACGTAACTTTGGCATCAACAACCAAAAATTATAGTACAAAAGTGACATTTGTGATCTTAGAATGTGAGTAAATGGTTGTGACGATTATGTCTTGCGACTTTTTGTGTGTTGATGCAAAAGTATGTGTAGATAATGTGTGCGGTGTCTTAAATGTTGGATGTTGAAAGCGCTTTTGATTTTCGAACGGTCTTGGAAATAATTTAACGTTTTTATAAGGAAGGTTGCGTTTTAATAAGTGGGTAGTGTGGGGTGTTAGTCGATTTGAATTACAAGAGATAATTTTTGAGTTCGGGAAACCACAGGCCACTGCCAAACGCACGTACATAAATGCTACTGTATTCTGTTCCTTGCTTACTTCTGCAATGGTATTATTGCATGCCTACTGTCTTGCACAACTAATGGCGCATGCTATTTTTTTGTAGTTTGCTTTTACACTTGATGTTCTGATCGGTCGACAAACCGTTCAGTTTGGTCGATCAAAGGCCTTAGTGCGAGTTTCTTTTCACCATTTCGACTTAACTCAATTGGTGATGGGCCAATCGGTGCGCGGATTGCGGTTGATGAGTTAAGTCGAAATGGTTAAAAGAAACACTAGGGTCACAGATTATACATGGATCAAAACTTGAACAGATTTTACTGAACGTTCTATTAATCGTTCAAATTCGAATTTCATCGAATCCTAGCATGAGGTACAAAAACAATGCATGAGTAGAAAAATATGTGACAAAATATATGTTTTGTGGATTTCATGTTGTTCCGTCTGTTTTCAGTTTGTGCACTTGTAGATATAATTCTCGTACAAATGACGTAATAATTATATATTATAATGATATAGTGCTAATTGCAACGATTCATATTATAATTGTATGAATCTTCGAGTATTTATACGTTTGTATATTTAAGCTAAGGATCAACAGTGAAAATGGAATTGATTCAAATGTTATGTTGTGATATGAAATTAAAAATACAAAAGATTATTTTTGCAAATGCATCCAGTGGTAGACTAACCTATAATTACATTAACTGATGATGTATTGTATTGTTAAATATTAAAAACTCTCCTAATTATTAAGTTACAGGATATGAAAACTTAAAGATGTGATAATATCCTTAGCTTAACTGATACACAGCTATCGGCGTCGCCTCCGACAAGTATATATCTCGATTTACTTTATATTAAAGTAATAATTAGCTTAGGTTAAGATTGCCTTTTATAAATTAAGCACGTCCATTTGGTGAGGGCAGCGAATCGTTTAGTTCTTTGCAAATGATTAAGATTGTGATGTCATAGTGAATTAATACATGCAGGATATATTATCATTATTTTTTACCGTTTCGGTGATTAATGAAAAAAAAAAATCTTCAATAATCTAATTGATGGATTTGATTTTGTGTACACGTGATATATTCCTAAAGACAAGACAAAGCACTCGTGTATATCGACTGGGTGAAACAGAATCAATTATAAGTACTACCCAATCAAACAAAATAACAAAAACTAATAATTCTCGTAATTTTAAAAACGTTCACATACTGATCTGTCTCAATCTGTCAAAAATAACCTCGATATTTGACAAGTTTTGGACATTTGGTTGTCGCCGAGATGAGACTGTGACTAGATTTTGAACGATTTTATTTACGAGAATTGGTCCTAAAATGTCTTCCTAAATTCTATGTCTGCATTGTTTAAATTCACTGTGGCAAAATGTTACCAAATATTATTTTGTTTATGCGCATTCCTATTATAAGATTAGTTATTCTGGATATTATATTATTCCATAGATCTGCACTCGATGATATTATTTTTAAATATTCACCTACCATATTATATGACAGTATTTAAGAAATAATGCCACATGTCTTCATTATGCATATAATATAGCTGCAGTATTGCTTGTAAAAAAAAAGGTAATTTGTTCACTGTCATTTTGTAAAAGTTAAACAACCTCGACCAACCAGCAGAGTAGCTTGACTTTGGAGTTGTAGGTCGTAGGTTCAAACACAGACGGACCCTCCCGCTCTGGGTGGAGAGGAAGGGCGTGTCAGACATTTGCTGACTAAAACCCACCCCGTGTTCCTTGAGTTGCCCATATGCCAGTTCCACGGTACTTGCGAACAAATCTTAAGACCGTGGCAGGCATCGGTCCTAGGGGACCCCTTCAGTTACAGACAGGCGCTTTACATTGTGTAAATTATTTCATCACCACTGCTCTTGAAATGGAGAAGGAAATTATCGTGAAGCAACTGGCATATCCTAGAACCAAAAATTCGAAGACATGTAATATCTACCCGCACTGGGCCCTAATTTGTCACTGCGCAACCCTTCGCCTCGCCATGTTCCGAGCTGCCATATAGTTTCAATCGGGCTGTACCTCGCGTGCATTGTGTCAGTATTATTTTGAAAAGAATCCTACCAATATGGGGACGTTTAGATGTTTGTTACTCAATCACGCAAAAACAGCCTGACGGATTTGGATGAAGTTTGGCACACAGATAGTTTATAACCTGGATTAACACATAGGATACTTTTATTCCGGTAGTACGTTCCCGTGGGATGATTTGCTACTTCCACGCGGGCGAAGCTGCTGGTAAAATCTAGTAGTTCAGTAGTTTCCCTAACAGCTGCTGCTGTATTCTTGATCCATTTTGTATTTAAAAAATTATAGTGAACAAATTACGAAAATAATCTGGTGTATATTTTTCCTCACAATAACACGAATGTTCTCCAAAAAACAACTAAGAAAGAAAGGTATTTGAGAAAAGGAATTTTAATAAAAATATTTTGTTATTTTTGCACTATTGACTGATACGATAAGTGGTTGAAGTTTGTTTTATTTACAAAAAAAAGAGTTATCGGTGAATCTCATTGTTACCCAAAAATTATAAGTGCAATATGTTTTTTTACAGTTATCGTTTTATTTTAACATATTTTATGATAATGTGGACAACAAAATAGTTGATTCGATTAGAAATGTTATCAAATCAAAATCGGTCGAAGATCATTCGATCGATTGAACCATGTATGGTCAAAAAGATCACACATGGTCTTTAAAAGTATAATTTAATTATTGAAGTCAATTAAAAAAGCTTAAGATAAAAAAAAAAATTATAACATTTTCTGAGTTTTCTATGTGAGTAATTTTTTTTCGAGTCAACTGTTTAGTGGTCCACAAAGTATTGTTCAGGTAAGTTATGTTGAGTTCATAGGAATTGTGATGCCCGTCGTAGTACATAATGTTAAGTACATTGTTGTAGCTGATGTTGGAGGTCATTCCCATTAAAACTACATTTTACACATTACTGAAGTTTTATTGAAACATTCTAAATATCTACATAAAGACTAGCTATAAAAATAAAGATTTTCTATACTAGCACGGAGCTTTTTCGTTGTGACTTTAAGGCTCCCAAAAACACTACGGCACGACGCGAATTTGGAATGTCCATGATGGTATTGCTCTATTAAAGTTACTTCGGGCTTGTCTGAGGAGTCTTTATGCTCGCTCACATAATTACATGGACCTAAAACGTAGCTAGGGTGTACAAACTCTGCCGTCTTTAATGGCAAATATTGGCGTGTTGATATGCTCAAATAGAATCAAATGAGTACTAGAGAAGTTTTAAGAACGTACACCAATACTGATTGTAAGGTGTGCAAATATAAGATTTGAATTGTTTATAACCAGTACATATCATAAAGAGAGCTTCTGAGGCGACTCATTGCTAATCTGCTTCTCAACCGCGGGCGGATGCTGGTCAAGTCAGCTTCCAGGTTCTGTAAGCAATCACAGAATCAGAAAATAACAAGCAATAGGGCACTCAGCTGTGGATTGTAAGAAAAAAATTGCGAGTTAGTGAGCTCAATAATTTTAACATCCGAACTTAAAGGAAAGCTGTTTAAACTTTAGACGTGCGAGGCCTCTTTCCTTATATTTTAAGCATGAATGAAATTATGTTATACTGAAATCCTCTCGCCAACGGAGGCTTTAAGCCGATGTATTGTTGGATAAGCAGACCTCTGGGCCCGAACTGGGTACGCTCCTGAAGATATCGTAGATTCAGCAGCGTGGCGTAACTTCAGCGTTCATTATTGAAGCAATGGCTTGATAAATATGCATACAGGCCAGTACATTGAGACGATTCGATATTCTTCTAAGTACTTAAACTGTTTGTGGCACGTGCTCGTGAGCTCAAATCAAATGAAAAGTCATTTATTCAAACTAGGCTGAAAACCAGCACTTTTTGAACGATAAAATGACATAAGACAGTCCCTCAAAACGCCCGCCTTTCACCACTTCCTAGTGCTTTAGGTGGGAAGAAAAAGTGGCGCAACAAACCTCTCAGCAGCACAACTGTCAGTTAAGTTAGAAGAACTGGATTCTACAATAGTAAGTAACATTATGAAACACAAAATATACAAATAAAATTATTTGCCATATGTCAGCTAGCACACACCAATATACCAACAAAACACTGAAAATAAACTCAAGCAGAATAAATTACAAAAAACAAAATCGTAAAGAGAAAACCTAAAATAAAAACCTCCAGGCATAAGGGCATGCTCGCTTACATAATGCAATGCTACATTATGTTCTTATCATATGCTCCTCTGCTGAACCTTTTGGGAAGTATAGGCGTGGTGTTATGGCATATGTTTAAGTGCAAGGGTGCATCTAAACTCGGAACCTGAACCCGATTTAAGGCATACCATTACTTGAAGCAACAATGAAAGTTGCAACGTCTCAAAAGTGTTCAGACAATACTGTCATTTGTTGCTTCGATTTTCTTGCAACACGTTAATCGGGCTTTGGATAGTGCCAGAGGAACAATGAATTTGAAGTGAAGGTACTCCATGAGTTGAAGTGAGGCGTCACTGCGATGGTTTGATGTTGGCGAAGTCTGCTTCCAGTGCCTGCTAACAATAATTGATGATTAGTACAATCTAGGTAGGTATGCATGAATTTTACTTATTCTTGGGAATGGTAGAGGGATGTGTGGATGAAGAGATGCTGCGCCGACTCCAAATAAATTGGAATAAGGGAAGGTCGATGAAGATGAAAATGATTCTTGAGAATGGTTTCATTGACGATGCTTGTCATGCTCGGTGGAGAACTCCAGGAGTTCGATCATGTCAATGATAATGACTCTATAAAACTAGCACTATTCAGAATTAAGATCACAAACTTTTATGCGGTAGATCTTCGAATCCAAGGTCCGCAGTTCGTCTTTAAGTGCGAGCAGGTAGGGGTCTCCAGGGGAGTAGATGTAACACTTGTCATCATACCGCCTCTGTACGCGACGGCGCTCTTCTTCGTACCAGCGCCGGGTTTCGGCCAGTTCGTTGGCATAACGCAAGTCACTGTCCAGCCAGTCATAGTCTAAATACGAGTCCAGGTACGAGTATCTGGAGGTAGAAGAAGGGGTGGGTAAGATAAAGCTACTATGTTGTGTAAGGGGTCGGTTCATGTTCTCGCCTCGGTGTCGCAAATGGAAACCGATGGGTTATATCTAAAAACAATAGACCAAGTGTACCTACCCAAAAGATACATCTTTTACTCACAGTAAGTTACACTCTTAATTTGTCGATAAACAATGGTTAAAAGTATGAAATAGTGAAACCAAACAATGGCAAGGAGTTCCACGCTGGACGATGGTTAACCTTTGAATTGTCTATCAAATATTGTAAGCAAAATTTGAGGTAAGAAGGGTCGTACAAAGGAAAAACAAATGCCTTAACCTGCTAGAAACTTTTCGCACTTCATTTGAGAATATTTCGGAAGTCCACGGAGTTGCGAGTGCTTTATAAACCTTTCAACAATCAGCTTTACTCAAAACTTATGATTTATAGAAGAAGGTTGAAACGAGTTTACTGCTGTCTTATTTCAAGTTGGGAGGACTTTTCATTGTTAGTTTTTGTTTCGACTTGGGTATCAATATAGCAAAGGGTCTATAGATAAAACAGCTTTATTTTTCTTACTTTTTGACTTGCTTTTTGACATGACCGCACAATTTATCTATAATATGTATGTATTTAGAAATATAAGTATGTTTATCAGTTGTCTAGTACCCATAACACAAGCCCTGCTTAGCTTGGGACTAGATGGTGTTGTGTGATAGTTGTGGAATATTATTATTATTAACCACAATTTTCGTCAGTAAAAAAGCAGCTGTTTCATAGAAAAGTAATACCTATCTACGCTGTCAAAATGTATAAAATAGCATTTTTTGAAAAAACTGGTAGGTATAATATTTCAACCCAGCGGATTTCAGAATTGAACAAAATTCATGCCAACACTGCGCATCGAAGTATGCCACCCTGTATTCCTAAGTAACCGATGGTGATGTAGGTCAATAATTATTTTATTGTTTAAAAACAACTAGGTATTAAAGATTAGTCACCTGTAAGGATAAGTCAAGTAACTCGATGGGTAGGAGTACAAAGGATCCCGCCAATACCTCCAGGTGTCCGTATAGTAGCGGTCACCGTACTGCAAAGAAACACTCATTTACCATGAATTTTCATACAATGTATTCCGTTTAATCTATACTTAATATTATAAAGCTGAAGAGTTTGTTTGTTTGGTTGAACGCGGTAATCTTAGGAACTACTGGTCCAAATTGAAAAAATCTTTTTGTGCTGAGTAGCCTATTTATTGAGGAAGGCTATAGGCTATATAACATCACCCTACAATCATCATCAATCAAAAGGAGCGGAACAGCAACGAAAAATGTACGAAAACTGACAGGCAATTCGATGCGACGGGACGGGTCAGAGGAGCAAAAATTTGACGCGAACGAACTCGCGGGCAGCAGCTAGTATACCATAACTTTAGGGTATTAATTCTTGATTAACGGTTGAGACCAAAGAATTAATTGGTTGGAATAAAAAGATTTACTCGCACGTATCAATGCAACTTACATCCGTATTCAAGAAAATAAACCATATGCTTTGGCATGAGACCATGTCAACACCCTGGAGTTATAGAATACCAATACGAACACGTTGTATAGATTTAATTATTAACAGGAATTATTATTAAATTATACGCGGCTCTCAGCCAGTTGCAACCTATAGGTGACGAAAACCACTGCATCATATGTTAATTAACTTCAGGTTCCCCACCTGACTATACCATGCAATGAACGGTTCAATGACATGAACCTCTGAACCAAAAAACATATTGACTGAACATAGGCCCTCTACAGGAATCGCCACGATATTGGACCTTGCGCCTGGGCTCATGGCTAAATAACACAGGCACACGAATCGATCGAAGATTACGCTACGATTTCCAAGGTCGGTCCGCAGATGGATAACTATTCATTTGACATGCAATCTCTCCGTGGCTCGGAAAGTAGGTACGTTAAATAGTTGGTCCCGGCTGTCTTTCGTGAATTATTGACAGTCGTTACGGGTAGTCAGAAGCCCGAAAACATGACCACCAGTCGTACCAAAGGGTATAGTGTTACCCATTTAATAGGTTATGAAGGTCAGATATGCAGTCAAAACTGGTTGTAAAATACTGGTTGTCAACTGCATAACTAACCGATTCAACTGGAAACCGACCTTAAAGTGAATGCTCCAACCAGCCCGCGAAATTCAAAATTTCTTGCGTTTTTTGCAATTTGCAGGCCAGTACTAGGTTGTATGTTGATTAAAATATTATTCGCGCCTGTAAGACGTATGTAGTTACAGAATTATAATCATCAAAATCGCCAATACAACCCTCCAAAATCATAAAGGCATAAGAACAAAAAAAAATAGAAAAAGTCATTCCTACAGCTTTATGAACTTAGAGCGTTGTATTGATGGTTTTGATGATTATAATTCTGTAACTACATATGTCTTACAGGCGCGAATAGTATTTTAATCAACATACAACCTAGCACTGGCCTGCAAATTGCAAAAAACGTAAGAAAATTTGAATTTCGCGGGCTGGTTGAAGCATTCACCTTAACATCGCTGGGAAATGGCTACGTAGATTAATAGAAGATTTATTGTTTGTTGGACGTTGGACCCTGTACCTCGGCGCCTTCAACAATTCTACGAAAATATTACATCATCTTTCCATCCTTATAATCATCATCTTCATTTTTTCAGCCGTAAGACGTCCACTGCTGAACATAGGCCTCCCCAAAAAGGGGGGGATTGCCATAATCGCCACCCTAGGTAGGCGGGTTGGCGATCGCATGGAGGTAAAATGCATAGAGAACGCTGCTGCCCATTCTCTAGTAAGTCACTTAGTCGCCTTTTACGACACCCACGGGAAGAAATCGGATGGTGCTATTGTTTACGTCCACATACGGAACTCATTGGATCCTGGTACTTAATACTTAAAAACAAAGAGCCAGAAAAATTTACAAATTACCCGTTTATAGAACTTGTAGTCAATCTCGGGGTCACTCATGGCCCTGCACAGCGGCATACTGGACACCGCACTAAGGGTAGCTGGGTCTTACTTCCACAAACTGTCACTGAGAAAACTGTCACCAGAGCAGCAATTCACACGTACGGAATCAAGGTTATCTTCGGGATATCGGAATCTGAAACGTAATCTGATCGGTTCCTGGGTAAGGAGTTAAGTTATTTACATATTATTGGTGATATCACTGTCTAGCTTTGCCTAATTGTACCTCGGAGACCTACGGTCACAGTCAGTCTTCTCGTTATAAACTGGACGACGGTCTTAAGTTTTGTCACTCACAAATAATTACTCACACAGGAACTATTCAGAATAAAATAGGGGTGTAAAAACGCGCCTCGACTCACGTATTGCTAAGATATGTGACCGGATACCGCAAATTGTTGTGTAATGCTAAAGTTTAGTCGATACTACGTGATGGTTGCCGCGCGACTGATACAAGCCAAGGTCACGTTTGTAGAATTTCGTCGAAATGGTTGAACCAACTAGAAGGGCATTCATCACTTACCTGCCCTAATATCAATTTGTTTGGGGTTGGCGCAACATGTCTCTTTTTAGGGTTCCATGCCTGTAAAGGAATAACGGAACCCTTATAGGATCACTTTGCTAACCGTCTGTCTATCAAAAGTTGAAATTAAAACTATATACTTAGGTCTACAGTCTCTTGAAACTGTGAAAGAATCAAACTTCTAAGAAAATGATATGGCTTTTTATGCCGCAAAAAAACGTATGTTTCAACACTCTCAAGGGAATCAAAATTTATAGTTTACTTTCCGTTGACCTTGAATTATGAAATTTGGCAAGTAATATCGTCTTATACTGCAAGTACAGGTGTAGGGACAATGTAAGTACGAATGTTGTGCGTCAGCGGTTTGTAGTATGAAAGAGAAGTGTGTATGGGCGATCGCCAGTTACTGCGCGCTGGCCGATCCGAGTGCTCCTATTCGTGCTTGGGATTTTTCGGGAATAAATAAGTATTTTACAGTATTCAAATCGGCGTCTTTATTTTGATACATCAAGTCGTAGTAACTCCCGTGGCGAATCCAGTAGGCATAACACAGGGAAAAATTTAAAAACTATAGATTTGTACTTAAAACAAAATAAATATAGTATTTAATAAAAAAAACAGAGTCGTCATCTTGGTAGTCGCCCACCCCGTTTCTTGTAATGACATCTTTCACAGTACATTTTTTTCATGAAAGGGAATCTCATCTCGGTAGCGTCTTGTGACGGGTCGTTGAGCTCCCTAAAATACGGTTGAGCAACACGATGATTGACACATACGTGCCGTCTGTTGGGACAGGTCAGCTCAAAGCTGCAATGGCTCTTTCTTCAAAAGGCTCTTCCAGACATTGGTGCATTGTTAGACTCACATAAAATTCTAATAATATAATGTTTGGACTTTAAAAGAGACTATGACCTCTGAGTTTGTTTCGGCGTTTCTTCTCAGGGAACAGTCAGCGAGGAAACGCAGGCGCCATCTAGTTTTAAAAAAACATTGACCAAAAAATGTTCACGTGTAAAAGTGTCTTATAAGATCTACTTACTGTAATAAACATTTCATTTCATTTCATCGTTTACCTAAAACGTAGTTACTATTTAACCGAACTTTCCTGTGAATTCCTTTATAAATTAAGGCCTCCAGCTAGGGCTAATAAACTTAAAAACTAAAGCGACTACTCACTAAGGCCACCTGTGGGGTACAGACCCCGGCTTAGGGCGTCGCTGGTAGAGGGCAGCAAAAGACGGGTTGTATCTGTATGGTTATTATTTAGGGAAGAATTTAAAGCTACAGGGTCAGCTACGGCGCGGGCTGGCACTTCGTCGAGCAAAGGTCGGTCTAAACAGTCTGTAGAAGACCGACAGGCAAGCAACATCTGCTAGTTCCCTTCTTCTTCCAGTCTTTGTACCTAAAGTCCAGTTCGCATAACTCAATCTATATATAACTTCTCTCACACTCCCAGCTTGATGTCGCACCCGCCCGTTATATGACAACCCTTGTCCATTTCCTTCAGGAACCAGGTGCTGCCCCTGCACGCCAGTGGGGTATTCCTCAGACCGTTTCAAATAAAAACGATTTTTTTTTGGCAAATTGTCAAAATTTTGCTAGTCTACTGTTTTGTGGTCCTCAAAATACTTTAAAGAAATTAACGTTCAGTACATAGAAATTGTGATGCCCGTCGTGGTACATTGTTATATCTGATTTTCGAGGTCATTCCCATTAAAACTACATTTTACACATTACTGAAGTTTTATTGAAACTTTAAACGTAGAACATAAAGACTCGCTATAAACAATAACGATATCCTGAGTGTATAAGCTTTGTGTGACTAGGTTCTTATTCTAAATCTGAATCCAAAAAATCTCCTGATCATCATTGCTCTTCTAGTGGTCGCAAGCTCGTCTGCTGAGCCCCAGCTCATGTCCTTCGATGTCCAGTAAGGGCACAGTGTTTTTGTATTTGCATCAGAAATTTCTCAGTACCTGAAGAGTCCAGGATCTGAATTTGTGTCTGGTTAATAGAAGCGAGTCAACTGTAATTAATCAGACCCAAATTCTCCACTTAAACATATCTGGCGATATGTGGGTACATACATCTCTGATTTATGCATTGAATAACAGATTAAGAATTACAGGCGCGATTCATTCTAAATCTTGCTGGTTCTAAGTTTTGATGCTAGAGAAGTCTGTTATAGAATTGTAGGAACAACCACTGATACTGATTATAGATGGAAAATACAAATAAAAATAGCGTCTGAGGCGATTTAATGCTAATATGCTTCTCAGCTGCGATTGGTATGGACGGATCCAGTGCAAATCAGCTTTCAGGATCTGCAAGCCATCACAGACTCAGACAATATTGACACGTAATCAGTTGCGTAAACAAAGTAATCCTTATTTTACTTGTAGTTTCTTGATTATCATGTGTCCATAAGAATTATTGGTTGATAAATCAATATATAATGAATTTCTTTATTTTGACATAAAAACAGGTTACAAAAAAACTTGAGAACCTTGCTCCAGAGCCAGGTGAGAGTACCTGCATTTCAGGAGTCAGTGACTTCTTTTAGTTAGCAAGCAAGTTTTATGAAGTAAAAGGTGATAGCATTATATTACTTAAAATTAAGTTTAATTGTATTTAAATACTAAAAATTGAATTTTAAAATACAAATTACAATAATAGCAAATTTAACAACAAGTATTACTCGTAAATTAGAATGAAGACAAAACTTAAAAAAAACATTAATATTTAAATCAAGATTAAAATAGTATAAAATTCGAACGCAAACTAAATTACAATAAAGCCAGAATTAAACAAAACAAAATTAGTTTCAAAACTGGTATGTGTTTCTGATATGATTGTGTATATGTGTTTGTGTGAGAGTGTATGTGTATGTATGATCTGGATCCATTTCTATGTGTGTAATGATCAAGTGATAGATTCACATTCCTTAATATTAAGAACTATTTGATAAAACTATGCGTCTGATTAATCGACTGAAATCCCTTCAACTTAGGCAGCATTAGTGAGCTTTTCCGTGAAGATTTTCTCATTGTCTCAGTTCGGAGTCTGGATTTATTGTGACCAAGTTAATGGCAGTAAGCTCGGTCCCTATTAATAACTTGTAAAATGTGGCACTAAACTCCTCAACGGAACCCCTAAGAGGTGTAATTTTATGTTAAAAATTGCATTTGTGTATCTAAAATCTAAAAGAATCCATTCCAGGTTGCAGTGCTGGTAGTGCCAGAAGAGGAATGGATGGAGCTACTCCGTGGAGTGAAGAGAGACGTCACTTCGATGGTTTGATGTTGGCGAGGTCTGCTTCCAGTGCCTGCTAACAATTAATCAATGATTAGTACAATGTAGATGTGCACGTACTTGACTTAAAATATTCTTGTGAATTACCATTCACAAGAATATTTTAATAGAGATATACCTATGTGAAAGAAAATATACGCTGCGCCGACTCCAAATAAATTGGAATAAGGACTGGAGGATAAAGATGATAATGATTCTGGAAAATGGTAAAAAGGACATTCACATTGCATGGTTGGCAATCAGCAGTTTATGTTATCACAGATACGTACGATTATGTATATTGAAACAGTTTGAACTGGAGATCTTGTGAGATTCCAAATAAACGATGGATGGACTGTGTGAATGATGATATGGATAAAAAAGCGGGTGACTACCGAGACGATGACAAATAGAGAAGTGTGGAAGAAAAAACATGTTCCGCCGACCTAAAATGAATTGGGGATAAGAGCAGGAGAATAATGATATTGTGAGATTCTACTCTGAGTGTAGTGATGTCTAAACCAGAGTGCTCATTTTGATTGCCACTCAAGAAACCTCTGGGCAGCACAGTTCAAACATTGAACAGGCTCGGTAACCGACTTATCGTTGACTAATACAAATGATAAGGAGTTTGACTCTACTAAACGCGATGCGTTTGACCATCAGTCTTACCAAGGAGCAGAGGATTCATTATTAGTATTACCCAGTAACTGGGTTGAGGAGGTCAAATAGTCAGTGACTCCATGTAAGAAAAATACTGGTATATTAATCTACGTCGGATTTGACTGGAAGTAACTTAGTTGGGAAAACTCAAAGCAGATTGTATTTTTGATGCCGCTATACTTGCATTAAGTATTCAAATTTTCAGATCACAAACTTTTAAACGGTTGACCTTCATATCCAAGCTCCGCATCGCTTCTTGCAGCTCGTGCAGGCTAGGATCGTCAGAAGAGTACACGTAGACCTCTTCATCGAACTGCCTCTGCATGCGACGCCGCCAGTCTTCTCTGTATCGACGCCGGCTTTCGGCCAGCTCGGCGGCTTCACGTTTCTCACGCTTTAGTGACTCCTCGTCTACGTCTGTGTCCTGGGCCATATGCCTGTAAACAACAGAAAAGTCGGTATATAAAAAAAACGATTTTATTAAGCTTTAAAGTAAACTTATGTATCTACCCTCAGTCTCGCCTGATGGAAGTGATGAGTGTGATCTACGTGCCGAAATCATGTATATTCTAATAGCTACTTTCGTAATTTGACGATCGACGCGGGTTAAAAGTAACCAATAGGTTACCTTCTATGGTTACCTAACATTCCTTACAACCACTGGCAACTTGCAGGTGGTTGTACGGAATGTAAGGTAACCGGTACGTAGATCACACTCATCACTTACTTCAGGTGAGATCGAGGGTAGGACAAGAGAAGACTCTAGTTTTGAAGCTTAATATAATTGATTTTATTTATTTAGTGGCAAGGAGTTCCACACTTTAGACGATCTGCGCGGCAATTGGCTAGTGAGTTATGCAGTTACCCCGCAAATGAAAGCCATTTCTCCGACTGGTGAGCAGTAGGAATCGCTTTCATTTTGACAGCTTCATGTTTCATCTTGAGCAGACAAATTTTTCAAATATTAGCAAACAATGGATTAGGAATAGGTAACCTTCAAAAGGATTCAGATTCTGATAAATAAATAAATGGTAACAAAATTTGGGTTCTGGATGAACCTCTACGAGTACATGAATAAATATATTTTACATTAGACCCTCAGTTGACCACCTATCAAAATCGATTTTGATTCAAGTTCATTGCGGTCGTATTTCTTTTTGATTACAGAGGACTTTTCCTCTGTTCAATATTTCAAAGATCTAAGACCGTCAGGATGTCTTTCCCCTCGACATGTTTGTGTTACCGTGAACAGCACATTAGATAACTGTACCCATTTAAGTTGGTAAGAACCTTGAAATCTACATTTTGATACGATCACAAAATCAATATTGATACTTACTTACCGCCAACCTATGATTAGCCTTGCCTTGCCTTTGCCTACCTATCTACTCCATGGCTATGTGGCTCTGCCTTCTGATAATCAAAAGAAGTAGGTAAATGTGGCACCTGTTAAGAGATTCCATATAATCCGGCGGGAAGGCGTGCACAGCATCTCGCAAGTGCTCCCACGTGTCTGTGTAGTTACAGTTCCTGTACTGCAAAAAGATCATTCGTTTACGAAAAAGCAATAGATTTGTAACAAAGAAATGGACAGGCATATAAGGAATTTCAACTTCGTGAGTTCTGGTCCATCATTGATAATGAATACATCGACCACATACTGCATGGTTCTTAATTATTGACGGCCGGCAGAATATCAATAACGTTCATATCTATGCCTCGTTCTAAAAGCCTTCAGGGGCCGTATTATATAGCCATTATCAATCCATTGCAAAACGGGATGTATAGCTCCGTCTTTATTTCGCATTACTAAACTGAAGACGTTAACATGATATGGCTCTGAGAATCGAAACAGACGACAGACAGACAATGATGACCATACATGGTAGTACCTACTATAATCTCTACTTACGCATTTAGGTTTGAGCAAAGCGACACGATGCGACAGCGCGGCTGCGCGACGTGGCTAGAGCAGAGCAACTTCTATGAAGTTTACAAAGAAATTGTTCTATTATAGTCACGTCGCGCTATCGCATCGCGCCGGTCTGCGGTATCCTGCGAATGTTTAGAACTCTCCTTCCACAATTTACTTAACTCTACCAATTAACACTATAATGTACACAAATTACCCGTTTATAAAACTCGTAGTCAATCTCTGAGTCCGTCATAGCCCTGGACAGCGGTATACTGGAGTTCGTACTAAGCGTAGATTTCTCGTACTGCCCCAAACTGTCCGTAAGAAAGCTATCACTCCTCAAAGAGTAGCTGTCATCCAGATCAGCACACTCGTACGGAGTCAGGGTTATCTCCGGGATTTCCAAATCGTTAACGTAATCTGATCGGTTCTTTGGCAAAGAGTTCAGGTATGATTTAAACATGTTCATCCTGTTTGTTATATCACTGTCTATCTTTGCCCAGTTGTTAGATAATGAAGGCCTACGACAATACCCGTATGTTGAGTATCTTCGCTTCATTAGATGATGCAAGATGGCCGTAGGGTAGTCACTTTCTGATGACTCACAAGGTAACTATTCAGAATATACCAAGCGGGGTAAAGACGCGTCTCGTCTCACGTATATCTGTAAATGTGACCCGGTTGCCCAGAACTGTTGTGTGATGCCAAAGTTTGGTCGATGCTACGTGATGGTTGCCACGCTACTGGTACCAGACAAAGCTCTCGTTTGCATAATTTCGCCGAAATGGAGTCGAATACGTAAAGAGAATTTCAGTTGTTGTTCGACAACTTAAACTGTCTTTATTAACACGAATCCTTTTCATTCTAGATATAGAGTTTTTTTTTAATGTCCATAAACAGTCACTGCGGGCAATACCGTACCACCAACCCTACGTGCATTTTCTTTATCCTGAGATTTCATTTCCCCGCACTATCGTCATCATCATCATCAATTCAGCCGAAAAACACCCACTGCTGAACATGAACCTCTCTCAAATGGGGGGTTGCCATAATCGCTTAACAGGCGGGTTGGCGATCGCAGTTTGGTGGTAAAATGCACTAGTTGCATAGTGGATTTTACCGCGCTATGTAAAAACTTTATAATGTCAGGGCCGTTTTCCTATAGAGCTTCCGATCTAACAGACACCACCTGTCACCTGGACAATCAGCCTGTAACGTTCCCACTGCTAGGTCCTCCCTTCTGTGGGAGGGAGTGGACCGCCACGCGGGCCCAGTGCGGGTCACCCTTATATTAAATTGCATTCTTCCCAATATTGTCACAGCTTGCCACTGACCACCTAGATCGTAAAGCAACTAAGCGCAATCAAGGAATTAAACCCGTACGAACTACTCCCGTTTATACCCTAATTGCGTAACACCTAACAATCACAATTTGTACCATTTTGAATATCATTAATCCATCATTTCATATGTTCAAAAATCTGTCGCTCAACAACGTAAATAACGCAATAAACGTTGTTTAACCGTCAACATGGACGCCATGCCTGCTGTCAGTTACGCAATTAGGCACCTTGCGGAACTCCACAACTTAGTTATTGATGATAAAATACTTTGCGTGTCGGGACAAATAAATAATTAACTAATAATATTTATCTGTAGATAGAGTCGCAGTAAGTTGTTTACTTGATAACTAAGATAAACACGATATTGATCTCCACGGACAGACACTAATTACTAGCAATCATCTATCAATTATTGTTTCATATTGATACACAGTAGGTACCCATTAGTAAGTACTTCTCTACCGTATGTCTTTAGGTACCAGAGATAAGGTGTCGTGTTGCATGAGCCCATCCATTGTCTTCGCGCTCAGAACTGTTAGGTAACATGATAGTCAATTGACCGCATGTCGCATTTACCTACAGCTAACGATGTTATAGTTGTTTTGAGTCGATTGGGGATATGCAGGTATTGATGAGTAAATGGCATATACTGTACGGAAAGACAGAACGGCGTAAAACCTAAAGAACCTTTTTAACAAAAATCTAAACCGCCGAAAAAACTGAACACCAAAAAATAAGAAGCCTGTAATTTTGAGTCGGCGCCAAGCAAATTAATTTACTACATAATTTGGTTTAGTTATTTCTATAAATTTAAGGGAATTTAGTGATCCTTGGTCATTGATTGTTTGGCGCCGACTCAAAATTACTTGGCTTCAAATTTGCTTTTCAGTTTTTTCGGCGGTTTATTTTTTGTTAAGAAGTTTTTTTATATATTTTTTTTTTTATCTGTAATCTACTAATTAGTATTACTAGATGCTTGCAAAATCGGACTATTCTGTAAGAAGTTAGGCGTGGTCATACATTACAATCAATGAGTGAACAAACAATCATCCCCTGTTTTCTTACCCCTAGGGTTGGATTTTTTTTCCAAATTTACATGGGACCCACCTTCGATATACAGGAAGATTTTTTAGTCACCGTCTAAATTTTTAGGTATCATTCAATAAATCCATTTTTGAAAAAAAAAAACGATACATGAAATTCTCGAAAGAATTATCTGCTCTGCGTGGTCACTAAGTTAAACGTTAATAATACTACACTTGCCGCCCGTGAGAGTATGAAGGGAAAATTTGCAACTTTGTTTATTATTGGTTTCAATTAATTTCGGCGGCGCGCGGGGTCGGCCGCCGAAATTAATACCTAGCGCGGTCATACGCACTAGGTAATAGCTCGCACTATTACCTAGCGCGCGGCGCGGCGGTGTCCAGAATCATCAACTTTTTATAGATAACTTTGTGATGTGATATCTCAATATTTTTGTATTGAGTGATACTAAAAGAAAAAACACGTATTAAATGATTTTGCAAAATATTAATATATCATAATTTGGACGGTGACTAAAAAATCTTCCTGTATATCCTTTCCAATAATAATCGGTCCACTCTGTACAAAGTTAAACATACAAAAATAAAAATAAATAAAATATACGCGTCGACTTGAGAACCTCCTCCGTTTTTTTTTTTCATCGGTTATAAAGCGTGATGATGATGTGGTACACAGTCATGTGTTCCGTGTGACACAGGACGTAAAGAATAGCACCAACCCATTTCCTCCCGTGGGTGTCGTAAGACTAAGGGACTTACTAGAGAATGGGCAGCAGCGTTCTCTGTGCATTTTATCAACATACTGCGATCGCCAACCCGTCTGCCAAGCGTGGCGATTATGGCGAATCCTCCCAAATTAGGGGAGGCTTACGTCCAGCAGTAGACGTCTGACGGCTGAAATGATGATGATGATAACTCAGTTATGGCATTTGTTGGTTGCGACTGCGAACTACCGAGCATGCTGCGGAGTCCCTCTATTAGGTCATCTATGTAGAGGTTGAAGAGCCTGAGAGACAACAGACGTACTTGTCTTATCCCGCACTCAAGCTCATAAGATTCGGAGAGCATACCGTCCCATTTGACATGATCAAATCAAATGTTATTTATTCAAACTAGGCTCATAGTCAGCAATTTTGAACGTCAATATTACATAAGACCGTCCCCCAAAATGCCCCCCCATCACCACTTCCTAGTGCTTTAGCTGGGAAGAAGAAGCGCAACAAACTCCCCAGCAGCACAGCTGTCTGTTAAGATAGAAAAACATGATTCTATACAATAATATGTAAGTAATTCATATTATCTGTCTTGTTCGATCGGTCGATTACCATACCAATGCTGAAATAGTCCACATATTTTCTCGTGTATACCCCTGTTTACCATCTTTTCCCAGAGCACATAATATTAGACAATATCGAAGGTCCTGGAGAGATCAAGGAAACAGCACACAGGCGTCTTGCGATCTATGTATATAGTATTGATCTGTATGCTTAAGAATTCAAATTTTGTTTTTTGTCAGAAACTTCAGTACGAAACCCGAACGTGTCATGAAGAAGTATTTACAATATATTTATCCATCATTTAAACAAGTATCAAATATACCGTCCAGTGCTTTAATAATACGAAATATACCTTGAGTGCTATTATTTATTTGTTTGATTTGATTGAACTTGATGTATTAATTGTTACTATGTTTAGATAGATACTTGCACAATTCTAAGAACAAAGGGACTCACTTTATTGTAGTCCTACTTGACTGATACGTCTTGGAAAACAATAACAGATAATCAACTACTATTAAAATTGCGCCACAGCTACAGCCAGCAAATATAGTTGTAAATGTAAGGCCATGTACTCGTAAGATACATCGGATTAAGGACAAAAGGACTCGCTTTTATTGTTGTTGACTGATATGGCTCGGAACACAATGGTAGATACCTAACCTTACCCAGAGTTAAAGTTGTACCATTGTTGACACATCCAATACGCAGTTAGACTGTTAACCCTGTTGGATTGTTATTCTTCCCGGGAATACCCCCTATCTGCCTAGTCTCTTCCCAACTATGTTGGGGACGGCTTCCTACCTAACTGGATGAAGTTAAATACTAGTATTTTACATGGAGCGACAGCCTATCTGACCTTTACAACCTAGTTACTAGGTAACGCGATACCCTTCTGTCCGTGGTCCGTGTGGTGCCGAACGTAAAACGACCATCCCGTTTCTCTCCGTGGGTGTTGTAGAAGGCGACTAAGGGACTTACTAGAGAATGGGCAGCAGCGTTCTCTATGCATTTTACCACCATACTGCGATAGCCAACCCGCCTGCCAAGCGTGGCGATTATGGCAAATCAGCCCAAATTGGGGGACACCTATGTTCAGCACTGGACGTCTGACGGCTGAAATGTTGATGATGACGATACCCTTTGGAAAGACTGTTTTGAGCTTCCGAATACCTTGTGCGATTCTCAAAGATTTGGGTATGATAGCCGTGACCAACGGCTTAAAGTGCTTTCCGATTCACGGATCTTTATGTCATGGGTCATCCGTCCATGAACCGACCGCGGCCGCGCGGCAAGCGTAGTTTAGCATACAATCGACCGGTACGAGAATAACCCCAACCCTAATACAATACTATCAAATAAATATGCGCCAATGTGTTTAAATCGGTCGTTTGTGTCGCCGACTGTGACATTTATCATCAACTGAGTCTGCTCAAAGTTGAAAGTGTTTGCATACAACATACGGTATGACGATTTTAGTTTTAATAAAGACGGTAGAGTCATCGCTACACTTAACATCATCACATAGGGAATTAACCATCAAAGATTTCATTCAGAATTTAAGGATCTAAAATTGAGATTTCGAATCACAAAACATGTAAAAATAAGATATTAAACAATATTTTCATGAAATTAATAGCATTTGCATATACAGGATGTGGTACTTACGAGTAATGGTCCGCCGTTCAGGATTCGATGAACCAGATAATTAACTATAACAATTAAAATTTTTAACCATTTTTACCCAAGGGTTCCGAAAATATTTCATTTTTGTCTATTATTTACGAAATTTCTACCTTTTATTTCATATTTGTTTGTAGTTTCAACAAAAACAATTATTTTTTCATTCTGATTTCTGAAAATAATAATTATGCTGAATACTAGAGCCATCATGATAAATTATGACTTTTTATGTAAATTCAGATCTTTTGTAGAAAAAGTTGGTTCTTCTCTAATTCTAACCACAATTTTTAACACACCATCAAGTCCAAGAGCGATTTTTGTAAAAAAACCCTCGGGTAAAAATGTTTAAAAAATTTAATTGTTATAGTTAATTATCTGGTTCATCGAATCCTGAACGGTGGACTACTACTGTAGGCGAAGCCCAATAAAACAAGCTATAGTTAATGTTAATCTTTCATTGTTATTGTGGGCAAAGCCCAATGAAACTAGCTATCCATTGACACCAATATTTCCATTCTAATGTAAAAGGTAACTAAGTTATAGCCCATGTAAAATACCTAAATGTTCTTTCGTAACCAGTAGTAGATATCTAAGACAATACTGACTTGAATACCGTAGAATGTTAGTAATAACAATGTATTGACTTATGTTTTAGCCTGTTGAATGCAAAATAGCTTGTAAGAACAACCTGTTGGAATCTAATTAGACTGTAATGCCGGTGTCATTGTTTACTTAAGACTAATTACCGTTTGGATACTTTAATTGTAAATGCCTAACTATTAAACTTGTAGTTCAGTAATCATGGTGCAAGAATGTATGCTCCAATAGGACGACGTCTATTTGTTAATCCAATAAGAAACTAGGAGCCTTGAACTTCCTTACACGTGTTTTCGAATTCTCGACAGGTCGAGACCTGCTCCTTTGGGAAAGTCCATTTTAATCGTTTATAATTGGCGGAGCGCCCGGGAAGTAAGGAAGTGCGTAGGATATTTGCACTATGCGGTAAATACTATATAAGGGCCGAGTGTCTATTTTTAGTTTAGTCTTCTTACAATTTCGCACGAGTCAACAAGTTACCGCGTAGTGTTTGTGAAGTAAGGGGCTCCGCTGTCCACTGCTTAGTCGCGATGTACCCTATAACTAGTTAGCCAGTCTTTAGTAATGTGTAGCTAGGATTTAATTGTGTGTTCTGCTTATTCTGATTGTATTTTATATTGTGTGCTGTGTATCTACTGACTATTTCTTATAACCATTTTATGTGTGATTTCTGTGTAATTTTCTATATCATTTCTGTGTACAAATATAAGCAAAGATTGCGACATTCTGACTGGTTTAATTTCACTCTTTCGTCAAGGGAACACCGTCACCCCCGCCTACAACACCTGACTCCCGTTTTAATAACAACTACTTACGCCACACCCTGTATGTTAATGCTTTTTAATTAATTAATTGCTTTTATTAATGCTTTTTGTACGGTTCACTGAAAGTTGATGTTTATTGCACCAGCCGTCTACTAATTTCAAGACTTGGCGCATGAGGTAAGATGTTGCATAGGGTATTTTCATGGGTGTCATTTATAAGTATGGTGATATCATCGGCGGAGCCTACAGTGCAGAAACCTTTGTCGTTGAATGTTGTGATGAGGCTGGCTACAACTAGGTTTCATAGACGTGGCGATAGGACACCCCTGCGAGCCCTAAGCCACTACCGCCCTTGTAGTGTCATTTACTGTGAGTTGTAAAGCTCTCAATTTGAGCATATTGGTGATCCCCCCGCGTCAGGCTCGAGTCTAAGTTGTGTCTGTCTAGGGCCATTTTGATGCTATTGAACATGGTTTAGCCAAAGAGCGCCATTGCATTGCTCCCAGTGGTTCGGGAGCCTTTGGCTCTGTTGAATAGCTTAGCTTGCATTTCTGAGTCACCGAACTTAGTAAAGTTTAGCGTTGTTCCAGGAGTTCCTTTCGCTGTCTTTACCTAAGGTTGGACTTTTAATCCTATTCAGTAACTTGACAGTTGGAGGGATACCACGTTTTGACAAAAAAAAGATAGTGAGTGGTGCAAGGATGAATGAAATTAAATGAACTTGAAATAATGTACTTACATGCAAACTTTATCATTTAAATTTAATAACTTGTCTTAAAACACGATATATATATTGTATCGATATATACATCGTCTATGCCTGCCAGAGGAAATAAAATTTCTACATATTTTTTAAAGTTTCATTTAATTTAAACCATTTTTATCATTCATTCTTTACGCGAAATCGTTCACTACCCCAACACTATTAGTTTTAGTATGGTATTATTATTTTTCTTTGAACTGTCTAGTTACTCAATAGGATTAAAAGTCCAACCTTTCCGGACCAGTGCAATACATTTCTAATGAACTTTTGACGCTGCATGGTAGAACTCAACTTTAAAATAACATGCTGTATAATAGTAATTTTAATAACGTTAGTGAATGAACATAATTGAATGAGGTGATGACGTTTACATCCGAACCTTTTCGGCAACAATGTTTGTATAGGCTGCGTTCCGAGCTCCACAGTAATCGATTTTCGCGTGCTAACACCTGTTCTGAATTAGCGTGAGCGCGTTGACGATGATGTTCCGTGCATCGTCATAGATGACGTCATGACATGTGCCTCTTGCCTTTGTTAGAAATTATGCTCCTGGCTAGAGTCACCACCAAACTAAAAGAAATAGAAGAAAATAGGTATATGGTTTATACAAGTTTTATATGATGGCCAAAGGTTTTGATGCTAATCGAGCACTGTTAGCGCATTCACGAGCGTTCCGTATTGTTTGTTGACAAGAATGACAGCCCTCAACTAATTTGTCATAACCGCAAATGATTGATGTGAGCGCTGTGAGTGATTATGATCAAATTCGGTAAGCAGCGATAGAAGTGTGATGCAATGACGCTCGATACACGTAACTGAATGAAATATCTGATGCCACATTTTGGTGATGCATCTATCTACAAGAATCTATCTATTCAAAATTTATATTCAAGTTGGCCTTATGTCAATCGTCAACTGTTTTTTTCTCGGTTCATTTCGCTTATTTGGCTTCCAATTTCTCGCCTTCCCCTGTAAGTGAATCCGAGCGAGACAATAGCATGTGTCCCGCACTCAATCAGGGATACAGAGTACAGCGTCTCGGAAGTGTTTACGTTAGTTGAATGGCACGCTGCCCATCTCCCCGTGAGAGCTGCGTGACGCGCCCTGCTCGCCTGATCGCCCTTGCACTTGAATGTCGTCCCCAACTCCCCACAACGCATGCTAGGCACAGACACACACGCACAGATATCGCCGTCTCACCCAACACGACCACAATCAGCTGTGGACATCGCACATTGCGAGCGCGCGCTGCTCAACTCGATTCCGGTTCTCAGTCATGCTTCGATAGCGCACACAGATGGATGTACCAAACGGGTCGCCCTCGCTGCGACTTCGCGGCGGCGTGAACAGTAGTAGTGATAGTAAAAAACATGAGTTGAATCTGTGTCCGAGTGTGATGTCGCCGGAGACTCAGCGGCTGCTGCCGCCGACGACCGAGACTATCATGACGAAGCCGTTCCCTATCCGAGGTAACTATTACAGCTACTTTAGAATAATAGTTCTGTCGGACTAAAAATACGCCGGACGCGCGAATTTGTGACAGCTGCACGCTCGCTATCCGCTCGATTCTTCTCCCGGACGATCAACCATTCAACCGCCGACAATTTGCAATGTGCTCACATCGGAACAGGACTATCATACTTTATTTCCTCTCACGACTTTGTAATGTGTATCGATTATAAACAGCTTAGCGGTCGGTCGTAACGTAGCGGTATTATATTTATAACGCGATATAACAACATGCGCACGAGATATGAAAGCCGACAGTTGTGCGCATGATTCCAATAATTATAATGAAAATTCCTAGTTCGTCACAGAGCTATCGTAAAAATCGATAGATTACGTTCACTCGTTCAATTTCATTCCATTTTCAACTTTTATGGTTCGTTGAGCTATCGACACCGGTCAGCTACTAATCGTTAATTCAAACAACACCCTGTGCGGACTTATTTACATTTTCATAAAAAACAAAACATTTAAAAATTTCTGATTTTAAGAATGTAAGGAAAGGTATGTACTTTTATTAATTATTACTAAACAGTACCTAACATTTCCTGTATAATTTCTTAGAAATCCTTGGTAACATAATTCATAACAACCGCTCTCTTGTTGACTTATTATGATAATACCTATTAAGTCAGAAGAAGCGTGAAGCTGACTTAAGCTTACTTTATGACAGATTCAAGGTACTATACGATAATAATTATGATGTATGCCCAAAAGAAGTGGATTCTTTAACCACTTAATAATACAAAGATCAAGCTTCATAAATAAAGTCTTGATTATTTTCAAAGTTCATTCTTTTGTCTTCGTTTTTAAACGAAAGATTGTTTAATTAAATATAAATGGACTCTATTATATTATGGCAACGCGATGCATTGTTTATAATGAGTATGACACATAAATAGTGTTTATGATTCAATTATGTTGAGGATATGGAAGTACTAGGTTCATATTTACTATCCTACATGTTACTTGGTACCGTGTGGTGCCGGACGTAAAGAATAACACCACCCCATTTCTTTCCGTGGGTGTCGTAAAAGGCGACTAAGGGACTTACTAGAGAATGGGCAGCAGCGTTCTCTATGCATTTTACCACCATACTGCGATCGCCAACCCGCCTGCCAAGCGTGGCGATTATGGCAAAGCCCCCCAAATTGGGGGAGGCCTAAGTCCAGCAGTGGACGTCTTACGGCTGAAGTGATGTGTGGTGATGTTACTTGGACACAGAAATGACGCTCTTCCGATAAACATTTTTTTTTAAATTTCAGCAACCCATTTAAAATAAGAGAAACTTTACAATATTTTTACACAGACTGTATAAATAAATAAATATTTACAGCGGAATATCAGAATTTAAATTTATACGGACGTCATATCATAACATTTGCCTAATCTGAGAACATCCAGTAAATGAACTCGTTATCTATAGGTACTCATATTATAAAGCCGAAGAGTTCGGTTGGTTGGTTGAACGCGCTAGTCTCAGGAACTACTGGTCCAAATTGAAAAATTATTTTTGTGTTGGGTAGCTTATTTATTGAGGAAGGCTATAGGCTATAACATCACGCTACGATCAAAAGGAGCGGAGCAGCCACGAAAAATGAACGAAAACTGGCAGGTAATTCGTTGCGACGGAAAGGTCACGGGAGCAAATTTGACGCGGACGAAGTCGCAGGCAAAAGCTAGTACTTAATATACTAAAATTGGGCCTATAACAATATTGAATGACAACTGGCAGTCTATTCTGTCAAAAACTTAAGTGAACTGAGCTGTCAATAGTGATGATCCCAAACATCAGGTGAAATGACAGCTCAATTTTAGCTCACATACCGTGATAACTTAAATGAGTTATCAAGTTAAGAGTTTGGCAAAAATACACCGGCTGCAGTCAATTAAATTATATTATTTTAATTAACGTTCATGCCGACGTAAATGATCGCAGCAGGATTTTATAGTGCACTCTGAAACTCTCGTGTTGAACCGAAAATACACACTGTTCGATTTTAAACGGTAGGACTTCTGATAGTCTGGCGTCTATTTAAGGGGTGGTAGGGGGGTGGGTGGGAGGGGGGGGAGGTGTAGAGGCCCCCCTGTGAAGGAAACGTGTCGATACCCCCCCCTTTTTGAGTTTTTATTTTTTTAATATTCTAACCTAACTTTCGAATTTTCGTGTATCGACATCGATTTAAAGGCCGGAAGAGGTGTGGGGAAGTTGGAAGGGGAAGTAGCATCGCTCGACAGGAAACTTCGCTAACAGGGCTCGTCAACAAAATCAAGTCGTTTCTGGCACTCGCCGGCCGCTGCCGCGGCACCGCTCGCTTCGCTCGCTCGGCTCGTGCATAGGAGGTCACAGTTTTAACCTTTTTTTTTTTTTTTTTTTTTTTTTATCACGAGGTGGAAATCCTCATGGATGTCCTCCGCCCTGGGGTGGGCGGAGGGGTCTGTCAGACTCTTACTGACTAAAACCACCCCGGTGTTCCGTCCCACACCTACGTCGGGGACCACGGGAACCAATATGTCTTCCGCGATCCCCGACTGGTGCCGGCCCGCCTTTGCGGGCCTCCTCACGTTGGGGGGGAGTGAGGTGTTGAACTCCCCCCCATACATCACAGAGAGGCGCGCGTGGAACACTACGCGCCACCATCTCGGGTCCGTACAATAGGGGGCGACGGATGTCCCCAGATCCGTCGCCCCTGGACCCATTTAGGGGGGCTGGAAGAGGGCGTTATCCGCCCTCCGCCGACGCCCGGTGCGCCTGCTGCGGGCAGGGTGCGCGGAAGATATCTCCCGCTCCCTTTCCGCAGCCTCCTTCTGCGACATGACTGTTTCGCAAAAGGATACCACCGCGTCCCAGGACCCCTCGCTGCCGACCATCGACTCGACAACGGCCGGCAGCGATAGGTCACTGCCTACTTCTGAGACGAGGACACGACGCGGCTCCTCCCAAGCGGCACATTCTGCCAGCGTATGCCGCGCCGTATCCTCCCGGCAGTCGACGCAGTGGTGACACCGGGCGTCCGGCTCCCTGTTTATGCGACACAGGTACTTCCCGAAGCAACCATGCCCCGAGAGCACCTGCGTCGCCCGAAACGACAGGGAGCCGTGCCTCCTCCCGAGCCAGGGCCCGAGTACTGGCCGGACCGCCTCGACGGTGGCGAGGCCGGCGGTAGGGCGTGAAAGCCTGTCCTGCCAGCTCGCCACCAGGGCTGCGCGGAGCTGCGACCGACGAAGCTCCATGTGTCGCTCCGTCAGTCGCCACAGTTTTAACCTAACCTAACCTAACCTCCCCAAACCATGTCGTTTCTGG
This sequence comes from Aporophyla nigra, assembly GCA_947507805.1. Lineage (NCBI taxonomy): Eukaryota > Metazoa > Arthropoda > Insecta > Lepidoptera > Noctuidae > Aporophyla > Aporophyla nigra. Next base: position 2,547,395 of record OX382305.1, on the reverse strand, counting down.
CACTCGCCCTCCCCAAACCATGTCGTTTCTGGCCACAGTTTTAACCTAACCTAACCTCCGAAACCCTGTCGGATCTGCCACGAAGGGTATTTCAAAGCTTAAAAATAAACCACAACCTAATAAACCTTAATCATCATAAGACTAACAACAAACAATAGCATCGTGCTACGTTTGGTTTCACTTATCGGCAATAGTCGGTAAATTCTTTTAAGTTCTAATGTAATAGTATTAAATTAAATTAGTGAAATAAATGCAATATACTAAAACATACTTAAACAGTGTCAAAATAACTAATTTTATGTATTTATTGCATAATAATTATGCAGTAAAGCATTATAGTGCGTTTACCTTACCTGAAACGAAACGTTCAATGGCGAGACGAAATGTCAAAGTGACAAAATATTGCAAAAGTTTACGATTATATTTTTTTTTTTTCGATAACTACTTAATTGCGACGCTTAAAATTTTACGTGGAGCTTTCTAATAATATGACCTTTACGTAAAAAAAATATAGACTCCCAACTCGACGTCAGATAATACGAAACTTAGCCCTAGCTTCTGCCCGCGACTTCGTCCGCGGAAAATTTTTGCTCCCCTGACCCTTTTAATCGTAACGTGATGTTAAACAGCCTGTAGCCTTCCTCAATAAATAGACTACCCAACACAAAAAGATTTTTTTCAATTCGGACCAGTAATTCCTGAGATTAGCGCGTTCAACCAAACAAACTCTTCAGTTTTATAATATTAGTATAGATGTGTGAATGGCGAATTACTGGCTGCAGGTATAAAGGCAAATAAATAAACAACCAAATAATTTAAATATCCGCTGTAAGTGCGACCTTGTGTTCTGTTGACCCACAATCTAGACAGTGTGTCATGCGACTGTAACCGATCGCTCATTGGATTATAATTGAGTACTATAGCTGTGTATAGACCGGTTTTACACATACATAAATACAACGAAGTCACACAGCAGGTAAAGACATAAGCGTATAAAACATAATCCATGCAAGAATTTTGTTTATACCAATTTTATTAACTTATTTGTGCAAATATAGACTTATACAGGCTTCAAACCCTAGTCGAAATTTTATTAAAGATTTGTACTTACGCTATAATCATATGGAATCCAATTCACATTTTTCTGAAATTAATATATGAGATTTAAATAATTTCTCGCTCTAAGGGTCTAGCCGTACTTCCATGGGCAAACTGCCCCCAGTGGGAACCTATATCGTATCCTATGTTATATTGTAGAGTGTACTAATAGTAGTTCACCGGGTAGGTATTAGCTCTATATCTTAATTAATTGAGGAGCTATTTGGAAAAATGTGTCCGGAGACGCCTTTTTTTCAAAGTGACATATCTCTGTTAATTTTATAGCTAGGAAAATAAAACAAATTTCAGTGTTTATGGGACACTTTATGGTTTATTTAATAGCAATTTACTATGAGCCAAGCCTAAATAAAAAATTTAAAAAATTAAATTAAATATTTTTTTAAATGATTTCTATTAGATCGAATTGAGTGACCACTTTAGAAAAAATATATAATAATTTCCTATACCCGGCCTAACAGCATGCCAAGTTTCATCAAAATCCAAATGGTACAACATATGGAAAAAAAATATTAAAGGAGATGTTTCATTTTTATATGGGGCTCCGGCCATAACGTGTACAGTTTAGCGAAGCTGGGTAAATTACTCATGAATAGAATAAAGTAACATTTTTTTCATAATATCAAATGGTTTTTATGTACAAAATAAAAATTAAAAATGTTTGACGTTTGTCCTAAGAGTTAGCAAGTGGTCATTTTGAATTCGTTTAAAAACACATTTCGAGAATGGAGACTAAAGATTTTTGTAACGATGAAATGGTCACACTTAATTATGTTTACTCAAAAATATTTATAAGAGAATAATAGTAATTTATTTTTAACACTACAAGAATACACACATTTTTTAATTATTTTCTACTTAACATTGATTTGATGAGACATGATTTCAGAACGAATGAAGTCTGCAGCAAACGAGACGCCATATTGAATAAAACATGGCAATAATTGAAAAACTATTATTTTTTGTACACAACAAATCAGGCGCAAATTAACCAGAGAATATTTTTCCCTAATTTGTGGTATTTTTTCCTTTTTTTTGATAAATGTACATCTGATGGCCGAAAATGAAACATCTCCTTTAGTGGGGCACCATGTGACCACTTTGTTGACGCGTATAAATTGTATTAGATTTTAATAATCTTAGGCAAAGTAGCGTTTTGATAGCTTGTATAAACTATATTAACGGTTGGTGGTGTCACTAGCCTATTTTAATGGTTTGTTGATCAACTTTTAAAGTGACTAGATTTATCAAAAGTACCCGCATATGCATGTTCCTACATGATCACAGTGGATAGTCGCGGTACGCTCTCGCTTTTATTATTTGCGCCGTTTTATAAATTCTTAATCCTGGGACGTATTATTTGTTTATGTTTAGAGCAACAAGTTTCAGATTACATGAAATCAAATAACACGAAATTTCGAAGAAAATATTTTTAAACGAAGTTTAACAAAAGCATGATATATCTCTATTTTAATCTTTTATCGTTTTAATATTACATTTTGAGCTACACAAAATACAATATATATGAGTCGGCTCCAAGTTACGAGATTTAGGCCGTGGGTTCGAACCCAGACAGGCGGTTTACTTTGTGTAAATAATTTCATCACCATTGCTCTCAAAATGGTGAAGGAAAATATCGTGAGGAAACTGGCATGTCCTAGAACCAAGCATTCGAAGACATGTGACATCTACCAACCCGCACTGGGCCCGCGTGGTATATTACGGCCTACTCCTTCTCACCGAGCGGAGACCTATGTCCCAGAAGTGGGAACAATATAGGCTGATGATTTTGATTAAAATTACCCTCTCTAACGGCAGTATCATAAAGTTTTCATTAGAACTGTGACGCAGAAAAAAGTCTTTATCTTCATCATCATAATAATAATCCTTTTCTTCACCCACTAATTCGAATCGTGAAATATCAGGTGGCATAGTCGATATATTTTTAGGTCACTGGTTTATATCTTTATATAAATAATTCTACTGTACGTGTGTATGTCACTGAACTTCTCCTAAACGGCTGGACCGCTTTGAATGAATTTTTTGTTTGCGTTTTGGTGGCACCCTGGATGGTTTAGATTCACTATTGGACCCGGAAGGTGGCGCTGCTATCGAGTTCTAGGAAACAGGACAACGTCTGTACGGTCAGCTAGTATATATACATTTATATATGTTTAAACATAAACAAACATTACGTTCCTGAATTAAGATTTTGCAAAACGGCGCAAATAATAAAAGCGAGAGCGTACCACAACTATATACTGTGATCATGTAGGAACATGCATATGCGGGTACTTTTGATAAATCTAGTCACTTTAAAAATAGATCAACAATCCATTGTAATAGGCTAGTGACACAACCAACCGTTAATATAGTTTATACAAGCTATCAAAACGCTACTTTGCCTAAGATTATTAAAATCTAATACAATTTATACGCGTCAACAAAGTGGTCACATGGTGCCCCACTAAATTTAATATTTTTTTTCCATATGTTGTACCATTTGGATTTTGATGAAACTTGGCATGCTGTTAGGCCGGGTATAGGAAATTATTATATATTTTTTCTAAAGTGGTCACTCAATTCGATCTAATAGAAATCATTTAAAAAAATATTTAATTTAATTTTTTTTAATTTTTATTTAGGCTTGGCTCATAGTAAATTGCTATTAAATAAACCATAAAGTGTCCCATAAACACTGAAATTTGTTTTATTTTCCTAGCTATAAAATTAACAGAGATATGTCACTTTGAAAAAAAGGCGTCTCCAGACACTTTTTTCCAAATAGCTCCTCAATTAATTAAGATATAGAGCTAATACCTACTCGGTGAACTACTATTAGTACACTCTACAATATAACATAGGTTACGATCAGAGTTGGGCGTAATCAACTACTTTTGTAATCGGATTAATAATCTGATTGAAAGTAATCATGAATACATCAATCATGATTACTTTTAACCCGGCGTCATGGGGGTGGAAAATTGTTACACGGACGTGGGGGCTGGGTCATCATTACCCGGATAAGGAATGTGAATATTTGTGTATGTATTTGAGAAAATTAATATTTTTTGTTGCCTACAATAATTGTCTGTTATAAGGGTAATAAAAAACTAGAAACATAATGAAAATAGAAATTTTTATTAATAAGAAGAATGTTTTGAAAAATATACACTAAAAAATCAACAAATTTGGCTTCCTTCAGCAAAACTTAACATAAATAAAATATTAACCAGTCTTTAGTTTTCTAATGGCACTTTTATAAATGTTCTTATATAAAATAATAAAAAAAGCTAATCAGACTCCTCGTTATTAATACAATTGGCGCAGAAAGGTACTATATGTTGAGGACAAATATGCTTGTTACATCCTTCACACACGTGTGTAGTTTTGCGATCTTTGCTTGCAGGACACACTTGACACCTCTTACGAGCATTTGTTTTTTTTGCTGGGGGCTCCTCTATAGGTTCGCCTGAAAATTGGCCAATTTTTTTGCGAAGGTCTCGCGGCAAACTTTGAACATTCCGGCGGATTTTCAAGTGCTCACTGACAAGAGCAAGGCCTAGATTTTTCAAATAACGGCGTCGCTTTAGGTTTGACTCATTATTTATGCGATGTATTATGAGTATGTATATTGCCGTGTATACTCACAATCACGAGTCGACGAACTTGTTGATGCATATTCTTCCTGCTGCAGATTTGCGTCAGACTGTACCCTACTTCTAATTGTCGCCAATGGAACCTCGTCCTCATCCGAAATCTCGTGCTCCTTATTGGTGGCTTCACTACGCTCACTCACATGGTCATCATCCTGGTCAGACTCCTGATCAGACAGCATAACATCCGAGTCCGATTCTTCAAGTATCGCCATAACACGACATCTTTCCAGTTCTTCGCGGTCCATTATTACTCGTACTACCTACCGAAAAAAAATAAAAAAACGTCAAAATCACAAAACAATGTAGTAACACAAATAAAAAGCATCGTAAACAACAATAGATCATTTAAACATTGATTGATAAAAATGGCATAAAATAGTTACACTGAATACAGGCATGGGTCATATTTACCTTTTTTCCAATACAACACTTGTAACTCCCAACGTGGTCCCCGCACGACTGATTTCGCGGGTAAAACGTGTAGAGGGACTCAATAACTCCAGCTACTGAGAAGAGCGGCAACGTCGCGTGCGTTGTTTTAAAATTATAAGTGAACTACAAAAGCGCGGGTAATTTTGACCCAGCCCCCATGACGCCGGGTTAATCTTGATTACTTTCAATCATGACTACATTTGTAATCATTAGTTTTGATTACAATAGTCAGTAATCTTAATTACATGGGTAGATTTGATTAATTTTTTAAGCATATTTTTAATAAATGCGGTTCTATATTCAATCAGTATGTATCTTGTATGTCTGCGTTTTTCTAAAAACTTCTGATCCAATTTGGATGTTATGGACGTTTTGTACTCTTTCGTTATTTAAATCCTTAAGTAAATTCGAAAAAGAATTTCTGCGTGCTCAATTGCATTTCGAAGATACGGCACGCGGGGTGCGGGAGTTGGGTGGGGTACGGGGTACGGCCGGTAAGCCAATCGTCCGCCGCCTGCGCCCCGCTTCTTGCCATACCGCAAGCAGTCAGTCTGTATAATAGTGCGCAAGGATATAAACGTAAATTGATTCACGAGTCTAAACCGTGACGTATTGGCCTGTGTTTTGGTGTTTAAACATTATTATTGTAAAATCAGTATTTATTGTAAAATGGCGTCAAGTTCTTTTTCGTCTTTATCTACTAATTCAGAATCTGAAACCGTGCACCATGAACAACTTGAGACATTACCATGCATTCTTGATGGAAAATTTTTTACGTATTCAGAATCGGAGTCTACGAGCAAAAAGAAAGTGGCAATTTGTACATTATGTCGGCCAAAACTAGTTAAAATTAGTGGATTTAATAATTCTACATCAAATTTTGTAACCCATCTCAAACGAAGACACGGGGAAGAAACACACAACGAGTACCAGAGTTACATGAAAACTATGAAAAAAAATAAACGGTCTACTAGAACATCCAACCAACTGCAACCAGATATTAGAGATGGTAGTACTAGTGATGTACCTACTGATCGAACGATTTCACAGGACCAATTTAATGAAAATATGTTAAAGTTTTTTATTCATTCTATGATTCCTTTACAAGCAATAGACGATCACTTTTAAAAAAAAATCTTTGGTGATTAAAATATCTCTGCAAACGGATTGAACGTTCCCAGTAGAAGAACTTTGGGTCGATTGATTGATGATTACTTTAATAAGGAAATTACAAAAATCAAGAGTGAATTGCGCGATGTAGATGAAGTCTGCACAACTGCCGATATCTGGTCGGCAAAAACAAGAAGTTTTTTGGGCGTTACCGCACACTGGCTCGACACAAATCTGAAACGGAAGTCGGAAACACTGGCTTGTCGAAGATTTTCAGGTACGCACAGCTACGACCGTATAGCTCTTTTACTTGAAGCAGTACATGCTGAATTTGGTCTCGACTCCCGGAAAGTGAGTTACTGATAACGGTAGTAATTTTGTAAAAGCATTTAAAGAGTTTGGCATAGACGTGGAAACATGTGAAAATTTTACTCATAACATTGATGACAATTCAGAACCCGCAGAAAGTTCTATCTTCGAACAAGATTCTCACATCGAGGTCATTTCTGTGGCCCACTTTAGTACTTATAATGAAGTTGATCCGCTAGCTTTTGACGAAAATATTATTCCACAGTCAATAATAATACTAGAATTGCCTGTACATTTAAGGTGTTGTGCACACAAGCTAAACTTATGTGCCACTACGGACGCCAATAAAGTATTACGAAATAACGACACAAGTATTGGCAATATTCATAATCAAGTTATTAAAAAATGCAACAACTTGTGGAACTCCGCCGGCCGGCCTAAATCGGCTGAAATAATACTTGACATTGTTGGTCATACCCTTTCCAAACCGGGAATCACTAGATGGAACAGCCTTTATGATTCACTGAAACAAATTGCATCAATACAGGAGAAGAGTGTACAGCTGCACGTGGCATTAGGAATGACAAACGTTTTACGTGATAATGATTTCCATTACATAAAGGAATACTTGCGTTGTTCAAAACCAATAGCAGAGGCCCTGGATATATTACAAGGCGAACAAGACATGTATTACGGTATATTATTGCCATGTTTAGTATCTTTGCGCAAAAAGTTGCAAAAACTGAATAGAGAATCTCTTACTTTTTGTCAAATGTTGGTAAAGAAATATTTGGAGAGCGTAGAAACGCGATTTGCAGAGTTTTTTGATTTCTCCTCAAAAGTAGCTCAAAATGCAGCAGTTGCTGCAATGTCTTACCCCAGATTCAAGGACAAATGGCTTGCTTGTGTTAATATAGAATACCATTCCAGAATCAAATCTATTTTTAAAGGAGCTGTAATCAAGGAAATCCATGAGGCACCTGAAACGCTTCAAGTCACACCTAATAATATATATGAAGACAGCTATTTTGAGTTTGACACTGATTCTTCAGAGCCTGATTCGGGAGATATGTACCAAATACAACGCTCAAAGGCAGATGCCATTATTTCTCATTTTTTAGCGGACCAGGATCGGGATGTATCGATGCTAAATCGATACCCTGAAATTAAACGTGTTTTAAAAAAATATAACACACCTCTTCCGTCATCGGGTCCTGTCGAAAGACTTTTCTCATATGCGACCATGACCAATTTACCTAAATCACACAGACTTTCGGATGAGATGTTTGAAAAGAGGGTGCTTTTAAAATCTAATTTAAGCCACACATGGCACACATAAAAATAATTCTTGATTGTTTTCTTAAGTATAATAATTATTAAAAAAAATTAATTCATGAGACTGATCAAAAAATAAAGATGATTTACAATGTTAATGATTTTATTTTTCGAATTCCTAAATGTAGTTAGTATGCATCAATCAAAAAAGTAATCAAAATAACGATTACAAACTAATAATCATTAATCACCGATATGATTACTTTCTTGATTAATTTCCGTAATCTGTAATCTTGATTGATGATTACAAAATGTAATCGTAATCCTTAATCATTAATCTGATTACAATTTGCCCAACTCTGGTTACGATATAGGTTCCCACTGGGGGCAGTTTGCCCATGGAAGTATGGCTAGACCCTTTCTGATAAATTTCGACTCCCCACAATTTCTCTATAATCTCTCACAGTTGCCCCACTTTGAATAATCGTCACGAGGCACATTGATGACGAATAGGTATGATAAACGATAATTTACATCGTTCTCAAGATAATAGTGGCAAATAATCCTACACTCTTACAACTCCTTGATAAGATAGATAAAGAAGTGGTGGTTGTTTTATTATTCAATGAATCTTTATTTAGTAAAAGATGTATGATTGCACGTATTCACATTCTAGTAGATACGTGCAATCGTGAAGATAATATTGGCATATTTAGCTTATATTGTGACCACATGGGAGATAATGGAATAAGTGTTTTGGGTGCCAAATCTAATCTAAATCATGAAAAAAAATGCAAGCCGTGTGGTACCTATGCACGAAATCCTACCAGCATTGAATGACAACTGAAACTCAAACTCAAGCATTATTTAAAAAAAAAAACTAATTACAGGCTCTTTTAGATTACCAAAGGGTCGGTCACACAAAACTGAAGCTACGTGGTCCGTTACAAAGCGTAGTAGGTACTCGTACCTATGGAGAAGAACAGGCAAGACACTCCATGGACATTCTCACTTTTAAAATCAAAATATTGTTACAAAAAATGGGTTATATCATTCATGTTGAAATTATATATGAAAACCATATGAAAACGACGTTAAAAGTAATAGTAAAAAAAAAGTAAAAAACATACTTCTGTTGAAAACCAAACTAAAAAGTAGAAAAAAATGGAAAAAAAGCGTGGGGTGCTTTTTGAGGTATTTTTAATAGATATCAAGCACCCTAGTTTTATTTTTTTAAACTATTATTTATATTAATTTTTTTATGGTTTTTCGAATTTTGTGACGTATGTCAGCGTAGTTTTCGAAGACAGTTTTGTTTTGCTATCCTGATAACCCTGGCAAGGATAATGGCACTTTATGAAATTATTATATTGTCATCGGTCCTCGATAAGTCTATCTTTAAATGAAATCTGACCGTTCGAAGTGGGTCAAAATCGAGTCCCAAGGAGTCTGTTACAAACATGTTGAAAACGTGCACATTAAAAGCGTCCATAGTAAAAAACAAGAAAAAAAGCAATTGAGAAATTAACATAAGCCGTGGCAGCTCAGAGATGACCAGTCCTCTCTGATGTAATCCATCCATTTGCAGGCGAAAATCGGAATATGCCGTATAAAAGTTAGTTACAAAGAACAGCAGGATACCTACATTGCATACTCATACCACATTTCCCACTACCAAACCGAATGATTTCAAGTAGCTTATCAAAATTTAAAGCATTTATTAGCTCGTTAAAACAATAAATTGATGATACAGTGATACCACAAAATACAACAGATAGTTTCTCTTGTCATATAGAAATTCAATTTTCTCTGAAAATGTATTTGCAAAGACCGCAGTTGTTTCAATAATACGAAATCCATTCGCGGAGCATTCGCTTCCAATCAAATCATGTTACGGGTTCTCTCAACTCGATCTACGAGTTGTCTATTGTTAGATAGACTATTTCCCTATGAATGTAGGCGTTTTAGTGGTTTTCTCTAGATTCACTTAATGTACTAGTAGAGTACCGTGGACATAAAGATTAACACTATCCCATTTCTTCCCGTGGGTGTCGTAAACGGCGACTAAGGGACTTACTAGAGTATGGGCAGCTGCGTTCTCTATGCATTTCACCACAGACTGCGATCGCCAACCCGCCTAAGCGAGGCGATTATGGCACACCCCCCAAAAAATGAATTGGTCCAAATGGCGGTTCTTGGGCGAGGCCTATATCTAGCATTGGATGTCTTGCGGCTGAAATGATGACTAATAGATAACACTCGTCTCTTTCAGTAAATTACTAACATTTTGATGAAACTATTTAGCGCTTATCCTCGGCGTACTATCCAGATGGGTAATTGCATAGCTTACTATGAGTAGGAATCGCTTTCATTTTGACAGTTTCACTACATTCATTACGTTATTTATTGCAGACAATTTTTTCGACCATATGACGTAATGGATTAAAAAATCTTCAATATGATTCAGATTCTGATTGATAGTCTCTAATAGACTAGAACGCAATAAACATTCGAAAGCAGGAAAATTACTTTCGTCCATCTCCTTGAAGAGAAAGTACGAAAGACCTAAGGATCATTAAATACTACATGGAGCTAGGAATCCAGCTAACACACGATTCATTTCAACTTGTCGACGTGGGCGTGGGACTTAACCTTTTACAAAGCAAAGACACAATGCTTGTTAGTATCCGGTGACTTTCAAATGGTACTAGTCTAGACAGAGGACACAAACACAGGCATTTCTTGTATTTCGGTGTGCTAAACTGGTGTTCCATAAATCGATTCTAAGAAAAGTCGACCGGTCCACGAAACCGAAGAAATGAAAGACAAAATGACAGATTGAAAAAGACAAAAGATTTTTTGAATATAGAAAGAGCCATTTCTAAGTCTATGCCTCGTAGAGTAAGGATAGAAGTGGTCTATGGTATGCGTTGTGTTTTTAAGTCCGTCAATTTTGTCACCACACAACACATTTATTTCCAATTCATTAAAATTCTTTCATTTTATCATTAACAAGGGGAGTTTTAATCGATTCACATTGCCGATGTTTCAGTTAACTCTTTAATCAACACAAGTGCTTTGACAATGTAGAGCAAGGAGTTCTGTCTGCGTATCGATCCTGCGAGGTAATGTTGCCGGCTTTCTGAAGGTCATCGCTCCCCGCTTATATCGCTGAGCGACCTCTGTATCATGAAGGCCGATTTAAGGTTTAAGAAATGACCCTATTTGTTCTTATATTGAGCTGTTAAGGAAGAAAAAAATATGATATATGATCATCATTAAGGTGAAGAATTGACTTTGGAAGAGTTAGTCTGATTAAATTAGATATTCTGTGATGAGATGATGTCGTTTTAAAGATTTTTCCATCAGGAATTTCTCAGCAGCCCTGAGACTGGATGTGTGGCCTGCTTACGGCATAGTACTTAAACACAACTATCATGACAAAAAAAATAGGTGTAGGTACCTACGTACTAAACACCTCTGCCTATGTCTATCCCTTCAGAGTATACTGGCGTAATGTCATGTCATGTTAATGATGAATGTCTCTCTCTCTCTTTCTCTCTACCTTTGATCATTTTTAAGAAAGCGGATTATCTATGCTCATTGTATAGTTACGGAAATACGCGATAAGCACAATCAACATTTGGCGCCGAACTGTGCCAAGACGCCTCGTGCGTTAGCATGTTCTATAGACAAAACACTCTATTTATTTTGTGTTTACTAAATAAACTTACGTTGTATTGTGCTATGCTATATTTACTTCTAGGCGGTTATTATTTAGTTCGTGATAAAATATAAGGACCAAAAAAGTGCGCCGAATCGAAGGACCAATAATAATTACAAAAAATGTGCCCTGAAACGAAGAAAATTATGGTAAAGCCTAAAGGCTTCACCATAATTTGTAAGTTACTGAATTTGTAAGTTACTTTATTTATGTTATTGTTCCCGGAAACTATTGTGTGTTATTCTAATGAATTATAAATTCACTATGTGACTAATGTTAATGTAATGTTTGGGGTCACGGCACGGCGAGTTTAAACGTTCAAGTTCATTAGCAAACGCGTAGGTAGGTACTATGTCTGTTTCAGCAATCGTGTGTTTCTTACGAGCATTGTTTTCAAGACGATACATTATTTTATTTATATTGGGAAAATAAACAGTTACTTACACATAACAATTGACAATATTACACAAAATTTGAGCTTCAGAGTGAGCAAATGACCATCTACGACTTTTTCCACATGTTATAAATGGACTTACATTATCTACGGATTTACATACCAATTCAAAACGTTGGCTTCCAAAAATACAAATTAATTGAAAAAAAAAACTTGTAGTCACGAATAAGGTTGTAGTCAAATTATTTCGATTTCTGTTTTAAAACAAAAACTATATAATTATGGATCTGATAGATAGCATGGATTAAAGCAATATACATCTGGCAGATATATTGATTTAATTTAATCCTTGTTTTTATAAATGATTAGTTTCTTGATCACACTATGGGTAGGTACTATTAAATTTAATTGTATTTCTTCATTCAAGTTACAATGACTCATAGATAATATTCAATAGATTACATTTACAACAAATAACAAGTGAACAAAATAAAACAAAAACCACTGGCTTTGTACCTATCCCTTGAATAGTAGTGATGTTACTCTTAACCGGAACTACTACGTAGAACTGTCATTGATTACTGAACTGTACAAAAATATCGAATTTGGAACATCCAGCAACAACAAATACGCTTGCTGTTACTGGATGTTCCAAATTAATTTTCTTTTGTCAGTTTGCTTCAAAAGTTATAGAGGTCGCCTAAAGCATTGTCTAAACCCGATGATTTCATATTTTATTTATCCATCTTCAATATGTATGAAATTAATGAAACCGAAAAGGAAGTAGGTATGACATGAAAGTGGTAAACATTGTTAAATAAATTACTTTCATTGTGTGCCAAAGAAAATAATTATATCTCAGTACTTGATAGATACTAGATAGGCCGTGACGCTGGCATAGAGCCAAATATCTATGTTTATGAACAGTACCAGAGTTTATGGTGCTATCCTAGCACAAAAATAGTAAGATTCTATTGATCAGAAATAATTTCAGCAAATAGACACTATTATGTCCAAACAAGAGGTTGAAATCATCTCCAACTTTCAAGCGAAGGAACACGGGTGGGTTTTAGGTAGTAAAAGTCTGACACGCCCTTCCGCTCCACCCAGAGTGGGAGACGTCATTTGATGATTTCCAATCCAAAAAACGGAGGGTTGGGGGAGGTATATTTCAAGAAATAAGCGGAGGCAAACTCTCCTGTTTGACAAATTATTATAGAACCTATTCTGAAGCATCCAGATGCAATTTTTGATGATGATTATGAGGGATTTTATGTCTTAAACCTAAAAATTCTATGCAACAAGCACTTGGCGCACCGAATCTACTAATTGTCTTGCCTTAAATGTAAATTAGTTACTACTCCATAGAACAAACAATCCCTGAACTCACTACAGTAACTCTCGATTCTCTGTTAGCAGTGGCAGTGACCACGGTTCTAAAATTAGCAGTTTTATTTATAACTTAATCTTCTCATAGCTAGAGCAATGGACAAGCATGAGGTTAATGCGTGAAACCGCGTGGCAATCACCTACGAGATGCAGACGCAAATGACCGCATAGTAAATAACAAATATAGTAAGATTACTTTTGTTTTTATTTTGGAGACGGATGTTTACATATCTGAGTATTTCTTGTTGGCTATGACTGAAATCTCAATCCTCACTACTTTTATCTTCATTTTCTTCTTCCGTTCTCCCCTGTCTGCTGTCACGGTATCATTCACTTACTTCTCTTTTATGTCACTCCTCATACAATCCATCTACATTTTCTTTGGCATTCCTCTTCCTCCATCATCATTTATATTCATCACTCCTTTAGTCATCATCATTTCAGCCGAAAGACGTCCACTGCTAGATATAGGCCTTCCCCAAGCACCGCCATCTCAACCGATTCCATGCCTCTCGTAACCAGCAAATCTCTGCGGACTTCACCAGGTCATCGGTCCATCTTGTGGGAGGCCTTCCAACGCTACATCTCCCATTACGCGGTCGCCACTCTATAACCTTTCGACCCATCGGCCATCTGTTCTGCGAGCAATGTGCCCTGCCCACTGCCACTTAAGTTTGGCAGTAAGCGTTGTAACTCCTTTAATCAATAAGCGTCAAATTATTATGAGTAGTGTTATGTTTGTATAATGTGTCACAGTCACTACGTTCTAGAGTGCTACTAATCTCCACGCTGATAATGGTGTTGATGTTTATTAATTTATTAACCGTATCAAAATTCTAACGAAAACATTATTCTCTGGTTAGCCGTCTTTCACAGTTTGATAAATTTTATAGCTCTGAAGAAACTCTTGGGATTTTCATTTCACGTTGTTCACCTAAGATTTTGTCCTGAAGAAAATAAATAAAAGAAGTCGTAACGTTAAAGGATTCTCGTAACGTTAATTGGCCCTTAATTTCATTTTTGATTATTCTCTGAGAATTTAATACAAAAATCCTCTGGTCTTGACAAAGCCCTGTAGCAAAATCCTTGTTCAATTATTATTTCCTATCTTCTATATTCTTATCTCAACACGGTTACCTTTAAGCGAGTGTATGGACCTAGCACAAGAAAAGTCATACTTATTTAGACCTATCTGCGGGGCGAATACCGCCTGGCCTGCCTTGCCTTGAGGCACACATTTTTAGCTCAGTTTGGGAGCAAAAACCGTGATAAAACGCGTTTTAGACGCCGTGTTTACCCCGCTGCGCTGTCAACGTCTTTTTTAGCTCTCATGCATCATAGCAACTCCAATATGAATTAGTTATCGTAATAAGAAAATATCCTGCTAATAATATTATAAATGTGAGAATTTGTATGATTGGGACTCCATCACCGGTTAAACGGATTTGGGCGAAATTTGCCACACAGTTAGTTTAAGTTAAGTTTAACACATGGTATACTGTTTATCCCTGTAGTACGTACCTGTGGGACATCCACACGATTGAGGCCACTGGCAAAAGCTAGTTGTAAAAAAATTATGAGACCCATAGCCGTAAAATACTTTTAAAATAAGCAACGCATATATTTGTTTTAATCAAAGGAAATAAAACAGTTGCATAATGGATGTATTTGAATTCTCTTCGTTAGTAGTCGCCTCAAACAAAGTTACAGCTGTAAAGATGCCGCTATAACATTCAGGGTTACCAGAAGTATCTAGCAACTATTAAATATTAAGTATTTAAACAACTTATTTTTCACATAAGTAATGTGACTAATCCATTCATTTACATAACATAGTAAACAACATAAACTTCGCACCCTGAGTCATTGTTTTGTTTTACTTGTTCCTTGAATGAGTCCGAAACTTATCTAGGTAGGTACCTATCTACTGAGAAACTCCAGATGAAAACACTCAATAACACACGAACGACCAGAAAAATATTTACTTATTACTTTTATTCACAATTTTCTGTAAGATTGACATTGAAAATCTCTTCACACCGTTTTAACTTTGCAATAATTTGTGTTCTCCAAATTCAACAAAAATACTTTTCGCCATCGACCTACCACGACGCGTCCTTGACCCAGAAAGTAATTCGTTCCAAATTCTCTTGTGAACAAAAAGACGGCCATTCGCCTAGAATGCGAAAATCCTGTATTTATAAACTATGTAGGTATTTAATTTACCCGGGCAGCTGCGTTGGCTGATAATGTGAAAAATCACGAGTGGACCGCGTGGCGCGACCGAGATAACCACACAACAAATTGTGTAATGTAAACCGTTGCCATAACAAACGACGCGTACGTAATGTAAGTGTTTACCTTCTGAACATGCTCATTGTTTTCTTTAAGCTGAAGTCATCAAACTACGTGACGTTATGCCGCGTTGGAATCGTTTTCGAATACGAATGAGGATCTTGGTATCGATATTTGGAATTTTCGTCTGTGACAACGATATTTTTGATTTAATAGAAACCCAACTGTTTTTTTTGGTCAAATATTTATTTATTGCTTATAAGGAAATGGATGCGTACAAACGGATACCTACCTGTCACAGAAAAACCTGTTCCATTTACTCATATCATAAAATCATACTTAGAACGCAACGAATATTTACCTAAGTTGTATGAAATGAAAAATGTGATCTATGAAACCAGTTAAATTACTTTGTCTATGCAACTATATCTGGTAAACACCAATAAAAACGAATTCGGACCGGTCATTGTTCTCAATATTACGTGTTCCGCACATGTGTTCCAAATTCCAAATAACAGTGATAAATACTGTGATTTGTGCACAACACTAGTTTAATATTGATTGGAGTCTGTATTTTGCGAGACTTTTGTAAAGATTTGTCAAATAAAATCAAATCAAGTCATTTATTGGTTTGCAAACATGGGTAATACAATACATAGGTGTTTATGTGTCCTCATTTCTTTCGTGATTGATTAATGAGCATTCAGTGTTAACTCAGATATAGAAATAGCTCAGGAATTTCAAAATTTTTTCGTTAATATTCCCGTTAAAACTACTGAAGCTTTAAATTCGTCACCCGCGCTTTCCGCTGCCTTACTCAAAAAGAATGTAGGGGCATGCCCTTTAGAGTTTAGGTTTCAGCATACTAACCCCCAGGCTATTATAAAAGCTTTTAAAGATCTTAAAATTAAATCAACAGAAGATCTTTGGGGAATGTCTGTCAAATTTTGTAGTTCTATTATTGAAACCATTGCACCCTATTTAGCTTTCATATTTAACACCAGTGTAGACCAAGGAGTCTTTCCGGATCTGATGAAACACAGCAAAGTAGTTCCTTTGTTTAAATCCGGTGATAGTAAAGAACCAAACAATTATAGGCCCGTGTCAGTTCTGCCAGTTCTCAGTAAGGTGTTTGAAAAGTTAATGCTCAATCAAATGTTACGTCACTTTAATAAAAACTCCATCTTTCATGAACACCAGTTCGGTTTCACCAAAGGGCGTTGTACCACCGACGCTGGTGTTACCCTAATAAAGAACATTTTTAACGCCTGGGAAGAAGCACAAGATGCCATTGGAATCTTTTGTGACCTTTCCAAGGCGTTCGATTGCGTAAACCATGAGACACTTTTGCTGAAACTAGAGCACTATGGAATTAGAAATACAGCTCTTGACTTAATAAGATCATACCTGAAGGATAGAATGGTCAAAGTCCAAGTAAACGGCGTAAACTCATTGGGGTCTGAAATGGCAATGGGCGTTCCTCAAGGCTCGATATTGGGTCCATTCCTTTTTTTAGTATACATTAATGATCTACCCCATCTACTTCCAAACCAACCGAAGATGGTGTTATTTGCAGATGACACATCATTGATATTTAAAATCGACAGACGGTCTCAAAATCTTGACGACGTCAATAACTCCATTCTTCAGGTCCAAGACTGGTTTACGGTAAATAATTTGGTACTTAATAAAAAAAAAACCAAGTGCATTAGATTTCAATTGCCTAATGTCAGAGGTAGCGAATGTGACATCTTATTGAATGGGGAAAAACTGGAATTTATTGATCAAACGGTTTTCCTAGGAATCACGCTAGACGAGAAATTACAATGGGGACCTCATATAACATCTCTTGCGGGGCGGTTGAGCTCGGCCGCTTATGCTGTTAGAAAGATAAGACAGTTAACAGATGTAGAAACCGCGCGTTTGGTCTATTTTAGCTACTTCCACAGCATTATGTCGTATGGCATTTTACTGTGGGGTAGGGCTGCTGACATTGAATCCATTTTTATTTTGCAAAAGCGAGCTGTCAGAGCCATTTATAATCTATGTCGCGGCGAATCCCTCAGGGAACTATTTAAAAGGATTAATATTATGACGGTACCTTGCCAATTCATTTACGAAAATATTATGTATGTAAGAAAAAATCTACATCTTTTTAATAAAATAAGCGATAGACATAATTTTAATACTAGAAATAAAGACAAGATAGATCAACCATTTTTCAGATTAGCTAAAGTACATACATCTTTTATGGGGTACTGTGTTAAATGTTACAACAAAATACCTTCTGATATATTGCAATTAAATGAAAGGAGGTTTAAAAGTCATATTAAAAGTACACTTTGTAAACGAGCTTATTACAAATTAGAGGACTACATCCAAGATAAGAACGCTTGGAAACATGCTGGTCTCGCTCCATAGGACAGTCTTAGAGTTTATCAAACTAGTTGCTCACTTAATTGTGTAGATAATATTTATTTTTTCTTCTATGACACTGTTTTACATTCTGTAATTACTGTAACTCACACACTGACAGTTTATATGGGTAGTTCATATAATTGTTTTTTTATTTAACTGCTTTTGTTAATTTTTTTTTATTTTCTTTTAATTTCATTTGTTGTGTATATGTATCATTTGCATCGTTGTATATGTAAGCGGGCACGCCCTTTATGCCTGGAGGCTTTAGTAAGGTTTTAAGTTCTGTTTACGATTTTGTTTCATTATTCATTTCAGCTTGAGTTTAGTTTTCAATGTTTTGTTGGTATAATGGCGTGTGCTAGCTGACATATGGCGAATAATGTATGTTTTGTTTTATTATATTAATAACTTATACAATATTGTATAGAATCAAGTTCTTCTAACTTAACAGACAGCAGTGCTGCTGGGGAGTTTGTTCCGCCACTTCTTCTTCCCAGCCAAAGCACTAGGAAGTGTCGAAGGGCGGGCGTTTTGGGGGGACTGTCTTATGTGACTTTGACGTTCAAAAAGTGCTGACTCTCAGCCTAGTTTGAATAAATGACTTTTGATTTTGATTTTGATTTTGAGTGCCAAATGTTCAAACTGTTTTTAGAAACAAATGCTTTTGCTTGCAGTAAAACTTTGACAACCACGTGAACGCTTGTCTTCAAAGTTGGTACCTAAGTATCGAGTTTGCAATGTGGACGTTCAGATAAGCCAGTAATTATATATTATTAACTAGCTTTTGCCCGCGACTTCGTCCGCGTCAAATTTTTTGCTCCCTCGACCAATCACGTCGCAACGCCTGCCCGTGCCAGGTCTTCCTATTCGTGACTTTTTTATTTTTGCCCGGCTCCTAAGGGTCCTAGCGTGATGTTACTTAGCCTATAGCCTTCCTCGATAATTGGGAGACGCAACACTAAAAGTACAACAGTACAACAGTAGTTTCTCTGATTACCGCGTTCAACCAAACAAACTCTTCAGCTTTATAATATTAGTATAGAGTCACCATTCTCTTTATTTACTACTAGCTTTTGCCCGCGGCTTCGCCCGCGTGGATGTCGGAAATTAATGCAAGAGGACGTACTACCGCGATAAGAATGTGTTATTCCAGGTTATATAGGTAATATAGACTCTTTGTGCTATTTTCGATCCAGATCCATTCAGCCATTTTTGCGTGATTGAGAAACAAACACCCAATCATACATATTTTCACATATATAATATTATTAGTAGTAGGATTATAACTCATATTACTTAGGATTCATAGTTTATGAGAACATCATGTGTGTTGGTGTTTTTAAAATAAAAGTAATAGTATTCAGAGTAAGAAGACTGTGACATAGGGCTTGGTTTAGTTGAATATAAGTCTTCCTGGTTTTTCTTAACGCTCCTATTTTACCTATACAGACACTCAATCATTTACCAGACACCGAACATAATTATAGGAATAGTACTTTTGCCAGTGGCTTGGCCCGTATAGCTGTCGGAAAATATCACCCGGGAACCTACTACCGGGATAAAGTACCTAGGTATCCTATCTGTTACGTATCCATGATATAATACCTATATCTTTGTGCCAAATTCGATCTAAATCCTTTTGGCCGTCTTTGCATCATTGAGAAACAAACATCCAAAAATCTAAACATCTAAGCCATTTCGCGGTCTCTTACTTGGAATAATACTATTAGGTTTATTTTGAGTATAATGAACACACATGATATTCGCAATTACTATGAAGCCAAAGTAATATGAATTACAATCCTACTTATTCTGTACTACCCGGCCCCTGCCAACGCGCTCTGCGCCCACTTTTTAAATCTCTAATATCTTCTAAGATATTCATTTAAATTACATGCTGTAAAGGGCCATATTGATCTATATTAAATGCACAATGTATTTAAGGTACTTAATTGGATAAGGATTAATGCTGTATTGCTTAAAATCGCTTCGTAAATAAGCCCTTATTTCTCGTAAAAAGTAAATGATAAAAAATGGTTATTGTGGGTTATCCCTAAGAGATAGACAAATACCATTCAGGACATTTTTGTGGGCCTTTTTAAGGTGTATAATACTGTAGTACATTATTTTGATCTATTTCGTAGGATTCAGCCAGGGTTCGAATTTTGAGACGTATGTCAGCGTAGTTTTCGAAGATAGTTATTTTTTTTTCTAAAATAAAAGAATCTTTCTAAAATAAAAATAGCCTAAGTTACTCCTTGTTACATCAGCTATCTGCCAGTGAAAGTCCCGTCAAAATCGGTCCAGCCATTTCAGAGATTAGCGGGAACGAACAGACAGACAGACAGACAGACAGACAAAAATTGTAAAAAATGTTGTTTTGGTATATGTATCGTGTATACATCCATATACACTTAGTAAAAAGTGGTTATCTTAATATTAAAAACAGACACTCCAATTTTATTTATTTGTATAGATGTATACAACACTAGACAGACAACCGGACGCTGGACTGTTAATATTTATACAAGCCATTTTTTTCTTCAAACTTATCATAACAGGGTAAAGGTCAGCGTCTAATAAATATTGTTGATATCTAAATCTACAATGTATTCCCAAACAATAATAAACAAATAAGACTAGTAATCGTTGAGATAACATCGCCAACTATCTGTAAGTAGCCAGTGAGAACGATATATTTAATGACTCTTTAGTTCTGGGTCTGACAGTGGTGTCAGTTCCTTTATTGACCACCTAAACTCAAAAAAGAGTATTGCTATCTCTGAGTAATAGACCGCGAAAGAAAAAGACAAGTGACGCTTTAGAACTGACAGACTAAATGATGTTTCAATTGGTTTGAATTTGGCGTGATTTTTAGCATGATTCATTTAGTTCGTTGTTGTTCGTAAAAATAAGATTTTCTTCAAGACAGCTCTGACTATTACTGAATTGAATCAATAATTTGACAGCTCTATCTACTGTCAAGTCGCTTACAGCCGCACTCAGAAAGGTTAACTAAATTAGTACTAATTATTACTTGACTAATTAGCATTAAATTCGTTAATTAACGGTACATCCCAGAGGCATAACTTATGGGTTCATTAGATAATTTTAAAGTGAAGCATTATCCAATCATCTTACCGATTGCATACCTATCGATAAAGCTGTGATGTAGCCGGATTTAAAAACAGTTGATATTATAATCTATAGTTAATAATATCTATAGATCTCGAACTTGTAGAACAACTGTCTGGGCTGTTCGTAGCTTTGAAGAAGGGACGTGGAAACACGGTTGTTGTATTGTGTCACTTGTGTGACCATAGATACAATATCTCTATGTGTGTGACACTCGAAGTGCACTTGAGCCGAGATAATATCGTCGAGATAAGATGAGAATATTGTATTTATATAATAGTCTTTCTTACACGTTTTATTAGTTTATGATGACCTTCTGATATGTACTTAATGGCTTTTTCTTCGGCTTTATAGCCATCTTGTTTTGTAAATTTTATGTGATATACCTAAAACTTTTTAAGTTAATATAATGCCATTGAATGATTTTTTCGTGAATTAGTCATTCAATGGGAGGATAATATGAAGTGTTGACTGATGGTTTTATTTAGGTACTTTAATTCTGTAGATACATACGTGTTCTGTAGCAAATCATGTTGTGCAAATTGCAAAAAAGTAAGAAAATTTGAATTTTACGAGAAGAACGCTTCCCACGTAACACGAAACACGTAACTATGTCACTAAATACCTACTCTAAATGGAGACTATACTACTATTTGGAGACTAGGCGCAACTAAACGAATTAAGAAAACTATCACCGAAAGTGCAGTCTAGCCAAGAATTTAATAAAATAGTAAAAAAACCGGTGAAACCAGCCACATAAACAAATTTCAAACACGTTTTCATCGCAGGGCTTTCTGTAATTTTTCAATCGCTCGTGCTTTGCCAAAACTTGTCACGCGTTGTAAAAACGACTGCCATCATTTTTATTTTACACCATCGACCTTGGTAACAAGTTTGCAAGTCTGTTGAACCGGTTGCATCTCGACCATTTCGTCATCTCCTTCGTGCAATGAATCAAGACTATTTACTCGATCTAACCACTTTCTGTAGACGGAGTGGGACTGGGGCTAGGGCAGGACGCGCATAGTTTAGATGTTTAAACGTTTACGTCTTGTAGGTAGATTAATGAAACGTGCTAGTTGAGTGTTTCTTTAAACCATCTCCATTGTTCTTTCACCAAATTCGGGCCAATCGGAGCGCACACTAGGGCCACAGCGGGGTCATTGCTTAATACACTAACAGCAGCAATCGCTTTCATTTTGACAGTTCTACAACATTCATTGCGTTACTTACGTTGTTGAGCAGACAGACTTTTCGAACATGTGAAGCAATGTATCCGCAATATCTTTCAAAATCAAACGGATTGTAATTGACAGTATGTTAGGCAAGTTGAGCTGCACTGTTACTGACAAATGCGTGCAGTGTGCATTTAAAGCAAAAGGCCATTTCTGACACCAATATAAATGATCTTAACATGATCTGACCCAGATTATGTCTGGACTTTAAAAGAGATTGAGATGCAGACATCTCAACTACTCTGAAACAACTCAGAAGTTTGTTTCGGCCTTTCTTCTCGAGTAGTCATATAACAAACGCCAACTTCATCTAGTTTTAAAAATATGATTGGCGTGTAAATTGATTGCACAAACCTACTTACAGAAATAAAATCATTTATCATTTCATTAGGGTCCTCACACCACTTTGATAAAAATTTTAAACTTTAAGTTTTGGAATTAAGTGACGATTAACTTGGTAATTACTGTTATTAAAGCAGTATTTACCTTTGAGGGAAAGGAAAAATGCTGCTGAAAGGAAATCTCTCTTAAACAGAGATTTAAAAGAATGAAGTGCACTTAGCTAAATCACTTAAATCGCAACTGAAGGAACACGGGTGGATTTTAGTCAGTAAAAGTCTGACACGCCCGCCGTTGCGCTCCACCCAGAGCGGGAGACGTCATTTGATGATTTCCTACCCAAAAAACCGGCCAAGTGCGAGTCGGACTCGCGCACCGAGGGTTCCGTACAAACCTTCAGGTATTCACGGTTTATGCATAAGGTTTATGTTTATGAAATTAATTTTTTTTTTTTTTTTTTTTTTATATTTGAGTTGACTGAATGAAAGGTAAATTGTGGTTTACGATTTATGATATGACGTATTAAAAAAAAACTACTTATTAGATCTCGTTCAAACTAATTTTCGGTGGAAGTTTACATGGTAATGTACATCATATATTTTTTTTAGTTTTATCATTCTCTTATTTTAGAACTTACGGGGGGGGGGGACACATTTTACCACTTTGGAAGTGTCTCTCGCGCAAACTATTCAGTTTAGAAAAAAATGATACTTATTAGAAACCTCATTTTTGAAGACCTATCTATAAATACCCCACACGTATGGGTTTAATGAAATTTTTTTTTTTGAGTTTCAGTTCTATGTATGAACCCCAAATATTATTGTTATTTTTTCTATTTTTGTGTGAAAATCTTAATGTGGTTCACAGAATACATTTGCTTACCAAGTTTCAATAGCTCTTATAGTTTCGGAAAAAAGTGGCGGTGACATACTCGGGCAGACAGACAGACAGACAGACATGACGAATCTATAAGGGTCCCGTTTTTTTGCCATTTGGCAACGGAACCCTAAAAAAGAAAAGCAAGGTTTCCTTTACATTACTGTATCCACCAGTCGACACAGTATTTTACTGAAACTCAGGAATTTAGTGAATGTAGAATTTGTACTAAGAAGATTAAATTCCTGCAATGTATGTTTGTTTACAAAGACATCCACCCAGAGCGGGAGACGTCATTAGATGATTTCCGACCCACAAAAACAAATGGATAAGCAATATCTTTTAAAATGATTTAGATAGTGATTAATAGTGTGTAACGCAATTAGGTAAAGCGCTGGGATAATTTTCAACATTCACGTGAACAAAGCCGCGGGCAAAAGCTAGTTTATTTGATCATCGAAAATTTGTGTTTTTTTTTTTACCTGCCTCCGTTTGGTTAGATAGTAAGTACAGACGCCAGCACATTAAGGTACCCAAAACTTTCAAATTCTTCCAGTCAACCTTGAACCTAATGCTTAAGAATTAAAGTTGAAAATCTATTAAAGAAATTTGACAGATTGTAGTAGCTCGATGTGCTGGCGTCTGTACCTATAAGTACATAGAGTATCGACGCCGACGGTCAGACATACATATCAGTTCTTAAAATACATAATAGATGCAGTAGCTAGCTCACATAGGTATTTTTCTTAAAATAAATCTTAAAATACATAGGTAACTATACTGCAGGTACACATTAGACACAAAACATGTACTAATCACGCTTTATGTACATAATGATGATGAGCCGCCATTATGTACACAGTAAAGTGTACATAGACAGTTTGTTTTATTGTCTGTACATTGTACGTGTAGTGATAATTTCTGTCATGGCTGCAAAACGTGAACGTCTTAAATAGGATATTTAAACCAGGGCTTTGAATAACGTTAAAAATTTGGTATCGTTACTTTCATCGGACGAAGATAACGTTATTAGTAGAGGTCACGTTATGCTTGGTAACGATACTTGGCATACGTTTTACCGGTAACTGAGTAAAGTTAAATTTTTATTTATTTTCTTTCATCTCTTTCTTTCGTCTACATTAATGAAGTTGCATTTGTATCGTTTGATTGGCGATGTTGCCGTAGAGCACCGCCGCCCATGGCGTGCCGCTTAAGGTGTCTTCAGACAGCGAGCGGGGCGTGACGTGACGCGACGTGGCGGGGCGCCGGCGCGACGCCGGCGCGGCGGGAGCCTTCACACTGCGGGCGCGATCACGTCCCGTCCCGCCGGCGCACAGTGGATCGTCCCCATACAAGAGGTCAGACATAGAATCAAAAATTGAAAAAGTATTTAATTTAAAAAAAAAAAAACAAAATATACAGTTGCATTCCTCTATTAAAGAACAACACACATGTGCAAAACACACAAAAATAACTATAACTAGCAATGAATTTGATAAGCTAATTATGACATGAGCCAATCACACTGCAGAGCTTAAGGGCTGTGAACATAGTAATTACAATAACTCATTAGATTGAGCAAGTACTGGTAGTCGTTACTTAATGACTCATTAACGCTTTTGTTATGTTGCAAAAAAAGCGTTCATAAGTCATTAAAGTCCTCAAAAATGCACCTGTTATTTAAGGAACTACTTAGTGATGACTAATTCTCAGTAATAAGTATACTTAATGTACCTCCATTCCATCAGTAATACACATACAAAGATAGTTACTATAGGCAAAATATCTCGGTAGGCGCACTCTGGGGGCACCATGTGTCCTTGAAGAAAATGTGGCATAAAATGGGTAAATAACAGTAGTGAAATCTACAAGTCGAACAAAGAGGGAATCATGAGATACATACATTTTTGTGTTCGTTTCCATACAAAAATAAAAGTTTTCATCGAATAGCGCCTAAAGTGCTGGTCAAATAAAAAAAGCGTAGAACAATTTTTGTTGTACTTTAATAGAGAAATGCAACTGTATATTTTGTTTTTTTTTTTTTTAATTAGATCCTTTTTCAATTTTTGATTCTATGTCCGACCTCTTGTATGGGGACGATCCACTGTGCGGCGCCGCGCCGCGATTCATTCATTGAAAAAATGTTGAGCGATTCAGACGTGGAAACGCTCTGTCTTGTCACGTGAATGATCAAAAAGTTACAAAACAGAAAACCAAATCATTTCAATTGTTAGGAAGTTGGTCCTATGCTTTAAACCGAACTGTTTAAATTTTTTTGCCTTTTCAATAAGATTTAACGGGTTTCTTATATTAAATGTATCAAATTATACACTTTAAATTAATTGAGTTTACTTACTAAATAAAGGATACAGTCATTGTAATAAACAAGCTTGCGTCGTGTGACTCTGATCACATTGGCATAAAGTTCAAATTCAATTGATGCACGTGCGCTAGTTGTTTGAAACTGTACTCGTAATGAAAATGTTTTAGTCAATCACAGCTAATGTCGGCGATCGCTCACTTTCATTCACTATCCATTACTCGTATCAACTAACATACAAAAATGTTATTAAATGTAAGACGCAGTCAATCAATTTAAAACTTGTGATACTTCTGCAATTTATCGCCATCCTGCCGACGCTGCGCTCGCGCCCCGCCCGCGGCACGCCGGCCTCTGAGTTGTATTCCGACTCGGCGCGGCGGCGGCGTGGCGCGTCGCGCCGAGCGCTCTGTGTGAAGTCGTCCATAATATCTAGTACATTACAACTACTCAGCGTCGCGTCGCCGCCCGGTCCCGCCGCGTCGCGCCCGCTGTGTGAAGACACCTTTAGGTTGCGCGGGTTGACAACAACGCATTAAGTACCTAACGATAAAAGTATCGATACTAGTAACGGTAATGGTAACGTTATTTTAAGGATTCGATACCAAAGTATCGATACTAGTAACGGTAATGGTAACGTTATTTTAAGGATTCGATACCAAAGTATCGTTACCCGAGTTACCGTTAAAAAATTAACTTTATGAAAATAACGTTACTTAACGATACTTATAGTGTGAATTTGGTAACGTTACCAAGCCCTGATTTAAACTACTACTAGCTTCTGCCCGCGAGCTCGCCCGAGTGAATGTCTTCTTCCGACCTATCAAACCGCATTGCATCGCCCACCCGCTCTACTTAGTTATACTTTTTTTCTTATTGATCGGTTCCTAAAGGTCGTAGCTTGATAGCGTACTTATGGTATAGAAAATTATCGAAATTTAATTAATACTTATTTCATGTCAGTGCGCCAACGTCATTTTTAGAATAATCGCACTGGCCAACACAACACAACGACTGCATGAAAAGAAAAAAAAAAACTCCCAATTCACATTCCATAATTTTGTTTTGTTTTTTGATAAAATTGTAAGGAGTAAACCCATTGATATATATGTTACACTAGATTAGCAATTACCGCGTCAAAGCGTTGCCACTGGACATAAGGCCACAGCCTTATGCGTAGCTGACGTCACTTCAGTGCTCTATGTGACGCCAACCGAGTGACACGTGACAGAAAATATCCCCAAAATGGGTAAATGCGTTGTAAAAGAGTGTGATTCAAGATCTCAAAAACATAATAAATTAACCGGAATTACTTTCCACACGAAAGTTTATTGTTTCAGTGTTTATATCAAAGTAAAAACGCAATAAAATGTAAAATTTTGTAAATTAGGTTCAGTGTTACCACTAAAAACTTAGTTTTAGTTTCCCACATTTGTGGGAGTTTTTAATTTATTGAATAAAGGATTTTAAATATTTTTTTTAAATAATAAAATCGTTGCAGGGTGCCTACAGATGCAGTACGGAAATAAATATGGCGGTTAGTTAGTTTGTTTCCTGTTTTAAGCCCTTCAATTTCCTGAATTTCTTGTAAACCGTTTACATACTTCCATTCTATTTTATCGTTATTTTTGTTATAAAACGTTTTCTTTGATGCAAACCATTGCGAAACGCACAATTTGTCAGAATCTGAATGGGATTGAAGATTGTTTCTAAACCATTGCGTCATTTGTTCGAATAAATTGTCGGCTCAGCAACGTAAATAACGCAATGAATGTTGTTTAACTATGAATTTTAAACCAATTCCTACCGATAAAAAGTTCCACGATTAACCCTCTGTTTCCCACTAATTCGAGCATGTGACAAGCGTCTAATAAAGCAAATTATTCACTTACAAGAAACGAGTCTAAAAGGCAATAATATACAAAACTAATGTTACTTAGCGGAGTATGATTTCACTATTATTTAATAAATAAAACATATCCAAAAAGAAAATGTCTTAATTATTTTCATTAGAGATAAACTTCTGACGCACATTCAATAAGAAATACATAATTCAAATATTTTAAAAATAATTTAACGAATAACGTTTCATTAAACGTTTTTATGGCTTAAAAGTTGGGTAAAATTTCGCATGGGTAGGCAACCCCATCCCGCCATTGCATGTTTATATTGCGATCTTTTTCTAATCTAAGCGCCAGTATTATTCTTGCGACTTGTGTGAGTGAGACAGATATATGTTTACTTTAAATGTTTAGAAGTGTCAAAGTTACGTCATCGCGTTTAAATAGTGGTAACAGTTTTTTGACACATTTTATTGAGGTTTGCATCTCTAGTTATTTAACTCAATGAGTAAACCCAACAAAATTGAGGGAAGCCTATGTCCAGCAGTGGGCGACGCGCGTCGTTCCGCTGAGATGGTGGTGTAAGAAATCATAAAATTAATTATGAATAAGATATAAATTTAACACCTGCAGATTTAGTGCAATCGGTACATAATGCCGATTTTTTTTTTTCTTGGGAAAATCGCGCGATATGTGATGCAAAAAGGCTAGGCAGATTAGTCTATGTCCCTAGATCAAACATAATAAAATAAACGAAAAGTAAAAAAGAAAAGGAACTTCCAGTAACGTAAGTTAATTAACTTTTGTTACGAATTAATTCCCTTTCAGCAATGAAAACCTAAAAGCAAGAAACGAAATTCAAAAGGTCCCTTTGTCATAATATTATTTAATTTTTGCGTTTTTAGGGTTCCGTTGCCAAATGGCAAAAAACGGAACCCTTATAGATTCGTCATGTCTGTCTGTCTGTCTGTCGGTCTGAGTATGTCACAGCCACTTTTTTCCGAAACTATAAGAGCTATGCTGTTGAAACTTGGTAAGTAGATGTATTCTGTGAACCGTATTACGATTTTCACACAAAAATAGAAAAAAAAAACAATAATATTTGGGGTTCCCCATACATAGAACTGAAACTCAAAAATTTTTTTTTCATCAAACCCATTCGTATACGTGGGTATCTATGGATAGGTCTTCAAAAATGATATTGAGGTTTCTAATATTTTTTTTTTCTAAATTGAATAGTTTGCGTGAGAGACACTTCCAAAGTGATAAAATGTGTGTCTTCCCCACCGTAACTTCTAAAATAAGAGAATGATAAAACTAAAAAAAAATATATGATGTACATTACCACGTAAACTTCCACTGAAAATTGGTTTGAACGAGATCTAGTAAGTAGTTGTTTTTTAATACGTCATAAATCGTAAACCACAATTTACCTTTCATTCAGTCAACTCAAATATAAAAATTTAAAAAAAAAAACATTTAATTTCATAAACATAAACCTTATGCATAAACCGTGTATACCTGCAGGTTTGTACGGAACCCTCGTTGCGCGAGTCCGACTCGCACTTGGCCGGTTTTTCTGAGAACCACTCCCGATCAAGTACAAAAAAATACAAGGAAAAGGGTAGCTCCCTTGCTGAATAAAAATTTTCTCGTATTTTCAAGAATTCAATATCGCAAAAAGGTTTTGCTCCGTTTATTTTTGTTCTATCTTTTATCTTTACTGTTGATTACGATCTGTGGATACTTAGACCGAGACGTAAGAATTTCTACTTTTTTTATCGTGTGACTTATCTCAGTTTCCCAGATAGACGAGAATGCCGTGTGCATTCTTATATCCTTCGTATCTAAACTATAGTAATAGTAATACATATTTTTTCAGTTAATGAATTTTAAAGTAAATTTTATTTCTCAGTTCCTGAGAAAGGTTATAGGCTATATAACATCACGCTACGACCACCATGCAGGCCATAGCTAGACACAAATAATTGAAAATTGGCTTATCTGTACCGATAAAGAATTAAAAATCACAAAGTTCTCTCAAAATTTTAGAACTCAAACCTAAATTGTAATCCTCTACAGTGTCAACGATATAAATATAATATAATATCTTAGGACAACCAGCACAACGTTATCTGATCCCAAACTAGGCAGAGCCTGTACTATGGCAACCAGACAACTGATAAACATTCATATGTATTTCTAAATACACATATTATAGATAAAGTACAGAACAAATGATTGTGCTCATCACACAAAGATTTGTCCTGGGTGGGAATCGAACCAATGACCTCAGTCTTAGCAGTCAGGGTCACTAACCACTAGACTAACAGGCCAGGCCAATATATTTTTTATAAATATTTCTATAATTGTTTTAAGTATTTAAGGACCAACATTCATATTTTAGTAGTCCACTAGCTTCTGCCCACGGGTTCGCCCGTGTGGATGTCGAAAAATTCACCATTTCAACCCTCCATTTCACCCTCTTAGGAATGGAATTTCAAAAAACCCTTTCTTAGTGGATACCTACTCCTCACAAAGAACACACCCTCCAAATTTCACGTCTCTAGGACCAGAGGTTTAGGCTGCTCGTTGATATATCAGTCAGTCAGTCAGTCAGTCACTCAGGACTTTGAATTTTATATGTATACTAGCTTCCGCCAGCGGCTTCGCCCGCGTGAAAATTCAACCCCCCAATTCACCCTCTTAGGGATGGAATTTCAAAAAACCCTTTCTTAGTGGATACCTACTCCTCACAAAGAACACACCCTCCAAATTTCACGTCTCTAGGACCAGAGGTTTAGGCTGCTCGTTGATATATCAGTCAGTCAGTCAGTCAGTCACTCAGGACTTTGAATTTTATATGTATACTAGCTTCCGCCAGCGGCTTCGCCCGCGTAAAAATTCAACCCCCCAATTCACCCTCTTAGGGATGGAATTTCAAAAAACCCTTTCTTAGTGGATACCTACTCCTCACAAAGAACACACCCTCCAAATTTCACGTCTCTAGGACCAGAGGTTTAGGCTGCTCGTTGATATATCAGTCAGTCAGTCAGTCAGTCACTCAGGACTTTGAATTTTATATGTATACTAGCTTCCGCCAGCGGCTTCGCCCGCGTGAAAATTCAACCCCCCAATTCACCCTCTTAGGGATGGAATTTCAAAAAACTCTTTCTTAGTGGATACCTACTCCTCACAAAGAACACACCCTCCAAATTTCACGTCTCTAGGACCAGAGG
This sequence comes from Aporophyla nigra, assembly GCA_947507805.1. NCBI lineage: Eukaryota > Metazoa > Arthropoda > Insecta > Lepidoptera > Noctuidae > Aporophyla > Aporophyla nigra. The sequence goes on along the minus strand of OX382305.1, from coordinate 2,516,289 downwards.
TTTAGGCTGCTCGTTGATATATCAGTCAGTCAGTCAGTCAGTCACTCAGGACTTTGAATTTTATATATATAGATGTAGTCCTGCCAGTGTCGCAGATTTGTCAAAAGAATTACCGTGGCCCTAGCATAGGCAACTGAAGGAACAAGGGTGGATTTTAGTCAGTAATAGTCGCCCTCCCGGTCCACCGAGAGCGGAAGAAAGTCAATTGATGATTTCCTACCCAGAAAAAAAAGTATTCCATGTTGTAAAGCTTTTAGTAGTCCATTTAGCGGTCTCATAATCTATGACTTAGGTCCTTTGTTGGTAGTGAGGCTCTAACACCTTCCTGAAGTTTATAAATCTTGCAAAATCGACCATATACTCCATTATTCACAAGCTAGTGATCTATCAGAGCAGTTACTTTATCCCCTCGACTATGTCATCCATATTCTAGCGCGACCGTTTCTGCAATTTGCGTAGCTACAGATTATGAAAATAGTTTAAGATAACTCTTATTATCTGGATTAGCTGTATCATATAAACAAATATTGATACTCGTATCTCTGCCATATCTTTGTACCTAGATACAGAATGTCGTGTTGGTCGCCTCTCATCAAAGACTACCGCTCATGCACGAGTTGTGGATTTAAATCCGGGCAAGTATCAAGACTTTTTCAGTTCATATTATTCTTTATAGTTATAAGTTTCAGTTGTTGTTGTTATTTGTGATTGAATGTAGTATTGTTCCTTTTGGAGTCATCTTGCACTTTACTAAGATCTGTGAAGGAAAAATATCCTGACGAAACCCTGGACTTATACAACTAATGTTATAAATGTGAATATTGTTTTTGTTTGTTACTCAATCACGGTGAATCGGCTGAAGGGATTTGGATGAAATTTGGCACAAAGATAGTTTATAATCTGTATTAACAAATAGAATACCTTTTATCCCAGTATTACCTTCCCGTGGGATTATTTTGGGAAGCCGCTGGCCAAAGCTAGTAGAAAATATGATCCGTCTTGGGGGTCTTGAGCAAGCGTAGGTAGTGGTGAATCCACGCGTGGGTGGTGGTGCCTTCTCTGTCTGAGAAGAGGTCTTTACCCTGCCTTGGGTCAGTAACAGGTTGATATTATTACATAGATACAGTTGAAAATATATACACTAACAGGTCGAATGTGCGTAGTAATTTGTGCCCATTTGTCATTTCATATTCTGGACTTATATATCTGTGGTTCAAAGTTCGCTGCGATTATAATAATTATAAACAACAAATGAATGTGCCTCATTTTCTCATTGCACAAGGGATAACACTCATTCATTTGGTCCGTAATTATTATTTAATAGTTACTCCACTACTTACGTATTTAATATCCTTTGAGTATCTGTAGTAGCTAAAGGATAGTGGGGTTTCCTTCCATTATTTAGTAGAGCGATTTTTAAGGTACATATTTCAAGAAAATTTGATTCAGTAGGATTGTGTGAACTTAGATGGTTGTTTTGATGTATTTAATTATTATCACTCTGTAAATACATACTTGTTACGGTCGGGAGTCATACTTAAGAGATTTCGGGTTCTATTCTGGCATTTACATGAATCTTTTCGAATGATGCCATAGATCACAGCACGTTCTCTTTTCGTTTTTGATATTTGAGGTTCAATTTCTGTTTCAGGCATTCCACTTTTCACAATCATTTAGGGGCCCAGGGCCTGCTTGAATTTATCACCATTTTTTTGTGGGTGGTAAATCATCAAATATCATCTCCTCTCTCTGGACGGAGCGGGAACTTAACTGTTAACGGGTTAAATTTTTACTGACTAAAACCCATCCCTGTTCCTTCAGTTGCCGGTGCCAGGGCCACAATAACTATATCGAACAAATCTGTAACCCTGGTCCGTGGCAGGCATCGGTCCTCGCGGACCCCTTCAATATCTGCTGGCATCTTTTTGAGGCGCGCGCACTTATCACCCTTTTGTTGAATTATCTATCCACCTTTATGAGAGGCTATATGAACCCTCCTTGGATCAATTTATGTAGGTACGCCTAGGTCAATAAACTCTGTGTAAACAATAGGCCGTAATCGTTTGATATCAGGTGCGTTATGGAACCTTATCAGCACTTAATGCTTAATGCTTATGTGTGACTTAGCACCTGTGTGGTGGAATTGATATACAGACATAAATCTATCCACGACTCCAGGTAGTCTATGCCTGTGTCGTGGCTTTCGCTTATTTTCTCGGTCCTAAAGACGGCAAGATATGAAGACTGAAATATGTCGTCATATCATAACCAGGCTATAATGTTCCCCAAAAATCACCAGTCTCTCCTCTAGTTCTAAGCCTGCCCTAGAATGCATATCCAGTACGGTTCGAAATCCTTTCCTATCCTAAGGGCGTGTCTTGTCTTTCCTACCATTACAGCGCCCTCTGGTCTACTCCTTGATATGCAATGGTCTCTGTAGCACTATGAAACGTGAGGCTTCTAGAGCTAGTGCAAATCTTGGGGTTCATTCGATTAATCAATTCTGGTCAAACCTTCTGGGGTCGGTCTATTTCATTAATTCATTGATGGGACAAAGGCGCGGGTCAGCCCGGGTTGGTAGATGTCACGTTGGTTTCCTCACGATGTTTTCGTTCACCGTTTTGAGAGCGTGGTTGGTGATTAAATGATTTACCCAACATAAAGCGTCTGTCAGTTTACTTATCTTTACTTTATGGGTTGCTTTTGTGGTTGGCCCTGCTGGCCGAGATGCTATGAGAATAATAATTTCATTGTCATTCAATAATATAATTCTGTTTTTGAACTGTCAAAAGAAAGAAAACTGCTTGGCACTGTTTTCCAAGGTTTGGTACGAATTTCCATTAGCTTGTTAAAAGCTAATTTTTTATTCTCTTTCGCTTACGGCGAGTTCGACGTGGTGCGCAAAAAAGTTCCTGCAAGGATTTGAGTGAAGCCTTTGACCAGCGTTGGGACACGGACACGGACGTATAGTATAGCCTACAAAAAAACTTAATACAAGAGTAATTTAAAGTTTCGTTCATACTTACTGACTCCAATTAAGGGACACACAATTAATTAAAATAGGAAAACAAGTTGTATCTACCTATCTACCTAATTGCATTTATCTTGATACAAATTACAAGCAAAATACACAGTGTACATAAAAATAAATAAACAACAGATATTTTATCGACACAACAAATTATAGAGATGACAACATTGTCTCGTTATCTGTCCGACGGCAACAATTATTCGGAAATAACCGGATTCACCTTAACTAATCAGTTTAATGACATCACCAATCAGTTCTAAGTATTTTAAATTTAAAACAAATTAGAGAATCACAGGAAACGATCTATACGATGCAGTGTTTAATGAAGTTAATGATAAAACAAAAAACATAACGTAAACGTCAGCACATTAAAACCACGAATTATCTGTAACACAATCTAAGGTTTTCCCGTCATTTTGATGACTGTGTTAATTAAAAGAACATTAATTGATAAACGATTATATTTTCGTAAGTAGATTTGCACAAAAACTTTTACACGCCAATTTTATTTTTTAAGATAGATGAGGTCGGCGGTTCCTATCTACTCTGAAAAGAGAGGCCCAATTATTGACAACTGTAGTGCTTTGCAAAAAATACCATTTTAACACTATAATCTCTGCCAGGGTCGCGAGATTCGTTCGAAAGAGTTACCATGCCCCTGGCACATGGGCAACTGAAGGAACACGGGTGGGTTTTAGTCAGTAAAAGTCCGCCCAGAACGGGAGAAGACATTTGATGAATTCCCATCCAAAAAAAAAAAAACCGGCCAAGTGCGAGTCGGACTCGCGCATCGAGGGTTCCGTACAAACCTGCAGGTCATCATCATCATCATTCGTCATCATCGTTTATGAAATTAAATGTTTTTTTTTAATTTTTATATTTGAGTTGACTGAATGAAAGGTAAATTGTGGTTTACGATTTATGACGTATTAAAAAAAAACTACTTACTAGATCTCGTTCAAACCAATTTTCGTTGGTAGTTTTCATGGTAATGTACATCATATATTTTTTTTTAGTTTTATCATTCCCTTATTTTAGAAGTTACGGGGGGGGGGGGGGGGACACACATTTTACCACTTTGGAAGTGTCTCTCGCGCAAACTATTCAGTTTAGAAAAAAATGATATTAGAAACCTCAATTTCATTTTTAAAGACCTATCCATAGATACCCCACACGTAAGGGTTTGATTAAAATTTTTTTTTGTGTTTCAGTTCTATGTATGGGGAACCCCAAATATTATTGTTTTAAAAAAAAATGATATTAGAAACCTCAATATCATTTTTGAAGACCTATCCATAGATACCCCACACGTATGGGTTTGATGAAAAAAAAAATTTTGAGTTTCAATTCTATGTATGGGGAACCCCAAATATTATTGCTTTTTTTCTATTTTTGTGTGAAAATCTTAATGCGGTTCACTGAATACATCCACTTACCAAGTTTCAATAGCACAGCTCTTATAGTTTCGGAGAAAAGTGGCTGTGACATACTCGGACAGACAGACAGACAGACAGACAGACAGACAGACATGGCGAATCTATAAGGGTTCCGTTTTTTGCCATTTGGCAACGGAACCCTAAAAAGGCCGAAACGGAATCGGATATCACAGTCTCTTTTAAAGTCCGGACATAATCTTGGTCAGATCATGTGAATATCACGTAGATGATAGTGTTTTTTTTTTTTGTTTTTTTTTTTGGTGGGAATTCATCAAATGACGTCTCCCGCTCTAGGGTGGAGACACGCCCTTCCGCGTGTCAGACTTTTACTGACTAAAACCCACCCGTGTTCCTTCAGTTGCCCATATGCCAGGGCCACGGTAACTCTTTTGAACGAATCTCGCGACCCTGGCAGAGATTATAATGTTTAAAATGGTATTTTTTGCAAAACACTGCAGTTGTCAATAATCGTGCCGCTCAACTACGTCCTTAAGGAGCACGGGTTACATGTAACGGTGACGTTTAAAATATTTTATGTAAAAAACTGCCAAACAGGTGTAATTTTTAAGCCCACAGTGGGCTTAAAAATTACACCTGCTTCTTTTCATTTCTTTTCCCATGTGCGAATACAAACGTAGAATTTGTATTTATGTACAACATTACGACTGTAAAGCACCTATAAAACTTGGAGCCAATTCTTTATACATATATCTTGGATATCATGTCATCATAATCGACAATTCAACTTCAACCACTGCTGGGCATAGGCCTCTTTGTTCTTGTACCAATCCCAACCCTCTTGTGCCAGCCTCGTCCAGAACGATAATTGTGTGACACACCGTCAATCAGAATGTGAATCATTTCGAAAGATATTGCATATCCATTGTCGCATATATAGTAAAATATTTCTGTTCCACAACGTAATTTTTGTTGATCTGTCAAAATGAAAGGCATTCCTACTGTTAGTGTGTTACCCCACCCTTTTTTTATAGGAAATAATCAAACCCTTAGGTTTTGTCCGTGTTGGCAATAATGCATTGATATCATGTAGGTTCTTCCACTATTAGATGAACTGATTAGAGAGCAAAACAATTGTTGTGAATGTTAGTTATTTTTTGGCACCCGAGTTATTTACGTAGCGCCTCCGCGTGCCAATGGTGGTTATTATTATTGTTGTTGTTGTTGTTTGTAGAAAGCGTTGCATGCAAGCGTGAAGCGATTCAATTGGTTTCTGTAATAAATGAGAATGAAAATCAATTAAAAGATCCATTAACATACTTGGCCACTAAAACGATAAGGAAACTCTAATAATTTATTCGGATTCCAACAATTACAGCACTTTTGAACTATCGTGGTGTCGTCGGTCTGTTACAAAAATGAAGCTAGTTGCGTATTCCAAAGCAAGAACGGGCGTGCTGGCGTGCGTAGACACCCCTAATTGTTTACCCAAAATATTAAAAAATTACCCATTTACGGATAAAACAAGACGTAACTTACAAACAATAAAATAGGAACGATCCCAAAATACTGCCTTGGGGCATCCCTTGGAATCAATTTATTCTACCGAATATTCGATTGCGTGGCTAATCGTCTGCAAAACTTGACATTTGATTCATCCGCTACTGTGTTAAAATAAAAGAAAATTTGCAATGTTATCCTATGTTTCTTTACTATCGTTATCGTGAACAGTAATTCCCAGCGTCACATGACTCGGTCAAATGCCTGAGACAGGACGTTGTAATCGCACGTAGGCTGCAATTTCCTTGATGATCCCATTCATTGCTGCCTCTGATGTTTAGTTTATTACTATATGAACTCTACCAACTATGTAAGTACTATGTTTAGAAACGGAAAGGTTTATTGGATGCTTCTAAGAAACATTTTATGAGTAACTACCGAGTGCTTGATATCCAGCAACTATGTCAATTGCTTCGAAGAACTTTCTCAGATGTATTTTTCGCGTTTAAGACCCAAACGGCGCCCACTGCTGGACATAGGTCCCAAGCATCGCCACTTTGATTGGGTCTGTGCCTCACGCATCCAGCGAAATCGGTAATGTGTTAGTGGCCTACGGCACGTCTTCCGGTACGCGATCACCACTTCAGAACCTGTCGGTCGCATCGACCATTTAGACATGGCTCAGAAGTGAGATACTCCTATAATTCAACAGAGTATTGTCCCCTTTTTAAAGAAGAATATCACCACACCTATGTTCCATGCCTTCACCTTCCCTTCACTTTAAGCAAGTAAGCTTGCTATTTCTGAATATTACTTTACCTACTGTCTATAACCAGGGAAAATTCGAATTCACGTCATGTCTTCTTTACCAACAAACCTCTAATCATAGCGGTACAGAATACTAATGAATTGATCAATTTTATGATCGTGATAATTTACATCATGACAGTTTCCCTCAATAGATGAATGGTTCAAGTTGTGCTAGAATAACGTTCACTATAGCACGTGTTGCATAAATATGCTCAAAAATATCTGACAGAATGACTGAAACTTATGTACAATATTATATCTAGGGTTAAAACTATTTAGAATTCTGCATTTCTACATTACCTAAATACTGATCTAGCTTAATTTTTGGCAATAAGACTGTGCCAAAAATTAAGGAGAAAAAACCGTTCGCGATACCTTCCTATAACTTTGATGTTAACCCACGGACAGTATAGTTAATGCCTTATTTTTATACATACTGTGCCACAAACCATTTTAATAGATAATAAGAATGTAAACCTTACTTTTTGCCAAAAATAAATAATAAAGGAACATAAAATAAAAAAGTTGGTTCTTACTACATGCAACGATCTTCGCCAAACAACCTTAGGTCGAACGTTCATAAGAAAAATGAAAAAAAAGATTAACCACTAATATTACACTAAATACAATCGTTTTTACAGTGCAAGCAAGTAAAGAATATTTATTTAATCAACAAATAGGTCTCTATATTGATATGAATGATCTGCCAATATGCAAATAAATGATTTGATTTGATTTGAATACTATATCGAGCGACGGTATTTCCCGCCATCCCACTGATTGTTATCGGGCACGTGGCATCACACGGATGAGCAAACAATTACGGAGAGTTGTCCCCTGTCCAATGCTATTAAATTATTAGCTTTAAAGATTCTAAGTAAGACATAGAGTTGGAAGGCCTCCCGCAAGGTGGACCGATGACCTTCTGAAGGGTGTAGGAATCCGCTGGATGCGGGAGGCACAGAACCGGTCGAAGTGGCGGAGCTTGGGAGGCCCATATTCAGCAGTGAACGTATTTCGGCTCAAATGATGATGATAATGATTCTAAGTAGCCTAAGCCTAAGAGACTTTATTAAACTCAACAATAACTCTGAAATTCGTGGTCAACCCTGCCTGGCGCTTCCCTTTTACGCTATACAAGTAGGAACATATTGCGCTTCCAATACACAAAGGGTCTTTGCCCAAGCATCTGATACAAAATTACATGTGTAATCGAAGAAGAAATTGCCAATAATAGCTTTATCTGAACCCTATCGAGCCCTAATCTATCAAATAATACACGCGATTGCTCGCCAGACGCCACAATCGCTCTCTTTCTATCACTTCTTTCGTCAAGTGACAATAGTATTAACCTATGTCAATCAATTTTCTTTTATACTCAATCTATTATCTATTTTACTTATTGCTTTCACAATAAAATTGTCATAATTAATCATTATTGATAAAGCAGCTTGGCAGCCAGTCAGGTACATTATTTGTAATGCTTTCATCCATTACAACGATAAAACAAGTTCTTTTCTCAGAATGCTTCGTTATAAGAGATATTTCTGGGTAAAATTTTTAGATAAATGTCAGACAGTCAATTGTTTTTATTGGGCCCTGTTTATCCATCTATCTGTAGCCTTTCCCCAACTATGCTGGGGTCAGCGTCCAGTCTAACCAAATGCAGCTGAATACCAGTATTTTACATGGAGCGACTACCTATCTGACCTCCACAACCCAGTCACTAGATAACACGATAGCCTTTGGTAACACTGCTGTTCGGGCTTTCGGGCTTCTGACGATCCGTAAAGACTGTCAAAGATCCTCGACTGACAGCTGGGACAATTGCGTAACACATGAACGGTAGGATAATTGTCCGTATTTATGCAAAATGGGACCACACGACAAATTGTGTTTTTTACTTTTTTTGAAGAATACTCATTTAAAAATGGTCTAAATTCTTATACAAAAAATAGTATACCTTGTTTCCAAGGCAAAAATCATGTGGTTCTTCTTTGTATAAGAATTTAGACCACTTTTAAATTAGTATTCTTCAAAAAAAGTAAAAAGCTAAATTTGTCGTGTGGTTCCATTTTGCATAAATACGGACAATTTTGACAGTTCAATAACATTCATTGCGTTAAAACATTCATTACGTTTGACGAATATAATTATGAAGCAATGGATAAGCAATATCCTTCAAAATTATTCAGATTGTGATCGACAGTGTGTTACGCAATTAGGGTGGTAGTTACAATAGATTTTTAACTCCCGGGCATATCTCCTCCTTTCTTGTCTATGACTAGCACTTCGCCCGCAACTTCGTCCGCGTGAAATTTATAGCTCACGTTACTCTGGAATAATGAAGCTTTACATAGGTGAAGGGATTTTTGAAGTAGGTTTAGTAGTTTTTGAGTTCATCCATTACAAACAATCTAATCCTCCCTCTTTTTAATATTAGTGCAGTGTTGATTACTACCGATCAAACTAGGGACGTCGAGGAGTGGAATTCAATTACCAGCTCGAATGACTCTAGCTAGGACGATAATATCCGATTCTGTACTCATGTGTTCATGCATGTAGCTCTATATACATATCTAATATGGTCGGTATATGACTAAATGCTTTCGTATATTAACCAGCGACATACAGAACTGTCCGCTTCGTGTGATGCCGGACGTAAAGAATACCATCATCCCATCTCTTCCCGTGCGTGTCGTTAGAGGGGTCTATTTGAATTACTCGAGAATGGGCAGCAGCGTTCTGCATGCATTTAACCACCATTCTGCGATTGTCAATCAGCCTGCCAAGAGTGGCGATTATGTCAAACCCCCATTGGAGGAGGCCTATGTCCAGCAGTGGGCCTCTTTCGGTTGAAATGACGATGGTACAGAATTAAATCTCGATCTTACGTATCTTTCTCTGGCAGGGAGAGAACATTCAAGCGATGTAGGTGTGTCGGCTCAGCCCAAAACTGAATGCACTATTGGATGGCTATTTTGGTTACAACTGTGCGTCAATTGTTGGTCCTAATTCCTAGACACAATGGTATAATACCTCGTATTTCTACGTAGGAACACGACATAGAAGTCACGTGCAAAATCTATCATTATTGCAGCATCCTTATTGTGTAACACACTATCACTTACAAACTGAATCATTTTCTAGGATATCACTAATCATCATTTCAGCCGTAAGACGTCCACTACTGGACTTAGGCCTCCCCCAATTTGAGGGGCTTTGCCATAATCGCCACGCACGCATTTCACTAATACATTGCTTCAAATGTTCGAAAAAATTGTCTGGTCAACAACGTAAATACCGCAATGAATGTTGATGAACTGTCAAAATGAAACTCATTCATAATAATAATGTGTTAACCAATTGCCAGCTGGTAGAGACACCAGAAGGCATGTTATATGATTTATAAAATTGTGGTAGTATAACTAAGTTACCCGACACGCCCCGATTATACTAAAAAGTTTTACGGAAAGCCTTGTAGTTTCCATATCAATACAATATTTACATTTTCTTATTGATATAATTAGCACCTAGATTTATAAAGTTAATGTCCATATATTCTATAGGTATTTTCCATTTTTCAGTTGTGTTGTATCTGTTTTTTTACACGCTTTTTTACATCTTAGGGATAGAATAAGGAAACCTTCTCGGGAAAGCCCTCCTCTAGCTTATTTCAGTTTTCTCTGTTTCTAGAATTATAGAAACGAAAATGAGTTTTTACTTGAATCAAGATTTCCATTTCCAACTAACGTGGAAAATGCTGTACTTTATGCTTGTTATGTAAGTCATAGAACCTCACGCTCTTTTTTCAGACATGAACAGAAGACGTACTTACATACCACTAGGTATCCTGAAGCTGCCTTTGATCTTATAATTAGTTCATGTACTTAGTACAGTCGACTGACTACGAGCAAAATTCGGTACAATGTCAAGGGCACATAATGACGTCGCCAACTGCGAACTAAATTAGCGCGTCCCACCCACTGAACATCGTTCACTTTCATTCAAAGACCTGACATACGACGTCACAAATGTATTGGTAAACAAACGTCCGTCAATTTGCACGTTGAAATGTGTGCATTGTCGCCAATACGACCGACACGTCATATTAAATTAAGTAATGGGAACCAGTTCCCTAACCCTGTTCAGTGGAGTCGATTTGTATGAATAAGGTCGGTGAAAATAAATAGGTCATGAGTTCGTTGCACCATACAGAAAAATCTGTATAATAGCAAATGTAAGTTAGACACTAGTGCCATCTAGCGAAATGTTCCCGAACTATCTAAGGTACTTAAAAAAACGTGTGTAGCGATGACGTTGCTTCAAATAGTAATTGCATTGAAAGAATAAAATATTAATTAGGTATTTACGCGTCTGTAGGTACGCAATGTTGCGAGACAACGAACTATTATTCAAATTACAATCGGCAAACCAAAGCGTAAAGTAAAGCCAACTCTGTCACATTTGAAGTGACAAATTCTCATTTATATGTAAACTTGTAAATTATACACGTGGACACCGCCCGTGATTTGATTATTAGACAACAATACAGTAGGTAGGTATTAATTAAGTATGCCCGTGTATAAACAGTCGAGCCTTACTGGCAAACTGGTGGTGCAAGTTAGGAAAACAGATTAAAAATTATTAGGCATTTAACTTGAATTTACATAATTTAACCCATGTAGTCTTCGATCAATGATTCTGAGACAATCATTCTTCGACGATTGAACTCATACAGAAATAAATAACTGCCTTCAACTCTGCTGGAAGTTCTATCATTCCAATTTCAGACATGGCGATCAACTGCATGAGACTGATAGAAAAAAGATCTTGTTTTAAAAAAAATTGATCCAGTAGAATTTTTTATCAGAACTTTTAGTGTACCTATGTATTTAATTTTGGTATCGTCCGTTAATTTAACGCCTAGTGATATGTATATTTTTCCCGTCTTAGCCTATGGTGCACAGACTTGGTCATTGACTAACAACCAGAAGTCCAAACTCAAGGTTTACCAACGATATATAATGGAGCGCAGTTTTTAACCCTACAGTAGTCGCGCACCTAAAAGTGTCCAATTTCAAATTGAAATAAATAAACTTATAAGCATTAATGTTTTAATAAATATATGAAAATATGATCAGTACAGTTTTCTTAACTAAATATGATCAACATAAACTAATCACAACCTCTGTGTTCCAAAAAATCAACAAAAATAAAAAACTCTTTGTATGAGTGGGCTACATAATGTAGTCCACGCGACTACTCCAGGGTTAATTACATACTTTACTAAAAATCTAAATAATGAATATACCAATTTATGGCACTACTAATTTGAATGAATAATATGTCAATGTGTGGGAAGCAACCATGTAGCGTGATGAAAAGTAGCTCTGCTGCTTTCCTCAAAATAACGCTCACTTTATACTATGCTATTGACATAGCTGGGCACCGTTAATCGAATAGTTAACTTCGTTAATCGTTAATCCGCTACAAAAAGAGTTAGCTTCGTTAAACGTTAAAGCGTTACATTTCGGAACAATTAACGCAAGTTAACGTTAATCGTTAATCCGTTAATATGTGTAAAATTGCATTTTATATCGTTGCGTTAGTGAACTAATAAAACCTGTTGGTTTAGGGTCTGGAAGTTAACAGATTAGGAACAAAACAAAATACTTGTATAATTCAAATGTGTGATTTAATCGTCGGGCATAAGGTGCATTATCCCCTTCATGAACATAACATGTTGAAGTTCTCGTCTGAAAGTGAGGCTCGTTTTGGTGTTAAAATATCTTCGTCGTTTCATACTTGTCCAAGCCAGTTTTTCGCGCCGCGCCGCGGTGCTGTGCGGTAAATAGTAGGCATTAGATTAACGATTAACGGACTTCTGCATATTAACGGAAGTTAACGTGTCCGTTAAATTTTTAAAAAGTTAACTTAAAAGTTAAACCGTTAATCAAAATGTTAACTTCGTTAATTAACGATTAACGGATTAACGAGTTAATGCCCAGCTATGGCTATTGATATCTTACCGCAATGAGATATTTTTGGTATTAATTCTCGTTAAAACAAGCCGGTCTCGCGCCTAAACCAATTTTCGCGGATTACCTAGGCGAAGTATGGATTATAGCAAATAGCATTTAAGATATTGTAGCGTATAGGATATAAGCACATATTTAAAATCCAATTACGTATTATAGGGATCACTTTTACGCTATGAACATAATTACATTGTCTAAGTATTCATTTTTTTTTATTCTAAACCGTATCCGAGTATAACAATAGAGTAGGTATTATAAAGCAAACGATTCACATATTCTTTTAATGAAATGGAGTTCAGCTTAGGATAATAACGCATAGACAATATAAACACCAATAGGTGGGGGAGTGTACTATGTACAATATATTATAGTAGCTCAGGAACCCTTGGCCCTTTTAAAGTTTTTGCCTTAGCCTCAATGGCCTTAGCTAAACAGTGTACCTCTGCTTATCCTGTTTCGACCCCCTAACAATAATTGTTGTCTTAATTCGGTACAAACAACGACATCTATGAAGCCACTACGGTAATAATTTTTTATACAAATAACTTAGAAACTACTTAATCAATTTGCCTAGTTTTTTCCCAACTAGGTATATCGTGGTCGAATTCCAGTCTAATCAGGATTTTACGAAAGACTGAGAATCCTCCACAATCTGAACTCCACAGCCCAATTACAAGGAAATACGGTATCCTTTCTACGACTGGTTAGCAGTTTGAGCCGACTGTCAAAGATCTACAAATGACAGCCACAGTGTTGCCAGGTCCTTTTTTTGTTTTACCCCAAGTCTGATATCATTTTACCCTAGATTTACAGTTAAATGAAAAAAATTACCCTAAATTTTTTAATTCGCGTTCCTTCACTGTCGAAAACATTTACGCCATTTTACTCAGTAATCACAGTATCGTGCGTACACGCCAAGCGAGCAGGATACAAAGTACTTTGCGATAGTCTTGTGTAGTTAGCGAACGAACTAGGTCGTGAGAGCGCTCTCATAGATGAACTACGCGAATTAGTTCCCTCATTCTCCGATCCGCAGTTCGTTAGTTCGTCAGTTCGTGACCGAATGAGCGAGGATGGCGTCAACCGAACTAATACACGAAACAAAATACAAAAAGTATTTTATATTCACTAAACTAGTTATTTATTGCAACAATAAACTTTGGTATTATTTACAATCATGATCATTTTATAAATTACCATTCAGAGGTTTTTGCTGTTTTTAAAGTCCAAAAATTGTAGGTAAAAGTAGAACATTCCATAATCTTGTCGCATGCAGTAGGAGCAAAATCAAAACGAGCGAACGATCGAACGATCTGCCTCTCTTTGATTCGAGCTGGGAGCTGACGAACTAGAAGAGCGAACTAGTTCGGTAAGGAGCGGTGAACTAAACTGAGCGATCTCAGTCGCGAACTACTATGCCCAAGACTACTTTGCGAACAAGGCGAGCGGGCAGCGGGGCAGGGTTGGTATGTAGTAATTTAAATGTGTGTTCATAAAATCTGTGAAAATCGTGAATCATGTTTAAATTTACCCTAAAATTACCCTCACCGAGTTTTTACCCTAAACATTACCCTGCTGATTAAACTTAACCCTAAATCTAGGGTAAATTACCCTAAGTTGGCACCACTGGACAGCCAGGACCAACGTGCTTTCCGACGCACGCATTACGGTCAGGGTCAGAAATCCACGAACGGACCGCGGCAAGCATAGTTTACCATGGTAACTTAGAAATTACTCAAGAAACTCAACTGCATTATTTAATGGACTTAGGAACGATTAGTTATTATTTCAACGTGGAAATATTATGACCCGTTATCATGCAATTTAATGTAAAGGTTATCGTTTGGACGTCGACAACTGGCTTCATCGACACACGGCGTGATCTCTGACGCATTTCTCTCGCTAACAATATTACAGAGGTTACATTTGTCGTAATCTTTAACATAATATTTATATCTTCGATTTACTTACTAATTAAGCGTTGACGAAACCAGTAAAGAAGGAAGAATAATGTAAGTAGGCATTTGTTAGAGTCTATTTAGGTACATACAAGTAGTAGGTAAACTGGACAAAGAAAGAAAGGCTGTTCAAAAACGTTCATTCATTAATATAAACTAGTGGTCGCCCAGTGGTCGAAATTCGACCTAAATAAAAAAGATGAGCTTTCTTCATTCATTCTCCATTTAAACTTTAAAAGGCCGTACTCGATATTTTTCTGGATCCGCTGATTAATGTGATTTCCAAGTTAAAATACTGTATTTCTATCAGTTTTAATGCACAACGTGAAAGATCATTTCTATTATGATCTAATGAATGAGCTACTTTTTTTATTGTTTACAAACCGACGACTTTTGTGTAAATTTTGTTGTAAGAGGTTTAGAATATCACATATTTACGACTTGTTTTGACGTCTACACTATACGATACGAGTATCGTGTAGACGATATTGTTTTTAATGTTGGCTACTTATATAAAAATTCAGTTCAAAATCCAGCCAATTCCTGAAATTAATATTAAATGGCAGTAAATAATCATTTAAACAAAATAAATCTCGCATTGTAATACTTGCAAAATAAGAAAGTAGCTCATTCATTTCACAACAATTGAAACAATATTTCATGTTGTGCATAAAAAATCATGGCAATACAGTATTTTAACTGTAAAAGTACACCCGTAAAATCAGCGAATTCGACAAAATTTCGTAGACGGCCTCTTAACTGTGCCAGAATCATCCTCCTCCGTCCGTGTAACTTCCGTATAAAGGAGTACAAAGTTTTTGCTTCACATATTAACGGAAAGATACTCAAAATTAAACTAAAGATCTGAATATACACCTATAATAAAATAGCAATACGGTTCTGAAACAAAGGTTAATAAAAAATCAAACCTAAAAAACAGTGGCTAAAACGGCTCTTATCCATGCCTGGTAAATCTTCTGTCATTCTTGTCACGTCAATCGATTTCAGTTCAGTTCAATGTTCAAGAGTTGACATTGACAGTTGGCGTATTGCCGTCGGCGGAGTTGATCGAGTGCAAATTAAATAAATTTATTAATAAAAAAACGTATTTATTCTACCAACAGCGGTAGTATATAAATCAGCGTATTATGGACTCGGAAGATAAACGCGCCGAAGGTTGGAAGTACCTCAACAAGCAGTATTTTGGTGATGGTTAGTGAAAACTCTTGTTTCGCGAATTCCGTTGGAGAATTTAGCAGTAGTTTACATGCTGTCGTCACAAGGACACTCATATTTCCTATGGCGACGAGTTCGTAACATCCAGTTTATTAGAACGTGTATCATAACGAGGTTTTTTGCTAAAAACGAGTGACTGCTTGGGTGTTGGTTAACCAATTTAATTCAACTTAGTGATGGGTTATTATCAGTAAGATAACTGTCATAATAGAATTAACGTGTCAAGCATATCTATCGACACGCTTGAAATTGTATTAGAATAGTATGGAACATTGTTATGAAGAGTTAAAATGTCAGATAAGAAGTAACATCTTTAAACTATACATAAGAATAGATAAGCAAATCCTAAGCACATAATCCAATTGGAATTTATTTCATAAATAAATATTATTTACGTGAAATAAATTCACATTTAAAAGTCTGATATCATAAACTAAATGAACAATTATTTAACAGGCTCCATGGCTCAACTAATTCAAAAACAGAAATCACATATGTTCTTCCCAGATTAGAGGCACAGATCATCACACATTCCGCCTCAAAGGTACTGCAGAAGATATACTGGCAGCAAAGACAAGATAACTCACAATCAATTTTATTTTAATATCCATTTGATGTATTGTTGTCAACTCTATGACCTATGAAATAACTCACTGACCTTGTTGGAACATTTATTGATTTTATATTCATAATCATGTTGAGTGGATGAACAAGCAATGTGTTGTTGCTTTAAAATGGCAACCAACTAGCATTTCTTTGTATTAGAATGTTGATATTTAGACCTGCATCCTAATTGCGAAATGCACAATTTATCAGAATCTGAATGGGATTGAAGATTATTTCTAAACCATTGCGTCATTTGTTCGAATAATTTGTCGGCTCAGCAACGTAAATAACGCAATTAATGTTGTTTAACTATGAATATTAAACCAATTCCTACCAATAAAAAGTTCCGCAATTACCCCCCTGTTTAGGCAATAATTTTAAAATTATATCTTAAACAGATACTGATTTCTTTTCACAAGAAAAACAAAAATTTAACTAATGGTTTTTGTAGACCTCTGCCCAGCTAGTTTCATAGAAATTATATCAATCAAGGAATAATGATACCAGCAGTCAATATGGATGGCAAAACATTTACATAGACTATCAAGCCTATCATAAAACTAAGCATAAACAAGTAGTTATTGATGATAACCTCCTGTAATACCTAGAGGTATCACATGTTTGATTGTAAACAGACTCTGTACACACTGCTATATTAATAGATAAAAATAGCCCTCTTTTTACATGAATCATGTTTTGCTTTAGCATTTTTATGTTATCTGAAGAATAAATGTCTAGTATAGTAATTATTGTTGCTAAAATAATAATATAGAAGATATTTTTTTGTGGTGCCGTGTGACAAGTAATTATCTTAGACTAGTAACATAAGTAATAATTAACACTGTATTTACTTAAAACTATACATACATAAGCAGCGTCAGCTTATGTTTTATTCTTTATGTTCTATGTGTTTCTTCCCATAAGGCAAAAACTACAGAATGTCATATGCTGACATACTCCTTTTGTTTCTTTATACTGCTTTTGTTTCTTACATACTCCTTCTATTTCTTACATTCATACATCATCATTATCAACATGTGTCTAGCTTTTTCCCAACTGCAGTCAAACCATTGTCGGATTACATTGTTTTGTACACCGTGTGGTGCCGGACGTAAAGAATAACACCACCCCATTTCTTCCCGTGGGTGTCGTAAAAGGCGACTAAGGGACTTACTAGGGAATGGGCAGCAGCGTTCTCTATGCATTTTGCCACCATACTGCGATCGCCAACCCGCCTGCCAAGCGTGGCGATTATGGCAAAGCTCCCCAAATTGGGGGAGGCCTAAGTCCAGCAGTGGACGTCTTACGGCTGAAATGATGATGATGATGATGATGTACATTCATACATCTGCATGCCTAGCATGACCATCGTAGAAAGGGGTTTGTCGACGGAAGAAAAGACAAAGTGACAGTTCGTTTCTCAAATTTTCTAAAGAGCTGTGTTTATTCTTCATAGAAATGAAAGCGGCATGCTAAGCCTGCATAAAACGGTACAATTTTGTCTATTCTTCTGTCGACAAAACCCGTTTCTATGCTGGCGTGGCATGACAGTTCTATCGCTATTCTACCAAGAATAGACAAAATTCTTTCTATGGTGGTCATGCTACGCGTGCAGGTCATAATTACTTAAAATCATGATTAATAAAAATTAGTTTATGGTTTTGTAACTTTTCTTAGATTACCCAACTTTACTCAACGTGACTTTTCTTAGGCTGCAAATGGTGTCTCATTTGCAAGAAGTCAATTTCTACTAGTTATCATGAATCTGTTTATACGGTCGGCATAAACATAATAGTATAATCAGCCTATAACACTCCCACTGCTGGGACACAATGAGTAATAAAACAAAAATTGGAGTTGAGATAATTATCTTTCACCACTGAGCAGGTTAGATTGAGTACCTATAGTAGTGGCACTTGTCAATCAATGCAGTACAAACATAAGCTCAATCAGCCTATGATGTCCCACTCATAGGACACAGGCCGCTTCTCTATGAGAGGGAGTAGGCCATAGTCCATAACGCGATCCCAGTGCGGGTTGGTAGACTAGTAGTATGTCTTAAGACTTCGAAATTTTCGTTCTAGGACATTTTCACATTAGTTTTCTCACTATATTTTTCTTCACCATTTTGAGTATGCTGGTGCCTAACACACAAAGTTAAACGAATATCTGGGTTCGAGCCTAAGACATAATACTCGGTAGTCGCGGCAGTTACCATTAGGCCACCGGTGTTCTCACTGAACCAAAACAATGCAATATTAATCAATTAAATAATAGAAAAGTCACAAGTCAAAGTGTTGATCGTGTTACATAACAGTCACATCACAAGACGCAGGCTCATAACTTGAAATAACTACACCGACCACCTATGCTTCTAAATGTATAACTTACCTAAAATGTATTGAAATTAAAACGTCTTTTTCTTCTTCCTCAGGTGAACGAGCTAACTATGTGAACATACCACATGTAATCGCGATGGTCGGCTTGCCCGCCCGCGGCAAGACATACATCTCCAAGAAATTATCCAGATACCTTAACTGGATAGGAATTAACACTAGAGGTAAGTTGTACTCCTTTCTTCTTCTGTTTAAATCTATTCCTATATCAAAAGCTGAATTTACTACGCCTTCAATCTCTGAGGTAAGACTATCCCAGTAACATCAAAATTAGGCGTATCTTACCCTTCGAAACTAAACCTTATTCCATGCTAACAGAAAGACCTCTTTCTATTGCCATGGAATAAGGTGGCGGTGTTGGTGGATGCTAGCCAGTTAATAGTTTCTAATGGGCGTATTCATCTTAATGATCCTTTGTTTGCATTATTTGATAAGCATTTGTCGCGTGTCTGATGGCATACTGACAAGTCTAGACCCGGGTACTCGTTTCTGGACTGACTTCAATCTTACAGTTACGAAGCGACGCGCGCTTTACTTTTGGTAACCAAGTGTACAAACACGCTGTGAAATTGTGCGAGAAAACGACCGTAACAAGTTGACTGACAGTCGGATGGATAACGAAGTGACCTTAAGAGTTCATTTTTTCCCTTTGAGGTACTGTACCCTAGATATGAACAAAAAGTGAAGCGTCTGGTATCTGATTTAGACAGAATTCGCACGGACGTAATAAGATCGCAGCGGGATTTTATTGTGCACTGGATTTTCAACTCGGGCTCTTAACCGAGCATTAAAAGTCCAAAGAGTGCATCCTTTTTTTTTTTTTTTTTTGGATGGGAAATCATCAAATGACTTCTCCCGCTCTGGGCGGAGCGGGAGGGCGTGTCAGACTTTTACTGACTAAAACCCACCCGTGTTCCTTCAGTTGCCCAGTGCCGGGGCCACGGTATCTCTTTTGAACAATCACGCGACCCCGGCAGGCACCGGTCCTAGCAGACCCCTTCACTGCTGCTGACATCTCTTTGAGGCGCGCGTGGAACACTACGCGCCGTCGACCCGAGCTTGGTCCTTACCGGGCGGCGAGCTACCCATTGCTCGACGCCCGCAAGCTCGCGCCTACGGTGGCCGGGAGTCCGCAATCGACTCCCGACGCCCGGGGCGTCTCCTCCTGCGGCGGCTAGGGACGTGAGGGCGCAGAGACTGCCACTCCCTCACGCGCTCCGCCTCCTCCTTCACGAGCATTACTGCTTCGCAGAAGGAGGTGACGGCTTCCCATGCCCTCTCGCTCCGTACCATGGCTCGCACCAGGGCCGGACGCGAGAGGTCGCCGCATCCTAACGTGTCGAAAAAAACATACTGTTCGATTTTCAACTCTATACGTTAAGCAGTGCGTGCGCATTTTGCATGCAAATACTTCGCCGCGGTCGTCCTGACGATAAAACTACACCCAGCCCATGCGCATCCTATGCTCGTCAGGGCTACTAGCATCTTGCTAACATATTGCTACTGATACGAAAGAAAACAAATTGAATATTTCCTAGACCTTCCATAGGAAGTATCCTCTCAGCCAGAGGGAGTGGGGCATAAACTACCACGCGGGCCCAGTGCGGTTTGATAGATGTCACATGTCTTCGATTTTTTAGTTCTAGGACATGCTGGATTCCTTACCATGTTTTCCTTCGCCGTTGTGAGAGCAGTGGTGATGAAATAATTTTCACAAAGTAAAGTGCGTATCGTCTCATAATGTCAAACTCTCAAAATGACAATCAGACGCAAAATGTCCACTTCTCAGAATGTCAACTTCTTAGAATGTCAAATTCGCATAATGTCAATTTCTTGAAATGTCGAATTCTCACAATTACAAATTCGCAAAAAAAATCTGTAGTCTTTAAAAACAAAATATTAAAATTTATAATCAATACCTACACTGTATAGTGTGTCACCTTAAACATATACAAAAAAAAAAAAAAAAACACCATAATCAAAATCACGAAAAACTTACCTACAATAGAATATTATACATATTGATTATAAATTTTAATATTTTATTTTTAAAGTCTACAGATATTTTTAAACCTACCTTAATATTATATGTCCCTTTGTATACCTAGCTTTACTTATCACCATATTCAAAACACCTTGTTAAAGTAGACACTACGCGGAGTTGTCACTAAGCGAATTTACCATTTTCAGAAGTTGACGTCGTGAGAAGTTGACATTATGCGAATTTGTCATTGTGAGAATTCGACATTTTGAGAAATTGGCATTATGCGAATTTAACATTCTAAGAAGTTGACATTCTGAGAAGTGGACATTTTGCGTCTGGTTGTCATTCTGAGAGTTTGACATTATGAGATGATACGGTAAAGTGCCTGCCTGGGTTCAAACCCACGACCTACAACTCGTAAGTTGGGGCACATACCACTGGGCCACCACTGTTCAATAGTAGCCAATCTGCAAGCCCTAATTAATTTAAATTGAGTTTTGAATAGGTTACGCTAACGGGTTGTGCAGTGAATGCAGGCACGCGATGATAAATAAATGCGGTATTGTGGACTGTTTCGCGTTATTATCGTCGAGCTCGTAATTTCTTTGCCACCCTTTTTTTTTAGGGTTCCGCACCTCAAAAGGAAAAAGCGGAACCCTTATAGGATCACTTTGTTGTCCGTCCGTCCGTCCGTCCGTCCGTCCGTCCGTCCGTCTGTCAAGACCCTTTTTCTCAGGAATGTGTGGAGGTATCAAGCTGAAATTCATATCAAATACTCAAATCTACTGTCTCTTGAAGCTGTGAAAAAATCAAACTTCTAAACTAACGCAATCAAAAGATATAGCCGTTTATGCCGCAAATTTCCGCAAATTTTCGAAACTCGCAAGGGAATCAAAACCTAAAGGGTACTCCCAGTCTATCTAGAATTTTGAAATTTGGTACGAAGCAACGTCTTATAGCACAGATAAAGGAAAAATTGCGAAAACCATAAATTTTTAGTTACATGATATAATAAAAAATAAAATAAAATTTTAAACTTTATACCTACAGGTTTGTACGGAACCCTCGGTGCGCGAGTCCGACTCGCACTTGGCCGGTTTTTTGTGAGTGGGAAGTCATCAAATGACGTCTCCCGCTCTGCGTGGATCGGAATGGCGTGTCAGACTTTTACTGACTAAAACCCACTGTGTTCCTTCAGTTGCCTTTGCCAGGGCCACGGTAACTCTTTCGAACAAATCCGCGACCCTGGCAGGTTCTTTGTCACCCTTTTTTTTTTTTGTATGGGAAATCATCAAATGACTTCTCCCGCTCTGGGCGGAGCGGGAGGTCGTGCCAGACTTTTACTGACTAAAACCCACCCGTGTTCCTTCAGTTGCGCATTTGCCAGGGTCACGGTATCTCTTTCGAACAAAAGGTTGAATTCCACTTCACGTCATGAAATAAAAACATCTATTTGTCTATGTGGCAGTTAAACATTTTCAACCATAGTGATTTTTTTTAAATTTACATGAATGTCTTTATTTATGGAATGTTTTTGCCCTGCCGCCGTCGTGCGATGTTTTTACATAGTATAAAATGAAGTTGCATTTCGTTTGTATACGCTTAAATCTTTTAAACTACGCAACGTATTATATGCGGTTTTCATCAATGATTCAAGAGGAAGGTTTATATGTATAACACGCGGCCGAATCCGCTGACAAATGCTAGTGAATAATAATTGTGTCATTCTGTTCCAAAAACGGCAGCCTGGGAATTGTCAAAAGAGGTTAATCAATTACGAGGCCGACGATACCTACATAAGTTGAAGGACATTAAAAATTACACACACGAGCCACGTCAGTACATAATGCTCCGTTATATCAACAAGTACGTTCTACCTGCATTGACGTAGAAGATAGCCTGTGCTAAGTAATTAACTCGTTTCCAAGCTACGTGTACTTGACAAACTAATCGATAACCACATAAACACACGCATTTTTCCACGAGACAGCCAGAACCAAGACTGGGTTCGCACGGCCACACATCAAACTATACATTTCCAGTATTAGCTGACACCTCATTATACGAAAAGCCTATACAATGCGAGGTCAGCTAAAACTGGAAATGAATAGCTTTTTTTTTTATGGGAAATCATTGACCGCTATCGACTCCCGACGCCCGGGGCGTCTGCTCCTGCGGCGGCTAGGGACGTGAGGGCGCAGAGACTGACACTCCCTCACGCGCCCCGCCTCCTCCTTCGCGAGCATTAATGCTTCACAGAAGGAGGTGACGGCTTCCCATGCCCTCTCGCTCCGTACCATGGCTCGCACCAAGGCCGGACGCGAGAGGTCGCCGCTGCCAATCGCATCCACGAGGACACGGCGTTGCTCCGCCCAGGCAGGGCACACCTCCACCGTATGCTCCACCGTGTCCTCCAGACGATCGTCGCAATGGAAACACCCGGGCGTTTCCTCCCGCTTTATCCTGAATTGGAACCCACCGAAGCACCCATGCCCGGTGAGAACCTGCGTCAGGCGGAAGGTGAAGACGCCGTGGCGCCTCTCTATCCACTCTTCAAGAAATGTATAGCTTGACCTGTAACCGTGCGTACAAATAGAGTCATCATTTGCCTAGCCTTTCCTGGGTGCAGCTAAATATCAGTATATTACGTGAAGCGACTACCTATCTGAGCTCCATAACCCATTGGGTATTACATCACCCTTTTGTAAAACTGTTTGTCAGACTTACGGGCTTCTGACGACCCGTAACAACTGTCAAAGAATCCAATAATGACAGCTGGGACTAATGGCTTAACGTGCTCCTGGAGGCACAGAAGGGTCTTGGTATGTCAAGATGGTCACCCATCCACCGAGCACCCGCGGCAAGCGTAGCTTAACCTGACCGATAGATTCGTGCGGCTGTTATTACTCGAGTCACGAGCCTCAGGTACAAATAGAGTAACGGTTAAAATAAAATATTGCAAACGTTCAATTCTGAAATAGGTATGCAGTCGAGTCCTATTTAATTATTCCTAATTCCTAGTAGAGCGCTGGCCGCAACGTAATGTCCGCAGTTTACTGTAAAATGATGTCACTGACACGTTATTTAAGAAAGTTTGTGTGGTTTCTTAGAGAATATTTTTTGACGTGCGTCAGGGATGACACACACCGCCTTACGCAGGTCCCGGGCATGGCTGCTTCGGAAGGTTCCTGTTCAGGATAACCTGGGAGGAAACACCCGGATGTTACCACTTTGTGGATCGCCTAGGACACGGTGGGGGTGTGCCCTGCCTGGGCGGAGCACCGCCGTGTCTTCGTGAAGGCGATTGGCGGCGACGATCTCTCGTGGTACGTCATGGTACGGAGTGAGAGGGCATGGGAAGCCGTCACCTCCTTTTGCAAAGCATTACCTTATGCTCGCGAAGGAGGAGGCGGAGTGCTTGAGGGAGAGGCAATCTATGTGCCCTCACGCCCCTACCTACCCAGGAGACGCCCCGGGCGTCGGTAGTCCATTGCGGACTTCCGGCCACCGTAGGAGGCTAGGAGCGGACTTTCGGGCGGCGAGAAATGGGTAGCAAGAGATGTCAGCAAAATTGAAGAGGTCCTCTAGGAGGACCGATGCCTGCCAGGGTCAAGGAGTTGTTCGAAAAAGTTACGGTGGCCCTGGCATAGGCAACTCTATAGAATAGTTTCTACAACTTTTATAACATTTTCGTTAATATCGTTTTAACTTTCATCAACATACACAAAGCAATTACAAATAATTACTTTGTTTAAATTACCGCGCCCTGTCGCCTGCCCGCCATTATGTAATTATACTTTTTAAATTCCATGTTGTACCGCACCGGTAATAATTGATACATCCTTATCACAATTGTATGCTATTGGACTATCAAAAAATCTTACACTTGGTTTGATGTAGTATGCTGCCAAAAACGTAATGCAGATATAAATAATAATACACATATTTCTACAAGCGGACTTCTTAATTAAGAAGATTTAAAAATAGGTTTCTCTTTGCCGCCATAACGATAATCAATCGATTTAAACATTTCCGTGACACAGGCTAAGTTAAATGAAATTAATATATTGTACTTTTGAGGAGCAGACCATATTAAATTTAATATCCATATAGTCACCCCAATATACTGTTTTCACTGTACAAGG
Organism: Aporophyla nigra; assembly: GCA_947507805.1. Lineage (NCBI taxonomy): Eukaryota > Metazoa > Arthropoda > Insecta > Lepidoptera > Noctuidae > Aporophyla > Aporophyla nigra. The sequence goes on along the minus strand of OX382305.1, from coordinate 2,491,188 downwards.
GGACACACCAGAGCTACCTCTCCTTTGAAAGAAAGGGATGGACCGTAGTCACCACGCGAGGTTGCTTGGTTTGGTGGATGTCGCACAATCTTCTTAGAAGTAGTACATGCCGGTTTCATAACAGCACGCCTTGTATCTCCGAAGGTTTGGTCAGTGATGTACCTACCTATAGTACACCCACATTTCGCCAGTTATGTTTAAGTCCCATGTAATAGAGGGCGAGCCTATTGCCATCAACCGGGTACCAATCCAGACCCCGGACTGCTACTGAGAAATTGCAGATAGAAAAACTAAATAACACTTTTTCCGACCCGGGGATCGAACCCTCGACCTTTTGCTCAGCAGTAGCGCTTGCTACCAGTAGACCAACGAGGCAGTCATGCCGGCTTCCTCATGATGTATTCCTTCACCTTTGCGAGAGGAATATGTCCCAGTGGGAACAACTTACAAGTTGCATGTTCCTTAATTGCAACATTCAATACTAAACGTTTTTCACATTTTGATTGCAGTATTCAACCTAGGCGAATACAGGCGGCATGCGACGACCGCATACACCAGCCATGAGTTCTTCCGCGCAGACAACAAGGAAGCTATGGCGATACGGCAGCAGTGTGCGCTGGACGCCCTGCATGATGTCTGCGAGTGGCTCGTGAAGGGCGGCGAGGTCGCTGTGAGTATATACCATCAATTATTACAAGTCCCAACTTCCCAAGCCAGTTGAGATAAAAGAGTTCTGGCATTTGGGGTCTACAATTCCCTTAACATGAAATTCGTGGTTCTGGCCGAAGTTACGGTCTACTCCGTATCACTGACGGAGATAAGACTAGTTCGGATTCTTCAGATAACGAAGTAAAGTTCGTTTTTTAATCCCAGATACTAATCTGAACCGATTCCGACTGTTTAGCACCATCCTATTTCTTCCTGTGGGTGTGGTAAGAGGCGACTAAACGAGTAGAAAATGGGCAGCAGCGTTCTCTATGCATTTTACCACCATACTGCGATCACCAACCCGCCTGCCAAGCGTGGCGATTTTGGCAAATTACCCCAAATTAGGGAAAGCCTATATCCAGGAGTCGACGTGATATCTTTCGACTGTAATTATTTTGATACTGCTGGGTCTAGGTCATATTTCTTACATGTGAATATAAATAATAAAATTTGCCAAACCAAATTAAACCCTATTCCCATAACTCAAAAATCTTCTTTCTCCAGGTGTTCGACGCGACGAACTCGACGCTCGACCGGCGGCGTATGATCCGCGACATCGTGGTCCACAAGATGGGCTTCAAGCTCTTCTTTGTGGAGTCCATATGTGATGACCCTAGGATTATCGAACAGAATATTATGGTGAGGTATATGAATAGGGCAGGTTTTTACTCGCTACCATATACAGGGTAGGGACATTGACGTGCACACTGAAATCAAGAATTCAGCACATGATTCTAGAAGCGTAGAAAATTTTCCTCGATTATAAAAAAGTTAAGAGCGTTTATCTAGAGCGGGCTGGCAACGTCGCCCTATAAGTAGTTTCATGATTATCTTATTAAGTTTGAATCAAAGTACTTTTTTTTTCAGACATGCATTTGTCACTTTGTTATTTATAAGTTAATATGCTATTTTTACACGTATTTTCATGAATAAAAATCGACATTATTGTCAATTATTTTAAATTTGAGAGAAAATGTTAAAAATAATTATAAATACTAACATGCTTGGCTGAAAAACAATTGTAGTTTTATTTATATTTAATAAAATAATCACGAAAAACCAATAGAACTGCGACGTTGCCAGCGGCGCGGGATGAACGCTCTTAACAGCTTTTTCATAGAAAAATGCATGGAATACCTTTTTTTTAAAAAAATCACCGACTTAAAGTTTCAAGTCCTGCGTTGAATTTTTTTGCGCAGGTGATTCTGGTTCTGAATTCACGCTAACAGTTAGCGCGTTGATATCTGCACCCTGTATTTAAAATTCTAAATTACAAGACCGAAAAACCACTAAACAGACACAAAATCTAACCGTTCCCTCTCTTTACAGGAAGTCAAAGTGAGCAGTCCAGACTACACAAACATTCAGAACACAGACAATGTCCTCAACGACTTCCTCCTCCGGATAGAGCATTATAAAGAGAAATACGAACCTCTGGACGAAAGCATGGAGTCAGAATACAGTTATATGAAGATCTATGACACCGGGGAAAAAGTCGTGGTCCACAAACATGAGGGCCACATTCAGAGCCGGATTGTTTATTATTTGATGAATATACATATCGTGCCTAGGACTATATACTTGACTAGGGTGAGTGGTTTTGGAGTTTCATTTTGTTTTTCAGGTGCACCTACAGATGTTTTTTTATTTTTATTAAAAAACAATGAAAACTACAAACAATATTGTCGTGTTGTCCCGTGTGGTGCCGGACGTAAAGAATTGCAGCATCCCATTTCTTCCCGTGGGTGTCGTAAAAGGCGACTAAGGGACTTACTAGAGAATGAACAACAGTGTTCTCTATGCATTTTACCACTGTACTACGATCGCCAAATCCTACGTTATGTCCAGCTGTGGACCTCTTACGGCTGAAATGATGATTGTCGCATTAAACGCGGAAAAACGCTCTCGTTCACTGCGGAATTAATTATTGTTCTTTATCTGCTACAAATGTTTTTGCAAACACCCTTAGGCTTATATTATAATTATGAGTAACTGGAGATTGACTGAAGAATTGATTTACTCTTTGAATAAAATAATTAAGTTATTCGCTAAACAAACGTAGTCATTCGCATTCGTTAATTTAGATACGAATACAAGGTCTTTCTTTTATGAAGTAGCGAAACTTTACAGAAGGGTATACGTCGGTACCAAATAACATTTAATCAGGCATTATTTTGGTATCACAATAAATAACACGCTATTTTGTTATTATTTCAATATCTGACATATTTGTTCGAAGTCGCAAAGGCCCGTAGGACGCTTTTAACCCGTTAGGAAAAATCATGGATACTATCAGAAAGAGCCCCGTCTGAACTATAAAAAATTAGTTATGACCCGCTAAAGTGCGGTGTACTAACAGTGCCATTCTCGTCCGAAACGGGTTAAGGAATTGCGGCACCTTTATTAATTTTACCAAACTACCCTCTAAAACATCACTATATTCTACAAAAACCTTTAAATTTCTAGCATGGTGAAAGCACACACAACATAGTAGGTCGTATCGGCGGCGACAGTGATCTGTCGGCGCGAGGGCGGCAGTACGCCAAGGGGCTCGCCAACTACATAGACCAGCAGCAGATCCCAGGGCTCCGCGTGTGGACCTCGTGGATGAAGAGGGCCATACAGACCGTCAAGGATGTGAAGGCGCCGCAGGAGAGGTGGAAGGCTCTTAACGAAATTGATGCGGTAAGATTTTATTTTGACTGTGCTTATGCTACGTTACAATAAAAAAACGTAAATTTTTTCTTTACCAATATCTCTTCTTTTTTTTTTTTTGTTAGTTTTTTTGCAGCCTGCATTATATTTCCTATTGACTGATCTCCTGATATATCAGTCAATGAGTAAAACAATCAAATGGTGAAGACATTTAAATACGATCAAAAATAGATACATACTTTAAAAAATTGGGACTGCCACTTTTAAGTTGCACCAAGTTCCACTTACGAAAATATTTTAATGCATTTTTTGGACTCTGCATGGTTTGAAACATAATAATATCGAGAGTTAATTATGTGTTGATTATATTTTCTTTTAACATAATTAAACACATCCGCCATTCCCAATTCCAGGGCATATGTGAAGAGATGACATACGCAGAAATTCAACAAAAATACCCATCAGACTTCAACGCTCGTGACGCCAACAAGTTCGCGTACCGCTACCCTCGCGGGGAGAGCTATGAAGACCTGGTGGCACGCTTAGAGCCTGTCATCATGGAGCTGGAGAGGCAAGGGAACGTACTGGTGGTGTCGCACCAGGCCGTCATGAGGTGCCTGCTGGCTTATTTCCTGGACAAGTCCGCTGGTAAGATCCTGTCGTTTCTAAGTCTTAGCCAATCTACCATGTGAAAATCTTACCGTGAGAGCTCACTTCAAGCTGTCCCTAGCCTTTTCCCAACTATATACATATGTTATGAATAGCATTATTTTACATCAGGAGACTGTTTATCTGACTTCCACAACTCGGTAGCTGGGTATTACGATACCTCGTTTTAAGACTGGTGGTCAGTCTTTCGGACTTCTGTCGACCCGTAACGACTGTCATAGATCTACGAACGTCAGGCGGGACAGAGGGACTTTAATATCTTATGTAGAGATAGTCAGGGTCACCCATCCATGGACCAACCGAAGCAGGCGTAGCTTAACCTGGCCGTTGGAACCGTGCGGCCGTAATTACTAAGCCATAATCAGGTGGAATGAGATGTCGAGCTCACTTCACTGCAGCTTTCACGTTGAGATTTGTGCATTTGAAAAGACCGGCAGGAGTTATCACTGAGAATTATCAAATTATTTGAAGATAGAATTCAGATTTCCTGTAGGTTATTCAGTCTCAGATCAGTTCATCTGTCAGTCACCTTTTATAAGACGAAAACTTTTAGGAATCGACCAGTGACAAATGTCTCAGCTCTGTCCGGAGGTCCTTTCACCCATTGACCCTTTGCCTAGAACTTCGCTTACTAGGAATGAGATGACACCTTTATTCTCTTTCTTTCTTCTTCTCGTGAGTCTGTCACCCACTTCAGTTTACAACCAGTGAGTCCTCCAAGCATTACTCATTGACACTAACGTTCCCTTGGCCCACAGAAGAGCTGCCATACCTGCACGTCCCCCTACACACGGTGATCAAGCTGACACCAGTAGCGTATGGATGCCGCGAAGAACACATCAAGTTGTCTGTCCCCGCCGTCGACACGCACCGACCTAAACCTTCTGTAAGTATGACATGTGAATGTCCTTTGTTTGGCCTCGGCTGAGGACGTAGAACAAACTAGTTAGGCCTCCATTGAGGACGTAGATCAAACCAGTTACGCCTCGGTTGAGGACGTAGAACGAAGTAGTTATGCCATGATTGAGAAAGTAGAACGAACTACTTAGGCCTCAGTTGAGGACATAGAACGAACTAGTTAGACTTCGGTTGAGGACGTAGAACGAATTAGTTAGACCTCGGTTGAGGACATAGAACGAAGTAGGTAATGCCTCGAATGAGGACGTAGAACGAACTAGTAAGGCCTCAGCTGAGGACGTAGAACGAACTAGTTAGGCCTCATTGTTAGGTAAGAAATCTGCGGCGTAAAATGAACTATTTAATAGTCATTTGATGTAAAATGAATTCATTAGACTTATAATAAAATTATGTCGCCCTATTGTACAAGAGAACAGTAAAATGCACAAAGTGTAAATGTACACCGATGACCTGAGTTAAAAGAGTTAACATTCATGGAGGAGCCGAAACCAAAGTGTACATGTGCACGGAGTACCCGAGTTATATTATCTTATGAACAAATAGTTTGGTTAGACACCTGATAATAGAATAGGTAGTACATTCACATAATATCTATTATGTCACAACCAGTTAATCCTGCTCGATAGGTGGCTCACCTCGCACAGCTAAACACACTTTAACGCAAAACGGTTCATTACTATAACTAAAAAGTCCGATGCTAAAGTCATAAATGAAAAGTTATATTTAAAATAAAATGAAAGTTTTCTACCTGATAACTTCTGAGTGGCAAAAAATGAAATAGAATACACATATCATAAAATTTGGTACTTTTATCTTATTAAATTCTGTGATACAATATTTCTTGATCATAAAATTTCTATAAAATTCATTTGACTTTTTCTTCTACATAAATCATTATTTCTTCATAAAAAATCTGAATTACTCCTAAATAGTAATATCAGACCATCAAAATCATAAAAAAAATTAAACATTTTTTTATATTAAAAAGCAATTTATTTGACAGGACGACGAAGATGCGGCTGAGATCCAAGTACGCAATGTTTGAAGCATGAGCTAGCATAGATGCATAGATAGCATGGGTGTAGTATAGATGTTGTTGTGAAAACCCGTAATTTATCGCGCACTTACTTAGTGATAACATTTGAGAGGTTTTGCAGATCTTCGACGATACATCTACTGGTTTTTCTAGACCAAGGCAGTTCGTATACAAAAGGCAGCTATGGAAAAGTAAATCGTTTCAAGTAGTGTCAATAACAAAAGGCATAGACAACAACCCGCCATGATGCAATTTTTTTTAATAAACGTAGAAGTTCTGAAGGTGGCCCGCGAAATTTATATTTTCTTCTTCTTTATAGTTTTTTCTAATTTGCAGGTCAGTAACAAGTTGTATGTTGATCTAAATATGTTTCGTTTATTTATAAAATTATAATAATATATTTCTGATTTTAACCTAAATAATAATATGCGAGGCAAAACCCCTTTTACGAAAATTACGCGGATGGAGGAATAAAACATTTGGAACTGTAAAATTTTATATGGAGAGAAATTGCAGAAAGCTAATATTTTAATATAATAATGCATTACAAATATATTAAGTTTGAAATGAATTACGGCCGAATTTGGCAACCACTAATTGTTATAATTCTTTATAAATAAAAATATGGCTAATATTTGTTGAATTATATTTTAATCTAATCTTTAAAATTGAATGACTATTTCATGAAATAATATATAAATGGGATAATATGTACTTAGAGGATTCTAATGATGATTTAAATGATTATTATTCTGTAGATACATACTTGTTACTGTCGTGAATCATTTTTTGGTCAACATACAACCTGAAACTGTCCTACAAATTGCAACGAAACTTAAGTAAATTTAGAATTCGCGGGCTACCTTAGCGCAGATCCCCGTACGAATACATTGTTCAGACAGAGGTAGGTTAGGCAGGTTCAGGGTCAAGCAGACAGGTGGCGAGCTGTTGACGGTATTATAATTCATGTCAGTTAATAACTGTCAACTGACTGTCCGCGCCCTCTAACGCCTCTGTCCGAACAACGCATGGTTGCTTATTGTGGATAAAACGGATCATTTTGTAAGAATTAAGGTCGACTCGGGGAAGACCGTCGGGCGGATAGGACCGTACATTAAGCAATACGACGAATTCTGAATAGCTACAACAAAGCCAACCCAAGAAACAAAAACTTTAAACTGGTAGTTAGTAGTCTTAAGCTTTAATCTTGGGTTGGCTTTGTTGTAGCTATTCAGAGTTCGTCGTATTGCTTAATGTACGGTCCTATCCGCCCGACGGTCTTCCCCGAGTCGACCTTAAAGATGGCATCCGATGGGGCCCTCCAATCTTGTAGTACTTAGGTCCGCAGTTCATCTATTTAGTTGACGTTTCACACGCCGTCTTCCAGTACTTCTTTTATGATGGGCGGTATAGTTTTACTTTAAGTTTGACATCCAGATGTGATTGATTTAAGACAACTCTATTTTTGGAGTATCCTCTATCTTCCTGTTTTACTTTGAGGTCGTTAAAAATTCGCATAGTAATAGACACGCCGACGCGACGATTTATGGATTTTTACAGCAACATGGTTTGACACTTTTTTTGCCGGGAAAAGTGACAGTTGACAGGTGGTGGTCTGTGTGTTTTGCTTGTGGCGGAGGTGGAGATTTTTTTTTATAAATAAAAACGTGTTTATTGTTGCGTTCAAAATTATGTGTGTTTATTCTTTTGGATATTTATACGTATATGTATTTATTGGTAAAGGTGGTTTATATTGTGCCAGTATTCCCCATATTGGTGCCACACCATACCGTTCTTTCCCCGTTCCTTTCCCTATTGGGGTTCAGCAGAAGTCATCGTGATACCAGCACAAATCAGACCAGTTGAAATTCACTGAGAGCACTCAGATTTTGGGTTGAAGATTAGGTAATATGAAAACCTATAAATGTATTAAAAAGATTAGTCGATCATAGACGTCAAACAAATAGAAATCATAGTAAGCATTCTATCTGCGAATCCTACTAACAATCATTTGAGATTTGAACCCTAGAATAGTATTTTGAATAACAAATGCATGGATTATTTCCATTGTATAAGTTTCAGACAGCCGTGGCGGTGTTAAGTTTGTGTCCTTCAATGGTGAAACGGTGTGACGGACGTGTATTATTTATTGTCAAGGTGTCGGTTAAAATAGTTAAATCCAATAGTCATTAAAATTCATTAAATAATAACAACAAATGTGTAACATTGTATGTAATGTTACAAATGATGGCCTGGCCTCTGAGGGTAGCACTAGGCTTCGGCATCTAAAACAACATAATTATTACAGACTAATTGGAGCTCGCTCACTAGGCAGCCAAGAATAGGGTAATTGACAACTATCAAAAACATAAATGAATTAATACTTATTTTAAAGATTTTACAAAAAAACGATTTTACAAAAAATACCGGGGCGAAAATAGAGAAGTAACAGGCATTTAAAGTTATTCTTCTATCCTTGTCACGCAAAACGAAAAGGGTCTAGCCGTGTACTTCCATAGGCAAGCTGCCCCCGATAGGAACCTATATCGTAACCTATGTTATATTGTAGAGGGTATTAATAGTAGTTCACCGAGTAGGTATTTTTTATTTTTTGGATTGGAAATCATCAAATGACTTCTCCCTCTGGGCGGAGCGGGAGGGCGTGTCAGACTTTTACTGACTAAAACACACCCTTGTTCCTTCAGTTGCCCATGTGCCAGGGTCACGGTATCTCTTTCGAACAATCTCGCGACCCTGGCAGGACCGAGTAGGTGTAAGCTGTATATCTTATTTAATTAAGGAGCTATTTCAAAAAAAAACTTCCGGAGACGATTTTTTTTCAAAGTGACATATCTCTGTTAATTTTAAAGCTAGGAAAATAAAACAAATTTCAGTGTTTATGGGACACTTTATAGTTTATTTACGTATACGGCAGTACAGCATATATAAATATTAAAGATATTGAGCCGTTATGTCACCTACGTGCATAGATTTTGAAGTGCAAGTCGATGGTCGGCAGAGCGCATGAATAAAATCTTTAGAGTGAAGAAACTAGGACTCACCTTGAATAAATAATAGTTTAAAAAAACTAAAAAACACGCTTCCATTGAAAACCAAACTAAAAAGTACAAAATAATGGAAAAAAAGCGTGGGGTGCTTTTTAAGGTATTTTTTAAATGATATCAGGCACCCCACGCTTTTTTTCCATTATTTTGTACTTTTTAGTTTGGTTTTCAATGGAAGCGTGTTTTTTAGTTTTTTTAAACTATTATTTATTTTCTATTTTTTAGGGTATTTCGAATTTTGAGACGTATGTCAGCGTAGTTTGTGACAGTTTTTTTGCTGTCCTGGTAACCCTGGCAAGGATAATGGCACAAATTTATGAAGTTATTGTATTGTCATCGGTCCTTGACAGGTTTGCAAAGTTTGAATGAAATCTGGTCGTTTAAAGTGGGTCAAAATCGCGCTATAAGGAGTCGGTTACAAACAAACATACAAATATACAAACATACAAATATACAAACATACAAGTGAAGCTAATATAAAGCGTGTAAAAATGGAAGGTGGATATCTGTTTTAGAAGGCCGCAGACGCCGCAGTTCTATACTAACAAATGATGTTGTTGTTAAATATGAATAATTCTAAAGAACCTAGGCAATGGTAAATCTTTCAAAAACTTACAATCAACAGACCACTGCAGGGCTAACATGACAAGGGTGAGAATGCTCATTTTGTCGATTTGTCTTCGAGTCTGTCGTCATCTCATGCCTAACTTGACTGTTAAGCTCGAGTAAACTCGAAAAACTGGAATGTGGAGTGCCATTATAGCTGTTGGCTCAATGTAGTCACAACTCGGCTTTACCCAATACAAAATAGTAGTAGTAGTAGGTAGGTACTACTACTAGTTTTGCAGCGTTGTGGCAACGCCAGGTTTAGAAGCCATAAATATTGCACTGACGCAAATATAGAGGACTAGCTTCTGCCCGCGATTTCGCCCGCGTCAAATTTCTTGGTTCCCCGACCCATCCTGTCGCTTCGAATCGCCTGCCCGTGCCAGGTGACTATATTACTGACTTTTTCTTTTTGCTCGGCTCCTAAGCATAATGTTATATAGTCTATAACCTTCCTCGAGAAATGGGCTATCCAACACTATACGTAGTTCCTGAGGTTAGTAAGTTCAAGCAAACAAACTCAACAAACAATTAAAGTAATAGTGAGCCAACCTTAAAAGGTAGACGTATGTTATCCGGAGTTTTTTTACTTTTTAAGAGGAACAATTCCGTTATACACGTTTATTGCGAAACTTTAGCCGTTTACGCAACGGAGGCTCTCAAAATGTTTCCCCGTTTTTGCAACATTTTTCATTGAGACGCCGCTTCTATTGGTCGGAGCGTAATGTTATATACCATATAAATAGGCCTCCCGCGATAAATGGTAGCCCATTTATCGCGGGAGGCCTATTTATATGGCTAGACAAGACTAAAATAATTGTTCAATTCGAACCAGTAGTTCTTAAGATTAGCGCTCTGAACCAAATAAACAAATTCTTCAGCATAATATTATGAGTATAGATTTTATACTGTTACAGTTGGTAACAAAACTCGATTGACAGAAACCTTGAATTATTTGAAAAAAGGAGCTAATTGACTTTCAATGCTGACCGTGTCAAATCAGTTAGCCATGAACATTAATCCATTGTGTCCTTATGTGTATCAGTGTGTACCCACAGGCACAGATATATGTATTTGTTCCATCAATGTCCATACACAGTTTTATTGTTTTGTCTGCACGTGCGTGATGCACATTGTACCTAAACGCCACTGTAACAAAGTCTTTTTCTCCACAGGTGATACCAGCGCCTCTCATAAAGACGCCCATGCCGCCTGTACTCAACGGTGATACCAACGGCGAACAAAGCGAGGAAAGCCAGTCGCATTAACACTATTTAAAGGACACCTTAGTTAAAGAAATAAATACATGTCCATGCTAGTTCAACAAATTAGATTAAAATGACATTTGGGTATTTTTCTTTTCTGTGTGAACGAGTTAAAAAAAACCGTATCTTGGAGGTTATCTGTGACTGTGACCTACAGTCAGTCAAGTCGACTAATTTGAGACTGATGCTAAGTGAGTTTAGATTTTTAAATTTTTAAGTCGCTTCTTTTTTTTTACAATACAAAAATACCTAAAATACGTTCACATACACTTGGCTGTAAATCACCGTTCACTCAGATTCACCGCGGGGTCACAAAATCCGGAAATTACTCATTTTCTGTTTAACAGAAATCTAAGAAACATTTCAAACTTCCCACCTCTAATTTTGTGAATACCCTCAGAGCTGCAGCGCTTTGCAGCCATTCAAAATTAGCTTCGTTTGACGTTACCCACACGGCCCACTCCGGCCCAGCGCTTAAAACGTTTACTGGCGTCAAACGCGAGTACAGCGTTCATAAAAAAGAGGCGCGAATTCTTGATAATGTGTCCCCACGGATATATATTTTTATAGGCTGTCTCGTTTTGTCTTAGTTAGATCTTATCATCCTATCATATTTTATTAATAATATTTAACTATACCTACTTATGAATTTTTACAAAGTGGCTATGTATATTAAATGTAATATTGTAAAATTATAATATTAAGTTTTATTTAAATATAAGTTTATTATAAGTGGGTCTTTGTGTTTTATTTTATTATCCACTAACTTTTGTCATCGGCTTCGCCCGTGTAGATGTAGGAAATTATTCCACGGTAACAACCATTTGGATAAAAAGTGTCTTTCAAGTTAATTTAGTTGATTTGGAGGAAATTGTCCGAATTTCCTCCAAATCTAACTGAATTAACTTGTGAAAACAGATCTCGCTAGATGCCCTAGTTTTTGAGATATAAATGTGACCAAACTTCTCTCTCTTCTCCTCTTCTTCTTCAAATTCTAGGACTGCGATGAAAAGCTTTGGGGAGAGTGGTCGCGATGTATACGATAACTAAAAAAAAAGTGAGCCGACACGGGACGCCTGGCAGATGTGAAACATCGAAATTATTTTGTAAAGATAATATTATAAAGCATAATTATTTATGAACGGAAATAAATATGGCATAATCAAAAATAACATATTAATTATATTATATGTTAATTATCAAAATTCAGACTACTCTGTACCACCCTAGTCTGAAGCACCAGCTTTCAAAAAAAAAAGGATCATCAAAATCGGTTCACCCAGTTGAAAGTTCTGAGGTAACATACATAACATCATATAGCGTGGCGATGCGTCGCCACGCCACTGCCATTCTCGCCACGCCAAAATGTAGGTTTACCCACGCCTATAGATGATTCACATGAAAAAAAATTCACCCATCTATAGGCTGACCTTAGAGCTTGTTCCCACTTCTCGGGTGTCGGATCCTTATATTAATCGGAGGTTCCAGTGGCATAGTATTTTATATGAAGCTATTCATACTTGTCGGAAACCGATTTTGTGTCGGCGCCGACAAGAAATGTCCGTATAGTCCCAGTCGCCCCCACATGGATTGCCACCAGGTGGCAATTGGGAGAAAAAAATCCCAGTTGCCACCGGGTGGCGACTGGGACCTTATTGCCCCCACTTCAAATCGCTGTACATTGCGGCGTGGATCGCCAAACCCCCTCATCACTATATTTCTTACGGCCGCGATGACGGGGTTGGCGGTCACATTTCCAATGTGGTTTTATTAGTAGATAAGTGATATTTTTTAGGGACATACAAACAAGATTTTCTTTATTGTAGTTGCTTTTAATCACTTATTATTATTAATCATAAAAACCTGGTGTAAATTCGTATCACAGAAAATCTTAGTTTTTACAATAATTATAAGTACTAGGAACAAAAGCTAGTCATCATCAGCCACAGATAATAAAATTACATATTTACAATAACTATGTTTTATCAATCAAACTACTTAAACGTAAAAATTACCTCATAATCATAAAAACTTGGTGTAAATTTGTATCACAGATAATCAAAATATTTACAATAATCATGTTTTACAAAAAACAATCGTTACCTACGTTTCTTAAATTTTTGTAAGTATAAAAAAAGCTTAAACATATAATAGTAAAAAAAAACTTAAAAATAACAGTCTTATTGCAAGAAAATCACAGAACAAAATATTAACAATAATCAACTTTTGTTTTTATAAAAATATTTAAAAATGTAAATAATATGTCTAAATATGAAATAAAAGATAATAGGTAATCACTTTATAACAATGAACATAGGTACATTCTTAAAATCTTGTACCGAAACGTTAAATGGAAATCGTAAAATATTTTTAGTGTCTTATCGTTTCGAGAAAATGTCCCACTGTCATATCGCCTTGCTCCAAAGACTATATAACCACTTGACTGCGCATACAGTGCCCCGCCGCTCGAAAACTATTAGTATTTTGTCGCCTATGCATAGGCTACGGTTCTAGTAACCATTTTAGTTGTGACCAATTGTTAGACCTCTGTGCACGCTAAATTAATGCAAATAATATAACTTCATCTGCAATTATAACGCATCAAAATGCCTTCATGCGCGGTGAAGTGGTGTGGGAAACATTCCAAAACTTCTAGTTATAAAAAGGATCGCATAACTTTTCATCGGTACGTAAACAGTACGAAAAATAATTTTGATTTAATCAGATTATTATCCACCGTAGAGGTCTATTTAAAATGGTGGTTGGATAAACCAGCACACTGTTGAGTCCCGCGTTGATGTCTTTTGGAAAAGTCTCGTTCTTTCATTAGACAATTCTAATGCATCTATCCCTTACTTTCCCTTTGTATTTTTATCGTAAAAATTAGTGCTGTTACCTTTAATAGCTGAAAGTCTATATCGAAAATAAAAACAAAAATTAATGTAAGTTTTATTCAATTCGAATACTGTGGCTTGTTAGCTTCGTCTTGACAATCCGTTTGTAAACTGGCGCCAAAACTCACGTGGCCATAGTAACTTCTGCCTTGGGGATGATATTCGACTCCGTTTCTACACCAAATATGATAGTGGCATAAATTTTGTTCTTGGATTCTCTAACTTTAATTTTATTAGTGATTGATTTTGATTAAATATGATTTCTTTGATTTTAATTGAGTATTTATCACAATTTAAAAATCCATTTTATCGATATCGACTATTTTCCCTTAATGAAGTAAACCAGCCCCACGACGGGCATACCCACGAAACTTGACCTTGAACTGACCAATTGCAGCCGCGCATTCTTCCTCGTCCCCCGGCCCGCAGTGGTGAGTCGTGTGCTTAGAAGAAATCGGCGTATACGCTCTCTAGTGGTTATATTCTCTTTGCCTTGCACCAACTATAGCTGAATTTCTTGTATAAATTGATCTCTAAATATTTGTTTCGCTTTTCTTTGTTTTAATGGATTTTTCTGTTTTACTCTGCTAGTACAAATACTGGAATCATCATCATCATCATCATCTCAGCCGTAAGACGTCCACTGCTGGACTTAAGCCTCCCCCAATTTGGGGGGCTTTGCCATAATCGCCACGCTTGGCAGGCGGGTTGGCGATCGCAGTATGGTGGTAAAATGCATAGAGAACGCTGCTGCTCATTCTCTAGTAAGTCCCTTAGTCGCTTTTTACGACACCCACGGGAAGAAATGGGGTGGTGTTAATCATTTCGCAAGACATGTAGTAAACACATGAGGTTGGGGTGCTTCGTGCCGACTTCGTGGTTTAATTTGTTATGCCAGCCTTCTAAATAATTTGTAGTTCGGTGCTGTTGCCCGTATACACACCAAACATCCATAAATCCTTCTCTTAGCCACTGTTTTTCCATGTAGGTGTTTCCAATCTTGTTTGTATGTCCCTAAAAATATCACTTATCTACTAATAAAACCACATTTGAAATGTGACCGCCAACCCCGTCATCGCGGCCGTAAGAAATATAGTGATGAGGGGGTTTGGCGATCCACGCCGCAATGTACAGCGATTTGAAGTGGGGGCAATAAGGTCCCAGTCGCCACCCGGTGGCAACTGGGATTTTTTTCTCCCAATTGCCACCTGGTGGCAATCCATGTGGGGGCGACTGGGACTATACGGAAATGTCGGGTGTTTTGCCAGCCCTCTACGCCCGGAAAACAATCGTGTCGGATCTCGCTCGCCTATGAGTACGAATGTCGCTATTCACATTTGTCAGATGTCGGTGCCAATAACCCTCTCCCCGCTACCCCTTGTTTTGTTGAATCCTGATCGTTGAATGTAGTTATTGATATCCTAAAATAATTAAAAAACTTAATTTCGTCACTTCTCAATTCTGTTATTAAGTTCTAAAATGTTCCCAAACTAAATCTTTCCCTCAGGATTGGGTGCACCCAATATTGTCTTTTCTGGGCTCTCTTTCTTTGTTTTCTTCTTAAATATTAATTCATCACAACAAGAACTTCATCGACGTCCATCATACTTAGTTGCTGTGCGTAGAGTCCTAAAAATTGGTGTTAGCTTCAACCGTGGCCGACAACCAATTATATTAACCGAAAGTGTGAACAAAGGCGCCGACATCCGATTAATATGCGGTTCCGACACACGACAAGTGGGAACGAGGTCTTAAGAAGTGTAGCTTAACCTGAAGAACCAACGACACAAGGCAAAACAAAAACTACATGGTCACCCATCCAAAGGCTGACCTTGCGAAGTGCAACTTAACCTAGCAAATCTGCAACAAAACGCCGCACATAAACAAAATGGTCTTCCAACCAAAGGCTGACCTTGAGAAGTGTAGCTTAACCTAGCGAACCTGCGACAAAACACCATACATAAACTAAATAGTCACCCATCCAAGGGCTGACCTTGAAAGTGTAGCTGAACCTAGCAAACCAACTACGAGGTACAAAGAAAAAAAAACACCCATCTAAAGGCTGACTTTGGGGAGTGTCGAACTTGCGACACAAGGCAAAACAAAAAAATATTTTGTAAAGATAATATTTATAAAGCATGCTTTACTAAAGGAAATGAATATGGTATAATCAAAAATAACATATGAATTATAAATTATGTGTTAATTATCACATCAAAAAAAAATCGCATCGATATTGGAACTTTGTTGCCTAAGTCCACTAATTTTCAGTATGGGCCCACTGTGCGTCGCCACGGCGGTGGTCCTGGCCCGGATAATGGCACAAATTTATGAATTTATTGTGTTGTCATCGGTCCTTAATAAGTGTGCAAAGTTTCAAAATCCAACGTTTTGAAGGGGGTGAAAATCACGTTCAAAGATGCCATTACATAGATACATACATCAATACCAAGCTAATAAAAGCGCGTTAAAAAGGTTAACTTTATAATAGGTCTTTACCTATGAAAATGCCGTTTTGTATGAAAAAAATTAAACGAATTTTTTTCATGTATTTTTTATTTGTATTAATCGAAATAATCACCCATGTAATCAATGCATCTTTGCCAACGCAGTGGCAGTTTATTGATGCCCTTCTTAAAAAAATCAGCTGGACGGGAGGCAACAAATTCTTTAAAGGCATTTTATACTGCCTCTCAGGTATTGATTTTTTTTCCCGCCAAGAAGTTATCCAAATTCTGGAAAAAGTAGTAGTCTGTAGGCGCAAGGTCTGGTGAGTAGGGCGGATGACGGAGAGTTTCCAACCCCAGTTCTTGCAACTTGGAGACCGTCTGCTGTGCAGTATGAGGTCGCGCGTTGTCGTGCAGGAGCAGCGGAGACGAGCGATTGACCAATGCTGGTTGGAGATTTGCCAGCTTCTCCATCATTGAGTTCAGTTCTTCACAGTACACATCTGCAGTAATGCTTACCCCGTTTGGTAAGAAGCTGTGATGAATCACACCGGCGCTAGACCACCAAACAGTGACCATCACTTTTGTAGGGGTAAGTTTTCGTTTAGCGCATTGTTTAGGTGCTGAACCAGGATGCAACCAACTTGCTGAGCGCTTGCGGTTATCAAACAGAATCCATTTTTCATCGCAGGTAACAATGCGGTTCAAAATTCCTTCATTTGTGTATCTGTTGAGCAGTGCAAGGCACGTCTCGACGCGTACTTCGCGCTGGCGATCATTGAGTTCGTGGGGCACCCATTTATCAAGCTTTTTTACCTTGCCAATTTGACGCAAATGGGCCAATATTGTTTTGACGCTAACGTCGAAAGCTGCTGCTAATTCAGCCGTACATTGTGTATCATCAGCTTCCACAATCGCCTCTTTAATTCGTCATTGTCGACCAGTCTTCGGACGACCGCGAGGTTCATTTTTCAGGTCGAAATTTCCAGAACGGAAGCGAGCAAACCAATAACAGGTGGTGCGTTGGTTTGTAGTGTTAGCTCCGTAAACGTCGTTGATGTTACGTGCCGCTTGTGCCGCGTTGCTGCCACGACGGTACTCATATTCCATAATTACTCGAATTTTTAACGTAGGTATCCATGATGACGAAAAAGATTGAAATGCGATGAAAATGTAACACTAATCAATAAACAAATGACTACTTTTGGAAAAAGAATTCCATGTTTTTAAAATAAAATTAATTTGAAATTAGAATTCTTAGACAAACAAAAATTATATTGATTTGAAATGGCCAGTACTGCAGAACGGCAATTTCATAGGTAAAGACCTAATATAAAATATTATTTAGGTAACAAAATAATAGTAGGTACCTAGTTAGTTGCTAATTATAGTGGATGTGCCACTATAATTAGCAACTAAGATTTGGACAAACGGCTATACCTATACACCGATACTCCGGAAAAAGATGGTATACAAAAAGAAGCGGAGGAAGTTTAAAAAGAAAGAAAGCTAAACAAATTAGAAATAATCTACAGTACCCAGGAAAATCTAAAGGGATTAAATGTGATTCCAGGCAGAAAAAGAAAACTGCAGCAAAAAATGACTGAAAGCAATGAAGAAGAAGAAGAACAGGGGGTCTAAAAAGGCCAGTTTGGTAGAATCATAATAGGAAAATATTATGAATCATATTATAATTCGTAAAATGGTCACAAACTGACAATTCATAATATGTTCTGCGTACAACTCATTAAACACAATTCATCTATTGGACAGTTTTGTATGGAGATTCGTAAAATGGTCCACTTAATATGAATTGCTTTAATGAAGTTTATTGTCAAATAGCAGAATCATAAGAAGTTAGTCAAGAGGATCATTTTACAAATCATATTTGGGATTTTGTGAAAAATTATCGTAATAATGGCAAATTTAGGCCTTAAGAAAATTTTCTTGAGCACGCTCGTGATATGTAGTCCATTTTAAGTCACCACTGAATTGTGGCACTTCGAAAAATGGACATAGCGTTTCAAATGTGGCACCTCCAGGTTTCTTGGGTTATATAGACTAAATATATGTCGTGATAAGGTCCATGAGCTGGAGCAGTACATATGTACTGCCGCGCTGGCATGAGTACTACCTACCTTCAAGAATAGTAATGAAGTAGTCAGTTTTAAGGTAGTTCCAACTAGACCATCTAGTGTTGTGAATGTTACAAATTACTGCTATCACACTGTTTTATACACTAACTTGGTGTATCATATGGTGTACGCTCTTGGTAACCTGTGTTATGATCCAGATGCTTTAGTACTAAGTGGATCTACTCAGTGCCTGAAATATGATTATAAGATTGTAGTAATTTGTAACATTCACAAGACTAGATGGTAGTGTCCATTTAGAACTGCTTCATTAAAACTGACTACTTCATTACTATTCTTGAAGGTAGGTTCTATGTATTTCATGTAAGTTGGATCGTTTTTAATACAGAGTAAGTAAATACTTGGTCATCTTAAATCAATATTTAATTGTATCATTGTATATATATGTTGTGTTGTGTATATGGTGTGCGCCCATAATATTAGCCTGTGGTATGATCCAGATGCTTAAGTACTAATTGGATCTACTCAGTGCCTAAAATATGAATAGAAGATTGTAGTAATTTGTAACATTCACAACACTAGATAGTCTAGTTGGAACTTCCTTAAAACTGACTACTTCATTACTATTCTTGAAGGTAGGTAGTACTCATGCCAGCGCGGCAGTACATATGTATGGCTCCAGCTCATGGACCTTATCACGACATATATTTAGCCTATATAACCCAAAAAACCTGGAGGTGCCACATTTGAAACGCTATGTCCATTTTTCGAAGTGCCACAATTCAGTGGTGACTTAAAATGGACTACATATCACGAGCGTGCTCAAGAAAATTTTCTTAAGACCTAAATTTGCCATTATTACGATAATTTTTCACAAAATCCCAAATATGATTTGTAAAATGATCCTCTTGACTAACTTCTTATGATTCTGCTATTTGACAATAAACTTCAATAAAGCAATTCATATTAAGTGGACCATTTTACGAATCTCCATACAAAACTGTCCAATAGATGAATTGTGTTTAATGAGTTGTACGCAGAACATATTATGAATTGTCAGTTTGTGACCATTTTACGAATTATAATATGATTCATAATATTTTCCTATTATGATTCTACCAAAGTGGCCTTTTTAGACCCCCAGTTTTTGTGTTGTATGTATGGAATCATATAGTGCCATCTGCCCTAGTAAAATGTCGACTCAATGCGCTCAATGTGAATTATGGGCACACGAGGAATATACACCTCTGGAATCAATTTATGTTTGACACAATTGCGAACATGACTATTTTTTTTAAATAAGTAATTAATATTCTATGAAGGTCAATTGTACCTCCATACTAATATATGTATGTTGATTATTTCTATTTTATAATTGTTATAAAGCTAGATAATAGCAAATACGCAACTTGTGAACCAAAGTTGATTATTTCTTAATAAAAACATTTATTTATTTTTTTGTTCGAAGTGAAGTATTGTTATGTTAGTGTTATTACTTTAAATTTGTGATGATTTAAAACACCGATCTCATGATATTTTGGTTCCTATTTTTTAAGAATGATTATAAACCCATAAGACTTCAAATTAATGACTTAGAAAATGTGATTAATACCTTTATTTGCATTTTATTACAATGAACCCTTAAAGTGGGGCATTTGTAGCACTAGCCATCATTTCATTCAAAGTCCATTTTGACCAAGTTTGGTTCTACCTAGGCCAACTTTAGATATATTCTTCGGTAGATAATAAACCAAGGCTGTAAAATAATAATAATTAACCCTAGATTACTAAACTATCCTACAAGTGACGTTGTTACTAAACATTCGTAAAAAATACGACAGGAAAATAAAACAATAAATCTACGAATTATAAATTTTAATTATTTTAGAAATTACAATTACTTATTCTTTGGGTTTAAGAGATCACATAATAATGAAAAAAACCGGCCAAGTGCGAGTCGGACTCGCGCACCGAGGGTTCCGTACAAACCTGTAGGTATAAAGTTAAAAATTAAAAAATTAAAAAAATTATATGATGTAACTAAAAATTTACGGTTTTCGCAATTTTTCCTTTATCTGTGCTATAAGACGTTGCTTCGTACCAAATTTCAAAATTCTAGATCGACTGGAAGTACCCTTTAGGTTTTGATTCCCTTGCGAGTTTCGAAAATTTGTGGAAATTTGCGGTATAAACGGCTATATCTTTTGATTGCCTTAGCTTAGAAGTTTAATTTTTTCACAGCTCCAAAGGACAGTAGACTTGAGTATTTGGTATAAATTTCAGCTTGATACCTCCACGCGTTCCTGAGAAAAAGGGTCTTGACACACGGACGGACGGACGGACGGACGGACGGACAACAAAGTGATCCTATAAGGGTTCCGCTTTTTCCTTTTGAGGTGCGGAACCCTAAAAAGTTTAATTTTTTTTGCTCTACACAGTTTAAACGGGACGCGGGAACGACGCGAACTTTGTTTTTTCCAGGAATCATGATTTTGCCGTCGTAAATTTTACGATAGTTTAGGAATCTAGGGTTAAAACAAAAAGCAACAGTCAAATTTGTGTAATTAACCGATGTTTCGAAAATGGTTCTATTGTCCCCGGTCTACCCTACCTACCAGTTCGATCGGTCAAAATTCTAAGAAGTTCGAAGTACGTACGCCGGCGCGGTTACTGACCTATTACTATTGTCAATATCATATTATTACGAAATATGTAGGGTATCCACAGTTTACTGATTTAAGGTCGGATAAAAATAAAAATAAAAGTATTTAAAAATAATTGAAAAGTGTTATTTATAACTGATACTGAACCACCAAAAAAAATTTGCACTCTGGTTAAAAAAAAAATCCTGTATTATGCACATCGAGTTTTTTTCTATCAAAGCGAGTATTTTATCAATAAGGACAATTATTTGTACCATTAATTGTAATGTTAATAGCGCTTTACAATTAGAACATCAAAATATTTTCGTGCTGTATATACTTTGTACTTTGGTAGGAATTAGGTTGTACTTCACAAGAATGTTATTTTAAAACTTCCCTCCATTTACGAGCAAATTCTGTAACCGCGCCACCTATTGGGAAATCGAAAAGTTATATAAAAAATTGTGGGCCTTAGTGTTGCATCGCCGTGCAACTAGATGACATTACTTGTATCACTAAGTTGTATCAAGATACCTAAATACTCGAGCCACTGACGAGCCTCTATCACAACTTATGGCCCAAAATGCTACGACACAAGTTGCAAACAGAACAGTTTCACACCTCATTTAATTAATCTCTCAAACCGTCTGTGATCTATCGTTCTCCCATTGGGTTGATGAAATCCTATTACTGTACTCTATGATGAGATCTCTGAAATCTTGCAATCGTTTTTTTTTTGCAATAAGTACCTACAGGTATTACTTCAAGCTATTACTGATAGTGGGTAGATAGTTCTTCAAGAACGTTCAAATTAGTATCAGATTCTACGCCCAAGGCAAACAGAATCAACAATTTTTCAAACTTTTATAGAATAATCTAAAAAAATAATGAGTAACTTCCATTGTCGTAAAGGCTGGTCTCTTATTGCGTAACTTATTATCAGTAGCATGGGCTTTCATTTTAACAGTTCTACAACCCTATTGTCATTATGTTGTTGAGCAGACGCGATAGCGGACCGATGAAACAAAGAACTAGCAATATTCATTAAAATGATTACAATTGCTTGATAGTGATTTGAAGCAATTAGGGTGCTGGCCTGCTCCACTCTGTCACGTAATGCATTTCTCATTTGTGAAGTATTAATTATTTAGACTGTCATTCATTAGAGCTCATGGAAATGCATTGATAAAACATTTAATAAGTTAGCAAAACTCAACTCTACGGAATTATTGCATGTGTACTAAAATGAGTAAATTCGTCCCGGGCAACGTAGGCTCGATTTCAGGTAAATATCCGGGCGACCTACATAGCTTTTACAGTGCAAAATAAACGGGACGGGCATCCGTACCTACTATACCTAGATATCTGTGTAAGTAACATGAACGTCCACGGCTACATACTAACACGTGAGCAATCAATAAAATACTATATAGACGGTCATGTACTGCCAATGCCTACCTAGACGCGTCCCGGTCGGCGGCGGCGGCTATGGAAACGAATGGAGTTGATTCATTTATTGAGTAGGTGTATTTATTTGTTACCGAGCAAGGGTGCCGCATGCAGTGGATTTTTCACTAGTTTGTTTATAGAAGTTTTATTAACTGAATTTATTAATCAATTATTTTGTGTAGATTTTAAAAATTAAGATTTTAGTTAATTATATTATTTTCTCATAATGAGGTGAAATATAAATTATTTACACATAATGTCTGTACTTATCATTTTTGCTACATACAAATTCGTGATATCGATTGCTGCATCGATTTTTACCATAGATCTTCAAAAAGTCTTTTCTCTATAGGTCACAGCTGTCAATGACATTTCGACGTTCGAAACGTATTTTATTAAATGTATTTTGCCTAATTTTCTTCGTCGAATCATAAACTTACATAATTATTTCATCATAAATACTAAAGCAATGCATCTATAGATAAATGTGCATTGATTATGTGCCGTTAAAGTTACTGGATTTTCCATACCCTTGATAACAAAAATGGTATCAACTTTGAATTTAGACGAAAAATATAATAGAGGTGCGTGCGTCATATTTTCAATGTGACCTATTTTGCCGAAACATTACTTAAAATTATTCGGTTTTATCGTAATACTGTTGGTGTGTTGCAGTGAGGAGAAATTTCTGTTTTTATTTGGATATTCAAGACCATGGTTTGGCTAGATCCATATCTCGCAGGATTCAAGACATGGGTTTGGTAAGTACACAAGGCTTTTACCGCCAAAATTGTTATGCCTCGAAGTAGCACTGCTTTATACCTACATTGCCACATATTTATTGGTTATGTATATAATATGTAGTGTGACTAAAACGGGGATAACAGTATTTTTTCATTCATATGGCTTTTATTCAGGCTAACTGCATTTGGTCATGTTATTTACGTTCTGTTTCATAATTTGAACGCTCTGCAACTTACATAGTTTATTTATATTTTTTAGAATATTGATGTTGTATGGCAATCTTCTGAATTTTGTCTTACGAAATTTGTCAAATATTTTATTTTTATAATTTTCTTACGAGACAGATGTTTAAAACTTTCTTTTATAAAATATCGTCGAAACGAAATATTTCTACTTGAATTGGAACGTAATTTGAAACGGCCAATGAGAAGCATCTCCCCTTCCACCTGACAACAGCGCTTCCAGTGTCAAAAACATGAACTAACGTGAAATATCTCCATCTTGTGTGACAGATTTGTGTTTGTTGTTACTTTTTCGATTTTATTTATCAATTGTGTATAAATACGTTTAAAAAGTGTATCAAACGTTGCGTAAATAATCCACAATCACATAATTCAATGTGTGCAACAAATAAATTGAAAGCAATTACCAACAGAAGGTAAATCTATGAGTGACGAACATAGTGGTCGTCTGAGTGACTAGTATATAGTTACTTATTTTTGTGATAAGCGGAGCGCGGGGCCCTCGCGGACGGCTTTTATGTAAGTATATACAGTGTATAATACCCACACGTGCATACCGACACAACGATCGTGTCAGAATTGTTTAGAAAACAGTTTAAAAACAGTTGTGAGTGGCTAGTGGGTCGCATAGCTTGCGTTCAATTTTAGGTCATCTTTTGTACGGTCGCGTTAGAGTCGCTGCCGCCGCACCGCGAAATGCAGCGGGCCGAGGCCGCGCGGCGCGCTCTCTCGCGCTGCGTTGCACTACATCCATTTTAAAAGCCGTTTGAAATGTAGTTTCCTTCGGGTTACGCGTGTGTCCGCTTAATTTTTGACAGTTGATATTGCTTTAATGTTATCAAGGGGTTGTGAGTCTTAAGTAGAATGTCTTAAGGGTGAGATTTGTGTGTGGTAGTGTAGTGTGTTATTTTTTTGCGCGGGACGGTTGGCGCGAGTCGTGGAGGGCGCGATGGCGCGGCCCGCCGGCGTCGACTCGTCGTGTCGGCCGTATTTCAAGGAAAACTCGCCGATGTGTGTTCCGGCGCGTCGATACTCGCGGCGCTGTGCCCGCCCCGTTACATTGTGCCGTCGCATGCATCGCTCAATAACATATTCCGAGAATGCCCTCTGACCAAACGCCGCGACTCGCTTCGAGTAGGTAGCAGTTGCGACACATACATTACACGTATTAGGTCAGCCTGGTGCAATGCTGACTTTCACGTAATGTCACTACACCCTGCATTACCTAAACAATAACATTTGCTGACACTAAATTCCTATAAGAGTTGCCACATTTTTCATACATTTTCTTAACTATAATTTAATACTGGCAACATTTAAGTAATTAAACCTTAAAATATTATTGTTCATGATGGCTCACTTTATCAGTAGTTTTTTTATTGACATGCAAATAAGATATGTAGGTATTATTTATTAATAGTATCAATAGTTTTAAATATATTGAGTGGTCTGTTATGTTAATGTATGATAAAAATGGCATGGTATTTATGCAGACTGACAAATACATTTATTTTGACAGTCTTAGTGTCGAGACTAAATTAATAGAACAATAAATAAAAAGAAAACTAAAATAATGGAAATGAATGAATGAATAACTATGTTACCTTATAAATTGCAAGGTTAAAAATACCACATTTTATGGCATGCAGTTAAAAATGCACCAAAAAGCTAAAACACAAAGGCAACTTGTTGCACAGGCATCATTCGAAAACATTTGCCAATGTATTTTTGATGACAGAAATGGTATTGTAATTCTTTTTTATAAAATATTATAAGAGAATTATTAATATAGCAAACAACAAAACTATCACACAATACCACATTTAAAGATATCTTTTTTTTGTTCTGTTATCTACATTATAAATTCATTAGCAAAGTATAGGTACTTTTTATGTAAATAAAACCATATTTATAGATTGTGGGTGTTTTGTTGTATAGTTTTTAACCATAGTGAATAAATAATGAATTAAAACTTTTACACAACATAAATATCAATAGGCTTCTCAGACGTAAAAGAGGTTTTATGAGAACTTATGCTTTAACTTAAATTAAGTTTGATAAAGTTCTGATTAGCCACGAAAGTAAAAAAAAAAATAACTAAAGAAACTTGAATGCTTTTCACTATTTCTTTTTTATGCCATACCTTTATTAACCCACTCTATTATGTTAACGACTGTATAATATCTAAGTTGGTATATCAAAATCAAATCAAAATATTTTTATTTCACATAAACCTACATGGGCACTTATGTAATGTCAGAAGCTAGGTGCACGGTTCCAATTTGTTAATACCCATGGAGAAAAGTTGGCTCTTAAAAATCATTGGTTTTTACAATTGTTTCAATTTGCAGTGTTAATAAGTATGCGAGGACAGTGTAGGCCTGTTAACAAGTGCCAGTTACTGAATAAAATTGAAAATTGTCTACAGTCTACAAGGCCTACAACATTCTCACATTCACAAAGATAAGAATCTACATAAATGATAGTCATTCATAAATATGTAAGATGATCCACAGTATACATCAAAAGAATAGAATCTAAAAAATATATCCAAAGTTTGCTGAATCCTAGACGGTTAAGAGTCAACCTGTTGCTGTACTAAAACATAATAAATAATTTATGTGTTTGAAACAACAGTTAGTGATTACGCTTGAAACTAAACAATTGTAAACACTTTGTTTACTACGCATAATGTCATGAATTTAATAGTAATTCTTCCTTTTTCAAAAACATAAATAAGTTGCAACATAATTGGATTTTGATAAATTCTTCAATTAAAATCACCATCATTTATTAACAAAAAACCCTGATCACCTATGTTTTGGTCCCTAATTCAAGAGGATGTACCTACATGATAAATAAATGTGTTTGTACTTCTAAAATTAATTTACCTCCCGCACAAATGTATATTGCTAAGGGATAATTATAACAAAACAGAATAAGTAACACATCTAATGTTATTTAATCATTTACCTCAAATAAACTTGTTTTTGATTGTCAAAAAGAGTTTCCCGCATAGGCTGTGGCTTTATGTTGGTAGGGCATTTTAAATGTGAATTTTAAAGAATGTTAGAAAATTTTAATTTTGCCATCTTGACTCTTTTTAAATGTGGACAAAATGCATTCATGTAAACGAATCTAAATTGATGTTATTTTACTTTGCCACCTTTTCTGTTTCTGAAAAGTAATGTGAGACTGATAGTCACCTGTTGTAACACAATCACAGGCTTCATGTTATATGGCGTACTTGCAGTTAGCGACCGTCGACTTGCATACGCAGTTTCGATGGAATTATTAGACACATTGTCACACACACACATCAATAATTAAATATGCAATACCTAATAGGCCTTATTAGCCACGAGTGTGGGGAAATATAAACAGCTTAGTGCCTGCAGTGCATTTCAGCTAAAATACATTTGACAACTGCTCAAAGCGCTATGCCATCAATACTTTCTGGCAACAGTCAAGTAGTTCTATGTGCACTCCAACAGCTGGTTGATAAAAAGTTGTTTGCTTCCAGCAACAAGAAGTGTTTCTAAGTTCCCGCGTGACGCACGTGGTGCGGGAGCGAGCTGCAGGCGCGGGCGGCACGTGGGCGTGCGGGGGCGCGCGATGGGCGCGGCGTGAGGGGCGCGCGCGCGCCGATGCCATGCTGGAGCGCGTGCGGCCGGACCCGCCACACATCTCGCCCAACACCAAGTACATACAGCTCACTGTGCAGAAGGTATACCCCGCCCCACCCACTCACACCTGCACTCGATCATTTAAGCGAAGGTGCGAGTTTGATGGATAACATGTGGCATTTAAACTCAATCGGTCTAAGCTCAAAGCAAGATACTTTGTATTTCTGTAAATACTTAGCGTAAGGAGCTTTTAAATTCTTTATTGCTGCTTCATATCCATGAAATTGATACCTTGTAAAGTGAAGTCATTTCAGATACTTCATTATTCATACAGTGTGTAAGATAAAAATACTGGTTAGATTATGTAGGTCTTCATAGAGCTTGTTGCAATTGAATATCTATTCTATGCATGCTACTTTCTATCTAAAACTATTAACAAATTTTCCTTTTCCTTCTAATATTTCTATTTATTTATATCATAATAGTGCTTTATATCTTTACAAAATATTTATTAATCTTTCAGGCTATAAGTCTATTGGATAAACTGTATGATACATTCTTCACGGCGTCGCGCAAAGCGCATGTCACGCTCTTCACTAAACATTTTATCAAGATTGAATTTTTGGACAAGTATGAAATAATTTTTTAAAGAAAATGTATGTCTTTTCACTCACTGACAACAAAACAACTTATACATGTTGTACAATTCCAGGTTGTGCAGACCTATTTACAAGGAATTCGATGAATGGCCTGAGATATCACTAGAGCCGGACCCGCCCAAAGAAAAGAAGAAGGAATCACCAGAGAAGATTACTGCCCCTAATCAAAATATTAAAGATATTGCCATACAGAAGTAAGCTGGAGATGCGTTAATGTACATTACTGGATTTACTCAATGTGTTCTAATAGTGAAAAAAATCTTTTTACAGAATGACGAGAAAAAGTCGTCCAAGAATCAAAGAGAAGGAAGACAAAGAGGTGAAAGGAGGTTACTGTGAGATGTGCAACACTGAGTACGTGGACGCGGCGCTACACCGCCGCTCGCCGCACCACCTCGCCTTCGTGCGCAACCACACCAACTTCATCGCGCTGGACTCGCTCATCGGCGCCGGCACCGACGTCTCCAGCTTCCTCGACAAGGCCACGCCCATCAACGGCGAGAGGCGCTCCCTCAGGAACATGTGCAACGGTGACGAACAGTCTAAGATCAAGAGGTCGAAGCGATCGCAGTCGCCGGACTCTACGGTCAACGGCAACCTGAGCCCGCGGCGTAACGGAGTCATCGACGACGAGAGAAAACACAACACACGCTGCAGTAAGCGAGCCAGCGAAGCGCAGACTGAAGACCGACAGTACTACAAAGTAGTCGGCGTCAGTACCAAGTTACGGTCGAGCGGCGGGTTCTCCAATAAGAGGAAAGACTCGCCGCCCACGTGCAACGGCACTAAACCTCTAGTCGTCAAGTTCAGGAAGGTGCGGCGGTCAGAACTGTCAGTGCTGAGCGACGAAGCCGAGCAATTTATGTTCCCAAAGCGCGCCAGTTCGTCGAGCTCGACGTCGTCCGACGACGACGACAAGGAGCTGAGCGCGCGGCGCAAGGCCAGCAGCCCGGCGCCCTGCAGCGAGCGGCGCCGCCTGGCGCGCCCGCTGGCGCTCAAGGAGGACTCGTCCGACGACGACAGCTGGGCCGACGACAAGCGCAGGCGGAAGAAACGACCTCCCGCCGTCACCAAGCGAGCGCGCAGAGTGCCCTGCAAGGCGCAGGCTACCGAGCCGCCGCCTGAACCGCCCGAGCTTGTGGAGCAGCTGGTGCCTGCAGAGCCACCGGCACCGCCAGATCCTGAAATCAGTCCATTGAGAGAAGAACCCATAGAGAAATGCATGAAGTGGGAAGATGGGAAGCTAAAGTACACCCCAGCAGTGGAGCAGTTGGAGTTCGCTTTTGAATCTGTGCCCCACAGCGAACCCTGGTTCGAGACCTTCAAAAGACAAGATGAGGACAAAGTTGTTGCTAAAAATATACCACAGTATTTTGGTAAGTAGCATGACTACGAAACATAATAGATCATTGCTCTGTTATTATTTGATTCGTATTTAAATCAATGTTATTTTATTTGTTACAGCATTATACTCAAAATCGCCAAAGTTACCGTATGAATTCGGTCAGTTACCGCCCTTGAAGCCAAATTGCTGTCCACTGAGCGACTTAGTGAGACGAGAAGAAAAGCCGGGACCGTCGCGGTCGTACGGGACGCGAGGGATGAAGAAACAGAAGTTCAGGAAGCGAACTACCGTCGCCATGCTGGCGCTCGAGGGCCACCCCAGGAAGTCTCCGCGCGAGCACGCCTCCACGCTGGCCATGCTGGGCTCTGCGGGGCTGGGCCCGCGCCGCAGGCTGCTCGACGACAACAAGTCCACGGCCTCGGAAGATACCATCAGCGACACGCATAGCAACGTTAAACTAGATCCTGTCATATCTGAGACTCAGGAGGCATCGGAAAGACTACAACAGTTTCTCTCAGAAGTATTTGAGGACGCGGCGGAGTACGACGTGTCCGACGAAGTGATGGACGGCGACGCCACCGTCACCACGTCCACCAATGTACCCGACGTGTCCAGCCTAGTTTCCGAGTGCGAGAACTGCGACATAATCAGAAACGAGATCAAGGAGGCGGAAGACAAGCCTAGAGGAAGACGCGGCAAATTCAAAAAGAAGAACCGTACAGGCTGGCCTAATAAAAAGAAGCAAACGAAAAAGGGCTCCAGAACAAACAGTGTCGAATCAGAAAACAAAGTAGAGAGCAGTTTAGACAGGTCGTCAGCAGAGCCGCCCGACGACGACACGACGCAGGATACCATCAGTGAAGAGGACACAAATTTATCAGAGACTGAAAAAGTAGATAAGACTATCGTAGAAACTTCTAAATCAGAGTGTGACTCTCAAGACAAGACACTAATAGATAATTCAATAGAGGAGCAATGTGAGCCAATGGACATATCTGATAGTAAGACGAAAAGTGAAGAAAAAACGTTACAGGAGTTGAAGATATCGGCGGAAAAGGCAAAGGCTGAGGAGAAAGAGGAACGAAAATTGCGTTCAGAGACTGATGATAAGGATAATAAAAAGAAGAAGCGCGCGTTACACGGGCTGGGCGACTGGCTGCAGCCCGTCGTGCGGGTCGCGCGCGTGGACCCCAGTGCGGCGCGGCGGCTCCGCTCGGCCGGCCGCGCGCGGACCAACCGCTTCAGGTAGCGCGCCGCCCAGCGCTGCCGAGCCAAACTACGATAACTTCATAACCAGTGGACGTCGTACCAAACTAAACAATCACGTGTGTGATCGTGTTCCGTGCGACATAGCCGCAGTAGTGTCCTTACTGATGACACGGTTGTTGTTTTGTTGTTATTTATTTTGTAAATACGCTGTTGTCTGTGTTCAGCATGAACTTGGCCATTTGTGGCTGGTGAGAAACTGGGAGTATCAGTATTTAAATTGTTTTTGGTTTATGAAAGAATAATATATCTTGAGGCTGCGAACTTCAGATTAAAGTGTACATAGTGGTGTAATATAATATGAGAACTGGACTCATGCGTGTGTGTGTGTAAGGACAGTGCGGTGCGTAGATGTCGCGAGCTTAGTCTGTATATAAATGTTATTATTGTACGCTTAGAAAGTATCTTTCTTTTCTAAAGATAAATGGAGATGCAGGAATATTGTTGTAATTTCAATCAATAACCTATTTACTACTAAATGTTAATAATAACCGAAATAATAATTACTGTTAATAGAAACCATAGCTAAGTAATGTTTTTAATCTCAATGTTGTCCCATATCTACCATTACCAGTTAGTCCTGATAATTCTTTTTGCTGGCACCATCTACATTTCGTATTTCTGTATACATCTCCTTTATCTACGTGAAACTTCATCAAAATAAAGTTGTATAAATACTATGATTCTCAATTGTTTTGTTTACTTCAATTGCTTGATTATATGGGCAAACTCTTATCCACCTTGACCCACTCACACCAACTTCAAAAAAAGGAAGAGTTTCTCAATTCGGTTTTTTTTTGTGTTACTTTAGAACTCTGTATAAACCGATTCGTAAAATTCTTTGGTTTGCCAGTGATGTACCCTTTACCGATGTGTGACTCACACTGGCTTGGCCACCATCAGGGATTTTAATTTCGATAACACAAAAAAATAAAAAAATAGAATATCAGAATTAGTCTGCCCCTGGTTTAAAAGTTATAAGGGTATATTGGTGTCCGATCTAGAGTCCCCAGTTTGGCCAGATTTAGATCTCTATAACTAGCGGAGATCTGTTTTCTCCCAAATTTAATCGGAATTAAATCAGATTTAGTCGGGTCTTAATTTAGAAGATAAAATGAGTTCAACTTTTAAGATTTGATCTGTTCCTGATTAGTGGTGTTGGAGTTGGCTTCAATAATACGTATTTTTACCACTTGTAATTTCGTCAGTAATTTACAGTGTGGTGCCGGACGTAAAAAATAACACCACCCCATTTCTGCCCGTGGGTGTCGTAAAGGGCGACGTAAGGACTTACTAGAGAATGGGCAGCAGCGTTCTCTATACATTTTAACACCATACTGCGATCGCCAACCCGCCTGCCAAGCGTGGCGATTATGGCAAAGCCCCCCAAATTGAGGGAGGCCTAAGTCCAGCAGTCAGTCTTACGGCTGAGATGATGATGATAATTTACTTAGTAAGTGAAGGTATATAAGTTTATTTGGGGTAGGTACCACAGCTAACAAGTAAATAATAAAATGACCGACACAAAATAAATAATAGTTTAAAAAAACTAAAAAACACGCTTCCATTGAAAACCAAACTAAAATGTACAAAATAATGGAAAAAAGCGTGGGGTGCTTTTTAAGGTATTTTTTTATTGATATCAGGCACCCCACGCTTTTTTTCCATAATTTTGTACTTTTAAGTTTGGTTTTCAATGGAAGCGTGTTTTTTAGTTTTTTTAAACTATTATTTATTTTCTATTTTTTAGGGTGTTTCGAATTTTGAGACGTATGTCAGCGTAGTTTGTGACGTATGTCAGCATAGTTTGTGACGTATGTCAGCGTAGTTTGTGACGTATGTCAGCGTAGTTTTCGAAGACAGTTTTTTTTGCTGTCCTGGTAACCCTGGCAAGGATAATGGCGCAAATTAGTTTGTGACGTATGTCACCGTAGTTTTCGAAGACAGTTTTTTTGCTGTCCTGGTAACCCTGGCAAGGATAATGGCACAAATTTTTGAAATTATTGCAAAGTTTGAATGAAATCTGGTCGTTTAAAGTGGGTCAAAATCGCGCTATGAGTCGGTTACAAACAAACATACAAATATACAAACATACAAGTGAAGCTAATATAAAGCGTGTAAAAAAAGCTAATAACTGAAAAACAACATTAATTTCGGAAGTCTGTGGCAAAAAACGAAAATACATTAACACAGACTAGTATTCTTCACTTTGTAGTTTTGTTT
Organism: Aporophyla nigra; assembly: GCA_947507805.1. Lineage (NCBI taxonomy): Eukaryota > Metazoa > Arthropoda > Insecta > Lepidoptera > Noctuidae > Aporophyla > Aporophyla nigra. The sequence goes on along the minus strand of OX382305.1, from coordinate 2,458,636 downwards.
TGTAGGTCAGTTGTCTCTTATGGGTAGGCAGAAACAGAACGTCAAACAAAACGGTATAATATGGACGCTGGGCTACAAAAGCGCGGCATGTAGGTTTATTTTATCACTGCATTTGATATTGCGCTTTGGGTTGTTGGCTGATAATAGCATTGTGACCTGAGCCGGTATCAGAATACTACGTTGTAGGCAATGACGTAAGGTACATGGTGGAAATTACCGACGTAAACAGGTACCTACATTTATTTTCATTTGGTCGAACATGGACGTTGATGATTGAAGAAGCGATAAAAGTAGTCGCTTACTCTTTGTCTACCTACCTACCTACACGAATAAATAAACCGTTCGTGTAGTACACTATCAAATAGCAAGAGCCCTATTGTTTTCATACAAGTAGCAAAAATAAGAGAGAGATAAACTTGCTAGTTGTCAGTTACAAAAACAATATTGAAAGAGAGCATGAAAATAATGCCGAGATTTTTTAATTCAAATGTGTTTGAGATAGTGCAATTTTGCCTGAAGGCAACTTCAAGATTGCCGAAGGTAATGGTGGGTGATGTAATTCTTCGATAGTAACAATATTCGAAACAACGCCATCTGGAACCTTCGTTACGAACTGAAATATCGATGTTATTTACTTAGCCGTGTAGGCATACGGCACTGCTCATTATTATCAGGGCTTTGAATAACGTTAAAAATTTGGTATCGTTACTTTCATCGAACGGAGATAACGTTATTAGTATAGGTAACGTTATGCTTGGTAACGATACTTGGCATATGTTTTACCGGTAAACTGACTTAACGTTATCGAAGATTTTATCGGTAAATGTAACGTTACCATCGCCATAACGTTACCAAATGCATACTGTTATAGGTTTAAGGTTCAAATTTGCTTGTGGGAATTCTGGGTAATAGAAATACCTACGTGGTTTCTTTATGCTGATTTATTTACGACTAACTTTAAACGATAGTTTCTTATTGATATTATGGCAACGCACACATGCATTCGTACTTACTTAACTCTTTCACACATACATACGATTCTATCTCAACATACCGCCCACCAAAGGGTCTATTTGCCCTTTCACAATGTTTCGTATAGATAATAACAATTTACTCGTACAACAAAATATAGGTAGGTTAATTTAACAGTTACATTACATTATTAGGTCGCATACAAAATCAAGGTTCAATGTCTATTGGTAAATAACATAACTTATTAAATGACCTTTGTACTACACTATCACCACTTTTCACAGAATATACCCGTGTGACACCGTCAGCACCCGGGTGTTTCTCAACAATACGTCCTATCATCCATTTACCCGGAGGCAAATTATCTGACTTTATTAGAACAATGTGTCCTAGGTCAAGCTCTTTGACCTTGTAATGCCATTTCGAACGTTGTTGCATTCGTGACAGGTATTCTTGTTGCCATCTGTGCCAGAAGTCAGTCCGAACCAGTCAGTCAGAACCTTTGCTGATGCTGCCATCTTGATAAATGACTCATCGGGACATCTCGGAGGTCTGGTGTCGGAACAGTGATGGGTGTTTCACCGATAAGGAAGTGACCAGGGGTTAGTGGTTGTAGGTGGTCTCTGTCCGTGTCATCTATTATAGTTAGCGGCCGTGAGTTTAAAAAAGCCTCAATTTGACATAATAACGTGCTCATCTCTTCGTAGGTCATATGGTTGGTCATGATCCGTTTTAGGTGATGTTTCATCGCTTTCACACCAGCTTCCCAAAGTCCGCCCATGTGAGGGCTATAGGCTGGTATAAAATGGCACTTTGTTCCGTCTACTGCTAACTTCTCAGCGATTGGACCCTCGAATTGTAATTTTGCTTCAGTCCAATCTGCGACCAGTTGTCTGTTTGCACCGACGAAGTTACGTCCTTGGTCGCTCCATATCTGAGCGCATCTTCCACGTCTTGCTACAAACCTTCATAGAAAGCAGAGCATTACTTGAACTCCACCGTGCAGCGTTTGACGGTGAGCATCGGTGACGAGGAGAGTGGTAAAATTGTTGTCACGATCAAGAATAATCGGGTGTTTGCCATCTTCGTTTAGGTTAGAGTGACGCAGTCTTCCGCCCACCCTGAGGAGGCCATTATCATCAAGGTAAGGTTTTAAATTGTTTAGTTTACACTTTCTTTTAATTTGTAATTTTGATTTCAGGTGCTGTATTTCTTCTTCAAAGTCATTCTTCTGTGCTATTTTTAAGCAAGTTTACACAATTACCTTAAGTAGCTCTTGTAATGTATCACAATCTTGAAATTTTGTAGTTATACCTTTCTCATTGTCAATTGTTAGGTTAACTTGTATTTTTTCCTTTCTTTCCAGGTCTGTCATCATCATGTTTGGTCTGCTGCATTGGATTTCTCCTTCTTTTAGCCAATCTGGGCCCCTCCACCATAGTTCGTCGTCTTTTAGGTCTAGTAAGGATGTTCCACGTGAAGCAGTATCAGCTGGGTTTTCTGGTGATTTGACATGATACCAATTATGATTTCCGATGTTGTACAGTTTTTCAATTACTCTGTTTCTAACGTACGTGTTATATCTAGCAGGATCACCGAATAGCCAGGAAAGTACAATAGTAGAGTCAGTCCATGCGAATATCTGACAGGTTGGTATATTCATAGCTTCCTTTATCTGCTTCAAGAGTCCAGCAAGCAGAACAGCTCCACTCAGTTCTAGACGAGGTAAGGATTGGGGTTTAGTCGGTGCTACCTTTGTTTTAGCAGCGATGATTGAGGTCTTTACGGTACCCATGGATGTCCGTACTCTAAGATAGGCTACTTTTAGCGTAAGCTCTCGTGGACGCATCACAGAAGCCGTGGATACTGATGTTATTCTTGTTAGTTTCAGTAGTGTGTAGCCATCTGTCTATCTCGATACAGGGTAAGTATAGATGAAATGATTCTCGTAAATTATTCCACTCTGTAGCTATGGTATCCTCTACTTCTTCATCCCATGGTATGCCTTGGAGCCATAATCTTTGAATCAGAAGTTTTGCCGGCAAAATAGATGGAGCCAGCCAGCCTAGTGGATCAAATAATCTTTGTAGTTCAGCCAGAATCGTTCTCTTCGTAGTGGGGTTTGACGTACCAGGTAAGTTTGGGCCGTATTGAAAAAGATCATTACCCATGTTCCATTGTAATCCCAAAGCTCGTGTTATACCATTTTACCAGTATCAGGAGATAAATAAAACAGTATTCGGATCGAATGAATCTATATTTAAACAGCTAGCTTATATTTATAATTACACAGTTATGTTTGTGGTTGGAGCGCTATGATATTATATTTACATACACCAATCACAGGGGGGCAGGTGTAAACCCGCTGCTTGTTGCTCGCAGTATAAATACCGCGCGTCGCGTCGATAACCTCAGTTGTATGCCCGCGCGCACGGCGCGCGGACCTTTAATGTCATCTGCTACATAGCTCCTCCCCAGCGAAGCGCCCCGTGATGCCAGTGGTGTCACACACTGCGCTAGCGACCGCGTATGTAGTACAAGGTGGTGCCGCGGCACGGTGTCAGCGGCGGCCTAGCTCTGCGGTGACGTCAGTTTATTCGGAGATGCGTGAACGCAGTATTCGCGCAGTGTGCCTTTCACTTTTGCTCAGTGCGTGGCCTTGCTCCGTCGCAGCCGGACGTTAGGTCTATATGGCGAAGCGTACGGAGGGTCTTGAGATGCGGCCAGATCGCGTGACGTATGCCGACTGTTCCTTAGGTAAGCTTGTTGCTTCTTCGTTGTTAGGCAGGAATGCAGGCTTCAGTCGATCTATGCTTATGTTTACTTGGCGATCTTTGATGATTACGGTATACACCTTGGGCTGTCTCTTCACAACACGATACGGGCCTTCGTAGGTCGGCGTCAGCGGTCGGCGGTAGGCATCAGTACGTATGAATACATGCGTACATACATGGAGGTCGTCATGTACAAACATTGCGCGGCGATCAGTGTTGCGGCGGACAGCTTGCATCTTTTTTATTGCGTTGGTTATGACGTCGCTGTAGTGTGTATTTGTGTTTGCGAATGTTGACTGTTCGCCACACATTTCCCCGGGCAGTCGTAGCGGTTTACCGTATAGCGCTTCTGCTGATGACACGTCGGTGTTTTCTTTTATTGCAGCGCGAAGTCCCAGTAATACGGTTGGCAGCTCTTGCGTCCAGCTTGAGTTGTGTAGTCGTGCTGTTAATGCTGTTTTGAATGTTCGATGCCATCTTTCGACCATCCCGTTCGCCTGTGGGTGATACGCGGTGGTCCGTGTTTTCTCGATACCCATTCTATTCATGAGTGTTTTGAATAAATGAGATTCGAACTGCCTCCCTTGATCGCTTGTGATTCTTTCTGGGCAACCAAATCGCACTATCCACCCTTCGTAGACGACCGTGGCGATAGTGTTGGCTTCCATGTTGCTGACCGGGAATGCCTCTGGCCATTTCGTTGCTCGGTCGATGATAGTAACACAATACCGTTTTCCATCTGATATAGGTAATGGTCCAACGATGTCTATATGTATGTGAGACAGTCGATCGGCTGTAGGGTACTCTTCTAGCGGCGATACTGTGTGTCGCTGCACTTTCGTTCGTTGGCAGGTTAAGCAGCATTTGGTCCACATACCGACGTCTTTATTCATGCTCGGCCAGAAGAAACGTTGTGTGATCATCTTCCTAGTTGCCCGGGTGCCGGGATGACTCAAGTCGTGAATGGCGTCGAAAGCTTTTCTTCGTAGGTCTGGTGGCAGGTAAGGTCGTACGTGGCCACTTGATGTTTCGCACATAATTGGTTTACTCGCGTTGTTGGGGCGTAGCCGTTCGAATCTGAGTGATATGTTTTTCGTGACGGTTGTCATTTGTTCGTCGCTGTGTTGTAAGCGGGCCAGCTCGTCGTAGTCTATTGGTGATGGAATGGATATTGCTTCGATTCTTGATAATGCATCGGCCACAATATTGTCCTTCCCCTCAATATGACATATCTTCATTGTGAATTGACTGATATAGTGTAAGTACCTCGTGCGTAATGGTGTTTCGGTCTTGCTGTTAAGCCGCAATAGTGCATGTGTTAACGGTTTGTGGTCCGTGTAAACCGTTATTTCCCTACCCTCAAACATGCGTCGAAAATGCCGTATTGCTAGGTAGATCGCCAGTAGCTCTCGGTCAAACGTGCTGTACTTTCTTTGCGCCTCTGTTAGTTTTTTTGAGTAAAAACCGAGTGGTCTCCAGCTGTTTCCGACACGTTGCTGTAGCGTGGCTCCGACACAGGTGTTTGAGGCGTCACACATCAGTGATAACGGAGCGTGGACTGAAGGGTGTGACAGGGTGACGGCGTTCATGATGCTGTTCTTACATGCTTGAAATGCTTCTTTTTCATCACTGTTAAAGTTTACGTTGGTTTTGTCATTTTTCTTGGATGTTCGTAGATATTTATATAGCTGTTCTTGAACGTGCGCTGCATGCGGTATGTTTTCTTTATAGAAGTTTAATATGCCGAGGAATCGTCGCAATTCTTGTATTGTTGTTGGTTCTGGATAGTCAGATATTGTCTTCACACGATCTTCTGTTGGTTGTATACCAGCCTCGGTCAATATGTAGCCGAGGAATTCCAGTTTTTTCTGACCAAAAACGCATTTTGAAACGTTTATTCTTAAGCCGTGTTCTTTGAGTCTTCTGAAAAGTTCTTCTAGGTGTCTTTTGTGAGTTTCTTGGTCTGTTGAGGCCACTAGAATGTCATCGACGAAGGGAAAAACGTGTTCCATGTCACCGAGAACATTGTTGATGTGTCGTTGGAAAGTTTGCCCTGCGTTGCATAGACCGAAGCACATTCGCGGGAATTCAAAAAGCCCAAACGGTGTAATGACTGCCGTCTTCTCAATATCTTCTTCCCGTATTCGCAGTTGATTATACGCTTTCTTCAAATCTATTTTTGAGAATATCTTCATCCCTTCGAGATGGTACGTGAAGTCACGTAGTCGTGGTATTGGGTACCGATCCGGTTTGGTGACGGCATTTAGTCTTCGATAATCGCCGCACGGTCTGTATTCACCACTCTTCTTCTCTACGAGGTGGAGTGGACTGGCCCAAGGTGACTTTGACGGGCGGCATATTCCCTGTTCAAGCATAACCTGAAACTCCTTCTTTGCCGCTTGATATTTGTGTGGCGGCAGCGGTCGTGCTTTAGTATACACGGGTGGCCCGTGCGTGACAATATGATGTTCTACGTCGCTGTTCTTCATGCTGTTGAAGTTTGGGGAAGTTATCTCGGCGTACTGGTGAAGAAGGTTGTGGTACGGGTCGGTGAGGTTGATAGTGAGTATAGTGGGGGTAGCTACACTGCTTGCAATACAACCGTTGATTGCTAGTCCTGTTTTCTTGTCAACGAGTTTCCTGGCGCGTAGGTCGACGAGAAGGTCGTGATGGCGCAAGAAATCGGCGCCCAAGATCGGTCGTTTCACAGCTGCGATGATAAACTGCCATGATAAAGGGCGGCGCAGACCCAGGTTGAGTTCCAGCATCCTCTCGCCGTATGTATGAATCGGGGTTCCGTTCGCTGCATAGAGCACTTCTTCCACTCGTTTCATTCCTTTCGTATTAGGGATGACTGAAACGTTGGCTCCGGTGTCCACAAGGAATCTTAGGTGGTGTTGGTAATCACAAACGTGTAGACGGTATGGTGTTATTTCGTTAACCTCGGGTCCCGTCGTAGCCAAGGTCGAGACTAGTTTTCCTGACGCTTGAACTTGCATGGAGCTCTGCAGTTACGTGCTTCTGTACCGAAACGTTCATGGTAGTAGCAAGTGTCGCCAGACGTCTGTTGGTAGGAATTCGGTCGGCCCCGGGATTGTGATCGCGATCGTGAGCGGTATGATCTATATGTCGATCTTCTTGGTCTTGATCTATCCATTTTCATTGCTGCTATTTCCCGCGTGAGTTGCATGATAGCCTCTCGAAGATCTGGCTCTGGCTGCGAGTGACTGCTGTCGTGTCGTGACGTAGACGCTGACGATGTCGGTTCTTTGCATGCACATACCGAATGGACTTCCCGGGTTTGCTCGTGCATCTTATCGGCCATGGCTGCAAGCACGTCGAGTGTGGCTTCTTCGTTCACAGATAGAACGGCACGCGTGGAGGCTGGCAGGTGTCTCATCCAGAGTATCCGCAGCGTGGTTTCGGGCATCTTGTCACGTGCTGGCTCTCTCATGCTTCGCAATAGCTGGGACGGTTTCTGGTCGCCCAACTCCATCTCGGTGAGCAGTTTTTGGAGTTGCTTGGTCTCTGACTCTTCATACACAGACAATAGTCTTTTCTTAGCCTCCTCGTAGCGGCCAGTGCGAGTCTTGCTCATGATGATGTCGCTTATTTGTTCGACATCAGTCTTCTCGAGGTGAGCTGCTAGGAGGCTGAACTTGGCCTCATCGCCGGGCTTCTGCGGGTTGATCACCGTCTCAAATTGTGCAAACCAGAGGAGTGGTTTGTCGCGCCAAAACGTTGGTATGCGTGATTTTATAGAAACGGTTGCCACTTCGTCGGTTGCCATTTTAAAGTTGTACGTCGGGGTCACCACTTTACCAGTATCAGGAGATAAATAAAACAGTATTCGGATCGAATGAATCTATATTTAAACAGCTAGCTTATATTTATAATTACACAGTTATGTTTGTGGTTGGAGCGCTATGATATTATATTTACATACACCAATCACAGGGGGGCAGGTGTAAACCCGCTGCTTGTTGCTCGCAGTATAAATACCGCGCGTCGCGTCGATAACCTCAGTTGTATGCCCGCGCGCACGGCGCGCGGACCTTTAATGTCATCTGCTACACCATCTAAGGTTAGGTTCAACTTTACATTAGAGCTTCTTTCGGATTCTTTGAATTCTTTAAGAAAATCAGCGTCATTGGAACACCACTTCTTTAATTGGAACCCGCCTCTCTTGAGTATGACGTCTATTTCCTTGGTCACCTTCAATGCGTCTGTTACATTGTCTTTACCCGACATCATGTCATCCATAAAGTAGTCGCGTCTTATTATTTCCGCAGCTTCAGGATAGTTTCGTCCTTCATCTTTGGCTACTTGATGCAAAGTCCTTAATGCCAAGTAAGGAGCAGAAGCAGTTCCGAACGTGACTCTTGTAAGACGGTAGTCTTTGACAGGTGCTTGATCATCATTTCTCCACAATATTCGTTGCAGATCTCGGTCTTCTTCTTTAACAAGGATTTGCAGGTACATTTTTTGAATATCAGCTACGAAACAAACTTTCTTCATCCGCCATCGCATGATCAGACTTCTCATGTCGTCTTGTAACTGTGGTCCAACCATCAGTTCATCATTGAGTGAGACATTATTGGTTCCTTTTTGAGATGCGTTAAAAACAGTTCTCAATTTGTTTGTCTCTTTTTCTTCTTTAATCACAGCGTGATGAGGTAAATACACAGAAGGATTTGTTATTTCTTGTTCTGGTACTTCTTTCATGTAATTTGATTCATATTCTTTCATGACTGTAACATAGTCGTTTTTGAGTTTTGGGTTATTTTTGAATCTTTGTTCCAATTGATATAATCTCTTTAAAGCTATTGCTCTTGTATTTCGTTCTTTAGATAATAGCAGGTTTGCTTTCTTTGGTAAGGTTACTGTATCCGTCCCTCTTTATTTCTCGTAGTCGTGGTCTCATAGATTTCCTCGCACCTTCGTTCTTCAGCAGTGGGTTGTCTTTGGTCATATGGGTCTTGGTCCCACATTCGTTTCAGCATATCATTCAGATCAAGATTGAGGTGCATGACGATAATCTCCTTTTCTGGTAGGTTGTGTTCCACGTTCCCAAATAGAATCCAACCCAGGGTGGTGTTTTGAGCACATGGTGTTCCTGGGGGACCTTTGATAACTTCACCCTTCATGATTTGGGCACATACGTCAACACTCAGTAATAAATCTACTCGTCCTGATTTACTGAAGCTTGGATCCGCCAGAGCGAGTCCTTGCAGGTGCGGCCAGGTGTTGGTGGAGATGGTTCGTGACGGTAATTTGGTAGTGAGTCGCGTAGACATGATATATGTTTTGACCTTGAGGTTGAAACAAGCATCGTGCCTGGATAGTAGTTTGACATTTGTTTTGGTTGAGCCGACGCCAGTGATGGTGCCGTTGACAGGCGTTCTCTTCACTCGTAACATCTGGGCCGCTCTTTCGCTCATGAACGTTGCTTGGGAGCCGTGGTCAATCAAAGCACGGAGCACTGTCACTTGTCCCGATTCAGGTTTTCTTACTGGTACTAGGGCTGTGGCCAGCAATGCGGTGGACAAATTAGCAGCGACATGCGATGAAAGTGTAACGTTGGTTTCGGCTGGTCTTGCAGAATCTTGATTGGTTTGGTTGACTGTGTCTTGTTGGTTCTTGTTGTCTGGTTGGTTTGGTGACGTCACCGGCGTGGATTGATGCGTGAGCGTGTGATGACGTTTGTGACATTTTCGGCAGGACATCTTCAGGCGAGATTTATAAGCGGAGTGTCCTGGGGCCAGACAATAATAGCATAATTTGTGTTGTTTTACGTACTCACACCTCTCTGCTGGATTCAGTTTTATGAACTCCTCACAATGGCACAATGTGTGATCCTTTTCGCACATAGCGCAGCATCTCGGTTTTGATGAGGTAGTACTTGACGTAGACACGTGAACAGCGTATTCCTTTCCTCTGGATGTAGGCTTTTCTTTAGTCGAAGGCGTGATAAGCTCGAGCGTGCGGAACTTCGACTGTAGGAACTTGCTCAATGCATCCCATTTAGGTAACTGGTCGTCAGTGTCATCGTACGCAACTTCTTCCCATTCACGATGCGTGTCTGGGTCCAATTTATGAACGACTAAGAATACAATGAGCGAGTGGGTGAGTGGATCCCATGAGCTGGTTGACAGTTTCAGGTTCGTAAGTGCGTCCAGACATTCAGTAGTCGTATCCAAAATCGATTTGATGTTACTTTCAGTTTGTGACGTTATCTTCTTTTGTGTAAACCATCTTTTCAATATGGAGTTGGCAATAATGCGTTTGTTACCAAAACGTGCTTTAAGCATACTAAACGCGTCGTCGTAGTTAACCTCTGTAACTTGCACGTGCTTCAATAGCGACAGGGCTTCTCCCGTTAGACTGCTTTTTAAATAATGCAACTTTTGTACTTTACTCAATGCTGGATTGTCGTGCACTAATGATAATTATATAGATCTTGATAAGCAGGCCACTCATCGTAAATATCTGAGAAAGTTGGTAGTTGAATCCTCGGTAATTTGACTTGTACTTCCATAAAACCACTGTTGTTATGGTCAGCTTGCATAGGAACCGGCGAAGACTTGTTGTATGAACTCAATAAATCACTAAGATCGGCTAGTAAACAAGTATATAAGTCTTCCTGCACAAAGTAATCTTCATTAACAAAATATGGAATGTCTTGTCGATTTGCTTTAGGAAGGCATTTCACTAGTTCTATATGTGCATTTTTATACGTAGACCAATATTCTTCAATGTTCTTAATGCGAGTTTCGATATATCCTTTTGTTAAGCGTTGTTTCGGACATTTCTTAAGATTTGATTGGGTTTTTCCTAACAACATAGCTGTATCATCTAACACATTTAACAACTGTTCCACTGTATTTGCCATATTTGTTGAAATAAGCCTTTTTTCGTTATAAAACAGAACGTTTCTTTGTATCTTCGTAGTTAAAAAACTTATTTTGATCACCTTCACTATTCACTAATGAGTTTGTTTTGCACGTATATTTTTTTATGATAAATTCTTTCTATTGTTCCTCGCTCGCCGCTCGATCCTTCCTTTTGCATTGCGCTCAGTGAGTAAAACGTCGTAAGTCGAACAGATATCCGGCTCGAAGGACCAAAATGTTATAGGTTTAAGGTTCTAATTTGCTTGTGGGAATTCTGGGTAATAGAAATACGTGGTTTCTTTATGCTGATTTATTTACAACTAACTTTAAACGATAGTTTCTTACTGATATTATGGCAACGCACACATGCATTCGTACTTACTTAACTCTTTCACACATACATACGATTCTATCTCAACACATACGAAAAGTACCGTTAAATAACGTTATTATCTTTCATCTCTTTCTTTCGTCTACATTAATGCAGTACTGGTTTGGTTGATCGCGTTGGTATTCAAATCAAAAACACTTGCGCTGCGCAACGTTTTCGGAATTACGTACATTATTTTACTATATTAAAATGTCAAAAAGGGTACCTAATTTTGCTCCAGAAACCGAAACGGACACGGAAGAATATTTTCGCCGTCATTGTAATGATAATAGTGATCTGGGTGCTTACTCTCGAATATAATTCCAATAGATCGACATTGGAATTGTCAGTCAAACGTCAGTGATTGGCTGGACTCACTGAGTCTAGCCAATCCCTGACGTTCAACTCAACCAACTGACGTTTGACCAATGTCGATCTATTGGAATTATATTCGAGAGTAAGCACCCTGATTCATGATCCTGATGTAAATAAATCCTATACCTACCTAAATTTTTCTTTAACCTTCTATTGCATGCCATACGTCATACATTTTTTGCTCATATATCATATTATGTTTAATATTTGTGGCTTTGCGGTCTAGTTAATGGGCGGCAGTAAGGAGGGTAATACTTTTCGAGCGTTTGTGTGTTTGGGGTGTAAAGGGGAGCACACAACAACCGGACTCCCCAAAAGTCAACCTCACCTGCACGCGGTACAACCCTGCCATTGAAAGACGAAGCGCTGGCGACCGGCTAATGGCGGTATAACCATCCAACAAGCCAACCTAAATCTTCCAGAGCGATGGCGGGCAGCAGCGTCATCGCTGCGAAAGGATTGGCTCTGCGGTCACCATCTCGCATGCCCAGCGTGGTGACTACACATTAAACCTCACCATGGATAAAGTGCCAAAATAACGTCAAAGTCAAAGTCAAAGTCAAAGTAAATTTATTTGCCCAAACATGTGTACACATACAGAATTACAACGTGCATGCAGGATAACATAAAAGTAAATATAAGTTCAGACATGTTTGCCACGTATTATGGCGTGCAAATATTAGTTGTAATCAGATTGTTAATAATTTAGGTAGTCCAGTCAATATCATTAATTTACCTTGAATTTAGTACACTGTAACAAAATTATGAATGTCAACAATAAACAAAAATAATAAAAACCAAAATAAAAATAAAATCTATGTCAAAATACATGGTTCTGTCAGAAATTCATTAATATTATAATACGCTTTATTGGTTAGAAATGACTTTAGTTGTTTTATCAATTGACCATTATTAAGCTCCCTCCAACTATTCGGTAACTTATTATAAATTATGGGGGCCATGCAAAAAACACTTCTGCGCATAAGTGCAGTCCTACTACTATGCAGACAGAGCTGACTTTGATCACGCCTGTTTCTGGGAAATTTATCTGCCATTCGCGAAAATAAATGACTATTATTTCTAACAAATATTACTGACTCCAGAATATAAAGAGATGCTAATGTCAATATTTTATAGCGTATGAAATAGGGCTTACAACTATCGGTAGTTTTTAACTTAAACATCGCTCTGAGGCATCTCTTTTGTGCTTTAAATGCAACTTCTTTATTAACCGAGTTACCCCAAAAGATAACACCGTATCTGAGAATGGATTCAGTTAACCCGTAGTAAGCAGTTAGTAGTACATCTATGTTAACAGCCCGAGACAGATTGTACAAGGCGTACGCACAACTACTTATTCTCTTAGTCAGGCTCTCTACATGCGCCTTCCAATTTAAATGGCGGTCTATTATAAGCCCTAGAAACTTAGTTGTACTAACTGTGTCAATTGTAATGTCACTATATTTTATGTCAAGATTGGGAAGAGTCAATGCGCGCTGGCTAAAATGCATAATTACGGTCTTATTTAAATTTATTTTTAAATTATTATTGTCTAGCCATTCTATAGCTTCTGTTAATGTCATATTTATGTCTTCTTTATAAAAATCTCTTTCATTACAAGGTATAGTTATTGTACTATCATCCGCGAACAGTGTCATAGGATGTTTGATTGCCATCGGAAAGTCATTAATATAAAGTGTGAAAAGCGGTGGTCCTAGTATACTTCCTTGTGGAACTCCGTTGATGACGTTACGTTCCTCAGATAGAAATATTTCTTCTCTTTTGGAGCTACTATTAATTCTGCTTATTTCCGTCATTTGTTTTCGATGGTGTAAGTACGATTTGAAGAGCTCAAGGACATTTCCTCTTACACCGTAAGCATCAAGTTTTTTTAGTAAAATATTATGTTGCACATAATCAAACGCCTGGGTCATGTCACAAAATATGGCACACACTGGAGTATTTTTATCCATATTCGTAATAACATTATGTAAAAAGTCATAAATAGCCATGTTTATTGTCTTGTTTTTCCTAAATCCTTTTTGTTCGTAGCAAAGAATATTTTTCGCTTCTAAATATAAATTGAGTTCTTTATATAAATATTTTTCAATAATTTTAGAAAATATTGGTATTAATGAAATCGGCCTGTAATATTCCACTAACTCTCTATCTTGTTTTTTGAACAATGGCTTTATCACAGATTTTTTAAGGGCTTCTGGAAAAATACCTTCGCTTATACACAAATTTATAATATAACTTAATGGGCAACAAATTTCCTCAGCTACTGCTTTGAGTATTTTTGTACAAATGCCATCGTAACCTACACTATTTGTATTGTTAAGGGCTAAAGTAATTCTTAATACATCATTTGGTAAACTTGGAGCCATGAACATAGAATCCTTTCTGTTTAAAATATATTTTGTGACTCGGTCTCCTGAATTACTAATGGGCTGAATTTTATCAATAAAATAATCATTAAATACATTAGAAATATATTTTGGATCCGAGATAATTTCATTATTATTAATTCTAAGTTTATTTATATTATTATTTGGAATATTTAACTTCGTTTGATTTATAATTTGCCATGTTGCTTTGGATTTATTTTTTGATGTCTTTATTTTATGGTTATTTTGAGCTCGCTGAGTTAAATTAATAATCTTTTTAAACAATTTAGTGTAATTTTTAAAACGCGTTTTATTCTGATTAGTGGGTTTTAATCGGAATTGCCACAATAATTGCCGTCAGTTGCCAAATGCCAGTACCCGGTGGTCCCGCTATTCCTGGTCAAGGTAGCGGTCACGGTAACGGCGGGACGGGGGGTACGAAGTATCTCCGGGTTACGGCAGGCTACCAACGACCCCCCCCCCCTAGTGGGTTCCCACATTGTCGAGGCGGGCGGGCTCAGTAGCCGTGGTTTGGACACCCACCGTGAAGCTAAGAGGAACCCGAGGAGGGGCCGCTCGTCAGGGCTTTTCCTCCCAAAGCCGACGACGTAGCGGCCAACACGTAGGTTGCGGTGTCGTTTGTCGACATCGCAATTGAGGTGGGCCGTGATGTACTAGTATCTGCGGTATCGCGGCTGAGGGTTGGAGGCCGCGGTGAAAGAGGAGTGTTGGTATTGAGGAGCGCGACTCTCCCTACCTTCCACGGCTTGAACGGGGTCGCCACCGTCCGATGGCGGACGCGGTGGGCCGCAGGGGAGGAGGAGTGTTGGTATAGCGTTGGCCACTCTCCCTATCCTTTGCGGCCGAAAAGTGGTAGGCGGCAGGGCCACAGTCCGGACTCGTCGCAAGGGGACCAAGGGTGCCATACACGGAGTCGTCTGGCGGCAATGTGCTTATTGGCCCTTGAGGTGGTCACGGCGTGCTATGTGTGTTCTGGCGCGCCGTAAATAGGGGTACCTTATCCCCCAGAGGAGGCTCCGGTGACGGACAGCCGCGGCAGGTTCGCGGAAAAATTACGTGCCCGTGTTCCCGCTACAAGCAGCACAGGAGGATACCGTGGAGTTTTAGTGGGTTGTAGTCCCACATAACTGCACTATCTCCCCGTGGTAGTGCAGTATGCATGAGCATGTCTCCACGTTAAAAAAAGGCTACCAACGACGACTACATCTGATTACGTATAATTGACGTTCGATGAGGCTAGATCATCGCCTTGCCGAACTAGAGGTAGAGTTAGGGCGCATTAACTGGCATATTCTGGGGTTATCTGAAGTCCGAAGACAGGGGGAGGATACGATAACTCTGGAGTCAGGCCACCTACTCTGCTTCCGCGAGCTCTCCCAAGGTGGTGTCGGCTTTCTGGTCAACAAGGAACTCACTAACAGCGTTGTGGAAATCAGTAGTGTGTCGACACGGGTAGCGTACCTTGTACTAAAACTCACTGACAGGTACTACCTGAAAGTGATATAGGTATATACGCTGACTTCAACATGCTCTGACGACACAGCCGAGGTCATGTACGAGGATATTGCCAATGCAATGAACTGTGCAACTAAGGCCCACTACAACGTTGTTATGGGGGACTTCAAGGCCAAAGTGGGATTACAGGAACGTGGCGAATCGAGAGTCGGACCCTTCAGTGTGGGGCGCAGAATTCACAGGGGACAAATGCTGGTCCACTTTCTAGAGTTGCAGGGGCTCTATTTGATGAATTCGTTCTTCGAAAAGAAACCCCATAGGAAGTGGGCCTGGCAGAGCCCCGATAACGTGACAAGGAACGAGACAAACTTCATCATGACGGATAAGAAGCACATATTTAGAGATGTCTCCGTGATCAGTAGGTTTAATACCGGAAACGATCACAGACTTGTCCGAGGCAATCTAAATATCAATTTTCGAGCTGAGAGAATCCGCAAGATGAGGCCTACTCTCCGACCTACGTTGCTCCAAGCCGCTCTAGGATCCGAAAAGTTCCAATTGTAACTTCAAAATGGATTCGCCCTACTGGAAACGACTGGCACTGTTGACGAAGTCCGACGGGTTGGTCAAGGCACTACGAGACGTTTCCCGCAGAGTTTTCTCGTCGCAGCGGAAAATGAAGGTGTCCAAACTTTCCTCGGAGACTCTCGGACTTATTAGGGAAAGACGAGAGTTGCCATCCACGCAGCCGTCTTCGTCAGATAAGAGGGCCTTAAACTTAAAGATCAGAAAACTGACGCGACGCGACCTTCGGTGCTCCAACACCCGCGATATTGAGGTCGTGATTGAGCAGAACCAAGGGTCGAAAGTGTTCGCTCAGCAACTGAGAAGGTCCTATCTGACGAAACTTAGAACTGGGGATGGCAGGATCGTGACTTCGAAGTCCGAGATACTCGCGGAAGTCGAGGATTTTTACGGGCACCTATACTTAACACGGACGGCAAAACAAGTGGAACATAGTGCGGATGACCACGAGCCGAACTAACGCGCCACTACACGGAGGATATCCCGGATGTCGACCAGTGCGAGATTAGGGCGGCTAAAGAACAACAAGGCACTTAGGGATGACAGAATAACGACAGAGCTCCTGGGCGCCTGGGGCTCCAGTCTTGAGAGAGCTCGCGAGTCTCTTTAACTCCGTCATCCACGAGGGTACAAGTACAACGCCCGAAGCGTGGAGCAGAGGTGCGGTAGTTCTGTTCTTCAAAAAAGGTGACAAAACCTTGTTGAAGAACTACAGACTCATCCCACTTCGACCCACGTGTTCAAGTTATTCTCGAGAGTCGTCATGAACCGTCTCGCCAGGAGACTTGACGAGTTCCAGCCGCCAGAACAAGCCGGTTTTCGAAAAGGCTTTAGTATCGTAGACCACATCCATAGTATTCGGGAAATTGTACAGAAGACCGAGGAGTACAACCAGCCGCTGTGTAAGGCATTTATGGACTACGAGGAAGCCTTCGACTCCATTGAAATATGGGCAGTTCTGGCCTCTCTACAACGATGTCGAATTGACTGGCGCTGACTAGGGGGCAGCACCCTTAGCCAAGTTGATAATCTGCAATCGTTAACCATTTAACCGCTTGTGTCACATATATGCGACAAATATTTCCGTGCCCCTAGCGCTCGTGTCGTATTTCTGCGACAGAGAACATGCATGATTTTTTCGGTCAATTTTCGTCCTATTAACAGCGTGGTACAACTAAAGCCATTACTAAATAGAGATATTACATAAAACAATTACTTAAAATTATGTCTCGTCGCTCTAAGTTTTGAAAAAGCTTAAACAAAAATACGTAATTGGCAGCTTGAAATTTTCTTCGGTGTGTAGCGCGCGTGTCGCATATATGTGACCATAGGGATGGGATACAATGCAATGCGGTTTTTGAAAAACTAAATAACAAACAGTTAAATAATCAGGTATAATGCTTCATTCAGCATAAAATAAACAGTGTCATACGAAATAAAGTTTATTTAACATAATTATTGCCTTGTGTTATGAATTCATTTCCTTGTTTTTCATAAGAAAAATATTCCTCAGGAAGTCTGTATTAAATAAGAACATTTGACGTTAATTCCCATCCCTAGACGCTTATGTTTGCAACGCATTTCTCTAGTTGGTCTAGCGCGGCTGTCGTATTAATGCGACCACTGCTTACGTCACAAGCGGATCACACGAATGAAAATTTCTATTAATGTTGTTCGTGAGTACACGCATTGTCGATAAAATATTCACTTTTCAAGAATGACGACTACTGAGGAGTTAAAAAGAATATTAGAAGGTGACGACGAAGCGGAATTATTCGAATCTGTCGAAGAAAGTGGAAGTGATTGAGAGGCAAGTAGGTACCTATTTCAATTACTTCTTAGGTGCACATTATTCAGTAGGTATAGGTATAAATAAGAGATCCGTTAGGTTTAGGTAACTCTTTGATGAATCGAAATAGTTTTTTAAATATTGCGATGTAATTCTGTTATTTATTATATTACTTATCTACATATCCTATTGATTGTTCAAGTTTGGAACCGTGTTGAATGTTGTCCTTACCATTAAAAAGGTACTGTGTGTGACAGTGGTGCCGATTCTGTTGTCACAAAATTCTCTAAACTAAAAATCACAAAAATTTGGTTTATTCCTGTCAAATGACGATTTCCTATTCTGAAATAGACTAAAATGACACAACTTAACTATATTTTAGTTTTACAGTACTAAGATTGCACTGAGTTATTACTTAGTTTAGTGAAAATGAAAATTTTGCTATTCTCAGTTTGCCGGTTTACACCCAAAATTTTGACTATAATAATTTATTTTAACTAAATTTGACTATTTTTAATCGTGATTAAAAAGGTATGGAATAATACTAGTGGTCATGAACTAAAATTCAACCAACGCCTCGCCTCACCTTTACGTGCAATAACAGTACTGTATTTTTTATTTTTTCTTTTGCTTATATCTCGAAAATGGCGTGTCCTATCGCAAAAATAATGAAATTTTCGACCCCCTTTGTTAACCCTAGAACATATAAATCTCAACATGTGGGTAATATTTTTTTTTATATTTTTAAACAAAAAGTGAAAAATTCCATATAAAACACGTCCAGGCTGCCCCTTTGCGCGCGCCTTCGTCTCTAAAAAATTAATTGCGTAGCGCATACAAGTACCACGTTGCTAAACCAAAAGAAAAAAAAACCACGTTGATTGTTAAATTCGTTTTTGGTCGTGTCAAAATAATTTTTAAATTTAGAGATTTTTTCTTGCAGAATAGCGTTAAAATTGTCATAGCCAAAAGTAAGGAATTTTAGAGATAGTTTAGTTCGGTTCGGTTCGGAATCGGCACCATTGTAGAACGATTGGACGACTCAGGCGCGTCAACATGGCTACCAACTTATCGTTTTCTACAATTGCTGACACCGAGGCGTTACCGATTGGAGAACGGAATTCGACACGAAACGGTTGTAACTCGGCTAGGGGAGCTGGAGTGGAGACCGCGTATCGGCAAGCGTAGTGTGGGATGCCCCAGCTAAATACACATGAGCAATTGTTATTTAATAGTAGTTAGTTAAGTAGGAAGTAGAAGAGCAAACATTCTTCAGGGTGCTGATGTAAAGAGCATGTGGACGAAGGGATTAAAACTTTCAATGATACAGTATGTATAATATAGTAGGTAAATAAACGAACCAAATCATTGTAATGGGCAAGTGTTTAATGAATAATTATTTATAAGAAGATTATAAGGAAATGTAGCATCAAAATGAAAAGTTATGAGACTTCCTATTACGATTATATTAAAAAAAAGTCTTCGTTTAACTTAAAATATATAATTCGTTATTGAAATGGTCTGTGATTAATAGACAGATTTAATGCTTACATTTTTTTCTATTACAGTCACATTTCAAACAATTTCAATGCTGATTTATACGATTCATCATATTCAAGTACACCTATACATATATGTTGGATGTTTTATCACATCTAAATTTAAGTCATTGTGGAAGCACTGTTGTTAAATTACATATAAAGATAATATATTCGATTTATTTTTATCAGTGAATCAAAATTACTGAGACTAAATCCGTTACCTACCGCACGCCTTGTTTGTGAAACCAAAGGTGAAACCGTACTGCGCATTGAGTTTAAATTTTAGTTGCAACTAGCTTGCATCGTTTGATTGGCGATGTTGCCGTTCCGTAGAGCACCGCCGCCGCCCGCGCCGCGGCGCGCCTCTTAGGTTGCGCGGGTTGACAACAACGCATTAAGTAACGATAAAATTATCGATACTTGTATAACGTTAATTGGTAACGTTATTTTATTGATTCGATACCAAAGTATCGTTACCCGTGTTACCGTTAAAATTTTAACTTTATGAAAATAACGTTACTTAACGATACTTATAGTGTGAATTTGGTAACGTTACCAAGCCCTGATTATTATCATATTCACAAGTAGCAGAGGTCAGGTGGCAGGGCCAGCACTTTTAGACTCTTTTCATGTGTATGAATACAATTAACATAGATACTTTGGAAAATTTATCAGATTTGGGAGTGCTAGGATAGAGGCAAAAGGAGTATGTAAGGATTACCTATACCAGGCAGCATTCTGTACTCTGTGCGTAGGCACAGAGAGTACAGAAGAAGAGAGCAGGAAGAGGTAGCTCCATGGTAACAAGGTGTGTTTATGTATGTATGAACCAATCCAATGGCACATGATTCAGCATCAAAAGGTTTTCAAATGTAGACTTCTCATAAATAAAAGCTTTTATGTTTGATAAAACATGTTATTTGTCAACTGATGATATCACAACAATTACATTTACTAAGTACTAAAGATGAATGACAGGAAAATGGCAAATGCATAGTATTTCATCAGTTGCTTTTCATGAAGTTTTCAAAGTTAATTGCCAAAGAAAACCCATTACAGTGTAACTTAAACAATTTATTTGTTCAGGTGTTGATTTTGATGACCAAATGAAAAACAAATGATCTACTCTAACAGGCATATAATCAATAAAAACAGAATTTACACTTTATACATCTTCAGAGATGGATGTTGGATCAGCATAGTTTACATTGTTCATTCTTATTAGAATTACAAGTAAAATATAATCAAACTAAACCCTAAGCTCAATGTCTTGTCATCTTAGGCCAGTTGTATCGTAAAAGCACTGAAATTTCTCTAATTAAATTTTCAACAGGCATCATGCACAACTGGGCTTAAATTCCATAGACATTGCTACTGTGTTAATTTTTCATTTTATGCATAAACATCCTCTTTATCAGCAACATATTGGATAATGTCTTTGGGCCTAACCAGCCTCTCTGCATCTCCATCAGGAATTTCAAAGCCAAATTCATCTTCCATTGCCATTATGACTTCCACATGATCCAGGGAGTCCAAACCAAGATCATTTATAAAGTGGCAGTCTACGCTCAGCTGAAACAGAAAAATACTTTGTTGATTACATGTTCTATAGTTCTGAAATTAAATAAAAGACTATAAAGATAGACAGAATACATTTTTCAAGAGGGCATCTCTTGAAGAACAAATAATTTTGTAGGCTACCTTTTCAGGGTTAATTTTGTCATAAAGTTGAAGAACAAGTAGCACTCTACTTTTAATAAGTTCTAATGTGAGCGGGGGTCCGCCGCTGTAGTTGCGGACACTGATATTCTGGGCCTGAAACAGAATATTGTAGAAATAAATGTTTTGTATGTACCTTCACAGTACTGAGTTTGTCGTAAGCCTTGCAAACTTTCAGGACTCGTTCCTCTATTTCCTGTGGTGAGGGTTTGGGGTGCCCACCTGACGAGTACTGTTGTGCTTGCTGAACCTAAACAATTTGGGTAACACTGTACACATTTGTTATGCAATAAGATTGAGGTTATAATTTTAACAAAGATTAATCTATGGAAACCGAGACTTGCCGATAGCGCTAGTATCCTCATTAGCACAATTATCACCTAATTAAAACAGTTGGTACGCAAAATATCACGGTGTATTGACTTATGAGACCCTTACCCCATTTTGACGGTACTGGGTGTTGTATGTCTTTAAGGCAGCATTTACTGAGCTATATTTTTGCTGCAGGGCAACGGTTGAGAGCCGGCATACTACCGGTGTCCTAATAGTAGTGGATTTTCGTAATAATCCACTTAAAGCACTGCGGGCAATATTTGCAGCAGCCATTTTCCAGCACTTCGAGAATGATTAGATATTCATAGACAAAGACAACTGAGTACCTAACTGACAATCTAGACAGAAGAAGAGAGCACAGATCAATATACAGACCAAAGAGTATCAATGTAACACCAAAACAAACGTCAAACGAATAAAAATAAATTGTTTTTAAAGATTAGTACAGTGATCAAAGTAATGTTTAATTCTCTTTAAAATATCCAAAACTGATAATAAAACTGTTATCTACTATTTATTTTGAGGAAGAGGCTGAATAACTATTTCATAACTTTCAAAACTGTGAAAAGGTCTCATATTTGTCTTTGACACGTCGTCTTCTGTCAAGTCAACCATCTGCTGTCAGTTTGTCATTTTTCATTGTTTTTATGAGAACTTGTGTTGTGATGGATTTATTGTATTTAAACAATTAGAAATCGTAAAAAATGGGTAACGCTGACACAAAACTAAACTTTAGGAAAGCTGTCGTTCAGCTTACCTCTAAAACTCAGGTAAGTGTTTCGAAACTAATGCAAAAAATATATTTACGAAGTTGATGTTAGAGTATTGATGTAATGATTTCGTTTTAGCCTATTGACTCCTCGGACGATAGTTTTTGGGACCAATTCTGGTCGGAGAGCGTGACCAACGTTCAGGATGTGTTCGCACTGGTGCCTGGTGCGGAGATCCGCGCTTTACGAGAAGAATCTCCAAATAATCTCGCGACACTAGTTTATAAGGCTGTAGAAAAGCTGGTGAAGATGGTCGATAGCAGCTGCAGGACCCAGAGGGAACAGCAGACAGGTATGATTTCATGATACAGACAAAATAGCAGTAATAAAAACAAAACATCTTAAATCCCTTAAATTAAGGTCAATTTATTTGATCCTACATTTCTCTCATAATCTTAATAATATGTTACGGGTAAGATTAGCAAAATAATAAAATATGGCAATCTTGTAAAACCTTGTAAAGATTCTCTAGAAGGCTTTCTCAATAAAACTAGCACCTAAATAATTTTTGATATTTACCCTATTAAACCGAATGGAGTGGTCAAAACGTTAATATAAGAATAAAAACTTTTTTACAAAAAAAAAAACAACCGACTTCCTTAAAAACACTACAAAGTGAAAAATAACATTAATTTCGAAAGTCGGTGGCAAAAAAAACATAAATACAGATCCTAAGACACCGACTTCCGAAATTAAAGTTATTTTTCACTTTGTAGTGTTTTAGTAGTGTTATTATTTTTAAATTTTTAGTTGTGGTATCCACCCCGCACTAATTCCAAACAAACAATGCATATTTATGCGATAGCAGAAATCGCGGTTGATTTGCTGTCATTTTTTAAAGAGTTCCGGTGTTTATCTCTGGAACTCATCATCAGATCTATATGAAATTTATATGGGACCATTTCGGAATAAACCCCTTTCGAACAAAAAAAGAATTTTGTAAATCCGTCTATATGTGACGGAGTTATGGCCGAACATACATAAAAAAAAAAAAAAAAAAAAAATATAAACATCCGAATTGAGAACCTCCTCCTTTTTGAAGTCGGTTAAAAATATAAAAATCACTGACCATTATCATAGTAAAAAGTAATAAAAGCTACAAGTTATAATACCCAAAGGCTATTTTATTGTTTTTATAGGAATCAATGAAAATCTCTATAGAATTAATCTTTGAATCTGTTGCTATACTATGTCCAGTGTTAAAAACAGTAACAGTAATCGAAGATCTTTATGTAGCTTACCTGTGTATTTTTATATTATGGTTAAAATTGCTTGTGCTTTGCTTAGTTGATTGGGTTAGCAAAAAATTTAGTTCATGCATTAATAAAATCTACAATCAGTTTATCATGCATTAAGTAATCAACTGAAAGTGCTAAGCTCGTAGCCAAATTCTGGGCTGACTCTATTGACATGCTAAGAAGAAGAAGAATGCTTATTTTTATTTGAGATAAATCCTCTTATTTGAGATATCTCCATTTTCTTGTTTTTATCATGAGTAGTACCTTTCAATATTAACATTGGAAGTAAAAATCTGCCCATTAATATGATTCATGAAAATGATCAATTGTTAATGCCTTATTAATTTTCAGCACTAAACTGTGCCCGTCTTCTGACGCGTGTGCTACCGTATATGTTGGAGGAACCGGAGTGGCATGGTTTCTTCTGGTCTTCTCTCCCGGCTGCCGCTGAGAATGAGTCAGTGCCCCTCGCACAGTCTCTTATCAATGCTGTCTGTGTGAGTGTCTGTCATGTCTTATCTTTTGTTTATGGATTAGTGATAATATTGTATCGATGGTTTGGTTGTCTTGCTAACTCTGTTGGTTAATCCATTATTAGCTAAAACAACCTGAAACATGCCTATTCTTGCTATAGTCATTACAACTGCCTTCAATAATCAAAAATCAAAATCAAAAGTCATTTATTCTAACTAGGCTGAGGGTCAGCACTTTTCGAACGTCAAAATTACATAAGATAGTCCCCCAAAACGAACACCCTTAAATTATTTGATAGGATATTCTAAACATACAAGGTGGCAGGGACATCAGTGCACAAACTGGAACAGTGCAATACAATAACTACACAGTCAAAATGTATGTGAGACAGATAATATTAGTTTTAATAACTTAAAAAAAAATTAGTTCAGGATCAAATACGCAATCTATGCCAACACCACGCAATCTGTGTCCATGGATTCATGGACATAAATTGCGTGGCGTTGGTGCTGCCACCCTGTAAACACAATTACTTCATATGGAAGGGCTTGTGGCTAAATAAATAACAGCCGCATGAGTCAATCAAAGGTAAAGCTTGCCGAGGTTGGTCCGTGGATGGAATGGTCCATATCAAGAACCCTCCATATTACCTAAACGCATCCCCCTGAAAAAGGCAGATAGGGGTATCCTAATGATACTTTTTTTTGTTGTATTTTAAAGGGAAAACAAACAGTAGTATATTAAAAATAAAAAGAAATAGCAAATACAGATACTACCTTACATACTACATTTTCTATAGATATGGCAAGGTAGACTGAGTGCTGGATTTCCAAGCCAAAACGTTTAAGTCTCGAAATAGCTAGACTTACTTAGCTCCTACCAGGTGCGGTCCGAGGGGGGGGTCCTAGGGGTCATGAACCCCCTCCCCCCCCCCCAAAGACAGTCACGCTGTCGAAACCCTGAACGATTTACATGTCTTACTATCTTAAAATTGTTGTCACTTGAGCCACGGAGACTCCGATGGACATTTGCAAAAAGATTATAACCCGGGACATCATGCTGATCAGTAGCGCTTGCGACTACTAGACCAAAGAGGATGTACCTTCCTAAAAATATTCTTCAGTACTCATGGTGACCCCAACCCACAATTTTAGGCTGGGACCGCGCCTGGCTCCTACTAGCTAGAGATATTGTATGTTCATACAAAACACTATGAATTTTGGGAGAAACAATATTTATTGTGTGTATTATAACTTATAAATAAATAAATATACTGACATTATCTTTCTTCCGCATAGTTGAAATAAATGGCGCGGTCCTCACGGCGATCGGCCTAGTTATAATAGTGTTATACTTATACCTAAAGTGATTTCATGTAGTTTTATTTTAAGAACATAATTTTGTCTACAGGATTTGCTCTTCTGTCCGGACTTTACAGTGACCACCACGAAGCGAGCAGGCCCCGTGAGTATTGATCCATAGATAATATTTTATTTTTATCTAATCAGTGTACTTACTGACTGCCATATCTCCCTTCCCTTTAGCCAGAAGTGCTAATGGACTTGGCTAGTTTTTGTGACGTCATCGAAAACCACTTAAGCTTTACATGTTTGTCTGGTTAAATATGTGTTCTTAATTTAATGTTCATGCTGTTTTGCTTGGGTTATGTCGTTTATGTGAAACTAGTTGTGCCCGCGGATTCGCCTTCGTTGATATCAGGAATAATCCCACGGGTACACGCGACCGGGCCAATAAGCCTATATTACTCCTTATAACATCAGCTATCTACCAGTGAAAGTTCCGTTGAAATCGGGCCAGCCGTTTCGGAGATTAGCCAGAACCTACAGACAGACAAAAAAAAAATATGATGTTGTATGTAGGTACTGCATATACTTTCATAAACTAGTAAAAAACAATTATTTTGATTTTACATATTGATACTTCAATTTTATGTATTTTGTCAAGATGCGAAGCTAATATATTTTACCCATGCTTTAAGCGTAAGAAGCAGGCATTTATGTTCAGTTAAAGGTTTCTCACAGAGGATTATACCCATGGGAAATAAGTGCGTTATTACCAGCCTCAACCACATACCCATGGACAATAAGCAAAACCTCATTGGACTTATTACATTAATAACTTTTATCGGCTTCGCCCGCGTGGAGGTCGGAAATTATCCCTCGGCAACGTACTACCGATACCGGGAACGTAGATACTACGTTTCACATACACGCAAAAACGGCCGAGCGGATTTGTGTGAAATTTGGCACACAGGGATTAACATAAAGGATACTTTTATCCAGTTAGTACGTTCCCGTAGGATAATTTAAGCGGGCGAACGCGCTGGCAAAAGGGTTATAATATTAGTAAGATAGTTGGACTAGCTTTTGCCAGCGGCTTTGCCCGCGTGGAGTTTACTACCGGAATAAAAAGGTTTTAAACGATTTGTGTTCCAAATTTCATCCAGATCCGTTTAGCCGTTCCGCCGCTATTTTATAGCACCTTTTTCCCGGTTCCAAATGCGTCTGACGACACAACCTTAGTGTAAATATTTATTCAGATTTTCAGCAACAATATTATCATTCCTATTTCATCATCGTTCATTTCTTGTCCACCTTTTCAATTTACTTCTCCTTATATCCCACAGCGCATATTTACGCCATAAAATATTTCGCTAACGGAAAATATCTAAACACTCAACTGGTGTAGGCGGAACATAACTTATTCAGCCTCAGTTCCCATAGTATATTCCTTATCAATATACTTTATCTACGTGCTTAGTAGGGCGAGGGCAGGACACGGGCACGTTGAGCTAGAACCCCGGTTGTCATGACAACATCTTTAACAGTTGGCAGGCATATGACTGGAAAATACCTACCACGGTATTAGTTAGAGATTAATTTATTCTGTAGAGGCTTTCGATAGCAGTCGCGGAAGTACAATTTTCTGGCTAGAGTATAAGAGGAATATTCTAGGCTAATATATTTAAAAATATTACAAGATACGCAATCGCGGCTGAATACCGTGTACTCTTCTGCCCCGTTGGTCTCGCGACTGCGGAGCGTAGGGTCCTGGGTTCGTTTCCCAGGCATAACCAGAAAGCGTAACAGACAGAAAAACTCACTTCCGCATTTATATTATTAGTTAGGATTCCATATTTAGCTTCGTATCGAAATCAGCAAGGCAGTGATTGCGTTACTAAGGAGCATATAATGTGCCAAGCCAAGGCCCAAACACTTCTTACAATGGTCCACGAATAGGGTTGCTACCTTCTGTGACAAAAATGGAAGTATTTTGATGAAAAAAATATTTATCAAATATTTTTCAATGGGTTCTTCAAGCAAATGCTAAGCGTTTTATTTTGTCTTAATTACAACTTGTAAATAATTTTTTTTTTTTATTATCATTTTTGGACGTTTGCTGCTTTGTGCACTGCAGATTCGTTACCGAAAACTCTCAGTGAAAGCAGTGAGGATTCGGGAAGCGAGAGTAAAGAAAAATAATTGCCATTTGTCTACAGTATTTCCTCCGAAAATTCTTTATCTATATATATAAAAATGAATTGCTGTTCGTTAGTCTCGCTAAAACTCGAGAACGGTTGGACCGATTTGGCTAATTTTAGTCTTGAATTATTTGTGGAAGTCCAGAGAAGGTTTAAAAGGTGAATAAATATGAAAATGCTCGGAATTAAATAAAAACAACAATTTTGTTTTTCCTTTGATGTATCCCCCGTGGTTCAGAAATCAAATTGAGAGAATAGTTTAAAACGAATAACTAATTAGAGTTTTTATATCTTTCTAACTTTCTCAGAAGGTAAAAAATAAACTTAATTTTAGCTAACTACAGTTGGTAGAGTAACTCAAATCAAATCAAATCAAATCAAATCAAAATATTTTTTATTTCATATAAACCTACATGGGTACTTATGAAACGTCAGAAGCTAGGTGCACGGTTCCAAATAGTTGGTTCCTATGGAGAAGAGCCGGCAAGAAACTCCACGGTTACTCTTTTAAAAATAATTCGTTTTTACAATTGTTTCAAATTACAGTGTTAATGGGTATGGGAGGACGGTGTAGGCCTGTCAACAAGTACCAGGTACTGAATAAGATAGAAAATTGTCTACAGTCTACAAGGCCTACAACGTTCTCACATTCACAAAGTATAAAATAATCTACATAAATAATATTATTTCATAAATAAGACATATTACACTATTTAAACCAAATGGCATTATTGCCATGACCATTAATATTAAAGAGTACAATGTACAATTGTAGGTATATAATTTCAAAAATGAGTAAATGTGAAAGAATGTAAAAACTGAAAAACTTGAATACAATATGTACATCGTCATTCGGGAGCAGTTAATAGACACAGGTCATCCTGTAATGAGCTACCAGGGAAGCCACATGTGCAGAAGGAATTATTGCCAAACTTCCTTGTCTTCAACGTAGTCTTTTATCTTATAATATGCTTTTTTGATAAGGACACGTTTGATGTGTGATTTGAACTTTCCATAGCTAAGTTCAGTAACAGACTTTGGCAACTTGTTATAGAAGCGGATACTGTTTATAAGAAATGATTTACTAGTTTTAGTTAATCTAAATTTTGGTATCACAATTTCATTTTTACTACGCGTATTTATGTTATGGAAATCGCTTCTTATTTTGAAAAGGACTAAATTTTTGCGAACATACAAAATACATTCAAAGATATAAAGAGAGGGAAGAGTCAGTATATCAATTTCTGTAAATTTGTTTCTAAGAGACTCGCGAGGCCCCATTTTATAGATTGCGCGGATTGCCCTCTTTTGCAAAATGAAAACTGAATCTACGTCAGCTGCAGAACCCCACAGTAGAACGCCATAAGACATAATACTGTGAAAATAAGCAAAGTATACTAATCGAGCTGTACCTATATCGGTCAACTGCCTAATTTTTCTTACTGCATATGCAGCTGAACTTAATCTACCTGAAATAGCTCTAATGTGGGGACCCCACTGCAGTTTCGAATCTAGAGTAATTCCTAAAAATACAGTTTCCGAAATAGCATCTAGTTTCTTGCCATCAAGTTTTAAATTTAAATCTACTTGGGGAACATTTGGCAATGAGAACCTAATACATTTCGTTTTGTTCGCATTAAGTAAGAGATTATTAGCTGCAAACCATTTCGAAATAATAGCTAAACTATCGTTAACATGTAAGAAATCCCTGTCTTTTCTATCTATTTTAAAAATAAGTGAAGTGTCATCAGCGAACAAAATTATATCCGAGAACTTAGCTATCATGTAAGGAAGGTCATTAATGTAAACTAAAAATAAGAAAGGGCCAAGAATTGAACCTTGCGGCACGCCCATCTTAACAAGAGACCCCAAGGACGTAGCCCCGCCAACGTTTACTTTTTGCTGTCTGTTTGATAAATAGGAAAGAACAAGATCGGCAGCTTGTCCACGAATTCCGTAATGGTGTAATTTACAGATCAGTGTATTGTGGTCAACGCAGTCGAACGCTTTTGAGAGGTCACAGAAAATGCCAATTGCATCCTGGGACTGCTCCCAGGATTCTAATATGTGACTGATAAGTTTTACTCCCGCGTCACTCGTCGACTTACCTTTCGTGAAACCAAACTGTCGACTATGTAAAATCCCATTTGAGTTGAAATGAGCCAACATCTGGTCCAGCATGATTTTTTCATAAATTTTACTCAATGCTGGTAACACAGATATAGGTCTATAATTAGAGGGATCAGTTTTACTACCCGATTTGAAAATTGGTACTACTTTACTATGTTTCATTAAATCAGGAAACGTACCGCGGTCTAAACATTGATTAAATATACCTGTCAAGACAGGAGCAATGGTGTCGATGATATTTTCAAGAACTTTAACCGAAATACCCCATAAGTCTTCTGTGTTTTTTATGTTAAGACTTTTAAATGTTGTTTTAATTGTGGCAATAGAAATGGGTTTGAATTCAAAACTAGGAATGTCCTTGTTGAAGTTTTCTTTAAGAAGAGATTCAGCTAATATAGATGATGAGGGGAGAGATTTCGTAACTTCTATTGGAATGTTGGTAAAGAAATTTTCAAGGGTCTCGGCAACTTTTAACTTATCTGAAATAGTTTTATTATCAATTTTTAGAGTCAACTCATTCTGATCTCGCTGTTTTGTGTTTCCAGTTTCTTTATTAATTACCTCCCAGACAGCTTTTATTTTATTGTTTGAAATACTAATTTTGTTACTTATCAGTTTAGATTTAGCTTGAGCGCAGACTCTTTTGAATATCTTAGAATAGTTTCTTACATAATTATGAAGGGCTTGATCAGAAGTCAATGATTTTTTGTGATACAAATTATATAAAATATCTCTGCTTTTTCTAATGCCAGCAGTAGCCCATTCACTAAATTTTTGCTTAATATTGATTGAAACTTTTTTTACAGGACATGCTTTATTGAATTCTTGGCATACTGTAGAAAAAAAAGTGCCATAGTTAATATTTGGGTCTTGTGAATCAAAACTTTCTGCTGTGAGATTCCTAAGAACATTATTATTAAACATTTTCAATTTATTTTTAGTCAGGGGTCTAAGTTCAATGGTTTTATTTAAGTGTAACTTTTTGTCTAAGTCAAACGATACAAGCTGACCGGTATGGTCAGACCTGACGCCACTAATTATGAACGACTCTTTTATTTTACAATTGGTAAACACATTATCTATGCATGAGGCTGTGGTTGGTGTTATTCTTGTCGGTTCATTAAATATGCATTTTAAATTGAATGATTTAAATAATGAGATAAGCTTACATTTTTCCGGTGAATTAACTAACAGATCAATATTTAGGTCACCACAAGCGAAAATTAATTTATTATCTTCAAAAAGTTTACCTAATATTCCCTCCATAATGATCAAAAATAATGACAAGTTTGAGGCTGGTGGCCTATAAATACATAAGAAAGTATGGCCTTCAACCTCTGCACATGCTACCTCACATAAGCGATCAACAGAGCAAGCAGTAATATCCTTTCTTTCTTTATATCTAAGATAACTGTTGCATAATATCAAGGTACCACCCCCTATTGAAGACCTGTTGTACGCACTGGCAACTGAATAATTATTTATATTAAACAACATTCTATCCGGTTTTAACCAAGTTTCACAAAAACACAAGATATCCATATGATATTTATCTATTAACAATTCCACGTCTAGGATTTTGCCAGAGAAACGATTTATGTTTTGATGAAACAGTAAAATATTCTTATTATGCTTCCCTTTTGTCCCCTCTAAAAGTTTAAAGAATCAATAACAGTATTATTAGAAATGCTAGATAATACTGTTTCATCACTTAACCTAATCTCAGTTAAATTATCAATAACTGCGTGTATATTGTAAGCTAACAAAGTAGCTAATACATGTCTACTTTTCTTGGGAAGAAACATATGTTCTCGAGCTAAAACAAAATCTCTAACAAAATTGTTTGTATCAAAATACAACTACAGTTGTTAACCATCTATTACTAATAATAACTAGCTTCTGCCCGCGACTTCATCCGCGTCAAATTTTTGCTCCCCTGACCCTTCCTGTCGCATCGAATTGCCTGCTAGCCTGCTAAATGGGAAAGTGTGTGTCTGTTTATCCGTCTTTCACGGCAAAACGGAACGACGAATTGATGTGATTTTTTAAGTAGAGATAGTTGAAGGGATGGAGAATGACATAGGATACTTTTTGTCTCTTTCTGTTCTCCACTTCCTTAAAATGGGGGTGGAAGTTTGTCTGAGACTGCTCTCTTATTACCTATATAACCTGGATTAATGCATTATTAATACATTAACCGCGGTAGTACGTCATGTTGAGATAATTTCCGACATCCACGCGGGCGAAGCCGCGGGCAAAAGCTAGTTAATAATAATATCTAATATAATAATAATTTATTAATAATAATATTTATTAATATTAATACATATTTATTTTTTGTCTCGTCAGTATCGACAAATACTTTAGTAATTACCCATATGTGTGTTTCGTTTTACGCATTACAATAAAAAACGAAAGTATTTTCGAACTAAAAATAGTTATCGAAATTAAAGTAGGATACGTCAGAATAAAGTCTGATTGGCAACCCTATTCGTGAAGGTCACTCCTTTCAGCGAATCAGCTGCAGCGCTTTGATTTTATTGTCTGATTACTAGTTAATATATTTAATAGGCATGCTTATTTGTGTGCACAGTGTTTTATTATTCATATGGCTGCCATATAAAACAATGCAAAATTCTTAACGTATATGGAGGCACATCGAGATAACGAAAACTAGATATTTTCATGCTCAACTTCATACATATATAAATTCACGCCTTCTTCCCATGAGGGTAGGCAGTGCTGTATTTATTAGGTCATTTTTGCGAATTTAGGATCAATAGGTATGTGTCTGTAAGTCAGATAATTTTTTGAAAGATTTAATAAGGAGTCATCTATACAGACAAATATTTACAAAAGGGAAGTGTCTGGTTGTAATGCCAGTTTTAATAAAACTGGCATTTAAGCATGCAACACCTTTTTAAGCATTTAATAATATTAAATGCTTAAAAAGGTGTTTAAGGTACTTATAACATTTTTTTGTCTGGGTGTCTGTTTGGTCTGGCTAATCTCCGAAACGGTGGGACTGATGGGACGTTCACTGGCAGATCGTTGTTATTATAAGGAGTAACAAAGGCTAGGCTACTGTTTGTTCCGGTAGCACATTCCCGTGGTATAATTTCCGACATCCACTCAGGCGAAGCCGCGGGCAGCAAGTGGATTATAATTATTGATGAAGGGCGTCTGTCGCTTGTGAGATCGTGGTTCGCAGAAAATAAGGTTTTCGTTGCTAACTATTGATCAAACGGTCAGACTCAATTAGTAGTATTTCCCAAACTACAATCTATAATAATATTATAAACAGTTTATTTGTCTGTTTGTTGGTTATTAGCCCGTTCAACCGAAAGCGCTAATCTCA
Organism: Aporophyla nigra; assembly: GCA_947507805.1. Lineage (NCBI taxonomy): Eukaryota > Metazoa > Arthropoda > Insecta > Lepidoptera > Noctuidae > Aporophyla > Aporophyla nigra. The sequence goes on along the minus strand of OX382305.1, from coordinate 2,425,950 downwards.
GGAACTACTGGTTCGAATTAAAAAATATTTTATGTTTGGGTTGTTAATATTTATCGAGGAAGGCTATATAATATCACGCTACGATCAAAAAGAGCGGAGCATCAATGAAAAATGTTGCAAAAACGGGGAAAATTTGAGAGGATTCATTGCGTTTGCTGCGTAAACGGTTAAAGTAACGCACGAATCATATATGACGGACTTGATCCTCTTAAAAAATCTAAAAAATAGTCCGCAATAGCATATGTCTGTATCCTAAGGCTGGTTCACTATAAAGTTTTTAATTATAAAAAAAAAACAAAAAAGCAAAAAATAATAAACCTTAAAATTATGAGTCGGCGCTTTGAGTGATCTTTGTTCATTGATTTTTCAGCGCCGACTCAAAATTTTAAGGTTTATTATTTTTTGGTATTTTTTTTCGGCGGTTTAATTTTGTTAAAAAGTTTTTATTTTGAAATTTTTTGTAGCTTTAATGTACTAATAATACTTGGCAAGGTATACCCTATCCAATCAAAAAAGAATTATCAAAATCGGACTACTCTGTACAAAGTTATGCGTGGTTATACATTACAATCAATGAGTGAACAATCAATCATCCCCTGTTTTCCGACCCTTTGGGTTCGATTTTGTTTTCCAAATTTATATGGGACCACCCTCTGAGTATACCCTTTCAAATAAAAAAAGAATTATCACAATCGGACTACTATGTAAAAAGTTATGCGTGGTCATACATAAAAAATTAAAAAAAAAACAAAATATCCGCGTCGAATAGATAACCTCCTCCGTTTTTTTTCGTCGGTTAATAAAATCGAAATATTTTAAAGCTAAAGAGTTTGTTTGGTTTAACTTACTTATCTCACGAGCTACGTTTAGAGTTGAACAGCCCATTTATCGACGAGGGCTATACACTATATAACATCACGCTACGACCCTTAGGAGCCGAGCAAAAAGAAAAAAAAGTCATGAATACGAAGAAATCGCACGGCAGGCGATTCGATGTTTTCCGTAGTTCCTTAAGGTGTTTTGCACCGTATTAGAAAGTTTTCTGAACCCCATCCCATCTATCTTCCCAGGAACGCGCCGAAGAACTATCCTCGCTCGACAGTTGCGAGTACATTTGGGCAGGTGGCGTGGGCTTCGCTCGCTCCCCGCCCCGCGTGTCTACCCACGAGGCGGCCAGGACCGAGCTCTTGCGGCTGATGCTCACGTGTTTCAGCGAAACGATCTACAAGCCCGCTTCACATGCTGCCTCGCATCATAATAAATGGATTGCGTAAGTGATTTATGTGACGTGTAATGGCGTTTTTGGGTATTGAACGGCATTGATTGAGAACAGCTAAAGATTTTTTGGAGTTTCTACCCATTGTAAAATGAAATCTTATTCTAGTGGGTGTAAAAAGATACTTTACGAAACCGAGATTCACTTACACTCCCCGTCATTGTAATGAACTTTATTGGTATTCTTCTGGTTATGGAGGTATTGACGCACGAACTTAAAAGATTTTTCACGAAAACAATTGTACCGCCATGAGCCCGTCTAAAATTGCCATAGTTAATGCAAAAAAAAAAAAAAGAAAGAAAAAGAAGACAGAAAATTTTAAAACGCCTTCTGTGTTTTAATTTAACCGATGCTGATTTGAGCCAATTAAATTAATAAGTAAGTAAAACTTAAGGGAGAGGCGTAGAGTAGCCCGGGCAGTAATTTTTTTTTAACTTTTTTTTTTGTAATTTTCAGGTTGTATTAAAATTTGCTCAACATACAACCTACACTGACCTGAAAATTGCAAAAACATTAGAAAAAAATGAATTTCAGAGACTATTCTTCGCTTTCCCCCTTAAAAAGTCTCACTTCTGACTAGAACAAGATAACATCTTTATCACAGGATAAAGTAGTGTAACATTATTGACTGGCCTGTTAGTCTAGTGGTTAGTGGCCCTGACTGCTAAGACTGAGGTCGTGGGTTCGATTCCCACCCAGGACAAATCTTTGTGTGATGAGCACAATCATTTTTTCTGTGTCTGGGTGTAAATTATCTATAATATGTATGTATTTAGAAATATATAAATATGTTTATCAGTTGTCTGGTTGCCATAGTACAGGCTCTGCCTAGTTTGGGATCAGATAACGTTGTGTTGGTTGTCCTAAGATATTATATTATATTATTGGTAGCGTCATCTACTTGCAGAACTAGAGTATTAAAACTCCTTTATTTACAGGTACCTGACAAGTCCTGAGAACCGCCATGCACTGCCTCTGTTCACTTCGCTAGTGAACACAGTGTGCTCCTACGACCCGGTGGGACTCGGGCTGCCCTACAACCACCTGCTGTTCGCAGACACGCTGGAGCCGCTCGTAGAAGTACGTACAGCATAGCATAATCAGCCTTTATGTGCCTACTTCTGGGCCTCTTTGTGAGAGAGGCCACGCGGGCCCAATACGGGTTGGTAGATGTCACATGTCTCCGAATTGTTGTTTCTAGGACATGCCTGTTTCTCAGTATGTTTTCCTTCACTGTTTTGAGAGCAGTGGTGATTAAATAACACAGCCTGACGTGACTCTTGCTCCTTGGATGAGAGTAGTCATTCCCCGTAGATTTTGGGTCACTGAATTCAAATTCGGCCTCGGAATTGCAATTGAAAATTGGAAATTTGATTTTGAAAATTTCTAATTTTTATATACATGAATTGTATGAAAAATTATATATTTTCAAAATCAAATTTCTCGATGATGAAAATAGATATTCGGGCAAACTCAACGCCATTTGGAAGAGCAATGCTTATACTTTCAATCATTGTGTGTATTTTTCGATTTATTTTTCGATAGCTAAATATGTCGCGATGCTACATAACCGTGAAAACACAATTAAATCGTGTTTTTTGCACTTTTAGGTTAGGATATCTAAAAAATGTGATGTGATGGAGCAATTCGGAGGCCGAAATTGAATTCAGTGACCCAAAATCTACGGGGAATGACTACTTTCATTCAAGGAGCAAGACTCACGTCTGACTGTGTAATTTACACAAAGTAAGGTGCCTGTCTGGGTTCTCACTCGTAAGTGGCTGTTGCCACTCTCTCCAGGTAGTACAGGTCAACCAGAAAAGTTATGCACTTCGATAATCTTCATGTTTCCGAATTAGTACGAACGTCGCGCCAAGAGTAACCGCCCACAGAGGTTAAGTTTCAAATGTTTGTACTGACGCACTTTGTGGTAGTGTAAATAAAGCTACTACAATCTGTCAATTTTTTTTAATAGGGTTTCAACTTTATCGCTAAATTATTAGGTTCAAGATCAATTGACAAAATTTTACAGTTTCGGATAGCTCGATGTGCTGGTGTCTGTACTATCATTGTCAGTTTGTATGTATGAAGCCCTCTCTGTTAGTTTACCTACCTCGGTCGTAGATCGTAAACTGTAATTTGAAAGTTTCGGAATGTATTTTGAAATATTTTAGTATAGAGTTGTAGTTTCGAGTTCAATATCTAAGTTTGTACCCAAGGTAATACATTTGCCTGGTTGGTGTAGTGGTCGCCAGCGCTACAGCTGACCATGAGGTGTTGGGTTCGATTCCTAGGTCGGGAAAAGTGGAATTTGGTTTTTCTGTCTGGAATTTTTCAGTACCAGGAGTGTGGACTCGTGCACGGTTGGTGGTAATAGGCTCGTCCCCTATTACATGGGACTTAAACATAACTGATGAAATGTGGCTGTACTATAAATAGGTACACCTCTGCACAGATCCATAATATATTCTATCATCACGCGTTCATATTTCCAAAAAATCCGATGATTTTCGAATTCCATACTTTTTGTGGGAGATCTGTATACAGGGTCAGAAAATTTTCGCCAACTTTTCTTTCCGTGAATCACAGACGTGTGACGGTATCGACTTCAAATCGTGATAAAACAACACTCACTTAATTTAAAACTTGTTGCAGGTGGCACTACAAGTATTGATCGTGACACTGGACCATGACACAAGCAACGCTATCAACGAGGAGTCCGAGGAAGTGAGTACGAACACATAATACCTTCGAAAAAGTCATGAATTTAGGACGATGTTAAAGGTATCCCACATATTTCAAATTTTCTTACGCTTTTTGTAATTGTCAGGTCAGTGTCAGGTTGTGTGTCGATCAAAATATGGTTCGTGAGCGTAACAACTCATCATTAAAGCCATCATAATTACTTTATCTTGAAAATCATTGAATCAGAATAAATCGGTGTTTCCGAAAGTGGTCAATCGGAGACTCGACGGGGTCTACGTTGGTGCGTAAAAAAATACGAATACAGGCAGAAAATAACTACTGAAAAAAATTAAGCTTAAGAAAACCTTCATTTTCCTATTTTTCACCGAAACCAGTAAAATTTTGAAAGCGAGCTACGAGAATAAAAAGTTTGGGAACCTCTGGACTAAATGAATGATAAAATAAATTTGAATTTTGCGGGCCACCCTGTCGCTTTTCTCTTAAATATAAAATTCTGTACATTTGTCATAATATCGAAATATCAAAAGTCTTCTAAGTATAATCAGCCTATTTCTCTCCCACTTTTGGTAAAAACACTCCCTTTAAAGTGAAACGGTTTAATTAAATGATACATTCCTGTTTGTGTTACCAGCCACAGCTGGGACCTATGAAACAGATGATGACGGTATGCCCGGGAAATATACTTAATAATAAATAAAATAAAAAATATTAATATTATAATCAAGCGAGTCCATACCGCGAGCATTCGTTGAGCAAAGCAAGCGTTCTCGTGGTTTAAAAAACTCGATTGCGAGCCAAGTATTTGTTTGCGAACTAATTATTGTTATAAAGGAAAAAAGAAAGAATAAGAGGCGTTATTTGATACAAAATTTTTACCACAGAAAATGCTCGCGTGCATCCTATAGTATGAAGGCGTATTTAGATACAAGCGATATCGCTGTCGCGCTCGGTAGCGATACCATATCGGTACGCCATATCGCTATCACTCTCAGTAGCAGTACCGTACCGGTACGCGAATTCGCTGCCGCACTTACTAGCGATACCATATTGGTTCGCAATATTGCTGCACACTTCGTAGGGATACCGTATCGGTACGCGATATCGCTGATGCTTTTGGTAGCAATATCGTATCGGTACGTGATATCGGTGTCGCGCACGAAAGCGATACCGTATCGGTTCTCGATATCTGTTGCCCTCAGTAGTGATACAGTGTTGATATGCGATATCGCTGTTGCTTTCGGTAGCAGTACCGTATCGGTACGCGATATCACTGTAGCACTCGGTAGCGATACCGTATCGGTACACGATATCGCAGTTGTGATCTGTACCGATACAGATCCGCGTTGTGGTTAAGCGCTATCGTTGCTGAGTGCGACAGTGATATTGTTTACATCTGTATATGCCTTTATGCGCGGTACAACATACAGTAAACTGCAGGTCCTTCTTAACACTTGAACTGTGAAAAGCGCCAAAAGCTCTATCAATGCCAATGTTATCAAGGATATGCAATTGATTGTGCTCTCAGCTTAATTGGTCCTAACCGAATGCTCACAGTGTGGACACATCCTCGCTTGACATAAACCCATACAAAATGACATTTCCTTATAGACTCTCCCAGACAACCTCTTCATCAACTACCTATCTCGGATCCACCGCGATGAGGACTTCCAGTTCATCCTGCGAGGAGTCACGCGGCTCCTGAACAACCCGTTAGCGCAGACCTATCTGCCTAACTCCGCTAAGAAGGTCAACTTGCATCAGGAGTTGCTTGTTCTCTTTTGGAAAATGTGTGATTATAATAAGGTAAATGAGTCTGTTTCCTATGAAGTGAGTCGTTTCTAAATAATAACAACCGCACGGGTTGATTGAAGGTTAAGCTAACCTTGCCGCGGTCCGTTCGTGGATGGGTGACCATCCTTATCATATCGAGACTCCTCCGTTCTTCAGAATGCACGCTTTTCCCTTTTTAATATAATATAATAATTTGCAATAATATTAATGGCAGTAAACAATAAAACTACAAGTTACCAATATGTAAATGTTTGTTTCAGAAATTCATGTATTACGTTCTGAAGAGTAGCGATGTGCTCGAAGTGTTGGTACCGATATTATATCACCTCAACGACTCTCGCGCAGACCAATGTAAGTTTAACACTATTCTAATTTTTTGGCGCTTATTAAATAATTTCTAGAATATATCCGTAACAGGCGTGATTAACTTAACAAATCGAAAATGCACATTTTTCAGGGCAGCCATTTTTTTAATTATAAATACGGTAAATTCATTAAATTATCGTATGTTATCTGAAAACTCAAAGCAAATGAATTACATTGAGATATAAAAAAAAAATTAATAACATAAAATCTGAATTTACAGATAAAACTTAAACTTAAAAATGGCTGCCCTGAAAAATGTGCATTTTCGATTTGTTAAGTCAATCACGCCTGGTACGGATATTTTACTACCACCTCGCCCGCGACTTCGTCCGCGTTGATTTCGTAATATCCCCTACAAACTTTAACACCCCCTAATCCCCTTTTACGGAGTGATTGAAAAACACAAAAAAAAACTAACTTTATGATTTACTTAGATAAGTATTCGTGCCAAGATTCAAGTTTATTAACTCTAGGAACATTATTTTTCATACAAAGTATAAATTCCCCCTTTTCACCTGCTTAAAGGTCGATTTTCCAAAAACCCTTTCTTATTACTCTCATATATTATAAAAGCTAGCCATATGCATAATTTTACTGTCCTAGGCCACAGTCTCGGCTGAGTTTTGATAAGTCATTCAGTTTCTCCTTTTATACTATACTAACTTTTGCAAGTACCGTGTGGTTGCGGACGTGTACCGTGTGGTGCCGGACGTAAAGAATAGCATCACCCCATTTCTTCCCGTGGGTGTCGTAAGAGGCGACTACGGGACTTACTAGAGAATGGGCAGCAGCGTTCTCTATGCATTTTACCATCATACTGCGATCGCCAATCCGCCTGCGTGGCGATTATGGCAAAGCCCCCCAAATTGGGGGAGGCCTATGTCCAACAGTGGACGTATTACGGCTGAAATGATGATGATGATGAACTTTTGCAAGCGGCTTAGCCCGCTTATTATACATAAACCTTCCTCTTGAACCACTGTGTCTAATGGTGAAAACCGCATTAAATCCTGTTGCGTAGTTTAAAACATCTAAGCGTACAGCATGCGTAGCATGACCACCGTAGAAATGGGTTTTGTCGACGGAAGAATAGACAAAATTACAGATTGTAGAAAGATTAAAGACGGAATTAAAGATTGTAGAAAGATTTGTACCGTTTTATGCTAGCGTAGCATGATAGTTCTATTTCTATTTTACTAAGAGTAGACAAAGTTCTTTCTATGGTGGTCATGCTACGCGTGCAGATACGGGAACTGAATTTGTTTTATACTATGTAGAGATATGTAGATGACATACTTCGTTCGTTAAATGGCAAATTTAATTCCTAATTGACTACAAAATTCCTCAAATGGTTGTCTAAACCATAAAGCTTTGAATTATACATACAGTAGAGTCCGTTTAGTACGACTTCGCATGTAACGACCAACCGTTTTTGGCGACCTAAGTATAGGCGCGTGTTTGGTTTTAATATGAGCCACTATGAAAGTACATCCGTTTATTACGACTCCGCTAACAGCGACCGACCGCTTTTAAGGTGTATAGTATCGTCGTTAACCTTGAGCATATGGGCGGAGCTAAGCTCCATACTCCCGCACACACGTAACGAGTGGCGGCGGCGCGCTAAACTAAAACAACGACCAAAGATTATGCAGAGACGGCTGTAAAAGGTACCGAATGGTGGATCAATGGCTGATACTTTAGAAAGACGCAGCTATTTGATGTTTATACTGGACATATTTATTTAAACATGCAGGTATGTGATTGATTAAAGAAAGACAACTTTTCGGGTTAGAGATATCTTTATTTCCCATAAAAAAACAAATTTCACTTACATGAGAAATATTAACATAAATTAAAAAAAGGATTGTTTTTGTAACGCACAGTTTTGGTAAGGAGACACAAAAAATTAAAAATAACAACAAAACAGAAATATTCAATAACTGTAGGATAATCGCTAATAAATTAAACACTTTCTTTGCCTGGGCATTTTTATTTAAATACAAACTATGTTACAGTTCACACAATAAAATATATAAACAAAAAAATGGCATCACTAATAATGCGTCCACGCGCACAAACAAATCGACTCCTCTGCAAGGAGCTAGTCTATAAACATACACTGTTACAATACGTTCGTAAGTATTTACACTAACACACACGTCGCGCGTAGTCGGTCGATAGCTGGAGCGGAGCAGCGAGCGACACAGCCCTCCCGTCTGAATGCTAATGCACGACTGCAGCCCGCGCCTGCGCAGAGCCCCTCTACCCTTGACGGCTTAAAATGGGGGTATTTCTTTGCAAAATTTTGATTAATTTACAATATTTTATTGTAAAATCGTAGTGCCTATAACCGTTTATTTTTATGTGTAAAAATATTTCCAAATAAAAAAGCTGTTTAGTAGGAGTATGAAATATAAGCCAAAAAATTGGGTTGTCGTAAATATTTTTTTACAGCAAAGGTTTTAACTCCACGAAAAAAGTGTTCTTGTAAAAATGATGTACATGAATCTATAGCAAAAATAATTTTTTTTTTTCAAATCTTCAAACCAAGCCGTTAATGAGAAGATAGGTTCATAAAGTGACCGTTTTACGGCACTAAACCGGACCAAGGCCCTTAACAACGGAATTTCACACAAAATTGTCCGGTTACAACGACGAAGAGCATTGACGCGTTTACAAATAAATCGTAGGTAAGAAACTATCTCCGCCCCGCGCTTCCCCCTCGCCTGCACGTCGCTGATTCGAATGCGGCTGTTTAGTTTACGACGTTAATTTGCGGGTGATGCGTGGTTTCGCGTATAAGAATGGCTTCTACAAAACGAAAAAGTTTCTCTGTTGAAGAAAAAAAGTGTCATTATTATTATAGATTATATGTACATTATGTGAAATAAATAAATATTTTGATTCAGATGTTTTTTTTTCTCTTGGTCACGTAAATATTATTAAATACATAATGTATGTATGTGTATATATGAATGTGATTTGAATAAAAATCAAAATTTGTCTTTTCCGGTTAGTACGACGTAATATCACCGATCCCTTCACCGTCGTTATAACCGGATTCTACTGTATTTTATTTAGTAACTAATATTTTCAGCCAAAATACAAATGATTAATTTGCAATTTCAGCTCGCGTAGGCTTAATGCACATCGGCGTATTCATACTCCTCCTGCTATCCGGCGAGCGCAACCTGGGCGTCCGGCTCAACAAGCCGTACACGGCGACCGTGCCGATGGACATCCCGGTGTTTACCGGCTCCCACGCCGACCTGCTGGTCGTAGTGTTCCACAAGATCATCACCACGGGCCACCAGAGGCTGCAGCCACTGTTCGACTGTCTGCTCACTATACTTGTGAATGGTGAGTAACTTAAACAGTCTGCTTCAGCCATAATATTAATATTTTTGTCTACCCTCATATCGTAAAATTCGAACTATAAACGAGTTTTACATACTTTATAAACACAATACCGAAATTTAAAAACAAAAATATGTCGTGACATGTTTTCTATCACAAAACAATGTTATAAAACAATTTAATACAATACGATACAGGGGAATTGAAGAAGTCAACATCAACAAGGAGTTTCAATATTTTTTTCTACTGGAATGCGTATACTGGCGCGGCATTTTTATAGCTTGAAAAATCTATTTCTTACTCTTTTAAACTTGACGTTTTCTTTAATAGTTTCAAACCAATCTATAGGAGTAGATAAAGTAATGTATGAAACTGTACATAACTAGATATTAAAACACAAGTGTGTGTTTAAAATCTTAAGCACAGGCGAGGTTTTTAATAGTATCACACGAGTGCATGTGTGTCCCAGTTTATGCAACAGTTTCATAAACTACAATTATTTGTTTGAGGATCAAAGATCTTCCCGGATCTAACGAAATATAGTGAAGTATTGCTTCTCAAATACCATGATAGTATACGCACCAATTATCAAATCCAGTTACAATGGGATTGCATCAATGTTGCCGGTTTTCAGTAAGGTTTTTAAAAAGATAATGCTTAATGAAATGCTCAATCATTTTAACACGAATAAAATCCTTAACGATGAACAGTCAAATTACACCAAATGACGTACGACCGACGCCGGCGACTTAAAACTCATTTTTGGCACGTGGGATAAAGCTCAGTTTGCCATAGGTATATTCTGAGACCTATGTAAGGCATACATTTTAATTGTGTAAATCACGGCACTACTCCGGAAACTTGAACTTTATGGACTAGACAAATCAGGCTGTGCGTAGAACTTGTGCAGAACGTGTCATAAACAGACTACCGGCTTTACATGTTAATTACATCCGTACGAAGCCGGGGCGGGTCGCTAGTATAGAATAAAGAGAAACAAGAATTCGTATTCATTCACAGTTCTTGTTCCTCATTAAAAAAAAAGCGACCGAGCTATCCTTTTTCGCGCATTTTCATGTTGTTGCCTTACGCGTTATATTACGGCTAATCCAACAAAAGCTACGGGTTTCTCAGAGAGAACTTTCCTCATTTTTACCTAAATGCACGACAGGACCGACTGGGTAATTTATTTATTGATAATGAACTTCAATTAATTTTTCTAGTGAATGTGCACAACTTTGTGATTTTTACTTGTGTATGTCTTAGTAGACGCACACAAATAAAAATCACAAAGTTTTTAGGAATTGTGAATCACTTACAGAAGTACCCAGCACTAGCAGAATATTTAACAGGACATATAAATATATCGTTAGCATTTCAATGCAGACAAGTTATAAAATAAAATCGAGTTTAAAAAATGCTGTGTTCACATCTTGTTTGAATTTCATCTAGATTCCACAAATAAACATATTTTTTATTCACAGTATCTCCATACCTGAAGACGTTATCAATGGTGGCGTCGACGAAACTTCTACACTTACTGGAAGCGTTCAGCACTCCTTGGTTCCTGTTCTCTCAGGCGCATCATCATCACCTCGTGTTCTTCTTGCTGGAGATGTTCAATAACATGATACAGTACCAGTTTGATGGTGAGTTCAATATTTTAAACTAGCGACCCACTTTGACTTCGCGCGGGTATACAATGTATGTGACGGTCTTATATAAAAATGTAAATATAAAAAGTTCTAAGTTTAATGTAAATCTAAGTTAAGCATTTTTTTTAGTACAGTCAGTTAAAGTTGGGCGATGTAATAATTTTTAGTACATGGTGGAGCAAAAATGTGATGTTTTCTTTATAACTGAGGTAGTTGTGTTTTAATTTTGGACTGTAGTTTACAGAAGGGTTATTCAGGGTTACATCACTCAGAAAAAAATAAATTAATGTCAATAATTTGAAAAGTACTTTGATTTTTTTAATATTTTTCTGATAACTGTCACCATCTGGCCTATCAACCGTTTTCGGCTTGACGTTGATTTTTGGGACACCCTTTATATTGTAACGGGCAATTTTCATCTACATTATAAGCACGTAATCGAACGTATTTAATCGGAGGATAAATACTGTATTGTTTAAAAATTGCTTCCAAAATATGTAAAAGATAAAAGTTACAACTGTGGGTTATCCTTAAGACTTATAAGAGAACCTACCGCTACTTGAAAATTTTGAGGCTTTAGCACCATTTAACCAGTTTTAAACAAAAAAATGTATTTTCTCCCTCAGGTAACTCCAACCTAGTGTACACAATTATCCGCAAGCGAGCAGTATTCCACAACTTAGCGAATCTACCGCACGAGCACGGCGCCATCGCTCGCTCGCTAGCGGCCGGCAGGGCTAAGGGACTAGTGCACCATAAGACTACACTACCCAGGTGAGATAGCACTCAGTAACTAGCCACGCTACCGCACGACCACACGATGGTAAGTAAATACAGTTAAAGGACAAAACTGCAACATTTTGAAACTATTATTATGCTTTCTCCAATGAAGGCAGCATAGTAACATATGTTAGATTAAAGTTGACAAAGCAGATGTTTCATTTTCCGCCATCAGATGTAATTTATCGAAAAAGAGGAAAAATACCACAAATTGGGGAAAAATATTCTCTGGTGAATTTGAGCCTGATTTGTTGTATACGAAAAATAATAGTTTTTCAATTATTGCCATGTTTTATTCAACATGGCGTCTCGTTGTCTTGCAGACTTCATTCGTTCTGAAAACGTCTCATCAAATCAATGTTACGTAGAAAATAATAAAAAATTGTGTATATTCTTGTAGTGTTAAAAATAAATTACTATTATTCTCTTATATATATTTTTGAGTAAACATAATTAAGTGTGACCATTTCGTCGTTACAAAAATATTTAATCTCCATTTTTGAAGTGTGTTTCTAAACGAATTCAAAATAACTGCTTGCTAACTCTTAAGACACACGTCAAACATTTTTAACGTTTATTTTGTACATAAAAACCATTTGATATTATGAAAAAAATGTTACTTTATTCTATTCAGGGGTAAGTTTCCCAGCTTCGCTAAAAGGTACATGTTATGGCCGGAGCCCCATATAAAAATGAAACATCTCCTTTCAGAACCACGATACTCAAATCTCTTTTCAGTTCAATAAACTCGTCCCCTTCCTTTTATTTATCATTATTCCTACTTCCTTTATTTATTTTTTTTTGTTAGCAGCGAAGAATAGTTGCAGTTACATTTCCGATGCTGGACAATGCCACCATCTTCTGTCTCCTATTATATGAGTTATTTATTGTCTACCTACCTAGCTTGCGACAGTCCCGTGCTGACCAAACGCCACTACACCTTGACGTGCCTATAGCGAACGGAGCTACCTCTAAGCCGGTGCTGCCCGTGGAACGACTGCGGTATTTAGTATACGCGCATTGCTAGCTATTCACATACACACATACACTCACGACTTTTGCCTTTTTTGAGGCTAGGCAGACACTAAAACTAATACTCTATGCTTTATCCACGTTCATACCTACATATTGTAAAACGCATATGTATTGTAGAACGCTGGTTGTGTTAGCACCTGGCATTGTAGGGCATCACCATATAAACCTGTGTATGTTCTTCTAGGGTGGCATTTCCACTGACATTCGCCGTAATTTCTCATTTTGCTGATTGCCTTTCATTCATTTTATCAATAACATTATGTATGTTTGTATTGAATTTTAATCATCGTCATCTATACAGCATGTATTAATCTGATGTGGTCATATTAATGGGTGCGGTACAGGTTACGATGGTCTGTATCACATTCATTAAGGCTAAGCAGGCGATGGACATCTATACAATAACGCAGACGAAGAACTTAGGCTTAGCGCCTAAATATGACCACACCTTTCTAATATATGCTGTATTAAAATCTTGTCAGGATGATGACTGTTAAAATCTGTCCAAGTTTGTAAACGTGAGACTAATACCTACTTTCTGGAAGTCTTTTCAATTTTCTTTTACTGTTTACCCTTATGTTTTTGGTTAATAAAAATAATACAGTTTGGAAACGCAATACTAATGCTAATCAAGAAATGAAACCACAAGTATTACAATTCCATAGAAGTATAGCAAAATTAAATGTTAAAGATGATGTGGTGTGCGCCGTTGCACACTTTGCATCTTTTTTGCGAGTTGCATTTCTTTCCGTTGTACGGATGCACGTAGTTCTTGTAGATGTCCAGTTGCTGAATTGTCCTCATTTTTAAGTCTGGTGTCATTTCTATAGAGTAAGATCCGGCTCGAAGGACCGAAAATTCACGATGATCACATGAAATAAAGTCACTGTTTTGTGTCCGATTTAGGAAAAACATTTAAATACATAACATAGGTTACTTGTGGTAGGCACGATAGTTTTTTATAGTTTATTCAGCAACTGTAAACAAGTAATCGATGAATAAGCAAATGCTTATTAAGTTAAAAACTAACACAATACGTTTCATGTGTCGATGCTCGTACAGAAATGTTTAAACAAAATAAATATCAAAATCAATTCAGTAAAAGTAAACATTCTGTTTCGAAAACGTACCTTTGTACCTTATCGTTAAGCTGTAACGATTTTACATTAAAGGCAAATTATACATAACAGCGTCGTTATGGTTTGCACTACGTGCAATTTCGCTTTTCAATGTTCAAGGGTTCAAGTTGTAGCGGGCAAATTCTGCTAGAGTTGCCAGATTTGCTCCAAATCAAATCTAATTTTGGGCCTAATTACTGGAACATTTCTGTATATCATCAGTAAAGGCGATAACAAGTATTTGGTTTCATTTATTGCATATATGTATAGTTGGTTTTCATATTGTATATCAACTTACCGCATGTTTCTTAAAGAATACTAGCAATATGCACGTTACTAAATTACTAATATTTATGTTAACCCTGCTAAATATACTGGTATACCTATGTACAAAGAGTGAGCTCAAGCCATACCCGATTAGGACTTGTTCCTTTTGTATTATTAAACATAAGATTTGGCTCTTCTAGAAAATTAAAAATATTGAAATATAATTTAGGGTCGGCTTCAGTCGTCAGTTTACTTTTATCTGAGGAATATACAGGGTGGTAAGGACATCGATGCGAAAGCTGTTATCTTGGATTAAAAACATGATTTAAAAAAAAACTGTTCCATACATTTTGACCGCGTCGGTATTGCACTTTTATATGAAACTAGCTTCTGCCCGCGACTTCGTCCGCGTCAAATTTTTGCTCCCCGACTCTTCCCGTCGCATCGGATTGCCTGCCAGTTTTCGACCATTTTTCGGTGCGTCTCCGCTCCTTTTGATCGTAGCGTGTTTTTTTATGCCTTCCTCAATAAATAGGCTACCCAACACAAAAAGATTTTTTCAATTTGGACCAGTAGTTCGTGAGATTAGCGCGTTAAACCAAACAAACAAACTCTTCAGCTTTATAATATTAAGTATAGATAGTAGATTAATTTTATATATCAATCAATCTGTCAACTCAGCCTATCGTAGTACACTGCTGGATACAGGCCTCTCCCATGTTGCGCCACAACATCCAGTCCCCGCCTTCCGCATCCAGTCTGTCCGAGCCACCCTTTTGAGGTCCAACTATTTTTTATATCCGACATAATATTTGTCAAGTGGTTTTAGAATCATGTGACGAATACATAATTCAGTTTTGGTGTCGTCCTGCCATCCTGCCACCCTCTATATAAAATAAATAAATAAATATCTTGGGACAACCAACTCAACGTTATCTGATCCCAAACTAGGCAGAGCCTGTACTATGGCAACCTGAAAACTGATAAACATACTTATATATTTTTAAATTCATACATACTATAGATAAATTACACCCAGACACAGAACAAATGATTGTGCTCATCACACAAAGATTTGTCCTGGGTGGGAATCGAACCCACGACCTCAGTCTTAGCAGTCAGGGTCACTAACCACTAGACTAACAGGCCAGTCAAACAGTTTGGCAGCTTATACAAAAGCTAAAATATATCAGGTCAATTCAATCTCAGCTTTTACTCAGGAAGTTTTTAAAGGAGCTGACTAACATGAGATTAAAATTGATAAGGCCTTCAGAAATCAACGGTAAATGTCTCGAGGGTTTTACTTCGAAAATGCAGAGTTGATATTCTAATATTATTATGTCATTTCATAGGTCTCGGAGCGCTGAGTCAGTGGCGGAGACTCCGATGGAAGGCTCGCGGCCCGCACAGCCTGCTGAGCCGGGCACACTCAACCCTACCCTTGCTGAGACACCTGGTAACTACCCGATAACTTTATTATTTACTGTTTCAAGTTTGGTACAAAAATAGTAGTGTTGCCCAAATGCAAGAACAAGACGAGACTTAGCCAGTCTTGGTCTTGGTCTTGCGCCAATACACCTGGTCTTGGTCTTGGTCTTGGTCTTGCGCTCCCAGTCTTGGTCTTGCAGCAAGAGTCTTGCAAGTCTTGCAATTACCTATTAGTCTATTACTATTTATTAAAGTTTACTTTAAATCTTAGAAAAACGTATTAGAATTGGAACATTGTGAGCTTGAATTAACATAGCCATAGTAAAGATCAAGCAGATTAATAAATAACTGAAGATTTGATAAGAAATTCGAAAAATCAACTGACCTATATGTCGTTTTCCATGGAAGTAACTGTTTCTTAATAAACATTTATGATTTATAAGCTTACATTTGCTAAAACATGTAAAAAAACAAATTAATTACAATAACTTGACTGTATTTTAAAGAACAATACTTATCTGTCTAGAAAGAGATGGAACCCTCAACTTATAAGAAATTTAATAAAAGAGTTTTACGATTTATCATTTATTTGAATAAAAAATAAAATACAACACAAATCAACAGCTTTATCATTAGGTTATGATACTTTATATCAATTTTTTTGACCAAGAATTAATACAAAGTAACCATCTGGCTGACTCATCACTTAACCTATTTCTATGTTTTCTAATTACTAATGATGCTTTAGAAAATAACCTCTCAGCAGGTACTGAAGTTGCAGGTATTGAGAGAAAATCACGGGCCATTTTCGATAAAATCGGATACTCTGTCTCATGCGTCCTCCACCAATCTAAAATGTCTTCCGAGCTGGCAGTTCTTGGTTTTCTCAGGTACTCCTCCAACTCGTCTATCACTAAGCCTTGAAGACAAGATCCAGATGACGTCGAGGGACATTCATAGAGTTTATCAAAGTCTATTACGTCTTCATCTTCATCACATACTTTATTTTCTTTTTCTGGTAATTCCAGAGATTTGTTCAGTGAGTGTAGACTTTTATATTCTTCATAAAGTTCATTGAACTTGCGCAGACTTTCTGTTTTAAGTTGCTTCCCCCACATTGTCAGGTCAAAAGTCTGAGCCTTATGCCTTGGGTCTAAAATTAAAGAAGTACAATAAATCCAGTTGCTCTTCTTGTAATGTTTAAGCATTTTGTCTCGAGCTGCTTGGAAAGCTAGAATGAGCCTTTCATCCACTTCAGATCGATTAGGTTTCTCATCTAACTGTTTTACCATGGATTCAATTTTATCTAGCAAAAGATTGAATGATACAATGACTAGCGGTAATGTAATATATTTGTCTCCACCAAGTTTTGTACTTAAAAGTTTAAAGTTTATTAGAAATTTATGTAATTTTTCGAGTACCTGCCATTCATTAGCTGTGATTTGAAAATCATTTAATTCGGTGACAGAACTGCACAATATGTCAATGCCCGCTCTCACTTTTAAACCAAATCCAATCATATCATGTGTGGAATTCCATCTCGTTGGACAGTCAAGAATGGCATTT
Organism: Aporophyla nigra; assembly: GCA_947507805.1. Lineage (NCBI taxonomy): Eukaryota > Metazoa > Arthropoda > Insecta > Lepidoptera > Noctuidae > Aporophyla > Aporophyla nigra. The sequence continues at coordinate 2,408,605 of OX382305.1, read as the reverse complement.
AGATTTGATGGCACGCCAGCTGCTTCACAAGCAGACTGAAACTTCTTCTTCACTATCTCACTTCTTTTTATTTTACTGGAAATACTGCGTAACTTTGTTACAGATGTACGCGAGTCAGCAATATTTGGTGCAGATTCTTCATCTTCCTCATCCTCAGTTTCGTCTGCATAGTCTTCGTACTGCTGATCTTGCGCATTAGTGTCAGACTCACAGTGTAATGCTAAGGTCTTTAATAAATCTTGTACACCAAGGTTTAAAATGTGAGCAAAGCACCGGAAATGTTGATTGTCTGAATCAAAGTGTGGCGGCAGCTGTTTGCCCAGTTCATACATAAATTTGGTATTTGCAGTTGCGTTGTCGACCGTGATACCTTGTATTTTATCAATTATGCCATATTCCAATAAACATTCATGGAAAATCGTTGCAATATCTTCCCCAGTATGTCGACCGCGTGATGGTATAAAATCAAGAACTACAGATTGATACTTCCATTCGTTGTCTATATAATGAATAGTAACCCCGTAGTAACTCCTACCAGCAATTGACGTCCACCCATCAATGGTAAAAGACATTTTAGATGATAATTGTTGAAGTCGTTCCTTGAGATTCAATTGGAGCTCTTCAAATCGCTCTTTGACTTTCCTTCTAAGTGTAGTTTCCTTCTACCTTTTAGGAAACACCATATTAGGGCAAATACGTCGAAAATATACTTGTGTAGCTTCGTCATCGAAAAATGAGAAGGGAAGATATTTTTTCACCACCCAATCAACTGTAGCTGTCGTGATGTTGTCACTGCTGTTTTCCGACTGAAACAAAACAATAAATCTTGTGTTATTATTTAAAACATACTAGGTTTGAGCGTATAAGAGGAGGAGGTTTGTTGTTGTTAAATCGAGAAAATCGTTAAATTGATATTTGTTATATTAAGGTTGCACTGTACTGTAATTTACCAAAATAAAGTACTTAGTTGTTACTGGCCGATTAAATGAAAATATGGGTGTTTATAAAAAATATTTAAGACGATAATTACATACTTAATATGTCGCACCCCTAGATGAAAACACCACTAACTCAAAAATACTTACGTAAGTTAATGGCGTTTTTGAAAGTATCGCATGAATAGCTACGCGGAGTTAAAATTCTTTTAACTGTTAAAAAAATATTCTTACCTGTCCACTTCTTCCAGCGGTTACTAAAAAGCTTGTGATATCTCCACTTAATTTTGGTTTAACAGGAAGAAATATTTCTGATTCCTTTTTGTGGAAACATATTAGATGTTTCCTTAAGCCTGAAGTGTTTCTGTTTTTCATTTTTATTTCAATCTTTTTATGTTGGCACAATTTACAGAAGGCAGTTTGGGATGCATGAATTATTTCGAAAAACTCCTCAAATTTGCTTTTGGGTCTTTTAGATCTGTGACTCAAACTCTCGTTACTCGGACTAGAATAATTTGAATCTTCGTCACTCATATTAAATTGGTCACGTGATACGTTTTTAGAAAACAACGAGAATTAGTAAAAACAATTATTAAGTTAGACTCGAAGCACAGCTCAATTGGAAATGACTGGAATTAAAATAATTCCTTTATTTATAGTACGTTTCCTTGCTTTCTACCGCGCCGCCTCGCCACGTGCCGGCTCTATGAAAAGGATGCCGCCGCAAATCAAACAATGCCGCGTGCGGCGTACAAACACACACTAAATATTACCTACTTGTACAGACGCGACGCGTGAATAAAATAGAATTAGTGCCAATCACTATTCTTTACATATAAGTGAATGTTTTGGCGTACATCTATACTAATATTATAAAGCTGAAGAGTTTGTTTGTATGTTTGATGACAGAAGTTTTAAAATAAATAAATAAGTCCTGAACGTCACTATACCTCCAAAGTTACTATTCCTCGTGGACGAAGTCGCGGGCACAGCTAGTAAATACTTACTCTTGTTTTGGCGTACATCTATACTAATATTATAAAGCTGAAGAGTTCGTTTGTATGTTTGATGACAGAAGTTTTAAAATAAATAAATAAGTCCTGAACGTCACTATACCTCCAAAGTTACTATTCCTCGTGGACGAAGTCGCGGGCACAGCTAGTAAATACTTACTCTCATCATCTCTCTCAGAGATATTCGGGCTGGTAAGTAATACAAAACTCTTATCGCAGGCTTTTTATTTTATTAGTAGGTAAGTACCTACGCTTTTTATATTATTTTATTAGTTTTGTAGAATTTTTTTACACGTTTCAAGTATATTTAAAAGTGGATACAATATTTATTAAACGGGTGATATTTGAACACTTTTTTGCTATTTTTTCTTGTAAAAACTTAAGAAATATAATGACTAAATGTACAATAATAGTACCTAAGTAATTAGTTTAAAACCATATAAGTAATCAATATTATAATATATACTTACTAGAATGAATTAATATGACATCTACTACCTATCCTTACCATTTTATCCTAATCATAATACTACTTGCGTGATCAGTATAATGTATTCATTTTCATTCTAAGCACTCTGAAACTTATTTATTCTTTGGAACACCTGTAGGTACTCTTAAAAAAATTCGAAATTATTTTGCATGAGTATACCTACGCCCTATGGCGGCAATCAAATAGTGTCACAAATGTTATAATTTCGGCGTGGCGGCAACGATTGTTTTAGATTTCAAAAGAAGCCGCCGGCGCGTGTATCATAACCATGTACTTCCGAAAAGCGGCAAATTTCTTTGAGAAGTAAGTACAAAACCTTTGATGCCGCATTATCAAAGTGCCGATGGTTAAAACATAACTATGCATGCACTCAGTTTGATTTTAATAGATATTTTTTTATTCGTTATGTTTATGGTATTAGTCGTAATGCGCATAGGTCCAGTTTTTCATATTCTTTGATACAGTTTGTTGCGTCTCATAGAATTCCTAAGCGTACCTACCTATACACCGAACTGTTACACCTAACTACTCAGTGAAATAGCGCTAAGTCCTAGCTGCAAGACGCAAGAGTCTTGCAGGCTATGTCTTGTTCTTGCTCAAGTCTTGCACGGTCAGTCTTGGTCTTGCTAAAAATACGCGGTCTTGTTCTTGGTCTTGCAAAAACGCAAGAACAAGACCAAGACTGCAAGACCAAGACTGAATTTGGGCAACACTAAAAAATAGAGAAGTGTTTACTTTATGAATCTTTTGTTCTTTATACAAATTTAGATTTTTTTAAATCAAATCAAACAAATCAAATTTGTTCTTCATACAAATTTAGATTCATAAACATTTTAGAACTATTTTCCATTTTTGGTCTTGTTAACTATAGATAAGCAAGAAGATGAAGAAGATGAGAAGACGTTTGTAGAACTAGAGTCATTTACGAATTAATAGTCCTCAAGACCGTATTTCGACCATGGCAGCCAATCTCAACCAAGACTAGCCTTGTGCAGGAGATATTATAGTGCACTTGTGTACTATCCCTTACTTTACTCTTATAATCCGATGGGACGGCATCACGGCAATCCAATACTCGGAGAGACACCAGCCGCAAGAATAACGGCTTAAGGTGCGCTCCGAGGCACGGGGGGCATCACACCGCCAGCTTTCAAAGCTTCGAGCTGTTTGTTACCTAGAAAATCATCAATCGTCATATTTACCGCAAATAAACGTTTTTTCTTTCTTTGGAAACGGTTGAAAAAGAATAACATTTTGCCCAATCTGGGAATCGAACCCAGAACCCCACGCTCCACGAGAACAACGGGGCAGTCACGAATTAGTAAACATATAACCATTTTTGTTTCCAGAATGTTTTCTGGACACTCCGAAAGTATTCAACATTCAAGGCATACACTACCATTTCCTCCCACCAATAAAACCAGTAACAGCCTTCCCTTACACAGCAATCAGCACAATGACAGAGCGCGAATCCGCACACCCTCCGCCGCAACGGCTAGAGGGCGACACTATCGAGGCGACCGACTCGACCGACACGTCCGACGCGACCGACACGACCAACACGCCGCACGACGGCGACGGGGACAGCAGGGAGCCGAGGGACAGACTGCTGCCGCAGAGGGCCGGGCCTGACGGGCAGGACCGGCCTGATGATGTCGATATGGAGGAGGAAAATGAGAAACGGACTGTGGCGCATGTGAGTGTACTATTCTAATGTATTCTTTTGTTACTTATTTAATAAGGTATATTTTGTATGTGGCTTCTTATTTATTTTGTTGATGAGGACCTCGTAACAAAAGAATAAGTCATAAGTTAAACAACAAAATTGATCGTTGGTTCTAAATAAAAATTGATGTTCCATACATTTTGACCGCATACGTGCACTTTACACATGACACAACATTTAAAACTTGTTTACTATGTAAAAAAAAAAGTTGGAACTTAATCCTTCAATATCTTCGTAATCCATATGGTGGTTTGCAGTTATGGTCCCGTAAGAAAAAATATCACAATTACGGAGAGTTCAAATGACTCTTGGCATCGTAAAGCATATTTTTACACGAATAAATAAATAGATATATGTATTCCAGAGGAACAGTCTTCAAGTATCCAGCTCTGGTCGGCGTGAGCTGGAGTCGGGCGGCGAGTGGAGGCCCACGGCGGAGTGGGTGTCGAGCTGGCGCGGCAAGCTGCCGCTGCAGACCATCATGCGGCTGCTGCAGGTGCTGGTGCCGCAGGTCGAGAAGATCTGCATCGACAAGTGAGTGCGCTTTCACGATAAGAAAAACTCGGTACGAGTCAACGTGAGCTGTGCTATTCTGTAAAGATGTCACTAGTAAAACTTACGTGAAGTGAGCTGACACCTAATGCTAGAGATTGATACTATCGAAGTCACAAAATTTCAAATATGAAGGTATTTTCCACTTCTTAGTTTCTTTTTTGTAAAAAAGAAGTATTTTTTATCAAAACTTCATTATAGCTGTTATAAAAAACTAGTTTCTGCCTACGACTTCGTCCGCGTCAAATTTTTGCTTCCCTGACCTTTCCCGTCGCATCGAATTGCCTGCTAATTTATGTCCATTTTTCGTTGCTGCTCTGTTCCTTTTGCTCGTAGCGTGATGTTATATAGCCTATAGCCTTCCTCAGTAAATGGGCTACCCAACACAAAAATATTTTTTCAACAGTACTTCCTGAAATTACCGCGTTCAACCAAACAAACAACCCTAACTCTTCAGCTTTATAATATTAGTATAGATATGGGCCATCCGACTTAAAATTCACCTTAATTTTAAAATTATTTTTTAACCGACTTCAAAAAGGAGGAGGTTCTCAATTCGGATGTTTATATGTTTTTTTTTTTATGTATGTTCGGCCATAACTCCGTCATATATAAACGGATTTGCAAAATTCTTTTTTTGTTTGAAAGGGGTTTATTCCGAAATGGTCCCATGTAAATTTCATATAGATTTGATGATGAGTTTGGGAGACAGACACCGGAACTCTTTAAAAAATGACAGCAAATCAACCGCGATTTCTGCTATCGCTTAAATATGCATTGTTTGTTTGGAATTAGTGCGGGGTGGATACCACAACTAAAAATTTAAAAATAAAAACTTTTTAACAAAAAAAAAACAACCGACTTCCTTAAAAACCATTCCTTATTTAGTATGTATGTATTTATGTATCTATTATTTAGAATATAAATATCTGTGTAGCAATTTTAGTACATTGTATGTTTACACCATTGACATACCCATTTTATGTCCAGACTTATTACTGTCCATTCCATGGTTGCCTGGAAGAGATCGCATAAAGCGATAAGGCCGCCCATTGTATATTTTGTAGTCTTTGTAATGTTTTTTTGTTTTGTATTTTAATGGTGTACAATAAAGTATATATAAATAAATAAATAAATAAAGTGAAAAATAATTTTAATTTCGGAAGTCGGTGGCAAAAAAACCATAAATACAGATCCTAAGACACCGACTTCCGAAATTAAAATTATTTTTCACTTTGTAGTGTTTTTAAGGAAGTCGGTTGTTTTTTTTTGTTATCAAATCAAATCAAATCAAATCAAAAGTCATTTATTCAAATTAGGCTGAGGATCAGCACTTTTCGAACGTCAAAATTACAAAAGACAGTCCCCCCAAAACGCCCACCCGTCGCGCACTTCCTAGTGCTTTAGCTGGGAAGAAGAAGTGGCCAACAAACTCCCCAGCAGCACAGCTGTCTGTCCAGTTAGAAGAACTTGATTCTATACAATGGTATATAGTAAAACATTAAGAGACACAAATTAAATTAAATGATTTGCTATATGCCAGCTAGCCAACCCAATATACCAACAAATAAAATGAAAACTAATAAGCAAAAAAAAAAATATGAAGAAACATGGCTGCAAAAATAAAAAACTGGCATAAAGGGCGTGACAGCTTACATATGCAATGCTGAATGTTCACATAGCTGTTACGACCTGAGTTACAACTCGAGGCCACAAATGATAAACTAGGACCATCGACGTAAAATAAATTAAACAGGTAAGTAATATTAATAATAATATCAACATCAAAGTCAGCAAGACGACCAGTCACCACAAGCAGCACCCGTTCACGAGCATAACGCAAAGATCAGCCATTGCCCCCCTCGCCATATTTGAGGGAAGGGGGCAACCCGACCCCCGACGCTACCGCAAGCATTGACATCTAAGGGAGCATGACGAACTTGCTGCCGGTTGCTCAAGCAAGAATTGAATGATTACTTGTCGAGGTCGCTAGCAAACCACATTATGCAATACTAATAAAATAAAATTTGCATAAACAGGAAAAAAAATATGGAAACAATTATATTGAACCTATCACTAGGTACGCTAATACTGGAGAAAGAACATAAACATTGTCTTGAGTTAATCACAGCGACCAACTATTCTTATCATTTAAATAATCGTTGATGGAATAGTACGCCTTTTGACAAAGGTTGGATTTTACTTGAGCTTTAAACGCATTAAAAGGTAATTCTAGTAAAGAAGGTGGTAGCTTGTTGTAAAATGTTATACCAAGCCCAACAAATGAGTTATGCACCTTATGAAGCCGGTGAAAGGGAACACGTAGTTTGTCCTTACTTCTAGTGTTAACAGTGTGAATATCACTGTTTTTAGCGTATAAGTGTATATTTTGCCTAATATATAAGATGTTGGCGAAAATGAATTGTGATGACACCGTAAGAATACCAATATCTTTAAAAAAGTCCCTTAGGGAAACTCTGGCACCTAGCTGGTAAATTGCTCGAACAGCTCGTTTCTGAAGGACAAAAATATTTTGAATATCAGCTGCTGTACCCCACAGTAGAATACCGTAAGACATAACGCTGTGGAAATAACTAAAATAGACCAACCGAGCTGTATCAACGTCAGTATATTGTCTTACTTTTCTGACGGCGTAGGCAGCTGAACTGAGCCTTCCCGCTAGGCTTGAAATATGAGGGCCCCACTGAAGTTTGCCATCCACTGTTATGCCCAGAAAAACTGCCGAGTCTACAGTTTTAAGCACCTCTTTATCTAAGACGATGTTGGGACCTAGATTTCTAACATTCGGTAAGGCGAACTTTACACATTTGGTTTTCTTGGCATTGAGAACTAGGTTATTTGCCGTAAACCAATCGGTAACCATTGAGAGTGCACTGTTCACGTCGTCGAAATCTGGTCTGTTCCTGTCTACTTTAAAAATAAGAGATGTATCATCTGCAAACAGTACAACGTCACAAATACCCTTTAAAAAGAATGGTAAGTCATTGATATACACTAAAAACAAGAATGGGCCGAGTATAGAGCCTTGAGGCACACCTAACTGAACCGGTAGCCCGGCAGATTTTACACCATTAATATCTACACATTGGAACCTATTATGTAAATAAGAATTTATTACGTTTATAGCTTCGTTATGGACACCGTAATGACGTAGTTTACGCAAAAGCGTGTCATGGTGCACGCAATCAAAGGCTTTGGAGAGATCACAGAATACTCCGATAGCATTTTGCGAGTTCTCCCATGCGTTAAAAATGTGTTTCAAGAGTGCAACACCCGCATCTGTAGTTGAACGACCTTTTGTAAAGCCATATTGCTCATTATGAAGGAGGCTATTTAAATTAAAATGTCTTAGCAACTGCTTGAGGATTAACTTTTCAAATATTTTGCTAAATGCAGGTAAGATAGAAATAGGCCTAAAATTAGAAACGTCATTTTTATTACCTGATTTAAATAATGGTATGACTTTGCTACTTTTCATGAGGTCAGGAAAAGTTCCGACATCAACACATTTATTAAAAGTAACAGCTAAATAGGGGGCTACGATGTCTATTATATTACTTAATAGTTTGATAGAAATGCCCCAGAAATCACCAGTGTTTTTAGACTTAAGTGTGTTAAAAACATTAACTACATCACGAGGCGTTACATGTTCAAAATTGAATAGGCAACTACTTTTTGGCACACTACTATAAGAAAAGAGAAAAAAAGAAAAAGAGAAAGAAAAGAAGTTAAAAAGTTTTTATTTTTATGTATTTAATTTTTCCATGTTAGGGGCTTGACGGACGAGTCGGAGATCCTGCGCTTCCTGCAGCACGGCACGCTGGTGGGACTGCTGCCCGTGCCGCACCCGATCCTCATCCGCAAGTACCAGGCCAACGCCGGCACCGCCGCCTGGTTCCGGACATACCTCTGGGGCGTTATCTATATACGGTAAGTGCACTCATGCTGAGCGTCAGGAATTTAGTACTAGGTTTACGTTATCCATAGAGCAATGGTGGCCATATCGGCACTGAGTTGTAAGCCGTGGGTTTACTTTGTGTAAATAATTTAATTACCACCGTGTCATAATGGTGAAGGAAAACATGAGAAAACCGGCATGTCTTAGAACCAAAAAATCGACGTGTAACGTCGAGTAAGTAGAGGAGAGTAGGGAGTGGGCGGGATGGTAGATACCACCCCGCCCACTCCCTCTTGAAAAGAGGAGGCCTGTGTCCCAACAGTGGGAACATTATCGGGTATTTATGAATGTGAAGACACAATTTTTTTTTTTAATTATGTAAATGTGAGTCCAAGGATCCGTTTATAATGTCATTATGATGGCCGATAATGGACTTGAAAAAAACCGGCCAAGTGCGAGTCGGACTCGCGCACCGAGGGTTCCGTACAAACCTGCAGGTCATCATCATCATCATTCGTCATCATCGTTTATGAAATGAAATGTTTTTTTTTATTTTTTTTTTTATATTTGTGTTGACTGAATGAAAGGTAAATTGTGGTTTACGATTTATGACGTATTAAAAAAAAACTACTAACTAGATCTCGTTCAAACCAATTTTCGTTGGTAGTTTTCATGGTAATGTACATCATATATTTTTTTTAGTTTTATCATTCCCTTATTTTAGAAGTTACGGGGGGGGGGACACACATTTTACCACTTTGGAAGTGTCTCTCGCGCAAACTATTCAGTTTAGAAAAAAATGATATTAGAAACCTCAATTTCATTTTTGAAGACCTATCCATAAATACCCCACACGTAAGGGTTTGATGAAATTTTTTTTTTTGTGTTTCAGTTCTATGTATGGGGAACCCCAAATATTATTGTTTTAAAAAAAATGATATTAGAAACCTCAATATCATTTTTGAAGACCTATCCATAGATACCCCACACGTAAGGGTTTGATGAAAAAAAAAAAATTGAGTTTCAGTTCTATGTATGGGGAACCCCAAATATTATTGTTTTTTTTCTATTTTTGTGTGAAAATCTTAATGCGGTTCACTGAATACATCTACTTACCAAGTTTCAATAGCACAGCTCTTATAGTTTCGGAGAAAAGTGGCTGCGACATACTCGGACAGACAGACAGACAGACAGACAGACATGGCGAATCTATAAGGGTTCCGTTTTTTGCCATTTGGCAACGGAACCCTAAAAAGCACGGTAGTTAAGAGTACATCATGCTTATTTAAATGTCTCACTGAAGGTGGCGCGTGTGTTGGATCATTTGATTCTCTACTAGTTGAGCTGGATGGTGCCAATTCACGCGTCATATTCTTGAACCGGCGCCGTCGGTTGAGTCTGTACATCTCCCAACTTCCAGGGCTTATGTTTAATATCATATTTGGAATTGTTTGTTCCTTTTTTTTTCACATTGTTCTCTCATATTGAAGCAACAAGAATAATGCACACAAGATTTTGTAATATCTTGATTTAAGAAACTCCAAGACACTCTATGTGCGAGTTTCTTGCTCGTTCTTCTCCATAGAGATTACGTTTTGGAATGGGCAACTAGCCACCGACAATTTGACAGTTCAAAACTGCCTCTAAATAGTTTAAGTGAATTATATACTATGAGTTTAGAGTTCAGCCAAGCCTTATTCAAATTATGTTGGGGTCGGTTTCCAGTCTAAACCGTGTGTAGAATATATCAGTAATTTATTTAAGAGCGACTGCCTTTCTGACCACAACCCAGTTACTGGGTAACACGATACATCACAAAGCCGCTTAAGTTTTTAGTTAATATGTCACAGTTTAGTTTAAAATGATAATTTTCTCATTTACAGCAACGTAGACCCACCGATATGGTACGACACAGACGTGAAACTCTTCGAAATACAACGGGTATAATCTTCGCGACTTTACAAATGACCTAGCTACAATTCTCCATTGAAATATACCAGCATTGATGATCTCCAAACCGAAGCGCTGGTAGATAAATGTCTTCTTTTCATTAATTGGTGTTTTAAATTGTATTGAGAAGTTTGGTTTTAAAGATGAATTGACGTTAATTATTAAAACTTTATCCACACAGTTCTGGGTCAGAATCTTCCGAGTTTTGTGTGCATGTAAAGTTAGATATTTTTCCTTTTTCTTGATTTGGTATTCTACCGAACCTTTCGGATATTACAGGCGTTATGTTGTCTTAGGGCTGATTTTTCAATATACTTGACATTTTTTTTGGATAGCCCGAAGCCTGTACAAAATGGAACAAAAACGAATTGCTCAAGGTTCAGTTCAGACGGAACGGAAATTGTCCGAGCAATTTACTGGTTCCAATATATTGACTACTCCGAACTAACATTTTTAAAATAAGAAGAAAAATAAAACATAAGTAATTCTATATTGTATTTATCCGAGCAAAAAGGTTGAAAATCTATGTTTGACAATAAGACCACAAACATTTTGATCCACTTATCAGAAATCCGAAAATACTTGCAATATTTTTCCCTCGTTCCCAACGCGATACTGAGCTCGGCAGACCATGACCCTAATGTGTGGATAGACCCTTGTACGTAAAACAATATACGTGTATTTCTTGAACTAATGAATATTTGTCTAAGAGCCATATTCTGGCCTAGGCACAACTTAAGCAGCCTTATTATTACTGAATACTGCTATTGGCTGCTTATTTTACGTGTATTTGATGATATTGCATATCTCTTAATATAAAAATGGCGTCCTTGTGCGCCACTCTGCCTCGACTGACAGACATCTTCGAATATGTATGTTGTTCAAGACCAATAGAATGTACAGACGCCAGCACATCAAGCTACCCGAAACTCAAATTTTCCCAATCCATTTTGAACCTAATGCTATAGCGATAAAGTTGAAAACCTATTAAAGAAATTTGGACAGATTTTAGTAACTTTATGCACTGGTGTCTGTACTTATTTAAATTTTATAAATATGACATGAATTATTATTTATTTTAGAATCTGTGTAAAGGGTCAGTTAATTTTATATATTTACATGGTACAGTTTTCTGCATTCATTTGTTACTCCTCAAGGATGCAGCTACCATAGACAAAGGTATAGGTAACTTATTAATGCAGCTGACTGTACATTTCATACTAGCATCTTCCAGTTTAAAAATAGTATTTAAAATATCTTTTGAATTATAAATAATTTACCAAGTAAATGTTATACGACTTTATAAGTTTAATATAATTTCACGTATTTAAAATATTCTTATGAATGACGTCGCTAAACTATTTAGTCTCTCTCTGTGTGTACAGCATTGGACACATCGATGTTACTTTAGTCAATTGAATCATTTCACTGTAACGGACCATGTCTTATGAGCGCTTTACGTGTTTACTTATATAAATATATTAACTTAAAGCTGACGGCTAGTCATAATTTTTAATCTGTGTAACCATAAAGTAATTTCTAAACTTATGAATGACTGTATTATCTTTATTTCTTTGAAAAAGTGATTGCAATACAGATTCCGCTCGTGTTTTAGTTTGCTTTGAAATAAGAACAGATGGCGTTGCCTAGAATAATTTAAGTGTCCCTAAAGCGGGTAAAGTACAAGAAAACAAGTAACTATTTGTTGAGATCTTTTTCTCTCAGCAATTTTGTCTTCTTTATCTTAAACTTGCATCAAAGGACCGCAGATTAGGTGCAAACTACAAGTTTTGCATAATCTGTATATCTATTCACAACCATTCGACAGGCTATCTTATTGAAAATTACACATTTCGATCAGATGTCTTGCCCCTGACAGAAACCAACTGTCGGAAAAATAGAGGTAGTCTGTTTCATTTAAACTGTCTAAATTTTCGGGTTTTAGATTTTTGAACAGCGCTTATCGGAATCAGCTTTCGTTTCGATACGGGAGCGTATCGAATGGTTGTGAAGAGCTATGCTGTACTCGGTTCGAAACATACCTAGCTACATCAACAGATGAGATTGTTTTATTTAATTTATTTAATGGAATTATTTTATGTTGATGGGGCCACCACCCACATGTTCTTCTACCATTAGTTTAGTTATATAGTAGTGCAATTATTATCTTTATCAAAACGAATACATAATAAATAGATCGATATAGATGTGGCTACAACATTAATATTTTTTATTTGAACATCGAATTTTTTTTTTGTTTTTTTTTTTTAATAGTTGACAAGTAAACGAGGCTTATGACAAAAAATACAATTATGATGTACATACATTCCATATGATGGTTTTATTTTTATGATTGTTAGTTGACGTGTGTCTATAATATTATGAGAATTTAAATATGAAATAGTTTTTATGAATATATCACCAAATCTTAATAGTTTTATACTTATGCATTTATGTTCTGGCTGGTCCACATGTCATGCGCCGTCTGAAAGATCAACTAAATTAACAAAACTGCGTTCAACATAAATTCAGGGAAGTTAATTACTTTGCTTAAATTTTCCTACCAACGTAAATTGTCTGTATATCCAAATCACAACTATTATTCTTTTACAGTTGAATGAAATGGCTAAAACACGGCAAATTGGCGTAGGGTGACAATTTAATAGAAAAAAGAATTTCCCTTTAATGTGTATTACGCCTACGCAGACAATCAAGTTTTACTTGCATCGTCAGCCGAACAGTTGCAAGACATGGTGACTGTAATGGATGAAGTATTTAAGATGAAGGGGATGAATATAAATGTGAATAAGACGTAGGTCATGGTGTTTGAAAGAGAAGAGAACGTATCGGTATGTGATGTGAAAATAAATGATAAGAGTGTAGAGCAAGTAACTGAGTTCGTATATTTGGGGAGTTTGTTTACAAGGGATGGAAAGATTGATAAAGATGTGGAAAGAAGAGTGAATGCGGGAAATAAAGTAAATGGTGCTTTACATGCGATTGTGACCAACCAGCTGATGTCCGATAAGGCTCGACTGGCTGTTCACAATGGTGTACTGGTGCCTACGCTTATGTATGGAAGTGAATGTTGGGTGTGGCAAAAGAAGCATGAAAGTAGAATAAATGCTGTGGAAATGCGTTCCTTGCGGAGCATGTGTGGTGTGACTATGAATGATAGGCTGAGGAATGATGTGATAAGAGAACGGTGTGGTTTAAAAGAAGATGTAGTGACAAGAATTGAAAAATGTATGCTTAGATGGTTTGGTCATGTTGAGAGGATGAATGAAGGACGGCTCACAAAAGGTATTTACAAGGCAGATGTGAGTGGAAACACCGGGAGGGGACGCCCTAGGAGGACATATAGTGACCTTATTGGTGATGTTCTTCAGAAAGGTCAGGTGCGTAGTACTCGCAACCGGCGTGTGTGTATGACCAATTGTATGAACCTAAACGAGGCAAAAAGAGTGTATAGAGATCGTAGCAGGTGGCGTTCCGTGGTTTCTGCCTACCCCCATGGGAAAGAGGCGTGATTGTATGTATGTATGTGTATTACGCCTACTAAAGTGTCGTGTGGACTAGGCTTTATTTGTAATGTTTAATGCACTCAACGTAATTCTTATGTAAATTAATAGGGGCCTGAGTGGACTACTTTAATGAGAGAATAGGTTAAACAAAATGTAAAATTAATACAGAAAATAAAATTATGTCACAGATCAAAATATAATTTATTGTATCAAATTAAATAAATTAAAATAAATGTGTATACCTAAAATGTTTTAAGTCTCCATAGATTTATTCAAGTAAAAAGTAGAATGTATCTGTTAGTTTCAAAGATACAAGCTAAGTTCAAAGATTCCACTACGGCCCGCTTTTAGTGTAACTTGTACTTTTAATAATTTATTTCACACAATCACTGTACTTAATGTTATGTAAAATAGAAAATATATAATAATGTGAGCATTGATACTTTCAGTTTCTTTTTAAGTCCCGCTTTCCTTTTGTACAAGTTTTAACGATGCACATACCTAATCTAGTATTACTAAGCCTCTGCTGTCTGTTCGTCCGTCAGCCATTTCGTAGATCAGCCGGATCAAACGGACGGAAGAACACATTAAAAAAAAAACTTTTTTTTAAAGTACTGTTTCATATGAGTTTAGTAGAAAGCTGTTATTTCGACATTAGAAACAGACACTTCAAGTATTAGGTTGGCAAGTTGAAATTTTCATATTTATATCCAATAAAAAATGTATATTTATTATTAAAATTATAAACTATTTTTAATTAATGTATGCTCCATTAGCATCTACAACACTTTGACATCTTTCAGGAAGGTACATTATTCCTCGTTCATAAAACTGAGAAGATTGAGATGCAAAATAAATTGACAGTTCTTCTTCAAGTTGTTCTTGATTATCGAATTTTTTCCCCTGCAAATGGTTGCCAAGCGAACGAAACAGATGGAAGTCCGTTGGAGACAAATCTGGGGAGTATGGTGGATGAGGAAGAATCACCCACTTCAGGTCCAATAATTTTTCACGGGTGGTTTTCGCAATGTGTGCCCGAGCATTGTCATGCAAGAAATATACCCGGTCTTGACTTCCACGTAGTTTTTGAGCGACTCGATCCAATTGTTGACAGTAAATATTGGCGTTGATTGTAGAATTAACTGGAAGAATCTCCCAATGAATCACGCCTTTAATGTTCCACCAGACGGATAACATAACTTTTCGCGGATTCAGTTCCTTTTTGGCCATCGGAACCCCCTTTTCTCCTTTTCCCAGCCACAGCTTTTTTCTAGAACAGTTGACGTATAAAACCCACTTTTCGTCACCAGTCACAAGATTTCTAAGCCTGTCAGTATTCCGTCGAAATGTCAACAAATTCATGCAAACATTAACACGTGTCTGTAACTGGGACTTGGTTAGTTCATGTGGGATCCAGACACCATATTTCCATTGCTTTTCTAGTTCATGGAGGTGATTTTCGACGGTAGTATGAGAACACATGAGTTCTTCTGCCAATTCACGTGTCGTCAAACGAGGATCACTTTCAATGAGTTCTTGTAATCGTTCTACATCGATCTTAACTGCAGTGCCGGGGTGTGATGAATCTTTAAGATTGTAGTCTCCTTTGTCGAATTTGTCGAACCAATTTTTAGCTGTGCGATAGCTGACAGTAGAATCTCCCATCGATTTACATATGTTTCTTGCCGCATCCGCTGCTGAATGTTCCAATCGGTATTCATAAAACAATAGTAATCTGATTTGTTCCCTCGAAAGTTCCATTATTTTGATGTGCATGCGTCCGATGTTGAAAGTGTTATGTGACGTAACGGGGAATTTCATCCGCTTCTATACTTTTGCAATTGGAAAATTTTAGAACATTCCATAAACAGTTATAGAGTTCTGGATAATTCTGAAAATTTCAACTTGCCAACCTAATATTTATTTGTATAAATTTGTTGGATATACCAACTTGGGCAGTTTGCATCGTCAGAAGCTAGGTGGACTCGTAGAAAGTTTTCTAAAATAACGTATATATATATAAATAAAACAACAAACTCACAGATATACAATCTTTAATAACGAAGCGTCTGTTATAAAAGACGAACCGATCAGTCCCTTTCTAAAAGGATCCCTTGTAAAACAATAGTTGCAAACGCCAACGAAGTAAAACTTCAACTAAATAACATCACATTCATTAGAGCTAACATGACTAGACTTAGTATTACTATATTATTTAGCGACGCTGTACTTCTTGTATACTTAGTCGAATTTTATTTTTAAAATAACTCATCACCTGTTGAAAATGAATACTTAGCTAGCATACCGCTAAACCGAGGAACGGGTAAATTCGATATTTGTAAGAGTCCACATGTTTTAGGTAGGCATACAGTACTTTTGGTTGTGGCGTTCCAGTATTAAATTCCGTTCAGTCAAACCTCTTGAAAAGTGTCGCCCGTCAGAAATATTTTCCAAATTCTATCAGTTGTCATGCTCTTCTTGACTAATTTAATTATTCCCCAAAACTTAAGTTGATCTTTAGATAAAATTCCCCACTATACTACAGTATAAAAGTATAAACAATTTACAAGATAACCAGAACTCCAAACGATAACTTTTCTTTGTGCGTCGATATCTCAGTCAATAGGTCTGGTTACCCTGTACAACTACAAATATTCTCAAAATATACAAGAAATATAACACCGCTACCATATTGTTATCAATTCGCCATTTATGAACTATACGAATGAATGCTGCTGATTTAATAATCAGTAAATTTAGGGTTGCCAGAGAGTAATTTACGCATGTTAAAATTCAGTTTTTCTTTATTATTCTTATTTAAACAGACTTCGTATTTTACCATGCGTAATGTGTAGAAAGAGCTCTGATTAATGGTGCATCAAAACTTTCGAAAAACTACCAAGCGTAAGATTTTTTTAGTCTGGTAACAATTAAATTACCTTGTCTGGCAACCCTGTGTTATCCGCAAAGTTTTATCAATGAAAATGGCTGTGCACTAATGTGCAATTTTAATAGCATGGCGTCTTACAAATGTCCTATATTTACACCCGATTTGCCCTTCTCCTTTGGCTGGGCTTATAAAAATTGGTAATTGAATTAAGGAAGAACGTTTTTCATAGAAATGATCGCAGATTGGGTATAAAAAATGGACGTCTGTAAGCAATAATATCAGCACATATAAATACATGTTTGCTTACCACAGACATACTAAACTATACATACTATGCTAAACATGTACAGAATAAATGGGGTTTAAGATTATCTCTCTATCGTTATATGCGATACAAAACTAGTTTCGAGACAATTCTAAAAAATATTTCAATATTTTTTTGCCGATTATTGAACACCGTATTTATTGTTATTTACATTTAAAATCGACTTACGAACCATGGCGTGATGATTGGTAAAACTCCTAAATTACAATCTATATGACGTTAGTTACATCGAGTACGGCTAGCAATTACGGACAGAAAAAGATTAAGTATCTTGTCTTGATAAGTCGCCAAAAACGGCAAGTGTCTGGCCGTAAGGGATATTCCATACATTTTAAACAATCCTTCATTGTCAACATTCAATTTATCGTTTACAATTCTTACTTCTGTTTATTTTTAACATCAAATTTAGGTCATTTTATGGAGAATTTTAAGAAATCAATTCTTCCACAAATATACCCTATCTTATGTCCTACTCCGGCATTTTCCAGCCAATTATTGAGAGAATATTTAAGGCGATATAATTTCCTTCGCATACTCTTCTTTCATACTTTTACCCCACTGGTAAATAACAACAATCATCAATAAATTATCTTAATTATCAACTTACAATCATACCACAATTATTTTCGTTAAAATTCTCCTTAAAATGCATTAAAATACTCATGAGATCTTGACAAATTGTTGGAGTGGGCACCAACTACACAAAACTTAAAATTTTGCTGCCTCTTACTGGCTGGTAAATCAAGAAAGAGAAAGAAGCATTTAAGAGCAAGTGCAGTCTGAACTTGTTTGGAAGATTTAGTTCAAATTAATTTGACAGCTTATACTGCTATCTCTTTCTTTGTTTTAAGTCAGTTTTAAGAAAACCAAATTAGAATTAAAATGGAACTGTTTTACAAATTTTCTTATGTTCAAAACACTACCAATGCTTGAATTTTATATAAAACAGTGCCAAAACTTTAATATTTATCGGGAAGGGTAGCAAACCTTGGAATCATAGGAAATGGTGGGAAATTCGAAAAGTGATCGTGAAGACATTTTGATCATTTTGGTGATTATAAGGGTGATAATCGTGAGTCAGGATATAAGTGTTCACATATAGACTAGTCTAGGGTAAGGTTTGGGTAGATTTACTACAAAATGCTTGGTTAATATTAAAATTACGTGTAAAAATATGTAATGCAAAATACTTCACCATTTTTTTTTTCATCAAACTGAGGCGTTATAAGCGACTTCAGCTAAAGTTATAATATTCTTTTTTATATTCTTTATTTATGGAAGCCACAAAAACCTTGTTATCTACATTTTTTTTTCAATTTCAAAAGGCCATAAAAATGCACTCTAGCGATTGCCAGTTCCAAGCTGTCTTAAAAATGTCATAACTTATTATTTTCTTCAACTTGCAAATCATCATAATCCATTTACAAAAAAGCTACCAAAAAATCCTGGCAACACTTGCAAACAAACCTCTAAGTGTTGCCAACGAACAAAATAAAGCTACCATTTTAGTATTTTTTGTAAAACCTGTATTATTTATTGGTGTGTTGTAAAACCGGCGTGTTGGGAAAACCTTACCCTCTTGTGCAGTCTATATGATGAACTCCTGGCTCACGGGCGCCGCCAGCTAGCTGAGCGAGCTGTAGGCGGGCGGCGGCGGGCTCGCCTCGCGCGCCGGCATCAGCACCGCGATCTTGTACGGCGGCGGCGCCTCGGGCGACGAGCGCGTGGCCGGCTGCGACCGCTCGGACGACTGTAGGAGAGTCGCCAGCGAGATGTCGTCCGAAGGTTCGGATGGCGGTGGCTGGAGGAAAGAAACATATTGTGTGTTACGCTGTCAAATACTACGCACTCAGCAGCTTTACTCCCGGTACCAACCAAAGTATCAATGGGTTTGTATTATTTTGATATCTCCTATTTAACTTCAACTTCAGCAACATGGGGGTCACTATACCATAACCTTACATAGCACTTCACGTTGTCTAATATTAACCAAATGAGGCACAGAGTGAAGTGGCGTGCATAGTTTTATGTCCTATGCGGTGCGACCGGTGGGCGCAACAATATACTATTTATTAATAAAATGCTCTGTAAATGGTAGTGCTCTCCTCGATGGTTTAGACAAATCTCTCTACTCCGCTTTCAAGCTTTCTACACACCAAAACCTAACTCATTCAGTCAACTCAGTCTATCGCAGTCCACTGTTGGACATAGGCCTCTCGCATGTTGCGCCACAACACCCTGTCCTCCGCCTTCCGCATCGAGTCTGCCCCAGTCACTTTTTTTAGATCGTTGTGTAACTCGTGGTTGAAAAAGCTCCGAAGTTATAATAATATAATAATCATCATCATCATTGTAGTCAAAAGACGTCCACTGCTGGACATAGATCTTCCCCAAGCTGCGTCACTTTGAACGGTTTTGTGCTTCCCGCGTCCAGCAGATTCCTGCGGCCTTCACAAGGTCTCCACAATCCTGCCAGGGTCGCGAGATTTGTTCGAAAGAAATACCATGGCTCTGGCATGCAACTGAAGGCACACGAGTGGATCAGTCAAAGTCTAACACGCCCTTCCGCTGCACCCAGAGCGGGAGACGTCATTTGATGATTTTCCAACTAGAAAAAAAAAGCATCATGTCCTTCGCCTTCCGCATCCAGCCGGCTAAGTCGGCGGGTAGTTAAGGTCCCGTAGTGGTGATACGTACGACGTATATGCTGACGTGTCGGTCGCGGCGCGCGGTGGAGGAGACGCGCTCGGGCGTGCGCAGCGGCGGCGCGCGCGCGCGGCACATGGACAGCGCGCAGCTCAGGCCGCACACGCACGCCACGGCCGCGCACACCACGCTGGCCTCGCCGCCGCCGCCCGCCCCGCCGCGCTCACGGATCACCTGCCGCACAACGGTACTTATCTCATACTACTTCCTAAAGGTGCATCCACACATACCACCGGCTTAAGCCGGGTAACCGGGTTTGCCGCCAGCAAACTGCCGCCGGCAACCAAAAGCCGCGCGTGCCGCAGGTAAAAGATGGCCGCCGGGTTGGCCGCTGGCCGTGCCGCTCGGCATGTGTGGACGCGCCTTGAAAGCTGGGGGCAAACCCGGCGGCATAAGCCGGCGGCATGTGTGGATGCTCCTTAACGTACGGGAAGGCTGCCTAGTTATCGAGCCCAAGCTTCAAAAGCTTCTTAAGACTAACTTCTTTCGTTTGCAGGATCCAAATGTCGCACAGGGGTTCATTTTCAGGGATGAAATACCCACCTTATTGGCTCTAGATCCTATGGTTCAGAAGATGGTAGTTTTAGACTCTCCATAAAGTGACTAAAACCTCGAACTGCTATGATTTCAGACGATAAGTGATAAAGTTCGTGACGCGATGGACGCAAAAAAGTGGGGAAGAATCCTTTTTTCCACATTTTTTTGCGTCCATCGCGTTTTAACCTTATTGGAAGACTAACTCCAAAATCAAGAATCAACAAGAGTTTGCATGATAAAGAGATGGCTATGGCTATTGAATGAGCCAGTAATTAATACATTTTACGAAAGTTCATGGATATATACGTGCCTTACGTAAATTTTTCACCGTAAAACACGCAATTAGATTTTCAGATTTGATTTGTCCAATTCTGTAAAATGTCATTGCGTGAATGCGTTCAAAACTCGGCACGAAGTCAAGCTGACCAATAGGTCAAAAAGCTATTTAGAGAATTAGGTGAACTTAAAAAGTTAAATCAAAGTCCATTAAATGTAGACTTTTATTTTTTAATCACAATCCAAATATTTCGTTTAGTCTACTTCTACAAGATTTCTTGAAATTGGCAGATCAATTTTTTTATTTATCGCTCTTTGCTCTGCTGATTTATCGCGCTTTTGAATCCAGATTAGATTTTATAGTATCTAGCAAACTGATGATTCAGATTCACGCTTCAAAGGGACTTTATGATATTAGCTTCAGTCACTTCAGCTTTGTTTAAAATATAGACAATAGCTAGCCATTATTTCTCATCTACTGCAGAATTACTATCCATCCATCATTCTAATAATTCTGCCGAAAGAAGTGTTGCTGCACATGCCTCCCTCAAGTTTCCCTACACCCACTGGTCTTTTGCCTCTCGCATTGCAGCTAATTCCAGCGACCTGCATCAAGTCGCCGGTCAATATTGTGAGGACCACTGTTGACCACAAATGCACATTCTATCCTCACTCGACCAAATTAATTTTGTATAAATAGAGACAGAGCATTCTTTCCTCGGTATCCGTACGCACCGCAAATAGTGTTATTTTATTTGATTAATTAAAAGTTAAAAGCTTTTATTTCACTTGAACCTATGTCCTTGATTTCAATCAATATTTCACCCACTTCTACTGAAACTATCGGGCTGAAATTTCGCATATACGTTTGGTTCTCGTAAAGACGCACGATAAAAGCTTTTAAATGTAAAAATTAAAAACTCTTGATATTCTAAGTATGCTTGTTTCGTTTAAAGCCACTGTTACTAATCTAACTTCTAATGAAAAATAAACGTCAAAAATAGACTCACGCTCACCTGCCGGTCAAAGTAGTACTTAGCGCCGGCCAAGAACACAGTAGCCAGCGCGAAAGAGACCAGCATGCCGAACTTTAGGTGCGGCGCCATCATCGGCGAGTGGTGGAGGCCTAGGGCTGCGGTCCGCAGTAACGTGTCGGGGGTAACGGAGCGCGCGGCTGCAAGGCTCGCGATAGTCGGCTGGGGTGGTTCCGCCGGTATCTCCACGTACAGGCTAGGCTCATCGTTCTGTCGCCGCGAGTGGACCGCCGGCATTGGTGGAGGCCTAAGGGATTATATTCTGCTGTTCGGTGTCTGGACCACAATTAAAGACGTCATTCTTTGCAACGATTATTTAAATGTTTTTTGGAAGGAATAAAGTTCATCAGTTGCCCAATGTTGTAAAGAGTTTCAGTAGTCTCATTAATGCTTGAAGACCTCATATATTGACTAGGTATGTCCTCATCCACGGCAGGTATACTCAAGCCTTTTTCTCTTGAGATTAGGCTTCCACGACACATCATTATAATAATAAAAGTATTATTTATCTACTAAGTAATGGAGCCGTACCCAGCATGTCGATGCGAGCGGTGCGGGCGGCGCGGCGGGCAGTCCACGGCGGCGAAGCGGTGAACGGGCGCCGCCATGCCCTTGCGGCCACCGCCCCCGCTCGCGCACACGCGACCTCGCGCACGCCCTGGGAGCACTTGGATGCTTACTATCTAGTAGTCACTAGTAAGTCTAAAATCTCCTGTCTGACTGAATCCCATTCCGCAGCGACACACAGAAACATAGATATAATATTTTTATCCCACGAAGCGACGCGTCCTTACTTCTGGTAACCAAGTGTACCAACCCTATGAGAACGCGTGTATGAAGACGAGTAGCGTCAGTGCTCAGCACATAACACACACACGCACATACACACTTTCGAATTCGCCATTGCCTAGGACGGTACCGTGAGGTCCTGCGCTTACACATACATTCACAACATGTGTACAAAACACTTGGTAAGCGCCCGGCACTTCGTGGGATGAAATACTATACGGATAAACAATCCAAATAAAATTGTGTCTCCAAATATTCAGTGAACATGAATCATCATTTCAGCCGAAATACATCCACTGCTGCACATAGGCCTCCCCCGAAAATCCGCCACTTTGACCGGTTCGTTTTTTGGAGGGTTTGCCAGACTCGCCACGCTTGGCAGGCGGGTTGGCGTTCGCAGTATAGTCAGGCGCGGTCCGAGGGGGGAGGTTCTAGGGGTCATGACCGCCCCCAAAGACAGTCATGCTGTCGAAACCCTGAACGATTTGCCTGTCTTACTATCTTAAAATGGTTCTCACTTGAGCACGGAGACTCCGATGGACATTTGCAAAAAGATTATAACCCGGGACATCATGCTGATCAGTAGCGCTTGCGACTACTAGACCAAAGAGGATGTACCTTCCTAAAAATATTCTTCAGTACTCATAGTGACCCCCCCTCAAAATGTTAGGCTGCGACCGCGCCTGAGTATAGTGGTAAATTGCATAGAGAACGCTGAAAGCCCCTTAGTCGCCTTTTAAGACACCCACGGGAAGAAATGGATTGGTGCTATTTTACGTCCGGCACCCCACGGATTTCCGGCACCGCACGGATTGAACATGCTATCCACTCTTACCTTTATCTTCTAATACTTTAAATATACAAACTGATCGCCCGAAGGCCCATTGTTTGCAAGAACGATTAGAACCCTTCTACTGGCCTACTCTTACTCTAAGATTCCCCACACTCTCTACATGTAACTTATCAAAACCAGTAACTACTCCACATACCAGCAGAAAGTGAAGATGGAACACGGTGACGGCCGTTGTAGGCACACTGGCTGCGTTTATCTATCCAAAAATGCATTGGAGCGCCTCTGTGCTAGCTGCTAAATGAATATCAGTGGCTGTACAATGCCCTCAGTGTGGACATTGGACCATCGTATGGAGTTGCTGCAAGGAGAATTAACATGGTGATAATTTATAAGTAATGTGGTTCATTTTATGTAGATATAGGTCTTTCACAGATTTTTACCTCTATCAGCAAGAAAAACGACAACCTTATGGATAAGAAACGACTGGTAGAAACTCTGCTTGGATTAAATAAATAAAGATCAGTGTGATGCAAAGTCAGAGGTAAAATATCTGTGGACAAATTTTATCTTATAATATATAATCTTATATTTAATAATTATTTTATTGGTTGTATGGAAATAAATTATAAGTACTGTTTATTTTTTCTTTATTCCGTGGTTTATTCTATTTAACTTTATTAATTGTTTTGTCTAAATTGCAAAAATATATACATTGTTTTCGGGTGACCATTGAAAAATGGCACTGTGCTGTGCACAGGCGCGGTCCGAGAGGGGGGGTCCTAGGGGTCATACCCCCCCCCCCCCCCCCAAAATCAGTGATGCTGACTTTGGGGGTTAAGTTTTCCAAAAAAAAACCAAAATTAAAATTTCATAATTTGTAAATTAAACCACGCAACCCATAAGATCTTCCACCAAATATCGCTCTTCGCGCCTAAAGAAGTTTTTCTTCAAAAAGCTTGATATAAAATACTAGCTTTTGCCAGCGGTTTCGTTCTCGTGAAGGTTGGATACTATCCCGCGGGAACGTACTATCGGGATAAAAAATACCCTATGCGTTAATCTAGGTTATAAACTCTCTGTGTGACAAATTTCATCCGAACCCGTTATGTAGTTTTTGCGTGAAAGAGTAACAAACATCCACACATCCTCGCAAACTTTTACATTGATTAAATTAGATATAAATCGACAATGTAACTCCTATTTTTGTTGAAAATATAAACAAAACTGAACCCAAATCAGGCGGGTTGTTAAAATTATTGAGCTTGCTTCTCTCGCTCTTGCATTCATAATTCTCATAGTCACCTGGGGTTTCCTGGCATAAATCGACAATGTAACTCCTATTTCTGTTGAAAATATAAACAAAACTGAACGCAAATCAGGCGGGTTGTTAAAATTTTCGAGATCGCTTCGCTCGCTCTTGCATTCATAATTCTCATACTTATTCCTGGCATAAATCGTCAATGTAACTCCTATTTCTGTTGAAAATATAAACAAAACCGAACCTAAATCAGGCGGGTTGTTTAAATTTTCGAGCTCGCTTCGCTCGCTCTCGCATTCATAATTCTCATAGTTATTCCTGGCATAAATCGTCAATGTAACTCCTATTTCTGTTGAAAATATAAACAAAACCGAACCTAAATCAGGCGGGTTGTTAAAATTTTCGAGAGCGCTTTGCTCGCTCTTGCATTCGTAATTCTCATAGTTACCTAGGCTTTCCTGGCATAAATCGACAATGTAAATCTAAACCAGGCGGGTGGATAAAATTTTCGAGCTCACTATGCTCGCTCTTCACATCCTACGTAACCTTTTAATTAGCTACTCCGTTTTAATTACCTACTATTTATCAAATAGTGCTACAAACAATTTGCCAGCATGATTAAGTACCCTCCCCCCCTAATAGGTGGGGCATTAAAAATATTCAGTCAGTACTCATGGTGACCCCCCCCCCCAAAATCTTAGGCTGCGACCGCGCCTGGCTGTGGATCCCATAGCACAGCATCACGCTGAGTCATGGGGTGCAGGAACCGACTATTTATTATTATTCTGTGTTCCTAAGTATAGATCTGTATTATTTTCATGTTTTTTAATGTGATTTCATCTTTCTGTATGCACGTGTTCCTGTGACAAGTTAATATACTTTCCTTTTCTTTCATTTAGAAGTTTCAATTCTACTCCCGGTTTTCCTGACCATACAAGTAATAAACATTGAACTCTCGTCCTACTATTTGTTAGTCGCGGCCTTTACCACTGGGCCACCACTGCTATTTAGTACACAAAATTACAATTGTATAGTATGGTAATAGATCATAAGCAGAATGGATGTAGGTAGAGTATTTAGACTGACTGCAGCTAAAACTACTTTTAACCCACCATTGTTGTGTGTGCCTAAATATTCATTTACTAGCTTCTGTCCGCGACGTCGTCGTCCGCGTTAAATTTCTTGTACCCCAGACCAGGGCCAGATTTAGAGGTCTGGAGACCCTGGGGCAACAAAGGAGTGGAGGCCCCTAATGATTTTCCAAATTAATGGATCAATTTTTTGAATTTTAGTGTTTCAATAATTTATTACAAAACAAATTAAAATTTATTAATTATCAATTTATATTCAACATGACCGTTTTATAAGAAAAAAAAAATGCTACGACGAGGAATCAAACACTGAACCTTTGGGCCTATTGGTAAGCATTACCCCATTCCGTCGCGGGCGTACTTAACCGAATAATTATGGAAAATGGTACACATTTATCAGGGCTGCGTGATATATTGGTGTTTGATAGATTGACGTGAACAAATTTGGTTAAATTGTTTTTTTAATATTTAACAACAATATAATTAAATAATAAGAATACATCATTCTTAGTAGTTAGTGGTAACATGTTTCTTTTTTTTTAATTCTCATTGTGGGGGCCCCTCACTTGTGGAGGCCCCAGGGCTCTAGCCCCGGTTGCCCTCCCCCAAATCCGGCCCTGCCCCAGACCCTTCCCGTCGCGTCGAATCGACAACCCGTGCGATTTTCCCCGTTTTTGCAACATTTTTCATTATTGCTCCGCTCCTCTTAGTTGTGGCTATAGGTATAGCCTATAGCCTTCCTCGATAAATAGGCTACACAACAAAAAAAGAATTTTTCAATTCGGACCAGTAGTTTCTGAGATTAGCGCGTTCAAACGAACAAACTCTTCAGCTTTATAATATTAGTATAGATTAATGTCTAAGCTGTATGCAATAGGTGAGTATGGATTTGTATCTGGTTGATGGCAATGCTCGCCCAATGCCATCAACCAGACAAAAATCCATACTCCGGGCAGCTACTGAGAAATTCAAGATAAAAAACCCACTAACACATGAGACTATTGACCTGGCACCATTGATGGACCTGAGAATCGAACCTAGTAAGTAGTACAATGAGAGTAGTAGAACAATGAGATATTTTCGTAATGGCTTATGTTTGGTTTAATATAGGTACACCTCTACCCAACCCTTTGGGGAACAAGACGTTATGTTATTTATTTAATACTAGTTGTGCCCACTGCTTCGCCCATATGGTGTTTGGTAATTATCACAAGGACATGCTATTCAGACAAAATTAGCCTTTGTTACTCCTTATAACATCAGCTTGTGGCAGTGAAAGTCCCGTCAAAATCGGTCCAGTCGCTTCAGAGATTAGCCAGAACAAAACGGACAGACCAACCAAGAATTTTTTTTAACATTGTTTTTTTTTATGTGAGTACCATATAAACTTTCATAATATGCATTTAGTGATAAGCTGTTAATTTTAAATTACAAACAGACACTTCCATTTTATTTATTTGTATGAGGGAGGTGCCACAAGAGATAGCCATAGAGCTTATTAATTAACTAAATAAATAAATTAGATATCGCAGACTTACCAAATATTACAGGATAGTAATAGGTTACTAGTAATATATTATACTTGGACGTAAATACGTAATTACTTTTAAGAAGTTTGTCTTCATCACTGAGATATAATATTTGCAATGTTTTCTTTTATGGTATTTACATTACCTATTTGATAACAGCAAACAATGATAATAGTAATCAGCTGTGACTTACAGGTCTATTATTATGGTAATACGTGCTTGCAGACAATGAGTGGCAGGGCCTGACCTAATAGTGACCTATATTTTAAATCTGTCACTATGTCACACCTAGTTTAGTGATCTGCTGACCCCTTACAGAGGAGGAGGGCGAGGGTTTATGAGCTCCTTTTGTTTTAACACTGCCACACTTGATTTACAAGAATATGACAGCACTACTATGTAAATAAAATAAGATTTTCTTCCTGCATTGACTGCCTTCTTTTCGAAAATATTTGTGCAAAATGAAATCATCTATACAAATTAGTAGAAGAATTATCTAAAAAAATGAAATCATAGAAAAATACTATACCTTTTTATTTTTGTTATTCACGCTTTAAAATGAAGTCACGGGCTAAGACCAGCTGGGAATTAAATATCAAATATATACCTAACAATACATCCATTCATGACAATTTTCACTGTATATTCACACGGACACGGCAATATAAAACCTTCTCACTTATTAAAAAATATATACACTATCTAAATACATTGCTAATACACTAAGACATAAATCTACGGTGTTTTATTTTTAAAATATAATAAAATAAATCATCAATTCACTTTTGCACTTGACAGCCATTTGTGGGCGGGGTGCGCGCGCTTAGCAAAACAATCAGAACTACCAACTGCACCATGATTTTGTAATCAATAGGTATTAATTTAGTCAATTACTTTATTAATTACCAATACCCAAAGTTTCATGTCATATTCTGAATATAAAGAAACATAAAAAACAATTTTTTTTAAATTAAGATGGAAATAAGTCTTATGGCCTACAAAATATCAAAGAAACTATCCATAACAGGTATTTTTATTTACCCATTTACAGGATTTCTATATTACTCCATAATTGGTCATGTATATTTTATGATTTCTTTAAATTTCAAAAGAAAGTTACATTAGTTATGAACAATTTATTACCATTATTTAAATTTACCACCATGATGATATCCGGAAACTTCTATTCATTTTCAGTCGTTCAGAAACGTGGCGTATGATTTTTTCTGTCCGCAATTCCGCACCATCTGCTTATCTATCCTTTTCTACTAGTGTTAATGAAAATATAAATAAATCTATTGGATACACTCCTTGAGAACGTTTGTAAAATACTTTTAAAATAAATAAAATTACAACAAAAGATCTCTTCAGCTGAAGAAAGAAATGCAAACTCAGCCCGAGTTGTATTTGTTGTTTACTGAGATGACGACTAATAGAGAAGTGCGGAAGAAAAAGACATGTTGCGCCGACCCCACATAAATTGGGATAAGGGCAGGAGAATGATGAACCCGAGTTGTATTTCTAAACGACCACAGTTTCAAAATATAACCCCCTCCTGTCAAAAACGAAAATAAAATCAAATGTATCTGTCAAAATTATCAAACCATGAAAGTGAAACCGACTGAACGTCATGCTCGTGGAGTAATTAACGGCAACGTATTCATTATCTTTTATTAATTATTAATCTTGATCAATAAAATAATAATTCTTAATCTGTGAGAGATCTTCGAAACTAACAATATTGACATGTAAAGTTGGATTTTGTGGTATTTTACAAGTGCATCGGAAGTTTTCATTGATTAGTGCATCGTGATTGTATGAGGACAAAATGCTAACATCAAGACTTAGGAGTGATGAAGACCGTCAGAGGTCAGCGAAACCCTATTGCCAGTGTTGGAATGAGAGCAAGCCTACACCATGGGACCAGACTGGTGGCTGTGCATGTGGAGAACACTCGAATAGTAAGTAGAGCGATGCAAACACATAAAAGAAAACTTACCACTGTCAGGTTTTCTACCCGCCCTTCGAGTTATCTTCAATAATATCTTGAAGTTTGAATACAGTTATGAATGGAACAAGTATGGATAGTTAAATGAATAATATATAACAACAAAATAGTTTCAAAAGTGGCTTGACAGGTAGCTATTTCAAGGTTTCATTACCTAAAACTAACACAGTAATTACAGGTATACGTACTTACATAATTATTTGGATATAAATTAGTATCAATTCAGTTAAAAGTTTTTCATTTACAATATCTAAGGCAGGTACACAAAAAAAAAATGTAGTCATTGCTAATAAAATAATAGCCATATTTGTTTGGCTATATTTTTTTAATAAATCAAGATGGTTTGAATACTTTGAATGAACAATCTAAGTTCAAAAGTGATTGATCATGTTCATACAAATTTAAGTAGTGACATAAATGTGATTTTATGAGATATTTCATGAAAAAATAAACATAAACAGTTATGGGGACTCCCATAAGAATTTAAAACTATGAAAGAATTGGTAGACTAAAGTGACTAGGTCCCTTACTAAAGAATGTCACTCAAGAATCAAGCATTACTTTCAAAGTCAAAGCATTTCAAATAGGTCCGTAAAAGGCATTTTTGATTTTCAAAATTTACATTGAAATAGAATTGATTCTAGTAACCCTTTAAACTACTTAGGAGCCATTTGATTGTTTGGAACTAGTTTTAATGAATGCTCGAAGTGACATTCTGTAATATGGGACCTAGTTAAACTGATGGCTACAAATATACTGAGAACATTAATATGTTAATGATGCAAACCAAAAAGATTTTCATCTACCAAAAATCATTCAATGCATCTAAAGAAGTTTTTATGTTACAAACACAGTTGCCATGTGTACAACACAACAATTATAGGTAAAAAGTTGTAAAGGCTATCAAAGTTAAAGATCAAATAGTTAATTG
Source organism: Aporophyla nigra (assembly GCA_947507805.1). Taxonomy (NCBI): domain Eukaryota; kingdom Metazoa; phylum Arthropoda; class Insecta; order Lepidoptera; family Noctuidae; genus Aporophyla; species Aporophyla nigra. Next base: position 2,378,329 of record OX382305.1, on the reverse strand, counting down.
ATTCTATAATGAATGATGCAACTTTTGAATTAAATTACAGCAGTTAGCAACATCAATATGGTGAACCTTAGGATAGTCTATGTAGAACATTCAATAATATTTTTCTAAGTTGTTGTTCTGGGCCATTGGTGAAAGAGATGAACTGACTATGCAGCAAACTATAACTAAAAAGATGGACATGGGCTGAATACTCAAAACCTTTGATTCCATGACTAGCCATTTTATAAAATATTTTTTATTTCGTTCCTGAACAAGATCTATCAGGTCAGTCCATAAGTCCGTGCGTATTTTGTACATGTGAAAAACAAAAAAATAAAACGTAAATTTATTTACTTAATCAATTATGTATTTGCCATCATTATCTACAACTAACTGCCATCTGTTTGGTAATTCGTATATTCCTTTCTTGTAAAAATGTTCCGGTTTGGAGTCGAAATACTTTGATACTTCACTTTTCAATTCTTCTTTTGAACTGTATTTTTTTCCTGTAATAAAGCTCTGCAGACCTCGAAACAAGTGATAGTCAGTTGGTGCTATATCCGGGGAATAGGGTGGATGATGCATTATTTCCCAATTAAATTCTTTAATTTTTTGTACAACTGATTTAGCCGTATGCGGTTTCGCGTTATCGTGGTGTAATATAACTTGTTTCCTGCTCATTAAAGCTAGGCGTTTTTTAATCAGTTCTGAGTTTAGCCTGACAATTTGTTCAGTATAGATTGCGGCATTCAGGGTTTGCTTGGGCTCTAAGAACTCGTAATGGATGATGCCGCCTTTGTCCCACCAAACACATAACATAAGTTTTTCCCAACATATTCCTTTCTTTGGTGTAGGTTCTGCCAGTTTACCTTTGTCAACCCACTGTCTTTTCCTTTTAACGTTATGATATAATATCCATTTTTCATCCCCTGTTATAATACGATCGAGAAATGAGCACTGATTTTGACGAGAAAGTAATGAGGTGCACACATCTATTCTCTGTTCTCGATTTTCTTCAGATAGGTCATGAGGAACCCATTTTCCTAGTTTTGATATTTTGCCAATTTCTTGTAGATGACGATAAACAGTCCCGTGCGATGAATTTAATTTTTCAGCTATTTCGTCAATAGTTAATTGTGGCTCTGCGTCAACCAAAGATTTAAGCGCTTCATTGTCGAATTCCACCGGGCGACCAGAACGAGGCAAATCTTTGAACACTCTCTGTACCAGTATTGAATCTATGAAACCACTTTTGTGCAGTTCTCACAGAAATAAAATTATCACCATGCGCAGTATTTAATTTTTCGGCGGCCTTGGTAGCATTTTCCCCACTTTTAAAAAAGAAATATAAAATATGTCGTTTGTATTCTTCCGTGTTTTCCTTAGTTAGAAATATTTTAAACTGTCTACTCTCCGCCAAAGTTGTTTACCAACTGACTGTTGTTCAACTTTATGAATTATTGCGCAATATTGAATAGTATAGTCGACCTTGAACAAATACGCACGAACTTATGGACTGACCTGATATGTTTGTGACTGTACTGTTTACTTTGGATCATGTATTTTTCTCCTGCTCTTTGAACACCAGAACCTTCAAACTCTATGTATAGAAAAAATTCAAATATAACATTCCTCTGCCAACTGCTATTCCCATCCACCCCACTTCTCTCCCAAAATCATGCAAATTCTAGCCACTTATTTATTATTATTAATTCATTTTAACTGGTGCGTAAAATACCCATGTGTGATACTTTTTTTATTTCGATGACCAGTCCCTCTGAAGTGCAGTCCCAACGTGACACTGGCAGAATAGTTGACACTGGCTCATTGACAAGAAAAACAAAACAAAATTCCCTGTGGTATGTCTTATCAAGCAGCAACAAAAAAGATTGAGTCTTTAGACAATTCGTCATTTGTTGATTCTTTTTTAATGTATGCCACAGTTAAAAAACTTTAAATGTGTAATTGGAAATTTATGGTTTTTTCTTTATTCTAACAATATTAGTATCATGTATTACCTATCTTAAACAATGAATCAGTCTCATTATAATACTATTAATTAACATATACAATAACATTGCAACAAAGATAACAATTTGTCAACCTTTGTGAAAGTTTATCATGTTGGTTGAAACCGTAAAGAAATGAAGAAAGGAATTAGTAATGTAATAGTTGTTTTCAAATTCAATCTTAAAAAAAAAAGAAACTTTATATATTATATATTTATTAGTAAAGAAAAAACACAAAGACAGAGTGGTTTGAGAAGAGATTTTTTTGGCCTAAATATGTCACGTTCTCAGTTATATTTATTACTAGTGGCTGCCTGCGGCTTCAGATGTCAGAAATGATCCTAAGGCAACGTGCTACTGGTATATAAAGTAACCTAGATGTTACTCATTATAACATCAGCTATACATATCCAGTGAAAGTCCCTGCAAAATTTGTCCAGCTGTTACTTTAACTACTGTTACTTTATGCCTAAAATTGATAAATGCCACCCCATAAACACCATGCCAGGGTCGCGAGATTTGTTCGGAAGAGAAACCGTGGCCCTGGCATATGGGCAACTGAAGGAACACGGGTGGGTATTAGTCAGTAAAAGTCTCACTCGCCCTTCCGCTCCACCCAGAGCGGGAGACGTCATTTGATGATTGTTGGAGCAAATAGTTCCTAATTGTACCCATAGATGGCGTTGCTCATGGATCGTGAATCTCGGTGTTAAGATTCTCCGCCGTTTAGTTGGGTCAAGGAAGTTTTTTATGCTAATTTGATCTTAATACACATGTTATAAGTACATTCAATTGTTTCACTATATTATAATCCTTGTTGCGATTGTGAGTGCTGCAGTAGTATCTGTGTTCAGTGGTGCTAAGTGAGAACGTGTTCAACATATGGTCCTTCGAAGCCGGACTATTGGTCCGAAAGTTTTTGAGTCAACCACGTCTTGGCTGGGCAAGTGGATCGCTTGCGCTAACCAGCCAAGAGAGAAGCAGCAGCAGCAGCAACTCAGTAAGCAGCAGTAGCGGTGCAGGCAGCGGGCTACTGCAGACGGTGCCGGGTGACGACATCGTCAGGAATCGTAACTGAGGTGACCGGGAGGTGTCACGTGCGAGGACGCACGTCATTCATCATTCAGTGGACAATTCATCATCAGGTGGTATCGATCAAGAGGAACAACTGTGAGTGAACTTTTATTACTAAGTGAAAGACAAGTGCTAGTTTAAACTAAATTAGTCGTAGAACATTTAAATTTGACTTTATTTTGAACCTTATTACATTGAAGATCTGAACTTTAAAAATTTAGTATTAACTTTGGAATATTTGCCGTGCTTTAGACATAGTTTAATTTTTAAGAAATTGGTTGAGACGGGGAATCTATGCCCAAATTTGTAAAATGTTACGTGTGTTTTAAAAACTTGTAATTTTTTAACAAATAGTTTGTTGATACTTGCAAATTAAACTGGATATCATTAACTTAGAATATTTTCCTCAAATCTTGAACAAAACAACACTTTATTATATTGTTAACATTTGTTCCATTTCTACTTCTTATTTAATTAAAAGTTTGCATATTTATTTACATTGGTTAAGGTTTGACAAATAATAAATATTTACGGGTATTAGAAAAAAAAATGGAGTCGTTCATTAATAAGTTAGAAGACATTTGTAATAGAATCAATAAGGCTTACACAAACTTTAAGAAATCGCCTAAAGAAAGAATAACTCGTCCTTATGTCAAAGTTAGGTTAGAAAGTGTAGAAAAGTTATGGGATCAGTTAGTAGATAGCCACAGTAAATTATACGAGGAATATGATCCCGGTGAATTGAAACAAAGTTCATATGTTAAAAAAGATATGTACGATATCACTCAAGAAGTCTATATTCAATATAAAACTGAAATAGAAACTATTTTGGAATCTTATGAGGTAAAAGAGGAAAGTATTATAGAAAATCCAAAAGATGTAAAAAGTAATTTAAAACAATGTCAAGTAAAACTGCCAAAAATTGTGATTCCAGTATTTTCTGGAAAGTACACAGACTGGGTCACCTTTCGAGATTTGTACCTATCACTTATTCATAACAACACATCGTTGGATAATGTGCTACGAATGCAATATCTAAAAGGCTATTTGTCTGGGGAAGCAGAACAGCTACTTAGACAAATACCTATATCAGAAACAAACTATGATAGATGTTGGGAACAACTAAACGCGCGGTATAATAATAAAAGATATTTATCACATTTCATCTTAAAAAGGTTACTCAGTCAAAAGAATTTAAGTAATGAATCAGCTGTGGGTCTCAAGGAATTAATGGATAATACAAATGATTGTTTACATGCATTAACTAATCTTGGTATCAATACTGCTAACTGGGATCTCATAGTGATTCATATACTTACTTTAAAGTTGGATCTTGAATCCCGAAGACAGTGGGAATTAAATGTTACGAACGACAATTCTTCTGATGGTTTACCAACTTATGAACAATTTAACAAGTTTCTAACCAGTCGTTATAGAGCACTTGAATTTTTGGATACGGGATCCAACGCAGGAAGAGCAAGACAAATAGAGAAACCTAAAGTTTTTCATGCGTCTACTATGCAATGTAAATTCTGTAAAGAAAGTCATAAAATAATAAATTGTAAAAATTTTATAAAAACTGATGTAAATGCCAGACGGGAGTTTGTAGGACAAAACGGTTTATGTTTTAACTGCCTAGGGGGCAACCATTCGGCCAAGCAGTGTTTGAGTGCAGCGTTATGCCGAATTTGCAAACGTAAACATCATTCTTTACTCCATTCCGCTGGTCAGGTAAATAGCGATGCAGATAATACAAAAAGTTGTAATGTACCTCGGAACGATGACGGAGATATATCTGGTGAACAAAAGGCTATACCATCCCAACCGTTAAACTCTGACACAGTGTCTACATTTTTCTCGTCAAATAAAATTAAAACGCAACATCAGGTGTTGCTAGCCACGGCTCTGGTAAACGCTACGGCCAGGAATGGAATGAGTCACACTATCAGGGCGTTGCTTGATCAAGGGTCTCAAGCTTCCTTCGTGACAGAAGCAACTGCTCAGTACTTGGGTCTTAAAAAGATGCCAATAAGGGGACACATTTCAGGGCTGGAAGGAAATACTCATGTTATTTCAAAGTTTATGGTAGAAATAACACTTACCTCGATTCATGATCCAAGCGTAAAAGTCTCAGTTGCCGCTTATATATTGAAAACAATAACCGGGTTTCTTCCTTGCAAGAAAATCATATCAATGGATTGGCTATGTGACTTACCTTTAGCAGATCCACAATATAACACACCAAACAAGATCGATATTTTGCTTGGTGCCGAGGTCTATGGTCAAGTAATTCAAGAGGGAATGAAAAAGGGACCTCAGGGAACTTTAGTAGCGCAAGCTACTTCATTTGGGTGGATTCTTTCGGGTGTGGTAGAAAAATCACATCAACCTCATGAGAATGTAGTAGTTATGCATTCCTATGTGGAGGAAAATGACTTATTAAAAAAGTTTTGGGAATTGGAGACGGACACAGTAATCAACAAAAATATCTTAACGGAGGAAGAAAAACAGTGTGAACGTTTCTTTGCTGAAACAACAAAAAGAGATAAAGATGGGCGGTATATCGTACGGTTGCCGTTTAAAACCACAGATCCAGAATTAAGAGTAAATAATTCAAAAAAGATAGCTGAAAAGAGACTTTCGTTATTAGTTACAAAATTGGGTAAAAATGAAAACATGAAAGTAAAATATCAAAATGTGTTAGATGAATACTTACTGCTGGAACATATAGAGAAGATTCCTGAAACAGAGATAAATAACTCGAATGGAATTTACTTACCTCATTTTGCGGTTGTTAGAGAGGATAAAGACACCACGCAAGTGAGAATTGTGTTTGATGCATCCTGTAAAGGTGAAAACGGTGTTTCATTAAATGATCTTTTAATGATAGGCCCTACCTTACAGCCAACTTTAAGGCATATTTTGATGAAATGGAGATTGTATCCAATTTGTTTATCTGCGGACATTGTCAAAATGTACCGGCAAATCAAAGTTGACGAACAGGACGTTGACTTTCAAAGGATTTTGTGGAAAGAAAGTCCTAATCATCAAACTAACGAATATCGTTTATTAAGGGTAACTTTTGGTACGGCATGTGCCCCGTATCTTGCCGTTAAAGTTCTTCAGCAAGTGGCCGCAGACGAGAAGCATAACTACCCTATAGCTGCTAATAAGGTAAAGGAAGACTTCTACATGGATGATCTGCTAACAGGCGTCGAAACAGTGGAAGAAGGTATCAATTTGTATCATGAATTTAACAAGTTAGTAGAAACAGGAGGGTTTTCGTTACAAAAGTGGTCAAGCAATAATGGGGACTTATTAAAAAGTATAAACAAAAATAATGAAGAAAATAAAGAAGAAGGAAGAAAACTTAAAATCGACGAAGTTATGAAGTTACTTGGACTTACCTGGGATCGAACGATTGATGCGTTTCGTTACACGGTGACACTTCCGCCGACGAAGGAACCTGTAACAAAAAGAATAATTATATCAGACATATCACGTTTGTTTGATCCACTCGGATGGGTTTCACCAAGTGTCATAGTAGCAAAAATAATCATTCAAAAGCTATGGCTATCAGGCATAAGCTGGGATGATGAAGTGCCAAGCAATATATTAAAAGAGTGGCGTACTTACCGAGATGACTTGTGTCAATTATCACAATTACAAATACCTCGCTGGATTAACACCAAACGCAATGATGCACTCGTTGAAATTCATGGATTTTGCGATGCGTCAAAGGTAGCTTACGCCGCGGTTATTTATATCCGGGTAATCGATGTTACGGGCCAGGTGTCTGTGAATTTGGTGACATCAAAGACGAAAGTAGCACCCATCAAGCAAATATCGATTCCCAGACTGGAGCTCTGTGGAGCGGTTCTTCTCAGTAGATTGTTGGTTGAGGTAGCTCAGATATTGGATATTCAGAAAGAGAACATTCATGCTTGGACGGATTCTACTGTCGTGTTGGCATGGCTCAATAGCCATCCAAATAGGTGGCAAACGTTTGTAGCCAACAGGGTATCCGAGATCTTAACAACTTTAGATGCACAACAGTGGTCTCATGTTCGGTCGGGCGTAAATCCAGCGGATTATGCGTCTAGGGGTCTCAACCCTTCAGAGCTCAAGAAACAAACGTCTTGGTTTGAAGGGCCAGCGTTTTTATCTTCAACGGATATAGTTTATGACAAACCTAAAGATATGGAGACCAATTTAGAAATGATCAAAGTACATTTCTCTAGCACGGAAAGTAATTTATGGGACCGGTTTTCAAACTTAACCAGATTAACGAGAGTGGTTGCTTATTGCCGACGCATGTGGATAAAGAGGAAGAAGGATAACGGTGAAATAGCAGGGTTTTTAACAGCTCAAGAGTTAAAAGAAGCATTAGATGTTTGTATCAAGAAGTGTCAAGCAGAGAGTTTTGGAGAAGAAATAGATAAGATAGCAAAGGACGGTAACTTAGTGAAATTGAAAGGACCTTTAAAGTATTTAAACCCTTTCATAGATGGAAAGGAAATATTAAGAGTAGGAGGGAGGCTACAAAAGTCAGAATTAAGTGATAGTAGAAAACACCCTATATTGTTACCCAAAAAGTCCAACCTAACTAATTTGATTGTGGCAGACTCACACTATAAAACTTTGCATGGAGGGCCTCAACTCATGCTAGCATATCTGAGGTCAAAATACTGGATTCTTGGTGCCAAAGAATTAGTAAAATCACACGTACATAAATGCGTTACATGTGTGAGGCATTCGGCAACTACATCAAAACAGTTGATGGGGCAATTACCAGCTGCAAGAGTGACGCCTACCAGACCTTTCAAATGTACCGGGGTAGATTATGCAGGTCCAATAAACATTAGGACCTCCAAGGGCCGTGGTCATCGTGCCTATAAAGGCTATATTTGTTTATTTATCTGTATGGCCACAAAAGCCGTACATATTGAAGCTGTTAGTGATCTAACAACTCAAGGCTTCTTGGCGGCTTATAGAAGATTTGTGTCGCGTAGAGGCTACTGTTCTGATATCTGGTCAGATAATGGAACCAACTTTGTGGGGGCATCAAAGGAATTAAGAAGGTTGTTCGCAGCGGAGAAATCTCAGTTACCAAAAGAGCTGGCTGACTGTTTAGCATCACAGGGCACGAAGTGGCACTTTATTCCTCCGTACTCGCCAAATTTCGGCGGTCTTTGGGAAGCCGGTATTAAGTCCATAAAATTTCACCTTCGGCGGGTTATTGGTGACTCAACGTTAACGTATGAGGAGTTGTCAACCGTATTGGCACAAATTGAGGCCTGCCTCAACTCGCGACCACTGTCAAGGATGGATGACGGTCTGGACGGATTAGATGCATTAACTCCGAGTCATTTCCTTGTTGGTGAGTCCTTGGTCGCCGTTCCGGAGTACAATTTTGAATCTTCCGCTGTGTCCTCTTTACGTCGATGGCAATTAACTCAAAAGATGATGCAGAACTTTTGGCGGCGCTGGTCGCAGGAGTATCTGTCTATGTTTTTAAATCGATGTAAATGGAATAAACTAACTCCGGAACCAAGTACCGGTGATTTAGTTTTAGTTAAAGAGGATGATTTGCCACCCTCTCGCTGGCTGCTTGGTCGGGTGGTTGCAAAACACCCTGGGGCCGATGGTATTACTAGAGTTGTATCTTTACGCACAAAGACCTCTGTAATAAAAAGGTCTATTTCTAAGATTTGTATCTTACCCGTAATGTCCACGACAACGTAGCCATAAGTATAGTAATTAAGATATTTCATGTAATAAAATTTAGTTTGTTAGCTTGTTTTAACCATAAGTTAAGATAGTTCACTGGTGGGCGGTATAACAAAATAGTAGGTGATAATGTAAGGCCAAATGTTTGAATTTGTCCTTGGTGGGCGGAATGTTGGAGCAAATAGTTCCTAATTGTACCCATAGATGGCGTTGCTCATGGATCGTGAATCTCGGTGTTAAGATTCTCCGCCGTTTAGTTGGGTCAAGGAAGTTTTTTATGCTAATTTGATCTTAATACACATGTTATAAGTACATTCAATTGTTTCACTATATTATAATCCTTGTTGCGATTGTGAGTGCTGCAGTAGTATCTGTGTTCAGTGGTGCTAAGTGAGAACGTGTTCAACAATGATTTACAACACAAAACCAATTACTGTGAGACACACAGACCGGTTGGCAGCTACTTCTGATCCTTTAATGAAATAAATAACCCTCTACCATTTCTTCCAGTAAGTGAATGGCGATGGGAGATGCCAGACAGTACGGGCACCAGCTGGGTGACAATGTGTCCAGAAAAGAAGCGGGTCACCTTCCACCCGTTCTATAGCTCCGGTACGGCTGCTGTCAAGGGTGATACGCCACTAGTTCGTGACTACCATTACTATTGGGAGATCAAGATGCTGACGGAGCCCTATGGGACAGATATTGTGAGTACATTACTTCAATGCATTCTGGAAGAAACGCTAATTGATTAGGTTGAAAACGAAAAAAACAACTATAAAAAAAAAAACCGGCCAAGTGCGAGTCGGACTCGCGCACCGAGGGTTCCGTACAAACCTTCAGGTATTCACGGTTTATGCATAAGGTTTATGTTTATGAAATCAAATGTTTTTTGTTTTTAATTTTTATATTTGAGTTGACTGAATGAAAGGTAAATTGTGGTTTACGATTTTTGACGTATTAAAAAAAAACTACTTACTAGATCTCGTTCAAACCAATTTTCGGTGGAAGTTTACATGGTAATGTACATCATATATTTTTTTTAGTTTTATCATTCCCTTATTTTAGAAGTTACGGGGGGGGGGGGGGGACACATTTTACCACTTTGGAAGTGTCTCTCGCGCAAACTATTCAGTTTAGAAAAAAAATATATTAGAAACCTCAATATCATTTTTGAAGACCTATCTATTGATACCCCACACGTATGGGTTTGATGAATTTTTTTTTTTAGTTTCATTTCTATTTATGGGGAACCCCAAATATTATTGTTTTTTTTCTATTTTTGTGTAAAATTCTTAATGCGGTTCACAGAATGCATCTACCTACCAAGTTTTAATAGCATAGCTCTTATAGTTTCGGAAAAAAGTGCCTGTGACATACTCGGACAGACAGACAGACATGACGAATCTATAAGGGTTCCGTTTTTTGCCATTTGGAACCCTAAAAAACCAGTACAAACTGGAAAATAACTAAAAGTTATTAAAACATTATCAATATACACTAAGGCCCGGCGCCCACTATCGGTGGGCATTGGTGCGGCTCGGTACAGCTCGGGCGCCTTACGGCGGCTTTGGGCGGCTTCGGGCGCCTCAGAGCTGCGTCGGGCGACTTCGGGCTGCCTCGGCAGCCGTAAGCATGGCTAAGGAGCGCGAAGCTGTCTTCGGGTAGCAAGATGAACAATGAGAACTAAGTCCCAATCCACCATTATAAATACACACGCACAACTGTTTTCGCGTAACGTTACGACTGCTCTGCGATGTTTCTGCCTCCCGAACTATTCTGAGGCTACCCAAAATCAGCTACGGCGTCCTTAGCCATGCTTACGGCTGCCGAGGCAGCCCGAAGTCGCCCTACCCAGCTCTGAGCAGTAAGTGGGGCATGTTCTGCAATCGATTTAATTGCAACTTATGACTTCATTAGTCGAATTCGTGGGCTTCAAGAGTCAGTTGAGAGAAGTGGGAACAGATCCAATCAAGGATTATATTTATCTGTTTTTTCTGTTTTATCCCACTACTTATACCTATTATAAAGTAGGTAAACGTTTGATTTCGCTGACTGTTTGTGCTATCCGTTCATGGGTGTAAATCTGTTTCGTTTTCATGTTTAAAAAAAATTCAAATGACTTATCTTTTTACGGTCGTGTTACTGCGCCAAATAGGTATAGTTTGTCTTTCTTTCTTTTATTCTGTTAACTGAAGGATTTCAATCAAATAGAAAGAAAGAAAACGAGTCAAGACACGTGTGTTATTCTTTTATAAATATACAATCTTATCTTTGGCTCACTGTCTGTCTGGCTGTAATCTTTTTACTCATGTTTAACTGAATTATCTTTATTTAGCCTTCAAGTACCTATTTATATTTTACGACAGGCCATACAAAACTGATTCTATGTTTACACAACGGGGGCGTCATAATTTCAGCTACAAACGTCCACTGCTGGACATACACCTCTTTCAATCTCCGGCACTTCAGTTTTCTGAATCGACCGCAAATACTCGTGAGTTTGAAGCCAATTCTTTGCACTATTACCGTGAAATCGAAGCTGTTTAGTTACATTTTATCATCATTATAATTTCAGCCGAAAGACGTCAACTGCTGGACATAGGCCTCCCCCAATTTGGGGGGATTTGCCATAATCGCCACGCTTGGCAGGCGGGTTGGCGATCGCAGTATGGTGGTAAATTGCGTAGAGAACGCTGCTGCCCATTCTCTAGTAAGCCCTTAGTCGTTTCTTACGACATCCTCGGGAAGAAATCAGATCGTGCTATTCTTTACGTTCGGCATCACATGTTACATTTTATAGTAAATAGAAGGTAATACTGAGAACCCCAAAAACTTAACATCCTTAAAAACAATCTTGTCCTTTTGATGTCTCGTCAAGTCTTCATACTCAGTTGTGAAGTAGCAACAGCCATTGATTACATAAACATTGAAAACTTCATATGGATGTATTTCATATTCGAATACAATAGTGATACAAACACGTGACGTTCCAAGTGCCGTGTCATGCTGAATGCATCATACCTACCTACTCTACCTTTATGATATGTTATGAATATGGAGTGGTCGAATAGGTGCACCTATTTGTCTCTTATTCCTCTTTTATTCATTCGTGAATATGGATTCACGAATGATTTGATGATAAAAGAGGAAAATTCGAAGCTTTTTAAAACTTGGAAGACTTCTAGATTACATATTTCGCGTATTCCTGTTCGTCCCGTCGCTGTCGTCCCACTGGTGGGACGAACGGGTATTTAATCAATAATATTATATTCAGAATCAGAATCTTTATTTATAAATATAGGTAGAGATGCAAAGTGTGTGAGATGTATTTATTTCCGTTTTTCCTATGATATTGCATTTTATTTTGAATTCTCGTTGGTCGCACTAATTTGAGTTCGGTTATTCAATGGTGAAAAAACTCTTATTTATCCTAACTAATAAATTATTGTACAAATACGAAAGTGAGTTTGTTTTTTTATTTGCAATGCTTTCTCGTTAAAACAGCTAAAATTTGGCACATGACGGGACGACGCTTCAGTAGCGGCAGTTAATTGTAGACGATTAACCTAAACGAAAGCGATTTAGGTTCATAACCTATTTCATATTATTTTAAATTCTATTGTATCAAATCTCTCTGAGACAAAACCAATAAATACATTTGAAGTCTGAAGTTTACGTTTATTGTTTGGGAGCACTTTCCGCGTTGGCAAACCGCCACAATGTCAATGTTGATCAACAAGTTCAAACAAATGTTGTTGAAAATGAACTACTGCGTTGTTTTTCTAGGAAAATATTTAAAAATAGAACTTGACCTTTTGTTTTGCTTCCTATGTAAATAACGAAATCTAAATACATGTCATGTAATTATGTGAAATCGGTCATTGTATGGGCATGTGATGCGGAGGAATGGCGAAAATATCGTGCAGAAATATAGAGTAGATAGGGGACGAACAAAGAAACGATGTAAGGACTATGTGAAAGATGATGCGGCTAGAAAGGGAGTGACAACCGAAATGACGACTAATAGAGAAGTATGGAAGAAATAGATACGTTGCTCCACCCCAAATAAAATTAAGAACTGGAATATCACCCACGTGACGATAAATTCATTCATTCTGGATTAGGAATAGCATTTTATTAAATGACTAGCTAAAATTCTTGTTCCCCCGACCCTTCCCATCGCGTCGAATCGTGTGTTTCCTATCCGTGTGTTTTTCCCCATTTTTGCAACATTTTTCATTTCTGCTCCGCTCCTCTTGGTTTTAGCGTGATGTTACATAGCCTTCCTCGATAAATAGGCTACCCAACACAAAAATATTTTTCAATGCATGCGTTCAAACAAACAAACTCTTCAGCTTTATAATATTAGTATAGATTTTCCAAATCCAGAAACTTTTTAGTAGTATGACATTATAAACGGTGTTGGACATTGTATGATTGACGAGGGCGCTTAATTTTCCGCAGGGATTTTTTAAATCGCACATCCTTTCACAAACCAAAACAAAACTGTCAAAACTTTGAAATGGCTTCTTTATTGCGCCATGGAAGCCCGCCTTCCGTTGTTTCCGAAGACTCCTAGAATGTCTCTTTTAACCACTATATAATAAACATAAATATCCTACCTAAACACACCACTACTTAACGTACTTGACACGTTATTCCAAGAAATTCCCAACTTCTAACTCCACCTAATCTTTATTTCCAGATGGTAGGCCTGGGCACCGAAAAAGTGAACATGGCAGATTCCCTGTTCACGTTCACCTCCTTCCTGGGCAGAGACGGGGACTCCTACGGGCTGTCGTACACGGGAGCGCTACGACATAACGGCTTAGTTTCTCGGGATTGTTCTCCCGGCTTTTGTAAAGGCAGCATAATAGGCGTGAAAGTGGATCTATGGCAGGGCACGGTCGAGTATTATATTAATAGGAAATCACAAGGTGAGTGCTTTATAATACGTTTTTTGTTTGCTTTTCTTACATTCGACCAAACGTTCGTGTTGGAACACTTACCTAAAACCGGCCTACCGTAGTACAGAGTTACAATAAATTCAAAATATTGCGGTAGTTGTTCTTTTTTTTTTTTCAAATATCGCAGCATTATGCTGGACGATCATAGAGCCTCCCTTTCAGACACAAGCTACCATGGTTAGAACTTATTTTTTTTAGTTTGGTCTTGTATTGTAGGGGTCAATGAGCGCCACAAGTTCAGCAACATTAACAATCTGATTAAACTAATAGGTATCTACATAGTGAAAAGAATTTGCGTCAATATTCCGTTTGTTTTGGTTCAAGTTTATCAGTATAATGATCGTAGCTGATAACGTTATTACGTTGGCAATCGGCCGATGTTCTCTGTGCAGCTGAGTCTTAATAGTAATCTGAACATAACGATGGATATCTTTGCATAAATACATACTGCAGCTAGGAATCAATACCTACACACTGAACCCTGCAGCTAGGAATCAATACCTACTCACTGAACCCTTTAGCTAAGTGAACAATACACACTGAACCCTGTAGCTCGGTTATCAATATTCACTGAAATCTGTTGCTACTATGATCAAATCTCATTGAATCCTGTAGCTAGGTGAACAACACACACTGAACCCTGTAGTTAGGTGAACAACACACACTGAACCCTATAGCTAGGTGAACAATACTCATTGAACCATGTAGCAAGGTGAACAATACTCACTGAACCCTGTAGCTAGGTGAACAATCAGAACCATACACACAATCCTGTAGCTAGGTGAACAATACACACAACCCTGTAGCTAGGTGAAAAATACACACTGAACCCTGTAGTTAGGTGAACAATACACACTGAATCCCGTAGATAGGTAATCATCAGTAATTTAGTGATGAATTATTCACTTCATTAACGATAACTATCGACGAATATTTCCTGTTTGTCTCGGCTGTCATTTGTAGATTGTCGATAGTCATTACGGGCCGTCAGAAGCTCAAGTGTGATAAACCAGTCTTACCAAGGGGTATCATTTCACTCAGTAACCGGGTTGAGGAGATCAGATAAGCAGTCGCTCCATCCAAAATAATGGTATGCAGCTATATCTGGTAAGACTGGAAGCCGACCCCAACATGGTTGGGTAAAGGCTAGTTAGATGATGATATAATTAAATAACTCCATTTAATCCTAAGTCCAATGTAACACTGTATTTAGCGGTTATCTACCAGAACCCACAGCATGACACATGACCTCTATTTACATCTCCCAGTTAGCGCTATCTGTCGGATAAGGAACATGTCATACAACCACAACATACTTGACATGATAAGAGATAACAACTTAATTAGTTAATTAGTCGCGTCGCACAATTGGCTTCGTTTGAAGAAGTCTGTCTGAAGATAAATAAAAGTTTTGTAAAGAAATTTTATGTAGGTTTTGACGAGAGAATCGAATTGAATTGAAATTGAAACACGCCTTGAACAGTCTTTAAGCGATTTTACACCCTGTATATACTAAAGATTAGCTTCTGCCCGCGACATCGTCCGCGTTATATTTCGTGTTCCCCCGACCCTTCCCGTCGCGTCGAATCGCCTACCCGTGCGATTTTCTCCGTTTTTGCAACATTTTTCATTACTGCTCCGCTCCTCTTGGTAGTAGCGTGATGTTATATAGCCTATGTTACTCGCAGATAATGTAGCGTTCTAATGGTGAAAGAATTTTTAAAATTGGTCCAGTAGCTTTTGAAGTTATCCATTACAACTCAAACAAACAAAAATACAATTGTTTCCTCTTTATAATATTAGTGTAGAAGACTAGCTTCTGCCCGCGACTGCTTCCGCCTGAAATTTCTTATTTATTTATTTATTTATCCAAAGTAAAAGTAACATTGTATACCACAACTTAAGACTAAGTATTAACCAAAATGAGTACTAAAAGTTTACAAAACACACATTCTTAAAAGAAATTCAACCATTTCGTACGCCAAAACGATATGTTTTGTTTAAACTTCCAAACTAAACAAAGAAACTGCTGTTAGAAATAAGTTGATTAAAATAAATTAATTGGCGGTATACAAATAAAAAATTCATTACCTTCCGCGCTAGTCAGAGACTGTGTTACGGCAAGGTAAGGATTCTCGCTCCAGAAATACCAACTGTAAGTTAATTAACATAAGGATAGTTATCCACTGATTATGATTCTAATGAAGTATAAAAAAGTGCGATAACGACTAATGAGTTTGGCGTAAACAAGTAGTATACGCAAAAAAATCAGACAACATGATTCGCAATAAAACATAATGATTACTATAAGTTTTCTAAACCAAAAAAAGAAAATTATGTTACTTAACAGTAATTGAGCTGTTATCAATCAATACAATAATAAGTTCATATTAAACAAAAGTAGTATATGGCATTGACATTAATATGCTAATTTGACATGAACTCAGCACAGCGAAGCTCAATTCATAACTGTATCTACTAGTAAATTATTTACACACACACACACACACATATATAAATAAATATATATAAATATATAAGTATGATTAATGAGAGATATAGATATATGTGTATATGTTATTTATAAATGTATTAAGATCATATATGTATAATTTACTTGCATATTTGTATAAATTTTTCAGTCCGTTCATAATCTAAGCTACTCAGAAACTCGTCCAGTGCCCTCCTGCAAATAGAACTCGTCATGTCTTTTAAAGTCTTAACTTTGCTTATACGATTGTATAGTAACGGGGCCAGGAAGTAAGAAAAACACTGAGCAAAAGAAGTTTTACATGGAGGAACTTTATAAACTTCATGTGATCTTCTAATGGATTGATCAGTAGGTCTTTGGCAGAAGTGTTGTCTTAGAACAATGCTTTTAATATACAGTTGCCGAATATTTAGGACCTCGAACTCTTCGTATAGTTTAGACGTAGGGTATCTAAAGGGTTTAAAATTAGTAATTTTTAAAATACACCTCTGTGCACGTTCAATTTTTATAAGATAACTTTTTCGTGCACCACCCCAAGCGGCGATACCATAAGTAGCGATTGACTGATACAAAGCTATTTTAACATAAAATATAACTACCATGGGCAGCAGCATGTGCATTTTAACACCATACTGCGATCGTCAACCGGCCTGCCGAGAGTCGTAATTATGGCAAACCCCAGGGGGACACTTAAGTCCAGCATTAGACCTCAAGATCCCTACGATCCATCAGTTTATGAAACGCGCTTCGAAGCGTTTCTTCGATAGAGCCGCAACCCTCTGGTTGTCGCGGCAGCTAGTTATACCCCCTCCCGCATTAGTACAGTCCGCCGTCCGCGGCACATACTCACTGAACCCGATGATCCCACTACTCTCCTCCAGGAGAGTCGAAAAGAGTCAAGTACAGTGAGAACCAGACACAGACATAAATCGTCATACCGACCTCGCCGCCGAGGTCCGTCGTCGCGACCCCGACTAAATAGTACCTCCCGACCCTTGCAAGAGCCAGCCCGCGATGCTGCGCCTGTAGCTTTAAATTAGCCCCTAAATAATTTAAACCCAGATCCAGCACGTCCCTTGCTGCCCTCCCTCAGTGATCGCCTAAGCCGAAGTTCGAACCCCCCTCGGGGTTGCCCTTAGGACTTTCGCTTTAGTTTTTAAGTTTACATATGGACGTCTTTCGGCTGAAATGCTGATGATGATGAGTGGTAATAGACTCGCCTCCTATTACATGGGACTTAAACAAAATTAGCGAGATGTGGGTATACTATAGGTAGATCGCTACCCAACCCTTTGGAGAACAAGGCGTTATGTATTTAAAGTCCAAGAACTAGATTTCAATGGATTGTTTATTTACTCACTAAGACTTAATTAACAACAGCGCTTTAATCTAGATTGTCCTACTATCACAATTAACCGATTTAAATTTACAAATATGTTTACAGTTTGGAAAACGATATCGTTGATAGATAAGTACGAACAAAAACAAAATCTATGACGAATCTAGTACAATGACCTTTTACACAAATAATATCAGTGTCTTCATCGTCATTAAAAAAACTAAATTAAAAAAACTGGCCAAGTGCGAGTCGGACTCGCGCACCGAGGGTTCCGTACAAACCTGCAGGAATTCACGGTTTATGCATAAGGTTTATGTTTAAGTTTTTTTTTTTTAATTTTTGTATTTGAGTTGACTGAATGAAAGGTAAATTGTGGTTTACGATTTATGACGTATTAAAAAAAAACTACGTACTAGATCTCGTTCAAACCAATTTTCGGTGGAAGTTTACATGGTAATGTACATCATATATTTTTTTTAGTTTTATTATTCCCTTATTTTAGAAGTTACGGGGGGGGGGGACACATTTTACCACTTTGGAAGTGTCTCTCGCGCAAACTATTCAGTTTAGAAAAAAATGATATTAGAAACTTCAATATCATTTTTGAAGACCTATCCATTGATACCCCACACGTATGGGTTTGATGTTTTTTTTTTTTTTTAGTTTCATTTCTATGTATGGGGAACCCCAAATATTATTGTTTTTTTTTCTATTTTTGTGTGAAAATCTTAATGCGGTTCACAGAATGCATCTACTTACCAAGTTTCAACAGCATAGCTCTTAATAGTTTCGGAAAAAAATGGCTGTGACATACTCGGACAGACAGACAGACAGACAGACATGACGAATTTATAAGGGTTCCGTTTTTTGCCATTTGGCAACGGAACCCTAAAAATCAAATCTATACTTTTTCTATTATAAAGCTGAAGAGTTTGTTTGTTTGTTTGATTGAACGCGCTAATCTCAGGAACTACTGGTCCGAATCGAAAAATTCTTTTTGTGTTGGGTAGCCTATTTATCGAGGAAGGCTATAGGCTATATAACTTCACGCTACCACTAAGAGGAGCGGAGCAGTAATGAAAAATATTGCAAAAACGGGGAAAATCGCACGGGTAGGCGATTCGACGCGTCGGGAAGGGTCGGGGGAACAAGAAATTTAACGCGGACGAAGTCGCGGGCAGAAGTTAGTATCCTGATAAAAAGATGGTAACAAGAAACTTTTTTAAGAAGTTCACTAATCATCTGCCTAGTCTTTCCCCAAGTATGCTGAGGTCGGCGTCCAGTCTAACCAGATGCAGCTGAATACCAGTATTTTACATTGAGCGACTGCCTATCTGACCTCCACAACCCAGTTACTGGGTAATACGATACCCCTTGGTAAGACTGGTTGTCAGACTTTCAGGCTTCTGACGACATGTAACGACTCTCAAAGATCTACAAATGACAGCTGGGACCAACGGCTTAACGTGCTTTCTGAAGCACGGAAGAGTTGGTATGTAAAGATAGTCACTATAATAACCATTTAAATCTCATTTCAGGCATAACATTTTACAATGTCCGTCGCCATCAGGCCCTCTACCCCATGATCTGCTCCACCGCCGCGCAGTCCTCAATGCGCCTGATATACGCCGCCTCCTGGCAAGCGTCCCTGCTGGTCGACGCCGCGAGGATCCTGGCAGCATCGGTGAAAGGAGACGAGACGCTAGGACTGCCGCCTGGCTTGAGATTCACCATGAAGAATCAGTTTTGGTTGACCTTGCCTAATCAAAGTGAGTGTGAGATAACTTAAGTGTACTATTTACACACATTTGAAGTAGTTTTCGCAGTCTTCTCCGCTTTTTATGAAAACCGTAAAAGAAGGCTAGAGATAATATTTTGTCAGAAAGATAGACCTAGCCTTAATTCGATTGCTTTCTATAAATAATTCTACTACCAGCATATCAATAAGTGTCATAAACATCTATACAAATAAATTAAATTGTACTGTCTATTTGTAATGCCAAAACTGAATGCTTATGAAAGTATAAACGGCACCAATTACAATTTATTTTTTTATGTTTGTCTGTTTGTTCCGGTTAATTTCCGTAACGACAGGACAGAATTTGACGGGAAATTCACACGTAGATAGCTGATATTATAAGGAGTAACATAGTTTAACATTATGTCTAAGTAACACGTTCACGTGGAATAATTTCCGTCGTCCACGCGAGCGACGCCGCGGGATAAAGCTACTACTACATAATTCAGAGTACGATTAATATCTTTGTTAGAGCATTGATACCGACATGTCTGGGGCTTATGTGGGTTACTAACCTACAAATGCAGATTAGATTACTACAAGTACGATATGCTGCACTATTTCTGGTGACCTTACACACGGGGTCATACGCTGATAGACGTCCATCGAACAATCTACGTTGTTATTGTTTAAATTCACATTAATATCGTGAAAAAGTATTTGTAAACCAACATTCATTCAAACAGAAGTCTCTTTTGGGTTTCAGATTTGCCGAAAACTTGGTTGCTTATCTATTTTTATTCTAAAAGGAATTTGGTCATAATGTTTCGGTTGATAAATAATTTTATTTTAGTAAGTATATCTATACAAACACTTTTACATGTCGATCATATTTTAAAAACTAGATGAAGTCGGCGTTTCCTATCTGACCACTCTGAGAAGAAAGGCCGAAACAAACTCAGAGGTCACAGTCTCTTTAAAAGTCCAGACAAAATCTTGTTCAGATTTTGTGTAGACCATGTAGATTGGTGTCTGAAAGTCTTTTGAGCAAAGAACCACTTAGATTAAGTGGACCTGTCCACTCAGTGCACGCATTTGTCCGTTATCGTGCAGCTCAATTCAGTCAGATAATTCAACTCAGATAATGAAATGAATCAATGGAACATAAAACGAGTACTCATTAATAAGTTATCACTCTGAATAATAGTATTATACCGTTGTAAAAATACATGCGAAGTACTCGCATGTACGTATATTTTACATGCGAATTCTGGTGGCCCAGTGGTAAAAGGCACTTTTTGGAAATTATTTCATCACCACTGCTCTCAAAACCGTGAAGGAAAACACCGTAAGGAAACCGGCATGTCTTAGAACCAAAAATTCGAAGACATGTGACATCTACCAACTCGCACCGAGCCCGCGTGGTGGATCATGGCCCACTTCTTCTCACCGAGAGGAAGCCTGTGTCCCAGCAGTGGGAACATTATAGGCTGATGATAATGATGAAAAATCTATACTAATATTATAAAGCTGAAGAGTTTGTTTGTTTGGTTGAACGCTGTAATCTCAGGAACTACTGGTCCGAATTGAAAAAATATTTTTGTGTTGGGTAGCATATTTATTGAAAAAGGTTAGAGGCTATATTGTTTCACGCTACGATTAAAAGGAGAGGAGCAGCAACGAAAACGAAAACTGCCAGGTAATTCGATGCGACGGGGTCAGCGGAGCAGAAATTTGACGCGGACGAAGTCGCGGGTAGAAACTAGTACACAATAATTAAATTCATCATTTGCATAGCCTTTCTCAACTATGTTGGGTTGACTTATAATCTAACCGGACGGATGAAGCTAAACAACAGTACTTTACAGGAAGCAGCTGCCTATCTAAGTTCACAATCCAGTAGCGTAATAATTACCTACTCTATGTATACACTGCCCCGCTGGTCACTAGCGGAATTGCTGAATATAAGGTCCTGGGTTCGATGTTCAGGTCCGGGCAAATTATTATTGGGTTTTTTCCCAGAGTCCTGATTTAGACTTGATGGATGGCAATAGGCTCGCCCCCTATTGAATGAGACCTAAACGTAACTGGCAAAATCTGGGTGTACTATTAGGTACACCTTTGTTTAACCTTTTTTAGTGCACAGGCATGTTGTTATGTTAAATGGACCCTATATCAACAATTATATTGTAAAACATTAAACATAGGTACAATAGATTGTCGTCCATTGCTCCGAGATGAGACAGATTGTCGGTAATTCGCATTAGTATTTTTTATGAAACGAAGCCGCATGCACAGCTAGTGCCCGCGGCTTCGCCCGTGGGGATATCGGAAATTATCCCTCGGGAACGTGGCCTGTGTTACTTATTATAACATCAGCTATCTCCCAATCAAATCTCGATATCTCGTCAAAATCAGTCCAGCCGTTTCGTAAATTAGTCAAAACAAACATATTTAAAAAATATATATTATAAGTATTAACTTAAAAACTAGTACATTTTTATATACCAACAGAGGAAATTTGTCAGTTTCATCAATTTTTTATCGCATTACCAAAAATTTCCAAGACAAGTCAACATCTTTTGAACTCGTACTTTGAACTTAAAGCCAGTATAAACAAACAAACCTAAACACGTATCACTCAAAACAAACGGGATATCCACGCGTCCTAGTAAAAGATAAAAACTTTTATATGAACTTGTGAACCTTTAGTTCCGACTTGAGCTACATCATTACTGACAAAAGCGTGTACTGATTGGACAGGTCCACTCAATCTGTGTGGTACTTTCCACAACAGACCATTTCAGACACCAACTTACATGATCTAACCAAGATTATGTCTGGACTATCAAAGAGACCTCTAAAGTTTCGTACTTTTTTTCTCAGAGTAGTAGTCACATAGGAAATGCCGCCCTCATCTAGTTTTTAAAACATGTTTGACGTGTAAAACTGTTTGTACAGTCAGCGTCAACAATATCGGGACGAACAGACTGTTCAAAATGATATTAACAACTTTGAAAATTAAATATTAACTCAATGACACAAGAATTGTTTCAGAATGAAGACAGTACACGACAGCTGTCATTCTGACAAGAAATTTATCCTATTGAGATAAAGTTTAATTTCCCTAGTTGTTGAGATCATATTGAACAGTCTGAACCTTCTTACGGGAGTTAAATCATTTATCGTTAACACTATCACTATCCCAGATATTTTGAATGACAGTGCACACGGAAAGTCACTGAGACAAAAAATATTATGACCTTAGATAACCAAATGATATTGGTGTTGATATTGACTTTAATTTTGTTATTATTTATTAGTATGCTTCATAACCTCCACGAAAATTAATTTAATGTAAAATATCCGGGAGTGACAAGGTTGAATAAAAATAGATTTAGTGCATATCAGGCGAATAATATTAATTAATTATTAAAAATTGTTTTTATTATAACTTCACTTGTTAGTTGCCTTTTTAATTTGCATGCATGCACAATTAGGTACTCAAATATATGTAACTAGCTTCTGCCCGCGACTTCGTCCGCGTCAAATTTTTGCTCCCCTGACCCTTCCCGTCGCATCGAATTGCCTGCCAGTTTTCGTCCATTGTTTGTTGCTGCTCCGCTCCTTTTGATTGTAGTGTGATGTTATATAGCTTATAGCCTTCCTCAATAAATAGGTTACCCAACACAAAAATATTTTTTCCATTCGGACCAGTAATTGAAACTCTTCAACTTAATAATATTAGTATAGATAACTTGTGGTCGCTCAATGGCTTACAATGTTCTGGCATTCACAATATATAAAATAATCTACTTAAATAATAGATACAAACCAATTTAAACAAAATGACATGATTGCCATGAAAATCACTAATTAAGAGTTTTAGTATTTACTAGAAATATACAATAGTTTCCGAAATAGCGTCTAGTATCTTGCCATCAAGTTTTAAATTTAGACCCACTTGGGATACATTTGGTAATGAGAACTTAAGACATTTCGTTTTATTCACATTAAGTAAAAGTTTTTATTAGCTCCAAAACATTTTCAAAGACCAGCCAGACTATTACTGACATGTAACATATCTGTCTTCTGTCTTTCCTATCTATTTAAAGAACAAGAGAAGTGTCATCAGCGAATAAAATTATGTCCGATAAGTTAATCATCATGTAAGGAAGGTCATTAATATAAACTAGATACAAAAAAGGCCCAACAATTGAACCTTGAGGCACGCCCATCTTAACAAGAGTCCCCGAGGACGTGACCCCGTTAACGTTTACTTTTTGCTGCCTGTATGATAGGTATGAAAGAACAAGATCAGCCGCTTATCCACGAATTTCGTAGTGGTGTAATTTACGGATCTGTGTATTATGGTTAACGCAGTCAAACGCTTTTGACTGGTAACAAAAAAAATCCAATTGCATCCTGGGACTTAGGATTTGGGGATAAGTTTTACTCTTGCTTAAACCGTCGATTAAAGTTCGTGAAACGAAACTGTCGACCATTTAAAATACTATTTATGTTAAAATGTGACATCATCTGGACTAGCATGATTTTCACCGATTTTACTTACTGCTGGTAGCACAGTTAAAGGTCTATAATTACAGGGATCATTATTACTACCTGATTTGCAAAATGGTGCTACTTAACTGTTTTATTAAATAAGGGAAAGTAACCGCTTGAAAATTGATATTAGTTTACTATGTTTCATTAAATCAGGAAGCGGTACGTTTCCTGATGTGTAAACATTAATTAAATATGCCTCGCCACCTCATTCTGGGACGACACCGTCCATTACGATAGTATTGTAATATTAAAAAACTTGTTTTATTCATTTCAGAATGTGTCCTAGAGGAAGATGAGATCCAACCTAAAGTAAATCAGACGTCAAATAAATCGAGCTCAAGTGTGGTGAGTTCGAGTTTATATTATCTCTGGTAATAACTATATATCTATCTATGGCTACTTTTGACTAGCGTGGGATGTTTGCTCTCTTTCTAACGCTAACCTTGCATATAGTATTGTCGCCTACTGTCAAGACGAACATAGGCTGAGAGAGCCATTGATAAATTGAGTTGCCAACAAGTTGGCAAGATTTATTAACAAAATACTTTTGGGACCATAAACATAGTATGAATATTTAATATACATAATGATATAAGCAACATAACCTGAAATGCTCGCATATTTGGCGTGTGTCTAACTGCCATTATTGCATTTATTTAATTAGAAAAACTTTATAAAACCTAAACATATTTTCTTTGTGTAGGCTCAATACCTCACATTTCATGTTGTGTTGCCAAACTTAGGTCGTAGCATTTCACTTTTTATGAATGTGCACGCATGAAATGGGTTAAAACTCAAAGGGGAAGGTAACTAAATGACTGTCGTAGCTAGTTAGTTCCCAACACAAGATAATAATACGAGACGTTGAGGTGATTTGGTTTTTGAGACATTGACGGGTTTTTGTATTCCTAAATATTCCAAAATTGAATTCTACCATTTTCAGGAACACCAGAAAATAAGAAGATTGTGGCTTAAAGCTATGCGTAGAGAGTTTTAAAAAAATAATCGAGTTCGACAAAGTGATTACGAGGACATACTTAAGGTTTTAAAGTTCAGACACTTTAAATGACAAATACTTGATTTAAAATGTTGAAATCACAGATAACAACGAAATAGTGAAATAAAACCAAACTCACGCATGGACACAAAATGGAATGAATAAACGAAATATCAAATTAACCGCCTTAATTCGTCCGGCCTAAATTTAATTTAGGCCGGACTTTCGTTGGTAGTGGTGAGGGCTAAACACGTGTTTCTGTCAGTGTTACGATTTTTTTAGTTTTTGTTTGTGAATCTTGTTCGAGATTATTCTTAGTGTTTGTGTTATTTGTGTAAGGTTAACTTAATATGTTTTTGTCCCGCTTTTAACAAATATTGTTTAAAAGTGACTCTAAAAAGCACCCCTGATCCTAATCCTCCAGAAATCCTGTTTAAACTTTCCCCTATAACCCTCTCCTATTACACCAAAATACTCACTTAAGACCCCATTATGGATACCGTGACCCCAAATCGTGACAGAGTGGCCGGGTCGCCCTCTGCCCCTCTAAATATTCTTATATTAACGAAGCGAAGAAGTATTCGTTAGACTAACAAATACAGCCAAGGATAGTCCGTATATTGTCCATGTTTCCCTTAAGTATGATCAGACTTCTTACTTCATCTGCTACAACCAGTTAAATCTGATATGTGTTTGACGGAGAATAACATCTAAAACATACACCTCAACGGGATAGTTAGAAATCGTGTGTCAGTGGAATTGAAGCAAACGGTTTTTGTTGCGCTGTCCCCAAAAAAATTAGGCATGCACTGGAATGGGGGCAGTATCATTGTGTTGTATTAGTTATTAATTAAGAAATTGTTCGCGTCCTTTATATCATTATTCTCCTGCGAGAATGATCATATTAAGGACGCGAAAAGTTTCTTAATCATCCCGCAGGTAAATACTCTAAACTGTATCCTAACTGTGAAACACACTATTCATCGGAATCCAAATCGTTTTGGAAGTTATTATTAATACATTGCTTTATATGTTCGAAAAATTTGTCTGCTCAACAACGTAAATACCGCAATGAATGTTGTTGAACTGTCAAAATAAAATTTATTCCTACGTTAAAATGTTACGCATTTAACCCTCTGGTCTATAATACGTTGACCACAGCACCGGTCTTTAGGACCGTTATGGATTACTGTTGCTTCCTTATTGACCGCTACAACATTTTAGGCGGTCAAGATACTGGATAGCATTCAGCCCAAACTCCTGAGAATTGTAATAGACCCATGACAACCTCTCGCATAAAAGCACTTTGGTTCATGTGCACAATCGCCTATGTTCCAAAGAAAACAGTATTTGGCAGATCGGTTCCCTTCCGAAGTATTCTTCTTTTATCCTATCCGTTACTCCCAGTTTTGGAGCAAATCGACCTTTCTTTTAATGATTATGTTGGTACAGTAAAACTGTTCCTCTATTGAAAACGTATTTATCAGAGAGCACCTATTAATCACCTGTCTTGCCTGTTTGTCAATAACCAACTCTCTCCGAGGCATTTAAGCCGATTCATATATTTCACACATCGGATATAGTTACTTGACTATTGAAAAATCAGCCCTCAGACCCGGATATTGTTATACCCCAGTGTTCCCAAACAAGATCCACGTTCGGGACCATTCACTAAGCTAAGGTGGCCTTTCAGGGAGGGTACTTTAGACCATCTATTTTTCTCCTTCTTCTCTGGACTCCAATTCCTTCGACCTCTGTCGAAATATTACAAAATATAACTGCCCTCTCGCAATTAATTTCCATTCTATCCCATTTCTCTCTCAAAACTCATTCACATTTCTAAATAAATATTTTTTTTAATGTTAACCGGTGCGTGAAATAAGAATGTATTCTGTTTTGTATTATATATTTTGTGTTGTGAACTAACTACCTTATATTATATAAATTTAGTGTGTGTGTGTCACTGACTCACTACACTTGTGATCAATATAGATTAACTTTTGAGGGTGTCCTGGATGGTTTAAATTCACAATGAGCTCAACAGGTGGCGCTGCGATCGAGTTCTAGGAAACAAGACAACGTCTGTCCATTCAACTAGTTTTATATAAGTTTAAAATTAGAATACATGTTGTTACTAACCCCTGTTTTCGACCTTGCAGCAAGTAACGAATAACCATCCGAGAGTACCAAGTCCGGAGATCATGCGCGTCTGTCTGTGCCGCAATCCCCGAGAGACATGCACTGGCAGAAGAATGGTTATGCGACCCATCCAATACAATAACTGATAGAGACTCGCCTTAGGGACAGCTATGATCACGCCATCCACAATTAACTTTGCCCCACCTTATCCATAGTCAAATAATATTTATTTATTTAAGATAATTATTGGTGATGTGCCGGGTATCCGTGGCCGTATCCGCGGATATCCGAAGGAGAAGAAGGATTCGTATCCGTTACTTTTTGGCGGATCTTTAACTGATGGTTTACCTTACTAATTATTCAAAATATAGATGAAATTTTTAATATAGGTGTTTAAGTAGCAATGAAAAACTATTAAATTTATTTCTCAAAATCAAATATTTAGTGACTAAAACTATAAACAAAACAAAAGACCCGCGCAATGCAAGTCGAAACATATCCTGTCAAGCAAAGCGTCAAGTGGCGTCAACTATCGTTTCATGGTCACGCGTAACGACACCGATTTTTTTTTTCGGATGCGAAATCGCCAAGTGACTTCTCCTGCTCTGGGCGGAGCGAAAGGGCGTGTCAGACTTTTACTGACTAAAACCCACCCGTGTTCCTTCAGTTGCCCATGTGCCAGGGTCACGGTATCTCTATCGAACAAGCTTGCGACCCTGGTAGGCATCGGTCCTAACAGACGCCTTCAGTTCTTCGACACCGATTGAGAAGAAAGTTAAGATCCGTATCCGCGGTCTTGTCACCAAGTATCACCGTATCCACAGATATACATTTTTAACGATCCTGCATCTCACTAATAAGTATACAACGGTGTAACGGAATACGACGTAGGTGTAACGGAATAAAAGCAAGACCTGAAAGTAGTTTGGTCCTAATTGAGTACTGAATTGATTGCAGTAACTTTTAATATGGGTATTATTTAAAAAATATAAACATTTTACCATACCTCCCGCAGTCAAAGAAAATTCAATCTTATTTCAACGCAATAAGACCCCAAAAAATGCTAGGATCAACACCTTTTTGTAAAGAAAACCTGCTCGAGTGGAGATTCACAGGTGACTCCACCCTGGAGTTAAAATGTGGTGTTGCCCCACAAACAATGCGGCACTTAATATCTTGTCCTTGAGTTTGAGTTTAGGTTATTGTAGTATGTTTGAACTCAATACTCTAATCTCTTTTACTCTAGTCTTGCGTGATTTATGTTATATTGTATGTCTTATTTAGCATAAACTAGCGACCCGTCCTGGCTTCGCGCGGGTATACAGTGTACCTATGTGACGCAGGTCGTATCACCATGTTTTTATTTTTTTTATTTTTTTTTTTATTCGGAAGAACAAACAATTACACATTATGTTTTACAAATAAATATAATATAAGAAGTTATACAAATGTGCAACCAACAACGTTCTTCACAGATACACAAAAAGACAAAGACAACGTTGATATAGTAAAATTCGGACGGAGTAAATACGTACATAATTATATGAAATAAAAAAATAATATATTACAGCTACTGCTAAGGAACATTGGAGAGATTGAATTTAATTCTCATATTTTCTTGACTTTGTCAAGCAATAAGTTTCTAAATTTTCCAACGGATAAATGGAATAGGTCCAAGCTAGAGAAAAACTTATTAAAATTGCTTGTGAGGCGACGCAGAGGTGCCCGCAAGCCTGCATTCGTACGACGGCGTGACGGCGAAAACAGGTCGTGCGCGCACCTTACGTCCCTGAATGGTTCTAGGGACAACATAGTACAGCTTGTTACAGATATCCACACAATCATATGAGTTGTTACACAGATCGTATAGAAACATAGTTTCTAAAAAGATACGTCTAGACTTCAAAGACAACAAATTATATTTTTTCAGTAAATCGCTGTAAGGGAGATAGATTCGACTTCTAGAACAACGATAATTCATAGTTTTCAAAAACTTTACTTGTATACGCTCGATACTGTCTGTATATTTATTATAATAGGGACTCCACACCGGCACTGCATATTCTAGTTGAGACCGGATTAAAAATCGATACAAATGTAAATATGTGCTTGGGTTGACGAATTCCGTGGCTGATCTTATCACGAATCCATACATACGATAGGGCTGATTAATTATTTTTTCGATATGTGCGTCCAGGTGCAATTTATCATCGACTAGTATTCCTAGATCACGAATTGTGTTGACTCTGGCTAAGTTTTTTTTTGTATTGAGTACATGATTGAGTAAGGGTGTTTAAATTGGTTTTTATTTTTAGTAAAGCTGATACAGAAGCATTTGGGAATACTAAGTAGGAGTTTGTTTTTAATACAGTACTCTACTTGTTACTGTACATGTTCTTTGTTAGTGGGTTTGGTTTCTGCACTTAATCCTTCAAATGGACCATTGTCGAGTGGCGTGGTTTAACTATAAAGTGTCTCACCGCGGCGTGAACGGCATTAATAATTTTAATTATATTTTGTATAGCGCATTGTCGATCTACATTAAATACATGTATTTGAACATATTTAATTGGATAAGAATTAATTCTGTATTGTTTAAATTAGCTTCGTAAGAACCCATAATTTTTTGTCATATGTATAAGAATAAAAATCATTACTTTGGGTTTTATCCTTAGCATTAGCGATATAACCATCGCGGACTTTTCTGTAGACCTCTTTAAGATATACAACTCCGTAGTATATTATTTTGATCTATCTGTTAAGGTTTAGCCAAGGTTTAATGTAAGCGCCCAAAAATATGTTTTTTATGACATCATCATTACAAACCTTTGAATTTCTCGGCTTTTCTCTACTATAAATGTATTATTTATTATATATATAAACCTTTAGAAGAAGTAAGTGAAGAAATAGACAGAGGAAAATAATGACATTATACAGGGTGTCCAAGAACCTGGCGTCCAACTGGATTCCCACGATGCCCCAAGTTCTAACAGTACTCAGAAAAATATTTTAAAAAATCCACCCCATGTACTTACAGAATTATACTGATTTCAAAAAAAAAGGGGAAATGAGCACCCTGTGACATACTTTTGAATGCTGTGACTGCTAATGCTGATAATTTCGATATTTCTTGGAGGTTTTGTAATCTAGGGTATTGCTGTGTCTAAATAGAATGTAAAAATAAAGTACTTATTGTACCATTTTAAAATAAAATATTATTTTAACTAAAGGTGATATGGAAAACTATTGAATTTCGCAACTTTGACCGACTGTAGTGTAAAAAAAATGTACCAAAATAGTATGGCAAGTGACGTCAAATTTTGACGCGTTTATTCCTCTTTTTAAAAAGGTATAATACTTACACATTAATTTGAAAAAAAAAATTTTGATAATATTTTTACTCAACAACCCAATTTTTACGAAGTGCCTACCTACTAACGGTAACTGTCGGACCCTTTCTTATCTTAGAAACTGTTATGTTACTACTATTATTTACTTCGGTTCCAAGAGTGAGCAAGAAGGAAATACACACAGGTAGATGGGTTCCCAGTAGAATAAAAGCAAAGAATGTTAGTTTAAAGATATTTTATTACAATAAATGTTCAAAATGTTGACCACCCGCGGCAATACAAGCTCTCACTCTCCTTAAAAAGGACCGCTTTATGTTTCGCGAGTAACTTTTTTGACGTATCACCTGCACTGCTTGTGTTATCTTCTCACGAAGGTCAGCGATGTCATTAATGGGCTTCGCATAAACGAGCTCCTTCATAGTTCCCCAGAAAAAAAAATCCAGCGGATTTAAGTCAGGTGAGCGGGCTGGCCACGGGATTGTTCCTGATCGCCCAATCCACCTGTTCGGGTATTGCTCGTCCAAAAACTCTCTAACGGATACGCGAAAATGTGCTGGACAGCCGTCGTGTTGGAACCACATATCTGGTGGGGTCTCTTCTAGTAAGTTTGGCAAATCATTTTGAAGAAAATTTAAATATGATTCGCCAGTCAAATTCTCGGGCATCTCAAATGGACCAATAATATTCCCACAGAGAATACCGGTCCACATGTTCACTTTGAACCGGTACTGGGATCTATCTTCTCGCATCAAGTGCGGATTTTCCACATGCCACTCGTGCAAGTTGTGTAGGTTCATGTAGCCATCCTTCTTAAATGTTGATTCATCTGACCACAAAATTTTGTCGATAAAGTTTTCGTCTTCTCGATGTTTTTGCAGGATTGTTTCACAAAACGCGACTCGGCTCGGATAGTCTCGAGGTAAAAGACTTTGCACTCGCTGTACGTGGTACGGATGATATTCTTCTTTTTGGAGAATACTGTGTGCTGTGCTCTTCGGTATCCCCGTATCAGCTTCTATTCCTCGCACAGAGATGCTTGGATTTGCCGACACCGCCTCTAAAACTTCATCGCGTATGAAGTCATTTACGGGTCGTCCTTCACCAGCTACTTGATTGGGGAACCGCCCGTCACATAGTGATCTGTGCACATTAATGAAAACTCGATGGTCGGGATATCGCGTAGCCCTCGGATACCTTTCTCTGTAAAGTCTCGCTGCAGCTCGTCCATTACCTCTACATTCTCCATAAATGTAGTGCATATTTGCGTATTCTTGCGGAGTGTAGGTCGCCATGGTAGCACACACAAAACACAAACTGTCCAAACACAGGCAAAGGTCGTCGTAAAGAGTTCGTTTCAAAGTCCAGAGCACAAAGAGTAATCGAGTCCAATAAACAAAGCTTTAAATCGTAGTACGTGATCAATGGTAACAATAAGAGAGAGGTGCGTAGTAACGGCAGGAGGCAGTGACGCGTACTGACCGTACTGTTATCCTAAATAGCACGATCCCAGATAGCGTCACTATCTATCTCACTCGCACCTCTAACCTTTTTCTCCCTCACTCTTACCTGAATAATGGGGTACCATAAAGAAGAACCAGCAAATCGCAAAGATAGTTTCTGTCTTGCTCCCTCCTGTTGTAATAACGAATCACTATGGTGAGATGCATGCACATACCGTCCCTTACGGTCTAACCTGTTTTTTGAGAGGCCTGTTGTTATTTTTATGAGCATACAATAGTAATTCTTTAGGTTAGATTCAATTCGTCGTAAATTTTTCTTTCTAAGAATTCTGTAAGACATCGTAAAAATTGGGTTGTTGAGTAAAAATATTATCAAAAAATTTTTTTTTCAAATTAATGTGTAAGTATTATACCTTTTTAAAAAGAGGAATAAACGCGTCAAAATTTGACGTCACTTGCCATACTATTTTGGTACATTTTTTTTACACTACAGTCGGTCAAAGTTGCGAAATTCAATAGTTTTCCATATCACCTTTAGTTAAAATAATATTTTATTTTAAAATGGTACAATAAGTACTTTATTTTTACATTCTATTTAGACACAGCAATACCCTAGATTACAAAACCTCCAAGAAATATCGAAATTATCAGCATTAGCAGTCACAGCATTCAAAAGTATGTCACAGGGTGCTCATTTCCCCTTTTTTTTTGAAATCAGTATAATTCTGTAAGTACATGGGGTGGATTTTTTAAAATATTTTTCTGAGTACTGTTAGAACTTGGGGCATCGTGGGAATCCAGTTGGACGCCAGGTTCTTGGACACCCTGTATAATTATAAATTAGAGAAGAGAAGAGATAAACAAAGCCTTGTATTTATGCCAATATTTTTGTTGGGTCTTAAAGACAAACATTTCACATACATATTTATTAAGATTTCATTTTTATTATTATGAGAAGTGCAGTCGAATAATAAGCGGAATAATAACATAACATGTATTTATTATATGTTTAAGTATATGCTTTTTGGTTCTGTCATACATTTTTGTATTGTATTTTTCCTTTACGAAGTGACGGGTGCTTTAATTGTGGTGACAAACTGTATAACACTGTGAATGTGTGTGAGTGTGTGTATGCAGGAGCTCTCGATACCGTCCGAGACACGGAGAGAGCCATGTATGTGTTATGTGTTGATGCTACTCATCTTCACACACACATTCACAGCGTGTTTGTTACCACAAGTGCGCGTCGGGTCGTGAGATAAAAATACTGTTATTATAAAACAATGTTATTGTGTGCCATCAGTGACGAAATTGGTTTCTTTTATGGTGGGGATTGCATGGACTGGGATATAATAAGTTTCATAGTAATTTACATACCTTATATGATGAACATTTAGCTAACTTAAGCACTGTAATTTTGTATATGGACTACTTTTATAAGGGTGCTGATTCGGTTTGCAATAGCGTAACACACTGTCAATCACAATAATCATTAAGAACGAGATTGCTAATCCATTGCTTCATATACTCGAACAATTTGTCGGCGTACAACATAAATGACGCAATGACCATAAACCGACATCGAAATCGATCGAACTCATTTCTACTAATAGTGTGTTACGCAATAGTTTTGTCTGACTGACAGAGTAAAGGAGAGAGTGAGGCGCTTAAACGCATGCTATAACGTTGGATAAATTGTTTAACCACGCTAAGGTTGAATGTCAATTCCAAGTTGCACACCATAAAACGATAAGGTCTATTTTAGCTTTCAAGACCAACGCGGCAGAGATATATTCAACTTTAGTGAAGTTTCAATTAACTGGGTATTTTTGTTTGAATTTTGTAAAATCATTACAAGGTTGACTATACCTACAGATTTCGATATTTTGACCACGGGTGATAACGGTCTTTCATACATTCTTGCCTGGATGATAAATAATCTATTCTGACTTCTATACGCTCTTCCCCAGTCCCTGACATCAACTGGCCTGAAGAGAAAGCACTGGCATAGGAGATGGTAGCTCACACACGGCGAAATTACTTCATGGGGCTCTTTTCCACTAATTTTACGACAAGAATTAAATTAATGATTCAGACATATTTTTGAGGGTGACCATAAGGAAAAGATGAAGGAACCCCTATATTCCTCCATCTTAGTCGTGCCGCTACTAAGCCAGCCAATGTAACGCCCATGAATTGTGTGCCGACGCCGTGCCACTGCCGACAAGACGTGGAAAACGCATTCTTACAAGTCAAACAATTTTCCCGCCATGCGCCATCTTTTTCATGTCGGCGCTGAACTTGCCAATAGAAAAAAAATGGCATTGTTGCCAATTAATTAAAATAAGAATTAAAACTAAAAATCGGCTGAATTATTTTGTAATCTATAGAATGATTTATGTATAAGTGGATAGTTTAAAATTAATAAGAATACTGTAAATAATGACGTAATAAAATTTTTGATACTTAAATGAAACTTTTATTGTAGTATCCAAGTCCTAATTATGAAATGCTTTTGTGTGGGTGAAGATACTCGTGTAAGCGCAGTTGATCACCTTCCTCCACTTTGTGAAAACACCCTTCAGAGAATTGGGTTTTTGTTGATAAATACAAGGCTTTGTTCCAATTATGTAGACATAAATATGATTGGCTTTCAATCTATTGGGGGTAGCGAAAACTACACTACGTACACGTCTTAATCATAACAACAAATCGGGAGCGCGCGTCTTTTTTACACGCTTTAAATTAGCTTCACTTGTATGTTTGTTGGTAACCGACTCCTTATAGCGCGATTTTGACCCACTTTTTCCTCTTTGTCTCAAGCATCAATCATAGTACATGTGTTTAAATGCTTAATTTGTTCAATACACGTGTTTATATTCAATACAAAGGAATTAAATATTTTTTCAACTCAAAACCTGTTTTTCAGCTGAGCGACGTTATGCCGAGTCCATTCATGAATGGCTACTACGTTGACAGTATCGAGCGGGACTACCGGATCGTCGTGTGGGAATAATCTAGACGACTTCATATAGTTATTTTATTATACCTCTAAGTCAGCCGTTCCCAAAGTGGACGATAACGCCCCCTTGTGTGCGCTGCAGGCCTGAAGGGGGGTGGTAAGAGACCCTCACAAGTCCCTTTAGACTCTACACAACGCCCCCATTTTTTTGTGGGTCTCCTACCACCCCGCTTTAGGCCTGCAGCGCCCACAAGGGGGCGTTATCGCCCACTTTGGGAAAGGCTGCTCTAAGCAGTGAAACCACTAGAGTAGGTACGTACGGGGACAAATCAAGCTATACATTTCCAGCATAAGCTGACCTCTCATTGTATAAAAAGCCTTTACAATGTGAGGTCAGCTAAAATTGGAAATGTTATGCTTTATATTGAGCCGTGTGTATCTACTAACTGATCAAGTTGTCTGAAAAATGTCAATCATGAGCGAAAATTTCTGGTGTTTGAACATTACAAAGAGGAACGTGGGAGCTACGCAGGCGATATTGGACTGCGGAGCTGAATACCACAGTGTTGTCTAATTTTCTTTGTCGGTTGGAAGAGTGCAAAATATCCTGCCTACCTAGCAGAATTGTAGTGACAAGTTTTATACTCAAGAAAAGCAATACAAGTTGTTATCCTGAACAACGGTTAAAAAAGTTATTTTTTGGGTCAGTTCAGATAGAACGGAATAATCCTCTTGCAGAGTCGAGCCTTTTATGCCTTCGACACAACTCTGAATAGGTAACATGCGCGAGACGACTGGGTCGATGTCGATACTCGTATAACTTTCTATTTTACGAGATGATTGATGGTGTACAGTCCTATTCTCAGTGGAGAGTAAATAATAATTATTAATTGATCGGGCATTTTTCCGTTCCGCCTGAACTGACCCTTGCCCGCCAGAAATGCATACATTTGTGAACGAGTAAGCATACCTATGCCTAGCCGCTGATAAATACATTAATAGCACCCACTTATAACCACTAAGATAAAATCGACTAGGGGCGGATTTTACCAATGAAATTGAATGTGGTCAGTACATCTAAACCACGTAAAAGAGCTGTCAGTGTCATCATTGTTTTGGAATTTTGAGTCTGATAGCTCTATAACTATAACGTAGTTGAGACGTTCTTCTTGTGTAATGTAAGTTGTGGAGAGTTTGTAGAACTATTTTTAAAGGTTTAGTGTTCCTGTGCCGTCTGTGTGTTATGATGACTCTACTATGAAAATTCAAACTCCTAAAAAAAGGGTAGTTTTGAGATATATAATACGTATCACCTTTCGATTACTTCACAAATATACGCATATAATGACCTCTCAATAATACAAAAAATCTGACTAAAATTTTCAGAATAATATATTTAGTAATATTTTTATGTATCAAATGCGGACTCTCCTTCAATTTATAAAACATATAAAAATTAATTATATAATTATTTATTAATATTTATAGGGTTTATACTTGACCTTTTTTACATTATAAAATCTTAAATGTATTCTGTTCTTATTTATTATTTTAATAAAAAGTGAGAATTAACTTCACTGTTGTTTGAATTTACATTGCCAAAGTTTTGAAATTCGTCATGAACAAAATAAGCTGAATGACTTCATTCGATTTCGATTGTATTTCGTCATTGTCGCGGGAAACACTTGAATGAGAGATGGAAGTAGGGCAGAAATAAGGGAAGGCATATAGTCAGTAGTGGATAGAGATGGGCAATGTGTTTCTACCCGGCAGGAAAATAAGGAAAAAACCCGGCATTTTAGGCATAAATTTAGAACTGCCCTATAAATGCCCAATAGCAGGGCATAAAAATATGGGGTCGTTAAAAGTGATTTAATTTAGTTTTTCATGTAAAATAGTACTTAATAAAGAAATAAAAGAAGATTTTTTAATGATTGATCACATTTTTATTATAATATAATAACATTAATTTGC
The DNA here is from genome assembly GCA_947507805.1 of Aporophyla nigra. Taxonomy (NCBI): domain Eukaryota; kingdom Metazoa; phylum Arthropoda; class Insecta; order Lepidoptera; family Noctuidae; genus Aporophyla; species Aporophyla nigra. The sequence goes on along the minus strand of OX382305.1, from coordinate 2,341,551 downwards.
TTTTCCATGTGAAAATTAATGGATCTCTGGATGACTGATGATACTCTTGCTTTGGTTGAGAAAAGACGGGATATGAAGGCGAAAGGAGCAGACATCTGGGCTATAAATGGTATGTCTGCCCAAATTCAGACTGTATGCCGTAAAGACCAAAACGCCTACTATCAGAGAATATGTCAGGAAATAGAAGTACACTCGGGCCGCTGTGAATCGCGAGACCTCTACCAGAAGATCCGTTCCCTAACCAAATCACTGACATCTAAAGCTTGGGCAATTGAAGACAACAATGCACAATGGTGTCATCGTGACAGAACTTGACCAAATTTCTGAGACCTGGAAGAATTACTGTCAGTCTTTATTCCACGATCCCCAATCACAAAATTACCCTACAACCGTGCCCAATGAACTGGAACCAAACATACTGAAGTCGGAAGTGAGAGCAGCAATTAAGCACCTGAAGAACGGCAAAGCTACAGATAAAGATGTAGTTCCCATTGAGTTTATAAAAGCCTTAGGAGAGCAGGGAGTTGATATCTTCTTCGAAATATGTAACGAGGTATGGAGGACTGGAATTTGGCCTACTGATTGGTCGATACAGTCTTTACACCGTTGCATAAAAAGGGCTCCACCACTAAGATATGTAGCAATTACCGCCTTATTGCACTCATCTCACACGCTAACAAAATACTACTTCATTTCTTAACGAACGTCTAAAAGCTTACTTATCCAAAGAGATTGCACTGGAACAAGCTGGATTCGTGAAAGAGAAAGGCACCCGCGAACAAATATTTATTGTTCGTCAGGTTGTTGAGAAAGCCCGGCAATTCAACAAGCCGACCTATATCTGCTTTGTGGATTTCTCCAAGGCGTTCGATTCAGTAAAATGGCCAATTTTGTGGAAAACCTTACTGGAAATGGGCACGCCGAAACACCTAGTGCATCTGTTAAGAATGCTATACGAAACAGGTACAAATTCAGTTTGAACCGATAGAATCTTGTCGAACAATTTCCATCCTAGTGCAGGTGTACGTCAAGGTTGCATAATATCACCGCTCCTTTTGAATGTTTACACCGAACTCATCATGCGCATTGCTTTGGAGGACTGGACAGACGGTGTCTCAATCGGTGGCTACAGAATTGCAAATCTGCGTTACGCTGATGACACCACGCTATTTGCGACTACCGCAAGTCATCTTGAAAAACTACTTCGTAGAATGGAGAGCGTGAGCATCGCATTCGGACTAAAGATTTACCGCAAAAAAACAAAAGTGATGATCGTGGACCGCGGAAACAAAAACTCGCCCGAAGTCTCTAAAATTGCGAACTGCGACGTGGTCCAGTCCTATATTTATCTTGGAGCGTTAATCTCGAACGGAGGCGGGTGCATTGACGAAATTATGCGACGTATGGCAATAACCAAATCATCAATGGACACTCTGAAAAAGGTCTGGAGGAACAGAGATCTAACAAAAGCCACCAAGGTCCGGCTTGTTCAAACACTGGTTTTCCCTATTTTCCTATACGCGGCTGAGACGTGGACGGTTCGTGACATTGAGAAGCAAAAGATAGACGCCCTGGAAATGTGGTGCTGGAGAAAAATGCTTGGGGTATCGTGGAACGAGTTTCGTACCAACACCTCGATACGCCAAGAGCTCTATATCAAAAAGCGTCTATCTGATCTGGTCCAAACGCGCATACTAAAATACTTCGGACACGTCTCGAGGCGTGACGGTGACTCTTTGGACGCCTTGTCGTGCAGGGTAGAGTGGAGGGCACTAGACCACGTGGACAGTCACCCATGAGATGGACTCACCAAATAAAATCCGCAGTGGGCGGTCCATTATATAAGTGCACCCACAATTCCAAAAATCGCATTGGATGGCGAGAAATCGTGAGGTGAAACATCAGCTCCTAGTTAACAAATTTCATGAGGACCACGACCGCTCTGACAAGAGTGTTACGAAGAAGAACAAGAAGACACTCAACAAATTAAGTTACCTTTCAAAGCTAATATCAATTTCGTAAATTTATTTTGAAACAAAAATTATATGCCCTGATAAATGCCCAAGGACAGAAATTTATGGGCACTTATTAGGAATTTTCCCAATTTGCCAAAAATGCCCGAGCATTTGCCCATCTCTAGTAGTGGATGATTCCGGGCTGAGAAAATAATTGCCTGTTGGTTAGGTTGTATAGGACATCAATTATATTGAACTTGCAAGACACATCATGAGATCGAACTGATGCCTAATCGAACATACATAATTGTAAATAAGGAGTACATAACCACCACCTTGTTATTATTCCTTTGCATTGTGAAAAGGGTAAATTCGCATTCACGCTAATTCGGAACGGGTGTTTAGTTAGCACGCTCAAATCGAGGTTCGAGTAACACGGAACGCAGCCGATCTGTACAATGGGAATGGCAAACTTGACGTTGACGCTGACAGTAGTGACAGTGACAGTTTCATTTAAGCGGCTACTGTGCTGGTGCTACGAGCTCCTGTAATTAAATTAAACTATATTTCTATTACGTGAATACTTCAGTGTTCGTTGCAGCCTAATTGGAATTGGCGGTTCTATTTACAGATATCCAGTGAAATTGTGCCAATCAGTGAAAGATCTAATAAAAATCTTATTAGCATCTCAAGTGATCGCGTATTCTTTTTGTAATACGAAGAAACGATACGTCAAATAGAAAAAATGGTGTTCCAAGTGAGTATTCGATTGCTTGATTCGTTATTTCTTGGTAATGGTGGGCGTAGGGCGGATCCCGGTGACATCAGACTACGAATTAGGGCGCAGGGTAGGACACGCAACCTTGACCCGTGCGTCTTGGAGTAGTAAACATAAACAACGACCAAAATGAAATATCGCGCCCACAGAGACACCAGATAGTTTTGTCCTTTAATTTCTTTAGATATTTATCTATTCTTCTTTATGTGTCTACAAAATACTGAATTCAAACCCATCCAGGCTAACCTAGATTGTTTGTGTTGTTCTTTTAAAATTTAAACCAGTTTGTAGACCTGAATTTAAAAAAAGTAAATCAAAACTAGTTTTGAGTAGCCTTGAACTGTGTAATAATTCTTGATTATGACTGTAAGCAATATAATGAGTAGAACTTAACTTTTAACTAACTGTTAGTATTTTTTTGCTTTTGCTCTAGTTTTGTTTTATCTTATTATTTCTTAGGAATTCTCTTTGTTAAGTACACCATAAAAATAACCTATATAAATGTAGATATTTTACATAGGGTGACAATAGGCAGTCTTATCGCTAAAAATGATCTCTCATTACCAACTACTGGTTTTATGTACCTTTGTAAACATTTTGACTCCGATAATAAAGAATGCTTTATAATCATAATGTACTAAAAATAAGTTTTTGCAACTTGGCCAAAGAAAAAGAAAGTGGAAACATTTGATCTTATTGTATAACTCAGTTGTGAAAGTAGCCACAAAGTAATGTTTTTTTTTTAAATCTTATATAAAGACATGAAACAGCTACATTTCAATGAAAATATTATTAAGAGCCATACATAAAAGGATTAGTTGCATTTAATAGTATTCTTATAAGTACTTGGAATTCCATTCACAATACGGAATTCATTCATTAACATTTATAGTAGGTTGGTGTACTTTGTAGTATGTCAGTTGAATGTCAATGAAAATGATTCATGCATCATTTTATGATGGGGCTGACTACACTATGACCATTCAGCGTTAGTCTGTTAGTCACACTCAAATGACCATCATCCCAATTTGTTGGTAAATACCATTAATAATAAAATGAGAGTAATATTCCTTTGTAATGGCAAGTAGACAGCATTTTGTGCTTGCTGGCCAATACCCCTTTAGACAGAATAAACTAAATGATTTGCTAGAACCAGTAGTGAGCCTATTTAGACTATTCTAAAACCCTAAAAACAGGCATAGAAATTATAAATAGTTAACAAAGATTCCTTACAAACCACTATTTATATTCTATCATTAAATAATTAGCAGATAACTAAAAAATTAAATAAATTACTATTCTGATGCTCTTTTCAACACCACTATAATTAAAAAGTAACAGTAGGTAGGTTTATTTAAATTTTAAGTATACTAGCTTAGCCCCTAAGCCCCCAAGGGCTATACACACAGAATGAGGTGTGGTCCTATTAATACAGGTTAACGACTGCCAAGCAGACTCACTCACTCACTCATAATTAGTTAGAGCCAAACTGTCACAATAAATAATATGGCATTTTTCCGTTGCGACGATATTATCGGCATCGCCTTGACATGCCTTTAGCCGCCTTTTACGACACCTTTCCATTATACACTTAAAAGTGTGCCTGTTTTACTTGAAACTATATGGTAACTAAACCCAACTACGTCCACCATCAGTCAGACAATTGACCTTCTAAAATAAATCCACAAATTTCCCACTCAGCGTGACCCAACAGTCGTGGGAGTCCCGAACTTCAACGCTACTGAAGATGCGGCGGCGCTCCGAGCTGCCATGAAGGGCTTCGGGACTGACGAGCAGGCCATCATCGACATCCTGACTACGCGGTCAAATGCGCAGCGACAGGCCATCGCAAAGGCCTTCACCCATGAATATGGCAGGGTATGTCTTATAGCAGTTCTTATAGTTTATAATGTAAGGCTTCGTGATGAACAGGCCGTCATCGACATCCTGACTACACGGTCCACTGCTCAAAGACAGGTGGTCTTCAGTCATGAATATGGCAGGGTAAGTGTTAAGCGCAGACCATGGACAATTTGTCCGAACGTACGGAAATGTTGGACAAATAGACTGCCGGAATATCCATACGTTTTATCATCGCGGTATAATCTGTGCAATAATAACGCACACGGCGGACAAAAGTACTGCACCGCTCAAGCTTGATTCCATATGACGCTTCTTGCGGTTATTCGCGGATGAAATACACACCATCTGCGGATCTCGATCGCCTTTACGAGTAGTTTTTTTAACTTGGTCTAACAGTCTTTATTGTTTTGGACGTAGAACTTTGAATCGGCACTAAATAGCTGCAGAGTTTGCGTGAAATTACAGAGGCCTATGTCCAACAGTGGACTGTTATAGGCTGGTAATGATAAAGATAACTGCCCTAATTCCCACTAATAATCGGCGACGGTGACGGGTCATTGGCATTAAAAGTTTTCCTCCCAGCAGTTTCAAAAGTACATTCCAAGTCAGCTTTGTCTGGCTAGAACACCTTCACTATACAGGTGTCAGAACATCGACGCGCAAATTTCATAATTTTCGCGCAATTTAGCGAGTGATTCTAGCGTCGATATTTTCTGAAGAAACATTTCGGCTCTCAGCATCAGGTACATGATTGAATCCAGAACTGCTAAAATGTTGTGTGTCGAGTTTCCTTCCACTCTGTGATATTTAACCTACTTACTTTTTGATATCGTGAATAATAGCCAATTAATGTGTACACTATATTTGCTCAGGTGAGTGTAATATACACGCAAACACTGAAAATAACACAATCTAGACTTCGAAGAAAATGCTGTGGGAAAACTGTTACTCATACTCATTTTTGTTTTCAATCATAGCTAAATATATCAAGAGATTCACTGTGACAATAGATAGTGAGTAACACTGCGTCATAATGTATATTGAACACGTTGAGATAAAGCCTTTCTCTTAGTCAGAGCCCTTCTGTCTACTCTAGTTCGTATCGTGACTTCATTGTAAGTCGATATTCACGTCATAAAATGGAGGTGGGATTTTTTCGCGCATTGAATCTTCAACGCGCAACATAGCGCTGAGAGTCGAAAATCGAACATACATACAGTGTTCGATTTTCTAGCGCTGAGATGAACTCTGTTGTCAATAGTCAAAGCCTTTTTTTTTGTGGATGTGAAATCATTAAATGACGTCTCCCGTTCTGGGTGGAGCGGAAGGGCGAGACAGATTTTCACAGACTAAAACCCACCCGTGTAAGGAACACAGTTGCCCATCTACCAGGGCTACGGTATCTCTTTCGAACAAATATCGCGACCCTGAGAGGATTCTCAATGCTTATTTCACCACAGAGAGTTGAAAATTAGTCCAGTGTGCGAAAAACTCCTGCCTCGATTTCATTACGTCTATGTGACATGTCGACTAAAGCTAGAGTTACGTAGATACCTACCTATTAGATAAATCTATAAATCCCTACTAGGAAGAGACGGCTATGATGATTCTCTGTTCCTAATAATGGAACAAAACTCCTGAATAAAATAAAAATAAATTATTATACGTAGATTAATCGAGGCGGCCCACAATTGAAGGGTTAAATGGACAAAGGTGTTATCTGACAAAATAAAAAAATCCGACATTTTTGTGTTAACACATTTGCAAATCTGAAATATAGGTATACTTGATTGACAGTCAGCACCTTTGCTAGCGTCTGTAACTATGTAACGAATTATAATTGGTGTGTTTTAAATCCATGAATCGATTTATCATCAGTTAAAACCTATGTTTTTGCTAAGAAGTCGGATTTTTTTATTTTGTCAGATAACACCTTTGTCCACTTAACCCTTCAATTATGTTTCACTGGACACAGGCTTTCTCTCCCTCTCTCTGTCTTGTAATAGGTAGATAATTGGGTAATCTATTGATATCCGTAAAAAAATAAAATATTTTATAATATTGACCCTGTACACAATTTCAGACTTTGATCTTGATTATCAGTGATTAATTGTAAGATAATCGTGAGAACGGACGGAGTAAATGAGTCATGGCTTAAAATATTACTACTACAACGGCTACAATAAATCGCCCGCATATCCGCTACGAACTTTCAATAGGGTTTAATAATTCGAGAACATGATAATTTGAATAGGTAGGTTCCATCGAAATCACAAAGTAGATAAGTAGGCTCCATATTTCCCATAAGTTAATGCTTGATAATAGATATCTACATCTAGAGAATAGAGATAGATGTCTCAGCACCCTTCTGCATGTCGCAAAGACGGTTTGCGAAAGTATTGTTACGAGCTGGGTTTCGGGATAAATTAATTTAAGCCAAAATTATCGAAACACACCACAGTTTAATTAAACAATCACAATATCGCAATAGTCAAACAGAATCACTTGTTTCGCTTGTACTGTATCGCTTGATTCGTATTCGCTCGCTTCCGAAATCGAACTGCCTATCGGGCCGACAATCCGCTATTTATATCCCGAGCAGAACATTCGCGAACATTCAACACTTTTCCACAGTTTACAAGTAGATTCGAAACTTCGAGAACCTTCCACAGACATCTATTTACTGTTTAATCCCGCTACTCAACAATAGATGGCGGTGGCGTCTACGTACAATTGTTCGTAGTACTTGCTACTTGATAACAGATGGCGTTAGCGTGTCGTATCTAGAAGTTTCAACACTGCCCCATCCTTAGATGGAATTAGCGTGACGTTTCTAGACTTTTCGATCTACGTAATGTTGTCCCTTTCTGAGATGGAGTTAGCACGATGTTTCTAGACTTTACGATCTACGTAACACTGCCCCCTCCTTAGACATGCTCGTCCCGAGCATCATTATTCCCGTAATATCGTGCCAATCGATCTACATGAACAATTTTAGGCGCAGTTCGCAAACCCTTTTGTATTCGGTAAGTGACGTCATTGATCTTGGTCACAATCCGGTACGGCCCGTCCCATTTTGCCTGTAGTTTAGGGGACTTCCCTTTGCTGCGCACAGGGTTATGCAACCACACTAGCGAACCTTCGTCGAAGCCAGTATTGTTCATCTTTCGATCATAACGAGTTTTCATTCTCTCGGACATCTGCTGGCCTGATTCTCTGACATGCTCATATACGTCATTCATCTTGTTGCGCAGATCATTTGCATAATCTGTTATACTGCGTGGTGAATCAGGCGGAATGCCGGTTATTAGATCAGCTGGTAACCTTAACTCCCTTCCAAAGTTCGCGAAGGCTGGCGTCACAGTTGTACTCTCGTGAACTGCACTTCGGTATGACAGAAGAAACGGTTGTATGTGCTTGTCCCAATCCTTTTGTCTGCTTGCTACAACTTTTGCCAGATATCTTTCCAACGTCTGATTAAATCTCTCCACCATTCCGTCAGATTGTGGGTGGTATGAAGTGGTTCTGGTTTTGTGAGTACCCATAACCCGACATGTTTCCTGAAACACTTGAGACTCGAAATTCCTTCCTTGATCGCTGTGGATTTCCAAGGGTACCCCAAACCGACAGAAGACTTCGTGGACTAATTTATCAGCGACTGTTGAAGCTTCTTGATTAGGGATGGCGAAGACTTCCGGCCACTTGGTGAAGTAATCCATGACAACCATGAAATATTTATTTCCACTTTCACTTTCGGGAAATGGCCCAGCGACATCTAATGCTATTCGTTCCCAGGGGGCTCCTACGTTGTACACTTTCAATGCACCCCTGCTGCGTGTGTGTGGTCCTTTTACCGCTGCACAACTGGTACATCTGCGACACCAGTCTTCCACATCCTCCCGACAATGGATCCAGTAAAATCTTTCTCGGATCTTTAACAGAGTCCTTCTTACTCCCATATGACCTCCTGAAGAACCATTGTGGTAGAGCTGTAAAACTTCTGGTATCTTCGTTTTTGGAACTACCATTTGCAAGTGACAGCTATTCCCTCGAGCATTTTCCCATTTTCGGCACAAGACACCATCCTGGATCACCAAGCTCTCCCACTGTGCCCAATAACTTTTTGTGGTGGTACTCATCGCTGCAACATCACACCATTTCGGTTTGGGAGCATTAGCTTTAATCCACTCGAAAATTGGCCTGATATCTGTGTCACTTTGCTGAGCATGCTGTAGAGTTTCCTTCCATTCGTCACTAAGATCCGTTCTTAGCATCCTGACAGGTACTGATTCCTTAGCTTCTTGCCTGACACAATGCTTGCAGTCTTCAGGACAAGGTCTTCTTGATAAAGCGTCCGCGTTACCGTGAGACTTCCCACTACGATGTTCAATTGCGAAGTCATACTCTTGTAGCAGTTCAATCCATCTCGCCACTTGTCCTTCTGGGTTCTTAAACTGCAACAACCACTTTAATGCAGCATGATCAGTTCGCAGGTGGAATTTACGTCCAAGCAAGTATTTGCTGAAATGCTGCAATGTCTTTACTACGGCAAGAAGTTCACGTCTCGTGACACAATAATTTCTTTCTGGCTTTGATAAAGATTTGCTGAAGTAAGCTATCACAACTTCATAATCTCCTTTCCGTTGAGATAACACACCGCCAATTCCAGTATTACTTGCGTCCGTGTCAACTATAAATTTATTTTCTGTGTCAGGGTAGCCCAAAATTGGGGTATTGCACAAACGTTCCTTTAAATCTCGGAATGCTATGTCACAATTCTCATCCCAACAGAACGGTCTCTTCTCCTCAGTAAGCTTGTGAAGAGGTTTGGCAATGTCAGCAAAATTCTTGACAAACCGTCGATAGTACGAGCACAAACCCAAAAATGCCCTGACCTGCGTCTTGTCTTTCGGGACTGGCCATTCCTTAACGGCGACGATTTTCTCAGGGTCTGTTTGGACTCCTTCCTTCGAAACCACGTGCCCCAAAAAGCTTACTTGCTGTCTGAAGAATGAGCACTTCTTTGGACTTAGCTTCAAATTGGCTCCTCGGATTTTTGATAGAACATGTTCCAAATTCTGAAGGTGGTCTTCGAATGTGCGGCCCACGATGATGATGTCATCTAAATAGACAAGGCAGGCATCTCCAATTAGTCCCGTGAGAACTAGCTCCATTAGCCTTTCAAATGTTGCAGGAGCATTGCACAATCCGAATGGCATGACGTTAAACTGCCATAATCCCTTTCCCGTAGAAAATGCGGTTTTCTCCTTGTCTTTAGGGTCTATTTCCACTTGCCAGTAGCCACTTTTTAGGTCTAACGTGGTAAACCACTTCATTCCTGCCAGCGTGTCCAGTGTGTCGTCGATCCGGGGCAGTGGATAGCTGTCTTTCTTAGTAACGTCATTCAATCGACGATAGTCTACACAAAACCGCATGCTGCCATCTTTCTTTTTCACCAGGACCACAGGAGAACACCAAGGACTAGACGAAGGCTCTATAGCTCCATCCTTTACCATCCCTTTAATCATGGTATCTACCTCCTTTTCTCTTGCCACTGGTAGTCTTCTGGGTCGCTGTCGTATTGGCAACTCATTTCCGGTATTAATTCTGTGTTGAACTAATCCAGTCTTCCCTATGTCAGCATCATTTCTGGAGAATATGTCTGCATACTGAAGTAGCATCTTCCTAGCCTTCTCTCTTTCTTCTTTTGATAAATCTTTACGACAGTCTTCCAAAAGATTTAACACGTTAAATCTTGGAGATTGGGTGTTATTTTGAGAAGGCTGATATTGGCATTCACGCATCCAAGCTACTTCCCCACAGGAACCCATCAACGCACCCTTCTTGATTACTTGCTCCTTTTCACTTGGGTTCAGTATGCGTACGGCTGCAACGTCAATTGCCTTTACCAAGGTCCGCGCAATTTTCCATGGAAGGTTTTCATCCAATCCTTCAATGAGAATACATCGGTTCTTCTGCCCGGAATTATGTGGGAGCCTAACTGGAACTATTGTTTCCGATCGGGGAGAAAGAACAATCTTCTTCAAGCAGTACACTTTCCCTGATGGTGCACCTTCCATGAAGACTTCTTCTGACCCACATTTTAGGACTCCTTGATTAACGTCGATCTCGCAACAGTGCTGCCGCATGAAGTCCAAACCTAAGATGCAGTCGTCCACTATGTCAGCCATGATGACCTTATGCCGGTAGATAGTGTTTCCCAGTTTTAACTCCACTTCCTTCTCACCACGGACGGTTATGTGCTGACCGGTAGCTGTTACTAATTTTACGCCGTCATGCTTACCGAAGAAGTCCCCAAGAAAACGATTCGCTAGTTGGGAACTGACAACCGTGCGAGAAGCTCCAGTATCCAATGTCAGCTTACATGGTCTTCCGTTCACTTCACCTTTTATGACTAGGGTGTTCCCATCATGGGCTTGTGAGACCGAAATTCTTGGGGCTAATTTAACACCAGCCAGCACCCGCCCCGCAGTCCTGGCGTTGACTAGTTTTCCTGCTGCTGGGCGGTGATATCTGCCGCCTTTCTTTCTTGGGTCTGGTTTTCGTTAGCTGTGTTTCGCTTCGGGCAACTTGACCGAAGGTGGCCTTTTTCTCCGCAAGTGTAGCACTTAGGGCTGTACCTCGGACGGTCACGGACAGGTGATGCGGCAACCTCCCTGATGCGATGGGCTCGATGATCTTGCCTCACAGCCTCCACCTCCAACGCATGGGCCAAGGCATCCTTGAGTGTCTCGTGGTGTCCAAGTCTTACAGTAGCCCTTACTTCCAGGTCCCGTATGCCATCTATGAATGCTTGAGTCAGAGTCCCATCGATGAGTGCAGGCGCAGACTGGTACGCTTTTCGAACCAGCTTTTCTATTTCTAGGGCCCACTGCTGCAGGTTTTCACCACTGCGCTGCACACGATCCTTCAACTGCGCACGAAAAACGTGTTCCAGGTGCGCGTCACCGTATCTGGCCTCTAACGCCTCAACGAGCTGCTCGTAGGTAACATTTTTGCCGAGAGCCTCTAACACGGTTAAGGCCTGATCACGAAGGGCCAAAGTAAGCGCGGTCATGGCCTGCTCTTTTGTCCACCCATTTGCATTCATGACAGCTTCAAATTGAATTTTGTATGCCGACCAGGAAGATGTTCCGTCGAAGGGTGGCACTTTAAACCCGCGCACGGAAGGTGCAGCAACTATCGGAGCCGTGGTCCGGCCTTCAGCTTTCAGAACTCCAACCGCTTTTCTTATATCAGCGATCTGGACTTCGGCCTCGGATATACGATTTTCATGTACCTGAACAGTCTCCTTCATGGCTTTGATGTCCTTGCCAAATGTCACGTGTAGATCTTTCAAAAGGAGAACCTGCTCCTCTTTACCCTGCTGCAGCTGTTCCTGTAGGCGGCGGGCCTGTTCTTCCTGTCGACGAGCCTGTTCTTCCTGTCGGCGAGCATGTTCCTCCTTGTCCTGCTGCAGCTGTTCCTGTAGGCGGCGGGCCTGTTCTTCCTGTCGACGGGCCTGTTCTTCCTGTCGGCGAGCATGTTCCTCCTTGTCCTGCTGCAGCTGTTCCTGTAGGCGGCGGGCCTGTTCTTCCTGTCGGCGAGCATGTTCCTCCTTGTCCTGCTGCAGCTGTTCCTGTAGGCGGCGGGCCTGTTCTTCCTGTCGGCGGGCCTGTTCTTCCTGTCGACGGGCCTGCTCCTGCAGCATCGCCATCAGAGCAGAAAGATCCATAGCTGGTGATGCTGTAGGAACACCAGACGCTTGGGAAACTGGTTCCGTCGTCGGCTGATTACCCCCAGATGTCTGTCTTGAAGGTCCTTCAAATCGCCTCTGATCCACTTCCTGCTGGCGCTGACTCCTGGTACGAATACCTTCCGTGTCCTCCTTCGGTAAAACTGGCATAATTTATCCCTTACTTCTGACACCAAATGTTACGAGCTGGGTTTCGGGATAAATTAATTTAAGCCAAAATTATCGAAACACACCACAGTTTAATTAAACAATCACAATATCGCAATAGTCAAACAGAATCACTTGTTTCGCTTGTACTGTATCGCTTGATTCGTATTCGCTCGCTTCCGAAATCGAACTGCCTATCGGGCCGACAATCCGCTATTTATATCCCGAGCAGAACATTCGCGAACATTCAACACTTTTCCACAGTTTACAAGTAGATTCGAAACTTCGAGAACCTTCCACAGACATCTATTTACTGTTTAATCCCGCTACTCAACAATAGATGGCGGTGGCGTCTACGTACAATTGTTCGTAGTACTTGCTACTTGATAACAGATGGCGTTAGCGTGTCGTATCTAGAAGTTTCAACACTGCCCCATCCTTAGATGGAATTAGCGTGACGTTTCTAGACTTTTCGATCTACGTAATGTTGTCCCTTTCTGAGATGGAGTTAGCACGATGTTTCTAGACTTTACGATCTACGTAACAGTATCTTGATATTATTTCTCATTCAGCTGCCTGGCTGTAAAGGATATACCAATATCATTTGGTTTTTAAAAGACTCTGCTGGCGAGGTTGACCACCGTAGGAAGGGAAGAAACGAATTTCTTCAAGAAACGAAAGACAAAATGACAGATTCAAGAAAGGTCTTAACGGCGCGATGTCAAAAACTACGAAAAGAAATGGTACTTTGGTTTCTTAGAGTGGAGAAAGAACAAAGGGACAACTGTCGTAATATTTAGAACGTTCACAGTCTAATCTTAGTCTCAATCTCTCAAAAATATATCGAGTTGATTGTCGCTGAGATGAGACTGCGACTGCATTTTGAACATTTTTAATTAGCCTTCTAGTAATGCTACATGTGCAAGAACTAGGAAAATAATTATTCGATTAATAGAAGTTGACTGGCCTGTTAGTCTAGTGGTTAGTGACCCTGACTGCTAAGACAGGTCGTGGGTTCGATTCCCACCCAGGACAAATGTTTGCGTGATGAGCTCAATCATTTGTTCTGTGTCTGGGTGTCATTTATATATAATATGTATGTATTTAGAAATATATAAGTATATTTATCAGTTATCTGGTTACCATAGTACAGGCACTGCCTAGTTTGGGATCAGATAACAGTGTGTTGGTTGTCCTAAGATATTATATTGTCCTAAGATATTATAGAAATAAAAAATATATGCGTTCATTGACCAGAGCTAGTCTTCACATTCATATAGAACTTAAAACAAGCCTGCTCAAGTCTCGTCACCCCTGAAAAATCATACATAGATAATACATTTGTTGATCCAAATTTAGCTTCCCCATTCCATGGCGGCACTGACATCTATTGATTGTTTCAAGCCGGCAAACTGTTTAGAATTTCCATGCATATTACATGGTGCGGCGGCATTCTGTGCGCTAGATACACGTAATCTACTGCCAAGGTGACTTCGTACCTTCCGACATGGCATTAGTCATGTTTGATGGCGCACCATGATATACACGGCTACACATCAAGCTATACAGTTCCAGTTTTAAGCTGACCTCTCATTATACGGAAATCACATACAATGTGAGATCAGTTTATATTGGAAATGTATAGCTTCATATGTAGCCGTGCGCACTCTTAAGGTGTTTGTTTTGGTAATTCAGTACGTTTTTCTCAAGGTCAAAATAAATTATGAGTTGATTAGTTTGTAGGAAAAACTTGAACAGGTTTTTTGTTCTTCAAATAGTATCTTTCTAATTATGGTTTGTCTTGAGGTAATTTAAGTAGATAACGTGTATCAAGGACACCAATAGACGTAGAGAGGTACGTAGAGGAATTGTTCCGTTATGATTATGAGATAGATAGCGGCTGAGTTTGTTTTTTGATACAGAGCTCCAACGTCTTCAAATATGTAATTGGAGAATTGGAAGAAATCTTATGCTCCGTTTAACACCGAGAGTACAAAATTCAGTGTGCGTAAAAAAAACCCTGCCACGATTATATAACGTCCGTTTTTATGTCGACTTACTTCTATATTCTTAACCATTCCTATACCTTTTAATCTAGGACATTATCGAAGACCTGAAGTCAGAACTGGGCGGTCACTTCGAAGACGTGATAGTGGCACTCATGATGCCCCCCGAGGAGTACCTGTGCAAGGAGCTGCACAAGTGCATGGACGGACTCGGCACTGACGAGGACACCCTCGTGGAGATCCTGTGCACCCGGACCAAGCAGGAGATCGCTTCTATTGTGCAGGCTTATGAGAGGAGTAAGTAATCAATTATTTTAATTTTTGACCAACTTCTCCCCGCGTGAAATTTTGCCCCCTTGTTATTTTTGTTTATGTAATCTATACCTACATAAACTTGCAGACATAAAAATAAAATTAAAGCGTCAGTTTACAATGTCAAAATAACATCTTTTTAGTAAATGCACAAAGGACGTATAATGCTTATACATAAAAAAACAACTTTAAAATTTTGTCAGTCTCGGCTGTTCGTTGAAACGGCTACACCGATTTAGACCGAACTCTCACTGGCGGACAGCTAATGTTATAGGGTCTAACTGCGGCTACCGTAGTATTAGAAAAAATAATAATAAAGAGACCTATTATTTTTTCCAACATCACACGTCACGGCCACAGGCCACAGCTACAACAAAGTGATTAATTTTAAACAAATATACGAGTACGTTATTAGACAGCGACTTGAGTTCAGATACTCGAAAAAGTTTAAAATCTCAAATGACAATGGTTTCCGTACGCTTCTTGATTTTTTGTATATTTAATGAGACATGGACAAAGTTGAATGTCCTATAAAGTCTAACTCTTACAAAATATGTTTCTCAAAGTTGTTGGTAATAGTAGATGAAAGACTGTTTTATTGTCACAGACAGATTTCATAAGTGGATTGCCAATTTGGCGGTACAAAACACCAAAACAAGACGAAAAACTCTTAACAAAATACTCTGAGTCATTTACTGTACAGCAGACGATGTTGCAAATGCCGGGGAATTTTTTGCGCCACTTCTTCCCACCTAAAGCACTAGGTAGTGGTGAAGGGCGGGCGTTTGTGTAATGTAATGTTGACGTTCAAATAGTGTTGATTCTCAGCTTAATTTGAATAAATGACTTTTGATTTTGCAATTATTTTGCAACACATTTAATAAAATTTCGAACTCGGATGTCTAGATATGATTAAAAAGTCTTGTTTCGGTTTAAAGACATTTATTTCTCAAAAAACAAGAACATTACAGTTCACTTAAAATATTGAGAAATGTAAATATAAAACTAAAAGTAAGTGTGATTATTACTGTGGATTTAAATACCTCTTCAACACACAATGCTTAATTTTGTCCAGTCCACCCTGAGACGTCAGCCTCGCAAGTAAACTTCCTCACTCACATTTTTTTCACCAGTAGCTCCACCTCCTCCAGTTGCTGTTAAAGCTTGTGCAGAAAGTAGACAAAAAGGATCAGTAAAAAAAAGACAATTTCTTGAAAGACCGACACAGAAATGACAATTTCTTCTATGTACAGTGTATGACCGTCCTCTTGCCGAGCACATGTGCTCCGAGACCTCCGGAGACTTCCGTCGCCTGCTGACCCTCATTGTGACTGTAAGTATCAATTTAATGTTGTGACGCATGCTCTTTGTAGTACTTTGTGTTACAATTATGATACAGAAGTAGTGGAGAACTAATTCAATGTTTGCTGTGTGTTTGTTTAATAAATCATGGCATTAATGATGGCTTATATAATATGGAAGTAGGTAAGTAAGTGTAGATTTTGTTGGCAACCAAGTATAATATAAAAAAGATATAATATCCTATGAATAAGTAATTTTATCCAACCCATTCCATGTCAAAAGAACTTATCGAAAAACATATTCCAATGGAGTACCAGTCAATCATATTATGTAGATCATTGCTTAGCAACTGGAATAAATTGGACTTAGTTAAGCGAAAAGGATCCAATCCACACCCAGTTTCTTTTGAGATATTTACGTTTGAAGTTCAAAGAAGGTTTTTTTCAGTTAACAGTTACTCGTTTTTTTATTAGTAATGGTATATTAACATATTCTGTTAGAAATACTAGTTAAAACCCAGGAAGTTTGAATTATTTATGCTGAAAAAAAAGAAGCGCCATACCATTAGTTCTAAAGTTTAAGGATACGAAAAATAAAGCTATTTTTACCTAGGTCGTTTTTACTAGTATGTATAATAATCAGGGATCAAGGATCAAGGTTCGCAGTTTGGTGTAGATTGGATCCTTTGTGCTTAACTACGTCCAATCGTCCCAAGCAAAAATAAAAAACTTGCTCAACCAGTTGCAAATCTCAAGCAAGACGACAGCGTCTTGCTTGAGATTTGCAACTGGTTGAGCAAGTTTTTTTATTTTTAAGAAGAAATAACAATAGCCATCAAAAATCAGTTTTTTGATGGCTATTGTTATTTCTCTCTCGCCATGTTTGATTATTAAGCAGGTTATTTATTATTCTGACACGGATAGTAAGCAGTATTCCAGTATATCCTCATGAACGTAGATTATAAAATTATCCTTGCTATACCAGCAATGAAGAATTAAATGGTTAACTGCGCTGTTGGATTTTTATACTCGGCTCAACGCTGAATGTTTAAAATCCAACAGCGGCTTTGCAATACTATAGGTGTCGTGTTGTCTACAGTTATTGAAAATGGGCATGTATAATGTAATATTGCAAAAAAAAAATGTAAATGTTTTGGGTTTTTAATCCCAGATACTAATCTGACATTTACGTCTTTGGTATTTGCATTTCTTTACATAGTGTAAAGTCCCATTTCTTGTTTTTACGCTTATATCTTTTAAACTACACAACGGATTTTATTCGGCTTTCATCAATAGACAGATTCAAGAGGAAGGTTTATATGTATATTATGCAGGCGAAGCCGCTGACAATAGCTACTTATTTAATATGTTGTGGACATTAACCTGTCAAATTACTATCTGGGTTTAAAACTAAATATAAGTAAGACTTTGGGAATGTTACTAATACTAACATCATCATAAAATGATTGAATTGAATGTATTCAGATAAAGCTTCAGCGATGTTATCTTTTGCACTTAACGCTTTACTAGACTATTAGGGACAACAAACTATTTTGTTTATATTTTCCGAAAACCGACCGGTCTTTTTATCCTTAAAACGCATGTTGAAAACAAATTCCCGTTTTCTATTCAGAATTCACATACGTGTCTGAAGTGATGACCGTGATGTCGATCTCAGTCCTGGGCCTCAAGTCTGCTATTTTTTATAAATTCGTCATTCCAACACGATCCCATTGTCATTTTGCTAAAAGTTCGTAATCTGCTAAATTCATGATGGTGGATCATTGGTCGGTCAGTGGTCTCGTAATAGAATCGTGGTATAATGACATTGTCGTATTGCCATTATTATGAAACCCGTTAGTAGAAATGATTTTCGAAAAACTACTACTAAATTTGAACATATAATCATGCCAAATTTCATTTATATATATTTTTACATATTATTTATTAGTGTTTTAAACAATCTGAAGTAGTAAGAAGTTCGTAAATAGCAAAAACATTGCATTTACATGTATAACGCGGATAAATGTGAAAATAGACAACTCAATAATATTTTATCTGTTTAGCTGTCAGTCAAAGGTAGGGTTACCAGGCCTAAAAATGCAAAAACCTGTCCGCCAAGTCTAAAATTCCTGATTTTGAAAAAAAAATCCGATCATAATGTTTCAAATAAAAATTAACGTATTTATTACTCTTTTTATTCAAATTATATTTTATAAGTACTTATATTTCCGATTGCTAACAACCGCTTTCAAAAAAATAGTTTTTACAGCTATTTCACAAAAATATTGCCCACATGACACATACTTGTAGTTGTATTGCGTAAGCAATATGGCTCTTATTAACTCCACTGAAAGTCTATTTCTTTCTTTGGTCCACTGTGAAATCATAAGAGAAAAGACCAGTCCACATTTGCGTTGTGCGGCAAAATACTAAAAAAATACTGACAAATCGCTTAGTGTAGCACCCGTTGCTCGAGTGGGAGGATGTGTATGTAAGAAATCCGGTCTGACGTAAAATCCGGGCGGAGTCCGGTCTAAGACCTAATAATCCGGTCAAGACCGGATTTATCTGGTCAGATGGTAACCCTAGTCAAAGGTGACATTACTGCTTACCGACGTTAATCTGTTTTAATTCTAGCGGCCGGTGTTTTGTTAGTTAATTATGTATTAAATATACAAAATGGTTCTAATTGAACAAATTTCGGCTCTAATTGATTAATAAAAAATATAACATTGATCAACCTATTTCGTGTTTATAGCTATAGAATAATAAATCAATGTCAAATTCAGTTTTGCTATCGCTTCGACGCGGTCTGGCCATAAGGGGAATGAGTTCTGCAATTAACCCCCTTACTCCTTTCCAAGGCGAAACGTTTTTACAAATTTCGCTTCGGGAATATCAATAAAGGGGTTTGTACTCATTCTCGTCAAGCGACGGGTTTAACGACGTCTTTTGCATTCCGCCCCTCTTCTTTCCCTAGCATCCACTGCGTTGGCTGGCTCGAGAATATTTGCTCGTAGTGAATACATTTCTCCATTCAATATTCACACAAACACGATAGCTAGCAAACACTTTTTTTGAAAACCGAGCTATTACAAGCAATGACTGCACAATGACGGTCCAATGGTAGGTCACTGATCAAAGGAACTGTCAAAGTTTTAGCAGATTACCGCCTAAGTCAGTCATTAATTTGTCATTATGTACGAGATTGCCATTCCTGGGTACGAAACGCAACTGTTTGAGAATTGTCTTATAAGATTGAAAGCCTTTTCAATTAACCTGGGAAATCAGCAATGCTGCCACTTTGCTGATTCACCTAGTTGTTGTAACTATTGAAATAATTTATTTTCTCTTCACAAACAATGGCATCATATTAATTTAGACTAAGCTTATAAAGTATGTGACCCTAGTTTCTGAGAGACTAGTGTCTGTACTAGGAACACCAGGGTCCCGCCACACAGAGTACATTATAATATTAATGATAAACTCACAGATTAAAAACAATATATTTTTAATGAGTTTGTATTTCCTCAGTTGCTTTATAATCTAATTTATGGACACTTTGAACAAGAGAACTCTTACAAGTCTTTGTTGTTAAGTGAATATATCGTGGTAATACGATTTAGTGGGAACCTAAGAAGGTATAAAATCTTCGAAAGACGCTCTTTCTGTGATATTTGCAGTAATCCCGACCAGACTTTCACAATACGTGAGAACATTTCATTCCCCTATTGCTACTAGAATGATCTGGATTCATAATATATGTCCTTTCATCAATGAAAATGAACACCTTTTAACAAATCAGCCTCATTGTTCACATTGTTGAATAGGACCGAGGGCGAGCCCTGTGGAATGTCTGTTTCAAAACTATCTGTTGAAATTGTAAACGAACCCTGTCCAAATTAATTAAGATATGACTGTTAAATTCTTACGTAATTACTCACTAAAGGGCACTAGTAACACATTCATCTGTATTTAGAAGATTTCAATCTTTTTCCAACAATTATTGTTTGAACATAACATTAAAAAATTAAAATAAAACAAATCATAGATGAAAAAATTGCGGTTATAAAATTCAATTGAAACCTCAATTGGCTTGATTGGTAAAAAAATTGAGTACTTCAAAGTACTCAATTTGCACTTTGAGGTACTCAATTTGCAAGTGGCTCTACAAATTGGCGCACATGAGGGTACCTTTTCTAATCAATTTGTTTACCCTTTCATCGGAAGTTTTTGGAACAGATTATAATCTGTCGAATGTAGAATGCACGCACCATTAATTTTCCTTTTGACTTCGCTTTCGCTCACACTGTAGTAACCTTGGAGTGTCGCGATCAGTAATTGTTGTGTCGATACCGTATATGTGGTGTGTTTGATTTATTGATTGTTGTACAAAGTGGTAGTTTTAGTTGGAAACATGACTTGCGTGTCGTTTTGTGGTGAGTTCGCATGTGTTTTTCAAGGTAAAAGTTAGTAATAGTAGTATTTATAATTATAGTTAGGACTGAAACAATTTTACATTTTACATATTTAATTAATCAAAAGCGGTTTTAACTATAAATTTTATTTAAATAAAAATTTTAATTTTATTTGTCTTTTGCAGAAAAATCTTATTTCTTATAGATTTTAATAACTATTGCAAAAAAAAATACTATGAAGGTATTATAAGTAATATTATAAAGGGTGGCAAGGATCGTAAACTGAAACCATGAATTCAGCACATGATTCTAGATTCCCTAGAGTAGAATTTTTTCGCCGGTAAAAAAAAAAAAAAACTGATGTTTCATAGCAAAGTGAAATACCTACGTGGTCAAAATGTACTGAACAGCTTTTTTTTTTAAATAAATGATGATGAAAAGTTTCACCGCAGGGGGTTCTGAATCATGCATTGAAACTGGTTGTGCGTCGATGTACCTGCCGCCCTGTGTTCGTACTGTCTGTATATGTATGAAATTAATTAGTATAAAGTTTCACGGTTATAAGGCCATTCGGTGGCTTGCTGATTAATTAAAATGAGTGTAGTGTCTGTTGTATAGGTAACGTACTTCGCATTATTTAATTAAATGCCAGACATTTAATTAAATAATGTGAAGTGCGTTATAGCATTTGAGAATATTATTATTTGTAAAATAAATTCATTTATTTTATACATATTTTGGAATTTTACCGCAATCAATATGTATAAATAGTTTTACGTATCCTTTCAGTCAAAATCTTTCACATATTACACGTACAATTTCGTATTTCTAAAAGCCACACTCACAGACACACGAACTGATCACCACACCCAAGGTATACCAAGAACATAGGCTACGTTCTGTAACTTAGTCCGTGCGACAGGGCGCGCGCGACGAGGAGGTGGGCGTGGACCCGGAGAAGGCGCGCGAGGACGCTCAGGCGCTGTTCGACGCCGGGGAGGCCAAGTGGGGCACCGACGAGGAGGTGTTCAACAGGGTGAGTAGAAACCATGGAATCTTGTTAGGGGATGTCGTATAGTAAAGTCACAATCTTTGGTAAGAACGTTTGGAAGAAGTTGCACGGTATTGTTTTCCGCAATATAAGAAAGTGAATGTTAAAAGTATGTGTAAAGATAAAATAACATCTCCAGAGTTTACGCGTAACATGCCACATAAATCGGTGAAAATACGACGTACATAATTTTTTTTAATAAAAAATCGTTTTTTTTAGTATTAAGGATTTTTTATATATTTTTTTTAATAATTTGTATACATACATACATAATTAGCCTAAATTGTTCCCACAGCTGGGACACAGGCTTCCTCTCGTACAGAGGGAGTGGGACGTAATCTACCACGCGGGCCCAATGTTGGTAAATGTCACAGTCATGTCTTCGATTTTTGTTTCTAGGACATGCCGGTTTCCTCACGATGTTTTCCTTCACTGTTTTGAGAGCAGTGTTGATGAAATTATTTACACAAAGTAAAGCGCCTGCTTGGGTTCGAACTCACGACCTCCTACTCGTAAGTCTCGGCCGTTACTACTGGGCCACAGCTGCCATACGACGTATATGACGTCACTTTTCTAAATCAAGGTCTATAAATTCTATAATCGACTGCCAAAAAAGCTTAAAGTATACCCAAATGATGGTATGATGTAATCCTGAAAGTTTTTATACAAATTGTCTACTTCCTCGACTTTTGCTGCCTTTTTGGTCTAGTGGTGACAAGCGCTACTGCTGAGCATTAAGGCATGGGTTCGACACTCGGCTTGGGAAATGTGTTACTGGGCTCTTCCATCTGGGATTTCACGATAGCAACCCCGAGTCTGGATTAGTAATAGGTTCGTCCCATATTACATGATACTTAAACATAACTGACGAAATGCAGGTGTACTATTATTACCTACCCTTTCAAGTTATACACGCGTGATGTTATGAACTATTGTCTATTTCACTAAGCCGTATTTTAAAACCACACCATGTGTTACAGATCCTGGCCCACGAGAGCTTCGCCCAGCTACGTCAGATCTTCGAGGAGTATAAGAACATCTCGGGGCGCACCATCGAACAGGCCATCAAGGCCGAGATTGACGGAGAGCTGAAGGACGCGCTGTCGGCTATCGGTCGGTAACAAGCTTCATATACATTTTGTTTTTCATATTTAACAGTCAGCATCAAAAATATCGTGACGAACAGACTATTCAAAATGATCTCAATAACTAAGAAAATTAAATAAAAACTCGTACTACCCAGTAACTGGGTTGTGGAGGTCAGATAGGCAGTCACTCCATGTGAAATACTGGTATTCAGCTGCATCCGGTTAGACTGGAAGCCGAACCCGACATAGTTGGGAAAATTCTAGGCAGATGATAATGAACTAAGAAAATTAAACTTTATCTCAATGGGATAAAGTTTTTTTCAGAATGACAGTTATCGTGTACTGTCTTCATTTTGAAACATTCCTTGTGTCATTGAGTTAGTATTTAATTGTCATAGTTGTTTAGATCCCCCCAAAAAATGTACCGGTCAAATTGGCGGTGATTGGGGGAGGTTAATGTCCAGCAGTGGACGTCTTTCGGTAGAAATTATGAATGCTAGATAGATAAAACTTCACAAAATAAAGCAATAGAAATAACAAATTTCCTACTACATGCTTGTAAAATCTTCGATCTTTCCTCTACATTCTACACTGGCCTGTTAGTCTAGTGGTTAGTGACCCTGACTGCTAAGACTGAAGTCGTGGGTTCGATTCCCACCCAGGACAAATCTTTGTGTGATGAGCACAATCATTTGTTCTGTATCTGGGTGTAATTTATCTATAATATGTATGTATTTAAAAATATATAAGTATATTTATCAGTTGTCTGGTTACCATAGTACAGGTTCTACCTAGTTGGGGATCAGATAACAGTGTGTTGGTTGTCCTAAGATATTACAAGATATTATTATTATTCCGATCAGTGTATTAATAAAATAAATAATAGTTTAAAAAAACTAAAAAACACGCTTCCATGGAAAACCAAACTAAAAAGTACAAAATAATGGAAAAAAAGCGTGGGGTGCTTTTAAGGTATTTTTTTATTGATATCAGGCACCCCACGCTTTTTTTTCCATTATTTTGTACTTTTTAGTTTGGTTTTCCATGGAAGCGTGTTTTTTAGTTTTTTTAAACTATTATTTATTTTCTATTTTTTAGGGTATTTCGAATGTTGAGACGTATGTCAGCGTAGTTTGTGACAGTTTTTTTGCTGTCCTGGTAACCCTGGCAAGGATAATGGCACAAATTTATGAAATTATTGCATTGTCATCAGTCCTTGACAGGTGTGCAAAGTTTGAATGAAATCTGGTCGTTTAAAGTGGGTCAAAATCGCACTATAAGGAGTCGGTTACCAACAAACATACAAATATACAAACATACAAATATACAAACATACAAATATACAAACATACAAGTGAAGCTAATATAAAGCGTGTAATATGCGTTCGCGTGCCAATACCGCGACATACTCGTCAGACGCTAGTAATTGAGTCAATTGTGTTTCTCATGACATCCGCGCCGCGCCGGTGACGTCACATGTCGTCGGCGGAAGGAGGCTATTAATGATATTGTACATAAATTAGGAGCTTTGAGATCGGTTAGGTCGTTGTAAGAAAGATGGTTTAAATTTTAAACCTTTAGTTTGAGTCTTAATCTGCACTAGAATCACCATTATTTTTGAGTCTTTAAATGGACAGATTCCTCATCATCATTTCAGCCGTAAGACGTCCACTACTGGTCATAGACCTCCCCCAATTTGGGGAACTTTGCCATTATCGCCACGCTTGGCAGGCGGGTTGGCGATCGTAGTATGGTGGCAAAATGCATAGAGAACGGTGCTGCTCATTGTCTAGTAAGTTCCTTAGTCGCCTTTTACGACACCCACGGGAAGAAATTGGGGGGTGTTATTCTTTACCTCTGGCATCACACGGAACAGTGGACAGATTATTATTTGAAAATGAAATGTCTGATGATGACTGAATAAACTTTAGCTTTTGCAAAGTTTTAATCAATCATGTATCTATTTTCAGGCAACTAGGCCTATAGATCGAATACAGAATTCAATTTGTTTTTGTGCTTTAAAGTATAAATAAATATACAACATTATAGAAAAAGTTCTTATAAACTTTAAAAACACATTTCGGACAGATAATTGTTTCTGTGACGCCTACATAACGGGTTCTGGTTGATATGGAGAGCACATTCAACGCGGTAGAAATTAATTAGTGTACTTGTCACCCATTTGTAGCAGGTTGAATGCACTGTGTACTGTCCTATTGATAAACAATCTACATCATCACAGTGTGCGGGCAGACCTTGCTTCATACAAACATTCAATACTTACTACTGGAAAATAATTGCGTTTGTTTGATCCCTTGCTGCGTCGTTATTACTTAATCTTCAGTTATGCCATTAATATTTAAGGCTTCACTCTTATCTATAAATCGCACACTTTAGAAACACGATTTCTTAGTTTCCTCGATTGAATTAAACCAGTAATTTCTAATAAACAAAATAAACCCGTAGTACCGCGTAAATGCGTCACGGAACTTTAAAAAAAATAAAAAAAATGTTTTCTGTAGCGCATAGGTTTTGCATAGCCCAGAAGCTCGGTGCGTCCTTAATGTATGAAACAGAATAATTTGTATTTTGAGTTCAGTGTTTCTGTACAAGTTATTCATTTTCATGAGTATCTTTCACTCCTGTTAGGGTTTCTATAAATTCATAGTCTACCTGTATGATATGTATAAATCATATACCTTACATAATAGAAAAGAAGGCTTAATAAACTGTGTGGCCAAATAACACTTCCACATACACAAAATAACGCCATTTCTTGCCACCAAATAATTTTCAGTGGAATGCGTGGAAAGCGCAGCGGCTTGGTTCGCGACCCGCCTTCGGAAAGCGATGCAAGGCATGGGCACTGACGACCGGACGCTCATCAGAATCATCGTCAGCCGCTCCGAGATCGACCTGGGAGCCATCAAGGCAGAATACGAAAGACTTTACGATAAGACCTTGGAGAGCGAGATTAGGGTACGTATTATATCTTTGAACCTTCAATTCCAGTGGAATGTGTGGAGAATGCCCCCGCCTGGTTCGCGGCAAGGCTCCGCAACGCCATGCAGGGCGCTGGCACGGAAGACCAGACCCTGGTCAGGATCGTTGTGGGCCGCTCCGAGATAGACCTGGGCAGCATCAAGGCGGAGTACGAGAGATTGTATGATAAGACGCTCCAGAGTGATCTATCGGTATGTTGGATTGAATGGTGGGGGTGGTGGTGGACTTTCATCTTTTTAACCTGATATTCTCATTATCCTTCACTTTGCTGATTTGGAAGCGCTAATCGTTGTTTAGGTCACTATATACCATAAATATATAGTAGATCAATGTCACGAAAATAGTTAACTTATTGACGCTCGTCGGTTGGTGGCGTTGTATCTACTAGACAGCATATAATCTATTAGATAACAAATATGAATTAAATGATATTTTTAGCACCTGTAAACTACACCAGTAAACTCTTTGAATTGCTACTGAAAATTATCTTTTCATACTTTAGATTCCCGTAAAAATTGGCGAACTATTTTCTTCCAAATTAGCGTCAATAATTACAAGTACCACTGCCTATTACTTTCTTATAACGATCGAGTCAATCACTACCCCCTTTGGTTAATAGTCAGACGCTTGAACTTCGCACTTCACTCACATACGCCGTAGAAAACACATCTTGTCTTGCTATCTATACTTTGCTACGAATCCTGCAAGAAATGTGGTAACAATTTAAATTCACTTAGAAATTAAAGATCTTATTGTAATATCGGACAAATCGATTTGACGACTACATCTAGGTATAGTTCCTTTATACATATATGAGTTGTAATAATTCTTAAATTGGTGATGGGGAAGCACATTATTACCTTTAATTTAGCGTTTTATGCAATTCAGATGAAACGGCAAAAAGCAGTAGTCCAAGTCCAAGCTACCAATTTCAAAGAAACTCAACTGATTTTAGATTTAATTTCATCTATCTAGACAATAAATGGTAGCTGCAGACGACCGATTGATTTGATTTGATTTGACCTTTTTTGTCAACATGACAGAAGCCATGGTAACAGCTGTCATTTTGATCGAGCAAATAAAACCAGTCAGAGTATGGACTCTAGGAATGGCTGGAATTTCTTATCTGAATGCAAAAACATACACACTATTATTAAAGCACATTATAAGCATGACAGTAATGCTTTTTATCTTACCTATTCGAATATCTGAGCATGAAATTATCCTTTGTCTAAGAGAATTCTAAAAGAGAGTTTGGTCCCATTTGTTCTGAATACTATCTATGCTTTCATTGTTACTTTTATGAATTGAAACATTACTTTTATGTTGTATGTAATGTGGTTTAATATTTTTCACATTTTCTGTAACTCTCTGCCATCGTGAATTTGGAAAGGAGGTGAGAATTATTTGTTTTATGACTGTTTTTTTACTTGCTTTATGGCTGTTATGGCTAAAGGCATCATATTCAGAAAGTAAAAGATTTACTCCCAATTTCTGAAACGCTGACCTACGTAAAAATTACTGAATCGCTGTCAAACTTACGTCAACTGTTTTGAATTGCTGTTGTTGGATGGAAAATACCAGAGACTGCAGATACTATAAGTTTGATAGTGTGTTGACATCTTTTTATGCTATAGCCTTTCAGAAATGGGCGATAGCATTTAGAAACTTGAATTCATATTTATGTAATTACAATATTTATTTAGTACTTAAATCATCCTATTTATGTCTAAATAAGTAAATAACCCACAATTTCCTAGACCTGTAACGATATTAAAAAAAACTACTCATAATAGAATCTTTGTTACGGGTCTAAAAAACCTCACAAAAATACTAATCATGTCGCGTTTTCTCTTTCCGCACGCCGCATGCGCTCCACGACACAACCCTTCCTTGAACACAACGCCATCTATTGACGACCCTCGGAACTGCTTGGTAACGCCATCTTGGTTTTGCGACACGTCAGCAGGGCGAGACTTCAGGCGACTACAAGCGCGCTTTGGTGGCTCTTCTGGGACCTGTTTAAAAGAGAAGATTATGGAAATAAGCAGATGGGAGGCTAAAGAGCATATTTTGGTCCTAAATTCCGCGTTTGACGGAACTGCCTTTGACCTGCAAATATTGTGGTTTTAATTGCCCAGCTATTGATTGGGAGAAGAGAGACATCTGTCTCGGCAGCTTATGATTTCTGCCGACTTTTATTTGCTCTTTGGCACTCCATTTGGTTTTAAATACAAAATCTAAGCTTCTGTGTCATGTGCAGCTAGAATAAGATATTTTATGTGTACTCAAGTTGTCCTTGTGCGCTTGTGAGATAGTTTGCATCTTTACATGTTTCTTGCAGTTGAATGTTTTTAATATGTATTCGGTCGAAGGACCTAAAAGTGTAGTGCATAATGTTTTAAGATTTAAGACTTTTTTTTAATGTTAAGCTCAAATAAGTAGTAGACTGCTAATTTGTTGAATAGAATAAGCATAAATGATTAATTGGTCAAAGAAAAGTAATATTTAAATCAATTCAAAAGCTTATAATACTTAATATTCTGTTATAACAGTGAATGAGAATCTCAAAACGTCAAACTCGAATGTAATCTTTTACTTTAAAAAAATGCCTAAAATTATGGCCGTAATAATAATAAGTAATACAGATTATTCATAAATGACGATACCCTCCGAAGTATACGTGCGATTTTACCAAAATATTACATCACGCCTGTTCCCGAACGACGCAGAGGTGCATAAAGTACAGATTTTTTTACTCACAATTGCTTGTTGTGCTTAAAACTAGAATAAGAATGACACAGTGCATTAGATGTTAGCACACAATCCTGCCTTAGTGGTGCCTTTGGTTTATAACAAATTGTTTCACCAGAGGATATTTATGCAAAAATATATCTACGGTCAGGATAAAATTTACACACTACATCAATATGTCGTGTAGCCTTTGCATAATAACTAGATTCGTATTTTTGAATCCGTATTTTCAAATGACACTTGTCATTTGAAAATACGGATCATTTAAATTGGTAGTCAATTTTATCAACAATTAATTAATCTGAATTGATATTGAAAGAAAGTTGGTTTTTGATATCTTTAAAGATAGTTGCTATTCTATTAGTTAACTACTGGAAATTTTTAATACAATTATCTCAGCCAGTGCTGGCCTGTTTCCCAATGACAAGGAATGTTTAAAAAACGGAAAAAAATATTGAATGTTTGGTGACCTAATTCGTGTCACTGTTTTTGTCAATTTATAACAGATGTTGCTCGTTGATAGTTTAACAAAATAATAATTGGAAGTATTTATTTAATTTATAAAATGTTTATTGGAGCGTTAGCATTCCACTTCGAATCATCTTTTAAATATTTGTAGCTTTAACTTTTATTTACGAATAAATACAATTTTAGTGTAATTTCTTGTTTTATTTAATTTTTAAGGCAGTCACAATATTCGTACATGGTCATACACAAGTCGGCCCTCGCGCTTGCAATCTGTAGACCTATAACTGATTCAGGATCGATTTACCGTAAAGATGAAAGATAAAAAATGTAAGCCGTCGCGGGACGCCTGGCAGATGTGAAACATAGAAATTGTTTTGTACATAATACGCATAATATGATAGCTCACGACTGGGAACAAATATGGCATACTCAAAAATTTACTAATAAGATTTTTTTCAAGAAATGATGAATGTTTATTTAATAAACGTTTATATTAATTACATACTTTCGTACTACATACATACATTCGAACGAAACCTTCGGACGACACAAGGCAAAATGAACTAAATTGTCGTCAATCAAGGCTGACCTTGGGAAGTGTACCAACCCTTCGAGCGACACAAGAAAAATCAACTAAATGGTCACCCATCCAAAAACTGATCTTGAGAAGTAGCTTAACCTAGCAAACCAACTCTGAGCGATAGAAGGCAAAACAAAATAAAACTTAATTGTCACTCATCCAAAGGCTGACCTTGGGAAGTGAGTGACCTAGCCTACCAACCCTATGAGTGACAAAGCAAAAATTATTATATATATAGGATAATATTTATAAATCATACTTTACGAAAGGAAATAAATATGGTATAATCAAAAATAACATTAAGATTAGAATCTTAATATGTTAATATTTTAATTATAAAAATCGGACTACTCTGTACCAACCTAGTCTGAAGCACCAGCTTTCAAATAAAAAAGAATCATTAAAATCGGTTCACCCAGTTGAAAGTTCTGAGGTAACAAACGTCACCACGGCAATTCTCGCCACGCTAAAAATCAGGTTTACCCTCGCCTATAGATGTTTCACATCAAATATTCACCCATCTAAAGGCTGACCTTGGGAAGTGTAGCTTAACCTGAAGAACTTGCGACACAAGGCAAAACAAAAACTAAATGGTCAGCCATCCAAAGGCTGACCTTGCGAAGTGCAGCTTAACCTGAAGAACCTGCGACACAAGGCAAAACAAAAACTAAATGGTCAACCATCCAAAGGCTGACCTTGAGAAGTGTAGCTTAACCTAGCAAACCTGCGACACAAGGCAAACAAAAACTCACCGGGCATGGGTGCTTCGGTGGGTTCCTGTTCAGGATAAAGCGGGAGGAAACGCCCGGGTGTTTCCATTGTGAGGATCGTCTAGAGGACACGGTGGAGCATACGGTGGAAGTGTGCCCTGCCTGGGCGGAGCACCGCCGTGTCCTTGTGGAGGCGATCGGCGGCGGCGACCTCTCGCGTCCGGCCCTGGTGCGAGCTATGGTACGGAGCGAGAGGGCATGGGAAGCCGTCACCTCTTTCTGCGAAGCAGTAATGCTCGCGAAGGAGGAGGCGGGGCGCGTGAGGGAATGGCAGTCTCTGCGCCCTCACGTCCCTAGCCGCCGCAGGAGGAGACGCCCCGGGCGCCGGGAGTCGATTGCGGACTCCCGGCCACCGTAGGCGCGAGCTTGCGGGTGGCGATCAATGGGTAGCTCGCCGCCCGGTAAGGACCAGGCTCGGGTCGACGGCGCGTAGTGTTCCACGCGCGCCTCAAAGAGATGTCAGCAACACTGAAGGGGTCTGCTAGGACCGATGCCTGCCAGGGTCGCGTGATTGTTCGAAAGAGATATCGTGACCCTGGCACATGGGCAACTAAAGGAACACGGGTGGGTTTTAGTCAGTAAAAGTCTGACATGCCCTCCCGCTCCGCCCAGAGCGGGAGAAGTCATTTGATGATTTCCCATCCAAAAAAAAAAAAAAAAAAGGCAAACAAAAACTAAATGGTCACCCATCCAAAGGCTGACATTACGAAGTGCATCTTAACCTAGCGAACCTGCGACAAAACGCCACACAAACTAAATGGTCACCCATCCAAAGGCTGACCTTGAGAAGTGCAGCTTAACCTAGTGAACCTGCCACAAAACGCCACACATAAACTTAATGGTCACCCAACCAAAAGCTGTCCTTGCGAAGTGCAGCTTAACCTGAAGAACCTGCGACACAAGGCAAAACAAAAACTAAATGGTCACCCATCCAAAGGCTGACCTTGCGAAGTGCATATTAACCTAGCGAACCTGTAAAATTCGCATCGATATTGGAACTTTGTTGCCTAAGTCCACTAATTTTCAGTATGGGCCCACTGTGCGTCGCCACGCTTGCCAAAATTTAGGTTTACCCTCGCCTATAGATGTTTCACATCAAAAAAATGCAAAAAGAAATGTGAAAACTATTATAAATATTAACTCAATGTCAAGGAATATTTCAGAATGAAGACAGTACACGACAACTGTCATTCTGACAAGAACTTTATCCAACTGAGATAAAGTTCTCAGTTGTTAAGATCATTTTGCACAGGTTGTGAGTCCCGATATTTTTGACGCTGACTGTACATAAACACAACTTGATTGGTCGCGCATGTATGTCGTATTTATATAAACGAGTGCGTTGATCTCATACTTAAGTGGAGCTACTGACTAGGCTAGCCTGGGGATCCAACCCACGACCCTTTTGTAGCAGCGGACGCGCTTGTAATCAAAACACCTATGAGCAACTATGATGGGCTGGGAATCGAATTTAGGACCCTCCGCACTGCAGCGGTCGCGCTTGTGAATACTATCACCCCATGAGCTATTGAGACGTTCTTGACGGATCTCTACCTAGACCCGAGACGTCGTGGTAGATAGCCGTATAAGCTATTTACTAGACCAGCGAAGCCGACACGCCCGCGCGTGTGCCATCGGTGGCAGGAACAGAATAATTTCGGCACTGCATCATTTCAGGACGGCTCGGTACCGCTCGGCGCACCGATGCCCACCGATAGTGGGCGCCGGGCCTTACAGTCCGACTTCTGCTGTTGCAAACCAGATAGACTGAAGTACCTCAATTCCTGAAATGATGCAGTGCCGAAATTATTCTGTTCCTGCCACCGATGGCACACGCGCGGGCGTGTCGGCAAAATACATACAATAATTAGTGTGTAAGAGGTTAGTGTGGAGAGTGTAGTGTGCGAGAGGTAAATTTGTAGGTTAAAATGAAATTGTAATCAAAATATTTGTGTGCTGGAAGCAGCAGAATATTAAGGACATAATAATTACGTACTGTAACAATTTTTTCGTAATATTCTGACAAATAAATGCATTTGTTAATACATATGCAATTATTATTGTAATAATTTCGTAAGTCTGAAAAAACCAAGTTATCTACTATTTTTATCACGAAAGTTATTACTTCTTCAAGAATTGTGTGCACACCTGTACCGATCCAATAACTGTAAAACACTGGAAATTTTAGAACGTTCGCTCTTTATACTGCACGGCCGCTTTTATGTAGCCATTCAAACTTGGTCGGTTTATCGATGTTTTGCTCTTGTTCTGTTATTTTTATTATATCTCTTTAATCATTCAGTGTAATGAGCTGAAATTTTACATGTGAATAGTTGCATTAATACACTAAATATTGGAATAAGTTTCATTTTGCTTTTCCTTTAAAAAGTCCTACAATCGGATGTCATAAAATATAGTGTTCCAGTCGTAGTAAATTATGCCACTGCTCATTAATTACTAAGAGCACATGAATGAAACTTGGCAGGACATTGTAGACCCTTACAAGCTATAAATAAACGAGATGAGTTAGGCTCTAGAGTTCCTATTTTAAGTACTTGGACCTAATAACCTTATTTTACTTTTACGTGTATATCTTTTGAACGGTAGGTTTTTTTCAAATTCTGTTTTCACACACATTACACACAAATTCAAAGCAACCTGCGTAAAAAATTACAACTCTGTGCTAAACCGTTTTATATGATTTTCATCAAATAGCCAAACGTCAGCGCAGCGGCAACTTGAATATCTTGACAAATATAAGACACACTAATTTCATTTTAACATACACATTTACCTCTCGTTACACACTATTTATTGTATGTATTTTTTTTCTTGTACGTCCATAGGAAAAAAAAAGTGCCGCTAGGAGTACGTACTCCCAGCGGAAACAGTTTTTGTTGAATATCTCCGCAATGGTTGGATGCACAAATTTTTATTTACCATACACAATTACACGACGTCATACACTAAATATCTGCTAAACTGAAATTAAGAAATTCGACACTTTTCCGCTGGGACTACGCACACGTCCCAATCCACCATTATAAATACACACGCACAACTGTTTTCACGTAACGTTACGACTGCTCTGCGATGTTTCTGCCTCCCGAACTATTCTGAGGCTACCCAAAATCAGCTACGGCGTCCTTAGCCATGCTTACGGCTGCCGAGGCAGCCCGAAGTCGCCCTACGCAGCTCTGAGGCGCCCGAACCCGCCCAAAGCCGCCGTAAGGCGCCCGAGCTGTACCGAGCCGCACCGATGCCCACCGATAGTGGGCGCCGGGCCTAAATGTTAAAATTTTGTTACCTATACTGGTTACATAACAAAGGTAATTTACTGTGGAAGTTTATGGTTGCAAATAAAGAATATTATTGTGAATCAGCGACCATATAACCCATAGACGCCTAATAACAGGCGACCGATGTCTGTCAACACATCAGACTTATAGATCTGATACAGGATACCACTCAACAATTTCGTTTCAGTATTGACCACTTCTGTGAGCCCTAAACACTTCCGCGTTAGTAAATTAAAATTGGTGAATATAAATATTATAATGGCCCCTTGCACAATACGTTGGTGTGGTAACAATAGCCAAACTTCGAGTTTCCGTAAGGATGGCATAACATTTCATCGGTAAGTCAATAGTTACATAATCATAATTACAATATTTTTTTTCCTATTATTTATCGGTGTTCATCTTACTGGTCAAACTTGTAGGTGAAAAAAGGTGCAAGGACTCTCGTTGATGTCTTTTATGGTTTGCGTCTCTTTCTTCTGAATGTAATTTTTTAGCTATCTCTTTTCCTCCATTATTTGGTAGACATAACTAGTGATGCACCAAATCTTATGACACAACCAAAATTGTTCGATAAAGCAAAATCCTATACATACTATTTATACGAAGATCTTTTGAATCACTAATTACAATAGACATTAAATTAATTGTGAAACTATGATTGATTTTAGGTACCCACAAGATCCTGATGTAAAAAATAAATGGGTTATTGCAACCAAGCGAGAGAACAGGTTCCCATCAACACATAGTGTAAAATGTTAAGAAATATAAAAAAATAATATTAAGAAATAGGAAGTTAGAAAGCCAATTCAATATAGGTATTAATAAACGTTTTACTATTTACAATACAATTTTAACACAAACATCGATACCTTCGTGTTTTATTTAAACCTGTCCCATCTCTAGTGATACGTAATGACCTTGGTAGGGCCAATCAGAATGCAGTACCCCGCTTCCTCATACCTCAACTAGTTGACAGAATTGTTTTGGTGCATTAGATCAAGCATTAGGCGTCTATGGGTTATATGGTCGCTGTTGTGAATCTATTCGACGACCCTACATAAACACATTCTCTAACCAATTCGTAGGGATGTGTGTCCCCACATATGTAACAGACGTATTCGTTTCGACGCGTTGGTTCCAACATAAGACAGCCCTCTCGGTTTTGCAAACATGGATTTGAGTATAAAGAATGGGGAAAAAAGTGTAAAATAAACTGCAATATTGTTCGTAAAACTTATTTAATCGCACGCCATTCGCACGTTACAGCCATTCTTCAGTTAACTGATTCTAACATTACAATATAATATTTAAAAACTTCCATAAAAATACTTGTAAACACATCAAGCTGTGAATGTAGGAAAATAAAGTATGATCCATAATCGTGCACCGTTACGTGACGTCACACTGTTTATAGTACGAGTAGAACTTCTCTATAGGAGCTTTCTCTTCGAAGCGAAAATAGATATGTTTCTTTTTTTCCTACTGAACTACTTTTCAACATTTTTTATATTTATATAATGTAAATAGATAAATCTTTAGATTATTAAGGCAGTGAGACAAACATGATTTACTGAATGGAGTTATACGCTAAGACTTGTATTGAAATACTATACATAATTTCTTGAGTGACTCGTAATGTTGTAAGTTACAGTACTCCTAGCAAATGACCTGTGACCGTAGCTGGCAACATTGGCAAAATAAACAAACAATATATACAACATTTCAACTCTAAAGATTGCACATTCATACATTAAACATCGAATCACTAAATCTAATTTACGTCAAAGCAACAGTAACTAACATAAATTTACACGAAATACGTACACAATAACATCACATGCTACCGTTACAGTATCAAAAATATTTGTTTACACTTAATTTAAAAGCCTCTTTCTTTACATTCTGCATTCAACGCTTATGTATGATATTAATAACATTCATCTAGCAAATTATCGCGGGGTGATTATGGGTCATTTCAGAGAGAACGGAAATATCCTCTCGAAGGCTCAAGCTTTTTCTGGCTGCAATATAAACCGAGAGCTTGAACTCGATATTCATATAATTTTCTACTTTAGGGCTATGGTAATACGGGCCTATTTTCAATGCTAGCAAGTAATTACTTCGGGCTTTTTTCCACTCTATCTCATCATAATTTCAGCCGAAAGCTCTATCTGAACTAATCCTAAATGAGAACAAATAATTTTGATAGTGTAACTCTGTCATATAGAGGAGCATATGCAGTAAGCTACCGAAACAATCACTTATACGCACGACCTCATTACAACTAATGTATTTACGCACTCACAGGTTAAGGCCGGCACACACTATAGCCCTTTATAACGCACCAGCAAACAATCAGACAAATTCGTATGAATTCGCGACGTCCCCGTAAGGGGGCGTGGCGAGCGGCGCCGGAGCTTGGCTCCCAGTCCGCGGATTAGATGCGGTGGTCCGTTAATACGGACCCCTCATTGTGTGGCCCGTTGGGCGTTGTAATATATGGGACGCGTTAGTTGACGCGTCCCTGTGTGTGGTTGCTGTTTGTGTCTCTGTGAGCGCGCCGCGGCGTTGAATTATATCAACGCCGCTTTCTTCACAACGCCTTGGCGGTCGGTCCCCGCCAGGTGAGACCCCCGGTTGCCCGGGGGAGGCCCGGCGAGAGACGACCAGCGACAAGACGCTGACTCGACGCTCCCACAGAGTAGGGTGCGCGCCCCCGCTTATCCCGTTTTCCAGAGCGAGCCGGTAGCGGTCTAAGCTAAGGGGCAGTATGTGCGTGTGGGCGGTAGTGTACTGTGTAACACCGCCCATGAATACGTGATCAGACAAATAGTTAGGCACAATCACATAAATATGGCCTGCATTTTATACAATTTATGACTTAGCATAGCCTTTG
Source organism: Aporophyla nigra (assembly GCA_947507805.1). NCBI lineage: Eukaryota > Metazoa > Arthropoda > Insecta > Lepidoptera > Noctuidae > Aporophyla > Aporophyla nigra. The sequence goes on along the minus strand of OX382305.1, from coordinate 2,305,100 downwards.
GCGTTATACGGACAATACAATGTGTTCCGGACCTAACTACGTCTAGCACAGGTTTTGCAAAGCGGATAAGATTATAATTATATTACGTATTTACACTTTGAGCAGGTTTAGGGCTCTCACAGTGAATGTTATCTCCGGCGTCCGTGTGCGAAGATACATGAAATAATGTCTAGTGGTGTCGTTATGTGTATAGAAGCTAGAACACAGAGATAACTTGCATGAGTATTACATGAGCCGACTGTGCCCACTCACACTCAATAACAACTTCACGAAACCCGTCCTAGCAAGTGGTGGAGGTTTCACTTGTGCTTAAACTTGTCAATTTACAGTAAACTTACAGAGACATCGCGTGCGTTGAACTATGTAGGTACTAGGCACAGAATGCTAAACGAAACCTCTGGAACACTAGGATAAACAGGTAATTTGTAATGTGTGTAGTCAATAATCGCTTATAATGTAAATAGTCCCGTGTGGAGTGGTGTGTCCGTGAGACGGGCGGCGGTCAGTCGTTGGGCCCGAAGAACTTGGCGTGCAGCGCGCCCAGCGGCAGGATCTGCTCCTCGCCCAGCGCCGGCTGCTGCTCCGCCTTCGACTGCTCGCGCAGCTCTGTGGGACGCACACAGCTTTTAATACAATGCATACATACATAAACTCGCGCCTTTTTCCCATGGGATTAGGCAGGAACTACAGAACCGATATTACCTTATGCCACATATCGTCGGTTAAAAGGTAATAAGCGCCATTTTGGTCGAAAATGACTTATGAATTCTATCCTACATAAAATTTTCTGCTTTTTCGAATGCGCTTATTTCCATGACTCTACGATGTCTTCTACATTTTCACGATATGACAATAAATATATATTTTTTTTTCCTGTTACTTTATTTTGTGTTTTATGAAATGTGTCCAATAAACGGTATTCTTTCTTTCTTTCTTGTAAAACCTTGCATTGCAGTCTAAGACACAAAGTAGATGAAAATTAATAATTAAGTAGATTATTATTATTAGTATTAAAAAATATATATACTTTCAAGAGATTTTTGATCAACCGATTTCATTAAAAAGGTCCTGTGAATCCATTTGCAATGGCATTTGAACTTTGTCACGCAAGGCATTGCATTTATTGTTATGAAAACTTGCTAAATATCTTAAATAGTGAGTTGTAGTATATCGCCACATACCCTGCCAGTGCTGCAGCAGCCTGTTGTAGTGGTTGGCGCGGTCGTGCCGCTTGAGCTGCGTGAACACGTGCACCAGCCCGCGGTAGTCGTACTCCAGGCCCGAGTAGCGCTCGCCGAACAACTTCAGACCTGAAATTTTACATACATACATAAACTCACGCCTTTTTCCCTTGGGGGGTATGCAGAAACTACGGAAAGCCACCTGCTACGATCCTTAAATACTCCTTTTGGCTCATTTAGGTTCATACATCTGGTCATACAGTCACGCCGGTTGCGAGTACTACGCACCTGATATTTCTGAAGAATATCACCAATAAGGTCACTATATCCTCGTAAGGCCCAACGTACAATGTATAGAACAAAGTTACATGCAGCATTCCGGCCCAGACTTAAATACCAAATCTCCTAAACGCTTAATTTACTTTTAAATTAACACTAAATATCTTAAAAGTAGTTGTGTTAAATTCCTTTCTAACTGATAGTACCCAGAAAATGAATTTGTTCTTAAAGAAAACTAGTTGAATGTACTTGGTGTTAGACGATATTGTTCATTGTATTGTACATCGGGTGTATTAGCTCATTATGGGAAACTTAGCTTGGGCCTTACGAGGATATGTCCTCCTAAGGCGTCCCCTCTCGGAGTTTCCACTCACATCTGCCTTGTAAATACCTTTTGTAAGCCGTCCTTCAGTCAACCTCTCAACATGACCAAACCATCTAATTAATTAATCATTTATTTTTCAAGTTACACAGACTAATTAAGTTAAATAACCATACTCTTAGTGATACTACATCTTCTTTTAAACCGCATCGTTGTCTTTTAAGCTGAATATCGCTGGTTTGACGGCCGTAAGTCCATTCATTGAATAATATATAACTTTCAATTTTACTCTGCCCATAGGGCAAGATTCATAGAGCGCACGTTGATTTTGCTAAGGAAGCGTCTAATGTGAATAAAATCTTTTTTTAGGCAGCATATAATCACGCGGTCCATTCGAATATGAACGTTAACGTAATACGAATAATGATTATTATTCGTATGCGACGCGTTTTGTGAAATTTAGCGTGAATGTTTTAAAATGGCGGCGATAGTTCCGATTTTGGCCACAATCACCTTTTAGCGCTTCTATCTCTTTACCTAATATAAACTGAGTACTTACTGATAGAAATAGATCTGAGATAGAGCTTTTCTGCGGCGAGGTGCATGTTCATGTGGTAGTTGTAGAGCGAGGCCAGGTGGCCGATGCTCAGGCCCACCTCGTAGTCCTCCGGGCCTAGCAGCTCCTCCTTTATGGCTATCGCCTTCAGGTGCATTTCTTCTGCAGCCTGGAGATATTAGAAATGTGTTAGAGATAGATAATGAATATAATAATTATCCTATTAGACGTAATTTAAATATGTCATTCAAGTCAACATTAGGAACAATTACACACATAACATTACGCCTTATTTCCCCAAAGGTTTAGGCGAAGGTGTATAAGGGGCGAGCCTATTGTCATCAATCAGTCACAATTTCATTTCATAGAAAAACACGACAACAGTTTTCCCGACCTGGGAATTGAACCCATGAGGTCCTCATGCTCAACAGTATCACTTGTGACCACTAGACCAACGAGACGGAGCAATTGTCTAATTACTATACAGGATAATTTTTTATCCAGTGCGCAAACTGTAACCATTAATTCAGCATATCATTCTAGACCCCCCAGCGTAGAAAATATTCGTCGGATTTGCAAAAAAAATCAGCTGTTTCATAGAAAAATGCAATACCTACAGGTCAAAATGTATGGAACAGCTGATTTTTTTTTTGTATAACTGACGAAAATTTTCTACGCTGGGGGGTCTAAAATGATATGCTGAATTCATGCTTACAGTTTGCGCAGTGGACAAAAAATTATCCTGTATAAATATCTACTATGCTATTTCATACATTTGTTATAATTATACAAACATAAAAAGTATGGAACCCAGTAACAGCTATGGGGAGATCCGAAAAAAAAAAATGATCAACCAGACTTGGGAAGCGGTCTCGTGTTATCTATTAACACACTAGATAACGCAATACCCCTTGGTAACACTATTGAACAGATTTTTTTCGAGCTTTAGCGACTCATAACGACAGTCAAAGAACGAAGAATGTCAACAGGGAGAAACGGCTGTGCGTGCTTTCAGAGTCTCGATATATTATGGGCAGTCATGCCAACAGGCAGACTTCGCCAAGCCTAGCGTAGCCGAGCCCATCCCTGTAAAACGAAGCATGTTTTTAATACTGACCGGGAACTTCTGCATGCTCTGGTACAGACGGCCCAGGTTGCCGTAGTGTTTGGCAGTCTGCACGTTCTTCTCTCCGAACGCCATCATGGACAGCTGCAGCGCCGCCTTGTGCAGGGCTTCGGATTCCTCCAGCAGACTGGGCGCTGGAAATATTCAATAACATAATTATAGTAACATAATCTAATGTAAAGTAAAATCACTGACATTCGTCTTATTTTATTGCTAGCTTTAACCAGCGGATTTGCGCGTGGTGGTTGGAGATTACAAAATACAAAAACGTTAATACGTTAGCCAATTTTTGCGTGATTGAGTAACAAACGGGAAACTTCAAAATTTATACAAATGTGTCTATTTGTAATATCAAAAGAACACCTTTTTACTAAATGCATATAAAAGTACACACATAAGGTACATTTTTTTTTGTTAATCTGTCTGCTTGTTCCGGCTAATCTCCGAAGCGGCTGGACCGATTTTCACGGGGGACGTTCTCCGGTAGATAGCTGATATTTAAGGAGTAACATAAGCTACTTTTTGTCCCATTAGCTCGTTCCTGTGGGATTATTTCCGATATTCACGAGGACGAAGCCGCGAGCACAGCTAGTCACTAGAAATGAGTGTAGTTTATAAACATGTTGGGCATGTCTATAGTACGTTATGTACACAGTATTGAAGACTCGTGATTACCTCTTATTACTATCCTTGTAAGTATGTCGACGTTGTGCCCAGCTTAATAAATAAATACCCATGTTTTTGTGTTGCCGGCAACATTACATGCGATTTGTGTTTCTACTAAATTAATTTGACGTAATTTTTGTTTATAGTGAAGCAAAATAGAGCTCACTAGCCATGTCCTGTCCCGCAGGCGTGTCGAGCGCGATCTCCTCCAGTATGAGAGCCTTCACCCGCTTGGCAGACGCCAGCAGTAAGTGGTCCGGGGGCACCAGGTTCTGTAAAAACACACCAAAGGGTTTCAGTTCAATTCATGTTAGCCGAAATTCCTTCCAAAATTCAGCGATCTATCGGTTTCTATCCTCTAGTAGTGGACCCCCAGAGTTCAAGGGAGACTCGACAGGGTTTACGTTGGCATAAAAAAAAACAATGTAGGCAGATGATAAACTACTCAAAAGGATTAAGAGAGAAAAAAGAACAAATTTTTCTAAGCAACGCCGAAACCAGTAAAATTTTGAAAGTGGTCTACGAAAAAACAAAAGTTTGCTGTAGTGCCTTTGATTTGATGATCTTATATTCATTTGTTTTTTTTTTATTTATTTAATTAATTTAATCTTAGAAGTCACATCGTCAGTTTAAATCTTTATTCATTTTGAAGCATCTGGTTTAATTTTTACGGCCTTCCAGCATTAAATTATGAAATGATGAAGCAAATGAACGATTTATTGACAACGCGGTTTATTTATGTTGTAGAATGTAAATTGTTGTTGTTGCATTATTCTCTCTGATCTGTAGCATTTCAAATTCAAACTAATACATATTTTATTTCGCATAGCCTACATGGGCACTTATAAAACGTCAGAAGGTGCAAGGCACGGTTCCAATTGGTCGTTTCCTATGGAGAAGAGCCGGCAAGAAACTCCATGGTTACTCTTTTAAAAATAAATGGCTTTTACAATGTTTTCTAATGAGAGTGTTAGGCAATAGGCATTTTTAGGGTTCCGTTGCCAAATGGCAAAAAACGGAACCCTTATAGATTCGTCATGTCTGTCTGTCTGTCTGTCCGAGTATGTCACAGCCATTTTTTTCCGAAACTATAAGAGCTATGCTGTTGAAACTTGGTAAGTAGATGTATTCTGTAAACCGCATTAAGATTTTCACACAAAAATAGAAAAAAAAAAACAATAATATTTGGGGTTCCCCATACATAGAACTGAAACTCAACATTTTTTTTTTTCATCAAACCCATGCGTGTGGGGTATCTATGGATAGTTCTTTAAAAATGATATTGAGGTTACTAACATCATTTTTTTTTAAACTAAGTAGTTTGTACATTATCATGTAAACTTCCACCGAAAATTGGTTTGAACGAGATCCAGTAAGTAGTTTTTTTTTAATACGTCATAAATCGTAAACCACAATTTATCTTTCATTCAGCCAACTCAAATATAAAAATTAAAAAAAACCCATTTAATTTCATAAACATAAACCTTATGCATAAACCGTGAATTCCTGCAGGTTTGTACGGAACCCTCGGTGCGCGAGTCCGACTCGCACTTGGCCAGTTTTTTTTAGTGGGACGTATTCAAATGACGTCTCCGGGCGTGAGGGCGAGTCAGACTTTTACTGACTAAAACCCACCCGTGTTCCTTCAGTTGCCTGTGCCAGTTGCCTGAAATTCGTGACCCTGGCAGAGTGTTAATAGTCATGTCAGAACAGTGTAGGCCTGTCAACTAGTACTAGGTACTAAATGTAGTACCTCAATGATCCGTATGGCCCTCTCGGCGTGGTCCCGCGCCTTGTAGAACCGTCCCGAGGAGTACTCCAGCACGTAGAGCGCGTAGGCCAGGTCCTCCTGTGCCGTCGCCACGTGCAGGCTGCTGCGCCCGAACACGCGCCGCAGCGTGCCCAGCGCCTCCTGCGGGACAAACGAATCGGTAACATAAATGACACAATCAATGATGAGAGGAGCAATAGTTCAATGGCAGGCGCTAAACTTCGTGTTATTTCTTTTTTATTTCATCACCACCATCATCAAAACGGTAAAGGAAATCGTCAGAAAACAGGTATTTTCTGGAACCAAAAATTCGAAGTCATGACATTTTCCAATTCGTATTGCGAATGTGTGGTAAATTACGGCCCACTCACTCTCACCGAGAGACGGCCTGTGTCTCAGCAGTAGGGTCATTATAGGCTTATTATGATAAGTGTATTTTTTTTTACATTCAAGTACAAAAATTACATTCTTGACGCCACATAACTTGGGGATTGAGCAAGAAGGAAGGTCCTCCTCCTTTCTGCTCTGTTTCCAAGTTTGAAGCAAAGAAAATAGTTCTTTTTTTGGGATCTGGAAATTGAAACTGCATCTTTGAATGAAGATGAATTGTTGACGTAAACCCTTCTTTATTAAGTTATTAATTTAATGCATTACATGTCCAATGTACAAGGTGTTACAGAATATAAGTTACAAGCATGAACTTTGTAAGGCCACCGCTTTTATTTGATGTTATTTTTTTTATATTTCTTCCTTTTTTTTGGGTGGGAAATCAACAAAAGACGTCTCCTGCTTGGGGAACTATTTCTACTTGACGACGGTGGAGCCTTTTTGCTATTTAACTGGGTCGACTGTCAGTATAATGAAAATAATACCGTTGCAAATCTGAAGTTGGCAAATGACAAGTGTGACAGTCACATTACCTCATACACGGCCACGCTGTGCACGATGGAGTCGATGTTCAGCAAGTAGAACCCTAGGTCCAGTAGCGCTGCAGCATATCGCGGGTGCTGAGGACCGAAGGCCCGCCTCGCCAATGCGACGGCCTGCCGAACCAGCACGCCGGCTGAACCGAAGCGACGCTTCACGACGCACGCCTTGCCGCATGCACGGAGAACCTCGATCGTTATCCTGGAACAAAGCGTGCTTGATTTTAGCACAGTCTGGCTACCTTAAGCCTCACATTCCCTAAGAGATCAATGTCTTTCAACACGAGATGTCGGGCGATGTCGGACAACGTCGGGCGAAGTCGGACAACGTCGGGCGAAGTCGCACAACGACGGGCGATGTCGCATGATGTCGTTAGTTCGACATCTTTAGCAATACGTGTCTAGGGACATTTATCCCCGAGTGAATACGAGAAGTTAACGCCAGCGTTTTTGCAGAACAATTGCTCTGCGAAAAGGCCTTGTACTTTCTAGTTTTGAAATGAGCACTATAAAAAATAAATTTTGACATCGATGTAATTAATTGTTCTTAGATGTGCTGATGGCAAAAATGGTAAAACTCAATTCTACGACAGTTACAATGAAATCTTTTGAAATGTAGTTTCTAGGGGGTACTATGTTGGGGTCGGTTTCCAGTCTAACCGGATGCAGCTGAGTACCAGTATTCTACATGGAGGAACTGCCTATCTGACCTCCACAACCAAGTTACTGGGTAATACGATACTCCTAGGTAAGACTGGTTGTCAGACTGTTGGTCTTCTGACGACCCGTAACGACTGCCTAGTATGGATTCAAAGGTACCTAATTTGTAACTAACAGTGTGAAAGACAGTGTAGAGCAATTCATAGTCATAAGTAAAACGATATGTAACTTACTTGGGTGGCGTGTGTAGTGTGAGCAGCTTGAGCGCGCGCATGGCCCAGTCGTAGGCGGCGGAGTAGTCGCAGCGCACGAAGAACAGCGCGCTGAACTCCTTGCACACGCGCGCCGCCAGCGACGTGGCGCCCCACGCGCCCGCCCCGCACGAGCCGCAGCACCCGCGCGGCCCGCGACCCGACCAGTCCACACTGGGGCCACGGACAGTGAATCATGAGTAATCTAGCTTTTGCCAACGGCTTCACCCGCGTATCTGTACTATCTATACTAATATTAGCTGAAGAGTTTGTTTGATTGAACACGCTAATCTCAGGAACTACTGATCCGAATTGAAAAAATATTTTTGTGTTGGGTAGCCTATTTATCGAGGAAGGAACATCACGCTACAACCAAGAGGAGCGGAGCAGTAATGAAAAATGTTGCAAAAACGGGAAAAATCGCACGGGTAGGCGATTCGACGCTACGGGAAAGGTCGGGGGAACAAGAAATTTAACGCGGACGAAGTCGCGGGCAGAAGCTAGTAATGTTATAAAGCCGAAGAGTTTGTTTGTTTGGTTGAACGTGGTAATCTCAGAAACTACTGGTCCTAATTGAAAAATCTTTTTATGCTGGGTAGCGTATTTAATGAGGAAGACTATAGGCTATATAAAATCACGCTATAATCAAAAGGAACGGAGCAGCAGCGAAAAATGGCAGGCAATTCGATGCGACGGGAAGGGTCAGGGGAGCAAAAATTTGACGCAGACGAAGTCGCAGGCAGAAGCTATTATACATATAAACCTTCCTCTTTATTCACTCTGCCTATTCAGGATCAAGGTTGATGTTTTAATGAATTTTATTTCTGTTGTTCTAATTTTATGAACGACACTCATAAGTAAGTCGAAGTCAAAAGCAATATGTAACCCATTTGAAAACGGTGCATAAATATGTGATACTTATTCTAAACATCTTACAGCAAATATTCACTCAATGGTGCGGGGATTGAGACATGAAAATTAAAAAAAAAATGAAGTGATCTTACAAGTTGTGCATTAAAACTTAGAGAGATACAATATTTTAATCACGTTCCACCACAATCACCCCCCACCTCTAAGCTTTTGTCTATAACGAACAAGTCCGCTCCAAAAAAAAAAGCCTGCCCTATTCCTATACTAGTTATAAAATAGATAGGTATAATTTAGAAAAACCGATACATACCTGTATTCACATCTGCGGCCAGAAAAAAATCTCATGTTAATTATTTTGTAAATATGATTTTCTATAGGTACAGAAAAACGAAAGTCTACTCTTTATACACATAATAAGGGCCTATTCGGTCTGCACCCTACTTGCGTAACGCACAATCAGTCAGAATCTAAATCGTTTTGAACATTATTTCTAATTCATTGTGTCATAATTATGTTCGAAAAAGATGTCTGCTCAACAACGTAATTAACGCAATTAATGTTGTTGAACTGAACAAAATAAACGATTCCTACTGAAAGTAGGTAAGTTACGCAATTACCACTAAACTATTGCAGTTTGTGTACTTCATCCACGGAATAAAGAAAACTAGAGGAAGTGCCCCTCAGATATCGCGCGCGTGTCAACATTTAGCGCAGATGCGCAGCATTTAGCTTATTCGCCGTCAGATACTTGTCGCGATTGGTTGTCGCAGAAATACGCGAAATATTACAAATTATGTCTTGTTGTGCGGTTTTGACCTGCAAAAACGAAAGCAGAAAAAAAAATGTATCTTGTGGAGGTGTATCCTATCATCAGTAAGCACTAAACTTTGTTAATTTTTAATATAATTGATTTTAATTGCAATACCACATGTTATGACTTCAATGCAAACTATAAACAACCTTATATTCATTGACACAAAGTCTTAATGCACGTAGTCGTCATCTGGAAAATCATAACCAAAATTCTAGTAACTTCGACGCTACTCGATTAGGGTGGGACACATCCGTAAAGTAGGTCGGTATCGATAATTTTGTCTGATTTTAGTAAGGAATCAATAGCTCACATAGCTGGTTATATAATAAGACAGTTGATTAAAAAAAATTAAGTGTGATATTTGCGTTAGTGCTTTAGTAACAGAAAAAAAAACAATTATTACATAGATTTATTATAGCTAAGGATAGAGGGGGATTATTATACCCATCAGAATCTGTGATTAAGATATGTCAGATGTCCGAAATATTTTTAAAAGACGGTCACATATTTAATAAAGATTATATCATGGCTAAAATAATGCGCCAGTTTATTGGGTCATCGATATTCCAAAACATAAGCTATCATCAATTAGGGGAATTTCTTACGTCTAATCATATTACTGACTTAATGAAAGCTATCACGACAAAATATATTAATATACGATTTCATCACCTGTTAAAATTAAACATAAAATTATCAAAACTGTAATTAAATAAATATGTGTTATTTCAAGGTCAGTAAATATTTTTAGTACTATCTGTTATCATTTCATTTATCGTTAGCTTCTGTCAGCGGTTTCGCCCGCGTACCTGATTTTATGAAAATAACATTACCCCCTATTTGTATATACAAACATACAAATACCTCTTTAACATTGATATTTTAAATCAACCTTTTCCGTTATTAAGCATTTGTATGATGTTAACAAATTATTACATTGCTCACCCGAATAAATTACGTAACGTCAATATTAAAATATCGATATATGTCTACATCTCTAAAATTTTTTTTGGTACTTACTAAAAGCGATTACAAGTGCATGTGAATATGACATCTATTTCAAAGGAGCTAGCGTTCTGAATCGAATGAATTGGTTACAGCGCCATCTAGCATTGAGTTGCTGAACTCGTTGTAAATTTGTCTATCTAAAGTTTTTAAACGAAAAACGTCTCTATTGTGTGTGTCATGTCAAATAATAACAACTATCTTGCGTTGTAATAAGACTTAATTTTTGAAAGCAATACGAAGATGGTTTGTAAAAGTTGCGTGTGTAATTTGTAGCCTATCATATCACTGTTTTTTATGTGTGTAATGGACAATTTGATATGCAAATGTGTGAGTTTGGCGACACTGGTTCCCGTGCTTTAGCCAGTGTAGGGGCACTTCTCTGTATTCTTTGTTCTGTGACTTCATCGATACTCAATTCAATCAAAAACAGACCGTCTGAACAAGTCTACAAGGTACACACCACGCCTGCATCCCAAACGATTTACCGTTGATGTATTTTTTATAGCTATAAAGCAGCATTCACGATAAACTTAAATGACGTAAAACCATTAGTAAGGCATTGCAGTGTAACAGTTATCTCATTGTTTTAAAGTATGAATTAGAATGATTCCCGAGTGAGTTTCATAAACCCTTCGGCTATCATTCAAATTTTAACCTTAACTTACCGAGATAAGAGTTACTTTGCAATAACTTAACACGTTAACTGCCATGTCGGAATGTGTCCGAAACGTTTTGTTCCATTCAGGCCTTGTCGGACTATATGACCGACAACACATACCAAATCTGAACGTCTCTTTGCTGCCTGGTGGCCATGTTTATTACTCTTTCAGCTATATTAAGTGACCCGCGCGACCAAAAAATCACTGTGTCAATATAACTTTTGTTTACCATTACTCTCATACACTTTGTGGAAAGTTTGAAGTCAAAATAAAAGTAAGCAATTAAATTATAAAATAGGCTGTATACCTATAATGTCTAAGTACATTTTTGGACTTTTTCAGATTTTCACCATGGCAGTTAATGTGTTAAAAATAGTTTACGTCGATCGTGAATGTCCCGTGCTCAAAAAAATAAACTAAGTACATATTAGTAAAACTGATACATACTTGGAGTCAGCTTTGTACTGCTCAGTCTGTAGCTCGCGGTCGTTGTCTGAGACCTCGCCCAGAGCTATGGGTCCTTCGGGCCAATCCGTCGTGTACTCTTCGGGCATGCCGAGCAGGTCCAACGCGAGCTCATACGTCTTCGCGGCACCCGTGAAGCAGCAGTAGGCGGACTGTGTGTTGAGTAACCTGGGAAGGAAATAAATAAACGTTATTAATTTATTCTACTTCAGAAAAATCTTAAATTCATTCACTGACGGACAAGACAACACCTAAACCGCTGGGTTTAGAAGCTGAAAATGCACATGAGTTTCTTTATAAAGAAGGTAAGAATTAAGAAAGGACTCATTTTACACGCTTTATATTAGCTTCACTTGTATGTTTGTATGTTTGTTTGTAACCGACTCCTTATAGCGCGATTTTGACCCACTTTAAACGACCAAATTTCATTCAAACTTTGCACACCTGTCAAGGACCGATGACAATGCAATAATTTCATAAATTTGTGCCATTATCCTTGCCAGGGTTACCAGGACTGCAAAAAAAATGTCTTCGAAAACTACGCTGACATACGTCACAAACTAATTTGTGCCATTATCCTTGCCAGGGTTACCAGGACAGCAAAAAAAAAAACTGTCTTCGAAAACTACGCTGACATACGTCACAAACTAAGCTGACATACGTCTCAAAATTCGAAACACCCTAAATAATAGAAAGTTAATAATAGTTTACAAAAATTAAAAAACACGCTTCCATTGGAAACCAAACTAAAGAGTACAAAATAATGGAAAAAAAAAGCGTGGGGTGCTTTTTAAGGTATTTTTTTATTGATATCAGGCACCCCACGCTTTTTTTAGTATTTTTAAACTATTTTTGAAGGAGATGTGAAACAGCGAGGTGAGAAACGGCAGAATGCGTGGTTATAATGAGTAAAATTGTTGTGTTTTGCTATTACGTCAAAAAAAATGCACACAAATTTACACCTAGTAAACCGTTCCACAAATAAATCGCGTTTCATATTTAAAACAAGTAGAAACCAACAAACTTTATTCAGTCGTTATTTCCGTAACATCAAAAATATGAGTTGCACAGCATACCGAAACACACGCGAGCTGTGTTACGTCCGTTATGTAACAGTAATTATGTGCATCACTAATGCATATAACGGCACAATATAGCATATAGTAACATAGAACATTACGTGATCTGAAAACCTTAGTAATTGTAGTGTTTCTACTAGGCTGCTAGGAAAATAAAAGAACTTAGTCAGGAGACCACTTTCAGGTTTCGAAAATGGTCAACAATAAAATGATCTTCAGAGCCGTTGATTTTAGTATGATGGTATGCGGCCTAACCAGCGTTGGGTTTTTTTTTTTTTACAAAGCCGGATTCTTTCTTCGTAAGCGGGACATTATAAAAAAAACGTAAATAATTATAATCAATCGTTTTTTTTACTAACCGACTTTATTACTACTTATCTTTCTAAGTTTACAATGATGACAGGTAATACAAAATGTATTATATGAAAATACGTTTCTTTACTTATACTAATAACAATGATACCATCGAGCAACCCCCAAAGCGCGGAACTGCACCTGTCCGCGCGGGATCGCTTTCAGACAGAGAGACACGTCGGGGGACTTTCTTATTTAGTGTTAGACTTCCCCAAAAATCTATTGGGTAACTTACCTATGGCAGCATTCTAGTGTGAGCCTCTTGTAGTGCGTAGTTTGTGGCATTGCCAGGCAGAGATCGCGAACCTGCAGCAGCACGTGCTGTGCGTCCGCGTACCATCCAGCCTCGTTGAGGAAACCACCTGGAAGGATACATACAACGTACATGATTATTAAATCTGGTGATTAATACAGGATGCAAAGGTCCTGTATCGCATGTCATCATCATCATTTTTGCCCGTCCGAAAAATTGGATTTGCCATTTGTATCCAACTTCTTCTGGTCGGGCCTATATATTCATTGACTGACAAGGAGAGTAGAGCCCCACTTACAGACATAAGATTAGATTGTCGGTTTTCGAACTAATATAATGAATGACTGTGACTGCACGTTTTGACAGTTGTCACTACCGCCGATGTGTTAAGTTTTCAAGAAAATAAAACGACTAAAAGTGCATGAAATAACTGTAATATTCATAAATATGAAAATCGGTGACGACTGACAACGGACAAGCTGACTGAACGCGACAGCGCGGCGGCGGGTGGTAGAGGGCGAATCCAAAATACATATTAGTGTAATAATTCGTAATAAGTTGTGCCGCTCACCTCTCCTTATTTTAATATTATTATAGCTAATATCTTAACTTTTCGGTGGGGGGGAAATCCTACCCCTGGCTACGCCCGTGGTTCATGCCCATTTCTCACAAATCTTTAATTCAGGAGTACTTACATGATGTAATCTAAAGTGGGCGACTAAATCACGTGCAATTTTAATGTTCTCGCTTCCTCATAATCGACGATAAACGATTGTGGGTTGTTTTGGGTGTCGGATATGCTTGGAATTGCTAATGGTAAGCCAATTTTCATCCTCTGCAGAGACTGGCACTTTATGCATTAGGGGCCTACTCTGTAAGTCCGTCAACGAGAATACGGGCCGTCCGAAACTTGGCAATGAACCCTACTCCCGAACTTTGTCGGAAGGGCAATAGGACAATTTCCAGTAGGGACAACTGTCAAACCGTGTTGGAAATCATTTTTAGTACGAGCTCCAAACTTATCCTATGTCCTTTGATGTTACGGAGTAGCAAAAGTCCGTCTCTCCGGACGAAACTTTCGTGTTTAGGGAGTAGAGTCCAATATTTTAAGAAGGATTTGCGAATCCGCGAGCAAATGATCACGTTTGCTCGTGGATTCGTGGTTTGCCTTTGAAAGCAACTATAGTTTTGCAGATATTCAGAGCCATTTATGTGCCTATTTAAAATACTTTATTTAACTTTGAGTTTTGACTTTCACTGTTTTGTACTTGCCTTTTCTCATACTCGTCCTTAAGACATTTAGACATTTTAAACTGCATCTAATTGTAATCCGACCTCAATATCAGAGTCCAAATGGAATTGCAAATGTCCTAAATTCGAACGGACAGAATTCGAAGTATTACCAATCATCACCAAATAGAGCACTATTCGTCTGGGTTTGTCCGCTCTTTTCAACTTAAGGGGTCTTTTTAGAACACCATAAAAGTTGAATGGTACAGTGGTGTAAGTGGAATGAGTTCAGTAGTTGTTAACTGAATTCATTCAATTTTTATGGTTTCAATGGTGGTCAAAAGGAGCCTTCGGTATTTTTTCAGGACTTTTGAAATCTCGAAATGGTAATTCTTTACGTGGTGGATTGAAGAAATGCTTTATTAACTACTTACTTACCGAGTCTGAGTCCAAGATGTATGAGTGAAGTCTTACTGTGGCGCGCACTCTTAGCCTTCTTTAGATAGCTGATCGCCAGTTCCGATGACAGCTTCGATCCGTGCTCTATCACTGCCTGGGGACAACAATATAAGGTATAGTCAAACCAGAAAAGGTATGTGTTTAAATAATCAATAATAATAATATCTTGGCAAAACCAACACACCGTTATCTGATCCCAAACTAGGCAGAGCCTGTACTATGGTAACCAGACAACTGGTAAATAAACTAATATATTTCTAAATACATACATATTATAGATAAATTACACCCAGACACAGAACAAATAATTGTGCTCATCACACAAACATTTGTCCTGGATGGGAATCGAACCCACGACCGCAGTCGTAGCAGTCAGGGTCACTAACCACTAGACTAACAGGCCAGTCGGTCGGTCGGTCGGTGTCGGTAATGCTCGTTTTCCGAATGAGCACGAATGTCGCGCCACAGAGTAACCCCTCACAAAGGCCAATTTCTAAGTTTTTACAGCCGTGCTTTGAAGTATTGCACCTATTATTGTGTGTTTGTATGAAGTTTTGTGTCTGTCAGGCTACCTGCTCTGGTCGCAGATCGAAATTTTTTACAACTTCGAAAAGAAGGAGATTCTCAAAGTCGTCTGTTATTTTCTGTGTTCCGCGATATCTCCGGCAATTGTACATTGATTTCATATATTCTTTTTTTTAATTGTGTTTGGTCCCATATAAATTTTATAAACTTTGCTTGTAGTTTTTGCGTTCGCTTCGATGTATCTTGATAATGTTCAAATACTTCCTGTCACTGTTGTTTAGATAGATAATAGTAAAATACTTTTCTATCGATAGTTGTATGAACCTGAGTTTTTTAAACATCTGGTCATACACGCACGCCGGTTGCGAGTATTACGCACCTGACCTTTCTGAAGAACATCACCAGTAGGTGATTATTCAATTCATCAAAACCTTACTAACAGGGATCACAGCTCATAAGCATCGCATGCGCATCCTATATAAAATCGCCAACATTGAGCAGCCTGTATAATATTAGAGGTATTGAAAGAGACCGTATTGATGACATAACAACTGAATTGATTTGCCTGCGGGCTCTATTTAGCTAACAATCGCTACTACCCGCAGGGCTGTCTAACTCCTAGTCCATAAGAATTTAATAAATAATTTATTTTGGAATTTTACGCCCGAAGGGGGGTGGGGGAACTTTCTAGTTCCCCCACCACCAACTTTCCAGTTCTTCTGGACATAGCATAACCAACCTATAATGTCCCCACTGCTGGGTCACACACCTCACTGTGGGAGGGGCCACGGGCCCAGTGCGGGTTGGTAGATGTCACATGTCTTCGAATTTTTGGTTCTGGGGTATGCCAGTTTCCTCACGATGTTTTGCTTCACCGATTTGAAAGTAGTGGTTATGAAATAAACCACGCAAATTAAAACTTCTGTCAGGGTTCGAACCCGTGAGTCGGGGCCGTTACCACCGGGACACCATTGCTAATGAGAAGTTAGTATTTTTAGAATCACGATTTAATAAAAGTATGTTGTCCTAAAAGCACCGAATGCAAAACAAACAATCTTTATCTCTAATTAGCCGATTATTGTGTTATTACTTTTATCACATAATTTGTTTATTTATCATAATTTGGCTATCAGCGATAGATAAGGCACAAAGTTGCAACGACGATTTTTATCATCTTTACCTATATTAGCGCTCCACCCCTGCTTCATACGTGCCCAATGACGGCATGCCCAATTTCTGTGCTTTATATGAGTTAAATATTAATATAATATATTATACATATAAACCTTCACCTCCAAACGAAGTTCAAAACCGCATCAAAACACAGGCAGACGCGAAGTGACTTCGTTTTCTTTTTTCTTTTCTCTTTGTTTTATACTATGACTGGTAACCGGCCCTTGCTTTGCACGGGTGATATCTATTAGAATGGTGCCATATTGTAAAAATAGCGATTTATTTGCTGTATCTAAACATTCCGGATTAAACGTTCTTCATGTGACTGAAATCCGCATTAAAATCCATTGTGTCATTTAGAAGATCTAGGCCACACAGGACAAATACGAAAATCGACTTCGCTATATTAATTTATAAATATTTATAGATTTACATGCCACGGCCATTAAAACTGGGAAGCCCGACAAGACTTGGGATTATCCAACTTAAAAGATGACAAATAACACACACGAATATGACGTCATCATTCTCCTGTTTTTATCCCAATTTATATGAGGTCGGCACAACATGCCTTTTTCTTCCATATGCCTCTAATAGTCGTCATCTCGGTAGTCACCCCTTTTTAACCGACGAAAAAAAAAACGAAGGAGGTTATGAATTCGACGCGTATATTTTATTTTTGTTTTTTTATGTATGTCCACGCATAACTTTTTACATAGTAGTCCGATTGTGATAATTCTCGAGGGTGGTCCCATATAAATTTGGAAAACAAAACGAACCCTAAGGGTCGGAAAACAGGGGATGATTGATTGTTCACTCATTGATTGTAATGTATAACCACGCATAACTTTGTACAGAGTAGTCCGATTTTGATAATTCTTTTTTGATTGGATAGGGTATACCTTGCCAAGTATTATTAGTACATTAAAGCCACAAAAAATTACAAAATAAAAACTTTTTAATAAAAAGTTAAACCGCCGAAAAAAACAGAAAAGCAAAAAATAATAGACCTTAAAATTTTGAGTCGGCGCTGAAAAACCATGCTCCATGACGACCGATTTCCACATAACTTTTCAGTCACCGGAGCCTCTGTCATACTTCCTCTGTATATATTTTTTGCCTCAGAACTCCGTCATTAATAAATCGATTTTAAAAATCTTCTTTGTTTTAGAAAGGTCAATAATACGTGTTTTTTTTTCACTTAATTCATGTCGGTGATATTATAATAATTTCCTGTCACTGTTATTTATTTAGCATGTGAAGGTTTACGAATTTATGTGGGGTACCTACCACAACTAAACGTGGAAAATAAAAAGTTTATTTAAAAAAAAAAAAAGAAACAACCCACTTCCAAAAATAAAACCCTACAAAGTGAAAAATATGTATAACTTCAGAAGTCGGAGGCAAAAAAATTAAAATACAAAACCCAAAAACCACGACTTCTGAAGCTAACATTATTTGGAAATCGGTTGTTTTTTTTATATATTCTATCCTTTCACGCAACACCACAAATCCCTCTTCATCTCAGACCAATATGAGGCTAACGGGACGGGAATGTTTGCCAGCCCTAGTGCTCAACAGACCGTGCAACACTAGTTGTGATGAGTATGACATTGCGTCCGTCGTAAACACAGCGTGTTTACTATTGAGTGTGTACGTGACAGGAGATTTATCTGTTCCAACAGCCTGCCATAATATTCCTTTTAACGTAGGAGAATCTATTTCAGACAGCTTTTGCGTCAGAAACTTTTTTTTAAAATAATATTGGCTTTTGCCAGCGGCTTTGCCCGCGTATTATAGATTAACCTGTCTCTTGAATAACTGGCCATTGATGAAAGTCGCATTCAAATCCGTTTCGTAGTTTAAAAGATCGAAGGGTACAGATCCGGGAAGCGAGGTTGTTTTATACAATGTAAAGATAATAAAAATAAATAAACGTAATGGTTCGGATATTAAAACGTGCAACAAAAGATAATGGATTTAGAATATAGATAATCTGAAAATGAAAGAACACATGTAGTCTATCTAGACAACTTGCACAGTCCAGAATCCACAATTGCACATGTGAGTGCACAATCATCGGCCTGCCTTCAGACCAATTAACACGCAGCCGCCGGGGAATTAGGGCATCAGTTTGGTTGGAGTTCCTGCCAGGGTCGCGAGATTTGTTCGTAAGAGTTACCGTGGCCCTGGCATAGGCAACTGAAGGAACAAGGGTGGGTTTTAGTCATTAAAAAACTGACCCGCCCTTTCGCTTCACCCATAGCGGAAGACGTCGTTTGGCGATTTCCCACCCACAAAAAAAAAGGATGGTTGGATTTATCGGCGCAGTACGTCTTATTCCATCCACCTCCCTATTATCCGCCATCTCAGAAAGCATAGCAATACTAACTTCAATAAAAGTAATATTTTTACCTGGAAACACTGCAACAGCCTGAGCTGCGATCCTGCGAACCTCATCAGCCGTTCGAATATGTCAAGCTCGGACAGTTCTGCCCCCAGGATGCACAGACGCTTTTCCTGCAGCATCTGTAACAAAAACAAGACAAATTAAAATATGTGTGATACACTTGAACGCTGAAGAAACATACGAGGAGGAAACTGGTTAGTCCTTAATTCATATCACTGTTCTTCTCTATAGGAACTACGTCGTGCAATGGCTAAATAGCTTCATTTTTCTGACTGAACAAGTCATCTTCGAAGCTTCAAAAGTGCCTATAACTGGTTTAATTGAAATAAAAGCATTCAGTTTAATCAAAACCTCAAACACATGTGACATTCATCCATTAACCAACCCGCATTAGCCCCGAGTTGGATGACATACGGCCCACTCACTCACAGATTGTGACTCCCGAATGCCCGCAGGCAGTGGACACATTATAGACCGAATATGTGATGATAGAATCAGCGTAACCATGAACTTGGCTGGTCGTTTTCTGAAGAGAAAGGATGATTAGACGCATAGTTATTACTTCCCAAAGACTGAGCGTAAACTTCTAAATCTGAGAACCGATTTCCAAGCTCGTTAAAAAAAAAACGTGATTGACCTCCAGAGAATCCGTCCATTAATTAGCACTGATTGTATTTTAATTGTTATTCGTTGGCTTAAAGAAATAAAAGTTCATTAATCAGAGGAAATCCCAAGAGAGTACTAGCCATAATATACTTTGTTACTACGCATTCTTTGTTCGCAGCAACAACAAAACAAATAATATCAACAAAGTAAAGCTGGAACCCCGTTGCCGACAGACTCGTCCTATAACGCGCAATAAAAGCAATGTCTTATGTCAACGAACGCGTTTCTGAACACAAACATTGTAAAAACTGCTATATATTCTGTACTCATTCATTAGTTCTCTATGGCAGAAGCGCGAAGCGGGAATGAAAAGTAGGTTTTATCATTACTAGGAAAGCCTCTAGCAGTGTTTAGCTTAGCATCGGGAAAGCAGATGGCGAAACATACCTTTGTTCTCAAAATATGATATTTTGTACTGAACACCTTATTTTGGGAACGAAAGAATGGCCAATTGATCACCACAAGATGCTCTTGTAGTGGGCAATTGTCATTTATAACAGACCACCGCCAGATTGGCAGCGAAACAATTTATTTTGAAGGTGATTTACTCAGGCCTCTTAAATGCTTAGTAGCTTAATCCCAAATGACAGCATTGATGATAGACTTAAGTGAGCTCCCTTTAGTTCATCAAACAAATACTTTTTCTTTTCCTCCGCTAATCATTTCTCACTTGCCCCTCTCATTACAAGACAATGTCGTCGATAAGCGCTGGACAACAAGCTCCATACATTGTAGTACTTTGTGGTTCCATACATTGAGCAAAGTGTTTTTATTAGTCCATACGTTTTAACGGATACCGCCTCACCTGCGAGTGCAGTAGGCACTTTGTTGGCTTCGTTTTTGTCTTGCTTTCGTTCGATGAGCTGTTTAGTTCCGTTATTGCTGTGAATAAGAGCAGCTACAATATAGTCTCTACAAACATTGTAACTGGCTGGTCAATGCCATTATGAGTAACCCCAATTGAGGCTGTTTTATCTTTATTTATTTCTCATAGCGTGGTCGTGCTTTTAACCATGTATCGATTTGCCTTGAACTTGATCAAGAGAAAACGCATGAAGTTACCATCGCATCAGCCATTCTTGCTTGAATTGCACTTCGGAATTTTGGGGCACCAGGTCTTAAGAATTATATCCACGTGGATATTAATCATAATCAATTGTGTTAATAAATAAGACTTCTGACTACGTAAGTAGCAATTCAGTTTACAATAGCTTGACTTTGTGCTGTCCAGTAGTCCTTGTCCGCGGAAGCGAGGGAACACCACGTCCAGCGACCAAGTGTTCCATGACGAGGAGCAGATAACAATTCGGTACGCGCACCACGAACGTTGACGTTGCAATTCCAGTTACTGTACCCTCGGCGTGTACCTTGTCTTCTGGCGCACGTACTCCACGATGTCATGGTGGAGATGTACACCGGAGTGTTCAGGTTACATTGCTGTTTATTTAATCATCAGTTGCAATTACGTCCGTATCCCTCGCAAACGTTACATGAAGTTTATTGTGGAGGAGATCCAAGCTAGATTGTACGTATTGTATATTTTGTAACTCTTGTTTGCCAACAAATTATGAAGAGCAACGCTTCCCTTCTGCCACTTAGTTCATTCATATACTTTGTAAGTAATCGTCACAATCAGGGCGTTATAGGTCAGAACGAACTAAAATGTAAGCTTGCGGATCATTTGTGCGAATTTGTGTGATTTCCTTCTCGTATACAATGTGGACAAAAATGAGGGCCTTCTCGGAAGTCTTTAAAAACAAAGTAAGTTTAAAGCTGCAGATTATGTTGCTTTACTGGCTACGTTGTAAATTGGTTATTGAGTTAGTCATTGTATTTGATGTGGAGCTCTGGTTCTTAAGCGGTTTTGAGGCTGATATTGTTGCAGCTTATTCTTGTACCGTGAGGTATCCTGGGTTCATCAGATTATACTAAGTTTTAAAGCTCGTCTTGAGGACTTTAAGCAAACGATTATTGTTTACGATGATATTGTTTCCAGATTGCACGGTGGCCTTAATCATGTCTGTGCAACCTGGCAATATTGTAGTTTTTATTAAAACACACACAACCACATTGACATCATATTCTGTGCAGTTAAAATCATGACGCTAAGAATTTTTAAGAATCATTAGCCTTTTTTGTTGTTGGCAGGCTCATTCGCTATCGATGCTATAAAATACTACATTATAGCGATCTAACCTGATGCACTAACAAGCTGTATTCGATTCTTTAATGAAACCTCATTTGTATTAAACTTGATTGATAATCAAAAATAAGTCATTTACTATACGAAGGTGTATAGGTGCGCAATTAAATTAAGTAATCAAATTGATTATAATGATCTAAATAATATGTAGTCCAACTTTGTACACACATGACGCTATCCGTTGTTTTTTGATTACAATAGTTTTTGTCACGTTCGCCGCCTTAAGAGGTAAGCAGAAGTCCTAGTGATGTGTGTTATGGCGTTGACCGTATTATAGGGAGGTTTGATATGAAGAGTTAGGCAGAAGAGTACTACAATACACCCACTAGTTATGTTTGAATCCCATGTAATAGAGGGGCGAGTCTACTGCAATTAACCGAGCAAAAATCCAGACTTCCGGCTGTTACTGAGAAATTCCAGATGGAAAATTCCATTAACAATTTGCGCGACCGGGGAATAGAACTCAAGGCTTTATGCTTAGCAGTAACGCTTGCGACTACTAGACCAACGAGGTAGTCAGATAGATAATAGTAATAAAAAAACATTGCAACAATGAATATAAAATACTTGATCAAGTTGCATCAACACTTGACAATGAGTACGCACAAAATCGATTCATTGCAACATATCAAATTAGATTGTCAATATCCGATATTAATTATTAGGGTCATTACTCATCAATGAATGGTCGACTTTGACCCTCGGCTAGAAAACTAGTACATCACAGGTTACATGAATGTTTACATACAATGGACAAAGACGGGCGTCAGTCATTCAAAAGAAGGTTTCGTCACAGAATAATTATGTTGATTCAGTTTTGCTACGACAATAGTTACATTACGTCATATATGAGCAGTGTAGGTCGTAGGTTTGAACCCAGTTAGACACTTTGTGTAAATTATTTCATTACCACTGCTCACAAAACAATGAAGGAAAATATCGTGAGGAAACCGGCATGCCCTAGAACCTTATATTCGAAGATGTGTGACATCTACCAACATGCACTGGGTCCGCGTGGCGTATTACGGCCCACTCTCTCCTCTTGTTGAGAGGAGGTCTGTGTCATATATGTGATGAAGTCATACATGGCATATAAGTTATAGTTGACTGGCCTGTTAGTCTAGTGGTTAGTGACCCTGACTGCTAAGACTGAGGTCGTGGGTTCGATTCCCACCCAGGACAAATGTTTGTGTGATGAGCACGAACATTTGTTCTGTGTCTGGATGTGATTTATCTATAATATGTATGTATTTAGAAATATATAAGTACATTTATCAGTTGTCTGGTTGCCATAGTACAGGCTCTGCCTAGTTTGGGATCAGATAACGGTGTGTTGGTTGTCCTAAGATATTTATTTATTTATTTTATTTATAGGAAAAGATTGTCACGCAGAGAGGAGTGAAGCGTGTTACACACTTGATCAGGTCGCCGGCGACATGATTCGGCACAGCCGGGTAGCAAAATATAATATATTCGATTTTGCCGGCCGGTTGAAGGCTCCAGCATACCGGCGCGAGGCGACTCTCGTTGATCTATGGCCCTGACTCATACTTTGCGGTAGAGAGGATAGATCATCGCGCAAAGATCTACAAAGCTAATCTTTTCCAAACCTCATCATCACCATCTGCCTTTTCCCAACAATTTTAAGGTCAGCTTTCATTCTAACTGGATACAGCTAAATGCCAGTATTTTATATAGAGCGATTGGCTATCTGTCGAAGGACTGATGGCCGGTGAAGCAGATGAGTCCTGGAGTGCACACCGCTTATCGGCAAGCTTAGTGTGAGACGCCCCCAGCTAGATGGACCGATGACCTTTAGAAAGTGGCTGGGATATACTGGATGAGAAAAGGTGGAGGACAGGGTGTTGTGGTACAACCTGAGAGGCCTATGTCTAGCAATGGATTGTGATTGACTGAGTTGATTGATCGATTGCCTATAAGACCTCCACAATCCAGTTACTGGGTAACATGAAATCCCTTGGCAAGACTGGTTGTCAAACTTTCAGGCTTCTGACTCTTCTTCAGATCTTCTATACCCAATTGTGCCACATAACAGCCAGGGCACCGCACATGGAATCATATAGGAAACATCTGGAGCAAGATTTATCCTGTTGCCAAGGAAACTTTTCCATCTGAACTGATTGCACTTTAATGAGCTCAGTTCTCTGTGCACGAGTAGTTCCTTAGTACTTTGATAAGTGAACAATAACGATATTAGGTTCGCTCCAAACTTCATACGAAGATCTAGCCTGATACTCTGACTGACCTGACTGACTGGCCTGTTAGTCTAGTGGTTAGTGACCCTGACTGCTAAGACTGAGTTCGTGGGTTCGATTCCCACCCAGGACAAATGTTTGTGTGATGAGCACAATCATTTGTTCTATGTCTGGGTGTAATTTATCTATAATATGTATGTATTTAGAAATATATAAGTATATTCATCAGATCTCTGGTTACCATAGTACAGGCTCTGCCTAGTTTGAGATCAGATAACGGTGTGTTGGTTGTCCTAAGATATTATTATTATTATCTAAGTATGCTGAATAATTCTAATGCGGCTCTTTCTCTATTCTATTCTATGCGGCTCAGACCCGCTACCAACTTGACTGCTAATATTTCTAGCACAGCCAGCTTTTGCCCGCGGCTTCGCCCGCGTGGATGTCAGACATTTTGTTGCGTTAGTTTCCAACCATATGCCTAAATAATAAACTGAAAACCACGGACTTTCTACATAACTTCATACCCTTTTTCAGCTCTTCGGGAGTAGAAAGATCGAAAACGAAACGCATAAATTAATTTTTAATCGTCAGCCTAAACAAAAAATTTGAAGAACCTAGCTTCAAAACTGACGGACTTTCATACAAACTTCCACCCTCTATTTCACCCTTTTACGCGGGAGAGTTTGCTAACATACTTTCATAATAGAGGTACTACTCGTAATCTACCTCTATGCCAAATTTCAGCTCAGTAAGACCAGTCGTTTTTGAGATTTCGTGATTAATCAGTGAGTGAATGTATGAATGAGTGACCTTTCGCTTTTATATAGGTACATAGATAAATCAAAATCAACTCCATTTATTCAAATTAGGCTGAGGATCAGCACTTTTCGAACGTCAGAATTACAAAAGATAGTCCCCCAAAACGCCCACCCGTCGCGCACTTCCTAGTGAAAGCACTAGGAAGTGCGCGACGGGTGGGCGTTTGGGCGAGCTGGGAAGAAGAAGTGGCCAACAAACTCCCCAGCAGCACAGCTGTCTGTCCAGTTAGAAGAACTTGATTCTATACAATGGTATATAGTAAAACATTAAGAGACACAAAACATTAAATAAAATTGTTTGCTATTATAAGTCGATGCGAGAGAAAAAAAGGTGTTTTATAGCAGGCACAAAAGTCTGATTCATAAAGTGTGGTCATTTGAATCGTATTCAAATCAACTTACAACAAATTGATAGGTTTGGCCCACTTGTGAATCGTGTTACTGGTTGCTACGCTACTGATAAACAGACACGCACATCATAAACAATATTAGATTACTTACTGACGTTCGTATCACTGAATTGACATCTCATGAAATGCATATACATCGATCTACCTAGCCTGTTCCCAACTGTTTTAGGGTTGGCGTCCAGTCTAACCGGATGCAACTGAATATCAGAATTTTACATGGAGTGATTGCCTATATCATCTCCACGACCTAGTTACCGCATTGTAAACCTGAGGGGTAATTGCGTGTAGTACACTATCAGTAGGAATCGGTTTCATTTTGACAATTCAACAACAGTCATGGCGTTGTTTATGTTGCTGAGCTAACAATTTTTTCGAACATAATATGAAAGAATGGATGGCAAATAAGCTTCAAAATGAATCCAATTCTGATTAATAGAGTGTTACGCAATTAGGGTGCTGGTTGTCAGACTTTTGGGCGTCTGACTATCCGTAGCCACCATCAAATATTTACGAATGACACTCGGAATAAACGGCATAAAGTACTTTCCGGGGTACGGAAGGATCTCAGCAAGTGATGGATGGTTACCCATCCACGGACCCACCGCGGCAAGCGTAGCTTAACTTTCAATCGACATTCGATGTAACCCCCAGCAATGATCTCTTGAAATGCATATCATTGATCTAAATTGAAGTCGGCAACACTGCAATGACATATATGACAAATCTTGGTACGAGTCTGCACCTTGACCTTAGAGGCGAAAAATCAATACACACATTGTGAGAAGACCTTCCAATTGACTTCGCATCTTTGTAATTTTAATCAATTGAAGGAGTTGGGGCTTCGATGTAATAGGATATGAAATCATGTGATGGTGGGATTGAGTCATTGGAATTATTTATTTATGACGGCTCGGAACTTCAGGCTAGGGACGGCCAGTCTCTGCGCAGTATCAAATTTAAGCTTCAACGGGGGTGAAGGGGGAGGTCCTGCGCAGATCAGAGACGCCATTAAGTTTGAAGGCTCCGAACAGGCGCGAGAACAATTCATACGAAAACTTCATGGATATTGATCCACTAGAGTCGCATCGCGCCTGTCTGAGGGAGCCTTGAATCGGACTATACCAGGACAGAGACACAGACACACTAGCACAAACGCGCGACATAAGCGTCATCTTCATAATTTCAACCATAAGACGTCCACTGTTAAATATAGGCCTCCCCAAGGGGTGTCTGCCATAATCACCACGCTTAGCAGACGGCTTAGCGATAGCAATATAGCGGTGAAATACATAGAGAACGCTGCTGCCCATTCTCAAGTCCCTTAGTCGCCATCTACAACATAACACGTGAAGAAATGGGAAGTAAGCGTACCTAACGTAAATTCAAACGATTTTTCTACAAGCAAAATAAACGAACACCCATATTATGTGCGAAACGAGTATTTTCTTTCAATGTTAATATCGTCCGAATTTACTTTACCTTTACTCCTAGGACTTCTAATTGTCCTTGCTCATTTCTATTTGCTTGTAATGATTCCCTTCAAGCCCCCGCTTATTCTCCCCGATTAATTTCCACTTAAGTATCTATCTTTGAGTTTGCAAAATGTGAACGGGCACGAGGCATCACCAACGGACTGTAAACGAATATCGTCTTACGGTGAAATCTGAGTTTCCTTTGCGAGCAAGAATAAAGACATTACTTGTGCACTCTCCAATGGACAAAATCAAATCATACATCACTACATAGTATAAAACAAAGTCGCTTCCCTCTGTCTGTCCCTATGTATATTTAGATCTTTAAAACTACGCAACGGATTATTTAATAGATAGAGTGATTCAAGAGGAAGGTTTATATGTATAATATACAGGCGAAGCCGCTGTCAAAAGCTAGTCTATACTATTGTATTATTAAAATTATAAATGCGAAAGTAACTCTGTCCGTCTGTTACGCTTTCACGCCTAAACCACTGAATCGATTTTGATGAGATTCGGTACAAAGATAGATTAGACCTACAGAAAGGACATAGCCTACTTTTATTCCACGACTTCGTCTGCATCCGCGATAACCGAAATTTATGCGGACGATGTCGCGGGCAAAAGCTAGTAATGATATAAATATGGCTAGTAAGGGCTACTGAGATGACGACTGATAGAGAAGTTATAATCATCTGTCTAGCCTTTTACCAATGACATTGGTGATCTGGATAGACTGGATACAGACGTGTCCAGTCTATCCAGATACAACTGAATAACACTATTCAACATGGAGCTACTGCCCGCCACAACCCAGTTACTGAATTCACGGTACCCTTTGGTAAGACTGGTTATCAGACTGGGCTTCAAACGAATATCAAAGTTCCACGAATGACGAGAGCCGGGACCAACGGTTAACGTGTTTTTTTTTTATTTCATCCACATCAGCCGTCCAGCTAATTTGGATGTTAAGATGACTGGATGTTTGGTCATCCAAACATACAAACTTTCACAGTATAAAGTTGGATTAAAAGGAAGGTTGGGTTGGATTAAGTTGGTTTTAATTGTTGTTACTATTTTTATTGCATGTCCTAGATTAAGTTTATTTACACTAGTTACCGGATTATTAATTTAACTTATTGTGGAAGAGCGGAGCCTCCTAACACAGGCGTATCTTGCCTAAAAGGAGGCTTCAATCACATATTGTAACTACCAAAACCTGTAAGCAAATAAACGTTTTTTTTTTATTTTTTTATACTGAAACTCAATTACATCAACATTAGGCCTTCACAGCTATGTAATAAAAACTTCACGACTGTCATAATATTTTTTATTCTTGAAAGATAACTCGGTTTTTGCAGTATTTCGTCATACTTAGATATAATGTGTTTATTCCTATAACGATAAACATTACATTGTTACCTCATTGGTCTAGTGGTTGCAAACCAGGGATGTTAGGGAGCTCCGTAACCGAAACTATCGGATATCCGATATAAAATTTTATCCGTAACCGAATCCGAAATAAAAGTTTCGGATAATATCGGATAGGGGCGGAGCCTAATTGAGAGACGTTATGACGAGTTGTTTTGATCGGCCGGGAGCAGCCGACACACAAGCCGCATGCATTGTTTGTTTTCTTCTGTTGTTGTCTTATCATACTCGTAACTAACTAACTTGTGATATTTTAAATTGCTGTTATCATTACTCACAGTCTGATTGTAATTCCTACCAAATGGTGACATATAAATAAAACCATTTTATTAGCTATTTGTATTTTACTTTTGAAATTCCTTAAAAAATAATATCCATAACCGAAATTATCCGAAACTAACGGATAATCCGAAATAATTTCATATCCGTATCCGGTATAATAATCATTCCTACATCCGTAACCAATCCGTATCCGAAATTTCATATCCATAACATCCCTATTACAAACGATAATTCTGAACATGAGGTCCGGGGGGGGTTGATTCCCGGGCTAGAAAAAAACCCGTTTTTGGGTTTTTCCATCTGGAATTTCTCAATACGGAATTTGGATTTGTGCCCGGTCGATGGCAATAGGCTCCTGTATCATCGCAGACACAACTTTATTCCTTAAAGCATAAGGGTGAAAAGTGATCCACCGCTAACAGCGTGGCAAATATTTCACGTTTGTACGTGGGACTTAAACATAACTGCGAAATGTGGAGATATTACTATAAGAACACCTCTACCCACCCCTTCGAGGAAACGGTGTGATAAGGAAAATACAACAATAACAGATAAAGGATGATATTAAAGTAATTACTCCGCAGACAATACCTAATTAAAGCGTTTAAACTGCGGCTCTAACATAATAACATAAGTGTTTGCATTATAAATTGTAGTGCAAATGTGCAAATCTATACTAATATTATAAAGCCGAAGAGTTTGTTTGTTTTGGTGAACGCTATGATCTCAGGAACTACTGAATTCGAATACAAAATTTCTTTTAGTGTTGCTTAGTCCATGTATCGAGGAAGGCTGGCTATATAACATCACGATACGACCAATAGCAGCGGAGCAGGAATGAAAAATGTTGCAAAAACGGGGAAAATTTAACATGATACTAAACGCGGACGAAGTCGCGGGCAGAAGATAGTACTGAATAATTGTAGTATGCAATGAATATATTAATTCACTTAAGACTTCAACATACTAAGACTTGTTATTGTTTTCCTATGTTGCAACTACATATTACTATATGTCATGCATGATTGTACAGATTTACGTTGACACTGTGTATACGTAATGGCTGTAACATAACAATGTACATGTACATTCAGGGAACTTGATTATTGAGCCGTTTGAATTCAAATATTTATTGCATATCTCATGTGTCTAAAAGTTAACATGGACCCTATTGGGCACAACAATTTAATACAATTTTAATAGCAGCATGCTTTAAAATCAGGTCTACATACGTACCTCATCATTTAAAAATAGAATATAATTCAGCTATCATAAAAAAACGAATGAATTTAAATTAAAATAAATTATCACATTTTAGTGATGTACGATATTTAAAAAAAGAATAGGTAAATAATATTTGAATACCTATAGCGGGTACCCTCGAACTTTTACCATACATTGACAGATAGTCTGCTAAACAATCTGTCTCCCTGGTAATTCCAGTTAGTCTCAAGAACCACAGTCCACTACAACGAGTGACCCTGGTAAAACAATACTATAATCAGCGCGCTCGCTCGGTTTTCTGTGCAACATGGCAATCGATTTTCACCGCGTTCTCGCGAGAATTATAATTGGATCTGATTTAGTTTTAAATTGACCGTATCGGACGTGTTGATCGTATAGTTTTGTTTTTAATTAATATTGTGGACTGCCTCGTTGGTCTAGTGGTAGCAAGTGCTACTGCTGAGCATGAGGTCCTGGGTTCGATTCCCAGGTCGGGCAAAGTGTTATTATTGGGTTTTTCCATCTGGAATTTCTCAGTAGCAGCCCGGAGTATGGATTAGTGCCCGGTGGATGGCATTAGGCTCGCCCCCTATTACAGGGTACTTAAGGTAAATGCTTCAACCAGTCCGCGAAATTCAAATTTTCTTACGTTTTTTGCAATTTGCAGGCCAGTGCTAGGTTGTATGTTGATTCAAATATTATTCGCGCCTGTAAGACATATGTAGTTACAGCATTAAAATCATCAATATAACGCTCAAGTTCATAAAGCTGAAGGAATTACTTTTTCTGTTTTTTTTTTTGTTCCTAAGCCTTTATGAGCTTGGAGGGTTGTATTGGCGATTTTTATGATTATAATTCTGTAACTACACATGTCTTACTTAATATTTTAATCAACATACAACCTAGCACTGGCCTGCAAATTCCAAAAAACCCAAGAAATTTTGAATTTCGCGGGCTGGTTGGAGCATTCACCTTAAACATAACAGTCGAAATGTGGGTGCACTATAGGTACTCTCTGCCTAACTGTTAGGGGAAACAAGGCGTGATGTTATGTAATATGAAGTATAGACGATATTGATACTTCATTTCTAATAACGATCCACTTCCTCGTCGGCTGTGGAACAGCTGCATTAGTCTTGCATTATTTACTTTTTCAGAAGTAAATATTATTACGGTTTCTCTTTGTATTCTTAGCTCAAAGCTCAACAAAATCTGGACCTTTTCAAAATATGAAAATTCTTTACCAAATGCCGGATATTAGGGAAGAAATGTATTCATTATGTTTTTCAGTAGCTACGAGTAGAAGCGATGGAAGGACTGGATAAAAATAGCTAGAAAGGGGGACTACCAAGGGACTTAAAGATAAGTATGGAAGAAAAAGACAAATAAACTGTACTGTACTGTGCCTTTTCCCTACTTTTCTAAAATCAATAGAGAAGGTTGACTGGTAGAAAATGCCTATGGCATTAAGTCCGCCTCTGTACATTTATGTGCTTGAAGTATTAAATAAATGAATAATTTTCCAAAGAAACACAAAGTCCGGACGGGTACCAAAGAGCCGGCCGGATGGTAAGTTGACCATAACCGCAGTACAGCCCGCAAGTTAACCTTTCCCGTCAGTAAATAAGGTAAGGGCTGTTTTGTTCAAACAGACGTTTGTTCTGTTGTTTGTCTTCAGCAGCAAGGCTTTGAAACTAACCTCAAGTTGTGTGGACCGACCTTGAGCTCGATGGTTTTAATTAAAATGTTTTTATGTTGTAAATGACAAGGAAGAAATCTGCTATACTTGTACGGTTGCATGTTAGAAGCAAAATAATGTTTCAATTTTGGATTTTTATATGATTCGTGATTTCATAGTAACAGCCCGGAATCTGCACGGAATCGGCATAGCGTCTATGCCCGTTTGATGGCAAAAGGCTACAAAACACATTCTTTACAACTTAATTAAGCAGCCGAAATCGTAAAACATGCAGTTAAATGCGAATGTTCCTATAAAAACGTCTGTCAGTCACGAAATAGCGTAGTGTTTAATATTGCTGTAAAAAATTATGTTTAATATACCTTTATTGTACTAGCCATCTGCCCCTGTTTTATGCGGTTTTTATTTACTTTTAATTGATACAATATCGATTTTCTTTATTATAAACTTAAGGGGGAAGAGCAGTGTTAGCCCAGTGTAATGGCCGCGACTTACGATTTGTAAGGTCACAGGTTCGCACCCAGATATACGAGTAACTTTGTCGACTTATACAGAAAAGCTTAACAAAAAAAAAACAGAATGAAGGATGCAAGAACGATCAAAGCGACCTCAATCACCTTTGCATCTCACCTTGAATGGGATATGTCGTATGTTGACAATGCGTAGAGAGAGATCCAACTGTGTCGATTTATATAAAGAAGATATATATAAGATAGAGAGTAGGATGTAACTGATGCAAGAGTGAGCAAAGCAAGCTCGATAATGGCACCCTGCATACGGTCGGTATTTTCAGAAATAACGAGTCCGGTACTTTGTTAGCTAATGCACCAAAGCTATTTTGCGAACATTTTAGGATTTCGTCTCGAATAGCTTAAGTTCTCTATTATTGTAGATACATAATAGGCGTTTTCATATATTACGTTATATTTTGGAAAGGTGCAAGTGTACAAGCTAAAATCTTTCTGAGATATGAAGAGATAATGTATTAGTTCTCTGCAAACAAAAGTTTGCAAAAGCAAGTAATAATGATAGTGGATAATGATAATGCCACTAATATACGTCACATGTGAGATTTTATGCAGAGATTGCACACAGATAATATAACAATAACTGATGACGTACATAATATGAAGCAAAACTCGTCAATACACAAACGCCATGCAAATATTAATGTGACATGTCAGGATATGATTACCTTGAAAGCAACAGTCTTTAAATCTTAGGTGAAAAACTGAATTGAAAAAGCAGCCTGCAGCTATTTCGGACTCTAAGATAATCGTCTTCAGGTCTTTGGAGTACGACATTAAGAGTAACGAACCAAGCTATGAACATTTTGATACAATCGTTTTTAATCATAATTTCTCCCGTCCTTATCCGAATTTGCTTCCATATTTCTTTATAAAAGCTTCCGCAGATAGGCGCGACGCGATTGTGGTAAAACAATTTCCATAAGGTTTTCATAGAACCTAGTTTACTAGAGCGCCTGTATACCGGGAGCCATTAGTCGTCTCGGTAGTCACTCCCTTTCTAGCTATATAATTTTTCACACAGTCCAATACAATACTGTTTATTTATTTTAGCAAAAGAGCGTAACCATATAACGCTCCTAACTGACAGAACAAAGCTGATCCCTGCCCTACCTAAATAAAGCATAAAAACTCACAGAATCAGTCCACAGCACATGCTTTTATGTATGATAGTGTATTAATAGTTCAGCACTAAATAAAGATGTTTGGCTACAAGGTCGCTGCTCGCCACACCGAGGCGCTTGTACGCCAAGCCAAGTTTCTCTACGTAACATTTGATTTATTTCAGTAATCGTCCAATTCCGCCCGTGAACACGCTCAAGATTCTGAAGAAATAATAGAGAATATAGTACAAAAAAATTAGAAGCCACACACTCAAACCATTTATAGGAATTAAACCATTTACAAAAAGTTGAAGCTAGTTTACCGTTCCGAATAAAGATCTCTTTGGAGAAGAACAGGTAAGAATCTCCACAGACACTCTTTTTAATAAAGATATAAGGCTTTACGTCTACACGAGGCGAAAACATCTATAAGTATTTGATCTTGAGCAAGGTGAGTGCTCCGCGAAATTCAATTTTACCGGAGTGTTTGCAAACAAGATAAAACAAAGATTACATGGAAAAAAAAAATACAGGGAGACGCTACGTTAATCTGTAGACGTATTTCGGATCATAGAGCTTAACAAAGATCAACAGTACTTTTTTCATAGCTTTGCTCTAACACCCCAGTACTTTGCAAGCATAGCATAATCCACTACACGAGCCCGGTGTGTGGGGGTTGAAGGTAATCTTTGATTTGTTTGGTCCTAGGACAATTTCCTCACAAGATTCTCCTTCACTGTTTTGAGAGCAGTGGTGTTGTGGTGTTGGTGGGTTAAAATACCTACATAAAGAGCCAGCCTGGGTTTGATCCCCACCTACGAAATGTGGGTCGATGCCGATGCCACTGGGCTACCACTCCCATATTACTTGTAAGCTTCTGTCTTCTAGTCTTCGCCAAGTTAGTTAGAGACCAGACAACAATGCGTGATTTGTGGTTTAGAGTGGGAAACCATTGATATTCTATCATTGGCTACCTCACGACAAGTCGGCCCATCCATTCCGTGCAAGGTATTCACTTGTAATGAAACAAACAGCTAGTTTCGATTGTGTGATCATCTGGCGCCAATAAACATTGAAATATATGGCATTCTTGGCATGCTAAATGCTACATCAGTCAAACAAGCTCTAACACCCACGTCACTATTGATTCTAGGCTTGTATTCTAGAAAGCAGAATTTTGTTGATGTTATTTTTTTACTGGCACATAAGTTTGGAATCTTTATAACCAGATTTATATTGAATGTTATAAAGATACACCTGTATACCAGTATTATACACAAAGCAACAGCCAATCTGGAGCAGTGGTGGCTCAGTGATCGTGGTGACCGTGAGTTTCGAGTTGTAGGGTCGAAGTTCATCCCCAGACAGGCGCTAAACTTTGTGTCAATTATTTCATCACCACTTCTCTCAAAACGGTGAAGCAAAGTAGTCGTAAGGAAGCTGGCATGTCCTAGAACCAAAAAATCGCAGACATATGACATCTATTTTTTTTCTCGCAACCGGCGTGTGTGTATGACCAATTGTATGAACCTAAACGAGGCAAAAGAAGTGTGTAGAGATCGTAGCAGGTGGCGTTCCGTGGTTTCTGCCTACCCCCATGGGAAAAAGGCGTGATTCTATGTATGTATGTATGTATATGACATCTAAGAATCCGCACTAGGGCCGCGTGGTGGATTACGGCTCATTTCCTATCTATTCATTCGTGGAGGACTGGGTTCCAGCAGTGGGAACGTTACAGGCTGATTATGACTACCTATCTGACCTCTACAAACCGAACAAGACGAAATATTGTAAGAATCACTTTATTTCTGCATTCAAATAGTTATTGGTACCTATCATAAATAATTGTTCATTGCTTTACAAACAGGAAGCTCTGTTGATTGTGTATCATAGTCTAGCATGTGATGATAAGTTTCACAATGGCTCCAATTCTAATCAAGTGGTAAGGACAAATTGGTTTTAATAATTCGCCTGCACTGTCCCACTGGTGAGCAAAGACCTCCCGCATATGCTCCCAGGCATTCTTGTCTTCTACCAGGGTCGCGGATATTTTCGAGAGTTACCGTGTCTTTGGCACAAGCAACTGAAGGAACACGGGTGGGTTTTAGGCAGTAAAAGTCTGAGATGCCCTCCCGCTCCGCCCAGAGCGAAAGTGGCGTCATATGATTATTTACTGGCCTGTTAATCTAGTGGTTAGTGACCCCGACTGCAAAGACTGAGGTCGTGGGTTCGATTCCCACCCAGGACAAATCTTGTGTGTGATGAACACAATCATTTGTTCTGTGTCTGGGTGTAATTTATCTATAATATGTATGTATTTAGAAACATATAAGTATATTTATCAGTTGTCTGGTTACCATAGTACAGGCTCTGCCTAGTTTGGGATCAGATAACAGTGTGTTGGTTGTCCTAAGATATTTATTTTATTTATTTATTTATTTACTACCCAGAAAAAAAGGCATTCTTTTCTAGAGCCATCTCGATCCGAATGTTACGACAATATTCTCATAGAGTAATACAGATCTGCTAACGATATCAACAGTATTTTCTATCTATCCCTAGTCCAAACCTTATAATATTAAGTCCGCCTCTGTATATTAATAAATAAAATTAATAATTCCTACGACCAAAATATCATAATAATTTTAGTGGCACCATTCCGAGAGCCTGACCGGATTCTTTTGAAACAATACACGTATCATTCGTGAAGCTCGTATTACAATTACGCTAAAATCAAGTAATGGGCATGGCAGATGCCGTGGGAAAGGTCGACAATTTCACTTTCATTCTCTGAATTACTAGTAACATCATCGTGTGAAAGTGAATGGAACTTCCAAGCAATTATTAATAGTATATTGTATATTAATACGTTAAACAAAAACTTTGTATCCTTTTTTACGAAAATTACGCGGACGGACGATTATGAAATTTGGGACGATTAATGTTTACATGGAGACGGAGTGCAAAAAGCTAATATTTTTATAATAATGCTTTATACATTTAATCAGTTATTAATGAATTATGGTCAAATTAGGTATTTAGTCTGATTTATTCTCGAGTAGAATTTCTGTGGCCACAGAAATTCTAACCAAATAAACGAATAAAAAACAATACACTATTTCTGTGCACATTTTCTGTCAGTATCCTAAAACGTAAACAAGGAAGTAGGTAAGATAAGACAGAAAATAAAACAATAATTTTAATTGTAATCATATCATAAAGCAAACATTTCAGGATTATCCTAAGATAAAAAGCCATAAACATAAAGAAACGGAACAAGAAGAAAAATAAACAAGAACACACCTCCGTGTGGACGTAACACAAATCCTCACCTCGAAAGAAAATTGTCAGAATATTATCCGACTTAACCCTGTATAATATGAAAATAAGCTTTCAAAACTGCAGTTCATATCGCTGTGTATGTTTATATAAAACCAAAGCATTTCCTAACAGATTTGGGTAAGTAAGACTTGAAATTCTTCCTGGTAGAGATGGTTCTACATCTTTATACGTATAACCTTCCGGCCGATATCGGTTACGGTACTTAAGTGTCCAATCTCAACGGTTATCAGCCAGGTACGCAGAAGATATTATAGTGCCCAAGTGTGTGCACAAACACAAGTGCACTCCCTGCTCTGTGTACTCTAGTCCGATGACACGGCAATCCGATACGTCCGGGGAGAGATCAGGCGCAGGACCGTTTTTACATACTTTCCGACTAAGGCACGGGGGTGAAAAACCAAGTTCTAAACTTCGAGCTGCTACTAAGAAGTTCAGGCTACAATTATATTATAACCAATATCGAGCTTGTGGCTTACTAACAGCAGCCACACTGGTCGATCGATCAGGTTAAGCTACCGTTGTCGGGGTTGGTCCGTGGATTCGGGACCATCTTTACATACCAACACCACCGTGTCTCGGATAGCATGCGTTGTCAAGGCTAACAATCGTGGATATTT
This sequence comes from Aporophyla nigra, assembly GCA_947507805.1. Taxonomy (NCBI): domain Eukaryota; kingdom Metazoa; phylum Arthropoda; class Insecta; order Lepidoptera; family Noctuidae; genus Aporophyla; species Aporophyla nigra. Next base: position 2,268,050 of record OX382305.1, on the reverse strand, counting down.
GAAAGTCGTTATAGGTTGTCAGAAGGAAACAAGTCTGACAAACAGTCTTACCAAGAGGTATCGTGTTACCCAGTAACTGAGTTGCGGAGGTCATTTAGGCAGTCGCTCTCTGTAAAATACTGGTATTCAGCTGCATTCGGTTAGACTGGAAACCGACCCTCACATAGATAATAATAAAAATAATAATATCTTAGGAAAACCAACACACCGTTATCTGATCCCAAACTAGGCAGAGCCTGTACTATGGTAATCAGACAACTGATAAATATACTTTTATATTTCTAAATAAAAAATACATACATTATACCTACATAAATTACACCCAGACACAGAACAAATGTTTGTGCTCATCACACAAAGAATTGTCCAGGGTGGGAATCGAACCCACGACCTCAGTCTTAACAGTCAGGGTCACTAACCACTTTATAGATGGAAAAAAGCAAGATGATGATGATGATCTTATAACCAATATGCTGTTAAACTCAGTGTTATACAGTATTTTGAAGGTATAAACTAAATTAATTCAATATCGATAAGCGATGGTGTGGGTGGCGACCTCGACATGAGCGCCGACACAGTGTTATGTTACAACACGCGCAGGCGCACCTTGCACAATACGTGTGGGCTCGAGATTAGATGTTGTTCTGTTAGAGGTGAAAGGTCACTTTCACTTAAGGCTTCCAATTAACTTATCACAAACTGGAGTTTAGCAAGAACAAGTCGGTCTTTCCGTAGAACATACCACATTCAGAGTGGCATTAAATTAATAAGTAGAGTTAGAGTTAACGTATTTTTGTCATATTATTTAAGTTTTAAGAGCATTGACTTATTCTATTCGTGGAGGCATCATAATATCGTTTTTCAATCACCTTAATAATTTATTATTATTTTCGGGCTTCTAGAACGAGTCTTATTTAGCAGAATAATAGCTTGTATGACCTGCATGCGTAGCATGACCATCGTAGAAAGGGGTATTGTCGACGGAGGAATAGACAAAATTACAGATTGTAGAACGATTAAAGACAGAATTAAAGATTGTAGAAAGATTTTGATTTGTACCGTTTTATGCTGGCGTAGCATGACAGTTTTATCTCTATTCTACCAAGAATAGACAAAGTTCTTTCTATGGAGGTCATGCTATGCTACGCGTGCAGATGTATGAACGTAAACGAAGCAAAAGAGGTAGGTAAGGCTCATGGCAGGTGGTGTCCTGTAGCTTCTGCCTACCCCCATGGGAAAAGGCATGAGTTTATGTATGTATATCTTTTTAGTCTACTAAAACAATCACAGGTAACTATTTATTTACATCGTGTACTTATCGGTATGATAATCTATACAAATAAATAAAATTGGAGTGTCTGTTTTTAATATTAAGGTAACCACTTTTTACTAAGTGTATATGGATGTATACACGGTACATATACCAAAACAACATTTTTTACAATTTTTGTCTGTCTGTTTGTTTGTTCCGGCAAATCTCTGATATGGCTGGACCGATTTTGACGCAACTTTCACTGGCAGATAGCTGATGTAACAAGGAGTATTTTAGGCTACTTTTATTTTTAGAAAAATAAATAATAGTTTAAAAAACTAAAAACACGCTGAATTTTGAGACGTATGTCAGCGTAGTTTTCAAAGACAGTTTTTATGAAAAACTTTTTGTTAAATACCACGCGGACGAAGTCACGGGTAACAGCTATTACCTATAATATAACCTGAATTAACACATCTTACCGCGGTAGTACGTCCTCTTGCGTTAATTTCCGACATCCACGCGGGCGAAGCCGCGGGCAAAAGCTAGTTCGTATATAAAATCGATATAGATAATTGCCATAATCACAATGTCCGAACGCTACATGCGTTCGTTACTAAAAGTAATGAAAATATAAATGTTTATAGATGGAGACAGGGAGAGAAAGACCAAAGAAAAGATAGATTGTGTGAGGGATGAAAATTATGAAAGAAAAAAATCTATTTTATTTTTTGTTATAGCGGCATTAGAAACACTCTGTGAACATTTCAACTCTCTAGACTGTCTACCTATGTAGTATGGTTCATCATAGCCCGCTGTCAGACAAACGTACGGACGGACAGCGGTGGCTTAGGAATAGGGTTCCTTTGGCAATTTTTGGTACGGAACCTTAAAAAGGAGACAATGATGAGTGATGACGATAACAGAGGAGAATCGAAGAAAAAAAAACTTGTTACGCTGACCCTTAGTAACATGAAAAAAATTCGGAAAGATGATGATAAATGACAATAACATAACAAAGAAATCACAAATAGTTTCCCCACAAAAGACCAACGAGTTAGTGTCTCAAGGTCCATTCTAATCGAAAATGCTCGGCTTCTATCGAACCGGACGCGGCAATGAGGCAACGAGCAACAATGGCGGCAGACAAAGGCTGAGTCAGCGATGGGAACTGCCAATAACCGTTTCGACAGACACTTGAACTTTACAAGGTCGGTTCACACCTGTGGGGCCTATATCGATAGGCAAACACAGACTAAGTTTCCTATAAGAGTCCAAAACAGGGATCTTTTTGCACGTAGCCAAAATCAAAACTAACGCGGCCATCTTATTTTCAAGACATTTCACAAAAGTTTCCTAACAGCCCCCTGTCACAACGCCTAAAGACGTTTCCAGCCAGGACGATGAAAGTTATTTTTTTAAAATAAAGTAAAAAAATACATAACATTTAAAAAGGGTGAAACTGTGCCTTTGCGCGACTCAGGAGGCTCAGGGTTCGCAACAGGATCAGTAGGATGTTGTAGGCTCAGCATAATCAGCTGCCTGCAGAAGGATTGATTCTTCTAGCAGTCTACCTCTAGGGTTCTAAAGATACTGTCACACAGACATGAACTATGAGGTGACGGAGGGTGGTCCATTGAAAAAATAAACTTTCTGTAGAACTCGGTGTACAATAGAGCCGCGTGTTAAATGTAAGTTGCTCTTCTTGGAGACCTTGACAAACTCTATCATTAAAATGGTTCCTTTAAAGTAACCCTTGAAGGAACTACATAAATGCTAAATTAGAGTTTGTATCCACTACTTCAACGAAATTCAACATTTCTTTAGTTTATTTGCAAGGAATATTTGAGTTTCCAGGCTTTTACATCAAAGCGCTTGACCCTTGATGTAAAAGCCTGCGAAATTAGCGATTCTGGTAGAACAATTTCCATGAAGTTTTCTTAAAAAATGTCCTACTGCGGTTGCATCGCACCTGCCTGCTGGAGCCTTTAAGAAACACTAAAGTAGAGTTAGACAAGTTTTCAATTTCCAATACTGAAATCAGAAGAAACATGTCATATACACAAAACGAATACAGGTCAGTTCACATCACCCATAATCTCTGCATCGTTCAATACACAAATGTCACGTGTTTCCCACTCCAAATCCTCAATCCTCCGCTTAGCTCAAATCAAAAGCCACTCAGCGCACCGGACGTGTATCTCTACGTGACCTTGACCCCGCCAGTTTGCACAACGCAACTCGGTCATTCGCCGCACTATAGCTAGATCGCTCGACACGTAACACACGGGCTTAACCCTGCGTCGGATTCGAGATGTTGTTGTATTTTGTATCCACTATATTATCACTGTGTAGATAAAGAGATTGTTTCCCATCGTATCTGAATGTGTTCAGTATATGCGTGTAGCTTATGGCGTGATAAAAGATAACTCATTATCTGATACTAAACATAAACACGTCTCTTTGCGAGTAAGAACGTTGTACAATCGATTGGTCGATGACACATAGCATTAGAAATAGGATAAACACTAGAAACCATAATCATCTGTCTAGCTTATTATATTGGGGTCGCCTTTCAGTTTGATCAGATGCAGCTAAATACAAGAATTTCACATGGAGCGACTTCCTATATGACCTACACAACCAAACACGATATCGCCTTGTAAGACCGGACTTCTGACGACCCGGGAGTGGCAGCCGGGACCAAAGGCTTAGCGTGCTATCCGAGATACGAAATGACGAAATTACACAACACAAAAATCAATTCACTGGACATGCGCTCCAGTTGGAAACCAGTATTAGCCATTAACAGAACTATTTGGCGCAGCCGCGGGAAATTAATATGCGTAGATATTAATTTCTTTACTTTTCTTAATTGTGACATGTACCAAATAAACATGATTATGTATTACGTTTCTTTCTTCTCATTTAGTGGCACAAATCTCGGACATATACTAACGACCTTGACCCCACCATCTTGCACAACGTGACCCGGTCAACGTAGCTCGGAGCCAAAACCTACATAACAGACCAACAAGCCAATTGGGTAAGAGTAAGCTTATTTAATCTGTTATCAGATAGGTGAGATAGTGTTGTGTTGACAAAGTTAAGCAATGCAGAAGACGACACATGCATATGTAAGGGTTTTTATTTTCGTAGTAAAGCTGTTTTTTTTTTGTTTGTGTACCTATAGTTTTCATTTTATTTGTTGGTATATTGGGTTGACTAGCTGGCATAATATGGCAAATGATTTCATTTAATGTTGTGTGTCTCGTAATATTTACTGCTTACTATTGTATAGCATCAAGTTCCTCTAACTTGATAGACAGCTGTGCTACTGGGGAGTTTGCTGCGCCACTTCTTCCCAGCTAAAGCACTAGGATGTGGTGAAGGGCGGGCGTTTTGGAGGACTGTCTTATGTAATTAATTAGTGCTGATCCCTCGCCTAATTTCAATAAATGACTCATGATTTTGATACTTGGACTGCGACATATTGCGATACAAGGAATCACTATGGGTCGTTTAGTAGCGCGTACGCACACATACGTGTCTTTAGATAGGTATGTTTACTAATGAATATCATAGTATATATCACGGTGTACGTATATGTTATGTCTTGCCTTGGGTGGCCATGTTTTTTTGTGTCTAAGAGGCCACTTGTAAGTTCACGAGGTGTACTTGATCTTTATAGAAATATCAACCATGGCTTATTATAATTTACGATCGGTTTTTATTTTTGTATGACACTTCGCAGCTCAAAGAGGTTGTCCTGCTGCTTAGCCGACTTGCCTGTGGCTACCTTAATCAATAAAGGCCTCCAGCCAGGGCTTAAAAACTTAAAACTAGAGCAACTACTCGCTACTAGGGTACGGACCTCGGCTTAGGGCATCGCTAGTAGAGGGCAGCAAGGCACGGGTTGCATCGGAATGATAACGATCAGATATACTTTACAGCATTTTTTAAAGCTACTATAAGTATCGTATGTTGGGTTGGGTATAGGCGCATTCCCAATTATTCTGGAACTAGCTTCTGCCCGCGACTTCGTCCGCGTTAAAGGAGACGGGCATTTCTGGGCCAAAATGTAATAAGTGGAGAAATGGTTTAAAAAAAAGCTTATATTTTTCTATATCAAAATCTGAAAAATCAACTCAATTTACAATCTGGAAAATGAGAAATCCTAAAATTAAGTTAAGGTTCCCAAGTAAATGGAATATCGATTAAATTATAATCGATTGACGTTCATACTATTTAAGAAGATGCCTTCACCAGATGATTAATTCAATTAAAATAATTAAATCTATTAGAAATAACATACTGCACAGCTTAAACCAATTAAATATTTATATAATTGACATAAATTGATCCACGTTTGTTAATCGTTTAATGTATGTTTAGTCTGTGCTAACTCTGACATGACATGTATATATGCTCTGTGATATGCATGACATAACGCTGACACTCACTCGTATCATATTGTTTATTGCATGTGCGTATCGTGTTTCCACCCATAGTTTTATTGATGTTTCCTCAACCCCTGCTTTCATTCTTCGGACTTCGGAGCTACCTTTTTGTATGACCCTTGCCTTGCTACCATACCCGACACGGAGAACCCCGCTTAAACGTTGGACTTGGACTTGTCATTTTGGATTCTACGAACAGCCTAGGTACCGATTGGAAAGCGACACCATGGATCGTTGTGTAAATTGTCGCATAGCGACTAATCGCTGTAATACAACAGATCGTCGAGATTTGGATGACGAAATGATATTAGCAGTAATTCATCAATGGTGTACACCACAATCTGTAAGTACTTACTCACTTCTTGTTTACCTCACCAACGTCTACCACGCTGGCTTGCAATCTTTACAATATTTTTTCCTTCACCATTATACTAACAAAATAATAATAAAAAATAAAAGGTCAGTGGGTCGTTTTAGGGGCAAAATTCTTATTTCTAGTAGCACAATTACAACCTTAGGTACAATGAGTTATATGTACGTATAAAAAACAAATAAATAAGATCTCATGTCAAACGTAAATGGTTGTTTGGTTGTTAGAGAGTAATTCACATTGACCTCTGTATTACATAGTATAAACTGTATCACGGTAGGACAGTATTCCTCGCTCTCCAATAATCACACATGTTATCAGTGAACATAATATTTGAGATATTTAGCAGGTAGTTCGGTATTAATTAATATAATAAAGTATAGGTAAACATTTAAAAGGCCCATCTAGATACATTATATAGAACTAAGTAACTATCGGACCAAGATTTTTTAAAAGTACTTAATCATGTTATTTATTATTAACCACTTTTTACATCTTTCAGGTAATGCAGTGACCATGTTTGCCAAGCTTGCTGGTAGTTGGATCAAAGACCACCTCTTGTTATGAAAATAATATGGTACCTTAGTTGGGCTTAGTACCAAGATAATATAGTACCACCTGCACAGTTTCTATATGACAATTTAATCATAATTGAAGATAAATAAAAAATATTACTAAAGAACATTTGTATTTTCTCTCCCTCACTCTAGAAATACCTATAGAAATTATCATCTGCTTAGCCTTTCCCCAATTATGTTGAGGTCGGCGTCCTGTCTAACCGGATGCAGCTGGGTACCAGTATTTTACATGGAGTGACTACCTATCTGAGTTCCACAATCCAGTTACTGGGTAATATGATATCCCTTGGTAAGACTGGTTGTCAGACTGGGCTTCTGATGACCCGTAACGACTTTCTAAGATCTACGAAAGATAGCTGGGACCAACGGCTTAACATGCTTTCCGAGGCACGGAAGGGTATTGGTATGTAAAGATGGTCACCCATCCACGGACCAACCGCGGCAAGCGTAGCTTAACCTGATCGGTTAACCCGTGCGGCTGTTATTACTTAGCCACCAGCCCTTCTACAAATACTTATATAATGATTAAGAATAGAGAGAATAGTAAAGAATAGCACCACCCTATTTCTTCCTGTGGATGTCGTAAGAGGCGATTATGGGACTTAGAATTGGCAACAGCGTTCTCTATGCATTTTGCGACCACACTGCGATCGCCAACCCGCCTGCTAAGCGTTGCGATTATGGCAAACCCCCCCGCATCGGGGAAGACTAATGACCAGCAGTGAACGTCTTTCGGCTGAAATGCTGATGATGATGATGAATTATAATTATATTCTTTATATTTAACACCCCAACTGTATTTTAAAGAATGAGAATCGCACTTCAAAAATCAGCTAGTGTAGATTGTAACGTAACCTCACTTTTCCTAAATCTTATATAACTCGGTTCTCAGATTGCCAAAACCTGCAAAATTTTTAGTGATTGTTTAATAATATAGTACCTATCAATAGACACCAATTTCATCTTTTTACATCCAGGCCCAAGATTGTATGAAAGCGTATCCGTCTCCTTTCTCTCCCTTTACCCTTCCCGTTGCGTCGAATCGCCTACCCGTACGATTTTCCCCGTTTTTGCAACATTCTTCATTACTTCTCCGCTCCTCTTGGTTGTAGCGTTATGTTATATAGCCTTCCTCGTTAAATAGGCTTCCCAACACAAAAATATTTTTTCAATAAAATTCGGACCAGTAGTTCCTGAGATTAGCGCGTTCAATCAATCAAACAAACAAACTCTTCAGCTTTATAATATTAGTATAGATTACTAACTGAGAAACTTTTCCAACACTTTCAGACGGATTGCCCATGAAAACAAAACAGTGGAGTTTCAAGTGCATCAACACTTGAAACCTGCAAACAATTATGTTCAAATTTGAGGACTGTTTAGTGTTTATATCGAAACTGAAAACAAGGGCTCATGCAGTCATTTAGCTGCTAAACAATGACTTTAATTTCCGATATCTGTGTCTCTATTTTTGTATATCCGGTTTTTGCCACCGACCTCGGTACTTAGTGAATGTTTAGTCGGTTTTTTGGTACTGTTGTTTTTAGTTTTCGTGTGGTACCGAACTACCTACCCCACACCAATTCGTATATCACCACTTGCTATGTAAATATCAGCGATGGAAGTTTTCATAGGATCATCAACATACACTAAGTGGAAAAAATCGTATTATTGAAGCTAACTCAAAAAATACTCAAGCAAAGAACCACTTCGCTCACTTTTAGCCCTTTTTTTGAAGTCGGTTAAAAACTAAAAGATAGACTAAAAAGAGCACATGGACACATTTGTTGCTAAACATTTAAAAAGATAACAACAATATATTTGTGGTCAATCGCATTTGTCATAGTACCAAATAGATATCTACACAATTTGATTTACTTGCAAGGAAAATTATTGTAAATGAAACAATTTGTAGCGTTATCTACGCATTGCATACTATGTGTCATTGTTTGTGTTCATTCTTAAGGAAAGGTGACATTATAATAAATTATTTATCTAGCAAATAACACAGTATTAGTTAATGCGCAAAAAAATGAAGTGAATGTCCATCACGTAATAAACTTGATAAAGACATTCTTAGGTATTGATAAACAAGTAAATATTACTCTTGTTTTATTCAGTCATGCTCAAGTGGCGACTATGTACTGCCTTCGTTGCTAAATATACGATTCAGATATAAACCTCTTCTCGATCTTATTATAGAGCTTAGTTTGGATTTTTGGCTAATTTGCTATAGATAGAAGACGGTGCCCTTGTGATCTAGGCGCCTCAGGCCTGACGTCATAGCGATTGAAGCGAATTATTTGTTTTACGAGAAGATTTGTTTATTATGCCACCAGCGGTATGCGGTAACCATGCACCAGGTTGTTTATTATTTTATTTCAGAGTAATCTCATCTATTCTGTTTTGACAACGATTATGAGAATATAGGAGGATAGAAGACCTGTTACTGGAGGTTTTTTTAAGAGCAAGAACGAATCATTTACGATATACATATATTTTCAATGATTCACCTGTTGCTATAGACATTATCATTTTATTATCTCATCGTTTGTACAGGTGATAGATGACCTTGCTATTTATGTAATACGTAATATTAAATGCATGTCATGTAAAAACATAAGATAATTTGTATAATGTTTAAATTATTATGTGCAGAGCTATTCCGATCAGGCGATGCGAAATCAAAACGATACTGATGAATCTGGATATAAGAGAAGAGGAAGAGCAAGGAAACGATAGATTGATTGTATGAAAAATGATGAGCCAGAAAGTTTATAAGTTTTTATTCAGGAACAAAACCACATTGACATAAATCACAATAGAAACGATGAAAACTACAAAAGTTAAAAACTATGTAGCAGCTATCAACTCTCGTCTAAACACATGAAACACATTATTCCAGACTACATTAGCATGGGTAGAGTTTTGCTAAGCCTTTAACCTTAGCCAGAAAGTAGGTTCACAAGTACTCATATGACTGCAGAAAATGGCGCATGGGAGGGGAACACGAAATAAGTTAAGGACACAAGGATGATGATTTGGGAAGTCAATGGAGGGTGGTCATAAGACACACAAAGTTTCTTAAGATACATTTGTAAATTACATGTTTGACACCAATCTATATGGTTTTCACTTGATCTGACCAAGATTATGGACTATAAGAGAGACTATGACCCTATTGGCCGACCTAGTTTTGCTTTGGCCTTTGTAGTCAAGGAAACTCCAACTTCATCTAGTTTAAATAAAAATGATTGACGTGTAAAACAGACAACACAGAAATAAAATCACTCACCATATAACGGTGAGATAGGCAAGTAACTTTAAGTTTTTTTGATAGTACAAGCAGATGCTTAATAATAGCTATAACTACAAAATCATCTCCGTCTTTCACTGAATTAGTCACATTGAAATTTCGATCATTGTCAGTGACAAGAGTATTCATGATCCTGATGCTGTCGCGTTGCAATGCCAGTTTACCCACATTTTTACAAACATGCAAAAAGTTACCCTACCAATATCTAAGATTAAATCAACTTCGTCAACTTCCTCATCTGTCAACTGATTATCATTCATACCAGCATCCCGCCGAATGTTTTATTTACTAGTACTGTACCTACGTCGGATTACAATCAATATTGGTCGCTTCCCTATGCCGATTATGGGTCGTGCTTGCTGAATTGTAATTGGGAGTTAGTGGTGACACCTTAGTCATGTTAGTTTTGGAATGAGATGATATTTAAATATAAAAGTTTCCTTTCAGAGAAAATGTTAACAAGCACATTGTTCCAATGACTGTTTTCTTCAAGAGAAGGATGTTTTTGAAGGAAGGTTTAAGCTTTAGTTTCCCAAGAAAGCGTATGGAACGTTTATTACACCTTAATGTCAACTAACACTGGTACAAATGACACATTTCCATGACAGCCAGACAGATAATAATATAACGGAAGACAAGCTTAAGTGGATTTAGCAATACGTACTGTATACATTATGGTGTTAGTTAACACATATTTTTGTCGACAACCCAAAGAAACAAGCATTCACAAACACAAAACTGACCGCCAGCACTAGAGCACAAGTTCTAAAGCATGTTTGACACTTCTTGCAATTTCGATGTTTGACATCAATCGACAAACTATAAGGCCGCATACACACGGCCTAGCACACCCATCAAGCCGCTACCATATAACGCTCTACCCATAAACGTGCGGCCGCGCAAGCGCAACGACATCCGCGATCTTTTAAACCGAGACCTAAAAACACAGCAAGAAAACAGCAACCAGTCGGACTTCTAATAAATCCACATAGCACATATTTTCCCAGAAGCCGGAGCCAGATAATTAACAAACATAATTGTGACCAACGATCTCCGTAAACGCGTACGGCGCGTACAAAAAGGTGGGCTCGCGCAAGTGTGCAAGCAGGCCACCCGGTTACCGAGTTGGCAGAACCTAGAATGTCTAGCGCATATTGCCTAGATACGGCCCAGTCTAGACTTGTGTGAAACGCATGACACACATTAACGCAAGTTAATACAGCCGTATGTAAGTGTACCGACGGAGTGCGTGGTCCTTGTGAGCGCACAATAGGACCACACAGTGTTCAGGACTGCGACAGGCGACGGGTGCTGCGAAAGTGGGAAAGTTATGATAAAAATCAGTCCTTGAAAGGACCTACAGCCTACTTGTGGCGGCACTAATGTTTATTAATAAGTTGGATTAACATTTATGGTAATCCCATCGGTCCCGTTGGCTCGGCCCGTGCTGCATCAACATCGCATGTCGGCAATGCGGTCAACGCACCGATCATTCGATGAAGTGTTTTGATTTGTAATTGAATTAGTTAATCGATAGACACCACGAACTTATGCAATAACTAGGTGCCTCTTAGTACGACTCATTACAGAAAAAATAAAATCTAGACATCAAATAAAGAAAGCAGTACAAGGCCCACAGTTTTATTCAGCAATGTACAAAATCTTCACCAACTAACTAGACAGTGACGTGATTGAACTGAGGTTCAATTACTGACTCATTCTCAAATCAAAACAAAAAAGGAGCAATTCTTTAAAACAAACGCCAGGCATAAATGAGCAAACCAAAGTCCGCACAAAAAACCAGGAAACGAGGTACAGATTTAAAAGTTGAGCAAAAAATAGGTGCTAACGATCTAGGACCGATTCGAAATAAGGCGAACTACACGAAACTAAGATTAACTGAAGTTATATAAATTTGTGAAAGGGTTTCACATAGGACCAGAAAAGGGGTACAGAAGACAAATGCAGACACAGTTGTCACCTTTACTGTTACAGGCATTTCACCAAGACAATACATGATTCTGTCAGTGAAGAACTACAAATGGGGTAATTGCGTACCAGATTATCAGTAGGCTTTCATTAAACAGTTCAACAACATTCATTGCATTATTTACTTTGTGGAAGCGACAAACTTTACGAACATATGAAGCAATATTCTTCAAAATTATTCAGATCTTGATTGATAGTGTGTTACCCAGGGTAGGGTGCAGGAAAGAGTTGAATAAGCTCTAATTTTCTAAGGGGGAAAGAGCTTCTTATAGGCAGCAACATTTTAGCGATCTGTGGATATGTAATGACTTGATCCACAAATTCCTTATGCGACGTTTTGTGTGGGATGAGGGCCAGACATACTCTGATGTGCATTTAAATCATAACAATACTAACAATAAAACCTGTTTGTTTGAGGTTAACACAAAACCAATTTAATCTGATAAGAAAGTCATTGCAATATAAACTACTGCACTATAATAATCGTATAGAATGTTCCACTACTTATAAGTGATTACTGTATAAACAGAAAGATTTGATTTTTTGTTTGATACACGCTTAAACAGCAGCACGGATTTTTATAAAATTTGGCACATGGTTAAATGATGACCTGGATACTTTTATCCTCCTGATATTTCTACAGGATCGAGACTTCATCATTTCAGCCGAAAGACATCCACTGCTGGATAAAGGCCTCACCCAAAAAATAATTTGCCATTATCTCTGCGTTGGGCAGGCGGGTTGGCGATCGCAGTATGGTGGTAAATGCATAAAGAACGCTGCTGCCCATTCTCTGGCAGTCCCTTAGTCGCCTTTTACGACCCATGGGTAGAAATGGGGGTTGATTTGATTTGATCGAGACTTATACGGATGAAATGGAGGAGCGCAGCTAGTCGACAGTAATGATGAAGGCATAAAATACTTCATGCAGATGTCTTAGTCTGTAGTAAGTCTAAAGGGCACAAAAAAGTTACGTCCAACAGTTTTCTATCGACTTTCTATGGATTAATAACCTGTTTGGAGAGTGAAGTTTTTGTATATAATCGTTGATTATCATAATACTGACATGGGTGTTGCAAGAAATAATTAATATCAATCGATAAATGATTTTTAATATCTGTACGTAGATTTGTAAAAAACAACGTGACGTTCACACGTCAATCGTATCGTTTAATACAACATGGGGTCGGCGTTTCCTATCAGACTACTCTGAGAAGAAAGACCCAAACAAACTCAGAGGTCAGTCTTTTTTATAGTCCAGACATAATCTTGGTCAAATCTTGGTGAAAACTATGTAGATTGCTGTCTGAAATGGTGTTTTGAGGAAATAACCACAGAGATTGAGTGCACGTATTTGTCAATAATCGTGCTGCTCAACTCAGAACTTAATAAGCTCAATGACTCGACAATACCAAAGAAAGGACATTTTGGTAGGCCGCATAAATTACTCAAACTGATAGACTGACTAGATATGCCAGACTAATCCTCTGACAGCTTTGGGAAGCCAAACATGGAGTATACAGGGTTATTTGTAAAACACCGGCAACCTGTCAGGACTATGTTACTAACATCATAATCAACAACTTTTGTTCCATGACTTTTAAAAATTCGTCATATTTTAATTCATCAGATTTTCATACAAAAATCGCCCACCAGTAAATAGGTCTAGTTCAAGCGCCCTCGCTGCCATAACCCCGCTCCTTTCGCTAATATCCTATCGCTTTCTTTTGCTTCGCATAGACTTCGTAACATTTAGAGCGTTTAATTTAAATATTTTCATTTTTGTATGAAAATCTGATGAACTAAAATATGATGAATTTTTAAAAGTTGTAGAACAAAAGTTGTTGAGTATCATGTAAGTAACATATTCCTGAGAGGTTGTCGGTGTTTTACAAATAACCCTGTATACTTCACCTGCGGGGTATTACTTAACACACATAAATAAAATGACAATTGATGGAAACTCACTATTGACAGTTCGACCACGTTCATAGCGTTAGTTACATTGTTGAGCAGACAATTTTTGCAAACATATGAAGTAATGTATTATGAATTTCAAAGTAACATACTTTCGACCGCAATTAAGGTAGTGATCTAGTGATGAGCAACAATTTTGAAAATGAAGTAAACTATCGAGAAGTCATTTCTCGATAGTTTACTTCATTTTCTCTTCCTTCTTTGCCACAGTTTGTTTCTGTCGCAACATTTGAATTCAATTGTGTCTATACAAAAGCATAAATAATTGCACAATCGGAACCCATTTAAATAGGGAATTGTAAACGCAACTATCGAGAGCAATAACCTATTTTACTGCACATATCGATAAGACTTCTCGATAACGGTCCGGTTTCTCGATATGACTTTGACGTTTGACCCAAAATGTGTTCATTTGATGTTTGTTTGTAGTCTATGGTAACTGGCACTGATGTTTTGTTTAAAGAAGCGTTTTTATTTTCGTTTAGGTATCGTTGAAGTCAGCTGACGAACGTAGGGTTGGATACCCTGAGATTCAGGCAGAGTAGTTGGTGAGCGAGATATTTTCAGCTGATGATCGAGTTAAATCTGATATAGTGATCAGTGTATATTTCCCAAATCTGTGTCAGTGTATATTTAAGCTCGTTATTCATCTATACATTTTAATTCCCTTTCTTTTTACGCGACTACAGCGAAACAAAGAGAAGGGTTATGATTTTGGCCGGTATGTATGAATGTTCATCTGTTCTCTCATAACTTTTAAACTGCTTATCATCATTTAACAAATGAGGTATCGTTCACAGCTTCTTGATTGTCCGCTTGTGGCCGTATACCAACTAAACAGTACATTTGCGATCATAAGCTTTAACGCGCAGTGGTGTCTTCTATAATTTAAGATTTAATTAAGTCTTAACATTGTTGTCTAAAATTGACCAAAAAAAAAATACTGCGTCGTAAAGCCCATGTAGTAAACCATTTTAACACATAATTAAACCTGCCGACACCGATTTAGTTATTTACGTAACGCGTAACGGTTGGCAACACATAAACATGGCCGGCTGTAGGTACATTGGTAGTTCACTTGGCTCATTGACTCATACTTTGTAGAATAGCGTAGCAACTGCTGTGGTTAGGACCTACTTGACAAAGGACCAAACCGTTTTGCATGACTGTATGGGAAGTAATTAAATTACATATTTGAAAGGCTTCAATTAAACAATTAATATCCTAGGATTCCGTGTTATCGATAAAATCTATTCACATCCCTAGCTGCAACAATAAAGCCAACTCGAGCACCACTACTTGGTGGTCGAGTTCAAATTAAAACTCAGCCTTTATTTCAGTTAAATCATGTACAGACTCGAATTGTCAATAACAGTATTGACATCTTCGATTCTCGTGTCGCTATTTTCAGAACACATTTTTGAACTATCCCTTTTTAATATTCTAACTCTTTAAATACTGTTGTTCTTTAAATAATGTAACTGTCCGTTATGGACTTTGCCTGGCGTGTTCGGTGTCCTACACATTCCCTGCCTAAGTAGAAGTATGTTGGAGGGAAGACGCACAGTTCTTGAAGCTGTAATTTTGTGTACTAAGCTTTTTACTGTAGTTTTTATCATAGTTAATTTTGTTGTTGCAGGTGATGTTGTGCGATTAAGTGTGTGATTGTGTTGTTGTGTAATGTTTTAAGTGATAATCAGGTCTAAACCTATAATGTGAACCTCGTGAAATATTGTGATTGTTACGCGTTGTAGTTGCCTTGTGAATAAATAAAAAAATTGTCAAGAAGTTAGTCAAAAAGTTGAAGCTGGTTGCCCGTCCAAACATATCTCTATGTAAAAGTACGGATAGGAAACTCCAAGTCATAAAAATAACCACAAAACCGTCGTGATTAACAGATTATGGTGACCAATAAGTGCTAATTGCAATTGACGCATTACACACCTTCTTACATATCAGTAGAAAAATAAATTAACAAGGTACTTTACCAAAACCACACCAGCGCGCAGTGGCTAACATGGCGATCATTGTAGATGCAGCACTTGATATTATTTACCTGTAAAGAAGAAAAATAACATTATTATCAATAAAGTGGCATAAAAAGTTATTAAATTTTATACTTTACTAGCTTCGCCCGCGAGTTTATCCACGTGATATTTCAAGTTTTAACATAAAAAATATATCCAATGACTCTCCGCAATACTGTAAATTATAGCTTTTCTTTCTAAGTAAAAGAATTTTCGGATTCAGATCAGTGGTTCCAAAAATTACCCCCTACAAACATAGCATTATCAGCGTATAATGTTCGCACTGTTGTGACACAGACCTCTTCTGTTTGTGATGGAGTGGGCTGTAATATACCACGCGGCCCAAGTGCAGTTTGGTAGGTATAGATTACATGTCTTGGATTCTTTGGTTCTAGGACATGCCGGTTTCCTGACGATGTTTTCCTACACCGTTTTCACCCTACATAGTCTCAAATTTTACCCCTTTATAATACTAGTATTTATGATACATTTTAAAGTACTTATAAAGTGTGGAATTATAAAAGTATCAAAATCGTTTGGTCCTCTATACGAAACGTCTAGACGTAAGGTTGCGTTTGTGCTCTATGGAATATATAGATTTTCTTATCCTGAGAGGAATGTTAATGTGAAAACCGACACAGTCTGAGAGCGTTGTTCTTTAGAAGTGAATCCATTGTAACAGCTTGCGGTCCAATGTCCCTGCTACTTACTCTATATTAAAACAAAATGATGCTCAATTGATGGCATATGGGGAATATACTTGCAAAGTATGAAAAGTTCGGTAAACAGGTAGGAACAGACGCCAGCACACAAAGCTACTACAATCTGTCAAATTTCTTTAATAGGTTTTCAACTTTATCGCTAAAGTAGGTATTAGTTCAAGACTGATTGGGAAAATTTGACCGTTTCGGGTAGCTTGATGTGCTGGCGTCTGTACATTTAATTAAGTCTAGATTTTAGTCTGCCTCGATTGATTAGAAACAGCGTTTAATATATCAAATTAATTGTCACATATCAACATTATTAATATTTTACAATCCAGGAAAATAACACTGCACGTTTAAAGCACAGTTTTATTCCCGCGTCTCGTTCTAAGAAATAAACATTACAACTCAATCACAAAGTTAAAGACCTTAAGTGACATTGTTATAATTATGCTAAATAACCTATTAATATATAACACATTGACATATTTGTACTGGTTTACTGAACAATGCTAATGATAGAATGCATAATTAATTAAATTGGTTCAAATCAGTGTAAATTAAATAATTCCATATTTTCAGTGTGGTGTTGCTTTCCGGATTAATTTGTAAAGAAAGAAGAACAGAAGAACGAAGGTTTATTTACGCTTGCCCTGATCGGTTCGTGGATGAGAAACCATCCATAACATATGGAGACAACACCACCGTGCCTCAGAAGCCGTTGGTCCCAGCTGTTATTTGTACATCTTTGACAGTTGTTATTATCCAGTTACTGGGTTGTGGAGGTCATATAGGCAGTCGCTCCATGTAAAATACTGATAATCAGCTGCATCCGGTTAGACTGGAAGCCGATACCAGCACAATAATTGGGAAAAGACTAGGCAGACTGGATTGACTAGCTTAATGCTGCATGCGTTGCAATGCCCTTTTCATTGAGGCGCACTCATAAGCTTACCAAAATGTCGTCACAATTGGTTAAGCCGTTTTTGAGTGTTAGCGAGACTAACGAGCAGCAATTGATTTATGATATGCCTATGAAGTACATTTCAGTAATTATTATGAGGAAATGTAAGTAGTATTTCAGTAATTATTATGAGGAAATGTAAATGAAACAGTTGAAACAATGCACTATTGTGGGTTTTTTTTTTCTAACAGGTATTTAAACTGTTCTTAGTAATAACTTCATTTAATGTTTCTCATTCTCTTTACTTGTATGTTTACCTAAATAATAAAATATTATGTTCAGCAAAAATTATAAGAATTAACTTTCATGGAAGAACAAAATAATTATAAGTATTTGCATAGAATTTAATACAAAATAATATGATGCTGACTCAGCGGCCCTTGGATATTATTATTATTTATTAATTAATATGGAAGAAGTGATTTTATGCCAGACATTTCTCAGTAGCAGCCCGCGGGCTAGATTTTTGCCCGGTTATTGGCAAGGGACTCCGAGAGGGACAAGGGACTTAAACATAACTGAAAATGTGGGTGTACCTCTGCGAAACCCTTCGGAGATTACAAGCGTAATGTACGTATGGTCATAACAAACAGTTTCACAAAGAGACGATCAAATAACAAACTTATCATAAATGCAATCAGATTTAACAGGCGATTAAAACTGGTACCCTGCCAACCTACCGAGCGATATATTCCTAGTTCGTGATACTAGTATACCGGATAATCAAAAGCCCTCTGTTACGTGATATATGTATGATAATGGCTGCATAAATATATAATAAGTATTTGTAATCAAAACCGCAACCATGTGTGACTAACGGTATAACCAGTTTATGATTCAAAATAAGTGAAGCGTTCCGGAGAAATCTTTAATGCTGACGCGATATTGTTATGTTTGCGTCGTGAAATAATCTCATTTCATAAAAACACGAGGTTTTCGAAAAGGCTAAATGTAAAACCTGCCAATTGATAACGCTAGAAAAATCACTCTTACTACTACGACATAAAAGCACTGCCAATGCTAAATCATTACCACAGTGCGATTGGCTGCACTTTATATCTACATAGAAGCGTAACTGAGGTTTCAACTAGGTAGACCGACGACGACCTCAAGGCAGCAACAAAAGACGAAGAACCAGATGTTATGACGCGACATGGGAAACTGCGATATGATTGACTGACTGAGATGCGAGTATGTTCTTTGTTCTCGTGTGTAGAGGGCAGGTAGAACAGATCCCTAAAGGTACTGAAGCCACAAAGAATAGGGTCAATCAAAGTAGTTGAAAAGATGACCAGGCCGAAGAGATCATGAAGTAAGGAAGACCGATATAATTTAGCATGAATTTCGTGTAAGGAAAAAGATAGTAACGGAAAAGGTTCGACCATAGACAGAATCCGAATAAAAACGTGCAAATAGATCAATGAGGAAAAGCCATTAAATTCACAACAATATGTATAGAAGTTGTTATCAAATAATCATTAGCGTTATCAACGCTGCGCGGCATGCTGTGTACATGTGATTATCTGATAAGGCGACGTGTGTGAGATCTATGCATTCTTTGTCACACTGTTTACACAACATTGACGTAGAATGAATCGAACATGGCTTTTCACTCAGCCATGCAACGGTCCTGCCAGAGTAGCAAATTTATTTTTAAGTGTTACCATGGCCCCGGCACAGGCAACCGTAGGAACACGGGTGGGTTTTAGACAGTAAAATTATAACACGCCCTCACGCTCCACCCAGAGCAAGAAAACTCATTTGATGATTTTCCACCCCAAAAAAAAAATGGCATATAACGGTACCTAACTTTGGGCGCGTGGCCAAGATAATGAAAACAAACTATTCTATAGTTTTACAAGGATCTTTTGGCACCTGAATGAAAAACAAGATGGCGTCGCCATTGTTTTTTAATACAATTACAGAAATATTTACCCACATCGCCCATGTCATTCGGATGCAAAAGCCAAAGGATCCATCTAGCACTCCAAAATAGTTACATATGGCTTAGGTTAGGTATGCTGATATTTGTGTTTTAAATCTGTTATTATGTTTTATTTATGAAATACGTTGAAGGCCTTGTAGACTGTAGACTATTTTATAAGTACTTTGTACTTGTTGACCTACACGGTTTACACTGGAATTTTAAAAAATTCTGAATGTCTATTTTTAAAAGCGTAACCATGGAGTTTCTTGTCGGCTCTTCTCAATAGGAATCAACAAATTGGAATCGTGCACCTAGCTTCTGACTTTTCTTAAGTGCCCATGTAGGTTTGTGTGAAATAAAAATAATTTCACTTTGATTTTTGATGTAACACAGAAAAATCTGACCGTATCAGTAAATCTGTTATGTAAGTTATCTCATGCTAGATGATGTTAATAACAACCACCATCATAATGATGGGTTACCGTGAGAGTTGAGAACAGATTGAATAAGTAATCCTCAATAAAATACTAACAATCGACTTCTATAATGTCCTTCTCACTACTCTGGCTACCTTCATTCTTCTTTCTTTGTCCAGACGGTCTTTCTTAGGAATGCTCTTTGAACAACAGGACATTGAAGGCACGTAAACTTATCCGTTAGAAATTGACCGAAACATCCCAGTGCTGATTCATTTTGGCCTCTACCTATCATTATTTCTTCTGACAAAGTTTATTTTATTTATGTGTATTAGTATTTAATCTTGTATTTTACAGATATTTCGGAGCTATCTACTTTACAAGTAGCTCTGCCATGTTTTGTCTCTGCTTCACCTTAAAGGTGACTTGTAGAAAATAAAATGCTTTAGTGTTTTACTTGTGATACAGTTTTATAAATAACATAAACAATCTGAATAAGTTTCAGAATTCATGAATACTTTGTTAGTGTTACATGTAGTGTATCTTCTGACCCGGTTTCGTACAATCTTAAGAAACTAGATTTTTGTAAACAAGCAACAAATTATAAGTAGCTCTAGACAATGTAGGTCGACTTGCAACGCAATATACACTTGCAAATTTGTAATATAGTCCATCCTTTAAGTTATATAGGTTATGTGCACGCCTTGTTTCCCCGAAGTCAGGGTCAGAGATGTACTTACAGTAACATCCACATTTTGCCAGTTATGTGGGGCCAGCCTATTACCATCACCCGGGCACAAATCCCTGGTAAATCAAACCCTCATGATCAACAGTAGCGTTTGCGACCATTAGAGCAATGAACACGGCAGTCAAACCTTACAATTTTTTGTTCCTGATTTTAGGGTAGAGGATAATCTCTACCCTAAAATCAGGAACAAAAAATTCCTCCTCATTACTTTTCCCAAGTTCACCGAAAATTCCAGATTCGAATAAAGTTGCATGCACACAGACGCGGTGTAAATTACAAATCGCGTGGTCGTCAATAAAAGGTCGCAATGGTTTATGTAAGCAAGCGAAAGTGAAATTTTCGCGGAGCCGCGCGCGACCTGCACCGTGCGTTAAGGCGACACACTCGTCTTAAAATAAATGCGAAAGTTTGTGCAATTGTGCGACAAACCTCGTGATTTATATATCCTTGAATTGTTGGAACATGCTGCGGGTAATATTTTTTTGTGTAAAAGGAAAATGTGGAAGTGCAATGGAAAGCGTTATAGATCCATTGTTACCATCAATAGACGACATAGCAGACATCAAAATCTACTTGCAATTACCTACAAGTAACACCTTGCTCAGTTCCGCACTGCTTGACACACTATCGACCAGAATCTGAATCATTGTGAAGGATATTTTGCTAATCCATCCATTGCTACATATGTTCGAAAAATTTGTCCGCTCAACAAAGTAATTGATGTTGTTAAACTGGTAAAATTACACCCATTCCTACTATTACTGAGTGACGCAATCACCCTAAGTTCTGCCTTGTGTCACACGCCCTATTAATATGACAGATTGCATTTTGTGCTAAAAAAATATCATTACCGAAGGAAATTCATGTCCAATTGTGCACAATGGTATTGCAGATTTCGTAGTGATAAAACGACTGGATTTAATTGAGTACGGTTAACTTATTAGTACTTTATATAATTTTCTGACACGTGACAAACTATCTAACAGGTAGTGATGAAAGGTTTGTGACGGGTAATTCTTATATGTGTCAAACTTTACAAATTGATATGTAATTTTGCATTATAACGCTAGGTGGCGTCACTGAGACAAGGGATCGCAGTTTTTCTATGACAGTTCTTCCAATAGCCACTTCTATCGTTCAAAACTCTTTGCTCCGAAAGAATAGCAGGACATCAGAGGAACAGTAATTTTAAGAACGTTTACAGTCTGATCTTAGTCTCAATCTGTCAAAAATACCGCGGGATTCCACACATTTTTGACATTTCATTGTCGAGGTGAGACTGCAACAGGATTTTGAGACTTGGCCTTCAGAATTCATAAAACAAAAACCTATATAAAACATGCAGTAACTTTTTCATAACGTAAGATTAGCTAGAAACTTTCATAAATGCCAAATAAACAAACATTGATCAACTTTCAACAAAACGATTACAAAACTTGTTTATTTTTCTGTTTTTCGCTTACATAATGTTTTGCGGTCGGAAACTGTTGGTCGCTATTATCTTGCGCTGATAGCTTCGAATAGAGAGGTCTTTGCCCTTGGGAGCCAATAGACTCGTTATGGAGCAAAAATAGCCAGTTACAATTACCTAAGTACCACCGTAATTGCTTAATTTGGTGTCGCATACCCAATGGACCATATTGGCTGAACAAAGTACAGATTCGTGTTGCCATCAGGGCCGAGGAATCCAAGATATATTACATTGTATTTAACAGTAAATACATTCGACTTTTGTTCAGGAATCTTCACTACGTGGTTAGAAGGGGACGACCATTGCTCATTCCTTCTCTGATTAAATGACGTACAAGGCTGATAGGACATGGGTAACTCCTACCAAAATGATATAAAATTTTGAAAGATGTTATTATTTATTTTGTATCTTTCTAATCAGTATATTTCATAATTGGCAACAGTAATCTTATATAGTATAAATAATTCTGTATTTCTTTTTAAAGGTTACTATCACATGATGTAGCGTATCTATTTAATAGACATCATCTATCCTCATCTACATAGTAGTAATGAGGTACCTGACATTAATGCCAACTGTCAGTTCACTACGAACCGCGGGAATTTAGAAAACAGTTGGATCAAATCAAAATTTCAAAAACTTTGAGTACAGGTTAACTTAAATACTACCTCATTAGTGACAAGTAAAAAGACAAAATATTGAGCTACTGGATTCCATATAAAAATAGGTACTAGTATACAAATGATGAGTCATTGTGGTGATATAATGAGTTTAATAGTGGATAAACAGGATTCTACACAGACTACAGAGAGAAATATTATACCAGGTGACATTTCTTAACGTCTTGAAAAAAAATGGGGGTAATAGGTGAACGGAGTAGAAGCCTTTGGCATAGAAGTTTTTATTATTTTTATTTTTGAATAACATGTAATGAAATTGATCTAGCAATAAATACTACACATTTAACGTAACATTTTCACAACAAAAACAGAAATTTGGAAAAAAATAAACAATTAAAATCTATCGAAATTCAAATCATATGCACCCTACTCAATGCGCGGCATGTACAATGATTTCGTAGCGCGGTCCTACCCTTTGAAGCCGGCCGATAGACGGCTTTATTGATCTTTCGCAGGCGCACGAGCCGCACACGCATCCCTGTCCGCCCGCGTCCCGAGCTCCTTTTGTCACCTGCGATGAATCTGAAGGCCTTCCTGCCTTCTATTCTAGTTACACAACACACCATATGAAGGTTGAGACGGTAAAAAATGTCATCCGGTAAGTATAATATTTGATAAAGAAAATGCGATCGTCGATCAAGGCCGTGGCAAACTTGTATTATTGTTTGAAAGTGCTAATCTTTCGAAATACCAATCGGATTTGACAAATCTTTTTGCATTTGATAACCCAATTACTTGAAGAAGTTTATCAGGGTAGGACCTTTAAAAGGGTCAGAAAGAACGCTAACCGAAAACAAGTAATATCGCGAGCAGACGATGTGTTGCGATGCAGTGAAGCTGGTAAACCTACTATGAAATAGCTAGATTTTGTATGTCAAAAATGACATAAGTATACGCTTGGATAGCGCTGCGCCTTAACAGTTGTCTGCTAGAGAAATTCCCCTTGAAAAGCGAAAGGTGGTTACACATCACGTGTTCTCGTTCAATGGTAGGTAGGTGGCTTCCGAACGACAACCAGTTTCCGACCGAAACTAGTAGAAAGGGGTATCAAGGTAACCGATGATAACTTTTAAATACTCACCACGTTATGTTTGAATGCGTGGGGAAGTTTTTGAGAGTAGTAATGTTGCTTACTGCATTCGCGTTTTTAGAAACCAGTAGCGTTTTAAATAACTACTGAAAATAAGACCCCAAATAAATTAAATTGGGTTAAGGGATTCAATTTTACTTAGCTTGGGACCAAATTCTGCTTTAAAATAATATGTTTCCTTGCATGGTGGATGGAGCAGACTTGATTCTGTCTCACTGTGTTTCTACGTAAAAATGTTATCAGCCGATTCATTCTGTAAAAATGTCACCGTGAAAGCTGAGCTGCTGAGGAACCCTAAGGATTGACACTTTTATCACGTTGAAGGATAGATTATACACATTAGAACGGCTAAACTGAAAAAGATCATAAAATGGTATTTATATGTAGTTGAGAGGAAAATAAAAGAAAGAATTATAAAGAAAAAAATACCATTACGTAAGTTTGTAATCACATAATTTATAATAGTATTGTTCTAAAGAATGTATAAACAATGTTGATAGTGTATTATTGTATGTTTCTGCCTATCTATTCTGGACACAATCTCACCGTGAAGGCTTGGTGAACTATATGAGCTGTCAATAGTCTGAATCCGGTGGAATGTCAACTCACTTCACCTTAATCATCATGGTGAGATTTTTACAGAATAAACCGGCTGTTACTACCACAAATAGTAAGCAGAAATTAAAAAGAAAAACTTTAGTGACTTCCGAGCAAAATAATTGAAACCAATCAAATCCAATATTTCGTTTATGCACGCGAACGAAGCCGCATGCACAGGTAAGTATGTAAATAAAACCTTTGAGGTCGGACATACTCCAAAGCAGAATACACCGAAAAATGGTTTGATGGTGGAGCACAAAACATAATATTACGAGCGATTAACCACTTGGATATGTATTGAAAAAACAACGTTTAATTGTTCACCTAATGTTATTTAACACGCAACTCCACACACAGCTTGCAATCAGTGCGCTTGATAAAAAAAAACAACTGTGTAAATATTTATTTCATAGACAGGCGACTCTGCTTGAACAATTTCTAAGAAAACTTCATCGATCAAATTATCTACTAGTCGCATCGCGCCGTTCTGCAGGTCAAGTAAATAAATAAAAATATCAAGTGTCAAAAGTTACATTTTTTTGTTAAAAACAAGTATTTTGAGGACTTTGTATTGTCATTGGCAGTTGAGAACAAAGAACAGAATACTCATATACTCAATTACTCACTAGTCTATGCATTATCACTGTCGAACAGCGGGGTAATTGCGTAACACACACAGTAGGAAAGGCTTTAATATTGACAGTTCAACGACACATTGCGTTATTTATATTTACGTAGCTGAGCAGACAATTTTTTGGAACATATGAAACAGTGGAGCAAAATCAGAATGGGGATAATCATGATATTCCTTCAAAACGATCCCGATTCTGATTGATATCGAGTTAGGGTGTATATGCACACATTCCACTTACATCTCTGCCTGCATCACTAGAGACACGAGAGTCTGAGTCTGTACATATACACAAAACCTCACTCCATATTCCCATCAGGATAGGCAAATACTATATAACTACGGAGTCTGCACCGATAAAGTTATTTAAAAAGATCCGGAACAAATCTTATCATTAACAGAATAATAATTATTACAATTTATCACCATGTACTGTTTTTATTACTTATTTTATTACATTGATTAAAAACGACCTCGGAATTGACAAGCGTGCGGACCTATCAGCATTCAGGACCAACGCAGCAACCGCATTATTAAAAATAAGTAAATACCTACGTCAGATTATTGGTAATATTTACAAACATTATGATAATGATAAATGATTTCATTTCTGTAAGTAGGTTTGTACAAAGAGTTTTCGAAGTCAATTTTATGTTAAAAACTAGATGAGGTCGGCGTTTCCTATCTGACTACTCTGAGAAGAAACGCCGAAACAAACTTAGAGGTCAGAGGCTCTTTTAAACTCCAGACATAATCTTTGTCAGATCATGTGTAGAGCATGTAGATTGGTGTCTGAAATGGTGTTTTGAGGAAAGAACCACACAGATTGAGTAGACCTGTCCATTCCCTGCACTCATTTGTCAGTAATTATTTGGATCACGCAAAAACAGCTATATCGATTGGGATGGTTTTTGGGAAAAAGATATAACCTGAGTTAACATACAGTGTGTCTGGGCACCGGTGTCCGACCCGTTAAGGCGAAGCAATATGATCGATTTTATGGACAAATCCACCATAATAAGACATTTTGCCCCTGCTGTTTTGAAATGGCGGCCATTTCGAAACGGTAAAAAAACAACCATTTTTTTCACACTTTTTTAGTTTCCAGTATTTTTTTAGGTTTTAATGGTAGTTTTTGATAAACTTTTTAGAGGTGACCTTATTGCCTACTTTTGTAGCTATCGAACGAAACCACTTTTACGCCTATAGGACCTCTAATATCGGTAGATATGGCAAAATAAATGAACCCAACCGCACTTAGTAAAAATAAAATGGCCGCCATTTCAAAACAGTAGGGGAAAAATGCCTTATTATGGTAGATTTGTCCAAAAAATCGATCATATTGCTTTGCCTTAACGGGTCGGACACCGGTGACCAGACACACTGTATATGATACTTTATAAGTTGGTAGGGCATTCCCGTGGGATAATTTCCGATCTCCACGCGGGCGAAGTCGCTGGCAAAAGCTCGTATTTTATAAATGCGAAAGTAAAATGTCTGTTACCTTCAGAAAGGATTACGATTAAATTTGTTATTAAGTAGACTATGAGGATATTTTTATCTCGCGATTTTGTTCTCCCATCATCTGTGCAATAAACATAAACCTTGAGTGAGAGTGGGACCGCCAGGGTAGCCCGTGAATAATTTTTGTTTTAAGTTTTCTACATTTGCAGGTCAGAGTCAGGCTGAACGGTGAAATGAATATGATTCGCTGCAAGTACCGTAACACGTATTTATTTATAAAATTATCATAATTAAACGCATTAATACAATATCAACCTTAATACAACCTTTAAGTAAGTTCATTTAATCCCACAGAATGACTATTTAATGAAAAACTAATCAATACCAAAGTCAAAATCAAATTTGAATTGTGCTAACTTAGCAAATCCTCCTTAAAAAAAAACAGTACGACAACGTCTGAAACTTTCACAAAATCATGACGACTGTAGGTCATGAATTTTAGCTGTAAGCGTCTTAAAGTACCGTTGCAGACACAGGAATATTTGGTACAATTTCTACCTGGTCACGAATAATGACCGTGAGTCACCAATGATAAGAGCAATGACCTTTTTTTTTTCTTATTATCTTTCTTACTAGCATATCCATACCGTATTTATGTAAGTAAACTGCTCTTTCAGAAGAGGCATTCATGGTGTAAATAGTATACTTTGCATTCTGAGACACACTGGTCACGTGCGAAACTGGTCAGGGTGTTCAACAACCACAATCATATAAAACAATGAGGTTTTAATTAGCAATAATGTTGGTATATGTTTAAATAGAATTGTTTCATTTTATTAGAAAAACGAAACGATAATCACATGGAGTTTCTTGCCGGCTCTTCTCCATAGGAATCAACAATTTGGAACCGTGCACCTAGCATCTGACGTTCCATAAGTGCCCATGTAGGTTTATGTCAAATAAAAATATTTTGATTTGATTGACATGCTTTATATATTTTTTTACAGAATAGTGACTAAAATGTTGCCACAATTTTGTTTGGTCTCAAAAGTTGGCAACCCGGTAGTGACATGAGCATGTGTTGTAACTCCCGGAATGCAGGACCTCGTGTTTAGTCCGCGGAAACATATTTTTTTCAAGGAAGTCAAGCAGTTTTGTGTTTGCTTGAATTGAGCTGCGACTGATGCCAGGGGTTAACTCTAGGTTACTAGGCTACTTATCGCAACCAGTGCGGGACAGCGCTGGCAGGACCCAACATGCTGCTACGTCCTGCAGTACCGTCGACGCAGCTGTACGTGTCCCGTTTACACCACTCTACGAAGACTGAGGACATCGTCGAGTACATACGGGTGAAGACCAGCTGGACCTTGAGGGTGGAGAAGTTGGAGGCGCGCCATAATACCAACTTTAATTCGTTTGTGGTGCGCGTTCCAACCCAACATTTGGTGACCTTTCTCAAGGAAGAGTTTTGGCCGAAAGGTGTGCTGTATCGGCGATTCCGAGGCCGGCTACGCGACACCTCGCAGCGTAACACGACGCCGTCACTTCGTGTGCAGTAGTTTTTAAGTATATTGTTTAAAATATGTATTAGTTTATTATTGTTTTATATTTATATGTGTATTGTGTTTTATGGGCCTTTAGTTGCCTGAAATAAAGGATAAAATAAAAATAAATAAATAAATAAATAGCTGACTCCAAGCTCACTTCATCTCAGTCTACACAGTGAGATTCTTACAAAATGTATCAGAAGTTCTCAAGATTCGCTGATCAACAAATATTCTTACATAATTCATTAAACCCCATTTCTTTCCGTGGGTGTCGTAAGAGGCGACTAACGGACTTACTAGAGAGTGGGCAGCAGCGTCTATGCATTTTACCACCATACTGCGATCGCGAACCCGTCTGCCAAGCGTGGCGATTATGGCAAATCCCCCCAAATTCAGGGAGGCCTATGTCCAGCAGTGGACGTCTTATGGCTGAAATGATTATGATGATGATGAGTTCATCAAAAGATTTCAATTCTAGCAGAACTCTCTGACTGAACTTCAGTGGAATCCTAAATTGATTATGTAGCTCTAAATTGGTGATAAATAAATGCCTGGAAAATTACTTGCCCGGATACAGATCGGCCCGTGGACCCATACTCCCAGAGACAGTGGGATGAGCCGCTGTACAGGTTGGTACGGAATAATCTTATAAATACGTCCACCAATACTGCTGAGCGTGCCTGCCTTCTGGCTGTGGGCGAGTGGGAGTCGGGGCTCTGGCTTCAGGTGCTACCGTCACCCAACATAGGAACTATGTTGAGTGACACCACCTTTCGGCTTGCTACTAGCCTGCGTCTGGGTGCACCTTGCGTGGCTCTGCATCGCTGCCAATGCGGTGAAGGTGTCGACTGCCTCGGTCACCATGGCCTATCTTGCAGTAGAAGCGCAGGGCGGATAGCACGGCATGCTAGCATCAATGACATCATCCGTCGTGCTCTTGTCGTCGCCGGGGTGCCAGCTGTTCTAAAACCCAATGGCTTGGCACGTGACGATGGGAAGAGACCAGATGGAATGACTATAATGCCCTGGAAGTTAGGTCAGCCTTTGGTGTGGGATTCAACATGTGTCGACACCCTTGCGCCATCCCATCTTCTTAGCACGGCGGGCTGTGCTGGAGCGGCTGCTGCAGGTGCGGAAAACCTCAAACGGCGCAAATATTCCAACCTAATTGGAAATTACATGTTCGAGCCGTTTGGGGTTGAACCTCTAGGGCCATGGAGTTCGAGTGCCCACATAATATACCGAGACATTGCCAAGCGGCTGGTCGACTCTTCACGTGACCAGAGGGCTGGCCTATTTTTTGGGCAAAGAATCAGCATTGCCATACAACGTGGCAATGCGCTGCCAGCCTTTTGGGCACGTTTCCTGTTGACAACGATGCAGAAGAATTTTTTGATGCTTTGTAATTATTTATTTTGATATATACATGTACATTTTTTTTTTCTTTGGATTTAAACTTAGATTTTAAATTATGTAAATATTGTAAGATATTGTATAAGTATATGTATATAAATGTATAATATCAGTTCAGTCCAGTTTATTTGTTAACATAGGTAAAAAAATACAGATCTTATTTAGATGAACAGAGCGCTATGTTATTTATGCCAGGAGGCGTACAAATATGATGTCCAAATTAAGATGAGGATTACAAATAACCATTTACTAAAAAATATCTAATAATCATGCATTATGGGTATCAAAATAGAAAACTTTTTACAAAAAAAAAAAATACAACCGACTTCCTTAAAAACACTACAAAGTGAAAAATAACTTTAATTTCGGAAGTCGGTGTCTTAGGATCTGTATTTATGGTTTTTTTGCCACCGACTTCCGAAATTAAAGTTATTTTTCACTTTGTAGTGTTTTTAAGGAAGTCGGTTGTTTTTATTTTGTAAAAAAGTTTTTATTTTTAAATTTTTAGTTGTGGTATCCACCCCGCACTAATTCCAAACAAACAATGCATATTTATGCGATAGCAGAAATCGCGGTTGATTTGCTGTCATTTTGTAAAGAGTTCGGGTGTCTATCTTTGGAACTCATCATCAGATCTAAATGAAATTTATATGGGACCATTTCGGAATAAACTCCTTTCAAACAAAAAAATAATTTTGCAAATCCGTCTATGTATGACGGAGTTATGACCGAAAATACATTTTAAAAAAAATATACATCCGAATTGCGAACCTCCTCCTTTTTGAAGTCGGTTAAAAATGAATTGAAACAATTATTGAATATTTTAATTATGTATGTCAGACCTAAATGAGGAATTATATAAACGTCAAAATTCGTATGTCAAAAAAATAATAATAAGGACATGTCAAAATAATTGAAATGTCAAAATAATTAAAATGTCAAAATAACTTAATGTCAATATTAATGATTCTAAATTAATTCGTCATTTAAGTATTCGTCAATGGTATCATTTATCAATTAAGAACAATTTCATTTTTTTCTTAAATAGTGCAAAATTTAATTCTTTTATGGCGTTTGGAACTTTATTATAAATGTGAGGAGCCATACCCAAGACACTTTTTTTACTAGTGCAGTTTTATATTTATAATTACTCAAGTAATTTTTGTATTGACTACGAATTGGAATTCCGTAACCTCGTAATTTTTTCAAAAAGGTTGGGATTTGTTTTGACGAAGATGCTAATTTCTAATATGTATATCGCCGGTAGCGTAAGTATTTTTAATGGCTTAAAATATCCAAACACGATGTTATAATACGTCTTAAAAAATAAGATGTTTAATCCAACAACCAATCAATTAGCTATGCAACAAAAGTAAATCTTGAATCGAAATCAGCTTAATTAAAATGGCCGTCGATTTCTGAACGGTGTTGACTCTTCTTCTGGGACAAGCGTCAACAAAGTTTCCAATGCTGGAACAAACGCCTACTCTCTGTGATAGGCAGTAGGCTGTTATCTTCCACGCGGGCCCAATGCGGGTTGGTAGATGTCACGTATCTTCAAATTTCTGGTTCTAGGATATGCCGGTTTCCTCACTATGTTTTTCTTCACCGTTTTGAGAGCAGTGGTGATGACATTATTTGCAAAAAGTAAAGCGCCTACTTGGGTTAAAACCAACGACCTACAAGCTGTGCCACCACTGGTCTTCGGTGTTGACTTAGTTCTCGACTGGCAGTGCGACGTCAGACATCACATAACACATTTGACTCAATATTATTTTTCTTGTAAATAATCGACTTTCTTTCTGTGAACCATCAGTCAATCAACTTCTTACTTTATACTGAGAAAAATAAGGTAGTATTTTCGATAGAACATGCCGTTCAGATCACACGGCTGGTTTGCCTTCACCTAAAATGCTAATCGCTGTAGCGGTAACCGAGCCGGCCGGGCTGATATCTAACGGTAAAGGATTGCTTGTAATATCTCCACGGTACATAACATTTCAACCGGATCGTTCAGACACGCCTTCCGTACACCTCTTTAATGTTTTGTACGGCTGCAACACAAAGGGAAATGCCCATTTAATAAAGAGGTTTTGGCCGAGTGATGCCCATGAAAGAAACAAATTACAGGTATTAGGGCTGACATCATAGATAAAAAACCTACTACTATTTTTTGCATAGAACTTGGTTGGACTTTCATAAACCGTGTATAAAAATTCAAGGTTATTAAAAAATCACTTTTAGTTTTTTTTATTTATTATTCGTTCTCATTTAAATAAATGATAACCACGTCATCTAGGAATTGGGTTCACAATACACAACTACAACAAACAACTACAAAATACAACTACAAAATACAACTTAGGTTGAGACAAAACAAACTACAACAATTTCTATGGTTTCCTTGTCACTGAACAACTGAATTATTCAATTCAAATCTATCTAACATAGGTATGCAATATAAGTTACTGAGTATGTATGTACCTTTTATGTTCTTATAGTAACTCCCTTGTTGTGGTGCAATCCATTGCTGTAATATAGACCGAACTTCCACATTGCTTAAGGTAAATCTCTTAAATCTTCGTGTATCTACGCCACAGTTGACACAGAGAGGGCTCCGTGGTAAACTGGTAAGTTCGTGTAAATCAGGTTCCATATTCGTGTTAGGTCCGTAATGAGAAACAGGAACGGTATCCATTGGCAAGTCGGTGTGAGGCGGGTACAGAATCCAATGTAAAACCAAGGTCGTCATCGGGAGCGGTTACAGGGTCCATATTCGTAATCAAAGTCGTCGAAAATCAAATAGAAAAACGCAGGAGAAAATAATCACGAGTCGCAAGAACACACACAACACCAAACAAAATGTGAAATGTCAGTCAGTTGTCAATTACGATTATTATTGACGTAGGGATGCGATATGAGATCGATTTACCGAAAAATCAGTATATCAATTTAAAAATAAAAAATCTGGAGACATGGAATCGGTTCAATAGATCGTATTTAGAAGCACGGAAATGGACAAACACCTATTTTCTTTCTAAAGAAAACAACAAAGGCGAAACAACTATACAGGGTTATTTGTAAAACACCGGCAACCTTTCAGGACTATGTTACTAACATCATAATCAACAACTTTTGTTCTATGACTTTTAAAAATTCATCATACTTTAGTTCATCAGATTTTCATACAAAAATAAAAATATTTAAATTGAATGCTCTAAATGTTACGAAGTCTATGGGAAGCAAAAGAAAGGGACACTACATTAGCAAGGGGAGCGGGGTTAGGGCGGTGGGGCGCTTGAACTTGACCTATTTACGGGCGGCTGATTTTTGTATGAAAATTTGATAAACTAAATTATGATGAATTTTTAAAAGTCATAGAACAAAAGTTATTGATTTTGATGTTAGTAACATAGTCCTGAAAGGTTGCCGGTGTTTTACAAATAACCCTGTATAATAAAGAAAGGTTTTTCAAAAATCAATTTTTCGTAACCGGTTGTATTTAGTGTATCGATTGTGTGTGTTTCAGTAATGGTTGCGATCCCTACTTGGACAGGATTGACAATCGACCGGAACTGTTAGATACGATAATAAACGATTGAATGTTTTTATTAAATCGGCTTTTAATTCCGGAGTTTTCATAACGAATAAGTAATAGAAATATTTTAGTTACTAAATGGGTATTTTTTTTGTATATACCATATTGATGGGCGCAACATGGCCAAGAACGGGCGTTTCCCTTTGGTCACGGTTATAACAAGAAATGTAACTTCTTTCTATAGTTTTGTCAAAATATTATGATCCGCTTCGCATCTCATCGCCTGCCCGCATTGTGACTTCGTTTTCTGACATTTTATTTTTGCTCGTCTCTTTAGGGTCGTAGCGTGATGTTACCTTCCTCAAAAATGGGGTTATCCATTGTTAAAATATGTTTTCAAAACCAACTGGTAGTTTCCAGCTTTATAGCAAGTAAAGAGCTATTGAAATGTTTGTTGCTGCGGCCTTCCAAGCAAAGAGTGATGTCTCCATCAGATTACATAAGAATTATTTGGTCTAAAAATAGTGATGAAGATTAGATTGGAAAGAAAAAGATATGAGGCGAGTCATAATATTCAAATGGTATCACGAGACCTGTTTTTAAGATAGCAACTAAAAATCCTGAGGTCATAAAAACCTGACTGTGAAACAGCCAGCGAATTTTACAAAAAGTCAAAAGTGTTGTCCTATATTGACCGTTGGACTTCGAGAATATTCTGAAAATGTTTTACACACCGTCATCTATTTGAGCAATAAGTCATCATTGTCGCTTCTGCCCTTTTCCTCATTTATGTAGGGTTGTGGCAAAATGTCTTCTTCTTACATGCTTCTCTATTAGTTGGCATCTCCGTAGTCATTTCCTCTCATCGCAGTCCATCCATCGTTTCGTTGGTCTCCCCCTACTCGTTTAGCAA
Source organism: Aporophyla nigra (assembly GCA_947507805.1). NCBI lineage: Eukaryota > Metazoa > Arthropoda > Insecta > Lepidoptera > Noctuidae > Aporophyla > Aporophyla nigra. Next base: position 2,233,975 of record OX382305.1, on the reverse strand, counting down.
AAAGAATCATCTCGTCATCTGCCTAGCCGTTTCCCGACTATGTTGGGATCGGCTTCCAGTCTAACCGGATGCAGCTGTTTTTTACATGAAACGTCTGCCTAACTAACCTCCACAACCCAGTTGCTGGGTAAGACGTTTGGCAAAAAAATAAATAACAACCGACTTCCTAAAAAAACACTACAAAGTGAAAAATAACTTTAATTTCGAAAGTCGGTGTCTTAGGATATGTATTTAAGGTTTTTTTTGCCACCGACTTCCGAAATTAAAGTTATTTTTCACTTTGTAGTGTTTTTTTTTAAGAAGTCGATCGTTATTTTTTTTTGTAAAAAGTTTTTATTTTTAACTTTTTAGTTACAAATGTACGAATAACGCGATTAGATTAGTGCATACCATATGCACTAATCTAATCGCGTTATTCGTACATTTGTCGCGCAAATACTTAAAATGCAAATTTAAGACTTTTTTTGGATGGGAAATCATCAAATGACTTCTCCCGCTCTGGGCGGTGCGGGAGGGCGTGTCAGACTTTTACTGACTAAAACCCACCCGTGTTCCTTCAGTTGCCCATGGCATTATGTGATTTTCACATGGACCCCATTGTCCAAATGGAACCAAATTCGGGAAGCACCAGCTTTCAAATAAAAAAAGAAATCCACTCAAAAATTATGAGGTAACAAGCATTAAACCAAAATACAGTCGAATTGATAACCTCCTCCTTTTTTGAAGTCGGTTAATAATATCATAAAGGTAAAATAAATGAAGTTTAGATTTAATAATAAAATACTCGTGAAGAAAAACCGCAAGGAATGAATACAAGAACATTAAGTGGGAACATTTTCATCACGTAGATACCTCTTAACTGCACAGTTAGGTTTTGCCAATGACGTCACAGTTTCTTAGAAGATACAATGAGTAAGTTGGAAAGGCAGGAAACAAAATAAATCAATAAAGAAAGTTGGCATTGTACAATGTTATGATGACGTGGCGTGCCCTAGTAACTTGTGGAAAAAGGTAGGAAGTATCATTCAAAATTCGAACACATTTCTTTTACATGCAGCAAAGAGTAGGTGAGTACAGGTAATGATTATGTTTCATTTTTTACCAGCTTGCTTTGCTTTCCTTATCGTAACAAAGTGGAAAAAAAAATTATAATCGACTTAGTTTAGACAGTTATTTCAAGCTTCTTCGGTCTGTTCATTCTCAGCCTCACGCACCTGTCGCCATCTCTTTTTTATTCGAGTCATACTTTTTTGAACTCGTGGAAACAACAATTACCAGATATAACACAACTATATTGTCAACTATACATTGTTTTGTGCAACTAGTTGACAGTTATAGAGTACCTTCCCTAACTTTAACATCTGGCGCTGGTCTAGTGGTCTCAAGCGCTACTGGTGAGCAGGCTCCTGCTGATGAGGTCCTGTGTTCGATTGTAGGATCGGGCTAAATGTTATTGGGTTTTCTCATCTGGAATTTCTCAGTGGCAGCTCAGAATGTGGAGGTGTCATCGGTTGTTGGCCTGATTACATGGATTTGGCGAAATGTGGGTGTACTTCCACACAACTCTGCCTAACCCTTTGGGGTATACAGGCGTGATAGTCTGATATCCATTTTTGACATTGACTGTGGCTGACAATGAGATAGCTAACTGTATCAAGAGGATCGATCGCTTATATTTTTATCAATCACAATGATTGAACATAAATAACACCTACCGAGTTTACAATTTTGGAATCTCGACCACTCCGTAGGATGTTCTCATTATTATTGTTTATATTTTTCGTCATTTCACCATCAAAAGTGTGCAATACCTGACCCTCAGGACGGCTATACACATACTGTGAATCGTGTCATTAAAACTTGGCGAAATCGCAAAAGGACCTACTCTTGTCGGTACCAGCAGTAATCTATAATATCTGCCTAGCCTTTTCCCAACTATGTCGGAGTCGGCTTCCAGTCTAACCGGATGCAACTGGATATCAGTATTTTACATGGAGCAACTGCGTATCTGATCTCCACATTCCAGTTACTGAGAACACGAAAACCCTTAGTAAGACTGGTTCTTACGACTTTTTGGGCTTCGTGACGACTGTCGAAGATCTACAAAATAATGACGGAATCGAGGGCTTGGCGTGCTTTCTGAGGCACAAAGTGATTTCAATACGTATGGTCAGCCATGTACCGACCTCAGCAAGTATAGCTTATCATTTATCAACACGAACAGTCCAGTAATCTATAAAACTATATTAAAGCAGAAGACTTTGTTCCAAAGCGTCACTATAACCACTAATACAAGTAGGAGGGTAAACAAAAAAGGTAACCACTTTGAAATGCGTGTCAGATTGTCGACATAAACCCAAAGAACAAATGGCTGGGGGGGGGGGGGGGGGGGGCGGCAAGGCGTCCTTCACTTGACCCGACCTGGCAGCCTCGCCTATTAATAAATGAGCTGTTAGAGACGCAAAGCTTGGCTATAGAGTAAGCAACAAACCCCACATCTGACCTCGATGGTAGTAACCCTGGATAAATAATTACAGCCGTACGGTTCGATCGAAGGTCTTAGCACCGGTTGGTCGGTTCGTGGACACCAACCATTCATTATACATATATCAGGAATAGAATAGAATACCAATTTGAATGCTGTTTTGTTCGAGTAAAGAAAACTAAATTATTTGAAGAGTAATTAGTGATCCCAGTCACATCACCTTTTAGAACTATACAGAGGTTTATATTCAGAGGAATACTTTTCGCAAGAAATTATCATGCATTGTACACTTTTGCTTCTACCGATATTTACACTTTTACTATACTTACCTCTAAATTTTTTACAATATTTCACGACCACCGCATATTCACTTTCAAAGTAAATAACGATTCATTTTTGTTCAAGAGAATGTCAAGTGATTTTAAAAGTCAATTGCCTGAGATAGAAAGTGACTGTTTTTTGCTGTCATGTATGATAACATGATAAGACTGATTATTCATTCAATATAACATTAACCTCATCTTAAAAGTACCTAAAGTTAAGTAAATGGTATCTTGAAGACAGGATCTACCTAAAAAAATTGCTTAGGAACAAGTTTTTCAAAGCTGTCAGCAAGTTTCCACTTATCAACAAATTCTTCCAGTGATTTCTTATCAGTTGTCAGTTTGAATGTAATGAATGGTCATTACTTTTCGTTACCGTAGCAATGATAAAGTGGGCGATTTCCTTTGTACAAGATTGCCTCAACTACGTGCAACTTCGCATGTAATTTACACGAAATCACATCAGCGCATCAACATGCGTCACAACTTGTTTTTATTAGATGGTAAACACAACGGCGCACCAGGAGGTCACCGTCACCTGTTACATCTGCAATACTAGGGAAAAGATATCAGCCTATAATATTCCCACTGTTGGGACACAGGGCTCCTCTCTGTGAGAGGGATTATGCCGTAAACCACCACGCGGGCCCACTGTTCGGACCCATTGCGTTTGGCGGATGTCCTATGTCTTCGAATTTTTGGTTCTAGGAACATTGCGGTTTCCTTGCGTTATTTTTCTTCGCCGTTTCAGAGCGGTGGTAGTGATGCAAAGGACTCGAGTCTTCAAGTCGTAATTTTAAAGACTCGACTCAATAATGCAAGACTCGGTGTGCTCAAAAGACTTGAAGTCTACAGTCAAGCATTCGAGTCTTAAAAAGGACTCGTGACTTAAAGAGGACTCGACTCTTAAAAAGGACTCGAGTCTTAAAATTAACTCGAGTTTTAATGAAAAACTCGGAGCATGAAGATGAGACTTGTAGCTTCATTCGAAAAGACTCAAATAGAAGGTGATAAGTTCAAATGAGTGGTTATGATGTAATTATGGGTACAAAAAATCTGACGAGTTATTCATAGACTCGAATTCATTTTAAGACTCGAATCCTTTTCTAAGACATGAGTCCTTTTTCACACTATAGTGGCTGTTAAATGACTCGGACTCGGCTTGACTCTAGACTCTGAGCCGTTTGAGGACACTGGAGTCTTGCATAATTGAGTCGAGTCTTTAAAATTACGACTCGAAGGCTCGAGTCCTTTGCAACACTAAGCGGTGGTGGTTACGCAATTACCCTTCTGAATGGGTTGCTATCTCTGGAAAGCTAAAAGGATTCATTTACCTGTAAGTAAACCGACACACAAACCTTCAATCCGGAACATAGCAACGCTGCTTAGCGACAGAAATAGGTAAGATCGTCTGGGCATGCTCCTTTATAACAATTCCTACGTACGTACTTGACATGTGAAAGTAGCTTTATCTATAAAGTGTTTGCAAGCACAAACTATGCCAATTTTTTAGTGCTTGGTTAATATCTGCCAGATGTAGTCGAAACCGGACCGGCTTGCAGTGAAAGTAATGTAAATAAGTACTTGGATTTTAGAGATATTCTTCAGTTTTTTTTTTTTGTCAATTCATGAATCATAAACTGTTAGTTACTTTAAATAATTTACGTGTTAAATTGTTAATTCAAATCGCACTTCCACAGGTTTGAAATGAGGTTAAATCCCTAATTATATACCTGTCTGTAAAATAAACAAGTATCCACAATAAGTCAATAATATTAATTTTCTAGTAGCATGACGCGCGAATTTGCCACTAACACATAATATAAATCCAAATAGCCTTATAATGGATATGAGCTAAATTAAAATTCACGAGATGACCCGTAATCAGACGTGCAAACATATAGCGAACTGTGGACATGTGTTATAACATTTTCAATAAATACAAACACAAATAGTCACCAAAACCAACAAACAGAAAAGTGGTATAAAAATATGAAAATACCATTTAGCAGGCCGCCTTTGTGCATTTTTTTACTGCTTCAAACCTGATTAATCATCATTCACATCTATCCATCTTTCGTCAGGCAGTTTTTTTGGGCTTTTCTATCACAAATTTTTCAGGAGCGATCCATAGTCTGGGTTACTGCCCCGTTGATGGCAATAGGCTCGTCCCCCGTTACATGGGACTTAAACATAACTGGAAAAAAATAAGGTGTATTATAGATACACCTCTGTCTAACCTTTCGTCGATTCGATCGACGTGATGTTGTATTGTCCATATCTCAATTTAATATTGTTTTTGTCCTGTATCCTAATTTTCTCTAACATCAACGTTCATCCCTTTCTTCACTCGATCATTATGACAGTTAGACCTACTTGCATCTCAAATCAGTTTGAAACATCGTTCTATTTCTTTCAATTGTTTGTAGTTGGCAGGGACAGAATGATGATTTAAACATCTGTCACACAATCTATGCATTGTTCCAAACTCACAACGTTTATTTCAATTAAACCAATTATAACAGTCACTTTTAAATTGTCAAGGACTCAGAAAGATGAAGCTAAGTAGTTGCCCATTTAAAATTGTAGTATTTTTCTATGGCAAAGAACGGGCAACAACTCCATCGGAACTATTTTGACTCAAAATTTCTTTAGGCTTCCTGAGTTTCATACAAACGCTTCCAACACAAAGTAAATAGTCCAAATAATTAAGATCTTGTTGTTCATCACAAAAAGTGAGGAAAAGGCTCTCAAAATATGTTCTTATATAAAATTTACTTCGCAACAGCTCGCAAATTGGACGGAGTCACGTTTTCAGCAGCAGTAAGGCTTCTACGTTGTATATTGTTCGTTGATTGGTTCCTCGGCAAGTTTCAAAGTTACAGGTAAACGAATTTATGAAAAGTCACGAGGACGTTCCTTGTGAGACGAATCACGTGTAAAAAAGAGGGGTAAACGACATTGTTAATTTTGAAGGCTTTGTTGGTAATGTTGTACGGAATCTGCGAAAATCTCTTCAAATTCCATCATTTCGACATGACTGTACTTCATGTCCTAACGTAGGACATGTGATTGTAGTCCCTTGAAATAAACTTCAGATATCAGGAAATAGTGTAACATTGAACTGGAGCCAAATTCTCGTTTATTTTTTCCTGTTTTAATACATTTTACACTTGAATTCATAATGCTTGAAACAGCCGCGATTGTGCACCGAATTTTAAACGAAACTTTTGCGTGCAGAGTTGTTATTGTAACCATCGATACTAAATTCCAGTTTCAAGAATTTACTTTCCTACTAACCTAATATCTACCTTATTACAAATACATTCTACGAAAAGGGACACTAGAGCCCTTGCATATCAAAGATATACATATGGGCAGCAGTAACAGTCAACACTAAGGACATCACACGGAAAGGTTGCAATCTTCCTGATCCAATGTAAAACAAGTCAGTTGCCTTCGCAAGGTTCTGCTTGTGTTTCACACAGATAGCACAACATCATCCAAACCGGATTCTTGCTAGGGCAACATCATCTCAACATAAAAATAACTTTCGCTGAACTATCAACTTATAAAGACATAACATTTTACATCATCCACCACATTATTAATGTTCGTTACATCACCAAGGATTATGATAATTTATCTCGCCACGTAATAAATAACTTTCTATAGAGGAAAATGAGAACGAATGCTTTTTGTAGTGCATCAGTATTCTGTATGGCAGACACTTTCGATAGGACCGCTCGTGAGCATGACAATCGACCTTTCGCGAATTCGAGAGTGCATGTAGGACTGTAGGTACCGTAGGTACGTGATGGTAGGTTTGTGAAGGACTTTCTTACATGCAAATCTTTGAGGATAATGTGAACAGGATACTGCACGTTGATCGGAAGATTCCAATCTCGATTGAAAGGTAATAACGATAGGATGAAAGTAATATAATCAAAGAAAATTTATTTAACGACCTACACTCCTCCTTGGACAATTATAATTACATACAGTAAAACAGATAGTGATAATATATGTATAATGTCCTCAATGCAACTTAATAGTTTGAGTTTCAAAGAACATCATCATTATTTTGACCTTGTCCTAGTTATATGGTCGGCGAAACTTTTATTCATCTATACTTCTCTATAAGTCGGTCATCTCAGTAGTCACCTGGTGTATACCTATAATGTCTTTCACCCAGTCCATCCTTCGATCCTTTGGTCTTCCCCTACTCTTATAACCATCCAAATTCACACCTAAAACCTTCCACAGTTGAGTTTCCAAGAAATCTGCTTTAAAAAACCCGTCGTTATTTCAAAATACCTATGATTCAGTGACTCTTTCTGTTCAACTCCAGTTGCGAAGTCATTGAACTTCCAAATGGTAATGTTTAGAATTCTTCTAACCAATAAGGAAAAAGAATGAGACGCTCTATGGCCTTGTCTGGTCGCGCATTAGGTTTCTAATTCATAGAATGATTGAATCAATTGCACAATGTTTGTTGTAAACAAAATACAAATGCTGTCAATGACCCTTGATCTATACAGTGTGGTAATCAATTAGTAGACTTCTACCTATATACACTTCCATTATAACCATTGAAATATTGAAGTCATCTCTTAGTATAGAATTATCCACAGCCATAGTATAGGTGTCTGGTTTTTGCTAGTCTTTATAGTTGTCTGCATCCTTTGTGCAGATTTTTGTAACCTTTGGGATATCATAAGCACAAGCGGTCAGGGATTTTACTTCATCAGTTATTTAAATCATGAGCAACGAATCATGTTTTCCGAAACTCTCAAATCAGAGCACAACCATGCCAATATAGTTTGGCCGGTTTCTGGCATGGAACGTCTCTATAACCATACTATAAACCGACCAAAATACAGGCTGATGCAAAACCCGATTCCTATTATAATATTTCGTAAAAATATAATTTAAATGAGTGTCCATGGAGTTTCCTACCGGTTCTTCGCCATAGCCACTTACTACGCATTGGAATGGGCAACTAGCTTCATATTTCTTACTGACTGACCCCTTGACACGTAAATGGTTTAATTGAAATACGCAGCGGGCCCTGTCAGTACACCAGCGCTGCAGTATTTGTTATTTTATTTTCAAATATCGAAGCATCATGCTGAGATAGGAGCCTTTTTAGCCTCGCACAGGTCTTCCTTTTTTGCTTTTTTTAATTGTTCGTATTTTCTGTGCGTGTCCCTAATAAAATATTTTTCTTTATTTCTTCCTAAATACATGCGTTGTAGTTTGAGCCATTATAAAGAACAAGACACGAACCACACACAGTATATATTCCTAGGCCCACAATCGACAATAGATATCGAACGTACGCACAGTTGTTGAACGCATTGAGCAACCGTTGCATCAGAGCATTGTTCGTCAGCGGTGCCAATACTACGACTGACATGACAATTGAAGGATACTCCACCTCTAGGTATGTATGTGTCGACTAGCTTTGTTGAAAGGAAAATAGTCTTCTACTTACAACTATGAAAAGTAGCGCTGGACGAGGATGTAAAACGTAGGAAAAGCAAAAGACAATGTTAGGTATGTGACAGTATTTTGGGATGTTCTCTAAGTTGAGAAAAAAAAATCGGGGTGATGGGTGTTAGGGTAACGACTAGTTCAGAAGCACAATCATGGAAATACCACCATGAGAGTTAAGTCAGCAGTAAAAAAGTCTAATTTCAAGAATATTTGGGCCACAAATACACGTTTTGGAAGACAAGATATTAAAGACGACAAGCATATTTCTCAGAAATAATAGGTTATACCTAGCTTTTGCCCACCGCTTCCCCCGAGATGAGGTCTTTTATCCTACAAAAATGTTGGATATAAAAAATCCTATGTCCGAAGGAACTCAGGTGATGGTCTATCCGTGAAAGAAATTTCATATTCACCCTTCAGCCGTTAAGGCGTGAAATTAGACAGTTACTTTCGCGTTGCAATAATAGTTGCTGTTGACCGCGACTTCCTCTGTGATCCAGTACGAAAAGCACCATCAGCAGCAGCATATTACCCAGCTTATGGTCGAACCGTATTCCGTGTGCCAAATTTCATCGAATCCGTTTTAGCGTAAAGGCGTAACAAACAAACTGTTTCTTATACTGCTATGATAAAAACAGTACTTAATGAAAATCGTGTGATATTATTATCCTTATCTCTTTAAATAAAAAAATAATTGCCGTGGAACGTATAAATTTTTATGACACCTTATTACTTGTCCTACATTTAATGTCTTAATTATGTGTATTATATTCTTTTTAGAATCGTTTTAGGGCTCCCGCAGACAGCCAAGATGAGACGGTGCGACGAAGTGGTTTTGATAGAACAAATTCTAAGTTATCGTTAAAATTGCTTCACTAGTGTCGCGTCTGTCGGCCTTTAGGGGGTGTGGTTAAAAAGTATAAATGCGCCGGCGCTCACTGCCTGATAGCTTTGATAGTAAAGATCGGCTTTTTTAAAAGGCATAAGAGTAGAGATGAGACTGTATGAATGGATGGAGAGGGAGAGAAAAGCTAAAGAAAAGATAGATGGATTAAGTGACACATTATATCAAAGTTTTGTTTTCGGTATATTAATTACTTACATATTATTGTATAGATTAGCGTTTTGTGGGACTGTCTTATGTAACTTTGACGTTCAAAAAGTGCTGACTCTCAGCCTAGTTTTGATTTGAATCCAACGTCCAGCGTCCAATATTTGCATAAGTATTTTACCAAAAATATAATCCGTTACTTACCGATAAATTTTTTTTCGATGGGAAATCATCAAATGACGTCTCCCGCTCTTGGGCGGAGCGGGAGGGCGTGTCAGACATTTACTGACTAAAACCCACCCGTGTTCCTTCAATTGCCCATGTGCCAGGGTCACGGTGTCTCTTTCGAACAATCTCGCGACCCTGGCAGATCCGTTACCGATATAATAACGCGACATTTTTTATGCGTTGGTCTGTCCGCAACTGTCTCGAAAATTACAGATCCTCTGTTGATAAAGATGTTCTTATTTCTCAATACTTTAACCGTATGTCATTAAGAAGACGAGAACAGGAAAATTACAAGCCCATTAGCCTTGGCAGTAAGAAGCAAAATATTTACTTACTATACAAGATTAATTTCGACGATAAACAATGTTTAAGAAGAACAATTAATCAAATGAAGCTTACAAAGTAATAAATATTATTTACCTATAAGAAAAACGAAAGGAATATATGAAAAGTGACTATCGTTGAATTTTTCAGCGAATTCAATTTTCGAGACAGCCACTGGGATTATAGAGGTAGGAGGAAGAGGAAGAAAAGTTCCTCATCCTCCTATGAAAAGGAAGCATCCTCCGACCTGTGGGTATTGTGTCCACTGCCTGATGGTTGTTGTCGGGCATACATTAATCTCACGGAAAACTTTGCTTGCGTAGAATGTGCGTGACGTCAGGAATAATACGTAATTCGTGTTGTGACGTTCTAGATGGAGCCACAGTATCAACAAAACACCTCAAAGGTTTGGTAGGTTAACAATTCATGCTTAAACCCATCGCTAAGCCCTACTGGAATAATTAGCTCCAAACAGAAGTATAGTACAAGTTTCCTACGCCCTAGAAGAATGTCGAGACCATCGTCAACTTCGAGCACAAACAAATATGTGACAATAACCTCGCGTATGGGACTAAGTCAACTGGTGATGTCAATGAGTTCACTGACACACCTGTTCCAACAAAAACAATGGGTTACACATATATCGTACAATGAAACTCATATATTTTTCATAGATTATTTTGTTATTTAAGTAATAAAAAACATAGGCGTTTTGCTTAACGATGCTCTTATACTGACAATTAGTACGACAGACATCATTGATCACAGTGATATACTCAGTTGTCGCTAGGTGTTCGATGTTGAGATTTAAAAAAGGATTTTTCTGTGTTTTGTAGCCCTATTACCAACTATGTTGCAGTCTAATAATTTTGTTATATTCTTGTGACATCTACATATTGCGCGTAGCTAGTTCTTTTGACATTCAGCTAGGCGCAACAAATACACCCTAAAGAGCCAGATATTCACTGCTTCAGATTTTCAGAAGATACCTTAGAATATGATAGAGCAGTTTTGTGCATGTGGCGCGAATCGTCCATTGTAGGTGACTACCCCTCATACATGAGGAAGTGACAGAGAAGATGTACGACCAAAAGAAATCTACAGTAGCTACGTCAGCAAGTAGGAAACTGTCAAATTGTGACATTTGTGACATGAAATGTACGTTGTGTGAATTTATATGAACAGTTGTGTTTTGTTTACCTATGCACATGTAAATAAGTATTGTTAAACAAATGTAATGCATATATTTGTCATTGATTGACACACATCGCGGTTCTCTGAGGGTTCAGAATAACAATGTCGTCACATTGCACTGATGCACTTAACAACGCAGCAATAAGACTTTGATTTCAATGTCAATACGCCAGAGGTCTATTCAGATTTTAGAGAATATTGACCTCATGATGTTGTAGTCACTACATGTCAAATACTGGTATTCAGCTGCATCTGGTTAGACTGGAAACCAACCCCACATTCTTAGGAAAAGGTAGGCAGATGATGATGTAGGTTGGTATCATAAATTCATTAGTCATCACTCATCAGCCTATAAATGCCCTTCCAGGCATGTGAGACTTTAAAAGAGACCATGACCTCTGAATTTGTTTCGGCATTTCTCCTCAGGGATCAGTCAGCTAGGAAATGCCGGCGTTATCTATACTAATATTATAAAGCTGAAGAGTTTGTTTGTTTGTTTGATTGACTGAACGCGCTAATCTCAGGAACTACTGGTCGGAATTGAAAAGTTATTTTTGTGTTGGGTAGCCCATTTATTGAGAAAGGCTACAGGCTATATAACATTACGCTACGGTCAAAAGGTGCGAAGCAGCATACGAAAAATGGACGAAAACTGGCAGGCCATTCGATGCGACGGGAAGGGGAGTGAAAATTTGACGCGGACAAGGTCGCAGGCAGAAGCTAGTATAGTTTAAAAATATTGACGTGTAAAAGTGTCTTACAAGATGTATGCTACATAAATACACATTTAATTTACTTTATTGCAGTTGGATGCCTTCTTCAGTGCCATCGAACCCGACCCTTGCATTGGAGCTTCCGAATTGCACTCACATTGTATATGTCTACTGTTGTCGGTTGGAACTTATTGTTTTGTGTCATGTCGCTGATAGGCTTGACCACTGAACTGTATTCAGTGTAAAGATAAATAGCACTATCTGACGATGGTGAAAGAGATAAGTTCATCTATACCGGGCGAACTTGCGGCGAAATTGTAGTTTCTGGTTTCTGCGTGTGTTGGTTGGGAACTGAATTTCCCTTCAAAATGGTTGAGCTGAATGGTGCTGGATGTTCGTGAACGGGTGGAACGGAAGGGACCGGTCATCTCTTAGCTGCTACGGCTTATTTTTATTGTTTTGTTTATTATGCACGCTTTTAACGTGCACGCATCGTTCGTTCGTTCTCACAATTTCATAATGAATGATGTCACTGATATTTATATTTAAAAGAGTGTCCATGAAGTTCCTCGCCCTTTTTAGGGTTCCGTTGCCAAATGGCAAAAAACGGAACCCTTATAGATTCGTCATGTCTGTCTGTCTGTCCGAGTATGTCACAGCCACTTTTTTCCGAAACTATAAGAGCTATGCTGTTGAAACTTGGTAAGTAGATGTATTCTGTGAACCGCATTAAGATTTTCACACAAAAATACAAAAAAAAACAATAATATTTGAGGTTGGGATACATAGAACTGAAACTCAAAAAAAAATTTTTCATCATACCCATACGTGTGATGTATTTTTGGATAGGTCTTCAAAAATGATATTGAGGTTTCTAATATAATTTTTTTCTAAACTGAAGAGTTTGCGCGAGAGACACTTCCAAAGTGGTAAAATGTGTGTCCCCCCCGTAACTTCTAAAATAAGGGAATGATAAAACTAAAAAAAATATATGATGTACATTACCATGTAAACTTCCACCGAAAATTGGTTTGAACGAGATCTAGTAAGTAGTTTTTTTTTAATACGTCATAAATCGTAAACCACAATTTACCTTTCATTCAGTCAACTCAAATATAAAAATTAAAAATAAACCATTTAATTTCATAAACATAAACCTTATGCATAAACCGTGAATTCCTGCAGGTTTGTACGGAACCCTCGGTGCGCGAGTCCGACTCGCACTTGGCCAGTTTTTTTAATACGTCATAAATCAACCAACACACCACCAGCCACACCACCACCACCACTACCACCACCACCACCTCACCATTCAGTCAACTCAAATATAAAAATAATAAAAAAAACCATTTAATTTCATAAACATAAACCTTATGCATAAACCGTGAATACCTACAGGTTTGTACGGAACCCTCGGTGCGCGTGTCCGACTCGCACTTGGCCGGTTTTTTCTGCATAGGGAACTTTCGCTTTGGAATGGGCAACCAGCATCATCTTTTGGACTGACTGACTCTTTAGCTACTCAAAAGTGCCTGTAATTGATTTCATTAATTGATATTGGTGGCGATTCCCTTATTCACAAACTAAACTAAATTTAAGTTCAGTGCATCTTTTTCTTTCTATTTCATTAAGGAAAGGACAGAAGATAAATTTTAGTTTAGTCCTGTCAAATTAATCAGCGCTTGACGTAAATTGAAGTAATTTTAGTAGGCAAGTTTTTAATCACGTCTAAACTTGTATGGAGTAGTGACAGGCGCTGATTAATTTGACAGGACTAAACTAAAAATTTTCTTTTGTCCTTTTCTTAATGAAATACAAAGAAAAAGATGCACTGAAATTAAATTTAGTTTAGTTTGTGAACAAGGGAATGGGTACCACTGTGTCTTGAGTAGCTTTCTAACGAGTAGATGACCTGTCAGTTAGATAGGCTTTACCCGTCATACGTCCAATTCGATCAAATACTAATTTATGGCACATACACCCCTCCATCCTCTGGTACTTTTGAACCGACAGATTCAGCCTGTTTTCTTGTACCTACGACGTGGTCTGGAAATCAATTTATGATAGCGTATGCACTGGTTTGAACTACCTATACGAAAATAGTATCGATATTCGAATGACAGTTTAGTTCGGTGTCTGCGCCCTCACTTTAAAACCTTGGTAGGTTATTAATAAAATATACTTTCTTGACGAAATACATAAAAATATAATCGGAGGGTCAATAACTTCTGATTTCTTATTGGAGGCAGTAAACTGTACGACATTGTATTGTTTAGCCAACATAGTAAAAGTAGCCGTTGGTGTTAATACCAAACATAGTTCATTTATTACCCATATTTGTGTTCCTTGTTGATTCAAGCTTTTTCCTCAAACTTGTATGTATTTACAAATATTGTTATTTGTTCGTGGTGGGTATTTATAGGTACTATTGGTCGCCCACTGGTCGAAATTCGACCGACGTTATTGTATGTTTGACATTGAGTAGAACTATAGACACTAAAAACAAAAATAATATGTGTGTATGTAAAACGTATGGTAGAGTGTGTAATGTTTTATTTATTTAACCCCTTACCGCATACAACGCCATATATGGCTTTAAAAGTTAATTATTTTTTTCAATTTATTAAAATAATGTTTTTTCGCAACCAACGTTGAATCCGTATACATAATATCTTTGTTTAACGAAAGATATTTTTTGTTGTCTATGGTAAGTGAAATCAGTCAAAATATTGGAGGATATGTGCAGCGTGTCCGACCGTTAGAGTGCAATTAATTAGTGTTCGTTTTATAAATGGGAAAATAGCAATAAAACGGTAAGTAAAAATCCTTAGAATTTCAAAATACAATGTTTACATATACTTTAATAAGAAATAGTTCTCATTTCGGCATTTTTTGTGTTTTTGTTTTGTTTTTGAGCTTTCTTTTGATATTGCCATATTTGGCTTCGTATGCATTTTTGTCTAAACATTATGGGTTGATATATGGCTTTGCATGCATTCAGATGTTTTTCTTTCCTTTGCAGCAATGAACCCCTCTCACTTCTAAGGTACTTCCAAGCATGTATTTCTCATTCCCGGCGATGGTTTCTTGAGTGACGATGATCTGGCTTCTGACTCTGATCCTGGCTATGAACCATACTCACTCCGTGCTCGTCGTATCCAAGTTGGTGCCCCAACAAGCCGAGGCGCCACTCAAACCAGCTTGCCGAACTTGCCCGTACCTAATAAAAAAGCACGAAAAACTCCATCCAGGCATCAAGACCTACTACTAGATTCTGTACGTTCAAATAACGTGGACCATTTCCCCGAGTGGATGAAATGAAGTCGACAAATTTGTCAGAACTGTTCGAAATTCCGTTCTTTTACCATATGTGGGAAATATAAAGTTAATTTATGTTAAAATGATAAAATAAATTGTTTCAAAGATTTCCATAAAACATAAATTCATTTTTAGGGTTCCGTTGCCAAATGGCAAAAAACGGAACCCTTATAGATTCGCCATGTCTGTCTGTCTGTCTGTCTGTCTGTCCGAGTATGTCACAGCCACTTTTCTCCGAAACTATAAGAGCTGTGCTATTGAAACTTGGTAAGTGGATGTATTCAGTGAACCGCATTAAGATTTTCACACAAAAATAGAAAAAAAGCAATAATATTTGGGGTTCCCCATACATAGAATTGAAACTCAAAAATATTTTTTTCATCAAACCCATACGTGTGGGGTATCTATGGATAGGTCTTCAAAAATGATATTGAGGTTTCTAATATCATTTTTTTTTAAACAATAATATTTGGGGTTCCCCATACATAGAACTGAAACACAAAAAAAAAATTTAATCAAACCCTTACGTGTGGGGTATCTATGGATAGGTCTTTAAAAATGAAATTGAGGTTTCTAATATCATTTTTTTCTAAACTGAATAGTTTGCGCGAGAGACACTTCCAAAGTGGTAAAATGTGTGTCCCCCCCCCCCCGTAACTTCTAAAATAAGGGAATGATAAAACTAAAAAAAATATATGATGTACATTACCATGAAAACTACCAACGAAAATTGGTTTGAACGAGATCTAGTAAGTAGTTTTTTTTTTAATACGTCATAAATCGTAAACCACAATTTACCTTTCATTCAGTCAACTCAAATATAAAAATTTAAAAAAAAAAATTTAATTTCATAAACGATGATGACGAATGATGATGATGATGACCTGCAGGTTTGTACGGAACCCTCGGTGCGCGAGTCCGACTCGCACTTGGCCGGTTTTTTTAATTAATGCATACGAAGCCATATATGGCTTCGTGTAGTAATTTCTAAGATAAGTACACTAATATTTTTTTTCCTATTCAGACTGTTTATATATTCAAAATAAAAGATGTTTTTAGTAAAGAAAATTTTTTTCATCATCTCCTTCATAATTCATGCAGTAAGGGGTTAAATAATTTAATATATTTATAATGCATTATTATATAAAATATTAGCTTTCTGCACTTCTTCTCCATATAAACCTTAACTGACCAAGTTTTTTACGCCTCTGTCTCCGTAATTTATGTAGGCGTATAAGTATTTGCCTCACATGTTAATATTTAGATTATCAGGGTCATTTATTTATTTCTGGTTGTAAGTATTTTTTGTTACTCAAAAATATAGTGTATTAAGTTATTTATAGTTTTGAAAAAGGTTTTGATGATTGTACAAAAATGAGCTGAACTGTAAAAAATATTCATTTTTACGGTGTTGCTGTTAAGATTTTACAGTTACCAGGGCTCGTCCAAAAAGGCTTGACAAGATGTTGCGCTCTTTTCCTATTTTCTTAGCTTTTAAAGTTTATTATGTTTTAAGAGCCTTATTTAAAGTAGATCACCATTTCTTTCAAAAGAAAGTCTATGTTTATACTGAGCATGTATTACTAAAATCAAAAATTAATAAATGATATTGTATCTTAATGGTAACAAAGATAGTAGTTGTTTTGTTTATTATAAATAATCTATAATTAATTAAAGTGGTCAGATAACAATTTAGATAATTATATTATCTACAAAGGTAATTAGGTAAACTTGCTGTATACCTAACAGAAGTCATTTCCTAATTTGATAAGACACTATTTATTGTTACCTAGGCCAAAGAAATGATGGATGTATAGTGTCAGGAGAAAGCATAGTAAAGAGAAGGGAATGGATGAGAGAAAAGAAGAAAATGTGTTGCGGCAACCCCAAGTAAGATGATACAAGAACAGGAAGATGATACATGATATTTTTTTGGTTTCTGTACTTTGTTTACATGTGCAGTGCCTAACTGGTATGGTAAATAAACCAAGAAACTTGCTTGATAACACCCATACAGAATTTGAGATTGATAAATATTGTAAACTGCTGACCTGAACAATTAATAATGCTGTTTCTTTATTCCATTAAAACATTTAAATAAATTATATTTTTAAACATTTCAATAAAAAAACATAAAAACTAGTAGCCCACCAGTATTGGGAACAAATTAAGTTCTTCTTATTCTCATTTACATTTCATGGTTAAAATATTTTTATTTGTTGTAATATGTAACAGCGAAATACATTATGTAATTAAACGTAAAGAATTGTTTTTAGACCCAGGTATAGTTTATAAGCAGGTAATGTTTATAATTGGCATTTATGGTTAAGCTCTTTTCCTGCCCATTGCAATGTTTTCCAAGATTCCACTGATACCTTTCTTTAAATTATGGCCTATATTATAGTACCAATACCAAATAAAATCACTTGCTCCATTTTTTTATAAAATACATAATAGGTTGAAAATATAATACAAATTCTTATTGGATTCCAACACGGTTTTGTTTATACACAATAGGCGAATGTTTGATTCGCCCAGTAAAACAAACAGCTAGGAATGTTTTTGTGGGATTAAAACCTGTCTGATCAAAATAACATTTGTGCGTCGTTTCCAAATAAACTAAACAATCCAGTTGAAAGCTAGACAATAAAAACGTAATCGGATTAAATTATTACCGACGCCGTGTGCAACATACGTCCAATAAGTAAATAATCGGAAATAACTTGTAAACTCTAGTTCTGCGCGATTTTTATCAATTGTTAGATCGAACAAAGCACCTTTACATCTAAATATTAATGTTCTTCATAAAATACACGTTATCAGTGCCTACTGGGGTCATACCAACTATGGTTAGGTTGCCCCCCATTAAGCGTTATGCATTAGGATGCAGAGAGCGAGTGAATACTGAGGCATTATTATCGTCTGGAGGTACAAAATAATGTATTGAACCGACATTATGTGCAAGGAAGCGGCTACTTGAGCAGTCGGTTGCAATTCAACCATTTATTGCTACACAAAGCAACAAATTGGACATTTATGGGTCGTATGAAACACAATAGTGGGCAGATTGATATCGACACACGCTGGCGATGCACAGCTACGTATTTCGTAACAAAGAGCGATCTTGTGACGATGCAGCAGTGAAAGTGACTAGCTGCGAATACACGCACTGACTAAACGTTCACGGTCACTGCCCAAAACGAACCAATTATAATTACTAACACCCTCCACTATCGATTCACGTCTGATAACGATATTATCGCCAACAGCTACAATATCTGACAATAATAACGGTTTTCTCACTGTACACTGTATTTTTTATCGATAAGAGGAAGACGAGCTAAGTGTGGCATAACTCACCTTGTAATACACATCCATGCGGACGGTGTCCGGAATCCCTTCGAGCACATTTCTGTCGCACTTAGCTTTCTGCAAATAGTTCACTAAATTCGTGAGGCACAGCTCGTACAAATTATCGGGTATTTTCTTTGAGCACATCGCCGACGAAGATGCGTCAGCCATTTTGCCGAGATAAATGAAAACTCGATTCAATTTACTACTTGGCTCGCCGAGATGTCAAACGGCGCAGCAGTAGAGGATTCGCACGTACTTCACGTGGTTGGTATGCGGCGTTCTTATTGGTTGATCGTAAGCACGTTTTCTAAGCTCAATTAAGACTACTTCTGATTGGCTGTAGTGATTTTTATGTCGGAGGTACAAAAACATTGTTTTCTTTTTTAAATGAACATGTTAAGGAGCAAATCCAAAACAAATCGATGTTTAGGAAAGAGATGGAGATACGTCGTCAGGACAAACAAATTCATGAAATTGCAAACAGCTGTGTGAGGTAGTGAGCCTGCGAACTGAGAATGCTATCTATCGAATGCGCATTCAATGCGGACAACGAAATGAACAGCTGTCAGCCATGTTCTGTCAGCTGACTGAGGGCTATGGAATTAGTAAGTATGTTTATTAGTGAACACACATTCGAGATCGGAAAGCGCGGGTTTGAGCAATCTTAATGTGGTACCGTGTGGTGCCGGACGTAAAGAATAACATCACCCCATTTCTTCCCTTGGGTGTCGTAAAAGGCGACTAAGGGACTTACTAGAGAATGGGCAACAGCGTTCTCTATGCATTTTACCACCATACTGCGATCGCCAACCCGCCTGCCAAGCCTGGCGATTATGGCAAAGCCCCCCAAATTGGGGGAGGCCTAAGTCCAGTCCAGTCATCATTTCAGCCGTCTTACGGCTAAAATGATGAATGTGGAATAAGAAGTAACTATAGTTCAAGACAATGATGATCGTTCCTGCAACACTTGTAAATATTCATTCACTCAGAAACATATAGTTGGGTATGCACTACGGATGCCTTATCGTAATATTTGAGTGAAGGATACTTATCGTCCAGTGTTCACGTAAATCATAATAATTTACTTTTTTGATAGAGTATGTAACGGGATTTATAGGATTGAAATCCCTTATTTACCCTCAAAGATCAACGATCTCACCCCTCAGGATCATCTGAACTCCTCGCCCTGGTAGTCAGACTGATGTCAACAAGGAGTATACGTGTCTTTGATCCAAGGATGGTCTTGTTCTCGCATCTCTAACTGTTTACCATCGACCGCCCGTAAGTTCCATAGTATTCTGTGGATGCAGCACAAAAAAAAAGGCCCACAGTATGCAGACGTTTGGTGAAAGGTAGATTTTTGGGGTGGATTAACAGAATAACCGGTTTTTTCTAATATTGCATCAATCAATGCTGGGTACCTGTTGTTGAAAAATAATAACATGTTGAGGGAGTTAAAGAATAAAAAGAAAAACAAAAATAAATTGGAACAATTTAATTGAGATAACTAACGATATAACTAACATTAAACAAAACATCACCATGACAACTAAACTATCTTAAAGCTGGCTACAGCATAAATGCTTCACTCCTGACAACTATGATATTTTAAATAAATGAACATTTCCTTCATTTAAAATATTAAAATTCTATGTTTGAAATTTACAAAATAATCTTTAGGACCAGTCAATAATTACCAACTGCGAGTTAATTTACTTTTTGAGTTCACTACCTAAGAAGAAATATGTCTACAATTTGGCTCAAAATTCTTAATAACTCACAATCATGGCTTTTACATGGCAGAAGTTAAATACAGAGCCATTATCAATCCGACTATTTAAAGTTGTTTATATAAAATAAAAATAAAACATAACATCATTATCTAAACTCAGATAAAAGACAAATACTAGGGGTATTATTAACACCCAACTACAGTGCCTTGATCACACGAGTTGACTCGAGAGACAAGAGTTTTAAAAGCGACTGTCACACAGGTATGAGCGACAGCGACAACGCTCTATAAAGAAAAAAAAAACTCTGTGCCATTTTAACAGTCGCGCACTGTGGTTGGATGGTTTTGAAACATTGGATAATAATAGTCGAATCTTCAATGAGCTTTTATAGTATTTGACACTATGTTCTTGTGATTTAAAAAAGGAAGCTGTATAGGTTGTCTATTTCCCGATGGTAAAGCGCGAGACGGTCTCGAGGAGATTGATGTACGCATGGTGTTCGTAGCCTGTGCTGAAGTCTGACAGCTTGTTGACGAACTCGTTACTGATGCCCTTCTCTTCAAGTAAGTTCATCAACAGGTCGTAGAGGTACTGCGGAAGGTAGGAAAAAATAAGGTTAAACATATTACCTCCATATTTATAAAATTGATGACAAAAAATGTTTCGAATAATAAAAATATGAAAGACATGTTTCATCACATCTAAGTTGGATTTTTTTACACTTTGACATTGACTATAATATCTTACAATATATACATAATTTAAAATCTAAGTAAAAAATATTTACATGTGTATACAATATAAAAGTTGGATTGGATAAGTTAATCAGTACTTTTCTGTAAGTGGTGAAATATACCCTAAATTAATAGAATAAATTACCAAAAAAATGCAGTTAAATAAAAAGAAAAAAACCAGTTAAAAATAAAACACAGTTATATAAATTTCAAACAAACAAAAAGTGTTTGATATGGAACAGTTAAACAATATTTTTAATTATTATAAAAATGTAGCATCTCAATGAATATCCCACATACATAGTGCGAGATCGACTTCACTTCAATGCGTCAATATACCCCGATTTTGGCACCTGACAACTACTTGTGGTATAGTATCAAGTGTGGCATAGAAATGGGGCGCCCCAGAATTGAACCTAGGCCATAGGATCATGAGAAGACGTGTTAGGCCGCGAGGCCATGGTCACATTAAAAGTTACGGCGAATTTGAGTATTGGTATGAATGGAAGATTGATGCTAATTTAATTCAGTTTTGTAAGCTAAATGTTACTTTTATTTTATGTTAGAAGTAGGTTTAATTATAATGAACAATTTAAAATTAATCGATACGAAAAATCGATGCAAAAACTGACTTGGTCATCCTTATCTCGATGATATGATGGGAAAAGCCAATAGTCACATTATGCCAAAAGCAATTTTTCATCGGAAATTTGACAAGATACGTAAACTAACGAAAAAAAAATATCATGCCCAGCCGCGAGACGACCCGTTTCTCGTGCAAGAGATGTGAATGGTAAAGCACATATTAGTTTGTATAAATTATAACGTACCCCGTCAAGCACATCACCAGCGACGGCATACACTTTGTCGTTCCACTCGCCCTTGTAGACTGTCAGCTCGTCGATACCGAACACGTCATCTGTAGACAAGATTGAAATAAATGATTAATTGAATTACATAATTGATATACGGTATTACTAACTTGTATGGGAGGAAACAATTCAATTTTGAATCCTGCATATTTTTCATAACATTAGTATCGTCATCTTGCTGGTCACCGAATTTATGTCCGTATTGTCATTCGACATCTCCGCAGCAGAATGAGAGATAATACGTGTCTAAAGTATTGTGTAAATCTAAATACAAGAGTTAATCACTTTTTTGGTTACTCTAAAGAAAACATGCTGCTGCACCTAAGTTTTATGGAAGAACTGATTCTAACAAATATCAAGAGATAAAATGGTATATTTGTAGCAGTACTGTTCCATACTCACTAGCATGTGGCTCAGTGGTATTCTACTTGACTGCGTTGCTGTACCCCACACTTGGCACCCGAGCATGCCATTGAGTGGCGACGTCGAGCGTGGCAATTGTGAGGGGATATGAGCTCCACCATTCAATCAATTGTATTTTGAGAGTTGTATTCATGTATGTCTAATTTCATCAAATTTTGCCTAGTTTTAAGTAATCTAACGTAATTTTAGTTTCGTCGTGTAACCAGAACTTTAGGGAAGTTAATTATCTCCCATATGTTTATGGAACGCAAATATATTGTTCCAGATTTAGAGTCTATTTTGATTACTATTGAATGAAAATTATATATTTAACATTATTATTATTTAATTTCATTAATTTATAATTAGATTACAGACATTGTAATTCTAAATATAGCTTCCCATTTTAGTTTTTCTTTTTCTTGTGTTCAATGTTCATTGATTTATATTGTATAGGCCATTAACAGTCAGAGGCCATTTTGGCCAATTTAAGCATGTTCCAACCCACAACCTCGATAATTTCAAGTTTTTGTGACCTATGTACTTCAAAAATAATACTTTAAAAAAACTAAAAAACACGCTTCCGTTGAAAACCAAACTAAAAAGTACAAAATATGGAAAAAAACGTGGGGTGCCTGATATCAATAAAAAAATACCTTAAAAAGCACCCCACGCTTTTTTTCCATTATTTTGTACGGGTTTTTTAGTTAGTTAGTAGTTTTTTTAAACTATTATTTATTTTCTATTTTTTAGGGTGTTTCGAATTTTGAGACGTATGTCAGCGTAGTTTGTGACGTATGTCAGCGTAGTTTGTGACGTATGTCAGCGTAGTTTTCAAAGACAGTTTTTTGCTGTCCTGGTAACCCTGGCAAGGACAATGGCACAAATTAGTTTGTGACGTATGTCAGCGTAGTTTTCGAAGAGTTTTTTTGCTCTCCTGGTAACCCTGGCGAGGATAATGGCACAAATTTATGAAATTATTGCATTGTCATCGGTCCTTAACAGGTGTGCAAAGTTTGATTGAAATGTGGTCGTTTAAAATGGGTCAAAATCGCGCTATAAGGAGTCGGTTACAAACAAACATACAAGTGAAGCTAATATAAAGCGTGAAATAAGGTATATTTTAACAAATCTAAGAATCATAAGGTTTGTGTGGTTTGGAACATTTTTGCTTAAATCGGTCCATTTTAACTTCAAATATCGAAAAACATGGCCTTCTTTTTTACTTGGAACATGCCTACATGCTTATTTACCATGGGGGTAGGCAGAAACAACATAATGCGCTACCTACTACGATCCTATAATTTTGCTTTTTAAGGTCGAACATCTGGTCATACACACACTCCAGTTGCAATCATATAAGAAGCTATACATACTGTACTCATCAGCACTCGCATTAGCAGCTGGTGGCTCCTGCAGGTAGGAGCACGTGAAGCCGAGGGTGGTGTCTCCGCGCACGATATCCACCTCGAACTGGGGCCGTGACCTCATCTCCGCAAACTCTTGCTTCTCCGGCTGCACCTCACCTTCGAGCTCTTCAGAGTCCACCGTGTGGTTCACGTTGAAGGTTATTTTGATGCTGCAGGTATAATTTAAAATTGACATTATCTGGACATATATTTATGATATGGATTGTAAAATCTAAATAATAAATAATATTATTTAGATTCTCTGCAGTGGGACAATACAGGCTAGTTAGATAGATTTTCTGCAATAATGTGTGAGTCCGACCCCGCGTCCTAATGCCATCGGTCGCACAATTATATGTGAACGTCGCATTCCACTATGTTATTTGGGAAACCGGAAGGCTCGAATACCTCTGAAGGTGCGACCACACGGCAGGAAGAGCGAAGCATAATGTAATCAACGCGAAGGTCACGTGCCGCGCGATGGTCTCTTTGGTATGGGCGCGGCCTGAGATACCTTCAGAATACTTGAGATTATAGTTTTTGCTTTGCTTATCTTACTCAACATAATTTTAGGACCTCGTGGTCTGTGACTGCGCAAAATTCGTGAGTGACGGTTTTTACAAGCTTATTTTATCTAATAAGCTAGGGTTTTAGTAAAATTTCATGTGAGATTCTAATAATGTTTTAGTTATCTTTAAATCAGAAATGGCACAGTAACTGGATTTTTAATTCGGCATTGGTTTCCAAAGAGTCTAGCAAACTATCAGATAGTTCCTAGTTATGAATAGTCTGTGGTAAATCAAACAAAAATAGAAGTTAGATGTATTTGTGGCAGTACTGTTCCATACTCACTAGCATGTTGCTCAGTGGTGTTCTACTTGACTGCGTTACTGTACCCCTCACTTGGCACCCGAGCATGCCATAGAGTGGCGACGTCGAGCGTGGCAATTGTGAGGGGATAGTATGAAGTAAAATAGCTTTAGGTAGTGGAGGATGTATTTCAAACCAAAGTTTTTACCTTGAACACATTTAGTTCTAGCCTAAAGTTCCGAGCCAGTTTTGGCATTTCTAATTTTATGACAATTGGTTTGGTGGTTCGGAATACAAAAATAACCAAGCACCGCGAAATTACCGCCGTGTGTGATTCAATGGTGGCTTTTGTGAACATGCTAGAGATGCGTCCCCTGAATTTTCAACTTTCGGCATAAAGCTGGTCTGCCCGTCCGTACACATGGGCTGACAAGAAACAACACTTTGGTAAAGCTGAAATCGTGGTCATGAAATAAAGCCTGATGCGTACAAGCTATAAGTGTTAAGTTTCTTCACTTACAGTTCATCCTTGAGTTTCTTGGAGAGTACAACTTCAGCACCATCTCCAGCTATGACAAAGCCATCAAGTTCCTGTGGCAGCACCTTCATCTTCTGTGCTTTGCGTTCAGCCACAATCTCTTCAGTCAGGAATTCCACCAGCTCTCTCTCTCCTAGAAATATTATACAGTACATATTTAGTGAGAAATGTTTTTTGAAAAATTTGGATACAATATCTAATTACTTCAAATTTTTTACCTACATCCTACAAGATTTGTTCTTAATACATATTTGAAATTCTGCCAAGTGTACTTAAGTATGTCATTGACGATTTTAAATGCATTTTGTGTCCATTGTATGAATTTGTATGAAAATATTTTTAAATGAAAAAAAAAAAGGATGATGGAATGTTTTAACAATTTATTTTTTACCAGCCCCAATACTTGTATTTGTGATAAGTGATAACAACTCTGTAAGTATGATGCAAAATTTTCATAAGTTGACTAATTGTCAAATAATGGCAAAAGCTTGTCAAGTTTGACGTAGAATAATAAAAATTCGGTTTTCTGGCTATATTAAGAGGGTGTGTATGAAATTTTGCAGACTTCGCTGATTAATTTGGTTTTACACATGTACTTTTTTTTTTAGAATTCATTTTATTTCTGTTTTAATTTTATTAACAAGAGTTTTAAGTAGCTGAAATCAAAAGCTTTGCATGGACAAATGTTTTGTTTTCTACTAATGCTACTTAGAATTCATTCTTTCTCTAAAATTTGCTTAAGTTGAATGTTTTTTTTCTTCTTCTAAATATGAAAGTGGTTAAATATCATTCATACATTGTTTTGATAACTTTCACAACAAATATTGATTTTTTTTTCATTTCATACCATGCACACATCAAAATTATTAAAAAATATAATATTATAGTAAATGATAATCTAAACATCTTCCAGCAAAACTGACAAAACAGTTGCCAGTATGAGTTAATGTAATTCAATTTAAACTACATAAGATTAAGATACTGCTATTAATGTCCCATGCTTTTATGGAGAAACAAGACACAGGTCCGTGTTCCTAGATGTGAACATGGTTTTACTCTCCCCTGCAACTGGCTCTGCGCCTCTCCTGGTTGGAGGACGCAGTGTGGCAATAGTGCAGGGGGTAGGCAGTACTATACTACACATGCACACATAATTAGTGTAACACACTAATTATGAGTTTTAATAAGTAATTAGATATCTACATCTTTTACTATATTTTAATACTTTCTACTGCATATCTAAAAGAATGTTAAAGAAAGAAATTGACAGATAGAAATTTATAAGCTATGTGAAGTAAATGGAAACAACATAAAGCTAAGGAAACTTACCTTATCTCGATAAACTGTTGCGTAGGGAGGGAAAGAGGAAAGGACTCACCAAGGGGTTTGGGTTTGAGTTGATGAGGATTTGCACAGTCAATTTCCGTATCTGGAGAAACGATAGCATATTGAGTTAAAGCCATGCCCAACAATGTGTCACGAAAAGTAAAACGGCAAGACAAGCAAGGAACAGAAATGCAGGCGTGATCTTTGCGTGTGGTGCAACCACATAACCTCAAAATTGTCCCAACCAAAATGGGTCGTCTTACCTTTGGTGTGCAACGCCTTCAAACCGCACCCGCAGCCGCATGTGTTGGAGTGATTGTGGAGAAGGGTTGACGTCGCTGCAGTTCCATCTAGCCTCTTTGAACAGCTCATGTGCCATATTCCTCTTGTGAAATCACGTTTCACGGGTGCCTGTGCTCGGGACACTAAAGCACCAGTTAATGTCGTAGTTTTAACGCAATTTTGTATTACCCGTTGTGCAGTTCTCCCTAATCCATTCATTTTGACTAGTTTTTTGTAAATGTGTCACCTTATTCTTGAAAATTATTCGAAAGAATGTCAGAAGACACAATAGAACGCCGCCGGTGTAAAAACGAAATTGCCAGCAGTGTAAAATCGGGCTGCAAGTGCAACCTTTTCTAATTATCAGTAAGATATCGAGAATGTCGGTATGGTTCTCTACTAAAAATAAACCGTAAACTTCTGTATTTTAAAATTGGTTTGTTTTTAGGTTCACCTCCTACAGTCACGTCGATTAACAGAAAACGAATACGGGTAAAACTTCCGATAATGTGAGCAGTTTGAACTGAAAACAAAAATGCCGAAAACATTTTTAATCATCGTGAAAATCATGCAGTTATAATAAAAAAAAATTGTTTTGTTATCGAGCGTGGTGATAAAATACTCGATACTTATTTACAATCTGTCACTGTGTTCTTGCAACCCTGAAAATACTTTTGTCAACGTGACATTTATTGGGAGGTTCTTGTCATTTTCACGTGTTTTTTAAACACAGAATTCTATAATTTTTATAATAAAGTAGCCGAAATTCGCCAAAATGCCTAGAAAACGGAAGCTAGAGTCAAACGACACTAATACCCAGAAATCTTTACCCGTAGAAGTGGTTATAGAAGATGTAACTTCACATCCAATATGTTTGCATGGGCCTACGTTGTTATTTTCTACTGAAAAAGGCCGATATTTCGCTTGTGCTTCGTGTAGGAATAAGGAATGTACAGTACACATCGACGAAGAAGATTGGCAAAAGGAAAGTGTAAGGAAACGCAATGAGAAGTACTACAGTTTGATTCCGAAGATTGATAAAACAGCAGCATGGAGTAACTTTTGTGAGGTTAGTTTTGATTATAAACAAGTTTAAAATTCAACCTTAAGTTGCTAAAATAATATAAATAAATAGATTTGAAATAATATTTCACAATATTAAGTTATATGAATTAACTGAAAACAATGATAACAAATACCTACTGTGTTTCTTCACTGTTCCTCGCTCTCCTAGTGAGAAGAATTCTTCCTATTCTCCTAATGTTAGTCAAAAATCATTTTCTAAATAATATCAATGTTTTTATTCTAGGTAAAAACCAGTCACTATGTAGACCGAGCGTTCTGTAACACATGTGAGGAGCTCTACTTAGTGTCAAAGCCTTCTAAGAAGCATGCCAAGGACCACAGGATCATCACTCCATTAACAGATGAGCAGCTAACCTGCCCCACAACATGGCTACCAATGTTGGAGAACGATTCAGTTGAGGCACAGTATATGTTTACTAAGAATTCTGTCAGCACTATCTTTGGGATACTCAAAAACAATAATATCAGGTAAATATTTTAGATTTATAGTCATTGTAATATATAGACATGAATGTTAAAAATGCATTGTGTTCAAAGGATAATGTTCATTTGATTTTCTTCTCCTGCCCTTATTTCAATTTATTTGGCCACCCCAAGATATATTAAGGGCAGAGCAACACATATTTTTCATCCACACTTCTCTTCTATTCTCACTTCTATCAGCCTTCATTTAGGTAGACACTTTCAAAGGATAATGGTCATTTCAATTTAAATTTCTTTTTTGTAAATTGTAAGTAAACCTTAGATTACAATTCAGATAAATATAATTAATTTAGTGCTAGTACATTTACCATAGTTTAAAAAAAAAAACACTTGTTTCTAATAACATACTCAAATGATTATTTTTCAAGATTTCTTTTAAGTAATGTTCAATTTTTCAAATCAATTATACATTACCTAATCTATAACACTAATATCATTCTAATCACAGCAACATCCTCTGCATCGGCACCCCCTCCGTCCACCAAGAAGCCCAGACCCGGGATGACTTCAACTCCATCCTCTTGGACTATGACAAGCGTCACCAGAACTTCAACCCTCCAAACAAGTTTGTCTGGTACAACATGTTCAATAACTACATGTTCAATGGAAATGAGGATGAGAAGGTGCTCAAGAAATTCTTTAAGCAGTCCCGGTAAGTGCTCAGATGCTAATTAATTACTACCGTCACACAAACAGATTTGTGACATACTTAATTGCATTTATTTGATCCTTTGCTGCACCAATATTACTTAACCTTTAGTTAAGCAATTGATTAAGTTAGATATCTAAGGATTCACTCTATAATTAGTCTTTAGAAACACAATTACTTGTAGCCTCTATAGAAAAAAGTCCCAAAGTTAGCTCTAAAGTTAAGTTTGCCTTTAGGTACCTTGTAGCATTTGGCACTAATGAATATCTCAATAAGAATGAAATACACTGGTAAATAATTCACGACAAAATTATGAAACTAGCTTATTTAACATAAAATCCTAACAAACCTCTTGTTTCTTTCAGTGAGGGAGGCATCTGCATAGTAATGGACCCTCCATTTGGTGGTCGTGTGGAGCCACTGGTTCAAACACTGAAGGAACTGACAGACTCTTACAGGAAGATCTGTGATAAACCTGAGGAAGGCCTCCTGCCAGTGTTGTGGGCTTTCCCGTACTTCTCTGAACCTTATATTACTAATATGGCGCCAGAGCTCAAGATGCATGACTATCAGGTATGTGTAGCTATTGTTTCAAGGTATAAGTAAGGTAAAGATGTATTCTGTTTCTTTGTTGGTGGTCTTTGTTATTAAAAATCTTATTGTAGCAAAAAGCTGCTGTAATAAATAATTTATGATAGCAGTTGTCATACCTGACTCAACACCTACAGTAAAACAACTTAGAAAGGAAGAGAAAGTATTTGTTGTGACTTGCACAGGAAGATCACGTACTAAACTAAACACATAACCATAGAAAGCTAAAAAAACTAAATTTCTTGTAAGTAAAAAAATAAAAAACGAAGGCCTGTACCTTGTCAAAAAGCTCCTCCTCTCCTCTCCTCAGGATGCTGCGATATTTAAAAAGTGTCGCATTGCTGGTATTCTGGAATGGAATGGAATTTCAATTGGAAATTCTGACTATCAAACATAATATCAAAAATATGTTTTATCTTTTTTCCAGATTGAATACACCAACCACAAGAAATTTCTGAACAAGACAAAAGATGGCAGAAAATTTGCATCACCGATCCGCTTCTTTACCAACTTGCCACTACAGACCATTGACTTGTCCAATGACAGTAACTACAAGATGTGTAACAAGTGTAAATTCTATGTTTCGACGTCCAACAACCACTGTCACAAGTGTGGGGAGTGTACGAGTAAGAACGGCATGACATACAAACATTGTGATGTTTGTAAACGGTGTGTGAAGCCAACCTTCTTTCACTGTAAAGTGTGTGGGCGGTGCAGTCAGCAGAGAAATCACGTGTGCGGTCTTGTTGTTGAGAGTCAGGTAAGATATAGACAGCATTGCATTATCTTCGAGCAGTGTAGGTAGTCTAAGCAATGGTCTATCTTTTAGACCAGGGCTGTCCAAACTACATAGCTTCGCGGGCTAATTAAATTTACTACAAAAGCGGGAGGGCCGCAGAAACAAATATTTTCAGTTTTCAAGTAAAAAAAAATACAAGGTAACCATTTCTTTATATGATTATTGGTTCTTCGTTAATTTATCTTTAACAATCATAACGATATCAACGTCAACATTCGTTGTTGCCAGACGGATTGCATGAAGAAGACTTATCTGAACAATGAAGATCTATACTTAGATTTTATAAAGTTCACTGTTGAATACGTACTTTCACATAAATAAGTGATCCTAGACTGTAACTGAAGAAGTAAAACAATTTTCTGATTAATTTACACTTTAAAACATCCGTCGCGGGCCGCATGAAAACAAGCCGCGGGCCGTTGTCTGGACAGCCCTGTTTTAGACTATCCCTAAGCTATTCTCTGATTCTTGCAAAGCTAGCTGGATGTGTATATTTCGTCAGCTTTTACTGCTCAAGAAATATAACAGATCTGTTGATATTTTTTTACTTTTTATTTGCACCTTGAACTGGAACGCGTGTTCGCGCCGACAAAAGGCGCCTTCCGGTTTCCCCTTATTCGTGCGTTGACCGGTTTCTATTACAACGAAGAGTATGACTATTGATTATCTGGCTGACGTAAATCGTACAGGAAAGACATTAAAAGCTCATGGCTACTACACTTTAGGGTCGATTCGGTACAGCCAAGCCCGTCAAAATCGATACATATACTATAAGTTTGAAAGTAACTCTGTATGTGTTTCCTGTTCTTCCTGGGGAAGGACATAGGCTACTTTTGTCCCGGTAGCACGTTCCCGTGGAATGGTTGGCGCAATCCACGCAGGTAAAGCTGCAGGCAGAAACTAGTTTTTACTGAAGGCTTTTTTGGTAATGTAAGTCAAGTAATAATACATCTGTATTCTTCTTTTTAGTCTTGCTTCAACTGCAAAGAGAAAGGGCACAAGCAGACCGACTGCCCACAACTGCAGGGAAGAAATAAAAAGAAACGAAAAAGTGCATAATTGATAATAATCACTATATTCTTATATGTACACAATAAATCATCAAAAAAAAACTCTATTGTTTCATTATTATTCTATTCGTCAAATCAACATGATTGGTATCTATACTTTCTATAATCAAAGTAATTCTATACAAATAATAAAAAAAACATCAAAATTTTAGTAAATTGAGGTAGCACGCGGAGTGGTAGCAGATCTCACATTGCACTGAAACAAAAAAAGGTTTTCATTATATGACTAGCTGTCTCTACCAGTATCAGATTATTTATAAATGACTTTTTAAAATTATTTTCTTATTTTTGGGTGGGAAATCATAACGTCCCGCTCTGGGCGAAGCGGAAGGGCGTGTCAGACTTTACTGACTAAAACCCACCCATGTTCCTTCAGTTGCCTATATGCCAGGACCACGGTATCTCTTTCTAACAAATCTCACGACCCTGGCAGGTTTATAAATGACTTCATTTTTGGCTTTTTTTCTTATTGCTCTGTTCCTAATATTTTCTGTTTTTTTTTCTTTTTGCTATGTTCCTATTTAACATTACGTTACGGCCCGTAGCGTGATGGTAAATAGCCTATAAAAATGGGCTGTAAGTATAATGCAAAAATATTTTTTTTTTTTGTATCCGACTGACCAACCCTAATCTCTAGAACTATAAAGAGATAAGCGACATTAGTATGTTCCAACAAAAAAAGTAGCTAAGATAGCCCGCGCAATTCAAATTTTGGGGTTTATCTACGTGAATAGCTATACAGGATTTATTAACCAGGGCGCAAATTTTTTTTGGTGGTTCAGTATCAGCAAAGAGAATATAACCACTAGAGAGCGTATAGGCCGATTTCTGCTTAGCACACGACTCACCACAGTCACCACTGCGGGCCCGGGACGAGGAAGAACGCGCGGCTGCAATTGGTCAATTCAAGGTCAAGTTGCGTAGGTATGCCCATCGTAGGGCTGCTCTACTTCATTAAGGGAAAATAGTCGATATCGATAAAATGGATTTTAAAATTGTGATAAATACTCGATTAAAATCAAAGAAGCCATATTTATTCAAAATCAATCACTAATAAAATGAAAGCTAGAGAATCCAAGAACAAAACTTTCGCCTCTATCATATTCGACGAAATAGCAATCAGAAACGGTGTCGAATATCATCCCCAAGGCAGAAGGTACTATGGCCACGGGAGTTTACAAACAGATCGTCAAGACGAAGCTAGAGAAGCCACAGTATTTGAATTGAATAAAATTTTCATTCATTTTAATTTTAATTTTCGATAAAGACTCAGCTATTAAAGGTAACAGCACAAATTTTTACGATAAAAATACAAAGTGAAAGTAAGGGATAGATGTATTAGAATTGTCTAATGAAAGAACGAGACTTTTCCAAAAGACATCAACGCGAGACTCACACAGTGTGCTGGTTTACCCAACCACCATTTTAAATAGACCCTTACGGTGGATCATAATCTGATTAAATCACAATAATTTTTCGTACTGTTTACTTACTGATGAAAAGTTATGCAATCATTTTTGTAACTAGAAGTCATAGAATGTTTCCCACACCACTTCATCGCGCATGAAGGTATTTTTATGCGTTATAATTGCAGATTAAGTTATATTATTTGCATTAATTTAGCGTGCACAGGGGTCTAACAATTGGTCACAACTAAAATGGTTACTTGAACCGTAGCCTATGCATAGTTTTCGAGCGTCGGGGCACTGTATGCGCAGTCAAGTGGTTATATAGTATTTGAGTATCAGTAATAGAACACATTTCAACTATTTTTTCAATACTTAAAAAAAAAAAAACCAACCTTAAATCAGAAGACTGGACACCCTACATATTTCGTAATATGATATCGACAATAGGAATAGGTCAGTAACCGCGCGCCGGCGTAGGTACTTCGAACTTCTTAGAATTTTGACCGATCGAACACCTGGTAGGTACTTGTAGCTACGCTCGGTCGTTCACCTTCGCCACCGCGCCGGCGCCGCGTGCAAGTTATCATAAAAACCAGTTTCAAAATAAACATCTTTCGTTAATTTTTTTGTACTAAGATATATCAACATAAAAATTGCATGATTAATATAACTCGTTTAAGTTTAATTTGTTAAAATTTGTGCACTGGTTAAAATCTTATCCTGTATATGCTGGGCATTATACAAAAAATGTTGGAAAACTGTATCAATCAAGATTTTTCTAGTGGTAACAGATGTAAGGGACTAAGAATTCTTTATTTTCTATATCAGTACTTACTTAACATTGAGCTTATTGAGGAGTTGCTGAGCAGTTTCGTAGCGGGCTTCCACCTTGGCAGCTTGTTCTAACCAGGCCTGTCTCACGGCCAGCCATCGAGACGAGTGTGAAGCCAGGAGCTGCTCCCGAGTGGGGGGCGGGGCTTCACGCTGAAAGGAACAATGATTTTTGAGGACTCGTAATAACTTTGGTCTATAGTTATTAAAGTAACGCTATAATACTCAAACGGTACACAATTTCAAGGCAATCATTGTTATTGCAGTCGAAGAAGAGAAAGGTGCAAGAAATTTAAAAGAATGGTGCGAGGATCGCGCGTAGACGGCGAAGCGCATGGATAACGCTTGTAGGGTCTTCTTCCGAGATATCCCTCTTTATTATCATCTTAAAATTTACTTTAATGCATTTGATTTTTTGGTCAGGACGAGGAGTAATGCTGTCCCTACACACATTACACTGCATCTTAGTAACAGCAATATTTTAAGAATCGTTTGCTAGATCCATAGACGCAGTCAGTCCATCAACAATCAAATCAGCCTATCGCACTCCACTGCTGGACATAGGCCTCTCTCATGCTGCGCCACAACACCCTGTCCTCCGCCTTCCGCATCCAGTCTGCCCCAGCCACTTTCCTAAGGTCGTCGGTCCATCTAGCTGGGGGGCGTCCCACACTACGCTTGCCGGTACGCGGTCTCCACTCCAAGACTCGTCTGCTCCACCGGCCATCGGTCCTTCGACAGACATGGCCAGCCCACTGCCACTTCAGCTTGCTTACTCTGCGAGCTATGTCGGTAACTCCAGTTCTTTTCTGGATAATTTCGTTTCTGATTTTATCCTTCAAAGAGACTCCGAGCATACCTCGCTCCATAGCGCGCTGAGCGACCTTGAATTTGTGGACCAGCCCAACTGTCAGTGTCCACGTTTCGGCACCGTATGTCATTACGGGCACGACGCACTGGTTGAAGACCTTAGTCTTCAGACATTGAGGGATAGGTGACGAGAAGACTTGATTCGTCAAGTCCAAATTCTGTCAGTTTTCCAAATGCTGCCCAACCTAACTGGATACTTCTGTCGGCTTCCTTCTCGAAGTTGTGTCTACCGAGCTGGATGAGCTGGATGACGCAGTCAGTGCCAGCTGCATAAAACGCACGAGAAGACAATACTCAGCTGAGACGAGAGTTTTAAGAAATGTAAGTATTCAATATTTACCATCATAGTCTCTCTGTTTATGACTGCCACATTATACAGATAACTTTAGTAGAAACTTTAGTAGATTAATTTAGATGGTATTCCTTGCAACAAAAACTTACATAGTTCAGGTTGATATTGTCTTTGTTGGCCTTCAGTTGCTCAGGCAGTAGAGGCGGTATCTTGGACACGTGAGAACCTTCCGGCCCTGGTAGCTCCATTCTATCTGAATTATGATCCCCATCCTCGTTTCTTCTAAAACCGAATTGTAAGGAATAAGTAAATTAATTATGTATACATCTCGCTCACAATAAGATACACAGGCTGACTTAATGCTTTCACGTTTGCACGGGAAAATATCTCGACGGGGTTTTTTCGTGCAGAGGATCTTCAACGCACTGATGAGCGTCGAGAGCTGAAAATCGAATAGTAACACTAAAACTCCGCCACGATATTTTTACATCCGTGCCACGTGGTCTTGGGGAACCTGACCAGGAATGTGTGTGAATTGCATGTAAGATTTAAATATGAAGTATTTTTGGGGTTGTAGGTAGTGATAATCTGCCCTGTCTGTAGTTCAGTTCTACTGTGTCAACTGTGTGTGTCTTGTGTTGTCGAACGAACTAGATAGTAATAGCACTTCCACCGAGGAACTACGCGAACTCGTTTCCAGATCGACTTGGCCTAGTGAACAAACAATCTGCCTTTCTCTGGTTCGAGACTAGACCTGACGAGCTGTAAACTAAACTGAGAATGCATAAGACTACTGTCACCATCTGCCTGGCCTTTTTCAAACTTTGTTGTTCCGTTTCCAGTTTAATCAGATGCAGCTAAGTATCAGTATTTTAGATGGAGCGACTGCCTGTTGGATCTACATACCCCAGTAACTTGGTAACACCCCCCCCCCCCCCCTAGGTTGTCACACTCGCTGGCTTCTGATGACGCAAATCACTGTCAAAGATCTATTGCTTCCCAAGGCTCAGTTTCATACTGGTGTGTCACTAAATTATTTCAATCATTTGTTTTACAGAAAACATTCTTACCCAAACTCGTTGTAATTAGCCCTAGGCTGGTTAGCAATCCATGCCCTGCATATAGGGTAAAGTGGGGACTCCTCGTTAAACTGGGATAGATCCACACTTCGGTCAAAAAGCTTCAGGACGTATGACTGTCGGTGAGGAGAGCGCTTCCTTCTGTATGGCCTCTCTTCATCATCTGATCTCTGGTCTCGGCTAGAAATATTTGGAATAATATATTTTAGTAGACGTTAAAAAAAGCCCCCTCTCACAGGGAGGAGGCTTGTGTCTCGACAGTGGGAACATTAGAACCTAATTAGGTTTGTCATATTTAAGATTTTACATATAACAAACAAATAATAAACATAATTTTATTTTAAACTTTCAGCATACATATGCCTAGAAAATATTTCTAAGATTAAACAAACCCATCTGTCTTATCTGGAACATTATCAGAGGATGCATCAGACTCATCAGCAGTTGGGTCCAGTACTTCCATCAAGGCTCCTTTGAGCCTGCCCCGGGCTGTGGTCACTTCTATAAAAAAATAAAATAAAAATAGTATTATTTCCTCCAGAGAAACTAATTGAAAGTCTACCATCTTAAAACAAATGGAGCTAATACTTTGGGTTTTGTAATGCAGTAAAAACGTATAGTAACAGGATCACTACTACATAACGAAAACATCAGGTGATTGTACACTTCATTCAGAATATTGTCCAAGTATTGATTAAATAAACAAAGAAACTATTGATCAACTCCTATTCACTTTCACAGACAATGAAAGTGAATTTGGAAGTGGGTCATTGCTGTTACAGCGTTTACAATTTGTCATAAAAGTAATAATAAACCCAAGAGTCTTCGCTATACGTGGCGCATTTCGATACTCGTAAAGTCCCTTCATTTCTTTTGGCACGGCATCGATTTCTTTGTACTACGTTGGAGACAAAGATACTTTAAAACTTTCAATAACACATCAATTTTAGAATTTAATGCGGTTATATTGGGTATTTTAAAATATTATGAATTTATGACACAGAAATTAAATTAAAATACTGAGGTTTGTATTAAATAGAAAGTGATAATATAAATTACCTTTTGCATCGCTGCTGTCTCTGTTGAGATTAGGTTTTGTTTTGTTTTTTAAAGGCGTGAATAATCTCCTTCGTTTAGGCATCGCGTTAATAAAGTCGTAATTAAATTTTAATCAAAACAAAAACAACACGATTATTGACCAAATTCGAATTTGTTTTCCTGGCTGAAAGGTGCTGTCACTGGTCACTCTTAAAGGCGTAAAATAATTCGATCATCGATGAATGTTATAGAGTTGGACGAAAACGCACTAAAATCGGTTTTTTTAATATTTTTAAATCATGTGGCAACATTTTTGTTTCTGGTTTTCTTTTTTTTTTCATGGCCTGAAAGACTCCGAATTCTCACCAGTAGAAATAAAAAAAAACCACTTGTCTTTTTGTCAAATGTCAAAATAGTTGTGTACGAAAATAGCGAAACGAGAATTTCGCAAGGCCCACCAGGTTGTGGAGATTTTTAATTTACATAAACTCGTCGCTTCAAATCAATGAATTATAATGGCCACAACAACATCGTATGAGCATGATGCTGAAGGTAAGCGTCCTTTGTTTTTTTAATACTTTTACGGCGTTTGTTAATTTTGTTTGTTAAATTGTACAGCATTTTTGTGCGTGATAATATTTGTCTCGACTTTCCATATTTTCGTGCGGTCGATGTACAGCTGCTAAACTAGTGAAAGTCTGCTGTAAAAAAGTTTCAAGTGATAAATTATAAACTTTACGATGCGTCAATTAAAACATTCTTGTTCGTTTTGCTTATTAGTGTCATTCAGTTATCAGCACACGCCTCGCCATACCAACACGCCGCACTTGAGACCTCAGGGAAGGTACTAAGACAGTATTAATATAAACTTTTATTCACCATCTATTCAATATCCAGTTTATAGCTTACCGTCCGTAACTCAGTTATTTTATATTCCAGGTGGGAAATTTATACCAGCAACGCAACGTCCCGACGGCACTTGGCGCAAACCTCGAAGAATCAAGGATGGCTATGTCCCTCAAGAAGAGATCCCACTATATGAGAGCAAGGGCAAACAGTTCAAAGCTCGGCAGACCACTGGACTGCCTGTGGGCCTCACCCCTGAGATAGTAGCGCAAGCACAGAAGAAAAAGAACCATGGTGTCATTCAGCCTATACCTGGCATGCTCATCAACGTTGACAAAAAGAAGAAGAAAAAGAAGACAGGTTGGTTGAAATTAATCTAGCAATCATTTTTTTTACACTGGCTAATTTGTGGCGGTTTCCACAAAAGTCACTAAATTAGGATTGATGCTGAGAAACTCAAATAGTTGTTTATGTAAGAAGTTCAGTAAATATGTTTGTTGCTAACAGGAAGACTCAGCAAAGTATTGCCACATTTTAAGCATATATAAATGTAAAGCAAACAGTATTATAGATAAATATTTAAGTGTTTACTTTCCATAACTAAAAGACTGTAAGCTATTACTGGTAATAATAGTACAGATGTTATGTTTCTCATAATATGTAATAATAATTTAATTTTGTGGTAAATATTGTGTAAAGGAAGTTTTAACTTGATAACAGACATACCTAATTAATTTATATGCACTTGAGAATCTTTCACTTTCACTCTTGTTATGTAAAAAGAAACTTGTATAGAATTGTTAATTAGAATTAAACATTAGTAGTCTGGTTACTCAAGAAAAATAAGTTAAGCAAATTTTTCCAATATCAAGCCTAGGTAGGGATTGATCTGAATCATATTAACTTGGTACTAGTACAAGGATATGCGAAGATTTTGATTGAAGTTTGTAGTCTCATCTAATTATTGCCTCTACCACTTTTCAGGGGTTGATGAAGCAGCAGACAAACTTGCCAAATGTGAGATAATAGAACCTGACTTTACAAGTCCAGCGCCTTCCATCCCTAGCAACACTTCAACAGATCCCATCAAACGCCTCAAGAACTTAAGAAAGAAACTCAGAGAGATTGAAACTCTTGAAGAGAAATTAAAATCAGGTTCCCTCAAAACTCCAGACAAGGATCAAAAAGAGAAGATGTCAAAGAAAGATAACATCCTCAGAGATATTGAACTTTTAGAGAAAGATTGTGAATAAGTTATACCAAATTTAATTAAACTTTATTGTTTAAAAACTATGGAATTATGTCTATGGTTAGTATGAATGATTGTGTTCTTTGTGCGAGTGCAAATTAATGAATTTCTTTATTATAAATTATTTACAAAACTATATTTTGGTTCTTTTTTCAGTTATTCTCTGTGATGGTACATTCCTTTATCAGAAAGTAAAATATTCAATAAACATAGAATATAAGTAGGTACTGCAATAATAAAATAAAAAAATACAAAACAAATAATTATATTTTAGCAAATAAAAAAGAAAATGAAATAATGATTTTGAGACTACAAACTAAACTGATAAAAAAATAATAGCCTATCCCATTTTATTTCACATTTTATATTAAGAGATACCTATAAAATTAATTAAAATCGTAGTGTCTGATTGTAATATCAAAATAACATCTTTCCACTAAATGCCTTGGGAGTATAATCAGTACTCTCACAGCAAAAAACCAAATTTTCATTTTTGATTGTCGGTTTAGGCTTTTTGTTCCAATAGCACCTTTTAATTTTTGACATCCACGCATGCGAAGCAAGGGCAGCAGCTAGGCTCTAATATAAAATGTGAAATATTGCATTGGTCAGGTTTCATTTGTTTTCAGACAACATAAACTGACACACATTTTTACATTGAAACAAATTAACTGAATGAGACAGAGTAGAAGTTTTATTTTCCTTATTTGTATGGGCGTATAATGTCCCTCAGTGTTTGCAAAAAAAAATTGTAACCTTCATGCAAACAGGGAGGTAATCCTTATTGCTCAGGTAAGTTCAGTTAGGTTTGTCTGAAAACAGTTTTATTGTCTATAAAAAAATATACTTATATACTACATTTGCTACATATTCAATAGCCTTATAATGATAATAGTGGAGAATAATATAAAAAAATAGTTTTTGTTTCCTGCTTAAATTATAGGTACCATCTTTACATAATGTTCATGGCCGAAATGTGTTAATTTTATGTAAAAACTATTTGAACAGCATGGTCATTATTTACTTTTCGTTACAATGTAGGCGTGTTCATCACTTCATGTATTTTTATCAGTGCTTGCATGTTCTGGAAAACAAAAATAAAATAATTTTTATTATACTCAAATATTGATAATAGGTATAATTATGTAAACGCATTAGGCAGCTACTGATACGTTTAACGTTCTATTGAGCAACTTAATTTAAATTGATAGCGTGATTACAAGGACGCAATAACCGGTTTTATGATTTCTCTACCAAAAAAGAACAAAATGTGCTGCCAAAATCTGTATTGAGATCGAAATGTACTCACCAGGAGACGTGTAGATGTTTTATATGAACTCATTTCTTGCTTGCTGTCTTGCATATTTGCCTAAACATGCGAGAATTCCTATACCAGCAATTCCAAGTCCTAAAATTGTCGCCAAAAAGTCGCCGAAGTCGTAGCCTTGTGCTGCCTCAACATTTGTTACGGTCAGCAAGGTGAATAGAAATACGCACAATTTGAAATTCATTGTTAATTTGGAAGCAGTTCTTTTTGCGGATGATAATTTCGTGTTATTGTGTTGTATTTTTCTTCTTTGTCACGTCGTCATGTCAAATTGACAAATCATAATTTCGAGGGACGTACCACAATACAGATACATAGGTAAGTCATATAATTAGTCGAATCGGAAGCAAAGCACTTATTCTATTAACGTTACTAAAATCGATTCAGTAGTCAATTTATGCATGACATAGTTCAAGAGCCCATAAACCTAGGTAGACGCATAGACCTACGTAGTGCGCTTAGCCTATTTTTAAACGGCTGGTGGACACTTCCCATGACCCATGAGCTGGTTTTTACCTTGGCCAGAGGCTAAGCATTGCCATACAACGTAGTAGCCGCCAGTCTCTTGGGTACATTACCAGTCAACAGTGATGTGGATGATTTTTCGACACTATTTTTTAATTTGTTAATAGTTTTAGTTAATTTAGCTTATAATTTTGTTTCTTAATTAATTAAAATCTGTAATCCATGTAATATACTTAATTAAATCGAGACATAGCTGAAGAAAAAAAAAATTGCACTCCGGGAGTGCCGGCAGAAGTGAAAACTTGATTATTAACGTTGAGCATGTTTGATATTTTGGAATGGTTAGGGAATAATTTGTTGTTCAATTTCCATATTTTAAGCACTTTATATTCACGAATTTTACGAATACACAACAATGTGATCACTACACAGACGGTCGAGCCATCAGCTGTCACCATCCATGGATGCGCGTGGCACGCTGTAACATAGACGAACATTCGCGCAAGCGCCCTGCGGCGCCTAAACGAAACAGTAGGCCCAGGCATACATTTTCGCCGCGCCGTAGAGAGGGGATAGCTGTCTACTCTCCATCCATCCTACGCTTTTTCGATCAGGTCACGTGTCCTGACGCGAGTTTAAGATTTTATACCCATTACAGAAAAAGTGCTCAACGCCGCTAAAGAAGTTTTCACTTCAAAAAAATGTAGACGGATCAGAAGCATAAGCATACGTGTCTCTTATTACACTACACGATCTACAGCGCGGCAGGGAGTCAGGGAGATCGGGAGCACTCACTCACTGTTTCCAATCACACGACCTTGTCCCTGCCGGCAGGGTCCGATAAAACGTGCCCTTATTTAAAGGCTTATTACATTAGGGTCTCTACCTAGGTTTATGGGTTCTTGAACTATGTCTTGCATTAATGGACTACTGAATCGATTTTAGTAACTTTTAATAAGCGTATTAAAAAAAAATGAGTTCTGTCATACCTACCGCCTTACCTACCGCTGATTGAGCCAAAAATAATGTAATCTTATTTCAAGTCAATAAGACTCAATTTAAAATGCATAAATTAATTTCATAGCTCAAAAAATAAGTTTTGTCATTGAAGATATTATACTTTCTTTGGGGTGTATGAGGTTTAGCGTTTATTATGTTACATGTTGTTAAAAGGTATTCGTGAACATTAAGAACTATACCGAAAATGTAATAAATAATAATTTACAATTTTTTAACGTTTATTGAAAGTCGGTATATTGCTAGACGTATATAGACTGCCACGTTCGGGTAATGACTGAGTAGCGACTGACCTGTAACCTAACTGGTAGGCAGGGCACACGATAAATAGGGCCCTTGAAATCAGGGTAATGGAAAAAAGCGCTATAAAGTAGAGAATGTCACTTATTTAATGGAAAAAAATTAAACCATTTCATGTGTGGCAAACTGGCAACACAGTCAAACAGATGTCAGCGAACGCCGTAATTGTCATCATCGTTTCTCCGTTGAAGGGGAGAATTTATTGTTTTTATTAGGAAATACTTGGCTAATTCCTGTAAAAATAGAAATTATGAACAATAGAATTATCTGATGTCATCTTGAACTCGAAAATTTAATAAACACATAGTTGTAAACATATATAAAATAACCTTAACGTGGTAATGAAAATAGATTCCCTACGGGGTGTTTTTATTGTTATTTAGTGACTTTTAAATAATCAAAATGAGTTATAATTCGGGCGGGAGTGGTGGTAAAGGGTTCGGATTCGCTGGTTTTACAATGCCGAAGCGTAACCCATCGAACGTGTCGCTTCACGCGGTGCCTCCGCCAACGACGGGGATGCATGCCGTGCCGCCTCCTTCCACCGGCCTGTCGAAGCAGGGCTACTCGACTATGAACGCGATTACACAAAACGCTGTTACTGGGAACTGGGGCTCGCTGGGAAAGAAACGGTCTAAGACGGAGGATGAGTAAGTTTCGAAATTCATAAACTTGTATAAATTCACATCCATTTGTTTCAGTGTTTTTGATTTGCATAAGTAGAGGGTAAAATTATTCATA
Source organism: Aporophyla nigra (assembly GCA_947507805.1). Lineage (NCBI taxonomy): Eukaryota > Metazoa > Arthropoda > Insecta > Lepidoptera > Noctuidae > Aporophyla > Aporophyla nigra. The sequence goes on along the minus strand of OX382305.1, from coordinate 2,191,238 downwards.
AGTAACAATATTTTTATGTATTGTATAGCCCTTGTTACTGTGCAGATATTTTGATGAGGATGATGAGCCACCAACTCCAGCGCTGGCATACATCCCTGCACCTGGGAGCCCTACATATGAAGCTGCTTGTAGTTCAAAGGTATGGACACCATTTTGCTGCTGATATTATTTGGCAGAAACATCCTAGTGTTACATAGATTTTGATTGTGAATCTATTTAATTAATGAAGTGGTTGTAGGTTAAAGTAGATCATATTTACAAAGTCACTATAGTCTAGTTTGAGCTCCAATAGTATCTGATAAAAATATAAACAAATATGTCAGCAAATGTAGATCCCAATTTGTGACACAAATAGAGTGCTTTGATTTGATTACTTAAATATTATGCCTGAAATTATATAAAATCACAAGAAGTATTTCATTTGACTCTCAGTTTTCATCCATGAATTTCCAATTACAATTTATTTAATTATGTTATTCAAACAATAATTGCTGGAAAATGTGATGAGATATAAAGTTGAAACCTTCTAAATACAGATGGGTGTGTAACTAATCCCCTTTAGTGATTGCATAAGAATTTGACTTGAACAGAGTTTGTTTACACTTTCATAAGATTTTTTTGGGACAGACTTCACAAAACTTACTAGATTACTTAACTTCAATGGGTGTAAATTTCAAATATTGTAAGGGTCATGTAAATCCTTGTCCCTTCTGACATTTGAAATTTCCACCTTCAACATGGAATAAGTAATATTGAAAATAGTAGGACCGCCCATAGTCTCCATTTAAATAAACTGTATGTACAAGCTTTAAAGGTTGTAATATTAAGATTCCATTGTAGGGTCAGGATGACGATGAAGAGGATCCCCTCGATGCCTACATGGCTGGCTTGGAACAGCAGGCAGCTAAAGACCTGGTGGCCAGCAAGGAGAATGCAGCCAGCGGCAAGGGGGACAGTGGGAGAGGGACCAGGGGAGATATTGATGAGATGGATGATGAGGAGAGCTATTATAAGTAAGTGTATTGTTTTGTTCCACACTAGGACTTTCTTCTGTTCAATAGCACAGTTTTGTGGATTCACCAATTTATTTTAAGTGGGGCAAAGAGTTTGGTTTGCTTGCTTATTCTGATTAGAGCTTAGGGCTCAAAAAATCTACTATGCACTTTGTTTTGCGAAAAAAAATATTTCACTGGATTGTTTTGCATACTCAGCAAATCTAGCAAGTAGTTTAGCTGTATTATCGCGCATCCACATATGCCTGACGGCCCAGGCGACAGTGCGGCCAACGGTCAAGCTGGCGATCTGGCTACCGACACGCGCGGCTTTTGAATGCCGGCGGCCATCCACACATGCCGGCGGCCGATGGCACGCGCAAGGTTCGGTTGCAATTTGCAGGCCCTGTAAGCCGCCTTAAATACGGCGGCAAAATCGAGGCCAAGGCAGCATGAAAGCCGACGGCAAAACCGAAGGCAAGGCATTCATGTGTAGATGCACCAGTGTATTGCAGAAACTAGACTGCTATAGTATCATGTGAAGACTCAACATATAACATAATTATTATAGTATTGTCTGTTAGTGCTAAACAATGTTTGATTGCCTTTCAAAGTTACAAATTACTAACTAAACGAAACAACTTTTAACCAAAGATACATGGAAGACAATCCTCTAAACCACGGGGACGATGGCTCCGACGTCGAGATAGAATACGATGAGGATGGGAACCCACTCGCCCCGCCGAAGAAGAAGTTCATAGACCCACTCCCACCCATAGACCACTCCGAGATAGTGTACGAACCTTTTGAGAAGAACTTCTACACTCCACATGAAGATATTGACCAGCTAACCCCACAGCAAGTTGAGGATTTGAAAAAGAATTTGGGAGTCAAGGTATATGATTAACTTTGTTATTAATTAACATTTTTTTTTAAATTTATTTTTTAATTTATTTACGCAATCTTACCTACACTACCATTACAGATCAGCGATCCAATGCGATAGAGTGGCCTTACATGCTAAATCTTTAATATAACTACATCCTATAAAATCACATTCTACATAATATACATTATCTTAAATCTTAACCTACATCTAAATAACATATTATTATAAATAATGTAACTCTTGCGAATTCACCCAAGTTGCACCACAATACATCAACCCTCTCGTGAACCTCGTTCACCACGCGGATGGCTCTGGTGAGAGGAGTTTTCGCCAGTAGATTGGTTCTGGCTGCAGGCACAGCAAGCAGGGGCGGGCGCCGCCGCCTCCACACGTAACGGTCTGGCACGCAAAGTTCCAGGTGCCGCAGCACTCCCGGGTTATGCGCTCCGCCACGCAGTAGCTTCACTACATACGCTGCGAGCGCAAAGTCCCGTCGCACCCTTAACGCGTTATACCCTACCATACCCAGTACAAATAGTGTAGGGTACATCAATGGGTAAAATGGATATACCCCATACAGTTTGAAATATAAGTGTCTAGTGAACTTATTTTGAACACGTTCTAACATGAAACTATATTTCGCCTCATGAGGAGCCCATATGACTGCACTATGTTCAAGGTGACTTCTGACTAGTGCGTCATACAACACCCTGAGTGTCGTGATGTTGGTAAACCCCTGAGCCTGCCTGAGTACGAAACCTAGGTTTCTGTATGCCTTCTTACATATCTTATTGATATGCTCACGGAAGGTTAGTTCCGGAGTGAAGATTACCCCTAAGTCTCGTACCTGGGACACTCGTTGCATCGGCGCATCCTCTACCTTGTATTGATAATGCAAAGGCGTCCGGGCTCGAGTGAAAGACATCGCCGAGCATTTGGCTACATTAAAATGCGGTTTGTTGCCGATGCTCCACTCGACTACTCGGTTGATATCGTTCTGCAGGCGTTTACAGTCCGAGTGATCTCTTACCTCGAGCAGCAATTTCAGGTCATCTGCAAACAATAAACCAGTCCCATGTCTCACGACTTCCAGTAAGTCATTTATCATTATAATAAACTCGAGAGGTCCTACATTGCTGCCCTGGCTCACGTCGGATCTAGTGTAGTACGGTCGAGATTCACAGCCATTGTAGTCTACATATTGCTGGCGACCCTTCATATAGCTAGCAAAGAACTGCAGCAGAGGCAGCGCTCATCCAATTTTCGCAAGCTTCATTAATAGGACGTCATTGTCAACCTTATCGAACGCCTTTTGAAAATCGAAGTACGCAACATCTACCTGCACTCCAGAGTCTACTGATGGTACCACCTGCACCATAGAATTTAGTAGGTTACTGGCAGTGCTGCGTCCCGGCCGGAACCCATGTTGCGCATCTGACAGACGCCCGAGCACTTGTCCCTGCACTGGGCGCTGAATAGCTGAATCCAGTACCTTAGCAGGCGTCGATAGTACAGCTTCCCGCATGTAGTTACAGATATCCGGACCATGTTTTCCTTTAGGGACCGGAATAACGCGCGTGAGTTTCCACCTAGGAGGAAACGTTGCTTGTTCTAAACATGTATTAAATATATGAAGCAATGGCTCCGCCAGTACCCTCCCACAGTCCCGGAACAGAAACGCTGGTATACCGTCTGGGTCAGACGAACGTTTTGGTTTGAGACTTCCAAGCGCCTGCTGAACTTCTGAAAGACTCAGCGTCTCAATATGCACACGTGCACTGGTCGTGCCGACCTCCGCCGCCGCCGCGCCCGCGTCCAGCTGGGGTGGCTCGTTGCTGTACACTGACTCAAAAAAGTCTGCGAACTGCCTCGCACACTCATCATCCGTTAGATGTTGACCGTCTTTTATAATATATAAAATATAGTCATGACGCCTATATTCCCAAAAGTAGGTCAGCGTTGTCTATAGTGGTACTAGTCCTCCACATTCAATATGCGCATAGCCAAAGTGTTTCTGCCAGCCTCTGTGCTCCCTTCAACATTTAACGTACCTGCCTTCAAAGCAATAGTGAACAGGCATCTTCTGGGCACACTCGTTCCATCATAGACCTCAACCATTACTTTATCCATTAGTTTCCCTCAGTTGTGAAGGAAGTCAAGAGCAGGTATACTCAGCAATAAAATATGAGCAGCATAAAAATAGTACAAGTAAACTAGAAAAGGTATAAGGGTATAACGTCACGCCATAGTGTAAACCCCACAGAAGCAAAGTTACTTTAAAGTTTTGTACTAGCAGTTCCTATCTGTCAGGTTACCAACTCCAGACGGTGGTCGTCATTTGTCTTTTAATAGTTTTGGAAAGCATTTGGAATTCTATAGAGTTGTTAATCTATTATTTAATTAATAATCATGGTTATACAAAAAAGGCATATCTCTCATCGTTGTAACAGCTCAATCTATTATATTAGGTTTCGCCCTTGCGCGCTTTTATCGTCGAAGATAGACGATGCTTCCCGAAGCGCATATTTTTCTTAGGAAATGTGTACACCCAAAGTCCAGTTCTGTTTAAGTCTCATAAAATCGGGGGTGCATATTGCTACCGACCTATTACTGAAGGTTCCAAAAGGAGAGTTAATTTAGCAGTATTTTCTTTTCAGATATCAGGGCCAGACCCACCGAAACCCGTCAGCAGCTTCGCCCACTTAGGCTTCGATGAGCAACTAATGAAAGCTATCCGTCGCTCCGAGTATACACAACCTACGCCAGTGCAGGCCGCTGGTGTGCCGGCTGCTTTGGCTGGGAGAGATCTTATTGGTAAGATCTGTATATTTTAAATGGTGTATGTTCTGTAACAGATAACTGCTGCTTCAACCACTTCGTAGGGAGAGTAGGTAATAGGTAGAACGGTCTGGTGTCCGTAATGTAGGTAATAATAATATTGTCGATAAGTCAAAAACTAATAATACACAATAATAATTGTGTGTCACAAATAGAAAATCGTACGTATCTTGTGGGTCAACGACTCCTGGCCTACAGTCGTTCCGTATAAAATATTGATAGATCGCGCCACCAGCACAAGCAATAAATAATAAATTTTATGCTTTTTGCGAACAGTGTTTAGGTTTACAAATCATTTTGTAGAATATGTCATCATGGGAATAAAATCTATTTAGTAGATATGAGAAAACAATCTTTGCTCACTGAATCAGGCTATTGCGTCTATTTCGTGCAAATACTAAATATCTATTTGAAGTTGTCGTATCTTATGGTGCCTGTACTCATTTCTAAGATCTTCATGACGTCGACAGGTATCGCCCGCACGGGGTCGGGTAAGACAGCGGCGTTCCTGTGGCCCCTGTTAGTGCACATCATGGACCAGAAGGAGCTGGGGCCCGGGGACGGACCTATTGGGCTCATCCTGGCGCCCACTAGGGAGTTGGCGCAACAGGTAAATATACTTGTTGGTATACTTGTTGCATTTCGCTAATGTGCACCAAAATTGCAGTAAACATTTTATACCAATGAAGCACGTTCGAGACTTGCAATTTAAAGGAGATGTTTCATTTTTATATGGGGCTCCGGCCATAACGTGTACCGTTTAGCGAAGCTGGGTAAATTACTCATGAAAAGAATAAAGTAACATTTTTTTCATAATTTCAAATGGTTTTTAAGTACAAAATTAAAATTAAAAATGTTTGACGTTTGTCCTAAGAGTTAGCAAGTGGTTATTTTGAATTCGTTTAGAAACACACTTCAAGATTGGAGGCTAATGATTTTTGTAACGATGAAATGGTCACACTTAATTATGTTTACTCAAAAATATTAACAAGAGAATAATAGTAATTTATTTTTAACACTACAAGAATTCACTCATTTTTTAATTATTTTCTACTTAACATTGATTTGATGAGACATGATTTCAGAACGAATTAAGTCTGCAAGCAAACGAGACGCCATGTTGAATAAAACATGGTAATAATTGAAAAACTATTATTTTTTGTACACAACAAATCAGGCGCAAATTAACCAGGGAATATTTTTCCCTAATTTGTAGTATTTTTTCTTCTTTTTTGATAAATGTACATCTGATGGCCGAAAATGAAACATCTCCTTTAAGCTGTTTCTGGATTGCTCAAAAAAAGAAATATCCTTGGAAGAATTTGGTAGATGGTTGTTCATAGCATTGTAACAATATCATATTAGCCAGTAAAACGAAATATTACAATTGTTTTATGGATTACTCTTTACTACAACTTTAAACAAACAATGTACTAAACTTGTATGCCTAAAGAAATATGACGCTTATGTTTTCTCCAAAATTATTTATTTAGTTATTGTGTTTCAAATCTAAGTAATATATCACTCTAAATGTTTTATTTTTTATTAGCCGTTGCTGTCCCACTGCTGGGCAAAGGCCCCCCTGCTCTCTTTCCAAGTCTCTCTGTCCAGAACTGCCAATCATCCCGCCATCTCCATTTGGGCCTCCCGCGATGTCTTTAAATAATTAAGTACATATACTAAAAATAACTCAATCTTTTTAGATCTACATGGAAGCGAAACGTTTCGGCAAGGTGTACAACATTAGATGCGTGTGCTGCTACGGAGGAGGCTCCAAGTGGGAACAGTGCAAGGCGCTAGAAGGTAACGTAATCTATAGGAAACGCCAACGGTCATGATAGTCGCGGTCATAAGACGTGGGAGCGAGATGACATGAAACTAGTACTAAATATTCACGGTCCCACTCGCACATTTTATGACTGTTAGTGCCACAGGTCGGGTTATCGAAACCCAATATCGGCATAAAACTAAATTTTACAGGAGAGCCGAAAAACGATTTCTGTACCACTAACTTTTGCTTTAGACACTAGATTTCCGACTTTGTGTAACTTCGTATTTGACTAATTTCTGGGAGTTTTTGCTAGCCTAGTATGTGGAGGGTGGTCTATAAGGCCGAAAAAAGTAAAAACATCCGTTTAAAAAAAATGTCAGGCACTAGGTTTTAAAATTGAACAGCCGAGGTCTTGGTGGTCGAGAATGAGATAACTAGTATTAGGACGTCTTGCCGAAAATATCATCTCAACACCTAACATTTTCAATTTTCGAGAGTGGCTTGTGGCTTAGTGATAACAGCTGCTACGCTTGCCGCAGTTAGTCCGCAGATAGGTGACCATCTTTTCTTATGACTACCCGTCCGTGCCTTAGAAAGCATGTTAAGCCGTTGGTCCCGGCTGTCATATCTTTGACTGTCGTTACGGGTCATCAGACACCCGAAACTCTGTCAACTAGTCTTACCAAGGGGTATCGAATTACCCAGTAACTGGGTTGTGGAGGTCAGAAATGCCGTCGCTACATGTAAAATACTGGTATTCAGCTGCATCCGGTTAGGCTGGAAGCGGACCTTAAAATAATTGGGAACAATTCACTATTAGTATTTTCGTAAAGAAAGACTTTTTTGAAAACATTTTTTTTCTACAAGTAATCAAATTAATTCAAAATTTAAGTATGCAAGGCAATCTCTCACGATACTATATTAATTTCAGGCGGTGGAGCAGAGATAGTGGTGGGTACTCCCGGTCGTGTCATTGACCTCATTAAGTGCAAGGCGACCAGCTTGCAACGCGTCACCTACTTAGTGCTCGACGAGGCTGACAGAATGTTTGACATGGGGTTCGGTAAGTCATCGATTTTTCTATTTTGTAGAGCATATAGTTTTAGCTCGATACTTTAATTCTTATAGTTAACCCTGTTTCAGATTGTAAATAGAAACTTTATGTTTCACACATGTTTTTTTTTTGCATTACCAATAGACATACGAAAATAATGGTTGAGTGGAACAATACTGATTGGTAGTGTGTCCCTCATGTACAGTGTCCCTCATGTACAATGTCCCTCATGTACAATGTCCCTCGGTATATCTATATACATATATACAGGCTTAAGGTCTCTCATTCATACACTTACAGATTAATCACGAAATCTCAAAAACGACTGAACCTAAGTAAGATGGAATTTTACACAGAGGTATATTATGAGTAGGAGACGTATCCCAGTATGTTTGCATGACATTTATATTTTACTTGTTGAGTTAATTGATGCAGAAGACTTCCATAAATTGGAAGAAGATGATAAAATATAGCATATTGAAAGTCTATCCTTCCCTCCAGAGCCGCAAGTCCGTTCTATCTGCAACCACGTGCGGCCTGACCGCCAAGCCCTGCTGTTCTCCGCCACGTTCCCGCGGCGCGTGGAGCGGCTCGCGCGCGACGCGCTGCACGACCCGGTGCGGGTGCAGCACGGCGCGGCGGGGGAGGCCAGCCATCTCGTCACGCAGCACGTCAGGTACTCACGAGCCCATGGACCATATAGGCCTCGTGCATCTACTTAATATAAATCTTACATTTATTCATCAACTGACATAAGTATAGGTTTTGCTCAAGGCGTCCTTGTGCAACGCACGTGAGCACTAAAGAAGGATTTTTTAGTTATCATCCATCAAAATTAAAAATTCGTTACAAACTTCCATCTCCTATTGGTAAAATGGGGGATGGAAGTTTGTAATGAATTTTGAATTTTTCGGCTATGAGAAATCCCATTTTAAGTCTCATAAACAACCAGAGACTGTATTTGTAAATATAAAAACAATTTCATTGACTTGTAAAAGTGTTTATACAAACCTACTTACAAAAATAAAATCATTTATCATATAATATAATAGAACATAGTATCAATAGGAATATATATTGAATCAATTTCGCCTGGCAGCTCGATGTGCGAAGTGATTCGTTGCATAGTAGCTGATAATTACTAAGTAAAATAATATTAAACTGTAACGAAAAATATCTACTTATGTTAAAAATGTTGGACAATATAAACTTGATGTACTGAGCTGAGCCGTTACGTTTTTTTTGCAGAATATTCCACAAGCCAGACGAGAAGTGGTCATGGCTTCTACATCACTTAGTTGAGTTCCTATCGGCCGGGAGTGTGCTTATATTCGTCACTAAGAAGGTACGTATTTGTAATATATAAATCGTGCAATTTTACCAAATACTAGTACTCGCGACTTCGTTCGCACCCATATTGGATTTCATGTACTTTTTTTTTGCGTAGGACCCTATTTTTTTTTTTCTAAAATAACAGTAGCCTAAGTTATAACCTCAGCTTATACATGACATCATAACATGATGTGCTAAGGCCGCGAGAGTTGTTCGAACTCACTTAATTCGCGAACATGACAGGAAGTTTAACATCCCTAAAACTATGTAACGTCGATGAAATCTTTGCAGTTAGAAGCCGAACTGACTGCGGCGAACTTGGGTGTCCAACAATACGACGCGTTACTGCTGCACGGAGACATGGAGCAAGCCGACAGGAACAAAGTCATCACCGCCTTCAAACGCAACGAGAACAACATACTCGTCGCCACCGACGTCGCAGGTCAGTCATCATCATCATTTCAGCCGAAAGACGTCCACTGCTGGGCATAGGCCTCCCCCAATTTGAGGGGGTTTGCCATAATCGCCAGGCTTGGCAGGCGGGTTGGTGACCGCAGTATGCTTGTAAAATGCATTGAGAACGCTTCATTTTCTAGTAAGTCGTCTCTTAGGCACCCGCAGGAAGAAATGGGATGATGCTATTCTTTACGTCCGGTACCACACGCAGGTCAGTACCACGACGTATGGTGCTACAAGGTTATTGCGTGGCTAGATACGGTACTGACATCGCCATCTTGTTTTTTAAATACATTTTAAGTGACATTTCACTAAACAATGGCAAAGAACTCAGACGTATATAGAAGGGCAGTTCTTCAGGATTATTTGTGCCGATTCTACTGGGGACATGTCCCCACGGTTAGTTCTCGCCTAGCGGCGCTGACGGCAGAATCATTCTCGCGCTCACTCACTCTCGTAGGCTCAAGCAACGAATTCAGACGCCGGCCCGCACCCCGCACCGCAGCGCCACTGCAGCGCTGCCCAAGCAGCTGTTTGGTTCGCATTAAGGCCCTACCTTGAGAATACATGATAGTTGGATTGTTTCCCCCGCACGCGGGGAGTGGCGGATCTATTTTCAATGGTCGGTCGCACGTCATCGCCACAAACTTTAATGACTTATTTTTACCAAAAGTGGCACGAAGGAATTATCACTGACCGAAATTAAAAAAAACGTTATTTAGCATGGCCTTTCGCTACGCATTATTCTTGTCACCGTCGCACAACTGTTAAAATAAAAGTGCAAGATAAAGACGGCAATATATTTAAGAAAAATGTGCATGCCAAGTGATGTTAATTTGTCTCGGTCTTTGAAATTTTTGCGCATAGTAAACTATGGAGTAGACAACTAATACAAAATATTTAAAAACCTTAAACTAAAATTTTGATTAATGGTATGCATGAGTAAAATTAATTGAAATCGAATAATGGTTCCTTATAGAATTTGAGATCCTGATTACCGGAAAAATAAATAAATATTCTATCACGTAAAGTTTTGTAGAAATCTTCATAAATGCTAGCATAGTACAAATATGATATGACAACAATTATTATTTTCGGAAGGGCTTGTGGCTAAGTTACAACAGCTGCACGGGTCGGTCGTTCAGGTTAAGCTACGCTTGCCGCGGTTGATCCGTGGATGGGTGACCATCTTTACAAACCAAGACTCTTCCGTCCCTCGAAAAGCACGTTAAGCCGTTGGTCCCCCTGCCAGGGTCGCGAGATTAGTTCGAAAGAGGTACCGTGGCCGTGGCATATGGGCAACTGAAAGAACACGGGTGGGTTTTGGTCAGTAAAATTCTGACACGCCCTTTCGCTCCACCCAGTGCGGGAGACGTCATTTGATGATATACCACCAAAAAAAAGCCGTTGGTCCCGGCTGTCTTTCGTAGATCTTAAACAGTCGTTACGGATCGTCAAGCCCGAAAGTCTGACAACCAGTCTTACCTAGGGGTATCGTATTATCGAGTAACTGGGTTGTGGAGGTCAGATAGGCAGTCACTCCATGTAAAATACTGGTACTCAGCTGCATCCGGTTAGACTGGAAGCCGACCCCAAAATAGTTGGGAAAAGGCTAGGCAGATAATGAACAATTATTATTTTCGACTGTTAATTTACTTGTTGGTAGTTATTAAAAATATTTAGTAAATGTGATTGACTGTCGACTGATTGATTTCTCTATCGACAAAACCGAGCCACAACTATTTACACAACCAGAATTAAACAACTTGGTGCGTAAATTAGATCTTTCTAAAATTGCAGCAGAACTTTTAGGATCTCGACTCAAAGAAAAAAAAAATATTGGCTACGTTTACTATTTTTCCATAGTTAGATATAGAGAAAAAGCTTTTATCCCCATTTTTGCTCAAGACGGCGATTCAGTTTTACTTTAAAGATATAAACGGGCTAATGAAAATGTTTAATGTCAAATATGACAAAGAAGCTTCAGTGACAAGCGAATAAGGTATTACAAGGATTTATAACAGTTTATTTTGTGAGTCAGATTAGTGCTAATCGTCATGAAAATCTAAATGTGTAAGTAGTAACTTTGTTGGTAATTTTCAAAAAGGTAAATTTTGCATACCTTTGTTATTTACGACATGAAATTAAAAATAATGAACTAATTTTCTAGAGGTATATAAATAAAATGGATGTTGGTATATAAGAGATAGATAAACTCCAACTTCGTTTCACCGATCACCATACATTTGCTTGGTAAAATCATTACCCTCCTTTGGGCCGCAGTCAGATATAAAACCTCACATTTTTCGCACTTGTATTGCTACTCCATTCCTTCGTTGTGCTCTTGTTTTTATAGTGTCAGTACTTGACGTATAGATATATTGTTGACGTACTTCAAACCTAAAAACTAATAATATATTTTAATTTCCTTTTAAATGAACGATTATTAAGTTATAATGTATAAGTTTTTGGGATAAAACAGACGTTCTTCTCTAGAAAATAGGGTGTTAACTCAATATTACTTTACAAAGTGAGAATAGATTGTTGCTGTAATGCTTTAGTGAAGGTGGTGAATTCCTCTTACTGTTATCATCGTCTTATTGGTATTGAATTCCTGCAAAATTAATTAATTAAGAAAATTAATTAATTGCCCTGTGCAGGTACTCCTAACCTTGAAGGTACTGTTCAATTTTGGTTTATGGTTTTTCCCATTTTCATACATAATTTAGGTCCTCACCAAAGAGTAATAGAAAAAGAATGTTATATTATTCACAGTCACAAAAATAGACACATATGCAGTCTAAATATAAAGTTTTTGGAAAGCCAACACTTATTATATTAAATAATTACAGCAAAATACTTCACTACTACCTTTTTCTGTGGACATAAATATTTAAAAAACGTAATTTTGATCGCACCGATCTGTAAAAAAGTGACATAGATCCGTCGTCGATGAGCCCTACTGGGCGACTGATTTATGAACGAACGAGAGTGATGACACTACTTATTATAGGCAACAATAGAGATGGCGATAACGTGTATGCGCTTGGAATAAAATAACGTATGTGCCAAAACGAATCGCCGTCTTTTATGAATGAAAAGTATTATTAAAACGAAAACTGTTTTACAAAAACTTAAATAAGATTATTATAAATGTTTCAAAGTAAATTATGTTTAATAGCTCATACGCATTGCGCCTTGAGGCTAAAAAAATCAGAAACGTAGATAGAACTTTGCGATTTTTTTGTATCGAGAAAATTTCATCGTATCTTGTATTCCTTTTACAGGATACTAGATCATATAGTCAAAAAACATACACTTAAATATTAATTTGGGGTGTCATATGGTAAGAAAGGTACGCTAAAAAGAAAAAGCACGTTGTTCTCAATAGATCACCTTAAGTTTGTCTCCAACCCGGCCATAAGAACTGTGTTTCTATACGACTGAGTTCTTTGACAATGGGTAAGGTAATTGTCAAATTGACAATGTGTAGCCAGTTCCCATCAACACAAGCTAATAGAACTATCTTATAAAATGTACTTACATAAATAAACATTTCATTTCATTTAACGAAGTAGCCTGGAACACAGGGAATCCTAGTGTGTGGTCTAGGAATCGAATCTATTAGAATGTTAACTTAGCTAAATAAATTTATTTTTAGCATAAGTATATCATAATCAGCCTATGTTTTTCGCACTGCTGGTACATAGGGCTCCTCCTGCCCTCTCAAAGGGAGTGGGGTGTAATCTATCTCGCGGGTCTAGTGCGGGTTGATTTAATTTATTCTTATGATAAGAAGGCAACAATTTTAGTATGGTAGTGCTGGCTACCGTGGGAGCCAGCGGTTACCAGGGGCTTATGACTCTTTGGAGTCACGAGTATCGAACGGCGGATATAAGACGTGATAGGTAGGTAATAGGTAATAGGTAGAACGGGCTGGTGTCCGCAACTACACGTCTGAGCGCGTATTTTGCGTACGGGTGGGAAATCGGTCATTCGATCCACCCCAGCTCCTCGGGGAAGGCCAGCAACGCTTTGACGTTGCTGACTATCTCGCGTAGGGTACCTGGGTTACCGAAGTACTTGGCCCTGTATGTGGCGATCGCCGGGCAGTTTAGAAGCACGTGCGCTGCTGTCTCGTCGTCCTCAATGCAGGCCCTGCACAGCGGACTGTCTGTAACTCCTATGACAAATAGATGTTTATTAAACGACCCATGGCCAGTTATTGCTGCTGTAACCATACGCAGCTGTCGTTTGTCTAGCCGGAGGACCTGTTTTATGAGGCGTGATGTGGTTTTATGTAATTTCTACGAAAATAACGGATTATTCCTCAAAACTACTATAATTCCTTATCGTTATTAAAAACAGGCAGGAAATATGAATTAATCATTTACACAATTTTTGATGACGTTTACTATTACCCTCAGCTCGAGGTCTGGACATCCCGCACATCAGAACTGTAATCAACTACACCGTGGCGCGCGACATCGACACGCACACGCACCGCGTGGGACGTACCGGCCGCGCGGGAGTCAGGGGGGACGCCTACACGCTGCTGGACAGGGCCAAGGACAAGGACTTCGCCGGACATCTGCTCCGGAACCTGGAGGGCGTGCAGCAGGTAACATGTCACATCGACGTGTTCAAAAGTGCCCTTTTTCGGCCTAATTGAAATAAATGCTTTGATTTTACACGCTTTATATTAGCTTCACTTGTATGTTTGTATATTTGTATATTTGTATGTTTGTATATTTGTATGTTTGTTTGTAACCGACTCCTTATAGCGCGATTTTGACCCACTTTAAACGACCAGATTTTATTCAAACTTTGCACACCTGTCAAGGACCGATGACAACGCAATAATTTCATAAATTTGTGCCATTATCCTTGCCAGGGTTACCAGGACAGCAAAAAAACTGTCACAAACTACGCTGACATACGTCTCAAAATTCGGAATACCCTAAAAAATAGAAAATAAATAATAGTTTAAAAAAAACTAAAAAACACGCTTCCATTGAAAACCAAACTAAAAAGTACAAAATAATGGAAAAAAAGCGTGGGGTGCTGATATCAATAAAAAAATACCTTAAAAAGCACCACACGCTTTTTTTCCATTATTTTGTACTTTTTAGTTTGGTTTTCAATGGAAGCGTGTTTTTTAGTTTTTTTTAAACTATTATTTTTGATATTATAAACCGCTCTTGGAGGATAAACCATTTTCCATGGAGCAAGTTTAGACGTCGTTTCTCTGCTTCTAATAATTTCAGGGTAACCCGACATGATGACCAGTCCAAATCTAAACAGGGTTCAGTCAAACCACTGGTGGATATTTTTTTTTGTTTTCTGCTATTTTAGCCATAGTGGGATGGGGTGTTCCATTCATTGCGTTCACTGTATGTTCTTATCTATACTAATATTATAAAGCTGAAAAGTTTGTTTGTTTGATTGAACGCGCTAATCTTAGGAACTACCGGTCCGAATTGAAAAATTATTTTTGTGTTGAGTAGCCTATTTATCGAGGAAGGCTATAGGCTATATAACATCACGCTACAACCAAGAGGAGCGGAGCAGTAATGAAAAATGTTGCAAATACGGGGAAAATTGCACGGGTAAGCGATTCGACGCGACGGGAAGGGTCGGGGAAACAAGAAATTTAACGCGGACGAAGTCACGAGCAGAAGCTAGTTAAAACTAAATTTTTACTTTAACTTCTCTGATCGAAGTTCTGGATTTGCCATCTTTTTAGGCGGATTATATCTCTTTTTCTATTTACGAGGTTCTTGTCTAAGACAATGCTGGCTTAGTCTATATGTTTTGTGTTTTTCGCTTAGTTCTTCTTTCACTGTTGGTATTTTTAGGAGCTTATGTATTTCTGTGTTTCTGACAAACAAGGATGCACTTGATATTATTCTTAGGGCTACATTTTAGAATTTTTGTAAAATTCCCACATTGGAGTTGCTAACCGATCCCCGGAGTTTATTTTGATAGTTTGTTGTCCAGATTGGTTTTACTATAACTTTGTAAACAAGTATTGTGTTACTATAAGATAAGTTTTTTCTTACTCCTTTTCTAAAAATAATAAAAATTGGACTGGTAGCCATTGGTGCCGATTCTGTGTACACCGAACTAAACTCACTAAACTATCTCTAAAATTCCTTACTTTTGGCTATGAGAATTTTAACGCTATTCTGCAAGAAAAATATCTAAATTTAAAAATTATTTTGACACGACTAAAAACGAATTTGACAATCAACGTGGTTTTTTTTTTCTTTTGGTTTCGCAACGTGGTACTTGTGTGCGCTACGCAATGAATTTTTTAGAGACGAAGGCGCGCGCAAGGGGGCAGCCTGGACGTGTTTTATATGGAATTTATCACTTTTTGTTTGAAAAATATAAAAAAAATATTACCCACGTGTTGAAATTTATATGTTCCGGGGCCAATAAAGGGGGTATAAAATTTCATTATTTTTGCGATAGGACACGCCATTTTCGATATATAAGCAAAAGAAAAAAAAAATCAGCACTGTGTTTGCACGTGAAGGCAAGGCGTTGGTGTGAATTTTTGTCCATGACCACTAGTTTTATTCCACACCTTTTTAATCGCGAAAGTAGCCAGATTTAGTCAAAATAAATTATTATAGTCTACATTTTTGGTGAAAACCGGCAAACGCAGAATAGCAAAATTGTCATTTTCACTAAACTAATAACTCAATGCAATCTTAGTGCTGTCAAACTAAAATATAGTTAAGTTGTGTCACTTTAGTCTATTTCAGAATAGGAAATCGTCGTTTGACAGGAATAAAACAAATTTTAGTGATTTTTAGTTTAGTTTAGAGAATTTTGTGCAACAGAATCGGCACATTAATTAATATCATAAAGCTGAAGAGTTTGTTTGGTTGAACGCGCTAATCCCAAGACCGTTCTTGGGTTCGTGGGTTCTTGGTTCTTGGTTCGAATTGAAAAATTCTCTTTGTGTTTGGTAGCACATTTATCGAGGAAGGTTATAGAGTATATAACGTCACGAATTCTAAGACTCGCACGGCAGGCGATTCGATGCGAAGGGATGGGTTGGGGGAGCAAGAAAATTAACGCGGACGAAGTCGTGGGAAGAAGCTAGTATGAAATATAAATGTAACGTCTATAGTGTGACTAAATAGTCCTATTAAACATAAGAAACTATTACATCTTTTAAATGTTGTACACAGGAGGTGCCAGAGGAGCTGATGCACATGGCGATGCAGTCGGCGTGGTTCCGCAAGTCGCGCTTCAAGAAGGGCAAGGGGAAGAACCTCAACGTGGGCGGCTGTGGCTTGGGGTACGTACTACATGGATTTCACATCACGCATCATGTTGTCTACATGTTTTTATTGCTTGTGTCATAGAGTTTTTTTTATTAGGAATTTCTTAGTAACATCCCGGGATGCCACCGTGCCTCGGTGCGCACGTTATGTCGTTGGTAAAGCGCCTGATCTCTCTCCGCTTTTTTTTTTTTTTTTTTCTATGGGTAATCATCAAATGACTTCTCCCGCTCTGGGCGGAGCGGGAGGGCGTGTCAGACTTTTACTGACTAAAACCCACCCGTGTTCCTTCAGTTGCCCATGTGCCAGGGTCACGGTATCTCTTTCGAACAATCACGCGACCCCGGCAGTATCTCACATGTCGGATTGCCGTCCGATCGGGTTATGACAGTGAGGGAAGAGCGAGTGCTTCTGTGTCTGTGCGCACACACTTGGGCACTATAATATTTCCCCCATAATAATTCTATCAAACCGTATTTCACGAGTTGAATTGTTACCGAAATGGTTAGGACCAGCTTTTCAATCAGATCACACGTATTATCCACTTGTACAGTGATTTGATAGCCCATTTCTTCCAATGGGTGTCGTGAGGGACTTACAAGAGAATGGGCAGCAGCGTTCTCTATGCATTTTGTCGCAATACTAAGATCGCCAAGCGTGGCGATTATGACAACCCCCCCCCCCCCCCCAATTTTGGGGAGGCCTATGTCTAGCAGTGGACGTCTTTCGGCTGAAATGACGACGAACCGTTTTAACAATGTATCTGAGTACAATTTCATAATTATCTTTTCTTCCTTAGATACAAAGAACGTCCTGGCCTGCCGCCCCACAAGGAAGAGGTAGCCCCTACCCTGAGCCTGGACAAGTCTCACGGGCCGGCCACGGACAGGCTGGCCTCACTGAAGGCCGCCTTCCGCTCGCAGTACAACCAGGTAGTCGATAATCTGTCCTATTCGACTGTGCGCTGACGAAGCACAGTCGCCGACACTGGAGGCAAGCAGACCGACGGAAAGAAGATCATTAAAAATAGTTCTATAATGCGAATTTTTCTTCTTTACCTATTTCTTTGTAGAGATGTCAGTTTAAGGCAACCAACATCATTCGTCATGCTGGAGTACGTCCCCTAAAACTATCAATTTCATCCCCCAGTTCACAGCATCAACAGACCACTCCTGGGAGCAAACACGCCCCGTCATCCAGCCGGGCGTCAACGCTCCCGCCGGTCAATTCGACGAGCAAGGCGACGAAGGTCTCGATGAGGGAGCCGAGCGTTCCGAGGAGCGAGCTGAGCGAGCCGAGCGAGCCGAGCGAGCCGAGCGAGCGGAGCGGGCTGAGCGCATCCGCAAGAGCGGAAAGAAGAGTCGGTGGGAGTAGAAAAAGCGGATGAGGTTATATGGGACCGCTGACGGTTCTCGTGGTACTTTTAATGTCACTGGACTTGTGTTTTGGGGAGAATACCGTATTTTCGTCTGAAGAGGTATTCTATTATGTATTGAGAAGAAAATATGTTTACTAATTGATAAAAGTAATGATGTTGCGATAAATGGTTTTCATCTCTTAGAATGTAAACGAATTTGATTTTGAAGTCTCTTGCATCTCGCCTTGGAACGACCACGGGATTGTAAGAAGTTAGGCTATTCTGATTTTTAATAATAAATCAGCTTTCGTAATGGCTATATTCAACATTACCTTTTTTGGAATCATCCAACCAAAGAGATTGTCCTTTCCCCAAAACATGATTTCATTACGACAGTTGTTTTTTAAGAGTCAAATAAAGAGAGATGAAAATAGTTATGGCACTCCGAAAGTATTTATAAGTAATGACGATTATTGCTGCAACCATGAATAAGACTTTTCGCTAATGTATTTTGGTGCAGGACAAAAGCCTAAGTATATATAATGCATGTTATGTATAATGTACATATATATACAGTAATACCTCAGAGTTACGATAGTTATACATAAGTAACCAAAGTTATGCCCCAAATTAATTAAGTAAATTATGTGCTCTGTATGATATAGCAGCTCCTAGTTGATTCGTCGTCTCTAACGGGTGTAAAAAGACGCCTATCGAAGCCGAAAGTAATTTGCTCTTCTCATTATTGTGATCAGGTTTACTGGACCATACCTACCTAGACCTAGGTACCTTTGGTTACGGAAATGTTAAAAGGCCAGTGACAAAGAAAATCAGTTTTGAACGTAATAGTCCTTTTATTTTACTAAGCGAAGCCCACTTTATTTGTGGTAACCAAGTGTACAAACACGCTCTGAATGTGTGTGTGAAGACGAGTAGCACATCACACACATATACCTCCGACGTTGCCAATGTTTTGGGCGATACCAAGAGCTTCTGCGCTTACGCAGACCTTTCACAGCGTATTCGTACACTTGGTCATCATCATCATCATCATTTCAGCCGTAAGACGTCCACTACTGGCAATAGGCCTCCCCTAATTTGGGGGAGTTTTCCGTAATCGCCAAGCTTGGCAGGCGGGTTGGCGATCGCAGTATAACGGTAGGTAATAGGTAGAACGGGCTGTTGTCCGCAACTCCACGTCTGAGCGCGTATTTTGCGTACAACAGTATAACGGTAAAATGCATAGAGAACGCTGCTGTCCATTCTCTGTCTCAAGTAAGTCCCTTAGTCGCCTTTTATGACACCCACGGGAAGAAATGGGGTGGTGCTATTCTTAACGTCTGGCACCACATGGAACTATTGATGCACTTGGTAACCACGAGTAAAGCGCGCGTTGCTGTAAAATACTGTAGTTTAACTTCAAACCCCCCCCCGTACCGTTTTATGCAATCATGCACGATGTTTTGTGTGCGTTACAGTACCCGCTGGCGCAAAACAGCTATTTTTTACATAAAAAATTTAAGTAGACCCCATCAATAATTTTTACTCTATGTAATTTTGCTGGTGTATGGAAAGCATAGACTATGGTTATGTAATGGGTCTTTTTACATTCTCTATGTATTTATAAGATAGGATAGGCACACTTTATTTACTATCTGACTTAATTACGGAATGTTAAATGCCTTTTAATTAAGAATTTGATTATAATATTGAAATATTTGTCGATATATTTAGCAAAATATACTTAGTTATGCACTTAAAAGAGAATTTATTACAAACTTCGTTATCTCTGTAAGGGGCCTTCCATAAATTACGTCACACGACACGTTAAGGGGGAGGGAGGGGGTCGACGAAATGTGACATTGTGTGACAAGGGGGTAGGAGGGGTCCTAAATTTCGTGACGTCACATTTCAAAATCTTTTTAATCTAAGTGTTAAGTAAAACACGAATTTAGAACTATTAACGAAAAACTCAAAAATATTTGCAACTCTATTTGTAGATTTATAGGGTTCAAATTTCTTGCAATGTTCAATTTGATGTTAAATTTATTAAAAAATCATTCAAATGAAAAAAAAATAAAAATTCGGAACTGCTGTTTTAATTCAATAATTATTTTCAGACGTAAAATTGTAAAATATGTGACGTCAAACTAGGGAGGGGGTCTCACAAATGTGACCAGCTGTGACTAGGACGGGGGGGGGGGGGGGGGGTAAAAAGTCATGAAATTCGTGTGACGTAATTTATGGATTGCCCCTAACTTAGTTCCTCTTAAAGTAAATAATTCAACTAGATTGTTTACATCTAATAAAAGTTAGCGCCTGAATGACCGTATGGTGTACTTGGCAAATCATTTGTAAAATTGTCACAGAAATTGTATTTACAAAACAAAATGGCGGCGGTGGTTCCGGTTTTGGCCACGCTTCTAAAACAAAGGAATGAATAAGTTTGTGTAGCTTGTGGTATTACTGTATTCAAGAGATATTCTATTTCATATACATTGGTTTCTATACAAGACTCGTATCTGTCACAAATTATAAATTATATCTTAAAAATGATATCTTTAGTGCTCGGATACCACGGAGTTGTAAGTAAATGGAGTGACCAAAACATGCAGGATAGTAAGTGTGTGCCATTTCATATTTATTTGAGATAGAATAATGATAATTTTTTTGACTGGCGCTTTACTAAAACATTATAGAGGTACTACTAAAAGTACTGTATTTTTTAAAATGCGTGATTGCTTTTTCCCTCGATCTTATCTAATGTAAAGCGATGGATGAGGTCTACAATGCAACTAGCGTGCCCATGACATGTTAGTTTTTTTGCTTTGAAGGCTGCTGGGTTTATGTGGAAGGGACGCCGCTTGAAACTTTGTACGTATAATAAATGTGGAGGAGAAGCGCTAAGTACGACTAGGGATATCAACCAAGTGCGGATGGTCCCTGCAGTACGTCTGGTAGTGAAAGGGAGATGAAGGAACCACGTCGTGGAGCTCCTGCGCACACTCCGAAGTACAGTCTGTAGAAGTGCGACAGGCAAGCAACATTACGCCGATGAGCCAGGCTGTGAAGCTTTAGCCACAAGCGCCCCGGCGCCTATGAGCCATTTTGCCCTGCGCTTTTATATATTATCTCAATGACCCATCTCAAAGTAGCTTGCATACTCTATACAGAAGGATCTGTTTCGTACAGACTTAAAATCTGTCCGAATGTGTATTACAGCGTCACCTTATTTAGCTTCTTGGCTGCTATCTTTGCTTTTGACTCAATTGTTGAGCCGAATTTGAGTTCTGACGTAAAGTCCACGCCCAAAAGCTCCAGGCGTTCCGTAACTGGTACAGATGCACCTCGGAGGGTAGGAGATCATTGAAACCGACTGAATAATTTACTTCAAACATCACATACACACAAACATAACTGTGGAAATGCCCACTAATTCCGGGATTACCGTAATGGTCTTGTTGCATTACTATCTTATTCTATTTCCATACATTCTGACTACTCCATTTCACTTACTACTCCGTGTTTTTATTTACAATGTCAAAGTCGGTTAGGCGACATTCACACGGATGTAATAAATTCTCGGCGGGATTTTTTCACACACTGTTTAGTGCCCAGATTTGAAAATTAAACAGAAACACGCTGTTCGATTTTCGAATTGCTGAGGTGCACTTTGTTGAATTCTCAATGCTAGGTTTAACACCGAGAGTTGAAAATTCAGTGTATGTTCAGCGACGCCATGACACTTGGCAGTGGGCTCCGAAACAAGCGATTTTTGAAGCGGAATCATACGCGGAAGCGTAGAACTGATCATTCATTGTTATTATTTAGTAGTCAATATAAGATTAATTAGGGAAATAATTAGTATTTTTTAGTTGTTTTAATTATTATTGTTATTGAATTCGTTGTGATTTTCAATCTTTTCTTCATTAGTTTGAATTAGATAGTGGACAGTGGATCCCGTATTTTAGGATCTTTAGCTATGCAACTTATTTACACAAGTAATACATATTTATATTTACACAATAATGGATATTTATATTTAATAATATCATAATTATGTATATTTAAGTTATATTTCTGCCCTACGCTAAAATGATCGCTTGTTCCTGAGCTAAGTTCGGCACAATATGTAAAATGTACTTTATTTGTATAGCGTGAGAGTCAGTAATATTTGTTTGTAACCACAATGTTTTCAGAACTGATTGTTTCATTGACTACGTTAACTTAGATATGGTTATATATGTTTATTATAATACTTAATGGTTTTATTTAGGAGATAAGCAGAGATACTAGTTCCATGATCGACTTAATACCTTTTTGGTATACTGGGCTCGAGGTTTGATTCTCGTGTCGGGGTGTTTAGATGTTTTTAAAAAGGAATTTTAAATATGCCTAAAAGATGCATATACCGAATAAATACGCAATAATCTAGTTATAGGACTCAATTTTAAGTGAATATTGTACTGGTAAAATGGAATTGTACATCAGTTTGATTCTGCTTAGGTGACCTACAAGAAATATACTATATATTTGTTATGAAGCTCTAGACAACGATTGTTAAGTGGCCTTAATCCAAGTATTTGTTAAGAATATTCCTTAATATCAGTATTTTTTCTACAATATAGTGCTAAAATACAGATCACAGACAGAAACAGTTGTAATAGTATTGTGTAACTTTAACCCCAGTTAAATTCACGATGTATGTGGCACAGGGATTTGAGCTTGTGAAAAGTTTTTATATAATAATTATCAACGGAATGCTCACATACTACTTAACTAGTAAGTCGCCATTTAGGCCCATATCTCACTAGGATACCATGGTAGTGCAACCATGGTCGCATAATAGCCTATAAATGTTTCTACAGCCTTCTCACTGTGAGAAGGAGTAGGCTATAATCAACAAAGCGGGCCATAATCCGCCACACGGGCCATAATCCATCACGCGGGCTATGATCAACCACGCGGGCAATTATCCACCACGAGGGACATAAACCACTACGCACGCCATAATTCACCCCGCAGGATCTGTACCACCACGCGGGTCATAATCCACCACGCGGGTCATAATTTACACCGCGAGTCATAATCCACCCCACGAGACATAATCCGCCACGAGGACCATAATCCACCACGCGACCCCATGGCGGAATGGCATAATATGTCACATGTCTTCGTATTTATAGTTCTAGGACATGCCGGCTTCCTCACGATATCTTCCTTTACTGATTTGAGAGAAGTGGTGATGAAATAATTTACACAAAGTAAAGTGCCTACTTGTGTTCGGATCCACGATAATCTTTGATTAAAATAAAACTAGCGGAAGATGTGTCATTAGACGATAGCGCATGGACCGCATAAATTAGGCCCCATGGCCTAATTTGTTCTCAGTCGCAATACGAGTAGCTTTCGATTAAGACGTGCGTGCGTGTATATTTTAATACGCTAGTAACACACTAAAAAGAAAAACAATGCCTTCGTGTGCCTTCACTGGGTGCATGAACCACTCTAAAAGAAAAAATAAATCACTCGGCATCACATTTCACTCATAATACATATTTCTTTTTTTTTTTAAGATTTCATTAAATAAATTTGTACCCGTTCGAATTTGTTCGCCATTTTGTAGAGCGGGATAGAAACATACAATGCGTTAGTGTGCGACACGTTCGGCTAGAACAGGGCGCCGTGTCGCCGTCGTCGCTCGGCGTGACGTGCGTTTCTAACGAAGTAATACGAAGAGCGGTGATGCTCCGTCTTGGTCGCACGCCACCTTTGTGCATTATTCTGTCTCTTTCTTTGTTGGCGTGTAATAATAACGATTGTTTGTGTGAGTAAATGTGTCTGTGTACGTATAAGAGTCACTGTTTGAATACCTAACGTAAGAACGTAACATATCTATTAGTTTTATTTTAATCAAAGGCGATAATACAACTCGTAAGCTGTGGTCGTCACCACTGGGCCAGTGCTGCTCTTCTTCACCAAGGTCGCACTGCCGGAAAATGGATGGTTGGTTTCGCAAGCGATTAGACGACTGGTGAGATATCTATAAAGTTTATTTTGTTGGCAGCTCGACCATGGTTGTACTTCCATGGTGTTCTAGTGAGATATGGGCCTAAATCTCATGCTGTGAGTATTTTAACGAGGCTTCTGTCGCAAAAATACACTGAAGAACGTCTTTATTGCTTAGTGTCGCTTCGACTAGCAAGAAGGAGGATCTCTGCTTATACTGCTAATATTTTCGCGTGAAGTTTTATAATAAAAACGTGTCTTAGTTAGCGAAGTCGAGTTGTTTGTTTGTCACTATGTCTGTCTGCACATTATTCATGAATTACTTATTTTTAATGTTAACGTGTAAATAAAAATAAAGTGCTATTTAACGAAGATGAGTTTTTAATTCTTTTTGCCCATCTTGTCATAAATATCTCCCAATTTCTGAAAAAAAAAAATCCTGTCATCATCATCTGCCTAGCCTTTTCCCATCTATGTTAGGGTCAGCTTCCAGTCTCACCAGATCCAGCTGAATACCAGTATTTTACATGGAGCTACTGCTTATCTGATCTCCACAACCCAGTTATTGGGTAATACGATACCCGTTGGTAAGACTGATTGTCAGACTTTTAGGCTAAAAAAGAAAACTTTATCCTGTATTTGATCATGTCAAATATGTAAGTAATTTATTTCTTTACAAACATGGGTAATTGGTACACCCACGTTTTTGCAATGGTTCATGTTTTAATTGGAAGCAGCTGGTACCCAAAATATCGTAAAAGTCATCATCATCATCATTTCAGCTGAAAGACGTCCACTGCTGAACATAGGCCTCCCCCAAAGGGGAAGGTTTACCATAATCACCACGCTTGTTAGCGATCGCAGTATGCTGGTAAAAAAAAAACAACTTTATTTCTACAACTTATGTAAACAACAATATAATTATAGGAAGTACCTTTTAAGCAAAGCATTGCTTGTATTAGGTACTACCACTCAACTGCTTTAAATTATCTTTACATAAGTGAGGAATTAAACAATTACAATAAATTCAATACAATATAAAAATAATAAAAATAAAATCTAAAAGCAAAATTAAAATTACATTCAAAATTACTATAAGACGAAATCAAATTAATTTTTAGATCAACATTAGAATAATTTATCACACAATGAAAAACAAATTAACAATATTAAATTATTATTATTAAATTATTTTTATTTTAGTTTGCGCATGGGTTGTTTATGTGATTGTGTGTGTGTATGTTTGTGTGTGAGTGTGCGTGTGTGTGTTTTATAGAAATATACCAAAAAAAATAAAAAAATATAAAATGCATAGAGAACGCTGCTGCCCATTTTCTAGTAAGTCCCTTAGTCGCCTCTTACGACACCCACGGGAAGAAATGGGATGGTGCTATTCTTTACGTTCGGTTAAGCCCGGAACAAAAAAGAACATTTATCGAGCTATTTATCTAGTTATAAAACTAGCAGTCATATTAACAAGCAGGACTGTCCAGCACGCATTTTGGCGAATTTCACTGAAATAACGCACGAATTTCTCTCTTTCTTGCTCTCCATTAGCCAGAACACCTGTAATACCCTTCAATTAGGCACACGCGACCTTATGACCTTGACCTAACCTTTCCCAACTTCACATAACTACAAAACGAACATATTCAACTCAATTTCGCGATAATCGCTGGAACTTCCAACTTTAGCGTTAGATTAGCATTAGATTGTCAGGAATCTATCACTACTGTATGTACAGTTAGCCTCAAATATATGTATGATTCTCTGCAATTTGTAGTCCGTAATAATGTATCATACATACATAACATAATCTGCCTAAATTGTTCCCACGGCTGGGACACAGGCTTCTCTGAGAAATGGACCGGGCCGTAATCTACCACGCGGGCCCAGTACGGGTTGGTAGATGACACATGCCTTCGAACTTTTGGTTCTAGGACATGCCGGTTTCCTCTCGATGTTTTTCTTCGCCGTTTTGAGAGCAGTGGTGATGAAATTAAATTACACAAAGTAAGGCGCCTGGCTGGGTTCGAATTTACGACCTGCAACTCGGTGCCGATACCACCCAGCCACCATGGCTCTACTCGGCAACCACTGCTCAGTGGTAGAATGCTCGCCTGCCAGTGTGTATGTTTGTATATTTAACCGACTTCAAAAAAAGGAGGAGGATATCAATTCGACTGTTAAAAAAAGAAATGTTTGTTACCTCATAACTTTTGACTGAGTGAACCGATTTTGATGTTTTTTTTTTTTAAAGCTGGTGCTTCCCGAATGTTCCCATTTTAATTTGGTTCCATTCGGACAGTGGGATCCATGTGAAAACCATAACTAAAAAGTTAACTATAAAAACTTTTTATACAGAACACAACCTTAAATACAGATCCTAAGGCACCGAATTCCGAAATTAAAGTTATTTTTGATTTTGTAGAGTTTTTTTAAGGAAGTCGGTTGTAATTTTTTTGTAAAAAGTTTTTTTTTATCACCAGTTCACCACACATTCAGGGGAAGCGCTAGGGTAACCCGCGAAATTATTTTTCTTGACGTGTCGGTGTCAGGCTGTATGTTGAGCGAAATATAATTCGCAACCGCAACACGTAGGTATGTGTGCACTTACAGAATTATAATCATTAAACTCATCGACTCAACCCTCTACGTTCATTTAATCCCACTGAATGACTATTTCACGAAAAAGTAAATCAATGAGATAGAAAAACGATTGCAATTATATTCATTCTTGTCGATGTATATCTACCTAAATCTTTTTGAGGCTGACTGTACTACTCGGTGTGCGTGCTAGCGTACAGTTTGCAGAATAAATTAAAACTTGGTGGGCTATTAACGCCCCGATTACGACTGGCTGTTGGTAAAATCGCGCCCTTTATCGAGCTTGTGCCGATTGTTATGGCTTCTAATTTGTGAGGTGTTGAATAAATTGCAGGGTTGGGTGGTTGGTTGTAGGGTGGTTAAAGACAGCACTCAACAGCTTAAAGAAATAAAACAGATGATTGTTTTGTGATTTCTTTCATTTAATTTAAAAAATGTATTATTTATTACTGAACTAGCCTCTGCCCACGACTTTCATCATCATTTCAGCTGAAAGACGTCCACTGCTGGACATAGGCCTCCCCCAAGCTCCGCCACTTCGACGGGTTTTGTGCTTGCCGCATCTAGCGGATTCCTGCGGCCTTCACAAGGTCATCGGTCCACCTTGTTGGAGGTCCACGTTAAATTTCTTGCTCCCCCGATCCACCCCGTCGCATCGAATCACCTGCCCGTGCGAGGACCTCGTATTCGTGACGGTTTTTCTTTTTGCTCTGCTCCTAAGGGTTCTAGTCAGAAGTACACGGTTCCAAGTGGTCGTTCCCATGGTGAAGACCCGACTAGAGACTCTACGGTTACTCTTTAAAAATAATGGCTAATTACAGAGTATTCAAATTACAGTGTCAATGTCCTGCCATGCGGAGGACAGTGCAGACCTGTCAACAAGTACCAGATACTTAATAAAATGATAAATTGTCTACAAAGTGTCCCACTTCCTCTCAAAGCGGCCTATGTATATCCCCCACTCGCTAACTAAACTTATAACATTTCTAATTTTATAGGCTGAGGTGGAAAGGAGTCAAAAACAGGTGGAGTCTGAAGATTTGAACTCCATTCAATTACGCAGGTTCGATTCCCGCACAGAACAAAACATAGATTCTATGACCTACCAGGTTATACAGTCGACAAAACTACGTATGTTAGTGTCATCATTCTCTACATAGAACAAACGCTAGTAGAGGTTTAAATATGTTAATTTTTACTCTGTGGGAAAGTATACTTATAAAGCATCTATGTCTTTTCTTCAGTGTTCGGTATCAAAAGCAGTTCGGCTACAGTACTCATTATTACACAAACTTATTCATACTCCATCAAAAGATGAAGTTGAACGTTTTACTTGGATCGCTCGCAATTTTGTCAAGAAGCAGGCATGGGCAGAAGATCCGGTAAAGAATGAGTTATAATAAAATAATCACAGCAGGTTTTTTTTAAATGTTCACAGATATTTAACGGATTCTCGAGGGGAAATATACTCACATTATAACCGTATCGTGTAAGCATGCTAAAAAGTGCGGTACGGCCCAAAAGTGGATCCAGTATTTATTTCTGGGAGGAACACATGGGCCAGACAGTTAAGAAGTGTCTTCCATATATAGAGAGAGAGAGAGAGAGAGAAATAAAACATAATTGATACGACAGCCATTATTAAACATTTTGAACTTTTCGCAGCCGCCAACTTGGATTTTCATAACTTCGTTCCTCCTGTGGCTTGCATGTAGAGCGCGTTGGTTCATGTGCAAAAATGTTGAAGACCGATTTTTTGTAATTCCTTGCGTTACGGCACGGCTTCCCCCAATCTGCTTTAGCTTTTAGTGTTACCTATATGACCAGCGATCTCAGAATACGCTCGGTGTGCCGTCGGCGTCTCAGATTGGTGCGTGCAAAAACACGCCTGGTGTGTGGGAGGCACTAGAATGTGTGTTGACGGGAGACGACTTCTCTTGAGACCTCGTCGGAGTGGAGCGCTGTACGATGCGCAGTTGAATGCAAGTTTTGCACATAATTGTCCTTCTACTTTTACATTTCTCCATGCCTCCTGCCAGCCTGGGGGTGTAAGTTCCCTAGATAACGCTCTGTGTGGATAGTAATCCGAGCTGTGCTCAAACTGCTTCGCCTGAAAGTATTCCACTCGTGTTGCTGAATCGCGAGCGTCTTTCTAATTTTAAAAGTGCTCATTCTTTGAGTTTCTTTTGGATATTTTCTTTCAAGTTAACTGAAACTTGAGTAGCAATAAGGCAGTTTTACCTTCTGCCTAAACGAAGAGGTTCTGCAGTCAAATAATTGAAATGGCGGTTGCAATATTAACAGTTGTAAAATATAAATAAAGATGACTTTCTTATCGCTGGTTATCACCGATTGGTGATAGAGTTTTTCGCTGTATCTTAAAATTAAATATAATATTATTATTACGGTTTATGTCCCGTGTGGTGCCGGATGTAAAGAATAGCATCACCCAAATTCTTCCCGTGGGTGTCGTAAAAGACGACTAAGGGACTTACTAGAGAATGGGCAGCAGCGTTCTCTATGCAATTTACCACCATACTGCGATCGCCAACTCGCCTGCCAAGTGTGGTGATTATAGCAAAGGGGCCAAATTAGGGGAGGCCTATGTTTAGCAGTGGACGTTTTGCGGCTGAAATGATGATTATGGTTTATGCAGAAGTAGGTGTGAAAAGCAATGCATTGCAATTGGTAGGCCTAATTCCAGCAGTGAACTACTGTAGGATGATGATGAGATGGAAGAAGCTGCTAATTGATGTTGTGTAGTAACAAATGGGCTGCAACAGCCAACCTAAATAAATGGTTATTTTATAGGTGAGTAGGTACCTTCTGTCAATAAAAAGATACCTAGTTGCCATCGTAAAAGAGCTGTACCCTTTAGTAGGTAGTTTCCAAGAAATTCATTGCGTTCGCCGTTCCTAATAGCTTTTTAATACTGTGGAACGTAGAGACCTACATTTGGGGCAAAACTTACGCGATAAGGCATTTCGCCGGCAACTGATAACGAAACTATTCAAGTTTACGTAACTATGTGTCTACGGGGATTAAAGGGATGAATATTTTAGTATGCTGGTTGAAGATTTTCAAGTTGGTCCTGTGTAGTTTCTTGGTTAAAGCTGGATTATGAAGAGGTGTGCACGTACAGTATACACTCACATTCGCCGGTTATGACTTAAACAAGCTTCTGCCCGCGACTATGTCCACGTCAAATTTTTGTTCCCCTGACCCTTCCCGTCGCATCGAATTGCCTGCCAGTTTTCGACCATTTTTCGGCGCTGCTCGGCTCCTTTTAACTGTCGCGTGATGTTATATAGCCTATAGCTTTTCTCAATGAATAGACCACCCAACACAAAAAGATTTTTTCAATTCGGACCAGTCGTTCCTGAGATTAGCGCGTTCAACCAAACAAACAAACTCTTCAGCTTTATAATATTAGTATAGATTTCATAAGGGGAGGCTTGTGACTAAGTAATAACAGTCACACGGTTCGATCGATCAGGTTAAGCTACGCTTGCCTCGGTGGGTCCGCGTGCCTGTAAAATACGTTAAACCGTTGATCCCGGCTGTTATTCCTTGATCATTGACAGTCGTTACGGGTAATCAGAAGCGCAAAAGTCTGATAACCCTCTTTACCACGGGATATCGTGTTGCCAGTAACTGAGTTGTGGAGGTCAAATAGGCAGTCACTCCACGTAAAATACTGGTATTCAGCTGCATCCGGTAAGACTGGAAGCTGACTCCGACTTAGTTGGGAAAAGGCTAGGCAGATTATGATAGAGTATATTGCCAACGATGGGTCACGCACGATCTGACTCTAGGCTGCTTCTAAGAAATTCAGGGTGTACATATTGGGGATTGAGGAAAACATAAGAAAGTTTTAAATAATTATACATAGGTTTTTTTTTCTTTCGTTAGTTTCTCGATTTCATCGTATAGGTAAAACACCTAAATATAAGGCTAAAAGGGTCTTGGATTTCTTTATCTACGACCAAAGCGAGCAGAACGAGCTCGGCCCTTGTAAACCTCCTCATTTTTAGACCCACAACATTACATAATCAGCATACAACTCGGACACAGGGCAGAGGTCTTCGCAATGATTTTTTTGGTTCTAGCTGTCTGTTTCTGGCTGTCGGTTTCCTCACGATGTATTACTTCACCGTTTTGAGAGCAGTAAATCAACTATTAGGGTTCGAACCTACGACTCGCGTGAGTCGCGGCCGTTACTGGGGCCACCCTTAATATTTACTCCTAAGTCCTTTAATTCAAAGTACCCCGTCCTATCGTCTGACTTAAATTCATGATGTAAAAACACAATAACACTGAGGCTGTCGCCGGAAGTCGAACCTACCAGGAGCCTACGCGGTCAGCAGTCTTTGCCTTGAGCCCACTATACCACGTTGGTCTTGCAATAGGTACCTAACTATGTAATTATAATTAAAAAAACTAAAAAACACGCTTCCATTGTAAACTAAAAAGTACAAAATAATGGAAAAAAAGCGTAGGGTGCCTGATATCAATAAAAAAATACCTTAAAAAGCACCCCACGCTTTTTTTCCATTATTTTGTACTTTTTAGTTTGATTTTCAATGGAAGCGTGTTTTTTAGTTTTTTTAAACTATTATTTATTTTCTATTTTTTTGGGTGTTTCGAATTTTGAGACGTATGTCAGCGTAGTTTGTGACGTATGTCAGCGTAGTTTTGGAGAGACGGCATGTCCTAGAACCAAAAATTTGAAGAAATGTGACATCCACCAATCCGCACTGGGCCGGCGTGGTGTATTACAGCCCACTCCCTCTCACAGAGAGGACGCCTGTGTCCCAGCAGTGGGAACAATTATAGAAAAGGTAATGATTTTGGGAGAGGCAAGCTTACATTGTAAGATACTCATTCACATCTAACTACATTAAACTGTTTTACGTAGCTATATTTCTACCTAATAAACATTTTAAAACCACAAAAACTGAAATCCACGGAAAATGATTACTTGTGCTGTAATAGCATCTAATAACATGCCATATGCGCGGAAAAACTAAAATGTTTTTGTCCGAAAAGAGTAAAGCAATATGATAAATAATAGGCGCGACGTCCTCCAACGAACCTCCATGACAACAAAAGCAGAATGACTGTGTAAACAGTGGTGTTCGGACACAAACATTTGTTGTGTGGCTGTATGCCGCGGCGCCTGTGCCTCGGGAAAATACTCGTAAAGTTAGCGCGGCAATTTTGACAGCAATGGAAGTTTGTTGTTAGTTTCGTTTTGTGCTTTTATTATTGGGAAACTTTTGGAAAACAGGTATTTACGTTTATTTTGTGTTTTGTTTAAATGTTCGTGTTATTTGTTTTGGGAAAATCATTGTAGACCAGGTTTTTTTAATAGTTAATATATGGATCTACAAAAGTGTCATCTTTGTAAATCAGACCTTTGGTAAATGTTCAGTAATAGGAATAGATACTAGGTTTAGGTTCAATTTCTACGCTGGACAAAGTAAAATAACTTTGTAAACTCAAAAAATCGCGCTCTCCTGGTCCGAGAACCCGGTTAGTTTACGAATAAAATAAGAATTACGTGGGAAACACGATCCCATAATACATAGTTCTATTCATATACTTGCGCCTTCTTCTCATGGGGTAGGCAGAATCTATAGAACGCCACCTGCTACGATCCTTACATGTATCGCACCTACTTGCAACAACGTCACTTATGCAAATTTTGTCAAAATTGATCTGATTAGGTATGAGAAAAAGTCCCTAATGTACCCCTTTATTAAATGTTTGCTTTAACTTTAATATGAAGTTCAAAGTTGTAGTTTAAATATTACCTGCCAGTTAATTTCTTTAGTCAATACATTATATAATAGGATGTGGAATTTACAAACGTTTCTCCTGAAATATTACATCTTTTGCATAAGCGGCGTTGTTGCACCGTAGTAGGTGTGATTTATGCTTTGTATTCGTTCATATGCATGGATTAGATATTTTCAATATTTAACAAAATTTTGCAGTTAGCCAACCGTAACAAAAAACAAAGCCTCTATATGAAATTATCTAAGGACGTTCATCATACATTACAAAGACCTACATAATTCCTGAA
Organism: Aporophyla nigra; assembly: GCA_947507805.1. Taxonomy (NCBI): domain Eukaryota; kingdom Metazoa; phylum Arthropoda; class Insecta; order Lepidoptera; family Noctuidae; genus Aporophyla; species Aporophyla nigra. The sequence continues at coordinate 2,158,547 of OX382305.1, read as the reverse complement.
CACGTTGATCTCATTACTCATTCACCCGCCATCATAATCTCCGTTATCTATAGCAAGAGATTATCTCGTCACTCCTAAGATTATGTACACACGGCTACATATCGAGTTATACATTTCCAGTTTTAGCTGGCCTCCTATTTAGCATTGCCAACTTTTTTACAAGATAAGTATATTGAGGTCTTAAAAGAATATTAAACAGTATGTTAGAAAAATTAACTGTATTTTATTTATTTAATGTTTTACATATTTTTGGAAAGTTCTCGTACAGTCTTTATGTGTGAGCGTCAAAGTCTAACACTTATAGCGTTAAATTATGTTGATGCTGAAAACAGTATTTTGTATACTTATTTTTGTTTAACAGTAAAAAGTATAATGTAGTGAAAAACAGTATAATACTGTTTTTAAGAGTATAGTTGGCAACCCTACTCGCATTGCTTTTCGAAATGAGATGTCAGCTTATACTGGAAATGTATAGCTTGATTTGTCATCGTGTATACCATGACTCACGCCATCCACCATGGTGTGGGAATTAAGGTCAGTTTGAAGGTAACAGCGAATAATAGAATAATAATCAATTGGTTACTTATTAATTGTTGATTTAAAATACAGTGCAAATTATGTTCAATTTTAGTTGGGTAGCGATTACGTGTTGGATTAAAGCGATGTGCAAATAGTCTTGTCGAGATAAATATGCAGAAATGTTCTCATTACATTAAGTTATTATTGTCTTCTTAATATTTTTTTGTAATTCACTAATAGCAAGGGAAATGAACTAGAAACATAAAATTTTGCACTACTTTTCCTAGACTGACGTAAAGAATAGCACTACCCCATTTCTTCCCTTGGGTGTCGTAAGAGGCGACTAAGGGATTTACTAGAGAATGGGCAGCAGCGTTCTTTATATATTTTACCACCTTACTGCGATCGCCAATCTACCTGCCATGTGTGGCGATTTTGGCAAGCCCCCCCAATTGGGGGAGGCCTATGTCCAACATTTGACGTCTATCGGTTGAAATGATGATGATGATGATGTCTGTTATCTTGTACTTCATAAAATGTTTAATTCACTTAGAGAAAACGCACAGACTAAATTGCTGGGTCTAGTAGCATAATATTTTGCGCAGTAGTTCATTTAGAGCACTAAGGAAGGAATATAAATTAGGGTTAGAATTGGGGATAAAAGTGTGTGTGGAATTTCGTCTTATTGCGACTTTGTCTGCGTGAAATTTATAGCTCATATTGTTACTCCGGAATAATGCAGCTTTCTATAGGTGAAAGATTTTTTGAAACCGGTTTTTAATAGTTTTGAGTTTATCCATTACAAACAATTTTGCATAAAATCAAATCATTCCTCTTAATAATATTAGTCGCTTTTCAAACCAAAATGTAGGAGAGTTTCTTTTCAATTATAAAAATCTATTGAATTTACGTCTCGTTTACTCAGAGCATCCATGCTACGCCCACTGATACAGCAGAATTGGTATTTGAACAAAACCAACTCCCAAATCTGTAACATATTGATTTAAAAACACATTCGTTCGTCGACGACCACATATTCCACATACATCACAGCTGTTCTAATGACCACAATTAGTCTTAAAATGAGTGGTCATTCATTAACTATTGTCACGGAGACACGGAAGGCAGTCGCCCGTAACTCGGTGGCCGGCAAAAAGATAAATAACCACTCTATTAGTAAAAAAAAAAGATAGATAATTGGTGAGTGTTGAAGGCTCGAGGGTACGGCAGAGATTGTGGACTGACATGTCCGTTTGTCTTTTGTTTTAATTATAGAGGATTTTTGTAGAAGGTTGTGTTGTGTTTTTAGTGTGGTCTTGTATTAGTAAGTAATAGTAGTTCGTCACAGAATCCCCTCTGCCTTCCGCATTTAGTATGATTTCAATCGACTGCAGTAGGTGGTTTTACCAAGGGGTATCTATCCAGTAACCGGGTTGTGGAGATCAGACAGGCAGTAGCTGCCTGTATAATACTGGTATTTCGCTTCGTCCTCGAGGTAATTGCGTAACACATTAACAGTAGGAATGGCTTCCATTTTGGCAGTTCAACAACGTTCATTGCGTTAATAACGTAGGTGAGCAGACAAGTTTTTAGAACATAGAAAGCAATAGATTAGCAATATCTTTCAAAATTATTCAGATTGTGTTTGGTATTGTGTTACGCATTCTGAATCCAACAAAGTAGGCAATGGATAGGCAGATAGATTTTTTTAGTCCGGTACTCCTTCGTAATTTGTTTTCACTTGACAGTGTTTGGTGCCTGTATAATTCATTCCACAACAATAACTGTTGAAAGAGTAGGCAGTTTATTTTTCAATAGACAAGCAATGAATGTTAACTTATTAGGTTAACTTATTACCTGTAGTAGGCACGAAACATCAATCATTTTATTCAAGTTTTTCACTCCTAGGTACTGTAGAGGTTGTTTGCATGAGACGACCTTACGATTGTATAGACTGGCTATGAAACTTGAATACATTCGAACTGACTTAGAATACAATAGCTGAAAAACATAGGAGAGGAGATAGATCGGGCTGACATGACGGAGTAGAAAGTTATACTCGTAATTCGTTGAACGTTTTCTTCGAAAAAATATTGAAAATAATTACAAAAGCGTGTTTTATTGATAGACCCCGGTACCAGGTACCATTAGGATTCGTATAGTACTTAGGGTAGCTATTTCATTAGGTACATGATAATTCATCAATGGAAGGCGCCGTATTATTCCATGAATGACTCATTCAATTGTGCGCAGGTAATGAATTCTACGGATCCATTGAATTGTAATTTCCGAAGCGAAATATCTCGAGATTTATTGGAAAACATAATGGTAGCTGAGTACTTAGCTACTAACTTAATTCAGAAAAAAAAAATGCTTTAACAGTAGTTGTTCATGTATGACGACATGGTTCCTTATTTCAGCCGAACGACGTCCATTACTGGAAAAAGGCCTCTCCTAATTTGAGGGGTATGCCATCGCAGTATGGTGGTAAATTGCAAACAGAACGCTGCTGCCCATTCACTTGTAAGTCCCTTAGTCGCCTCTTACGACACCCATGAAATGGTTATTATAGCCAAAAAGGTTGGTAGAAGGACAGGCGCAGTAGCAGCGAGTAGGCCAGTGGAGATTTAGGAAATAAATGATTCTCCACGTAAGAGAGTCGTTAACGAACGAAGAAGTGGTATTAGCAGTGGACGGACGGTTTCTTGTCACAATCACAACGTGCTGATGCCGACTATTTCTGTCCTGACCTCGTGGCTATCCATTTTGTTATTTTATTCTTTTTATTACTCGAGTTAAGTTACTCATCTTTTTGTAGGCACGTGTTTCTGTGACAAAAAAACCTACTTTCATTGTTTTTTAATGAAGATTTGTGTTTGTGTAGATTCCTTAAATTAGCCGAACAAAAATTGATTGCTGTGGGACATGCCTAGATGCAATGGACTGACATGCAGGGCCAAACCCTCCTTTTCCTTTTTAACCCAACTCGACCCTGAGCCAATATTAACTAATCTATACAAATATTATAAAGCTGAAGAGTTTGTTTGTTTGTATGTTTGTTTGATTGAACGCGCTAATCTCAAGAACTACTAGTCCGAATTTAAAAATTATTTTTGTGTTAGGTAGCCTATTTATCGAGAAAGGCTATAGGCTATATAACATCACGCTACAACGAAGAGGAGCGGAGCAGTAATGAAAAATGTTGCAAAAACGGGAAAAATCGCACGGGTAGGCGATTCGACGCGACGGGAAGGGGAAACAATAAATTTAACGCGGATGAAGTGGCGGGCAGAAGCTAGTCTTTCATATAAGCGTCAAGTTCGTCCCGCCATCTACGCCTGGGTCTTCCACGATGCCGTTGGGCATGTTCAGGAACTATATGCGAGTTGTTATTAAGATCTGGGTGGTGGAGCCATGGTTCTTTCCTGCTCTCACATCAATCAGTCCTTCAAATATTCGTTCATAAATCTAGTAAACAACTCCAAATAGATAACAGACCACGGTCACCTGCTCGCATGACCGGCACCACATAATGCTCTTCCGCCGGAAGTGCGACAATCACCGCCATTTTGATTTCTGCCCACATTGTGCGCCGGCGCACACCGTGTCATCAATGTTACACAATCGATTGTGATTGTATTGATCGTCATGTTTGGGGTAAATCGATGGGAAGGAAAGTTTGTGTACGATAAACGTCTAATTTGATTCGTCATGGTTGTCATAATATTACCTAAAACAGGTATGCCCCTTTCATGTTATCGAATACAGTTTTTGAGATAAAATCAGTCAAAGTAATTTATTAAAATTAGGCTGAAAATTAGCACTTATCGAACGTTAAAATGACATAATACAGTCCCCAGAAACGCCCGCCATACATCACTTCCTAGTGCTTCAGCTGGGAAGAAGTGGCGCAACAAACTCCCCAGCAGCACAGCTGTCTGTTAAGTTAGATAAACTTGATTCTATACAATAGTAGGTATGCAAAGTAACGAAACACAAGACATTAAATTAAATCATTTGCCATAGTTATGTCGGCTAGCAAATAATTTTTGATAGAATGTTGACAAATGGTATTGTGCTACATTTTGCCAGCCATCAAAGAATTTGACCATTCCAACGCTGACTGTTTAGTAAATAAACAATAACGCGTGAAGGTAAAAGGTCACGTCATTCGTCACGTCGAACGTGTAGGACATTGTGTTAGCACGTTCAATGTCAACCGCTCATCATTGCGATAACATCGAATAATTAACTCTACTGACAAAACCGTTTGTTTTATTACTTTTTAACACGCACAGATGTTTGTGTGGAACATTACACCTGTAATTTCTCAGCTTATGTACTAGACTTGGTTGCCTCTTTAGTGTTGTAGTCACAAGTGCGACTGTTGAACCTGAAGTCCTGGGGGCGATCCTAGATTTTTCAGTACGATATTATCAGATTGGACTTTGAATTCATGACCAGTTGCTGACATTCTAACGTGACTGCTACTACGAGCAGTGGTGAGTGTGGTGACTCAGTGGTAACGGCCGTGACTTACGATTTCTTGGTCGTAGGTTTGAACCCAGACAGGCACTTTCGTCATCATCATCATCATCATTTCAGCCGGAAGACGTCCACTGCTAGACATAGACCTCCCTCGATTTGCGAGGCTTGCTATAATTGTCACGCTTGGTAGGCGGGTTGGCGATCGCAGTATGGTGGTAAAATGTATAGAGAAGCTGCCCATTCTCTAGTAAGTCCCTTAGTCACCTTCGGCAGGGGCTTTACTTTGTGTAAATTATTTCATCAACACTGCTCACAAAACGGTGAAGGAAAACGTCCTAAGGAAACCGACTGGTTCTATAATCAAAATTCAAAGACATGTGACATCAACCGATCCGGAATGGACCCGCGTGGTGGATAATGGCCCAGTTCCTCTTACCGAGAGGAGGCTTGTGTCTGCTTATGCTAACGTGACTGGCCAAATGAAGATGCTTTTACTAGGTATTCACTTCTGACTTATCTTTTAGGGAATACAGGCATAATATTACGTTAATTATTTATTTATCTTCACCTCAATGTGTTTGTCAGGAGCGATGGGGTCAGGAGCATCAAGTTTAGTGAGTGAGACGCCAGGCGGAGACCTGCGTCTACCAGCATCAGGGCTGCGGTTCTCACTCAACCAGCTGAGAACACTGAACTCTTACGTGGATAACCTTTGGGAAGAAGATCAGACAGGTAAGTTCTAGATATTTCAGCAGCTATTGGCACAATGAAACAAGTTGGTGGTTTACAAAATAAATACATAACATTAATATCAGTCGATATAGGTTGCAATTGTCAGGCGCTCATTGAATAATTTGAAGAGCTCAAGATCTTACCTGGTGGTTACACCAGCTGTCTAAGACAATAAGAAACATTTATTAAAACAGGGCGCATATCAACTGAGCTAGAGAGTGCAGTAGAGAGCTTGGTGCAAAGGATAGTAGACGGAGCTGGACAGAGGGACCCGAGGTTCAGGTGCTGTCATCTAATAGCCCTGCACAGGGGGAAGAAGGTAAGATGTTAATTAAATAAATATACATATTCATTTTTTGTTTGGTTACCATGCTGATCAACCACAAGACAGAAAGTTTATGTCAACTTGCTTTGGTAAGAAAGCGGTCACAGAATTACCACTGTCTAAATACGGTTTTTGGCACTTTAATTTCAAATACCGGTGAAGATCACAGATTTCCATGACAGCCATACATAATTTGACAGAACCGCTCTCCTAGGAAACCAAAGCTCTAAAGCGTTAAGCGAAAATAAACTCAGTGTTGGTTTTACTGAAAAAGTTAAGTGCTTTCTAACTTATTATCGGACAAAAATTAAATTGAACAGTTTTAAAACATACGAAAATCTTTTGACAGATGCGATCCCGCTCCCTGGAATACCTGGTAACCTTGGACTCTCTACCTCCTCTGAACTTGGGTGATGACTGCCGTCTTCAAGACGGACCTGTGGGCTACGGGCGTGTCCGCCTCACAGGAAGGGAGGCTGAGAAGTGGGAGGAGTTCCTGACACCTTCGGGATATTTGTGCAGGTTGATAAAATTCTCTTATTAACCCCCGACGGAAAAAGAGGGGTGTTATAAGTTTGACGTGTCTGTCTGTCTGTCTGTCTGTCTGTCTGTGTGTGTGTCTGTCTGTGTGTCTGTCTGTCTGTGGCATCATAGCTCCCGAACGGATGAAGCGATTTCAATTATTATTTTTTTGTATTAAAGGTGACTTATGTGCGAGTGTTCTTAGACATGTTTGATGAAAATCGGTTGAGCCGTTTAAAAGTTGTGGGGGGTGAAAGTGGGGAAGAATAACCGAATGTCTACAAATATACTCGAGTGGGGTCTCAAATGAAAGCGCACTGAAAGAGAATGATGTTCTTAACTTCGCTTGATGAGTAAATTGGTGGTGGGAAAATTGGGACATGGAAATCCGATTGTCACGTGAGAGTATCAATGACTACATCTCAGTCTTTGCAATTCTGCTAAAGATGATTTGTCATGTGGGTTATTAAATAGTTTTGTTTGGTCGAGCTCACAAATTGCTACACCATCCAAGGAAAAGGCCAAGCCTATGTAGCCTTAAGCAGAGTAAAAATTCTCTACATAAGGCTACATAGGCTTGGCCTTTTGCGAAAGTACTTTTACCTAAGTAAACCACAGCTTTTTCAACTGTCGTCCCTTGCAACTTATAAGTTGCGGTGATTACGGCATATATGCCGTAATCGCCCAACATAAAATGATAAGAAACATTGTTCTTTCAATATTTCCATATCCTCTAAGACCTTGAAAAGTTACATTATGTGGCCTTATCAGAATCCATCCATTCTCGTCAACACAACTCCGGCCGATAGTGGCATCATCAAATTGAATTGATATTGTTTTTGGAAGCTTCCCATCTTCCTGTTGGCCACGGCGAAGTTCTATGTATTTACAACTTAACAAAATCTACATTATAATAAGTATACCTATAAAAAGTATAAAATAAAAAATTAAATTAAAAATTTAAAAAACCCCCGACACAAAAACCTAAGATCCCTTTAAAAAGTAAAAAATAATAAAAAAACTCAATCTTAAAGTACCTAAGTATGTATTAATAATTTTAAAAAAAATACGTCGCGTTGGGGGACCGCTCTGCAAGGGCAGACGTCGTTGACGATCGTATCCTAAATGCAATATTTAGAAGTAATTTTATAAAAGTTTTCTTCAGTTAGGTAATAGACTATTTGTAATTAAATTGTTAGGTTTGGAGCGGTCCCCCAACGCGACGTATTTTTTTTTAAATTATTAATACATACTTAGGTACTTTAAGATTGAGTTTTTTTATTATTTTTTACTTTTTAAAGGGATCTTAGGTTTTTGTGTCGGGGGTTTTTTAAATTTTTAATTTAATTTTTTATTTTGCTATTACAAATATGAAAGTGATTGTAATCTCACCAAAATAAGGACATCTTGTGTACACTTAGTTGACAACACGCTAGTTTTGTGATGTTGTTGACTAAGGTGTTTTCCTCGGAGGCTTGGCAGAAGTGTACTATTGTGATGGTGTATTAAACGCATCTCTGTGGTTAAGTCCCGTGTAATAGGGGGCGAGCCCATTGCCATCAGCCTGGCACATATCCAGACACTGAGCTGCTACTGAGACATTCCAGATAGAAAAACCCAATAACACGGCCTGAGCTGGGAATCGACCCCAGGACCTCATGCTCATCAGTAGCGCTTGCGACCACTAGAGCAACGAAGCAGTTACCGTTAGACAGTTACGTCTTTAGTTAAGGTCTGTTCCAACACAAAAATGTACTGATCTGACCTTAAACTGCATCAAATGACACGAGAAGACGAGAAGCCCAAGGCGGTCTGGTGGTAAGATTTTCTTTGCTTTGCTGGTAAAGGTTTTGTGTTCTGCTAGTGATCTTCAGTGGAGATCCACTGAAAGAGAAAGAGGTACTAGAAACGGGCGGTCAGCGGCAGCCAGGGATACTACTGTCGACGTCATCATGTCAGCGCTGGGTGTCGCTGAAATTCAGCGCTTAGTGTCTGTCTCGCATAGGGTAGCGGCATTATGCTGAGCTGGCCGTTTTGCGTGGATGTCATGCATGTTTTCCCCCAGTTTTTTTAATTTTTTTTTGTGTGTGTGGTTTTTCTTTGCGTCATGTTTGCCGCAAATAAACGTATTTTCGTTCATATTGCAGCAGTTTTTCTATAGACATTATGGTTGGGCCTTTCTTAACGTTCTTCTAGGGACAAAGTGATAGAACGCTGGGTGGAGCTGATCGCTCGCTGCACGTCAGCGCGTGGCGGGGGCGGCTCGCGCGTGCTGTGTGCGAGAGCGGTACAGCATGCTGCACCTTACAGGCACTGCTATCTGCAGAGAGGTGAGTGAATTCATTTACAGGGCATTGATGGACTCATCAAAGTAATTTGATGAGTTAATTGACATAACTTTATTCTTTGTCAACAAAAGGCGCACTTACATCATAGGAGTAGTCCCAACTCAGTATCTAATATTCTTTCTATGTTTTCAGTTTCTGTTAGTAGGCTGATAATCAGAATGTTTACAGTCAAATTTTTATTTTCGTCGATTTGTCATCGTAGGTCTAGAACAGGGCTGTCCAGATAACGGCCCGCGGGCCGCATGCGGCCCGCGGTTTGTTTTCCTGCTGTCCGCGACGAATATTTTAAAGTGTAAATTAATCAGAAAATTGTTTTACATCTTCAGTTCAACAGTGAACTTTATAAAATCTAAGAATAGATCTTCATTGTTCAGATGAGTCACTTCTTCATGCAATGCGTCTGGCAATAATGAATGTTGACGTTGATATCGATATGATTGTTAAAGATAAATTAACGAATAACCAATAATCGTATAAATAAAGAAATAGTTACCTTGTATTTTTTTTATTTGAAAACTGAAATATTTGTTTCTGCGGCCCTCCCGCTTTTATAGTAAATTTAATTAGCCCGCGAAGGTATGTAGTTTGGACAGCCCTGGTCTAGAAGATGCTTTGTATAGAGGCGACTCAGTGTTTAAATATAAGTTGATGGAACCTATCTCTAGGCGAATGCGCTAAGGGTATTCCCAGAAATCCTAATTTTATTTTTTTCATCGTTTCATCTGTGTTTCCTACATAAAAACGTAACAAAGACATAGTCCTGCTGAGCTGACAGCGCCTCGTGCGAACATGCGCGGCGCTCCAGGAATGTAATGTTATCGCCTCGAAGAGAATCCGTACGCGACGCCGACTTAGACAAATGTGGATATGTATTAGTTATTGTTACGTAAGATATACATAGGTTATAGATACTATGACGTATGTATATCGTACTATACTCCATTTGTTTAGGTAGTTAACTAAAGGTAAACAATCTTGATATGTCTTTTTATATAAAATAAATCGTATAAAAGACCAACAAATATTATTTAAATTAAGTTACTTACCTAACATCGGTTTAAGTAAATACCTAATTGTAAACATTTTTAGATTCAATTTTTAGACAGTTTTTTAGATAAAAGACATGTTAAGATTGTTTACATTTAGTTAACTACCTAAACAAATGGAGTATAAGATCTAGTGGTTGGCTAAAAAAAATAGTGCTTTGATTTAAATTTAATAAAATAATCACGATAAACAATAATCAGCCAATTATGTTCCTAGTAATGAGACACAGACCTCCTCTCTGTGAGAGGGATTAATAATAATAATATATAATAATATCTAGGGACAACCAACACACTGTTATCTGATCCCAAACTAGGCAGAGCCTGTACTATGGTAACCAGACAACTGATAAATATACTTATGTATTTCTAAATACATACATATTATAGATAAATTACACCCAGACACAGAACAAATGATTGTGCTCATCACACAAAGATTTTTTCTGGGTGGGAATCGAACCCACGACCTCAGTCTCAGCAGTCAGGGTCACTAACCACTAGACTAACAGACCAGTCAATTAGATTGCGGATAGTCCACTAGGCGGGCCCAGTGAGGAATGACGGATGTCCTAGAAGTGTTCTAAGACATGCCGGTTTCCTCACGATGTTTTTCTTCACCGTTTTGAGAGCAATGCTGATGAAATAAGTTACATCACTAAATAGTATAAAACAAAGTCGCTTCCTTCTGTCTGTCCCTATGTATGCTACGATCTTCAAAACTACGCAAAGGATGTTGATGCGAGTTTTTTTAATAGATAGTGATTCAAGAGGAAGATTTATACGTATAATACGCGGGCAAAACCGCTGGCAAAAGCTAGTAAAGTGTAATGCCTGCTTGAGTACGAAACTACCACCGCTCTTAATTCGCAGTCGATACCAATGCTCCCTAAACGGGAAGGTATTTCATGAAATTGACATAGTTTAAATACAAGCCTACAAGCCTATAATTTCAAAGTTTTTAAACTAGGTCGAACAACACAGACTTGAAACACCGTTCAGTCAGATCCGTATCAAGTTTGCACCTAACATAAAACGTGTTGTGAACCTCGGTCTACACGCTAGGAATGTTCAGAATGTTGTTATCGGGCCTGCCTTCCCCCGGGAATTCGTAGACGAGCCGATGAAACGGTTGGAGAACGGAGATGGCAATGTTGTGGTGTTCGAGGGTGAAAGGAAGAATGTCTTTGACAACAAAGATTTTGGGTTTGTAAATCTAAAAGGCTGCTAAAAATCAAGTTTGCCGGTGACTTTTTAAAGCTCTAACTAGCTATATTATGAACTAGGTTTGAATTCAGAATTTATGGATTAACCTTTACCAACGGCTTCGCCCGCATTGAGGTCTGAAACTATCTCGTGGGAACATACTAGTGGGATAAACAGTACCGCATGTGTTAATTCAGGTTATATACTATTTGTGTGCCAAATTTCATCTAAATCCGTTCAGTCGTTTTTGCGTGACAGAGTAACGAACATCCATACTCACAAAGTTTCGAGTTTATAATCTTAGCAGGATTTTGATTAATTAGATTACAAGTAAAATTCTGTTACAAGCACTTCAATGATCAAGGAGTCGGTCAGCCAAAAACTTTAAGTTACCCATTACAAAGCGCAGTAGTAGATTCCTAAATATATGGAGAGACGGGTAAGGAACTCCAAGGTCTCTCTTCTTATTATTCAAAATATAAGTATGTCAAGTGCATGAATGTACCTAGTGGTTTCCCAAATGATAGGGTCTTCTTCCAATCTAACCAGTTGCAGCTGAACACCAGTATTTTACTTGGAGCGAATGCCTATCTGACCTCTATAAACCAGTTAAGTACTATGATAAATGATAAATGATTTTATTTCTGTAAGTACGTTTGTACAAACACTTTTACATGTCAATGATATTTTTTTAAACTAGATGAGTTCGGCGTTTCCTAACTGACTACTCTGAGAAGAAAGGCCAAAACAAACTCAAAGGTCACAGTCTCTTTTATCGTCCAGACATAATATTGGTCACAACATGTGAAGACCATGTAGATTGGTGACTGAAATGGTCTTTTGAGGAAAGAACCACACAGATTGAGTGGACCTGTCCAGTCAGTGCAAGCATTTGTCACGAATCGTTTAGCTCAACTCGGAACATAAGGAGCCTAACGCTGTGACGAACAATACCAAAGAAAGCACACGTGTTACTATGTAACACGATACGCCTTGGTGAATCTGGGTGTCAGACTTTCGGGCTTCTAACTACCCGTAACGACTGTAAAAGAACATGCTTTCTGACGCACGGAAGGATCTTCATATATAAATATAATCACCTATTTATGGACCAACCGAGGCAAGCTTAGGTTCACCAGATCGATCGACCTGTGCGGTTGTTATTACTAAGCTACACATTTTTCTTATACGTCAATTGATAAGTTATAGTATGACTAGCCTCTGCCCGCGACTTCGTTCGCCTCAAAATTCTAGGTATATCATAAAACATATTTCGCCGCGGCTATAAGATGTACTTGTGTGTGTATTCTACGTTAAGCCCCCTTGTTTGTGTCTGTGCACAACACACACGAAATACCATCATAAAAAGTCTTTTAAAAACTGAAAAGAGCTCTAACTTTCTTTCACTTTATTGATTTCGTAACGATACAACTTTGAAAACTTCCACAACAATGAAAATAATTAAATTACCCACATATCACACCACCTTTCGTATCCACCGCTCGATTCTGGAAACTTGACTAAGTTTTAATTAAAGGAAATTTTCGGAGCGGATTTCGATGCATAGACATATTGTACAATGAACCACAGATTAGGAACACTTGAAGAACGAAAACCACCCTTACTGCTTCGATATTATCGCTCATCCACCCAGACCAGTTTTTCGTATCTGTTAAGCCTTTCTCAACTGAGAGCGGTCGGTTTCCAGTCTAGGATACAGCAGAATACTAGTATTTCACATGGAGTAACGGCTTATCTGACCACCAAATTGACTGGGTCAGTCGACTCTGACGACTTGTAAGGACTGTCAAAGGTCCACCATATATGACAGCCGGGACCATCGACTTAACGTGCTTTTGGAGGCTCGAAGGGGTCTCGATATGCAAAGATCACCCAACCTGATCCCAGTCTGATCGATCGATCAGTGCAACTGTTATTTAGCACCTCCTACGATGTTAACGCTATAAATGATAAATTGTAAAGGTAGGTACTGACCAGCGTTACGCGGCGTAATGTCACATGTTACAAAGCGAGCATTCGTGCAGTTAGTATAGGGATACAAGCGAGCAACGAGCCGCTTGTTTTTCACTCAGTGTTTAACCCGTTGTCGGTTATTTGGCGAATCCCTTTAACTGTCACGTGCTGCAGTCAGTACGATGCGGAGAATCGTCACTAGCGCACGTGACACAAGCTCCGATTCTAGGATTTATAGGTACACTGGGTCTTTTTTTTGTGGTTGGGAAATCATCAAATGATGATATGATGATTTCCCACCCACAAAAAAAAAAGACCCGCTCTGCGTGTCAGACTTTTACTGACTAAAACCCACCCGTGTTTCTTCAGTTACCTGTATGCCAGGGTACATCTGGTCTTTAGTTTTACTTTAAAGACCCCAACACAACTTCGTTTGCCGAGATCATGGCTGCAAGTGGCAACGCATCTGGAGCACGGGCGAGCACAGAGTTTGAAAAGAGCATGTTTATAAGGATTTTAAGCACACGGTGTATCAACGTGCTCGTTACGAATGTTACATTAGGCCCCGCAACGCCAGTCAGTAGCCAACTTTATATAGACGTGCGGTTGACTGTACCCAAGGCAGTTTAACTTATAAAAGTTACATGGTTACGGCTATAGGAATCTGAGAGTTGAGTGTACAAGGTTCTTTGAAACCTGTAGTTAAGTGGGAACTGTTGCTTGTTTCCGCCTAGGATAAAAGTTTCAAGGCATTGAGAAGTAGGTTAAAGGATTCAATTTGTTTATAAAATCTAACTCAAAAGTCATTTATTCCAATAAGGCTGAGAGTGAACAATTTTCGAACGTCAAAATTAAATAAGACATTCCCTCAAAAACGCTCGCCCATCACCACTTTCTAGTGCCTTAGCTGGAAAAACAACCAATCTATCCCCACAGCTGGGACAAAGGTCTCCCACTTGTGAGTGGCAGTGACCCGTAGGCACACGCGGGCTCAGCGCGGGTTGGTAGATGTCATAATGTTTTATTTTCACATTTTACCACGACGTTTTCCTTCGTCTTTGAAAGTAGTGGTGATGAAGTAATTTACAAAAATTAAAGTGCCTTCCTTGGTTTCGAACCTACGACCTACATACCACTTGTGAATCTCGGCTGTGTTTCTACTGGACCACCACTGCTCTCTACATCGATATCTAAAATTACATATTATAATAAAATAGATACCAGTATTTTTTTAATTTGATGTTGTGTTGTACGCTTAAATATTGAAATACCTACCGCGAAAATATACTCTGTATTCGAGGAATGGGCTCTGAAACTCGACTGAACTCGCTCCAACTTTCATGATATTTTGTGATGTTATTTTCCTCTCATTCACAACAGCATATGCGCAGGGATTGGTTGCGAACTATTTATTCACTTTGGCAGTTGGACACAGTTCGCGTCCCAGTGGAAACAACTTTGTTCTGTAACTCCCTTTAGAGGATATGCATAAAATCCACGTTGGAAATTGTGGAAATTGATGAAATTCCTTTTCTTAGAAGTGAAAGCATCAACCATTTTGTTCAATTCCAAATTCGAGGAATCAGTGGGGATAATTTGTTTGTCGTTAGAGAAATTCTTTTGATGAGAAGTTCCCAGAATTGCTCGAGAATGTTTGTTGCTATGCTATGCAAAACGTTTAATATTGTCAAATTTTATTATACCACACGGAGCGTTAATTTACATATGTTGCAACCACAGAGGATTTAATATCACATCTGATCCAAAAATTACAATATTTCAGTATTTGTTTACGCCCGTTGTCACACGATTTAAATTCAGGGAACCATTGCTAACGTTTATGTCATATACGTATGTAATGTAAACTAATATTAAAAAGAGAAAATATTCGATTTTATATATGTTTGTTTGATACGCATTCATGCTAAAACTGCTAGACGGATTTGGATGAAATATGGCACATGGGTAGACCATAATCTGTATTACGATAAAGCATACTTTATATCCCGATCTTCTAACGGTATTGAAAATGATGCGAGTGAAACCGCGGGGCGCAGCTAGTAATGGGGATAAACAGGATAGGTGTGCTGTTTTTCTGTATAAATTTCGATACTTACTAAGTTAAACGTGACCATCTAAAACTTTTTGAAACGCTTTACATAATACACCATTACCAACTTAAAAAATCGTGAAACTTCCAAACAAATCTAAATAATAAAGAATAATTTGAATACCGTTCGTAACCTTTCACTAGGTCATTATTTTGCCTCGCTACATTTACTTATTTCATTAGCAACATTCTTAATATCAAACCGAGTAGACATGCTAATATTTCTGCAGAAGCACTCAGGGGGACTGGGCATGAAATATGAAGAGTTTTTTTTTTATAAATTAAGCCGAGCTCGCAACTGAATGGCTCAAGATGAATAAATGAAACTTGCAAAGTAGAAAATGAGCGCCGTATTCATCTTATTTAGCGTTAGAGCTATGTAGATCAGAATAAAAGATGTACTGCAGCTTAGAGCTTTTCGGGAAAACGCGTTATCATAATAGCTCTACGTAAGTAACATAAAGCCTGTTTTCCGGAAGGGTTAGGCAGTGGTGTACTTGTAGAAAACCCACATTCTGCTAGTTACTATCTGCTTATTAACACCATCCGGGGACATATCCAGACTCCGCCCCTCCGCAGTTATCGATATATTCAGACATGTTGCTTGAATTTGGAATCGAAACTTAAACGTAAATGTTTACTACTAGACATGGCTAATATTAAACATTCATAGGTATTGATAACTTGAATAGGCTTGAAAAAGACATCATCATTCGCAGGTATTTTTAAAAATTGCTTAAAGACGGGAAGGGGTAGATACGTTATTTTGCCTATTATAATTATTTGCTTACTCAGTATAATATTTGTTTTCAATAAGAACGGTTTCAGGACAGACTTAAATATACGCACCGAGGACAGCTTGGTACTTACCCGCGATTTATTGAATTAACAAACTGTAAAATAAGTAGGTACTGCTCATCATTAAAGATATATAACAATTTGGAGGGCAAAGCTCCCAAATCCAGATCCAACTCTTCCCCTGAGTGTCGGGGGTTATATCAGGTGAATTAGTACATATTCGCTCATAATACACCGGACTGTGGAACCCTGATTTCCCTGGAGATGGCGAAGTTATTCAGTGACCAGTAATAAACTTCCTCGGAGCATTGCAGTCGCTTAATTTATTACTATATTGATGGAAATTATTCCATTCGTTGGTGGAACTTGTTTTAACGTATATTTCCTTTATTTATAAATTATATTTTAAAATATTCGTTACAAATTAAAAGTGTAAGAACATTTAAAAATATTTAAAAAAAAATGGTCCACTGGTATCGAGAACAGAGTCCAAGCTACCGACGGTCAGGGCTCTTGAGAGATGAACCTTCTAAAAATACGAGCCGTGTCGACGTTTCTATTGCAGGCAGAGCTCTTGTAAAATTGGGTCAAAAATAATTTCTTTGCTAAAATTAGGAATACAAGACGACCTATCGATGCAGTGTTGCCAGCAATTCAAAATGTATATTTATTGTTATCATTGTTCATGGTCTTATTATTGCTTCTATTCTGTTTTAAATATTCCTAGTTGAAAAGTATACTTTGAAATTACTTGAGCAGGATCCCTGAGAAAGGGACCCGTCAAAGTGGTGGTATAGCAAAGCTATGTTAGGTGCTCTTCACGTAAGCATCCTTATCTGTAGGTTTTAACTGCACTTTTATGACTCACCAATCCAAATGTGAGATAGATTATTTTTTGTCTGTCTGTTGATCGTTATTTAATTTTATTACTAGGTACAAAAATGCCAAGTTATAAACAATGTGATGTAATTCAACGTATATTAGTTTTTCGGCTTATGGCTAACTAATAACAGCCGCGAGGTTCGTTCGATCAGGTAAAACTACGCTCTTCGGTTGGGAGCCGTTGACCATCTTTACATACTAAGATCCTTTCGTGCTTCGGAAAGTACTATAAGCCGTTGGTCCTGACCGACATTCGTGGTTCTTTGTCTGTCGTTAAGGGTCGTCAGAGGCTTATTAGTCTATCGAGTCTCATCAAGGGTTATCGTATTACCTAGGAACTGAGTTGTGGAGGTCAAACAGGCAGTCGCTCCATGTAAAATAGGTACTGGTATTTGGCAGCAACCAGTAAAACTGGAAGCCGACCTCAACGTAGTTGGGAAAAAGCTGGGCAGATGAAGTCGACCAAGCAGTTGATTGACTCTTCTCGTGATCTGAGGAGAGGATCTGATCAGAGGGCTGTTTCATGTTTGGCCAAAGAATCAGCATTGCCATGCAATGTGGCAATGCTGCCAGCCTTTTTGCCACTTTTCTGTTGACAGCAATGCTGACGAATTTATGATGTCTCATAATTTTTTCCCCTTTTTTTCTTAAGATATTTTCACGTTATTATTTTCTCATATTTATCATTGGAAATATGTGACTGTCTGTGAGTTCAGATGATTTATAGACATGGATCTGTTTCCTTAGGATGTGATTGAAATAATGGCCTAGATCTAGTAACAAAAGTCAAATCATCTTGCTCTCAGGGTCATCCCTCCTATCAAGCACAGACCGTCGCCTCGCCATTGTGGAAGGAGCAGCCTGGGTGATGGTTCGCGTTGGCGCTGGTGAAGCTGAGGCCAAGCTGATGTTGGGAGCCAGGGTCGAGGGGTGCAGTGCAGCAGCCTACACCAACAGGATACCGCTGACGCACCCGATGGCGTTGCTGCATTATACTAGTGCGCAGGGGGTGAGTAACTGGAAGATGAAGCTGTATCAAGCTTGACATTGATTAGACCCCTCCTTTGAAGAAGTTTGCAAAAGATCGCTTTTAGCAAAAAGACCGGTTCGCACGGTTTGTGCATTTAGCCAATGTCACGTTTACTTTCTTTAGATCAAATATAGTTATTATCTATACTAATATTATAAAGTTGAAGAGTTTGTTTGTTTGATTGAACGCGCTAATCTCAAGAACTACTGGTCCGAATTTAAAAATTCTTTTTGTGTTGGGTCGTCTATTTATCGAGAAAGGCTATAGCAATATAACATCACGATACAACTAAGAGGAGCGGGGCAGTAATGAAAAATGTTGCAAAAACGGGGAAAATCGCACGGGTAGGCGATTCGACGCGACGGGAAGGATCGGGGGAACAAGAAATTTAAAGCGGACGAAGTCGCGGGCAGAAGCTAGTTTATTATAACGGGATTTATTCAAGGATTCACAAAACGCGAAGAAGCAAGTTAATGTAATAACAATTCTAATTCTTCAGGGCTACTATGCGGTCGCAGTAGGCCCACCATCCTCCCTGGTCTGCGGCGACCGCTCCTCGACCTGGCAGCTGTGGCATCCATCTTTAGAAGCTGAGCTAGACGCGCACTGTTCAGAACTGTCCACTGTCGCTAGGATTGCAGGAGCGCTCAATGTTCTGATAGACAAGATGAGGGAGGGAGTGTATCAAGTAAGTTTTTGTTACGCCAAGAATATTATAACGTCGCACTAGGTCCAGCATCTTCCTTAGTCTGTGGCAGTTGCTCCACAACCTGGTATCTATGGCATCCATCATTGCAAGTGGACACGCACTGTTCAGAACTGTCCATTGGCGTCAGGATCGCATGGGCACTCAATGTGCTTGTTGATAAGATGAGGGAGGCTGTGTATCAGGTAAATGGTTCTTTTATATTTTCTGTTTTGATGAAAATTTACAAAAATATGAAAAACCTATTGTATCTATCAAATAAACCAATTCACCCATGGCCCTAGACAGTTGGAAAGTTTGGTTGAACTTTCGGTTCAGTCTCAAAAGATCCATTAGCTAGATCCATGATGGATCTACTGATAATTATCTTTCTCAATAAATCTATTTACATAAAAAAATAAGTAAAATGGATCTAATGAGAATTTTTGTTTATGAACAAAAAATATGCTACTAAAACAAATGAATGTCACAAAAAAAGTAAATTTCAATAAATTACTATTCTGAAACCTGTTGTTGAAAATGATTCTTTGAGATCAAAATCGAAGAATCGACGACGCAATTAATGAGGAGATGGGGGAAGGGCAGTAAGGATAAATCTAAAACATTTGATCACAATCAAAAATATGTTTA
The DNA here is from genome assembly GCA_947507805.1 of Aporophyla nigra. Lineage (NCBI taxonomy): Eukaryota > Metazoa > Arthropoda > Insecta > Lepidoptera > Noctuidae > Aporophyla > Aporophyla nigra. The sequence continues at coordinate 2,139,231 of OX382305.1, read as the reverse complement.
TTTCATACAGAACTTTTTTTTTCAATAATAAATAACCCAAATATTCCTCAGTGGAAAATAATAAAAATGAACAAAACTGTAAGAAGCGGGAAAACGACATAGAAAAATTACGATAAGTATTTGGGGTACTTATCTTAATTTTTCTAAGAAGTGGCCGATGCCAATTTCGCCATTTGCGAGCTGCATTTGTGCGAATAAAATAAAAGCGTCATTTTGAATGCTCGTTTTGCGCCGTTTAGGTGATGACCTTTTTTTAAATCTCTCTGAACGGTCGCAGTTGAGGGAAGTCAGTGATGTCACTGATGACTCTTGATATAAAATGTGCAATATCTGTAAAAGATGCACTTCGTTTTTATTGGGGTTCCGTTGTCAAATGGCAAAAAACGGAACCCTTATAGATTCGTCATGTCTGTCTGTCTGTCTGTCCGAGTATGTGACAGCCACTTTTTTCCGAAACTATAAGAGCTATGCTGTTGAAACTTGGTAAGTAGATGTATTCTGTGAACCGCATTACGATTTTCACACAAAAATAGAAAAAAAAAACAATAATATTTGGGGTTCCCCATACATAGAACTGAAACTCAAAAAAACAAAAAAACATCAAACCCATACGTGTGGGGTATCTATGGATAGGTCTTTAAAAATGATATTGAGGTTTCTAATATCATTTTTTTCTAAACCGAATAGTTTGCGCGAGAGACACTTTCAAAGTGCTAAAATGTGTGTCCCCCCCCGTAACTTCTAAAATAAGGGAATGATAAAACTAAAAAAAAAATATATATGATGTACATTACCATGTAAACTTCTACCGAAAATTGGTTTGAACGAGATCTAGTAAGTATTTTTTTTTAATACGTCATAAATCGTAAACCACAATTTACCTTTCATTCAGTCAACTCAAATATAAAAAAAAAAAAAACATAATTTCATAAACATAAACCTAAACCGTGAATACCTGCAGGTTTGTACGGAACCCTCGGTGCGCGAGTCCGACTCGCACTTGGCCGGTTTTTTAATGTTTGTATTAATACCGTGATTCCAACCTTCTAAACTATTGTTAGTGCGGTGACGCAGCCCATACACACACCAGATCCTATAGAAGTTGTCATTCATCCAATATTTTTGAAAATAATTTATAAATTTGGCTAGCTCGTTTTCGTTTGGCGAAATCTCGCTTTTAATGTAATCCCAACCATCTTTTATAAGATTTTCAGGAAGTAAAGCCAGTTTACTTCATAATGTTATTATCCTCCTGTTGTTTTTAGTGAGCTTTATGTCTAAAACTTTCGCTTTACGAAATAGGGCATTGGAAAAATGATAGTGGCACCCATGAATTTCCACATCCATTTTTGACAATGCAAGCATGGCTGCCTTTTCTAAATCAATGGTGACTGTCTTGAGCTGCCAGTCTGGAACCTGGGCTCGAATTAAATTAAATAAGATCGTATAGGCCTCTGTTGTTTTATGTGTCATAAAGGCAAAAACCAATGGCACTATGTTGGTACTATTAGAGTCGCTGCCTATATCTGCTTGTATTACATATATCTGTCCAAAAGGTGTAGGACAAGCTTGATACGTCCCATCCATAAAGTAATTGGTAAGTAGTTTTAGACGCATTTGTGCGTCTTTTTAACAAAATATAACAATTCGCATACCTTTATGCGAGTAATCTGCAAGTAAAAAATCTTCATACTGTTTAGATACTTCTACTTCCTCTGGTTTTTTTGTGCTAGTTTTCTTAACTTGAGCCAACTTATTTCTTTGACGATATATCCCAGATTTTTTTTCATCGAAAGTAGGTACTGGTTTGTTAGATGATAAATGCCATCCTTTGGTTTCTATATAAGTCAGTGCCTTCTTATATAAACGAGGAGCAGGTTCTTTGCCATATGTTGCTTCTTGGCAGTAATCACTTATTGTGCCTTCTATAAAATTATGAGCTACATCAGGAACACAGGCTTCGCAATGGGGTTTCCGTTTCGTAATAATGTTCTCCTTGTTAAAATATGGTTTTCATTTCTTACCACGAGAATCCTTCAAGTAAATCAACTATAAAAACTTCACTTTCAATTTATTTTATTTCATATCGAAAACCCCTTATAACATTTATTACATACTCATGCTAATCTGAATAAAAATCCTCCAAACTTAAATACATCAATCACAAAACCGAATAGTCTTTTTCTCTTCTTGAACAACTACATCATTTCTTTACAAAACTCCAATCATTAATATTTGAAAAACGTTCCTAACATCAAACATCTTTTTCACATACCATAGACTTTACAAGCTGCCAGTACCTAATTCAAAGACATAAAATTCTATTAAACTAATATTACAACACTCCTAAAACAAATTATGTTGGTAAAAAAGGAGTAGGAAAATTTGTACAATAATGTTGATAAATGTTGAATGGGATATCCTACAGACAACGAAATCACTCACCGAATTTAATGTTACTGATCCTGTGCATTTTAATTTTGAAGATTTGTAATTTTCACAACGCCAGAGACTAGTGCCTTTTTTATAAAGGACATGTTTATGGAATCTGTAGCCCTCGCATAATAATACTTTACCACGTCCACTTTTAATAAATTTCAACTCTTCGTTCGCACTCATTTTTTGTAAACAATTTTATATCGCACTAAACTGCAATGTCAATATGACAGATATATTAATTTATTAGGTACTCATATTTTCTCATATCAAAAAGATTCATCATGTATGCAGGTTGAATAAGAATAATAAGATCCATCACGGGTCTGGCACATGGGTCATTTGAAAAAAAATCTCACTAGATCCACATCTTGAATCCAATGAGAAAAATATCATCACTAGATCCATCATGGATCTGGCCAATGGATCTTCTGAGACTGAACGAAAAAAAAAAAAACTCACTAGATCCACATCTTGAAACAGGATCCAATGAGAAAAATAATTATCACTAGATCCATCATAGATCTAGCCAATGGATCTTTTGAGACTGAACCGAACTTTCTTTCTAGTTTCTTGATTCAGAGAACGTAAAAGAAAAATGCAGGTCAATTTTCGAGGCTTGATTACGTACTTTTGAGCTTAGTTTAAAAATAATGTTTTCTTTCTTTGGTAAATATTTACAGATCCTTCAGATTTTAAATGTAATTCATACGTATTTAACGCTTTTACGAGACCCACAATTTCTGACCCTTGCATTTATAAGCCAGTTTTAGCTCACTTCATCTCATTGCTTGTAGGGCACACTACGCGTACTCAGTCGCTACGCAGCGAGTTGCGTGCTGCGCCGTAGACTGGACCGCTGCGGAGCCTACGCGTACTCAGCGGCGCGCTGCTGTGTGGCCTCGCATGCCTCGCACCATCTCTTACTGCTGCTGGATTCGTGAGTAAAGACCCATACAGTTTGCATATTGCACAGATAGCTACCCACTTTCTAATGTTTTCAAGAACGAAATGGTAACCAAAATCATGCCAAAAATGACATTAGGTTTAAATAGGTTATTTTATTTTGTTTATGAGATTCTTTATGTTAATCCTTTATGTAGATTCTTTTATACTTTGTGAATGTGCGAATGTTGCAGGCCTTGTATACTGAAGGCAATTTCCCATTTTATTACGTACTTGGTACTTGACAGTGCTACACTGTTCTCCCATACCTATTAATACTGTAATTTAAAACCATTGTAAAAGCCAATTATTTTTCAAAGAGTAACCGTGGAGTTTCTTGCCAGCTCTTCTCTACAGGAATCAACAATTTGGAACCGTGCACCTAGCTTCTGACGTTTCATAAGTGCCCATGTAGGTTTATGTGAAATAAAAATATTTTGATTTGATTTGAAAAAACTGAAAGCATTTTCAGGATTTCGGGATTTCTTTTGATGGATATAATCAAATAATTTGAAATGTATTTTTTTATCCCGATAGGTATATTTCATTGGAGTGTAAATCATAATTGCGAAGTTCATTACCGCGATGTACGTTACTGCGAAACTTTACTATCGCGAAGGTCGTTGTTGCGAAAGTTCTTTACTGCGATATATTAGGTTGGGGAAAAAGTCTTTTCGCATTATAGTATGTATGAACTTGTAATAAAATCTCTTTGGCTATACTATTTGTATCTGGCTGGTTTTGGTATCATTGGAAGTTGAAATTTTAAAGAACATAATTCCAAATTCAAATTAGGAAAATGTGTGATTTTCATTTGTTTTTCGTACCGTCAAGATGAGTGAATCTAATGAAGAAATTCGATACATTTTAAAATTTTACTACAAATAAGGTAAAAATGCAACGCAAGCCGCGAAAAAAATTTGCGATGTTTATGGACCTAGTGTAGTGTCTGTGAGAGTAGCACAAATTTGGTTTAAGCGTTTTCAATCCGGAAATTTTGATGTCAAAAATGCACGTCGCTCTGGTCGCCCTATTACGGATAAAATGGATGCCATTTTTGAAAAAGTGGAGCAAGATCGGCATACCAGTAGTTACGACGTAGCTGAAGAACTGGAAATTGACCACAAAGCAGTTTTGGCGCATTTGAAAAAAACTGGGTACACAAAAAAGCTCGACATTTGGGTACCTCACGAGCTCACTGAAAGAAACCTAATGAACCGTGTACTCATTTGTGATTCTTTATTACGACGTAATGAAACCGAACCATTTTTGAAGAAGCTGATAACTGGTGATGAAAAGTGGATCACGTATGACAAGAACGTGCGAAAAAGGTCGTGGTCAAAGGCCGGTCAGGCTTCACAGACTGTGGCGAAACCCGGGTTAACTCGCAACAAGGTGATGCTGTGTGTGTGGTGGGATTGGAAGGGCATTATTCATTATGAGCTGTTCCACCAGGCAGGACCATCGATTCTGAACTCTACTGCGAACAACTGATGAGATTAAAGCAAGAAGTTGAGAGAAAGCGGCCGGAATTAATCAACAGAAGGGGTGTGGTTTTTCATCATGATAACGCTAGACCTCACACATCTTTAGCCACCCAACAAAAATTAAGAGAGTTTGGCTGGGAGGTGTTAATGCATCCGCCGTATAGCCCTGACCGAAAAAAGTCCATAGCTGGACATACGTAACATACATATATAAAACATTCAATGCATTGATCAAGGAACAAAACAACACAGATTATGAAGCAGGAAGAGTAAGAGCTGACTTTGACTAGTTCATTTTTCAGGGTGGTTTTTAGGGGAGGCCTATGTCCAGCTGTGGACGTCTTTCGGCTGAAATGATGAATGATGATGATGATGATAAAGTACCTGGTATGCGATACACATAAATAGGTAATAACATGAATTTTGATTTTACTGTCATTTTTGTTCCAATTACGAGTATTTTTAGATAGGTATATGAATTTAGTTTATGTATATTTGATTATGATTTACTTTGGGTACAATTGTTATTTTTGCTTACATTTTTTGTCCATTTACTAGTCCTGTCCAACAATGTAATATTTCCACTAACACCAGAATCAGCAACACTCCTACATGACATAAGTCGCAATAGTGTGTTATTGAAACTGCAATCATCGCAGTAAAGAACTTTCGCGACAACGTACATCGCAGTGGTAAACTTTCGCAGTAACATATATCGCAGTAAAGAACTTTCGCAACAACGACCTTTGCGATAGTAAACTTTCGCAGTAACGTACATCGCAGTAATGAACTTCGCAATTATGATTTACACTCATTTCATTGTCTTTACGAGTCTTTATAGAAGCGGGTTACTCTATTTTTAGGAAAGAGTTGCAATAGTAACATGAATATCTTTCAGTTTATACGCTCTATGTGAACGTGGCGGCGTGGCTGGCTACGTGTACCCGGTGGAGCGAGGCTCTCTGGTCCGGCGGGGGGCGCGGAATGCCGACTGGCAGTTCGATGCTGCCTGCGTCAAGAGCTGTCTGCAGCAGATGCATCATGTTGCTGGTAAGACATTATGAACAAATATGGTGTGTTCTAAAAGTATATGAAGATCAGGGAGCCTTTTCTTTAAGTCCAACAACGTTGTTACGGGTCCAAAAATATTTCGAATCATTGGAGCGAAACCTACATCTGAATATTTAACTTTTTGGATGGGTAAAGACACTTCGAGAGTAAGGACATCTGTTAAATTGTATTGTCAGTCATTCTTTGGTTAGGGTCAAATAACAACATACATTGCGTAAATAACGCTGTCGAAGTGAAAGCTATTACTACTGTTATTGTGTTATAAAATTTGCCCGCCGAAATTATAGCTTTAAATCACCTTAAAGATATCTTTCTAAAAGTATTTGTGGAAAAGTCGTGAGATGTGTCAAAACCCTATTTAGATTTTAGAATCTGTTACTATTTCCTTACAGTCAGTGTTTTTTTTTTTGTGGGTGCGAAATTATTAAATGACGTCTCCAGGGGCCCACTCCTCGGGGTGGAGCGGGAGGGCGTGTCACACTTTTACTGACTAAAACCCACCCGTTTTCCTTCAGTAGACCGTGGCTCTGGCATCTGCCAGGGCCACGGTATCTCTTTCGAACAAATCTCGCGATCCTGGCAAAAAGTCAGTGATTGCATAAGAATTTTACCTGATTGGATACGCTGGATTGTTTACGATTTCATTAAATAGTTTTAGAACAGACTATACAAAAATATTTTAAAGATAGCGCCACTAATGTAACTAACAAAATCACACGACCGTGCGTAATAAACAAAAAAACTTTTTTACAAAAAAAAAAAAACACTACAAAGTGAAAAATCACTTTAATTTCGGAAGTCGGTGGCAAAAAAACCATAAATACAGATCCTAAGACACCGACTTCCGAAATTAAAGTTATTTTTCACTTTGTAGTGTTTTTAAGGAAGTCGGTTGTTTTTTTTTTTTGTAAAAAAGTTTTTATTTTTAAATTTTTAGTTGTGGTATTCACCCCGCACTAATTTCAAACAAACAATGCATATTTATGCGATAGCAGAAATCGCGGTTGATTTGCTGTCATTTTTTAAAGAGTTCCGGTGTCTGTCTCCCAAACTCATCATCAAATCTATATGAAATTTACATGGGACCATTTCGAAATAAACCCCTTTCGAACAAAAAAAGAATTTTGCAAATCCGTCTATATATGCTGGAGTTATGGCCGAACATACATAAAAAAAAAAAACATATAAACATCCGAATTGAGAACCTTCTCCTTTTTGAAGTCGGTTAAAAATCAAATTAACCTTTCAGCGTCGCTTATAAAATTGTTAAGAACGTTAATAATATTTATGACGGTTCAAGGTTTTTTGACATGGACTTTGTATACCGAGCTCTTATTAATTAAATGTACACTCAAAGTCGTCGCAAAACGAACTGTTTACTTTCAAACAAAGAAAGAGTACCCTTTGGGAGAAACTTAATTACCTTCACCATTACAAAATTATGAATTAAAATCCCTCTTCTTAGCTTTTTCATTTTAAAGGGTATATTACAAAAACAAATAAAAACAATCACCAGGTGAAGACATCCCGCCATCTCCTTCAGAATGCCTTGAGACAGCATTACTCAGTCGCTGGGAAGGTCTCAACAGAGAAGCGCGGCTCTCTGCAGGGTCTAACCCTACGTACTCGAGCAGACAGCTGCGTTACTTGTGGAGAGTGGCTAGTGAGCTGATGAAGTGCAAGAGTATGGTGTTGTGTGTAAGTATCTAACGAGGATATCCCCTTCAGACTGCTGTACTCAGTCGTAGGGAGAGCTTCAACCGAGAAGTGCGGTTCTCTGGAGGGTCTAACCCTATGTACTCTAACAGAAAGCTACGCTTTTTGTGGAGAGTGACTAGTGAGCTGATTTGAGTAAAGAAAGAGTTATTTAAAAGATGCTGCAGTATTTTTCATCAACTTCGTATTTGGTCTTTTCCCAGGAGAACCACAGCACATTCAGAGCGAACCTGATTCAGGTGACGTCTTTAAACCAGGAGCCGATCGAGGATCTGATCCATATCCTGGCGATCATGCTTGACCAGGCCCGGGACCTGTATCTGAACAACTTCCACTCCAGGAATGTGAGCGAGTTCGATAGGGAGCTGTCTGCTTATAGGTAAGTTTTATGACATTCTGAAAGAGTTTTGACCAACTTTGGGGAACCATATTTTCGTCAAACAAGGTCCACCTAATTGTCCTATTATGTACCATCCATAGTAATATTAGATTGTTACAACTGCAAGTAAGTATCAGACTATTATATGGTAGCTAAAGCTGGCTATGCTACGGAAAATTCTTGGAAAAGTTATTAATCCGTTGAAGACTGGAGTTTTCTTTGTGAATTTCATCTTTCTTATAAATAGTAACTACATAAATTGTATAACTAGGATCTCCTTGTTCCGCTTCTCATACAATTTTTAATTTTACATTTAAAAGACCGATTTGAAATACGACCTTAACACCACATAATTTCTAACAGGTCAAAAAAATGGAACAAACTAAAAGATTACTACGACGCATCGTCAGCTTGCCTTATCGACGCCGTTCGAAGAGACCCCGATCTCCGGCGAGAAGACCTAAAAGACCACCAGCTCATCATGAAGAACATCCTCAACTGGCTGTACAAAGGCGCGAAAGACGACAAGAAGTACCTAGGACCAGTCCTAAGACCATATTTGGATGGTCTTTTCACTAGTTCTTTGGAAAATGCATGGTTCTTGGAAGATTTTGATGGCAAGAAGTGCTTAAAGGAGTATGATGGGTTGAAGGAGTATTGCTTGGGAGTCCATGATGGGTCTTTGGACCCGTGCATGGGTCTGCTCGATGCTGCTAAAAAGTTTGCTTGGGCTAAGGCTATGGTGGACTTTGTGGATCGGTTCCGGCACATTGGTGAGTAGTACAATTTCTCTACCCTTATGCTTAAGATTCATGGATGAATTTATCATGTTTTGTTTGCCATTTTGCGGAATCTAGGGGCATGGTGTCGATATGAAGTTCATAGATCAACAGTTATTGTTGTCGTGGTAGCGACACATAATAGCCCAGAAATTGCTGTGTTTTTTTCCATTTTAAGTTCGGAGTATAAGTTCTGTAGTGTTACTCCATGTAAAATACTAGTATTGAGTTATATTCAGTTAGATTGGAAGCCACAACAGTGCTGGGTAAAGGTTAGGCAGGTGGATTAGGGGCCATCCATAAATTACGTCACACAAATTTAATGATTTTTTGACCGTCACCCCGTCCTTGTCACAGCTGTTCACATTTGAGGAGGTGTGGAACAAAACGTTTCATTTACTATTTTTAACTTTTTGAGTAAATTGAGAAAATAAATATTCAAGTTGTTCTAAGCAATTTTTATTATTTTTTATTAACTTTTTATGTGTCAAATTGTATACAATATAAACAATTTAATGCACTATAAGGTTATCTTGCTGGTTTTGAAATTTTGAAAAAAAAAATGTAAACTACATATCAAATGACACCCTTTGATGCAATAGCTTGTAAATGTCACTATTTGATTCAATAATTTTGTAAAATGTCACCTTTTGAAACTCATTGTCTAAAAAATGTTACCTTATGATAACATTCACTATGAAAATAAAAATAGATACACAAAAGATTTTTTTTTCTTATACATGTAATTCTCCACAATCAGGTTCCAACCAATCACAACGATTTTCATTATCTTCATTGTCATTTTCACCGACATTACTTTCATACAAAATACCACAATACCATTTTAATGAAGGCTCATTTTCCAGTCTTCTCCAAACTGCTTTTTTAATAAACTTTCAACATCCTTCTTTTTAGCACCTTTGGTAAAGTGTCCCCATTCTTTCTCAGTACACTACCGGACATAAATGCTGTTCAATTTTTTGAAGGTTGCGATTTTCCTATACCCTCTTATACAAAATCACACAGCATTGTCCGGTACTGTGCCCGGTTTGAACCGACTAAAGACTCTTCAAACGTATTTCTTAAGAATATGTCACTTTTTGAATTCAAGTCACTGTGATTGAATAAAAATGTAACTTTTTGTTCTGGAAGCAGCAGTTCAGATCGATTTTTCTATGAAACTAGTCATTTTCTTAACAAAATCTTGGGAGTTACAGATAGAATTTAACATTTTGAGCCGATTAAAAAAAAAACCTTTTGTTCCACACCTCCTCATTTGTGAGAGCCTCCGTAGTGTGATGTCACATATTTTGCAATTTTACATCGAAACATTGTTTTTTTTTTTAATTTTTCTTTCATAGTTCATATTTCGTGTTTTAATACTTTAAATATGAGTCGGATCGGGGAGTGCCGAGCGGTATATCGTCAGGATTTGGAGTTCCCATTTAATTGGGATAAACAAGACGTATAAACAATTACAGGAATATTAATAACACTATTGGTCACACTATATAAAAAGAAACAATAAAATGGTTACAAGATAGAAAGGTTTAGTAACAATACTATTCAACGAACAAACCCTGAAGGTTACTGTTCGTATAGAGGCCTAAGCCACCCAAATACAAAGTGTATCTTCGCTATCAGCTAGTCAATACAGCTATGTGAATATACAGCAGCGCTGTACCAGGTAAACCGACAGTTTTGTCGGGAGCAGGAGCTCTGTAATGAGTCTAATCCGAAGATAGACTGCCTTGCTCACTGAGTGCAAGCTCTTTTATAGGACAATGTCCCGCCATAATATCCACGACAACTCTGTCCGATGGCGCGCGGAAGTACGCCACGTGTTTACTTGATACAAAACACTAAAGTATGCTAAATTAAATACGACTTACATTATAAAGTCATCAAATAATACAAGAATAATTGTCGTAAATAAACAAATGGTGAATGCACAACGTAATTCATTTTAAAGTTTAAAGTGACATGTCATTTATTGTTTTGAACAAAACTACCGGTTACAATTATCGAAATAAGTTGCCAAAAAATGAATTAGTGAGTACACTAAGTACTCAATAAATTATGTTTCGATTTATTAGACACTATCTGATAGAAAAACACGTAAATTAATGATAATAAGAACAATTCATAACAAATTATGCGGACTACCCACAATCCGCAATGACAACCAACTCCGACACGGCCAGAACTGACGTTCTACACGACCTCGTGTGATTCTGAAAAGTAAAATCTCTTTGTGGACATCGTTCGGCCTTTCTGACAAACAAAAAGCCTTAACAAAAGGTATGTTGAAAAGAAAAATCCTGAATTAGTCCAATAAAATATTACCAATAGCAGTTGCAGTGCAACCATTCAAAATGAACATACTGTTACTGACAATCATACTGTTAATGGCAAATAAATTATTTCTTTCTTTCTAATCCATAGCTCAAATAAAGTAGAGACATAGTCTCCCAGCCAAAATCACACCATGGGATTTGACAAGTAATTTGGAGTCAAATAGACAACCCGCATAGGCGTCAACATAGACAACCCGCATAAGCGTCAAGATCAACCTCCAAATCCAGGAGTCAACATAGACATCCAAGCGTCAACATAGACATTCCAAATAGTAATTTGGAGTCGAATAGACAACCCGCATAGGCGTCAACATAGACAACCCGCAAAGCGTCAAGATCAACCTCCAAATCCAGGAGTCAACATAGACATCCAAGCGTCAACATAGACATCCAAGCGTCAACATAGACATTCCAAACAAGAGTCAACATAGACATCTTTTCAATTTAGCTATAGTATGTCAGAATCAGATGAATCATCATCACTGTCAACATTGACATCACGCTAACATTATCTGGACATTCAGGCATTTTCTATACACGATCATGAGCACATTTGTAAATCCAATTGGTACTCAATACAACCGGGAAAATCACCATTAGAATCTAATTGAACAAAGTTTCCAACTTGAAACTTCTCAAAATAGCTTTAGTCAAATCGTATCAGGCTTTATCATATTTGGCACAATACCCAGGGCTGCATGTTCAGCCAAAAGCTAACTATAAGACAGAGTTGTAATACCAACACGTTGTTCTACTTTGTTGATTGACACAATGTCAAAATCATAAGCCTGCAGAAAACCCGATCATCAATTTCTACGTTACTCCGAAATTGTTTGGTACATGTGTTAGAATTTCTTATTCCATTATGTTGACTTTACAAGAAATACGTTTGCAAGAAAACCTTTTAGCAAATAGCAATAAGAACATTCAGCCCCAGAGTCATAACAAAATTAAAGTGACTCACCAGATTGGTTTAGAACACCAGTAAGAAGCTAATAATAACCCATCACCAGCCCCAACTCGATTCAAGAATCATTGGCTGCTTAAAGACCGACTTCCGGTTCTTCGAGATCTGATCAGAGGAAATTTGAGACTTTCTCTTAAGGTGTGACAAGACACTCAGTTCTTGTTGAAGTTTGTGTCTAGTATGTACTTCGGTAGTAAATGCTAGTCGATGAGCACGGGAATCAAATTTGGAGACATGGGCCAGTACAGTAGAAACAGCAAGACGTTCGACACTCATGCTATTCCATTTTGATGTCAGTGAAGTGACCTGTCGACTGTCATTTGCAACTAGAGATTCTCCTTTGGGCTGACCACTATGAAGGTCAATGAGAGTAGCGGCAACAGTTTCCGAAACGTCAAACGAGACAAGAAGAGACTCTTAAACTCAGTCCAGAGGGGTAATTGCGGAACTTTTTATCGGTAGAAATTGGTTTAAAATTCATAGTTAAACAACATTCATTGCGTAATTTACGTTGCTGAGCCGACAATTTATTCGAACAAATGACGCAATGGTTTAGAAATAATCTTCAATCCCATTCAGTTTCTGATAAATTGTGCGTTTCGCAATTAGGGTGCAGGTCATGCCTGGATACGACACTTGGGAGAGTCATGCGTTAGCACTGCCCTTTCAAGGCTTTAGTGAGGGCAATAATAAGAGTACCACCTTGAAGAGGTTTCTCCGATAGGCAAATATCAACAGTTGTAATCCAAGATTGTGCATTGGAATCGGGTAGGTCTGGGTCAAAATCGGGCAAGTCAATTTCAATAGATGGAGCAAACTGCGACTTAATCGCTTCAATTAACAGAGCCATATTATGGTTCTGAAGATAACATCTGTCGCCATGGACCACCAACACCTTGCGATTCCTGGGCTAAACTTAATCCCGCTTCTGAAGTCGGATCGGGGAGTGCCGAGCGGTATATCGTCAGGATTTGGAGTTCCCATTTAATTGGGATAAACAAGACGTATAAACAATTACAGGAATATTAATAACACTATTGGTCACACTATATAAAAAGAAACAATAAAATGGTTACAAGATAGAAAGGTTTAGTAACAATACTATTCAACGAACAAACCCTGAAGGTTACTGTTCGTATAGAGGCCTAAGCCACCCAAATACAAAGTGTATCTTTCGCTATCAGCTAGTCAATACAGCTATGTGAATATACAGCAGCGCTGTACCAGGTAAACCGACAGTTTTGTCGGGAGCAGGAGCTCTGTAATGAGTCTAATCCGAAGATAGACTGCCTTGCTAATTTTTTTTTTTTTTTTTTTTTTTTTTTTTTTTTTTTTTTTTTTTTTTTGTAGGACATCTCGTAGTTAATCTGAAAAAGATTCTGACTACTTAAACGGATTTTTGCCCGGCGATTTCTAAAAAGTAAACTTTTTAGACCTCCAGCCGGGCCACTGCCTTGCTCACTGAGTGCAAGCTCTTTTATAGGACAATGTCCCGCCATAATATCCACGACAACTCTGTCCGATGGCGCGCGGAAGTACGCCACGTGTTTACTTGATACAAAACACTAAAGTATGCTAAATTAAATACGACTTACATTATAAAGTCATCAAATAATACAAGAATAATTGTCGTAAATAAACAAATGGTGAATGCACAACGTAATTCATTTCAAAGTTTAAAGTGACATGTCATTTATTGTTTTGAACAAAACTACCGGTTACAATTATCGAAATAAGTTGCCAAAAAATGAATTAGTGAGTACACTAAGTACTCAATAAATTATGTTTCGATTTATTAGACACTATCTGATAGAAAAACACGTAAATTAATGATAATAAGAACAATTCATAACAAATTATGCGGACTACCCACAATCCGCAATGACAACCAACTCCGACATATGTATATTCAATTTTGAAATGTGACGTCACGAAATTTAGGGCCTCTCCCCCCCTTGTCACACAATGTCACATTATTCGTCGACCCCCTCTCCCCCTTAACGTGTGACGTAATTTATGGATGGCCCGGCCCCTTAGAAGATATTTTGTTAGAAACTTTCAATTTAATTTCCAAATAGTTTTAGTATTGTCGTTGCATTTACTCGTATATTCGGTATTTTTTTAATAGTCATTTCAAAATAGCCGAACAACAAAAATCCACTTAGCTCCCTTCTATGTTCTATGTTATGGGGATTTGGTTTCCGCACTTAGTCCTTTGAGTGGACCATTGTACGTGGGCCATGGCGGCCGTCGGTGTTTACTCCAACCAGCCCACCTCCCTCCAGAAGTTTATCATGTCTCCTGGTCTGCTAAGAACGTCCGTGTATGATTTGGGTGTCCCGAGGGTATCTGTCCTAATCTGGGTGACGCCTGTACATTCGAAGAGTACATGCGCAACGGTTTCCTCAGCCTCCATGCAGGCCCTGCACAGGGGGCTGTCCGTTATGCCTATTGTGTGAAAGTGCTTGTTTAGCGGGCAGTGTCCTGTGATGGTGCCCGTCATCAGACGCAGACCATCCCTGTCCAGGCGTAGCAGACGTCTGGTTAGCCTGCCATCCGGGGATGGCATAGCTTCCCTGGACTGCCTGCAGCCTGGTGCCGAGGTCCACCAGGTCTCCGCTTGTGTGTGGGTAAATTCCTGCAGCCACCTGCGTAGCTGGTTAAAGGGGATGGGCACGATGGGCTCGGGGCCGCAGACTGACGCGCTGGATGCCTTTCTGGCCAGTTCGTCAGCAGCGTCGTTGCCTAGTGATCCACTGTGTCCTTTTATCCATTGCAGTGTCACTTTGTTGCGATTAGAAACTGTTACCCGTTCTAATGCGTTGTGACATTCTAGTGTAAGACTTGAGGTTATGTATCGTTTGGCTAGGGATTGGAGGACTGAAGCGCTGTCGGAGAGTATACGTATATGAGTGTCCGTAACTCTTCTGGCTTCTATGGCATATGCCACCTGTATAATGCCCACGCATTCCGCCTGGTAGACGGTGTTGAACATTCCCAGCGGGCTGGATATTTTTATGTTAAGGTCGTGTGAGAAAACTCCGACTCCGGTCCCAGAGGTGGTCTTTGAGCCATCAGTGTAGACTCTAAGCTCTTCCGGGCCCGAGTGGTCGTTTTGTTCTTCTGTGAGTATAACGTTGTAGTGCTTTTGAAAGTAGTGTAGTTTTGGAGTTTTATCGCAGGGTGATGCCATCATTGGTTGTCGCTTGATCGCATCGTCCCTAATGCGTGAGTGCTTGACCCTCGAGTCATTGCTCAGGGTCCCTGCTATGTTCAGTCTTAGGGCAGCCAGGGCAGCCTCCTCCCGCACGATTAGGTGTAGAGGTGGTAGCCCGAGCATTACCTGTAGGGCAGCAGTGGGTGTAGTTCTCATGCAGCTAGTGATGGCTACACAAGCGAATCGTTGCACCTTTTCAAGGTCTTTTTGGGCTGTGCTCAGGTCTGTTCTGGGCCACCAGACTATTGAGCCGTATGTGATGATTGGTCGAATAACTGTGGTGTATAGCCAGTGGGTTACTTTGGGGCTGATTCCCCAATTCCTGCCAAGCATTCTCTTGCACTGCCACAGGGATATGCTGGCTTTTGTAGTTATGTAGTTGGTGTGTTTTGCCCAATTCAGCTGTTTGTCCAAAAATATGCCCAGGTATTTGGTTTCAGTTGAAAGGCTTAGGGTGGTGCCAAACAGTCGTGGCAGTTCGAGTTTCGCGAGTTTCCTCTTTTTTGTAAAGAGGATCATCTCGGTTTTTGTGGGGTTTACTGATAGTTGGTGTTTATTGCACCAGTCCTCTACTATTTTCAGGGCTTGGCGCATGAGGTGGCATAGGGTGTTTTCATGGGTGCCATTTATTATTATGGTTATGTCATCGGCGTAGCCTACGGTGAAGTAACCTTTATCGTTGAGTGTTTTGATGAGGCTGTCTACGACCAGGTTCCATAAAAGTAGCGAGAGGACGCCCCCTTGCGGGCAGCCTTTCGCCACTACCGCCCTTGTAGTGTCGTTTACTGTGACTTGTACAGCTCTCAATTTGAGCATGTTGGTGATCCATCCGCTCAAGGTCGGATTTATGTTGTGTCTGTCGAGGGCCATGCTGATACTATTGAACATAGTTTTGTCGAAAGCGCCTTCAATGTCAATGAAAACCGCCAGTGCTGAGCATTTGTGGTCCACTGCGCATTCAATTTTGGAGACCACGCTATGTAGCGCAGACTCTGTTGATCTGCCCGTGGAGTACGCGTGCTGTTGTTTGTGAAGGGGTTTTACCCGGAGAGGTCCGTCTCGGATATGTCTATCGCAGAGTCTCTCGAGGGTTTTTAGTAAGAAGGATGTGAGACTTATAGGCCTATAGGCCTTTGGTTGTGTATAGTCGGGTTTGCCTGGCTTGGGTATGAAAATGACTTTCACTTCGCGCCACGCATGGGGTATGTATCTAAATGCAATGCAGGTCCGGTAGATCTCCACCAAGCATGGTATCAGGTGGTCAACCCCCCATTGTAGGAGGGCTGGAAAGATGCCATCCAGCCCTGCAGACTTAGCTCCCTTTCGACGACTCTTTAATAATTAACACAGCTCAACAGCACACTATCACCATAAACTATGCAGCGGTCATTGCCCTCATGAAGTCATGAATACATGCAAACATTACGCCAGTTTGATTGTTAATTTACAAAGCCCTGGGGTCTGAACCCCGCTTTAAACTGTTGCGGTAAATTTACTGCACGCGCTCACATTTACCTAAATTCTAGGGATAATGGAGAAACGACCGCTGTGAAATTCGGAATAAACCGCGAATGTACTTAAACTCTGTAATAATATTATAGTAGAATGTTATTTCAATTTAGAGCGAATACCTCTTCGAGAAGGAACTATAATTGATCATTATACTTGGTCACTGCGGGGTTTTATTAAGTCTAGCTTTCTTCACGACTAGTTGCTGCCCGCGACATCGCCCGCGTGAAATTTCTCGTTTCCTTCGACCCATCGTGTCGCGTCGTATCGCTTCGCCCGCCCGCGCTTTTAATTTATTTTGACTTTTTCTTTTTGCTGGGGTCCTAAGCGTCGTGATATTAAATCGCCCATTTTCTTAGGAAGGTTATAAAACATCCTCAAAAATTGGTCTATCAAATGCAGTTAAAAAAAAAAACACATTAAAGTGAGTTTAATCGCTGGTAAATTGCAGATACTATGTAACGTCCATTGCTCTTTTAAGAAACTGTAGCTTGAGGTAGGACATAGCTTTTTTTTTGTGTGTTTAGGAAATCATCAAATGGCGTCTCCCGCTCTTGGTTGGAGCGGGAGGGCGTGTCAGACTTTTACTGACTAAAACCCACCGGTGTTCCTTCAGTTGCCCATGTGCCAGGGTCACGGTAACTCTTTCGAACAAATCTCGCGACCCTGGCAGGAGGTTGGACATAGCTCAAAATTCAAAACATAACCCTCTTTTCATTTCAAAATAGCACCGAACCGAAAACACAACTTTAAAATCCACACTAATATTATAAATGCAAAAGTAACTCTGTCTATCTGTCTTTCTGTCTGTCTGTCTCACTTTCCTGCTAAAACTACTGAACCGATTTAAATGAAATTTGGTACACAGATAGTTTAGAGCCCGAGAAAGGACATAGACTTTTTATCCCGGTAGTACGTTCCTGCGGGATATTTTCCGAGCTCCACGCGGGCGAAGCCGCTGGCAAAAGCTAGTTTGAAATAATTCGTTTAAAACGTAGACAACAATAACAGAAGCCACTATTTTATATCACAATCCAGTGGATCAAAATTTCAAGATCGTTTCGCTTGCAACGGAATACGTTAGCATTTTTAATATGACCAGTGTATAAAGGTATTGGGTATGGTGGGGCTGTTTGGGCGAGGCGGGTCAGGGTTGAGTGGGCAGGAGTTAATGCTGGCTGCGGCTGGTTTGGTGAGGATGTAGATCACTGGATGGGACTGGTCATGATTTGGTTTTTGGTGAACAGAAATGTTCGTGTTTTGGATGTTGTTCTAGCGATTTATAACTCATTTCCGATATAGCATGAACGGGATTTTAATATCGATATGTAAGTATTGATACAAGCTGCGGTTCGGGATTAATACATGTTAAGCCTTTTTTTTCCAAAAAACACTAACAGTTTAATAAAATAATCACAAAGACTGCAGTAGTCAGAAACATTTATCAGAATCACTTGCCTCGCTTATACTTCACTGTTTGGTAGTTTACTGTCGTATTCATAACCGAACTGTCCTCATAGTCATACAATCCGTTATTTATATAACGAGCTTAAATGCCGATAATATTCGCGAATATTCGTGAATCTTTGCAACTTAATCATAGTTAGCGGCTATGTCTTTAGAAAGTACCGGAACGGATAATTTCAATATTCAAAAATAGATGGCGGTGGCGCTTACAGATAAACCAGTTCTTGTAGTATCTGCTACTTAATAATAGATGGCAGTAGCGTGACGTTTCAAGTCTTAATGATCTACGTAACACTGCCTCCTCCTAAGACATGCTCGTCCCGAGCATCAATATTTCTGGAGCATCGCGCCCATCGATCAATATGAACAATTTTAGGCGTAGTTCGCATACTATTTTGTATTCGGTAGGTTACCTCATTGATCTTGGTCACTATTTGGTATGGTCCACCCCATTTTGCCTGTAGTTTAGGGGACTTCCCTTTGCTGCGTACTGGGTTATACAATCATACCAGGGAACCTTCGTCGAAACCACTTTTGTTCATGTTCCGGTCATAACGAGTTTTCATTCTTTCGGATATTTGTTGGCCTCATTATCAGACATGCTTAATAGGTTGGGGAAAAAGTTTCTTCGCATTTTTTAAGAAAATTCAAAACATTTTTTAATAAAGTTTATTTACATTTAACTAAAGTATGTAGGTACCATTTTGTTCGATAACTTTTTGCCATCTTGTAGGTAGGGACATGATCCCATTGCTATAGAAATTTTTGGGACTTCTGGTCAAAATACCGCGACAAGTGGTTTTGGCAGTCCTCTCGTGATGTTAACCTGACACTGCCTAAAGAATTCTGAAGAGACCGAAACAGGTAGAAATCTGAAGGTGCAAGATCAGGACTATACGGCGGATGCATTAACACCTCCCAGCCAAACTCTCTTAATTTTTGTTGGGTGGCTAAAGATGTGTGAGGTCTAGCGTTATCATGATAAAAAACCACACCCCTTCTGTTGATTAATTCCGGCCGCTTTCTCTCAACTTCTCGCTTTAATCTCATCAGTTGTTCGCAGTAGAGTTCAGAATCGATGGTCCTGCCTGGTGGTAACAGCTCATAATGAATAATGCCCTTCCAATCCCACCATACACACAGCATCACCTTGTTGCGAGTTAACCCGGGTTTCGCCACAGTCTGTGAAGCCTGACCGGCCTTTGACTACGACCTTTTTCGCACGTTCTTGTCATACGTGATCCACTTTTCATCACCAGTTATTAGCTTCTTCAAAAATGGTTCCGTTTCATTACGTCGTAATAAAGAATCACAAATGAGTACATGGTTCATTAGGTTTCTTTCAGTGAGCTCGTGAGGTACCCAAATGTCGAGCTTTTTTGTGTACCCAGTTTTTTTCAAATGCGCCAAAACTGTTTTGTGGTCAATTTCCAGTTCTTCAGCTACGTCGTAACTACTGGTATGCCGTCTTGCTCCACTTTTTCAAAAATGGCATCCATTTTATCCGTAATAGGGCGACCAGAGCGACGTGCATCTTTGACATCAAAATTTCCGGATTGAAAACGCTTAAACCAAATTTGTGCTACTCTCACAGACACTACACTAGGTCCATAAACATCGCAATTTTTTTTCTCGTCGACAACTAGGCGCTTCCTCTTCAACGGTTTGACAGGTGCCTTATCTTTATATATAATTCTATTGTACGTGTGTATGTCACTGACCTCCTCCTAAACGGCTGGAACGATTTGAATGAATTTTTTTGCATGCGTTTGGGTGGCACCCTGGATGGTTTAGATTCACAAATCAGCCCGACAGATGGCGCCTGTATCGAGTTCTAGGAAACAGGACAACGTCTGTACGGTCAGCTAGTTTTTTATAATAATTTACTATCTATTGCCAGTGACTTCACCCACGTGGAGGTCGGATATTATCCTGCGGGAACGTACAACCGGGATGAGAACCATTCTATGTGTTAATTCAAATCATAATATAGGTTATAACTATCTCTATGGCAAATTTCATCTAAATCCGATTGGTCGTTTTTGCGTGATTGAGTAACGACATCGTGTCATTAGTAAGATAGTAGGATTATAAAAAACACAATATATAACACAAATATATAAACAAAAACACAATATATAAACATTTCCAGCTTACTATCTCAATGTTAAAGTTTGAAACTGTGGCGAGTTGCAAATCCCGCCTAAGTTCTCGTCGCGTCGAGTCTGTTCCCGCGAGCTGTGCCCGATTCTCCCATCGCTATTACTATGCCATTATTATTGGTGGCCGTTTTATATTGTGCATTTAAAAATGGTAAGACTCCATGCTCAATTTTTCAGTTAACAAACAAAATCAACACGACTTTATTTTCTTAAATCTGATTTAAATTCACATTAGAGAGTTTTAATTTTAACAATAGCTGGTCATCTTTAATACAATATACAAGCTTATGAACACGTATATTAAAAAAGAGACTAACTAGAGAATAGGCAGCAGCGTTATCTATGCATTTTACCACAATATTGCGATCGCCAACCCGCCTTCCACGCGTGTCGATTATGGCAACCCCCCTCCTCCTTGGGGGAGGCCTATGTCTAGCAATGAAAATCTTTCGGCTGAAATGATGATCATGATAATCATTTGATGTCCATTGAGCGTAGAGCTCGTTCAAGCTCTTCGATCAATGGACATCAAAACATTCGTCCGCATAGTTGTCAACAGAAAAGTGCCCAAAAGGCTGGCAGCATTGCCACGTTGGATGGCAATGCCGATACTTTGGCCTAAAAATTGGCGAGTTAATCTCGTGAAGAGTCGCATTCTCTCTGCCAATTTACTTAACTAATGCAAATATAAATCAACTCCTTATTTGAGGTTATTTTGTGCGGGTAAAAATATCGTATACAAGGCAATCGAGTCCCTGCCAGGGTCGCGAGACCTGCCAGGGTCGCGAGATTCGTTCGAAAGAGTTACCGTGGCCCTGGCATATGGACAACTGAAGGAACACGGGTGGGTTTTAGTCAGTAAAAGTCTGACCCGCCCTCCCGCTCCGCACAGAGCGGGAGGAGTCAATCGGGATGATTTCCCATCCAAAAAAAAAAGGCAATCGACTGAAACCATGAATTTTACACGATTGAACCTAGACCTCGCAGCGGCGACATTTTAAGTCGGTAATTAAAAAAAATGTTACAAAGTGCACCTACGTGGTCAAAATGTATGAAACAGTTAATAATTATTTAATAACCTATTAAAAAGTTCAACGCTGGGATGTGTTCAGAATCATTTAACAGCGTACGTCGATGTCCATAGTACCTGTAGGTCTAGTTGCATAGCTCTAAAGCTCTACAACTACTATTACCTTCTACTAAAAGAGACTAAACTGCCGTAAGAATGTAAAGTACTGTGTCCGCGAGGAATACTTCCATTAGTTTTAACATATTCCACTGAATTTCCAGCGCTTAGCAGCGCTTGTGACGGTAATCGCTAAAGCACTAGGATTCATTGTATGCTTCTCGTATGTTATTGTACATCTGGTTTTACTGTTCAGAATCGTACGAAGCTGCATTTTGCCAAATAAAAGCTCCGATCAAAACGCATAAAAAAGAATTACCAGTGTAGCCGCTTAGAATTAGCTTAAGTGCGTGTATTTTCGGAACTACGTCCTTTATCGCAGCTTGCTGTAGGAGTAAATCTGTAGAAATTGTCACGTAACGAAATAGCCGTTAGAAAAAAGCAATGCGAGTTTTTATTACACACTTATAATACAGAGAGACAGAGAGAGAGAGAGAAAGAGATAGTTTTCATGGTTTTCGAGGATCCTGAAGCAGATAGTGAGGTCAAAATTAAAATCCAATGTTGTTGAATTTTTTTCTTTCTCTTCTTGTTTTTGGTAGCTGTGTTGTGCTGTTCAAACTCTTTCTTTCTTTCCAATTTGTTCCTTTAAGTTACGATTTATAATTGGCTGTCAGTCTCACACACTATTTTTTATTCTGTTTGTTTTAGCTGTAAGTCATCCAAAGTTATTATATAAATAAATAAAGCAACCGCTTGTCCCAGATTTCCGCCTGGTATTTCCCACCGGCGAAGGCATGGCGATCTCGTACCCCACTAAGCTGCCATCCCGTCGCGAGCACAGCTCGGCGCGCACGCTGACGCTGAGCCGGCGCGACAAGGCCGACGCCAAGCTGCGCCTCGCCAGGCGGTGCGTGCTGGGAGCCTTCGCTACTGCGCTGCTCGGAGACAGAAGGTGAATCACAGGAAACAACCCAGAAGGTGTTCTGGGCACCACGGGGATATCTACACTCTTACTGCCAATTGTTCTTCTTAGCGTGTCGACGATAGAGATGGGGGGAGCTAAAATGGTGATAACCTCATCACCATTTTAGCTCTGATTTCGGCACAAGTTGTGCAATTAAGTGTGTGGTGCCCACTCAATCTGTGTGGTCCTATGCTAAAAGGACCGTTTCAGACAACTATCTCCATGGCCTTCATATAATTTGACCAAGATTATATTTGGACTTAAAAAGATACTGTAACCTCTGAGTTTGCTTCGATCTTTATTTTCAGAGTATTCAAATCAAATCAAATCAAAATATTTTTATTTCATATAAACCTACATGGGCACTTATGAAACGTCAGAAGCTAGGTGCACGGTTCCAAATAGTTGGTTGGTAGTTATTCAAATAGAAAAACGCCGTCAACCTCATCTAGTTATTAAAATATGGTTGACACGTGTAAAAGTGTTTATATAAACCTGTTGACAGAAATAAAACAATTTATCATTTGAATTGCTAACGAATGGTAGGAGTAAATTTAGAGAGTCACCAAAACATTAAAAATCAGAAATTAAAACAACATACCTTATGCAAATGAAAATAGAGGAAAATGCAAAAGCAAACTTAATATAAATGTACTTTCACAAATACACAACAATATTCCATTTCGGACTTCAAAACAATTTTATCAATGTCAAAAAGCACCCGTAAGTATATTGGCAACGAGCTAATATCTGTCTGACTGCTGGCCAACTGCCAAAGAGGTAGACACGGTACGACGCGATGGTTGAATGACACCGGTTCAGAGTGGATACCGGTACATAGGTACAGGTAAGGGCATATAAGATGTCTAAAACGAAATTGATACACAATTGCCGGATATATCGCGGAAAATACATACAAAAAAAAACATGGTGACGAATTGAGAACCTCCTATGTTCTATGTTCTATGTTATGGGGATTTGGTTTCCGCACTTAGTCCTTTGAGTGGACCATTGTACGTGGGCCATGGCGGCCGTCGGTGTTTACTCCAACCAGCCCACCTCCCTCCAGAAGTTTATCATGTCTCCTGGTCTGCTAAGAACGTCCGTGTATGATTTGGGTGTCCCGAGGGTATCTGTCCTAATCTGGGTGACGCCTGTACATTCGAAGAGTACATGCGCAACGGTTTCCTCAGCCTCCATGCAGGCCCTGCACAGGGGGCTGTCCGTTATGCCTATTGTGTGAAAGTGCTTGTTTAGCGGGCAGTGTCCTGTGATGGTGCCCGTCATCAGACGCAGACCATCCCTGTCCAGGCGTAGCAGACGTCTGGTTAGCCTGCCATCCGGGGATGGCATAGCTTCCCTGGACTGCCTGCAGCCTGGTGCCGAGGTCCACCAGGTCTCCGCTTGTGTGTGGGTAAATTCCTGCAGCCACCTGCGTAGCTGGTTAAAGGGGATGGGCACGATGGGCTCGGGGCCGCAGACTGACGCGCTGGATGCCTTTCTGGCCAGTTCGTCAGCAGCGTCGTTGCCTAGTGATCCACTGTGTCCTTTTATCCATTGCAGTGTCACTTTTTTGAGAACCTCCTTCTTTGAAGTTAGTTAAAAATAACCCGTCAATACAACTGCCGTTTGAGTGTAGGTATTTACAAACACGGAATGGTAAGGCCTACTGTGGGTTATCCCATAAATATTTATTGAAATTAGGATGACAAAGACGCGAAACATTTCAGCTCCATCATCTTAGGCTATTTTTGATGTCATACACCACGTGATTACCAGTACTCATTACGAATTCAATTAGTTCAGTATGTACAGTCAACAAAGCAGATAAGTAACCAGGGTCGTCGGAAATAGTTAAAGTTTATTACCTAAGAATCCGATGACGAATGAAGTTTAATCTGAAAGCAATTATCGTAATTAAATACGTTAAAAATGTAGTCGCAGTGTCATCTTGGCGACAATCAAATGTTAAAAACTTGTCAGATATGTATGTAAAGTCTAGATATTTCTGTCAGATTGAGACTCAAATTAGACTATGGTAAATGAACTCGATACAAATTCTCTAATTAAAAACATTCAAAATCTAGTCGCGGTCTCATCACAGCGTCAATCAAATGTCAAAAACTTGTCTAAAATGTATGGAAACTTGAGGTTTCTTTGACTGAGATCAGACTGTCTACTGTCTTAAAGTTTGAGAGAATTGCGCCACTGATTGTTTTATATTAATTAAATTAAATTTTATTTGAAAATATTCACCGGTTTCTTACTAAACTTCAACTATATTCGATAATCCACCACCCTAACTGCGTAACAATTAATCAGAATTTGAATCATTTAGAAGAATTGCTAACCCATTGCTTCATATGTTCCAAAAATTTGTTTGCTTGACAACGTAAATAACGCAATGAATGTTGTTGGACTGTCAAAATGCAATTCATTCTTACTGGTAATGTTTTACGCAATTACCCCGCTGGAGGGGTCTGTTGGGGCATCGGCCTGCCAGGGTCGCGGAAATGTTCGAAAGACTTACCGTGGCCCTGGCACTGACAACTGAAGGAACACGGGTGGGTTTTAGTCAGTAAAAGTCTGACACGCCCTTTTGATCCACCCAGAGCGAAAGACGTCATTTGATAATTTCCCATCCACAAAAAAAACCAGCTGGTTAATTATCTTTTTTGGCGACCGTACGTTTACGCAGCATCCCATCTGTGGCATTGAGATAAACGTATTTCTTTGTAGACTGTTATTTATTTATGACATACCGATCTCATGTTAAACAATAGCAGCAAACTTCACACGCATAGAAATGATAATACAAGAACATGAATAACAAAATTATTTTGTAAAAGATGTTGGTACCATTATGGAAATTTTAAAAAACCTGCTTCCACTACCAAATTGCAAGTTTAAATTGATCCTTTTTTGTGTAATAGGAATAAAATTGTACCAAAAGTTATTTTTGTATGGTTAGTGCCTCTAACTCATCATTTCAGCCATAAGACGTCCACTGCTGGACTTAGGCCTCCCCCTTGGGGGGCTTTGCCATAATCACCACGCTTGGCAGGCGTGTTGGGTTTGCCTCTAACTAATCGATACTTATGACTGATAATGATTCTAGAAAGGACAGTCAAAACGGGCAGCAATTGCATTAATGATGCTGTTTAAACCACCAGGTTAAACTTTGAAACTGCTAACCCAATCAGATATAAAATAAACTGATCGTCGAATCCGTGGTTCAAATGGTAGAGATCGTTTGCTAACAGTTAGCAGTTATGGCCGGTCGATGTTAACCAGACATTGTTAAAACTTTCGCTACGGCAACTTTGACGAAGTTAGGTAACCAGCGCGTAGAAGCACCTAGCTGAGTCTAATCTATACTAATATTATAAAGCTGAAGAGTTGGTTTGTTTGTTTGATTGAACGCGGTAATCTCAAGAAGGTCCGAATTGAAAAATTCTTTTTGTGTTGGTTAGCCTATTTATCGAGAAAGGCTATAGGTTATATAACATCACGCTATAACTAAGAGGAGCGGAGCAGTAATGAAAAATGTTGCAAAAACGGGGAAAATCGCACGGGTAGACGATTCGACGCGACGGGAAGGGTCGGGGGAACAAGAAATTTAACGCAGACGAAGTCGCGGGCAGAAGCTAGGAAGCTAGTAAATACATAAAGTTACGCCTTCTTCCTATGGAAGTAGGTAGAAACTACAAAACGCGACCTGCTACGATCCTTATATACTCCTTTTGCTTCGTTTACGGTCATACACAAAAGCGAGTATTACGCAATTGACTATGCTGAAAAAAATCGCAAATAAGGCGTTCCGGGGCGTCCTCTCCCGGGTCTAGATTCACTTTGTGTTTAAAAATCATAAATAGTAACAATAACGAAACTAGGAAGCCACTGATAGTCACTACTGCTCATTCTATGTTCTATAAGGGAAGAGTTCATTGCCCTCCAGTGACGCTGTATGACAAATGTTAGTAGATATCAAATTGCATTCAAGATAAAGCATTATTAGACCGTTAGTGAAGATATCGCCCAAAGTTTCACCCAACTCATAACACTATATCAAACCGAAACAAACCAACTAACAATCGATAGACTTGTTGTTCCAACATCGTGACAATTTAACTGAAGTTGAGCATGAACGAACAAACATCCCATCATTAATATATTAGAGAGTTGTAAGGGCGCCACTCATTTGTCATTCAATAAGGGTGAAACCGCAGACCAGTTAAGACGCAGTTCCATTGCTGCATTCAGGCACGAGCATCGATATATTTAAAATAAATAAAAAGCAATTTTTTCAAACTAGTCTGAGACTGAACACTATTTGAAGAGTTGGTTTGTTTGTTTGATTGAACGCGGTAATCTCAAGAACTACTGGTCCGAATTGAAAAATTCTTTTTGTGTTGGTTAGCCTATTTATCGAGAAAGGCTATAGGTTATATAACATCACGAGAAGAAGAAGTGGCGCAACAAATCCCCAGCAGCACAGCTGTCTGCTCAGTTACAAGAACGTGATTGTATACATATTTGGCCATGGGGAGCTCGTCAATAATAACTGTGTGTTTATGATTGATCTATTAATATCTGTTGGCAAATATATGTGATCATTTGTGGAAGGCATACAATAGTGGCAGCACAAATATTTGACATCGAAGGAATATCGAAACTATCTGACGAAGGAATCGACGCAAAAATATATTGTATGATGCTGGGTGGGCTTTAAATGGCTACATGCCTTGCGTTATAAATATCTGCCAATTTAGCTTCATTCAGAAGAATGGGACACCTCATTGTGATGAAAAATATCTGAAATCTCTTTGTTAGCATAAAAACGTCTCAGGAGGGCGTGTCAGAATTTTACTGACTAAAACCCACCCGTGTTCTCTTTTTTCTACTCTTTCGATCAAATCTGCGACCCTGGCATTGGGCCTAGCGGACCCCTGCAATATGTGCTGACATCTCTTTGAAGGTGCGTAAACTCACCGAGCACATCCTTGCCGCAGTGGAACTGTGCCTTTACATCTAGCGGTAAAATAGATGAGGATTTCGAGTTGTGCTGACTATTTATAGTTTAAACTAGCTATGTAAAGTTTAACTCATTAAAGGGAAGTAGTTGAATATCGACACAAAATTTAATTAATAAAACGTAGGTAGAGATTGTTCTACGAAATATTTTAGCAATTTTCTATACTTTCACTTGGAAACTAAGCCCCGTTTATAATTAACTTTTAGATAATAATCTGCCACGCCTTTCCCAACTGTTTTTCGGGCTTCTGACTACCCGTAACGACTGTCAAAGATCTAAGAATGAAAGCTGGGACCAACTGCTTAATGTCTTTTCCAAATTTCGATATATGTATTATGGATGAGTTCTATCCTCAGACCGACCTCGGCAGGCGTTGCTTAACCTTGAAAATCGACCCGCGTGGCTGTTATTTTTGAGCCACAAATTCCTAACAAATAAATAAATTTTCAGACGTTACCTCATAGGTAATAGGTAATAGGTAGAACGGGCTGGTGTCCGCAACTCCACGTCTGAGCGCGTATTTTGCGTACGGGTGGGAAATCGGTTATTCGATCCACCCCAGCTCCTCGAGAAAGGCCAGCAACGTCTTGATGTTGCTGACTATCTCACGTAGGGTACCTGGGTTACCGAAGTACTTGGCCCTGTATGTGGCGATCGCCGGGCAGTTTAGAAGCACGTGCGCTGCTGTCTCGTCGTCCTCAATGCAGGCTCTGCACAGCGGACTGTCTGTAGCTCCTATGACAAATAGATGTTTATTAAACGACCCATGGCCAGTTATTGCTGCTGTAACCATACGCAGCTGTCGTTTGTCTAGCCGGAGGACCTGTTTTGTGAGGCGGGCATCGATGGCAGGTAATGCTTCCTTGGCCTGCCTGCACTCACTTTGGTCGACCCATACCTTAAAGTGTTGATCCCTGGTACGTTTCCTTACCAGAGAGCGTAGGAACCCAAAGGGGAGTGGCGCGATTGGTTCTGGTCCCACCGGTGTCATGCTCGACCCCCTTCTGGCTAGTTCATCGGCGGCATCATTACCTAGCGAACCGCTGTGTCCTTTTATCCACTGAATGGTTATATTATTGAGGCTACCCACCTGGTTGAGGCGCTGGTGGCACTCGTATATTAGCCCAGAGTCAATCGAGTGACTGTCCAGCGCTTGCAGAACAGCCATACTGTCTGAGAGTATGCGGATCGAGTGGTCTTTAACCGCCCTGGCCATGATGGCTGAGGCGGCAAGAGTGATCCCAATGCATTCCGCCTGGAACACTGTGTTGTGGACTCCTAATGGTGTGGCTATATGTATGTTGAAGTCCTGCGAGAAGACTCCAGCACCTGTGCCACTGTCTGTTTTTGATCCGTCCGTGAAGATGCGCAGCTCAGTGGGGCGCAAACCTTCACACCGGCGATCTTCGTAAAGCTGGATTTTGTATTTTTTATCAAATATGAATTGTTTAGGCACCCGGTCAATTATAGCTTTGGTAATGGGGAACTCATTGTTGAGTTCCTTAAGCAGCGCGGTGTGATGTGTGTCTCTCTTCCTCCAGAGGTTAGTTGTGTTCAGACGCGCTGCCACCATCGTGGCTTCCTGCTGTATGAACAGGTGGAGCGGTGGTAGTCCCAGCATGGCTTCCATGGCTGCAGTCGGAGTAGTCCTCATGCAGCCCGTGACCGCCATGCAGGCTATTCTTTGCATGCGTTGAAGTTTGTTGCAGCCTGTAATAAGCTTGGTGCGGGGCCACCAGACCACGGCCCCGTAGGTGATCATGGGTCGGATCACTGCAGTGTATAGCCAAAGTATGATTTTGGGGGATAGGCCCCACCTCTTACCTATCATTTTCCTGCATTCATTCACACACATTCACGACGACACATTCCGAAGTCAAGTATCTCGGGGTCATTCTTGACAGTAAGTTAAACTGGAGTAGTCATTTAGACAGCAAACTAAACAGGGCCTGCATCACATTCTGGCAATGCAGGACGTTACCTCATTAAGAAACAAACACAAAGTAAAGCTTCATTAGCATTATATATAAAATTTTAGACCAATATGTTACCGACGACACGTAGAAATCTTAATTAAATAACCGTTTTAAATTATGCTTGTTACTTGCTGGTTACGTATTTATATTGTAACAAAACACGCTTTGGTACAATATTCAAATGCTTGTAGAACATGTTATAGAATAAGAAATACGGGCTTGTGGGCTAACTAATAAGAGCCGAACGGGTCGATCGATCAGGTTAAGCTACGCTTACCGCGGTTTTTCCGTGAATGGGTGAACATTTTTACATACCAAGACCCCTTCCGTGCCTCGGAAAGGAGCTATTGATCCCACCAACATACATTAAGTGGAATAAATGCGTATTTCTAACTTAAAAACCACTTATTATAACTTGATCAAATTTATATGGAACCACTCTATGTATTTATAAGTTTCACTAAGTTTTAGCATTCAAAGAAAAAAATTTACATATTTAAAAAAATTGCAACCGAATTAACAACCTCCTCATTTTTTTGAAGTCGGTTAATAAATGGTTTTGCTCGCTATGTTGTCCGCGTGAAATTTCTTGTTAACATAATATATATTCTAAAACACTTGGCAACACTGTGAGACATGCCACTGCCATTATAGACTGGCCGGCGAGAGAATGCGTTTATGATACCTGTCAGTTTCAAATAAACGAATACGTGTTTAGCGAATTTGATCTTTATGAGTTACTAGAATTGTTGCACTGACAGGTGTCACGAACGCATTCTCTTAGCGGCCAGACTATAGTGTAATAAATTTTGGGAATTGGATCTAGAATTCAAGAATTACCCCCTACATTGTGTACAAACTCACTTATCTTTATAATAAAAGTATAGATTATTAACGAACAACCCAATTCCATATATCGACACGTAATTGTAACGTAGATTTGTCACGTTCTGATAACTGATAAGGGTAGTTCGTTCGTTATCAATGAGTTCTGACGATGATTTGCAATATGCTGCGGTCGTGTGCTGAATAATTATATGGTACTTACTAGTTATGGGTTCGTTATTGAGATCATTTTGTAGAATTGCATATTGATGAATCTTGTCTGTTGGTACACGATAGAGGTTCACAAAACATACAAGATTAAAAGTAATGGTGTGTACATTAATTTAATTTCTATTTCGATAACAACAAATCAAAAAGTTATCAAATTTCGTACTTGTTTATGTTTCAAATAAATTTCAAATTACATACCTTTTGTTATTTTTTGTAAAGTTTATAAAACATATATACTGCAAAGGTTTTCTGCCAATGGGAACCTTATATCATTCAGGCTGGTAGAAAAATTACTCTGGTTGCATTTGAACACTTAAGTGAATTTAGAATTCGTTTAAAAGTCTGACCCATCAAAAACATAAATGTGAAATGAGAGCCAAGTTCCATATTATGATATATACCTTGGTTGTTGACTTTAACCACAAAGGAAGTGAGATCTAAATGGGTGCCAAGTTCAATGGTCAGTCCTGAAGTTTATTTATAACTACATAAAATATCATTTCTTTTTATAACTTAGGATAATATATTGTAGCCTGAGGTCTCACTTGGCTAGTTCTCATATACGAATTATTATGTTCGAAGGCTAGTTTTTACCAGCAAGCCAAATTTTGGAATAATAAAATAAGAACCGACAAGTACCAGGTTTAGAACTTGCGAAGGCTATAATATAATTTGTATATGAAAACTAGCTAAGTCCGACATTATGCTACAATATATTATCCTAAGTTATAAGAAGAAATTATGTTTTATGTAGTTATAAATAAATTTCAGGACTGACCATTGAACTTGGCACCCATTTAGATCTCACTTCTTTTGTCGTTAAAGTCAACAAACAAGGCATATATCATAATATTGAACTTGGCTCTCATTTCACATTTATTTTTTTGATGGGATATCATTACTTTTTGTACATAAATTATTAGTAGGTACTTATTTATAACAAAATTAATACCAAATGTTTTTTGTTATGAATGTTCTCAATAGAATCAAATAAGTGAAAAAAACTGGCCAGGTGCGAGTCGGTCTCGCGCACCGAGGGTTCCGTACAAACCTGTAGGTATAAGTTTAATTTTATTTTAAATATTTTTATTATTTGATGTAACTAAATATTTACGGTTTTCGCAATTTTTCCTTTATCTGTGCTATAAGACGTTGCTTCGTACCAAATTTCGAAATTCTAGATCGACTGGAAATACCCTTTAGGTTTTGATTCCCTTGCGAGTTTCGATAATTTGCGGAAATTTGCAGCATAAACGGCTATATCTTTTGATTGAGTTAGCTTAGAATTTTGATTTTTTCACAGCTCCAAGGGACAGTAGATTTGAGTAATTAAAATAAATTTCAGCTTGATACCTCCACGCGTTCCTGAGAAAAAGGGTCTTGACAGACGGATGGACGGACGGACGGACGGATGGACGGACGGACAACAAAGTGATCCTATAAGGGTTCCGCTTTTTCCTTTTGAGGTGCGGCACCCTAAAAATTATAATAAAATGATAAAAAATTACCATTTTATGATTTATTCCTTTTTATTCACCTAATTACCTATCTGCATGCCAAATTTGAACTTTCTAGGTCATCTGGAACTGGGTTAGAGTTTTGATCTATAGGTCAGTCAGTGATAAAAATTACGATTTTTGGACGTTAATATCTAAATAACCGTTTGAGACTTGTTTATGAAATTTAAAGCACATATGTATCTCGCATGTTTCAATATATGAGCCAAATTTGACATGTTTATGTGAAATAGTTTTTGAGTTATGAGGGGTCAAAAGTGGCTCCAAATGGTTCGTGTAATATTACACACGGTGCTGCACGCCAGTTCTGTTACTTGAACCTGGCTTGATACGCTACCGCGTGTCTAGATATATGGCGATTGGTTTCAAGAAACAAGAGTAATGTGATAGGTGTGTAAAGGTGACCACGTCCTTTTTAACATTTTCTCTTATTTTTGCATTTCACGCCTGTCCCATATAGGTTACTCTACGTACATATGATCTTGATCACATTTCAGCTGAAAGTCGTCAACTGCTGGGCATAGGCCTCCCCCAAGGTCCGCCATCTCGATTAGTTCTGTTTTTCCCGCATACAGTGAATTCGTGCGGTCTTCACAAAGGTCATCAAGCCTCCTTGTGGGACCCAATGCTGCGTTTTCCGGTACGCGATAGCCACTACAGAACCTTACGGGCTCATAGGCCATATGTTCTGCGAGCAATGTACCCTGCCTATACCTTTGAGCTTTCATTAATATTGCTTTAAAAAGTCCTGAATATTGCCGAAACAACGGGTAAAACGTGACAGCACGTAGAATCACGCGATCATCCCTATACCTACTTGTTTACAGAATCAATCCAAACTTTACCAATTAATGTAAGGGTATCGAACTCTCTAAACTTCTGAAACAGTTATATTGTTTCTTTTACAATTCGGCAGTTAATTATATTGCGAATAATAGTATTTTTTGTAGACAAACTATGTGTATTGTATTGTTCTCAATTATATTACTGATTGACAGATAGGTCAGGGACCTCTTATATAATCTTGATTTCAAATTTAGATTCTGTATTTTAAGTGACTGGTTACTATTGGTAACTAAAGCTAGACAGTCTAGTAGATGATTGGACATATTCGAAATGGCAATAGCGAGAGCTATGCTTGAAGTTTCCGTACGTGATCGAATCAGAAATGAATAGTTCCGCAAGAGAACCAAGGTAACCGACATAACCCGAAGAATTGCCAAAGTTAGAAGGCCTCCCACAAGATGGACCGATGACCTTGTGAAGGCCGCAGGAATCCGAAAGATGCGGGAAGCAAATAACCGGTCAAAATGGCGGAGCGTGGGAGAGGTACATATATGTCCAGCAGTAGACGTCTTTTGGTTGAAATGATGATGATGATGATGACATATCTGAACTATGAAATGATAATAATGGCACATTCCTACTGAATATCAAGAATAAATAATCTCAGGAATTGTCTCGTCTTATATTGTCCGGCCGGACTAATTTGTCTATCAGCATAATATTATGTACACATAATGTACACCCTATTCTGTCAAATCACGGTTATCGCGATCAATCTGCCTAGCCTTTTCCCAACTATGTTGGGCTCGGCTTCCAGTCTAACAGGTGCAGGTGAATACCAGTATTTTACATGGTGCAACTGTCTATCTGACCTCCACAAACTAGATAGTTGGTAACACGATACCTACTTCTTGGTAAGACAAGGTTTCAGACTTTGGGGCTGCTGACGAATATCAGTCGGGACCAACAGCTTAACGTGCTTTCTGAGGCACGGTTATCTCATATGTGGCAATATTGCTAATTTAATTTCAATTTATCTACATTTTTCTTTCTACAGACAAAAACAAAAACCGATTTCCCGCCACGAGAGCAGTGACGAGATTCTCGCAAACGTGAAGACCGGTAACTACTGGAGGACAACAAAACCCGACATCATCTCCTCCACATCAATCCAGGATGTCTCTAGAGACAACCTAGACAACCTGCCCAAGGTCAGGAGACGGTCGCGGAGACATCGACCAGCTACTTCTTACGGGTTTCCAGAAATTTCCATTTCTGACCATGCGGACACAAAGACTATGAGAAGAAAGTACCATACGTTGAAGAGTCTGGTGTACACGGAGCTGGTGGAAAGTATCAGGGAGATGAGGGAAAGACCGCGGTCTGCTGGGTCTACTGTCAAGAATAAGGAGGCGCTGAGTAGACCAAGTATACTGGAGACGTTGGATTTTATTAATAGCGTGAAGAATGCTTTATGTGGTAAGACTGTTAAACTAGAAATAAATAGTTTATTGAAGTATTGTAATGCATGCATGCAAAGAGTACTTGTGTCAATTCCTATAAACACATGCTGATATTAGCTGAATTTCAGTGAATCCAAGTGACTCTAGGGTGAATGTTAGTGACACTTGGGTGACTCTCAGTGACACTTTGGTGAATGCCAGTGACACTTTGATGAATCCGAATCAAAATTTATTTTAAATCACTTTGAGTACAGTTTTACTTATATACTATATCGTTGCGGACGTATATAAATATTACAATGGATAGCGAATGTGATACATTGGTGAATCTTATTGACACTTGGGTGATACTCAGTGACACCGGCGAGACCCTCAGTGATGCTATCAGGTTAAAATGATGGGCTAGTTTATGATGACGGCTTTAAGAAGTTTTCATTATGTAAAATTTCTACATTTTTATCTGTAATTCATATGTTTATAATAAGTCTTATCAAAATTTCTTTCGTGCAGTGGAGGAATCCGGTGCCTCAGACGCTGAAGACTCAGCCTGGTCGTTGGAAGACGAGTGGCTGGTGGGTCAGTGTGCGCCGCTCAACCTGATAGCAAGTCGCTGTGGACATCATACTCTGCATCTTGCACTCGGAGAGTTGGTGCTGGCGTTGCTACATCGTGGCAGGTTCACTGTGAGTATAAAGAATGAGTGTCATTTGGGTAGTGTTTTGATTTGTAATTTTGTAGATTTTATTTGTACCTTATTGCGAATTCAGACGTTTACTTTCGGGGTAGCGGGGCATCGACGTGAAAAACAGTAACCATGAATTCACTTTATGATGATTTATAGTGGCTGCCCCTAGGATAGAAATCGTCTGTTAAAAACGACTTATTCATAGAATACTGTACCATAGCGAGTAAGCACCATACCAAGGCGGTAAAAATGTACTGAATAGCATTTTTCTTTTTTTTAATAATCGACAAGAAATAATGCAGTCGATGTAGGGACATAGGGACAGGACCACACTGTATTATAAAATATCTTGACTTTCATCGTTTCAAACATGTCTAATTTAAGTTACAGCCAACCCTGCGGTTGATTGTAATTTAGGACTCCCCACCTCAGACACCCTGTAATGTTGAAATAAATAAAGATAAAATAATTTGGTTTATGATTTGAGAAACAAATACACATCTTATGTTTAGTTTCTATGACAACGATGAAAAAAACGGATTCGAATTGTGTTTTTAAATATGATCATGGAAAAGTGTGATTTCCACACGTCGACTCCCTCTGTCAACCCAGCTACCACTAACGCGAACGGTATGTCGAAGTCTCATTGACCAGGGATAAATGCTGGTCAGACAGACATTGAAGGAAAACTTTTTTTCGTGTGTTGTATATTATAGATTACATTTTCTAGATTCTACAAGAGCTATGTTCATTCCTGGGAGACGCCAGTGAGGGTGCATTGTTCGCTCTGCACAGACTCGCGAGGGCTGCCCGCTCCAGGAGTAGCGAGAGAGCCTCAAGGTAATATTATGTTACATATTTAATAACAGTGAACCGAAGTCATAATTTTTAGACGAGTTTAACATCACAAAAGACGAGTTTTGAAAGTTATATAGTTGCGTATACCTAATATCTTGATATTGCATTGTATTAATAGCGACTAGCTTCTGCCTGCGACTTCGTTGTTGTAAAAATTATTGTTGTAACATAAAATATACACTATGATACTCGACAATACTGTACCTTCTCATTAGTAACATAATACCTCTATATAATATTGGTATAGATTGAAGAAATCTTTGTGAAAATTTCATTAGAGAAAATCACTTCGATATCCTATTCTTGCGCCAAGAATAGACCAAAAATCATTTTAGATTACATAGACTCCGCAAAGTGTCGCTGTTAAGAAACTTTGCCGAAGTTCCGCGGCGTGGGCGGGAAACTTGGACAAAATGTAACTTCTAAAAAGTAATCGAACTATACCCAAACTCATTACAAATAATCTCGACGGACGCACAACGTGTTGACTTTTTCAGTCAGTAGGTATAAAATAAAAATCTGCGCATATTCTGTAAAAAATTCAACGTAAAAGATTCGTGAAGTGGGTTTGAAATGAGTTGTCAATAGTATCAATCCCCAGCAGGTGGAATGACAGCTCAATTCAAGCTCACTTCATCCATTTTTTTCTACCTTCGGTTTTCATGGTGAGAGTTTTATAGAATACAGTCAAGCAATCGAACAGGATATCCAGAGGAAGTTTTGCCGCAATATAATATTTATTTGTACATTGCTTTCTACTCACATGATGGTAATTTATTTCTTAGAAAATTTAGGAACTAGGATTGTCTTTTTTAACCTTTTATGTTTACAATGAGCTGATGGTCAGCCTCATATTGAATTGAGTTTTTTGACTGCCTCGTTGGTCTCGTGGTCGCAAGTGCTATTTCTGAGCATTCGGTCCTGTGTTCAATACCCGGGTCGGGTAAGGTGATATTTGGATTCTCCATCAGGAATTTCTCGTTGGTACTCCTGAGTCTTTCGATTTGAGCCTGGTTGGTTGGCAGTAGGCTCGCCCTCTGTTACATAGTACTTAAACATAACTGGTGAAAAATGAGAGTACTATAGATACACCTCTTCTTAACCCTTTATAATAAAATATTTATACAGGCATGATGTTATATTCTGTATTATCACTTTCCAGTTCTTGGCGCCTACCTGAAGCAGACGGTGCGATGACGGAGTCTCCTCAGAAGTACAGACCTCGCCATCCAGACTATGTGTCGGGTGACGAGGGGCCTCCACCGCCTCCACCACTGCCCAGGACCTCTAGTATTGGGAGACAGGTATGCCATCATTCTTCTGCTCTTATACCAATTTATTTGGTGATGGTCCAACAAAACTTCTTCTTCCAAACTTTTCTTATAGTCGTCATATCGGTAGTCACCCCTTTTCTAGCCATGTCATCTTTCACAAAGTTCATCCATTGTTTTTTGACGAATGTACGCAAAACTTTCCTCATGACATTTTCTTGATTCCGTCTCCTTACATGCCAATAACATGACAACTGATTTCCACTCAACTTTACAGTCACCGGTGCTTTTGTGGGTTGGCATGGTTTTTGCACTAATAAAGGATGTGACATGATAGTTAACCAGTTTCGAACTGGAACTACCTCGTTGGTCTAGTGGCGCTACTGATGAGCATGAAGTCGAATCCTAGGTCAGGCAAAGTATTATCATGGTTTTCCATCTGAAATTTCTTAGTGACAGCCCACTATGAATTTATACCCGGTCAGTGGCTAACAGCTTGCCCCCTATTATATGAGACTTGAATCATAACTGGCAAAATGTGGATGTACAGTCAACAGCAAAAGTAGATGATCAAAATCAGAAATTCAATACTAATGAACGGAGTTCGCATCAGAACTGTGTGGCGTCGAAGTGATTCAAAAGTATGTGATTGTAAATTATACCAAACATTTACTACTAGTACAGCTGCCATATATTCGCGAACTCCGATCTAATAGTATTGAATTTCTGATTTTGATCATCTACTTTTGCTGTTGACTGTACTACTCATAGGTACATCTCTCTCAACCCAACCATTAGGTGAATAAAAGCGTTATGTTACGAATTTTAGTACGGAAACTAATTCCATTAATCTATAACTCTTATTTCTCTTCCAGGTATCCAACCGTTACTCTGACTACCTCCCTCCAAGTCGTCTCCAACTAGAACCTACAATCACCCAAATAAACCCCTCATCTTCCCCCCCTTACACAGGCATCATAAACCCAATATACGACATCAAAATACCTAAAGACAAGTTCTCAGTCAAAAGATCCAAATCCTTAGGCCGTAGCTTCAGCTCGAGAAACTTGGGTCTGGAAATAAACAGGTACAATATAACGTTAGGTCACAAAAGTGGCAAGAAGACCAATGATGTGGTGACGGCTATTACTGGAATGACGGGAGAGACTGGGCTGGAGACCAAAGGACATTTCTTCCAGAGGTATAGTACTGCAGAGGTGGTCGGGGACTCGTATCGACTTAGTAGAGTCACTATTGATTGATTGTTAAAATGTTGAAGATGACCAAAATATGGAATGAATTACGGGTATATAAAGGAGATATGACGTACGATGATAAATAAAGATGTCGTTTCTTTGATAGTTCTTGAAATGATTAGAGTGAAAGTAATTGAAGAGAAGGAAGAATCGTGTTATAAATCAATTTGAAGAAATGGATGAAGACCGGATAGAGAAGATTTATGGAACCGATTGATGAGAGTATTTACCTGGGTAACCGCACGGAGATGCGCTTAACTGGAAGTTAGTCTTCTAAAAATTCGAGCGATATTCTGAAAGAAAGATCAGGATAGCTATTAATAACCATTCGATACGCTTCCCTTCCCAATCGGACATCAATCAATATTATCGTAAGAGTCCCATAAACGCTGTTCGCAAACCTAAGATCCGATAAAAATTAAATAGACGACCGCTATTCTTCCGACAGCTGTTTGCTGTTCGGAGCAAGGCATATCAGGTTATCGAAATGTGTCATTTTCTGTACCACAGCCTGTCGAATGCTTGTGAATAGCTATGCCAATATAGCATTGAGGGAATTGATTATTATTATGAATTAAATTAGTAAGTACTTACCTTAAAAACAGTGTTTGTGTAATATTTTGTTAAAGTATTGTGCTTGAAGTCAATTCCGCAAACTGGAATGTAATCATTCAGACAAAGTTCCAGAAAAAACATGTAACAGTGAGCAATTTAATTGCCATGCGAGCAATAAAGAAACTTTGTATAAAAAGGTTTTGTTGATGTTTTAATTTCCACAGACCAAAGTTCTTTACAATAATGTTATTAGGTATGTGCTTTTATTTATTCTACTTAATATACATATAAATTATGAATAAAATTGATTGTATTATTTTATTTCTTATAACACCAGCCTACTATATTGGTCCACTGCGGGGACTACTATTCTGTGTGCTCCGGACGTAAGTGGGTGTTATAGAGGGCGACTAAGGGAGTTACTAGAGAATGGGCAGTAGCGTTCGACATATCGACATACAGCGATCGCCAATCCGCCTGCCAAGCGTGGCGATTATGTCAAACTCCCCCAACAATTGGGGAAAGCCTATGGTCCAGCAGTGGACGTCTTTCGGCTGAAATGATGATGATGACTGCGGAGCAAAGGCGTCTTCTATACACAGAAGGCACGTGAATTGATCACCACGCTTGTTAAGACGTGTTGCTGATTTTAGAATTTAACTACTAGAACGTCGTCCGCGACTTCGTTTCCCTGAAATTTATACACCGTTTATCCAATGACTACTACACATCCATAAGAAAACAACAAAATTGAATAACTAAAAAATACAAATATTATTCACTAGCTTTTGCCAGCGGCTTCGCCCGCGTGGAGGTCGGAAAATGTCTCGCGGGAACATACTACAGGGATAAAAAGTATCCTATGTGTTATTCCAGGTTATAAACTATCTGTGTGCTAAATTTAATCTAAATCGGGTTAGTAGTTTTCGCGTGAAAGAGGAACAAACATCCATCCATACATACAAAATTTCGCGTTTATAATATTAAGTAGGATTCTGATGACGCATGACGTGGTCTGAAATTGATATTTTTTCTCATAAAAAATGGAGCTGGAATAATCTAGTCGACTCGTGCGCTGGGTAGGAATGTTCTCTACCATCTGATACGTAAACATTATTAACAGGATGTTTTAAAGTTCTAAAGCATTATTTATTTTTCTTAGACCTATTATCTTATTTAATTGTTACAATTTTTTGTAAGACGACTAAAATGTCAGGAGTAGTTCATGTTACTCCGGAATAATGTAGCTTTCCAAAAGTGAAAGAATTTTTAGAATCGGTTAAGTAGTTTTTCAGTTCATCCATTACCAACTATCAAATATTTTCTCTTTATAATATTAGTGTACAAGTCCAGGATTCCTCACGATGTTTTTCTCCACCGCACCGATCTCAGTAAAGTCCAAGAGAACTACAGAAAGTACGTATTCATTGAAAAATCACAATGTATTTCTTACTTTATCAGTATTGGGAAAATAATATTCAGTTCCTGCCTGAGAATTTCCAGTTGGTGTCGGTGGCGACCTAAATTGAATCTAGGTGACGCTGCAGTTGGAATTACCGATGAGTTCAATATTGTAGGTCAGAAAATAATATTTACAACGAGCCGTTCTTTACATTATGAGTGTGTGCCACCTGCGGTTGATGAATTGTGTTTGTTGGAAGCACAGGTTACCGTTGCTCATGAAAACATTTACACGAATTTTGAAATAATATGCGTTTAAGCTGGAAGTTCCAGAGTAGCTCGCGACCAGCCAGGGTGGCTGTTTTCTTTGAAAGAGTTACCGTGGCCCTGGCACAGGCAACTGAAGGAACACGGGTGAGCTGAATTGTGACATGCCCTTCCACTCGACCCAGAGCGGGAGACGTCATTTGATGATTTCCCACCCACAAAAAAAGGCACAGCTAGGAAAGTATAAATGTCCTTTTTGTAGTAATTCATACTTGATAGGAAAACAATGCTGAAGGTACATTGAAGTTGTCAGATATAAGATACTGTTAAGCTTGAAGGCTTGAACAATTGGCTCATTGCGTTATTGGTTGGCAAGTTATGTTACAAGTTACAATGAAGATGTAATTGCTAAAAGAGCCAATTTTTATCCCCAAGCCACTTCACTAGTATTAACTCTCATCAGTATGGAATAGTGTCAAGTACTTGGTCAGCTGTATCCGGAATTCACTTAGGCGACCCGTCACCATTATAGTATTAGTATTATAATGGTGACGGGCTTAAATCATAGTTGAGAATGGCAGGATGATGCTAACATCATCCTGCCATTCTCAACTATGTTGGGGTCAGCTTCCAATCTCACCGGATGCAGCTGAATACCAGTATTTTACATGGAGTGAACTCCTCAACCCCTGGATTTAGGAGGTCCAGTCAGAAAACTGGTTGTCAGACTGTAGGGCTTCTGACTACCCGTAACAACTGTCAAAGAATTAGAAATGACACCCGGGATCAAAGGTTTAACGTGCTTTCCGAGGCACAGAGGGATGTCAGTATGTGATGGATGGCCACCACCCACAGAAGGACCATAGCAAGCGCTGTTTATAGATAAAGATCTACCCGTTTGGCTTTTATTTCTGATTCACAAGCCTCTGATTGTTATATTTACAGATACATATACCATCTCGAACTAACATTCAATTCAATTCAATAACAAATGATACTCTGTCTTTTGTGCATAGTAAGGTCGCCAAACAAGAGAGTTAGTTATGGTGAAGTGGTAATTTAGAAAACTTTGGTACTCATTAATATGGAATTATGTCAAGTGAGGGTGGTCGGCAATATCCGGAACCCACTTACTAATAATCGGCGACTCATATGACTCACACTTAAGATCTCGGACTATAGCGAACCATATTATACAAATTATATACGAAAAATCTAGAACTCTCGGCTTTCCGTTGTTGACCTTCACCATATAGGTGGTCCGATCACACTAACAACACAACAACAAAAACATGATTGAACCATTTTCATCAATTGAATAACGAGGTGCTCACACGAACTGTTCAGTGTCGCT
Source organism: Aporophyla nigra (assembly GCA_947507805.1). Lineage (NCBI taxonomy): Eukaryota > Metazoa > Arthropoda > Insecta > Lepidoptera > Noctuidae > Aporophyla > Aporophyla nigra. Next base: position 2,097,166 of record OX382305.1, on the reverse strand, counting down.
GCCAACCTACCAGCTATGTTTAAATGGAATTGCCTATTTGCGCTTTATTGAACTCGCAGTAAGGAATATGCAGAGGTATTATGCTATCCTTACTAATATTGTGAATGGTCATATTTGTTACATGAAAATGCAATTCATAATTAATCTACAAGTTAAAGTCAAGAACAAGTATTTGCTATTGTATGTCCTAGTATTGCACAAAATGAGCACGCACATGTTGAATTGTATAATTAGATATCGAATGGTTGTAACTATGAAAGAAAACTATATAACAATCTCTATTACTGCTTACGTTTTTCTTTTTGCGGGAAGATTAGCTAGAGTGCGAGGTTTATGGCCTAACCTGTAATCCGTCCCACCACCGACAAGAAGGCCACTAGCTATCAACGATTTTCTCGTTCAAAAAACGAACTGAAGGTAGATGGTTCACACCGTCATCGGCGAGTACTCGTTTGTTGCACCGACAAGACCTGTTAAAGAAAGTATTCGATCCGCGACACTCGCTTGGCGGACCAAACACTCGCAGAGACACTCACGCTTGATACTCGATGCTCGTTTTTAGTTGCTAGCTCTTCTCGTTTCTATTTAATCGCCTTCGGTGGGATAAGTACCTAAATGCTAAACATCGCCAAGAGACGTCGAGTAGGACTCATTAATGTTTTCGTTACTTAATGAGACTTTGTCAATGACTAACCACCAATGCAATGGTAAACTAAAACTACTACTAATGTTTAGTTACTACATAAAGCATTTTAATTTAAATACGCATATAAACCAGGCAAACCCACAGTTAAACCCACACTGGGGTCACATGACCGTGTATTCGAACTGGGTATCGAGTGGCATCGAAGATAGGGTGAAATCAGTGAAAAAGTAGTTTTCATTTCATGATAGTCGCTTTGAAAATATTAAGCGCGCCAAATAATGTAATTCGTTTGCGAAATCGAATGGCATCAAAAATACAGTGAAATTAGCAAAAATTTCATTTTCATTTTCAAAACTTGATAGACTACTTAAGATATAAATGCTATGCGATATAGCTTAAGCGGGCGATGCGATGCAACGCAGAGACTCTGAGGAACAACGAAATTTAACGCGGACGAAGTCGCGGGCAGAAACTAGTTATTAATTAAATTTATATTATTATTGATTTAAATTTAATTAGTAATAGTGTACTTGTGAGGCACTCAAATAATTGCCCACATGATTAACAATCTCGTTCAGTTACTAAGTTCTTCACAGTTGATTTACAGATAACGTCTGAGCTTTGAATAAATCTAGAAAGTTAAAATAGGTAGGTACAATAAATCATTCTCCATTTATTCTAACAAGCTAACATCCCGCCTATAATTTCCAGTTCACCCCTGGCTGCTCAACAATTAAACTTTATCTCGCTATAATGAAGGTAATCAGCTGCAATCCGGTGCATAATGAGTGGCCGCGCTCTGACCCAGTTCAAATGCACGGTCACGTGACCCCACAGCGGACAGAATAACCTTCATTGTGGGTTCGCATGCTTTAAATTACTGTTTAAATGCAAATAAATGATATAAGTTGTCATGGGGATTGCCGACAGAAGGTAAAAATTATGAAAAAGCAGAGTTATTTTTAAAAATTTCGTAATAAATTGAAAAGAATTGATTCATAATTCGAATTTCTTAATAAGTAAATTAAAATTAAGTATACATATAGACTTTCTCTGTTGGTCAAACTTCACGCGTCTTACTCATAGCTAGATAGATAGATACACTAAGTTTAGCATTAACATGTCGACGACAAGAAACCATAAGATTATTTCCAACCAAAAATCTCTGGACGCACCTTAGCGTTATTAAGAACGAATATTTTATTTAAAAAAAACTATTTTTTTCTGTCTCATTCCAACCTATGAGGTTGTCGGCTGCTTAACCAGACTTGCCTGCGGGTACTTAATAAATTAAGGCCGCCAGCGATAGCGTATAAACTTAAAGCTAGAGCGACTACTCGCAGGGTCCGGACCCTGCGAGTAGTCGCTCTAGCTTTACCCCCTGTGGGGTACCTCCGTTTAGGAAATCAAGGGACGGACTGGATTGGAATGAAACATAAAAACAACAACAAATACAAAAACAGCAGCCCACACAGCAGTGGTAACACAAAGCGAATTCCTATCGGATCTAACGGAATGAAAAAACTTTTTAGCAAAAAATTTAACTGTCGAAAAAAACAGAAAAGCAAAAAATAATAAACCTTAAAATTATGAGTCGGCGCTTTGAGTGATCTTTGTTCATTGATTTTTCAGCGTCGACTCAAAATTTTAAGGTTTATTATTTTTTGCTTTTCTGTTTTTTTCGGCGGTTTAATTTTTTGTTAAAAAGTTTTTGTTTTGTAATTTTTGTGGCTTTAATGTACTAATAATACTTGGCAAGGTATACCCTATCCAATGAAAAAAGAATTATCAAAATCGGACTACTCTGTACAAAGTTATGCGTGGTTATACATTACAATCAATGAGTGAACAATCAATCATCCCCTGTTTTCCGACCCTTAGGGTTCGATTTTGTTTTCCAAATTTATATGGGACTACTCTCGAAGTATACCCTTTCCAATAAAAAAAGAATTATCACAGTCGGACTACTATGTAAAAAGTTATGCGTGGTCATACATAAAAAAAACAAAAAAATAATAATAATATACGCGTCCAATTGATAACCTCTTCCGTTTTTTTTCGTCGGTTAATAAAACTAGTTATCAAATATTTAGGCTTCAGACTACCCGTGACGTACGATGAACTTAGATTTACAAATGACAGTGGGCACCAACAGTTAAACATACTTTGTGAGGCACAGAGAGGTCTCGATATCTAATGGATGGCCACCCATCCACGAACGAACGTCGACAAGTATAGCGTAGCCTTCGATCAAACCGTGCAGTTGTTATTGCTTAGCCACAAGGGATATCGAAAATTGAGTACGACCATAAATATCATAGTAAGCATTTTAACATTTTACAGGTATCACACACTACAATTCATAATATTAGTGAGGACAGCATATAATATGTAAACACTGGCTTCTGCCCACGTAAAATTTCTCGCTCCACCGACCCATCCCGTCACATCGAATCGCCTGCCCGTGCGAGGTTTCCGAATTCGTAACTTTTTTTCTTTTTGGTCGGCTCCTAGGAGTCCGAGCGAGATGTTATACAGTCTAAAGCCTTCCTCGATAAATGGGCTACCAAACATAAAAAAACAATAGTTCCTGAGTTTAGCGCATTCAAACAAACTATTCAGCTTTATAATATTAGTATAGATAGATAAATTGCGATTTCAATGCGACACAAATGGGCAGTTCCACTTAAACATATGTATAGCTGGCAGGTTGGCAGCAACACTAAACAGTTCGTGTGAGCACCTCGTTATTCAATTGATGACAATGGCTCAATCGTGTTTTTGTTGTTGTGTTCTGTTAGTGTGATCAGACCACCTATATGGTGAAGGTTAACATCGGAACAGCTATAGTTCTAGATTTTACGAAAGACGTCCACGATCGGACATAAGCCTACCACAATTTTGGGGGCGTTTGCCATAATCTCCACGCTTAGCAGGCGGTTTGGCGATCGCAGTATGGTGGTAAAATGCATAGAGAACGCTGCTGCCCATTCTCTAGTAAATCCATTAGTCATCTCTTACGACACCCAACGGAAGAAATGGGAAAACAAACACACGTTCCCATAATTATAATGTACCTAGCAGATTACCCATCTTTTCAACCTACACTTACCCTCCTAAGAATCCTTGACTTATGCCCCACATTACCTCTAATTAGTCTATTATTCCCCAAATGTCTAGCACTTAGAACCTAAATACATTAGTGTGAACATTATCATTACTGAAATGAGATGATTATCCCCCTTACCTCCCAAGAGACCGCAAGTGATTGGGGGCGTTAAAAATCGTCTAGCTTGCGATCATATTTGTCTAGTTTTTGTGGTAATGATAATGAGGGGGTGCCAATTATAAATGGGGCTATTTCTCAGGTTTTTTACCCTCTTACATAATTGATACACAAGATAAACCGGAATTCTCTTCATCAGTAAACTAGTTTCTTCCAGAGACTTCACTCGCATGGTAATCAACTATACTATAAAATATACTGAATGGCATACGACTTTGTCCAAGCAACTAATCTAAGTATTCGTTTAAAATGGAGGGTCTTCAGCACATGTATACTGTCTTGCATTACATAAGTTGGCAAAACTTGGTCTTTTACAAAACAACACAGAAACATGCTGGCGCACTGCCAAAGAGCAATGGAAAAGAAAATGTAAGTAAGTATTAAAAAGAAGACAGAATACGAAATAACGTGATTCAAGAAAAGAAAAATGTAGTTACCCAAATATACTAACAAAAATTTATATGGACATGTATTCAAGATAATTTGAGGAAGTGCTTATTTTTAAATCGGTTCGTAATAGCGTACCTTTCTGTTACTGAAAGTATTTTCGAAATCGTAATTGGTGAGGGCGTGTAAATAGTCTGCACCTTTTCCTAGGTGGTTTTTAGGAACTCACCTAAATTTGAATTTAGAATATAAGTAATGGCGGGCCTCTCATTTCCACATTGATGAATCCTCGTGAAACCAATATGAAAGAATTAAAAGCAGCAAAACTTGCCCACGTACCTTGACAATCCAGAGATCCAGTCAGACCCAGGCAGATGACTCGTTCATGGGCGCGTGATCGCGTGTGAGTATGTGCTGCCGGCCGGCTAGCTAAATCTTGTTAAATCCACCGGTACAATGGTTCAAACTCCAAAAATCAACACTGCACTATAAGTTCTCAATGAAGCACAGATGCAGGTCCATTTATTTTACGAATATCTTCAAGGTTTCATCAAAACGGAATTTTTGAAAAGCGGAGCGGCACGCACACACAATCGGAGCGCCGGAGGCGAATAGAGCACTCCTTTTTTCCTCCCGCTAGTGCCATCGATAGATGCCACGATTGCGAGAATACTCAAGAAAGTTTCGATACATAGGCGCTGCAGCAGCAGATATTGGTGCGGGGATTCATAATATGAGAAACTAAAATATTTAATTCGAAATAATAAACTATTATGTTCTATGGGAGAATCCAAAAATATTGTTATTTAATTTTTTTATATTGGTAAAAGCATTGACGCTTCACCAGTAATTGTACTTCCAGAGATTACCTTCTACATCCAAACGCAGTAAATTAGTCTGTTTTGTTCAAAGAATTTGTTTATTTCTATTTGCCAAATATAAATAAAAAAATTGCAGATAATTTAGTATGTTTGTTACGTGAGGCCATTCACGGAAGTCGCTAGCATAAGCGATGACCCAAAACAACATCTTTACACGAACTGCACCTCTTGCGGAAGTTGTCTTGAACGTGCAGATCAACGTGTGACCGTGAACGCGTTACCAACGTCGTCCTAAGTCCAACCTGAGACAAACGTTATAATCTCCTGTATGATAGAATTTTAAGACATTACTGTTTCACACTTCGAGCAGTAATCACCTTAGTGTAAATTAGCTTATAGTTTTGGTTTAAATTAAATTTATTAACTACAGTTTCGTTTCTTTTACAATCCCCGACTGTAGTCTACGTAATTGGCGCAGTCGGTAGGATACTCGCGGGCCGGTTCGCGAATATTAGGGACATCTTAAATAGACATCCGCGCTCGCGTGCCGCCCGGGTGGCTATCAAGCTCCGCAGTCGAGTATCCTGAATCTACAGTGGCTGCAGTCCAGGGGTGAATCCAGACATCGATTCAGTAAAAGAAATCATGTTGTAAGTACTCTGAATCTTTCTTTGTCCTTACTTTCCTAATATTACCTATACCTATATCCTATTCTATATAATAATATATTTCATGATATTTCTCTTCATATAAATACGTACTAATTCATTTATAATAATTAATGTTCACATATTAGATTAGTAGGTAATATCATACGTACTTTTTATGTAAAAGCATAGGTTCACTGACCTTCCACAAGAATTATTTTCCGAGCGTATTACATAATCTTAACGTTTCAAGGTTCATGACTCATACTATTATTGCAATTGGATAGTGCAATTCCATTTTTTTTGCACTGCTATAATTTATTTTATGCAGATAGTGCAATTCTATTTTTAGAACCGATATAACTTCGGTGTGAGTTTAATTAATGTTTTTTCTATTCTTTTAGTTAGATATTGAAATTTTTGTGCGTGCATATATAGGAGGTTTTCAAAATTTTTCACCCACGGGGATTACGTGATTCTAGCCTAGGTAGTAATAGTAGTAGTAGGGCGTCTAGTAGGCTCAGTACATTTGACGACCAGAGATTTTTAGATACAGATATGGCTCAAGATAATGATATGGATGCTATGTACAAAGCTCTCCGGTTCGTACCCGATTTCGACGGAAATCCCCACGTATTGACGCGTTTCATCAAGGTATGTGATCAGTTAGTTTTGACGTATTTTAATACCGAGGCAGGTCACGAGTTATCTAATGTGTCCCTCATAAATGGAATTCTAAATAAAGTCACAGGTTCCGCGGCTAGGCTTATAAATTCAAACGGTATTCCTGATAACTGGCAGGGTATCCGGAATGCCCTTATAAATAACTTTGCTGACCATCGAGACGAGACAGCCTTATATAATGACCTGTCCTTGCAGACACAGGGGTCCTCTACCCCGCAAGAGTTTTACGAACGCTGCCAAAATCTTTTTAGTACAATAATGACTTACGTTAGTTTACACGAAACAGTGGCCACTACGATTGAGGCTAAACGCAACCTTTACAAAAAACTTACCCTTCAGTGTTATTTGAGAGGCTTGAAAGATCCGTTGGGCTGTAGAATACGCTGTATGAGACCGACATCTATGGAAATGGCTTTAGAACTTGTTCAGGAGGAACTGAATACCCTCTACCTCCAGCAGCGCAATGAAGGTTCCAATAAAAAGGATCAACCAATGTCTCAAAATCATAACTTACCTCTGCACAATTTTGCTCCGAAACCAATGGCAATGAATACGGCCCTAAAACTCCCCATAAGTATGACTCCTTATGATATTAGGTGACAATGTAGACTCTATCTCCCAAAAATTAAGTACCTTACAGAATATTTTAGCTTTTATTAAAACATCCACTATGCACCACGCCGTTCTAAATTTGCCTACCTTACGCACTATGATCAGCAGCCTTAAGTCACTTTATGGGAGTGATAAAATCGTAGATTTAAACTATAGGGAATACTTTGATGTAATTAAGCTAGGTTCCTATTACACAGGGAATGAAATAGTCATAGTATATAAATTCCCCATTGTCCTACCTACTATATATGATATGTATAAACTTTCTATAGTCCCAAATAAAAACCATGAGATCCTATCACCACCCTATCCGTTCCTAGCAACCTTCGAGAAAGACTTCAGGTACATAGAGGCTGAATGCCCGAAGACCACCAAGTGGTATTTATGTGAAGAGACATCGAGCCCGCAACGCCGAACACCAGATGATTGTATCCAGCAACTTATTACCACGCAGCAGATGAACAACCACTGCAACCCGATAAAAATATCACTGGACAGAGCAGCCTATGAAAAACTGGACGAGAGACATTACACGGTCAGCTTTCCCTTCGCAACGAAAATTCACCTACATTGCACTCAGGACTCCTACGAGACTTTACAGGGCAGCTTCCTCGCTGTCATCCCGCATCAATGCTATATAGAAACACCGCAATTCACTATAATCAACCAGAACGATCGTGTACAAGGACAAGCGCTCAAATTGCTCGACTTAGTAAATGACACCGCAATTACTCCAACATCAGCACCAGAACTAAAATTGCAATCAATTCATCTTAATAACCTACATGCAGTCAACGCGAAGTTATCTCTGCAACAGCCTGTGCACACGGATAACGAGATCAACTACAGTCTCTATCATACCACTATACCTATGTACGTGGTAATATTAAGTGCATGCGTACTGGGTAGCGGTCTGTACTATTACATACGGCGCACGAAAAGTTCCTCAAAAACTCAAAAGGAGGAACCGCGTGAACAAGAAGCTATCTATGCCCTTCCAGACTCCAACCAAGCTGATCCCAAACAACCGCCAGCTCAATTTACGACTTCCGTCTTCAATTAATCGCTGTTCTTCGGGGGGAGGTGTTACGTGAGGCCATTCACGGAAGTCGCTAGCATAAGCGATGACCCAAAACAACATCTTTACACGAACTGCACCTCTTGCGGAAGTTGTCTTGAACGTGCAGATCAACGTGTGACCGTGAACGCGTTACCAACGTCGTCCTAAGTCCAACCTGAGACAAAGGTTATAATCTCCTGTATGATAGAATTTTAAGACATTACTGTTTCACACTTCGAGCAGTAATCACCTTAGTGTAAATTAGCTTATAGTTTTGGTTTAAATTAAATTTATTAACTACAGTTTCGTTTCTTTTACAATCCCCGACTGTAGTCTACGTAATTTGTTTAGTATAAAGAATTTGTTTATTTATATTTGCCACATATAAATTTAAAAAAAAATCTTTCGGCTCGAGATTTATCATGAAGATGAATATTTTTTAGGTGTGTACGCCGTGAACTTCATTTTCGAGTCAACAAATGATATTATGTCATTAGTGCATAGTAAGGTAGTCAAACAAGAGGGTTAGTTATAGTGAAGAGGTCACTTAGAAAACTTAACTATTAATAACTTAGCTCATAAGTATGGAATTATGTCAAGTGGTGGTGGTCGGCAATATCCGGAATCCACTTACTAATAATCGGCGACCCATATTACACACACTTAAGATCTAGAACTATATGTATGGCGAACCACTACTATACTAATATTATACTTACAAATAGACGTAAAATCTAGATCAATCAACTCAGCCTATCGCAGTCCACTGCTGGACATAGGCCTCTCCCATGTTGCGCCACAACACCCTGTCCTCCGCCTTCCGCATCCAATCTGCCTCAGCCACTTTCCTAAGGTCGTCGGTCCATCTAGCTGGGGGGCGTCCCACACTACGCGAGTTGGACTGGTCCACAAATTCAAGGTCGCTCAGCGCGCTATGGAGCGGGCTATGCTCGGAGTCTCTTTGAACGATAAAATCAGAAACGAAATTATCCGGAAAAGAACTGGAGTTACCGACATAGCTCGCAGAGTAAGCAAGCTGAAGTGGCAGTGGGCTGGCCATGTCTGTCGAAGGACCGATGGCCGGTGGAGCAGAAGAGTCCTGGAGTGGAGACCGCGTATCGGCAAAATCTAGATGTTGTCCTTCAAATGTAGATCTATGGCATCCCATATTATCCTAATCATCATCATCAGCCTATAATGTTCCCACTGCTGGGACACAGACCTCCTCTCGGTGAGAGGGAGTGGGCCATAATCCACCACACGGGCCCAGTGCGGGTTGGTAGATGTCACATGTCTTCGAATTTTTGGTTCTAAGGCATGCATTATCCTAATAGATAGACGTAATTTCTATATTTCTCATTATGGCTCGTTCCTTGTGGTTTCGGACGTAAAGAATAGCACCATTCCATTTCTTCCCGTGGGTGTCCTAAAAGGCGACTAAGCGACATACTGGAGAATGGGCAGCAGCGTTCTCTATGCATTTTACCACCATACTGCGATCACCAACCCGCCTACCAAGTGTGCCGATTATGGAAAACCCCCCCAAATTAGGGGCGACCTACGTCCTGCAGTGGACGTCTTTGGCCTGAAATGATGTCGTTGGATTGTTACGAGGTTTACCGAGCTTAAGTACTTTATCGTGTTTTTTAACCCTATCACACGCGTGACATGGAACGTGCTACGATGCATGCTAACATGCGCACCGTGACACGAAACGCAAAATGAACGGCGCGCGCCGCCGATGACGTCCCGCGCATCCCCTCCGAGTCAGTCGCGCACCCGCCTCGTCACGGGCGCCTGTAAAGGTGCTCTTTTTAGATCCCAGCGATTCTCGTTCTTTCTACACTTTTTTTAATTCATTTCTGTAGGTAATAAATCCATTTTTCGGAAGAAAACTTGTGTAATTTTACATTTGATCCCAACATTGTAAATGCCGAACAAACGCCATTTTTAACTTCTATAATGGTACATGTGCTTTTACTCAATGCATTGTCTTTGATGGCAGCAGCAAGATAGGCGGACATTATTATCAACGCGGGTAAAACCTGAATAAGGATGGCACTTGATCGTAGAGATTGGCATAAGAATAGAGAGGCCTATGTTCAGCAGGGGGTGAAGTCGGGGTGTAGATAATGATGATCGTCTTTGACCCTGACATCAGGCATTGGACAAAATTGACGAACTTTAACTGAGGGGTAGTTGCGGAACTTTTTATCGGTAGGAATTGGTTAAATATTCATAGTTAAACAACATTCATTGCGTTATTTACGTTGCTGAGCTGACAATTTATTCGAACAAATGAAGCAATGGTCTAGGAATAATCTTCAATCCCATTCAGATTCTGATAAATTGTGCGTTTCGTAATTAGGGTGCAGATTTAATACGATGCTTTTTGGTTACTTCGTATGTTTGTATTTTTTTGTAATGTGCGTTATGTTTGTGCAGAATTCAGAAAAACCTTTCTTATTTTTTCCAAAAATAACAACTTCCCACCCACAAACTGGTTCATCAATCAATGGTTCAACTCCATCTTGTTCGGTTTTAATACGGAAAATTATATGTTTGTAACAGTTTCTCAAGACTTTTTATAGCTGTTGAAATTAACGAGCTGAAAGAGTGTGCTGTATGTCAGGTATTTTAATAGTATTGTCTTCTGGCGCCGTTTTCTGTACAAAATAGTTATTGATTTCAAGACCTACTCTCACGTTGCTCAAGTTTAAAAAAATAAAGAAACACTTGAAACATTGCATTGAAAAATAAAACTTACATTTTATACGTACTCTGAGAACTCTTTTAAAATGCAAAACATACATACTCATATAGAATGTTTACGTAAAACTATGAAGCATCCTGTTTAAATAATAAAGTTTAAATTCATCATCATTCATTCTATGTGTAACTTAAAGTGCTTTCAAGAAATACTTGTATACTTACTAAGTAATATTTACCGTGCGAGCAACTCGTAGCACTATGTAAATGAACACTGTTCTACGTAAATTACGTAGAACGTTCTACGCTGCTACGGTGCTACGCAGCTACGGCGTAGCACCCATAATGTTGTTTAGTTATTTTGTGAGAATTTCTTGAATTGCCAATTCTGTTTAGTGGTTCTGGCTATGTTTTCAGAGGCTGGTAGTATAGAACTACCTACGTATTTGTTAAATAAGTTCTACACTACCTAGTAACTGAAGTTCCTTTCGACAAATAAAAAAAGAATTGTGAATGATTTTCATGGTTTATCACTTATCACCAAATAATTATGTAAGTACTTTTTTTTTACAACATAGTCTTTTAGTAACTGACCATATAAGACTTTATTTGCTATCAATTAACACGCAAATATAGACCATCTACATGGACGGTAAATTAAACTTCATATTTCTATTTAAGTTCTGAGTTGAGCTGCAAAATTGCTCAGAAATGCCTGCACTGACCGGACAGATCCACTCAATCTTTGTGGTTCTTTCCTTAAAAGACCATTTCAGACACCAATCTACATGGTCTTCATATGATCTGACCAAGATTATGTCTGGAGTTTAAATGATACTGATCTCTGAGTTGATAACGGCCTTTCTTCTCAGATAGGAAACGCTGATCTTAATTATATAGTTTATAAATGATTGACGTGTAAATGTGTTTATACAAAGCTACTAACAGAAAGTATTTTTTTATTATTTATCATGAATGACTTCCCAGTTTGCATAGAAACACTCGTAAATAAATGAATGTTTCTATGCAAACTGGGAAGTCTACATCAATACCGCAGTGTCTCAAGACGAAAGTCTTTGACCAGTGTGTGTTGCCAGTGATGACATATGGAACCGAAACGTGGTCGCTCACAATGGGCCTTATTAGAAGGCTGAAAGTCACCCAAAGGGCGATGGAGAGGGCTATGCTTGGAGTTTCCCTACGCGATCGAATCAGAAATGAAGAGATCCTTAGGAAAACCAAGGTAACCGACATAGCCCGAAGAATTGCTAAACTGAAGTGGCAATGGGCAGGGTACATCGCTCGCAGAACAGATGGCCGATGGGGCCGAAAGGTTTTTGAGTGGCGACCGCGTACCGGAAGATATAGAGTTGGAAGGCCTCCAACAAGGTGGACCGATGACCTTGTGAAGGCCGCAGGAATCCGCTGGATGCGGGAAGCACAAAACCGGTCGAAGCTTGCGGGAGGCCTATGCCCAGCAGTGGACGTCTTTCGGCTGAAAGGATGAATGATAGAAACATTCAATGTAATATATCCAATAGTTTTGTTTATAGACTCTTTTCACTACAGTTTATTGAAGATTGGCAAAACACTTCGTCAGCACATCACTACTACTATTTTCTTAGTTTGCCAAAAATATATTTTTTAAATTGCGAAATTAGGATTTATTTGAGTAGTTCAGAAAGCTCTTATGGGTATGCAGCCAGTATTGCCAGTGTTTTCATTACGGCTGCAGCAAAGTAGAAAGAGTCATTTGCAAATGTATAAAATTTGATTTCAATTGCTATTTATTATTAATTATTTTATATTGTGTATAATGTAATTCTTTATAATTGTTTTATTGTTCAGGCTTATCATATTTATTTTATCATCGAGACTTGGCTGGCTTTATACTTCATCACAAACATTTGTACGCCCAATGGCATGGCATAGCGCATTTTTTATTTTCTTTAAACATCTTCATTATTGTACCTATGTTAAACAAATGATTAAATGACTTATGACTTATGACAAATTTTACGAAATTCACTTATTTTCATAATCCGTCTTTCATTCTTTGTGTCTGATGTTTCTTTCACACAGTCCATCCATCATGGATCGATGGTGAGTGGACCGTGTGAAAGGTGATATGGCTAGACAGCTCTAATAGTCATCTCGGAAGTTACTCTGACTAGAAGTATGGTAGAAAAAGACAATTTGCGCCAACTCCAAATGAAATCGTGACAAGGGCAGAAGGACGATGGTTCTTCGGTTTCTCATTGGATTAGTAACACTCTAGTAACTGAATGTTGTAAAACAGAAAAAGACAGCTTTGTTCATTTATTTATTATCACAGTTTTGCGTTCCAAGCACTCTTGTAAAATCATAATTTGGTTGAAAACCGAAAAAAGTATTCTATGTCCTAATCCAGGTTACGGTCTACCTACGTGCCGCATTTTATCGAAATCCGTTCAGCCGTTTTAGTGTGAAAGCGTAACAAACATAAATACAAATCCTTTCCGTTTATATATAATACTAGCTTTTCCCACGGCTTCGCCCGCGTGGAGGTCTTAAATTATCGCACGGGAACGTCGTACCGTTGCACCGTTTTTGCGTGATGGTTTAACAAACACCCAAACATGCAAAACATAATATTATAAATGTGAAAGTTTTTATATATACAAACTTTCACATTTATAATATTAGTGGGAGTATGATTGTAATAGGATTATTTTACATTCTCATCTTTACATTATATAATTATTTACCACTCGTCCACAACACGTTCACATTACACGACGTAGGTACAAGTCCAAGCCAATTGAGACACTGCTGACCTTCACAAGGTCCTGCGCACCGCTGGGGTCACTCTCACGACCCGCTATCCTGTTTACGATCGGTGCTCGCATAGTAGAGCGGGGTTTATTTACAAAAGATACGTACATATATCGGTTTGCAACATAACACCACGCCGGTAATCAACAAAGGGTTAGGCAGACGTGGTCCGTGTTTATCCATATTTTGCCAGTTATGTTTAAGTCCCATGTAATAGGGTGCGAGTCTAATACTATTAGGTGTGTGCGAAAGTTCTACCCGTTTTTCAGGTAGCGAATAAAAGTTTAAAGAAAATGTTGCGCAGTAATAAACTGTTACGTCATAATTATGTCATAATTTTCTAGATGATACAAGCTGTAAATAGCCCGCGTGTACTTATTCCTAGCTTAGTCTTAATCAAATTCTTAGGGGGTCAGCAAGTCGTGTAACAAGGATCATATCCGACACTGTTTACTTTATGAGTTTGTTAAAGGTCATAATGCTGCTGAAGGTCCTCGAAATATTGGTCATGTGTCATATGAAGGCACTATGGACGAAAGCACATGTCGTCGTTGGTATCGAAAATTCAGCAAAAGAGAAGAAAGCTGCGAAGATAAACCGCGATCAGGACGACCTTCAAAGTTTCCTAAAAAAGATTTAGAGGACGCTATATAGAACGATAAGCAAATGACTATTGAATAATTATTAGAGAGGTTTTCTGTACATAGAACTACGGTAGAAAGACGCCTGCATGAATTTGGTTTTATAAAAAAATTGCAGAAGTGGATGCCACATGAACTCTCGGAAAAGAATCGAATGGAAAGATTAAAAAATTGTTGTTATTTATTATCGCGTCATAAAAATTTGTTTTTTTTTTGGAAGGAATATTAACTTGTGATGAAAAATGGTCAGTTATAAAAATATAAAACGCCAAAAAATTGTATGACGAGCTCGGAGAGCCGAGTTTATCGGTTGTGAAACCAGATACGCATGTGAAAAAGAATTTATTCAGTTTTTCGTGGGATTTCAGAGGAATTATACATTGCGAGTTACTTCCCCCTAATAAAACGATCCATGCTACTTTGTACACCTCACAGTTTGAAAAAGTAAACGCAAATTTAAAAATTAAACGTCCGGTTTTATGCAATTGCAAAGGTGTCATTTACCACCATGATAACGATAGACCACATTCAGCTTTATCAAAAAAAAAAAAAAGATAATGAACTTCGCATGGGAAATCTTACCTCAGCTTCCATATTAACCCGATCTCGCACCTACAGACTACGATCTCTTTCGTTCATTATAAAACAGTTGGACGCAGAAAAAAATCGATAAAGTTGAACAAGTACAAACGGATATACAACAGTTTTTAAAAAAATTCTAAATCCGAAAATTTTAAAGAAGGGGAATTTTTATATTACCATGAAAGCGGCAAAATGTTATTGATAACAATGGCTGTTATACTGATTAATAAAGGTCTTTTTGATTTAGAAATTACTTTCATTTATTCAATGTACTAAAATCGGGTAGAACTTTTGCACACACCTAATATCTTCCAAGCACAAATCCAGACTCCGGGCTACTACAGAGAATTTTCAGATGGAAATACAAAATAACATTTTGCCCGACCTGGAATTCAAACCCTCGAATTCGGACCTCATGTTCAGCAGTAACACGTGCAACCACTACACAAACGAGGCTGTGGTGGTTTGGTTCACATAATATAATACGAGACTACCCCTATAAGGTAGACTCGTTTAATTAATAAAAACTTTTTACAATAAAATAACAATGGTGGCAAAAAAAAAACTTAAATACAGGTTGTTATTTTTTGTAAAAAGTTTTTATTTTTAACTTTTTAATTATGGTATGAACCCCGAACTTATCTAATCGCGATATTCGTCCAATTGTCGCGCACATAATGTAAATTTAAGACTTATATGGTTTTCTCATGGTTCTCATTGTTAGAATGAAACCAAATTAAAATGGGACCACACGGAAAGCACCAGCATTTAAATAAAAAAAGAATCATTAAAATCGGTTCACCCAGTCAAAAGTTATGAGGTAACAAACACTAAAAAAAATACAGTCGAATTGAGAACCTCCTCCCTTTTTTGAAGTCGGTTTAAAATAAAGCAGATCTACCTTCCCAAGTGCAAGAACTAAGCTGAGTTGGTTAAAAGAAACCCAGCATGAGCTATACCGTAGTCGCAACAAATGTACAAACTTTATTATGTTATTTCAAGATTATGAACATATTTTCGTTTGTGTAAAGTACAAGTATGTACGTTAATTAATAGTGCCTTGCTAATCTATGCTATAATTAAGACCATACATGCGATATCCATTCCTGCGGCCTTCACCAGGTCATCGGTCGATCTTGTGGAGGCCTTCCAATGCTACGTCTTCCAGTACGCGGTCGCCACTCCAGAAACTTCTGACCCAATCGGCCATCTGTTCTGCGAGCAATGTGCCCTGCCCACTGCCACTTATGTTTAGCAATTCTTCGAGCTATATCGGTTACCTTGGTTTTCCTACGGATCTCTTCATTTCTGATTCGATCACGTAGGGAAACTCCAAGCATAGCTCTCTCCATTGCTTTTTGGGTGACTTTTAGCCTTCTTATGAGGCCCATTGTGAGCGACCACGTCTCAGTACCATATGTCATCACTGGCAACACACACTGGTCAAAGACTTGTGTCTTGAGACACTGCGGTTAGTGGGACGAGAAGATACTGCGTAGCTTCCCGAACGCTGGCCAGCCGAGTCGGATTCGACGATTCATAATTATGGCAAAGATTGTGGCTTAATGCTGCGTATGTAATTAGTTGGTAAGCTTTTTTAAATGCATTAAGTTCTGCCCGCGTGAAATTTCATGTTTCCTAAAGCCTCGCTTACCCGCGCTATGACGTGATTGGTGGTCAGCGTTCTTTTTGATTTATTTTTATTTTTGCTCGGTTCCTAAGGATCGCAGCGTGATGTTAAATAGTCAAATCCTTTTTTCATAATTAGGTTATCAGATGGTAAACAGATTTTTTATAATGCCGACTAGTTGTTTCAGAGATTAGCGCGTTCATATAAACAAACTCCTCAGCTTTATTATTAGTTTATACTAAATCTATGAGATTTTGAATACAGATAAATAAATCACAAATAAAAACAAAAAAAAAATATATTAAAAAACAACCGACTTCAAAAACAATATAAAGTGAAAACTTATTTTAAATTTGGAACTTTTATTTTTCATTTTGTAATATTTTCAGTGAACTTTTAACTAATCACGAGAAGTGGCCGTCAGAGCGACACATTACAAATGGGCTGGCCCAAGCTACCAATCCATCTCAATTCCCATACTACAATAATGTTGACAAGGAATATTCCGCCGCATGAGTGGCGATACGTAGCACGCGTAACGACTCGCCGTGTCCGGTGTGCCCACGTCTTTATCCGACGGCTGCCGGTCGCTGGCGACGGCAGCTGGCTCCTGACTGGTGGGCGGCATTGTTGCCACTACTACGTGCTAGTTTTTTTTGCTTTCTTTAAGGAAAATGTTAAATGGGTTTGAGCAGGGGTTATCCGGAAAAGAACTGGAGTTACCAATATAGCTTGCAGAGTACCTACGCAGGTTGAAGTGGCAGTGAGGTGGCCATGTTAGTCGAAGGACCGATGGGTGATGGAGCTGACGAGTCTTGACTTGTTGACGAGTTGGCTTGACCAGTTGTAGGTCGTGAGTTCGAGCCTAAAGACACACTTTGCTTTATGTATTTAATTTCATCAGCACTGCTCTCAAAACGGGGAAGGACAACATTGTGATAAAACTGGTGTATCCTAGATCCGAAAATTCGAGAACATGTCATTTATATCAACTCGCACTGGGTTCGCGTGGTGGATTACAGCCCAGTTCCGATCACCTAGAGGAGCCCTCTGTCCTAGCAATGGGAACATCATAGGCTGATTATGATGAACTGCTATCGATAGCGGTCCTTGTAAACCTTAGAATAATAAGACTTATGTAAAATATGGTCGTAACGAGTAGTCAGAAGTCTGAAAATCTAACCACCAGTCTTACCAAGGGGTATCATATTACCCAGTTACTGGGTTGTGGAGGTCAGATAGGCAGTCGCTTCATGTAAAATACCGCTACTCTGCTGCATCTGGCAAGACTGGAAGAAGGCCCCAACATCCTTGGGAAAAGGCTAAGTAGATGATGACGATGTTAAAAAAAATGTTCATAGTAAGGTTACATAAGATTTCATAGTAGAGTCACTAGAAGTAGTAGAACAATAAGGAACAAGTGTAAAAGGAAAATAAAGTTATTTAATTGATTATTTACTATGGTGAACCTTCTGTAACCAATGGACATGGAAAGTATCATCCTTTCTCCCATTAAAGTGCAAACCAAGTGAGTGTGACCGGTAGTAGGGCCCATCGACACGTGCATCGCACAATAAGGCGCGGAAACAATTACTTACATTGTATCAGAAACGTGTCCAACGCCGGCAAATTGAACGTAGGCATCGACGAGCGCGCCATGACGCACTGAGCTGTCGCTTCTGAGGAGTTGTATAATCAGTTGAGGTTGAGGTTTTAATGCTGCTGGCATTTGTGAGAGTTATGGCCAACGATCAGATCCGGAAACTGCAAAGAACAGGGGACCTAAAACACCACATTAACCAAGTCCTCTAAAGCGATTCTTTACCTGAATTCCCTTATGATTCTGCTATTTGACATTTAATTTCAATAAAGCCAATTCGTAGAGATAAGATGTAGTCAAGATCGCGGGAAACGCATGTAAGAGAGACGCACGGAACCGAGATGGCGAAAAAAGGGTCAAAGTCAAAGCATTTATTTCAAATTGGCACAAAAAGGCACTTTTGAACGTCAACAGTTACATGACAATAGAATTGATTCTAGTTGCTCCTTCCAAAAGGTAGATGCGTATGGAGAAGAATGGGCAAGAAACTCCACCGTTACTCGTTTAAAATGTTTTCAATATTTGTATACAATATTTATATAATGTGAATATGATGCACCTAAAATAAAATTACCATACCACAACAGGTAAAAAAAAAAAGATGCAAAGAGAGATAAATTAATTATATGATAGATACATGGTGCCTACATACTTACAAATATTGCAAAGGCAAGAATACAAATTTCCTAATATTTTATAGGTTACAAATTAGTGTATGAGTTATTGTAATCATAGAATTTAAATCAGTGTCAAAGGGGAAAAATAAATCTAATACAATTAAGTTAGCAACTAGTTTGATAAACTCTAAGACTGTCCTATGGAGCGAGACCAGCATGTTTCCAAGCATTCTTATCTTGGATGTAATCCTCTAATTTGTAATAAGCTCCAGGAGGAGGCCTATGCCCAGCAGTAGGTGATTCCCGGCTGTGATGATGATGATGATGAAAGTAAATCATAATTTGTGGACCATTTTACGAAGCTCCATACAAAACTGTCAAATAGATGAATTGTATGCTGTACGCAGATAATATTATGAATTGTCAGTTTGTGACCATTTTACGATTTTAAATATGATTATTTGAAATTTAATTTAATTTAATTTGATTTTAGATTATTCTATTATGATTCTCTCAAAGCGGCCTTTTAGGCACCTGGTGGAAAGCTAGGGTTTCCTAAGACCGCCTGCGATTTACAGTCGAATGACGTCAATGAAACGTTGTTTATGAAAATAAGGTCATGTTCTTAGTTCACGTTCGTACGGACGTAAAAATATAGTAGGTTCGAGCATTGAGATTTCAATAGATTGCATTCCGGTGCGTCGAAAAAATACACTGTTCGATTTTCAACTATCGGCGCTAACCAGTACGTTGAAGATTCAGTGTGCGGTAAAATCCCACCGCGATATTTTTATGTACGTGTAAACATAAGTAGTGTTTTGTGACTTGTGACAAAAAACACATTGTGGGAAAATTTCCCTTTTTTCGTCTGGGAAATCATCAAATGACGTCTCCCACTCTGGGTGGAGCGGGAGGGCGTGTCAGACTTTTACTGACTAAAACCCACCCATGTTCCTTCAGTTGCATATGCCAGGGCCACGGTAACACTATCGAACAAATCGCGACCCTGGCAAGAGCTGCGAGTTTCCTTACAATGTGTTTTTTGACACCATAAAAACTTGCTTGAATCTGGCGAATCTTCACTTTTCAGTAATTTAATATTTTCTATAATTGATCGCATGAAGTCGATTTATTTATCGGCTTATCGACGATTCCAGAAATTCCTATTAAATAATTGGCACGACATGAATAAAACGTTAAGGAAACAACGAAAAGTTAAGGAAAAATTATTACAACTTTATTACATAAGATACAAAACGTGCCAGTTGCCTAATATGTATTTCCATTCAGTCAGCCATTTTTGTGTGATTGAGTAATACACATCCAAACATCTAAACATCCTAACATACAAAGATTCACATTTATAATATTAGAAAGAAAGAAAGAAACTCTGCAAGGAAAAGTAACAGCTTATCAATCAAGTCTTTATACTTCAATATTCATCAAACCGCTTTTAAAAAATAACTCTAAAGCAATAAAAAAACAAATCCAATAAAATGCAAACGCATCATAATTCTATTTGCGATATCTCTTCGCTCGTTCGCTCAGATAAGCTGACGCGTCGCTTTACCACTCACTTCGCGAATTAGCGAGCGAATGACAAGCTCTCCACTCTTTACGCGATTGTAGAGATAAGGAGGGTGTGAGATTTAAAATTAAAAGGAAAAAATAACTTGTCTTTGGCGGAATTAAGGTGCTTACATTCGGCGTGGGTGTATTACCAAACGTATGAAAGTAAAAGAAGTATGTACACAAGTATCGTAATAGGTGGCGTCCTGTAGTTTCTGCCTACCCCCATAGGGAGAAAGCGTGAGTATATGTGTGGGTGTAGTTGCTGGAAATGATAATTTTGAAATGCTTGAAAGATTAGGTCTGTAATTATTCAGCACTAGCTACTGCCAGCGACTTCGTCCGCGTCAAATTTTTGCTCCCGTGACCCTTCCCGTCGCATCGAATTGCCTGCCAGTTTGCGTCCATTTTTTGTCACTGCTCCGCGCCTTTTGATCGTAGTGTGATGTTATATAGCCTATAGCCTTCCTCAATAAGTACGCAACACAAAAAGAATTTTTCAATTCGGACCAGTAGTTCCTGAGATTACCGCGTTCAACCAAGCAAACAAACAAACTCTTCAGGTTTATAATAATATAGTATAGATTATCATAATCTATCATCGCGCTTAATAATCGCACTATCGGTTCGGTGTGGTGCCGGACGTAAAGAATAGCACCATCCTATTTCTTCCCGTGGGTGTCGTAAAAAGCGACTAAGAAACTTACTAGAGAATGGGCAGCAGCGTTATCTATGCATTTCACCACTATACTACGATTGCCAACCCGCCTGCCAAGCGTGGCGATTATGGCAGATCTCCCCAAATTGCGGGAGGCCTATGTTCAGCAGTGGAAGTTTGTCATCTAAAAGTATGATGATGATGATAATGATCATAATCAATATCATACCAGCCGAAAGGCTTTCACTACGGTACATAGGGGTCCTCAACTGGTTTTGCACTTTTAAATAACATTCTTAAACTTTTAATGATTACGTAATCGTGTACCAGCTCGTTTCCGACGTACCTTCAGAACTAAAACGAAAATAAACAAAACTAAACTAATATAAACACAGATAAGGCTACGTAATGCAAAACTGAAAGGTTCTAAACCACAAGATAAACAGAGATAGAGAATGCAAAAGCGAACTAAAGCTGAAAATCCTTGAAAAGTGGTCCAAACTAAACAGTTCACAACCACGTAGTTTTTAATTAGAAATTGAGGTCTATTGTACACCGACTATTTAACTTTGGTCCAATATCTATGAACTGATATATAGTGACCTTATTGGTGATGTTGTTCAAAATGGCTACTGCGTAGTATTCCCAACCGGAGTGCATGTATGACTTTTTTTTTGTGGGTGTGAAATCATCAAATGACGTCTCCCGCTCTGGGTGGAGCGCAAGGGCGCGTCAGACTTTTACTGACTAAACCCAACGTGTTCCTTCAGTTGCCTATGCCAGGGCCACGGTAACTTTTTCGAACAATTCCGCGACCCTGGCAGATGCGTGTATGACCAGATGTAAACGAGCCAAAAAATATGTAAGGATCGTAGTTCCGTAGTCTCTGCCTACCCCCATGGGAAAAAGGCGGGAGTATATGTATGCCAGGGGCTAAATATGCAAGCTTTTTGCCTCATTGTAGACGGCTGTAAGTTTCGATCCGTTTAGGAAAATAAAAAGAAAGATTAAAACAGATAGTCGTTCTGACCTCATGTTAATTCCATTCTTTTCCTATCGTTTACGTTCAAAACAAGTTGTAAAGACTAGTCATCGAAACTTGGAGAGCAGTTGTGGCCCTGTAGTATCGGCCCTGACTTACAAGTTGTAGGTTGTGAGTACGAAGAACCGAGAAAAAGAAGGGAGGCACCTACCTACTTTGTGTATCTAATGTCATCACTACTGCTCTCAAAACGGTGAAGGAAAACAACCGAAACCAGCATGTGTTAGAACCAAAAATTGGTAGACATGTGACATCTACTAACCCGCACTGGGTCGCGAGTCCCTCTCACAGAGAGGAGGTCGGTGTGACAGCCGTGGAGATATTAAAGATCGATTATTCTGTGCTTATACTGTACAAAACTTGTCAAAAACGTGACCAAAATAAGTTTGAAACGTGTAAATAAATAACTGTATGGTACATGTTTTTTAGACTTTTTGAAAACAAATATTAGTAATTTGGGGATATCTGCTACGTTATTAAATGCATCTGGATTTTTTACAATTTCCTGATATTTGATTCAAAATATGTTCATGGGTGGTCAACAATCTCTGTATCTCTAAGTTTTTATACCACCTAGTTGTCCTTAGAGTAGGTAGACGATTCTTTCATCGTGCTTAACAATACTGCGATGGTTTTCTATCGAAGATATTTTTCGATAAAGAAATGAGACATTACCGGGTGCTGGTTGGAATCACTGATATTGAGATATTCGCGTTTCATTCAGTAAAAGATTTTTGTCTATGGTAGCCCGCGAAATTAAATTTTCTCACGTTTTTTAAGCAATTTTCATATTAGGGTCAAGTTGTACATATTACAGGATAAGTTTTTAACCAGTGTGCAAATTTAACTTAAACGAGTTATAATAACCATTCAATTTTTATTTTGATATATCTTAGTACAACAAAAATAAGTTATCCATGTTTATTTCGAAACTGGTTTTTATGGTAACTTGTGCGCGGCTCCGGCGCAGCGGTGAAGGTGAACGACCGAGCGTAGCTACAAGAACCTACCAGCTGTTCGAGCGGCCAAAATTCTAAGAAGTTCGAAATATCTACGCCGGCGCGCGGTTACTGACCTATTCCTATTGTCGATATTATATTACGAAATATGTAGGTTACTGTTACACAGTTTCTGATTTAAGGTCGGATAAAAAATTTAAAAAAATATTGAAAAAATAGTTGAAATGTGTTTTGTTACTGATACTGAACCACCAAAAAAAATATCCGCACTAGTTAAAAAAAATCCTGTATATTGATATGGAATTATGAGATTATACAAAGAAATTATATGAACTTATAGTGATGATTTCAGGGTTGTATTCAAATCAAATCAAAATATTTTTATTTCACATAAACCAACATGGGCACTTATGAAACGTCAGAAGCTAGGTGCACATATTGATGATTTTAATGATTATAATTCAGTAAAGCTATTAAGCATATTACGATCGTGAAACATATTTTGTCCAAAATACAGCCTGACACTGACTTGCAAATTGCAAAAAAATTAAGAAAATATGAATTTCGAGGGCTAACTTGACGCTTGTCCTTTAACATATTTCCGAAATGAAGTTTAAATTCTGCATTTTTCTTTTACTTAATGAATGTAAAATAGGTTGTCGTCTACAAAGCCTGCTCATCTTATAGAGATAAAGCTTTGTATACACAACCTTACCTTACGCGTAAAGGGTCTGTAACCACAGGGTCCGTTAAAACCGACAGGAAGAGAAAACTTTAAGATAAAACTACAAACTCAATGTATACATCTACAGATTGTAATAATTTCGACCTTATTGCTTAAAAATAGAGTAGGTTTTGCAATGGATGTAAAGTTAGCATTTGTGGTCGTTTAAGAGCGAGTGGTTTGTGTTTTTTTGAGTCTTCAGTTTGGTATGTACAGTGTGTGCGCGTCCGTTAAATTTATTTAATTTTCATTTAGAATACTTTTAAAGCTTCAAAGAAGTTTACAACTAAATATTTTTTAAATTGTTTTATTAAATTATTTATACTCGCCAATTTCACTTAACCCACATTGGAAAAGTGTTTTACAACGACGATAAAAATCAAGGCATATACAACTTTTTCTCAAACGTCTTCGCTAAAATAAAGAGAAAACTTGCTGTATTTGGAGGTGAAACATTAATTAAATTAAATGTTAATCTCATCATTTTCATTAGACAGTTCGCCATTTTTAATATTCACTTATTAACTTTATCTTCATGAATCAACACTTCAACAAAAAATAAAAAGCGCGCTCTATGAAAAATATCTTTTTTAAATTTCGAACGTGCCTAGACAACAAATTGAGAGGATTATTGCACTCATTTCGGTAGTATTGTCGTCTCCCTCTTTTGTATGAAGCAGTTATTGTTATCTCGTTCTAATTTTCCAGTTCACGCCTGCGCGTTGAGGTTTTTCCCGAAAGATGTGGGCCGGTCGAAGCTTCGTATGCTGATAAAATTCTGCAAAACGATAGGGACTTCCAGTTATGTTTCTTAATTATTATTGTATTGAATAGAAACATTGAGGTAACGAAGACGATTTGAAAATTAGCAAAATAACCATGTTCCTATTTGTTTTGGTTTTTTCATGTCTTGGGCAATTTGTAAGTTGTACTTATTAAAGACTGCGTTAGGCATTTAAGATACATCCAAAGAAAAAAAAAAATTAAACAAAATATAATATTTTGAAACCAATATGAAGTAGCCTATAGAAGCTATTATAATTTACAACAATATCAGTTACGCAAGAGGGGAGGCGCAGTATACGTAGCTTCGATCGTCGGTCGAGCCAGAGTCAGCCTCTGGAACCGGCGAGATCTCCCGGGCGAACGTCGTGTACGGACGAAAAATCCCGGACGCCGGACAAAATTCGATCAGTGCCCTCGTAATAATTAAAAAAAGTAATCGAACTGTCAAAAATGTGTCTGCCGCGTTTCAGAGCTGTCACATTTGAATTTGGAATTTATTTACTTTTTATTCGGCCAGTGTGAGAGTGAAGGTTCCGTGTGTGATTGTGACCTTTGTTTTAGAAAAAAAGCAAAATTCTTTATTGTTACGTTTAATTTTTGAGTTGTAGTGAGGTGTCAATTTGTGATATTCGTTACGGACCATGCGATTTACGGTAAGTTAATGATTAAACTAATTATAATTCATTCAAATCAGATTTTTTAAATGTTCATTGTTCTTTTTCCTGTAAAATTTGATTATAATAATGAAATCTGGCCGGATTAGGACAAAGAAAATTTAGGAGATTGCGGTTGATTAAAATTCATGGTAAAGGCAACAAGTAGCAACTTATCTTTACCGGTTTCTTGCAAGCAACAATTACACGATCTACATTTATGTAACTAACGCCGACTGTGCTTTTGTTAGGTTAAGACCTTTTTGACCTCAAAAGGCTGACGATTAGAGTTTATCTCGTCACAGTCTTACCGGTTTTTCCTGATTGGAGATTTCAGTCACTATGGGATTTTCCTTTTGCAATCTTTAATGGAGTTTTCTTAGTTTTCCTCATGTACAGGTGTAATTTGTGATGTAAGAAGGTTATTTTGATAATAATTTTGTCAGAGTACTAGTAATTAATTATTGATTGACGGTTCTTTTGCGATGTTAATTTAAGCTCTATGAAAACATTTTTGACGTTCATTAAGTACTCGGCCGCGGTTACGGTGCAATAATTTAACAGCCTATATGCGGTTACACATACTTGTTGTTATTTTTGATAACGTATTCATTTGATAATATTTATAATTGATTAATTATAGATAGCATAACAAAGTGATGATTGAACTAAATACTATGAAAATAGTTTTTTTAGTTACGGTTTTACAGGTAAAATAAGATGTCACACCCAATGGCATCCCTATTATGTCAACTTACGTGTATTGGCATTCCAAATTCAAATTCTTATATTATGCTAATGTTCTGTTGGTGCTGATGCTGGGAACGAGACAGCAGTTGGCATGACAACGACTACGATATTTATTTTTACCTTTGGTTACGAACAACGCCACAACTTCTAACTTCCTTTCTTATTCTATAAGGCCCTTCTCAATCCTAAAACATCAGTCTCTTCAAGGATTGTCGAGAAGTGCCGTGGGATTTCAAACGAAGTTCCTTTGGCTGTATTATTATTAAAATCTTGTGATGTCCTACTGCAGGGCAAAGGCATCCCTCCCCTATTTTCACTTCTTTTTGTTTAAAGCTGCTAAAGACTGGTTCATGCAGAAGGAATCCAGCTTTAAAAATAAATAAAAATAAAAGGCATAATTGAATAAACTATCAACGTTTGACAGTAAATAAATAGAAAAAGTGTCGGTCGGCGAGTACGATAAGGTTCTTAAGGCTACGTTCGATGGTTTTCTTTAAATGATTTTCTTGTTATGTATTTTGATTTATTTTTATATTTTACCTTGTTAGACTTACTCTACTTCTATATATTAATACGTGAAGCAAAAACTTTGTACTCCTTTTTACAAAAATTTCGCGGTCAGAGGAGTGTGAAATTTGGCACAGTTCAGGTTTACATGGAGAAGCGCAGAAGGCTAATATTTTTATGTAATAATGCACTATAAATACATGTTTTAAATGAATTATGGTCGAATATCGACCTCTGGGTGGCTACTAGTAAGTATAAGGAAATAATGTGGTCTCTTATAATTTATATTTAACTTTATTTTAAAAGACATTTTCTAATTTTTATTGAATGGCATGTAGATATTAGAATTAATATTTTACGTTAATAGTTAAATGATAAATATTTTTATATCTGTAAGAAGGTTTGTATAAACACTTTTAAACGTAAATGCTATTTTTTAAAACTATATGAGGTCGGTGTTTCCTACCTGACTACTCTGAGAAGAAAGGCCGAAACAAACTCCGAAGTCACAGTATTTTTTAAATATAATAAGGTATTTAAAAAATAAATATTTCGCCATACCTACCACCGATTGTGCTAAAGAAAATTCAATCTTATTTCAAAGAAATAAGACTCAATTTTAAATGCGTAAAGTAATATTAGGGTCAACGCGACTTCATAAATAACACTAGTTAGGTTTAATAAAATAAAATTTCGGCCATTGTTTAATGCTTTTTTCTTTTAACTCAAAACTCTAACTAGGGTGTATGAGGTCTTGCGTTATTTACATTATACATATATACAGATGCCAGCACATCAGACTACCCGAAACTGTCAAATTTTCCCAATCAATTTTGAACCTAATACTTAAGCGATAAAGTTGAAAACCTATTAAAGAAATTTTACAGATTGTAATAGCTTTATGTGCTGGCGTCTGTACATAGGTACTAACTTATCAGATATATGTACATTTGGTCGGTATCTCGCCAAGGTAGCGAAGGTCGTCCCAATAACGTAAGTATGTGATCAGCCAAACCTTCTCGAGTATTTGTTGGGTCGAATCCCATCTTACTGGATGGTATACGTACCTGTACCAATATTGGTATATAGTTGACCTTGTCAAGGTTACTGGTATTGAATGTCCCTGGTGAGCTGCTTGAGGTCTCTTTGTTGAAGGTAGCTAAGGCAGTAAAGTAGCCCGTGAAATTCAAGTTTTCTTACGTTTTTCATGAAATAATAATAATAATAAATATTTATATGAAAAAAAAGTATTTAATACATACATAGGGCAGGCAGAAACTACTACTGCTACCATCCTTAAATACTCCTTTTGACTCGTTTAGGTTCATACATCTGGTCAGAACCTTTCTGAAAAACATGAACAATAAGGTGACTATATGTCCTCCTAGGCCGTTATACACACACGTAAACATATTACAAACTGCGGTTGCGCAGCACTAGTCGCTCCGTCAACTTTTTTTGTTGATTAATCCACAAACGAAAAATATTCAAAGGGCTACGCCACAATACTACGTTGCAACAACAAGCCACAATAACGACGTCACACGGTGATGTGGTGACGCAACGCAAAATTCCATTTTTTCAGTTCGCAACGCAGATTTGTGCCGTACGGCAGTTGAGTGGGAATTTCCACGATGCGCTGTGCGACGTCGTAGACTTCTACGGTGCGTCGTCGCACTACATTGTTGTGGCATGGCCCTAAAACTCAAAACGAAATTTTTCCATAATGGCTACCGCAAATAGGCGCGGCGCGACGGTGAAATGCGATTCTGGTAGAATCATTAATTACTATGAAAGTTTTCATTGAAATTGCTCTACTAGGGTCGAGTCGTGCCTGTTTAAAAAGAGGCCCCCCCGGCCTTTACGGGAAAATCTTGGTTCTACGTTTAGGGCCACGCTAGGCCTGCAGGAGACTTAATATAGCAATGCAACGAAATACTAATTGAGCACTCGTTCACTGATAGTGTGATTAAGTCTGAATAGTTAAATTTAACCAATGACAAACTGCAAGTTAGCTGTTTTAATTAGTTGACAGACATAACTAAAGGAAATCAAAACCCTTGACTTTTGAAAAGACTGTTTTCTGCGACCCAGGATGAAAAGTAGCCCATGTCCTTCGTCGATTTTGATAAAGTTTTTAACACAAAAATAATGACTTAGCAGCGGACGAAGTAGTCAGTTTTGAAAAAAGAATTGCATTGGATGCATATGCGGTGAAAACTGGATCGATGGTTTAAACCTGAAGGGCAATTCTCGTAATTTTAAGAACTTTCACAGTCAGGGGGTCTAAAGCCAATACGATTCCATTGTTAATTTTGCATACACGTGATTCGGTACTCTTGAAAACAATAGCGTTGTTGGGCGTCGTTGTTGTTCAAATGTTGACAACATTGGAACAACAACAACGCCCGATCTCGATTCCACTTATTTCTCCAAAATGGACACCCAATTTAAACACATTTTAGCCCTATGCGCTAGCGTCGAACTCAAGAATACGAAACGTCAACAATGGCAATCGATCGGAATTAAAATCAGGAGTAAGCACCCTGATCTCAGTTGCAATCTGTCAAAAACACCTCGAGTTTCCATACATTTTTGACAAGTTTTTGTCGCCGTGGTGAGACTGCGGCTAGATTTTGAACGTTTTTCATTATCAGAACTGGCGTTCAAATCGAATTAGAAACATTCTTTTTGTAAAAAGTGGGTATATATTTGGTCAAAAACATGTACCTACTATCTTACGCGTGTCAAATATTGGCGAACTTCAAGGTTAAATTGACGGAATCCTAACGGCTTCAATAAGTCTATTGTATGCGAATGAAGCGAGGCCTTGGAGCGGGTCTAGGAAGCCGATGTGCTCCGGCCACAATTGATATTTCCGACCGTACGGGATCACGATCAATGTCTCGACCTAACAAAGCCCAGTACCTAGGTACGTATGAAGAAAACGATGTGACTTTTAGACTGAGAAGTGTTATTATTATTATTTATTTAAATCAAAGACAATTATGATTCATATGGTTGTTATTAACACTTATAAAAGTATGATAGTAACATTTCTCATTAGATTATTTAAAGTCAAAACAAAAATAAAACTGATTCAAGAGCTATGCATACGGGTCCAGTGCCCTAGGAACGGGCAATCAGACTTATTCACTATCACCTTTAAAATGCTGTTGGTGCTCCCCTGAATCCTTCGGATCAGGGCTGCTGTTCTTTTGAGCGCAATAGCTTGAAGGCCATCTGTATTAGTTTCAGCAAATATACTCGATGCGCTACAGAACAGTTATATTAATTGTGAAAAGATAAATATATCTAATAGGAAAATTAAGTAAATCATTTGGTATTTTCATAAAAAAACGATCGCCGAAATTTCGAGCGTCAAGATTACATAAGACAGTCCCCCAAAAACGCCCGCTCTTCACCACTTCCTAGTGCTTCAGCTGGGAAGGAAAAGTGGTGCAACTAACTCTCTAGCAGCACAGCTGTCAGCTCAGTCAGATAAACTTGATTATGTGTGTGTATGTAGGCAAAGTTATTAAAATTATGATACACAGATCATGAAATTAAATCATTAGTCATATTTTAGCTAGCCATGCCAATATACCAAGAAATAAAAAGAAAACAATACTCAAGAAAAAAAAAACTACAGCAAAACAATTATATCATACTTACATTTCGCCAGTTATGTTTAAGTCATGTAACAGAGGTTGAGCCCATTTCTATCCACCGGGCACAAATTCATATTCCAAGATGCTACTGAGAAATTCCAGATAAAAAAAAAAAAACACCGATGAATGATTTAAAAAATATAAATGTTTACATCAAAGCCGAGAATTGTTATCGAATCTTTTGCAAAAGAAAACTTTGTAGCACGAAGCCAAACCCTTCTCGTTTTTATCGCGTTCAAGGTGCCCGAGGCCTTGGTAGGTAGATACCTAGATTATATTATGCTACCTCTTCAGTATCTATGATATCAGCCTGGCTTTTTCTTTCAGGAATTTCAAGGTTGGTTTTCAGTTAAAAATTATAGCCTTGTAATTATGAGTACCTACTTTAAGGTACAGTAGAAGATAAAATTTACATAATATATAACTTCATCCAATGCAGGTCAAAAGCCTATTTTTTCTTGTGCCAATCCCCACGCTTCAGCCTCAACCAGGTATAATATAACAACACAATATAACAACACAATACACTTCACCATCGTCACAAAAAACGTAGGAAAAATGATAGAGCCAAAAAGGAATCATAGGGCAACAAAAAATTCATGCGCATCGCTCTCAACATGAAAAGTGCCCAAAAGACAGGCAGCGTTGCCACAAGGTATGAAAAATCCTAATTATTTGCTAAAAATAATAGACCAGATGGTCACGTGATGAGTCGACCTTTTGGCGAGGTGGTGCTTCATGATAGTTATTTATCTAATGGTCGAATTTCATTGCGGTTTTTTATGCAAGGGTGCAAACAATTTCATTAGTTTTCTTTCAATTCTCGTCAGTAGACAGGTTTTACAATATTGTCGGTTCAATTTGCAATTAAAGTCAAATAAAATACCTAGGTTGCCAATGGCTACCATACCAGTTTTTGCGAAGAGAACCTTACTATTTGTAATCTTCCCGAGAAGAAAAATAATATAAAAAACTACACAAGAAAAATAAAACATTTTCTATTCCTACCATAACATTTTCCGTTCTACATTTTCTAAAGCGAGAACGTAATAAATAAATCAGCTGTTTCCAGCGGAGCGTGGGTCGACTGCCACAATGGCGCTCATTTGTTTCTACAGCCGCCATTTTCTCTTAGCGCGAAACAAATATGGCGCGAAAATTGTTGTCATTAAGCTTTAGGACGGACTTTTCCTCAAACTGGAGAGGGTTTGAAAGAATACCTTTATATGCTGCAAATAACTTGGGTGTGTCATTTTCTGGTAGAAAGTGTTTTCTTTAGCGTACATTTGTGCTTAGAAAAAAAAAAGGAAAGAATTGACCCTTTTGGGGGCACCAAAAGGGTCAATTCTTTCCTTTTTTTTGCTTCAATAAACCTACCCATACGATACGCACGCCGCTTGTGAGTACTGCGTACTTTGACCTTCCTGAAGAAA
The DNA here is from genome assembly GCA_947507805.1 of Aporophyla nigra. Taxonomy (NCBI): domain Eukaryota; kingdom Metazoa; phylum Arthropoda; class Insecta; order Lepidoptera; family Noctuidae; genus Aporophyla; species Aporophyla nigra. The sequence goes on along the minus strand of OX382305.1, from coordinate 2,065,678 downwards.
ATCGCCACAGAGGTCACTATATGACCATCTATACTTATTATAAATTAAAGTAGATTTTAATGTATGTCTGTGTGACCGCGTTTACACGGGTGGGTTTTAGTCAGTAAAAGTCTGACACGCCCTCCCGCTCCGCCCAGAGTGGGAGAAGTCATTTGATGATTTCCCAACCAAAAAAAAAAACCGGGTTTTTTTTCTAAACGAAGCAACGGATAAGGAAGCAATTTGCACCATAATTTATTCTGGATCAAATTTGTGTGTAATACATTAATATTGCAATACATATAATAACCAAATCTCGATGTTTTGTCAAGTTGTAAAAACCATGTAAAGCAGGGGCGGGTTGCTAGTATAAGTACCATAAACCATAATATAGAAAATAACACAACCTCAGGGAGTTAAAGGTGTGAAATATAACGATATTAAAAAGAAAACAGAGTGTCTGTGGTGATCGTGGCAATATTCGTGGCTATTCTTTGTGGCCGTTTGAAAGGGAGGAGGGGGGAGGCCACATATGTCACAATAGACGTTTATAGCCTTTGTGCGAGCGTGTGAATATGAATCTTTGTAGACGACCACGATGGAAAATCTTAGGAGATGGCTAAGAATGGTGTTGGTTTTTTTATTAGAAAGGAAGTGCATTTGCTGGGTACAGGTACTAAGGATCATTGGAAGACTTCTGTCCTTGGTGCATTTATATTATTTGATGTAATCTGTCATATGAATTTATTAATCAATCTATAACTGTGTCTTTAATTATTTTTTTAATGCATGTTTAAAGTTTTAATGAATGAATGAATATAATTTTCTTTACATAGTATATAAAACAAAGCCGTATTTCGTGTTTGTACGCTTGGATCCTTTAGATTTTAATGCGATTTTCATCAATAGACAGAGTGATTCAAGAGGAAGACAATGATGTGTGTGTGTGTGTGTTTGTGATGTGTGTGTGTATGTGTGTGATGTGATTTCATGTTGTGCGTTTTGTTTGTGGAGAATCAACTATTTTTCTTTCTTTTTTTATTCATATGTAAAATACGCGAACGAAGCTGCTGGCAAAGGTAAGTATTTAAATATAATGTAAATGAATTATATAAATGTACTTTTTGGAAAACATAACGTTTAAAAAATATATAATTGCACCCTACTGCGCCATATACATACCTAAAACTGGCGATATTTGGTTGTTGTTACTAACACCTCTACCTACTCCTCTGAGGAATACAAATATGTTTTATAATAGCTACGATGAACCCTCCACATTTATATACCTAGCAACCTAATAAAGGTATTCACCAAAACCACATGGCCGAAAATTACCACCCTTACCAGATAAATCTTCTACCCACAATTTTAATATGAGAAAGCACTTAAATCTAAAAAGTTCCACAAAAAGGTCAACACGTAACGACTCTCGAGGACATTATCTGTTACGAGAAGCGATTGGATCGCCTCCTTCGCGTCGCGTAGCTTCGATATTTCACGTCTTTATGGGACACAGCCCTTAGCCTCCATGATTTGTTGGCACACCCCGTGTGTGTAGGGATGAAACAGTAGGTTAAGTGGGGTTTAAAGGGTAGTTTTGGGTCTTTTCTTTAGAGGTGAATGAGACATTGGTTATAATTCTGTTTTGCACTAACTATCTCTTCCCGTGGGTGTCGTAAAAGGCGACTGGGAAAGGGACTAGGGTCCAAGAGAATGAGCAGCAGCGTTCTCTATGTATTTTACCACCGAACTGCGATCGCCAACCCGCCTGCCAAGCGTGGCGATTATGGCATAACCCTCCCGAACTAGGGAGGCCTATGTCTAACAGTGGACGTGTTAATGCTGAAATGATGTGCACCAACTAAAGCTGATTGAGGCTATTGTTATCTTTTTCTTTCTAATGAAACAACAAAGAGTCGGAAATAAAGTAGAGCTGTGAAATTTAGTTGAACTAAGATTTTCTTCGACATAACTAAATTCATCATTCTTAAAATCACGGCAAATTCAAGTTCAGTTTGACAGTTCTAAAGCGTCACTTGTCTTTTTCTTTCGCGGTCTATCAGTAAGAGATAGTAATACTAACATCTCGGTTTGGTAATGTCTCGGTGAATCAAAGAATCGCCACCATCATTAGGCGTTTTGTATAAATCATTTAAATTTTCCTATCAGCAATATGAATGTGGTGTTCGCCTTAGCCTCGTTATAAATTAGAACTATTCACCTTATTTGTTTCACAAGCGATTCCGAAAAGTTGCATCCAATTTCAGTGAGCCTTAACGGCTATAAAAACTTACAACTGCTATGCGACCACTAGCTTTTTAGTTAGTTTCCTAATTGCACTTGTTCTAACGAGTTTCTCTCGAAATTTAACCTAACAACTAAAAAAATTCTAGAGCCGTGATTGTAGTTGCGTTTTTCTGCCAGTTACATAACATTTCATGACAAACTGAAGGGTATGACGGAATTAATCTACTGTGTTCTCTTCACACTGTTACATTATCGCATCTATCTCTCAAATATACCTAGCAGTTGTAGTGTAGATACTACAACGTTATGTATCAACCGGCCAGAATACGTAACTCAAGGAGCTTAGATGGATTTTTTGATCCGGGCAAACACTCGGTTGTGACGTGGGATGATGTGTGTCTATTTTTTATCATTACAATATTATAAGATATCTCAGAAATAACCAAAGTTAACCTTCAAAACGTATTTATTATTCTCACAACAAATTATTTTATCAAAATTTGTTTCTTAACTGTAGCACGGTAAAAAGAAATAAAAAAGACGACCGCTCGCTGCCAACTCCCATCCGAAAGTGTCTGATTTCTATCAACTCACCGCAACTGTCACCACCAGTGTGGCCAGTGAATAAATTAAGTCTCCCGATTTTATTTTAATATGCATTCCCGCCTTCAGTTCAGTATGGCAAGTACAAAAATTTTAAGCAGTAGATCGATACACATAAAATGGTGCAATCAATCTTAAAAAAAGTGCGAGAAACAACACTACATTATACCAAAGAAAATGACATATTATATATTTAATAGACTACACAAAAATTCCACTCAGTGTTCTCATACATATGCAACAGCAACGTTCGTGTTCAGCCAGATTAGCTGAAAACCTTCCTTTTTTAAACGTACACCCGCAGTTAATACTCTGCCATGACTCGACGGAAATGTATCCATAATATGAGACGGAAAGTACTTAATTTGAACACGGAAATTGTATAGGATGACAATTTACGATATGAAGATGATCTAAGGAATCAAAACTCAATAGGTTTCATTAATAAACAAAATGTTTCTTGGGGTATGGTTTAACTACCAACCCAGTGAACCAGAATGTAAAGAAACGCAGTTTATTTTACAAAACTGACCACACTGTCCGGTGCTAAGTTGGTATTTTTTTGTTAAGAACTTTACTCAAATCGACCTAAAGTTGGGAATGCCAGAACTGGCTCAGAGCTTTAGACTAGAACTAAAATTAGATCGCGTTTTCAATTAAACCAATTACAGGCACTTTGAATCGTAAAAGAGTCGGTCAGTTAGTCAGAAAATTGGTTAGCAGGTAAGCTCTGGCAGTTACGAGACGAACAGTTGCAATCGACGGGGCCTGTAACTCTTTCGAACAAATCTGCAACCTCGGCAGGCATCGGTCTTCGCGGATCCCATGCATGATATGCTGACATCTCTTTAAGGCGCACGTGGAACACAACGGGGGCCTGGTCCTTACCGGGCGGCACGCTACTCGTTGCTTCCCCCCGTAAGCCCTCGCCTTTGGTGGCCGGGAGTCCGCAATGGACTCCCGACACCCGGTGCCTCTGCTGCGGCGGCTAGGGGCGTGAAGGCGCAGAGGCTGCCTCGCCCTCACGCGCTTCGCGTCTTCCCTCGTGAGCGTTACTGCTTCGCAGAAGGAGGTGACGGCTTCCCATGTCTTTTCGCTCCGTACCATGGCTTGTCCCAGGGCCGGACCACCACGAGGACACGGTGGCGCTTCACCCAGGGAGGACAGACCTCCACCGTATGCTCCACCGTGTCTTCCAGGCACAGTGGTAACACCCGGGCGTTTCCATCCGCCCTTTTCGGAACAGGAACCTCCTGAAGCAGCCGTGTCCGGTAAGATAAATGTAAGGCAGAAGGTGAAGACGCCGTGGCGCCTCTCTAGCCACTCCTCAAAGAGCACGCCACTATTGCAGCGGTAATTCATCACTAATCTACCAACCATCAATCCAAGTGGCTAGAACATTCGGCAACAAAAGCTTATTAATACTTTTTTTTTTTTACTGAGCGAAATATTCAATACAAATAGGAACAGAAATAAAATAAAAAGGATTTAAACTATTAGCTATTACCTATTAAGTATACGAAATGCTGAAATGATTTTTTTAAAATCATTTTTGTGACTTATATCACTGACCGTCTTCGTCTTCTTAGTGTGTCGATGGTAATCTAAACAGAGTTAGCCTAGAATTTGGCTACGAGCTTAGCACTTTCAGTAGCGTCGATCAACGCCTGTAGTGTGTAAACAACATTATTACAGAATGGACAGAACCGTTCTCTATGTATTTTACCACCGTACTGCGATCGCCAACCTGCCTACCAAGTGTGGCGATTATCGCAAACCCCCCCAGATTGGGGGAGGCCTAAGTTCAGTAGTGGACGTCTTTCGGCAAAAATGATGATGAATGAAATAGCGATTGTCATTGATCAATAGCTTGCCAAAGTCTAAATTACTTCACAATTGGCTCATTTAAATTAAGGCACCATACCGTGGCCCTGGCACATGGGCAACTGAAGGAACACGGGTGGGTTTTAGCCAGTAAAAGTCTGACACGCCCTTCTGCTCCACCCAGAGCGGGAGACGTGATTTGATGATTTCCCACCCACAAAAAAAGGCCCCACTCCATAGATAGAACATTTTTATTTAAACTTTATGGAAATTGTTCTACCAAAATAGCGTCACGCCGCGCGTCGCTTCACCAGTCAGTGGGAGCCGTTACTTGGGCTAGATCATTTACTTCGTGATTCTCAGAATTCAAGTCGAAGTCATAAACAAAGACGATATGGGCTTTCTGACTACGGGATAAAAGTGTAAACTTACCAATGGAGCCGAGAATACGCCATTCAGAGCCGAGTATTCGTAGTTTAGCTTCACTGACTGACTGCAGCCGAGTATAACCGAAACAGCGTCATCAACCCGACTGTGACGACTGCAAAGTATGCCTAAAGAAGTTTTCACTTAAAAAATTGCACTTTCATAACATGGCAGTTTCCTTCAGTTTTGAAAGCTTTTCAATTCCTTGGGAAACATGAAGTCATCATCATCATTATCATCATTTCAGCCAAAAGAACATCCCAATAGGCCAAAAAGGCCTCCATAAATGGGGGGGGGGAGGGGTTCGGGGTTTGTCATAATCGCCACGCTTGGCAGGTGGGTTGTCGATCGCAGTGTGGTGGCAAAATGCATAGAGAACGCTGCTGCCCATTCTCTAGTAAGTCCCTTGGTCGCCTTTTACGACACCCACGGGAAGAAATGGGATGGTGTTAGTCCGGCACCACACGGACGTAACATGAAGTCAATTATCTAAAATCATTAGCTGTCGTTACTTTGTTAAACCAACCAAAACAGCTAACTGAAACGTTAATGGCGGTATAACTATTCAGGAAAATTAATCACGATTTCAAAATACATTTTGATGCAAGGATATAATGGAACGGAAACGTTGCCAGATTTACGTTGTTCACCGTTTCACGTTCATATTAACATGAAAACACATTGTTCAAAAACAAAACAGCGTTTGATAGTGTGTCATAAACCTGTGGCCACAGTCACACGCTCATGCGATACGCGTCTTTTGACAGCGAATGCGGAGCAAACATATGAAAGAAGTTGTGGCGATATCAGACTCTTAATTTGAATGGTTTGATATCATACTCTTAATTTTAACTGTCTCATATTCGTGAGACACCGCCAATGTATAATATTTACAGGTCCGGTACAGACCATCAAACTGATAAATTTTCTCTATGGGACTAACATCGGAATCGCCAAATAATAAACCGCCAACTCATATATTTAGGTCAAATAGGTATTGTGCTTCAGTATGGGTCAGATGAATTTTTTTTCTAGGTGAGATAATTTCTCGGTTTATTGGTCTGTACCCTTGAATATGACCAGTTTTTCTGATACATATTGTATAGGAACGAATGGTGCCGCTACCCTAATGTTACGATGGTAGGCGGGTGAAAAAGTGCCGATAGAGAGTCAAAATCCAAGATCGTTGAATCGTTTCATAAATGAATGGATTTTTCATTTTCCATTTATATTATGTTCAGACGTTTCACTTCGAGTAAAAGGTAATTAACGAAAAGTTTCTAATAGACGGAGCAAAGATACTTACGCGAAGCTCTTATGTAACTTTGACGTTCAAAAAGTGCTGATTCGCATTGAATAAATGACTTTTGATTTTGTTTTGATTTTTAAAGGATACAAGAGAAGTGAGCGCGGGTCGGTTGACGCAAGTCGCTAGTCGCGTCGCTCAAGGCCGTAACCGGGGCCTAACTTTAAGAGTGGAACCATTTTGGTACGGTTCGGAATACGTCGATTATTTTGGTCGGAGCGTGAGGCGGCCCGTCATCTGTGAGATTAAATTCTATGTCAGTTGTTCGTGCCTTTTCCGTAACTTTGGATTTAGTAGTATGTTGTGACGTAAGAGGCTTAGTCTTCGTTTTTGGACGTGAAACTTCTGATGCTAAAGCCTAAACACGGTAGGTACACGGTTTTAACCAGGGACGGCAATCTCTCATGGAGCAAGATTAGGAATTTAGTTTATGATTATGAACTCTACTTATAATCTTAATTTCGTGCAGGATTATTGCGTAACACTCAATAGTAATTTTGATACGTCAGCAACATTCAATGCGTTAATTACTTACGCTGTTGAGAAGATGTATATTTTCAAAACTATGATTCATTGGATTAGGAACTTCCTTAAAATTGTCTGAAAATTTGAACATATTCGCAGCCGCTACTTGGATTTTCATTTTGATCTCAATATCGGCTTCAGCAGTCTCGAAAACCATGAAAACGACACCCATGATGAAAACTGTTAAAATTTTCGGAGTCGCCATCTTGAATTTTCTCGAATTGACTTGGCTTTTGGCTTCAGTACCCTCGAAAACCATGAAATCTATTTCTTTAACTCTGTGTCTTTCTTTTATATATTAAAAAGTCGTACGGAGGGGGCATAACGCTTTTTTGTTGCGTGGCGTTTTCTACAATTTTCTTTAAGTGAACATTTCTATAATTTTGTACACGTTTACTTCTACCACAAGCTACTTTATAGAACTTCGTCCTAATAAATGGTAAAAGATTACATTCGGATCACAAAAACGTAAAATCGCGTTGTATCTTTGCAAATAAAAACAGAACAAATCAAAGAATCTGAAGATAAGTTAGTCTTTCCACGAAATGATAATGAAAGAAAGGATAATGAATAGATTAATGAAGAGTTTTCTTTCTCGCTTTGATTAAGAGAAAAGAAAGAGAGAAGCACCAATGGAATAAAGAGAAAAAGGTACTCAATATACTTAAAGCGTCGTTACTCGGTTTTTGTTTCCAAATTACATTTTTATTGTTGCTGAAGGGTCTTTCTGAAGCATTACAATTATTTTTATCTAATTAAGTGAGCTGTAACCGGACGTTTTGAACGTTAAAAGGTTACTCGGCTGGAATGCTGATACTAATCGAATGAGGCTGTCTTTTTATGAAGTTATTTGCAAGCAAATCTTTTCTGCTTTATCCTTTATACTAAACTAGCATTTGCCCGCGACTTTGTCCGCGTAAATGTCGCGTAAGTGGCGAAGTCGCGAAATAAAAAGTAGCTATAGTAGTATATATTTTCTTGGAATTCAAACTTACTACGTACCAGATTTCATCAAAATCGGTTCACCGGCTTAATCATGACAGCGACAGAGTTATTTTTGCATTTTATAATATTAGTATAGATAAAATAGCTGTGCCCGCGGATTCGCCAGCAAGGATGCTGCAAATTATCCCACGGAATGTGCTACCGGGACATAAAGTAACTTATTTTGGTCCTTATAACATCAGCTATCTGCCAGAGAAAGTCCTGTCCAAATCAATCCAGCCGTTTCCAAGATTAGCCGGAATAAACAAAGAGACAAGTTTCTAAACATGCTCTTATTCTATGGGCTTAGAACGTCTTTATCGCTGAAGAACACCAAAGATGACACGCGTGACTTCACACAAAAGTATAAAACATAGCATACACATTTAAATTTAACAAAACGCGTTGCCTAGCAACATGACTTTATTACACCGTAGTAGTGCAAAAAACCGTAAAATACCGTAAAAGTCACATGTGACATCCCTCATATACATTTTAGTCAGTGCTGCACATAATTTGACTGTCACTCGCACGCCAACTGGCATAAAATGTTTTTATTTCAAAAAGGGAACACGTGTTGTGTGGGATGCCGTTAAGTCCTTAAAACAAGGTTTTATTTGAATAAATAATAATATGGCGGCCCAATGTTTTGTATGTAAACAAAAAGCTTTTTAAATAAAATCCGGCCGTGAAAGCAGGCTACGTACATAAAAAAATGGAGAAGTCTTTTTATTTTGGCCTCTGGGTGACAAACACAATTTAATAAAATGGTCGTTCTAAATGTGACTTACGGGATACTTTAGGTGTAGTTAGGTTGAATGATCTCTTTACCAAGAGTCGTGGTGCTAACGCTAACGGCGGCGACTACGAGTTTTAGGTCGAACGCAAGCAGCCACTTTACTTTGTGTAAATTATTTCGAAAGCATAATGTGACATCAGCCAATTCGCAATGGGCTTACGAGGTGGATTATGGCCCACTCCGTCTTACAAAGTGGAGGTCTGTATTCCAGCAGTGGGAACATTATAGACTGATTAAGCATAAGTAATCTCTTTGCATTGTTCTGGTAGTCTAGGAATTAATTTCGATAGACTTTTTCCGCTGACCGATAAGCATTCTAAAAGTGAACGATAGACATCATCAACATCAGGTTTTCCTTTGTCTAAGTTAATAAAGGAAGCAAGTAATGCGGCATACGATAACTTAGGAGTAGGCGTATCTTTCAGGGTTGAATAAACAATAAACAGCACGTTCACTACATGTCACGTGGTAGAAGTAATTCTTCATAAAAACCCCCGACACAAAAACCTAAAATCCCTTTAAAAAGTAAAAAATAATAAAAAAAACTCAATCTTGAAGTACCTAAGTATGTATTAATAATTCAAAAAAAAAAAAATACGTCGCGTTGGGGGACCGCTCCAAACCTAACAATTTACTTACAAATAGTCTATTACCTAACTGAAGAAAACTTTTATAAAATGACTTCTAAATATTGCATTTAGGATACGACCGTCAACGACGTCTGCCCTCGCAGAGCGGTCCCCCAACGCGACGTATTTTTTTTTTTGAATTATTAATACATACTTAGGTACTTCAAGATTGAGTTTTTTTTATTATTTTTTACTTTTTAAAGGGATTTTAGGTTTTTGGGTCGGGGGTTTTTTAAATTTTTAATTTAATTTTTTATTTTATACTTTTTATAGGTATACTTATTATAATGTAGATTTTGTTAAGTTGTAAATACATAGAACTTCGCCGTGGCCAACAGGAAGATGGGAAGCTTCCAAAAACAATATCAATTCAATTTGATGATGCCACTATCGGCCGGAGTTGTGTTGACGAGAATGGATGGATTCTGACAAGGCCACATAATGTAACTTTTCAAGGTCTTAGAGGATATGGAAATATTGAAAGAACAATGTTTCCTATCATTTTATGTTGGGCGATTACGGCATATAAGTTGCAAGGCACGACAGTTGAAAAAGCTGTGGTTTACTCAGGTAAAAGTACTTTCGCAAAAGGCCAAGCCTATGTAGCCTTAAGTAGAGTATTTTTACTCTGTTTCAGGCTACATAGGCTAGGCCTTTTCCTTGGATGGTGTAGCAGTTTGTGAGCTCGACCAAAGAAAACTATTTAATAACCCACATGACAAATCATCTTTAGCAGAATTGCAAAGACTGAGATGTAGTAATTGATACTCTCACGTGACAATCGGATTTCCATGTCCCAATTTTCCCACCACCAATTTTCTCATCAAGCGAAGCTTGAACATTCTCGAGTAAGTCATCAATATTCTCTTTCAGTGCGCTTTCATTTGAGACCCCACTCGAGTATATTTGTAGACATTCGGTTATTCTTCCCCACTTTCACCCCCCACAACTTTTAAACGGCTCAACCGATTTTCATCAAACATGTCTAAGAACACTCGCACATAAGTCACCTTTAATACAAAAAAATAATAATTGAAATCGCTTCATCCGTTCGGGAGCTATGATGCCACAGACAGACAGACACACAGACAGACCGACACACAGACAGACAGACACGTCAAACTTATAACACCCCTCTTTTTCCGTCGGGGGTTAAAAAGTAAACAATAAGAGAGATTTTGTGTGAGAGACAGAGAAAGCTATATCTTTCTTCTCTCTCATGTAACAAAACGAACCTTAACGTGAAGCGTCCTTGAAATTTAACACTCAATTATCTTCCAAATATCGAATTGCCAGCGCGTCCTAAAATGATTCACTTCAAAATTAACTTTTTGATTTTACGATTCATCTGGTGGTAGTCTATTAAAAAGTCGGATATTTCTAATTCGTGCTCATTTTCTTCTAGTCTATGCTCATCATTAACTAATCATGTCATGTGATAACCCTAACACAACTTGGCATAGGTGTATTTTAGGTCGCATCTGTACCTATCGGCACGAGAGGGTTCGCTGTCAACCGCTCAACGATGATTGACAGACGATTAAGTAGGACTGTGTGAGTGTGTGTGTGAGCTGTGAGGTGAGTGGCTATACATTGATCTATTTTAGAAATGGCGTGTCTATGGGCAGAGGGTGTTAGTAATTAGACGTAAAGCTGGTTAACCTTTATAATCTATTTCAAAAGTATCTGCTGGGCATAGAAAAGAAGAGAAAGAAAGAAAAAGTATTTATGTTGTTGTTGTGCGAATTAACACATGGATCAGCAAACGTACACGCAAATGTTAATTTATACCGCCTCTTACAAATGAAATGCTTTGATTTGATTATTTCAATAAATAAACCCGAAATTATCATTTTAAATCACTTTAAAGATGTTACTGATTTGCGAAGAATTGAGGTTAATTTGATAACTCCCATTTTAATCAAGTTATTTAAACAATAATTGTTGGAATGAGTGTTGAAATATAAAGGTGAAACCTTCCAAATGCAGATAAATAAGTACCTATGTGACTAATTTCCTTTAGTGTGTGATTGCGTAAGAATTTAACCTGAAAGGGTTTGTTTAACTTTTTACACGTTTTATATTAGCTTCACTTGTATGTTTGTTTGTAACCGACTCCTTATACCGCGATTTTGACCCACTTTAAACGACCAAATTTCATTCAAACTTTGCACACCTGTTAAGGACCGATGACAATGCAATAATTTCATAAATTTGTGCCATTATCCTTGCCAGGGTTACCAGGACAGCAAAAAAAACTGTCTCGAAAACTACGCTGACATACGTCACAAACTAATTTGAGCCATTATGCTTGCCAGGGTTACCAGGACAGCAAAAAAAACTGTCTTCGAAAACTACGCTGACATACGTCACAAACTACGCTGACATACGTCTCAAAATTCGAAACACCCTAAAAATAGAAATAAATAATAGTTAAAAAAACTAAAAAACACGCTTCCATTGAAAACCAAACTAAAAAGTACAAAATAATGGAAAAAAAGCGTGGGGTGCCTGATGTCAATAAAAAAATACCTTAAAAAGCACCACGCTTTTTTCCATTATTTTGTACTTTTTAGTTTGGTTTTTATCAGATGTTTTCGGAACATGCTATAGGTATTATTATAGATTTCCTGTTTATTTGTTTATTTCCTATCTGCAGATGCATTGTTTGTAGCCATATAATTTATCTTCTTCTTTTCAGGAAATTTAATGATAGGAAAAGGAAGACTTTCCTAAAAAAACAAGTTACTCTTGCTGAGTTCAGATGTTTATTTATTAAATGCGTGATTGTTGCTTGCATTGTCTTTCTTACTTCGATGTGTCAGTCTAAACTGTCAAACCAATTAGTATGAAAACCTTTTTGTTATGGGAAAATCGGAAGTATGATTATAATCTAACATGTGTAATGGATGAAGATTCATCATCTTCATCATCATCATTTCAGCTGTAAGACGTCCACTGCTGGACTTAGGCCTCCCCCAATTTGGGGGGCTTTGCCATAATCGCCACGCTTGGCAGGGGGGTTGGCGATCGCAGTATGGTGGTAAAATGCATAGAGAACGCTGCTGCCCATTCTCTAGGAAGTCTCTTAGTCGCCTTTTACGACACCCACAGGAAAAAATGGGGTGATGTTATTCTTTACGTCCGGCACCACACGGTCGGTACATACGAATAATTTTCTGCCTAGCTTTTTCTCAACTATTAAGGGGTCGGCTTCCGAACAGAATGCAGCTGAATATCAGCACTTTATATGGACCGCCTGCCTATGTAAGATTCACGATCCAGTTACTCGGCAATATGACGCCTCTTGGTCTAAGATTGGTTGTTAGACTATCGGGCTTCAGAAGACCCGTAACGTCTGTCAAAGATTCACGAATGATAGCCGGGACCATCCGTTTAACGTACTTCCTCTCTGTCAGGTCCCAATACGTAACGATGGCCACCCATCCACGGAGTGACCGCGACAATCGTAGCTTAACCTGATCGAATATCCGTGTCGTTAGGCACTCACGGTTCCTTGCTCGCCAACTACATTATAGTTGCTAGCTCTACCCGCAGTGGGATAGGTTCCTACAGGCCATATACCAAACAAAGCTATGTATAAACATAGACGTTTTTACATAAACACTTTATATAAATATTAATATACAGCGTGTTGTATTGTGTAAACGTGCCTGGGTTTGACGTTAACTGAATCTGACATGTGATTGGCCGCCATTTTTCATTCAATACCGACATGTAAAGGAAAATATTGGGATTATTCTAGGGAAAGTGATTTTATTGATAAAAAAATTGGGCTTATTTTTAAAACAAAGTGTACTTTATAGGGTTTTAAAATGTGATGTTACGATCAATACATTTAGTAAGAGGAATCCTATCCAGCATACAAATGTTGTTTCGTTGGTAATTACATCACTTGAAAGCAGCTGGCCCGATTTGGATATTTTTTGTTTTTAAATGTTTGTAATTATCCAAATTATTTTTTTTATTGTTCTTGGAAAGAAAATTGGAAAAATTTCCCGTATTTTTTTTAAATTTGAAAAATGCTGAACGTGCTTCCTTTTGAAAAATTTTGATGTAAATTATGGAAATTTGAACAGAACAATGTGTCGGGTCAGTTAGTAATTAAATAACTATGCATACTAGCCTTGTACACAGCGCAGGTCTAAGCAAAGTTTTAAAGAAAAAAAAAAAAAACACTTTTTTTTAATTATCTTTTTTCATTAGTCTTTTCTCTTGGAAATTATTTTTGTTTTATTTATCAAATGAAGGCGAGACCAATGATCTGACTATAATAACTTTACTGGAGCATAAAATGACTGTCAAGATTCTATTTTAAAACACATAACACATTTCTTTACATGTTTCTAAACATGCTCAAACTATGGGCTTACTATGTACGTCTTTATCGCTTAAAAATACATAACACCAAATATGACACGCGTGACTTCACACAAGTATAAAACATAGTAGGTACACATTTAAATTTAACAAGACTCGTTGCCTAGCAACCGTCACCCCTGTCGTCATAATTAGTGACGTTAGGGGGCGCCCGCGTCAATTGCTCATTAGAACAGCCTGTAAGTATGTTAGAACACCCTGTAAGCATATTAACAGATACACCTAAGACGTGCACAGATTTAATAGGCTACCCGTTACTGGGTCTTATGAGAATTATTATAATCATTATACAGGATCAGTTTTTATCCAGTGGTTTTACAAAAAAAAAATCTGTGGTTTCATAGAAAAATGCAATACCTACGGGGTCAAAATGTATGTAACAGCAGTTTTTTTTTTTTTGTATAACCGACGAAAATTTTCTACGCTGGGGGGTCTAGAATAATATAATAATTTATGTAGGTTTGGTCAATTTAAGCTTGATAACATGAATCGAAAAGAAGGAGATGTTGAATCTCTCTAATTATGGTTATATTTTTACGTTATCTTCTTCTCATAATTGTAGGCTTCTGTCATTATTCGAAATCTCACAAGGTGAACTGATTACCTTGTGAAGATTGTAGGAATCCGCTGGATATGAGAAGCGCAGAACCGGTTGGAGAGGCGATGTTTAGGAGAGGCCTATATGCAGCATTGCATGTCTTTCAGCGGATATCATGATGATCATCTCCAACACATTAGACAGAGGCGGAGTTTCTTTTACAACCAAAGATATAAGGTTAAAACGTTACAATCCTAGCCCAAAGCACGAAACTGACTCCAAAAAATAATAAAAACTACCGGTGACCAGCTAAACAGTAGCAATCGTCACAGCGTGTGATTCATGGCAACCCAGCAAGCCACGAGCCACTCAAACAGAATAGATGATCTATTCGCAGCCAACCTAAACAAGCACACTGTGCTGTAAACTAGTAATTTTCAGCTAATTCTAACAGCGCCATTATTTATACAGCGCTTTAGCAGCTGTCCCATCGTAAGCGATTAACGAGATGCGAGAAGGGTTAACAACTAAAAAGTTCTTTTAAGTCGACGTTCACACGGACGTAATAAAATCACGGCGGGATTTCTTCGCGTACTGGATTTTCTCTCGATATTGAACCGAGCATCTGATTAAGAATCGTTTTTTTGTTTGGTGGGAAAGCATAAAATGACGTCTCCCGCTCTGGGTGGAGCGGAACGGCGTGTCAGACTTTTACTGACTAAAACACCCACCCGTATTCCTTCAGTTGCCTGTGCCAGGTCACGGCCTAAGGCCACGATAACTCTTTCGAACAATTCCGTGACCTGGGCAGCCATTAAGTGTCCTACAGATTGCCTCTCAACGCATTTTACTGTTTGACTTTCAACTCTCGGCGCTAAGCAGAGTATCGAAGATCCAATGCGCAAAAAAAATCCTCCGCGATTAAATTACGTGCGTAGGTACGTGGGATAACTGAACAGGCAGCTATGTATGCTGGGAGTTTATTGCGCCATTTTTTCCCAGATAAACCACTAGGAAGTGGTGAATGGCGGGCGTTTCCGGGGACTATCTTATATATTCCGATGTTCAAAAAGTGCTGACTACATGAAATAATGCCTAATTTGAATAAATTACTTTTGATTTTGAGCAGCAAGTGAGCGACAGTGAATAGCGAGTACTCACTGGTATGCGTATATACCCAGCGCGAGTCTCTCAGTTCTGCTCTTTCTGTTCTGGTTTTCAAAATCAAAATCAAAATCAAAAGTCATTTATTCAAATTAGGCTGAGGATCAGCACTTTTCGAACGTCAAAATTACAAAAGACAGTCCCCCCAAAACGCCCACCCGTCACGCACTTCCTAGTGCTTTAGCTGGGAAGAAGAAGTGGCCAACAAACTCCTTAGCAGCACAGCTGTCTGTCCAGTTAGAAGAACTTGATTCTATACAATGGTATATAGTAAAATATTAAGAGACACAAATTAAATTAAATGATTTGCTATATGCCAGCTAGCCAACCCAATATACCAACAAATAAAATGAAAACTATACTCAAGCATAAGCAAAAAAAAATATGTATATAGAAACATGGCTGCAAAAATAAAAAACTGGCATAAAGGGCGTGACAGCTTACATATGCAATGCTGAATGTTCACATAGCTGTTACGACCTGAGTTACAACTCGAGGCCACAAATGATAAACTAGGACCATCGACGTAAAATAAATTAAACAGGTAAGTAATATTAATAATAATATCAACATCAAAGTCAGCAAGACGACCAGTCACCACAAGCAGCACCCGTTCACGAGCATAACGCAAAGATCAGCCATTGCCCCACTCGCCATATTTGAGGGAAGGGGGCAACCCGACCCCCGACGCTACCGCAAGCATTGACATCTAAGGGAGCATGACGAACTTGCTGCCGGTTGCTCAAGCAAGAATTGAATGATTACTTGTCGAGGTCGCTAGCTAACCACATTATGCAATACTAATAAAATAAAATTGGCATAAACAGGAAAAAAAATATGGAAACAATTATATTGAACCTATCACTAGGTACGCTAATACTGGAGAAAGAACATAAACATTGTCTTGAGTTAATCACAGCGACCAACTATTCTTATCATTTAAATAATCGTTGATGGAATAGTACGCCTTTTGACAAAGGTTGGATTTTACTTGAGCTTTAAACACATTAAAAGGTAATTCTAGTAAAGAAGGTGGTAGCTTGTTGTAAAATTTCTCTTTGACCTCTGAAAACCCAGTACTTGCCGGCGGTATGAACAATCAGCGATCAACTATTCATTTAAATGCCTCTCTTTAACTAACACGGCACCTACAATTTTTGTTACATTATTTAAGTGAGTAAATTGTGGATGGTTAGTCGCTTCCGTTGGCGGTCGGACACATGCCTTACAGCGCAATATAGCGCTGTTCGCCGCGGTGACAATTACGAGAGGCACTAATTGTGATTGTTCTGTGCGGTAGGTACTAGGTAAATAGTTGCAATTTGTTTGTTGAATTGCTGTAGTTCATTTGTTTTGGGTTTGTTTATTTACAGCCAGTTTGATACTCTACTAAACTCCCTCTATAACTAGTCGCAGAAGGGTTGTACAAACGGCTACATATCACAGTGTATAAGGCTTTCCGAACAATGAGAAGTCAGCTTATATGGAAATGTTGATTATTTTGTCGCCGTGCGTACTACTTACCTACATTAATAATAATAATTCGATCCATCATCACTGACAGGACTGTTGTTGCCAATAAGCCTGATATAGTGGTGGTGGATCGACTAGAACGGCGCGCAATGATTGTTGACATTACGGTCCCGCATGACGAGAACCTCGTGAAAGCTGAGAAAGATAAACAGATCAAGTATCTTGACTTGACTCGCGAGGTTGTCGACATGTGGCATGTGGACTCAGCAATCATTATGCCGATAGTCGTAATAGCCAATGGTTTGATAGCCAAGAGCCTCGACCAACACCTGAAGAGGCTCTCGTTGAGCGATTGGTTCAAGGGCTTGATTCAGAAAGCGGTACTTCTGGACACGGCTCGCATTGTCAGGAGGTTCCTCTCTCTGGAGCCCTGACCGCCGGTAGCTTGGACCCTGTTCCCGATATCGATGGGCTACTATTTTTATATTTAAATGTTTTTTTAAATTTTATATTCTAATATTTAAAAATATAATTTATAAGTTTTTTAAAGATGAATAAAGGGAATAATAATAATAATCTTTATTGGCATAAATTTATACATATATTTATGTGAATTCCCTAGGTCCTGCGTTAGTGTACATTGTATTACAGGAGCTATTACATTTACATTACATTTTCAGATACAATAATTTTCTTACACATAATTAGCCTACAAATGTTTCCATTGCTGTGATACACGCTTCCACTCTTTTGAAAGGTTTGAGGGCCGTAAGCCACCTTACGACCCCAGTGGAGGTTGGAAGATGTCACTTGGTTTAAAAGTTTGGTTCTAGGACAAGCCAGTTTCCTCACGATGTTTTCCTTCACCGTTTTAATGTGGTACTGTGATAATAAAATATACAAAGTCATCCTTCTGACTGGATTTGAACCTGGATTTGACTGAACGTACAACTCGTAAATCAGGGTTGTTACTAGGTCACCCCTGTTCTAAAAACACAAATTCCTTGGTCTCAACTAAATATTTGTACAACTAAGGGCCATTTTCTCGAAGCGGGCGCTAACAACTGATTGGTTGAATGATTTATGTACGTAGTTTACGCTGCCGCGCTTTTTTTTTTTTTTTTTTGGATGGGAAATCATCAAATGACTTCTCCCGCTCTGGGCGGAGCGGGAGGGCGTGTCAGACTTTTACTGACTAAAACCCACCCGTGTTCCTTCAGTTGCCCATGTGCCAGGGTCACGGTATCTCTTTCGAACAATCACGCGACCCCGGCAGGCATCGGTCCTAGCAGACCGTTTCAGTGTTGCTGACATCTCTTTGAGGCGCGCGTGGAACACTACACGCCGTCGATCCGAGCTAGGTCCTTACCGGGCGGCGAGCTACCCATTGCTCGCCACCCGCAAGCTCGCGCCTACGGTGGCCGGGAGTCCGCAATCGACTCCCGGCGCCCGGGGCGTCTCCTCCTGCAGCGGCTAGGGACGTGAGGGCGCAGAGACTGCCACTCCCTCACGCGCCCCGCCTCCTCCTTCACGAGCATTACTGCTTCGCAGAAGGAGGTGACGGCTTCCCATGCCCTCTCGCTCCGTACCATAGCTCGCACCAGGGCCGGACGCGAGTGGTCGCCGCCGCCGATCGCCTCCACGAGGACACGGCGGTGCTCCGCCCAGGCAGGGCACACTTCCACCGTATGCTCCACCGTATCCTCTAGACGATCCTCACAATGGAAACACCCGGGCGAATCCTCCCGCTTTATCCTGAACAGGAACCCACCGAAGCACCCATGCCCGGTGAGAACGCTGCCGCGCTGGCTTGCCAATAATTGGTCTCATTAAAGCATTAATTTTCGTCCGAGAATCTAGCTCGAAATCTAGGTATTCCACTATCGGCATCGATTGACTAATAATTCTACCGGTACACGTGTAAGTGGTATCGGGTATCGGCCCCGACTTACGAGTTGCAGGTCGAGGGTTCGATTTCAGGAGGAAACTGGCATGTCCTAGAACCAAAAATTCGAAGACATGTGACTTCTACCAACCAGCACTAGGCCCGCGTGGTGGATTACGGCCCACTCTCTCTCACCGAGAGGAGACCTGTGTCCCAGCAGTGGGAACAATATAGCCTAATGATGATGACGAGGTCAGTGTCAGGTTATATGTTGATTAAAATGTGATTTGCGACCGATAAATACGATTTAACTATTTGATTTACGATTTATCTGATTAGGGTCGTGTTCATGATTTTAATTCTGTAAATACACACGCGTAACGGTTACGGATCATATTATCAACATACTGACATGCAAAATACAAAAAAATACAAAAATTCGCGGGCTACCCTTCCACTTTAATATAAAATTGCCCTTCACATATAGAAGAATATAAATAATAATAATAATATACTCTTGAAACTCGAGAAAGCCCCTCAAAGCTCAAGTTTTCCCAATACAAAATATGTTACTAATATCGAGCTGAAACCTTTGTAAATTATCCAAGTGCGCCTTTTACAGCTACATAAGGGGTTTGCAACAAAAACCTCTTACGAAAATAAACCGTGAAGGTCCTCAAAGGCGGCCAATTCCACCCTTATTTCCATTAAGTAAGATGTTGAGCGGAACCCTTTGCGAACAATCACTACCGAGTATTAGGGTACCGTCGTTGCTTTTTTAGTAAATTGCTGTTGAAATTCTGTTGAGTTAATTGTTTTTGGAAGTGTTGATACCTACTCAGTGTGTTTACTTTAATTGACTGAAGGATAATGTAGTTTTGATGTAAAATAGATGTGATGCTAAGCTTCGTTGTTTGGATTTTAAAAGGCATACTGCCGCATTTAAGTCTCTTCACTATAACACATAACATAACGCATTGTTTCTCTGGAGTGTTGGGCAAAGGTGTATCTACGTGGGACACTCAGAAAGTTTTGCGAAAATAAAAAGAAGTGTTCTATAGGTAAATATATTTTATTAAATCTTTTCAAAATACTCTCCACTAGCCTCTATGCAAAGTTTCATGCATCTGAACCAGTTTTCGAAACACTTTTTCCAGTCTGCCGCAGACTCATCGTATACAGCCTGCTCGAACGCTGACAGCGCATCTTCCGGAGACGAAAATTGTATCCCTTTGAGCTGATTTTTAATTTTTGGGAGTAAAAAGAAGTCACACGGTGCTAGGTCAGGCTGTAAGGAGGGTAACCCAGAAGTTTGACCGGCGTGCTGTCCAAGAAGTCCCTCGTTTTGAGTGCGGTGTGCGTGGGCGCGTCGTCGTAGTGGAACGTAGAATCTCGTGAAGGCTTCCCGATCCAATCTGCAGTATGTGTTGAATCTTCTGATACGTAATTCGCCTATTATCTTGGATTACATTTTTCACTGCTAGCACGTTTTCCTCCGTAACAGCCGTCAAAGGGCGCGATGGCGAAGGTGAACAACCGAGGGTAGCTACTAGTACCTACCAGTTGTTCGATCGGTCAAAATTCTAAGAAGTTCGAAGTACCTACACCGGTGCGTGGTTACTGACCTATTACTATTTCGATATCATATTACGAAATATGTAGGGTGTCCACAGTTTACTGATTTAAGGTCGGATAAAAATAAAAAAAAGTATTGACAAAATAATTGAATTGTGTTCTATTACTGATATTGAACCACCAAAAAAAAAAATTACGCACTGGCTAAATTTTTTTCCAGTCTTGCATTCACATTTCAACAGTAACGTTGTAAGTCCCATATAATAGAGGGGAGTCTATTGCCAACAACTGGGCACAAAACAGACTTGGCTGCTACTGATAAATTCTAAATTAAAAAACCCAATTACATTTTGCCCGACCTAGGAATCGAACCTAGGACTTCATGCTCATTATTATATTCATAGCAGTAGCGCTTGCGACCACTAGACCAACGAGACAGTCATAAAGCGTAAACGACGGCTATATGATGGGTCATTGTGCACCGTGTATTATTCAGTAAAATCTCTCAGTGATCCTTTTAATATGTAAAAGCTGTACTATAAATTAAAAAAAGAAGATAACTTTTTTAAGAGATCATCTACGAAAGACAAAACAGTCTTAAATCTGTTTAGTGTTTATTAGCAAACTTCAAGTCTTTAAAATTTACTTTTAATTTTTAATTCAGTCTTGTCTCGGCATTTTTTGTTGTATAAGCTTCATTAAACTTAAACGTCTGTTAAGTTAAGTACTAATTAACTTTATGCTAATTTGTGAAGATGAACTTGTAACGCATTTAATTTATTGTTCGGTGTAAATGTTTATGTATTTATTCCAATTTCTTCACGTGGGTGTCGTAAGAGGCGATTATGGGACTTACTAGAGAATGCAGCGTTCTCTATACATTTTACCACCATGCTGCCATTGATAACCCGCCTGCCGAGCGTGGCGATTACGGCAATCCCCCCAAAATTAGGGGAGGCCTATGTCCAGCTGTGGACGTCTTTCAGCTGAAATGATGATGATGAACTCTTAACGTAAGTATCTACATATAAAATAAATACGTGAATAACTTTTTACTTCTTTTTACGCAAATTTTGCCGACGGAGGAGTATGAAATTTGGCACAGTTAAAATAGATATAGTGAAGGAATGCAGAAAGCTAATATTTTCATATAACAATGCATTTGAAATACATTGAGATTTAAATGATTTATAGTTGAATTTTGACCACTGGGCGACCACTTTTATGAATAAATGAGCGGGTAATCGTGACGGAATGTTGTTGGGCCACAAAAGGGATGACCACAAAGCTATCGTGTACAGCTAAACTAATAATGCTAATAGAGATTTAGTGGTGTTACGCAAATGGATAGAATAAGAAGTGAATACAGTCTATGTTTATCTCTACCGCAGGCACAAACCAATATAGTACTCATCAAACGGTTTAACACGCACCAACTTCCCCATTAGTCACACACACAAGCACTCACTCCACACGAACAGTTGTCTAGTTTTAAGTAACGAGAAACCATACTTATGTACTTGGGATGGAGATTTGGTAGCTTGAAATACAGGTTTCGGCTTAGCTGGTTGGTGAAGGAGCAATCGGAGTGCTGAACGCGGTAGATGTGTTAGATCGAGATGGTTAAAAGAACTCACACTAAGGCCCTACAGATCTATGAACGTAAAAGATGCCAAAGGAATATGGAAGGATCATCATCATCATTACAGCCGAAAGACGTCCACTGCTGGACATAGGTCTTGCCCAAAGGGAGAAGGAGGCGGGGGGGGGGGGTTAGCATAATCGCCACGCTTGGCGCTAGGTTGGCGATCGATCGCATCGAGGCATGAGTTTATGCTATGTTATTTGGCAACTTTGCAATAATTACAAGACCATCGGGACTTTCCACCGAATAAGGGTGAAAGAACGTTTGCAATAAAATACTATCTAAGCACAATTGCACGCCCTCCTTAGGGAGTTATAGGGAAAATGGTGCAAACGCCATAGAAAAGTAATAAAATCGAAAGTGTGAACTGACATGGGGTGAAAGAAAGTGCCAGGTGTCACTTTGAGTAGACGTGATGTGGTTCTAATGGGACTTTAGAGGTCCATATGGTGTTAGTAATGCACGCTACTTATATAATAGCTATGTTAGTAAAAAATAATAATAAACGTGGCACTTCCTGCCCTTTGAGTATTTGGACAAGAGGACTATTTGATGAATAAGGTTGTGGTGTTGGAAATTAAAAGTTACCTCCTTAACAGATACCTCAGAACCTAAAATTATGCATTAAAAATGTCTGAGTACTTGATCATTAATGAAAATCTTTTACATTGTTTACCTCTATTGATATCAATTTCTTAAAGACAGAATTATGTGGAAGAGGGAGAGAGATCTTTGCCCTGCAGTACAACAATACAGGGTCGATAGATTGGATTAGATTAGAATATCTATTGGCTCATTGTTGGGCATAAGTTTCCCCCATACTTTTCCAATTGCCTTTACGTTGTACCTTCTACAGCCAATCGGTCAGGAATAAGTCCAAATCGTCACGCCAAGGTTCCTTTAGCTTTTGAAAAAAAGCGTGGGGTCCTTTTGAGGTTTTTTTTTAGTTGATATCAGGCACCCCACGCTTTTTTCCATTATTTTCTACTTTTTAGTTTGGTTTTCTATGGAAGCGTGTTTTCTAGTTTTTTTTTAAAACTATTGTATTATTTTTTTTTTTCTATTTTTAGGGTGTTTCGAATTTTGGGACATATGCCAGCGTAGTTTTCGAAGACAGTTTTTTTTGCTATCCTGGTAAACCCGGCAAGGATAATGGCACAAATTTATAAAATTATTCTGTTGTCATCAATGATCATGACATGTTCCTTGATAAGTATGCCAAATTTCGAGTTAATCCGACGTTTTAACGGGGGTCAAAATCATGTTCGAAGTTTCCGTCACATAGGCACATACTAACATACGTTTGAAGCTAGTAAAAGCGTGTAATAAAAAACATCAGATTCTTGAAAGAATGCTCATTGCGTCGTAAAAATTTAAACTTTAATCGCGTTTAATATTAGTTGAGAAGTAAATAATTGCACTCTACACTACTTAGTACATTTTCTCGTTCAGAAAAGTAAGTAATAAGTACCTCCTGCTAGCTGTAGACACACAGAACAACTTCTAGTTAACGTTATAAAACTTTAACTGAGGGCAACGATTTGTGCTCAGTGAACTTTAAAGCCGGTTCCACACCTGCGAGCTTCAGATGACGAGGAAACTCCATTAACTTACTACCCACGACTTCTTGTGACTTTACTGTGCTCAGGTTTTCACATGATTCAACTGTTTAACGGAGCAATGGTGGCCCAGTGATAACTACCGCGACTTACGAGTCACGAGTCATGAGTTCGAGCCCAAGGAAGCGCTATACTTAGTGTATATTGTTTCATCACCACTGCTCTCAAAACGGTGAAGGAAAACATTGTGGGGAAACCGGCATGTCTTAGAACCAAAAATTCGAAGACTTGTGACATCTACCAACCCGCAGTGGGCCCGCGTGGTGGATTATGGCCCACGCCCTCTCACAGAGAGGAGGCCTGTGTCCCAGCTGTGGGAAAATTATAGGCTACTGATGACGGAGTTAAATGACACCCAAAAGACCAAAGAAAGAAGTAATAATTGAATAAGGTGATTTATTTATTTACTAGTCGAAAATTATTGCACGGGAACGTCCTACCGGGATAAAAAGTAATGTGTTAATCGAGGTTATACAACTAACTAGTGTGCCAAATTTCATTCAAATACGTTGAGCTGTTTTTGCGTGATTGAGTAACATACTTGTGTGTAACATAAAGTAAAAAATACGAGTGTCATTTAAACCGAATTATGAACCTAAATGCATTTCCATAAAAGTAATTTTACAAGCAACAGTGTTGAAAAAAAACGTTAGGGTGAGTGGGGGTAACATCGAACGGATTTTTCATGAGATGAGCAGTGTTGTATTTGAAGCCTGGTAGAATAGTACATATTAGCTTATGCTAAAAATTTATTTGTAGTTAGTAAAGAGCAAAAAGTTTACTTTTCTATCAAATTGATAACATCCAGTGAAATCAAGTCCAAAGCACAAAAAAAAATTAAATAAAATGTTTGTATCACGAGGTTGAAACAGGGGGAAACATCGAAATAGTTACTAAAATCCCTACGTACCGACCACGTAAGTGAAGTAACGGACACGGGGTAAGATTAAAAAACCGGCCAAGTGCGAGTCGGACTCGCGCACCGAGGGTTCCGTACAAACCTGTAGGTATAAAGTTTAATTTTATTTTTATTTTTTATTATATGATGTAACTAAAAATTTACGGTTTTCGCAATTTTTCCTTTATCTGTGCTATAAGACGTTGCTTCCTACCAAATTTCAAAATTCTAGATCGATTGGAAGTACCCTTTAGGTTTTGATTCCCTTGCGAGTTTCGAAAATTTGCGGAAATTTGCAGCATAAAACGGCTATATCTTTTGATTGCGTTAGCTTATAAGTTTGATTTTTTCACAGCTCCAAGAAACAATAGACTTGAGTAATAGATATGAATTTCAGCTTGATACCTCCACGCGTTCCTGAGAAAAAGGGTCTTGACAGACGGACGGACGGACGGACGGACGGACGGACGGACAACAAAGTGATCCTATAAGGGTTCCGCTTTTTCCTTTTGAGGTGCGGAACCCTAAAAACTCGATTAACTTACATAAAAGTCACTGCGCAGGACATTTGCACTTTACACACATCCATCCACTCAAAGCGGCAAACGCTTACTCAGATGTGCGACGTAACAAAACGGCGGTCTTAACAATGTTGCCATCACTGTAAAAACTGCACTAAATCTGGCGTTATGGACAACTTTTTATCTTACCTCGTTTTTCATCTTACCCCCACTCACCCTAAATCTATTTGCAATCCATGCATTTTATAAGCCTTGGCTACTCAATCCTCTTCGCAGCAAAGTAATTACTCAAACGTTTTATCATTCACTAGCTTCTGCCCGCGAATTCGTCCGCGTAAAATTTTTTGTTCTGGGCCCTTCCCGTCGCCGCGTCCGCGTCGTGTCGAATCGCCTACCCGTGCGATTTTCCCCATTTTTGCAACATTTTTCATTACTGCTCCGCTCCTCTTGGTTGTAGCGTGATGTTATATAACCTATAGCCTTCCTCAATAAATAGGCTACCCAACACAAAAATAATTTTTCAATTCGGACCAGGAGTTCCTGAGATTAGTGCATTCAGTCAAACAAACAAACAAGCTCTTCAGCTTTGTAATATTATTAGTATAGATTTTGATGAAAACTAAAGCCTTTTGTGAACTATTTGTTAGTCCTACACCTCTCTCCACATAGCTTACTTAGCCCGGTAGTAAAACTCCCCGGAACAATGTTTTTCCTTCTCAAAAGCAATAAAATAAATTCCGCTGGACGATCATCTACTTTCAATGAAAGCTTCTGCCATAATAAATCTACTGCGTCTGTTTGTTTATCACTGTGAAGGTAGATGCAGAAGGGTTATATACAGCCCTGAATTAACTTAGGGGAAAATGATAATATCACACAGACTCCTTGAGTGCGAGCTAAGTGCGAGTTGCGCGCGAAGGATACAAGACAAAAAACGTTGAAAAATCATGTTTTTTGTATGGAGACCCCCTTTATTTTATTTTTATTATTTGGTGATATAACTTCAATAGAAATAAACATTCTGTGAAAATTTCAACTGTCTACCTATTACGGTTCATTAGTTACAGCCCGCTGACAGACAGACGGACGGATAAACAGACAGCGGAGGTTTAGTAATAGTGTCACGGTAGTACCCTTTGGGTTTGGTAAGCATATCACTTCAGAATAGGAGTACAGATTGATATTTCGAATTTGGTTTTTTGTGAAGCAAAATTTTAAATATTAGACTGAAAGTCCTTTTTCCATAGTGTATATTTTCGGACATCTCGTAGTTAATCTGAAAAAGATTCTGACTACTTAAACGGATTTTGCGTTTGCAGTGTGCTTGGTAAACTATGTAATTTACAATAAGATAGTGACGTAGTATTTAAATATGGTTGACATAATGATTAAGGGACCTTCTGCATATATTTGCTCTGTGTCACAGATATCGCTGCTTTGTTTACTTCAAATCTTATTGTTAAACCATTGTTATTTTGAAATATATTTGTGTAGCAAGCGCTGAGGCGCAACCATGTAGATAGATATCTTACTATCTTACCTGCTTTTGTGTACAATCTCCCATATACCAGCGCTTTTCTTGCCTATTGTTAATGTTTCCGATGTAGCAAACATTTACAAAATTGACTGATGTTGGTATCGGATTACGGAAAACCTTTTTTTTTGGGTGCCGACTTCTTTGTGCGGTTATTTCTTCTAAACTTAACAATGAATTTGATTTGTGTCATTTACAGCATATAATTCGGATGGTTTATGTGTAAATAAGATAATATTAAATATTATTAATCATCATTTGCCTAACTTTTTCACAACTATGTTCAGGTTGGCTACCTGTCCATGCAGATTCAGCTCTTACAGAGAGCGTAAGCCTATCTGACCTCCACAGACCACACACCAGTTATAGGGCAACACGATAGTCCTTGATAAGACTGGCTGTCTGACTTTCGGGCTTCTGACTACCCGTAACATCTCAAAATGACAGCCAAACGAATGAATGTGCTTCCTTGCGTGGTTATCGCAAATAGTCGTATTTTAATTTCTTTCCGAGGTAATGATGGGCTTTGATAAGTAATGGATGGTGACTCATCCACGGACCAGCCTCTGCAAGCGTCAACCCATGCAGTGGGATAATACAAGCTAATCAAGATCAGCCCTTAATTAGCCACGAGATATTATAATTATATAACCACAGAAACCATGATGATTTGACATCGCCACATATCAGATAGATCGCATCCTTGCGAAGCTGGGTCGCGTCGTTAGTTAATTTTTAAATATGAATCTCTGAATATTTTCAGAGAATTCGGCAAAAATATAGATAACAATATTATGTCAGAAAAATCAGTCAGGACAAACTGTCAACGGGGAGGTCATGAGACGATTTTATCAAAGACTGTCCAACTACACAGCGGTTTTTAACATCTTTATGAATTATTTGATATTAGGATGTCAAAATGACAAGGTTCGTTCGAAAGGTGAAAATGTCAGATTTCATTGCGGCTGTTGTAAGCGCTTTCCGAGGAAACCCAACCTTTACTTTGAAATCTTACGAATTAGCGTAAACAAACGAAAACCCGTTTTCAAAACATAAAATAATGCGTAGGTCCCTATGGGGGACGCAATTAGTGTGTTGTTACATTGTTTTGTGAAACATAATATTTTGTTGTTGTTCGTTCTTCTCGTGATTTGTTCTAAATTTGTACTCTTCTCTTTGATCAACGGTGTCACAACAAGTCCATGTTTGTATTTAGGAAGCAGTAACCTAAAAAAGTTCTATCTGTATTAAGTCAAAATCAAATCATTTACCAAGTAGTCCATTTATGAACATCATCATCATTTCAGCCGAAAGACGTCCATTTCTGGATATAGGCCTCCCCCAATTTGAGGTGGTTTTCCATAATCGCCACGTTTGGTAGGCGGGTTGACGATCGCAGAATGATGGTAAAATTCATAGAGAACGCTGCTGCCCATTCATTAGTAAGTCCCTTAGTCGTCTTCTAAGACGTCCACGGGCAGAAATGGGATGATGGTATTCTTTACATCCGGCACCACACGGAGTAGACCAGTTAAAGCAGTTTTGATCGACAAACATTACAAGAAAAAATAAAAGTAAAAAAAATAGAAAAAAATAAATAAGCATCCAGTTTGATATTGTATAGGCAGTATGCATTACGAGCCTTTACAGGGAGTAACAGGAAGGTTGGTCATCTGCCTAGCCTTATCCCAACCAGGGTCAGCTTCCTATCTACCCGAATGCATGTTTGTCTCATTTATGTATTTACCTACCTATTTGTTTTGTTTTGCAATTGTATTAAATATCACACTCTAATATTGAAAGTTAAATTATTTTAGTTTGTTATTTTTTTAAATATAATATATATGAAGGCAGAGGGTCATATTGTAAAATAAAAGAGGTTCTTTCAATATTAAGGAACTATTTAATCAATAGACCTTATACGAAACTGCACTTAATCAGTTTCCATAGTTATTAATTTAACACCTTATTAAAATAGCCATGACACCCAGTAATACAGTCACAGTATTACAGTTTGTTGAGTCTTTCCCTACTTGTATTCGCTGACTCCTTATAGGTGGTTGGAATATGAAATGCGAGTTATATGAACCGGATTTATTTGCGCGGAATATAGAACTCGGTATACAAGGTGTTTCTTACACGGTAGGGAAATGACTGGTGAGAGCGGGCAGCGTCGCCTCGTCGTGGCCTATGTAATGCAACCACGCATATTATTGCGTCATGCTTTGCACGTGTCCCAACAGTCATCCCCCTCTTACAAAAAAAAAAAAATCAAAATAAAATCATTTCCCTTGTTTAAAAATGTTATAACATAATTCACAACCTAACGTTACTTATAATAATGCAGAAGGCACACAGGAATGCGCTGCGTTGGTAAAAATCGTCACCATGCTACATTGAATGACGCAGTGCATGCAGTCAGTTCAAGTTACATATAAACAAGTTGATTATTACAAAACCTATGTGTTCATTGGTTATGTTATACAAAATTGAATTGAATAGTTCACTGGTTTCTTGATTAACATAATAATTTTATATTACTAATGAATACAATACAATAAAATATGAATATTACATAACGAATATAATTCTGACAAACGATGATACGGATCTTATTTATTTATAATAATTTCGTCCACTTTTGACAAAGTATAGGTATGCAATGTATAAGTATGTTCATAGATTGTCGTTCATAGAATGTTGAGTCTTTCCCTACTTGTATTCGCTGACTCCAAATAGGTGGTTGGAATATGAAATGCGAGTTATGTGAACCGGATTTATTTGCGCGGAATATAGAACTCGGTATACAAGGTGTTTCTTACACGGTAGGGAAATGACTCAACATTGGTGACCCCGACGTGATCTGTGCGCAAAATTAAATAGAACTTACTAGAACTTGTGCAAAAACCAGTGTACCAATTACGTCAAGATGAACAAGCCTACAGTTACCGGAGCGAGTCTAAGCGACGCCACAGCCACTGTCACGGACTTAGCAGCCATATCCGTTACTGCAAAAATACCAGAGTTCTGGAAAGACATGCCGAAACTATGGTTCGCTCAATTCG
The DNA here is from genome assembly GCA_947507805.1 of Aporophyla nigra. Classification (NCBI taxonomy): domain Eukaryota; kingdom Metazoa; phylum Arthropoda; class Insecta; order Lepidoptera; family Noctuidae; genus Aporophyla; species Aporophyla nigra. The sequence continues at coordinate 2,036,035 of OX382305.1, read as the reverse complement.
ATTCAGTTATGGAGCCACAAAAACAAGGAGACAGTGCGAAATACAACTTGGTGGTAGCGAAGCTTGACAGAGAAGCTTTACAACAAGTGTACGATTTAATTATCACGCCACCCGAAGCTAGAAGGTACGAAACCATCAAGGATCGATTAATAGCCGTTTATGAAGAGAGTGCCGAACGACAATTCAACAAGCTCGTCTCTGAAATGGACTTAGGAACGCAACGCCCGTCACAACTATTAAGAAGGATGTCAGAACTCGCAACAAACACACAGGTATCCACAGAAGCATTAAGACGCCTATGGATATCTAGACTCCCAGGCTCAGTGAAAGCAGTTTTATCGGTGGCACAGAGTACAAATTTGGACGAGTTATCAGCGCTAGCCGACAAAATCATGGAGAATTTGCGCCCCAATGAAGTCGCCGCGGTATCGACGTCTGTACCATCAGTGACGCCCAATCTAACCGACCAACTAGCACAAATGACCAAGGAACTACAGACATTACGTGTGGAAATCAACGAAATAAGAGGAAGTCGCAGGAATTTCGGAAAGAGTAACCCGTGGAACAGAAGTAGATCACGATCCCGTTCATTATCCAGAGGACGACCGAGGACTGAAGGAAGCCCAAACTGGCTTTGCAAATATCACTTCCGGTTCAGAAGTCGCGCGAGAACATGTGAGAAGCCCTGCAGCTGGATAGAACCAAGACATCAGAAGACCCAAGGCAGCAATGGTGAGAAGACGGAAAACTAGATGCAGTGCAGTCTAATTCGGTGGCAGACTGCATGGAGCTGGAAGGTAGCCACCGCTTGTGTATAAGGGACAGGACGACCGGAATCCGTTTCCTGGTTGATACAGGAGCCAACGTCTCCGTTTTACCGGTGAGTCAATTTAAATGTGAACAATTAGTTAGTGAATACAAGCTCTTTGCCGCAAACAATACCGAAATCAAAACATACGGTATTAAAACACTAGAATTAAATTTAGGATTACGAAGAGCCTTGAAATGGACATTTATAATTTGTGATGTTAAGCAAGCTATTATAGGTGCTGATTTTTTAGAACATTATAAGTTAATCGTAGACATATACAATAAAAGAATCACAGACAGTATAACTAATTTATGTACGATAGGGTGCGTTATAAAACATGTTCAGCCTTCGATTAAAAGCATACAAAACGACAACCCATATCGAGAAATATTAGAGGAATTTGCGAGTATCACTAAACCTATCGTGTATAAAGAACCATCTCATTCTGTTTATCACCACATCATAACTTCCGGTCCACCGGTATTTGCGCGTCCAAGGCCATTACCTCCGGATCGGTATATGAAAGTGAAAGAAGAGTTTCAGAAAATGCAGGAATTAGGCATTTGTCGACCGAGTGAAGGAGAATGGGCTAGTCCATTACACGTAGTTTTAAAGAAAGACGGTCAGTTACGCCCCTGCGGGGATTATAGAAGACTTAACGCTATCACTAAACCAGATCGATATCCAATCCCACGACTTCAGGATTTTACGTACATGTTGCCTGATAAGAAATGTTGAGTCTTTCCCTACTTGTATTCGCTGACTCCTTATAGGTGGTTGGAATATGAAATGCGAGTTATGTGAACCGGATTTATTTGCGCGGAATATAGAACTCGGTATACAAGGTGTTTCTTACACGGTAGGGAAATGACTGGTGAGAGCGGGCAGCGTCGCCTCGTCGTGGCCTATGTAATGCAACCACGCATATTATTGCGTCATGCTTTGCACGTGTCCCAACACAGTTCATATAAAAGAGTATCAATGTACAGTGAGGCAGAGTTATAATAATTGAGAGCAATACGACCTGTGCACCGGGCCACGCCTGAACTTAGAATGCCAATTCGCCGCCGTGCGGCGTCTTTTATACGCAAGTATTGGAGGTGGGGCAACGACGTAGCACGCTACGACGTAGCGCGCTCTAACTCCGCCCACCAGCAATGAGGTGGGAGAATGGCGTAGCGTGCTACGACGCTACGGCGCTATCGCGTAGCCCAATGCACGTGCCGCTCACAATATGACGCCGACACGGCCATACTGACGTGAGGACGTCCTCGTACGCTCAGCTGACAATGTCTCATCTAGAACTTGAAAAACTGATTAAGTACCGTTTGGTCATCCTGATTGTTTCTGGTCCGGTCTACTTAGACCCTTCAGATATTTAACCACTTGGTCCAGTCTATTATGACTCTTCAAGGGTTATCTCTTGGTCCGGTCAACTTCTGACCCTTCAAGATCAGCCTCCTGGTCCGGCAATTGTTTTGCCCTTCAGGTGTATCCCTTCAGTTAAACTGGACCGGATCTAGCTAGGCCGAACAAGTATCGTTTCTTTAGCTTAATTAACAAATAGCTCAATACTTTGGTTGATTTACAAGTGCTTCTGTTACAATATTAACTGATTCAGGGCCAATAGATTCTACTGAAACAGCACGTTAACCACGGTTTCTACAACTTGCACTGGTAGATATAGTGTCACTTTTGGCAGACATGGTATCATTATTGGCAGAGATAGTACCACTATTAGGAGACTGAATATCATCATTGTTAATCTGTTCCCTAGTCTCGTGGACAAGAACATCTATGTTACTCTTCGCCGACACGTCATCCTCATCACAACATTCTGCGAATTTCAGAAAGAATGACTGACCACGGGGTACTTGTAAGTTTTTGTGAGAGTATTTGTAGACTATTCTTTCCATTAATGTGGTACAATTCGTACCTATCGTTTTCTTCCAAAATAGCGGTGATTTTAAAGGGGCCTTTGTATTTACGGTCCTGTTTCATTTGGTGTCTTTTTTCGAATTTAACAAACGCAAAATCACGTACTGAAAAGCATTTTACCATAGCTTTGTCCTTGTTAAATGATAAATGACTTTATTTTTGCAAGTAGGTTTGTACAAACACTTTTACACGTCAATCATATTTTTTTTTTAACTAGATGTGGTCGGCGTTTCCTATCTGACTACTCTGAGAAGAAAGGCCGAAACAAACTCAGAGGTCACAGTCTCTTTTAAAAAGTCCAGACATAATCTTGGTCACATCATGTGAAGACCATGTGGATTGGTGTCTGAAGTGGTATTTTAAAGAAAGAACCACTCAGATTGAGTGGACCTGTCCAATCAGTGCACGCATTTGTCAGTAAATCGACCTGTGTCGTATTGGACCAGCTTTTTTTTATACCAACAGAAGAATCGGATAATGGTTTAGAGGTTTAAACTATCTTCATCAGGATGATTAGTAGAAACTCTTGTTATCTCTAATGAACCCTTAATACCAAATATTAATTCCAAGGGCGTGAGCCCTGTTGCTCTACAACGAGTACTATTGAGACTAACTACTAATTGGATATTGTCTACATGATCTTACCATGAGCTACCCGAATCTATAGCGAGCATACTTTTTAAGGTCCTCATGACACGCTCGACCTGGCCATTGGCCAGGCGAACTAGTGGATATTAATTGTAAATCGATACGATTATCTTTACAAAAATTCTTAAATTCCGTATTGTCATATGACCTACCGCGATTTGCATCTATTCTTTTAGGAGCGCCAAACGAGTTCACTGCATTTTTTTTTTTGTGATTTAATAACTAACAAGACGGATTTTGTAAAGCCATCAATAATCACGGAAAAATACTCTTTGCGCTCGGTTTTTAACACGCTTTTTCCTGTGAGTTTACCAGTTAAATCTAAATGAATTATATGCCATGGAACGGCAAATTTAGGGATTGGATGTTGACCGACCTGCTGGGCATACGGGGGACCTTTGGAAGCCTTACAAGCGACGCACGAACCTCCATAGGTTTTAACAAGTTTTGACATATTTTGAAACCAATAAAGATTGTATAATTTATCGAAGATTTTTTTTTAAACCAAGGTGTGTTATTTCGCTGTGTACTCGATTAATCATTTACCATGATAAAGGGTGTGGCAATATTGGTGACCATTTAGTGGTTTTATAACATTCGATTTTACGATGCCCTGTCTAATATCGATAATGTGCGTGATATTTCAGACAGCAAGTCATTTGAGCGAAATTTGGATATAATGTCTCATATTTCGGAATCACGTTATCTACAGATAACCAAATCCTCTCCAGTTCAGACAAATTTACAATTTTAGCTGCCTTATGAATAAAATATGTGTCAGCATGATTACGTGAAAGGAAGTCTAGATGTGCCATATTTTTTCCCTCTTTATAGATCATATCAAAGTCATATGACTGCAAAATTGTCCACCTATGTACTCAGGGGTTAGGTCCTTTTTGTACTGAGAGGCCTTTAAAGCGTTACAGTCAATAAAAACCGTAAATTTACGCCCATATAGGTTATATCGAAAATATGTGGCTAGGCCATATAAATTGTTGGTACTGAGCAGCAGTGCTTGGAGGAGGGGTATTTTTTAGAGCTTCAATCTTATGGGGATTTGGTCTAATTTTTCCAGGGGATATTCCGAAACCCAGATATTCAATTTTCGGCTTTATACATGAACATTTGGCAAATTTGGTGATCGATTCGATCACTAACTAGTAGTAAAGGATAGCTGTCTGGTCGAGTATTGCTATTGAGTTCTCGGTAATCAACGCACATACGATCGGTACCGACCTCTTTTTTTTTAATAATGTAGGACTCGCGAAAGGCGAAGAACTTTCACGAATTATGTTAGCATCTAGTAATTCTTGTACTTTGTCATTAACGATTCGTAACTCGAGATATGAGGAGTATTTAGTGAGTATTTCAATCAAAACTTCATTTTCTTTACCGGTAAGCACTGTGTCAATAGAATTAATGTCAAGAGGCATTTCTAATATAGAGATAAGATTTGCTTTTTTTTTTTTGAGTTAAGGCAGCTTTTTTTATTATTATCCACAACGGATATTGCTTGTTTAAAATGTCGTGACCTATTAATAAGTTAACGTTTTCATTGAAACATTCGTCAGACAATACTTGATATGAAACGTCGAGAAGAAAGTTTTGTACCACGGTTGGGCATTGTATTTGGATTGAGCAATTAACATCATCATCAGGAGAGTCTCGTCTGAGTGACTATCGGGAGATACCAGCTTGACGGTACATCTAAATGACCATCAACTTAGATCAGCTTGACGAGAACTGACTTCTCTCGAGAACATTGGACCAATTAACATTATTACAATCAATCCCCTTTAAAGGTTCATGAAACTTTTCACCAGTAAGAAGACCACAGTTACCTTCATGAAGATACACTCAGACCCAGAGTCAAATATGAAAGGAATTGCATACCACTTATTTCCAAAACACCACGCGCTGCTGTGCACACAGGTTCACTTGTTTGCTGGTGTTGCTCGGGGTGGGGATCTCTTTTCTTCTTCCAGCGTTTAAGGCAAGTGGTGACCACGTGGCTAGCCTCACCACATTTGAAGCAGGTTATTCCAGAGTTCGTCTGTGGAGTTTTTGCTAAAACAGGTACCTTTTGAAGCAACGTGCCGACATTCCTGCCCTTGTTGACCGACCTTCCCGTTGATGGACAGGACTTTTTCGTGTCTGATTCGGACGTGCCCGGTTCTTCGTTTCTTTCACGGTGAATTTTGTCATCGCATCATAATAGGACAGATAGCAGAACCGGTCCGGTAAATTTGCATCAGGAAACTTTTCAACAAGTTTTCCTAACTCGGCTGGGGTTTCTTTGTTATCAATTTATGATTGTGATTAAATTCAAATTATCCTGCATTGTCATGGGTTTGGAAAATTTTGAGACCAGCATTTTCTCAATAGTATCTCATGAACTATTATCTGGATTAATTCTTGTAAAACACATGGCGGCGCGGGTTTTTAGAGAGTGAGCGAGGGCTAAAATAAGGTCTACACCTTCTGGCTTCTTACTGTCGATTACAATCTCACTTAATGCACACCAGTTGATAATGTTGGTTTCAGTTACATCAGGATCGAAAGGAACCAACATCGATTGCATACTGGGTGTCATGTGGCGAGGTGTCAAAGTATCTGCACTTATTTTTAATTGATTCCATACTACCCAAAAAAAATGACATTTGTTCCCGTATTAGATTGCCAGCAGTCCCAGATAAAGGTGGGAGTGGGTTTCATCCCACTTCTGATGAAGGCAGAGGGTCATATTGTAAAATAAAAGAGGTTCTTTCAATATTAAGGAACTATTTAATCAATAGACCTTATACGAAACTGCACTTAATCAGTTTCCATAGTTATTAATTTAACACCTTATTAAAATAGCCATGACACCCAGTAATACAGTCACAGTATTACAGTTCATATAAAAGAGTATCAATGTACAGTGAGGCAGAGTTATAATAATTGAGAGCAATACGACCTGTGCACCGGGCCACGCCTGAACTTAGAATGCCAATTCGCCGCCGTGCGGCGTCTTTTATACGCAAGTATTGGAGGTGGGGCAACGACGTAGCACGCTACGACGTAGCGCGCTCTAACTCCGCCCACCAGCAATGAGGTGGGAGAATGGCGTAGCGTGCTACGACGCTACGGCGCTATCGCGTAGCCCAATGCACGTGCCGCTCACAATATGACGCCGACATATATATAGTAAGTACTTACACTAGATACTTACTAAACGTAGTATATAAATCAACATTTCACTACTCATCTATTTTTAGTTAAGTATGCACACATTCGCCATGTTGCAGTATTTGTACAAAACTGAGTTACATCCGTCCGCTCACACTTCAGGTCCAGTTGAAAATCAGCGTCAGGCACAAGTTGTATGACATTTTTTGCTGAACTTAACCTTTTTAGCGCAGCCGTGGGGCACACTTAAATGCTAGTTTATAACATCGCACTGTACACTTTTTATTGATTTTCTTTTTAATTTGTGTTTTTTGTTAATATTGTGTAAGTATCTTTTTTTTGCTGTATTATTTTGTGTGCCTTTTGAGTTTGTGCTAAATAAATGTATTTTCTTTCTTTCTTTCTTTCTTTCTTTCAATGCAGATAAATACCAGTGTTTTACATGGAGCGACTGCCTATCTCATTTCTACAAACCTGTTCCTGGGTAATACGATACTCCTCGGAAAGACTGGTTTTCAGACTTTCGGGCTTCTGAAGAATGAATGTCAAAGATCCGAGTTGGTGTTATTTACGTTCGACCTCAACAGTTAAAAAAGCATGCATTGTGAAACATTTTTAAAACCCGAGCTTTACGTGAAAATTTTCCACACAACGTTCTAAAAACCTTTAATTTCAGGGGATTAAAACTGAATTTTGTAAGCGAACATAAGCTTTCAAAACGTATTTTAAATCCTGGATGAGTAGGTAACAAAGGTGGGTGTTTCAAATTGTATACAAAAGTTCACATACGACAGCGCTGGTATATAATTACGATGCTGAAATAGTAGAGGTAGCGGCTCGTTTACTTTAGATAATATCTGTAAAACTTACCCGCCAGATAACCTAGTAAATACTGAATATCACATCTTGTTTCTGCGAAGGGTTGGGCAGAGGTGTACCTATAGTGCAACCACATTTATCTAGTTTTGTTTTTAAGTCTTATGGCACAGAGGGCGAGCCTATTGCCATAAACCGAGCAAAAATCCGGAATCCGGGCTGCTACTGATAAATTTCAGATAGAAAACCCAATGATAAATTTCCCGACCTGAGAATTGAAGCCAGGACCCAGCAGAAGGACTTGTGACCACTAGACCAACGAGGCAGTCCGGGTTGGCACCATCTTCCTAGTAAAAACACTCGTGTTAACAACGTATTAAACTCGTATTAAAAATTTAACAGTGTACTCACACTGTTAATTTTTTTATTTATATCATGAATGCGTGTGTGGCCGTGATGAATGACAATACGGATAGGGTGCATATTAGCACATACGCCATTCGTAATTCAGACAATTGTGTGGCAAAAAGAGAATTCAATTGAATGATTGAACCTCTGGAATTAGGGCACAATTGTTAGTCGATTGACCCGTGAGGATAACCAGTACTCGCCGCAGACCTTATTCGCAAGTTATCGGTAACCCAAAAAGTTTGGCATGTGGTTAACCTTATGTGGAACACCTGATACTTTGATCCTTATAGGGCCTCAATTAATATTTAATCCAGCTACGAGCTGTTTTAATATTTTCAATATAGATTGCAAAAATTAAGCTGGAAAACCGATGACAGTGACTCCAACTAAAATACGGATATTCAGCCTAATCCTCCTGAAGTATAATCCTTTAATCTCCTTAACGACATCGCTAGCCGATTATTTGCAAAAATCGTCAGACCAAAACGGAACAAAGCGACCAATTTTCTCGATATTAAAAAATGCCATTTCAAAAAATGTGTTTTGGATCTAACCGCGGGCGTACAGTGTAACCCTTTTTACGTTGTCACGTCGTCACGCTAGAATTTCTACCAACAGCGTGTCAATCGATTTTGTGTAATCGCGTTGTGCGGATTGGGACAGCTTAGTCAGCAGTTGTTAGATGTAAAATGTGATTTGTTTATGTTTTTGAGCGTTGTCATGAGTTTTTGAGAGCTGTAGGGTGACAATTGAAGAGACCTATTGAAAGGATCAATGGAACTATTAATAACTGACTTAAAAAAAAGGGGGAAGGTTGAGAACCTTGCGACTTTTTTCGACATCATTGCTTTTTGTTTTTGTTTGTTACCTCAGAACTTTCGACTGAATGAACCGATTTTAATGATTAGTTTATATTTGAAAGCTGGTGTTCCCCGTGTGGTCTCATTTCAATTTAGTCCAGTTCTAACAATGGCATCCATGAGAAAACTATATAAGTCTTAAATTTCACTTGTCCAGTCCTTGTATAGGAATTAGTGTGGTGTAGATACCGTAACTAAAATGTTAAAAATAAAAACTTTTTACAAAAAAAAAGAACAATCGACTTCCTTACAAACACTTTTATTGCCCAGTTCCTACCATATAGCTACCTAAAATATGATTGGCTTGCCAAAAAATAATAAGCTGAACAGATTTCAACGGTTATTAAAAGAATCTCTTCAACAACGGGCAATGGAATTTGAAGTATTGCTTGGTGTGAAACTGTATCGCGTCCCGCGGGAAATCTGCAGTTTAAATTAACTTGCCTTGCTGACTGTGAAAAGTAATAAACACTGTATTTCATGAAGGTTTTCTGTAGGGGCAGTGCAAGATATGGTTATAACGTTTTGGTGAAGAAATTTCTTAGAAGTACTAACGCAGATAACAGACGCTTAAATAATTTGTTCGTAAACTGACTTCAGACAGGTTGTTTTTGATACATATGATGATAAAAATATTTTGATTTGATTTGATTTGATAGAGTGCTCCAGGATTCCATATAAATTTTATTCATTTGGCTTGAGTATTTTTGGCGTTAGCCTGGATAATACGTTTTCAATCCACTTAGTATATCTATGTAGATGGCATTCTACTGCTCTACTGTTCTGTTGTCACTTTTGCTTACATAGTAAGTAATAGTATACGAATTGGTGTGGGGGTAGGTACCATGTGTTAAAAATGAAAATTAAAAATATTAAAAAATCTACTGACGTCCGAAAAAATAGTACAAACTGATAAATAGCTTTCCTTTTTTTTTAATCTCTTTTAGTTGTTTATGTGACATCTTTCGCTCAATGTGAAACGTAACAAAAACATAATTCACCAATCCAACAAAACTCTAGAATTTTTCACTCTCCTACAGAATGATCGAGAACTGAATTGAAAAGAGCAGATGAAAAATGAACATTCATTCGAGTGAAGCGGCTGATTCGGCTTTACTTCACTGGACCGTGACGTCAAAACCCACCTAAAAACCGAAATTAATGGGGCTTTTCTATTTGGCAGCAAGGCATACTTTGTAAGACTAGGTTCAATTACAAGCGCTAAGAAAAGGTAATTGGGTTTTAGCTTAGAAAATTCCTAGTCATTGGTCGTAATTGGAACTGTGTCAAAAATAAAACGCGTTCGAAAACGTTTTGAACTTTGAAATTCCGACAAAATGGCTACCTACGTAGACGGTATTCTATCTCTTTCAACGTGGCATTGTATGAAAGTCGGAAGGTACGTTTAGAGTTTTAAAAGCACAATACCTTTTATTCTCCGACGTTCCGGACAGATTGCAGCGAATGTTGCGAGTCTTCGTGTACCTAGAAATGTAACGGAGTGGTATTTTCAAGTGTAAAAAGGGTTAACGTTAGCCTCGTTGCCTCTGCCCCACTGGCCTGTCTATAGAAGGGAAAAATGGAATGGGACCCAGGGGATTATACGTCGAGTGACGCATGAGGCCGTCGGCTAGACGAAACCTCTGCTCTAACATGTGGCAAAACCTAACACGATGACCTCTAACTGTTTGAAAGATTTAATGTAGTATGTACCTACTAGGAATCAAATTGTACCGTGGGCAAGTTTTGAGTATAATGGATGATGCGCTTAGGTAGCCTTCTTATGTTTTTTGAAGTTTGCAGGTGAGTATAGAGTTGTGTATTGATTAAAATATAATGCGCGACTCTCTTTTTAATTGTAGCGTAATGTTATATAGCCTATAACCTTCCTTAATAAGTAAGCTACTCAACATAAAAATATTTTTTGAATTCGGACCAGTAGTTCCTGAGATTACTGTGTTCAACCAAACAAACAAACTCTTCAGCTTTATAATTTTACTATAGACTAGCTTTTGCCCGCGGCTTCGCCCGCGTGGATGTCGGAAATTAATGCAAGAGGACGTACTACCGCGATAAGAATGTGTTATTCGATGTTTTATATAGGTAATATAGACTCTGTGTGCTATTTTCGATCCAGATCCATTCAGCCATTTTTGCGTGATTGAGAAACAAACACCCAATCATACATATTTTCACATATATAATATTACTAGCTTTTGCCCGCGGCTTCGCCCGCGTGGATGTCGGAAATTAATGCAAGAGGACGTACTACCGCGATAAGAATGTGTTATTCCAGGTTATATAGGTAATATAGACTCTGTGTGCTATTTTCGATCCAGATCCATTCAGCCATTTTTGCGTGATTGAGAAACAAACACCCAATCATACATAGTTTCACATCAAAAAAAAAAAAAAGAAATACAAAAAAAAAAGAATAAAAAAAACGCTTTCATCATATATATAATATTATTAGTAGTAGGATTATAACTCATATTACTTAGGATTCATAGTTTATGAGAACATCATGTGTGTTGGTGTTTTTAAAATAAAAGTAATAGTATTCAGAGTAAGAAGACTGCGACATAGGGGTTGGTTTAGTTGAATATAAGTCTTCCTGGTTTTGCTTAACGCTCCTATTTTACCTATACACTCAATCATTTACCAGACACCGAACATAATTATAGAAATAGTACTTTTGCCAGTGGCTTGGCCCGTATAGCTGTCGGAAGATATCACCCGGGAACCTACTACCGGGATAAAGTAGGTATCCTATCTGTTATGGGTCCAGGGGCGACGGATCTGGGGACATCCGTCGCCCCCTATTGTACGGACCCGAGATGGTGGCGCGTAGTGTTCCACGCGCGCCTCTCTGTGATGTATGGGGGGGAGTTTAACACCTCACTCCCCCCCCAACGTGAGGAGGCCCGCAAAGGCGGGCCGGCACCAGTTGGGGATCGCGGAAGACATATTGGTTCCCGTGGTCCCCGACGTAGGTGTGGGACGGAACACCGGGGTGGTTTTAGTCAGTAAGAGTCTGACAGACCCCTCCGCCCACCCCAGGGCGGGGGACATCCATGAGGATTTCCACCTCGTGATCAAAAAAAAAAAAAAAAAAAGGTATCCTATCTGTTACGTATCCATGATATAATATTATATCTTTGTGCCAAATTCGATCTAAATCCGTTTGGCCGTCTTTGCATCATTGAGAAACAAACATCCAAAAATCTAAACATCTAAGCCATTTCGCGGTCTCTTACTTGGAATAATACTATTAGGTTTATTTTGAGTATAATGAACACACATGATATTCGCAATTACTATGAAGCCAAAGTAATATGAATTACAATCCTACTTATCCTGTACTATTACCCGGCCGCTGCCAACGCGCTCTGCGCCCGCTTTTTAAATCTCTAATATCTTCTAAGATATTCATTTAAATTACATGCTGTAAAGGGCCAAATTGATCTATATTAAATGCACAATGTATTTAAAGTACTTAATTGGATAAGGATTAATGCTGTATTGCTTAAAATCGCTTCGTAAATAAGCCCTTATTTCTCGTAAAAAGTAAAAGATAAAAAATGGTTATTGTGGGTTATCCCTAAGAGATAGACATATACCATTGAGGACATTTTTGTAGGCCTTTTTAAGGTGTACAATACTGTAGTACATTATTTTGATCTATTTCGTAGGATTCAGCCAGGGTTTTTCGAATTTTGAGACGTATGTCAGCGTAGTTTTCAAAGAAAGTAATTTTTTTCTAAAATAAAAGAATCTTTCTAAAATTAAAGTAGCCTAAGTTACTCCTTGTTACACCAGCTATTCGCCAGTGAAAGTCCCGTCAAAATCGGTCCAGCCATTTCAGAGATTAGCGGGAACAAACAGACAGACAGACAGACAGACAGACAGACAAAAAATTTAAAAAATGTTGTTTTGGTATATGTATCGTGTATACATCCATATACACTTAGTAAAAAGTGGTTATCTTAATATTAAAAACAGACACTCCAATTTTATTTATTTGTATAGATGTATAGATAATCATTCAAATCATTTAGACAACCCTCTAAGTTTAAATAATTCCATTGAATTACTATTTTTCAAAAAGTCATTCAATGGCATCCCATAAATTAAGAGAGATGTATTGATAATTTGACTAATTCACATTTTATTTAAAATACAGCCTGACACTGATTTGCATGTTGCGATAAACCTAAGATCATTTGAATTTCTCTTTTTTTCTATCAGATAAGGCGAATACCAAAGAAATGATGAACGGATTATGGGAAATCTAATATGGCTAGAAAGGGGATGATGACTAATAGAGAAATATGGAAGAAGAAGAAATGAAGCGTCCACCCCAATTAAATTGAAATACGGCTAAGAGATGATGATGATTTTTAACCGACTTCAAAAAAAGGAGGAGGTTATATGTTCGACTGTATGTATTTTTTATTTTTTTTTATGTATGTTCACCGATTTCTCCGCCAATTGTCAACCGATTTTGAAAATTCTTTTTTTATTCGTAAGGGTATACTCCTGAGGTGGTCCCATATTAATTTTGTGAAGATTTGATGTATACTTTGGGAGATAAACGAAGGAACTCCTCAAAAACAAACAGTACACGTAATGTGATTTGGATATTGTACTAAAGATCAAAAATAATTGCTGGTTCTATCTATCCATCCGTGGTGAACTAATTATAGTCTTCGAAGATACCGCATGGAACTCCTCATCGGTGAACAGTACATATAGGAACTTACAGTGAAAGGTTAGAAGGCTTTTTTTTATGTATGTTCGGCCATAACTCCGTCATATATAGACGGATTTGCAAAATTCTTTTTTTGTTTGAAAGGAGTTTATTCCGAAATGGTCCCATATAAATTTCATATAGATCTGATGATGAGTTCCAGAGATAGACACCGGAACTCTTTAAAAAATGACAGCAAATCAACCGCGATTTCTGCTATCGCATAAATATGCATTGTTTGTTTGGAATTAGTGCGGGGTGGATACCACAACTAAAAATTTAAAAATAAAAACTTTTTTACAAAAAAAAAAAACAACCGACTTCCTTAAAAACACTACAAATTGAAAAATAACTTTAATTTCGGAAGTCGGTGGCAAAAAAACCATAAATACAGATCCTAAGACACCGACTTCCGAAATTAAAGTTATTTTTCAATTTGTAGTGTTTTTAAGGAAGTCGGTTGTTTTTTTTTTGTAAAAAAGTTTTTTTCGTAGTGTATTGAGGCATTAAAACCAAAGCCATGACTCAGTATAACACGTAGCGCGCTACATTTAGGCTGGCACGTCACACGAGATAACACACGATAGGCACGCTCTCGGTAACCTATATTAATCACTGGCACGCTGGCAGGAACTTATCTCAAAAATCTAGCTCATGTAACCGCTTCATTGATTTTGCTGAAGTTAGCGTGTCTGTGGGTCGTGGGCATGTAGGTCCAATGTTACTACGAGATCTAACTCGGATTTTTTTAGAAATTGTATTCGTGGCCAGTGGCCATTGGGTGTTTCTGTACTTTCTATATCTACATCTCTATATACAGGGTGTCCAGTAAATAGCACGACATACTGCAGGGGATGATAGCTTGGGTCACTACCTATCAATACAACACAATATTGTTCAGCAAAATCTTACGGATTTTTTTTTCCCCACTGTAGGTTAAACTTAAGTGATAAGAAAATAGTTCTGTGCAAATTTAAACAAAAAATAGTATTTCTTGAAAACATTCTTGTCTTTGATAGAAAAAAGACTTATCAATGAGTAAAGTAACTATTCACAAATAATTTGATGTAAAAAAAAGTACTAGAAAAGGATTTTTTCATTACGAGATGCTTAAAAATCTGTTTCAAGGTAGAGATTTTTCGGTATTTTGGAAAATTTTGTAAAACTGTAAATCCGTAAGATTTTCCTGAACATTATATTGTGTTGTATTGATAGGTAGTGACCCAAGCTATCACCCCCTGCAGTATGTCGTGCTATTTACTGGACACCCTGTATATCTATACGTATATACTTATTATAAAGAGGTTTTTATGAATTTGTTTGTAGGAATTAATGTTAACCCACGGGAAGAAATGGGATGCTATTCTTTACGTCCGGTACCACACGGAGTACTGAAACACTAATTACATAGCATTAATCCACAGCCTTTGACAAATATGTATATGTCGTGTGAATCTGAAATTATCGGAAAACACGGCATTATTAATTAGAAAAAGTTTACATTAAGCAAAAGAAAATAATATGCCAATTTCTGTAAGAAATTGTTGTTGCTGGAAGAAACTATTGTATTGTAGGAAAAGAAATTACAACTCCAATTGTACGCCTTCCTACAATTGCTGGAATTTGGAGTTAAAACTCAACTGTTACATATATGTTTACATAGAATGTATGTACTAGATGTAGGCTGGTCGCGTGCCATGGATAAGCACGCTACCGGTAACCTAATAGTTTACCGAGTGCTCTCTGCACGAGCCTGGATGTGATCACGTTTATACTGCCCGTTAAGAGCCCGTGCACATAATTCACTCGCTCGAGTTTAGGTAAATTCCTGCTATGCTATGTTTGTGTGCACCGTTTACGCACACATGCCTAAAGATCGAGCGTAGTGATCGCTTAAAAAGTTTTGATACTATAGTGGTTTTATTTTTTAAGTAATACAGGTATTGTTAAGAAATAAAAGTCTGGAATGTTTGTGTACATTTTAATAGTATATTTATCACAATAAGCATAAAAATGGTACATGTAGGTACAATTAAATAGATAGATTAGATAATGTTGAGGTAAGTGTTTTACATAAATACGAGTAGTTTCCATAATTTTGTAATTAAATATATTCTTCATTCAAAAAAAAAAATCAATTGAATAGGCGAATTGGAATTGGATTGGGATAAAAGATAAAGTTTTAGAAAATACAAAACATTTAAATTTGAACATAAGAGCTTTACCTACTTTGAGGAGTGGATAGAGAGGCGCCACGGCGTCCTCACCTTCCGCCTGACGCAGGTTCTCACCGGGCATGGGTGCTTCGGTGGGTTCCTGTTCAGGATAAAGCGGGAGGAAACGCCCGGGTGTTTCCATTGTGAGGATCGTCTAGAGGACACGGTGGAGCACACGGTGGAAGTGTGCCCTGCCTGGGCGGAGCAACGCCGTGTCCTCGTGGAGGCGATCGGCGGTGGCGACCTCTCGCGTCCGGCCCTGGTGCGAGCCATGGTACGGAGCGAGAGGGCATGGGAAGCCGTCACCTCCTTCTGCGAAGCAGTAATGCTCGCGAAGGAGGAGGCGGGGCGCGTGAGGGAGTGGCAGTCTCTGCGCCCTCACGTCCCTAGCCGCCGCAGGAGGAGACGCCCCGGGCGCCGAGAGTCGATTGCGGACTCCCGGCCACCGTAGGCGCGAGCTTGCGGGTGGCGAGCAATGGGTAGCTCGCCGCCCGGTAAGGACCAAGCTCGGGTCGACGGCGCGTAGTGTTCAACGCGCGCCTCAAAGAGATGTCAGCAGTACTGTAAGGGGTCTGCTAGGACCGATGCCTGCCGGGATCGCGTGATTGTTCGAAAGAGATACCGTGACCCTGGCACATGGGCAACTGAAGGAACACGGGTGGGTTTTAGTCAGTAAAAGTCTGACACGCCCTCCCGCTCCGCCCAGAGCGGGAGAAGTCATTCGATGATTACCCATCAAAAAAAAAAAAAAAAAAGGGGCTTTACCTATAAATTTGTTATTTTATTGTACTGGCCAGAAACCGATGAATTTAGATAACGACCTAGTCAAAAAAAATAAGACTCCGTGGTATAATGAACATTTATATGTATATATTACATTATCTTGTTTCTTCACATGTATTTATCAAAAATCGACTGTTACACATAGAAAATTTCAAATAAATTTTGGATGAAAACGAATGATTTTTTTTCACTGATTATAAGGTTTGATAGTTTACATCCAAATCATTATGGTTTGATACGGTTATCAATGGTCAAACAAATATTGGAAATCGACTATTATTCGACCTTTAATAGGTATAGATGAATCTGGTGATTCCTAATACAAGATTGATGACGCTAGATGAAGGGACACTCGAATTAAATAAATTTAAAACAAAAAATAGTCCATTGTAGTGGAAAGTCCACTAGAATTGATTGAATTCTCCCAAATGTAAGCATTCCCATGATAACCGAATAAAGTGATACCCTCGAGCTGGTTTGATGATAAAGGATAACGGAACTTTTGAATAGCTTTTTGTAAACCCAGCGAATGTGGGCTCATTAGATGTATCTCAACGAGTCCTGTTCATTTTACCTAATGATGATGACCTAGGTTGTTCTGGAAGGTGTATAACGAATTTCATGTTTGTCATCAAATCTGATGATTTATGACGTATTAAAAAAAAAACTACTTACTAGATCTCGTTCAAACTAATTTTCGGTGGAAGTTTACATGGTAATGTACATCATATATTTTTTTTAGTTTTATCATTCCCTTATTTTAGAAGTTACGGGGGGGCGGGGACACATTTTACCACTTTGGAAGTGTCTCTCGCGCAAACTATTCAGTTTAGAAAAAAATGACATTAGAAACCTAATATCATTTTTGAAGACCTATCCATAGATACCCCACACGTATGGGTTTGATGAAAAAAAATTTTTGAGTTTCAGTTCTATGTATGGGGAACCCCAAATATTATTGTTTTTAAAAAAAATGATATTAGAAACCTCAATATCATTTTTGAAGACCTATCCATAGATACCCCACACGTATGGGTTTGATGAAAAAAAAATTTTGAGTTTCATTTCTATGTATGGGGAACCCCAAATATTATTGTTTTTTTCTATTTTTGTGTGAAAATCTTAATGCGGTTCACAGAATACATCTACTTACCAAGTTTCAACAGCATAGCTCTTATAGTTTCGGAAAAAAATGGCTGTGACATACTCGGACAGACAGACAGACAGGCATGACGAATCTATAAGGGTTCCGTTTTTTGCCATTTGGCAACGGAACCCTAAAAACGACACCTTGACAAAAAAAATTGGAAATGATTACAGCCGCCATCTTAGATTTTTATTTTCACCTCATCATCGGCTTCAGCACCCTCGGAAACTGTAAAAACGACACCTCTGACAAAAAATTTGGAAATGTTTTCAGCCGCCATCTTGGATTTTTATTTTCACCTCATCATCGGCTTCACCACCTTCGGAAACTATATAAACGACACCTGTAACAAAAATTTTGAAATGTTTTCAGCCGCCATGTTGGATTTTTATTTTCGCTTCATCATTGGCTTCAGAACCCTCGGAAACTATAAAAACGACACCTCTGATAAAAAATTTCGAAATTTTTGCAGCGGCCATCTTGGATTTTTATTTTCACCTCACTATTGCTTTCATCACCCTCTGAAACCAGAAAAGCTATCTCTTTTTCTACTATAAAATAAAAGATGTTTTACCATTTTTTGTTACATGACAATTTCTACAAGTTTCTCTCACCGGAAGCTGCGTCAAAACACTTCGTTCCAGAAATAAATGTAGGGCGATATAAATATTTAGTTATATCTACTATCTAGCGGATTCGGTAGGCAGACGTTGTCGTGCGACAGTTCACCCAACTTCAACAAAAGCTAAGAATGATCCAGATGACGCAAAAATTATTAACATAAAATCACCAAAATCGGTCAAGCCGATAAGGATGAGAAGATTTACGGACACTCGTACACCGGTATTCTGTAAGACATTAACATTTTGCAACAAGCAAAAAATACACAAGCTAACAACTTAAAAAAGAAATTAATACTTACCGGACCAAAATGTGGTAGTTGGCGTACAATATTTGGAATATGTTTACGTAGATCACGTGGGCTCCTGCGGTGCAAAGTGATACGTCCTCACGCTGGGAAGGCCCGGTCGTTACTGGCGGGATTGGTTTTGCGCGATCGATTATATAGTTCACTTTGACTTTTATTTAACAAATTAAGTTTATGTTAATTAATAAAATAAAATTTGGATTCTATTCAATAGTTAACTTAAGTTTAATATGTAATTTTTAAAATTTCATAAAAGTGTTTCTAAGGTATAGAAAAAAATAGTTATTTGTCGAGAAGTTTCCCAAAAATTACGTTATTTCAATATTTTTTTTCTGCTATATTTCGTATTAAAATCAAAAAAGTGGTTCCGCCACGTCCAATTAGACCATTTAATGATGTTATTTATGTTTTTTTAATGTAAAGAATCCTTTGCAGTTTTTCGTAAAACGAAGACAAACGTCACTCGTTCGTTACTTTTCGGAAAAGGGGTTGTGGGTATTGTTGATTTATCAGTATGCTATAAGTCTTTTGAAAAATCCCTTTCCGCCACGTACAAGATTAAGAACTCATCTCTTATAATAACAAATAAAAAAACGAATATTCTTCTTCCCTACCTCACAACAAGTGATCAAAATTGGCCAAAATGAGTTAATTATGTGCACGGAGCCTTAAGAGCACAGATAACTCTTTAATGTACCTAGGTAAGCTATTTTATACCCCTGCGTACAGTCTAGTACTTTTCTGTAAATACTGAAGCTGTCGTTTCAGATATGCTTCTAATATTTCAAACGCGATAGTTTGTTTGTCTATCAGAATCAACATGCGAGCACAATAGCTAGTGAGACTTGAATATTAAGAGTCTGAATCTGTTTATAAAGTATATTTGCAAATTTTTAAAATGCGATTTTGCTCACTGAGTGAGACAAAGTAATTAGGTATTTAATAATATCTTATTCAGCCTTGGGTTAATCATACAATTCGAAACATTTACACTCTTATCTCTTTCCCGCCATTAGAAAGAGAGAGAGACAAAGACCGGCCTTTTCGAAGTTCCGATTTTGAATTCGACCTCAAAGACAAACACGTTCGGAATTTGTACTAACTAAAGAAATTTTGCAAAAAGATAATTATGTCTTTTAATGTAATTTATTGAATTTTTAACTTATTGTTGTGTTTAAACGAAAATAAGTATTTACTGCGAATAAAACTGATATTTAACCTGTAAATATTTATTTCTAGTTTCAATAATGTTACGTAAATATTTTGAATAATAAAATATCATGGATGCTATTTCCGAACACGCCTTAATTTAAATAAAAGAGCGGGAATAAAATTTCGTAGCTGGCGTAAAGAGTTG
The DNA here is from genome assembly GCA_947507805.1 of Aporophyla nigra. Lineage (NCBI taxonomy): Eukaryota > Metazoa > Arthropoda > Insecta > Lepidoptera > Noctuidae > Aporophyla > Aporophyla nigra. The sequence continues at coordinate 2,016,202 of OX382305.1, read as the reverse complement.
AATAACATACATACATACATAGAATCACGCCTTTTTCCCATGGGGGTAGGCAGAAACCACGGAACGCCACCTGCTACGATCTCTACGGCTCACAAAAGGTATTTACAAGGCAGATGTGAGTGGAAACACCGGGAGGGGACGCCCTAGGAGGACATATAGGGACCTTATTGGTGGTTCTTCAGAGTTGAATAAGTTAAAAAAATATTAAAATAATCGTAAAATATGAGTGAAACTAGCGACGAGGACAGTATTTTAACACCGGAAGAGTTAAAACAACAAGTTATTAATGCAGAATTAAGTTTCCTACCTGAGAAGTCTCGCGAGGAATATCTGAAAGCATACCATGTCTTCAATGAATGGACACTTACAAAGGGCGCAAGCAGTTTTTCGGAGACGGTGTTGCTATCTTATTTTTTAGATTTATCACAGACGAGGCGATCATCTACAATGTGGAGTATTTACTCAATGTTGAAAGCTACTTTTTAAAACAAAACATAACGTGCATATTGAAACATACGCAAAACTCGTATCTTTTCTAAAAAGAATGTCAGTTGGCCATAAGGCTAACAGAAAAATTTCTTAATGAAGCTCCGGACTGCAATTTTCTTGCCGCTAAAGTAAGTGGTACCTATGAATCTATGTTGTTAGTTATTAAAATTTGTGTGTAGACTGTTTTGTATAAAGGTACTTACTGCCTACTACTAATTTTTGGAGTCACAATGAATCCTAGTCTGGCTTAGCAATACTGTTAAAATATTTAATAAGAAATGTAAAAGATGCTGTAAATGTTAAATTATGCATATTAATTACGTAATATTTTCATTACAGGTTGTACTGATCATAGGAATTAGTGGAGCGTGTCGCAATAACGAGCTATTACAGCTAACAGTTAATAATATCGAAAAGCATTCAGATAAATTACTGTTAGTAAAATTGAAAAATACGAAGACGAACCTTGACAGGTCTTTTGTCGTACGCGAAAAATATACTATTATAGAAAAAACCAACATTTACGTCCAGCCAATATAAAAACCGACCGATTTTTCATACAATACCATAATAATAAATGCTCAAGACAGCCTATGGGAGTAAATAAAATAGGTGCTATACCGCAAGAAATTGCCACTTTCTTAAAACTGGAAGAGCCTCAGCTATCCAGGGGTCACTGCTTTCGGAGAACTTCGGCAACGCTCTTGGCTGATTCCGGAGCCGATCTCATCACTTTAAAACGTCACGGCGGGTGGAAGTCCAATAAGGTTGCAGAAGGCTATATTGAAGACTCAATAGAAAATAAGTCGAAAATCTGTAAGCGTATAGTGGAAACAATAAGTCTGAATTCGACCTCGGATCCTTGGTTTCACCCACGCCCATCCACTTCCAACGACGCACGGTCAGAAAACCGATCAGAGTCACCAACGTTCACCGTTGTTCCTTCTCAATCCGCCACCGAAACAGAAACCTTAACCCCAGATAATCAAACTAAACTCAATGCAACAATAACGTTGCCAAATAAATCTGTTACTTTTAATTTGCAGAATTGCAGTAATATTACTTTTAAAATGTTCCATTTTATTGGATTGGTACCTTTACCTACAATGTTAATTATTTTGATTGACAATAAATAGTTATTTCAATCTATTCCTGTTTATTATTTTATCTCCTAAAGTGTTCTCGCTGCTGAAGCGAAAAGTTATGTGTGTTACACGAGAGCAAAGGTTTTTGCATCTCGTGCCTTTGAATCCCTCGCCACACTCAGGATTCAAAATCAGCACTCGCAGCAAAAAACGACTTTGCTCTCTTGTTGCACAAATAACTATTTTTACGGTAAATATAAACAAAGCATTTTCACCAACCAACTTTAAAAAGATTCTGTTTATCACTCGAAATTTGAATGCAAAACAGCATTTTATGTGCTAACGTGGAAAGGTTTTTTTAAAAGTACCTTTCTATTCAACAATTTTCTATATGGCTAGTTCGTGGAAAATGCATTAAGGTGTATAGTATCCTCGTTAACCTTGAGCATATGGGCGGAGCTAAGCTCTATACTCCCGCACACACGTTACGAGTGGCGGCGGCGCGCTAAACTAAAACGACGACCAAAGATTATGCAGAGACGGACGAAAGTCGGTATTTTTGCCTACGGCTGTAAAAGGTACCGAATGGTGGATCAATGGCTGATACTTTAGAAAGACGCAACTATTTGATGTTTAAACTGGACATATTTCTTTAAACATGCAGGTATGTGATTGATTAAAGAAAGAAAACTTTTTGGGTTAGAGATATCTTTATTTCCCATAAAAAACAAATTTCACTTACATGAGAAATATTAACATAATTTTAAAAAAAAGATTGTTTTTGTAACGCACAGTTTTGGTAAGGAAACACTAAAAATTAAAAATTACAACTAAACAGAAATAGTCAATAACTGTAGGATAATCGCTAATAAATTAAACACTTTCTTTGCCTGGACATTTTTATTTAAATACAAACTATATTACAGTTCACACAATGAAATATATACACAAAAAAGTATTTAGAAATGCCACCACTAATAAAGCGTCCACGCGCGTCGCGCTCAAACAAATCGACTCCTCTGCAAGGAGCTAGTCTATAAACACACACTGTTACAATACGTTCGTAAGTATTTACACTAACACACACGTCGCGCGTAGTCGGTCGATAGCTGGAGCGGAGCAGCGAGCGACACAGCCCTCCCGTCTGAATGCTAATGCACGACTGCAGCCCGCGCCTGCGCAGAGCCCCTCTACCCTTGACGGCTTAAAATGGGGGTATTTCTTTGCAAAATTTTGATTAATTTACAATATTTTATTGTAAAATCGTAGTGCCTATAACCGTTTATTTTTATGTGTAAAAATATTTCCAAATAACAAAGCTGTTTAGTAGGAGTATGAAATATAAACCAAAAAATTGGGTTGTCGTAAATATTTTTTTACAGCAAAGGTTTTAACCCTACGAAAAAAGTGCTCTTGTAAAAATTATGTATATGAATCTATAGCAAAAATATTTTTTTTTCAAATCTTCAAACCAAGTCGTTAATGAGAAGATAGGTTCATAAAGTGACCGTTTTACGGCACTAAACCGGACCAAGGCCCTTAATATAATATATTTCATATCATTGCGCCAACCTCACTTTTAGAATAATTTCACTGGCCAGCACGACGAGTGCATAAAAAAAAACTTTTTAAATGTTCTTTTCTATTCAATTCACTTTCCATCATTTTGTTTGTTTTTTGATAAAATCATAAAAAACATATAAAGTATGAGCGAGTCCAACAGTGAAAAAGATATAAATTTTACATCTGCAGAGCAACGGTTCATAGTGCCAAATTGAGTTTTCATCCGGAAAAAACGTGCAAAAAGTATCTACATAAAAGCGTACAATTTGTTCAATGCATGGAGACTTTCTAAAGGTGCGAAAACGTTTTCGGAGACTAATAATGCTATCATACTTCATTGGAACATCTAAAACAAGTAAAGCCAACACACTTTGGAGCATTTACTATATGTATATACTATATGTATATGCTAAAAGCCAAGATCATAACAAAAGTTATATACACATAGAAATATTTTTGAAAGTATTGGCGTTTTAAAAGAAAAAGTTCAGCGGCCACAAATCGAAAAAATATAAGATTTTTACCACTACCATACTGAGCAGTCTCAACGAAGCGCCCAACTCCGAATTCCTTACTGCAAAAGTATTTTACTTTTTATTAAATCTTTGTTCAAAGTAAGTACTTTTATGTGAAAGTGTATAATACTCTCTGCTGTAAAACTAATTTTCTTCCTTTGTGTTACAGTTTGTCCTCTTTATTGCCATTAGTTAGTTATTATATTATTCCTAGTGGTGGCCCAGTGGTCGAAATTCGACCATAATTTATTTAAATTTTAAGTTTTGAACCAGAGCAGTATTATATAAAAATAATAGCTTTCTGCACTCTTCTCCATATACACTTAAACATTGCAAGTTCTCATACTCCTCCATCCGCATAATGTTCGTATAGAGGGGGACAAAATTTTTGCTTTACGTGGTATATGATAAATAACACAGCCCCACAAAAAAAAAGTATCCTGCGCGAAAGACCAAACCACCTGAACTTTATGTTTTCGGGGTCGCTGAGTCCGAATATGGTGCCAGAATAGCGAAGAACGTTGGTTCGCGTATTTTCAGAAATCAGCAATAATGCTGAAAATTTAAGTTTTTCGTATAATATGGTTTATGTTGTTAAAAAAACGCGAAATTCCAATGTGCAATGAAATAAATTATGCAAAAAATGTCTCGCTGAATCAATAGAGTCTTTACTTAAAGTTAGAATCACCAATTGATTTTATATTTTCTCATCATAGAGGAAAAATGCTGAAAATATCGGATATTTGTCATTACTCAGTATACGATCGTTGAAAATGCAAAAGTGCCAGTTGTTGTGAATAAAACCATTCAGAATATATTTTCTAGATCTACTGAATTCATATTTAAAGTCAGTATTGCCAATCAATATTTTATTATAGTATTATTTTTCTTCTACTATTACACACGTTGTCTACATCTCTTTGTATATTCTCTCCTATTGCAGGTATGCTGGAAGAGATTTCTATAGAAATAAGCATTACCTTTGTACATATTTTTCTGTTCCTTTCTTCTTGTCTATTTATATGTGTGCATAAATGGTTAAATAAATAAATAAATAAATACTGTAAAGACTCTATTGATTCAGCGAAACATTTTTTGTATAATTTATTTCATTATCAAAAATATTTTTTTAACTACTTAAGTATCATTTTTTTATGATTTAATTAAAAATATAGTTGGCGATTTTTCCCTGTTTGTAGTATAAGACGGTATGATTACTTGCCAAATTCATAATTCTAAGTCAACGGGATATACCCTATACATTTTGATTCCCTTGAGAGTGTCGAAATATTACGTTTTTGTGGCATAAACTGCCGTATCTTTTTTTCACGTTAACTTAGAAGTTTGGTTTTTTCACAGCTTCCAGAAACTTTAGACTTGAGTATAATATGATTTTAATTTCAACTCGATCCTCCACGCGTTCCCGAGGTAAAGGGTCTTGACAGATAGACAGACGGACGGACAACAAAGTGATCCTATAAGGGTTCCGTTACCCTAAAACCGAATAGAGGGTTGGTTACTTTGTATGTGTATACGTACATTTTATGTATTTTTTATGTTAGTGTGTGTTTTGCTTGTGCAGAATAAACAATTTTTCTTTCTTTCTGCATCTCGTTCCTTAGAAATCCGCGCTACGCTCAGGATCAATCCATCCATTGCTCAGCTGGTCCATACAAGTACTGGCGCCAAATAAAAACTTTGTAGCCTTGCATAACAAATACCTAACTATTTTTGGAGTTATTGGAGTTTACTCGTGAAGAATCGATTTACATATATGTATTAGCCCTGGGTATGAAAATGTATGAGTAAAATCAAACTTTCTCGGTTACATTACGTAATGCGTTATATTATGTTTACTAATCTATATATTTTATAATCGTTCGTATAAACTCCAGTCGTGCGTCGGAGCTGACAAACGTAACAAAAAATAAATAATAGTTTAAAAAAAACTAAAAAACACGCTTCCATGGAAAACCAAACTAAAAAGTACAAAATAATGGAAAAAAAGCGTGGGGTGCTTTTAAGGTATTTTTTTATTGATATCAGGCACCCCACGCTTTTTTTCCATTATTTTGTACTTTTTAGTTTGGTTTTCCATGGAAGCGTGTTTTTTAGTTTTTTTTTAAACTATTATTTATTTTTAATAGTTGGATGCGCGGCCACCTACTGAGGGATTTTTTAGTTTTTTTTTAAACTATTATTTATTTTCTATTTTTTAGGGTATTTCGAATTTTGAGACGTATGTCAGCGTAATTTGTGACAGTTTTTTTGCTGTCCTGGTAACCCTGGCAAGGATAATGGCACAACTTTATGAAATTATTGCATTGTCATCAGTCCTTGACAGGTGTGCAAAGTTTGAATGAAATCTGGTCGTTTAAAGTGGGTCAAAATCGCACTATAAGGAGTCGGTTACAAACAAACATACAAATATACAAACATACAAATATACAAACATACAAACATACAAGTGAAGCTAATATAAAGCGTGTAAAAAAAAACTGTTTGTTTGTTCCTGGTAATCTTCGAATCAGCTAAATCTATTTTGACTCACAGTTAGCTGATGTTCTAAGGAGTAACATATATAACAAATTTTTATGCTGGTAGCACGTTCCGGTGAGATAATTAGTGAAATTGACCCGGGCGAAGCCGCAAGGATCGCTAGTTATACTTCGGTTTTAGTCTCTGCGTGCCCTGGACCTATGTGGCTAAGGGCGACCACAAAAATACATTAAATAACCCTCTGAAGATTTTGCGTAAATAACAAACAAGTATGTAAGGTTTGGGGATATTTCGGGTCTTTGAGGTGTAACCCTTTTCCACCACAATAACTTTAAAGCCCCAAAATTTTCCTATGCGTAGTTTAAACTGACATTTTATAATCTTATAAATACCAAGAGATTTATTTGTTACCTTCAGCATTGTTGGCGCAGTGGTTGGAGGATTGACTCTCGCCATGTGTGGCGGGTTCGATTCTACATCGTCATTATTTCATTCGAAATACGTCCACTACTGGATACACGCCGCCCCCAATTTGGTGGGGGAAGGGTTGCCATAATCGCCATGACTGGCAGGCGGGCTGGCGATCGCGGTTGGAATAATGGTAAAATACAAAGAGAAAGCTGCTGTTCATTTTCTAGTAAGTCCCTTAGCCGCTTCTTACTGCACCCACGGGAAGAAATGAGATGGTGCTATTCTTTACGTCTAGCACCACATGGTTCGGTTCTTATGCGGAAAAAATGTGTTTATGGTCTGCTGATATGTTTCTTTTCCACCATTTATTGTTATAAAACTCGACTCCTGAAAATCACGCTCTTAAAAGAAAGAAACAAGGACATATTCTCATTTAAAAGCCGTGCTCGTATGCTATTTTGCTCTAAAGCTTATAATGATCGCTTACTACTGTTAGAATGTATTGTTAAGGTGGCATACGGTGGCTTTCAGATAAGGATATTTTCTTGTTTTATACTTTTTAGAGCGTGATTTTTCAGAAGTCGGGTTTGACTTTATGATCTTTTTTATTTGAATTATTTTGGGGTTAGTTAACAATATGTATATTTGAAATGTGCTTATTAAGAACTTTCATTTGATACCCAACATGGCATCATATTTTTTTTTAGTTCATGACTTTATGTTCTCTAGAGGGCGCCATATTCAATTTATTGTGACGTCTTATAGTAGATAAGCAGCGGACAATCAATACACTTCCAACGATACCTTATTTGTCGAAATTATGATATTTTTTTTAGATATTATTAGGGAACATATGAACACACATATAGGCACACTCACATACATATTGTTCAAAATCATAATCCTCTTTTTGCTTCGCCGTAGTTGGGTAAAAATATTCAAAAGTACTACAAAATTCATTATTATGGCATTGTTGTTATGGGGAATCACTGACTCTTTTTCTCTCTTCACAGGAACTTCTTCCTTGCTTAAGAGTCAGAGTAATTAAATATTGAACTTTGTATAAGCTTTTCATGTTTTATTTATAAGTATAAAAGGCTTTGCTGAAATAATCATATTATTAACTAATAGATATCGTTTTTGGATATAGGTTTTTGTGCATGACCAATTTCATACAAAAATGTCACCAAATCACCAGGCCCGAGACGGTAGTATAGACAGCAGCCACGAAGGTTCCGTCAGTCCAACAAGGCGTCAGAAGAAAGCGCGACGCATGTCCAACGAGTTGCTGCCCGTACCGATCCAAAATTCTTCTAAAAGTCAAGATAACCAAACAAATAAAAAAAAAACACACCGTTACAAAAGACATCTCATTCAATAGTATGAGCCGGCATTCTTGACTTTGACAGATTGCCGGCAAGTCATTCTTAATTCATACGTTATGGGCCACAAGCTGACGATGTTAGAGCCCTCCTCACGGCTGCCGAGTTAAGGCCCTCCTTACTCCTGTTTAATGTTGGATCGTGAGGCCCAGATTGCGGTGTGGTGAATATTGTATGTACTGTTTATTGTACTTGCGTGTTCATTTATGTTGGAAGGAGTGGAAATGATTCAATTTGGGGTTTGTGGGTGTTATTCTTTTTGGTAGAAGGTGCTATAATGTGTTAATTCTTGGGTAGTGTATTTGTGGTGACGTAGCGGGATTAATACACCGGTAACAATGAAATTATTACCTGTGATATACACAGGGTTATTAAGTGTTAAGCAGAAAATATCAATTATCCGTGTTATAGCCATTGTACAAGTATGTGAACTAATTTCTATTACTAACTCAGGTCTATCTTAAGTCAACTTAGTTCTAACTTAGGTCAATCTTAGGTCAGCATAAGCCTAACTTAGGTCAAACTTAGGTATTTAAAATAATTTATTTCCCTTACTTCAGGTTTACATAAGGATTGACACTGCGAATAATCAGTCAATTTGAATCATGGCAGTACACTATTTATCTTCTTAGTTTCAATAAGCAACAGATCAGCTCTTTAATGGCGTTTAATAAAAGACATTTCACGAGTAACAATACTTAGTACGTCCGGCGCATCCTTGGCAAAGAGTCTTAGCTATTAATCTTGCTGACTGGCCAATCTTTTCAACATGGCGCGGCGAGGACTGTTCTCGAGTAACTATGATCTGTTTGGAACTCTATAAAAGAGCCAATAAGATATTAAATGCTAATATAATAGGTCCCTAGAAACAAGAATGTGATCACTTTACACAGGGTTAAAAATACTCATTACATCTTAGTAACATTGAGCAAAAATCATTGCTGGGAAATAACTTTAATTTTGGTGTGAAAAATCGCTGTTCACGGTGCAATGTAACGTACTCAAAATAGTTGGAAATTTGACCTTTGTAAATATAGGGTTCCCAGGTATGATCAAATTTAAAAAAAAAGAATATTATAGCGGTGAGAACAAGTGACTTTCGCTTGGAAAAAGACGGTTTACCCTTCTTTTTAGGGTTCCGTTGCCAAATGGCAAAAAACGGAACCCTTATAGATTCGTCATGTCTGTCTGTCTGTCTGTCCGAGTATGTCACAGCCATTTTTTTCCGAAACTATAAGAGTTACGCTGTTGAAACTTGGTAAGTAGATGTATTCTGTGAACCGCATAAAGATTTTCACACAAACATAGAAAAAAAACAATAATATTTGGGGTTCCCCATACATAGAACTGAAACTCAAAAATTTTTTTTTCATCAAACCCATACGTGTGGGGTATCTATGGATAGGTCTTTAAAAATGATATTGAGGTTTCTAATATCATTTTTTTTCTAAACTGAATAGTTTGCGCGAGAGACACTTCCAAAGTGGTAAAATGTGTGTCCCCCCCCCCCCCCTTAACTTCTAAAATAAGGGAATGATAAAACTAAAAAAAATATATGGTGTACATTACCATGTAAACTTCCACCGAAAATTGGTTTGAACGAGATCTAGTAAGTAGTTTTTTTTTAATACGTCATAAATCGTAAACCACAATTTACCTTTCATTCAGTCAACTCAAATAGAAAAATTAAAAAAAAAAAAACATTTAATTTCATAAACATAAACCTTATGCATAAACCGTGAATTCCTGCAGGTGTGTACGGAACCCTCGGTGTGCGAGTCCGACTCGCACTTGGCCGGTTTTTTGCAACTGAATTTTGTAATATTGCAATAGCTTCAAATATTTACGACACTCCTTCAGCATACAGTTATTGGCTGTAAGAGGCTTGTGGCTAAGTATTAACAGCCGAGTCTGCATCTAAATCTTCGATCAGGCTAAACTACACCTGCCGCGGTTGGTACGTGTATGGGTGACCATCTTTACATATGGAGAAACCTCTGTGCCTCGGAAAGCACGTTAAACCGTTGTTGGTCCTGGCTGCCACTCGTGGATCTTTGACATTCGTTCAGGTCGGCAGAATCCCGAAAGTCTGACACCGTCTTACGTCCTACTGGGTTGGTGAGGTCAGATAGGCAGTCCTTCCATATAAAATACTGGTATTCAGCTGCATCCGGTTAGACTAACTTAACTCATGTGAAAGTATTATACAAACCTCCTTACAGATATAAATTCATTTATCAGCGACCCGAAAACCCGTTCTCTATACATTTTATCATAATACTGCGATCGCCGACCCACCTGCTAAGTGGGGCGATTATGGAACCCCCCCCCCCCCCAATTGGGGGAGACTAATGTCCAGCAGTGGACGTCTTTCAGCTGAGACGAGGAACCGTAAGTGAACGAGCTCAAACATAATATCAGACAATGAAAGGCTAGGCAGATCTTGTTAATCAAGCTACAACAACGCTAGAACACAGTTGTTTCCACAACAATTTATCAGACCCACAGCACAACTTCCACCTCGCTATACACGCGGGTTAGTTAAACGCATCGTTACATTGTTAGCCGTTCAGAACTAGGTCAACGGGCAGGGTTAGACTGAACGGTTCGCCGGTTAGACCAATTACACTGCTTAGGTCGCCAGTAACGGTTCGTTTGGTAAATGTCTATAGTGTTACATTGACATGTTCTATGTGCAGATGCATTGGGTCCGTAGTGGATCCGTAGATCTTTGAACTTTTTTTTAATGTTAGCCTACACTGTCCCACTGCTGAGCAAAGGCCTCCCCCAAATCCCTCCAAGTATCCTTTTCCCGGGCCACCTCGATCCAACCCTTGGAGTACGCGTCGAGGTCGTCTCGCCACCTCTTCTTGGGCCGGCCTCGGTTGCGCCATCCATCGTCAGGCACCCACTTTGTGGAGACTGTTGCCCAGCGGTCGCTGTGCATGCGGCTGGTGCGACCCGCCCAGTCCCATTTTAATCTGGCAGCCTTTTTGCCTACGTGTAGGATTCCCGTTTTGGAGCATAACGTGGTGTTTCGTATTTTGTCGGTTCTTTTAACCCCTAAAATGCTGCGCTTCATTGCTCTTTGGCAAACTCCAAGCCGGAACTAATCGGAACCTATCTCATATAATTATTAAAAGTTCAATTAAAAAAATTTAAACCCCGAGCAAAAAAAAAAAAACCTATAGAGAGAAAAAAAAACGTAGACGCCTTTTAAGTATTATTTTGATCAAAGGATCGTCGAGTCGAAACGGCTGATCCAATTTTGATAGAACATGTCTAATTGTTTGCTAGAAAGTCTACTTTAAATAAAGGAATCGTACTCTAATCGGTTCACCCGTTTAAGAACTACGGTGCCACAGACAGATACACATACCGGTTAAACTTATAAAACCCCCCTTTTTGCATCGGGGTTAAAAACAGAAATTGTATTTAATTGAAAATTCATACATGACGGATGTTTGAGCGGCTGAAACACCACATATCGCTGCTGATACATCATCTGTTGGTCCTCCATCATGGGCGTGTACGTGAAGGTAGTTGGAAAATAATACTCACAAAATAACGTATCTACTTAATTTACTGCCAAATATCATAAGAAAACTTAACCATAAAATCTTATGATTACAGTGATGTATGTAACGCGAAAGATATATACGCCATTTATGCGTGTGACGCGTGATGCGTGACGGTCGCATCAAGTGATCACCGCCACCGCAACGACACTCACAACCCTATTCGATGTTACCCGCTTAAAATAAAATATAACTTACGCAATCAATTTTACACCACAGAGCAAAGAAAAACGATTAAAGTTTTAATAAGTGTTGCTAAAAATCGACGAAATCATTGCACGTCGTCACGTCAAACTATTATAAAAGTAACCATAATAAAATTAAATATATGTAGATAAAATGACTGATAAGTTTTGAAATTTCTTCGTTCATATTACTAAAATGTTTTCTTTTTTGTATGTTTTAATTAGCTGTATGTCCTCCATGTCCTAACTAAACAAATACAGAAATTACTTGCTGGTACATATTTAATCGTGGTGTAGAAATGTTTAGGCTTGTGCTATTTGATCACAAGGCGAAGCCAAACTAAATTGTCGGCAAATTACAAGCTGAAAATTATTATTATGAATCTTCAAATTCTAGGAATATTTCATAGCCACTCAATTAAGAACTAGTTTCCAACGAAAGATAATACAATAGAATTTTGTAGCTTGTTTAATAATAAAGTTTCATTTATCAATTCCATCACAAAGCAAGCGTCCACGTGAAAAATTAATTAGCCAGCCATTGTAACCGCCAGACATTAATCAAGTTAGTGCAGACTTTAATAGATAACTGTTCTTTGTCCGCAGATGTCCGCCGACAGACACTGAAGCTCCGAAGATCCTCTCATTAAAGATGAACTGACACTAAAAGAATAATAATGAACCCTTGATCGAATAAAAATGACTAACGTTAAATTAAAACTCATGTTCTTCCTCTTGAACGCTCTACTAACAGCTGACATAGTCCACGCGAGACCGTACTCCAACATGAATAGTAATACCACAGACATTGTTATCAAGTTTGGAAATAAAAATAACACTTTTAATATACCTATTGATCCAAACTCTGATACTCTTGTCGTGGCTGAAGAGACAGACGAAGAAATAAGAGAGACAGATAGAACATCGAAATCTGAACTAGAAGGTCTCATGAATGCTGAACAAGGCAGAGACGAGGATCTATCAAAGAAAGTCATGAAAGATCAGAACACGAACCGATTAGAGCAGAAATTGATAGACCAGAGAATGCTGGAGGCACCAAGCGGAGAAACGGTTGCTGTCGAAAAACAAATGAACATATCAAGTAGTCTGCTAGATGACATCATCAATTCGGAAACTAACAGAGAAGATACGATAACCGACATTCTTTTTAGGCCAGAATCAGAGTTCGCAGAAGACATGCCAAAATTTGAATTTTTGATAGCTGCGAAAATAAATGAGAGTGAGTTTTCGAATAGGAGTGTTAGTGAGATGGAAAGAGATAGGAACAGTAGTGATGTGCTGAAGAAGATTGATTATGTGGAGCTGGTCGAGGTGGCTAAGCCATCGAAGGAGAACAGGAGTGCTTTAATGATGAACATCACAGGACATGAAGTGGACAATGATTTAGCGCCAGATACGAGTGAGTATTCACATATGTTATTTTAGTTTTTTATTATCAGACAGGAACTATGTATATAAAATTCTTTAGAGAAAAGTTTCAAATGCTTAAGCTATGGTAGTATTGCTTGAAAGTTATCAGCAGCATCCTTATCTAATCCTATTAACAAGTGAATAAAATATGCTAAGAGAGCTTTCATGGTAAACTATTAACAGGAATATTAGCAACTACCAGCGAATTCTCCATTATTTCCCGACGTAAGGTATTTGGCTTATCTCTTAGTCCACTGGTCTCTAGACGTTAAATTTATAATCGAGAATACTCCGAATGGAGTCATAGAACAGGATTTTTGCACTTGGGGCTTATAACGAATGGAAATACGTTTCTTAGAGGTATATCTGGTGGAGGACTACTGATGGACGTTATTGATTCCTTTTTGTTGAGTCTAAGCTTCGGTTAGCAGAAAAAAATATTTTTTTATTAGTAAAATCTTTTTGTTTTAATTGAATTCCAAACAAAACACTTAGTGAAAACTAACTTTAATTTCGGAAGTTGGTGTCTTTGGATGGGTTGTTGAGTTTTGTGCCACCGATTTCTGAAATTAAAGATATTTTGTCATTTTTAGTTATGGTAACTACCCCACACCAATTCGTATACCTCTACTTGCTATATAAACAGCAGTGACAGGAAGTATTAGTACATCATACACAACGTGATACACAACGTGAATAAAATACTTATTATCGAAGCTTACGTAAAAACGACGTAAGCAGTTATTATAAAGTTACATAGGACAAACCTTCAATAAAAAAAAATAGATCCATAATTTCTGAAGATTTTACATAATATATTAAATTATAATGAAAAAAAAAAAACAGACAGACAAGTATGTAGTCAGCTAAAATTATGGTTAGTCAAGTTACCAAGATTTGCATGTCTTTGTTGCTAATTTCCCTTCAGTTTGCACAAAACACTTTTATTTCTTCCCTTTTTCACTTACTTCTTGAATATAGCACAACCATGACTAATAAATACATGCATGAGGGTACAAAGTATTGTATATGCCCGCTACGGTCTGCATTGGTCCTTTTTTTGACAAATTAGCGTGGTTTTTCAAAATTTATCTTACTTGGTCGTTGCTCAGCGCGAATTTGTATTCAGTCCCTAAGGGACCACGGCAGCACTGAACCGTATGGTGTGTGCTAAACGCGGAGGCGAAATTAAGTTAGAAAGGGAAAAGTAGGGTAAAGAAATAAGATTGAAAAAAATGTAAGAACCATTTCATATTGCAGTCGAATTTGTTTTAAAAACGTTTAGAAAGGCTTTTTCTTTTAGTTTGGTGAGGAAGTGATTTTGAAGAATGCTGTCTGAATTAATTCATACAATACACAAAAGGTGGCGGATGAAAATACAGGGAATGTACAGTGGGCAGTCCACTGATCTTGCTTAGATACTCTTGTCATTAAATAAGTATATTTAAACAATTATTAAAATTGACGTGGAAATTAGGCTTGGAAATAAATAGAGGCAGACGGTTTGGTCATGTTGAGAGAATTAATAAAGGGTGATTAACAAAATATATAAGGCAGATATGAGTGGAAAAGCTGGGAGGAAATAGTGTAGTGTCTCTATTGGTGATGTTATTCAAAAACGGTCAGGTGCGTAATACTTGCAACCGCCGTGCGTGTTTGATCAGATGTAAGAACGTAAACAAGGTAATAGTTTCTGCCAACCTTGATAGCAAGAAGGCTTATTTTCATGTATGTCATGTATGTGTAACAATTGGAAAGTATTAGTCCAACGCAGCGTTTTTTTGCTACCACCAAACCCACAAACCCACCACTTGGACCAGACACATTACTGTTTGATTCCACAATAATTGATGAGAGTTTGTACTGTTCACAAATTATAATTAAATGAATAGACAGAACAAATGATGCTCCATTTGTACATCGTGTTTGTTATTCAAAAGCTGTTTACATTGTTTACGCCAGTGAAAGCTGTTTAATTCCAGCGAATCGGCGGCCATTGTTCCAGTTCGTTCTGCTGAAGTTTCCGCAAGATTACATGAAATCATTTAATTTTATTTAGAAATTGAAAGGGAGTTCATTGCTAGAAATTGAAAACTGTCAATTGCAAACTAACAACTCGGACTCACACACAACTTACATATTTTTTGATAACAACGTTTCTTGTAAGACACCCTTTAATTTTCACTTTATTTTACACTCTATGAACATGTCAATGTGTCTGTGTTGCCACTCTTTCGGAACCGAACCCAAAAAGGTATTATTTGACGGAAATCGTTTTAACGTTCAAAAAGGTTGATACTGGCGCTAACGGATAAATTTCCGACTCATTCCGAATAAACGAAGCAAAAGAACTATGTAAGAATTGTAGCAGCTGGTGTAATGCATAAACTGGCGTGAGTTTCTCCGGTTACTTTTTAAATTTAACACACGACCTATATGTCTCTAACCATGACTTTTCTTGCTCGTTGTTCTTAATTGTATTTACGCTTTATAAAACGCCACTAGCTTCGACTTTTGACAAAGTACCGAACAGACCGACATTTTTGATAAGTATAAAAATGAAACGTAAAAACGACGTACATAAATCAAATAAATCCTACTAAAACCTTCCGATAAATAAGAAACCAAATGAACCGAATAAAAGCAGACAAAGCAAAAAGAGCCAGTAATACAATTTCATTGCGGCTTATTATTGGCTAATTCCTCAACCGGCTAATTGGTAGTTTGGTCACGTAAAATCGATGCTTGTAACGGAATACCACCGAGATTTTCAGCAGTGGCAAGATAGACCGGTCCCACGTTGGGTGCCAATTGGAAGACTGCCCAGGTTTAGAATGTTCGGTTCAAAGAACATCGGAAATTGACTTATTTGAAGCATGTAGCTCTTTAACGGTGGAGTTTGGAAGTCTGCTGGGGCTGTTTGCTGTATAAAGTCCGTCGTGATCACGCAAATTGGCTTTCTTTTTTACATACATATATATATAAAATCACGCCTTTTTCCCATGGATGTAGGCAGAAACTACAGAACGCCACCTGCTACTATCCTTTCCCCTCGTTTAAGTTCATACATCTGGTCATACACGTCTTGTTTTTTGGGTAATAATTAGTAATAATTAAGTTTATAAGATTAATAGAGAAACAGGATATTGCGTTGCACTGAGCTGGTAACTTAATTATGGTTGAAATAATAACAGAATGTTATTTGTAGTCCCACGTTTGGGCGCCATTTTGATTATTGGCGCCCAAGGATGGGACAAAGATATTTTTTTTTGAGTATTATAAAATATATTTCTTTACATTATAATCGTTCGTGTTGTGTGTACCTATGTTGGTAGTTAGATGTCATTATCTCAGAAATGTATAGTATTTTTATAGTGGTTATGTGTAGCTACGAGATACCTATTGTATTTTTAATACAGCATGATTCTGATGCAAAGGAGCTTTGTACAAGAAATAAGTATACTTTGTTATTCTTATGCTCCACCGCTGCAATACCGATTTAACTTGAACAACGAAGCATTTTTGCTATTTTCATATTATTATATTTCACATTCAGTATTATTGCAGCGAAACCAAAACTATAATACAATTTTAGATAAATGGAGATCAAATTGCCTCGTGTGCAAATGCACGTTACCGATATATTTTGCTCATTATTTACACATTTTTATTGAATCCTGTGCTATCTTTCAGTTTAAACGACCTCAGACACGTCTGTTCTGTTGCCACCGAACTGATAAAATAAATAATTGACACTAACATGCAGTGATGAAAATATACGACCTACCCACATTTCAACGGTTTATTTTTTGTACCTGGGCTTTTTCCCGAATATACAGAAACTTTGTATTATGAACATTACAGTTTTCCGAGAACTTCGTATGAAGGTAGGAAACTGTGAATGTACATGTTTATGAAAACACATCAGTAGATACATACCTGAAGACTGTAGCGGGTTTGTGAACTTTTTATAGCCCTTTTATTTACAAAGGAGTAAGTGCGTTACTAGATGATTGTTTATGCACTTAAGTGCTAGAGGGTTGTGAGGAGTGTCTCTGTGTATTCTGCTAACTGCTTTGGATTTTTGTTTGTACAAGCCGTCGCCCGTGGCTGGGCCCACGTGGAAATTTGTCCACGGGATCTTGTTGCCGGAACCAAAATCAGCTTTTAACATCAGCTACCAGCAAGTGACTATCGATTAAGTCGTTTCGGAACAAACAGAGAGACAAATAAAAACAAGTTTTTTATAAGTATCATACATATTTTCCAAAGCAAAAACTTTTTAGTACCGTGTGGTGCCAAATGAAGGGGTATGGGATAAAAAGCACCTTTTATAGCAGTAAAGTATATTTATTAAGGATAATCATTACAACGATGTTAGCGGCGCGAACGCGGAACCGAACGACTAACACTTGCGAATAACTAATGATAGGTGGCACTGCTCACGCACTTCGTATTACATTTACACCTCCCCTCGAAGTAGTGAGCATGTATCTATGACATTCACATACATTCATCCATCATACCTAAATTACGTAGGCATTCATGATGCTTTGTTCCACTCAAGCCTTTGGTCAATACATCAGCAAATTCATTGTTTACAAACTCACGTCCGTTATCACACTGAAGGTACTTTATCGTCCTTCCTGTTAAATTCTCTGCATAGGCTTTATAGGTTTTAAATGCATTTAGAACATCACTTTTATTTGCTAAAAAGTAAACTTCACACCATCTGGACTTGTCGTCGATAAAAGTAACAAAATATTTTTTACCGCCACAAGACTGGTGTTTCATGGGGCCACAAACATCGCTATGCACTATTTCTAGTAAATCGCTAGTACGGTCTTCCGTTTTCTTTGGAAAAGGCGTGCAAGTCTGTTTCTCACTTATACATATCTCACATTCAGACAACTTTTCGTCATCTTTGAATGCTAGCCCGTGTACTAAACTATTCTTTGCCATAGCTTTCAAGTCGCGTTCGTTTAGATGACCAAGCCGTTGGTGCCACGTGTCTAGTGAATTATTCACAGCTTGAACATTATTGGTACGATTCTGACTCGTCCGAACATGGTATAGGTTACCAACACGGTCTGCCCGCCTATGAATTTTATCATCATTATCAATCACGATCGCATCATTCTTCCTGAAACGAACCTCGAACCCGCGATCAGTCATCTTGGCCACTGATAGTAAGTTTGTTCGTAAATCGGATACGTAAAACACTTTTTCTATATCAACTTGGCGTTCTTCACTGCCAGTGTCTACCAAAATCCTTACCTTACCAGCGCCGGTAATTTGTGTTCTGCCGCTATTAGCTAAATTTAGTTCGGAGTCCAGCCGCGTAAAATCCTCGATCATTTGCTTCTCGTTACACATATGACCCGTGCATCCACTGTCAATGCACCAAATAGGATTTAGTTTCTCACCTAACATAACCTCTTCGGTAGTACTCAATAACATTGTTGTCCTTTGCCCGTTGTCTTTACTGCATTCTAACTTTTGTGCGCTTTGCTTATGCTTGTTGATGTTTTTAGTCTTGCACTCTCTCGCTAAATGCCCGCGACGACCACATCGATAACATTCAAAATTATTTTTATGGCCTTCATTATCATTATCATTCTTCTTCAGATTGGCATTTTTCTTTTTATTGATACGTTTGACGAACATAGCCCCTTGGTCTATTGTTTTGGACTTACGAGCTTCGTAATCCTCGACAATCTTGACCTTTAACGTTTCCGTTGATGGCAAATCATCGCGCGATTCCATCGCCGTCCTAAACATGGCGAATGAATCCGGCAAACTGTACAACAATAATATGGCTAGTAATTCGTCAATAACAATCAAACCGATTTCTTTAAGTTTTTTAACTGCATCAAAAAAATCTGCGATGTGCTTCTTTAAATCATCATCTTCCTGCATACGAGTAAGCACCAGCCTTTTCAATAACGATGCTTTTCTAGCAGGTCCGCTCGACTGATACATAGATTTCAGCTTATCCCATATAGCTTTGGAACTTCCCAAACCATCTAATGCGGCCAACTCACTTGGACTTACCGCCAACAATATGTCTGACTCGGCTTTTCTGTCCGTTTTCATCCAGTCAGCATATTTCGAATCACCTAAATGTGGTTTTGGTAACGCTCCCGATACATATTCCCATAGATCGTTCTTGATCAGAACTGCTCGCATGTGTATCTTCCATGTATCGTAGTTATCACCAGTAAGTCGATCAATCTTAACTGATGTACCCATATCGAAGTTTCTTCAACTCCAAATAAACAACAATGCAGATAAAAAATCTTCGTAACAACTTAATTACTTGTAGTAAACAAACTGCAAACGTAAACTTGTAAGTCCGCGTTACACTAATCACTTAGGTTAAACATTAACTCGCGTAGACGCGTTTATTACTTTGATTATGACGAACTGTTTTAGTTCAAATCACTGCAATTGTTCACTTATCAGTTTTGATTTCACTCACTGGCAAAGCCTGGGCCCATAACCTGAAGGGGTATGGGATAAAAAGCACCTTTTATAGCAGTAAAGTATATTTATTAAGGATAATCATTATAACGATGAAATGATGAATCTTCTTAATATCGATATAGTCTTTATCTCCTAACATTAAGCGATCAAATGATAAAATACTCGGGGAGTTTCCATGATAATACCAAGCAGGTACATATTATTATACTAGCTTTTGCCAGCGGCTTCGCCCGCACGGAGGTTGGAAATTATCCCGCGGGAACATACTACCGGGATAAAAAGTACCCTATGTGTTATTCCAGGTTATAAACTATCTGTGTGCCAAATTTCATCGAAATCCGTCCAGTAGTTTTTTCGTGAAAGGGTAACAAACATACACATACACATACATCCATCCTCACAAACTTTCGTATTTATAATATTAGTAGGATAGTCAGAATTGAATAAAAACTTTAGAAAATTTTGATGTTACTGGTCATTGGCAGTTTTCATGTTGATTCAATAATATTTTCATCTTCATATTTTGATTCGCTTACGTAATAAATGTGGCTTTATGGAATTATAATAATTAAAATTATCAATACAACCCTCTAAGTTCATATCATCTAATTGAATGACTTTTTCATTAAAAGTCACTAAAAGGAAATTCGGGCGTAACTTAGCACATCTTCCTTGAGTTGTTTATTTTTCGGAAATGAACTTATTTTGTATGATCATGTTTCAGTAGTTCCTTGTTCATTTTATGATTGAAATTCACGAGATTGCAAAGATTTGGAAGCGATCTAATTATGTACATACAATATTTAAGAAATATGTTCATATTTCTAAAGGTTTTGGGTAACATTTGCTGGTTGTTACTAATATTCCTGTTTTCAAAAGCAATGCTTTTTCTTCTCTAAATAAACTCTTATTAGTTTACTAGGAATTAGGATATTTACTATTGAACGTAGGTATCAAAAATATAACAATATAAACAAAACATGGCAAATATATCGAGTTTTGACTAACAGATGCAACGATATCCATCTTTCTGATTTATATCATGTCAACTAGATTTGATCGAGTGGTCTGGGCATAGTCGAAACCATAACACGTTATAGTATGTACTACACGTATACCGATGTTGTATGACATTTGACCAAAACAAAAGGTAACAAAATTACCACATTAGCTAAATGAACCTCAATTTATAAGCTGTTGATTTCAGTTATTACTTAAGCACGGAATATTTCCAGACATTTTTTTTTTGTGTGATGAACTGCGAAACGCGATGCTTTAATATTTGAATTTCTTGCAAAATCTCACAGGATAGTTCTTGATGAGATTTGCTACGGTTTCCTAGAAGACCGGTGTGGTGGCCACATAACGGCTGCTGTGACGTAGGTACGTCATGAAAATGATGATGGCTCCCACAGACAACGCGAAGCGACTTTAGCAGTATAACTTCTATAACGATTTCATGGATTGTGCTAACAGTATCGCGTCACATCGCCAGGTCGTGCTTGTCTGCGGGAGCTTTAACATTGGGATTTGACTTTACAGTGTCAATAAACGCTTTCTAGGCAAACATGCCATCTTAATAACGTTCTGGTGACTTCATTCGGTCTTAGGAAACCATAGTTTAAGTAGTGAGTGTGAAGCTTATGTGTTCAGCGCCAGTCTACTAGATGAGCCAGTACATGCTAGTATTCTAAGCTGCCCTGTCATGTGAACTGTCGCAGTTTTGTCTGTTTTCTCAGGCTACTCGGACGTCCAGACTTTGTTCCTCGCGTGCTTCGGGACGCTGCTGCCGCTGCTTGCCGTGCTCTTCGCTACGCTTCTTATCAGGTGAGAATTAAACTTTATTTATTAGTATATTTACAGGCTGGCGATCTAGTCACCTACATCCCTCAAGGGGGCGATTTTAAACGTCATTATAAACGGCTTTCGCTATGAAATTCATACCCGTATTGTAAAAGCAAAACACACATGAATAGGAATAGTCTGTCTGTTGTTGTATAAGAAATTGTTTTCTTTAATTCTTTTTTTTTCTTCTTTTTAGAAGTAATTGTGATAATATATAGAATTAAGTTTTTCTGTCTAGAGTTTGTTGCGCCATTTCTATGCCAAAGCACTAAGAAGTGGTGAAGCGCGGTCGTTATGGTAGACTGTCTTATGTTATTTTTACGTACAAAAACTGCTGATTCTCAACCTATTTTGATTTGATTAATTGATTGTATCAGTATTTAGTCTACGGTACCATAAAAGTGTCTTCCTTAAAGATTATTACAAGCCAAAGTATGGAATCTCATAAAATATGTCTGGCTTTTTGTTACTTAATGTCGTAACATTAAGACAAAAAACCAGACAATTTTAAAAATTTCTTCGTCTTCTTTGAATCGAGGGCTGAAAGCTGAAGGCTGAAATGAGGGCTTATTAATTAAGGCCCACAAAAAGGCAAATTCCAGACACCAACAGCAACTACAAACGTCTCAAACAACCAAATATTCAAATTCCCCAAGCTTCCTAAGTCTCCCAGTAAACAGTTTACATCTAAGACTAAATGGCTAGTAATATTTCAGACAGTGCCACGAGTATCCCGCAACTAAATACGGTATTGCTTACAGTGAAATCCAAAACAGTGTGTAATCAGGAGCCGCACAATCTCTGCTCATATTTCATGTCTTAGGGAGCGTTAATTAAAATTATACGTCTTCGAGTTGTATTGTTGCAAGTACCGCTCACCCAGGTGCGCAAGCGGTTAACCGGTTTATGGTAATTATTTAGTGCTTTGTTTTGAAAGCTGTGAAAACTGTTCATTTAAATCTATAGGTGGTTAAATGCATTATTATGAAGATCTAGATTAGCGATCCTCGAGTCATCTGACAGAGAATCAACGCTCAGTTTTGCCCTTTTTAACCGACTTCAAAAAGGAGGAGGTTATCAATTCGGATGTTTATATGTTTTTTTTTTTTTTTTTTTTTTTTTTTTATGTATGTTCGGCCATAACTCCGTCATATATAGACGGATTTGCAAAATTCTTTTTTTGTTCGAAAGGGGTTTATTCCGAAATGGTCCCATATAATTTTCATATAGATCTGATGATGAGTTCGGGAGACAGACACCGGAACTCTTTAAAAAATGACAGGAAATCAACCGCGATTTCTGCTATCGCATAAATATACATTGTTTGTTTGGAATTAGTGCAGGGTGAATACCACAACTAAAAATTTAAAAATAAAAACTTTTTTGCAAAAAAAAACAACCGACTTCCTTAAAAACACTACAAAGTGAAAAATAACTTTAATTTCGGAAGTCGGTGGCAAAAAAACCATAAATACAGATCCTAAGACACCGACTACCGAAATTAAAGTTATTTTTCACTTTGTAGTGTTTTTAAGGAAGTCGGTTGTTTTTTTTTGCAAAAAAGTTTTTATTTTGTCTAAAGTATGAAATTAAGTAAGTAATTGGAATTTAATAGAATACTCTTAATTTAAAAAGGAGTAGACCAGTGGTCCACAGTTTATCCTTGGATCGACAGAGGTGGAAGTCATCGTCATCTTTGCCCAGCAGTGGGATGATGTGGGCAACTGTAACTTTTTTATGTTCACCATATGATTTTTATTGTCTTACATCGGGTGACGAAATGAGTATTCTTATTCGTAAATGAGAAATTTAACGACAATTTTTGCATGGATTAAAGGGAGAAAATACTGCATCTTCTATTTTAATTTTAATTGTATAGTTGGCTAGAACTAACCGCATACGCTAGCATATCAAAGAATTCCCCGGTGTGAAAAGATTGGCATGTAATATGTTTCCAATCGCAATAAAAATAGGAAATAGATGACAAATATGCAGGCAATAGATATCAAAGAAAATATAAGGAGAAATATATTACACCAAATATCCCCCTTTCAATAGACGACTTATGACAAATAACGGAGCATTACTTAACAGCCTGTCAATACCCATTGGTACACTCACTCCTATACCTGTGCTTATATTCGCACACAAACAAAATTCAACCTTATTTGATGAAAATACGGAACAATATACAACGGTTAATTTAAAAGTATAAGCGTACAATATGAGGGTACTTGCACATGGGAGGATGGACTTACAAATAGTTATTGGATTCGTTGAGTGTATACCCGACCTGTTTTTTTTCCTACACAGTAAACGAGCGCCCGTGTGTCGCAGGTTTTATTTAAGCCTCCGAGCTTTAAGAAGTGGGCGAAATATTTAAAATGTTTTGAGTTTTACAAAACCGGTTGTAGTGTTTGCAATTTTGTATGTCGCTTGTGTGGGATTAACTTGTGTTGGGAGTTGTTTAATCTAGTCAGTTTCTTTTTTCAGTTATTTCTCTTGTCATTGTAGGAAACTATCTTTTGGAAGGGGCAAATAGAATAAATACATTTTTTTTGTTATTTTTATGATAAAAGTGGCTTTATGTGCCTCATCATCATAATTTCTGTCGAAAAACATCAATTTCTGAAAATAGGCCTCCATGAGCACTTCATCAGATCATCGATCTTTGTAGGAGGCCTTCCAACACTACTTCTCGCGGTACTCGGGCGCCACTCTTGAACCTTACGGCCCATAGGCTATTGGTTCTACAAGCAGTCTGCCCTACCCCTTAACTTTGGCAATTCTTCGGGCTGTGTGGGTTACCTTAGATTTCTTACGGATCTATTTATTTCAATCGAGTAGGCACACTCCAAGCCTCCAAGCATAGCTTTCTCCATTGCCCTTTGTGTGACTTTCAGCCTTCTAATGAGGCCCATTATTGTGCCTATTTCAAATAAAAGATTTTTACTTTGACTCAGACACGTTATGTAGAAAACCTTTACGATCAAAGGGTTAAAGTAACTTACTAGTCAACATCAAAAGGCTTTTTCTTCTGTTTTTTCAAAATGCAACAGTTTTTATAAATTATAATATACTTTTCATCATGACTTGCCAATATTAAAGCACATGTTACTTTTCTTTTAAAATAAAAACTTTCAATACCCAATTTGCAGTAGCATATATAACACCTGTACAAGCTATCTTCTAGCGCAGTTTCCAGTAATTTGATAAGGCTGGGTTGACCCGTCCTTAATTGTATTCCTTACAGTCCATTCAGGCTCTATTGTGTTAAATATATGGCGCGGGGTCGAAGTATGGCGTCTGGCAGTGTCAGAGGGTCAAAGTTTTGGGAAGTAGGTGTTATAGATTTTCTTCATTCTTGTAGTTCTATCCGTAAAATTCGTTGAGAGTCTGAATTAGGTAGATATTTATTGCGGTTGGTCGACTCTTCACGTGACTGGCCTATTTTTTGGCCAAAGAATCAGCATTGCCATACAACGTGGCAATGCTGCCAACCTTTTGGGAACTTTTCCCATTGACAGCGATGCAGATGAGTTTCTTGAAGACCTCTGATTCTTTTCTCTCTGTTTTTATATACTTTACATACTTGTACATAATATATTAATTTTAGTGTTAGATTGTTCATTGTGTTAAAGATTCCTGTTACAATTTTTTTTTAAAGTTTACTATATAAAGTATTATAGATGTTACATAACACTTATTGATATGTACAAATTATGAACTCTGCTAGGGCACAGCCACAGGATAAAGCGAAAACAAAGGTCAAACTGTTAAAGTTAACATTAAATACATTATTATTTAATAATAAAATAAAGACATAAATAGTTATTATTTATATGAGATGCTACCTACGTATTGAGGTACGTAATTTTGTCAATTTTTCGAATCGTATCCAAAGTTATTAACCTTTTTCATGCTAGTTAAGAAGCTTTTCTTTTATGTATGTCAAAGTTGATGTTTGTTAAAGCACTGAAGCCATAGAGGCAAGGGTCATTTTTGTACAAATTTATATTGACATCGATCCTCTTTTACTGTCTCAATGTCTATGACTGACTATATTTCGTAACATCGTAAGTGGTATTAAATACTGTAACAAACTGCGGAAAACATATGGATCAGACACATTAAACTTTGTATTGTTTTTTTTGTTGGGTAGCGTCTCTTTGTGTGTTTGACAAATTTACGGTCAAGTTAAAAGGTTTTTGTACTTTAAATAATGGCAACCAATTCATGGTTGCCATTATTTTTGCTAGCAGAGAGTTGCTTGTGGCTAAGTAATAACAGCCGAATGGGTCGATCGATCAGGTTAAGCTACGTTTGCTGCGGTTGGCCTGTGGATGGGTGACCATCTTTAATAAGACCCCTCCGTGCCTCGATTAGCATGTTAAACTATTGGTCCCGGCTGTCATTTGTGGATCTCCCGATAAGTGCCAACGAAATAAAAGCTGTCTTTCGTACTAAAAACAAAAACAACTCTTCCACAATAACAGTTGATTTTATAAGTTCAATTACTAAGGACAGTTTCATAAAAAAGACTCGCAACTACAACAATGCTAATAAGCAAAATAAGCTGAGTACAACACACCTGAAACTTGACGGACCCAGTAAACCTATATACATTTCAGAAAAACTTACGCCAAAAACGCAACGAATTTATTATTTAGCCCGCCGATTTGCTGAAGAAAATGTATACAAATACTGCTGGACCTCTTATGGCAAAGTCCTAGTGCGAAGAGCAGACGGTGAGCAGCACGTTGTAATAAAAACAGAAGCAGACCTCGAAAATCTCCGGCTTAGTAAATGACTAATGATGGGGGTTTGTTGCCCAGCTAAATTGCTAATAATGTCTAGCTTGTTGTTTGTTTATTCATCTTTTTATAATTCTTTGTTATTTTGTAAGCCTAATATACACACACATACAATCACATACACAAACTTTACAGTCACCTACCTTAATACAAGAAAGCTCTATTTTACTCATAAAACTATTGCTCTTAATTACTCAATAAATAATGTATTTCTCGTCCATAGTGCAGTCCTAAACCTACATTTTACACACATCAGTCATATAACAGCGACAATAAGTATTAACTGTTACAAAAATGATGAATATTGATCAGATAACTCAGGAAATAGATAACGTTGCGGTTGCTCAGTCTTATACATGTACTCCAGATCAATGCCAAAATATTGTAGGTCAGTGTGATCGTAGTTTTCGCATTGTACATGTTAACATCAGGAGTATTAAAAAGAATCTAGACCAATTTGTCACCATGCTAACATTAACGAAAGTTGAATTTGATTTTATAATTCTCACAGAATGCTGGTTGCAGGTTTCTGGTCATATTCCTATCTTAGACGGATATATTTCACGCTGCACAAAAAACAACCCAATAAAAAATGACGGCGTGGTCATTTACGTCAAAAATACAATTAATTCTTCTACGCATGAACCTTTGATCTTAGATGCCAACTGCCTGGTAACTTGCTATAATAACACAGCTATAATTGCAGTATATCGTTCCCCATCCTATTTAAATCCCACTAACTTCTTTTCTAGTTTAAGCGATATAATAACATCTGTTAAATCCCTAAATAACATCATGCTTATAGGTGATATTAATATTGATATCAAGACAGGCAATACTGATCGTCATGCAGACGATTATTTAACTTTAACAGCGACGCATGGCTTATTGCCCGCCCACACTCTCCCGACAAGGATAAGTAACTGCCTGGACCATGTCATGATGAACACTAAATTACCTGCAAAGGTTATCGTGCTGGACACCCATATTACTGACCATCTTCCTGTTGCTATATTTCTGGCAACTAACAAATCAACTACATCCCCATCAAAAAATACTCTGATCCGATATGACTATGAGGCCATAAAAAATGAAATAGATAACATCGATTTCACTCCAATTCTTAACACTTCTGACCCAGACTTAGCAACCGACATTTTAATTTCCGACGTACATACTGCCATAACAAGACATACTACAGTTTATCATACAACGAATAGAAAAACAGTTATAAAACCCTGGATGACTGCTGGCCTGGTTAGATGCCTACGTAATCGTGACAAAATGCACCGACAGGTCAGTAAGTCCCCTAACAATCTAATATTAAGGACGTCATATACGCGATATCGCAACTTCTGTAATTCCCTACTAAAAAAACTAAAGCGAGCCTATGAGAAAGCAGAATTTCTTAAAGCTAATAATAATCCGAAAGCTACATGGAAAGTTATTAAATCTATTACACATAGTAACCAACAAAAACACTATCCTTATGCTCTACTAAAATCATCCGTTGACCCTATCTTATCAGTAAATAATGTCAATAAATATTTTGTAAACATTGGTACGAACCTTGCATCAAAATTTGATTCTACCAGACCGTCCATTTACTCATCTTCGTCCCGGTCTCCAATTAACTCTCTAGTGATTCCGTTAGTTGATGAAGCACTTGTGATAAGTACAATCCAAAACTTACGCAGTGATTGTGCTATTGGATGGGACAACATCCCAGCAATCATAATAAAGCAATCTAGCTCCATTCTGGCTCCTTCCATTGCCCATATATGTAACTGTGCCATCAATTCGGGGGTTTTCCCAAAAGCTTTCAAGCGTGCAGTTATTCATCCAGTGTACAAAGGCAAAGCTAAAGACGATGTGTCTAATTATCGTCCAATTTCAGTGCTTAGCTCCTTGTCTAAGATACTCGAACGAATCCTCAACACTAACCTTACAAAATTCCTATCAAAAAATAAACTAATCGCAGACAACCAGTACGGGTTTCGTTCGGGTATCTCCACAGAGGATGCTGTCTCTGATTTTGCCAACACACTGATTGATAAACTGGATACTCGCCTTAAATGCTATGGTGTCTTCCTAGATCTAACGAAGGCCTTTGACACAGTTTCTATTCCCAGACTTGTGGCCAAAATGGAGCATATAGGAATACGTGGTGTGGCCCTAAATCTTTACACAGATTACCTCAGGGAGCGTAGTCAATGTGTTAAAATTGACTCCGTTATTAGTGACGAAGAATTTATTAATTACGGTATACCTCAGGGAAGTATCTTGGGTCCCACACTATTTCTGATATATATAAATGACCTTTGTCAATTACCCCTCATTAACTGTGAAATTTTTACCTACGCAGACGACACAGCACTTCTAATATATGACGAGACTTGGGACAAAGCTAAACATAGAACTGAACTCACCTTGCGATCGGTCATGGAGTGGCTTTCCACTAATCTCCTGACGCTCAATGTTTCGAAGACCAAAGTAATACAGTTTCTTCCACCAAATTCACCTACACCGCCAACGGATTCAACCAATATAACAGCGCATATTTGTCATGATTCCTCACCATGCAATTGCCATCGCCTTGATATAGTTACGAATATTAAATATTTAGGCATTCATATCGATAAGAGGCTAGATTGGCGTGTTCATACGGATACTCTTTGCGCCCGGCTTCGTAAACTTATTTATTTATTCAAAGAGCTCAGACATTCGGCCGACATTGAAACAGCTTCACTTGTATACCGTTCCCTTTGTGAGTCGATAATTACCTACTGCATTCCAGTGTGGGGGGGGACTTTCAAAACCGTGATGCTTAGGGTGGAACGAGCTCAGCGGGCTGTCCTCAAAGTCATGTATTTCCGCAAAAGGGACTACCCAACTGCCCAGTTGTACTCTGAAGCCCAAGTACTCACGGCAAGAAAACTCTATGTCCTCCGCACCATCTTACGTCGACATTCCACGATGCCGCTTGATACAAATCTATCCAACCGGCGGACTGGTTTTCCTGTCTGTGGATATGTTCAGTGTCGTTCTGCGCTTGCCCGACGGCACTATCGTGTCCAAAGCTCGCAAATTTATAACAAAATCAACGGAAAACTATCAATCTATAAACTTACAATGCATAAGGTCAAGCAGAGTCTTAAGCCATGGTTACTTTCCCTCAACTACGACGAAACAGAGCAAATTCTCACGTCTGTTTCTTAATACCAATTGTCACCCTATGAGTAATGAGAGACACGTACACACGCACACCCACACCCACACACCTTCACACCTTCACACACACACACACACACACACACAAAACACACACACACATACACGCGCACACACATACAATCACCAGGCGTTTTTAATTATTAATTATTTATTATTATTTTCTTTTTTTTTTCCTTTGCAATATTGTCTTATTTTGGTCTTTTGTTGTTTTGTATTTTTAGTCTATTTATTATTGCATAAGATTTTCAATAGTGTTTCCTCCCGGGAGAGGGCACTGGCACTTGTAACACAGGTTAATCACCTAGCACAAGTGTCAGGGACTTCACATAATTGTAACAATCCTTTTCTTATGTAATAAAGATTATTATTATTATTATTATTATTATCTTTGACTGTCGATACGGGTCGGTAGAAGCCCAAAGTCTGACAACCAGTCTTACCAGGGGGTACCCAATAACTGGGTTGTGGTCGTTGTGGAGGTCAGATAGTCAATCGCTTCATGTTAAATTAAAAGGGGAAAGGTTAGGCAGATTGTTTGATTTTTAACCGACTTTAAAAATGCAGGATGTTTTCAATTCGGTTGTATTTTTTATTTGTGTTTATATTTGTTACTTCAGAACTCCGTCATGTATAAACCGATTTGAACACATCTTCTTTCGTTTAAAAGGGTATACTTACCGATTGGTTCCATATTAATAAATTTATACGTCATGTTTTGATAAGTGGTTTCTGAGTTAGCTTCCATAATACGTTTTTTTTTCACTTAGTTTAAGCGGCAATTTTTTTTTTTGTTAATAATTTCCTGTCACTGTTATTTACTTCGCCAGGGTAGTATCTATAGTACCACAAACTAAAAGAGAAAAAAAAAGTTTATTAAAAAAATAGACCAGCCACAAAAAAATAGTACAAAGTGAAAAAAAGCTTTAATTTTTTTTTAAATTTTCTTTAAAGACTGATTTTTTAGGTTTTCTTTTTTTTCGTCCAAAGTTAGAGTAATTTTTGTGTTGTGTTTTTCTCTTTGAATCACTAGAAAGAGTAGTTTTCGTGCTAATTTCAATATTTGTCCCGCTTTGGGTGTCATTGCGTGGTTTTGGCGCCCAACGTGGGACACATTGTGGTCATAGTTCGTAAAATAAAATAAATATTACTTCAGAAACAAGTTGACCTACCTGTTAATTATTATTTGCAACATATTTTATTTCAAATTTTTGGCTTTAAATGTTTTGTGACAGAGAATAACTCTGTATTCATAATTAAAGCCAAAAATACCTTTTCTACTTGTTTCAAATAATAAATTATCACAAGGTTTTAAACAATGAGTGTTTGCATAAACAAATCGTATAAAAGGTTGAATTTAGAATCATGTGATTGTGTCCCAGTCTGGGCGCCATTATCTCGGGTCAGGAAACGTATGTTTCTTTCGTAACGAGCTGACAGAGGTTGTTCTCCTCTTAATAGAAATATTAAGGTAAGAACTATTCCTTAAAGGGTTCCGTATTTATTAGGTACTAAAGAGTTCTTTAGAATAGACCCTGTTGATAAATGTGAAGGTAGTGTGATCTAGGCAAACCTTGAAATTATATATTAGGTGACTTGTAAAATTATAAACTATAATGTACCAACTGTAATGTGGATATTACCACCATACTGCGATCGCCAACCCGGCTGCCAAGCATGGCGATCATGGCAAACCCTCCCAAATCGAGAGAGGCCTAAGTTCAGCAGTGGACGTCTTTTTAGGGTTCCGCACCTCAAAAGGAAAAAGCGGAACCCTTATAGGATCACTTTGTTGTCCGTCCGTCCGTCCGTCCGTCCGTCCGTCTGTCAAGACCCTTTTTCTCAGGAACGCGTGGAGGTATCAAGCTGGAATTTATAACAAATACTCAAGTCTACTGTCCCTTGGAGCTGTGAAAAAATCAAACTTCTAAACTAACGCCATCAAAAGATATAGCCGTTTATACCGCAAATTTTCTCAAATTTTCGAAACTCGCAAGGGAATCAAAACCTAAAGAGTACTTTCAGTCGATCTAGAATTTTGAAATTTGGTACGAAGCAACGTCTTATAGCACAGATAAAGGTAAAATTGCGAAAACCGTTAATTTTTAGTTACATCATATAATAAACAGAACAAAACACAGACAGAAATAAAACCAAGCCAAGAAACAGAACAGAACTACGACTCGATTGTCGTGATGGGTGAATTTTTACTTATATACCTACAGGTTTGTACGGAACCCTCGGTGCGCGAGTCCGACTCGCACTTGGCCGGTTTTTTATGAAATGTATGTATTGTAACAAAACTAAAGCCGAGTAGATTAGTTTCTAGCTAGCACGATAACACTATTGTTCGGCCATTTTTCTCTGAAACATTTCTAAACATTTGAGTCATTTGTTACTTGTATTTTAAATATAAATAAATAAATAAAAGAGAAAAACAGTCTTCAGATACAATGTACGTAGTATTCACTGAAACAGATGGTTCAGTGAATGTTACGCACTTTGTGTGCGTAGACGCCGTAACTATAAGGCTCTTGGCAAAAAGGGAAAAAGTCGTCTTGGCTGGCATCTTGTCTTAGATCACAGTCCAGCTAAGTCTTTAAAGTCTATTTAATATCACCTAATAGCAGAACGTCCAGACCAATTTCTTTTCCCCTAAATTGGTCTCAGCTAAAACTGTCCAGCGTCCCCCGAAGTAAAATTAAGTCGTTTTAAAATATATTCAGTGGCGCAGCAGCTGGAGCCGAGCCAAACTGTTTATTGAATTCCATCTACTCTGCTTAACATGTACCTTCATGTACTAGAGAAACTGGACTGGGTGAAATACTGGGAAGTTTTAAAATGCTTTCATGGATGGAAGGCGCAAAGTAATATTTTCAATTCGTGGTATATTCGTGGTATAATAATAATAATAAACCAAGTCATTGGGTACTGTCTATCTGCTAGGATAGTTTTATCATCGATGGTTATGCGTCGCATACCGGTTACAGAACTAGCATGCGTAGCATAACCATCGAAATGAATGATGATGAAACAGAAGAAGTAACACAAAAGACAACATATTCCTGCCAGGGTCGCAGATTCATTCGAAAGAGTTACCATGGCCCTGGTACAGGCAACTGAAGGAACACGGGTGGGTATTCGTCAGTAAAAGTCAAACACACTCCACCCTCAGCGGGAGAAGTCATTTTATGATTTTCCAACAAATAAATAAAAAAATACAAGTTGTTGAACAATTCTTCGTAGAGTAGAGATCGAAGTGGTCTGGCTATGCGTTCTGCAATTTAATTGCCATGCGTGGTAAGTTCTCATTTGGACTATAGAGGCATGAGAAACAGTGTGTAAAGTTTACTTATCCTTTAAAGAAAATGGAGGATCCTCCGACAAGAGAGGTATTGTGTCTGGTGGGCAACTACGAGACGATTGATGTCGCGACGTTGTACATTTGATAGTTGTGCAATAAACTCTACTTGCGTGATTCAATGAGATACGAAGTTCGTACGTGGCGGTGTGATGTGGTGGTCATTAAAGGACCTCTTTCGTTAGTGGTCAGTTACAGCCTCCTATAATGATAATGTTACCAACTTACTATTTATGTCCATTTTTTATTCATTAACTGTTGGGATGCCTACTAGATTTTTTCAATGGATATCCTCGGTCTTTATTTCCATAAAAACGCTCTAATAACGGATTTATAATCGAAATATTTTCATCCGCAATAAAGCTCACTTTTATCCCCACTTAACAGTTCTTAACCTCGTTAAAGGTCATAGCAACAACCAGTAAACGAACATCAAACTACCCTATTTTACCTTTAATAATAATTTTGGCGCCAACCTGCCTGCCCTTTGCTTTTATCGACGGGATGTTGTTGATGCTATTATGTTCTCGTTAATTTACTCTCGACGGTCCACACAATGGAGACTGTGAAGCAGGATGTAGTGTCCCCACCTCGATTGTGTGCCATTTAGGTTTTTGTCAGGCAATAGACACTTTGTCAGGTATGCCAGGCGTAATATTCTCTTGTAAATTCTAGAAGGTAGAATAATACGAACTGTGTTCGAGAATGTTGATAAATGATTTTATTTGTGCAAGTAGGTTTGTACAAGCACTTTAAGATGTCAATTATATTTTTTAAACTAGATGATATCAGCGTTTCCTATCTCACTACTCTGAGAAGAAAGGCCGAAACAAACTCAGAGGTTAAAGCCTCTTTTAAAGTCCATACATAATTTTGGTCACATCATGTGAAGACGATATGTAGATTGATGTATGAAATGGTCTTTCGAGGAAAGAACCACACAGATTGAGTGGACCTGTCCAGTCAGTTTATGCATTTGTCAGTAATCGTGTAGAACGTTACGTACTTAGAACGTTAGTCGGTCGTTAATTTGCTGTCGGAATTTACGGAATATATAACTAGTGAAATGTGGCTGTAGATGCTAAGATACACTTCTGCCTTTCTTTATCATCATTTCAGCCGGAAGACGTCCACTGCTGGACATAGGCCTCCCCAAGCTCTGCCACTTCGACCGGTTCTGTGCTTCTCGCATCCAGTGGATTCCTGCGGCCTTCACAAGGTCATCGGTCCACCTTGTGGGAGGCCTTCCAACTCTACGTCGTCCGGTACGCGGTCGCCACTCCAGAACCTTTCGGCCTCATCGGCCATCTGTTCTGTGAGCAATGTGCCCTGCCCACTGCCACTTAAGTTTAGCAATTCTTTGGGCTATGTCGGTTACCTTGGTTCGCCTACGGATCTCTTCATTTCTGATTCGATCGCGTAGGGAAACTCCAAGCATAGCCCTCTCCATCGCCCTTTGGGTGGCTTTGACCACGTTTCCGTTCCATAGGCCATCACTGGCAACACACACTGGTCAAAGACTTCTACCTTACCCATTGGGAAATTACAGGTGTGATGGTATGTTATATTATACTGACTGGCCTGTTAGTCTAGTGGTTAGTGACCCTGACTGCAAAGACTGAGGTCGTGGGTTCGATTCTCACCCAGGACAAATCTTTGTGTGATAAGCACAATCATTTGTTCTGTGTTTGGGTGTAATTTATCTATAATATGTATGTATTTAGAAATATATAAGTATTTTTTTTACCGTGTGGTGCCGGACGTAATATAATAGGTAATAGGTAGAACGGGCTGGTGTCCGCAACTCCACGTCTGAGCGCGTATTTTGCGTACGGGTGGGAAATCGGTTATTCGATCCACCCCAGCTCCTCGAGAAAGGCCAGCAACGTCTTGATGTTGCTGACTATCTCACGTAGGGTACCTGGGTTACCGAAGTACTTGGCCCTGTATGCGGCGATCGCCGGGCAGTTTAGAAGCACGTGCGCTGCTGTCTCGTCGTCCTCAATGCAGGCTCTGCACAGCGGACTGTCTGTAGCTCCTATGACAAATAGATGTTTATTAAACGACCCATGGCCAGTTATTGCTGCTGTAACCATACGCAGCTGTCGTTTGTCTAGCCGGAGGACCTGTTTTGTGAGGCGGGCATCGATGGCAGGTAATGCTTCCTTGGCCTGCCTGCACTCACTTTGGTCGACCCATAGCTTAAAGTGTTGATCCCTGGTACGTTTCCTTACCAGAGAGCGTAGGAACCCAAAGGGGAGTGGCGCGATTGGTTCTGGTCCCACCGGTGTCATGCTCGACCCCCTTCTGGCTAGTTCATCGGCGGCATCATTACCTAGCGAACCGCTGTGTCCTTTTATCCACTGAATGGTTATATTATTGAGGCTACCCACCTGGTTGAGGCGCTGGTGGCACTCGTATATTAGCCCAGAGTCAATCGAGTGACTGTCCAGCGCTTGCAGAACAGCCATACTGTCTGAGAGTATGCGGATCGAGTGGTCTTTAACCGCCCTGGCCATGATGGCTGAGGCGGCAAGAGTGATCCCAATGCATTCCGCCTGGAACACTGTGTTGTGGACTCCTAATGGTGTGGCTATATGTATGTTGAAGTCCTGCGAGAAGACTCCAGCACCTGTGCCACTGTCTGTTTTTGATCCGTCCGTGAAGATGCGCAGCTCAGTGGGGCGCAGACCCTCACACCGGCGATCTTCGTGAAGCTGGATTTTGTATTTTTTATCAAATATGAATTGTTTAGGCACCCGGTCAATTATAGCTTTGGTAATGGGGAACTCATTGTTGAGTTCCTTAAGCAGCGCGGTGTGATGTGTGTCTCTCTTCCTCCAGAGGTTAGTTGTGTTCAGACGCGCTGCCGCCATCGTGGCTTCCTGCTGTATGAACAGGTGGAGCGGTGGTAGTCCCAGCATGGCTTCCATGGCTGCAGTCGGAGTAGTCCTCATGCAGCCCGTGACCGCCATGCAGGCTAGTCTTTGCATGCGTTGAAGTTTGTTGCAGCCTGTAATGAGCTTGGTGCGGGGCCACCAGACCACGGCCCCGTAGGTGATCATGGGTCGGATCACTGCGGTGTATAGCCAAAGTATGATTTTGGGGGATAGGCCCCACCTCTTACCTATCATTTTCCTGCATTGCCAGAATGTGATGCAGGCCCTGTTTAGTTTGCTGTCTAAATGACTACTCCAGTTTAACTTACTGTCAAGAATGACCCCGAGGTACTTGACTTCGTTGGCCAACTGAAGTTCTGTATTGAACAATTTCGGTAGGCGGAAGGGGCCTAAAGCTCGTTTATGGGTGAACATGACTAGCTCAGTTTTGGTGGGGTTCACTGAGAGGTCATATTCATTGCACCATTTCTCTACGATACGTAGTGCTTGTTGGGTAAGGTTAAAGATCGTGCTCGTCACCTTCCCTGAGACAAGGATGGCGAGGTCGTCCGCATAACCTATTGTGTAGTAGTGATTGGCATTGAGTCTGGCGATTAATTCGTTAATCACCAAATTCCATAGAAGGGGTGACAGCACCCCTCCTTGGGGGCAGCCTCTGGCTATCATGGCCAGCTGCTGCTCATCCTCTAGGCGAACCACGCGCTTGCTTAACATGTTTGTGATCCAGTCTATGAGTACCTGTTCAACTCCATGTCTGGAGAGGGCGCTGCTGATGCTGGAGAAGTTTGTTTTGTCGAAGGCTCCTTCAATGTCTATGAAAGTACCCAGGCAGGTCCCTTTCTGATGAATCGATTCTTCTATCTGGCTAACTACCAGATGAAGCGCCGATTCGGTGGACTTACCCGAGCTGTATGCATGTTGATTACCGTGCAACGGTAGGGCTTTTAGAGCGCCGTCCCTCAGCTCCCGGTCGCACAGCCTTTCCAGGGTCTTTAGAAGGAAAGAGGTCAGGCTGATTGGTCTGTGGGATTTGGCGTTTGTGTAGTCACCCTTACCTGGTTTAGGGATGAATATTACTTTCACTTCCCTCCATCCTTTGGGAACGTATCTAAAGGCCAGGCACGCTCTCATTAAAGGCACCAGTCTTTCTGCGATGAGGGTTCCACCCCACTGTAGTAGGGCGGGAAACACCCCATCCGGGCCAGCGACCTTAAATGGATGGAAACTCCGGATGGCCCATTGAAGTTTCTCTAGCGTGATTACCTTGCCAGCATAAAACCAGTCATTGTCTGATGGTGTTTGAGTTGCATCTTGCCAGTCGATTGCTTGCGAGAAAATACATCCCGGACGTAAATAATAACACCACCCCATTTCTTCCCGTGGGTGTCGTAAAAGGCGACTAAGGGACTTACTAGAGAATGGGCAGCAGCGTTCTCTATGCATTTTACCACCATACTGCGATCGCCAACCCGCCTGCCAAGCGTGGCGATTATGGCAAAGTCCCCCAAATTGGGGGAGGCCTAAGTCCAGCGGTAGACGTCTTACGGCTGAAATGATGATGATGAAGTATATTTATCAGTTGTCTGGTTACCATGGTACAGGCTCTGCCTAGTTTAGGATCAGATAACGGTGTGTTGGTTGTCCTAAGATTATTTATTAATTATTACAGTGGTTGACCTAACAATAGACGTCCTTACGATATTATACAAATGTGGAAGGCTTCCAGTTACAGGTGAATAGGTTATGTTTTAGCAAACGTGCATTATTGTAGGCTGCATTACTTTAAATCTAGCGATTTATGTTAAACAAGAGCCTGTCCTGTGTAAGAAAGCATTTTGGTTGTATGTTAGATATTGGTCGTATCAATACGCCAACGGTTTGAATGTCACAAGGTCGAATGTACTTTAAACGATCATAATATTAATAGTTGTTTGTCAAATGTACGTCGTCACAAAATCTTTCGATACTACGAAGACTCTATACAGGGTCAAAATAAATTAGCAAGCGAAACTATACTAGCATTATGGGTATTGATATCTTAACATGGTAAAACAAAAAAATAAATTCATTTAATGCTTTTTTTTGTGGCACCGTGTACTGCAGTTTGTGAAGTCAATTGAAATATCGGTTTTTTGTGTTACTTCATAGACGACAACATAAGAAAAAAAAAAAAACTGATTTCCTCAACTCATACTTAAACAACACTACCAGCGGTCGTTAAACCCCAAAAAAAGAATTGAATGTTTTATTTATATTATCGTGTTTACATATTAATTCCCATTACGTCGGCAAGGTTAAACTGTTTAATTTGACACTGTATTATATAGTTACCTACACGCACAATGGTCCACTTGAAGGACTAAGTGCGGAAACTAAATCCACTAATAAAAACATAGAAAATACACTAATTCCCTACACATATTAATTCCACTTCTCCTTTGACAGATGTTTATGTCGACGCTACTGCCCCACCTTCTGCAAGAAGCCAACGGGATCATCAGCTTCTGACAGCAGCGACAAGCAGGACGCGAATCACCAGCAGGTAAGAAATTGTTACTATTTTTAAGAAAAGAAAATACGTTTGATAGCTGTAAATTTGACGCAGACAAAGAAGACAAGCAGAAAAAGAGTAAGTTGGAGGAAAATATGCGTCACATGCACGCAAAACGGCCATCGTTCAGCATTATGCTATGCTTCTACCCTATGAGGGACATGGTTTCTAGGGACAGCCGGATTTGACGTGATGACCGGTGCAGTATACAATAAGACCAAAATAACAAATAAAATAAGTACACTTTACCTAGTTTTTAATGTTAAAAGTACTTAACCCTTAAGCCCTTAGACTTCAAAAAGTTAACTAATTTTTGTCTTTTAATGTAACGGAACGAAGTAACTAGATCCCACGACACAGGGAATCCTAGTGTGGGATCTAGGGAACCACTGTAAATAACTATTAAGACAATAAATACTATTACTAATTTAAATGCAACGAAGAAAACACAGTTGAAGCTATTGGAGTGATGCTTTAAACATTTACGCTAAAACGGCCAAGATTTTTTTTACCCTGCTCTAGTCCGGTAGACATTGAAATACACATATGTATATGAAATTATTGTGGTTCCTATTTGTAACTAACAGAATCAAAAAACTACGTACATTTTGGCACACTTTTGCGGAGTCAATAAGCCTACCATATATTTAACTCTTCATCATCATCATCATCCACAGTGCGACTTCACCAAATGCTGGGCGTAGGGGCAGTTCTCTCTTTTCTTGCGCTAATACTTGCACTCCTGTGTCAGCCTCATCCAGGGTTTCCCGCGATGGCTACAATGTCGTCAGCCCAACTCACCGCCCGGACGATCAACATGTTCGTTTTCCAGTCTTTGGACGCCACTCTGTCACAGCCTCACTCTACCTCTCATCACAGCATCTTGCCAAGTGTCCTGCCCTATTCCATTTGATTCCCTTATTAGGCCATTCGATATCGAAGACCTTCGTATGCCTTCGTATCTCTACGTTTGGAACTCTGTCTATTAGCCTGATGTCAAGAATGGTACTTCAAGGCTCTCTCTGCAACTCCCAGCACAGGCTGAGGGTAAACGCTCACGCAGGAGGTTGTATCTGTAGACACCCTCCTGCGTGAGCGTCCACGTCTTAGTACCGTTCGTCATGGTGGGTAAAACACACTGGTTGCACAAGCGGGACTTCAGACATTGTATAATTTTGGCTGACCTATCGATTTATCTCTGACATGCATTTAACTAAACAAAACCTAGTAAAAATGTCACATTGTTGAAAATAACATTATACTCTTCAGCCACTTCTAATGGTAACTAAAAGATTGGGTAACGAAAAATCAATTGCACCCGTTTGACCGATATAGCCTGCCGTGGGCCGGACCAATATTTGCGGAACCCGACCGCACCGGGCTCGACATTTTAAACAAAGATTACATTCTATATTTTCTACCAATAATGTAATTGGATTTAGGTTGGCTGAGGTTTGTCTCGGTACAATATTCATTTTGAAATTGGTCGCTGGAGTTTTCTCTTGGTATTTTGCAGGAAATGGTTTTCTAAAGACTAGATTTGTTGAACCTACGTGCTCAAATATAAGGTCTGTTTTTTCATTTAATATAAAAGTTACATATGGTTAAGGGATGTTTAAACGCCAATAATGTATAGTTAAACAGACGCTAATCATTCTATATCTTTAAGCTACGTTTATAAATAAGGGGGTCTATCGTTTTAAGTAAATATGATTTATATAGATCCAATATATATGTGATTACATCTTATGTGAACTACGTCATCAAATATCAGTTGTTCTATGAACAACATCGAAATTAGCTTAAATTTCATATAAGTGTATTTTCGGGCCTGCCATTGGACATCTATAACCCATATGCTTTAGTTTAACCAGTTACTGGGCTTCCGCTATTGCTGTAGCTAAAAATTATATACTATAAATACTAATACATCTCTGTTCCCACACTCCTAAACAAACTAGAAAAAATCGGAATAAGAGGGACTCCGCTTAATCTTTTAAAAAACTATCTTTCAAATAGGAAGCAGAGAGTTAGAATTGGAAAATATACCAGTGAGGACGCTGATGTATCTTTCGGCGTACCTCAGGGAAGCGTACTAGGTCCCACCCTATTTTTAATATATATCAATGAATTCTGCAATTTAAACATCAGTAATGCCAAAATCTTTTCCTACGCTGATGATACTGCGATCGTCTTCACTGGTAGTTCCTGGCAAGAGGTTAAGCATAGCACTGAAATAGGCATGGCTATTATAGCCAAATGGCTACAGAATAATCTACTTGCCTTGAACACCACTAAAACAAACTTCATGTGTTTTAGTATTAGTAAACGAACTCAGCCTACAGAAGATTTTAAAATAAAAATACATAAATGTGATGACGTGAAGAATAAATATTGTAATTGTCCAATAATAAAAAAAGTATCACAAACCAAATATTTGGGTATAATATTAGACCACAAATTGACCTGGTATCCCCATCTGGAACAAGTGGCTAATAGGATTAGAAAACTGAGCTGGCTATTTAGTAAATTGAGACATGTTGTCCCGAAATTCGTGATTACCCGATGTAATAAAACTAGAAATCTTTTAAACGAGATATATGTTGCCTTGGTCCAATCAGTCTTAACATACTGTATCCCTATTTGGGGGGGGGTCAGCAAAAACAAAATTCATTGAATTAGAGCGTGCTCAACGTGCCCTGATAAAAATTATGTATTAAAAAAAAAGAGACATTCTACAGAGAGTATTTATCAAATCAGTGGCCTACTCTCTGTAAGAAAATTATATATTATACAGACAGTATTAAAAAAACATAAGTCCCTGCCCTACGATGCCTCTAAACTCTCTAAGAGAAGAAAATATATGATTGCACAAATCCCCTGTAGAAAAACCACTTTTGCATCCATCCAGTATAATACACAGTCGGGTCAACTATATAATAAAATAAATAAAGAAATATATGTATATAACAAGAAATACTATGATTGCAAAAAGTCAATAGTTGAATGGATTAAACAACTTACTTATGAGGAAACAGAAGCGCTTTTAAAACAAGTTACATAATACACACACACACACACACACACACAAACATACACACACACACACTGATTAAACTTAGATTGTAGACAAATGTTTTTGTATTAATTATTTAATTATTTCTTTTGTTATGGAAG
The DNA here is from genome assembly GCA_947507805.1 of Aporophyla nigra. Classification (NCBI taxonomy): domain Eukaryota; kingdom Metazoa; phylum Arthropoda; class Insecta; order Lepidoptera; family Noctuidae; genus Aporophyla; species Aporophyla nigra. The sequence goes on along the minus strand of OX382305.1, from coordinate 1,974,699 downwards.
AGCGGAGCCTTCTACTACAGGCTTTATTAGCTTAAAAGGAGGCTCCAATCACAACTTCAGTGCCATGTATTTGTTAAAGAAATAAACTATTTTGTATTTGTATTTGTATTTGTAATACGCAGCCGCATCTTGTGAAGTTACAAACCAGTACAGTTTAAAAGAGCATGCAGATATTCTTGAACACTCTAATTAATTAACTGTAATAATGATTAGGCCTCTCGTGAACCTCAAATAACTTCTATTTTTGGTGACATAAAAATAATAAATAAATAGCTAAGTAACTGCGACCAACTAGGAAATAGGTTCGTTGCAGTTCTAAATTAACCATTTGGTCAAGGTGCCTTACAAACGCATTACAATTACAATTTTCTATTTTTTAGTTCGGCTAGCTACAAAAGCGGGTTTTTCATTATTATTTTTTTGCTGTGCTGTGATACTGGCCAAGATAATGGCCCAAAGGAGGGGTATCGATAAGCTAAGAAAAATGACCCCTCTAGAACATTTTAAAAACTATGTTTTTTGAATAGCATGAGCCTTATACGTAAAGAAAATACAATTCATTTTCCAGAAATATCTTTTATTCTTTTTTAGAACACAACTCAAATAAGTATGCTACATTATAAGATATTTTGAATTTTACTTATATTTGTAGGTTGTATTGTCATCGGTACTTGAAAGTGCGCAAAGTTCCAAATTACTCCGACGTTTTGAATCGGATGAAAATCAAGTTCAAAGATTTCGTTACATATACTGGGTGACATTTTTTAACGTCTTGAAAAAAAATGAGGGTAATAGGTGAACGGAGTAGAAGCCTTTGGCATAGAAATTTTTATTATTTTTATTTTTCAATAACGTGTAATGAAATTGATCTAGAAATAAATACTAGACATTTAAAGTAACATTTTCATACTAGAACAACAAAAACAGAAATTTGGAAAAATAAACAAAAAAATAATAATTAAAATCTATCGAAACTCAAATTATATGCACCGTACTCAATGCGCGGCATGTATCAATGATTTCGTAGCGCGGTCCTACCCTTTGAAGCCGGCCGGAGGCGGCCTCATTGATCTTTCGCAGGCGCACGAGCCGCACACGCATCCCCGTCTGCCCGCTTCCCGCGCTCCTTGAGTCACCTGCGATGAATCTGAAGGCCTTCCTGCCTTCTATTCTATTTACACAACACACCATATGAAGGTCGAGACGGTAAAAAATGTCATCCAGTATAAATACCAAGCTAATAAAAGTGTGTAAGAAAAGTGTGCGTCAATAGAAGCTCAAAAGGTTTGTAGAGGTTCAGTTATGTAAACAAAGACCATTATTAGAAGGTCAATATATTTTTAGAGGATCAGTTAATTATTTCCCGTTCGAAAAGGGTTGGTAGGTGCCACATACAGTACTAAAGTGCTTCTCAAACCATACCAACATAAAGTAAACCTTATCGAGAACTTTTGCCTTTGATCTGTTATCTCCGGAAAGTAGTAAACTGCCTGTATATCGTTCCTAATATTGATTCTTCCAAGGTTCCGGGATGCGATATATCTCTGGAGATTGGTAGCTAGTAGAGATGAGTGTATCAGGGAAATTAATGTTTTATCGATACTGAGTAAGAGGGGCTTCTAGCTAAGAAATAAAACCAGCAATAGTCGATCGATTAGGTTAAGTTACGCTTGTTGCGGTTGTTCCGTGGATGGGTAACAGTCATTACATACCAAGACCCCTCCGTGCCTCTACCAGGGTCGCGAGATTTGTTCGAAAGAGATACCGTGACCCTGGCACATGGACAACTGAAGGAACACGGATGGGTTTTAGTCAGTAAAAGTCAAACACACTCCACCCTCCGTAATTAAAGGGTTAAACGGGACCCTATTACTAAGACTTCGCTGTCCGTCCGTCCGTCTGTCACCAGGCTGTATCTCATGAATCATCATCATAGTTAGAGAGTTGAACGACGAAAATGAATTGAAATTTTTACAGATGATGTATTTCTGTTGCCGCTATAACAACAAATATAACAGAATAAAAAACGGCATAAAATAATTATTTCAGGGGACTCCCATGCAAAAAACGAGATTTTTTTGCCGATAATGGTACGGAACCCTGCGTTCGCGAGTCCAACTCGCACTTGACCGGTTTTTTATTTTACTCTTCATTTATAAACGTTTCTTTAACTTGAGAGGCGTGTAAACTTTATGTAACTATTTAGATAAACAGTCACTAATCATTATTTAACTTTAAGCAAAGTTTCTAAATAAACCTCTTACTGTGGAAGAGTTGTGAAACGGTGTTAATGAAATTTAGGGAATTAGTGTTGTTTGCTTCATCATCATCATCATCATTTCAGCCGTAAGACGTCCACTGCTGGACTTAGGCCTCCCCCAATTTGGTGGGCTTTGCCATAATCGCCACGCTTGGCAGGCGGGTTGGCGATCGCAGTATGGTGGTAAAATGCATAGAGAACGCTGCTGCCCATTCTCTAGTAAGTCCCTTAGTCGCCTTTTACGACACCCACGGGAAGAAATGGGGTGGTGTTATTCTTTACGTCCGGCACCACACGGTACAGCTGCTGTTGTATACTGTTGTTTGCTTAGATACGAAGAATGTTAATTTGATTTGTGTTACTTTTCGGTAACTTATAAACACAAACTAAAACGATATGTACTACCAGCCTAGGTACCAAATAAAGAAAAACTAAAAATGTATATTAGTATTTAGGGCACCTTCATAAAATCTGCAAGGAATAATATTATCTGTCATTTTTAGGGTTCCGTTGCCAAATGGCAAAAAACGGAACCCTTATAGATTCGTCATGTCTGTCTGTCTGTCTGTCTGTCCGAGTATGTCACAGCCACTTTTTTCCGAAACTATAAGAGCTATGCTGTTGAAACTTGGTAAGTAGATGTATTCTGTAAACCGCATTAAGATTTTCACACAAAAATAGAAAAAAAAATATTTGGGGTTCCCCATACATAGAACTGAAACTCAAAAAATTTTTTTTTCATCAAACCCATACGTGTGGGGTATCTATGGATAGGTCTTCAAAAATGACATTGAGGTTTCTAATATCATTTTTTTCTAAACCGAAAAGTTTGCGCGAGAGACACTTCCAAAGTGGTAAAATGTGTCCTCCCCCCCCCCCCCCGTAACTTCTAAAATAAGGGAATGATAAAACTAAAAAAATATATATGATGTACATTACCATGTAAACTTCCACCGAAAATTGGTTTGAACGAGATCTAGTAAGTAGTTTTTTTTTAATACGTCATAAATCGTAAACCACAATTTACCTTTCATTCGGTCAACTCAAATATAAAAATTAAAAAAAAAAAATAATTTCATAAACATAAACCTTAAGCATAAACCGTGAATACCTGCAGGTTTGTACGGAACCCTCGGTGCGCGAGTCCGACTCGCACGTGGCCGGTTTTTTAATAAATGAATCCATCTGTGACAAAAATCAAACTAAAACACAAGATTCGAACACCACAGTTTAAGCTATTGCCGTTACTAACCCTTGAAATTGAACCTCACGTCACAGGGAATCCTAGTGTGGGGTCCAGGGAATTTGTAAAAAAACTAGCTCCTAAGGCTTATTATAATCTGTTCTTTGTTTTTCTAATCTTGTACTGTGTTGTGAACTGAATAAAAAAAATTATTATTATTAATTAATATATTTACATTACGAAACAGCAACGCAAGAAATATACCAACGGCTTCCCTTACCGTTTCTCCAATGCAATCCTGATTTGCAATGCAACATTTTGCTCACAAAAATACCGCAGGCGTTTGGGTTAAACGGGTTAAACCAGACACAGGCTAGACGTAAATTATAATCTGTTGACACAGAGTCTAGGTCGAGTCAATCAAACCGCACAGCTGCACACTGGACAAAACTAGATTAAACTGGACTAAACTAGTAGTAGAACAGTAGGAACAGCTATGAAGACTGAATTCTCAGAAAGGTTGAAAAGTAAGCTTGGATAAATTTATTATGTAGAAAACTTGGCTGTTTAAGGTCAAAATTAAGATTAGTTTATGAAACTAATTTTGTTCTTTTACTGAAATCAATCAATCTGCCTAGCCTTTTCCCAACTATGTCAGGGTCACCTTCCAATCTAACCGGATGCAGCTGGATATCAGTATTTCACATGGATCGTCTGCCTATCGGACCTCAACAACCTAGTTACTGAGTAACATGATAGATACCCCTTGGTAACACTGGTTGTCGGATTGGACCATCCGCGGACTGATCGCCGCAAGCGTAACTTAACCGTCGATCAACACGTGTGGCTGCTATAATTAAGCCATGACCCCGTCCTGTTACTGAAATTAATAGCAATGTTATTGAAGATACAATTGTGCCATGAAGAATAAGTTACCAGAGGATCCATTTAGAACAACATGATTTTTATATCTTAATCAGGTGGAAGGCATAAAAAAGGAAGGCTAAATAATTAAATTTTATAAAATCTTAATTAACTGGGAGACAACACACAGTGTAAAGTAATGAGTCTATTAGCATGAATTTTACACGAGAGTTCCATACCTAGCTAAGATGAGCATTAAGGAAGAATTTTTGAAAATTCATCTCCTATGAAATAGGTGATGGAAGTTTGTAAAGAACTTCCTTATTTTTTTCTGATGGGAAACCCATAGGGCACGTGGCTAGTTTCGAATAATCCGTTGCCGATAAACATTGCAAGGCAAATAAGAATCGGTGGTCAGTGCACTCAACACCCAATTAAACAAACATTAATATGAATAAGATATGAATCTTGCTCCTACCCATCTGCCGTCCGTTTCAGCATAATTTACAGCACAGCCAGATGTAACAATGGCAGCTTCTCGTAGATTCCACTTATTTAGCAATTACTAACTAAAATTCTGACCTAGACAGCTGCTGGACTTAATCTAATCTTTGTAGAACTAATATGATTTATGTTGTTACGTAAAACTAAGTTAAAATTTTGACTAGACTTTAACTAACCGCATTTTCTTACAGTTTATGATCAAATTACTAAAGGTCTTGGTAAGAGATAAATGAGTTTAGCGCCTGCTGAAATAACATGGCAACGTGTTGTTTGATTGAGAAATGAAAAGTTGTTTAGTTTTGTATTTATTTCGTTGCTTTATTTTAGTACAAAAGAAGGTAGTTTTAGCTAGGTAATAATTATTGTCTGTTCCTGATTTATTAAACACAAAACATTGCAAGATATTTTAGAACAGGGTTTCGACTAGACTCCTTTACCAAGCTATACCTTTTTCCGATAGGCAGGTACAATTTTTAACTATTTTATCTAATAAGAAGAACCGCTATATTATTATATATAACGAAGGCTGCGTATCTGTTAATATTTATGCTCGTGAAAATACCTACCTAAACAGATATGAAAGAACTTGAAAGTAGGTATTAACAATTTTTAAATTTAATTAACTAATTACGAAAGCTCTAGCCATTTGCTACTTATTCAAAACATGAAACAACTATTCAGTAAGCTGTAGTTCCTGACTCGTTAGTCCTAGTTAAATTAAGCCCGCATGTAATCGATCAACCGCAACCGTTTATTCACGTAAATACTGCAGGCGCTTGCAGTCAGCTCATTTGTTTATGTTTCGCTGGCTGTAAGTTACTGTGCACTAGTTATAAGTAACATGCATAGGTATAGATTATACACAGAGGCAAACAAGAGAGAAAAATCTATTGAAAACTTATCGGGCCCTTTTTGATTTACTTTGGCGAAATAGCACGGCTTATTGCAGTGCACTCACATCACAAAGAGAAGTAGACTTATTTATTTATTTACTTACTTTGTTGTTAACAAAATTGTTCCTCATTCATAAACTCAAAGGATTTATTTAGATTGTATCATTTTTACTTTTGAATTGTCAAGTCAGTATGAAACATGGAACCATTCCAAACTGTAGGAGGTTCCATGAAATGAACCTCCATGGAAACAGAAACTACTGGATACTAAATCAGAATATTGGATAGATCATTCATGTTCAATTTAATCTTTAATGACTTACGGTGCCTTTGTCAAGACTCCATTTGGTCATAGCAACACAAACTTATTTTAATACAAACATATAACATAATTATCACCAAAGCACATCTATTTCCCCAAAAAAAACATAAATATTATCCTCTAGCTACTGACCAGTAAGCCCTTCAGGAGTAGCCCTGAACAGTGTATTTGCACGGCATAAACCTCTATGACGTCAGCAGAGGTCACGCGGAGGATTTACCTCCCCTCTGGGAGGGATCACACGTTCCGATGATTTAGAGTTACCCTTCGTGTATTTACTGGCCATTCTTTTTGGTAGTGTTATTGTGGCGAGGTGGTTAATGTTGAAGGGGTTTTTTGGTTGGTTTATTAATGTTTATCTTTTGTTTTGCGGCTCATAGGTATAACATAATATGCTCACTTTTGGAGTGTTCGTATCGAATCGTAGGTACAAAATATTAAACATAGCATCATTATTTTTTTCATGTCAGAGCAGAGCATTCATTCATTTCAATTAAACCTATAAAAATATAAAAGATGGGAGTCACAGTGGTAGATCCAAATTGAAGAACAGTTGCTACAGATAAAACTCAGTGGAGGTTGTTAGAGAAGGCCTTTGCCAAAAGGTACTCTGAACTAAGAGACATTTTGTTAACAACTGAGAAAATATCGCATCGCTAAAGGGGTTTATAATAAAAAAGTCTTGTTATTATAAACCTATAACAGGCACTCAACTGTCAAGTACCTGCAAGTAACTTCAGAAATTTCAGACTAACTGACAAATTTTACTTTTTGTTTAATATACGTACATATTTAAAAGTCCAGATATTAGTTCCAGGATCAATACATAGGTATTGTATCTGTGTTCTCAGCTAGTTTTAAATACTTTAAATTTTAATGTAGCATAATTGTTGTAAATGTAATATTTAAGATACTGTGAGTATTTCATATTGTGCTACTGTTTGTTTTGCCTTAAATAAATAAAATAAATGAATAACTGACCGATCAGCTGGTCTGAATACAGAAGTTAGTTGCACGGGATAACACAGACATTGTCTATTCGTTTATTGAAGAAAGAACCGTGTGTCCCATCGTCAAATATGACGAACTTCCAGGTAAACTTTTATCCCCCTATTTAACCCCTTTACGGGATGAAACTTCAATATCCCTTCTTTAATGCTCACTTTCATGGTATAAGGAACTCTAGAAAGCTTCTAGTTCTAGCGGTTCGGGCTATGACTTATAAGACAGTGAATGAATGAACGAATTCGAGTTTTTAATTAAGTAGATACCTACACTCAATTGTTAAATCAATTTAATCCAGTTTCATATCTTTAGTTCATTTTATTTAGTACCTTGGAGTAGAAATTGACGACAAATTGCGATGGGACAAACACTTAATTAAACTAAAACAAGGTTAAGGAGTATGATTTATATTATTAAAACTCTTAGAGAATCTGCATCAACTGAGCTTCTTACAAAAATATACATTGCACTATGCCAATCTGTCATTCAGTATTGCATCACAGTGTGGGGGGTGCTTCAAAAACAAGGTTCCTCGCATTGAAACGGGCACAGAGAGCTATTCTTAAAGTGATGACCCGAAAGCCGTTTCGATACTCGACCACACAACTGTATTCTGACTGCAAGGTGCTTAGGGTTCGACAAATCTATGTGCTTGAATCCATCTTGAGAAAGCATCGATCGGCTCTCCCTCCTGATACTGTCAGACCTAAACAGAAACTAGTTTGGCATATTTCTTCACTTCACACAGCACTTGCGAGAAGACAGTATTATATAACAAGCACTATACTTCACATATTATATTTAAGCAAGTATGATGCTAAGGTTTTAGTGAAAGGATGGTAATTACAATTGGACTACAACAGCAAATCTTTTATCTCCACAAATATATTAATTTAAGACACACACACACACACTTAAACTACACGCACACACCCACATACACGCACACACACCCCACATACACACATACTTTTATTCACTACTTGCATTTTCTTATTAATAAATATATATATACATTTATTAATAATTAAAAACACACGATGTTTTTTAGGTTACAAAATAATGAAATTGTCAGCTGAATGCTATCTTCTGTGATACAGGCCTCGCCTAGTTCAGAAGATAGAGTCTATTTACCACAAATGCTGCTGGATTGTTGTTGTTTATTGTATACGACTTTAGTATTAAGTTTGTTTAATATGTAATCGTGGTTGCTATGATGGTGAGAAATAAACTCTTTTTATTTAATTTTTTATTTAAAGGATCTTAAAAATATAAACATACCCTACTTTAGAAGCAATAAATAAAATGATCAACCACCCTGTTATATACCGTTACAATAATTACGCACGATACACGTACGAAACAAAATCTGCGGCTCCCAAAATATTGCTACAGTTTCATAAATCAAACAAAAAGAAATCATTGCACGGACGTGCACTTCCATGCGGCTAGGGTCACCATCCGCAGGCGCCATTTAAAAAATTCGTACCTAGTCATGGGGATTGCAGACTGAAGTGAAAACAGAAAAAAAAACCTGTCACAGTAGCATGTCGGTGACGCGAACCCCTAAGTATTGCCCCTACGAAAAATCGCTTAATGCGGTATAAAGATTTTATTTAAAAAAAAAGAGTCAGCGAGGTGCCCTCCCAGGGCATGCTCATGTTCTTTTTTGCCTGTTTCTCGTATGGAAACAATAATTACTGTTACATTGGAGAATCACATGCTAGTTTGAGGAGGTCAACATTGACATAAAAAGAACTGAATACTTAAAAGTAAAATAACTGCCTCGTTGGTCTAATGGTCGTAAGTGCGGTCGGCCCATTTGTTATTGGTTTTTTTACCTAGATTTTTTTAAATAGCAGTCTTTTTTGTGCCCGACTGATGGCACGAGGCATGAGCCGGAGAAATGTGGTTACACTATAGGTACACCTGACCATCCCTTCGGAGAATACAGACGTGGTTTTGGTTATGGTTTTAAAAGTAAAATGTCCAGCGGGACAGGACAGGACTTTTCAAATTTCGTAATGGTAACCCTACATGCAACGGCCCCGAAATCGGTCGCCGGCGCATAGGTCAAACTACAGCCCTCTCCGTCTAACGCGCAAGTTAGAGAGGGAAGGGTGTAGCGCTCTCTAGAACCCAAAAATGCAGTTTGGACAAGCTCGCAATCGAAGTAATGAGATATTTCGTGGCGATGTCTTTTTATTGCAGTTCTTTGGTGGAACTAATGCGAAAAGAAAGCAAGGTTTTGTGTGTTAGAATAAAATGCATATGAATAACTTGTGATATTCTTATTTAGCTTTTATTCTCCGTGTCTCGTGTTATTTTTATATGACTTAATCTGCCTAGCCTTTGCCGAACTATATTGGGGTCGGTTTCCAGTCTGCCCGGATGCAGATAAATACCAGTATTTTACCTGAAGCGACTGGCTATCTGATGTCCATAACCCAGTTCCTGGATAATACGATATCATTTGCGAAGACTAGTTTGTCAGACTTTCGAGCTGCTGACGACCCGTAACAACTGTCAAAGATCCAAGTAAGATAGCTGGAACCAACGGCTTACTGAATCAGGTCGTCTATCTACGAGCCAGCCGCAGCAAACGTGGCTTAACCTGATCGATTGACCAGTGCAGCTGTTATTACTTACCGACAAGTCATATGACTGAGTCGATATATCAGCTTGGTTAAATTGATTTTAAGAACAGTGGTGGTCCAGTGGTATCAGCTCCGACTAACGAGTTGTAGGTCGTGAGTTTGAACACAGGCAGGCAGTTAACTTTGTGTATAATTAATTTCGTCACCAATTTCGACTGGCCTGTTAGTTAGTGGTTAGTGACCCTGACTGCAAAGACTGAGGTCGTGGGTTCGATTCCCACCCAGGACAAATCTTTGTGTTATGAGCACAATCATTTGTTCTGTGTCTGGGTGTAAATTATCTATAATATGTATGTATTTAGAAATATATAAGTATGTTTATCAGTTGTCTGGTAGCCATAGTACAGGCTCTGCCTAGTTTGGGATCAGATAACGTTGTGTTGGTTGTCCTAAGATATTTATTTATTTATTATTATTTATATTAACACAAGCATATAAATGCTTAAAAGGTGATCTCCAAATCATTTATGTTAAAAAAAGTATGTAATTGAAATAAACATTATTATTTATTTATTTAATGCGCTTGAAACGGTGAAGGAAAACATCGTGATACCGGCCTTTGAACCAAAAAAATCGAAGACATGTGACGTCTATCAATACAAACTGGGTCCGCGTGTTGGAGTGAAGCCTACTCCCTCTCTTCGAGATTAAGCCTGTGTCCCAATAGTAGGAATAGGCTGCTTATGCCAAATTGATGTTTGTGTATGTGTTTTTTGGTAATTACTGCATTATTCTTGCAACTAATTCAAGTTTGGACACCTTGTTCACTGACTAAGGAGTTTCGGACAAAATTCTAGCTTACAGGCTGTTAGCTTTTCACTGATTTTCATTTATCTTTTCTCGAAACAATATTTACGTTATGCTGGAGGATCACACGCCAGTTTGTGGAGGTCAGATAAGCGGTCGCTCCATGGTAATACTGGTTTTACTGGTTCGACTGGAAACCGACCCCAAAGGGCATGTTCAGAAAGAACTAGACAGATAGACAGAATCACACGCCATGGTTCAAGGTTTGCCTGTCAGCAAGTTTGGTAGCGGGACAAAAAACTGGAGATTGACAAACTTAACTCACTCATTAAAGCTATGCTCTAACAAATACAACTAGGAAATTGATTACCTAATACTTATTGGAACTCAACTAATTAAAAAACCAATTAAGTTGTTAGTCAAACGTAACCTCATTTCTCTCGACAATATCGTTAACTCGGGAGTCAGTCGCAAGGTGTGGCTCTATCATACAACTACACATAAAGCAGTCGCTTACTGCGGACAATAGTATTAATTAAGCGATTGTTTGGCAACCAGTCGCGCGATCGCTACACGAGAACTGCACGGTGCAGGGACGTATTGGGGAGCTGGTTGGGGTGCAACTATAGCAGGGACCTATATGAATTGGGGCCCAAATTTTTTTTATCAACTCGGTCGATTTTTAAAATTTTTGAAGAAAATGGACAGCAACAAACATTTGAAATAAGTTAAAAAATAATTATTGTTGATGGTATTTAATTTGATAGAGGAGGGGCTCGTAGTTAATTATTATTACTGCGGCTATTACTAGCCGCACGGGTCAATCAATCATGTATAGCTATGCTTGTAGCGGTCGGGCCGTGTATGGGTTTCACAATGAAATCCCTCCGTGCCTCGGAAAGCTCGTAAATTGTTGATATCAGCTGTCATTCGTGGATCTTTAATATTCGTTACGGGTAGCAAGGAGACCGAAAGTTGGGCAGTCAGTCTTACCAACCTATCTTATACCCAGTAACTGGGCTGTGGAGGTGATATAGGCAGTCTTTCCATGTAAAATACTGGAATTCAGCTGCCTGTGGTAAGACTGATAGCTGAATCCAATATAGCTGGGAGAAGGCTAGGCAGATTGAAGTAATTTGATTAAATTATGTTATTTCAGTCGATCAATCACGACAGCTTACAGCTGATTTCACAGCAGATTTAAATAAGGAGGGAGACTTGATTAACTCACAGTAGTCACCGGGCAAGAATTTAGACGCACGCAAGAATAGAGCACAAGTAAAGAACCGAATTAAATCGTATTTTATAAAGGGTCTTTGGGCCACTTGGTACCGAACTGATGCGGCCCTGTCCACGTTCGTGATTTAATTAATTAGTGCCTGACAGTTATCGATTCGGCGAGATGTCGACTTACTTTATCGGGTTACCGCGATAATTTGTTATTTTTATTGCCTTTTACTGAAGCAGGGGTTTAATTACACAGATTTCGTAGTTGAAAGTTCAGTAACTTACTGAAAGATTTCTAGAAGATGTCATGAAAATATTCCCTCTGTAATACAGGTTTACAGTGCATATTCATTTGTGTGGTTCTGTACTTGCCCAACAATTTTTTTGCTAGTATAAACACGTCAAACTGCTATACCTACCTATATTTTATCTGCCCGTTTAGCTAGTTCATACAAACGAATAAATAAAGTTGGAAGTGTCTGTTTATCACGTCAAAGTAACAGCATTTACTAAATGTATATGAAAGTAAGAAATATATTTTCATATAGATTTACACGATAGGTACCTATAACAAAAAACGAATATTTTTTTTAATTATCTCTATGGTACTTAAAAAAAAAACAAAACATTTTTGAAACATTTTTTTAACAGTCCGTCTGTTTGTATCGGCTAATTTCCGAAATTGCTAGACTTATTTTGATGTGACTCGCTGGCAGATAGTTGATGTATAAGGAGTAACATAGGCTTAAAGTCCCTGTACCACGTTCCCGTGTATATATTGTATCCCACATTCAGACATCCATGCGGACGAAGCCGCGGGCATAGCTATTTGATTATAGAGTCGAACTCATATAAGATAGTCTTTCTACCGTGGTTAGTACTCTCATAATTATATGGTTAGCCTGGCTCGTCATGCACTTTTGAGCTTGTATTCTTTTTGTAAATCTGACCTGTCTTATGTTAGTTTCATTTTCAAATTTGGGCGATTTATAAATGCTGATCAGGGAATAATTTCTTCCTCGTCCCTGGAGTAATTATTTTATATACTAACTAAGCGGTATACCTCTTTATTATTGGTTTCTTAATTAAACTCAAATAATACAAGCTCAACTCGTATGAAATAAAAATATTATTTTTATTATTTACCTTTAATAATTACTAGCTGACCCAGCGAACTTCGTATCGCCTCAGATTCAATAAATTTTGTAATAAACCTACCAAGATTGACAACCTGGTACGCGGTGGTGATCTGGTAAGTTTTATAGCTGACACTCATATGTTTGGTTAGCTTCTACCCAGTTATGATAACCTGGTACTTCGAAGGCATAAAGCGTTTTCTGGCTGACACTGCTGTTTGATAAGCTCATACCAAGTTATGTTTGTTGTATGTAACCAACCCGCACTGGGCCCGCGTGGTGGATTATGGCCCACTCCCTCTCACCGAGAGGAGGCCTGAGTCCCAGCAGTGGGAACATTATAGGCTGATGATGAAGTTATGTTTACCTGGTACTTCGAAGGCAACGTTTTTGTCATACCACGTTTTATAGTGACTTGTATTCTCTTTGACGTTTTATGTCACGTCACATGGGAATGCGGTCGAACGGGATAAAAAGTATTCTATGTCCGTCTCCTGGTTCTATGCTACCTCTCCACCAATTTATAGCCAAATCGGTTTATCCGTTCTTGAGTTATAAATAGTGTAACTAACACGACTTTCTTTTATATACCTATACTAGCTGACCCAGCAAACGTTGTTTTGCCGGGTGAAAAAGAGTGAAAATTTAGAGTTGTATGTATTTTTCAATGCTCAATCATAATAAAATAAAAGTTTAAAAAAAATTAAAAAAAAAAAAATTAGGGGTGGACTACCCCTAACATTTAGGGGGATGAAAAATAGATGTTGGCCGATTCTCATAGATACCGGATAAGCACAAAAAATTTCATCAAAATCGGTCAAGCCGTTTCGTAGGAGTATGGCAACGAAAACTGTGACACGAAAATTTTATATATTAGATATAGATTACACATAAACCATGAGCACTTAAGAAACGTCAGAAGCTAGGTGAACGGGTCCGATTAGTTGCCTCCTATGGAGAACAACCGACAGAAGACTCCACGGTTGAGTCTTCAGTGAGCTGGTTAACAAAACATGATTCAATTTTCCATATCCTAACAGTGTCCCTTGTATCCCTGATGGGTTGGGCAGAGGTATATTTTTAGTACATCCATATTAGGCCAGTTATGTTTAAGTCCCATGTATTAGGGGGCGAGTCTATTGGTGTCCATCCATGAGACCGGGCTGCTACTGTAAAATTCCATATAGAAAAACTTAATAACACTTTACCCAACCTGCGTATCGAACCCAGGACCTTATGCTCCCCAGTAGCGCAGGCGACTACGAGACCAACGCGGCTTTCTTAATTCAATTTATTGTCAACCATTTCCAAAAAAATCTAGTATTCTTCACAACACAAAATGTCTCATCGAATTATTTTCTCCCGCACCTTTCTGAAATAAAACGTCATACCTCGTTCTTCAAAATTACAAAAAACAATTGTAAAGTTATAAAACTCAATACGCTAACATACACGAGTAATAAAACCTTTAAAACTTCATTACAACGTATCTTCGAGCGCAGCCAAATTCTACCCATACATGCCTACTCCTTACTCCTCTAGTACTCACGAATAATGATCGCCTGCGCACACTCACACACACTCACACACACGCTCACGCACACAGCCACTCACACATACATAAACAGACTAATGCAGTATACAGTATAATACAGACATGGTGCAATAGTATGCATACGCTACATTTAGGTGCAATTTTTTGTTAGTGAAATTGTTTTTTTTTTAGTGTAAATTGACGTTTTTGCTGCCTGAAAAGTGATTTTATTATGACTGTACCAGGATATTTAATTTGCTAAAATTAAAAATAGAATTCTATAAAATTTCATCATCATCATCATTTCAGCCCTATAAGCCCTAATTTACTTCGAAGAATTTCCAGTGTAATCTAAGAAGAAGAAGTCATTAGAAGGAAAAGTCATTTGATGATTTCCCATCCAAAAAAAAATATTTAAGAATAGCAAAATAGAAACATCTCACTATTTATTGTAGTTGCTACGCGAAGTTTACGACATTATATAGTCTGTGCTACGCCGTAGCTATTCGTAGCATTCATCTATGATTTGCTACGAATTGTGCTGCGAAGTTGAAGATTAGATAAAATAGTGCAAAATCTATAGATTATTAATTTATATTTCTTGAACGCTCTAGGTAAAAACATAAAAGAATATCTTTGTGATTTTTGTGACGCGATAGCCCACATTATAATACATTCTCAATATTTCGCACCCGTTCTTTTCTAAGTAGCATAATCAGCCTATACAGTTCCCACTGGTGGGACATAGGCCTCTTCTAGGTTAGAGAGAGAGAGAGGGCCGTCATCAAACTCGCGGATCCAGTGCGGGTTGGAAGATGTTACATGTCCTAGAGTTTTTGGTCCTAGGACATGCCGGTTTCCTTACGATGTTTTCCTTCACCGTTTTGAGAGCAATGGGGATGAAATTATTCGCAAAAAGTAAAGCGCCAATAACCTAAAATTCGCAAGTCGGGCCGTCGCGTTGCCACTGGGCCACCATTGCGCTTCTTTTTTAAGTTATCAAACAAAATAAAAACCACTCACCATCTTTCTCCGCATGAACTGTACAACACGAAATTATTGCCAAAATTTCCCTTTGCCCTTCTTTAGTATGTGTGAGTAATACGCAAGCGCAGACACACACACACGTCATATACCTGTACTTACCGCGCGTGCGTGTGGGTTAGCCGGTTTACCAAAGTACACTTTTAGGGTACACACCTATAAATAGTTTAATGAGGCCCGAAGAATTTTTGGGGATTATTTGTTGCCACAAAGTATAGGGCATCTGTTTCGTTTTTTGTCAAGTATTTTGGCGATGGTTTTATGCAGGCGGGTGGAGTAAGGCTTTGCCCTTTTTGGCCAGTAATTTGAATCTATGTATTGAAATATAATGTCGTATTTTAAGTCGAAGGAAGTCGTAAAGAGGTTAATGACAGACGAATGTGAATCGAAGGGCAAAGAATGTTCGAGCATTTTAAGTTATTGTTCGTTTTAAATGTTATAATGTTATGAAACTCGTAGGCTAACAGTCGATCTGAGGAAAAAACTGGCCTAGTGCGAGTTGGGTTCGCACGCGAAGGGTTTCGTACAATGAAGCGAAGAGAGTAAATTTTTTGAAGATCCCTTTAATTTTTATTATGATTTGTTGATAGCAACCATAAGTATTCTTAAAAGAGTAACCATGGAGTTTCTTGCCGGCTCTTCTCCATAGGAATCCACAATTTGGAACCGTGCACCTAGCTTCTGACGTTTCATAAGTGCATTGTGTTTCATGTAGGTTTATGTGAAATAAAAATATTTTGATTTGATTTGATTTGACATATAAATATACTCCGTGAAAATTTCAAGTGTCTGCCATTACGGTATACGAGATTCAGCCCGCTGACAGACAGAAAGACGGAAGGATGGCGGAGGGTTAGTAATAGGCTTTCATGAAAATCACACCCTTTGGATTTGGAACTCTATAAAGGATTATAATCAACTAACTAGCTGTTGCTCGCGATTTCGTCTTCATGTATTTTAATACTTTTTTAAACAAGTATCAGGCTACCTACACGTGAAAAGGTTTTTTTACACGCTTTATATTAGCTTCACTTGTATGTTTGTTTGTAACCGACTCCTTATAGCGCGATTTTGACCCACTTTAAACGACCAGAATTCATTCAAACTTTGCACACCTGTCAAGGACCGATGACAATGCAATAATTTATAAATTTGTGCAAAAAAACTCTTCGAAAACTACGCTGAGATACGTCTCAAAATTCGAAACACCCTAAAAATAGAAAATAAATAATAGTTAAAAATAAATAATAGTTTAAAAAAACTAAAAAACACGCTTCCATGGAAAACCAAACTAAAAAGTACAAAATAATGGAAAAAAAGCGTGGGGTGCTTTTAAGGTATTTTTTTATTGATATCAGGCACCCCACGCTTTTTTTCCATTATTTTGTAGTTTTTAGTTTGATTTTCCATGGAAGCGTGTTTTTTAGTTTTTTTAAACTATTATTTATTTTCTATTTTTTAGGGTATTTCGAATTTTGAGACGTATGTCAGCGTAGTTTGTGACAGTTTTTTTGCTGTCCTGGTAACCCTGGCAAGGATAATGGCACAAATTTATGAAATAATTGCATTGTCATCAGTCCTTGACAGGTGTGCAAAGTTTGAATGAAATCTGGTCGTTTAAAGTGGGTCAAAATCGCACTATAAGGAGTCGGTTACAAACAAACATACAAACATACAAATATACAAACATACAAACATACAAATATACAAACATACAAGTGAAGCTAATATAAAGCGTGTAAAAACTAGAAAACACGCTTCCATTGAAAACCAAACTAAAATGTAGAAAATAATGGAAAAAAAGCGTGGGGTGCGTGGTTTCAATAAAAAAAAATACCTTAAAAAGCACCCCACGCTTTTTTCCATTATTTTCTACTTTTTAGTTTGGTTTTCTATGGAAGCGTGTTTTTTAGTTGTTTTAAACTATTATTTTTTTACATAAAATATGCATGCTAGATTCACATCTAGTAGATATCAATAAAAAATGTTGTGTTGTAACTGTTGTATTGCATTTGTGATTGTACATCAGTTTTGTGAATATAATAAAAAAAGGTAACAGATAAATAGAGTTAATTTCTCATACATATTAGTTAATTTATAATATAAGGGACTTGACTTCTGAATGCATATAAAAATGAAATTATTTGTATGCTAGGTAATACTTTATTATAGGCAAAGATACTAAGGCCTTAGTCTGAACTAAAAACGACCGATCTTTAAGTTTCAGACTGTCTTTTATTTTAACTGATTTGTTCTGATTTATTTTGTCCTTTGCCTGACCCAGCGAACTTCGTATCGCCTCAGGTTCAATAAATGTTGTAATAAACCTACCAAGTTTGACAACCTGGTACGCGGTGGTGGTCTGGTAAGCGTTTTCTAGCTGACACTCATATGTTTGGTAAGCTCCTACCAAGTTATGATAACCTGGTACGTCGTCGGCATAAAGCGTTTTTTACCTGACACATACCCAGAGGGTACGTAATACACTATCAGTAGGAATCCCTTACATTTTGACAGTTTTACTTCCTTTTTGTGGGAAATAATAAATTAATTATTTTACATGTATTTTCTGTCAATAAAATAACTTCGATCGACGCATTTGTTTTGAACATTCTCTTTGATGATATTTGAGCACGCATTCTGTCAATTCTATGTCAAATGTCAGAATGTTACATTAAAAAAGTTTACATTAAGTATTCTTAAATAAGTGTTCTTAAATTTTCTAATTTTCCGCGGATTTTTTTATGATGTCTATTGATTTATATACGGTTTAATGGACGTTAATGACTTGAAATAAATGAATTTATTTGAGAGTCTGAAAATAATTTGTATCCGAAGACTCGCAGAAGATATTTGCGTAGGGATAGGATAATGAAAACTTACTTAAGCAGTTCATTCTTGTTTCTATTAAAGTGATTAAAGTTTTTTACAGTGTTACGTTTTTGTGTGGGCCTTGTGTAATCTATTAAAATACAGGAAATTACGTTTATGCATACGTTTTAACACGATTTCTTTCCACGTTTCTACACGAAATATGTTATGATAGCTTAAGTCATGGTAAACATTGTTATTCACTCAGTAAAGAGCTAGTGGAGCTAAAAGCTAATGTACTTTCAACATTCCCTGGAATGCTAAACATACATTAAAGAATCGCTCATTTCGTGAATCTAAAACTATCAAAATAATGACAGGTTTTTGAAAATTCACTTGATATTAAAAAGTACATTTTTAAGATAGTGTAGACCGATCAGACTGCAGACAAATCCTTCCAGGTTTCCTTTTCCAGAGTCACCTGGCTCCAACCCTTGCGGTACACGTCTCGGTCATTTCTACAACTCATCCTGAACTAATTATTACAAAAAAAAAAAAATGTAGTGGGCTTTTCGCTTTAGAATAAACAGTAATAAGAGAACAAAATAAGATCATATAATGAGTTCGAGCATTAGAATTTTCACGATTACTGAATAGTTTCCCGTGCGATCCCCAAATTAATTTTAATTGCCCGCCACGCTCGTGGCCAACTATCAGCAGTTCTCTAACTCCCCCCGGCTCCCACAGTGTTGCCAATTAGTGGGGCTTGTATGAGGTAACGTGAGACGATTCGGAAACTACGGGGACTGGATGAACGATGGTATTTGAAGTTGTTAGGGTGACGCCTGGAAATGTTATTTTATGCTGGGTTTGTCTATTTCATGTAAAGGTTGTTTTCCATCCACGATTTCCCTGCATTTAAATAATTTGTGGATTACATATACCTCTCGGTTTTCAGGGATAGAATTTGAATCTATCGATGGGTTTGTAAGACTTTTCTACAACTTTTGTCCTGAATTCTAGTAGGGACCTTCCTTTCTGCGTCGTCGTTTAGATTTCAAAAATATAAGAATTTAGAAAAATTACATAACAGATACATTATGACAGACATAATAATAAACCGGATTTATCGAATCATTCTAAAACACCTTAAATGTAACCTGTTATGGCCAATTTCCCCAAATAATTTCCTCAAAAACCATCAAGCCTATCCGTATTGGAACAAGCAGGGCTATAATAAATACGATTTATGATCATCCAGTGCATTCCTCACACGTCCGTGCCATAAAAAAAACCACCAGCATTGTTCACCAAGAACTATACAATTGGCAAACCCGAATAAATAGCGCCCAACTTCATCTCACACCCACGAAATTTCCCCATGATCTTTAAGTTCCAGCAATAAGGTTGATTTTCGTCTACCCATGGGGTTTGTGAAAGGTTTTGGGAACGAAACCGCAGCATCTTTGTTACTCCATGTTTTTGGAGCTAACGGTAATTCAGGTTTATACCTATATAGGTTTTGAACTTTGTTATATATTTCTCCTTAAGATTAATGTAGAGTTGAATGATTGGAAATGAGGTTTTGTGCGATTAGATTGATAATGTCTGCGGACGATTAATTATGTGTTTCGGTATTCGTAAGTCCTTTGTGTTAGAGTTCATTATGGTCCGTATTTGAAAGGTTTTAAAATTCTATTTTTCTAATTTGATATTTCTTTTGAACCAGTCTGTAATTGCGTTTTATTTTTCTTTTGAATAAATATGAATGCGAAACGACAAGACCACGTGCTAGGGTACCAAATACGTATAGCCACCTTAATAAAGCTGTAAGAATACTTACAAGTTTATTAAGTAACAAAAAAGGTATAAATGTTTTTTTTATACTAATATTAGGGTTCCAGGCACCGATCGATTCTTCAAATATAACAGGGAAATGCTAACACGGTACGCGGCCCGCGGCCCAAATGACGAATGTCGCTTGATGTCAAAGACGACGGCGTGCGTCGACTGTTTTTCAGGAAGCTTCTAGAATGTTCTAGAATCTTTGACTCGCCTTTATTAGCTCAGCGGTAGTTTTCGTTAGATGTTCGCGGATTGTGGAGGGAGCGAGTAAAAAAAGATCCGCGTTATATAATAAAGTGATAATTAAATAAGGTGATGAACAGAGGCAAAAAGAGTGTGTAGAGATCGTAGCAGGTGGCGTTCCGTGGTTTCTGCCTACCCGCATGAGAAAAAGGCGTGATTGTATGTATGTATGTATGTGATGAACAGATTGTTTCAATAAAATGGATAAGAATGTATTTCTGTCTCCTCTTTACCAAGCGATTTTGAACTTCCCCAAAAAACTATTAGATATATTTTTCACTCAAAATAATTCTTATTTATAGACCCACCACCTTTAGCAAAGGACAATTTAAAAATTCTTAAGCGAAATTTACTTCCGAAAAATATAATTCAAAACATAATTTTGTTTTTAAACCGTCGCCCTTAATAATTTACGCCGTAGTTTCTTAAATTCAGAACACGTACTCATACAGCTGTCTGGGAAAACTGAAAACTTTCCAAAAAATAAGCTTAAGAAGGTTCCAGCCAACTTTCCGGTCAGCTAACGGTAGCTATAGCTAAAAGAAAATGTGCTAATATCTCTCTCGTCGCCTTTGTTCGAAAAGTGTCGAGATGTAAATCCAAACAAAGATGGCGGACATTTTGTTACTTTTTTCCTTGTAGTTTACAAAAATGTGGTATTTTTACTGCTTCGCTCGTAAATTATAATAGCTTGGTGGCCGCTTTGTCGTAGAAGTGTCATGAATCATTTTTTGGTTGAGCAATTTTCGTAGTATTTTGAGAGCGAGAGTAGCAGGAAAGTTTTGTTGATTTAAGAAATGAGGTACGTTTCGTGATGACTGATCAGTTCATCTAGGCGAGAAAAACAGTTTTTATAAACTAAGTCAGCCTTTATAATTAGAACCACTTTTTCTTTTCACTTTTTTTTAATTTTGTAGTAGTTTTCTTTGCGCAGATGTTTTGTAACTCGAAAACCACTAATAAAAACTTTACTAAATTTATATGGTTGTACCGCGGTGCTCGGTAAGTATACTCCTTTCAAAATTAAAGATTTTTTTTTTAAATCGGCCTATAAAAGTCGTAGTTCTGAGGTAAAAAACATAAAAAAATTATGTACAACCTCCTTTTTTGAAATCGTTGGAAAAAATATTGGTTGCTGCGAAGCAATCAATATACATCACTTAAATAACACTTAATTTATGTTAATGATATTAAATTAATTTCCTCACGCTATTAATTACTTTGCAAGTGAAGGTATATGAATTTATGCGGGATAGATACAACATCTAAAAAGTGATAACTGGAAAAAATATAAGCAAAAAAGAAAAAAAAAAACACTACAAAGGAAAAATAACTTTAATTATGGAAGTCGGTTGCAAAAAACCAAAACACAAAACCAAAGATTGAAGGACTTCCAAAATTAAAGCTATTTTTAACCGACTTCAAAAAAAGCAGGAGGTTCTCAATTCGACTGTATTTTTTTTTAAATGTTTGTTACCTCAGAACTTTTGACTGGGTGAATCGATTTTGATGATTATTTTTTTATTAGAAAGCTGGTGCTTCTCGTGTGGTCGCATTTTAATTTGGTTTCATTCTGACAATGTAAACCATGAGAAAACCATATAAGTCTTAAATTTGCATTAAGTATGTGCGCGACGAATGGATGAATATCGCGATTAGATTAGTTTGGGGTACATACCATAACTAAAAAGTAAAAAATGAAAACACTACAAAGTCAAAAATAACTTTAATTTCGGAATTCGGTGTCTTAGCATCTGTATTTAAGGTTTTTTTGCCACAGATTTCCGAAATTAAAGTCATTTTTGACTTTGTAGTGTTTTTTTAAGGAAGTCGGTTGTTATTTTTTTGTAAAAAGTTTATATTTTTAAACTTTTTAGTTATGGTAGGTACCCCGCACTAATCTAATCGCGTTATTCGTTCATTTGTCGCGCAAATACTTAATGCAAATTTAAGACTTATATGGTTTTCACATGGACCCAATTGTCCGCATGAAACCAAATTAAAATGGAACCATTCGGAAAGCACGAGCTTTCAAAAAAAAAAAAGGATTATCAAAATCGGTTCACCCAGTCAAAAGTTATGAGGTAACAAACACAAAAAAAAATACAGTCGAATTGATAACCTCCTCCTTTTTATGAAGTCGGTTAAAAACAAAAACTTTTTCCATAAAAATAACAAACGATTTCCTTAAATAAAAACTACAAAGTGAAAAATAACTTTAATTTCCGAAGTCGGTGGCAAAAAACACTTCAATACAGATCCTAAGACACCGACTTCCGAAATAGAAGTAATTTTTCTCTTTGTAGTGTTTTTTTAAGGAAGTCGGTTGTTATTATTTACTTTATAGTGTTAGCTAAGGTTTTTTTTTTTTCAAATACTGTTAATTCCTTATTCCCCTTGTGACCATCCTATGCATTTAAAATGTCGCGGGAAGTGGGCAGCCCTCCACAGGCTAGCAACCAGTCAACTTGTCATTACCCTTTATAATAATGTTTATAAACCATTTAGTAGTTACGGTGTTATGCCATGATAACCTGTACTTACAACCGTCGGGAGTTCCGCTAAGTTCCTTGGGATATAGACCGTGTCGCCGCGGTGTAATATTTAGGGATATGCAAATTGAGTAGTACCTGTCAGTTACTTTATATTTAGTCCATTTTATGCCCTCGGGTATTAAGTCTACTTTTGTCTAATTTCATGTTCAAACAAATAATTTCAATTTCGCGTAGGGCAGTCGTGGCCCAGTGTTATCGGCCCCGACTCACGACCTCACGGTTGTGAGTTCCAACCCAGGCAAGCACTTTACGCTGTGTAAATAATTTCATCATCACTGCTCTCAAAACGGTGAAGGAAAACATCGTGAAAAAAAGGGAAACAAAAATTCGAAGACATGTGACGTCTTCCAACCCGCACTGAGCCCGCGTGGTAGATTACGGCCCACTCTCTCTCACTGAGAGGAGGCCTGTGTCCCAGCAGTGGGAATAATGTAGGCTGATTTTGATGATGACTTATCAAAAGTAACTTCTTCAAATTAGGTTGAGAAACACCACTTTTCGAACGTCAAAATGATATAAGACGGACTGTCAAATGTCATTTTGCCCGCCCTTCACCACTTCCTACTGCTTTAGCTGTGACTGAAAAGTAGCAACCCGGCTCACATTCGTGCGTCTTTGTCAGTAAATACAGGCCGTCAGAACCCCGAAAGTCTGATAACTCGTCTCTCCAAATAGTCTTATTACTCAATATAGTCCTCCAGACCGAATTTCGGCCACGGCGGCCAATCTCAACGGAGACTAGCCATCGGCGCGGGAGATATTATAGTGCTCAAGTGTATGCGCAGACACAGGAGCACTCACTCTTCCCTCACTCTCATAGTCCGATGGGACGGCAATCCGACACGACCGGAGAGAGATCAGGCGTAGGACCAACTGCTTAACGTGCTTTCCGAGGCACGGGGGTATCACACCGCCAACTTCCAAACTCCGGGCTGCTACTAAGAAATTCCTAATGGAAAAACCCAGTAACACTTTGCCCGACCCGGGAATCGAACCCAGGACCCCACGCTCAGCAGTCGCGCTTGCGACCACGAGACCAACGGGGCAGTTACCCAATAACTGTTACTAGTTGTTGTTGTTGTCTAGTTGTTGTAACTGTTGCTAGTTTACTCAATAACTGGGTAGATAAACATTCGCTCCATGTCGACTGGCCTGTTAGTCTAGTGGTTAGTGACCCTGACTTCTAAGACTGAGGTCGTGGGTTCGATTCCCACCCAGGACAAATCTTTGTATGATGAGCACAACCATTTGTTCTGTGTCTGGATGTAATTTATCTATAATATGTATGTATTTAGAAATATATAAGTATGTTTAACAGTTGTCTGGTTACCATAGTACAGGCTCTACCTAGTTTGGGATCAGATAATGGTGTGTTGGTTGTCCTAAGATATTTTTAGATATTATTATTAAGTAAAATACTGGTATTCAGCTGCATCCGGTTAGCCTTGCGCTGACCACAAAACTTAGCAAAAAGGTGAGGCAAAGATGATGTTGACGACTAGTGACGCGGCTCTGATTCGCACGGATATGACTTCGTGACAAAACATCGATATTTCTTTATTATAATATAATATGTAACTATAATATCAATAGCTATGGAAAGTTAAAATCACAAGACACATCAAATGTGTCCTTATCAAAAAAGCATATTATAAGATAAAAGACTACGTTCAAGACAAGGAAGTTTGGCAATAACTCCTTCTGCACATGTGGCTTCCCTGGTAGCTCATTACAGGATGACCATGTTAATGTCTATTAACTGCTCCCAAATGACGATGAACATTTTTTATTAAAGTTTTTATTTATTTTATGAATTTGGAACCGTGCACCTAGCTTCTGACGTTTCATTAGTGCCCTTGTACGTTTATGTGAAATAAAAATATTTTTATTTGATTTCAACCCGCGGGGTTATTATGGCAAAGCCCCCAAAATTGGGGGAGGCATATGTCCAGCAGTGGATGTCTTACGGCTGATATAGTGATACATATATACATTCTCCAAATGATGGTGAATATCGCATTAAATTCCGTTGCGTGCGGTTTAAAAGTAGATGTAAGTACAGAAATTTAACAAAGTATGCTTAAATAGTTTGGTCATGTTGAGAGGATGAATGTAAGATGGCTAATAAGAGGTATTTACAAGGCAGATGCGAGTGGAAACGCTGGGAGCGGACGCCCTAGGAGGACATATAGTGACCATATTGGTGATATTCTTCAGAAAGGTCAGCTGCGTACTACTCGCAACAGGCGTGCGTGTATGAGAAGATTTATGAACGTAAACGAGGCGAAAGGAGTATTTTAGGATGGTAGCAGGTCGTGTTCGGTAGTTTCTGCTTACCCCTATGGGAAAAATGCGTGAGTTTAGAGTTTATGTATGTATGTATCCGTTGCGAAGTTTAGAAAAACAACGCGGTCACATTGACAAACAGGAGAAGTGACTTTAATTATAAAATATAATTATAATATGTGTAATCGCATATACATATATTATCGTGTAACCTGCTATAAAGTACAGATTGGCTGTTTTTACTCCCTTGGGTATAAAGTCTTTTTTTCTGCAGTGTGATGTTCTAAGATATAATTTAATTTAGGTAGTCATGATGATTGTATATCAGTTCAGTATTTCGTTAGTTGTGTGTGTAAAGTTGTGTATGTAGTTGAGGGGCCATTTTTAACGAAGATATACAAAGTAGCGCAGTTTTTTGTGATAATATCTTGCGTTCACAAATTTTGTTTGGCATTAGCTTAGACTTTGGTATAAAGACTTTTTCTGTAGTGTCCATAGTTTATCAGGTGCAGATGGGTTCTCAATCCTCTTTGTGAGATATTAGGGCCCAACTTTACTGTTCATAACTCGCTTAATCGACTTACACAAAATCTGATTCTATGTTTCATAATGCTTTGGGAATGTTCACTAAATCCGATGCATATTTTCAGAGTTTTATCAAGTGGCCGTCACACCACACGCACATGAAAATCATGGGATACCCGTAGTTCTTTGATACAAAGGTTACATAATTTGTGTCTGGTTGTTGGCAAGAGGCTCTGTATTACATGGGACCTAAATATAACTGGCAACATCTGAGTGTAATAAAGGTGCATCTCTGTCTAACCCTTCGTCGAACACGGGCGTGATGTTTCTTGTGTTAAATACTTACTTTACCAGTCTTTCTTTTAATCGCCTTTTAACGCTTATTAAGTTATAAGAACTTGATATAAACCGGTTTATTATTGGTTTATAAACTGCAGCATTTTCCTGACCATAATGTTCTTTTTTCTTTTCATTTACTAGGAAAATTATACTGCACTTGCTAAACTTTTCTTGGCCGAGTTCGAACAAAGCATATTTTTACTGGAATGTTGTACATAGTGTAGGGCCTTTTAAATTAAATAAAAGAGTGATGCGCAATATGTTGAAAGCTAAACCCAAACACAGACTTTCTCTGCTAATAATAAAGGCAAACTCGATATTTAAGGACGCGTGTAGGGTGACACCACCAATTATCTTCCTTTTCATTATTTATTCAAAGCCATTATTTTTGAAATGGTGTACCTACGTGGGTACTTTTGAAGTCCTGCGGTTTGACGCATTGGAGTGAAAGGTGATATCAGAAATCAAATGTGTTTTGAAAACGAGTTGTGTATAGAAGTATATTAGTCATATTTACGCTTGGTTTTTGTTTTGTGAGTGTTTTTATCATTCTCTCATCGAGAATTCAATACATACATTAATAAAAGTATAAGATTTATTGGTATAAAACAACCGACAATCTACCGACAGAAACAGTACTGAAATTTTCATACAGAACCTAAAATTTTCGGCAAAACTCATAAGAAACAAAACTCATAGTAATAAATATTGCTAAGATGTGTGGTGTCTAGAGCAAGACTTAAGATAGCGGTATATCAACTATGAATAACTGATGTGACCCAAAAACGGCTCTCATACTTGCAGCATACTGAAACATGTGTGATATTCAACAGGAAAAATATTATTCTTGTTTTATTCTCCTCCGGTTTTCTAAAAAGTCATCTGTCTAGCCGTTTTTCAACTGTAATTAGGTATTATAAAAAAATGTCGATGTATTGTTAATCCGTGCGAAGCAGTGGTAAACCACTAGTCTTCACCATCTGCCTAGCTTTTACCCTACTATGTTGGGGTCAGCTTCTAGTCTGACCGGATGCAGCTGATTATCAGTGACTGAAACTATACTTCTTGGAAAGACTGCTTGGCAGACTATCGGACTTCTGACTACCCGTAACGACTGTCAAAGATAAATTAATGACAGTAAGGACCAACGGTTTTACGTGTTTTCCTAGGCATAGAGGTGTCTCGATATGTAGTTGACGGTCACCCATCCACTGACCGTTCTCGGCAAACCAAGCTTAACCTTCGATCCAGCTGTGTGGTTGTTATTATTAGGCCACGACTTCTCCCGGTTTTCTTAAACAATACCTGGATTATTGCTGATTATAAACACCAAGGTATTTTTCCTTTTAAGGTTAAATAAAAGATGGTGAAATTTTGTGGATTCAAGTTAATTACGGTTGGTTAAACAATTATTAGATAGAACTCCATTATTAGACCCTCGAGCATTTTGTTTTATTAACGACTGAGTGAGTTTATTACATTTTATAACGTTACTTCATAATTTATGTACAACGACTTATGTACCTAACATTGAAAGTACTGTACTTCGATATTTTTCAAGAAAATTACTATTTTAAGAATACAGTTAACCATAACTGAGCAAAGAACTATCTTTACTCAGTTATGGTTAACTGTATTCTTAAAATAGTAATTTAAATAGTAATTTAGCGTTTTTGGGACTACCCAAAAACGCTTTCTACAAAAACCAAACTAGTTTTCAAACTATGACTGACGGACGATATTTGGGCCTTCCACCCTACAGTTTTTGCAATACATGTCAACTTTCAAATGTTGGCACATCTGCCGATGCCCTCTAATTAGCAGGTGTGCGCTCATTTTATTATTTTAAGTTTTTTATGCTTTCATTAGTCGTTTTTGAAGTGAATATCCTAAACCTTTGGTTTTGTGAGAGTGGAAAAAATCTGATGAGTCGATTTGCATAATGTATAAGGACTTAGTGTATATCTGTAGCAATAAATTATAAATAACTTTCAGCCTTAGCAGTTTGACGGGGTTCTTTTAAAATAAACGACATAACTTAAAACTATAATATTTATGCTAACAGACTTAAAATAACATTATTAATAATTTACAAATGTATACTTTAAAAATAATAGTTAAAAAAAACTAAAAAACACGCTTCCATTGAAAACCAAACTAAAAAGTACAAAATAATGGAAAAAAGCGTGGGGTGCTTTTTAAGGTATTTTTTTTTATTGATATCAGGCACCCCACGCTTTTTTTCCATTATTTTGTACTTTTTAGTTTGGTTTTCAATGGAAGCTTGTTTTTTAGTTTTTTTTAAACTATTATTTATTTTCTATTTTTTAGGGTGTTTCGAATTTTGAGACGTATGTCAGCGTAGTTTGTGACGTATGTCAGCGTAGTTTTCGAAGACAGTTTTTTTTGCTGTCCTGGTAACCCTGGCAAGGATTATAACACAAATTTATGAAATTATTGCATTGTCATCGGTCCTTGACAGGTGTGCAAAGTTTGAATGAAATCTGGTCGTTTAAAGTGGGTCAAAATCGCGCTATAAGGAGTCGGTTACAAACAAGCATACAAATATACAAGTGAGCTAATATAAAGCGTGTAAAAAGAAGAAATAAAGTTCATTCGCTTCGCTGTCAACAGCAGAAATGCTGCTCTTGGCAAAAAATAGGCCAGTCCTCTGGTCATGTGAAGAGTCGAATAAACGCTTGGTGATGTCTCATAAAACTAAACATAATTAAAATATTATTTCCATGGGACAAACATAAGTACTTATATGAAAAATATGCAGTAAATAACTAAGGTAAAAGATATTAAATATTCACATATCTAATTATCGTTTTCATCGGAATTTCTGTCTGTTGAACAACATGATCATCACAATACCTATTTCTGTATGATCGTACTAGGATTTTCCCTATAAGGGTTGTGGCTAAGTAAAAACAGCAGCACGGGTCGGTCTAACAAGGTAAGCTACGCTGGCCAGGGTTGAACCTTTTTTTTTTTTGGTGGGACATCTCGTTGTTAACCTAAATAAGATTTTTACTACTTAAACGGATAGGGGCCCGGCGATTCCTAAAAAGTTAACTGCCGGGGCTTATTATACTTAAAAACTAAAGCGAAAGACTAAGGGCTACCCCGAGGGGGGGTACGAACCTCGGCTTAGGCGATCGCTGATAGGGAGGGCAGCAAGGGACAGGCTGGATCTGGGTTAAATTATTATTTAGGGGCTAATTTAAAACTACAGGCGCAGCATCGCGGGCTGGCTCTTGCAAGGGTCGGGAGGGACTATTATTTAGTCGGGGTCGCGACGACGGACCTAGGCGGCAAGGTCGGTATGACGATTTGTGTCTCTGTATTTTTCTCACTGTACTTGTCTCTTTTCTGCTCTCCTGGAGGAGGGTAGTGGGATCATCGGGTTCTGAGAGAACGTGCCGCGGACGGCGGACTGTGCTAATGCAGGAGGGGGTGTAACTGGCTGCCGCGACAACCAGAGGGTTGCGGTTCTATCGAAGAAACGCTTCGAACTGCGTTTCATGAACTGGTGGATAGTCGGAATCTTGAGATCTACTTGGAGGTTAATATTCCGAACGAGCCAAGGTGCGCCTGTGGCTTGACAGAGAAATCGATTTTGGAGGGGTTGATCCGTGGGTGGAACTATCTTTACATACCTAAAACCTACATGCCGTAGGCCGATTTTTGACAGTTGTAACAGGTCGTCAGAAACCCGAAAGTCTGACAAACAGTCTTATCAAGGGGTATCGTATTGCCCAATAACTGCGTATTCAGCTTTATACGGTGAGACTGGAACCTGACCTCAACATATTTGGGAAAAGGCTAGGCAACTTGATTGACTGGGCTTTCTCCTATAGATACTAAAGGAAAAACAAAAAATGAAACCGCCGAAAAAACAGAAAAGCAAAAAATAATAAACCTTAAAATTATGAGTCGGCGCTTTGAGTGATTTTAGTTCATTGATTTTTCAGCGCCGACTCAAAATTTTAAGGTTTATTATTTTTTGCTTTTCTGTTTTTTCGGCGGTTTCATTTTTTATTAAAAAGTTTTTATTTTGTAATTTTGTTGTATTAATAATACTTGGCAAGGTATACCCTATCTAATGAAAAAAGAATTATCACAATCGGACTACTATGTAAAAAGTTATGTGTGGTCATACATAAAAAAAAAACAAAAAAAAAAAATACGCGTCGAATTGATAACCTCCTCCGTTTTTTTTCGTCGGTTAAAAAAAGACTTCCTACATTGCCATAAGATATCCTAGCGACTATAATGTACATGTAAGTACGTTAAAACCCCGTCTCTAGTTGAATTTCACCTAATTTTAAGTTCTTAAACCAATTTAGTCGTACACATATCACGAACTAACCTACATTTGAACCAAACCACAACTTAAAGTTAACTTTAACTGACCGAGTAATTCTCAGAAGCGTGGCCTTTCTCTCATTAGCCGGGAATCAAACCCACGACCCCTGCTACAATTTATTGGTTATGAGATTACTAAAGCCAGCTATGAGTACAAAAGGTTTCTGTAAATTATAGCTATTTGATATTATAGTTTGAAGGGGTCTGAAAACATTATAAGAGGGGAGTATTATGGTAACAAAAGTTATATTAATGCTGAAATTTTTAGACGAACATAGAAAGTTTAAGTCTTAATACAATATACAAACTAACACTAACATAAAAATATAACGTACAATTAAATAAAGCTAAAAAAGGGAATCGCTCACTAGGCATCAAAAAATTCGGTGCTGGCAGGCTGGCAGCGTTGCCAAATTGAGTGGCAATGCTGATTCTTTGACAAAGACAATATTATTTTTATTCGAGGACGAAGATGGGATATAAAACATCTAATAAAATAATCTAATTCTAAGTTTTTCTCATACTCAAAATGAGTGACCATCAGACCATCAACATCAGGTTTCCTCACCACTCATAATCAGCCTATATTGTTCCTAATGTTGAGACACAAGCCTACTTTCTGTGAGAGAGAATGGGCCATAATGCACTACGTGAGGTCCAGTGTGTGTCGGAGGATGTCACATATCTACGATTTTTTTGGGTGAAGGGCTTTCCGGTTTCCTCACGATGTTTTCTTTCACCGTTTTGAGAGCTGTGGTGATGAAATTAAATAAACAAAGTGCCTGACTGGGTCTCCCGTAAGTCGGAGCTGATACCACTAGGCTACGACTACTCGCCATATTTTACTGTATTCATGCCTATTAGTGTAGTTTCTGTATGGAGCCGGACGTTAAGCAACCATTCCGTTTCTTCCCGTGAGTGTCGTAAAAGGCGAATCAGGGCCTTACTAGAGAATGGGCAGCAGCATTCTGTATGCATTTCACCACAATACTACGAACGCCAACCCGCCTGCCAAGCGTGGTGATTATGGCCAACCACCACATTTTTTGGGGAGGCCTATTTTCAGCAGTGGACGTCTTTTGGCTGAAATTATGGTGATGATGACAAATAGCTCACAATGGGCCTTATTAGGCCTTATTAAGCTGAAAGTCACCCAAAGGGCGATGGAGAAGGCTATGCTTGGAGTTTCCCTACGCGATCGAATCAGAAATCCGTAGGAGAAACAAGGTAACCGACATAGCCCGAAGAATTGCTAAACTGAAATGGCAGTGGGCAGGGCACATTGCTCGCAGAACAGATGGCCGATGGGGCCGAAAGGTTCTGGAGTGGCGACCGCGTACCGGACGACGTAGAGTTGGAAGGCCTGCAACAAGGTGGACCGATGACCTTGTGAAGGCAGCAGGAATCCGCTGGATGCGGGAAGCACAAAACCGGTCGAAGTGGCGGAGCTTGGGGGAGGCCTATGTCTTTCGGCTGTAATGATGATGACAAAAAGTTTCACAATCATAGTACTATGAATACTTAGCGTTATGAGTAGCTAATTTTGTTTATAACACATTGATGTATTAAGAAGTTAATATTTCAATGGTTAAATACTCTACCTAGTTTGTAGCGTTGCCCAAAACTGCATGCCATAAGCGGAGTCAATAAAAAGTTATTTATGTACTAGTTCTGAAGCGGTGTTTCAGTTGTGGCAACTACAAACTTTCACCGCGGCGTTAGCGTACCTCGCCCTTGGGTGAGAGCAGGCTCAGGTGGCTGTGTTTATACTACAAAAATACAGGATAAAGTATGGTGAAGCAATAGTAAGCACTTCATTACGGCATTGCTGTGTTTTCGTTTGGGAGGTTTAGCTTGGAAAGGAATTGAAAAGCCCAATCCAAACACGATCAATATTGCAAAATTTCTATGAATTTCGGGGTATATACACCTAGTTTTACATGTATCAAGTACTAGTAGGCTTGATTGTAATGTGAATAAAGTATCGTCCAATGTGATACTTTATAAAGCAAAAAAAGTAACTCAGCCTATCGCAGTCCATTGCTGGATAGGTCTCACCCAGGTGGCGCCACAACACACTGTCCAGACACACTACGCGATACGCGTTCACGACTCTGGGGACTTATCTGCTCCACTGGGCGGTCTTGCGACAAACACCACTGCCTCTTCCTTTTGCTTACTCTGCAAGCTAAGTCGGTAACTCCGGTTATTTTCCGTATAATTTATTTTCTGATTTTATCCTTCAAAGAAACTCCGAGCATAGCCCGCTCCATAGTGCGTTGGGTGACTATGAATCACATATTCACCGCAAATTTATACGAAGTTTTATTTCCTTTGCTATGTTACCTGTGAATTACAGTTTTCTGAAGTGTTCTCTTGCGGAAGATCTAGAAAAAGAATGAAGAGGTATGAGGCACAGGGTGGAAAGTTTTTCATCCTGCATTAAAAAGTAGGATCTACTAACCAGATTGTTGTTGTCTCTGGTGGGACAACAACCATCTCGTCTGGTGGTGGTGGTAAAATGGTTTTTGGTATTGAGGACTGTTGTATATCTTAATCTACCGAAAAACTTTGATTGCATGGCGCAAGGTTTGACTTTGTCATGCATAGTTTCTTAAATGGCGTTGTATGTGCTGCCACAAGAGTAAAAGACAGAGGAGATGCAATTAAAACCGATACGAGCTTATTTTATGTCGTATTAATCGAATTCCTATCACACCTGCATCTCATGGTTGCCCTACCCACGATCGATAACTTCAAAGCTCTCTGCGCCTGAGCACCGCTGACGATGCTTTCTCCCGCTAACACCGTCCTACTTGCGCACGATTTGAATGAGTTACGTTGAATTCGCACGTCACCGCATCGTTACGCGCGTTCCCTTTTACGTAATTAGACGGTACGACTTTAGTCGGAGAATTCGTAGAAACGATGCGATTTCTTTGCGGAAAATTGTCGTGCGTAACTTGTATTTTGATAAGAATTTATGAGGATAGTTACATGATTGTGTAGAAAGGTATATTTACTTCTTTGATCTTGTCTCTTTCTTAATTTTGATATGCCATATCAGCGCTGGTTACTATTTTTATAAATCATCATAAGCCCTTTATAAAGCCGGTGTCTTAGCAAAAGCATAATCAGCCTATTTCATTCCCACTGTTAAAACACAGGCCTACTCTCTATGAGAGGGAACGGGTCGTAATCCACAAGGCGTGCCCAGAGTGCCGTTTGGTTGATGCGTCATGAAATATTTGGTTCTAGGACAAGCTTGCTCTTGGATTTGCTCACGATGTTTTCCTTCACCGTTCTGAGAGCAGTGTTGATAAAACAAGTTACATCAAGAAAACGGCCTGCCTGGAGTCAAACCCACGACCTGCAACTCTTGTCTAAAAATACATCAGAGGTAAGGGCAACTGTCAAATCGTGTTGTCATTAATTCTTAGTCCCGAACTAATATCATCTCCTTCAGTGGTATGGAGTCGGAATTGCTACTAACTTGGGTAAGTTATGTTACCACTCGCCCACCGCTACTCTGTGTCGTAGGTTCCATTAAAACAAAATGTTTGTATACAAAAAGTTGATGACTGAGTTTTACTACAAAAGTAGACAGTACTACTTACCTCCTACAACAAACATATAGCGAATATACTCAAACTGACATAAAACCCTACATTACATACTAGTCTACTTCCAACAACAAAGCAAAGGATGAAGTTGCCGAATCTCGGAACAAAAACAACAGCAGTTTTACATTCTCCCGCATACCTAGTTGAGTCGCGAACATTCAACCGTTACGAAAAAAACTCGTAAACACACTTAATACTCTTTTTATGAGCGATATAATCTCTATGTATATCGTTAAATATAACATCTTGGCACTCCTCGTAATTCTAATT
Source organism: Aporophyla nigra (assembly GCA_947507805.1). Taxonomy (NCBI): domain Eukaryota; kingdom Metazoa; phylum Arthropoda; class Insecta; order Lepidoptera; family Noctuidae; genus Aporophyla; species Aporophyla nigra. Next base: position 1,940,455 of record OX382305.1, on the reverse strand, counting down.
TTTGTAGAATGTAAAAATTAAAAGTTTTTTTTCGGGCATAAGTTGTTTTACGCGTAACGTTGTGTTGATTAGCTTAGGATCGCTCGAGTTGATTATTTTATGCGGCTGTTTGTTTATATCGCACTAGCTTCTGCCTGTGACTTCATCCGTGTTAAATTTCTTGCTCCCCCGACCCTCCCCGTCGCATCAAATCGCCTGCCCGTGCGAGGTCTTCGTATTCGTGACTTTACTTCTTTTTGTTTGGCTCTTAAGAGTATTAGCGTGATGTTATATAGCCTACAGGCTTCCTCGATAAATGGGCTACCAAACACTAAATGATTTTTTCAATTCGCACCAGTATTTCCTGAGATTAGCGCGCTCAACCAACCAAACAAACAAACTCTTCAGCTTTATAATATTAGTATAGAGTGAATTTTCCACTCTCGGTGTTGAGTCAAATTTTCAGAGATTAACAGAGTGCATCCCAGCCCGTCAAAAAATAACACTGTAAGATTTTCAAATGTCAGCGATAAGCAGTGCGTTGAAACTGTAGAGCGCCATAAAAAAACGGTCTTGTGTACGAGGGCTTAAAGATGTGGCCGTCGAATTGTGTTAAGTATTCATAAATTATGATTGTTAATGGCAACTTTTAAAACGTTCCAAATTAAAAAGAATCATTGAACAAGTCGTTGAACGGATTTACGAATACTTGATATCGGTCTGGTGACGTAAGATCAGAATATATTAAATAAAATAAAAGAAAAATAAATAAAAATGTGACAAATTTATACAAAATCGTCATCCTGCTCTTCCTTGAGACAGGTCTTTTTTTTTGTGGGTCGGAAATCATCAAATCACGTCTCCCGCTCTTGGGTGGAGCGGAAGGGCGTGTCAGACTTTTACTGACTAAAACCCACCCGTGTTCCTTCAGTTGCCCATGTGCCAGGGTCACGGTATCTCTTTCGAACAAATCTCGCGACCCTGGCAGATTTTAGACAGATCTTATGGGAGCTATTTAATAATGTTAAAATTTTCATTGCTTTATAAGTATCTCAAAGAAGGCCTTTCTCTAAGCGCACTCAAACCTTAAACACGTTCCCACGTTCCCAATGTTCCCACTGCTGGGACACAGACTTTCTCCCTCTGAGAGGGAGTGGTCCAAAATCTGCCACGCGGCCTCAGTGTGGGTTTGAGAATGTCACATGTCTTCGAATTTTTTGGTGCGGGAATATGCCAGTTTCCTCACTATGGCGTTGTTTCTCTTTACCGTTTTAGGAGTAGGGGTGATGAAATTAAAAAAAACAAAGCAAAGTGCCGAACTCGCGACCTATAAACTCGTAAATCGGCGTCAATACCACTAGGCTCCCTTTGCTCTCGTCTTGTATACCCAGTTTATTCCAAATATCATACATTTTTTATTGCCCATAAAACGGAAATTTAAGGAGACAGAGATTTAGATTTCTTCCTCCACCCGATTAGTAATTCGAGTATGTCTCATCAAACCAATTTACGACAAGAACAGTCAGCAGTAAGCATAACGATAACCCTTGCAATTTAATAGAAAATAATAAGAGCGAACAATAAAACGATGCTCGCGTACAATAAACGTGGTCTTTATCTTAACATTATTATAATGTGTTGTTGTGGAGAGAAATCTAATGGACTAGATATTTGAGAGCATTCCTTGTTTTATATTATACCTAATTTGTCGATCCGCAAAAGTGACAACTAACCCTAATCGGGCGAATCGTCATTTGTAAATAATATAATATTTCTATAGTCGACTTGCACGAGGTTAATTTAATTGTGGACGAATAACAAATTTCAGAAATACGTATTAGGAAACTGGCACGCAGCAGGTCCAAAGTATGACAACCAGTAGGCCAGTACCAAAGGGTATCCAGTAATTGTTGTGGAGGTCAGATAGGCAGTCGTTTCATTAAGATGCATCCGGTTAGACTGCAGTTGACCGGGAAAAGGTAAGCCAGATAATGATGATGGTTAGATATTGTGCAATATTACTAATATTATAAATGTGAAAGTTTGTGAGTTTTTGTGTGAAAGAGATACTAACATCCATATGTTAGTATCTCTTTCACGCAAAATCGCCTGATCGGATTTAGATGAAATTTGGCACATAGATAGTTTCTGCGGGATAATTTCTTACTTCCACGCGGCCGAAGCCGCTGGCAAAAGCTAGTACTTAATATGTGTGAACGCACTGACATATCTACGATTTAAATAAACCATAGTCCGCCAAAGTCAAAGTATTTATTTCAAATAGGAACATAAAAGGCACTTTTAAATCTATATTTATAAAATTCAAAGTCTTGAGTGAGTGAGTGAGTGAGTGAGCGACTTCGACTGACTGATATATCAAAGCACAGCCTAAACCGCTGGTCCTAGAGACATGAAATTTGGAGGGTGTGTTCTTTGTGAGGATTAAGTATCCACTAAGAAAGGGTTTTTGAAATTCCATTCCTAAGAGGGGGAATGGGGGTTGAAATGGTGAATTCTTCGACATCCACGCGGGCGGAGCCGCCGGTGGTTTATGGTTTTTAGTAAACCATAAACCACCAAAGTCAAAGTAAACATAAAAGGCACTTCTAAACGTCAAAAGGCACTTTTGAACGTCAAACTGTTTGAACATCAATTTGTTCTAATATATAACCTCTATATTAACACTGAACAACCCGTATCCTCCCAAGTCTTGTACTTCTTAACCCGTCAAGTTGAGAGGGTGAACTAACCCTCAGGGATAGTTCTCCGTACAGCACAACTGAATTATACATAGGACAGGCAACTTGGGAATACTCGGGAAGTTGGCAGATCTTGCATGTTTTATTCCGTTAGTTACAGATTTTGGTTAAGTGGGAGGCTGGGATGAGGATTTATTTAATTAAGATTGACGTAAGTAGAGGTGGGTAAGTTCTATAGATGCACCCGACGCCCATACGACACGCTGGTCGCATAACTCACAATTTTAACCATTGTGAAGTATGGCGCTAGTTCATTGCTTCATATAAATGTTGGAATTTGTCTGCTCAACAATGTAAATAACGCAATGTATGTTGATGAACTGTCAAAATGGAAGTCATTCCTTCTGTGTGTGTTACGCAGATTCCGTAGTAGTAAAACTTCCAGTGTAAGTCTTGCCGTGGATGTAATATATAGGATCTTGTTGAAAATGTATGTATAATGATTGTCTACCTACATTTTCATCCGACGTCAACACAAGGAGGTTCTAAATTCAGTTGATTCTTTTTTTATATACTTTTGTTTCAAAGGGTACTCTTCTAGTCTCATAAAAAATGGGTCAAATTCTGATTCATGGTTTTTAGTAGTTAGCTTTAATAATACGTATTTTTCCACTTAGTGTAAGTTGATGATGTTAAAATAACTTCTTGTCAAAGTTATTTCCTTAGTAAGTGAAGGTAAATGAATTTGTGTGGTATAAGTACCATAACTAAAAAAGGAAAATTACAAGTTCCGCCAACTACCAAAACCACTTTAATTTTGGAAGTCGGTGGCAATAAAACAAAAATACATAACCAAAGACATCGAATAACGAAATTTAAATGTATTTTTCTAACTTTTTTAACGTTGTAACCTTCACTTTACAAGTTAAATGGGCTGTTGAGCCATTCATTTATTTAGGATCTCCAACAAAATGTAAAGGTACACAAGACAATTTGCAATCTTAGCACCATTTGCCACTTACACTTAAGAATTTCAAAGTAAAACGTGACTTTTCTATCAAAATAAATACTAATCGGACACATGATTGAATCTAACTTAAGCCTTATAGCAGTCCATAAAGTAAATACTATAATCTTTTCTCTAACCCTTCACATAAAAAACCGGCCAAGTGCGAGTCGGACTCGCGCACCGAGAGTTCCGTACAAACCTGTAGGTATTCACGGTTTATGCATAAGGTTTATGTTTATGAAATTAAGTGTTTTTTTTTACATTTTTATATTTGAGTTGATTGAATGAAAGGTAAATTGCGGCTTACGATTTATGACGTATTAAAAAAAAAACTACTTACTAGATCTCGTTCAAACCAATTTTCGGTGGAATTTTACTCATTCTCTTATTTTAGAAGTTACAGGGACACACACACACATTTTACCACTTTGGAAGTGTCTATCGTGCAAACCATTCAGTTTAGAAAAAAGTGATATTCGAAACCTCAATATCATTTTTAAAGCCCTATCCATAGATACCTACCCCACACGTAAAAGTTTGATGAAAAAAAAAAAAATGTTGAGTTTCAGTTCTAAGTATGGGGAACTCCAAAATTTATTGTTTTTTTTTTATATTTTTGTGTGAGAATCTTAATGCGGTTCACAGAATACATCTACTTCTCAAGTTTCAACAGCATAGCTCTTATAGTTTCGGAAAAAAGTGGCTGTGACATACACGGACAGACAGACAGAGAGACAGACATGACGAATCTATAAAGGTTCCGTTTTTTGCCATTTGGCAACGGAACCCTAAAAAGAACCCTAAAATGGATACGTACTAAATTATGAAGGTGTTTCCTAATATACGTGTTTCTATAGAAGGAGTATTCAGAAAAAGGTAGGATGTTCGAAAGACGTTAACCGGATGGGAGGGATGGCTTTGTAGCCAGAGGTTCAGAGGTACAGAGGTACTGAATGCAAATAAAGGCGAATACGGCGAGAAGCTGCCTTCCGGGTCGACATGCGATGGAGATAGTCCTTGGAGGAAGGAATGTAGCGATAGCAGGAAAAAGTTAAGGTGAAATAAAATTGATGGCGATATTTTCTATTTTCATTTTATTCAGTACTAGCAATTCACCCGTGACTTCGTTCTCCTTCGTAAAAAATTAAAGCTCATGTTAATACGGAACAGTGAAGCGTTTATAAGTGAAAGAATTATTATAAATCGGTAAAGTAGTTTTTGAGTTTATCAATCAATTACAATCAATTTTACAAACAATCAATTCTTTCCTCTTTATACTATTAGTTTCGACAAAGTTAGTACTTTGTCTACACTAATATTAAAGCAGATTTTAAAACATCAATTAATTTATAAATGAAGATAAAATATGGTGATTTGACATTATAATGTCCTATAAAAAATCTGTCGAAACGGCAATTTATATTCCGCCGATAAAAGTTATCTGAAAATTGAAAACTCGTTCCTAAGAATGATAAAACGCGATCGGATAACAAGGCAGTCTTTGCATACACAAACAGCTTAAATAGACAACGTAGGTACAGTTAATATTTTGTTGGATTGATTCATAGCATAATCAGCCTATATTGTTCCCACTGCTGGGACACTGGCCTCCTCTAAGTGAGAGTGTGTGGGCGGTAATCCACCACCCGGCCCAGTGCGGGTAGTAGATGTCACATGTCTTCGAATTTTTGGGTCTAGGATATGCCGGTTTCCTCATGATGTTTTTCTTCACTGTTTTGACAGGAGATAAAATAATTTACTTAAAGTAAAGCGCTTGACTTGACACTCGGCTACCACTGCCTCATGATACATACATATATTTTACATGTAACTGAAAAATTTAACAGTTTAAAAATACTTCATTTGACTAAGATAGACATTTGGACGGTAAAATACTCTTTATTATGTAAACAATTTCCTATTTCTTCCTGTGAGTATCGTAAGAGCCGACTAAGGGCTTTAATAGAGAATGGGCAGCAGCGTTCTCTATGCATTTTACCAACATACTGCGATCGCCAGCCCGCTTGCAAAGCGTGGCGATTATGGCGATTAAGCACCCCAAATTCGGCGAGACCTATGTCCAGCAGTGGACGTCTTACGGCTGAAATGATGATGATTATGATGATGTAAACCATATATTATTTCTGACATAAATGTAAAATAAAAAAGGTGACTTAATGGGTGACCTTATCGCTAAAAGCAAAGCTAGACTACATCACAAAATTCAAATATTCCTATAAACCTACTAGAAAAATAGCTTACAAAGAAAACAATTGACCTTTTACCCTTTTTACAGTTTACCTATAAAAATAGGTAGGTATAAAATTCGAGGGTTCCCTTTGATCTTAGTTCGCACTGGACACAGGTTCTCACACAAGAGGCTTTGGCCCTAATTAGTGCATGGGACATTACCTCTGCTATCGATATGTTTAGCTCACAAGGTTATCTGGTGCCTAGATTAATACGTAATATACATCATACCTTTTTCCCCCGAAGGGTTAGACAGATGAGTACTTTTATCTGACCAAGATTATGTCTGGACTTTAAAAGACTGTGATCTCTGAGTTTGTCTCGGCCTTTCGTCTCAAGGGAAGTCAGTTAGGAAACGCCGACCCCATCGACCTACTACTCGCAGAAATAAAATCATTTATTATTTAAAGTACACCCATTTTTCGCCATGTATAAATTTTAAAATCCCATGTAAAATGGGACGATCTTATTGTCATTAATCGGGCAGAAATTTAGACTCAGTATGAAAAATTCCAGATAGGAACACCCAATAACATTTGCCCGACCTGGTAAATAAACAGTTCAAGGTACAAGGTAGATGTGACTGGAATTGTCGGGAGGTGAGGCCCTAAAAGGACATATCGCTCATTGAATACAAAAGGGCCACAAATCAAAACAACATAAATTGTGTAGGCCAGCCAAAACAAAATTCAGAACACGATTTTTTAAAATATTTTATATTTTTAGGGTTCCGCACCTCAAAAGGAAAAAGCGGAACCCTTATAGGATCACTTTGTTGTCCGTCCATCCGTCCGTCCGTCTGTCAAGACCCTTTTTCTCAGGAACGCGTGAAGATATCAAGCTGAAATTAATATCAAATACTTAAGTTTACTGTCCCTTGGAGCTGTGAAAAAATCAAACTTCTAAGCTAACGCAATCCAAAGATATAGCCGTTTATACCGCAAATTTCCACAAATTTTCGAAACTCGCAAGGGAATCCAAACCTAAAGGGTACTTCCAATCGATCTAGAATTTTGAAATTTGGTACGAAGCAACGTCTTATAGCACAGATAAAGGAAAAATTGCGATAACCGTAAATTTTTAGTTACATCATATAATAAACAGAACAAAACACAGACAGAAATAAAACCAAGCCAAGAAACAGAACAGAACTACGACTCGATTGTCGTGATGGGTGAACTTTTACTTATATACCTACAGGTTTGTACGGAACCCTCGGTGCGCGAGTCCGACTCGCACTTGGCCGGTTTTTTTATGATCACATGACGTGTTAATATAATATATTAATATAATATATTAATATAATATATTAATATAATATATTAATATAATATATTAACACGTCATGTTATGCGATCATGAAAAAAAAATGATTTAAGGTAACTTATGTTTTTTGATTTGTGGCCCTTTTGTATTCAATGAGCGATATAGTGACAGTATTGGTGATGTTCTTGAGAAGGGTCGTAGTATTTGCAAAAAGCTTTCGTGTCTGACCAGATGTATGAACTTAAACGAAGCAAAATGAGTATGTGAGGAACTGGCAGGTAGTAGTTGGATGAAAGAATCTGGGCTTCCTTCTACTCCTTATAAAACACCAAACCAAAATTAGAGGTGTCAATGGACACCCGGATGGAACGAAGTTCCTTTCCAGGATTCATAATTTTTATATTTTTTTTTATTATTTATTATGTACAAAAAACCTGTATACACTCAACAAAAATATTCTCTCTCTCTCTCTCTCTCTCCCCCTCTCTCTCGCCCTCTCTCTCTCTCTCTCCCTCTCTCTCTCCCTCTATCTCTCTCTATCTCCCTGTCTCTCTCCCTCTCTCTCTCTCTCCATCTCTCTCTGTCTCTCTCTCCCTCTCTCCCTGTCTCTCTCTCTCTCTACTCACAACAAAAAAACAACAATATACAAACAAATACAAACAACAAAATATATACAGTCGAATTGAGAAACCTCGTCCTTTTTTTGAAGTCGGTTAAAAAGTGTCGTGAAAACTTTTCGTAAGATTTTTTTCCGTCTAGCCCCCTTTCACAACGCGCGATAAGGAACTTTGTTCCAATATATCAGAATCTAAATCGTTGACTAAAATTTCATAACATGATAATGTTACACTTCAAATATGCACGTATTCGTCATGTTGGCTTTTACTCACCCGTATTGTATGGGCGATTCGCATGAAGATAATTTATTTGTAGGTGAACCGACTATTCTAGAAAAACGTAATATCATTTGGCACGTTAGGGGCCATCCATAAATTAAGTCACACGTTAAGGGGGGCGGGGGAGCGGGTCGAAGAATTGTGACATTGTGTGACAATAGGGTGGCCCTAAATTTTGTGACGTCACATTTCAAAATTGAATATACATATTTAAAGTACTATTAAAATACGAAATATGAACTATGAAAGAAAAATTTAAAAAGAAAACAATGTCTAGATGTAAAACTGCAAAATATGTGACGTCACACGTATTTGTGTGACGTAATTTATGGATGGCCCCTTATGAGGAAATAACGAAAAGTTAAGGAAATAGTATACTAACTTTATTACATAAAAACAAAACGGACTAATTGTCAATCGCCTTTACAAAATATTACATTATTCAAAAGTGGCGTTCGCCCGATTTGGCCAAGAAAGTCGTGTGAATTTACTAATAAGCCGCCATATTTGTCTGCTGTCACTACCTATACGTATTTCACAAGAGGCCTCCGCTGACCGTTAGCGCCCATATCTTCGGCCGGCGGCTACCTATCAATATATTCAGCCGTACGGACAGTATTTAGCGTAGCTATCCAGGTCGAATATAAGTACAGGCTGGACCATAAATTGCTTACAGTTACGCAAAATTTCAAAAGAGGTTTGTCGAGAAATATGAGATGCAACTTTGAAATAAGACCGATAGTATAGTTTCGATAATATTTGGATCGGAAAATCCACACTAATATTATAAATGCAAAAGTAACTCTGTCTGTCGGTCTGTCTGTCTGTCTGTCTGTCTCGCTTTCCTGCTAAAACTACTGAACCGATTTAAATGAAATTTGGTACACAGATAGTTTAGAGCCTGAGAAAGGACATAGGCTACTTTTTATTTCGGTAGTACGTTCCCGCGGGATATTTTCTGACCTCCACGCGGGCGTAGCCGCTGGCAAAAGCTAGTCAAATATAAATTAACAATTTAAGGGAAAATCGCTTTTGAAGCGTGCCTGTAAAGTATATCTGAATCTAGATCAGAATATTATTGTGAGTGAATAAAGTACTTTTTGCCATTTTTGGCGTTTGTCTCTTGTTTAAGGTGGGATTCACAATCAACGTTAAACCTTAGTAAATCATTTCAAAGTAACTCGTATCTCGGTTAAGTACGATATAAATTAAAATGAAATCGTGAAATTAGTTTTATCAACCTCACGACAGTTATTCAAATTTATACTTTACTAGCTTCTGCCCCTGACTTCGCCCGCGTGTCAATCGACCTAGAGAATAAAAAGTTTCACAGAAAATTCAACCCCTTATTTCACCCTCTTAGGAATGAAATTTCAGAAAACCCTTTCTTAATTAATTTTGGATACCTACACCTCACAAAGAACACACCCTCCAAATTTCACGTCGCTACGACCAGCGGTTTAGGCTGTGCGTTGATATATCAGTCAGTCAGTCAGTCAGACTTTGAATTTTATGTACATAGATTACAATAAGTTTAAAAACAAAATCATAATCATTTATTTGCATAAATAAATTACAGAAACTAAATATATTTACATCGTTGTTATAGTATACCTTTAATGTCAGCGTGCAATTTTACATAATTATTTATTTATTTAGATAAAAGTTACATTGCAATTATTTAGTATGGTTTTACGTATTTTAACCATCATGAATACAATTGTTTGGTGCCATTTTCTGAAAGTCTTCAATCCGTCAAGTGACTTGATTTTCAGAAGTCAATCGCGCTGGCTAAAAGATAGTATCTACCTACCTAATTAGTTTTCAAAATCAATGTTGAACCGAATATTAATAGTCCTATAAGTAATATTTTTTTAGGAAACTCCATGATCTTTTTACAAGATTTTGAAACATTTTTTCTAATTGAGGTTTTACTGCAAATTAATCTTGTGCATTTGTTGACTCATAATTTTAGGGTTTTACAACATAGGTATTGACCATGGTTAATTGATTAAAATCTTACGACCGTTTTTAATTATTCGTAATTATGGAACCTTTCTGCTGAGATAAACGGTATGTTGAATAAAACGTACATCGTCATAGCGTTTTACATGGTACATTTTTTTTAAATCTTTTCGTAGTTTTTCAACTTATGAACATAGAATATGAACAATACTTTTGATTCTCTTTATAAGCATAAACAGCCATAATGTTCCCACTGCTGGGACACAGGCCTCCTTTCTACGAGAGGGAGTGGGCCATAATCCACCATGCGGGCCCAGTGCGGGTTGGTAGAAGTCACATGTCTTCGAATTTGTGGTCCTAGGACATGCCGGTTTCCTCACGCTGTTTTCCTTCACCGTTTTGAGAGCGGTGGTGGTGCATCTTTTTACACAGTGTAAAGCGCCTGCCTGGGTTCTCTCTGTAATTCTTTTAGTGATACGCAAATAATAATCTTTAATTTTATTGACCTTAAGGTGAATGCTCCAAACCAACCCGCGAAATTCAAAATTTCTTACGTTTTTTTTGCAATTTACAGGCCAGTGCTAGGTTGTATGTTGATTAAAATATTATTCGCGACTGTAAGACGTATGTAGTTACAGAATTATAATCATCAAAATCACCAATGACAGACTTTTGCATATCTAAATAGTATAAAGCAAAGTCGCTTCTCGCGTCTGTACGCTTAGATATTTTAAACTACGTGACTGATTTAATGCAGTTTCCATCAATAGACAAACTGATTCTAGAGAAAGGTTGATATGTATTATACGCGGGCGAAACTACTTGCTAAAGCTAGTTCATAATATTAATATATTAATAAGGATGCAAAAAAAAAACTAATCTAAGCTTTATCTAACTAATCTCACCAACAAAAGCAAATGTTACGTTAAACCAAAACAAAGAAAACTTTTCCACCCATTCTACATTTTACAGCCCAAAGTCGTCACTTTATATTTTACCTTCAAGAAGTAAAACACAAAGTCTGCAGCCACAGCATTTACCTAAACACGGAATCTGCGACATCTCACAGTAGTAAAAGAGTTGTAAAAGTTTGCACCCACTCGTGAGCACTGAGCAATCTTGATTGTACTCAGAAACTGTAGTAAAGTTTTTTTTTATCATTCGAATCTGGCACATTTCTGAAATACTTGAAGGTATTTCTAAAAACGTAGGTGTTATGTTGTGTGTTGAATTTGGAACAGCAGACATAATAATTTACACAGAAGTCTGAGTTTGAGAGCAGTGGTGGCCCAGCGGTAACGGAATTATGTCATAGGTTCGAACCCAGACGGGCGCTTTATTTTAGGTAAATTATTTTATCACCACTGCTCTCAAACGGTGCAGAAAAACATCGTGAAGAAACCGGAGTATCCTAGAAAAAATCGAAGACATGTGACTTTTTCCACCTCGCAGTGGGCCTGCGTGGTGGATTAAGGCCCACTCCTTCGCATCGAAAGGAGGGCTATGTCCCAGCAGAGGGAACATTATAGACGGGTTATTTATGCTGCCTTTGAATAATTCAGGCAAGGCAGGGTGTACTGTCTAGAGTGTGCTGAAAGTATTATTTTATTACGAAGTTATTTAGTTGGCAATAGTAAAGTCATTATAAAGATTCATCAAGTTGGTACTCTATAAACCATGTTACAAGGCTGTGAATGACCTCACTAAACATCTTTATCAGCTATGCTAGGGTCAGCTTCCAGTCTTACCGGATGCAGCTGAATATCAGCATTTTACATGGAGTGACTGCCTTTCTGATCAATCGTCTTAAAAAATCTGTGTACGCTTTGAACGAAGGTTGGCTTTGGGTATCCGATCTCGATCTTCGTTGGTATCAACTTCCAATATCTTCATACTAATATTACACCAAAAACAGAACAAAACTAATTACAGATATGAGCCTTCATTTCTTTTCAAACCCCATCGGAAAGTCATAACCACGTCGTGCAGGCGGTGCGGGGGGGGTGACACGGTTAGGGAGAAGGGGGGGAAGGAACAGTGCATGCGCCGCGCGTTGCCAAAAATCTAGTCAAACTGGCTCGCTATAGTGCAACGCACTTCTCGATGAATGCGTGTGCGCAATAGAGTGCGGTGGAGTCACGTTTAATGTAGAAGGATTGGTTTCAGGGTAATTTTCCGAAACAGAATTACCTTAGCCTTAGTATTAATCCTGTGTGTGTGTGTGAGATATTTGGTGTCCACACAAAAATAAAGGTTAACTTTACTCCTCCCATAAGTTGACATAGTCCGAAGAATTGCCAAACTTAAGTGGCAGTGGGCAGGGCATATTGCTCGCAGAACCGATAGTCGGTGGTACCGAAAGGTTCTCGAGTGGCGACCGCGTACTGGAAGATGTAGCCTTGGAAGGTATCCCACAAGGTGGACCGATGACTCGGCTGGATGCGGGACGCATAGAACCGTTCGAAATGGTAGAGCTTGGGAGAGGCCTATGTCCGGCAGTGGAAGTCTCTCAGCTGATATGATGATGACTTATAAGAGTAAGCAGGTTTCTACCTTAAGCGTACCTTCATTTCTTTAGTTAAATAGTGCCCTATGTAGGTCACTGTCACTATGGCTGTGTACACATGTAGTCCTGGCTACTTACACACGTTGGAAAAGTCTTGTAACTCTTTGCCTAACTTAAGGGTTTAATTGGACACCACGCCCAATGGTTTGGCTAGTGAACTCTCAACATCCTCTCTTTACATTAAAAATGTTTTTTCATAAGTAATATTTTTGCCCCATGATTCAACAGTGCTGATATAGTGCTTATTACACCCAATATTTAGTGTTATATTTTCCCAAAATCTTTTATATAATAATGGCCACTCTACGCTCATCCTTGTTCAAGTCGTTAGATAGTCATACGACTCAAGTAGGTGCATCTAAAAACTGCAACTCGATTGGGAGGCTGCGGCGAGGCGAGGGGCGGGGGGACCCAAAAAAAATAAGAGTACGCCAAAATGCGCGGGCGACGACCGGCCAATGACCTGCGAAGTTAGACCTAAGGACCTAGGTCTTAAGTGTGAATGTGGGTGTGAGTTTTTGTTGTGTATTTTTTGTGTTGTGTTTGTATGTTGGTAGGTATAGTAGGTATATTTCGGGGTTTAATGACTGGTTGGTTTGGTGTGTGTATGTTTATGGTGTCGCTATGTATGTGAGAATCGAAATAGAATGGTGTGTGCGAAAAGCAAGTTTTGTGTAGGATTATTTTTTTAGGAACATTATACATAGGAGTAAAAACAGGACAAGAATTATAGTTAAATCATGTAAGTCTTCTCTGAATATCCAACTATTATGGAAGTACTAATCGGTGTCTTGTAATTATTGCCTATTACTGCTGTGTAAAAGTATGATACCCTACAGAACAAATTCCTCTCACACAAAAAAAGAACAATTCATTTTTACTTAGTTTCTTTTTTTTTGGTAAAAGACTTATTTATCGTTATAAAGTTATTAAAATTACCCATAAAACAAAAAAGGGGAACAATAACGAAACTCTGAAAGCACGTGGGCACGTGTTTCCGTCGGCGGCGCTCCGTTTTCCCGCCCATGAGACGGAGCATGCAATATGTACTCTGTGGCTAGCAATGAAGGAAGTGACGTAAGCGTGGGCACGTTGGCATTGGCGGGCTGAGTTTCCCAGTTTCATCATTTGAGCTGTAAGACGTCTACAGCTAGACAGTAGCGGGATAATTGCGTCACACTATCATTAGGAATTGGTTTTCATTTTGACAAATTAAATGATAAACTATTTTATTTCTGTAAGTAGGTTTAAACAAACACTTTTATACATTTTTTTTTAAAACTAGATGAGGTCAGCGTTTCCTAACTGACTACTCTTAGAAGAAAGGCCGAAAAAAATTCAGAGGTCGCAGTCTCTTTTAAAGTCCAGACATAATCTTGGTGACATCATGTGAAGACCATGTACATCGGTGTTTGAAATGGTATTGAGAGGCAAGAACCACACAGATTTGAGTGGACCGAGAGGTCAGGCACGCATTTGTCACTTATCATGCAGCTGAACTCGGAACTTAAGGAGCTCAGCGATTAACGATTAAAAACATTCATTGCGTTATTTACGTTCACATTTCTCGAACATATAAATCAATCTAAGAGCAACATCATTCAAAATGATCCAAATTAGATAGATAGTGTGTTATGCAAGTGGTGCTTTGTAGCCGATTTTCAGCTGCACCTAAAAACAACCCTTCTTATAATAATTGGATTTGAATCATCTCCATTACGATAACAGAAAAAAACGTATTTTTAAATAACTAATTAAAACTCCACAAGGTTGGCAACACCTGGGCACGCTTCATTGCCTGTCAGAAAGTTGAAATACCGAAACACTTATTTTATTTTTACATTCAAACGCAAAATCATAAAAATCCCTGCCAAGTGATTTTCGACTCTATTGCAAAGTGATTAAGCCTAAAGCCATTATTTTTAATGTTACCTCAATATGTTAATGCAAAAGAATTTCTATGTGAGTTTGAAATGACGAGGCGACCAGTTCTGAAAGAACTTCCTCGCTCCCTTCGTTTCAGATATCGTGAAACGAATTAGGGACTTTTTATGTAACGTTAGAGGTCCTTTTATTTTGGTTCGTATCAATGTCATAAGCTAAAAGAATTTGCGGAAGTGCTATACACTGAAATCGCTTGATTTTAATCTAAAGTAATGTTACCTAATAAATAACCTCGTAAGGCCCAATCTAAGTTTCCCATGATGAGGTAAAACACCCGATGTACAATACAATGAACAATATCGTCTAACATGGTTCCGGCCCAAACACATTCATAACTATGATAGTTTTCTTTAAGAACAACTTAGTTTTCTGGGTACTATCAGTTAGAAAGCAATTTAAGAAAATACTTTTAAGTTGATAATTGTGTTGATTTAAAAGTACAGGCGTTTAGGAGAAGATTTTGTTTTTAAGTCTGGGCCGGAATGCTGCATGTCACTTTGTTCAATACGTTGTACATTGGGCCTTACGAGGATAAAAAAGATTTCATGACTCCTCCGACCACACGACAATGGCTTTCTTCCACACTTCTCTATTAGTCGTCATTTCAGTAGTCACCCCCGTTCTATCCATATCATAATTCACACAGTCCATTCATCTTATCTTTGGTTTCCCTCTACTCATATAGCCATCGACATTTAAATTCAATACTTTTCTCACGAAATTTTCCTCCTTCCTCCGTATCACGTGACACGGCAATTGCTCGACGATTGATATAATATGCCAGTTGCGCGGTAAACTTTATTTTCGCGATGCAGGATTTTGCGTCAGTGTGATGCGTAGCGGTGTACATTAGGGTGGAGTGAATTTTTTTTTTTTTAACTTTGTTACTCCTGTATCACCAAGGGATGATCGACATTCTTAGAGATATAAAAATAAAATTTCAAGTTCCTACGTTTACATCTTAAGGTATCGCATCTAAAAGTTAAAGAAAATAACAAAATTTGTTTTTTATAAAGTTTTTATTTGAGACAAACTATTTATCAAAATGAAAATATTGAAGCTTGAAATTAAGTATTGTACTTATAAATATACAAAATATATTAAATAAAAGCATTTTAACATTCGGAAGCTGAAGCTAGACTCTTCTTTTTGCTTAAAAAAGTGTGATTTCGTGTCAAATACTGGTATGTCTTGCTTTGCCTTTATCCTCGTGCGAATGAATCCATCTCTTGCCTCTGGCCCACAAACAGATGAAGAAGCCTCAAGGAGTAACAAAGTTAAAAAAAAAAAAAAAACTTCACTCCACCCTAGTGTAAATGCCACTACAATGGCAAACAGTTCGCCCCTATTCATCATCTGCATAACCTTTTCCAAAGTTATGCTAGGGTCGGCGTCCAGTCCAGTATTTTACATGCAGCGACTGCTTGTCTAACCTCCAAAACCCTTATGCTGGGTAATACGATACCTTTGGTAGGGCTGGTTGTCAGACTTTACAGATCTAGGAGTAACAAGAAGTACCAACGCCTTAACGTGCCTTCCGAGGCAAGGAGGGGTCTAAATGGTTAAAATGGACGCCCATCCGCGGACCAACCGTGGCTAGCGTAGCTTAATCTGATCGATAGGCCCGTGCGGTTGGTATTATTTAGCCATAAGCCGTTAAGTACGCTCCTATTTAGTGCACCGATTAAATGGTTTAAATCAATCTAATCTAATGTATCTGTTTTAAACCTAAATGTATTCAGTGTTGTGCCGGATGTAAAGATTAACACCATCCCATTTCTTCCCGTGGGTGTAGTAAAAGGCGAATAAGGGACTTACTAGAGAATGAGCAGCAGCATTTTGGTACCATACTGCGATTGCCAACCCGCTTGTCAAGCGTGGTGATTACGGCAAATCCCCCCAAATTGAGGAGGCCTATGTCCAGCAGTGGACGTCTTACGGCTGAAATGATGATGACGAATGGTGATGATATATATCTATCTATAACATACTAATATTATAAAGCTAAAGAGTTTGTTTGTTTGATTGAACGCGGTAATCTCAGGAACTACTGGTCCGAATTTAAAAAATCATTTTGTGTTAGGTAGTCTATTTATCGGGGAAAGCTATTTTATTTTATTTTATTTATTTGGGACAAAAAACAGTTATACATTACAGCATTACAAAAACATTTATATTTCAGTCGAAAAAACGTATAACCCACAATATTGTCCACGAGGTGACATGAGAGTATGAGAGCGAACGCATCTTACATGAAAAGAAAAAAAAAAAGAAAAGAAATGTACATAATTAGATGCCGCCATTTTTTGCCACCGACTTCCGAAATTAAAGTTATTTTTCACTATGTAGTGTTTTTAAGGAAGTCGGTTGTTTTTTTTTTGCAAAAAAGTTTTTATTTTTAAATTTTTAGTTGTGGTATTCACCCTGCACTAATTCCAAACAAACAATGCATATTTATGCGATAGCAGAAATCGCGGTTGATTTCCTGTCATTTTTTATAGAGTTCCGGTGTCTGTCTCCCGAACTCATCATCAGATCTATATGAAAATTATATGGGATCATTTCGGAATAAACCACTTTCGAACAAAAAAAGAATTTTGCAAATCCGTCTATATATGACGGAGTTATGGCCGAACATACATAAAAAAAAATTAAAAAAACATATAAACATCCGAATTGATAACCTCCTCCTTTTTGAAGTCGGTTAAAAACACTAAATGCCGATTCGATGGAAGTGGATGACAAGAGCATCCGTGTTATGGGCGACTTGCAAGAGATTGCGAAACCATTCTTTTAAACTTAGACTGAGACAGTGCTATAAGCTATATAACATTACGTTACAACCAAGAGGAGCGGAACAGTTATGAAAAATGTTGCAAAAACGGGGAAAATCGCACGGGTAGGCGATTCACCGCGACGGGAAGGGTCGGGGGAACAAGAAATTTAACGCGGACGAAGTCGCAGGCAGAAGCTAGTATCTATCTAAATGTGGGGGTACTATAGGTGCACCTCTACCGAATCCTTCAAAGATTACAGATGTCATGTTATTAACTGTCACCTATTTGACAGTTGTTTGACAGTTCCGTCCCCCGCTTCCACTCATGCCATGCGGCCAGAACGTGGGCGAAGGTGAATGATTTGTCAATGCGGGTCATTAGCGGGCCCGAACGAGAGGATAGCTCCTTTGTCAGTGGCCTCCGTTAGTCATTACGAATGCCATCACCATTTGGGTAATAACTGATGTTATTTGAGGTAAAACATGCAAAGGGACTGTTTGCGTTTCTGAGTGTTTGAGTTGGGACTGCAATTTTGAGGAAAAATTGATGGTTTTCCTCTGTGAATGAATAAACGAATCTAACCTTTAACGATTACCTTTCTAAGATTTTCCTACAAAAGTGCTGATGCATAAGTCATATATGTGAACCTACGCCGTTAGTAAGGACTGCACCCTAATTACGAAACGCACAATTTATCAGAATCTGAATGGGATTGAAGATTATTTCTAAACCATTGCGTAATTTCTTCAAATAAATTGTCGGCTCAGCAACGTAAATAACGCAATGTATGTTGTTTAACTATGAATTTTAAACCAATTCCTACCGATAAAAAGTTCCGCAATTACCCCTCTGGCCATCTCTTAGTTGTCACGGTTTATTTTATAATTTTATAACGGACACTTTTAACATATCACACGTCTTTCTACATCTTTCTTACGTGTCATGTATAATTTAAATATAACCGATATTTTATCACAATATAAAGAGTGTCCATTCTTGCCCGTTCTTCGCATTAGGAACCTGCCACACTTTGGAATGGGCAAATAGTTTTATATTCATGACAAATCAATTCCTTGAAAATTCAAAAGTACCTGTAACTGGTTTCCTTGAAATAAATATTTTTTAAATTGGTGTCGAATGTCAGTCTAACCAGGTATAGTTTAATAACAGCAGTATTTTACAAGAGTTGAAAATAAAAATATATTCAAAACTGGTTCAGCTCATCCATCGTAATCAAAAATAATATTTATACAAGTTTATGGTTATTTTAAATATAGAGTAAAGGACGTCTCGTCGTTTGACATACTCCGGTTTGGTTCTGTCTTTAAAAGCTAGTCCCTATTCCAGTTATAATGAGAACTATGTAAATATCGATTTGGAAAGTGTGGTAAGCCTGACACTACTTACTATAGTTAGGAGTATGAATATCCTTTGCGGCAATTGGTTTTAAATTTCTCGGAAAGGTCTCGTTGAGTAAACATTTGTAACGCACCTACGGATTGCACGGACCTACAGCTCTCGTATAGGTCAATCGTTATTGTTTAATCATGAGATACCTGTCATGTAATAAATGGATTTCTGTCTTGATGAATGGAAATAGGTGCGACATTGAACTTAAACATAAATAGGGATATGTAGGTTTGTGGTGCCGGATGTAAAGAATATCACTCTCCTATTTCTTCTCGTGGGAGTTGTAAAAGGCGACTAAGGGACTTCCTAGAGAATGGGCAGCACCATTTTCTAAACGTTTTATCACTATATTGCGATCGCCAACCCGTTTGCCAAGTGTGGCGATTTTGGCAAACCCTCCTTCAAATTAGGCCTATGTCTAGCAGTTCACGTCTTTCGGCTTTTCTAAATATCTAATCTTATGAGTTATTGTTTTGTGTAGAGGACTAAATATTTTATTTAATCACTTTATTTCTATTTCCAGTTGAAGTCACCAACGGACGAGAGCACTGGTACGGATGGAGGTGAGGCGCCGGCTGCTAACGGCTCCATCTTCACCATGACCCTAAAGAACAACCATCTTATTGTGGAGACCGAGGAGAGAAATGTGAGTATCTATACGTATACAAATTATGCGAAAACCCCTTCATAATGATAACTTGTTATAGGGTTTTTTCTATCTGAAATTTCTCAAAAGTAGCTAGGAGTCTAGATTTGTGGTCGGTAACAATAGGCTCGCAGTCATGAAACTTAAACATAACTCGAAATGTGGGTGTACTATAAGTAAACCATTGCCTAACTCTTTGGGGAAAATACAGTGTGATGATATGTCACGCAAAATAAACCTAAAACCGTGTTGAAAAGTACAGAAAATCTTAGCTAATCGGTTACTGTTTTTTTTGGTAATACAAAGTTCTAAATATTGATCCCTGAGGAACAATGCGAACCTTAGACTCTATAGACCTGTTTGTGAAACGGGCATTTTATATTTATTCCTACTCCTAAAATCTCTTCATCATAATCATATTGAACCTATAGTGTTCCAACTGCTTGGACACAGTCCTCCTGTTGGTAACAGGGCCGTAATCTACCACGCGGGTCCAGTGTACGTTGTTAGATGTCACATGTCTTCGATTCTTTGGTCCTAGGACAGGGCGCTTTCCTTACGATGTTTCACTTCAAGAGTTTTAAGAGCAGTGGCCTGCCTGGGTTCGATCTCACGACCTGCAACTCATAATTCTGGGATGATATCACTGGGCAACCACTGCTCTGCCCAAATCTCTTAAGTGCCCTCAAACATTTGAACGGTGGTCAGTCTCCAAAAGTCTCTAGTGTAACTCGGAAATACTTAAATTGATGAAAGTTCTAAAATCCAGAGACTCTTACTTATTAGTTCGGATTAGGATAGTTAGAAAGTTAGTGTGCACATGCATTGTGGCAGCCATCCGCCAACCCGAAGGCAAAGTTCGGCAAATACCAGACACAAACTGTCTGACACTTTGGCTCCTCAGGCATTACCCGTCGCCGCGTCGGAACACTTCAGTCGGAAACTTTGTCTTACACTGGTCTAACTAAAATTGTATTAGTAAACAGTTTGCTGAGAAGCTTCCGTAAATAATTAGACTAGAAATATGTTACATTGTAGTAACGGACGTCCGTTAACGAAGAGGGTCAGTCCGAAAGTAGTTCGATACTTCGGTGTGAACCTTATTCCCGTTTAATTAACTTTTTCGGACGGGTCAATCACATCGGATGTAAGGAGAACCGTCAAATCATGTTGCGATTCATTCTTAGTTCGGGCTCCGTACTAATTATGCCCGTAGATAATACGTAGGAGGCAATGCCCGTAACTTCGGCCGATACTACTTATTTCGTTCTTAGGGAGTAGGATCTCCAGAATCTTCAGAACATTTCGTTGATTATAAATATAAGGCTAAGCAGATATTTTTATAACGTCCTAAAGAAATAACTTATATCTTTTCAGGACATAACCAAAAACGGACGAGAAACGAAGATGAAGTATTCACCAGACAATGACGGCATCTTCGTGGTCGAAGTCCAGCAGTCAGCGGTCTACAGGTCGACCACCAAAGCCGTTCACAACTCTCCACCCCATGATCCTCAAATCTCCACCAACCAGGCTCTCATACACCGCGTCCCTGAAGAGTTAGAGAAGAAGATAGAGGAAGACAGTGAAAATTGCAGCGGAAAGTACGAAAGAGATAAAGCACTTGCTTTGTCTAGTACAGGCCTTTCTATTTCAGACCTCAGCATGTCGTCAATTGGTTCTCATAATGTAAGCTACTCTTACAGCAGTCAAATGGGTTATGAACAAGGACCGTTTGGGTATCCAGTCTACGCTGGCTATGATACTTCTAAAGACGATATCACAGAAGGTATAGTTAATGACAACTCTCAAGAGCCTCTGATCACCAAGACCCCGACAGACCCTGACAAGCCTGTTGTAACTGCAGCGATATTCAAGCAAGATTCCATCATTGGCAGCGAAGCTTTACAAGGACCAGGTTACTGCATCGAAGGCTCAACCGACGGGCCGTTATTATCAGATGTTCAAGCCAGAGAATATAGCTTACAACACCTTCATGATCAAAAGAAACTAGAGAATGGTGTAGCAGTTCCTGTGGCAGAGAAAGTCGAGGGTTCGAAGTCTCTGAACCGTGCTGATAGTCTCCCTGTACGGTTAGAAGAAGAGGAAGCAGAAAAAGTACCGATGCAAACTATAAAAGAAGACGACGGTTTTGGGAAAGATAACATGAAGGGTAAAAGAGGATCATTGCCAATTATAAGGACAGAAAATATGTACGAATCAGTTCGGGACGTGATATTACCTTCAGGATCTCCGAAGTTTGAGAAGCTAATGAATGACACATCGCCAGGGGATGGCACTTACGACTCACCCCCCATGATCACTATCACAGAGGAGAGTGAATCCAGCAAGTCTGATGGCACGAGTTAATTCAGCGCTCGGTTTTATGTACATAGTGTGGGTCAGGTTGTTTTTGATGTGTCGAGGTGTGGTGTCAGGGAGAAAGACGAACAAGGATACCCGTATTTAACAAGGTAATTTTGCCTTGATATTTCTACAGACCACAACTATTAATCAATGCAACTCTCTGTCAATTTGGTTCAAGACTACCAAGCAGTGTTTTGTAATTTTGGTACAAGAGTATCCATTCTCTTAAAAATACTTTTTCTTGTCTCCATTTCTCCTATCTTCTGTATTGAAAATTTGGCAAAAATGATGGTCTTTCTCACTGACAATGATGACACTGACATGTTCTAGTAAATAATTTTGTAAAATCTATGAAGTAGTCGTAAGCTTGGAGTCACCTCGTTGTTTCAGTTCAGTTCTGGTTCAGCCACTAGTAGCCCTTGACCGTTCTGTGTGCCGCTCCGTAGGTGATTTTGTATAAATTAGATTATTACTGGTATATTTAGATGACATCTGACGGCGACATTCGAATGGCTTTTCTTTTGAATGGAATGAATAATTTCACTCTTGGAAAAGCACACAGAGAAACGTTTGATTGATGCAATTGTCATTAATAGTAAAGCTATTGATGTCAAAAACGATTTTGAGCAGGTCACCATTGAGTACGTTTTGATTTGATAGAATTTAAAAGATGGTGGTTTTGAGAACATTATCTTATGAGTTAGAGTTATTGAAATGTTGCATATTCCTGAAGCTAACGCTCAACGGATGCTATAAAGTCGATATTGGTATTAGTATCGCTTCTTGTCTCTTCCGTAGGAATACTCTATCGGTACAATTAGGTTTCGATACCGACTTTATAGTATACATTGACGAATTTGTTAACTTTATTGAGAGTAATATGTCATTTAAATATATCAGTGCTTAGAGGATAAGCATGAACTTTGGAACATGTGATCAGATGAATTTGTCGGCGGTTGAATGTTAAAGACATTAAATGAAATGTAATACAAACCTAGTCGGTTAAAATCAAACTATATTAACGTATTTATGAAATCAATATTACTACAACAAAGATATTTGGTGTTCATATTTAAACCTCTTATTTATTCTGAAAACCGTAACGGTTATATCCAAATAATTTTATTAATTTTAATTCTTTAAATTACATATTGAAACTAAATGTTCTACTTTGGAACTGACTTCAAAACCTTTTTTCTTTTCATCCGGCTACGAAAAACCCAAAGGAGAGTTATGATTTTAACAGGCTATGTATGTACGTTCATCTGTTCTCTCTTGATAACTTCTATACTTTTCGTCAGGTTCAACAGACGAGGTATCGTTGGAAACGCCACGTTGTTGCGTTGGTTATAGGCTATATGACGTTACAACATATAACGTTGACATATAACTCAACATGGGGCTTTTAACGGAGTGATTTCTCTTTAACATTTAACCATGTATATATATATTTTATAGGAACTCGTTTCCAAGATATGTACATTTCTGTTCTTCATCGTTGTGGCCAAATAGTTGTACGTATAGTTAAGTGATAGTGGAAGGAATGTTGGGAGGGTTGTCACAAACAAGATTATTAGTATCAATGTCAACTTTGAAGGAAGCACATAAATGTTTATTGTTTTTATCTGAAGAACAATGTTAAGGGCAGTTAAGTGATTGTTGTTATTTACTGTCATTTTCTTCAACAACAAAAGGACTATAAATAAAACTACTGGCAATACTAATGCATAGGAGATTGGTAGTATGATATAAATTCTAAATTTTTTTTAGACAAAGTAAATAGCAGTGATGATCCAACTATTGGTTTTCATAATCTTTGAATACGTATAGTGACTACTATTGGATATATATGTCGCTGAATTTTTGCATGCAGAATTGAAACGTCATTGGATACATGAAATTTAATACCTAATGTCGTATTGTCGTCTTCATCTTATTGTTGTTTCTATTTCTGTAATGGTATGATTGTCTTCGTGGATGGAAAAAAAATGTATGCATTTTAAATGCCCGCATTTGTAGTGACCTCAGGAAGAATAGTAGTGTAAGTTTAAGATACTGTTTTTCTCGATCAAGTGATGACCCTGTCAACGTTTTATTTCTGCATTTACACCAAATTTCGCTACTAACTAGTGTAAGATACTTATTGTTAAAAATTATTTACAAAATTAAGGAATTGAGATTCAATATTCAAAGCTCTTTTCAGTTGTATTCATATAGTTTATAAATATTATAATAAAAACAGTTTATTTTTTAGATTAGGTAATGTTAGTTTTGCTCAGTTTTTGAAAATTATTTTAAAAGTTGTGATAGAATTTATAGATATTATGAAAATGATGTTTCTTCTGTAAAGTTGGCTGTCAATTACAGTGACATTCATATACTTTTTTAATAAATTAGGTATTCCTCGACATCTACTTTTAAAGTTTAGTTTAATACTTTAGTCTTTCGCATCGATATAATATCTATCTATGTATAGAAAAATAGTTAATTTCCGGATCGACGGACCAGATAATATTTTAGAGCGGATATCATATTTTTTTATGAGCTCCAACTGATACAATTACTAACTTCTGCCTGCGACTTCGTCTGCCTAAAATTTCTCATTTTAGCATAATAAAAAAACTTCGTAAAACACTTTCAAATTTTTGGAATCGGATGAGCAGTTCCGAAGATTACCTACTGTATACAAACACAAAATTTTAAACTCTTTATAAGTCTAAAACAGCTCACCGTCTCCTTCTGAGAGGATTCCTTCCCTTAACCTTTTTCTTTGGATTTTTCGACATAACGATACTTTTAAAAGCTCTCATGCGTTGGCAAAGCTAACCATTAGTAGCTATAGCAGTAGTCTGTTATGCTCAGGATAGAAAAGTACGCGAACATGTGTATAACTGCCGATGTTACACTGTAGTCGACAGCCAGCTTTACTTTGTATTTAGTTTGAGTGTTAGTGCCGTCCGCGAGACAAACGAAACCTTTACGTGCCAAACGAACGTTCACGAGCCTTTATGAAGAGTTAAACTGAAGAACTAGTTTTACGGGTTAATAGGGTGTCCACACTTCAATTAACTCAGCCTATCACATGTCCATTGCTGGACAAACGCTTTTCCCAAAACACACTGTTCCCTGCCTTCGTCATCGTCTGTCCCAGCCCCCTTCTTAAGGTCGTCGGTCTATCTAGCTGGGGGTGTCCCAAATTACGTCTGCCGATAAGCGATGTCCACTCCAGGCTTCATCTGCTTCACCAACTATCGGTCCTTCGGCAAGCAAGGCCATCCCACTGCCACTTCAGCTTGCTTACTCTGCTAGCAATATCGGTAACCACGGTACTTTTTCGTATCATACTTATTGACACTAAATCGGCTTGAGAAACCTGCCAGAAAAAGCTTTATGTCACAGCAATAAAATCGAATAAAAAGTCATACATAAGCTTCGTTTCGGTACCGACGAGGTGACTCGACGACAATCGGAAACGAATTTGCGTCTTGCCGAATTTCCAAACGCCGTGCCGAATTTCCAAAAGTGACCAAAGTGTTGTAATATGAGATAGGCGACCCATTCGGCGTCGATAAGTGTGGTCCCTCCTTTATGCACGTGTTTGAAAGCCACAGGCAATTAAACGCCGTACACGAGGCTTCAGCAAGGTTTGAAAACGAATTGATTTGCCACATATACATACATAAAATCACGCCTTATTCCTATGGGGGTAGGCAGAAACTACAGAACGCTACCTGCTACGATCGCCATCTGCTCGTTTAAGTTCATACATCTGGTCATACTCGCACGTCGGTTACTAGTGCTACGCACCTAACCCTTCTGAAGAACATCACCAATAAGGCCACTATATGTTCTCCTAGGGCGTCCCCTTACGACAAGACCAGTCACATTTGCCTTATTTATAACTTTTGTTACCTATCTAAGCATACTATTTCAAATTTTTGTCACTACATCTTCTTTTAAACCACACCGTTCTCTTATCACATCATTCCTCAGCCTATCATTCATAGTTACACCACACATGCTTCGCGACGAACGCATTTCTACAGCATCTATTCTACTTTCATGCTTCTTTTGCCACATCCAACATTCATTGACAATGCTGTCAAATTCAGTAGGTACCGTCAAAACTTTGAAGATGGGTAGAGTGATTTCACTGCCGTCATAGTGAAAGAGGAAACCTAAATAATAACATCGCGCCTGCAATTCTTAAAGGGTAAGGCACAGGCGTATCTGTAGTATACCCTCCTTTCTCCAGTTATGTTCAAGTCCCATGTAATAGTGGCTTATCCTATTGGCTTCAGCCTGGCATAATCAAGACTCCAGGGTACACTGAAAAATTTCAGATGGAAAAACTCAATAACACTTAGACCTGGGAATCAATCCCAGGACCTAATAAACTGGTCTTTTGATCTTCAATTAACCCGCAAAACTAGTTTAAACAAATGGAATATTCGCGTTATTTAATTGATTATGAATTAAAGAAATTATAATTTCGTTGTAGGCTAGTTGAAAAGCTAAGAGTTTGAAAAATATAATTAGCAAGTAAGTGATAATTATTAAATGTAAATGAATTTAGTTCGCATTAATGATTTTAATATTTTATTTGGAGTTACTTTTATAAAATAAATTTAAAGTGATTTGCGGGATGTGTGTTTTATTTATGTGTTTCAATCAATCAACTCAGCCTATCGCAGTCCACTGCTGGACATAGGCCTCTCCCATGCTGCGCCACAACACCCTATCCTCCGCCTTCCGCATCCAGTCTGCCCCAGCCACCTTTTTGAGGTCGTCGGTCCATTTAGCTGGGGGGCGTCCCACACTACGCTTGCCAATACGCGGTCTCCACTCCAGGACTCGTCTGCTCCATCGGCCATCGGTCCTTCGACAAACATGGCCAGCCCACTGCCACTTCAGCCTACTAACCCTGCAAGCTATGTCGGTAACTCCAGTTCTTTTCCGGATAACATCGTTTCTGATTATGTTGGATTATTTATGTGTTTAATCCTAATAAATAAATATAAAAAATATATACAAGAGGTTCGTCTGCCTAGCCTTTTTTCCTACTATTTTGGGGGTCGGCTTCCAGTCTAACCGGATGCAAGTGACCGACTGCCTATCTGACCTCCACAACCTAGTTACTGGATAATACGATATCCCTTGGTAAGACTGGTTGTCAGACTTTCGGGCTTCTGATGACTCATTACGACTGTCTAAGATCTATGAAAGAGAGCCGGGACCAACGGCCTAGCGTGCTTTCCGAGGCACGGAAATGTCTTGGTATGTAAGGATAGTCATATTCACCCATCCACGGTTTCCAGCAAGAGTATGGTTATACAAATATAATATATAAATAATACCCAAAGATATATGCCCTATACAATAATCTTATACCTTTAAACGAGCAATTCTTGTATATATATATATATAATCTGAATCTCGGAAACGGCTCCAACGATTTTCTTGAAATTTAGTATACAGGGGGTTTCGGGGGCGAGAAATCGATCTAGCTAGGATTCATTTTTAGAAAATGTCTTTTTAACAAAAAATAAAAATAAAAAAACCGAGCAGAGCTCGGGCATCCAGGTACTGAATATCTACTCAAGATTTTTTTTTTAAAGATGGATCAAAAAGGTCGGATATGTAGTACTCGCAAATGGCGTGCTTGTATGACCAGAGGGGTAATTGCGGAACTTTTTATCGGTAGGAATTGGTTTAATATTCATAGTTAAACAACATTCATTGCGTTATTTACGTTGCTGAACCACAATTTATTCGAACAAATGACGCAATGGTTTAGAAATTATCTTCAATCCCATTCAGATTCTGATAAATTGTGCGTTTCGCAATTAGGGTGCTGATGTATGAACGTACACGATGCAAAAAGAGTATGTTGAGTTCGTAGTATGTGACATTTTGTAGCTTCTGTCTACCCCATGAGAAAAGGGTGTGAATTTTTATAAGTATGTATATATAAGTATGTCTGTGTATATAAGTCAGATGGGGGGCTTGTTGCAAAGTAATAAAAGCCGCACGGGTCGATCGATTCGGTTTAGCTAAGCTTGCCGCGGTTGTGTGACCATCTTTACATACCAAAACCACTCAGTGCCTTGGAAAGTTCGTTAAGTCTTTCGTCCCGGCTGTTATTTGTGTATCTTTGATAGTCTTTACGGGTCGTCAGAAGCTCAAAAGTCTAACAACCAGTCTACCAAGTGATATTATATAGTAACTGTGTTATGTAGGTCAGATAGTCAGTCAATCCATGAAAATATTGGTATCCAGCTGCATCCGATAAGATTGGAAGCCGAACGCAATATAGTTGGGAAAAGGCGGGAGATGGGAATGGGTAAAGTCGGATACAGGTACTAGAACGCGTTTTTATTTAGTAGTTTATCATCTGTTCCATCCAAATGTCCCCGTACAAAAGGCACAACCTGGAACTTAAAAACAGAACAGGTCATAACTCACAGTAGTAAGTTCTGGTAAAACATAGATGGCGTTAAAAGAGCATTATTAATTTTGTTCTCGAAATTAGTAGCACATACTGGTAGCGCCATCTAGCGGGTGGTGAAAGAACTGTGAAAAGCCAGAGTAAGGAAGGAAGCGTGTTTATGGGAAATGTTACTGCTTTGTTGAGTTCTGATTTTCTGTTAGCGAAAAGTTCCGGGAAATTCTGGAAGATGGCGTTTATTTAAAATTGAATGCTTCACGCTACGGAGTAGCGAGTTAAGTTGATTTGAATAAAATAGAATGGCGCTGAGGTTGGAATGTTCGTTAGTAAGACTTGGTATTTCTTAAAAGGAATACCGGCATGGTCTAGCATCCAAAATTAGAAGTCGTGTAAAATCCATCAACAGTGGGCCTGCGTGGTGAATAACGGTCTAATTCCTCCAGTTGAAAACCAGCGTCAGGCACTAGTTGTCTGGCTTTTTTGCTGAACTGGGCCTTTTTGGCGCAGCCGCGAGGCACACTATAATGCTAGCTTCTGACATCTCACACTTTTTATTTTATTTTCACTCTTTCCTGCTGTATTAGTAACTGTTATGTGTCTTTCAACGGCGCTAAATAAATGTATTTTCTTTCTTCTTTCTTTCTTTCCTCTCAGCAAAAGATTGCCTTCCAGCAGTGGGATCATTATAGGCTGATTTGGTAATACCATTTTTGGTAGAAATATTCAAAAAGTTCGAACATAGAATTTGTTCAAGTCAATTCAAATATGTTCAAGTTTACTAATTAGTGAGATTTTTTATATTGGTTCTCTTTAATATTTTTAGTCAATATTGCGGTTAAAATTAAAATAGTTGATATATAAAACTGGTCGTAAGAAACGAAAATTTTGATGAAATTGTTTAATAGCTACCTAAAATGCTTAGATATGAAAAGTAAGCATCGATTTTGGGTAAAATAGGTTATGAGAGAGCATTAATGGTTAATAGGTCGTTAAAAGTCGGCCATCAAGTTATTATCACAGTTTATATATTGTAGATACTTGGTTCCAGAGATGATTTGAGATAACTTCATACAATTAATAGAAAACGTATAAGAGTAGAGGGAGACCAAAGAAGCGATGGATGGACTGTGTGAATTATGGTATGGGTAGAAAGGTGGTGACAACTGACAGATGACGACTAATAGAGAAGTGTGGAAGAAAAAGACATGATGCGCGGACTCCAAATAAATTGGCATAAGGGCAGGAAAATTATGATTTAATAGAAAACCTCAACACACGTTATACCGACTATTGTTTGTTAAATTGTGCACAAATTGTGTGTAATTACTCGACTACGGCGAAGCACAAAGGAGGGTTATAATTTTTATCCGTATGTCTTTAGGTGGGTATGTGTGTATGTTCATCTGTTCCGTCATAACTTCTAAACTACTCATCATAATTTGACAAATAAAGTATCATAGAAAGCGTAGCGTGAGCGTCCACCGGTTAAAAGCATCACATGTGAGGAATATGGCGCCCTCTAGAGGACATTAAGTGATGAAGTAAAAGAAAAGAATCAATGCTGCCGCAGGATATCAAATGAAAGAGCTTGAGTTATATTTCAGATATATTAATGTTGTGAGCTTACTCCAAAATAATTTAAATAAAAAGTAAGTTCAAAAATTAAAACTCGACTACTGAAAAATCACGCTTTAAATAGTTTTTCTTTTTACTAGCCTTCACTGTCCGACTCCTGAGCAAAAACCTCCCACCACTTTTTCCATCTTTCGTGAGCCCGTGCGTCCTCCTTCCTGTTTTCACGGAATGAAAAACTAAATAGTACCTATGAAACAAAAAAATATTTTCATTTGAAAGCCGTGGTCCATGACTAGCAGGTTGTGAGTTCAAATCCACGCAGCCCCTTCACTTTGTGTATTTAATTTCATAGTCACTGCTCTCAAAACTGCAAAAAAAACATCGTGAAGAAACGGGCATGTCCTAGAATCAATTCGAAGACATGTGACATCTATTAACCTGTACTGGGCCTGCGTGGTGGATTACGGCCCACTCCCTCTCGCCGAGAGAAGGCCTGTGTCCCAGCAGTGGGAACATTATAGGCTAATTGTATTGGGTAATCATGTAGTCTTAATTTCCAACATAATTTGTTATACAATAAGCTCATTCGGGCCACGAAATGATTGTAATATATTGTATTCATTAGGAACAATACTGAAACATCTGTAGCTAATGAAAAGTGTAATTGATTTATAGTAACGAAAGCACCATTCCGTATAATTGAATACCTAGTTTGAATCAGTAATTGTGTTCAGGTATGTAATAGTAAGCGCACTAATTATATTAAGAATTGAATGGATTTTAAACACCATTCTACAATTAGGTTAACATTTCGGCCAAATCGGTAACAGTTAAAGTCAAAGTATTTACTAGCGTGATTTTTTGTGATACAGTAGTTCTTATAGTTTGGGCCATACACTATTTAAACCGTGTACCGGTACCGTGTGGTGCCGGATGTAAAGAATAACACCACCCCATTTCTTCCCGTGGGTGTCGTAAAAGGCGACTAAGGGACTTACTAAAGAATGGGCAGCAGCGTTCTCTATGCATTTTACCACCATACAGCGATCGCCAACCCGCCTGCCAAGCGTGGCGATTATGGCAAAGCCCCCCAAATTGGGAGAGGCCTAAGTCCAGCAGTGAACGTTTTATGGCTGAAATGATGATGATGACTATTTAAAATGTAAAAAAAATAAGTCGATATTAAATACAAAAGGATATCATTCATTTCGTTCTCAAAAATTAAAGTGGCAGAAATAAGAAATCATCATCATAATCATTTCAGCCGAAAGACGTCCACTGCTGGACATAGGCCTCCCCCAAGCACCGCCACTTCGACCGGTTCTGCGCTTCACGCATCCAACGGATTCCTGCGGCCTTCACCAGGCCATCGGTCCATCTTGTGGGAGGCCTTCCAACGCTACGTCTTCCAGTACGCGGTCGCCACTACAGAACCTTACAACCTCATCGGCCATCATCGGCGAAAAAAGAAATGCTGTGTGGGAAGTTACATCTTGAACATTTTTACACGCTTTATATTAGCGTCACTTGTATGTTTGTTTGTAACCGACTCCATATAGTGCAATTTTGACCCACTTTAAACGACCAGATTTCATTGCAAGGACCGATGACAATGCAATAATTTCAGAAATTTGTGCCATTATCCTTGCCAGGGTTACCAGGACAGCAAAAAAACTGTCTTCGAAAACTACGCTGACATACGTCACAAACTAATTTGTGCCATTATCCTTGCCAGGGTTACCAGGACCGCAAAAAAAAAAACTGTCTTCGAAAACTACGCTGACATACGTCACAAACTACGCTGACATACGTCTCAAAATTCGAAACACCCTAAAAAATAGAAAATAAATAATAGTTTAAAAAAACTAAAAAACACGCTTCTATTGAAAATCAAACTAAAAAGTACAAAATAATGGAAAAAAAGCGTGGGGTGCCTGATATCAATTAAAAAATACCTTAAAAAGCACCCCACGCTTTTTTTCCATTATTTTGTACTTTTTAGTTTCGTTTTCGATGGAAGCGTGGTTTTTAGTTCTTTTAAACTATTATTTTTTAATACATACATAAGTAAACTTACACCTTTTTCCCTTAGGGGTAGGTAGAAATTACGAAATGCCACTTGCTACGAACCTTACATACTCCTTTTGACTCATATAGGTTCATTCATCTGGTCATACACACACGTCGGTTGCGAGTACTACGAACCTGACCTTTCTGAAGAACATCACCAATAAGGTCACTATATGTTCTCCTATGGCATCCACTCCCAACGTTTCCACTCACATCTGCCTTGTAAATATCTTTTGTAAGACGTCCTTCATTCATCCTCTCAACATGACCAAACCATCTAAGCACACTCCAGATATTACAACAAAAGTCTGTTATTTAAGTTTGATAGTACCTCTAATCATATTTTGGTCAACAATATTTTGGACGTTCATTTAAAGTCGCAAATATTGCCCATGGTACAAATGGACATGATGATATTACTAATATTATAGTACAGATAAGATTTTTTTGCATTTTAACATTTAAATAGCAGCGGAAGGGTTAACTGTATACCTGCTCTAGTTGTAATTGTAAAAAATTGTTTCAGGTATTATTTCCCATTCCGTTATTCTGTTCTGGCCGAATTTTTTTTTTACAAAATGCTCGAAATCTGAATGATGTCATTTTCATTGATCAAAGAAAATGAACTAAACTCAAAATACACTATTGTTCGTACATTAAAACATTACCTACGATGTAATTAAATATAATTTTAATACTTACTATTATGCGTAAAATTTTCGCATAATTTGCAAAATAAGGGAGAGTTATGTTGTTCCCCCGCTGCACACCCGGAAGTACCTCCAAAAATAAATTATAAAAAAATACATGGAGGTTATTTATACCCGCGCGTATGTTTGGTATACCCCTCGTTTGACTACGTACATTTTTATTCCCCTGGACCGCAGTAAACGGGAAAATAGGTCAAACAACCGCCGAGCCGCTCAAACACGGAAAAAATTTAAACTGATAAAAAGACATTAGCCCCGTCACAAACATCACAACTACCCTCATCTCGCCGCTATTGATTCACTGCGGATAATTGAGTACACGCGTGTCACCCCCTCAGGACACCCCCATACCCCCCTCATCACACCCCCACACACACGCGTCGCACCTCATTTGATTACAACAGAAAAAGCGGCGAAAAATCGAGTAGATGCGATGCAGTAATCTACCCGTTGCCATAGCAACCGATATTAACGCGAGGGGGGTAACATCACATAAATAGATTCCCACATAAGTCCGATTCCACACACGCGCCCCCCTACTCACCCCCTACATTTTTGTACAGTGTTAAAATGCCTAAAACCACCCCACCCGAGTTTAAAAATGCCGCGCGGGCCTCGACGCAGATTAGCTAAAACTACGTATTTTTTACCCCACCGAGAGGGATCTGTTTTCTCTTTTGCCCGCTTGCTAACTACCGAAATGTGGGGGGGAAGGGGGGCTAGGGGTCGAGGGTACGGAAAACTTTGTGTTTTAAATATGTCCGAAGGCACGCATTAAAACCGTTTGCGAAATACGAATCATTAGTGTGTTGTTTTACCCTTTCGTCGTTTTATATTTTTGTTTCGTGTTACGTTTTTATTTTGGGATGCTGCCTAGTGCCTGCGTGCATTAGTGGGTTAGGAATAGGATTGAGTAGGAGTAGAGTAGGAGGTAGGTACTCGAATGAGTATTTCTGGGCCTGAAAGTAACATCTGAACCTGGTATTACCTTAGCCAAATGTGTTAGGCAACTCACAGGAACCTCAATCTTAGAGCACTTATAATGGCGAGCATGTTTTTCTCAAAACATGAGCGACGACTATCAAATAGGAAGACCCCCAGCTAATTGGACTGACGACCTTAAGAAAGTGGCTGGGACAGACTGAATGCGGAAAGTAGACGACAGAGTGTTGTGATGCAGCCTGGAACAGGCCTATGTCCAGCATTGGACAAACAAGAGCATATTCAGCAAGTATTTAACTTGATAATAATTACAAGAAAATAAAACATTTTAGTTTGTAACACTCCAAAATAAAATCGTTACCGTCTATTTCTTTATTGGTAACCGTCCAATAGTTATTAAATCGATGTTTACCGGTTACTAACTTGTTGCTTTTTGCTCTACAGATATAATATCAATATCCTTTGTGGCTTGAAAAGCCTCAACACTGTTTAGTCTTCAGTTTCCCTCCATAGTTGTGTAAATACGACTTATGGTGAACCACCATTAAGAAGGGCGTCTTGAGATCCCCTTTAAACTGAAGGGGTGAAACAATGCTTCGAATGATGTGGCTTTTGGGTTTTGATAGCAATGTTAAACTATACAGATGCTCGGTATACCGTGCAATTCCATGGATTAACATTAGTCAACATTTATAGGTTCTTATCTACCACGGTTATTTGTAGTGATAACTGGACCTCCAATATATATGTAGACTAACTGCCTAGTTCAGAGGGGTAATTGCGGAACGTTTTATCGGTAGGAATTGGTTTAAGATTCATAGTTAAACAACATTCATTGCGTTATTTACGTTGCTGAGCCCACAATTTATTCAAACAAATGACGCAATGGTTTAGAAATAATCTTCAATTCCATTCAGATTCTGATAAATTGTGCGTTTCGCAATTAAGGTGCAGGTCTCATTGGGTAATATAGTGTATCCTAGCTGTAGGCCATATTTTGAGCTACCCAGGTCGCCTCAACTGTACTGTCCACCTGTGAACCTGCTAACTATAGGTACTGGACTACCTGGATTGTAAAATGTTTTCTATTTCTATCTATTATCTTGATGGTTCTTCAGTAAGAGCAATTTACTTCTAGTAACGGTGAATTTCGGGAGACTTTTGATTGAATATATTCGTTAAAAGTGTTTTTTAATAAGTTTATGGTCACTAAATTTATCTAGTTGAAAAAATAGGTCTTGATTTTGCCCTTCAGAAGGATTGACTGAGAAATACTGTATTTTGTAAGACTTTACCTATTACATTTAATTTGCTAGACAGTGTAAATAGTTAGTTGTGTTATTATATTGTTTATAAGAATTTTCATGTACAAGAAATAAATAATTTGGAAAATAACTATAATTACATTGTCTTTTGATCCAAGTTTTATTTTGTTCTGTTTTATTTAGTCAAAACATAACTCACTTGCACTGTACCCTGCCTTGTACAATTATAAAGTCAAATAACGAAATAAAATATTAGTTTTAATTACCAACTGCAATGGCAAAGCTGTGATAAATTATTTTCAATTGTGAGTGCCACCACTGCCTCCCCGGTTAAAAACACGGTTCCACAACCCTCCCGAATTTAAAATGTCACCCGGAATACATCACGGATTAGCTAAAACTACGAGAATTTTATTCTCTCTCTCTTTCTCTCATATTTAGGAAGGAAAAGCGGGGTATAATTGGTTTTGGGGATAGGTAGAGTGCTTCTGAAACAACGAAGGTTTTGTGATTATGAGGCAAAGTATAAAATCAATGTGTAAGCTGAAATATTGTTTTTGAGTACTGAATAGCTTAGTGATTTGTATATTTATATGTCGGGAAAGATAAGGCAGAAAAGTTTGTCTACATTATGATTTTGAATTTTAGGTAATTTGGCACTTTTTTGTGCACAAATTAATAACAAGATCTTCTGACGCTCCGTCGCTGTTGGCACATAAAGTCGGTAACACAGTCAAAGGTTTTATTCTACTAATATTATAAATGCTAAAGTTTGTGAGGATGGTGGGATGCTTGTAACTCTTTCACGCAAAAAAAAAATACTACTGAACGAATATGGATGGAATTTGGCAGACAGATAGTTTATAAATTCAAAAATTCAATTCAATTTATTCACGAACAATTCACATTGTGTTTGAACCTGGATTATTATACTTTAGAGGACACCATATTTAATTTAATGTAACACCACATAGCCTGTAACCAGCGGACAATCAAGACATTTCCAACGTTACCTCATTTGTCAAATTATGATGAGGAGTTTAGAAGTTATGAGGGAACAGGTGAACCTACATACATAGCGATCAACATCGTAACTGTAGTCGGGTAAAGAACCGCACAATTTTACAAACAGAAAACAGTAGCATTTTTATAACATTCAGTAAAAACTTTTTTACAAAAAAAAAACAACTGACTTCCTTAAAAACACTACAAAGTGAAAAATAACTTTAATTTCGGAAGTCGGTGTCTTAGGATCTGTATTTATGGTTCTTTTGCCACCGACTTCCGAAATTAAAGTTATTTTTCACTTTGTAGTGTTTTTAAGGAAGTCGGTTGTTTTTTTTTTGTAAAAAAGTTTTTATTTTTAAATTTTTAGTTGTGGTATCCACCCCGCACTAATTCCAAACAAACAATGCATATTTATGCGATAGCAGAAATCGCGGTTGATTTGCTGTCATTTTTTAAAAAGTTCCGGTGTCTGTCTCCCGAACTCGTCAACGAGTATGTCTATCTAGGACAAGATATCTTCTAACTCCTGATCGATAAGGAGTTGTACCTTCCATCATCAGCTCAACGGAATATAAGAATACAAGTAACGGTCTAAACGTGCCTATAATATTCAAAGAATTATCCCCTAACCTTCTAACCTTTCACTGTAAGTTCCTATATGTACTGTTCACCGATGAGGAGTTCCATGCGGTATCTTCGAAGACTATAATTAGTTCACCACGGATGGATAGATAGAACCAGCAATTATTTTTGATCTTTAGTACAATATCCAAATCACATTACGTGTACTGTTTGTTTTTGAGGAGTTCCTTCGTTTATCTCCCAAAGTATACATCAAATCTTCACAAAATTAATATGGGACCACCTCAGGAGTATACCCTTATGAATAAAAAAAGAATTTTCAAAATCGGTTGACAATTGGCGGAGAAATCGGTGAACATACATAAAAAAAAAAAAAAAAAAATACATACAGTCGAACATATAACCTCCTCCTTTTTTTGAAGTCGGTTAAAAACACACATTTTTACAGCTCATTTCCTTTCCCTCCACGTACTCAAAAACTATCAATACTTCAAATTGATAGCATGGCTGTCTATAAAAGTCCCCCTAACCCACATTCGACCCCTCTTCCCATTGGTATTAGTATTCCCACCACATTTCTTACGGCAGAACAGAGTTAGAATTATTTAAAAGATATCGAAAGATGGTTCATATTTTAAGGTTTTTATTTTCTTTCTCATTTGGGTTTTGTTCTTTTAATAAAAAATAAGTTCAAAATGAAAACCCGACTGCAAAAAATCACGCTCCAAAACGTATAAAACAGGAAAATATTCTCATCCGAAATTGTAAATAAACAACTTATACGTAATGTATTTTAGTGTATTTAATACATTTTCATAGTGATGGTCAGAGAATAACCGTGATCGTATGCTTTGCTGTAGAGCATCGCTCAATACTGTAAGACTTATTGTTTTTTAGGGTTCCGCACCTCAAAAGGAAAAAGCGGAACCCTTATAGGATCACTTTGTTGTCCGTCCGTCCGTCCGTCCGTCCGTCTGTCAAGACCCTTTTTCTCAGGAACGCGTTGAAGTATCAAGCTGAAATTTATATCAAATACTCAAGTCTACTGTCCCTTGGAGCTGTGAAAAAATCAAACTTCTAAGCTAACGCAATCAAAAGATATAGCCGTTTATGCCACAAATTTCAGCAAATTTTCGAAACTCGCAAGGGAATCAAAACCTTAAGGGTACTTCCAGTCGATCTAGAATTTTGAAATTTGGTACGAAGCAACGTCTTATAGCACAGATAAAGGAAAAATTTCGAAAAGCGTAAATTTTTAGTTACATCATATAATAAAAATATTTTTTTTTAATTTTAAACTTTACACCTACAGGTTTGTACAGAACCCTCGGTGCGCGAGTCCGACTCGCACTTGGCCGGTTTTTTTTTTAGAGTAGATGGCATGACCACGGCTATTTTCTAATCATGGCTATGAATATTTATAAAATATTAATTTAATTTGACGTCACATAGCCTATAACCAGCGGACAAACAAGACGCTTCCACCGATACCTCATTTGTGACATTATGATAAGTAGTTTAGAGATGTTATGAGCGAACAGATGACCAATATTGTATACCCGTCAAAAGCAAAACCGTCCTATGCTTCGCCGTAGTCGGGTAATAAAAAAATTAGTCCGCATTCCATGTTTTAAAATGCTTAGAACTACTACTTACACACCTTTTTGTACCGTTTTTACAACGTGACAAAATTTCAAGATTTCTGCATGTATGACGTATATATCTCTTCAGGAATAACTTTTATAAATTATAATGAGTACTGTATCAAAATCCATTGCGTACTTTAGAAACAACGTGGTCACAGAGATGGACTCGAAAAGTGACTTTACTTTTTAATAAAGATACATCTTTTTCTTTAACACTTTATTGTAAGTACATTATATAAAGGCTTATATTTTTTTAAACAAGTCTTCTATAAATAATACTTTACCAACTGAAAAATAACAATGATTTCGGAAGACGGTGTCCTAGGTTCTGTATTTTCGTTTTTAATTAATGATTTGATTCTTGTTAGGATTTAATGTTTTTCTTTTTGGGAGTCTTCTTTTATTTTTTTCTTTAAAATTTTCTCTTTCAGCTTTGCTTTTAGCTTTATAAATAGAACAGCCAGTCAAAGTTGCCAGGTGAAAATATATTCGAATATAATTTATAGAAATACAATTATAAATTCCAACCTTCTCCTCATGGTGGTAGGCAGAAACTGCAGAATGTCACCTGCTACGATCCTTATATACTCCTTTTACTTCACTACGTTCATACATTTTCTGGTAACCGGCGTGCGTGTATGGTCTGTACCAAAAAATCCAGTTCATATGGAACCAATATAACTACGATAAAAAGTACTAACCTATTACCACAACATTAACAGCAACTCCAACATAAATACATGTAGCCATTAAAAATCCCGAGCAAAAATATATGCTCGATTAAACGAGCACAACAGGCAATTTAGAAAAATAACGCTACACATTATAAGCATTACGAGTACATACCATCCGCCCAGGGCTGGCATTCAGTAATAATAAGCCTTTCGAAATATTTGACATTTTCTAAAAGTTATGCCTACGTCGTTAAGGGTATGTGTTTACAAATATTTTTGGGTTAGATCAAATTATTTATTAATAACGCTCCTACTTAATATCACGCGTGCATTCATTCCCCCGAGGGAGAAGGCAGAGTTGTTTCGAATATCTTAAGTTTGGAAGTTATATATGTTATAGGTCCTGTACAGAAGGTTTTCTTCATTGCATATAGTGTCTTAAAGGACTGCCGCATATGTGAAGGAGCAGTGGGGGCGCAATGAGGAGCACTGGTGGCTGAGTGAGTAGCAGTAGTGGCCGAGTGAGTAACAGTGGTGGCTCAGTTACTAGCAGTGCAGGTCCAGTGAGAAGCAGTGGTGGCTCAGTGAGGAGCAGTTGTGGCCCAGGGAGGAGAAGTGATGGCTCAGTAAGGAGGAATGAAGGCTCAGTGAGGAGGAGTGGTGGCTCAGTGAGGAAAAGTGGTAGCTCAGTGAGGATCAGTGGAGGCGCAATGTGGAGCACTGGTGGCTCAGGGGGTAGCAGTGGCGGCCCAGTGAGGAACAGTGGTGGCCCAGTTAGGAGCAATGGTAGCAAGCGTGCGTTGCATTTAGTAATATAAAATATTGTGAGGAAACCGAATGATACTAGGAAGGTGCACATTCACGATCTGTAATTCTGACCAAGTTCTACATCGACCGGGATGTTGTCACTTCAGAGGTTCTTTGTTCGTGCTACAACCCTTAATGAAAGCTAATTAATCACTTACTTGAGCTGACTTTTCGTTAATCAATGATAAATGATTTCATTTTTGTAAGTAGGTTTGTACACATACACATACACACCCCACCACACGTCAATCATATTATATTTTCAAAACTAAATGAGGTCGGCGTTTCCTGTCAGACTACTCTGGGGAAAAGGCCGAAACAAATTCAGAGGTCTTTTAATGTCACAGTCTCTTGTAAACTCTAAACATCTTGGACAGATCAAGTGAAGATCATGACTGTAGCGTATCTGAAATGATCCTTTGGGGGAGTAGACCTGTCTAGTCAGTGCACACATTTGTCAATATTCGTTCAGCTCAACTCAGAACTTAAAGAGCTCATCGATTCGACAAACGGTACGAAAGTATGGACATTTGGGTAGGCCGCATTAATTACTCAAAAATGATAGTTGAATTGATCAAGAACTAGGTTAGTAGAACGTTCGTACAGAATCTGTTCGACGATATAACTAAAGCATAATTAAATCAATTTACAAAAGACGTGACGGTTAGAATAATCCAAAATACAAAACGTTCAATCTCGATGAACACTTTATTATAATTTAGCCGCCTTTAAATTTAGATGTACAGTAACTTACAATCCACTTCTCTTTCAGTTAATTATTGGTTGTGAAACAATTTGAAGACTGTACATACTGTTTACTGAAAATCGTATTGTTCCTCTTCATAATTATCATGACCATGTTTTCATATTGATAATAATCTCTTTAGAAAAGGGTAAAAACGTATAAATAAACCTAACTCATTATTTTACTCCGACAGCCTCTATTCTAGTACAAACCCTGGTCAGTAAAAAGGCAGGTACCTTTATTATATCGCCATATATTAGTTGCGGCCTCTGCCTACCCCAGTTAATTCCTACAGGAGATCTCTATGCGAGTTTTACATCCAAGCGATTTTAGATAGGGGTTTGTTCACATATCTAGATGTTGGTGCAAGGTAGAAGCGGAAAGCGGATGATTTAGAGTTTATGTTCGTTTTATTTTTCAGTACGAAAAAGTGTTTTTTTTTTTAATAAGTATTATTCTATCGGTAGAGCCCTCCATGCCGCGGAAAGCATGTAAAGTAGGGTCCTGTATATCGTGGATTTTTGATACATAAGAATAATACTTGTCGTCAGAAAGCCGAAAGTCTGACAACCAGTTGTACCAACGGGATAACGTTTTGCCCATGTATCTGGATCGTGGAGGTCAGATAATCAGTTGTTCCATGTGAATTACTGTTATTCAGCTGCATCTGGTTGGACTGGAAGCCGACTATACATATATGAGAAAAAGCTAGGCAGATGGTGAAGTATTCTAACGGTAACTTAGAACTTATTTCGTACATTTCAAACCACTTTTACCCTTTCTATTACCCTTATGTCTACATGTATTCTTCTTTCATACTTCTATTATTCGAATCTCAATAGTTACCTTCCTAGCCATATCATCTTCCAAACAGTCCTTCCATCGTTTATTTGGTCTTCCCCTACTCTGATAGCTTGTATCCTTATTCATACTCAAAGCTTTGGTCATGACATTTTCCATTTTTTTTTCCGCATCACATGCCCATGACAACCAATTTTCACACAACTTTTAAGTCGCCACTTTCAGATTCTTAAGGCTACCTTTGTAATTGGTGCCATAATTTAATAACATGTAAAGATGCAGTACTATTGCACATAAGATCCTAACAGAGAGTTGAGAGACTGTTGTATTCAGTTTAGAGACAGTAAAAATAAAACTCAGCGTTTAGCCACAAATTGTAGTCCTCGTATCACTAGGTATATGACTACGGAACTTGCTCCAACGGCGATTAACGAGAAGCGAGAAGAGTTAGCAACTAAAAACGTTTTTGTGAGCAACGAGAAGCGAGTATAGTTAGCAACTAAAAACGTTTTTGTGAGCAACGAGCAACGAGTGCATGACGGCGATGAGCGATTACTCGCTGGTATGCGTATATCAATATATACCAAGCGTGGGCCTTTCAGCGAGTGTTCTGGCCGTCATGCGAGCGACAATGAGTGACTCGTCTTTATGATAGTCCTAACAATACGAGAAACGTGTACTCACAGCGCAAGTGGTGTGAACAGTAAGCGATTCTTTATATCTATATCTATGTTTAGTAAAGACTATTGGTTGATTGATAGCTTTGCAGAAGCATTGATAAAGTTGACTAGAAAACGAATATATAATATCGTCACTGGAAAGGCAAAATTACTTAACCGCCAAATTGGGCATATTGAGTTACTTAGATAAAATATATAAATATACAAATAGTCCAAATTAAGTTAGTTAAAATTGTATAGTGTAGTATTTTTTTAATGGCAATTGTACTATTTTAACTAACTTAATTTGGACTATTTGTATATTTATATATTTTATTTATATATTTTATTTATGTAACTCAATATGCCCAATTTGGCGGTTAAGTAATTTTGCCTTTCCAGTGACGATATGTATCTCTTTTATCTACACGGTAACTATAATCTTTTGTACGTTTTTTAAGCGATCGCTGGCGGTGAAGCAAGTGTTCACATCTAACCTTTCCGGTCCCGCTCCGCTCCCCGCTACCTGCCATGCCTCGCACCGCACATTAGAAAGCGGTACATGTTGTGCGCGATCGATGTCGCCCTAAGGCGTCGTTTGAAACGCCAATAAAGTTTTTTTGTTCGGATTCTCTTATATACGAGCGGTAAAAGTGAATTATAAGTTTACATGGATGATGTGTGAGTAGGTTTTATTGTTGGCTGTATTTTGGATGTTAGAACAATTGTAACAGTTCTGAAAATGGGTCCCGAGGGTGGGAAATAGTGGACTATACTTTGTTGAAATATTATCATGAGTTCATGACTGTATTGCGCTTATTAATTTGAAACTTGAATTGTAACGATCCCAGAGTAGATACAGGTTTGACTAGGTTAAGTGACTGTTCAGCTAGCTTAGCAGTACCTAGGTAAAAGTAACAACCAAAATACATTATACAGGTACTGTAATCAGCTATGTAATGTAGACTTAAAAATTGTCTGTAGGTTATCAAGTTTACATTATTCAAATACCTACAAAACCGTGCACAGATAAAAATCTAGGTAACCTTTAAGCTGACCATAATCATTTTCTAACTCCAATATCAATAAACAACGCTACGGTCCTAGAACACGCAATAAACGCTGCCCAAAATTAAAAAACAAAAAAGAACTTTCGGCCTAAAAATTAATAGACAGTCCATCTACCCGAACCCTTGAACCACACAACATATATTTGTTCTACGTATACGTGAGCC
Source organism: Aporophyla nigra (assembly GCA_947507805.1). Classification (NCBI taxonomy): domain Eukaryota; kingdom Metazoa; phylum Arthropoda; class Insecta; order Lepidoptera; family Noctuidae; genus Aporophyla; species Aporophyla nigra. The sequence goes on along the minus strand of OX382305.1, from coordinate 1,897,514 downwards.
GGGAATCGAATTAGTGACCTCTGGCTACTTTACCGTATTTGTTCAAGCGGCCGCGACCCACCCCCGGGGGTGGCATCGAAAAAACCCTTCAAAATTTGTTAAGTTAGAAATGGTTTCGACCCCTGACGGTAAATTAAAATTGTAGAATAGAACCGTGCTAGTTTTTTTTTATATAGGTATGTTTTTTCGGGTTTTAATGCTTTTGGGATTGGTATAATTATTTAGATAAGTAATTATTGTAATAACACCAGCCTAGTATTGTTCCACTGCTGCTTGTTGCTCTGATCCCCACGCTTGTTCAAAATTAAAACATCATGAACTGTTAAAAGTGGATTTTGTGGATATCTTCTTATGATAGAAGAAAGAATGATACTTGAAACAATGATACAATACTTTTAGATAGAGTACTGCTTACCCTTTAAGTAAATAAATAATATATGAACGAATAACTTACGTAACTTTCATTCAAGTAATTTTCAGTTACTTTTAGTTGGTGCTTAAGCTTTAACTTTTTTAAGTACTAAGATTTACTACGCCTGTTAGCTTGAAGTTGGTAAAATTCTAGATTTTAGAAGAGATTTGGGATTAAAGATTTTGTAGCTGCGTTTTGTTTCGCTACCCGACGGACAGCTGTCCGTGCCGAGCGAAAACAAGAAGTATGGTGAAAAGCGAAAAATGGTGACCTCTTCTTCAATATGACAACGATCTGACGATCTAAAGCCCTAGCGAAAACATGAAAGAGTAAAAATCAAATGACTTCCTAGGCACTTGGTAACTTTGCTTGTTGCTCTCAAAACAAACGGTGAAAGAAAACATCGTAAGGAATCCTCCAAAAACTTAGATAGACATGAGACATCCACCAAACGGCAACCAGTCCTATCAAGGGATATATTATTACCCAGTAACTGGGTTGCAGAGGTCAGATAGGTAGTTTTTCCATGTAAAATACTGGTATTCAGATGCATCCCATTAGACTGGAGGCTGACCCTAACATAATTGGGAACAGGCTAGGCAAGTGATGATGGTGATATCTACCACACAGCACTCGGCCCGCGTGGTGGATTACGGCCACTTCTTCTCGCAGAGAGAAGGTCTGTGTCAGCAGTAGGAACGCTATAGGCTGATAAATAATAATAATAATATCTTAGGACAACCAACACAACGTTATCTGATCCCAAACTAGGCAGAGCCTGTACTATGGTAACCAGAGAACTAATAAATATACTTATATATTTCTAAATACATACATATTATAGATAAATTACACCCAGACACAGAACAAATGATTGAGCTCATCACACAAACATTTGTCCTGGGTGGGAATCGAACCCACGACCTCAGTCTTAGCAGCCAGGGTCACTAACTACTAGACTAACAGGCCAGTCAAAGCTTGTACTTCTTCAGACAAAGTCTTTCAAAAGGCTCTACCACAATTTTGTAAAATTGTAACGTAGCTATCAATAAAGCATTAAAATATGACGAAATATTGATACCTCTTAAGATGATTTGCAGAACAAATGAAAAATATGTGTTAGGAACTTGGTTTGGCTTAGTATTTGGTGCAGCCTAATCTATGAATAGTACAAAATTTAGTAGCTTTCTGTATGATATATGTCCGGTGTTCTGTGAGAGTAAGTATGCAAGGGAGTCCACTGTACCATATTAGTTGTTAATATAGGTAATTGTTTAACTTTTCGTAATTATTGTTAACCTTTTATGTGTTTCAATGTTAATTAATTTAATTGGTGTTGTATCGTTTTAACTAACTATAAATACATAAATAAAATAAATAAATGATCGCTTAATTTTTCTAAATTACACGGTGAATTTTGGTGCAGTTTTCTCAATAATTTACAAAATTTATTCTGCAAGGTTTACGTTTAAAGACATTCATATTAACCGGTAATCTTTGGGTCAACTACTTAAAAAGGTCACTGAATGTCCTACGCGTCCAATATAATAATGTTTTTAGGATCTTGTTGCGACTACTTCGGTTTTGCAGTGCCTCAGAAAGGTTTGCGGTGAACCATACCGATGGATATCATGCCATCATCCGAAATAAAATGACCTCACTCCTGAGCAGAATTAGAGGCAGTCACAATAGCACCTTGAAGACTGCTGTGGTATACACTTCGTCTGCACATAATAAGGCAATTTGTGAGGAGACTTATATCCTAGTGGCCATTTGTCGATATGTCTAGTGGCTGGGTGGTCTTCTCATTCATTTTTCTTTAGATTAATATATAATATTTATTAAACTTAAATGGGTGTCGTAAAAGGCGACTAAGGGACTTACTAGAGAATGGGCAGCAGCGTTCTCTATGAATTTTACCACCATACTGCGATCGCCAACCCGCCTGCCAAGCGTGGCGATTATGGCAAAGCCCCCCAAATTGGGGGAGGCCTAAGTCCAGCAGTGGACGTCTTACGGCTGAAATGATGATTAAGCTTAAATATTATAAAGATATCCCGATGTTTTATCACGTTGTAAAATCCGTGCGAAGAAACTAGGTGCGCTAGTAGAACATAAAATATAATATTTTAAAGAGTGTCACCTCAACATTCCAAAGGAACAATGTTAGGGAGTTTTATTAAATACGAATGAGGCTTTAGATTTTGTGTTTTCTAGGAACACGAAAGGTTAAAGTACTTATGAAAGCTTTTAGCACAATTCTATCATTGTTAGGGATTTCTTAGAATCGTATTTGGTTCATTGCCGAAAGAATTTTGTTTCATAGAATTAAACAAGTTCATATAAAAGCCAGCTTCCTTTAGGATAAATGACAACAGAACCAGATTTCATCAATGAGTTAATATGTAATGTTTTTTTATTAATGAATTTATTTCTTTAAGTAGTTTTGTACAACAATTTTTACTCGTCAATAATATTTTAATCAAGTTTCAGCTATTTAGATAATAACACTTAACATACGTAACATGACATTACGCCTCTATTTTCCTAGGACTAGGCAGAGAAGTACCTTAAAAAAGGCAGTACAAATTATTAATAGGTACTTAAAATATTAGCCTCAAATCTCACTAACCGTAAATAACAACAAAAAACTACCTACCGACCTTATAACTATCTACACAATACAAAAGAGGTCCACATACCTTGAAAATGCACATTAAATACCCTATGCCCAGTCCTACAGGGCGGACGAGGTCATCGTCCTAGGCACCCGAAATTCGAAAGCATTAAAAAAAAAGTTTCAAAATGGCGGGCGGACCTGTTACCGCGTAACATTACTCTATGCCAGGTGCTGCAAACTTTTTGCAATTATACTTCACAAATAATGCTTGTTCTGGGGTTCTGGGAGTTTTTGGGTTGAACTAATATTTTTTTGTTAGATAGTTATTGTTCTTAATGGTACTGTCGTGTTTATGAGTTTAGTTTGGAGTGCTTACTCTAATTTGAAGTGATTTGGGATGAAAAAAGTGTGGAGTTTTTTTGTGTCAATTTTCACGGCGGCCATTTTGGTTTTCTCTAGAATAAAGCTTAACATTTATTAGAAATAGGTGGCCCTGCTCTCACAAGGTTTATTTCTTCCTTTATATAGTGTGACTTACTATCTTAACGAGCGTTCACGTCGGACGTCTGATGTGGCTGTATAACACACAGTTTTCATAGGCTGAATGTAGCTAAGATTTAAGTATCTGCGTATGTCGAACCTAAAATTAGAATTAAGTATGAAAACAAAATCCTCAGGAACTCGACTTAATTGTATGTCGTTGTCTATTTATTTATTTATTTAACCATTTATGTACACACATATATAAACAGACAAGAAGAAAAGAACAGAAAAATTAGTACAAAGGTGATGCTTATTTCTAAAGAAATCTCTTCCAGCACACCTGTCGTTGTTGTATTGTTGTCGTTGTCGTTGTGTTGTTGTCTTAATTGTGTGTAATCGTTGTTGTTGTCTTGTTGTTTGTTATTATTAGTGCTACTAATTTTGAACAAGTATAATTAGGCAAAAATATATATTTTTCATCCAACCAAAAGCCTAAGATCATTTTCTAATCAAGGTGGATAAGTGATTTGTTATGATGTTTACTTCAAGCACTCTATGAGTGTCACAATCTCCAGAAGTGTTTTAATTTATATCATTATAACTAGAAGTATACAATCACACTACTGTTGAATACTTTCCAGGGAACAGAGAAGGGCCAATCAATCTGCCTAGGGTTTTTCCAACTATCTGTCCGTTTCCAGTCTAACCGGATGCAGCTGAATACCAGTATTTTACATTTAGCGAACTGCCCATCTGATCCCACTACCCAGTTACTTGGTAATTCGAAACTCTTTAGTAAGGAATGACTGGTTGTTAGACTTTCGGACTTCTGACCGTTACGACTGTGAAATTCCTATGAATGACAGCGGGGACCATCGGCAACGGTGGCTTAGCGTGCTATCCGTGCCTCGGTGTGGTCTTGGTATGTAAAAATAGGCAAAAAAATGGGCAAAATGAAGGCCTATCATTCTGGTGAACCTTTTCTTCGTAGTCTTACACTTTTCCGAAGATGAAAATCCCTACTAAAAATATCTATTAAAATCTTACATCTCACTCTTTACACTGTTTTGGTATGGAAAGTGAAAAAAAAAACCGAGACAAAAGACCGACAAAGTGATATGATAATGCAGTAAACACACAACATCTGGCTTTCTTGAAAACGTAAGCAGAAGTGAAAACAGCATCAACGCCATTTTTTGTTAGTCATGCAAACAGGAAGAGGCTTTTTATAAACTAAACAAGTATTCTTGTGGTAAGTACTTACAGTTCCTGAAAACGCTTCAGGAGTTTATTTATATCAGTTAAGAGATGTTTAAACGTAAAAGGTAAGCATAAATCAGTCTATAATGTTCCCACTGCTGGGACACAGGTCTACTCCTGGTGAGAGGGAAAATGTATGGTTCAGTATACGTAAATGGTTTTCAATTTCACTCATAACTTTTCATTTTCCTCATGTCAGTATTATCTAGTCGGTAAAATAGTGTTTTTGCACTGACTTTTCGTTTTGCGAATTTTTTATGAAATTATTTTGAGACTAATTGATTTTACAAGTTTTATTTTATTTTATTAGGGATAACAAACAGCAGTATACATAAAATGATCACAACACTTATGCTATAGGAGTAGCATATGCACTACTAACAACGTTATCCACAGATTATTTTACAAAATAGCTAGCTGTTAAAAAACAAAATCGATACAACTTAATCTAGTGTAATTTATAGTTACATAATCAAATGTTAACAAATTAAAAAACAACAAAGATACAAATTCAAAAAAGCTCTGTAGTACAGTAAAATTAATATATTGTATATAAAGTTAAATTTGAAAAAAAAAAAAGAAATGTACCGAACTTGAAATACTGGTTATTAGGCGACTCATAGAGTCAACATGCGTATCCTCATTGACTACTGTTGGTGTTTTAAGATATTGTAGATTTCATTTTTTTCTTCGAGAATGATGTCTGATGATCGTCATCGTGTATCGTGATAGGCAACATTTTTCCGTGATAGCGGAAGACACACTCTGTGTCTGTGTCATTTTACGTCTGAATATTTCAAGTCTTGCAAATTTTTCACACACGAGTACCAAAAACATATCTAAAAATAACCACAGCTTGAGCCCCGCTGCCGTTCTCTACTCCTAAGAACAAGTTGCATTTCACCCGGCACGCACACAGACACACCTCACGCACACACTCACACCGCACTAATGCACACCTGTAGGGCAAGGAACGAATTCGGGAATAGACCGGTTGTTACCGCTTTGAACCAGCTCGCGCCGGATCACAGCGGATCGCACTAGTTTTGTTAGTTAGGGCGACACCCTCAATTTGGGAGATTTTTTAATTACGTCCGTTTCTGCTTTGATATTCAAATGCAGGGGATGAAACAGGGGAGCAGGGATGCTGGCAGTGTTAGAGGTACTTAGGTTCGTGATTTTGTGAATGTTGTTTTCGTAATGAAATAAGTTTTGAAGTAGTTTCGTTTTTGACCATGTTTTAGCTGAGTTAGCTGTAAAAATTAGGAATTGGAAAGGATTAGCTTTAAAGAAACATGTCTGAACCTGTAATTTTTTAATGTTATCCTGCATGCATGTTTTAATTTCTACATGTGTACACATGTTTGAGCAAATAAATTTACTTACTTAAAGAAACCACGAGTTGTAAGGAAGAACGTTTTATTCATATTTTGCCATGAGAAAATACAATTTCCCAATTGTCATTAAACGTGTATTTCATTAATTATACCTACTTCGAAAACAATATCGCATGTTAGTTTACAATATAAGTCAGAGAATTGTCGGTGTTACTTTGTTAATTAATAAATACTATACTCCATTTGTTTAGGTAGTTAACTAAATGTAAACAATCTTAATATGTCTTTTATCTAAAAAACTGTCTAAAAATTGAATCTAAAAATGTTTACAATTAGGTATTTACTTAAACCGATGTTAGGTAAGTAACTTAATTTAAATAATATTTGTTGGTCTTTTATACGATTTATTTTATATAAAAAGACATATCAAGATTGTTTACCTTTAGTTAACTACCTAAACAAATGGAGTATAGGTATAAACATTTTTAGGCCGTGATATAGAAACCTAATAGTTTGATCAACTCAAGTTTTAGGTGGTCAGTGATCGGGAATTACTAGGGATACTGTTAGGTTACTCGCCCTTTTTGGACACCGCTCCGGGTTCAATGGCCTTGTTACAAAATGTTAATTTTACGGAAAGACAACAGTACTTTCCGATATTCTTTTCGTAATTTTTTTCTTAATAAAAATAGATTTAGACAATATAAAAGGTTAAGAAAAATAAAGTTGTATACTGACAGGGCCACTCGATCTTTGTGGTTCTTGCCTCAAAGGACCATTTCAGACATCAATGTACAAGGTCTTCACATGATCTGATCAACATTATGTCTGCACTTTAAAAGAGACTTTGACCCAGAGGTCAGAAACAGAAGAACTCAGAAGTTTCCTTGCCTTTTTTCTCAGAGTAGTCAGATTGGAAACGCTTTTATTTATTTATTATTAATAACCAACTTATACTAACAGTTTGCAATACACATACAAGTTATCGGTTAATACTAGTTATAAATAATACATACAATCACAGAATTCAGTAAATTACATTGGATAAAATTCAATACAATGGGATAAAATTTGGTGAAAGCAAAGGATTATACAAAATTAGATTAGAATAAAAATTGGATAACATTAGATAAAATAAAAATTAGAACATATAATAACAACCATAAAATTGGCATAAAGTTGTGCAATAAAATAATCAATAATAAGGTATATTTCAATTTATTTACTCCACGGAAATTGTACTAGGAGTGGCTATGGACTCCAGGTATCGAGTAGCAGTGTTCAGGAATCTCAGCTCGGTACTCGCGAAAACGTCAGATGATTCGTCATATAACAAGATGTTGTTAATATGGGTGAGGGCTAGGTATTATATTGGACTAATCTTAAGGGTTACGGAGATGGTTTGTGGTGTCGAGAACAGGGGACGCTGGCAAGGGCGAAGTGTGTGTCTAATGGGTGGTGGAATGTTTAAGGAGATATCTTGCAATAACGAGGAGTTAAAATGGGTACCACGAATTAGGCGGATAAAATAAGTAATCAGACCCAGATTTCTCCTAACCTCCAAACTTTGGTACCCCACCATACCCAGCACAAATGGTGTTGGGTACATGTACGGGTATTAACCATAAAGTTTTAAGTAGAGGTAACGGACAAAAGACGCTGACCTCTTCCAGTTTTAAAAATATGATTGACGTACGAGTATAAAAGTGTCTGTACAAATCTACTTATAGAAATAAAACCATTTTTCATTATGTGAAAAGAGTAAGGACGTATTTTCTAATAAATTCAAAAGCACGTTGAAAAAAAAAAAACTGCAAAGACTCGAACGAACGAATATTATCATTTCAGGGAATACCCAGAAATGATTTAAATCAAACATAGGACGCTATTACTGTCTCTAAAATCATCATTCATTCATCATTTCAGCCAAAAGACGTCCACTGATGGATATAGGCCTCCCTTAATTTGGGGGGTTAGTCATGATCGCCACGCTTGGCAGGCGGGTTGGCGATCGCAGTATGGTGGTAAAATGCATAGAGAACGCTGCTGCCCATTCTCTAGTAAGTCCCTTAGTCGCCTTTTACGACACCCACGGGAAGAAATAGGATGGTGATATTCTTTACGTCCGGCACCACACGGTCTCTAAAATGCTTGCATACAATTAACTTATATTGCTCAATGAATTATGATTTGCTCAAAATGTCATCTAATTGTAAGCCTAAAAAAACTCACCTCAGATTATTTTTACTTTACAAAACACCAAGTTATTTTGATAATTTCTCATTGGAAAATGTGTGTGCACACGACTCTAAAAAAGTAAAACTTGAAAAAAAGATCTTGAAAATTTATAAAAGAAAATTAAGCAACATTAAATTAAAATGCCACTGGGAAAATTGGCATTTTAATTTAATGTTGCTTAAGTTTATTTAGTTTTAATCTTTTTAATCTGCTTTTAGTTCTAAGTAAGAAAGTTATTGTACTTATCAGAGTTGACGTCTATTACTGAAACTGAAACATTGCTTAATTCAAAAACTGGCGTCATTAATATTCACTGAAAATGACAGTTCCACTAACATATTTAATGGTTTTTAAGTGACGCGGAAGTCAGAGATCTTGAAGAAAAGGTCATCTTCAAAAAGATGGTTGCAGTACGGATGAAGGCAGGCATCAAGCATTTTACGAGCGAACTACTTGTTGATCGGTTTCGGATGCCGTTGGAAGCAAGACGAAGAAACGTAGAAACGGAAACATACATGGTCTCTATGGCGAACGTCTTGAACTTAATGCGATGATGACTTCATTACTGCACATTACTGCTTACCCCTTCCTTAATCCGCAAAAGATATTCCATTTTAAAACGACAACAAAGAACAGACAACGTCGTATAATTTGCTAGTTAAAAATCATACATAATTATATCCCACCATTTTTCTACGCACTTTCGCGCACGCACACATGCGCACTGACCGCGTGTACACACGTCACCGCAACGCACACACGTCCACCAACCAATAAATAGATTGAACTAAACGGTGAAATTTAAAAAAGGAACAAAACGAACGAATCGCTCTCGCACACATGCACAGGCAATGCAACCCAATCATTATACTGAAATTTTGGAATATAAACTGTGAAGGAAGGACAGTAAGGTTGAAATTGCATTGGTGGTGGGTTGTTTGTAGAACTAGCATGTTAACACATTACCCGTGCGTGGGAATGACGGTACGCACACAACCACAAAATTTTTGATTGTAGGAACACCGAATTTTCTTTTCGTGTGCGTTTTTTCCTTTGTGTGCTTGTATAAATGCATTCTTTCTGCCTTAGTATTCGGTAGGAGTTGTCACTGTGTTGCGTTAAAACGTGTCACTGTGTGCGTTATTTTGTTGTTCACATGATGGATTTGCGTGTTTGTATTAGTGCCTTTTTCGTTTTTTTTTTTCGTATATACGGCAGCGGACACAGTGGGCTGTGTAAGTAGTGAAAAAATAATTTTAACTGGCACACTGCAAAGCATGTTTAATTTTCGTTCAGTCGTCCTGCGAAATGGAACGTCATTACGTTTTAAATTACGATGTGCGGCTTTTTTATATATTTATGCTTTTTAATTTACATTGTTTGTTTAATTTCTGGATCGAGATTTTTTTTGTTGTTTCGCATTGTGAGGGAAATGCTGATTTATTGATTCGGTCGGATGGTGGCCGGGAAATTAATATGCTCCAGATGTCTGTATGTTTTCCACGAAACAAAGATAAAAAGAAAACAGTCTGCATACTGAAAGTAAATTTCCTCATTAACGATTTCGTATTTCAGTCTGTGCGCCCTGAAAAAGTTGATCATGCGTTTTTTATACTCGTTGTAGGAACAGAGGTACAATTTCATGAATAAAAAGTAGTTATTGCATTCACCTATGTCCATACTTTCAGTACCTACCTACTGACTTGATTAACCCACCATTTGGGCGATACTAGCTGACAATATTCTTGACATGAAAGATGGATTGCATCTTACGCTCACTCATATTTCTTGTACCCTAATTTGGTGTTGAGATACCCATCAGGATTTTTTTTAATGATCTCTAATCTCCCTTGTATAACTATGATTAGTTTATCGTATTCAGAAATAAATAAAATCTCATGAACCCTATTTCAAAATGTAGTGAAATAGATCTGTGAGGAGTCTATGAAAAAGATAATCTCTAGATAGCAAAATAGAATTGCGTAGGCAACTTAGCGGTTAATCAATAGATATATGAAAAAGAATATTGCATGCTTCCCTACCAAACCAAGTCGTTCTACCCTCTGAAAATATCACACCTGGAAGATGAGCCACACCACATGAGTTGCCATAGCTTACCTGGAAGTTTTTAAAATGGACTTCGAACTGAGGTAGGCCGAAGCAAAGAAAATCTGTTCAGGTGGAGATTCACAGATGACTCCGCCCTGGACTGTAAAAATGGCGCTGTCCCACAAACAATGCGGCACTAATATTGTGTCCAGTGTGTCCTGTTGTCTGCACGCTACAGGAGTTGATGAACGCCTCTGAAAGTGCCAAGCTCGTAGCCTACTTCTGGGCTGACTGTATATAGATTGTTCTCGACAAGTTCAGAAGAAGAAGAATATTTAAATACGACACATAGCATAACATCACGCCTAAATTCTACAAAGCGCAAGACAGGGGTGCATCTATAGTGAACCCATATTTCGCCAGTTATAGGTGCGTTTGGTTAAGACAATTCTGTTGGTTAAGCAAATACTAAATAGCGCCTACATTTTGTAACAATTAAAAAGTGTGCTTAGATGGTGTGGTCATATTGAGAGGATGAATTAAGGGCGGCTAACATAAGGTAGGATACAAGGCAGATGTGAAGGAAAACATATCGACGCCCCCAAGCAATAAGTTTGCAATATACTATGTAAGAAGTGTTGGAGGGCAGACGCACAGTCCTTGTAGCTATTATTTTGTGTACTAAGCTTTTTACTGTAGTTATAATCTTTATTATTTTTGTTGTTGCTGTTATTTTGTACACTAAACTTTTCACTGTAGTTTTAATCATATATATTTTTTTTTTGTTGCTGGTCATGTTGTGCGATTACGCTTCGGGTGATAATCAGGTCTAAACCTGTAATGTGAACCTTGTGATATATTGTGATTGTCACCTGTTGTAGTTGCCTTGTGAATAAATAAATAAATACAATTATGGACTTCTTGCTGTTATGTTAGCATCTGTGGACTGGAATATACCTTAGCAATTTTTTTCAGATTTTTTTAATGGTAGGTCATTCACAAAGATATCATGCCATACATTTTTTTGCGGGAAAAATTTACAAAAAAAAAAAATGTCGTAAAAAATACTGTTATAGGTTTGTACAATAAAAATAAATAATAGTTTAAAAAAACTAAAAAAAACACGCTTCCATTGAAAACCAAACGAGTAGTTTTCGAAGACAGTTTTTTTTGCTGTCCTGGTAACCCTGGCAAGGATAATGGCACAAATTAGTTTGTGACGTATGTCAGCGTAGTTTTCGAAGACAGTTTTTTGGCTGTCCTGGTAACCCTGGCAAGGATAATGGCACAAATTTATGAAATTATTGCATTGTCATCGGTCCTTGACAGGTGTGCAAAGTTTGAATGAAATCTGGGTGCTTACTCTCGAATATAATTCCAATAGATCGACATTGGAATTGTCAGTCAAACGTCAGGGATTGGCTGGACTCACTAAGTCTAGCCAATCCCTGACGTTTAACTCAACCAACTGACGTTTGACCAATGTCGATCTATTGGAATTATATTCGAGAGTAAGCACCCTGGTCGTTTAAAGTGGGTCAAAATGGCGCTACAAGGAGTAGGTTACAAACAAACATACAAATATACAAACATACAAGTGAAGCTAATATAAAGCGTGTAATAATTTATATTTTATTTTGTTAAGTAGCTCTTACTGGATTATTAGCGTAACTTTATCTTCGTAAGGTTTTTGGTAAAATCAAATACGGGGTTTTTCTTGTACTGATTAAAATAAACGTACTCCGTAATATACCCTAACATTGTTTTTACAATTTAGTATTGGTATCTCTACGATATAAAATAACACTGTAGAAGCCCATAATATAATGATACGAAATGTGTTGTTTCATAAATTTTCTCGAATAATTCCGTAAGTACTATTTTAACTACATAATTTTGGATATTATTTATTTTCTGAAATTGGTAGGATATGAATGTAAATAACTTCATATTAATTACAGTTTGCGGACAAAAATAGCTTTAATTGACTTGAATATCCCCACTGACTCAAAAGATATTCGACAAAAACAGTAAATCTTTTCTCCTGCAAAATTTTGATTTTTAGATTACCGACTCATTTTGGAGGCATCGATATAGTGACCTTACTGGTCACTATATCACTACGCACCTGATCTTTCTTCAGAAAGATCAGGTGCGTAGTAGTCGCAACCAGCGTGTGTGTTTGACCAATTGTATGAACCTAAACGAGGCAAAAAGCGTATTTGAGGATGGTAGCAGGTAGCATTCAGTAGTTTCTGTTTCATGGGAAAAGGCATGAGTTTATTTATTTTATTTTATTATTTATGTACACACAGTAAAATACAGAGTGATAAGGCATAGTAATAGAATTGAGTACACAGGTACTGCTTATTTCTTAAGAAATTTCTTCCAGCAGACCTGCGAAAGGAGAAATTAAAAAGAAATGTAGACAATAGTGTGTGAAAACAAAAAGAGAAAATATGAATATGCGAAGTCTTAAACTAAAATATACTTATATATATATAATGCAAGAAATTAACTGATTTATATATGTATGTAACATATTTGTTTATGTATGTATGTATATACTAGCTTCTGCCCGCGACTTCGTCCGCTTCAAATATTTGCTCCCCTTACCTTTCCCGTCGCATCGCAGCCTGCCAGTTTTCGTCCATTTTTTTGTTGCTGATCCGCTCCTTTTGGTCGTAGCGTGATGTTATATACCTTATAGCCTTCCTCAATAAATAGGCTACCCGACTCAAATATAATTTTTCAATTCGAACCAGTACTTCCTGAGATTAGCGCGTTCCACCCCCCATTTTAGGGAAGTGGGGGTTTAGAAAGAGACAAAAAGAGCCTATGTCACTCTCCATCCCTTCAACTATCTCCACTTAAAAAATCACGTCATTTCGTCACTCCGTTTTACCATGAAAGACGGACAAACAGACACACACACTTTCCCATTTATAATATTAGTAGATATGGATTTTGTTACTCATATGTATTTTTTATAGAATTTATATTTTTCTCGTAAGTAGTATTATACCTATAAGTTATTTTGCCAAATAAACAAACTGGTTTAGGAAATCTTTCTGCGCAGTAGTGACAAATCAATTTGCATATCGCCCCTCTCAATCAACGTCGATTATCTTGTATTTTTATGCTGTTTTTGTAGTGTTAGCAAAAACTATTTCATAGTGTTAGATTTTCAAAATGTAATACATACTATTTTTGGCTACTATTTTTGCAAATTTTCATTGTTATCATTTTGTTTCGCAGCCCGATACCTACATTTAATCACATAGAAACTGAAACGTTTTTCATTTTCTTCACATACCTTATTATCTAATTAAAACAACGTTTTTATCAATCAAAGTGTTACAAAACACAGCATGTATGCTATCTAACAATAAAAACATATGCGTGGCCTTCAGTTCTGAATCCAAATAGGATAAAATGTGGATGATTTGGATAAACGGAAATCTTACTTGAAAATTATGCTATGTTAAGCAAATGATTTTGATCTTACTTTTATTATTTTGATTAAGTATTTCACCAGTATTTTTCAAATGTAAGTAATGCTTACCAAGGCTTTTTATTCTGTTATACTCCCTCAAAATCCGGCTCCGTCGGCATTGTAAATTCGTATTCTGGGAAAGTCGCAAAATTAATGAAAAACATTCACCTTGATACTTTTCTATGAGCTTATATATTTCTTTTCACAGGTCAATGAGTGTTTTTAGTTACAAAATCTTTTAACATTCTGTTCTAATCTCTGGTTAGGACGGTAGTCTTAGAAAGAGAAATGTCCATGTCGGATAAACAAATAGGTTTTATTTTGTTCCCGAAACCTTTTTTTTACATTTTGCCATTTACTTGCTTAATGACTAACTGATTGCATACACTATCGTGTACAAACGGGAACAAACTGTAAATAAGACTGTTATTGATTATCATCAATAACAGTCTTATTTACAGTTTATATATATAATATATCTACTGAGTTCTCTATTCCGAATGATTTCGACTGAATTAATTCTAGAATTGTAATTTAAAGTTGTTTAAGGTACAATTCTACCTGCCAGGGTCGCGAGATCTGTTCGAAAGAATTACCATGGCCCTGGCATATGGGCAACTGAAGGAACACGGGTGGGTTTTAGTCAGTAAAAGTCTGACACGCCCTCCCGCTCCGCCCAGAGCGAGAGACGACATTTAATGATTTCCAACCCACAAAAAAAAGGTAGTTTCCTAGTGTCAACTTGCTTTTTGTAGTAATGATTTATTACTTAATGAGTAACTTGGCACTAGGATCAGAGATACAAAATTGAGTAATTTGGATAATATGATGAACTAGCGAAAAAATTAAACTGTTAGTTTTTTACCATTAATGATGTTGAAAACAATCAGAAAGACTACCAATAATTCCGTAAAAGAAACGTCTAAAATCCGTTTCAAACCTAATTCACCTCGACTCCTAATAAAAACCGCACCAATCAGTGTGTCACAACAGCGTGGAGCCAACGTCCTAGGCTGAGTTGAAGGCTGAACGCCGTCGGCTAGACTTCTAGTTGTCCTAGGTCAGGTCTAACTAGACTGAACTGAATAAATAGTTCTAACGTAACCTTGTAGCCGCGCGTGAGCTAAATTCTTAGCGCTAACGTATTTTTTTACGTAAACATAACAAGCTCGGCGAAATTAGACGATTGAATAATATTTTGTTGAATTATTTTTAGTTATGAATGAGTGTAAATGTTTCTCTGGCTTGCTTTGTGTGTTAAATAAGATTTTCTTCTTATTTCATTTTCTTGTTAAGAGCGTTTTTTCCCGGGATTTTCGGGTAGATAGTACCATGGAGTTTCTTGTCGGTTCTTCGTATTAGAAAACAACAAAACCTCGATTATGTTACTTCGTGGAAACGCTTCTAAAGGGCTTTAGATATTTTCAGATATTTTATTACTATACACATAAGAAAAAAGCCTGTTTTTTTCTATCATATTTAAATCAATTTTGTCATGAATCAATGAATCTAATACACAGTCAAATTTTCTGAACAGGCGACATTGACTGAAAAGGAACTAGAAATTATAATAGTTTCGAGGAATTAAACAAACTTGAAAGAAATTGGAAGTGTTTTAAAAATTTAATACTATACCTAGTTCATACGCTCTTAGCGACAGTTTTATGGTTAACACTTAAGGCTTTGAAGGGGGCAAACGAGTAAAGAAAAAGATAAAGATATATTTATTGCATAACTGTGTACATTAAGTTCTTATTAATAAACATTACATTTTTAGATTCAACAGTCTACCCAAATCGGACATGCAATATTTTTTTTAAGAAACCTATTATCATCATTAGCAGCCTATAATGTTCCCACTGCTGGGACACAGGCCTCCTCTCGGTGAGAGGGAGTGGGCCATAATCCACCACGCGGGCCCAGTGCGGGTTGGTAGAAACCTATTATAATTTATTACAAATATTATTTTTTATCAAAAAACTCACGTAGATTATAAAATACATTTTCAATTAATATCTTTTTCAATTTTTAAACATATTTCCATTCAATTGCTTAATTGTTGGTGGTAACTGATTGTACACACGAATAGCAGTCACATAAGTACTTTTATAAAACGTAGTAAAGTATCATTATTATTAATAACTGGTAAATTAATGTCATATTTATATTGTGATCGAATGTTTTTTTAGAATTTGATTTAAAATTGAAGTACTGGTAAAATAATGTGAGACACGGGATAACACACAATTATTACTTACTAGTTTTTGCCAGCGGCTTCCTACGCATGCAGGTCGAAAATTACCGGGATAAAAAATATTAAACTATGTATTAATCCGGGTTATAAGCTATCTAGGTACCATATTTTACATGGATTCGTGAAGACAATTTTGTTTGATTGTGTCATTAACAGCCAAACACAAAAACTTTCACATTTATTAATATACATTAGTAGGATTAAGCAGTCAACATTACTTAAGAGTATCGTAATACCTAGTTCCATGTAAAATAACTGGTATTTAGCTGCATCCGGTTAGACTGAAAACCAACCACAAGGAAACGGAAGAGACTAGGCAGCTGATGACCGTGTTCTAAGCCTTTAGCTAGGGTTTTATAGAGACCCAAAGGCTATGTGTGGATGGCTAATAGGTTGAAATTCTGAGACACGTTACTCACATATTTTGTCAACTGTTTTTGCTACCGCTACTAATATTCTAAGACGTAACAAGACCTGGCCTTGCTCTGTCAGGTCGTTGCACTAGACACGAGGTATACACGTGTGTGTGTGCATAGGTTTTTATACCACTACTATTGCGCAGTGTTGTCGGAAATTATAATTATTTATGATATGCTACATATACCCATATACCTATCCTATGTGTGAGCATAAACATATTCTTGGAAAGGTTAGGCAAGGACATAGCATGATTGGCATTTCGCCAATTAATTTCCCATGTTTTGCTTTTTTCCATCTCATTGCTATACATACATACACTTTTTCCCATGAGGGTAGGCAGAAACGCAACGCCACCGGCTACGATCCTTACTTAAACCTTTTGCCTTGTTTAAGTTCATACCTCTGCCGGTGTAGCATGACCAATTCTATATCTATTCTACCAAGAACATAAAAAGTTCCTTATGTATTTTAATTCTGTAAAAATGTTTCTATCTCATCAACAGTAAAGAGAAATAGTCATCATACTTGACTCTTGTCGACTGAAGAATAGAAACATCTCTTTTCTTCAGTTTTACACAATTTTTCTACGATACAATCTATCATTTTGTCTTCTCTTCCGCCGACAAATTCCGTTTCTAAGGCGGTCATGCTACGCGTGCATGTCATACACACACGCCGGTTGTGAGTACGCACCTGAACTTTCAGAAGAACAACACCAACAAGATCAGTATTTGTCCTACTTTTTTTTTGGTTGGGTAGTCATCAAATGACTTCTCCCGCTCTTCGTGTCAGACTTTTACTGACTAAAACCCACCCGTGTTCCTTCAATTGCCTATGCCAGGGCCACAGTAACTTTTTGGAACTAATCCGTGACCCTGGCAGGAGTATATCTCCTCCTAGGGCGTTCTCTCTCAGCGTTTCCGCTCACATCTGCCTTGTAAATTATACCTTATTTTTAGCATTGCTATAACTTGGCGAAAAACCCTGCTGATGTTATTATTGAGTTTTCTGACTGTTATCCTGCAAGTCTTATATATACATTTGCAGCCTTCATAACTTAGGTAAGGACCAAGTTTTAATATTTTAGATCATCATCATCATCATTTCAGCCGTGAGACGTCCACTGCTGGACTTAGGCCTCCCCCAATTTGGGGGGCTTTGCCATAATCGCCACGCTTGGCAGGCCGGTTGGCGATCGCAGTATGGTGGTAAAATGAATAGAGAACGCTGTTGCCCATTCTCTAGTAGCTCCCTTAGTCGCCTTTTACGACACTCACGGGAAGAAATGGGGGGAGGAAATATTTTAGATGCCGTGCAGGAATTTCT
This sequence comes from Aporophyla nigra, assembly GCA_947507805.1. Classification (NCBI taxonomy): domain Eukaryota; kingdom Metazoa; phylum Arthropoda; class Insecta; order Lepidoptera; family Noctuidae; genus Aporophyla; species Aporophyla nigra. The sequence continues at coordinate 1,879,619 of OX382305.1, read as the reverse complement.
ACTTATTTAGTAGTACAAGAATACCTTTAGCAGCATTACAACGATTACGCTCATTGACGTTATAACCAGCCCACAAAAAATAATAAAAGTAAATTCAAACATCGCATGCACCCTGCAGAAGGGTAGAAAGCACCCTATCTCTTAGCATTTAGGGCGCACTAATTGATTAGTACTGCGTAAAGCCAGACAGCAGACAGGGTAGCCTTGGGTATTCAAAACCGCCTGCATTTAGCAAAGGAACGAAATTTCATAGTTGTCTTGCATTTATGATTGTTTGCAACTTTGTTGCAGGTATACTTTCGTACTTATTGTTATGGCCTTCGGAATAGGTGGTTTGGAATCTAGAAAAAAATACGTTGGTTTTCTTTATCTGAATCATTTTAAAGGTTATTGTTAAACCAGTGCTTCATATGTTCGAAAACTTTGTCAGCTCAACAACGTAAATAACGCAATTAATGTTGCTGAACTCTCATAAAGAAAAATAATTCTATTGGTAGTGTGTTAAGTACGCTATTATCCGCTGACCAAATTTATGTCTGGACTCGAATCAGTGATCTCTGGGTTTGGTTCGGCCTTTCTTCTCATCATTCGTCACCATCATAAATAGCCAGAAGACTTTAATTCCTGAACATAGGCCTCTCCCAATTTGGGGGAGTACGCCATAATCGCCACGCTTGGCAGGTGGGTGGCGATCGCAGTATGGTTGTGAAATGCCTAGAGAATGCTGCAGCCCATTTTCTAGTAACCATTTCTAATAGCCTTTCTTTTCAGAGTAGTCAAATAGAAAACGCCGACCTTATCTTGTTTTCAAAATACAATTGACGTGTAAAACCATTTGCACAAATCTAGTTACAGAAATAAAATCATTTATCATTTACAATACTCCAATTTCGCTGTTGTTATTGTAACCACATTCTAACCTGTAATACAACCGCAGTGTTTACCTCACTCAATTGACTGTGATACGTGTAAGCCCTCATAATCCACATGTTTCTCCCATAGGGAATATTGTGGAGGAATGATTTTCCGGGAGATAATAGTGGAGTATAACTTGTTACTCCGATAAAGGAAATTGTGTTTCTTCTAAACGATTTACATTTGTTGGTATTTTGGCGTGTGCTAGCTGACATATAGAAAATGATTTAATGTGTTATGTTTGGTAATGTTAATTACTTACTATTGTAATCTAATCAAACTTAAATATTTTATTTTACATAAACCTACATGGGCACTTATGAAACCTAGCTAGGTGCACGGTTCCAATTGGTCGTAGAGCCGGCAACAAACTCCATGGTTACTTTTTTTTAAATAATTTGACTTTTAAAATGGTTAAAAATTACAGTTTTAATGGGTATAATAAGGAGGACAGTGTAGGCCTGTCAATAATCTAGTTGTATAGAATCAAATTCTTCTAACTAAACATGCAGCTGTGTTGCTGGAGAGTTTGTTGCGCCACTTCTTCTTCCCAGCTGAAACTCTAGCAAGTGGTAAAGAGCGGGTCTTTTGCAGGACTGTCGTATGTCATTTTGATGTTCGGAAAGTGTTGATTCTTAGACTAATTTGAATAAGCTGAAACTTTTCAGCTCAATTATTAAATTGAGCTGAAAAGTTTAAACACGTTGCACGCGAAAAAAAAAACATGAAGTACGCGAAACGAAATAAAGTAATAGCGCGGGCGAGCAATGCGATACGACGCGGTGAGTCGGGAACGACTGGGAAGAAAAAGGGACTAACGGGCCTCTGCAAGTGGGCTTTGGCCCGTCGTACGTCTTGTAAAGGTCCGGAACCCTCGGGTCCTGAGAAGCAAAAATAATTGTATTAAAGTCAAAACCACACAATAATTTAGCAATTTTTCAACCCAATCAGTGGCTCAGTTTCTTTTAACTATCTGGACTTTACGCATCGACCACGCTCGGCACTCTGATTGGTTCTTCACCAATGCAGAGCCAATCGGAGCGCCGAACGCCGTCGATGCGTAAAAGTTCAAAGAAACTCACACTAGGACTCAGATTACTGGAAGTCAGTGAAAAAACTCACAATTTCCCACCACTAGTTACGTGGCTGTAAAACTAAATACCGATTCAGGAAACTGACCCTTTTCACACTTGAATAAACCCCAGGAAAACCCTCCAACATAGCTATGAACATACGTTTCCATTCCCGCCGTCTTCTACTCGTGTGTAATCCCATAATCGCATGTTTGCGAACAATACGGTTTGCGTCGTCAACTATCGCACACATGCGACCGTGTGTCCTGTGTGGAGTAGTGTGGGCCGTGCGCGGACCGACAGCAGACTCACTTAGAATATTATTTGATTTATGCACTTTTGAAGTGTAAGTATTTGATTTGATTTGATGTTGAATCCTACTAATATTGTAAACCGATTTCTTACTGATATTAGAAATGTGAACGTTTGAATGTTTTGATGTTTGGATGTGTGTTACTCAATCACGCCAAAACGGCTGAACAGATTTGAATGGTTGGCACACAGATAGTTTATATTATAATATGGATTAGTACAGGACACTCTTATTTTCGGTAGTACGTTTCCGTGGGATAATTTTTGACCTCCACACGTGCAAAGTCACTGGCAAAAAGTTGGTCATAGAAATAGTATAATTGTGTATTTAATAGACACCGGTAACTTCATGCAGAAAGAATAGCTACTACTGTCTATTTCGACAGCAGCGGAGTAATGGCGTAATTCACTATTAGCAACATGTATTGCGTTATTTACGTTGTAGAGCAGAGACATTTTCCGACCATATGTAACATTGGATTAGTCATTTCCGTCAAAATTATTCAGATTGTTGTTGTTACGCTATTAGGGTGCAGAAGTAGTACAAATGGTAGTAAGTAAATGGAATTATCAACAATTTAGAAGAGGAGAATTTAGTATACAAAATAATACTTTTGAAAATAATAGTTAGTCGTATTTTAGTGCTGTGCGAGTCTAAGGATTTATCATCATCATCATTATTTCAGCCGTAAAACGTCCATTGCTGGACTTAGGCCTCCCCCAATTTGGGGGGCTTTGCCATGATCACCACGCTTGGCAGGCGGGTTGGCGATCGCAGTGTGGAAGGATTTATCACAATGGAATAATTTGAAGCGAAAAACACAGCGGAAGTAGATAAATCCAGGGTTCCGTGGAACTTCAACTTTTATGTTCAGTATTTCTATTTTAGTGACTTAAGGCGCGGACTGACTACGATTTTAAATGCTACAACTACATGCTACAGCTCCAACAAATAAGGTTGAAAATTGAATAAATATTTGGATTGACGATGTGAGTAAGCTGCGAATTGGCATTTATTTTACGGTTTTATTTAGATTATTCGGACTACACACATTAAATTAAATAATTGTCTGGTTAAAATTTTAAAGTAATGTTTATACTATTGAACTCTTTAAAAAAAAAATGTTGTTATCGCTGAAAATACAGAGATGTTCGACGTCAAAGTTTTTTTTGTGAAACAATTTTTATTGGGAATATCAAACAATTTTTCACTATTCTATTCGGTTAGAATTTTTCTTTAAACCCTTCTCTGTTCACTGTATTTTTTGTGTCGTATATTTTCATTGCGTTACGTCATACTCGATTGTCAAAGACACCAGTGTTTTGTGAATATTGAGGTAACACCGCGCCTTAAAAGTTTTTGCTAAATAAAAGTATGTCAACCAGTATTCTTCTTAATGCTTGATTTAGTATTGCAGTACCCACTTAAGAATTTCACTATGAAGAGAAAAGTACTGAGTAGTTTTTCCAAGAAAAAGAATAAAGCGATAAGATTTTGAAGACGAAAACATTCTGGGCATATGATGATGAAGTCTTTTACTATTTTTTTTAAGTATAAATAATGAAAAATATAGCAATTCTTTTTCAATTCAAATAAAAACGTGGTATCCGCTGGCCTACTAAGGTATGAAGTATTTCTATACCCACCTGATTTCTACACACTTTTAAACCCTAATCACGTCTAGTAATCAGACTTCGTCTTTCAAATACCCTCCTGCCATCAGTGCAGTGGCACTGACCACTAAACATTCAGGCTGCGTGTGACCGCGTTCATTAATTACGTGTATGACGCTAATTAGAACACGCCACTGGCTAATGCTTCACTTTTCGGCGATTATGGGACATACATGGGTTGTATTTGTCTAAGTAATGTTTGAAAGGATCAGGGTTTTGAAGTCGTGACGAAGAAGTGTTGTGATTGGTACCTATAGAAGTCTTTGAAGATAAAGGAGAAGGTATTTTTATTAGTTTGGTATCTATGTAACGGAATCTTTGAACGTGATTTTCACCCTCTTCAAAACGTCGAATTAATTTGAAATTTTGTATGCTTGTCACGGAACGATGACAATACAATAATTTCAATTTGTGCCATTATCCTGGCCAGGATCACCTGCACCCTAATTGCGAAACGTACTATTTATCAGAATCTGAATGGGATTGAAGATTATTTCTAAACCATTGCGCCATTTGTTCGAATAAATTGTCGGCTCAGCAACGTAAATAACGCAATGAATATTGTTTAACTATCAATATGAAACCGATTCCTACCGATAAAAAGTTATCCAATCACCCCTCTGGATAGCAAAAAAAAAAGAAAAAGCGTAGGGTGCTTGATGTCAATAAAAAATACCTCAAAAAGCAGTTCACGCTTTTTTACATTATTGTCTACTTTTAGTTTGGTTTTCTATGAAAGCGTGATTTTTGGTTTTTAAAACTATTATTTTTACAAAATTGACTGCTTATATCCACCGTGGGTTATGATGAATTGACAAGATGTTTTGTATGAAAAAGCAGGTTTGTATTTTTCTTTTTTCGGATTTATACCTTTTAATTGGTTAACCGATAAATAATTCTCCACACAAGTTTTCTGTACAGATATAATCAACAATAGTTTGGTCTTGGTATTGTTAAAATTATATTTCCCTTCCCTCCACTGCAAAATTAGGAACTAGTTTTCACATTCTTGTTTACCAACAAAACTATTACCAACTTCACACATACAAAACTATTTCCCACACAATAGATAATCCACAAACTTTTCTAGTTTACAAAACTAATTATGTACATTAATAAATAATTCCTCACTAGCGACTGTTTTACTATCCCTACAACTAAACTAGTGTGCGTACTAGACGCCGCCTAGACGAAGTGACCCACTGCCCGACGACCTTGCGTTTCTTATGTTATTACTCCGTCTCCCTCCCTCCTTCCTCGAGACTATCGGCGTCTCCCTCGTGCGTGGAGTCTATTGATAGTTAAGATGGAGTTTCCAAGGTTATGGGCAGGATCGGCTTATTGTGTAGGACGGGAATGCGTTCCGAGGGTAGTCGGGCGGGGAAGGGTGGGGGGGAGGGGTGGTGTGATTGATTTGAGAATAGTTTCATGTGTATTTCTTGTGTAGACTAGTGTAGTGATGTGTTCTAGTTTGCGTTTGATCTTGGGTTTTATGCATCGCCTTGACTGCATTGCTAGCTTGGAATGTAGTAGTCTGACAGGATTCCGGTTAATACTGGCAGTGTACGGAACGAAACCGGATACGATCATAGTACATTACAGGTTCCAATAAAAGATAGGTAGTCATCGTAGTATTGTCAGTAAGATTGGATATATTATTGGAGATATTTCTACCATTGAGGCATCTGTCTGTCAATCAATCGCTCGTGATTTTATTTTATCACGCACATCTGATTGTCACAAAGTTAGTTGGGTTGGTTAGAGGGGCAATTTTAGTAAAATAGAATGTCTTTATTTTGCATAAAATATGGTAAATAAAAGGTTTTAAATATAATAAATAAGAATTATACCACTGATGACTATAATTACCAATATTAAAAAAAACACGATTTTAAAACACAAATTAATCATAGATCCGCTTTGATACTCTCATAGATCCGCTTTGATACTCTCATAACCATTTCTATTAATTCATTTAGTTCGAAAACATACTTAAAATCAAAGAAAGAAACTAAACCTCCCTAACCGGAAATCCAATCTTATGGGGACATAAGCCCATTACATTAGTGGCGTCTATCGGGGGCTTGGGGTGTACTTGACCGACCCCCGACCCCCAAGGGGTTCGTCTTTCGTCTAGACATGTGGGCCGCATAGCGAAGTGGGTCACCGGCGTCTACCGGCGATGGGATAGTTACATGTCACGACAGTGTAATTTTCTTCGGCCTTTCGAGAGGGGTTGATTTCTGGTCGGGTTTGTAGATTTGATTTGAGGAAATGGAGGTTCGTTGGGGGTTTGGATTGTTAGGTAGTTGTTAGTAGGAATTAAAGGAGTATTACAATATGTATTTCTGTTATATTTTTATGCAGGTTGCCTTTATAGGTACTTGCTGTAACTATAGATTGTGAAAATTAGATTTGATTGAATTTACTCATTAAAGCGGATGAAGACAATATAGACTGAGTTTGATTTAATTGCATATAAGAAAAATGTGAACACCACCCCATTTCTTCCCGTGGGTGTCGTAAAAGGCGACTAAGGGACTTACTAGAGAATGGGCAGCAGCGTTTTCTATGCATTTTACCACCATACTGCGATCGCCAACCCGCCTGCCAAGCGTGGCGATTATGGCAAAACCCACCAAATTGGGGGAGGCCTAAGTCCAGCAGTGGACGTCTTACGGCTGAAATGATGAAGAAAAATGTGCGTCTTTTGCTTTGGTGTTAATAAGTTATTTATTTAACATGCATCCTAGCAGAGAAAATGTAGTTTTGGCGTGTGCGTGTCGTTAATCCCATTTCTTCCCTTGAGTGTCGTAAGAGGCGACTAAGGGACTTACTGTAGAATGGGCAGCAGCGTTCACTATGCATTTTAACACCACACTGCGATCGCCAACCCGCCTATCATGGCGATTATGACAAACACCCCCTAATTTGGGAGAGGCCTATCATAATTTCAGCCGTATGCCATCCACTGCTGGACATAGGCCTCCCCCAATTCGAAGGGCTTTGCCATAATCACCATGCTTCGCATTTATGTTTGGCGATCACAGTATGGTTGTGAAATGCATAGAGAACGCTGCTACCCATTCTCTATTAAGGCCCTTAGTCGCCTTTTACCACACCCAACGGAGAAAATGGGGTGTTGGTATTCCCTACATTCGGCACCACGAGGATGTTAAACGTGGTGGTGGCAGACGAAGTCGCGTGCAAAAGCTAGTACAAAATATCACGATATGTTACACTAGAAAACACGAACAAAATTCTCCAACAAACAAGGATCTTTTAACAAACCCGTTTTAACTAGTTCCCCTTGGTCCCTTAACAATACAATATTCATAGGTACCTATCTACTTGTCTAGTTGACCGTACTTGACCCGGCTCAAGGGTCGGGGTTCAGGTCTAGACGAGGACCGGAAATAGTCCGGTTTATAGTTTATTTACTTTGTTATTATTATGTTGTTTAGTTAAGGGTAGTTTTGGGTTATAAAGGTTATTCGTTGAATGTGTGAAAGTGTGTTTTGGTTGATTTTAATGTTGTGTTCATTCATGCCTATATTTGTTAAATGTTGTTTGATATAATCGTTAGTGGGGTTTTGATGGTTGCTGATTAAAGTATTGGTATACATTATAGATTTAATAATTATTGACCCGTGACCCGTTCTAAGTAATAACAGCCGCACAGTTTCACATCACACGATTTTTCAGGTTTTGCTAGCTTAGCTGTTAGCTTGCTGCGGACGGTTCGTGAATGGGTAAGCATCTATGTCCAGAATCCTCCGTGCCTCGGGAAACACGTTAAGCTATTGGTCCTAGCTGTCATCTTAGATCTTTGACTATCGTTAAGGGTTTTCGAAAGCCCGAAAGTCTGACAACCAGTCTTAACAAGGAGTATTGTGTTACCAAGTAACTGGGTTTTTGGAAGGCGGGCAGTTGCTCCATGTAAAATACTGGTAATCAGCTGTATCCTGTAAGACTGGAGCTGACCCCAACATAGTTGGGTAAAATTCGGACTGTATCCCAGAAGTGGGAATTTTCAAACTAATATTATGAAGAGATTTTTTTGATTTTGTAAAACGATTTCTCGCTAAAATGACTGAAGAGATGTAGGTGAAATTTGTCACATAAGTAGACCATGCATTAGATTAGGACTTTTTATCCCGATATTCCCATGAGGTCAAGACCTATCTTGACCTAGAGCATATGTGAATAGACCTATGCTACATAAAGAGAAAGCAAGTATTGTATGGTGGTGGTGGCTTCAACCCTGCTCCGACCAAGAGCCAAACACAAAATATTTTACAACTATCTTTTCTGGCTGACTCTGTGGGGAAGGACAACAATCATTTCCCAAGAAATTGCTAACTTGCACATCACGAACCGGTGACCGTCAGTTTAGCTTTCGTCAACTCTATTATTCGTTCCTTCCCTATAAAGGAAACATCACCACCACAAATAGATTCCTTGAAATAACCTTCAGAATCAAAAGGTACACAAATTTGGATTCACAGTCCTCATAATGACGTCACCTATTCGAATCTAAAAAATACAAGTCGGGACATAAAAATTCGCACACATGCAGATTATAATGTGCGTCGTAAATGCACACAGCGATGCGCTTGCGCCGATCTAAAACACTCGTCCGGCGAGCCCGATAATGGCGGTCGGGGTTAACGAACTGACGGTTACATATTTAGAAAAAAATATTTGGCAAATGTGCAGTGCAGCGGGGATTACATTGTGTGCCAGGGAAATTGGTGTGCGGAGTTTATTCTTGCGTTTTTAGAAGAACATCTTGAGTATTAGGAAGGAGATTGTCTTAGTTTTAGTTACTATTATTTATCAAGGTTTAAACTAGACGATACTAGCCAAACATTAAATCCAAAGTCTAGCAACACCAAGGGCGATTGATCAAGAAAAAAGAGCCGGGGAAAATGGAAAATTGCAAGCACTATTTTGTTACTATTTCTTTTATATCTACATCAACCAACTCTATTCCTATAATAAAAATGAAACTAAAATAAAAAAGTATGTTTGTTTTCCATTTTGATCTGAAAGTGATAACGCAGTTTACAATTAATTTATTGCTGTCACCCTGTGTATGTTGTTAATTGGGACAACGAGTTCTAGAGTGCCTGCATGCGGGCTAGGAACAAACTACCACTTATGGTCTATTACTCTCTATAAACACAATCTAGATTTACTTTTTAGTAGTTTATAGAGTTGCCCGCATGGCTAGGAACTTTTTCTAGCTTTTATTAATTTTATGAGCGAAAGTTTCATAGCCAATAATAAGTAATATGACTAGTGTCAATATATTCAAACTCTGGTTAATAAAATAGGTCTAATCAAGGGTATTTCTTATTTACAGGACAGTTCTAAACCCCGGGCTAGTGCTACTGCAATAACACTGCCTTTTCTGGGAGCCGAATTAGTGACTTCGGCCGCGCTTGTGACGCAACAGACTAAGCAGAAGGACGCTTTTGTAATCCCTAAAAGATGAATCTAAAATGAACTGCTGCATCTTCCTTTCCGCTTATAATCACCAATATGGAAGCTGGGACTCGAAGAACTTACGACCCAATGGGTCCCGCTTAATGGCAAGAGACGTCGTGGCAGCCCCAGACGGAGATGGCGGGATGAGCTGGACTCTTTTAATAAAGATTGTTCCTTGGCAGCTCTGGACAGAGAGGGGTGGAAAGAGAGTAGGGAAGCCTTCGCCCAGCAGTGGGACATCAATAGCTAATATAAAAAAATTAAAGCTGGAGATCGAGCGGGGTAGAAATAGAAACATTGCGTAATTATACTTATTTGTTCCTATTGTTGAGACACTCTCTGTGAGTGGGAGAGGTCCGTAATGCACCAACCCGACCCTAAATAGTGGCCAAGAGAATGATAACGTGATTTTCACTTATTGCGGGTCATGTTCAACTACATTTATTTTGTTTATTAGATGTTATTTGATACTTATAGTGAGTCAATAATCTTGGCCTGCAATGTATGAACTGGTCTGGCAGTAGAGATGGGTTCACTCAACATACCTATGTATTTATCTACTGCGGTTTAATGAACTAACGCAATTTTATATTTGTGCGCTTATGTACTTGTTATGTGTGTGGCAGGATATAGCTTTGGGAGGCCGCGGAAGGAGCGCTGATGTGAGACCCATTTAAAGATAGATTTTGTGAGGGATTTTTTCTTTGTGTTTGTCTTTTGAAGTATATGGTCAGGAATGTCTATTTCTGTTTGGTTTAATATACTCAGAAAGAGATGAGAATTTGCCGTGCTGTGTGACAGCATAGGCTGATAAAAATGATAGTGACAATATAATATTATGTTATTGTCTATCACAATCTATGGTCAGGTATGGCATGGTATGGTATGGTGGTATGGTATTTCAGTTGTAAATTATTGTGATTGTGTAAGCTATAGACAATTGTAATTGTAGAACATTCACAACTATCTTTTAATTAATTAGTATATGTTACCACGCCCAATCGACGCTACTTCTTAACTCATGCGAAAACGAATGGAGGATCTCCATACCCGCTCCGATATGATTTCCAAATAGCGTTGCCAATTTTGGTGATTATGAAAAGATTTTCCAATTAATTGTTTATTGTTGAATAATGTTGTTGTCAATTAGAAATTCATAAAATAATGAATACACTATCTAAACTATGAACTAGTTAAATATTGAATCTAATTGTAATCACCACTTGTAAAACAACACACACCAGTCATCATACAACACCAACATCACTTTGGTGATTACATAACATTATAATTAACATGAAATTTCTTATGGGGCTTGTAGCTAAGTATAAACAGCTGCACGGTTGGATCGATCAGGTTAAGGTACCCTGCCGCGGTTGCTCCGTGGATAGGTGACCAACTTTACATACCTGGAACCCTCCGTGTCGGAAAGTACGTTAATCCATTGGAATCGGCTGACATTCGTAGATCTTTGTTACGGGTCGTCAGAGACCCGAAAGTCTGACAAGCAGTCTTACCAATTCTGTTACCCAGTAACTGGCTTGTGGCGGTCACATAGGCAGTCATTTCATGTCTTTTTATGACAGTCGTAATGTACGTGATACGAGGTACGAGACAGTAAAATACTGTAAATTACTGGTATTCAGCTGCATCCGGTTAGACTGGTAGCTGACCCTAATATAGTTGGGAAAATGCTAGGCGGAAGGTATAAGGCAGTTGCTGTCTATCTTCTTGAGCCTTCTTGAAAGGAACCTTTGAAAGAAAATGTGTTTTTCACTTTCAGGAAGCAGTAAGGGGTAATGAACTCCAGCTTCTACAATTTCATCACTCTGGGCGGTTCGTGGGTGTTTTTCTCTTCGTATGTGTTCTAAGAATAGATGAATCATTGGTGGTGGGTTAATGCTCGCATTATATACATTATATGTATGTGTCATGTATAGAGACGGCAGGATATAGCGGGAGGCCTCGGAGGGAGACCGTGAGATGCGCATTATGGGCAATAACATAGATTACATTTTCGTCGCTTCATGCGTCATTTTGTTATGCTCTGGCTTGTTTATTTTTTTTTATGCGATAGGTAGAGCGTAGTTTATGTTTCGAATTTTGTGACGTATGTCAGCGTAGATTTCGAAAAAATTTTTTTGCTATCCTGGTAACCCTGGCAAGGATAATAGCACAAATTTATGAAATTATTGTATAATCATCGGTCCTCGATAAGTTAACAAAGTTTAACTGAAATCTGACTGACTGACTCTGAAAAAGCGTGTTAAAAAAGGCTGGTAGCTAAACTGGTGGAAAGTGTAATGCCTCATATGGACACGTGTAAAGCGTAGGTGTCCTTTTTATTTATTTAGGATTTCCAACAAAGGATATACATGTATACATTATAAATCACAGTAATTAAAAAATATATTTTACCTCATAATCAGCCTAAATTGTTCCCACTGCTGTGACACAGGCCTCCTCTCAGTGAGAGGGAGTCGGCCGTAATCTGCCACGCGGGTCCAGTGCGGGTTGGAAGATGTCACACGTCTTCGAAATTTTGGTTCTAGGACATGCCGGTTTCCTCGTGATTTTTTCCTTCGCCGTTTTGAGAGCAGTGGTGATGAAAATATTTACTCAAAGCAAAGCGCCTGCGTGGGTTTGAACCCAAGACTTACATCTCGTAAGTCAGGGCCGATACCACTGGGTCACCACTGTTCTCATTTATTTTATTTTACGTGTGCTTCCACAATTACAGGAGACCACGGTTTGCACATAATAATTAGGTTTAAACATGATAAAAATAGAGAAGATTAATTTTCTTTCCGATACAGCCCGTCCCTTGCTGCCCTCTACCAGCGATGCGCTAAGCCGAGGTCCGAACCCCATAGGGGATGCACTTAGCGAGTAGTCACTCTAGTTTTAAGTTTTTAAGCCCTGGTTGGAGGTCTTAATTTATTAAGGTGGCCAGAGACAAGTCCGCTTAAGCAGCTGACTACCTTATAAGTTGTTGCAAGATGTTATTCCAAAAAAACTTTTTAACAAAAAATTAAACTGCAAAAATTAAGGTTTATTATTTTTTGCTTTTCAGTTTTTTCGGCGGTTTAATTTTTTGTTAAAAAGTTTTTATTTTATATTTTTTTGTGACTTTAATGTACTAATAATACTTGGCAAGATCTACCCTATCCAATGAAAAAATAATTATCAAAATCGGACTACTCTGTATAAAGTTATGCGTGGTTATACATTACAATCAGTGAGTGAACAATCAATCATCCCCTGTTTTCCGGGTTCGATTTTGTTTTCCAAATTTATATGGGATCATTTTCGGAGTATACCCTTTCCAATAAAAAAATAATTATCACAATCGGACTACTATGTAAAAAGTTATGCGTGGTCATACAAAAAAAAAAAACAAAAGCAAAAAAAATACGCGTCGAATTGATAACCTCCTCCATTTACTTTTGTCGGTTAAAAAAGATAGATTTGAGTAAAAATAAATTAATAACATGTCAACTTTGGGAGTTCTTAAGACAGTCTTTGACTGCCTCATGGGTCTAGAGGTCGCAACTGCTCAACACGACGTCCTAGATCGATTCCCAGGTTGGTGAAAGTGTTATTGGGTTTTTCCCTCTGGATTTTTTCTCTGGAACCCGGAGTTAGGACTTATGCTCGGTTGAAGGCAATAGGCTTGCCACCTATTACATAGGACTTAAACATAACGTGAGAAATGTGGATGTTGTGTGTGTGTGTGTAGGTACACCTTTGGCCAACCCTACGGGGAAAGAAGGCGCGATATAATTTTGTATGGAACTCTTAGATTACTTAAAATGGTGATGTGTTTATTTGTTGATGCGTAAATGAATTAAGAGGAAAAGAAAATGGCTTTTAAATGGCCATCATTTATCAGTTCGAAAGCGTGGTGATTTGATGAATGAGATTTTGTGAATTTGGCACACAGATAGTTTACAACCTGGATTAGCACATTTGATAATTTTCATCCCGGTAGTATGTTCCCGTGGGATGATTTCCGACCACCACACAGGTGAAGCCGTTGGCATAAGCTAGTAAGAAATGGATTATTTGTTGGCACAGGTTACATCAAAAATGTGAAACCCTGACTTCAGAGCTAAGTGAGAGGACCTGTATTTTAGGAGCTAGTCAATTCTTCCAGTTAGGTTAGAAAACAAGTTTTATACTAAAAAATTAAGTACACAAGTAAAAAGAAAAAAGTAAAATTAAATTTAACTTTAAAACTACTAATTATACAAATAAATACAAAAAGAAAAGGACACTTCGGCGCCGAACTATCGTGCGTATCACTGTCATCAGGAAAGGTGCACAAAAGACTAGCAGCTCAAAAAAAAAAACAGCTAAATTGAAAAAAAAAAACATTATTAAAAACAAAATTTAAATCAAATCAGGGCAAATAAGATTTAAAATTGAAATCAGTATTCAAATGAATAAAAAGATGTGTTACTAAAGATTTAAAGGTACCCTGCTAAGTTGTTGCATATATCTTAAAGAAAACATAATAAACAAAGGCGAAGCAATAACAAAAACACTCTAACTTGGAATAGAATTGCAAAGCAGTAATATTCTGTTCAAAACACGAGTGGCGACGCGGGGCAACGCACTGCGACTTAGGTTCAAGGCAAATGTCTTATGTTAATTCGTGTTTAGTCTTTAGTATTATGTATTTATTTAGGTACTTATAAGGTGCGTCGACTTCTTGTGGGTAAGTAATAACAGGCGTACGGGTCGATCCATCAGGTTAAGGTACGCTAGCTGCGGTTAGTATGTGGATGGGTGACCATCTTAACATACCCCTCCATGCCTCGGAAAGAAAGAAATAAAAAATTGTTTATTCTGCACAAACAAAACGCACAATATAAAATAGAAAATAGTAACAAAAAAAAAAAAACTAACATGCTACACATGCTGAAAGCATGTTAAGGGGTTAGTTCCCTGGAGGCAAAGGTCCTCGCCCACATGTGGGAGTGGCGCGAGGATGCGAAACGCCGGGGCGAAACTCCGCTGCCGCGACAAATCGCGGCACGGCGGACAGAGCTCCGGCAGGATCTCATGGCGACATGGCGGGTACGATTGTCGCAACCCAGCGCAGGGCACGCCACAATTGCGGCGGTAAGTCCCCTCTTTGAGGAGTGGATAGAGAGGCGCCACGGCGTCCTCACCTTCCGCCTGACGCAGGTTCTCACCGGGCATGGGTGCTTCGGTGGGTTCCTGTTCAGGATAAAGCGGGAGGAAACGCCCGGGTGTTTCCATTGTGAGGATCGTCTAGAGGACACGGTGGAGCATACGGTGGAAGTGTGCCCTGCCTGGGTGGAGCACCGCCGTGTCCTCGTGGAGGCGATCGGCGGCGGCGATCTCTCGCGTCCGGCCCTGGTGCGAGCCATGGTACGGAGTGAGAGGGCATGGGAAGCCGTCACCTCCTTCTGCGAAGCAGTAATGCTCGCGAAGGAGGAGGCGGGGCGCGTGAGGGAGTTGCAGTCTCTGCGCCCTCACGTCCCTAGCCGCCGCAGGAGGAGACGCCCCGGGCGCCGGGAGTCGATTGCGGACTCCCGGCCACCGTAGGCGCGAGCTTGCGGGTGGCGAGCAATGGGTAGCTCGCCGCCCGGTAAGGACCAAGCTCGGGTCGACGGCGCGTAGTGTTCCACGCGCGCCTCAAAGAGATGTCAGCAGTACTGAAGGGGTCTGCTAGGACCGATGCCTGCCGGGGTCGCGTGATTGTTCAAAAGAGATACCGTGACCCTGGCACATGGGCAACTGAAGGAACACGGGTGGGTTTTAGTCAGTAAAAGTCTGACACGCCCTCCCGCTCCGCCCAGAGCGGGAGAAGTCATTTGATGATTTCCCATCCAAAAAAAAAAAAAAAGGGGTTAGTTCCGGATTCATTCGTACAATTTTGACAGTCGTTATACGTCAGAAGCATGAAAGTCTAACAATCAGTCTTACTAAGGGTTGTCGTGTTAGTAACTGGCTTGTGGTGGTTAGGTAGGCAGTTACTCCATATCATCATCAGCCTATATTGTTCCCACTGCTGGGACACAGGCCTCCTCTCGGTGAGAGGGAGTGGGCAGTGCGGGTTGGTAGATGTCACATGTCTTCGAATTTTTGATTATAGGACGGTTCGGTTTCCTCACGATGTTTTCCTTCACCGTTTTGAGAGCAGTGGTGTTGAAAATATTTACTCAAAGCAAAACGCCTGCGTGGACTCGAACCTACACTCGTAAGTCGGGGCCGATACCATTGGGTAGCACTGGAAGCTGACCCTAAGATGAATGGCAAAAGGCTAGGCAGATCAGGATGATGATAGGTACGTCGACTTTCAAAACTGCTGCGTAGATGGAAAGACCAGCGAGGAAAAGCGGCCTATGGGGGGGCTAGGTCATGGATGAATTTGCAGACATCCCTTAAGAGGGAAGACCTGAAATTCGCAAAAAAACGTTAGTAAATCTTAATTTCGCCCTGGCCTGATCGCCATCATGGCTGAAGTACAAGCGATGGTGGAAGTGGTTGAGGTTATATAAATCTATACTAATATTATAAAGCAGCTGTAGAGTTTGTTTGTTTGTTTGGTTGAACGCTAGAATCTCAAGAACTACTGATTGGAATTGAAAAATATTTTAGTGTTGGATAGCCCATTTATTGAGGAAGGCTATATAATATCACGCTACGATCAAAAGTAGCGGAGCAGCAACGAAAACTGGACGAAAACTGGCAAACAATTCGATGCGACGAGGGTCAGGGAGCAAGAATTTTAACGCGGACGAAATCGCGGGTAGAAGCTAGTATTGTATATTAATATTGAAAACATTTTTAAAAGAGTAACAGTGGAGTATATTTCCCATTCTTCTCCATACGAATCTACCTTTTGGAAGGGGCGACTAGAATTAACGCTATTTTATTATTTAAATGTTGACGTTCAAAAATTCCTTTTTTGTGCCTATTGAAATAAATGCTTTGACTTAGACATTGAGAGCTTTGAGAAAACTCTTTTAGAATAAAACTCCAATATGACTGGCATTGTATAACTCGTCCTTTAACAGTAGAAGTGCGGAACATACCGACTGAGGTAAATTTGGATAAAAAAATATGTATATTGCAATTACGTGGTTGAAGTCTCGTATAAATAATAATAATCATCATATTACATGAAAAGTCATAAAAAGTTACGATTATATGCATAGTAAATAATAATTAGAGCAGGAAGAAAATCGAAATGGGTCAAATTTGGGACGCCCGCACTTCTAGTGTTAAAACCTATATACCAAAAAAAAAACTAACAACTTCCTAAAAAAAAAAAAAACACTACAAAATGAAACATAAATTTAATTTCGGTCGTCGGTGTCTTTGGATCTGTCTTCTAGATTTTTGCCACTGACTTCTGAAATTAAAGTTATTTCTCACGCCGTGGGATTTTTTTTTTGGAAGTCAGTTGTTTATTTTGTACGTTTTAGTTTCTGATACATTTGTATCATGTACCACTACTTGCTACGAAAACAACAGTGACAGGAAGTATTAGAACGTAGGCGAGTGGATTAAATACGCATTATTGAAACTAACGCAATAACTACCCAAGCAAAGTTAATAAATTGTATACGCTTTATATTTACAATTTTTTTACCCCTGAGGCATATCTTTTTCACTATAAACACAATTTTCAAAATCTATGCACAATTACCGTAGATAACATGAAAAACAGATAATTTGAGAATCTCCTCCTTTTTTAAGTATGTAGGTTCAAATCGTAAGTAAGACGTGTTCTGAATTAATGGCGTATTATTAAGATCACGTCTGCCAACTATGTTACCTGTTGACTCTTCTATAGAGGTTTCATTGTTAACTTTTATTTGTATTTTATCCTACAGACCCTGATGTTCCTACCAGAGTTGCGAGATTTGTTCGAAAGAGATACCGTGGCCCTGGCATATAGGCATCTGAAGGAACACTGGTGGGTTTTAGTCAGTAAAAGTCTGACTTGCCCTTCAGCTCTACCCAGAGCGGAAGACGTCATTGGATGATTTCCCACCCAGAACAAAAAAAAAATACCCTGACGTTTATCGATGGAACCTTACACTGTCTTATTCACTAGTGGCTTGAAAGCCTTCCAAGTAGGAATTACTAAGAAACACAATTATATCTTTATGATTTTCGTCACACATACCTACGTCATCAAGCTTAATTCTAGCAGTGAACAACACAATACATAGGTACAAGACATAGCCTTGACATCAGCCAACTGCGCAGTTAACACATGGTCAACGTCAGTCCGATACTACCTGATTTACAAATCCCACCAAAATAAACAGCCCACCATTAAAGCTAAAATAAATACAAGCAATAACCCAGCGTTTGCAACTAATATGAGCAAATTTAGTGCGTCGGGATAGTGAAGGTGAATACGCAGAAGTTCCACTTGTGTCTATAAGGATATGAGTTGAAATCAGACTGCATTCCAATGGTAAATGAAGTTTGGTGACATTTGGTATTCCACGCAAATGAATTAAGAGTACAAGCTACATCTGTGTAAATGGTTGCCTAAATATATTATGAGAATTCCTACAATATTTGACAGAGCCAAAAAGAGACACAGTTAATGTTGTTTGAAATATTATTTTCGTCACTATAAGATGTATTTTTGTCTGCTCATTGCTCCATAGAATCTACTTTAACGATTCAGCAATGTTTTAATGAGTCGTAATGTCAACACCGCAGAATGTCATTCGACCATCTTGTTAACATGTCAGTCTGAATAAATGTGACAGTGACAGCCTCTGAGAATTAAATAATAAAAATATTTATTTCATAACATGGCCAGGCCATTAAAAAGATTTTAAGTACATCAACTTAACATCTTTTTAGTGTCCTGACGTTTACAACGTAACACAGGTCAACAGTATATTATGCAACTCCGATCTTTTTTATCAAGTAATCAAATATTGTTTTGTAGTCCGTAAGGTTCTGGTGTCCCGCAGTCCCCGTGTACCGGAAGACGTAGAGTTGGAAGCCCTCTCACAAGGTAGACCGAAAACCTTTTGAAAGCCACAGGAATCCGCAGGAAGTCCAGAACCGGTTGAACTGGCGGAGCCAGGAGGCTTATGTTCACCAGTGGTCGTGTTTCGATGAAATGATGATGCAATAGTCTGTTCAATGCCGTACCTTTAAAGGGACCACGGAAAAGGGACAACGAAAAGAATTTGAAATCTCAAGAAAACAGTGTACATTATACCAAACAATATCAGCTTATTTATTGTTGACATGTTTTAAAGTTATCCTCAAAACTATTATAATGTTCAAGCTGCACCCTTATTGCGTAACTAACTTTTAATCAGAAACCATTGCTGCATATGTTCCAAAAATGTGTCTGCTCCATAACGTAAACCACGCAATGAATGTTGTTGAACTGTGAAAATGAAAGCCATTCCTACTGTAAGTGTGTTACGCAATTCCTCGCTGATTGGACAATTCTTATTTACTCTCCATTCTTCGTTCATTTGCAAGTAAAAGAAGCACTAGAAGTTCCTGTTTATCTGAGACTAGATTTTGCCCACGGTTTCGCCCGCGTTTCGGGTACGTTCTACCGGTGTTAAAAGTACCTTATGTGTCACCAATCATATTTGCACGCTATATAGGCTAAACATGTATGCTGTATAAATTTGTCTTCTAACACCTTTAAAGACCATGTTTTATGCAAATAAATATTATTTATGTTTCTATTTCAGGTTTTAAGCGACCTGTTTAACGAATTTTATCCAAATCCATTCAGACGTTTTTACGTACATTGAGACCAACAGACAAACGGACAAAAAATCTAAAAACGATATTTTCAGCATCACATCTTTCACATAACTCGTAAAAAAAAACTTTTTTTTTTTGCAAAATATTCAATGAACAGCTTAGAAATACTATGACGATATCTTATCGCATTAGCATTTTGCGAGGACCGGCCCTTCTGTTCCTCTCTTATCACTGGCCTGCCTGCCCAAGGCGAGAGTTCGACAGCACTGCCAAGGTTGCGTCTGAATACCTACAGTTTGTACCTACTTGTGATGTCTGCTTAATGCAGTGTTTTGGTCTAGTGCCTGCGATTTTTTAGTCGCAGCGGAAAATCTTTGTTTACTTTGATGACATGTAGGTTCATGCACTTTTTGGTTGGTTTTGAAGAGTAAATCAAACAGATTCTTTGTAGGAATTTTCTGGTAAAAGGTTCAAGTTTTCGTCAATTTTGAGGTGGTAACGGAATTCCCAAGGTTACATGTCAGCCTTGGGCGGTTTTTCAGCAGTAACGTTTTTTTATAATTATCAATAAACATAATTTCTTTGTTCTTCTTTCTTTTGTTTTGTACCTGACCTTTACAAAATATTAAAATATTTTACTTTACACTAATTATGTAATTTTATTACACGGATAACCTAAAAAAATTGTACTTCATGAAAATTCCAACAGATTTTTTTTTTCGCTAAAAATTCCCCATGCCCGAAATCCTCCGCTAATAACGCACACTATGACCAATTAACGCACACATTAAAATGATCAGTTCTATTGAGTGAGTCAGTAGGTACTATGACCTGCGCAATGTCTGATGCCTAGACCTTGGCAGCTAGAATTCATTCACACTAAATATATGCTAACTAAAATGGCGGCCAGTTGATCAACATCACGTGCCTGTGTAGTGACGGAGAATACGCTATTTCTGGTTTATTTTGGATGTAGTGAGGAGTATGTTATGTTTAGAAACTGTTTTGATGTATTTTATGGGTCTATTATACGTTGTTGTGTTTTGTATACTTAAATATTTCGAAAACAAAGCGTCATAATTTTTTACAATCATGTATGATCTGAAGGACAGTTCTCGTTCATAATCTAGTCGCAGTTTCATTTCGAAGACAGTCAAATGCCAAAAAAAAAAAAACATTTTTTTGACAGATTGAGACTGACATCAATCTGTGAACATTCGTAAAATTACGAGAATTGCCCTTCTGAAAATATAAAACTAATAGGCTTAAAAATCTAGATAAGATCGTAGTATGACCTTCACCTATACAGCTATGGAAAAATACCTAGAAACTTGGCTGAATTAGAATTGAGGAAAATCTGACCTAGACCCAACGAGATAATTACATTGAAATAAAATAAAAATAAAATCAGCCTAGTGCGTGTCGGATCATGTACAATCAAGGGTTCCGTAGTTGGGATGAATTTATCCCAAGAACAAACTTAATGTTGTAGTTGAAAAACATGTCCTCCCATACATCGAAAATCGTCATGGTTAATTCTCCAACTGCAAATGTAAGTTTGTCCATGTGGTGATGGACGTAAATAATAACATCGCCCCATTTTTTCCCGTGGGCGTCGTAAAAGGCGACTAAGGGACTTTCTAGAGCATGGGCAGCAGCGTTCTCTATGTATTTTACCACCATACTGCAATCGCCAATCCGCATGCCAAGCGTGGCGATTTGTCAAACCCCCCCAAATTGGAGGAGGTTTATAGTCCAGCATTTGATTATGATGCAATGTATGTTTGTCATCATAAGAATAATTTCTTTTTGTGATAAGACTACAGATGAACAATTTTCGGACTTTTTCCTTATAATTGTGGAGACCTTGCTTCTTGCCAAATTTCGTGATTCTAGGTCAACGGGAAGTACCTTAAGGTTTTGATTTCTTTGCGAGTATCAAAATAGGCAGTGTTTTTTATTGCGTTGGTTTAAAAGCTTCATTTTTTTTTTACATTTTCAAGGGATCGTAGACCTACGTATCCAAAATTAATTTCAACTTGATGTCTTCACGCGTTTATGAGAAGAAGGGTATGACAGACTTACAAGCTGATAAATGTACGTATAGACAATGAAGTCATTCTCTGTGGATTCCGGTTTTCTCTTTTGAGATCCAGAGGGACCTTAAAAATGAGTAAAAGCTATTTTAAACCATTTGGAAACTCCTGTTCTATATATTGGTTCTCCTTTTCCAAGGAAACATCTATTTTAAAATGCAAGAAATACGATTTATTCCATTCTAATACCAAAAACTAATACCACTGGTATTTGTTTCAACTCATATTTTTTTTCTATTCCGAACCGATACCATTGTTTAAACTAATACCAAAACAAGTTCAAAGATATAAGGTACAGTCAGTAAAAATGCTTTGTATGTAAAATAAGACCTTTAATTGAAAAAAAAACAGATAACTCCAAAAAAATCAAATTTTGTTAGCAAACGTCTTGTTCAATGATAAAATATCACTTAAATAATCAACTTTAATATAATTTTAGTTCCTCTCTATACCTGTATAATATTTTTTTTTGCAAAAACATCAAACAGGAAGAATTTACTTACAATCTAAAAATTACAAAATATCTCAAAAAATTAACTCTTAATTTATATTGAAATTTATCTGACATAGTTAAATCAGATGATTCACTAAAACTACTCTTACCTATGCTAACCTTTGTAAAAATATTGGAGTGAAGTGAATTTGGAAAGTTTTAAGCATTATATTACGATTACATAAAAATATTGAAAAACAAATTTACTTTGATTAGGTTTGACTGCGCTGACTGTACCAAATTCAAGTTGTTGGTATTCGTTCGTACATTAAATTAAATTATTTAAAAAGTGGTATCCGTTCGGAATAGAAAAAAAAAATGAGTTGAAACAAATACCAGTGGTATTAGTTTTTGGTATTAGAATGGAATAAATCAGAAATACAATACATTAATTTTGTACATAACCTTGGGTTTCAATACCTAACAATCTTCCCACATACCTACATGTATACTGGTCCAGTTGATAAGCTACAATAATAGGTATTAAATCGTGCTAGAACATTACACACGCGAGCACAATAAATGAGTCAGCCTATCTCCGACCTACCACAACGTCCGGTCTATGCCACCTAATCGCCTAACCTTGGGTCTAGGTTGTTGACATTCAACTAATAACTACTGTGTTATGGCGACTAAGTGGCGGGCTGCCACTGATTATTTTGTCCTGACGTGTAAACCGCTATTTGAGACTTCCTAACACAAAACATAATACAACATTACGCCTGTATTCTTTGAAAGGGTAGGCAGTTACACTCACATTTCGCCAAATATAATTAATTCCCATGTACCTAATAGGGGGCGAGCCTATTGCCTTCGACTAGGCACAATTCCAGACTCCGAGCTGGTACTGAGAAACTCATGATAGAAAAAGCCAATAACACCTTTGCTCTACCAGGGAATGAAACCCAGAACCACATGCTCAACAGTAGCGCTTGCAACTGCCCGACCAAAGAGGCACGACACAAGCAGGATATTATTGAACATTCTACCCACTTTTCGTACCATCGGCTCACTCCGTTCGCCTCGTTACTTTCGGTGTGAGTGCTTATTAGAACTTACTAGTTGAATTTTAGAGGAATTTTTAGATCCAGTATCGTACGTCAAAGATATATTATGCGTTTCTATGTGGATAGTTGATGATGGGTACGGAAAGAATAAAATGGTTGATGAAATGTACGACGTATGAGTAGAAAAATATTGAATACAGCTGGTGATAAAGACAGAAGGATAGTCATGGTGAGAGAACTAATATTACTCTAGTTACGAGTATTGGAGAATTCTGGTAGGTAAATATTTGCTCTTTACTTACAGATACAAAACTAAAACAATACATATGCATTCTGGCGGTGGCTAGGCTTCACAGTGAGGCTTATCGGCGTAATGGTGCTTGCCTGATTGGTCTTCGGAGAGCATGCGCAGGAGCTCCACGACCTGATCAACGCCATTACAAATAAATTTTCCTTTTTCTGTCCGCTAATAGTAACCTATGTAATACGGAAGGTTTTTAATACCAAGATGATGAATTAGAAGATATGCTATAGGCTGAAATAACGAATGGATAGCATGTATAGCTATAAACACATACATCACTTTATTATCTATAACGGCCCTGATTTGTAGGTCTTGGGTTCGAACAAAACAATGGAAGAAAACATCGTGAGGAAACCGGCATGTCCTAGAGCCAAAATTTCAAAGACATGTGACATCCGACAAGACGCACGGGCTTCTCGTAGTTAGTTTACGGCAACCCCCTCTCAAAGAGAGTACACCTGTATCCCAGCAGTGGGAAAATAATAGACTGATTATGCTATACCTGCACGTGTTTACTGGAAAATGATTTTGTTTAGTGGCACGTGAGATAAATCACCAAATGTGAGTGATCTAGCGACCTAACGCGGCGACCTTGATCAATGCGGTTGTTGACATGTTACGATGTGGCAGGCAAGTTTATAGGCCGCATCCGTTTCATTTGAAATTATATGTCTATGCTGTAATGACGAGTCTTTTGCAGTATTTTTCAGTAGTAGGTATGATGATCTTCCCTCTTTTTTTGGATGGGAAATCATCACATGACTTCTCCCGCTCTGGGCAGAGCGGGAGGGCGTGTCAGACATGACTAAAACCCACCCGTGTTCCTTCAGTTACCCATGTGCCATGTTCACGGTATCTCTTCCCCCTTCCCCTTTAGTGCTGATGACATCTCGTTGAGGCGCGCGTGGAACACTACGCGCCGTCGACCCGAGCCTGGTTCTTACCGGGCGGCGAGCTACCCATTGCTCGCCGCCCGCAAGCCCGCGCCTACGATAGCCCGGAGTCAGCTATCGACTTCCGACGCCCGGGGCGTCTCCTCCTACGGGGGCTAGGGACGTGAGGGCGCAGAGACTGCCACTCCCTCACGCACCCTGCCTCCTCCTTCGCGAGCATTACTGCCTCGCAGAAGGAGGTGACGGCGTATGGTGATCTTCCCTCATAAGGGATGTCTGCAAAGTCATCCAGGACCTAGCCGCCCCAAACGCCATTTCTTCGCTGGTCCTTCCATCTACACAGCAGTTTTGAAAGTCAACGCACTCATCATCATCATCATCTGCCTAGCCTTTCCCCAACTATGTTGGGGTCGGCTTCCAGTCTAACTGGATGCAGCTGGATACCAGTATTTTACATGGAGCGACTACTTATCTGATCTCCATAATTCAGTGTCTGGGCTATGCGATACTCCGTGATAAGACTGGTTGTCAAACTTTCGGGTTTCTAACGACCCGTAACGAATGTTAAAGATCTACCAATAACAGCTGGGACCACCGGCTCAATGTGCTTTCCGGGCACGAAGAGGTCTCAGTACGTCGGGAGTCGATAGCAGACTCCCGGCCACCGTAGGCGCGAGGTTGCGGGCGGCGAGCAATGGGTAGCTAGCCGCCCGGTAAGGACCAAGCTCGGGTCGACGGCGCATAGTGTTCTACGCGCGCCTCAAAGAGATGTCAGCAGCACTGAAGGGGTCTGCTAGGACCGTTGCCTGCCAGGGTCGCGAGATTGTTCGAAAGAGATACCGTGACCCCGGCACATGGGCAACTGAAGGAACACGGGTGGGTTTTAGTCAGTAAAAGTCTGACACGCCCTCCCGCTCCGCCCAGAGCGGGAGAAGTCATGGGATGACTTCCCATCCAAAAAAAAAGGGGGTCGCGGTAAGTAAATATGATCATCCATCCACGGACCAACCTTGACAAGCGTGGCTTAACCTGATCGATCGATTCATGCATGATGACTCATGCTGTTATTACTTAGCTACGTGGACCAGACTATTAAAAAAAGTGCGACTGCAGTCACTATACCTTTCTTCTATCTAGCATGGTGATCCGTTGTATGGTTCAATGTTGTGGCTGTTAGGGGGATACTATATCTGTCAGGATTGCGGCTTTGTTCAGAAGAGTTACCGTGGTCCTGGCAAAGGTAACTGAAGGAACACGACCCGCCCGTGTTCCTTCAGTTCTATTCAGTAAAACTCTGACACGCCCTTCTGCACCCACAGTATTGATAATGGATATAATAGGTCAAGGTACCTTTTAAGGCAAGTAAGTTATCTTAGTTCGATAATCAGATCATGTATGGTGACAACATCATAACTACAATAATGCCTTGAATTATATCTATCTTGATTTTCTTCTCTTTTCTTCTCTCTTGTTCTGGATTGGGCACACATTGCTAGTAAGAAGTAGGTTAAAAGGCTTTTAGCTGGAGAAAGTCTATTACAAAACTGTTTTTTTTTTTTGAATTGTGTGAAATATCTACAATTCGTTCCAATTGACTTTGACATTTCATTGACTATTTTTACATTTTCTATTGTGAGTTGATGATAATAAGCTGTAATTAATTTTTTCGTTCGAATTTGTTGTTCTGATTAATTTGAATAAGGATTAAATTCATTTGATTTTGGTGTTTACCTATTCATATTTGTGCGCCGTTGAAGCAAAACATAATTGATTTAATTATACGTGCCATCTTGCATGCAATGTGTACTCACGTTTTGGACTATTAAAAAATATGATATCTTATTTTACTAATGATGAAAACATGGAACCTCTCAATCGCCAGTCCTCACCAACTTAACAATATTTCCTCCACTTTTTCTTCAGTTTTTCTCATGCATCCTTTATACATAATTCTACTCTATAAGCATCATACTGTTCCTCCTAAAGCGTAATAAAGTAGCTGCATGTTTGAGCTGACTAATTTTACATAAACAATGACGATCCTGGTGCGGGCAATGCCTCCTGTTTAGTCAATGTTCGTGTTATTTTGTACTGCAATAGATTTTTATGTTTTTGTGATGTTTTTGCTTAGCTGTGGCTCGGTTTGAAGCAAGCAGGTCCCCCAAAGGGAAGGGGCTTACTATAATCGCCACGCTTGGCAGGCAGGTTGGTTATCGCAGTATGGTGGCAAAATAATGCATAGGTATCTAGAGAATGGTAGCCCAGTAGTAAGTCCCTTAGTCGCCTTTTACCATGGTGAATGGATGCCATGAATGGTACCATTCTTTACATATAGCGTATTTTGACATATACAGAGCAAGACTTAGACCAAGTTTCTGTAGGCCATCAGTTTTTTCTTAACCAGAATTCTACACGTGTCAAGCATCAAAAAACCAAGTGCTTAGCCGCTTTACCAACCGTAATCTTAATGTTTCTTCGAGTTTTTTTTTAAAGAAATGACGCTACGTCATCCTCGTCTCAGCCCAGAGGCACCCGCTGCTAGTTATAAGCCACTCCTCTTTTCTGCCAATATTCCCGCGTCCGTCCGTCCCTCATCCAGGCGTGATCATCAACCCAAAGCGCTTTTGGACTTCCCTGGTTTCTTTGGCCTAACAGAATTACAGCTTTAGCAATAAATCGCACGGTATGTGACATCTACCAACCCGCACTAGGCCCGCGTGGTGGATTATGGCCCACGCCCTCTCACTGAGAGAAGGCCTGTGTCCCAGCAGTGGGATCATTATAGGCTGATTATGAGTAACAAACACTTAATATAAACATTTAAAAATGACTAGCTTTTGCCCGCGACTTCGTCCGCGTAAATGTCGGTTTTCGCGGACGCAGTCAAAGTCGCGTTATAAAAAGTAGCCGCGTGCTTTCTTCGGGTTAAAACTTACCCCGTACCAAATATCATCAAAATCGGTTCAGTGGGTTAGTCGTAAAAGTGTAACAGACTATCAGAGTTACTTTCGCATTTATAATATTAGTATAGAAGTATAGATTATAGCAATATTTAATTAAATAAAGCGTAATCAAATACCTATACTCACCTACTTTCATAAAATATTGACACTATCTCCATCTCTGCCTCGCTTCATAAATCTACGCATCACGAAAGTCAGGGCCACTCAATTGTGAGTTAGACGCGCACATAACAGCACAATGACATAAATTGCCCCACGTAGAGCTCACAATAGTACACCGGATAGGCGTAGGAGTGGCGTGAATGACCCGCCCAAGGTCAGGGGCAAAGTCAGGGCTAAGGTCAAAGGTGACTAAGATAATATGACTAGTTTTAGCTTAGAATCTAGCTGTGTCCGCGTCTTCGCGTGTGTGGATATCAGAAATTATCCCTCAGAAACGTGCTACCTACGAAACAAAATTACAGTTGGTTGTTATTTTTCTGTGTACCTTGTAACATCACCTGTCTGTCAGTCAACGTCACGTCCAAATCGGTCCAGCCATTACGGAGATTTCGGAGACAGAGAAACAGACGGACAGAAAGACAACAATTTTTATTTTTTGTTCTAACTACCTACCTACCGTTTTTACTTTCATATGAATTTACTAATAGCTGCTAATTTGACATGATAAACAGACACTTCAATTTTATTAGTTTGCGTAGAAGATTTAGGGCGAAGTAAGAAATGGGGTTTGAAAAGTGTTTGGTTTCAGCCTGTTTGGGTTTTATTTTTTTTACCCATGTTGGTATGGATGTTTGTGCAAAAACTATAACCAATATTCAGTACACTGGATTCTAAACGCAACTGTATTGATGTTTTTATCGATGAAAATAAGGCACTTATATTGTAGTTTCTGTGTGTGCATTGGCTCTTGTCACGTTTCAAACCCTCAAAACCCACAGCCAGTACCTTTAACTGGTTTTTTCTTGACAGAACCAAATATGACTAGATGGAGTAGTGGTGGCCTAGTATCGGCTCCGACTTACGAGTGGTAGGTTGTGAGTACGAATCTAGACAGGCCGTTTACTTTGTGTAAATATTTTTCATCACTACTGCTCTCAAAATGTTTAAGAAAAACGTCATGAGGAAACTGGCATGTCCGAGAACTAAACTATTCGAAGAGATGTGACATCTAACAACACGCACTGTGTCCGAATGGTGGATAATGGCCCACTCCCTCTCACCGAGAGGAGGCCTGTGTCCCAGCAGTGGGAACATTATAGGCTATATATTCATGAACAAAGTCATGGTCATTTAATCTCATAAACTTTTCAAGGTCAAATAGAGTCATTGTCCATGCGTCCCAAGGTCAGTCGTAGATTAGAACAATGACACAATGTTTGTGCTTATTGTTTGTTTTGATCATTAGAACGTCATTACTAGTTAAAAGGTATGGTCACCATAATTTAATGTTAGTGTAGTGTCCATTTAAGTTCGGAGCGTTTCTACTGTGTGCTTTATATAGTCCTCCAGACCGTATTTCGGTCATGGCGGCCAAGCTCAAAGGAGATCCATCGGCGCGGGAGATATTATAGTGTACAAGCGTGTGCGCAGACACAGGGGCACTCACTCTTCTCTCACTCTCATAGTCCGATGGGACGGCAATCCAAAACGACCGCACAGAGATCAGGCGCAAGACCAACGGCTTAACGTGCTTTCTGAGGCACGGGTCATCGCAGGGCCAACTTCCAAACTCCGAGCTATACTAAGAAATTCTTAATGGAAAAACCCAATAAAAATATGTCCGGGAAGCGAATCCAGGAGCCAACGTCCAGCAGTCGCGCTTGCGACTACGAGACCATCGGGGCAACGTTTTTACTATACTGATGGTAAACAGATTGTTAAATCCTAGATAAATTGGCATTGCTAGCTGACATAATGGCAAATGATTTAATTTATTGTTTTTGTTTCGTAATGGTAATTACTTTGTCTACCTACTATTATTTAGAATCAAATTTAACTTAACAGACAGCTGTGCTGCTGGGGAGTTTGTTGCGCCACTTCTTCTTCCCAGCTAAAGCACTAGGAAGTGGTGAATGGCGGGCGTTTTTGGGAGACTGCCGTATGTAATTTTGACGTTCGAAAAATGCTTATCCTCAGCCTAATTTGAATAAGTGACTTTTAAATTGATTAGGTGAACAACTCAACATTACGCCTGATCTATTCTTCGAAAAAGGTAGGTAGGCATGTTCAGTACAACCACATTTCTCCATTTCCAGTTATTTTTAGTCCCATGCATTCTATCAATCAATCAACTCAGCCTATCGCAGTCCACTGCTGGACATTGGCCTCTCCCATGCTGCGCCACAACACCCTGTCCTCCGCCTTCCACATCTAGTTTGCCCCAGCCACTTTCTTTAAGTCGTCGGTCCTACTACTAATAATAGCTTATGCAGACGACACAGCGGTCATATTTCATGCTAATAACTGGGACCAGGTGTACAGCATTGCTGAAGAGGGGCTACTCAAAATAGCTAAAGCTCTTGATAAGAATTTACTAACCCTTAACGTTAAAAAGACAAAAATAATCACTTTCTACAAAACAAAGAGATCAAGACCCCCCCCACACCTAACTGTCACACTTCATACCTGCTCCCATAACCCTAACCCACGAACTGCGTGCTGTTCATGCACCGTAATTGAGAGTATTCAGTCCATGAAATACTTGGGAATTACTTTAGACGAGAACTTATCTTTCAAACGTCAAATACACGCACTATCCGGCAGAGTCAGGAAACTTATTTACATTATGAAGAAACTACGTGACTGCACACCCACTCCAAAACTTCGAACTGTTTACTTTGGTCTTTGCCAGTCCATCCTCCAATATGGCATCTCTATCTGGGACGGCGCAGGTAAGGACACATTTATTGAAGCCGAAAGAGCACAAAGAGCTGTCATTAAAGTAATGTTTAAGAAACCTCTAATGTACCCAACTGACCAACTCTATAAGGATTTCGCAGTCCTCCGTGTCCGACAGCTTTTTTTTAGATTTCGTTGGGAGACGAAATCTCTATGGCTGGCCCTGATATTGCAAACCTATTTGCAAATCAATTCTCTTCCGTCTACACGACAAATGCTACGACGCAGTCCTCACCTTCACAATCTCATTGTGTTCAATCACTGGACCATCAGTCGCAATATCGGACTTCGAATTTCATCTCGAGCGTTAAATTTAACGAATCTGACGTTCTAAAGGTAATCAGGAAGATTGATCCTGCAAAAGGTGCGGGACCCGACCTTGTTCCACCAGTATTCGTTAAGAGATGTGCTTCTGCTCTGGCGCTTCCATTAATGTTGATATTTAACCGTTCTTTAGTAGAGGGCAAATTCCCTGAAGAATGGAAGAAAGCTCGTATTGTTCCCATATTCAAAAAGGGTGATCCAGCCAACGCAGCTAATTACCGCCCAATA
Source organism: Aporophyla nigra (assembly GCA_947507805.1). Taxonomy (NCBI): domain Eukaryota; kingdom Metazoa; phylum Arthropoda; class Insecta; order Lepidoptera; family Noctuidae; genus Aporophyla; species Aporophyla nigra. Next base: position 1,849,199 of record OX382305.1, on the reverse strand, counting down.
TCGATACTTTCATGTTTCTCGAAATTGTTTGAATCAATGTTGTGTCCTATTATCTCACAAATGGTGAATGTAAATATTTCAGACTTTCAGCACGGCTTCCGGCGTGGGCGTTCAACTGTAACAAACTTGGTTCCCTTTGTCTCTGAAATATCGTGTGAAGTTGACAAAGGAATGCAGATAGACGCAATATATACTGACTTCAGCAGCGCCTTTGATAAAGTCAATCATTTCATACTAGTGAAAAAACTGAGATGGTTTGGTATTGGTGGCGAACTACTGGAATGGTTCAAATCATATCTGGCAAAAAGACCACAATCCGTAGAGGTAGGGGGTTTTAAATCTCAAGTATATTATGCAGACTCAGGTGTACCGCAGGGATCACATTTAGGGCCGCTTCTCTTCCTTATATTCATCAATGATATAACTGATCACGTACGACATAGTAGAATTTCTCTATTTGCTGACGATCTTAAAATATATAAAGTGGTAAATTCCCCTTCTGATGCTGTCTTGATTCAGTCTGATTTAAACAATATTCTACATTGGTGTAACGCAAATCATATGAGTTTAAACGCTGAAAAATATCATCACATACAATTCACAAGGAAACTGACACCACTTCAAACAAAGTACGACATCGGTGGCGTAACACTGAAACAAGTGAATGAAATTCGGGATCTGGGGGTGATCTTAGATAGCAAGCTGAAATTTACCGCACACATTGACAAAGCAGTGACAAAGGCCGCGCAAATGCTAGGATTTTTGAAACGTAATTCCAAAGGGTTCAAACACCAGACGACCAAGGTGTTACTCTACAATGCTTTAGTACGCAGTCACCTTGAATATGCGAGCAGTGTATGGACCCCTTTTTATGCAGTGCATTCGCAACGTGTCGAAAGCATACAGCGAGCTTTCACGAGACATCTTGCTTTTTCTACTAGAGGCTTTTCCCATAGAAAACCATACATGGAACGTTTAAAAAAATTTAAAATGATGTCCCTCCGCGATCGCAGGCGTTTGCTAGATTTATGCTTCCTTCATAAATTAATTAATGGAAAAATACGGTGCAACTGCCTTTTACAAAGTGTTTCCTTAGCAGTTCCAAGAATTTACCCCAGGGCCAAAAAAATAAAAAAAATATTTTATACACCTTTTGTAAAAACCAATCTAGGTTTACAGTCTCCAGTTATACGAATGAGCAACGAATACAACAACATTGTATTAAACATACCTGAATTAGATATATTCTACGACAAGCTACCTGGATTCAAAAAGAAAATCGCGCTATCCATGCCAAGTTGTTGCTAATTTTAATTTATGATTCTATTTTTATAATTATTTTCTATTCCTTAACTTTGTTTTTTGTGCTTTTGATGTTATGTGGCTTTTGTGCAGCCAGTATATTTTAGTTTAGTTTGTTTTTAGTTTAAAGTATAGTTTAGAATATTTTTTTAGTTTAGTTTAATATTTCAAGGCAGCAAGATATTTTAATCAGTGCTATGTACGCCGTAATTGTCATGTACATTAGTCCTTTAGTTATTAAGATTATTAAGTGTAAGTGTAATGTGTATGATGTGGCTGTGCTTCTTTTAAATAAATAAATAAATAGACAGCTTTTTATCCTTAATGCAGTACTGCAAACACACAGAAAATTAAAATCCAGACCCGACTACACAGAGATAATCTCTAAACGTACGTTTAGGATACCCATTCCCAAAGCAAACTCTCTAATGGCAAGACGTTCTTCAGATTATCTACATCCACGCATATATAACGAAGCTGTTAAGAATTGCAACATAATAGACCTCAAAAGATCCCAATGTAAAAAGATCATTATGTCCTGGCTAGTCACACTCTCCTACGACGAAACAGAAAGGATTATCTATAAATAACTACATAAGAAGTAAGCCTACACAAACTGACAGCCCTCCTATTCTCACTCAGAAACACCCACACACATACAAAGACACACACACACCTCACCACACTTCTCACAAACGCACACACACTTAAATCTTGTATGAAAAGTTATTATTACCAATACTTCATAATTTTTTAAAATGTTTTTACTAAAAAAAAAAAAAAAAAAATATATATATATTCGTGTTCTACTTTAATTCATTAACGTAATTTCTTGTTTGATTTGTTAATAATTACCGTGTACGATGTTTCTGGATATAACGAAATGTACAACTCTGATCCCCAAGATACAGACTAACGTCTAGTTTGGGGATCACCGTTCATGTTACAATGTATGATGTACTTGAATATTATTAATAAACAAATTAATAAACAAATTAATTATCTACTAGCTGGGGGGCGTCCCACACTACGCTTGCCGATACGCGGTCTCCACTCCAGGACTCGTCTGCTCCACCGGCCATCGGTCCTTCGACAAACATGGCCAGCCCACTGCCACTTCAGTTTGCTTACTCTGCGAGCTATGTCGGTAACTCCAGTTCTTTTCCGGATAATTTCATTTCTGATTTTATCCTCCCATGCATTAGAGGGTGTTTAATATCTATTAAAGGGCAAGCACAGTTGGTTTCATAATAAGACTGACAGTCATCCAAAGGGCAATACCCTCTGTATTGCCCTTTGGATGACTGTCAGTCTATGCTTGGAGTTTCCCAGAAATGAAGAGATCCCTAGGAGAACCAAGGTCACCGATATAGCTCGAAGAATTGCCAATCTTTAGTAGCAGTAGGTAGGGCACAATGGTCGCTGATCAGATGAACGCTGGGGCCGAAAGGTTCTGGAGTTGTGACCACGTATCGCGTTTAAAGGCCACCAACAATGTGGACGGATGACCTGGTGAAGGCCGCAGGAATCGGCTGGATGCGAGAAGCACAGGACCGGTCGAAGTGGCGGTGTTTCATGGATGCTTTTGTTCAGCAGTGGACGATTTTCGGCTGAAAACAGTTTTACAGGTAAGATAAAGTACATTACTAACCATAAAAAAACAAAGCCACTTTGGCGTCGAAGTACTAGTCCGCATTACTGTCATCCAAAAACGTGTTCAGAAGACTGGCAAAAATTAGCATTGCCATTCAACATGGCAATGCTAATTCTTTGGCCAACGAATGACCCAGCCCTCTGGTCAATTGAAATGTCGACCCATCGATGAGAGGTCGTCTTTTTGAGACATAAAAAACATCTCTAAGTTGAGCAGCACGATTAGTGATAAATGCGTGCACTGACCGGACTGGTCCATTCAATCTGTGTGGTTCTTTCCTCATAAGACAGATTCATTCATCAATCTACATGGTCTTCACATGATATGACCAAGATTATATATTTTTTTTGTGGGTGGTTAATAATCAAATGACGTCTCCAGCTCTGGGCGGAGCGGGAGGGCGTGTCAGACTTTTACTGACTAAAACCCACCCGTGTTCCTTCAGTTGCCTATGCCAAGGCCACGGTAACTCTTTCGAACATATCTCGAGACCCTGGCAGGCATTGGTCCTAGCAGACCCTTTCAGTATTGCTGACATCTCTTTGAGGCGGCGTGGATCACAACGCGCCGTCAACAAGGGCCTGGTCCTTACCGGGTGGCGAGCTACCCATTGCTCGCCGCCCGCAAGCCCGCGCATACGGTGGGCGGGAGCCCGCAATCGACTCCCGACGCCCGGGGCATCTCCTCCTGCGGTGGCTGGGGCCTCTCCCTCACGCGCTCCACCTCTTCCTTCGCGAGCATTACTGCTTAACCAAGATTATGTCTGGAGTTTAAAAGAGAGTGTGATCTCTGAATTTGTTTCGACCTTTCTTCTCAGAGTGGTCAGATAGGAAAAACCGACCTCATTTAGTTTAAAAAATATGACTGACACAGAAAAAAATCTTTTATAATTTAATAGAGTTACCAATAACCACATGTAGAGTCCTACCACAACATGTACTCACACCGACACTAATTCTAAGAACACATAACTCTACGTGTGACTAGTTTGGTGACGTCACTTGTTGGTAGAGTCGCCGACCGAGAGTCAAGGTCGCGGTCGCCGAATAGAGACGATGTTAGTGTAGGTCAAATGTTTGATATGAATCTCTTGCAATTTGTGACTCTATATTTTATTTTAGTAGAGTGATTTTTATAATGTCAGTCTAGGATTTTTAGTCAGCCAGAAAAAGGGTAATGGTTTTAATTAGAAAAAAAAGGAAGGTTTTTTTACTGAAAAATAACTTTATGTCAGCCTGAAGTATGATATAATGGTGCAGTTAAGATTTTTTGTTTTTATTTTATTCATTTATTAATTATTATTTGTTTTTTTTTATGTAGAGTTCATTTTATTTCTGAATAAATTTTAGTTCTTTTACATTTTTATTCAATATTTTGTTACAATAAACGTAGAAAAATAGCGAGTATAAAAACTAAACAAACACAGCACATTAACGAGTCACTGACCGGTAGAGTCATACCTACTAAATTTAAATTCTAACGCCAAACGTTGGCGTAGGTCACGCTCTATCATAGACGTAACAACTCTACGTAGAGTCAGTGACCGTTCAAGGTCATTCTAGTATTCTGTTCGCATAGAGACATTGATGTAGGTCGTGCTATAATAGTCAAAGCCAACATAATCAGCCTGTAATGTTCCCACTGTTGGGACACAAACCTCCGCTCTATGAGAGGGAGTGGGCCGTAATCCACCACGCGGGTCCAGTGCGGGTTGGTAGGTGTCACGTGTCTTCGAATTTGTGATTCTAGGATATACTGGTTTGGTCACGATATTTTCCTTCACTGTTTTGAAAGCAGTGGTGATGAAATTATTTACACAAAGTAAACCTATGACCTACAACTCGTAAGTCTTGGCCGTTATCACTGGGCCATCACTTCTCTGCTATAATAGTCAAAGTCAGAGTATTCGAAAGAGATACCATGGCCCTGGCATATAGGCAACTGAAGGAACACGGGTGGGTTTTAGTCAGTAAAAGTCTGACATGCCCTCCCGCTCCGCCCAAGAGCGAGAGACGTCATTTGATGATTTCCCATCCAAAAAAAAAAAAAAGTCAGAGTATTTTTTTAAGGCTGTTCAAAGGCACTTTTAAACGTCATTTACAAAGAAATATAATTTATTTCTACTTCCTTGATCCAAAAGATAATTTCCTATGGAGAAGAACATATAAAAAACTCCATTAGATTCCAATTGTAATAAAGAAATACATCAATTTGCATGACTCTATTTTGTTAGAACGGTAGAGTCGTTGACCGGTAGAGTCAAGGTCACGTTCTAGATATTAGATCGCCGCATGCCGTTAGTAATATATTGGCCTAGGTTATGGCTACCTGTTAGATATTTACTGTTTCTGAGCTTATCATCACGCCTCATTTCCCCGGAGGGTTAGACAGAGCTGTACCTATAGTAACACTCACATTTCGCCTGTTATGTTTAAGTCCCATGTTACTGGACTAGGGGGCGAGCCTATTGCCATCACGAGGACTCGAATCCAGGCTCCGGGCTGCTACTGAGCAATTCCAGTCAGAAAATCCCAATAACACGTTGCCCGACCGTTTTTTTTTTGGGTGGAAAATCATCAAAAGATTTCTCTCGCTCTGTGTGGAGCAGAAGAGCGTGAGACTTTTACTGACTAAAACCCACCAGTGTTCCTTCAGTTGCCTGTGCCAGGGTCACGGTAACTCTGTCGAACAATCTCGCGACCCAGGCAGGCATCAGTCCTAGCGGACCCCTTCAACACTTTGCCCGACCTGGGAATTGACTAAAGATCATGCTCAGAATTAGCGCCAGTGACCACTAGACAAATGAGGCAGTCTGTATCTGTTTTTGGTCGATATTTAAAGATGGAGCAAAAATTTGATTAGAAAAAAACTTTTTTACAAAAAAAAAAAAACAACCGACTTCCTTAAAAACACTACAAAGTGAAAAATAACTTTAATTTCGGAAGTCGGTGTCTTAGGATCTGTATTTATGGTTTTTTTGCCACCGACTTCCGAAATTAAAGTTATTTTTCAGTTTGTAGTGTTTTTAAGGAAGTCGGTTGTTTTTTTTTGTAAAAAAGTTTTTATTTTTAAATTTTTAGTTGTGGTATCTACCCTGCACTAATTCCAAACAAACAATGCATATTTATGCGATTGCAGAAATCGCGGTTGATTTCCTGTCATTTTTTAAAGAGTTCCGGTGTCTGTCTCCCGAACTCATCATCAGATCTATATGAAAATTATATAAGACCATTTCAGAATAAACCCCTTTCGAACCAAAAAAGAATTTTGCAAATCCGTCTATATATGACGGAGTTATTGCCGAACATACATTAAAAAAAAACATAAACATCCGAATTGAGAACCTCCTCCTTTTTGAAGTCGGTTAAAAAGTAACTGTACCAATTTATATAATCATAATAGTGAGTGTTTTGCGGCTAAGTAATAACATCCGCACGGAATGATCGTTCAGGTTAAGCTACGCTTGCCACGGTTGGTCCGAGGATGGGTGACCATCTTTACATACTAAGATCCCTCCGTGCCTCGAAGAGCACGTTAAGCCGTTGGTCCCGGCTGTCGTTACGGGTCGTCAGAAGCCCGAAAGTCTGACAACCAGTCTTACCAAGGGGTATTGAATTACCCGGTAACTGGGTTGTGGAGGTCAGATAGACAGTTGCTCCATGTAAAATACTAGTACTCAGCTGTATCCGGTTAGACTGGAAGCTGACCCCAACATCGTTTGGAAAAGGCTAGACAGATGATGATGAATACTGAGTGTCTTGCTCTACATCGCTCTATACTAAAATTGATTTAATTTAAAAATAGCTCTGCATTGAATTAGCAAAAGAAACAAACACATCATTTATTTCTATTTTCGTCTAACAATAAAAAACACGTTTTTCGTCGACATCTCTACATTGTATAGCACAGCTCTACATGCGCATGCGCTTGCCAGTTTTATTTTTTAAATAAAACGTAATAATGAATGTTTGTTTATGAAGACAAAACGCGTGGTTTTAGTAAACAACTCTACGATAGAGTCACACAGAGTAGAATTAATTGAATTTAACGCAGCCAAGAAATATTTGTGTTCCTACGTTTAGTTTCAGAAATAACAGATTTTGTAATAATATATTTTGGATTTTTGATTTATTTTCGGCTGGTGATCAACAAATTATTGTGCCAAGAGTGCATTAGCTTAATCAACCTATAGTTTTTCCTCTGCTGGGAGACAGACATCTTCTCTTTGAGAGGGAGTGGGCCGTAATCCACTACGCGGGCCCAGTGCGGCTTGGTACCTACCACACCGTCACATGTCTTCGAATTTTCGGTTCTAGGATATGTCGTTTTTCTCACGATGTTTTTCTTCACCGTTTTCAGAGCAGTAGTGATGAACTAAATTACACAAATTAAAGCGCTTAACTGGATTCGAACGCACGACCCACTCGTAAGTTGCAGCCGATACTACTGGGTCACCACTGCTCCCCAAGTCAAGTATGATTTTGTAAATATTATTACTTCACAGATACGAAATGTTCTACTTATCACTGTGAAGAATACAGTCGTGAACACTTCAGTCTATGCTTACACCCTTGGGAATTACAAGCGTAATGAAGTATGAAGTAAACAAATTACTGAAGACAGTACGTTTTATGGGATACTAATGTCTATGCTTATGACTCATTAAAAATAAACAAACCGATTTCAAAATGGCGCCCAGACACAGATCTTGAAAATACATGAATGATTATTATTTTGAAATAACTAAGTGAGAGTTTCAGGAGCCCTGAAATGGTCAGTTATCATGATCATTTCATGCCAAAAGACGTCTGCTGAACATTGGCCTCCTTCAATTTGGGGATTTGCCATAATCCCCACGCTTGGCAGGCGGGTTGGCGATCGCAGCATGGTAGTATAATGGGTAGAGAACGCTGCTGCCCATTCTCTAGTAAGTCCCTTAGTCGCCTCTTACGACACCCACGGGAAGAAATAGGGTGATGCTATTCTGCGGCACCACACAGTCAATTTATTTTCTCCTTAATAAAAATCACAAACTCATTTTTTTAATACAGTTATTTATTAGTCTCACAGACACCAACAGTAAAACCCAGGGACACTTTACAAAGCAATCCTGTTAATAAACATTCATACGACTCGAATCTTCAACTACCTATTTGAAAAATAAGTCTCAGACGAAAAATTAATATTTTATGTTCACAAAAAACATTAATCCTCGGCCCGTGGGCTCCAAAACAAAGGGCGTCTACGAACAGCGCAGGCGCAGGTGAGAGTGTGTGCATTTACACACACATGAACAATTTTATATTTGAAAATGTACGCAGAAGCGACATTTTTGTGATATCTTGTTTTACGACAAAGCGGAAGGGATTTAAGAAGTGTAAAATTTAATGAGACGGATCTATGTGGGTTTTGGTAGTTCAGAATTTGGAGTGCTTTAAAATCGCACCAAGTTTACATAAGGCCTTTCATCGCCACTCACGGAGCAAAATTGGTCATCGCTTGTCCATGGGACCGTTACAAAAAAAAAAAAACCAGCATTAAACTATTATAGTATCAATGATGGTTTTTTTCTCGACACGTTAGAAACATGAGAAAAACATTTCAGTTCCCCGAAGTCTCAACCTTGTGCAGGGTTGCATGCAAATTATCGACGCACAACTTGTAACCATGGATTTTGGTACAATATTTTGAACCCTGCGCTGATTTTTTTTTAGGTCAGTTGTTAAAATGAAACCTGAAAACCTTGAGAACCTACGTGCTGTGTTTCCGAAAATTTCTCACAATACTGCACTCTGTTGCCATATTCAGGAAAAAGGATAAAAATACGGTTGTAGTTTTTAGGTAAGTACAAGAAAATTATGTCTTGAAAGGCGGATGATTTCTGTGAAAACGATTATTAGAGAAGTATGGAAGAAAAGACCCTAAATAAATTAGGATAAGGGCAAGAAAGAGCATGAGGAATAGAACCGACTTACGGTCTGATTCGAAGCTGCATCTGCTATCTTATTACAGCTGCATTTAATCGTAGCTTTCATTCGCTATAGCCGAGCTAATTAAAGAACATAGATATGAATAGCTGCATGGTGCCAAAAGCAATGGTAGAAGTTCATCACTAGATAAACATTTGGTAAGGAGATCGTTGAACTTAGTGTATACATCACTCAATTGACACAGTGGCAGTGTGTTTTGCTCCTGCTTTGTTATGAGGTTTCTGGGCCGATCCTTGCACGGCACAAAGCATATATTTAGTAAACGTAGTTCATGATATAGCAGAAATTTATAACGATGGTCAAACGTTTAACTCTGCCTAGCCTTTTCTCAACTATGTAGGCACCGTGTGGTGCCGGACGTAAAGAAAAACACCATCCCATTTCTTCCCGTAGGTGTCGTAAAAGGCGAATAAGGGACTTACTAGAGAATGGGCAGCAGCGTTCTCTATGCATTTTACCACCATACTGCAATCGCCAACCCGCCTGCCAAGCGTGGCGATTATGGCAAAGCCCCCCAAATTGGGGGAGGCCTAAGTCCAGCAGTGGACGTCTTACGGCTAAAATGATGATGATGATGTAGGGATCAGCTGCCACTCTAATGGGAAACAGCTGAATACCAGTATTTTGTGTCTGCCTACTCGACTTCCTCAACCCAGTTACTAGGTAACACAATAACCAAGCTCCTCAGCCTAATTTGAATAAATGACTTTTGATTTTGATTTTTGATTTTGAACCCTTTACCATCTGCCAGGGTCGCGAGATTGTTCGAAAGAGATACCGTGACCCTGGCACATGCGCAACTGAAGGAACACGGGTGGATTTTGGTCAGTAAAAGTCTGACACGCTCTCCCGCTCCGTCCAGAGCGGGAGAAGTCATTAGATGATTTCCCATCCAAAAAAAAAACCCCTTAATAAGACTAGCTGTTGGACTTTGGGGCGTCTGACTATTCGTAATCAGAACCAACTTTTCAACGTGTTATCCAAGGATAGAGGAGTCTCGATATTTATTGAATGATCGCCCATCCACTACCCGATCGTGACAAGGGTTAACCTTCGATAGTTATCAGCTAACCACGACCCCTCTCTTAGTCAATGTTGGTGAAAAGTTATGCTTCGGAAAAGATAATAATTAATACAATGTCCAGTTTCTCTATTTCAATGGCTGTTTACGGTTATCAGATGGCCAGTTCTCGTAATTAAAAACGTCCGAAATCTAGTCACAGTCTCATCTCGGCGACAATCAAATGTCAAAAACTTGTCCCAAATGTATGGAAACTCTGTGAACGTTCTTAGAATTGCCCCTGTGGTCGAAAATGTCTATCTATGTAGGGTGTATCTGGTCAGATTTTAATCAGGCTCGTTGTTTTTTTTTTTCTTTTGAGTGAGAAATCGTCAAATGACATCTCCCGCTCTAGAGTGGAGTGGAAGGGCGTGTCAGACTTTTATTGACTAAAACCCACTCGTGTTCCTTCAGTTGCCCATATGCCAGGGCCACGGCAACTCTTTCTAACAGATCTCGCGAACCTGGCAGGCATCTGTCCTAGCAGACCCCTTCAGTTTGCTGACCGCGCGTAGAACACTACGCGCCTTCGTCGAACCGACCCTGGTCCTTACCGGGCGGCGAGCTACCTATTGCTCGCCACCCGCAAGCCCGCGCCTACGGTGGTTGGGCGGACAAGCTCTCAGACTGCGAAGTGCAATTTAAGTTTTTGATGACTAAGTTGTTTTTACAGCTTTTTATAGTCACACAGTTGACGCATGTCGCGTCTGTGTCCTGCTCTGTGGCCTATCAGTATTAGTCGATTCGTCCTTCGTCTAACAAGGGCGGCAGGCCGGCAACCCGGCCTATCGATCTAATGCGCGGGCGCACTGTTTTTAACGTTTATCACTGAATACTGCAGGAAATGCACTTTTATTTTTTATGATATTATTACGCAGTTCCATGTTTACGCTATTTTATTGACTGTGATGCTAGTTGGGTTTTTATGTGTCCTTTGTACTTACTGTTTTTAGTATTCTGGGATTTCTACCAGCCGACAGAAAACAGATAGGTACCTAGACTTAATTAAAAAATATTTGTTTGATGAGACTGCGGCTTCGCCCGCGTGGAGGAAATTAATCCGCGGGAACGTATTACCGAGATAAAAAATACTTGTCATCCAAATCCGTTCAGTAGATTTAGTGTGAAAGAGTATCAAACATCCATACGTCATCACAAACTTTCACATTTATAATATTAGTAGGATGAAGAGTGTTACCCGAGCCTGAACCTCATGAAAATAATTTTTGATAAGGTTATGACCCTGTTGTCCATAGGACTATGACCACAACAAAAATTACGTGTTTACATATACGTGAAAATTAGTTTAGTCCGTATACTTATTTATATTTTCCTATTAACCTGCTGGAAGTGAGAAGCACAGAAAAGGTTGAAATGGTGATGCTTGGGAAGGGTAGGCTTGAGGAGGAAAAAAAATCATTAATAAATAATTTCAGCCGAAAAATGTCCACACGTTTTTCGGCTGAAATGATTTATTAATGTATCAAGCAAGGCACACAGACGACATATTTATAGGGATAGTAAAAATGGGTAATCAGAAGTATTTATTGCGGTGTAATCATCAATTAAAGACAAAATATACAACATTCTTATTAAGCGATTAACAACTATTTGTTTACATTTTCAAATTAATTACAAATAACTTTAGATTGCTACATAATCAAATAAGTTAAGATTATACCAAACAAAAATACATTTCGTCACATTGCACGAGAATAATACAACCACGATACAACCATAGAAAATTACAATTAAATATTCGAACATAAGGTAACAAAACGGAACATGGAAAACAATAAAATAAACTAAGTAAATCACATGATAAAAATTAAAAGAGAAAGAAAAAAATATCATTAATCTGACTAAACTAATAATGATAACAATAACGACGGTGAACCTAGAAATCGCAGAAACCAAGAATCAAAAAAGGGGTAGATACCCCTCAAGGGTTCGGTCAATTTTACCACGGTGAGGCTTTGCTTACGACACAATAGTTACGGTCTCTACATACAAATATATTAAAAACATCACAAGGAAACCGGCATACCCTAGAACCAAAATTCGAAGACATGTGACATCTACTACCCCGCTTTGTGCCTGTGGTGATGTTTTTCTTCACCGTTTTGAGAGCAATGATGATGAAATTATTGACACAATGTGAATGTGTGGGCTGGGTGGTACCCACGACCTTAGAAATTGTAAGTTCGGGCTGTTGTTACTGGCCTACCACAGCTCCTAAAGTACGAAAAAAATCTAGTAACCCACTCAAAAATTCTATAACCTTTTATCCATAACCTAAATCACTTATTATAATCCCACGAGCCCACTCTATATATAGTTCTTCCCGCTCTCGAGCCCACTGACTAGTTTCAAAGGGCTTTTTTACTATTTTTGAAACACCTGTGTCGCCAGCGACCTTTATTGTCCTTTTTTGCTTCAATGCTCTTTATACACTATGGTTTAGGGTACCTTAAATATAGGAGTTAGTTTGTGTTTGTTTTTTAGGGGTTTTGTAAATTGAGTGTTGAATTTTAGGTGAGATCATCATCTTACTAGCCTTTTCCCAACCATGTTGCTAATATTTGACATGCAGCTACTGTATATCTAACCCCCACAACACAATTACTGGGGTGATACGATGATACCTCTTGGTGAGACTGATTGTCAGATTTTCGGACTTTTGGACGATCCGCAACGATTGTCAAAAATCAAAAAGAAAGCTGGGACCAACACTTAACGTGCTTTCCGAGGCACGGAGAGGCTTGGTATGTAAAGAAAGTCACCCATCCAAGGGGTGACTGTGGCAAGCGTAGATTAAGAGAGAGAGAGAGAGAGAGAGAGAGAGAGAGAGAGCTGGGATATAAAAATGCAACGTGCTCAAGAGAAAATGTCTTCTTGTTTTAGATTCGTAGAAATAATGGAAATGAAGCTATGCGTAAGTTCTAGTCTTTTATTCAAGTTTTGGTGAAGGTACCTACTGAATCGTGTACCAATTCAGGAAGTGATGTGATATTTTTCAAAGTCAGGTTTGATCTCATTGGACACTTTGATTAATATAATAAGCCGCGATGAGTTACAAAATGTAATAGAATAAATAAATAACAAGGGTTGGCGTAGTAAGCACTAAGTGCGTTGTGAAGGTCAGATAGACAGTGACATGTGAAATATGGTATTCTGTTGTATATAATATATCCGAGATTGGAAGCTGACCTCAACAGAAGAAAACGGAAAAGGCTAGACAGTTGACGATGAGTGTAGTTCAATAAATACATTACTCTTCTGGCAAAGCAGGGGCTTGCTCATTCTGGCTCTTGTTGTCCATGAAACATTTTACGGTATGCTTAGGTATCCGTATCGTAGTCCATGCCAGTGTTCTTCTAGCAAAAACGTTTTAAAAATATGTTCTGATGCATCTAATAATGCTTGGAAATCTGTCCACCTCACAAAAACTGCAAAGGTATGTCGTTAAGATATTGCATGCAAAGAATGCAATCGAAACATTTTTCCTTTATAGCATTAATGAATCAGTTTCTTAGAAAAATAACAAACTCATAAATTGTTAGGTATAAGTTGTTTTATTGGTTATTTTTAGACGACCGCCTTGTCTAGTCGACGCTAATCGTATTCTATTTAGTCTAATTTAGTGTTTGACTAGGTATAGACGGGAATTGGTACCTAGGTTTATTAATATTATAGTTATATAAGTGTTGATTAAATGATGAAGTCATCGAGAGAAATGTGCGTCCAAAAAAAGTGTGCGAAAAAGAAAGTAACTTGGTTTAGGTCTAAAGAATGTGTGATACGGTTTCGTAAATTTGATATTGGTGGTTTCAAATTCAGAATTCGGTTTGAACGCTGCGAATATCCACGAACAGTCACGAGTACGTAATGAGTAAAATATTAATCGACACAAATAATAAATAATTTCGAAAACAAACGTTCCAAGTTCAAAATTCGTTCGCGCCAAAACGATGAAACACGAGCGGCGTTCGTAAACCGAACTTGGGTGTTCGGCTGCGACAGCCTCAGCTACCGGAGTGTGTACGAAAGAGATCCTTTTAGCTAAATTAGTCAGAGTTCCCGAAAAACGCGGCCATCGACCCCTTCGGGCAACACCTAAGTATTTTAGTGTCTAAAAAAAATTCCCGTGTTTACATAACATGCCGAATTTTTTAAATAAACTCCACGTCGAAGGGCTCACAACGCGCACAGACAAAAATTTCGTCGGTTGCGTTCGTGTGTGTGCCCCACACATTGACAGCACATAAAAATGCCCAATCGGTACATGTCGCACCACTACAATGAAGGGACGACGTAAGTCGCATACAAGTGCATAATTCGGCCGAGATGCAAAAAAAAATATTTGGCAATGCGGCCCCTACGCGCCCGCCAGTTGCCCGCCCGCCTGGGTTAGGTTAGGTTAGATTTTTTGGCTCAAAACGCTCGTTGGCGATTTTTGAAAAGAATTTTTGTGTCTACATCACTAGGAAAAGGCGTTCTTCCTGCAACTATAAAGCGCGCCAGTACGTCGCGATTTTTTGAATAAAGAACCCGAAACGCGTTACTGCGCTCCACTTCGAATCTTATTTGAATTTGATAGTTATTTTTTAATAGATAAATAGATTTTATTTTACTTAATTCAACGAGCGTTTTGAACTAAAATACCGCGGCAGTCGGGCACAGTGTTCATTCGGATTTTAATTTACAGACGTCACCGATTGTGACTTAATATTTTAAAAATAAAAAAATAATATTTTTCGCCGTATTGGAAGACTCTAGTGACTAAAGTGCCGTGTTGTGTTTTATTTTACTGCAATTAGAATTTATATTTTTCTTTTATTGGACTTTTGTGTTTCCCGTTTTTATTTTTTGGTAAGTACTTTTATTTTTCCCTTTTTTCTTTTTTAATCTTTTTATTACTTTACCCCTACGTTTTGATTTTTCCTTACGTATTGAATGAGTATTCTTTCCCGCAAAACTTTGAAACCATGTCTTTATTTTTAACAACCATTATTTAAATAAAACGACACAAAGGAATAATCAGCATCGTATTCTGCGCCACGAATCACATAACTGCAACGTTTAAGCTTACAAAAACACTCGATAACTTTGTAAAAACGAATAGTTTTCTAATAAATCGGGAATGTTCCCTAGACAAAGTGACAAGGACACGTCGTGAGTGACGTCAGCAGTACTAGGCACTGCCGAGAAAGTCGGCCATCTTGATTCTGTGTTCTTTTTTTGAAGCCTACGAAGTGCGCGGGCGCGGGCCCGCCATGTTGTTTTATGTTCAAATTTTGAATTTAGAACTACCATTTCTTCCTTTTTTTTTGAAATTTAGGGTTAATCTAGAACTTATAATATATTCAGGTGTCATTTTATTGTTATAAAGGGATTTAAAAGCGTGCATTTCCTGCCATGCATTGTAAGATAGGCCTATTTGAAGCGGCTCGATAGTACCGAAGTATTTTAGTTCCTACGTTCAGAAATAGAATTTTAAGTATTTTAAATAGATTAAAATAAGTATAATTCTTGGTTAACAGAACGGTTGTTGAATAAAAATATTATTTTAAATAAATTCAATTAAAATGGAACAACATAAAATACAGTTTATTTAGATAATGTACCGCATTTTATTGGACAGCTTTAGAAAAGGCTTGGAAAATTTAAATACAATTTATTGAAATTAAATTCGATTGAGTATGTGTATACGTAGGTTATAGATTTTCATGTTCATAAATACGTACTTGGACCAATAATAAGCGTATCAATGTAAATTAAAAACACAAAATATCACTGAAGCAGCGCAGCTCCAATAGATATAGGCCAAAAAATCTGACAAACTAAGGGAGAGTTAAGGAGAAACTTAATGGCATTTTTACAAAAAAAAAACCAATACAAGTTATTATTATTACTAATTTTGGAGGAATTGATGAAAACGATATCACATTCCAAACTAATATAATGAATTCGAAAGTAAGTTTATTTGTTATGCTTTCACGGTTAAACACAGATAGACCTGGGTAAAGAAGAGATTCGCTTCTTTTCATCCTGTATTGCAGACGAAATCACGGGCAACAGCTAGTAACTATATAAAACAGCAGAAATCAGCGGCAGCTCCTAGAATTATCCATAGTTTTTTTAAATGTAAAGTACGATAGACACGCAAGTAAATATTATTTTTAAATAAATAGGTGAATGACCAAGCAAGTCAATGGAGTCATTTTATGCATCATCATTATTGTAAGAATGATCGTTTTAAATATAAAGATGTTGTAGTTTCATGTGTTATAAAAACAAGTCATTTTCTATAAAGATCTCCATCATAACTCAATGATTTGAAATTATTGGAATTAATAGTAATAAAACAACAAAAATAATTGAACAAATCTGGCTAAACGTAGGTCTACTTTAGATACTGCTCTGTCTATCCCTTTGAAGAAGACAGGCGTGATGTAATGTAAAAATGATAAAGCTCTTCATTCTTCTTTCAGGAGCTTATTTTCATAGAAAAATCTCCTCAAACACTAATATTGTACATAATTCTACAACAGTAGTAAGTATCGAAAAAAAACGAAGGGACAAAATTCGAACTTCCTATTTATTCCTTTCCAATTAAATTACTTATTTGTTGTGTAAATCAATTAGCAGTATGGATTTTATAAAGAGAAAGATAACCATGAAAGTCATCCATAAAAACAGATAAAACCCCCTTTTTTAAATAATCCTCACATTCGCGGTAAAGTCAGCAAAAAAGGCGCAGCGAAATCCACTATTATACGCAGGCCTATCCCAAGTAGCGTGCAGGCACCCGGTTCCACGTCTTCCGGATGCCGTCCAGTCAAGAAACAGGTTATCAAGACCATACAGACATCTTCCCCACCAAACTCGTTACAATATCTATAAAAATACTAGCAAATACATAATTAAAAATATGGACCCCTAATAAATACACAGCACATATTTTCTACATCTTAATAGCTGTATTAGAAAATGAATTTATTTAATTTGATTAAAAGTTTGATATCGCATGTAGTCCTTGGAAATAATCCACCAAATTAATATGGCCATCTAGCTCAATAAACCGACTATTTATGACCTATAAAAACCAACCCTATATTCTACGAAATAGCCTTGAAATCCTGCTGTCGCCTCAGATCCTGCGCTTGCACATATTCGAAGGCCACTCGAGATAGCTACCTAGTCTAAATCCGTAGTAGCTCGGCCGCCATGCCTCGTGTCATTTAACTCTTGATTTTCAAATGACATTCAGCTGTTTTGCTTGCCTAAAAACTATTCAGTTACGTGTGTGTCTGTGTGTGTGTGGTTATGTATGTATGGTTCATCTATTAGGTATGTTGAGTCTATGATAGGAGCATCCAAAGTCTTTGCAAAGTCAACATTAATGTGTTTTGTTAGTGTTGTTGTGGTGTAGGTAAAATGTTATGGGAATATTATTGCTATGAATGTATTGGAATAAGCATAAACGTTAGTAGTTTAGCGAAAAAGTAGAAATCTTTTAATAATTGATGATAAAAGTGTTAGTGGGTATGTTTGCTGACCTTATATACCATATTCTAGCAAATAAATATTTTTGATTTGATTTGATTTGATAAATTAAGTCCTAGTTCTAAAGGAAAAGACGCGACTGGTGTCTGAAAAAAAAGAATAGTAGTTATAAAAATCCAACTTCAAGTCCTGACAATGCTATTTCGTTATAGATAGCTTGAATGTTAAAAGTGGATTAATTTACATCCAAAAAGCGTTAAAAAGCTCGGCAAACCTAAAAATGGTAAATTGCACGAAAATCTGTCGAGCGCTTTCGTGCGCAGGCGCATAAAAACAGACATTTTGAAGTATAAATTACAGTCTATTTATATATTTACAACTTGTTGTTGGTAGCACATGGATAAAACAAATGGTTTTGAAAACAACAATTTGTATTTGCTGGTTTATTTAATACTTTGAATCTACAGTTTTGGCAATGTTTTGTAGGTATCTGGCTTCCTTAAGATACAGCCTTTAAGAAAGTAGTCTTTTATTTAAGCCCCATTTAAATGCTAACTAAAATCTAGCGTAGTCACCTGAAACCTTAGCAAATGGACTGGTGGGGAAAGTGTTACCCCCATATTTACGTCATATAAAAACTTTTTTGCAAAAAAAAAAACAACCGACTTCCTTAAAAACACTAGAAAGTGAAAAATAACTTTAATTTCGGTAGTCGGTGTCTTAGGATCTGTATTTATGGTTTTTTTGCCACCGACTTCCGAAATTAAAGTTATTTTTCACTTTGTAGTGTTTTTAAGGAAGTCGGTTGTTTTTTTTTTTGCAAAAAAGTTTTTATTTTTAAATTTTTAGTTGTGGTATTCACCCTGCACTAATTCCAAACAAACAATGCATATTTATGCGATAGCAGAAATCGCGGTTGATTTCCTGTCATTTTTTAAAGAGTTCCGGTGTCTGTCTCCCGAACTCATCATCAGATCTATATGAAAATTATATGGGACCATTTCGGAATAAACCCCTTTCGAACAAAAAAAGAATTTTGCAAATCCGTCTATATATGACGGAGTTATGGCCGAACATACATAAAAAAAAAAAAAAAAAAAAAAAAATCATATAAACATCCGAATTGATAACCTCCTCCTTTTTGAAGTCGGTTAAAAAGTGACGTGGTTAAAGTAGACGCAGTAGTCTGATATTCGCTCTATGTATAATACTGGTATTTTACTACTTTCGTTTGGACTGAAGTCGCCCCCAATTTAGTCGGGGAAAAGATAGACAGATGATGAAAAGATCCAGGATACGAATTACAAGACAAGGGCTTGAGCTCGATAAGTTCCGAGTTGAGCTACATGATTACTGATAAATGATATGGTCGTCAGACACCAACCCACATGGTCTTCACATGATCTGACCAAGATTGTGTCTGGACTTTAAAATAGACTGTGGCCTTTGAGTTTGTTTCTTCTCAAAGTTGTCAGATAGGAAACGCCGACCTCATATAGTGTAAAAGTGCTTGTACAAATCTACTTGTAGAAATAATATATAATAATTTAGCATTGTCACAAACGTCCCACTTGACTAATTGCTCTTTATGTACCAGCAGCTACTAAACGTTTGTGTATCACAAAAACGCCAAAAATCCTTATTCAAAAAAAACATTTACCTTGATCTGCTTAATACGGAATGGATTTCCAAATATCACAATCATAGCGCAAATAATGATCAGCACCCTAATTGCGAAACGCACAATTTATCAGAATCTGAATGGGATTGAAGATTATTTCTAAACGATTGCGTCATTTGTTCGAATAAATTGTCGGCTCAGCAACGTAAATAACGCAATGAACGTTGTTTAACTATGAATATTAAAACAATTCGTACCGATAAAAAGTTCCGCAATTCCCCTATGATTGGTGATCACTTTTGCTGTTATCAAAAATAAAAAGACTCAATCTCATAATCATCTTGTCTAGCCTTTTCCCAACTAAGTGGGGGTCGGTTTCCAGTCTAACTAGTTGCAGCAACATGAAACGACTACCTATCTGCCCTCCATTAACCGGTTACTGGGTAACACGATACTCCCCGGTAAGACAGGTTGTCAGAATTCCGGGCTTCTGATGAGCCGTAACGACTGCCAAAGATCCAAGATTGACGTGCTTTACAAGGCATGGCTTATTATGAACCTATGATCATCATGATCATTTCAGACGAAAGACGTCCACTGCTGAACATAGGCCACCCCCTATTTGAGAGGTTTTGCCATAATCGACACGCTTGGCAGGCGGGTTGGCGATCGCAGTATGGTGGTGAAATGCATAGAGAACGCTGCTGCTCATTCTCTAGTAACTCTCTTAGTCGGCTCTTACCACACCCACAGGCAGAAATGGGATGGTGATATTCTATATGTCACACGGAATGAACACACAGAATCTATGATCAAGTTATTAAGTGTACGCTTAATTGATACACTGGCAAGGTTTTTTAAAGACAGCAACATGTTTAAACAAAATAAGTTATAAATATGAAGCATAAAGGACCAACATCCTAACGTATTCAATGCCCTTCATACAACCCTTAAAGGTTTAAAGCTGCCTATTCACGCACGATTAGTCGCACGACTTTTGTGAATGAAGGAGGTCTAGACGTGAAATATCTATTGTTGGTGTTATTGGTTGCAAACGTCAATTTAAACTGCTTCTTTTTGTTAAAACCGTTGATTAACATGATAATAATCGCAATAGGTACCTTATTATAGTATCTTATTAGATGTATGTTATGTCTGAAGTAGTTTTTTCAAGGAAGCTACTCAATATTTATTTTATTTTAAAAAAAAAACATACATTACTATAACCTAAATCCGAAGAAAGTTACGCGGAGAATGCGACAAAATAATCGCACAAGCTATTAGTATCTGCACGATCCATGGTACACGTTAGCTTTAAGTAAAGAGAAAATAAACTAACAAATAATATAGGAAACAAAAGCCAGTTTCATAAAAAAAGACCCAAGAGTCTACTTGTTGAATACCACCAATTTAAAACGACCTTAGCTACCATATAAAAGGAAAGACAACATGTGTCAGAATAAACTGGCAAAAAAACGTAAGTACTGTTTTCCATCTATAACACAGAACTGCAAAGTACCGAGGCAACTTGACCTTCATTGAGGAACAAATTACAAGGTCACATGTCTCAAGATGTATTGGTCGTGTTGCTTTGGCGAGTAGTGTTTTGTCAATTACAGTTTGTGCTAGCCAGTTTATTTTGAGCTTTTTTTGTAAGAAAATGTACGACAGAAGAGGTCAAGGTAAAGTGGGTTGTTGATTTGTGTTAACGATTTCCGAACTGTGTTATACACAGTGTTTGACTAGTTTAGTCATTTGAACATTAGGAACAATGCGTTAGTAGTACCAGAACAAACTGGAAATGTCCAATTTATAGGTGTGTAGTTTTCTTTCTATGACGCATATTGAATATACCAATTAAGTCTGACCTCTTCCATTGAATGAAAAGCTGTATGACAGAGCTCAAGGTATACTGGTATTATTTAGGAGTGGTAGTTGCGTTTTCCATTTACGACACTGCGTAATAATTTTAACGAGACGTTGAGTATATTGATACACAGTCTAGCATCTTCCGTAGTTATGATGTGTGAAAGAGATGAAAAATAAGCATTAATGAAGAGGTCAAAGATGAGTATAATTATTGTATTGATAAATTAAGTTTTTGAAAAACTGAATAGAATAAAATCAGTTAGTTCTTCTTTAATGTTCATTGTCACTTAAAATCAAACTTTTTGGAAAATAATAATTTAATGTTATACAATAATTCTTCTTTAAATCATTTTATTCAATTTAGAATTTGAAACAAAGATATAAAATCGGAATAAAACTGTAGAGAGTCAATCTGCCTCGTAATTAAATGACGTTTGAATAATAATACTCTTCATAAAAACTAATAGAGATTTTTAAAATCTTAGCTTATCACAGAGTTCCATCAATTCCTAGAAGAGGTCTAGAGGTCTTATATTATCTGATGTCTGGTTGCAAATTACAAGAAAACTATTCAATCTATTGTGCTAACTTCGCATCATGTCTGTCGGCTAAACTCGGGCGCACGAAGATTCCCGAAGGCGCTCGACGATCATCATGGCGCCGAGCATTGCCGAAGACAATTGATTGGTTCTAGAGTTTACAAGACTCTTTGTATTGGTTTATAATATATCGCACCCATTGACATATTATATTACTGCGTAAGGACAGGGCGGACCGCATGTTACAATGACGCCTCGAACTTGGTCCCAAAATGGTCCTCCCTTTATCGAAGTGAACTAGAACGCGATCGGCTGTCTTCGGAACGGTCGTATATTTTGCAAGCAAAAATGCCAAGTATTGCCGTGAAGGGTTGCGTGAACTACGACAAAAAGCACAATAAAAAAAATGATAACATTTCATATCACCGGTAAGTTAAAAATATGTCATTAAATCCACTGCTAACATTATTTAAAACAATTTTCTTTCATATTTGTCTCAACCTATGACAAAGACGAATCGAAGCCGCGTAAAAGTACGACATAACTTTGCAGCGGCGCTCGTTGTAGCCTGTAGCCGATGAAATGGAAAGATTTAATAATATTACTATAAATAATTTAAAAAAAAAAGTTTTATTCGAAGGCCAATGAAAACTTAATAACACCAACAATCTGCAACAAATATAAATTTTCAAAAATAAAAGGTTGTTTTTTTATTTCTTTGTACCTCGAAAAATACCACACCCCGCTCTTACAAGGTTACGTCTAGGAGCAGACCACGCGGATTGACATCGTAGTTCATACTAGTTCTAATAGATGACGTTAGTGTTTTTTGTAGGGCGACCGCGTCCGTCAAATGTTCGGACGACCGTATCTTTACTATTTAAATCAATGATCGCACCCCTAGATCTAAAGGGAACTAACTCAAAATTCCTAATTTTTGAGTCATGCATGTTTAGCAACTATTTCCAATATTCGACTCCGAATATTGGAAATAGTTTTAAATTTGGTTTATTGGTCGATAGGTATTTAAATGACAGACTCGAAGGTGTGCATGACTCAAAAATTAAGAGTTTTGAGTTAGTTCCCTTTAGATCTAGGGGTGCGATATGTGAACCGTACTGTGTTACTTTTTAAGATTGATAAAAACATAGATATGAAAACTGTTATAGTTAAATGTTTTTACTTTATATTATAATGTAGTACTTTTAAGGCTATTAATATAACTCATACACCACAATTATAGTAATGAGTTACAAACATAATAAAATGACCAAAACTTTTTTTCAAAGCTTACTATTATTATTAAGAAAATCATTTTAACCCTTGCCTCATGCATTTAAAATTGAGTCTTATTGAATTAAGATAAGATTGAATTTTCTTTGGGTCGATCAGCGGTAGAGATGACAAATAAAATAAGTTCTTTAAAAAAAAAAGCCCTTATTAAAAATGACTGTATTTGATTAGTCAATTATGTAAAAACTACTACTTTCAGGACTCGCATCTATTCTGTTACAACATGTATCAAAATCAAAATCAAAAGTCATTTATTCAAATTAGGCTGAGGATCAGCACTTTTCGAACGTCAAAATTACAAAAGACAGTCCCCCCAAAACGCCCACCCGTCGCGCACTTCCTAGTGCTTTAGCTGGGAAGAAGAAGTGGCCAACAAACTCCCCAGCAGCACAGCTGTCTGTCCAGTTAGAAGAACTTGATTCTATACAATGGTATATAGTAAAACATTAAGAGACACAAATCAAATTAAATGAT
The DNA here is from genome assembly GCA_947507805.1 of Aporophyla nigra. Lineage (NCBI taxonomy): Eukaryota > Metazoa > Arthropoda > Insecta > Lepidoptera > Noctuidae > Aporophyla > Aporophyla nigra. The sequence goes on along the minus strand of OX382305.1, from coordinate 1,825,888 downwards.
TTGCTATATGCCAGCTAGCCAACCCAATATACCAACAAATAAAATGAAAACTATACTCAAGCATAAGCAAAAAAAAAATATGTATATAGAAACATGGCTGCAAAAATAAAAAAACTGGCATAAAGGGCGTGACAGCTTTCATATGCAATGCTGAATGTTCACATAGCTGTTACGACCTGAGTTACAACTCGAGGCCACAAATGATAAACTAGGACCATCGACGTAAAATAAATTAAACAGGTAAGTAATATTATAATAATATCAACATCAAAGTCAGCAAGACGACCAGTCACCACAAGCAGCACCCGTTCACGAGCATAACGCAAAGATCAGCCATTGCCCCCCTCGCCATATTTGAGGGAAGGGGGCAACCCGACCCCCGACGCTACCGCAAGCATTGACATCTAAGGGAGCATGACGAACTTGCTGCCGGTTGCTCAAGCAAGAATTGAATGATTACTTGTCGAGGTCGCTAGCTAACCACATTATGCAATACTAATAAAATAAAATTGGCATAAACAGGAAAAAAATATGGAAACAATTATATTAAACCTATCACTAGGTACGCTAATACTGGAGAAAGAACATAAACATTGTCTTGAGTTAATCACAGCGACCAACTATTCTTATCATTTAAATAATCGTTGATGGAATAGTACGCCTTTTGACAAAGGTTGGATTTTACTTGAGCTTTAAACGCATTAAAAGGTAATTCTAGTAAAGAAGGTGGTAGCTTGTTGTAAAATGTTATACCAAGCCCAACAAATGAGTTATGCACCTTATGAAGCCGGTGAAAGGGAACACGTAGTTTGTCCTTACTTCTAGTGTTAACAGTGTGAATATCACTGTTTTTAGCGTATAAGTGTATATTTTGCCTAATATATAAGATGTTGGCGAAAATGAATTGTGATGACACCGTAAGAATACCAATATCTTTAAAAAAGTCCCTTAGGGAAACTCTGGCACCTAACTGGTAAATTGCTCGAACAGCTCGTTTCTGAAGGACAAAAATATTTTGAATATCAGCTGCTGTACCCCACAGTAGAATACCGTAAGACATAACGCTGTGGAAATAACTAAAATAGACTAACCGAGCTGTATCAACGTCAGTATATTGTCTTACTTTTCTGACGGCGTAGGCAGCTGAACTGAGCCTTCCCGCTAGGCTTGAAATATGAGGGCCCCACTGAAGTTTGCCATCCACTGTTATGCCCAGAAAAACTGCCGAGTCTACAGTTTTAAGCACCTCTTTATCTAAGACGATGTTGGGACCTAGATTTCTAACATTCGGTAAGGCGAACTTTACACATTTGGTTTTCTTGGCATTGAGAACTAGGTTATTTGCCGTAAACCAATCGGTAACCATTGAGAGTGCACTGTTCACGTCGTCAAAATCTGGTCTGTTCCTGTCTACTTTAAAAATAAGAGATGTATCATCTGCAAACAGTACAACGTCACAAATACCCTTTAAAAAGAATGGTAAGTCATTGATATACACTAAAAACAAGAATGGGCCGAGTATAGAGCCTTGAGGCACACCTAACTGAACCGGTAGCCCGGCAGATTTTACACCATTAATATCTACACATTGGAACCTATTATGTAAATAAGAATTTATTACGTTTATAGCTTCGTTATGGACACCGTAATGACGTAGTTTACGCAAAAGCGTGTCATGGTGCACGCAATCAAAGGCTTTGGAGAGATCACAGAATACTCCGATAGCATTTTGCGAGTTCTCCCATGCGTTAAAAATGTGTTTCAAGAGAGCAACACCCGCATCTGTAGTTGAACGACCTTTTGTAAAGCCATATTGCTCATTATGGAGGAGGCTATTTAAATTAAAATGTCTTAGCAACTGCTTGAGGATTAACTTTTCAAATATTTTGCTAAATGCAGGTAAGATAGAAATAGGCCTAAAATTAGAAACGTCATTTTTATTACCTGATTTAAATAATGGTATCACTTTGCTACTCTTCATGAGGTCAGGAAAAGTTCCGACATCAACACATTTATTAAAAGTAACAGCTAAATAGGGGGCTACAATGTCTATTATATTACTTAATAGTTTGATGGAAATGCCCCAGAAATCACCAGTGTTTTTAGACTTAAGTGTGTTAAAAACATTAACTACATCACGAGGCGTTACATGTTCAAAATTGAATAGGCAACTACTTTTTGGCACACTACTATGCAAAAGATTATTTAGTATGTATGTATTAGTATGTACTTATAACTAAAACAATTTTTTCCATATACATATTGAGATTAATCTTCAAGGTAACGTAGTTTCGTCTTTGTCTGTCAAGTTCTTCTAACTGGACAGACAGCTGTACTGCTGGAGAGTTCGTTGCGCCACTTCTTCTTCCCAGCTAACGCAATAGGAAGTGGCGTCTTGGGGGACTGTCTCATATAATTTTGACGTTCGATAAAAACTTTTTTACAAAAAAAAAACAATCGACTTCCTTAAAAACATTACAAAGTGAAAAATAACTTTAATTTCGGAAGTCGGTGTCTTAGGATCTGTATTTATGGTTTTTTTGCCACCGACTTCCGAAATTAAAGTTATTTTTCACTTTGTAGTGTTTTTAAGGAAGTCGGTTGTTTTTTTTTTTGTAAAAAAGTTTTTATTTTTAAATTTTTAGTTGTGGTATTCATCCTGCACTAATTCCAAACAAACAATGCATATTTATGCGATAGCAGAAATCGCGGTTGATTTGCTGTCATTTTTTAAAGAGTTCCGGTGTCTGTCTCCCGAACTCATCATCAGATCTATATGAAAATTATATGGGACCATTTCGGAATAAACCCCTTTCGAACAAAAAAAAGAATTTTGGAAATCCGTCTATATATGACGGAGTTATGGCCGAAAATACATTAAAAAAAAAAATATATAAACATCCGAACATCCTCCTCCTTTTTGAAGTCGATTAAAAAGTGCTGATCCTCACCCTAATTTGAATAAATTACTTTTGTTTGGATTTGATTTATCATCATAAATGGGTTCATACTTTAAATACAAATACGACTGTTTCAATTTAAATGTTTTTTTTTTTTAAATGTGTTTCTGGGTCATTATTTATTGACATCGATGAAGGATTAGCGGCCTGAGGAAACTTGAACTTAAAAAAGTCACTTATAAGACCGAAATCACCAACCTGTCTTCAACAAGCATGGTGTTCTTCTCTGTCTGAGAAAAGGCCTTTTACTTAGCCCAGCAGGGGGACAGCGAGAAGCTGGAATCACCATCAGTATCCTAATTAGTTTTATGAATGCTAAAGTAAATTTTTTGGTTACTCTTTCACACTAAATTGGCAGAACGGATTTAGATGAATCTTGGCTCACAGATAGACCGTAACCTACATAAGGACATGGACTATTTTTTATCCTGGATTGTAGAGAAAGTCGCGGGTAACAGCTTGTCATTTAAAAACACCATTAACAGTAAAAAGGCCTACTGCAACTTACGTTCTAAGCCAATATTCTTCCAAACAGAGAATAATAAGACTGTTTGTCAGTTTGCACACGTTTATCCGAAAATTACTGAGCCAAATGTCGTTAGACTTTCACTGGGACCATTCTTTGTTACATTCTAACACTGTTAGAACAGTTACTTAGGTTTAATGGAAAAACATTTCACACAAGGTCGATGAAGGCAGGGTTTTGTTTTTACTAGATTGTTATCTATGACTGTCTCGTTGGTCTAATGGCTCCAAATGACACTGCTGGGTTTGAGATCTTGGGTTCGATTCTCAGGTCGAACAAAGTGTTATTGGACTTTTACATCCCTAATTTCTCAGTAGCAGCTCGGAGTCTGCACTTGTGCCTGGTTGATGACAATAGGCTCGCCCCCTATTACGTGGGCTTAAACATAACTGGCAAAATTACTGATATATTATTTTCTTGATACTGTTAGAATAGTTACTTCAAGGTTTTAATGAAAATAACCTTTAATAAAAGTCAAAAGATCGATTAAAGCAGGAAGAATTTTAGTAGATTCTTATCGTTACCCAAAGAAATAACTCGCGCGTGGAGAAAGACGGTTCACCTTTCTAAAGATAAAGATATATTAATAAAAATACGACATAGTCCAAAAAATTGCCAAACTTAAGTGGCAGTGGGCAGGGCATTGCTCGCAGAACAGATGGCCGATGAGGCCGAAAGGTTCTGGAGTGGCGACCGCGTACTGAAGGACGTAGCGTTGGAAGGCCGCCCACAAGATGGACCGATGACCTGGTGAAGGCCGCAGGAATCTGCTGGATGTGTGAAGCACGAAATCGGTTGAGGTGGCGGTGCTTGGCCCGGTCTATGTCCACCAGTGGAGGTCTTTCGGCTGATGTTGATGAAGATGAATAAAAATAAATGTTTTTAAAGTCACCAATGATTTACAGGAAAAGATATCATCACTAGGAAACTTGGACCTAATGGTCTGAAATCGAAATGGTCAAAGAAACGAGTTGTGTGTAATTAACCGACTTCAAGAAGGAGGAGGTTCTCAATTCGGATGTTTATATTTCTTTTTTTTATGTATGTTCGGCCATAACTCCGTCATATATAGACGGATTTGCAAAATTCTTTTTTTGTTTGAAAGGGGTTTATTTCGAAATGGTCCCATATAAATTTCATATAGATCTGATGATGAGTTCCAGAGATAGACACCGGAACTCTTTAAAAAATGACAGCAAATCAACCGCGATTTCTGCTATCGCATAAATATGCATTGTTTGTTTGGAATTAGTGCGGGGTAGATACCACAACTAAAAAATTAAAAATAAAAACTTTTTTACAAAAAAAAAACAACCGACTTCCTTAAAAACACTACAAAGTGAAAAATAACTTTAATTTCGGAAGTCGGTGGCAAAAAAAAACATAAATACAGATCCTAAGACACCGACTTCCGAAATTAAAGTTATTTTTCACTTTGTAGTGTTTTTAAGGAAGTCGGTTGTTTTTTTTTTGTAAAAAGTTTTTTTGTATCTTGTATGTTAATGGCTATGACATGGAAAATATACATAACGTGTCAATTTGCTTAACAATTCATCTGACTGTTATAAAAGCAAATATGTGTCATTTTTGACAATTGTATGAAATGGATATGGCATGGCAAAACGTAAGATGTCAATTTGGTTGACAATCAATTTCCCTGGCATTATTAAGAACAAATCTGTGTCATCTTTGACAGTTATACGAAAATGAAAAATATAAGGTGTAATTTTGCTTAACAATTAATTTCCTTGACTACTAGAAGCCAATTTGTGTCATTTTTTACAACTGTAGGAAATGCCTATGACAAGGCAAAATTAAAGATGTCAATTGCTAAGCAATTAATTTCCATGGCGCTTTAAGGCGAAAGCTTTTGCCTCACAGTAGGAAATATACAAACGAATAAAATTAAAACGCAAAACCAGAAAAACCTTTGCATAAAGTTAGTTTCACCATTCATTACCATACAATAGCGTATAACGTGACTATTTGATGACGTAATCAATTATAATTGGTCAGTTTGTATTGTTAATGTATTCTACAAAACATTGTCATGAAAATAAATTAATACTGATATGAAGGTTGTTCGATAAATAACTTTTATGTGAATGTGCGTATAGGGATTTCTGGCTAAGTAATAAAAGCTGTACGAGTCAATAGATCGGGTTAAGCTTCGCTTGTCGCGGTCGGTCTATGGATGGGTGACCATCTTTACAATCCGAAACCCAGCTATCATTTGCGAATCTTTGACAGTCATTATGAGTAGTCAGAAGCCAGAATATCTGACAACCACTCTAACTAAGGGGTATCCTATTACTCAGTAACTGGGTTGTGGAGGACAGACAGGCCGGTGTTCCATGTAAAATATTAGTATTCAGCTCCATCCGTAAAGGCTAGGCAGATTGGCAGTATAAGTGCGTATAATTATATAAGCTTTTTTCATAGAGGATTGTCTGTACTGGTCCTAGATTTTTTTTTTTTATTAACCTGACATACTACGTTAATTTGCCGTGTTATACAACTGTCAAAGAATTACAGTTGTCATTTGAATTCTAAAATTATTATGTAATGGAGGTTCTGTTACTAAACTATGTTTCGAAAATAGGTGCGTAATTAATGCACTTTCTGTGTCTGGATGAGATTCTAAAAGTTCCTGTCACTTTTGGTTACATTGCAAGAAGTGATAAACGAATTGGTATGTGTAAGATATCATAACTTAAAAGAAAACAAATATGTAAACGCCAGCGCACAAAGTTACTACATTCTGTCAAATTTCTTTAATAGAATATTGATTAAGAAAATTTGATAGTTTCTGATACCTTTTTTTTTGGATGGGAAATCATCAAATGACTTCTCCCGCTCTGGGCGGAGCGGGAGGGCGTGTCAGACTTTTACTGACTAAAACCCACCCGTGTTCCTTCAGTTGCCCATGTGCCGGGGCCACGGTATCTCTTTCGAACAATCACGCGACCCCGGCAGGCAAAGTTTCTGATACCTTGATGTGCTGGCGTCTGTACACTATATGACAAAAAAAAAACTCTGATCATAATTGCAACTTAATACTCCAATCATTATTTCAGTGTCAAAACAACTAAAATTTCCACAACTACAAACTATTAATAAAAAACATATTTAAAAAGGCTTGGATCTAAGAAAAGGCTTTACGTAGAGGTTTCCGTAATCAAACAAGAACTTCAGGGCCGCCCGGTGTGTGGTGCGTGTGCACCTTGGATTGCATAGTTACTTACTTTATTTTTATTTGCTGCATTCATAGCTCCGAGGCGAGATAGGCGAGGGTTGAGGAAATTGTTGCACTTTAGTGATGGCGCCTTATCTTGGTATGTTGATGACTTTTAATAAGTTATTTCATACATCAGCCTCTATTGTGCCCACTGCTGTGCCACAAGCCTCCTCTTTGTGAGGGGCCATAACCTACCACGGGGGCCCAGTGCGGGTTGGTAGATGTCACATGTCTTCGAATTTTTGGTTCTAGGACATGCTGGTTTCCTCACGATGTTTTCCTTCACCGTTTTGAGGGCAGTGGTGAAGAAATTATTTACAAAAAGTAAAGTAGTGCCTGCCTGGGTGGCCACTGGGCCACCACTGCTCTATGACAATAATAAATCATTTTTGTGCTGGATTTTAATACAGGTTTTACTTCTCCAACTGTGAGAGTAATTGTGAAAGAGAACTTAGAGTTACGAATGATCTTAAAAAGATGGACAATCTCCTCATATTTTGCTTATAACACGAAACTTGGTGGTATAGTCATATAAAATTTTATCGTATTAGTAGATGGAGTTTTAAGGTTATTTTTTAATTTTATCTTTTGAATTGTGTCTGTATTTTATTTTACACTGATTTCATTTGTAGAACCATAAATAGCAAAATCCTAAAGCTTTTCCCCAAAATCCACAAAATATTTGCATACAGTAAAGTCACTGAAACATCTCAACTGATCCCGCGCTCAATAGCTAGGATAAACATACATACATTAACAAAGCTACAACAAAAGAACAACGTCTGCACCAAGGCTGTCTCGGTGAGTAACCACCGGCTGCGTACGCGCAGCTTTGGGAACACCATGCACATTTGACACTTAAAGGTCTTCTTATACCCTCAAACTGAAGAAATAAAAAAGCAAGCAATAAAAAAAAAAGCAAAGCAGTCAAATATAAAAAGAAAGCAAGTAAGCATAAATAAATAATAATAAAAAATAAATAAAGGTTAAACATAAAATAAAGTAGAAGGGAGCAGTTTTTTATGTATGAAAAAAAGAAAATACATATATTTAGCACAGACTAAAAGACACACAATATATAGCTGGATAAAATAAAATAAATATGAGTATAATAAAATAAAATAAATCAAACATAAAAGTGAAGAAAGATTCAGTGAAATAAGAGAAAAAGAGAGATAAAGTATTAAAATTCGATCAACACGAATACCATCAATATATTAATTGCACAATATCGTTAGCAAAAACTTGTTTTTCTAGGAAGTTTTCTTGTACCAGTAAAGCTTGTTTTGCATTCTTATTTACAATGCAAATAGAATTACTTATTTATCGACAATATTTTTGCCTTGAGACCACGAAAGCAACAATTCATTTGTTTTTAACTAAAGAACCACTGCTTCGCTACATTTTTACGACTTTACAAAAATCGAGATTGTAAAGCTTTATAAGTTTAATAATAATACGTTATAAACATGACCTATCGGAATAAATTCTCTAAATGATGATGGAAACCACGTGGTCCTTCAGATAGAAATGAAAAAACGTTTAAATTTAGATGAAATCGTAGCTAAAAAAATGTAAATGCAGATAAATGTGAAGAGAAAACTTTAAACGTAGTACAATAGTATACTATCTGTACTATAGCATAACGAAAGAATTTCCCGCCATCATAAAACCAAGACCCCTGCCCACCCCACAGTATAAACGCAGTCGTAGTACAACTGTAACAAGAACAACGCGTCGCGTCAAGGCTGTCGGTCTGAGTAAGCCGGCTGCCCGAGCGCAGCTTTTCCTTATCGCTTTGTACTCGCGATTTTAACTTAGACTGGAGTTTTATCTGAAGATTTAAATGTGTGATGTCACTTATTTGATGGAGGATTTGTATCTACAAGGTAGGTTGTGATAAGGAGACGATTTCCAATGGAAAAAGGGGTCTTTAAAGAAAATCAATCTTTCTTATAAATGTTAAATGTGCTCTACAACTGTAAGTGCATAGTAACTGGTTTTTATGTAATTTTTCATAATATATTGCATATATTTATACTGCGTTTTTACTCGAGATGAAATTAATTATTTTACAGTCCACTTCGATATAAATTATAGAGTATTATAGTTAGAAAAAATAACTATTATTAGCTCCAATATTGAAGATTATGAACCAATCAGTTTTATAACTATGGAAATACAGATCAACAACTAGAAAAGTCATAATAAAATAAATACTTTAAACTTTTAAATTATAAAAACATTTCATAACGCATCAGAACAGCTATTAAGCTATTCTCTGACCTTCGGCCTTCCGTGGTTGAAACGCACTTAGTGCGCCTATAAATAACGCGCAAGGATACCCCCCTCGCGGGGTAAGCGCATCAGACGGAGGGGGGAGGATTCGAAAGTTGCACAAACATATCACCTTGACCCTGATATGCACGCTAGGGCTTGGTTCTGGCTATGCCTGTTTTTTTTTAAGACAGAAATGTTGTAATGGTGATTTATTTCATGAATATATGTCAATATTGTAAGACGGTTGCATGAAAGTTTAAAGCATAGATATATGATTTATTATCTTAATTTTTTTTAAGAAAAAAAATTTTTTTTTGTGTCTTTCTTGATTGTTTTAATAACATTAAAAAACAACCCTATTGTACACTTTTTAATTCTAAAACAAATTACCATTCAACCAATTAAAATTACTAGGTAGGTATCAGCATTTTAAATTTCTCTCTGTCCCTGAAAAAATAAAAAGGAAAAGCTTACGCCGTACTCACATAACATAACATAACCCCTTGTTTCCCTGAAGGGATGGGCAGAAATGTACCTATAGTACACCCACATTTCGCCTGTTAAGTGTTATGTTACAGGGGCAAGCCTATTGCCATTAACCGGGCACAAATCTTCTCTGCTGCTGAGAAATTACAGATAGAAAAACTTTACCCGACCTGAGAATAGAAACCCGGACCTCATCCTCAGCAGTAGTGCTTCTAACCACTAGACCGATGGTGCCACCGTACTCATGTATAAAATAATACAATCATGACAACAATTAACCACAAAAGCCCTTTATAACACAAAATAAAACCACAAATATAATACTAGTAATTACTATCGTCAATTAGCAAACCACACATCACCCTTGACGATCAGGAGTGACGTCACGCACCACCCTTCAGCCTTTGATGACGTCATCACTGAAGAACGTCACCCCTGAGTGAGGGTGAAACTAGTTTATGAAGGAAATGGAAAAGGAATTCGGTTTAGTTCCGTGGTTTGTAAGTTGTGTCGTGAAAATGTTGTTTCTATGTTTAGGGTAAAGGAAAGGTAACAAAATGGCAGAATGTAGCCTATAAACGATAATTTAAAGTAGTATTAATAGAAAGATATCTCAAACAAAATTATAAGAAGATAATTCCCCCATTTTTCAAATCATGATTATACTATTAAGTATAATCATGATTTGAAAAATAGGCTTTACTTAGTCTTTAGGTGTTAGGTTCTTTTTTATTTCACTCGACAACCTATAAAGCCTGCTAAATAGATGGGAGGTTTGGCTAATAGCACTTTAAGTCTGAAGCTGCATAGCCAGCCTATATTGTTCCCACTGCTGGTACAGACCTCCTCTCTATGACAAGGAGTGAGAAAATTTAATTCATAATTCATCACGCGGCCCCAATGTGAGTTGTCTAATGTCACATATCTTCAAAATTTTGGTTTGAGGATATGCCAGTTTCCCCATGATGTATTCCTTCACCATTTTGAGAGTAATGTTGATGAAATAATTTACACAAAGTGCCTGCTTGGGGTTTGAACTCACGACATTTAGCTCGAAGTCGCGGACGTCACCAATGGGTCACGACTACTATTATTTTTTATTATTAAATCTAAAGCTGGGCAACAACTAATTAGAGTGAATTTTTAGAGATTACACTCTCCTCTTTGAAAGAAAACTGACTGGCAGTCAGACACACAAGTTTTACTCTTTTATGACTGAAAAATTATTACGAATGGTCAGCTACGCATCGGTCGTAACACTTCAATTACGAAAATCAGCGTTATATAAAGACACTGTCAATGACAAGTTGATATTATTCATAATGTCACTAGTGGCGGTCTTAAAACGACATAAAAATTAATAAAAAAGCCATAATCAGGCTGTCGAAAACAGCCTAATCAATGACGTTGATAAACCTAATAACAACATCGTCATTTAGCATTTATATAAGTTCTAATAAAGCCTTCTAAATCGACTTCTAAGCACATGCTGCCTCACGTGTAGTAAGTGACGTCACTAAGTGTCGCTGGAGGCCACGTGGCTGCCTGCGTACAGCGACATGTGTCGCGCGCCGTGCGACATGTGTCGCCGTGCGCAGCTACGTCATAGTTACGCACGGAGGGTAGTGCGGGTCCTGTGAGTGGGGAGTTGGAACATTTTATGGAGTATCCTACTTTCTACATTCATACTAATATTATAAATGTGAATGTAAATTTGTTTGTTACGCTTTCACGCGAAAACTACTTAACCGATCATCATGAAACTTTGTACACATATTTTTGGAAGTTTTAGAAGCAACATAGGATACTTTTGAGAAAAAAAATCTATATTTATTGTTATTTTTAACGCGAGCGAAGCTACGGACAATAGCTGGTAATTTTATAAATGTAAAATTTTGGATGTCTTTTACTCAATCACACATAAACATCGGAATGGAATTGGATGAAATTTGGTACACAGATAGTTGGTCATTTGGATTAACACATATGACACCTTTATTTCCTACGTTCCCGTGGGATAATTTTAGACCTCCACAAAGGCGAAGCTACTATGACGTAAATTAATCAGTGTAAATCTATCCAATGATGTTCTTAGTCTGCACCCAAAAAATACAATTTAATAAATACAATAGTTTAATTACTAAAGCCAGTCACAAAAGTATATTAGTACTGATTGTAATAGATTACTTAAATCCATTTGTAATCGAACTCAGCCTGAACTTACTAAATGAACTTGATAAAAGACTTGATTTAAATAATGATGGTGACTGAAATCTAATTGAAACAGAGAAAAAAAAAAAGAAATCGACAAAAAAAATCGTAGCATTTTCTAAAATGAATAAAGCAAAATGTTTTAAGATAAAACTAGTATGAACAACATAAAAGAACATGCCACAAGCCCGCCCAACAAGTGCAGAAACAAATTCTAATTCTAAGCTACGCCGACCGCCTCTCGTAGCCTAGATCGTAGACACGCTACGGCGTAGCGTAGGTCTACAGTTTTCGTAGCATAGACGCCTCTACGAGCTACGCAACCCATTCATATTGCTACCGTATTTAAAAAAAATGAACGTATTGTGTGTGAATTTTTTTCAATATTGTAATAGAATTTGTACGTCAGTGTTTAAAAATAGTCAGTTCACGCAACACGGATTAAAATGGTGAACGATTGGCTTTTCAGTTTTGTATCGCAATTTATATTTGATCGTCCCCTGTGTAGGAGAACTTGATTTGTTTTTTTGAATTGTAATACCGAACTGTTTTTAGAGTGCTAGACGTGCTAAATATAATATTCATTTATTTGATCAATTCGTTAAACCAATATTTGAACTGGAAGTTATTTTAGGTTGACCAATGTTTATTGAAGCCTCCAGCGATGAGGAAGTTTCTTAAACAAATCTATGATAAAAATAATATCGGTGTTTGAAATTTAATATCCTCGTCTGCACAGCCTTTCCTCAACTAAGTGGGGGTCGGCTTCCAGTCTTACCAGATGCAGCTGAATACCAGTACCTTATTTTGAGCACCGCATATCTGACCTTCAAAACCCAGTTACTGGGTACCACAACACCTCTTGATAAGACTGGTTGTCAAACTATCGAGTTTCTGATGACTCGTAACAACTGACAAAGATCCTCGAAAGTGACAGCTGGGACCAACGGCTTAGCATGCTTTCTGAGGCACACAGGGGTCGTGGTATGTAAATACAGTCACCCATCTACAGATCAGCTGCGGTAAGCGCAGCTTACTTTTCTATTTTTAACTTTATGAATTGAACGTCTATACTAATTTATACAATTTATCATCATCATTTCAGCCGTACGACGTCCACTGCTGGACTTAGGCCTCCCCCAATTTGGGGGGCTTTACCAAAATCGCCACGCTTGGCAGGTGGGTTGGCGATCGCAGTATGGTGGTAAAATGCATAGAGAACGCTCCTGCCCATTCTCTAGTAAGTCCCTTAGTCGCCTTTTACGACACCCACGGGAAGCAATGGGGTGGTGTTATTTTTTACGTCCGGCACCATACGGTACATTTATATTTATACAATTACCTATCAACAAATCTATACAAAACACGTCTACATAAATGATGTAACGAAGAATAATTTAGAAAGTATTGCCTCTGCCCGGTGCCCGTTGGTAACGGCGACATTGCTAAACAACTGATCATGATACTTGATGCATCCCAATTACTTAAGTTATGTATGTACCGCAAACTAAGTTTTACAATGTAAGTAGAGAGTAACTATTTTGAACCTATGTACTTTCTACCGCTACGATGCCAGAACTTTTCGAGTCTTCACCATCTGCCAGGGCCCAGCAGAGACAGCATGGCCAGAAATTTGTTCCCCACGTAGCTTGCCTTGAAGTGTAATAAAAGTGATTCCCATATCCTATTTTTCCACGTGACATTACCCGTTCTTACCTAGGTCCAGGTTTAGGGACAGTTAGCCCCGCTTCGATCTAACTGACTGGCCTGTTAGTCTAGTCATTAGTGACCCTGACTGCTAAGACTGAGGTCGTGGGTTCGATTCCCACCCAGGACAAATCTTTGTGTTATGAGCACGTTCATTTGTTCTGTGTCTGGGTGTAATTTATCTATAATATGTATGTATTTAGAAATATATAAGTATGTTTATCAGTTGTCTGGTTGCCATAGTACAGGCTCTGCCTAGTTTGGGATCAGATAACGGTGTGTTGGTTGTCCTAAGATATTTATTTATTTAACTGGCTTCAAACTTTATTATGGCATGAGACTATTGATTGAGTGGTTCATGGCTAACTAATAACAGGTTATGCTACGCATGGCATGGTTGATCCATGCCTTGGAAGCACGTTAAGCCTTTGGTCCCGGCTGACATTCGAAGATCTTTGACAATCGTTACGGGTCTTCAGATTCCGGAGAGTCTGACAACCAGTCCTAACAAGGGCCATCGTATTACCCAGGCACTGGTTGTGGAGGTCAGATAGGCAGACGCTCCATGTAAAGTACTGGTATTCAGCAGTATCCGGTAACACTGAAGGCCGAGCCCAACAATGGCTCATCAGTCAGCCGAAAGACATCTACTGCTGGACATAAGCCTCCCTCAATTTGGGGTGGTATACCATAATCGCCACGCTTGGCAGGCGGGTTGGCGATCGCAGTATGGTGGTAAAATGTATAGAGAACGCTGCTGCCCATTCTCTAGTAGGTCCTTTAGTCGCCTTCTACGATACCCACGGGAAGAAATGGGGTGGTGTTATTCTTTACGTCCCACACCCGTGCCACACGGAGAAGTGGCTAACTAGCTTTATTCCAAGTTGATTAAAAAAATGCCAGATTTACAAGTGGTTTAATTTTTTTAATCCTTTTAATGCGCCAAAGCTCCTCATATCTTGGATCTTGAGACATTGGTAAGTACTGTATATTTGATATGCTAATCATTTCATGGAAGACACAAATTGCTGGAGCAGCCACCGTGACGACTGTCTGCCCTTCATAGGTCGTGAGGATGCCTTTGTTATGTGGGTATCTCTTGCAGAATAATGGTGATGGTGGATTTAGAATCTAGTTAACTACGAATTAGGGACAGTTTTAATTCCTGTCAAGGTCACGGATTAATTCGAAAGAAAATCAAAAGTCATTTTTTCAAATTAGACTGAGGATCAGCACTTTTCGAACGTCATAATTACATTAGACAGTCCCCCAAAACGCCCACCCTTCACCACTTTCTATTGCTTTAGCTGAGAAGAAGAGTTGGGTAAAGAGTTACCGTGGCCCTCGCATAGGCAACTGAAGGAACACGGGTGGGTTTTAGTCAGTAAAAGTCTGACACGCTCTTCCGCTCCACACAGAGCGGGAGACGTCATTTGATGATTTCCCATTAAAAAAAAAAACAAAGAGCCAGTTTTAACTAGATACTAAATGTTTTTTAGGGTTCCGTTGCCAAATGGCAAAAAATGGAACCCTTATAGATTCGCCATGTCTGTCTGTCTGTCTGTCTGTCTGTCTGTCCGAGTATGTCGCAGCCACTTTTCTCCGAAACTATAAGAGCTGTGCTATTGAAACTTGGTAAGTAGATGTATTCAGTAAACCGCATTAAGATTTTCACACAAAAATAGAAAAAAAACAATAATATTTGGGGTTCCCCATACATACAACTGAAACTCAAAAATTTTTTTTTCATCAAACCCTTACGTGTGGGGTATCTATGGATAGGTCTTCAAAAATGATATTGAGGTTTCTAATATCATTTTTTTTTAAAACAATAATATTTGGGGTTCCCCATACATAGAACTGAAACACAAAAAAAAAATTTCATCAAACCCTTACGTGTGGGGTATTTATGGATAGGTCTTCAAAAATGAAATTGAGGTTTCTAAAATCATTTTTTTCTAAACTGAATAGTTTGCGCGAGAGACACTTCCAAAGTGGTAAAATGTGTGTCCCCCCCCCCGTAACTTCTAAAATAAGAGAATGATAAAACTAAAAAAAATATATGATGTACATTACCATGAAAACTACCAACGAAAATTGGTTTGAACGAGATCTAGTTAGTAGTTTTTTTTTAATACGTCATAAATCGTAAACCACAATTTACCTTTCATTCAGTCAAGACAAATATAAAAATTAAAAAAAAAACATTTCATTTCATTAACGATGATGACGAATGATGATGATGATGACCTGCAGGTTTGTACGGAACCCTCGGTGCGCGAGTCCGACTCGCACTTGGCCGGTTTTTGCTATGTTCAATTCGTGACCGTGACACGTATGGCTGAATCATAATTATTAAAACCATCAAAATAACTCTCTAAGTCCGTATAATGCCATAAGATACCTAATTTGAATTTACGAGAATTTACGAGGTATCTTAGAGTATCCTCTTCAAAGTTAGTTGATCAGAAATTGCAATATTTTCTTAAACATGACCATAATTTTTAATGTAAATCTGAATGTGATCTGTGGTAAACTGAGAAAGGAAGAACAGTCAAATTATAACTATTAATAGTGTAAGAGAAGGTAACATTTGTAACTTAAATCTAAAGTTGTCCTGAATCGACTAAGACTACATTTTATGCTGTGGGCAACTCTTCCTAAGAATAATTACGACATCCTCCATTTCTAAAACTGATTAGAACGGCATTATTTGTTCTGAAAACCGTCCATCGATTTCTCAAAGTAAAGAAACCCAGATCTGTTTTAACCTTATAAAATAATGTTTTCTTGGAAATGTATACACGAACATTTACTGATATAATCAGTAAACTGATTTATAAGATTGTTTTATAAAGTTATAACAGACCTGGGTTTCTTTTATACAAGTTCTTCCTAGAATCCCCAGATTATTTAAAAAACCTCATCTATTGAACACAAGAACGCCATTTTACTTTAATACAATTTTATAACGAACTTGCAACGAAACTCTCGTTACCGGCTCCCTAATTATGCCGAAATAATACGTGGAAACGCGCCATTGTTGTCGAAAAAAAATGTTTTTGTCAAAAATGGACGCCATTATACGATTCCCGCGCAATGATGGCAAGATGGCGGGCCTATTTAGATCGAGCCTTCTATTGGCGCGCTATTTAAAAATGGAATGCACTGTCCTTGGCTGGCGAAGTTCGTTGACCTTCCGATGCATTTTGGCGGTTTCTCTTCACACATAAAACGTTTTAAGTTTGAATGCAACTATCAATCGAATTTGAACTCTATTCTTGTATAGCTGAAGTATTATTTAGGCTGCTTATTGTTAATACAATGTAGGAGCCGGTCTTTTTTATTAATTCAAATGAATGTAAACTCTTCAGCATTGAATTAAGGATGGAATTCTAATGTGCCTTAATAAATTATCTCTTATTTATTATTCAATTTAGTGTATACTTTATTTTTGTCGCGATAAGGTTGAAAATGCGTTGTTAATGCTAATTGACGGATGGAGTGCTTTTAAGGTGACGCTAGGCATGGACGGTTGTATTTAAATTCAGTAAAATGATAATTAAAATACTTGCCAAAGTTTTTTTGACAGAGGAGAATGTTAATTACAGGTAGGTAAATGATGTATTGTTTTTAAATCTAAAAGACAGCACACGCCAATGAGCCAAGGGAAGTAATTTTGTTTACAATATATTCCTACTGAAACCGAGTCAAATAGGCTATTACAACATACAACCAAATTGTTCGTTAGACATCCAAATAATCATAAATTTCAACATTTAATCCACAATCAATCTGCCTCCTTTTCTGAAAAGCCGTACATTGACCGCCCCAAAAATAAAACACCAACCAAATATTGCGAAAACTTCCTCAATATCATTAGGAACTGCTTTTCATTCAGAAAGCCGGTAAGAAACGTTTCCTCACCAACTTCCTTCTAACATAAGATTGTTCACGCCTGTATATTTAGTGGCCGCGACCTAGCCAACACAAATAAAACTGATCTATTGAAATATTCGAGGAATGTCTGACGCGGGCGTGCAATGAAACGGAGAATATTTTTTTGGTCGGTCACTGATCTCTGAGAAACGTATATTGTTTTTAAACGTTTAGAAAAAAGTGCGTTGTGACTAGAATTTTAAAACTACACCTACAGTCAGCGTCCATAATGTCGGGGCGAACATCATCATCAGAACATCATCATAATCACCGTAAAACGTCCACTATTGGAGCTTCACAAAGAGACGGAGTTTGCCATAATCGCCACGCTTGGCAGGCGGGTTGGCGATCGCAGTATGGTGGTAAAATGCATAGAGAACGCTTCTGCCCATTCTCTAGTACCACCCGCGGGTAAAAATGGGATGGTAACTATTCTTCGCGTCCGGCCGGGACGAACAGATTGTTCGAAATAATCTAAACAATTATGAAAATTAAATATTAACTCAATAGCACAAGGAATGTTTCAGAATAAAGACGGTACTCGACAACTGCCATCCTGGCAAGAACTTTATCCAATTCAGGTGAAGTTGTTTTTTTTAGTTGTTGAGATCATTTTGAACAGTCTATTCGTCACGAGATTTTTGATGCTGACTGTACAGTAAGGACCTATTTATTAGCCTTACCTATTACAAACATACAAAACTTTTTACAAAAAAAAAATAACAACCGACTTCCTATAAAAAACACTACAAAGTGAAAAATAACTTTAATTTCGAAAGTCGGTGTCTTAGGATCTGTATTTAAGGTTTTTTTGCCACCGACTTCCGAAATTTAAGTTATTTTTCACTTTGTAGTTTTTTTTAGGAAGTTGGTTGGTATTTTTTTTGTAAATAGTTTTTATTTTTAACTTTTTAGTTATGGTAGATACCCTGCACTAATCCAAACGCGTTATTCGTTCATTTGTTGCGCAAATACTTAATGCAAATTTAAGACTTATGTGGTTTTCTTATAGACCGCATTGTCTAAATGGAACAGCTTTCAAATAAAAAAAGAATCATCAAAATCGGTTCATTCAGTCAAACGTTATGAGGTAACAAACATTTAAAAAAAAAACAGTCTAATTGATAACCTCCTCCTTTTTTAAAGTCGGTTAAAAAAGGAATAAGTAATAGAATCAAGTTCAGTTAAGAAACCAAAGCCCAGCACAATTTTCCGCTTATAAAGTGACATTTACGCCCACTCGCTTTCACCGTTGCCGGTAAGTAAAGCATTGAGAGCTGTGATGGCCCAGTGGTAACGGCCGCGACTTAAGAGCTGTAGTTTGTGGGTTCGAACCCAAGCAGGTATTTTACTTTGTGTAAATTATTTCATCACCACTGCTCCTAAAACGGTGACGGAAAACATCGTGAGGAAACCGTCATATCGTAGAACCAAAAATTCGTAGACGTGTGACATCTTCCAACCCGCACTGGCCCCAGTGGTTGATTATGGCCCATTCCATCTGACCGAGAGGAGACCTGTGTCCTAGTAGAGGGAAAATTATAGGCTACTGACTATGGTGATGATGGAAGCGTCTTGAAAACCTTTAAACCTACCTTACCACTAAACTCTTCTTAACACACACGTTATAATACACTTACACCATAAAACTACTAGGTACCTACTTAACTTAATTTGTGGACAAAGTCCGATCGGAAAAAGTTGTGACCTTCTGTTTTGCCATCTGCCGCACAGTACACCCTAAAATATAGAAAAAACCATGAACAACCTACTATATACAGCGTCCCCTATTTATTTTTGATCCAACAAACTTCTTTTATGTCTTATAATTTTCAAATAACAAACCAAGTTACAACCTTAAATATATATATGGAGTTTGCTGAAAAAAATATCTTTCAGTTTCATTAATGTAAAGAAGATTCAGATCTCTGTTTTACTGGCCGTGAGAATAAAAGAGATAAAACAACAATTAAATCTTATAAATATTGCAGCAGTGTTTGATTTCACTATTCCGCTCATTTATATCGACGTCATGGGTCCGTGGCTTACGCCCCCAGTGGTGGACGCACCCGTGGCCGACGCACCCGATTCGATTATTTTAATATAAATAAAAATTTGTGCTTTTTCACTTAGTACAGTAAATGAGAAAAGTGTTTCACCACAGTAATGAGTATTTTTTCTTAGGATTAAGATTTTTAAGTCTTAATAACTTTTCCCCCATCTTTTATAGGTTTGAGCATGATGAGAGAGAAATTATACTCTTCTCAAGAACTTTCATTTGATACATATGTATATGGGAGTGTTATAAGGGTAGGGACATTTTGCCCCTTATTCTTACCATATGGAAATTTTATCTTTCAACTTCAACCAACTCGTCAACTAACTAATCCAAACTGGTTATTGGTAACAATAAAAAACTGGCCAAGTGCGAGTCGGACTCGCGCACCAAGGGTTCCGTACAAACCTGCAGATATTCACGGTTTATGCATAAGGTTTATGTTTATGAAATTAATTGTTTTTTTTTTAATTTTTATATTTGAGTTGACTGAATGAAAGGTAAATTGTGATTTACGATTTATGACGTATTAAAAAAAAACTACTTACTAGATCTCGTTCAAACCAATTTTCGGTGGAAGTTTACATGGTAATGTACATCATATATTTTTTTTAGTTTTATCATTCCCTTATTTAAGAAGTTAGAAGTTACGGGGGGGGGGGGGGGGTTTACCACTTTGGACGTGTCTCTCGCGCAAACTATTCAGTTTAGAAAAAAATGATGTTAGAAACCTCAATATCATTTTTGAAGACCGATCCATAGATACCCCACACGTATGGGTTTGATGAATTTTTTTTTTTGAGTTTTATTTCTATGTATGGGGAACTCTAAATACCTATTATTGTTTTTTTTTTCTATTTTTGTGTGAAAATCTTAATGCAGTTTACAGAATACATCTACTTACCAAGTTTCAACAGCATAGATCTTATAGTTTCGGAAAAAAGTGGCTGTGACATACTCGGATAAACAGACAGACAGACAGACATGACGAATCTATAAGGGTTCCGTTTTTTGCCATTTGGCAACGGAACCCTAAAAAGTCCGTCTTTTTGTCCACAAAATTGAAACCAATAAGCTCAAAAGGCTGCCAAACTTAAATGGGACTAGGCAGGACATGTTTGCCAAACTGTGGGTGCAAGTAGCACAGAACTTGTTTCCTGAGACAGTGAGGTGTGGTCGCGGCAGACCACGTAGGATATGGCGGGACGAGCTGGATAGGTTCTGTCAAAACTGGCAGGAGGACGCGCGACTTCGCGATATTTGGAAGAAGTGATATAGTGAGTGGGATAGTGCAGGCTAACAAAAAAAAAAGAAAGTATAAATAGATATTATGTCCGTCTCTTTCACACAATAGTCAAGTTATTGAATATTGCAATATGCAACTGATAAGAAAGTTTAGTGTGTCATCTCACAATGACGAGCGAAGGTCGAAGGAAATAATTATAATATGGTTAAAATAGACTTGGCGGAAAAACATTGTTGCACGCTGAATTTGCGAATAATATTCTTAAAAAAATATCAAAACTCTAGTGTATGGCTGTGTGTGAATAAAAGACATGACCAGTATGGTGGTGCAGTTAAATTGAATAATGAAAGTGACAACGTTCAAATTATAGAAGGACATAAACTTGAGTGTCCAGTTGATTATGTTTAATTATTATTGTTACAAAGATAAAAAGCACATTTCTCTATATAAAAAGTTAGTTACTCTGCAGTAATTTTTTAAAATCAGAGTCATAATTTATTACGTTGGAGACTGATTATTATAATGAGGTTAAATGATTCTCTTGATTAAATGTGATGAAAACTGTAATTCATATACATTTTTTTTTACTAGATTTCTTATTGAAATACCTACATAAATAAATAATGAAAGATAACTGAGACTGACTTTTCAAAACATACATCCAATATAATAATATAGGTAAGCATTACAATGTTATAAATATAACTATGATTTAATATTATACATATACTCACAATCAATAATTTATTGTGTTAGTAAAACATTTTTGCGCCTGACAGTACATTTGGTCAAAAATAGCTTTAAATTAAAATAATCGAATCGGGTGCGTCGGCCACGGGTGCGTCCACCACTGGGGGCGTAAGCCACGGACCCGACGTCATAACCACAAATATTTCATAAATACTTGAACTATACGTAGAAAACCTGCGACTTAAAAATAGCTGTGGAAAAACGTTCTCTCTTTCTATTGTACAGACGCCAGCACTTAAAACTACTACAATCTGTCAAATTTCTTTAATGTATTTTCAACTTTATCGCCAAGGTATTAAGTTCAAAATTGATTGGGAAAATTTGACAGTTTCGGGTAGCTTGATGTGCTGGCGTCTGTACACTGCCTCCCAAGCTTTTATATGTATTAAAATAAATCTAATACTACATATACAGCAGTAGATTCGATGTTTCTGGCTAATGATACATAGCCGGCATAACTATAAATATTTGTGTAATTGACGTTGATTGTAAGAATCATATACGTATCTATGTACATAGTGGAATCGTAACGTTATGGTGTGGGCGTTACAGGCAAGCGTCGAAGAAACTTTACGAAAATAAACCAGACTAGTGCTACTGAATTACTCACTGTTCTGCACCGACACACTAGTGCGGGGAAATGGATCTGTAAAGGGATGGGTGACTGTTCTGGAGTTGGGTTATCGATAGTTCAATATTCTCCTGCCTGCCCAATTTATTTATGGGTCGTGCAACATGTCTTTTTCTTCCATACTTCTCTATTAGTGGTCATGTCGGTGGTCTGTTGCGATGTGCAATAATTGGGATGATTATGATATCAGTTTCTGTATTTATTACATTAATTGAATAGGGGCCTAAGAATTAAGTAATAAATGTGAAGACAAATAACATTATACACAATTTTGTCACCATAATGGTGACCGTAAATGGATAAAACATACAAAAAAGGCACTTTGAAAGAAAAACAGTTGATATTATTAAAAGTATGTTAGATAAAAAGAATAGAACAAAACTAAAGTTCACGGCAGCATCATGAAAACAGTTCTTGAACATTGCATATTGATGTAAACAGTAGTCAAAGCTAGCTTATTGAAAAAACCGTACGAGAAGTTAAGTGCTGAATTCGAAATCAGCCATATTTTATAGTACAGTGACACTAGTGATGTAAACATAATAATTTCTTGGATCTTTTTACAAAATATTCAGTCTGGTTTTTTTTATTTCTTCTTATTACAAAAAAGTAACTGTGACCCCATTTTTAGAAGAAACTATGATAATACTGATATTCCATTATAAATTGTGCTTAAAGTTAAGACAAGCTTAAACGTATGTTAAGGTACACTTATTTTCCCACGATTTTAAGCAACAACATCATAAACAAGGAGCGTAATTATAAACCAACTAATATTTTGGTAAAATGTCCGAATGACATTCATTAAAGTAACTTTGAAATTTTCTATTTATAATTGGTGTTTAAACGAAAATATTTAGTAAAGAAAATCCTTCCTTCCCATCACAAATCAGTTTTATTAACATCTCATTAACATAACCCACACATACAAATGTATGTAACATAGTTAGGGTTCAGGATACAATTGTTTTTTCACGCTAACCCTGGTTGCATTCTTGGGCTCATTTGTATTCAGCCGATGTCGATCGCTAATACAACGGCCGTCGGATTTGAATATCATTTGGACGTCGAAGCCGGCCATGTTGCAAGGTTATAAGGTTTATACTGCCTTAAGATACGGCGGTTTAGGTGTGGGGTCCGTAGTGATGGGAAACGTGCGGTTTTCTTGGTTGGACGATTGGTTGATAGAAAGAAATATCGATGTTATGAAAATTATTGTTTTGTTATACACTAATGTAAAATACTAATCTAAAATACACAAATAATTTGGTTTTTACATGATTTCAAAAAACTGTTACCTAACCGTTAAGTATGTAGGAAGACAAGTATTACACATTTGAAAGTGGTTTATGTTCTGATGCTTTATTACAAACTTCAAATTGATAACAGGGCGGGGCTTATGTCATCCTTACAGTCGTGACACATACTCGCTAGTATGCCTTAATTCAGAAAAATACAACAACAACTATAATGAAACCCATTATTACAAAAACAAAAATAAAAAACGGAACAAAAATCTACTTAAAATGATATTTTATGTAAAGAAGTTAAGGGTCAAGAAATCTACAAAAAAGTAAATAAATTACCTACATACATAACAAAGCAGTAGGTAAATACATAATTAACAATGGTTTTAAATAATTATTTTTATTGCACAAGTTACAACGCTAGTAAGTATTGCATGAATTTCTTGTACACTGACCCTTCAAAATGTGTTATTTATTCAGTTTAATTTCAATTGACAATGCACTTTTTATTTCAATTGACAATGCACTTTTAGGTAGTTGGCCGATTAATTAGCTGGCTATTTGCATCATAATGAGATTTTCTTTATTTTTATTTAACATCTTATTATACCGAACTACTTGTATAATGAATAAAAATCATCAATTACGTACATTTTTATTTTTTCTTTCTAATATTTTTAGAATACCAAAAACCTTGAATAAAATTACCAAGTTTTCTCTAAAACCACTAAATGCCCCGAACACTTATATACGTGTATATTATTCAAACCAAAAACATAACTCTCTTCGTTCTCGAAAATTCATCGAAAGTTTTTTCCCGTCGAAACATCGATAGCACATCTCGACGCTCCCACATCACTACTATTTCTAATTTCACGGTCGTCGCGTCTATGTGTGTATGTGCTTGTGTGTGTGACCTTGTTGCGCGCTGCGTTTCGGCGGTCATTCACCCCGGTGCATACAACCCTTGACTTTGTGCACATATAGGTATGTGTGCGTAGATATACATATGTGTACGTAGAAAAGCGATGTGAAGCCAGTTAGACCGGATTTAGACCGGATAGTGGGAGAATATTTGGGGAGAAGGGGGGAGATCGTGATGATTCGTTGGTGTGTTAGTATGTGACGGACAGTCAAAGGTTTGGTTGATTGATTGAATGCTAACAACACAAAAATTGGTAGCAATAAAAAACTTGACGAAGTCAATATTCTTTTTGAGATGAGACTTACAAAAGAAGCTAACTACGTCTTAATAATCATTAGACTAATTACTGGGTGAAATTAAATTAGCTAGCAACACTTTACCCACGTCTAGGGTATCGGTATCGAATAGACATAAATAGAAACAAAATTAAAAAAAAAACTTCAATATTACTTTATCCAGATCTTCAAATGACATTGACATGTACATTACGGCAACCAAATAACTGGTAGGTATTGGTTTTTAGAAATACGTAAAAATATCTATGTTCCACGAAAAATTACAAAAACAGCTGACCGAGTCGAGTGAAAGATGAGAAACATTTATTATTTATTCTTTTTATTCAATTAGTTTTTAATATAGATACAAAACACGTGGGAAAAGTATTGCTAGCTAATTTAATTTGACGCTATATAACGTGTCTTAATCTTAATATATATTTTCGCCTACATCTATGTAACTCTACACTACCCACTGTTTGTGAGAGCGCTATTCATTATACCTACTAATTAAAACGCAAAGCAGTTCTATTTTAAACTTGTTGACTCTCATATCTATACAAAAACACTCCTGTTTTTCATGGAAAGATAGGAAGATGGCGTTTTCTTTGACGTCTCTTTTAGTTTGTTTTATTTTCTACACTTTATTACACACAACAACAAACTCATCATCATCAATTCAGTCGAAAAACGCTGGACATACGCCTCCCCAAGCTCCGCCACTTCGACCGGTCTTCTGCTTCTCGCATACAACTGATTCCTGTGACCTTCACAAAGTCATCGGTGTGTGGGCTCTTCCAACGCTTCGTCTTCCGGTACACGGTCGCCACTCCAGAACCTTCCGACCCCATCGGCCATCTGTTCTGCGAGCAATCTGCCCTGCCCGCTACCACTTCAGTTTGGCAATTTTTCGGTCTATATCGGTCACCTTGGTTCGCCTGCAGATCTCTTTATTTCTGATTGGATCACGTATAGAAACTCGAAGCATAGCTCTCTCTATTGCCCTTTGGGTAATTTTTTGCCTTCTAAAAAGGCCCATGCAACCAACTCAAGGCAAAAAATATAAAATCAAATTCAAGCATAGATGTTGAGAAACACCTCTGTGTCAGACGGACATAAAGTAAGATTGTTAATATTCCATCAATGGAATTTAACTAATCAGTGACAGGAAACAATTCCACCACCGCGTTGCTTGTGCGTTGCCAACTTTCCAGGAAATGCATTGGTAGATAAAGAAAGAAAGAATAAAAAATTAATATGGGACACGAACAGGAAAGGCTATTGTGAGAGCATTGATGGCCCAGTGCAGTCGGCCGGGTCTTAAGAACTTTAGGTTGTAGGTTACAGCCCTTTTTTTGTGGGTGGGAAATCATCAAATGATATCTCCCGCTCTGGGTGGAGCGGAAAGGCGTGTCAGACTTTTACTGACTAAAACCCACCAGTGTTCCTTCAGTTGCCTATGCCAGGGCAACGGTAACTCTTTTGAAGAATTCTGCGACCCCAGCAGGTAGGTTTGAGCCCCGACAGGCTCTTTTCTTTGTGTAATTTACTTCAAAACGGTGAAGGAAAACATCGTGACGAAACCGGCATGTTCTAGAACCATGTTCTACCAACCCGCACTGGGACCACGCGGTAGGGGGGACCGTAGCACGCGGTTCCAGTGCAGGTCTCTCTAAAACGAGAGAAGGCCTGTGTTCCAACAGTTGGAACATTATAGGCTGAACTATGCATGTACTGGAAATACAATAAAAACTTTTTTACAAAAAAAAAACAACCGACTTCCTTAAAAACACTACAAAGTGAAAAATAACTTTAATTTCGGAAGTCGGTGTCTTAGGATCTGTATTTATGGTTTTTTTGCCACCGACTTCCGAAATTAAAGTTATTTTTCACTTTGTAGTGTTTTTAAGGAAGTCGGTTGTTTTTTTTTTTTTTGTAAAAAAGTTTTTATTTTTAAATTTTTAGTTGTGGTATTCACCCTGCACTAATTAATAATAAAATATAATAATATTCCACAACTATCACACAACGCCATCTAGTCCCAAGCTAAGCAGAGCTTGTGTTATGGGTACTAGACAACTGATAAACATACTTATATATTTCTAAATACATACATATTATAGATAAATTACACCCAGACACAGAACAAATGATCGTGCTCATCACACAAACATTTGTCCTGGGTGGGAATCGAACCCACGACCTCCGGCATAGCAGTCAGGGTCGCTAACCACTAGACCAACAGGTCTGTCGAAATAAATTCCAAACAAACAATGCATATTTATGCGATAGCAGAAATCGCGGTTGATTTGCTGTAATTTTTTAAAGAGTTCCGGTGTCTGTCTCCCGAACTCATCATCAGATCTATATGAAAATTATATGGGACCATTTCGAAATAAACCCCTTTCGAACAAAAAAGAATTTTGCAAATCCGTCTATATATGACGGAGTTATGGCCGAACATACATAAAAAAAAACATATAAACATCCGAATTGAGAACCTCCTCCTTTTTGAAGTCGGTTAAAAAATAAAAAAGAACAGTTAATCTAACAAAATCATAAAAACTATTAAAAAATAGCAACAGCACTTTCAAGCTTTTTTATCCAAGAGTAAAACTAACAAAAAACTTTTTTGCAAAAAAAAACAACCGACTTCCTTAAAAACACTACAAAGTGAAAAATAACTTTAATTTCGGTAGTCGGTGTCTTAGGATCTGTATTTATGGTTTTTTTGCCACCGACTTCCGAAATTAAAGTTATTTTTCACTTTGTAGTGTTTTTAAGGAAGTCGGTTGTTTTTTTTTGCAAAAAAGTTTTTATTTTTAAATTTTTAGTTGTGGTATTCACCCTGCACTAATTCCAAACAAGAATGCATATTTATGCGATAGCAGAAATCGCGGTTGATTTCCTGTCATTTTTTAAAGAGTTCCGGTGTCTGTCTCCCGAACTCATCATCAGATCTATATGAAAATTATATGGGACCATTTCGGAATAAACCCCTTTCGAACAAAAAAAGAATTTTGCAAATCCGTCTATATATGACGGAGTTATGGCCGAACATACATAAAAAAAAAATATTAAGCAGACAGTAGAGTGGGTAAGAGCCCACTCTAGTGTCTGCTGAGGAATCAATTCTCGATGTCAACGAGTATGTCTATCTAGGACAAGATATCTTCTAACTCCTGATCGATAAGGAGTTGTACCTTCCATCATCAGCTCAACGGAATATAAGAATACAAGTAACGGTCTAAACGTGCCTATAATATTCAAAGAATTATCCCCTAACCTTCTAACCTTTCACTGTAAGTTCCTATATGTACTGTTCACCGATGAGGAGTTCCATGCGGTATCTTCGAAGACTATAATTAGTTCACCACGGATGGATAGATAGAACCAGCAATTATTTTTGATCTTTAGTACAATATCCAAATCACATTACGTGTACTGTTTGTTTTTGAGGAGTTCCTTCGTTTATCTCCCAAAGTATACATCAAATCTTCACAAAATTAATATGGGACCACCTCAGGAGTATACCCTTACGAATAAAAAAAGAATTTTCAAAATCGGTTGACAATTGGCGGAGAAATCGGTGAACATACATAAAAAAAAAAAAAAAAAAAAAAATACATACAGTCGAACATATAACCTCCTCCTTTTTTTGAAGTCGGTTAAAAATAGAGAAAAACTTAATGTAAGACCTATGCGAGCCCAAAAAGGCTCTTATCCCAGCATGCTGCTATTTTTAAAATGATAGTATTCTGATTTCTCTTTAACAAAACCTAGGAAGATACAATGTAGGTATACTGCAAAGTAATTCCTGAAAATAAACTTCAAAGACTGTGTAGCCAGACATTAAGACATAAAGCCGAGCTCAATATAGTGTTGAGAACGACGTCGATAATAAAATATCGATTGTCGATCGTCGATTGTTCACGGAACTACGCCAGTCTGCGGCGGCCTCGATGCGTATGAGTTACTTTTTATTTACTTCGCACGTGGTTGTATGGAGAATTGTACATCTCTATTTGTTTATGATGATATTCTAACTTATCAGAGTCCTCCGTGACTCGGAAAACACATAAAACCGTTGGTCCCGGCTGTTTTTTGTACATCTTGGACAGTCGTTACGAGTCGCCAGAAGGCCGAAAGTCTGACAGTCTCACTAAGGGGTGTCGTTACTGGGCTTTGGAGGTGAGATTGGCAGGTGCTCCACGTAAAATACTAGTTATTCATCTACATCTGGTTAGACTGAAATCCGACCCCAACATAGTTGGGTAAAAGGATAGACGGATCAATTGATTGTTCAGATCCGGAAAATTCTACAAAACCTCACAACATATTGTAATCTCTCCGCTCTCTTCAACAAAAATAGCCAAGAAAAGCAACAAGTTCCACTACCCGTATCACCGACAAATAAATAACATATGCCACAAAGAAACGAGGGGAAAAATACCCGCTTTTGTGGAGGAAAAAATACGTAAAGGACCGTAAGCGGCTTATCATCCTGTTGTGTAGTGGCTTGAGGTAAACGGGAAACTGCTAGTAATGGTGTTACGTCAATATGAATGAAAATATGCGATTTTGTTTCGTTTGATGTGGAGGAAAATGGTGCTTTATCTCACTTTGTTTGGTACTAGAGTGAGGGATATAGGAAATGGGTAATTCTTTTGTAGTTTAATTGATTTAGGATGATATTGGAGTTAGTTGTCATTTCGTAAAAGTTAGTGATGTGACTCTATTAGCATTATCTGCCAAGCTTTTTCTCAACTATGTTGGTGTCGGCGTTCAGTCATACCGGATACAGACAAATATTAATATTTTACATGAAGCTACTGCCTATCTGACCTGAAAAACCCCGTTATTGGGTAATACGTTACCCCTTGTTAAGATTGGCTCGTATCTGAATGTATTACCATTATCGACGAAATTAAACTAGTACTTAGTACTTAATGTTAATACACTAGGTAATAAATTAAATTACTAAATATACAAATAATACAAAAACAAAAGGACACTAGCGTTCAAATACGCGCCTGCATATCTGTCATCCGGAACCAAATCCAGAAGACCGATACAAGAACGACCCAGCTATCTCTGGTCACGTGAAGTGTCGACCAGTCGGTGGGAAATTTCCTTAAAAAGGAGACGCGTACTCGGGCCCCATGACCCGAGCGTGTGAACCCCAGACGGCTCAAAACTGTAGTTACCCATAAGTTTACAGCATTTGCGCAATTTGAGGGTCTCAGCAGCCGCAGCAACGGCGTGCTGTTGTTTTTTAGAAACAATGTAATTTGTTAGTTCTACTAGTATCTAGTGTCTATCAAAAACGGTTTTGTTTGCTAATTCCAAACATAGCCTACTATTTAGTATAAGTATTTACACCTGATTTACTTACACTATGAAAGAATGAATGAGATTAATTAAAACTTACTACAGTATTATAACTAACCAATACTTTTTACTATATTGATTGTACTAGGCTCTTCCAAACCAAGCGAAGCGTTAATCTAAATCATGAATTAACAAAACAATTAACCCATGCTACCGCCTAAAATTTCCTAATTATTTAACTACCCACTTAAAACTTCACTCACGCAACACATTCGGAATTTCCCTCACGTTTACCTCACAAACGTTAAATAACTAATAAACCCCATACCTAATTAAAACTAAACCCGAAATTCAAATCAAGAACACCGACGCCATTTAATCGCGTCCACCAACCGCATTCCGTCTACAGCTCGTCTAGCAACTGTCCAGCGAATGAAGACACGGGGAGACCTATTCAAATGCAGCGCAGACGATCCACATGTGGTATAGAAGGGGGGGAGGAGGGGACCAACGTGTACTGGACGTCCCGTATAGTGTGTAGTGGTCCTGACCTACTGCAACTAGCGATAGTAGCCGTCTCTAGGTCAAAGAAGGATAGACGCACACATACACGGCGTGTGGGTGTGTTCTGTGTGTGTGTGTGTTTGTGTGCATAGGATAGTGTACGAGTGAGTTTTGCGGAATTGGAACGCGATTTAGTTCGAATCGGATATTGATGTAATCGGTTCGAATTGTATTTAAAATTTTTAATCTGTGCGTTTATTTTGATGATTTATATTTTGTGGGTAGTTCACGTTAGTTGAGTGATATGATTTCTCATTTGTTAATCGTATTTTTGATGCAATCTGCTCAAGAAGGATGCGCTAAGGTAGAGCCGCGAAATTCAAATTTTCTTACGTTTTTTTGTGATTTGCAGGTCAATTTCAGGCAACTGCAAAAAAAAAATACCTCTTACGAACGTAACACGTATGTATTTACATTAAAACGACCATAACAACCCTTTTTTTGTGGGTCGGAAATCATCAAATCACGTCTCCCGCTCTTGGGTGGAGCGGGAGGGCGTGTCAGACTTTTACTGACTAAAACCCACCCGTGTTCCTTCCGTTGCCCATGTGCTAGGGCCACGGTATCTATCAATACAACCCTAACCTTAAAAAAATATTCCATGGTGTTAAATGAAGTTAGAGGGATGTATAGATGATTTTAATAATTATAATCCTGTAAACACATAAAATACTAGTTGCATAATATACAGCTTCCAGCGCCGCACGTGCTGGAAGTAAAGAATAGCATAAAACCATGCCATTTCTTCCCGACTTACTGGAGAATGGGCAGCCGCGTTCTCTAAACATTTTACCATCATATGCGATTGCCAATCTACCTGCCAAGCGTGGCGATTATGGCAAAATGCTTGGAGGAGGTTTATGTCCAGAACTGGAAGTCTTTTGACCGTAATGATGATGATACAGCTTGACACTGACATACAAACAGCAAAAAACCGGCCAAGTGCGAGTCGGACTCGCGCACCGAGGGTTCCGTACAAACCTGTAGGTATAAAGTTTTAATTTTTTTTAAATATTTTTATTATATGATGTAACTAAAAATTTACAGTTTTCGCAATTTTTCCTTTATCTGTGCTATAAGACGTTGCTTCGTACCAAATTTCAAAATTCTAGATCGACTGGAAGTACCCTTTAGGTTTTGATTCCCTTGCGAGTTTCGAAAATTTGCTGAAATTTGCGGCATAAACGGCTATATCTTTTGATTGCGTTAGTTTAGAGGTTTGATTTTTTCACAGCTTCAAGGGACAGTAGATTTGAGTATTTGATATAAATTTCAGCTTGATACCTCCACGCGTTCCTGAGAAAAAGGGTCTTGACAGACGGACGGACGGACGGACGGACAACAAAGTGATCCTATAAGGGTTCCGCTTTTTCCTTTTAAGGTGCGGAACCCTAAAAACGTATGGAAATTATAATTTTGTAAGCTACCGTGGCGCTTACCTTTAAAATAAAACTTATACATTAAACTCATTGACAACATACAGCCTTTTTTTTTTGTGGATGGGAAATCATCAAATTACGTCTCCCGCTCTAGGTGGAGCGGGAGGGCGTGTCAGATTTTTACTGACTAAAACCCTCCCGTGTTCCTTCAGCTGCCCATGTGCTAGAGTCACGGTATCTCTTTCGAACGAATCTCGTGACCCTGACAGGCATCGGTCCTAGCAGACAGTTTGCTGACATCTCTTTGAGGCGCGCGTGGAACACAACGCGCCTTCGACACGAGGCTGGTCCTTACCGGGTGGCGAGTTACCCATTGCTCGCCGCCCGCAAGCCCGCGCCTGCGGTGGCCGGGAGACTGCGATCGACTCCCGACGCCCGGGGCGTCGTCTTCTGCGGCGGCTAGGGACGTGAGCGCGCAGAGACTGCCACTCCCTCAGGCGCCCCGCTTCCTCCTGCGCGAGCATTACTGCTTCGCAGAAGGAGGTGACGACTTCCCATGCCGTCTCGCTCCAACAACATACAGCCTTAAGCAGCTGATTCTAGAAACATGAAACATGCGCAAGAGTAGGTTTTGTAACGAAGGTTAGAGCTGGCGGAAGGAGGAAGGGTTTTGAAATTCCTCCCTTTCCTGGGGTAAAAAAGGAATGAAGTTTTGTATGGAAGATCGTTATTTTTGGTACTGACTACCCGCAGCGACTGTCAAATATATAGAATTAACAGCCGGGAACAACAGCTTAATGTGCTTTCCGAGGTACGGAGCAGCCTTTATATGTTATGGATGGTCACCCATCTACGAACCGGCTGTGGCAGCTGTAGCTTAACCTTCGTTTTATCCGTGCGGCTGTTAATGAAATTGTTCATAACTTAAAGACATTTTAGAGTGGTAAGAATATCTCATCATATTTTTTTTTAAATATGGTTTCATTTAAGAAGGTATATAGTATGCTAGTGAAAGAAGTCACTCATGTGAAAATGTAATGTTGTAAACCTTACCAGGTATGTGACAAATGATAAAACTTAATTTTAATACAAACATACAAATAAATAAAATTGAAGTGTCTGTTTGTAATGTCCAATTAAAAGCTTTTCACTCAATGCATATCAAAATATACGTGTATGTCTGTTTGTTTGTTCCGGCTAATCTCCAAAAGGGCTGAACCAATTTTGACGGGAGTTTTATTGGCAGATAGCTAATGTTTATTCAAGTTAAAACAAAATAGAAAGAGACACTATTGTCTTCCGACATCCCCGCGAACGAAGTCGCGCGCACACCTAGTTGACAATATATTTATTTCAATTTATAATATTCGGATTAAATATAAATAACGAGTTTCTGCTATACGTCTATAATAATTCATTTCACGCTACTATTCGTAAATAAAATGATGAATGAGAAATTGCATTTTAACACGCATATAACTTACCCTGTTACTGACAAAGACAAAAGAACTTGAAACAAGATAAAAAGCCATATTTATTAACAATGTAGATGCTTCTTTCCACAAATATTAATTAAACAACTATAATTTTCTTATATTATCCGTCTTAAAATACAAAAATAAGGCAAAATAACACGAAATGCAACAAAGTTCTACCAAAATAACGAAGCATCTCCCAAAAACCAACAAAGCTACATACATAGACATACCTTTAACTAGTTCCGACTGGTTCAATCCAGTTTTTTCGACCCTCTGCCCTTCGAGTCTAGCCCGACAGTTCTTGAAGAGCCCTTGCTTTTTATTAAACTCCCGTCCAGTTTACCTAGACCCCTGACTTCTTAAGTACTTTCCTTGATATTGTCCTACTTAAGTTCAGTCCAGGGGGGTGAAGGGTCCCAAGCTACGGTGGTTTGGTTTAAGTAAGAGTATACTTTGTGTGGCGCGGTTTGCCCTTGCATTGAGTGGGTCGTCTAATTCTGTTGCTAAGTTACAGAATGGGGTAGGCAGGAATGGAGATACAGTTGAGAATTTTATTTAGATGTTGAGATTTTAAATTGAATTATGGTGAAGTTAGTTTGAAATGTAACTGAGAATAAGTATGGCTGCCTATATCTACGAAGTTCGAATATCTAACTTCCAGTCTTGCCAAGAGGTATCGTGTTACACAATAACAGACCTGCAGTGGTCAGATCTTCATATAAAATACTGGTATTCAGCTGTATACAGTTAGACTATATGCCGAATCTTTCATAATTGAGAAAATGCTGGGCAGATGATGACACATGTTGCACATATTCAGCTACATACGGTTAGTCTGGAAGCTGACTCTATCTTAGTTTAGAAAAGGCTGGGCAGATGATTTTCTTCTCAGGGTTTCAGGCAGTCATTAAGGGAACAGAAGAAACTGCCCAGCAGTGGTAAATACAAATTAAAGACATCAGGAGGTAGGTGTCTAGGTACGCGGTTTCGTTGTTTCCTATGGAGCGGGGCCGGCAAGAAACTCCACAGTTACTCCAATGGTTACAACTAGTACAATCACCAATGCTTCTGCCAAGTGTCGTGATTTTAGCAATGTCGATGACTTTTTCCGATTTTTATGTATTAATCCAGTAGTTAGGAGCATCATCATTGCAGACGAAAGACGTCCACCGCAGGACATAAGCCTCCCCCAAGCCTGGTGATCATGGCTGGTTTGCCGTAATTGCTATGCTTGGCAGGCGAGTTGGCGATCACAGTATGTTGGTAAAATGCATAGAGAACGCTGCTGCCCATTCTCTAGTAAGTCCCTTAGTCGCCTCTTACGACACCTGCGGGAAGAAATGGAGTTGTGCTACCGGAATCACACGGAAACATTGGGAGCATACTCATAGTACCTAAATGACGAAATTTGATTTCACGTGGTATAACGTAGAACAATAGAATATTTTTCACGTTATTCTGCGTCCCATGACATGAGGAAAACCTTATAACCAACTATTTCTACCAACCAAGGAATCGAAATTAAGACCTTTTCACTCTGCGCACATACAACCACAACGAACGAGTGTCACCATAATATTTCAATAATGCAACGAATTAACTTTTTAATTAGGTACCGATAAAACCTCCCATTCTACTTTGAATTCCCCGAAATAATTAGCAGTTCTCATTATGAAACCTGTCAGTACATACACAGAAGCACACAAATAGTCAATACAAAAAACGAATCACAATAATATAAAACTTCATTTGAAATTTTCTCTTTAAAAAACATTCACTAATTATTGAACGCGCCGCGACTATGTATTGTCCGGTTATGTACTTATGTGCTGTTGTACATAAGTGTGCGTGTGTATTATGTAAAAAAGGGTGTTTTTGTCTATGTGCCAAATAAAAATGAGGCCGTAATGTCCGGCTGCACCGAACGTTTATCGTGCGCCGCCGCCGGCCGCGAGCGAAAATGCGATAAGAATGCTTTTTTTAGTTTTCTCCTTTAATTATGTTGGAGTATTTCTCTTTTTTTTTTGTAACTAGTGCGTTCAATTGATGACGTGTTTAAGATGGCTTTAGTTAAGTGAAAGCTTAACTTATCGAAAAAAGATGATAATGTAAATTAACTGGATTTCTTAGTATTTAACTGTATGAAAAGAGATTTTACAATAGTGTTTTTTCTTGAATTCCTCAGCTTGTAGAGCTGATATGAAAATAATTCTCTTTGATCAAACACTTCACGTCAAGCTTGTTTAATATTTAAAGTAACTAAAAACGAATTTCTCTGTATCAATTAAAACAACATTATACCAAGTCGAAAGTTACAAAAATAATGAAATTCAACCAAACCCGGTTTTCACGGTGTAAGGCCAGATATGAATCATAATTATAAGTGATAATCTCGGTATATTACTTCTATCTTTACGCCGGATCCTGTGAGGGTAGACAGAGGGTATTTAGAGGCCGTCACCGAAAAATAAAGAGGGTCCGACATTTATCTTCTTTTTGGTATAGCAATATCACTTCGATTTGACTGGCCTATTAGTCTAGTGGTTAGTGACCCTGACTGCTAAGACTGAGGTCGTGGGTTCGATTCCCACCCAGGACAAATGTTGTGTGATGAGCACAGTCATTTGTTCTGTGTCTGGGTGTAATTTATCTATAATATGTATGTATTTAGAAATATATAAGTATATTTATCAGTTGTCTGGTTACCATAGTACAGGCTCTGCCTAGTTTGGGATCAGATAACGGTGTGTTGGTTGTCCTAAAATAAAAAAATAAAAAAAATAAAAATTACATAAAATTTTGTAACAATATTATTTAAAATAGTGTCCATACATGAATGATAGGCTGAGGAATGATGTGATAAGAGAACGGTGTGGTTTAAAAGAAGATGTAGTGACAAAATTTGAAAAATGTATGCTTAGATGGTTTGGTCATGTTGAGAGGATGAATGAAGGACGGCTCACAAAAGGTATTTACGAGGCAGATGTGACTGGAAACACCGGGAGGGGACGCCCTAGGAGGACATATAGTGACCTTATTGGTGATGTTCTTCAGAAAGGTCAGGTGCGTAGTACTCGCAACCGGCGCGGCGGCGTGTGTGTATGACCAATTGTATGAACCTAAACGAGGCAAAAGGAGTGTGTAGAGATCGTAGCAGGTGGCGTTTCGTGGTTTCTGCCTACCCCCTTGGGAAAAAGGCGTGATTGTATGTATGTATGTCCATGGTCTTATGTGTTCTTTTTCAAAGGTACCTAGTACGCTTTGTAAGGGGCAAGTATATTTATATTTCTGGTAGACCGACTCCTTGATAGTTCGAAGGTACCTTTAAAAGGTTTAAGGTGAATGCTCCAAACCAGCTCGCGAAATTCTAAATCACAACCCTCCAAGTTCATACAGGACTAGGAACAAAAACAAAACAGAAAAAGTCATTCCTATAACTTTATGAGCTTAACACGTTGACGGACAGAACGCCTCTCGACGTTCTCTCTGGATAAAATAATACGACAGTACGCCTATCGACTTCAACCTCTTGACTTGCATACAACCAGTACGCCTTGCAACGTTATATTACATGCTTTTTTTATATACTAATAAAAGGAAGGGCATTCTGTAGTTTCACGACGGATAGAGTTTTAATGTTTTACTGTCTTATCGTACGTTAATTTTTTTTTAAATAAAAATGAAACTTTGTAGTGTCTCAACACGATTAACCAGTAAGGGAATACTGTCCGTCAACGTGTTAAAGCGTTGTATTGATAATTTTGATGATTAAAATTCTGTAACTACATTGTCTTATAGTCGCGAATAATATTTTAATCAACATACAACCTAGCACTGGCCTGCAACTTGCAAAAAACGTAAGAAAATTTGAATTTCGCGGGCTGGTTGAAGCATTCACCTTAATAGAAATAAATGCTTTGAGTTTGGGTTTACCAAGTTTTCCTGACGAATCATAAAAGTAATATTGGCGCTAGAACATTACTTATTCTTGCGTTTTTATCAATATCATAGTAAATTCCTTACTTGTTTATAATACAAACGTCAAAGTCATAATTTTATTTATTTTTCTCAAACCTACAGTATATTCGATCGTCAATCTACCTCCTCAGACTGCGCACGATCACCCAACGTGATAGTTTAATCTGACTTTTGCATCAAGTAGGTATTAAAATATAAGAAAAATGTGTTTACTTAATTAGCCGGACGAAAATGGTCAAGATTATTGATATAGCCGTATCTTGTAATCAGATTTTTGAGGTTAAATTGAAAGGTTAGACGCAGGCGCATAAAGCAGTCGTTTGAGGAGGCAGGTTATCGATACTTATGTATGTTGGGCTTGGGGAAAAAAAGTTTTGTTTTTGGCATATAAGGCAGTGGTTGAACGCTTAAAACTAGCTGCTCTTGCTTTTGGTTTAAGCTGCATCTTTAAGAAACTACTTAATAAGCCTGGGTAATAAGTATTTCAGGTATAAAGCCAAATATAAGGTTAGGAACATTGAAATGTTCAGCCTTTTATGTAGAGAAACAAATACACATACCTACTTTGACATTAATGATGTTTTTTTTTAATCTTTATTTAAAGGGCTTTATCGCTGATCGATAACGTCGTCCTGTAACATCAGCATTAATGATGTTAATAAAGTTTCTTCGGGTTCTTTCAACAATAATAATTATAATAAGCCAAAGTTCAATATATCACTGGAGTATTATTATTTGCATAATTGAAATGGAGTGCAATGCAACCTTGCAACGTGCATATTATCATTAAATTATTAATTTGCTATCTTGATTGTAGCAGCTGAAACATTCTTATTGTTATTGAGACTATTATTAAATTGTTGTGACATTTAATATGAGTATATTTTATGGAATTTAACTATTAAGTGCAGAAAGCATTTAAATCTTTAAATGTAAACAATGAGGTTTCTTAAGATTAAAAACAAGAGGCTCTAGATGGCAATGCTAAGTTGCCGACCCTAATCTCGACTTAGACTTTTGTAAACATTAGAGTGAATAGTTTTTAATCAACTCTAGAACATAGTTATCCATTCTTCTTCTTCGTTTTATGCATTTAAATGTAATTTGCATTTTTTATAGTAAATACCTCATTATGTGATCAGTCATGTTAGCCTCGAAATTATAATTACCTACCTACCCAATTGATCATCGCAATGAAAACCGCATCACACTCAGCCCGGCCGTTTCAAAGTCCGAATCGGTCAGTCCCTCCGTTTGCGCCTGTTCAATGCTAACTTGGCGGCACCGTCGTGTTCCGGCTTGCCACAAGGCCGGCGAGCTTGTGAGTACACAGGCAGGTGTCTAGGCTGACTTACTGAAATACAGCTTCCTCTTGAGAAGACTGAGATTTAAAATGCATTAAGATGGGGCAATAAAGTTGAGGGCAAGGAAATTAAGGCAGACAAAACTTACGTGTAGTTTAGAGTCCACTTTTTTATCTACTATTATCTATTTATATTTGATTTAATATAAAAAAAAAAAAATAATATAGCTTTTAAAAACTCTTTCGACTTATCGAAAGAGTTTTTAAAAGCTATATTATTTTTTTCACTCAGTTTAATCACTTATGATTAAACTTTAAACTTAATCCGTATTCGTTGTCAACCTAAATGCATTTTAAAACTAATTAATACGACACCAAAACGGCAATTTCGTGTTAAAAGGTGACGGTCGTCAATTATTATCATAAAATAAATAGGGACATCGTCGACATCGCTTTATGTTTACGCCTAACTTTCAAAACTTAAAAAACACTGTATTACTACTCTCCCGAAAACCTAAAACACTAGGGGCAGATTTTTCAATAGTTAGATAACTTTTATTGGAAGCATAAATCTGACAGTTTGGCATATTTTTTGTACAAGATCTATCAAACCGCAATATTTATTCGTCAGATAAAAGTTACCTTTGAAAAATCAGCCCCAAGTCAGACAAAAAAACAAAACCAAAAAAAGTAACAAAACCATACTTACTACCATTTTCCTACCAAACGGCTGACAGTCGAAATTTAAATGAAGTAGCTATCGCAATTAGCGCACACATACAAAGACAAACGCAACTAAACGCACACGATTACAAAAAAGCCCAAATAAAAAGTGTAGTGATCAAAAATGTGTGAAAGAATGGTACGCACACATGCGCATCTCCGCCACAATTCAATATCGCTTGTCATTCCCGGTAGCGTCCGCATAAAATTGCATTTTTTATCATAATTAACTTTAATTTTTCTTGCCGTTATTAATTTTTGTTAAAGATCTTTATTACGCTGATTTGGCGTGTTGATGTTATTTTTCATGGTGGAGCGGAGCTAGCCATTCGTTTAGTCAGATAATGTGGATGCTTGAAGCTATTTATTTTTTTATTTTATTTATTTTTTGAATTTCAGTGATCTGTTCTTAAATATTTTTTAAGTATTCATGATAATCAGATAATTTATATTTAATTTATAATTTTTAGTTAATCAGAGCAGGTAAGAATATAGTTTAAAAAAAAATGCTAAACATGTAATATTTCGACGAAGAGGTCGTGAAATGATACCGAACACTGTATCTACTTTCTAACACTACTACGTACTTTTGTCAATTTAGCTGTTTTTAAATTTCTAAACCATCTGCTCATTTCCTTTAAACAGCAAAGCATGTACCTACTATAATTATCATAATTATAATAAGTTCAAAACATGATTGATGAGCATAAGCAAGATATTAGCCACAAAAAACTGCGCAATGATACTTAAAAAAATTAACGAAATTATTTTTTTCCGCACCCTACAGCAACAATACAACCTGTATCGTGCACACGCTTGCATCCTCACTCACACACGCATAGGCGCCGCGTACGGACACAGTATGTGCGTTAAGTCGGCGCGACCATGTGGCGTATTTAGGTCAATTGCTGAAATAAACGCATCGCCGCAGCGCTGTGCGCCTGAGTCGTTTTTTATTGAACCTAAGAGAGAGTATGTTGCACATTTCTTTTTGTATGCACTTTAGGCGCCGGTTGGCGTGTTAGATTATTTGTTTTAAATGTACTCGAGGTCCGTTAGTTGGCGCTCTAGTGTGGGCTTTGTTTAATAAGTATGTGCAGTAACTTGTGCAACTGTTTGCTTTTACTTTTTTCATTTTAATTTATGAGTAACACTTGGCACAGTTAGCACACAGTTTAATAAGACAGTCCTTTCATATGGGAATTCTTAAGTTTTACGCACACATAGGCATTATTATTTTGTAGATAACAGGAAAAGTTGCCTTTTAGTCCAAACTCCTTATTTCAACGCCATTAATACCAATTAAAACTCTCACAATTTTCCTCAAATTAAAATTGAATAGGCAAGGTAAAAAAATAAAACCTGAAAAATGATGTCATCTTTACCACGAAGAACCACTAATATTCGGTCTTAAAATGTCAAGGTGCAAGCAAATTGCAGTAATTTTTATTAAATAATGACCGACTTGTCATTTTTCAACTGTTCAAACGTTTAACAACGAGTCAACAACGGCCATGATAATAAAATGAACCGACAAACAACTTTTATCAGCAATTTATTACATTTAAAAATCTAAAATATGTTGTTTTTGTATTGATTACGAAACTTAATTGGACGTAATTTGAAGTTACATTGCATCAGCACCATCTATCGGGGCTTATGTAAGGATTTTTGTTTCGTAAAGGTCATACATAACTGGCTTTTAATTAAATATTATATGCCTTGAGGGAAAACGAGCTTAAATCATATGTTAATGTTGTTACTTTATAAAATATTAATGTTTTTCCACTGAGTGGGTAATTATTATACTTGAGATTGCATTTTTTGCTTGCATTTTAAAAGCATTGCAGTGACTTGTCTAATAAAAACAAGAAAACACGTCAATGCCAAATGAATGTAAACGTTTATTTGTCTTTGTGTTAGTTTTATTTTTCCTTAATTGTGTTTATTTCATCATACGGCTACATAAAAACTGTAGATAAAATGATCTAAGTATTTTTAAATCTACCTATATAATATTTAATTTCGCTAAAAACTCGAATAAACAAGTCAAAATACAGAAAACCTCCTAAAGTGACCAATAATTTTAAAAGAAGTCGTGCTACAAATAATTTCATCGTCATGTCCAGATACATTTTCTTATTTTGACATGCAGTTTAATATTCTCACAAGGCTGATGCCGACACAAAAAAAGACAAAGGTCGCCGAGCAGGTTCGCGAATGCAATTGAAATCGATTTTTATGCAATCAATATCGTCTCATTACTCTTTATATTAGGTGTGTTCGTGTAAATTTCATTATTGAACAGTTTTGGCGAACGGTTCCTCTTGTTTTTTCTTATAAAAAGTTTTCGGGAGATCCGGTTGGCGTAAAATCGGTCGTAAAATTGTGATACAAAAACTATAGGCCATTGTTTTAATGTTTTTATGTAAGGTTTTAACATGTGTATGGATATTTTATACGCAGGTGTCGTACGCTGGGAGACTGTTGCTGATTATTCATTGTGGAAATCTTTATGTCTAACCTTGAAGGGCTTATTTGTTGAGTCTGTGCGCTTGTCCTTAGGGCTGTGTCTGCTTAGGAAGCTACACACGATTTAAAGAAAAAAGAGCCGTGATATCAGAACTATAGAGTATAATTTCAATATTGTTGTTGGCGATGGATAGGCTGAATACGAATCAAGGAAAAATACTGTGGTTCAAGTTTGAAACCTTTACCTGTTTAAGTTAACGTAAATAATTGCATAAACATTTGCCGACCTTCATAAACTTTGTAAACATAATAAATTGTAAATAAATAAAGGTTGGCACGTTTTTGTCGTACTAATGTAAAATGCAACAACAATTTAATAAAAAACATAAATATTAAACGTGTCGCCCATTGGTAATTGGCAAAACTCTTAATCAAAAACATTTGTGTGCAGTTTAGTCTAAGAGTAAAAAACTAAAATGAAAAAACGTATTTTCACTACATAGTATAAAACAAAGTCTCTTCCCTCTGTCTGTCCCTATGTATGCTTAGATCTTTAAAACTAAGCAACAAATTTTGATGCGGTTTTTTAATAGATAGAGTGATTGAAGATGAAGATTTATACGCATAATACGCGGGCAAAGCCGCTGGTAAAAGCTAGTAGTTAATAAAAAAAACATTAATTAATTGTCAAAATCTAGTAAGTGGCCCCGCCACACTGAAGCACACCACGATTGTCGATTTTTAATGCGTGCCGCGACAAGGCTTGCATTTTCGGTAATAGAGTACACCTAGACGCAACAAAGACTATCGGCAGTATTTAATTTAACTTAAGTAATTATTACTTTTCTATATTAAATATCGTGTATAGCTGGGTTGTGGAAGTCAGATTAGCAGTCGCTTCATGAAGAATACTGGTATTCTAATATAGAGCCAACCCCAACATCGTTGCGAAAAGACGCCAGATAGGCAGATTGATTGACTGTTCTTAATTACTTATTCCGGTTTTTGACAACTAGATACGTAGATAGCAGACAAGTTGATTTAACTGCATCAAACTATGTTTAAGTAGCTTTTAAGTGATAGCCCAAAAGCATTTTCGTCAAGCTATTCTGAGATTTGACCCTATTTTCAAACAAAAATAATTTCTTTTAAGTAAATAAATTAACCTAAAAAACGACGCGGCAAAACATATGGCCCTACACACTGAACATCTCCGCGGAAAATAAACATTCAACCCAAAAATAACTCGTTGCATCGAATCACAAATGTCATCAATACGTTTTCGACCTGTATTGATTTAAATATGAAAAGAATTTACATGAGAAAAACTGCGTACTTTGAGTACCAAAATACACTTTATACCTAACGTTTTGAAAAGAACTTGACTGTGTTTGACCTAAATATGCTTACATCTGTTAACACAATTGCATATTGGGGTCGAGGAGGGACGATATATGATCCTTGCGAAAAAAAAATATGGCTTCTCCCTTAGTGTTAGGCACATTAAAATGAATTTGTGCCATAATACGAAAACAAGACTAGTCTTAAGCTTTTGCCAGCGGCTTCGTCCGCGTGGAGGTCGGAAATTATCCCGCGGGCACATACTACCGGGATAAAAAGTACTCTATGTGTTATTCCAGGTTATAAACTATCTGTGTGCCAAATTTCATCTAAATCGGATCAGTAGTTTTTGCGTGAAAGAGGAACAAACATCCATACATCTATACATCCATACATACAAACTTTTGCGTTTATAATATTAATAGGAAATATTAGTAGGAAGTAGGATTGTCACGTTCGGGATATTTCGATGATCTTTAGTTTAGTTTTGCTCCTACAATTTTGAAGCTGTTGCAAGCACCAAAATCTCGGTATGATGGAATAGGAAATATGGTTTAATTGGAGATCACTATAGGTAATAAGCAAACGTTTTGATGTCTGAAAATTTATCTAAGAAGGCTAGAGTACTAGAGTGAAAAACTCCAAGTTTTCGTGATTGAATATATCCAGTTGTCATTGATGTCAGCTACAAGAATGTAAAAAAAATATTTCTCATAAAATTACCGATCAGTCACGACATTACAAAACATGGGATATGTGCAATAAAAGTCGTGTTGAATAAAAAAACTGGCACACAAACATGAGTCGAGCATAACAAGAGGAACCGAGCGGCGTCGGGGGGCGGAGCGAGCGAATGTGGAACAAGCGGAATGATGTCGTTTGTTAATGACAAACCAATTTGTGTACTGTAGTTATTTTAGGGTTACACGTAACGGTTCATGTGGCATACTTTTAGGTCCATTGGTCATGTTATTGAAGCCTAACTGTCAGAATTAATCAGTACCAATAATATCC
Organism: Aporophyla nigra; assembly: GCA_947507805.1. NCBI lineage: Eukaryota > Metazoa > Arthropoda > Insecta > Lepidoptera > Noctuidae > Aporophyla > Aporophyla nigra. The sequence goes on along the minus strand of OX382305.1, from coordinate 1,781,828 downwards.
CGGCCTGCCATGTCCACAGTTGTAACTTTGGCCGGTCTTGATATTTTTTTATCTGTAGTATTATTACAATATTAGCAATACTAAACGATTTCTTTTTTCTTTTTCAGAACCCAATACTGATAGTCATCAATCAGATAGGTAAGTAACCATTTAATCAGTGAGATTTGCATAAATGGAGTGAATATTAAATCATCGCTGTCTAGGTATTTTTACGAAACTTAGTAAAAGTAAAGAGGAAAAAAATAAATAAAAGAAACCACAAACATTTTTACAAGAAACATAAACTAAAACATTTATTAAGGTACACAGCACGTCTGTTACAGTTTTATAACTAATAATATACAACACACTAAAACGCCGCCGCTATCTCAGAAAACGGCAAACTTTCCAAAAACAGGAGGCATTTTTTTAAGTTGCATCACAAGTGCCTGCCCCTGTACACTGCAATGTGACCTCGATACACACACATAAGCTAAATACACGCACACAACCGAAATAAACGTCTGTGTGAGTGCGTGCAGATGCACCTACACACATGCATCACGTATACACAGGCTGATGCCCATTTTTTAACAGCCATTTTTTAAAGGCATGTCATTTTTTATTAGTACATTAAAATGTTATAAAATAAACTCGTAATTCGTTTGTTTATTGTACAGATATTGTAGAACAGGTTTTTGATAATCAGGAAGAGATAACATGGGTAATTATGTAGTGAAGTCTTATGCTTGTAAGCAATATATGGTCGTTTGTTGCTGAAGCCCTTAGTCATAAATACTTGAAACCCTTAATGGCCGCAAGATATGACTGGCCATTTAATAACATTAAAATTATGTTTAAGCATTTGTAATTGTTATGTTTCTTTTTATGACCTTTAAAGATTGAACCTTTTCGAAATTTTACCAAAATAGTTTAAATTTCTCTTTAAACATTATTCAGACTTCTGTTAGCTTAGTTGTTAATAAGGAAGAAGTACACCTACTTAATACCTCATCTAGTCCTTTATTTATGTGTCATTCAGTGTGTTTTGTTTTTTAGAGAATTCATATGAATAAATAAATAAAGAAAGGATCATTGAAGCCATCCATAAAATATGTAACAGTGATCCTTTATATAAGTTACGTAAGGGTTAAACTGTCATTTCTATGTCAATAAAATATTTAACGGTAAGTTTTTAGTATTCATAACATTAAATATATTCTACGTATTGCTATTATGACGCCATTTTATTTTTATATCTTTATTTACATTCATGAGATTTTCTCAAAATTATAAACATAAAAATAAACATTAAGTTTTTATCATCTGTTTGTATGGCTCATCGCTTTTGTTTGTTTATTTTGACTTGATTTTCGAACATTATCTCTTGAAATATATAGATCAATTTGATATTATTTTCGACGGAAAAACGAATAACAGCATATTTTCATACAATTAACTGAAAATAACTTAAATTGCATACTTAGGTATTACAATTATATCTATTTCTACTTAATTTTGCCAAACATAATTTACTAACCTGCTTTAGACACAGAACCACTCTACAAAGCAATTACCAAGATAATCAATTTTCGAAAATCTCTTTAATCTTAAATAATAATAATTAATAAGTCTTAAAATCAGGACCGTCCTGTATACGAACACACACACGCGTAGGCCTCTCGCGACTGATCTGTTCATAATAAAATGTGGCTTTTTTATCATGTATTTACTTTTTCTATGTACTACTTTAATCTGTATGTATAAACAGTACATAACGTTCATGTACTATTATCATTTCGAGCGTTGTTGTTGTCTGTCCGTTGATTTATCGGTTATAACGATATTGTCTGTTTTTTTTTAATGCATAAGTAGGATGAGAATTAGTGTCGGAAAAATACAAGTCATTGCGGGTAGGAAAGTTATTTCTTCTGATATTTTCATGTCAGAATTTAATTCAAATCTTGGAGGAAGTGTAGATACTGAATTAAAAAAAAAAAATGAATATACATTTTTATTCTACCTATCAAATAACTACTAAGAAAGAGTAACTGAATAGGGTAACATCTAGAAGTGAGCTCCTATTGGCTGATAAAATATGAAAGAATGCCTGTGTGTCTTCTTAAGAAATTTTCAAAGGAGTTTCATCTTTAATTTACATTTTCAGTTTTACAATGCAACTTAAGTTTAATATGGCTACCTATTATAGTTTTTATTTTATTAGTTGGTATATTGGGTTGGCTAGCTGGCATATAGCAAATCATTTTATTTAATGTTTTGTGTCTCTTAATGTTTTACTATATAACATTGTATAGAATCAAGTTCTTCTAACTGGACAGACAGCTGTGCTGCTGGGGAGTTTGTTGGCCACTTTTTCTTCCCAGCTAAAGCACTAGGAAGTGGCGACGGGAGGGCGTTTTGGGAGACTGTTTTATGTAATTTTGACGTTCGAAAAGTGCTGATCCTCAGCCTAATTTGAATAAATGACTTTTGATTTATTTTTTTTGTTCTCCAAACTATCTTACATTTTCATAAACTTCGCAATCAAATCTCCTTAAGTTTGAATTAAGGTGTACGATTACTGACAAATGCTTGCACTGACTGGACAGGTCCACTCAATCTGTGTAGTTCTTTCCTCAAAAGACCACCAATCTACAATGGTCTTCACATGATCTGACTAAGATTATGCCAGCACGTTTAAAGAGACTGATACCTTTATGTTTGTTTCGGTATTTTTCTCAGAGTAGTCAGATAGGAAACGCCGACCTCATCCAGTTAAAAATAATATATATTGATATCTAAAATTGTGTCCTACTTACAGAAATATAATCAATATTCTTATTGAATTTTGAAATAAATAATATCCTCTGAAAACTTTACAAGCAAATCCCAACACTATGAAGTAAATAAGTTTTTCATACATACAATTTAACTAAACTGCAGCCCTCATTACATAGTATGTATGTTGGTTGGCGGCGCTCTTTGTCGGAAGTCTGTGTTTGCTCAGTGACCGGTCCACCGATAATTCGGCGCTGATTGAAATGTGGTTTTTAAACTGTTAAGCTAGTCATATAGGGTAGGTGGTAAGCTCGCCATCGGCCTACAGCAGTCCACTGTTGGACATTTTCTTGTTGTGAGTGCGAAATCATCAAATGACGTCTCCCACTCTAAGGTGGAGGGGGAGGGCGTGTCAGACTTTTACTGACTAAAACCCACCCGTGTTCCTTCAGTTGCCTATATGCCAGGGCCACGGTAACTCTTTTGAACAAATCTCACGACCCTGGCAGACTGCTGGTCATGGGCCTCGAATTCCCGATTCCCAGCCACTTGGACACAAAGTAGCCCTTTGGCGTAATTCTATATTTTAAAAATTGCTTTTACCCTCAGTTTTGCTTGTGTTTTTCCGTCAATTTAGCTATATTACTGTGAAGTTTCATGAAAATCCATTTCGTATTTTTACGTGAAAAATAAATAACATCTATAAGTCCATCTACACATCCTCGCTAATGTTCAAGCTTATGATGGTAGTAGGATAGTAAGATTTAGTCATGAGTGATCACTAAATCTTATGAAAATAGTGCTATTTGCAAGTAACATTATCTTCTGAACGAACCTTAGTGTCTGAAATGATAAGCAAAGAATTTAATTATATATTGTTTTATTCTTCGCGCATGGTAACATATTATATTATTACGCCTTGTTTACCTCTAAAGGTTGGACAGTGGTGTACACCCACAACCCTGTACACCCACATTTCGCCTGTTATGTTGTTGTATATTATCGCGGGCAAGCCTAAACCCACCAACCAGGCCACAAGACCAGAATCCAGGCTACTACTAAAAAACTCCAGATAGAAAATCCCAATAACTCTTTACCCGACCTGGGAATAGAACCCAAGACCTCAAGATCAGCAGAAACGTTTTTCATAGACCAACGAGGCAGATTTGATTTATCAAAGCTTGTGATTTAAAAGTTTATGATTTAAAATCACCTAATACCTACAGAAATATCAGTAAGTTTATTGAAAAACCAAAACGCTACGTCGTTTTTCTTAGAAAATTCAATGAATTAGAAACAAAATGTCTGAGTTTCAGAACAAAAACTTTCTTTTTCTTATGAAAATACATGTCGTAAACTTTTCAAAGGCAACCCTTCACAGCTGGTTGACGATCAAGACACGTGGCTCACCTGACCGCAAGCTCCACGGCATTTAGAACTTATTTATTAATGAATTCGCTCCCCTTTTGTTCCCTTTCCTAATTAAACTTGGCATTTCCGATCGAAACAATCATATTGTACATAGTTTCGAAGAACAGTTTTATTTTTCCTCAGGTATTCTGTCCAGTTCAGCCTCAGTAGAAAAAAAATACATTTAAGCGTGTGATCAACCTACCAGGATCTCGGATTTGATCGAAAAAGTTACCGTGGCTCTGGTACTGGCAACTGAAGGAACACAGGTTGGTTTCAGTCAGTAAAAGTCTGACACGCCCTCCCGCTCCACCCAGAGCGGGAGACGTAATTTGATGATTTCCCACCAAGAAAAAAAAAGGGTTGTGATCGAAAATATATACACATACTTTTAGTCGTTATAAATCTATCTAAGATAAAGTATAAAAGATCCAAAGCACATTTAGATATATAAGCTATTAAATAATTTGCCCATTAAAAAACACCTAGATAGCACTTAGCCATAATTTTACCAGCCTATGTTGAGGTTAGTTTCTAGTCTAACCTGCTGCCGATGTAACTGAAAACCAGTATTTCACATGAAGCGACTGCTTATCTGACCTCCGCAACTCAGTTGTTGGGTAATAGTTGGTACCTCTTGGTAAGAATAGTTGTCAGAGCGTGTACTGCTAAGACTTTGGACTGTCATTAATTATTGGCAACATTATATTAAGAGATAAACAGTATTTCATATTTCGAATAAGAAAAGAGAGTCAATTGTTGGACCCGACGACTGACAGTGGTTTTTAAGAATATAAAAATGATTTTATCGTAAATAATTATCATATTATTGTATTGTTTGACACACCCTTGCGCTTCGCCCAGAAAGGGAGAAGTAATGTCATGAATTCCCACCCAAAAAAAAAATTGAATAGTAGTTTTAACTCCAAACCTAGAAATACTGAGATAGTAAGTCTACCATGCCTTGCAGTTTTTCCGCCGTTGTCACTAGGATGATGAGGAAATTGTCTAACTATAAATGATCTTGGTACTTCTGATTGGGTTACCAATATAAACGTTTGACGTAAGAGTAGATGGTATGTATGTTATTAATAACCCTGAGAATTTATCAGATTGAATTATTATGGCTTTCCTTTTTACTGTCCTGAATTATACGGCTTTTGTGGTCTTAATATTGCAGTGAAGACATTCATAATGACAGAATTGCTTTATTGAGATGTAATTGGTTAAAAACATGTCTTCCTGCAGATGGCCGGTAACTTTATGAATGGTAATAATTATTATTTTCATGGTTTATGATTCCATAATTTTCGAAGCTCTTTTTTGGTTTTGATTGAGATTTCATCTTGTGATCATCACATTCTATAGACTCCTTAATTATGCCCTCCTTTATTATCGGTTTAGGTTACCATTATCTACCTAGCCTTTTCCTAACTATATTGGGATCGGTTACCAGTCTAACCGGATGCCTTGGTGCAGGGTAACGGTCAACCAGTCGGGGATCGCGGAAGACGTGTCAGATCCCGTGGTCCCCGACGTAGGTGTGGGACGGAACACCGGGGTGGTTTTAGTCAGTAAGAGTCTGACAGACCCCTCCGCCCACCCCAGGGCGGAAGACATCCATGAGGATTCCCACCAAGGGATAAAAAAAGGGTAACGGCAAAATCACCTTGACTGGCCCTTTTATAAGAGACCCATAAAAAAATAACAGGGCACTGTACTAATAATTGCAAAACCAACGTTCCAAAAACATCAACATACTTCATCTCAACTACGAAAACAAAACAATAACACACATATTGTAAATACAAAACATTCTAATCTGTTCCGACGCGGGCCGTCCAGAAACTATGCACTGACAGACCTCAAAAAGTTTTAAACTCCAATCAAAGCGACACTACACGGCTTTTTGACACTCGCCAAAAAAAGCATCAAATAGAATTCTGCGTCAAAACAATGAACAAACTAACAGAGTGGCCGTATAAAACACATGCATACAATTTGCTAGCACCGGACGCCGCGTCCGAAAAATCCTTTTGAAAAAATACAAAAAAAAATTACGGCCAGGAACGAATTTTAAATCGCCGGCTAGGGGCCTGCAGATTTGGTTTCTTTTCACGGGTTTTGGAGTCTGTTTGAGTGCAAAGGGCTTGGAATAGGAGGACTAAGGGGCTAATCTAAATCTAGGGAGTAACTTTTGTGTTATTGTTCTGTGCAGAATGTACTACTTAGTAATACCACCATATCATTGTAGTTAAGTTCAGCTATCAGAAACGACTACACGTCTCAATGCATTGCATTTTTATGTAGTAGATCTTTCAAGATCAATCTTTGCTCGTACTGTCTTATAATAGATATTCATAATGCTATTACAACACAGTAATTTCAATTTAGTTACAATACAACGATGCGGCAATGTTCTGAGTCACTAATTCTCAGAAATAATTTCTTACGAGGGGTTTCGATGGGTACTCGTGCGAAGGTCAGTCTTTTGTAAGAGGAAAAACCGGACTTATAACTTCTAACATGAAAATTAAACGTATTTCTTCGATTAGGGGTATTTTTTTTTCTTTTGGTATTTGGCAATACATTCACTTTTTGGCTTGTAATATGTATCAATGCTCAAAACTGAGCGTTATACGGTGTCCTACATTTGAGCAGTGGCTTGATAACCTCTCTTACTACTATGGACTAATACGAAAAATAAATTAGTAAAAGGCAGGGCAATGATGAAAACACAGCATTTTATTCTCTTTAAAGAGGACTGCAACCCACATCTCATGCTCTCTTTCTCTAATGAAATTGAAATGATGACTCCACTTATTCCTTTCGTGATTAGTCAAAGCATTCAGAATGTTCATATGCACATCTTCCCTCCACAAAAAAACAGTCAACCCCCCGAAAGCGGAACCCAAAATATAAAAAGCGAACGGCGCCCGGGCATACCGAATATAGAACTTTCTCTCTCGATGGGTAGATGGCATTTTTTCCGTTTTTTCACGCGTACCCGATAGAAATAGTGACGTTTTTTTTTCGTGGACCACTCTCACTTTCAGTGGTTGCTCGTAAAAAGCAAATAAAGATCGGTAAAAACTCGTTTGCGGGTATTTTTTTGCGTGAACTACTTTTTCAGGGTTATTCATTATTTTCTCGCGGCTTTTTTTTTCGTCTTTTTTTCATTTCATAGTGGTATTTTTACGGGAGGTTCGGTAAGCGGATTTTGTTTTTTCAGTACGCTATTTGATTGGCAGCGTGTAGTGTTTGTAGTGGTTTAGATTTCAATATAAAAACGTTATTTTTTAAGTTTTGTACGCTCCATTTGATATTTATTGCAGAACATTGGAATGTAAACTGTTGAATTAAATTTATATTGCTTTTTTTGACTGGCATTTATGAAAGAATTAATGTAAACTCATAACGCCTTGCTTCTCCAAAGGGTTGGGTAAAGGTGTACCGCCAGTTACATTTAAGTTCGATGTAATACATTTAAGGGCGACCCTATTGCCATCAACTGGAAACAAATTCGGACTCTGGGTTGGTACTGACAAATTCCAGGTAGAGAAATTCAATACCACTATTAGGAATAGCGCGAGCAACCACTAGACAACGAGGTAATCAAAGAAACTCATTAAGTACTACAAATTAACTGTTTATATCGCGGTGTAAGAGTCAGATGAACGTATCTACATTTTCTCAATTTCACAGGAGTGCTAAAATTTTGTGAAAATTCACCTCTTCAAGCTTTACCAGCTTTTTATGATAATTTTCTTTATTCAATAGTTTTATCTATATATATAAAAATGAATCCCTATTTCCCTTGGTCACGACATCACGCGTGAACGGCTGGACCGATTTCACTTTTTTTTTTGTTGTTCTGTTTGTAATTGTCAGGAGAAGGATCTTATGAAAGAAAAAAAATAAAAAATTGCGCGGAAAATTAGAAAATTTAAGAACACTTATTTAAGAATACTTAACAACCATATAATAGGACAATGTAAACTTTTTTAATGTAACATTATGACATTTGACATAGAATTGACAGAATGCGTGCTCAAATATCATCAAAGAGACAGGACAACGTCTGTCGGGTCAGCTAGTCTTTTATAAATAGCTGGTAAAATTGAAGAGATGAGGTGTGGCGCGGAGAGGATTTTCATAGAATTTTAGCTCTCCTGTAAAATTGAGAAAATGTAGATACGTTCATCTGACTCTAACACCACGATTTGATAGAAAATAAAAGGAATATAGGGTAAGAGTAAATCAGCAGCTGAGAATCTAGATTGGGTCCACACATGACTTTTACTAGCGTAAATAATATACCATTAATATCTCACGTTTCGTCAAAATAGTTGGACAAGAAAAAACAACATAAAATATATTAAAATAGATATCTTTTTCATAATTCTAAAACTTAACAACATACAACTTAACTCTCCGCTTGCCCTCTACAGCATAAAGAGTGTGTAGGCAAAGTTGCAAGTATGTTATGGACTTTAGTACATGCTCAACGTCAAGTTAACTTAGTCTACTTTAAGTTAGTAACTTAATAAACTTGTGTGTGTTGAAGTTTGTGTTTTTTATTACTTATAACATATTTAGTGGGGAGAAACTTAACTGTAGCTTATTACTATGTTCAGTTATGAAATATTCTATGAGTTTTAATACTTAAGATTTAACCAAAGGAATCTTGATTTTGTTGCTGATCGATGAGCTTCTTAGCTAAGGGTTGCGGATTAATTTACCGGTTATTTTATCTCTGTCTATCCTTCACTGCAGTGCAGTATAGTAAGTATCTGATTATCTAAATGTCGAATGTAGTTATTAAGTCAATAATGCCATCCGCCCGTCCCGGATACGATTCTTATAACAGTAAAATTATTTTCGTTTGTCTGTCTGTTTTCCTGTTGCCCCGGAAGCATGTTCCCGTGGGATTATTTCCGACATCTACACGGAAAAAGCTGTGGCACAGCTAGTTTAGCATAAACGCCAACATGGGTTGAACAGAATATTTTCATATTACACTTCCTAAAAACACAAGTTATCGATCAAAAACTTCCCATTTCCCTTTCCCCCTTTAGAACTAGCCCCCTATAAAATTTCCCATGAAAATCTTTACAATCTCGTCATCAATTTTACAATCAAAATAACGACATATTTTAACGCACGGGCATCAAACCCTGGACCGCGCCCTGCACTAAAACATCACTACCCTTTAAACATTTTGATCTGTACAAGCGCCTGCTGGGTTTTATTAGACTAGTTTACATCGCGAGTCTGCTTGAAGTGGCGTAGCTTTTTTATCTACAATTCTCGAATTTACTTAGAGTTGAGTTTACTACTTGTACTCATACTGCGCTTGGTGATTTTGTAACCACAGAGGCATGAGAGGGTCTTGTAGCTAACTAATAACAGCCGCACGAGTTGATGGATCAGCTAAGCTACGTTTGCCGCGGTTGATCTGTGGATGGGTGACCATTCTTACATACCAAGATCCCTCCTTGCCTCGCATAGCATGTTAAGCCGTTGATCCCGGCTGTCACCCGTGGACCTTCGACAGTCGTTACGCGTCGTCAGAAGTCCGAAATTCTGACAACAAATCTTACAAAGGGGTATCGTATTACCCAGTAACTGGGTTGTGCAGGTCAGATATCAGTCGCTCCGTGTAGAATATTGGTATATAACTGTATCTGGTTTGACTGGAAGCCGTCCCTAGCATATTTGGGAAAAGGCTAGCAGATGATGATTAATTTGTAATCACAGGGATTCGATTAATTTTCAGAATTATAAGATGTAACTATTGTTAAATATAAAATCAACGGGGTAGCTGCGAAAGTCATCTACAAATCTACAATAGCAATGCCAAGCATCTGGAAAATGCAAGAACATTCATTACGTTGTTGGGCAAATATTTTTTTCAAACTTAAGAAGAAATCAATTGTACTTTGCTAATTTCTTTAAATAAAAATCCTTCGGAATTGCAGATAGAACAACAATTTTATGATTATAATTTAATTAGTACCAAACACAATTCTCGTTAGGCCACAGAAACTTACGTTCTAACCATGCTTGACTAACAATGACACATCTGAGACCAACCTATTACTTAATTCTAAACGAATAATTGAAATCTATTTAGAACATTACTAGTACTTAAAGAAACTACACGACAAGCCAAACATATTTGTATCTCGAGAGCAGGTTCTCATCAATAATGCCAGCTCAAACTCCCGTCTTCCTACCAGTCTTCACAAAGATCTATTAAGACTTAAAACCAAACCACAAAACAAAACAATAATTCATTTAACAAAAACACTCATCATTAAAATTCCATCCCGAAAAACTGATAAAACTGCTCAACTCAACAAATAACAAAGTTATAACTAAAAACAGAAACGTATCTACAACATTTAGGTTAAAATATAAGGATCTTGCATAAGAAAACGTGGGGGTAGCCCCCCCTGTATCTCCGTTTTTAGTATTTTAGTAAGTTCGGGGGAATTACCGCCCGGGGGGAGTGGGCCCCTCAGGGTGGCAAGATGTTGATGCTCCTTAGTTTTATATTACTGCTGTACTTTATTACTTATTTGTGTTAGTGTTTTATTCGTTTCGCGTGTGAGTGAGGGGGCCGCGGCAGGGGCCCGGGGCCCAGGGCGACGTGCCGCGCTTAGTTGCCTCTTCTATGCAGATGCGGGTTTTATGTAACTTGTAATTTTTTTATTAGTAGTTATGATTGTTGAGTTTTTGGTCTTTGAGGGTGTTTCTTGGGAATTGGTAGTACGTATTGTCTTGTACCTAGTATATTATGTACTTTGGTCATTGATCTAAGTACCTTAAAATAAAAACCGGAAGTATTTTTCGATCTGTAATTCTTCGAGAATAATTGTGGAATTAAATGTAGTGATTTCCCTATGTAGATTATAGCAAATCTATGCTAAGATGATACCCGGAAGTCATTTACCAATTGTTTTGTGAGAAAGATTGTACTACATGGTCTCCTGGCTCAGAGAAAAAGTTGTCCGTTCTTAACTAAGATTTTCATAAAGATCTGCACTATGACTTTTATACGAGACAAAAAGTGTAACGCCTTATTACTTAGGCTATAAGACAGTTTAAGCCTCGACAATTTCAGTTCAGCTGTTAAGAGATAAGCCGGAACAAACAGATGGACAAAAATATATAAGTACCGTATAGTTAAACTTTCATATGCATTTAAAAAAAAGCTGTTATTTCGATATAACAAAGAGGCACATAGGCACTCGAAATTATAGAAAAGTCTACAATTACCTATGACTTTCAGCCACTGAACTGAATTGATAAAGAGGGTATAGGGGTAGACAGAAACCAACCCACGTGAACCAGTTACACACAACATGTTAACTTCACTTCGGGCAGTAACTTACAAGTAGTTTCAATTTGTAAGTTAACCCTCCCGCTACCCTTTTTGCGTTTCCTATCGTGTAAGGGTTGAACTGATAACAAGTTATTTGTATGTTTTATATTGATAGAAGATAGGTTGATTTGTAAACATGAACTGTTGTGTGCTAATTCTGCCTTTACATTTTTGGTGTGAGATAACTTTATCATGGGTGCGATTATTTTAAGTTCATGTATATGCAATATACAATACATGTTGTATTGTGAAATTTCATAGCCATACAAGATAAGAAATCCTTCGGTTTTTAATACATCTATACTAATATTATATAAATAATAGTTTAAAAAAACTAAGTTTAAAATAAATAATAGTTTAAAAAAAACTAAAAAACACGCTTCCATGGAAAACCAAACTAAAAAGTACAAAATAATGGAAAAAAAGCGTGGGGTGCTTTTAAGGTATTTTTTTATTGATATCAGGCACCCCACGCTTTTTTTCCATTATTTTTGAGACGTATGTCAGCGTAGTTTGTGACAGTTTTTTTGCTGTCCTGGTAACCCTGGCAAGAATAATGGCACAAATTTATGAAATTATTGCATTGTCATCAGTCCTTGACAGGTGTGCAAAGTTTGAATGAAATCTGGTCGTTTAAAGTGGGTCAAAATCGCACTATAAGGAGTCGGTTACAAACAAACATACAAATATATAAACATACAAATATACAAACATACAAATATACAAACATACAAGTGAAGCTAATATAAAGCGTGTAAAAACTAAAGAGTTTGTTTGGTTGGTTGAACGCGCTAATCTCAGGAACTACTGGTCCGAATTGAAAAAATATTTTTGTGATGGGTAGCTTATTTATTGAGAAAGGCTATATAACATCATGCTATAGTCAAAAGGAGCGGAGTAGCAACAAAAAATGGACGAAAATGGATGGAAAGGGCCACAGGAGCATACATTTGACGCGGAAGAGGTCGCGGGCAGAAGCTACTATATCATAGACAAGATAATTAATTGTAATTATTTTAGTAATAAGAAGCCGTCAAGCTCTTAGCTTCCAGAATACACATAAAAAAGAAAATGTGTAATTTAGTTTGAAAAACATTTTACTGTACCTTTTCTCGAGTTGTATCGTAGTGCAAAACTACATAGTTCGTTATGCTTGCTAAGTCAACGTGAAATGAATACGTCAAGTAAAGCTGATTGAATCAGATACCGGGATAGCTCACTCGATTCAGTGAACAAGACTTTGGACATGCCGATTATGATCCAGAAGCAAAATCACTGTAGGTATCGTATTATCCAGTAACTGGGTTGTCGAGGTCAGATACGCAGTCGCTTCATTAACAATACTGGTATTCAGGTCCTTGTTAGACTGAAAGCCAACCCCAACATAGGAAAAAAAATTAAACCGCCGAAAAAACTGAAAAGCAAAAAATAATAAACCTTAAAATTTTGAGTCGGCGCTGAAAAATCAATGAACAAAGATCACTCAAAGCGCCGACTCATATTTTATAATTTTTTGTGCCTTTAATGTACTAATAATACTTGGCAAGGTCTACTCTATCCAATGAAAAAATAATTATCAAAATCGGACGACTCTGTATAAAGTTATGCGTGGTTATACATAAAAAAAAATACGCGTCGAATTGATAACCTCCTCCGTTTTTTTTTTTCGTCGGTTAAAAAGGCTAAGCACATGATGAAGCAAAATATCACTGCATGATGCAGGGCCGTTTCACCGTCTCATTTGAAGCTAGCTCTTTTGGGTAGCATTAACCCCTCTGTAATTATATCTGGCTGTTACACATGGAACAGAAAATTACCACGCTTGCTTATAAATTGGTGATCTTATAATATATTACTAGTGGTCGCCAAGTGGTTGAAAATTCCCCAAACTAAATGTATTTCGTTAATGCGTTATTATATAAAAATATTTAGCTTTCTGCTGCTTTCTCCATATAAACGTAAACTGTGCTAAATTTCATACTCCTCCGTCCGCGTCATTTTCGTAAAAAGAGGTTCAAAGATTTTGCGTTACGTATTATTTATAGATACTCTACTACATTTTCTGATTGTGACTACTTCTAACCAAAACAAATAAAATTCCAAATCAACATTTCAAATTACAACGTACAACACTCACGATGGGAGAGCACATCACGTACATGGTAAGTATCCCTTCATACTCAAGGTAACACCCAAAAATTCAACACATTAACAACATACACACATATTATATAGTATATGTAAAACAGGAAACGACGCACATCAAAAACTCTAATCAAAGCACCCCCTAGGAAACTTTCTTGGGGGTCTTTGGGGGAGGACATCAATATTCTTAGTTGAATATAATCAATTCTGAGAGAAAGAAACAGTCTCCGTATTGATAAATGAGAGCACCCTTCATATTTCCGCATCCCCACCCCCCGGGGGTTGTTTTAAACCACCCCCGGGGGGACATCTTAGGAACGTGCAAGATAGTAAACGCTAGGGTTGTCGATGCTAATGAACTTTGCGCTGTAAGATGTTTTTCGTAGATCTGTGACGGAAAAATCAATAGTGAAGTTTTTGAGGAAATGTTTATTATTTTTGTATGTTGAGTTAGATAAGTGTTTATATTGGTTAGTTGCGTAGGTTTTGGTACTGTGTGTGGATTGGTTTGTGTTAAAGTCCTGTTAAAGAAAATTGGGTCGAACTTTGCATTTTAAAATCAACTGTAATTAAATACACATTATATTTCACTCTTTTGTAGTTAGACATTTAGTGTGTTTTAATAAATACAAGATGATCATTATTTTTAAAGCTTCAATAATTAACAAAGAAAAAAGTTTTTTATCGCATCATGAGAGAATTAGATTAATGTCTTAATCAAGTGAATTAATAAAATCCTTACCTGTACTTTCACGGAGCACTACACACTGCAACCAGAAAAAATAAAACAAAGAATTATGAATAACTCTAATCAATTAGAATAATTTGCGCGCAGCCCTGCTACGTTTGTAGCGAGGCCTACGACTCGTAGCGGCCACGGCTACGGCGTAGGCGCTAGTGGCGCCCCCCCTCTTACACAACTTTTTACTAAGAACCACGGGAAATGAGTGGATAAAACATAGGTAGCTTCACTTTACTTCTAATAATAATTATTTGATTGGGTATTATTATTTTTTGTTTGCGCAATAGTACTGTGCTTTGTTAGTTTATTACTATTTGCATAGAATATATTTGCTATTGCCTAAAGGTACTATTACCTGTCTCTTCAAAAACCTTATTTTCATAGTATTTTAGGAGATAATGACAGAAGAATAAGTATTTTTACGAAAACAACTATAATCTACTAATGCACCGTCACACAGTAATAAAGTTGGCCATAAAAAAAGTTAAAAAAATAAACAAGTTACCTATATGCAATATCTGTATGTTACTGCCTTTCCATTCACTTAAAATATTAAAACCATTCTTTAGATACTATTAATAAAATCCAAAATAGTATGTAAATGATTTCATTTCGTGTTTACTAAAATAGCAACTGTCATGTATCTGACTCATTAAATAAATGTCACTTTAGACAAGCACTTTGGATATGTCATTATGTAAAATCTATTTTAATAATAGGTGAAACAAAAACTTGATACCCATTTTTATGAAAATCACGCGGACGGAGGTATATCATATTTGGCACAGTTAATGTTTAAATAGTGAAGGTATGCAGAAAGTTAATATATTTTAATTATGGTTGAATTTCGACCACTAATAATAATATTATAGGTTACTTAATAATAGTTTCTGAGTTGTCATAATTAATAAGTTTAGTCATATTAAGACATGTCATGTGAAGAAGAGAAAGTGTCAATTTTTTAAGAAATTTCCCACGTTTGTCCAAAATACGAGCAAAGCAACGAAATAATAAGAATCACAGTGAAAAGAAAAACCATCAAATATTTTCTTTCAAAGAAAACATTTCTAAACATAACTCTTTTTTGCAGTTGCTTAAGAAATCTTAATTAAAAACAGAAAAAAAATCAAAACCTCATGATTAATCCATAAATATTTCTAATCTATTACACTCCACAACGTAACATTTTCCAATCTACAAAATACACTCAACATCTTCATCAAACAATCTACAAAAATCTACCTACCAAATTCCTACATCAAACGGTAATCAAACCCACACCCCTGATCCTTCTAACCGCTACACCACAGACGCCGTGGCCTGCTCTTATTTTAAACAACTACGCCTTTATAATACATCCAGTTTCGCGACTAAATATCAGCGAGTGTAGCGTTGTACTGCGACCGAACGGTCTTGAGACTTCTAAGGAACTAATCTGAATTAAATATTTTTTGTGAAGAGAAAAAAGAAAAACCTTTAAAGAACTTTTCTTGATTTAAATAGTATAGTTTGATATTTAAACATAATTATAGTTCTGATTAAATGTGAGACTAGAAAGTTTTTCTATATAAAAACTCATTAAACAGACCAGAGAAACTTTGCGACACCTAAGAGTGATTCTGATGTTACTTTATACTGAAATGATTATAGATCTCAGTTTATTTAGCTAGACTTGACCGAAAAGGTCGTAATTACAAAATGTACTATTTTCACAGAATCATGTGCAAGTTCATTCCCTCCATTGTTGTAAAAAGTTCAAGTAGATTATGCGATGTAGGTGTCGCTTTAAAGGTTATTTTTGATCGAGATTTGATGCCACAGAGATTTAGGCAGAAACCATGTCTTTCATGGTGTGATCCTACATTTGGTACACCCATGTGAAGAGTATGGGTCGTTCATTCCTAAGCAGAGGCGTCACGGTTTCATAATCCCATGTTTACATGCAACTACTGCCAATTATGAAGTATCAAGACGTCTTAGTCGCAGTACTTCCGCGTACCGTATTTACAAGTATTGTAAGTATAGAATTATATATTTTATAACGCCACCCCACCGCCTGCCCCCCCTCGCCCGCGAGAACTAAGTCTTCGCGCATCTTTCTATCCCCACCTTTTTGCTTCTTTTAAAACCACCCTTCGTGTGCACCCCTTCCCCTATTTCGACTAATTTGGGGGTACAACTGAAGAATTATTTCTTGCCGATGTATGTTCAACAGAAATTCAACTCTCCGATTAAGAAATTAAGGTCTAAATTTAAGTAGAGACCGTGTATAGTCTTTGGACTGTATCTTTTCACTTCGAAAACTAATTCCGAATTAGAAGACGGAAGCAAGTGCTCTGTGACTGCAAGCGAATATGTGTTCTAAAAAGTGGTATTAAGAGTTCTATATCCGTTGCATGGTGGTATAAAATTAGAACGGTTTCGTCAAAAATATGAAATTAAAATCTTATACTAGCGAAAGAAGTTTTAGCATCTTTGTTTTAGAGTGAGAGGGGAGAGGTGCATTAGTCCTGCTCGCACAGGGGGTAGGCAGGGAGGCAAGAGATGGGTAGTTTGGAGTAAAAAGCTGCTTTCTTGATCAATGCGCCTCGCATTCGGTATTAATCATAACCGGGGTATTTTCGTCTATGTCCCGGGTAGGGGGCTGTAGAAGGGGGGTAGAAGGAATCGAGAAATCGTATTCTAAATGAAAATACGGTTCTTCCTGTTTACATTTTGTAATAAATTGTTTTACTCACTGTGTTTGTGTGACGTGCCAGCGTCGTATTTATTATTCAGGCCTCCGGGATTACTGCGCTGTGCTCTGTTTCATTGACCGAAGTTTAAGATATAACTTCGCTGAGAGCATACATAATATTATGTTATATTTACATGAAAATCTTGCCTGGATCTTTATGTACTCAACAGGTAACTCACACA
Source organism: Aporophyla nigra (assembly GCA_947507805.1). NCBI lineage: Eukaryota > Metazoa > Arthropoda > Insecta > Lepidoptera > Noctuidae > Aporophyla > Aporophyla nigra. Next base: position 1,764,465 of record OX382305.1, on the reverse strand, counting down.
AATTAGGTATTTTGTCACTGACACTCATGATCTGAATGTATTAAACTGATAATCACCAAAAGAAACATATAATTAAGTAATTACGAAAGAAACCTACCCATAACAATAATTCCATTACTTTCCTAAGAACCGCAATAAAGAATTTCTAAGAAATAATTCTCAAATTATAATTGTATACTTGAACCAGCTATTTCATAGAAGAGTGCTCTTAGAATAATAAGTAAAAGCTTCTTTGAACGGGAGCGCCTATAAAAAATGTTATAGCAATGCGCTCGGATGAACTTCCTTGCTATGCCGCAATTTTTAGGCGCATCGAACTTACAATTTAGCGCTACATCGAAAGATCCTACGTCACCCTCGGTCGAGTTATAGTATTGATTCCATTGACGCTTTACTTAGTTATCACATTAATTGACTAGGATAATTAATTGTCTGTATTAATCTACAGATTAGTTTTAAAATGTTAGTCATTTCTCAGTTACACAAGTGGAAATTTATTTTGATTTTTTTATAGGATTCGCCAGTTATTGGCTCGTAGTTAACATTGTTAAATTTTTACACCGTAAATCATTTTTAGCGTTGTTATTTGCGAGCTAAATAACAGAATGTTTGGCAGGATCTATTCGACTGTAAAATAAAAACGCAATCTGAATGAACGAGATTTTAGTTATTTTAGTTTGGCAAAACATTGTTGGTGTAACTTGCTAATGTTTTAATTGGATGCATTTATGAGAGCTAGGCCACTTTGCTTTTTCGAATTTGTGTTTTATATTTTGTTTTATGATACCAACATAAATTTTTACATTCGTGAATGATTTTTGTTTAAATAAGTTATTGTTTGTGATATATATTTTAATCATTTCTGAAGGTTACCTAACTGAAAACAATGCATGGAAATAAGCTTTTGTTTAAGCTATAAAGACATCGCTAAGTACTTAATTAGCGAAGATACGATCTAACGATTACCCTTCAGAAAGATATAGGAACAGGGACTCTTCATAAAATATTCACCTAGGTACACGAATTTCCTTTTTCTAAGTCCTTAAAAGAAATCTTCAGAATCTAAACCGGCACAGTGTCGTTAGAAACAGTGTTACGTATTATATAACCTTGAATGAGTGCCTGTAGGCGAGGGGCAGTGACCTGTGTTTATTATATTATACTAGGTTGAATTTTATTTATATCTAGAAGGTTTATTATTTAAAAGGTAATCACAAATAGGGATTTTGTTAATGTTATGAGTGATTTTAGTTAAGTTTTTTATTAATATGTGGTAATTATTTGCTTTGTAAAAAGCTGCGCGGGCGTGTAGTTTTTAGGATTTTCAGGATTTCAAAAACTTATATGTTCTTCAGCAGGCCTCGACTTACGAGGTGTTCGTCGTAGGTTGGAACCTAAGCAGGCACTTTATCATGCGTAAATAATTTCATCACCACTACTCTTAAAACAGTGAAGGATAACATCGTGAGGAAACCGGCATGTTCTAGAACCAAAAATCGAAAACATATTACATCTACCAATCCGCACTGGGCCCGCGTGGTGAATTAAGGCCTCTCACTGGGAACTAGGAACAATATAGCTGATTATGATAATGATGACATGTGCTTTCCTAGGTACTAGGTAGGTTACTACCTCTCAATCGCATTTAATCAAATTACCATGTTTAGTTTGGGAGGAAATTATCTATTCAGGTTTTGATTTTCCGGAATAGAATCAAAATATCAACTCATTAGTACCTCTTCAGTATTGTCTACCTCGGTACCAAACATATAAGTATGCTTTCGACCCATTTTGATGGAATGTCCTCTTAGATATTTTAACATTTTAACTTTTACTGCAGTAGGTGTCACAAAACTAATAAAAGCCATAAATAACACAACACATGTAACATCAATCCTTAAAAGTACCTAACAATCAAACATTTCCTACACAAACTCCCTTTACCTGACTATCACTTACACTTCTGCCTACCCCTGCATGACAAGCAATACTTGTTGCTTACAAGTGTCAGTCACAGTACACATGTCAGAAATATCGTGTCACTACACCCAAACGGAATGGTACTAAAAAAATCTTCCGTAAAAATATTATACCCACTAAAAATCCTACGTCCAATCTTAAACCTTGTTTCTTTAACTTAAGGTTGGTTTTAGTTACAGAGATGAGCAAAAGGAACTATTTCTGCCTTATTTGCTTACTCAACGTCGTCATAATAATGTGTTTTCATGTATTTTTGTGGCATTTTATTTGAATTGGCTGTAGTGTGTTTTGTGGTATGAATTCTTGATTTTTTTATGTATGTTTTTACTTATTTTTTTGGAGGTTTGTCTTATGTTTAAAGGCATAGTGTTTTAGTAGGCTGGCGCTATATAGAAGTTCCTTAATCCAACATATATTATAATTGTGCCAATTTCTATGTTTTTTACTCAATCACACAAAAACTTCTCAACAGATTTGGATAAAATTTGGCACAATGATACTTTATAACCTGAATTAACACAGAGATACTTTTTATCCCGGTCGTACGTTCCCGTGGCATAATTTTTGACCTCCTCGTGGGCGAAGAGGCGGGCAAAAGCTAGTATAATATAAAGGAATAGGTATCTATAGACACTGTCGAATTAGTCAATTTATTACAACTTACATTAGTGTATATACAAAGTAATTTCTTGTTATGTGTAATTGTTACCAAATAATAATGTGACCTTAAATATAAGTAATCCTTTTTAAGCATTGTAATACAGCTTATTTTTAACTGACTTCAACAAAAGGAGGAGGTACTCAATTCGACGGTATTTTTTTAGTTTGTCACCTCAGAACTTTTGACTAGGTGAACCGATTTTGATGATTCTTTTTTTTATTTGAAAGCTGATACTTCCCTTGTGGTCCCATAATTTAGTTCAGTTCTGACAATGGTATCTATGAGAAAACCATATAAGTCTTAAATTTGCATTAAGTATGTGCGCGACAAATGGACGAATAACGCGATCACATTAGTGAGGGTCGTTACATACCATAACTAGAAAGTTAAAAAAAAAACTTTTTTCAAAAGACTTTTTTAAATACACTTTAGTTCCGGAAGTAGGTGGCAAAAAATTTGAATACAGATCCTAAGACACTGACTTCCGAAATGAAAGTTATTTTTCACTTTGTAGTGTCTTAAGGAAGTCGGTTGTTATTTTTTTGAAAAAAGTTCTAAATGATAATTTTTATTATCACTATCAATTATTTGAAAACAGAATTCAACTGAAATGCCACTTCATTTTAACTTCATTCATCTAGTTTCAAAATTTCAATTTGAAAATAGAATTCAACTGAAATACTACTTTATTTGAACGCCAATAATAATTTGGGTAATTTTCACAGTAACTGACATTACGCATCATTTTATACCAAATTACTATTTTTCTCTATGGCATTGGTGCCGATGTCACAAATTCTGCCAATGTTAGGTATTAAAACGTGCGAAGGAGGAAAATCATTTTACCTTTCAACTCAAACATGGTAAACCTAACACCAACTTCGCATAAACATACACGTCACAAAGTACGTTTCCCTCCCCTAGGCTGCACACGAACCCTAGCCTCCTAATCTAATATCTAACACAAAACAAAACACAACAGAAAAAAAACCCAAGTATTTTTCATTACCGTAAGCCGAATGACGCAGCCTCCCAAAAACGTAGCTACTCGTATATTCATTTCCGTTTTGTTAATACCGCATACTTTTAACAGTCTAACTAGGTAGGTACCCCCTGCCTCCCTGCCCAAACCCACTACTTATACAGTAGGCACAACTTTTATAATACTACGTACTCGGGCGCTTTTTAACGAACACCCCTGGGGTGGTGGTGCCACCTGCCACGCATACCGAAAAATACGCAAAAGGGGAGGGTGGCGGGCCCTGGTTAGAAGTGAAGTGGCTGTATTTTGCGTATTTTTAAATTATTCCCACATGTGGAACGATGTTTAGTTTTTTTTTTTTTTGAGCTTGCGTGTGACGTGGCCTTTATTTCGAGTGATGGAGTTTTGCTGTTAGATGTCTAAGTGGGCTTTGAGTTGTAATTAGGAAGTAATTAGTAAGTATTATGTAATAGAATTTCATGTGTAATTGTTCTAGGAATGTGCCACTCCCTTTTTTTCATGTGAGTCGCGTCTTGTCAAAGGGAAAGCAACTGAATTGTACCGCGTTATAGTAACAGATTTTTCACTAATTCTTTTATGATAAGGCATGGTGATTGTGGCCATTTTTCCTCAGGATATTATTTGGAAAAATTATGTTCAGTGGAACTTTTAGGAACAGATGATTGCAATGACTTTAGTCAATTTTCCAATTTATATCAAGAGGTTCTTAACTTCTTACACATAGATAATTTAATTACTATTGCACGTAATGTATCGACATTAAATTTTGTATATTGGTAGGAATATTTTCTACTTACTACTTATCTGTAAAAGTTATATGTGTGTGTAATGTTATATGATTTCCTTGAACAATGAAGGAATGAGTAAAATTATATTATCAACGAAAGTAATTACTCACATAAGTAGTTAATTAAATAAGTGAATTAGGGCCAGCACTTAAATACGTGCCTTAAACAAAGTAGGTTCAAAGGTAGTCTCCAAAAGGACTATAATTTATAAAGCTTGAATAAAATAAAAATAAACTAGGAAGCTATTTGTGCCATATTTATTATAATTTTTTCCCAACATTGGAAAACGATCTTAACAAGGGCTGTCAAAAAAACTTCAAATGAATTTAATACATTTTTCTGATTTCACCCAAATCAAACTCTAAAAAGTCTTTAGAAGAAGAAAATGAACAACAACTTAAATACAAACCTATTTTAAATAAACAAAAAATGTGTAATTAATTCATTTGCTAATTTATCTTAAATACCATTATTAATTTTACTATTAACCTACACTTAACAAGTAAAATTAACTAACACAAATGCTTTCAACTGCAACTTCACAGCAGCTATTTTCTAAGCGACATCAAACCCCCTTGAGCACATTTACAATGCAAAAGGGCGACAATCTCTATTGCGGAGTGAGTGTCAGCTCTGTCCGGGAAAAACAGGGACAGACACTGAACTTTTATTATCTATATTCATGTGGACAGTGATTGTTGACAGTACCATTCAAAATATGTATTCTTTTTTCCGGTTTTAATTGTGATATTGTTTACATTATTCACTGAAAGACAAGTTTCCTTGATGTCACTAATGATTTCACTCATCTTAATCAGCCTATATTGTTCCCACTGCTGGGACACAGGCCTCCTCTCAGTGAGAGGGAGTAGGCCGTAATCTACCACGCGGGCCCAGTGCGGGTTGGATGTCACATGTCTTCGAGTTCTAGGACATGCCAGTTTCCTCACAATAACTTCCTTCACCGATTTGAGAGCAGTGGTGATGAAATTGTTAACACAAATAAAGCGCCATTCCTGCTACGTAATTATTACAGCCCCTTGGGTCGATCGATGGTTACGCTTATTGGAGTCCGTGGATTGCGGACCATCTTTACATACCGAGCAAGCACGTTAAGCCGTTGGTCCCGGCTGTCATTCGTAGAATTTTGTGTCGTTACGGGTAGTCAGAAGCCCGAAAGTTTGGCAATCAGTGTTACCAAGGGGTATCGTATTACCCAATAACTGAGTTGTGGATGTCAGATGGCAGTTGCTCCGCTTAAAATATTGGTTTTTAAATACATCTGCTTAGACTGGAAGCTGACCCCAATAATATTTCATTACCTTAAATTAAGTTTATTAAAAACTTTACATTTCCTGAATCTGCTTCAGGATAAAAATTATGTGGCATTTAGATTTCACCTTTACATGTCGTTTTATTTCTTGTATTATACAGCAGTAGATTAATAAGTGTTTTTCATCTATGTAAACGTATAAATGCTTTAAAGTACCTACTCTATTCCAGATCACTTAGTATGGCAACTTGAGAAGGTAACAATTAGCATTTTCTAAAACAATGAGTCTGTACAAGAACTAATCGATAGAGTTAAAAAAGGTTTTCTGCCTAAGCTAAGTCAGGACACATGATAAAACTAGGCTTGTACATATTAAATTACCTACATGGTTATTATTCACTAATAATAGTGTCATATTTGGGCCATAAGTCATTAATTGATCATAAAATTTATTTCAGTTATGAAAATAGCCGTTATTATGTTAAATTGATACATGAAACTAAAAATTGAGTTATGGACCCTTTTTGTGGAAGATATATTTTGATTCGTATAGTATACATTTACAGTTTGGATATGAAATATAACTAATATAAGTCTGAAATCGCCGACCAGCCCTGAAGCGGAAATGCATTGATCAATTCTTGTGCCTTCTGTGTATCAGAAGAGGCCGTTGCCCTGCACTGGATCTATAATAGACTCGTGTTATAATTATTGTTTTATTTTAAACCGACGAAAAAAGAACGCTGGAGGTTCTCAATTCGATGCGTAAATATATATTTTTTATGTATGACCATGCATAACTTTTTACACAGTAGGTAGTCCGATTGTGATATTTTCTTTTATTGGAATTATATGGGACCACCTTCGACGTATACCCTATACGTCGAAGGTGGTCCCATATAAATTTGGTATACAAAATCGAACCCAAAGGGTCGGAAAACCTGCCAGGGTCGCGAGATTGTTCGAAAGAGATACCGTGACCCTGGCACATGGGCAACTGAAGGAACACGGGTGGGTTTTAGTCAGTAAAAGTCTAACACGCCCTCCCGCTCCGCCCAGAGCGGGAGAAGTCATTTGATGATTTCCCATCCAGGAAAAAAAAAAAAAAGGGGGTCGGAAAACAGGGATTGATTGATTATTCACTCACTGATTGTAATGTTTGACCACGCATAACTTTATACAGAGTAGCCCGATTGTGATAATTCTTTTTCGGGTTCCGTTGCTAAATGGCAAAAAACGGAACCCTTATAGATTCGTCATGTCTGTCTGTCTGTCCCAGTATGTCACAGCCACTTTTTTCCGAAACTATAAGAGCTATGCTGTTGAAACTTGGTAAGTAGATGTATTCTGTGAACCGCATTAAGATTTTTATACAAAAATAGAAAAAAAACAATAATATTTGGGGTTCCCCATACATAGAACTGAAACTGAAAAAAAAAATTCATAAAACCCATACGTGTGGGGCATTTGTGGATAGGTTTTTAAAAATGACATTGAGGTACCGTGTGGTGCCGGACGTGTACCGTGTAGTGCCGGACGTAAAGAATAACACCACCCCATTTCTTCCCGTGGGTGTCGTAAAAGGCGACTAAGGGACTTACTAGAGAATGGGCAGCAGCGTTCTCTATGCATTTTACCACCATACTGCGATCGCCAACCCGCCTGCCAAGCGTGGCGATTATGGCAAAGCCCCCCAAATTGGGGGAGGCCTAAGTCCAGCAGTGGACGTCGTACGGCTGAAATGATAATTGAGGTTTCTAATATGTTTTTTTTTTTCTAAACTAAATAGTTTGCGCGAGAGACACTTCCAAAGTGGTAAAATGTGTCCCTCCCCCCGTAACTTCTAAAATAAGAGAATGATAAAACTAAAAAAAATATATGATGTACATTACCATGTAAACTTCCACCGAAAATTAGTTTGAACGAGATCTAGTAAGTAGTTTTTTTTTTAATACGTCATAAATTGTAAACCACAATTTACCTTTCATTCAGCCAACTCAAATATAAAATTTAAAAAAAACATTTAATTTTATAAACATAAACCTTATGCATAAACCGTGAATACCTACAGGTTTGTACGAAACCCTCGGTGCGCGAGTCCGACTCGCACTTGGCCGGTTTTTTTATTGGATAGGGTATACCTTGTCAAGTATTATTAGTATATTAAAGCCACATAAAATTATAAAATAAAAACTTTTTAACAAAAAAATTAAACCGCCGAAAAAACTGAAAAGCAAAAAATAATAAACCTTAAAATTTTGAGTCGGCGCTGAAAAATCAATAAACAAAGATCACTCAAAGCCCCAACTCAAAAATTTAAGGTTTATTATTTTTTGCTTTTCAGTTTTTTCGGCGGTTATTATTATTTTTTTAAGTTTCTTAATACTCGAAATGGGAACACCATTCTCTATGTGCTCATCGCAACAGCTAAACAGTTTAACAGTTTTTGATGAAATTTTGCGAAGAAGTAGCGTGCGGCCAAGTGCGAGTCAGACTCGCACACGAACGGTTTCCGTACCACAAGGCAAAAAACACGCTTATAAACGCGTTTTTGTATGGAAAACCCTTAATTTTTATGGTTCCGTACCCAAAGTGTAGAACAGGACCCTATTACTAAGACTCCGCTTTCCATCCATCCGTTCGTCTGACACCAGGCTGTATCTCGAGAGCCGTGATAGTTAGACAGTTGAAATTTTCACATGTGATGTATTTCTGTAGCCGCTATAACAACAAATACTAAAGAATAGAATAAAATAAATATTTAAGGGGGCTCCCATACAACACACGTGATTTTTTTGCCGTTTTTATAGATAACTAGCTTCTGCCCGCGACTTCGTCTGCGTCAAATTTTCGCTCCCCTTCCCATAGCATCAAATTGCCTGCCAGTTTTCGTCCATTTTTTGTTTCCTGCTCCGCTCCTTTCAACGTTTTTCATAGAGCATGGTCACTTTCCGAACTTATTAAAAACGACTATTATTAAACCACTTTATAAGAAAGGTGACAAAGCAAACATGTCTAATTATCGTCCAATAGCTTTAATTCCGGTATTATCAAAAATATTTGAAACAGTAATTTATAAATCTCTTAACTCGTTTTTTGAAACAAACGACATACTTGCTAAAGAACAATTTGGTTTTAGGAAAAATAGAAATATTAACAACGCAGTATATGAGTTAGTTGCTAAACTTGTTAGTAATGTTGACAAAAAAAATCCTATTGCCATAGTGCTCATGGATATGTCTAAGGCGTTTGATCACGTGGATCACACAATATTACTGGGTAAACTAGAACGTTATGGTGTCCGAGGAAATATATTGAACCTGATCAAAACTTATTTAAATGGAAGGAAACAAATCACGGTCCTAAATAAAATTTGTCCCAATGCTAAGACAGAAGTTACTCACAAGTCGTCCATAAGATATACAACGTGCGGCGTGCCCCAAGGAAGTGTCCTCGGGCCCTTGCTTTTTCTCATATTTATCAATGATTTGCCAAAATGCACAGATTGTCAAACCGTCTTGTTTGCTGATGATAAAATTTAGAGACGTATGAAAATGAAATAAATAATTCCATTCATTGTATTATAAGCTGGTTACACAAGAATAAACTTAAAATAAACTTGGAAAAAACTCAGGTCATGACGTTCGAACAAAGGACAAAAAAACAAAATTTAAATATAAAATCATCATTTCAGCCGAAAGACGTCCACTGCTGGACATAGGCCTCCCCCAAGCTCCGCCACTTCGACCGGTTTTGTGCTTCCCGCATCCAGCGGGTTCCTGCGGCCTTCACAAGGTCATCGGTCCACCTTGTTGGAGGCCTTCCAACTCTACGTCTTCCGGTACGCGGTCGCCACTCCAGAACCTTTCGGCCCCATCGGCCATCTGTTCTGCGAGCAATGTGCCCTGCCCACTGCCACTTCAGTTTAGCAATTCTTCGGGCTATGTCGGTTACCTTGGTTCTCCTACGGATCTCTTCATTTCTGATTCGATCACGTAGGGAAACTCCAAGCATAGCCCTCTCCATCGCCCTTTGGGTGACTTTCAGCCTTCTAATAAGGCCCATTGTGAGCAGAAATATAAAATACGCAGACCAAAATATACCTGAAACCAGCAGTGCCAAATTTCTGGGCCTTTACTTGGATAGCCATTTAAACTGGAAATGCCATGTAGAAAGTGTATGTAAAAAACTAAATCAGTATTCCTATGCTCTATATATTCTTGGGAAAATTGCAAATCAGTCTGTGGTTCTGATAGCGTACAAAGCGTATGTGTCGTCAACATTACGTTTTGGAATAATGTATTGGGGAAATTCCACCGACAAACAATTTGCTTTCAAAGCTCAAAAGAAGTGTGTACGTGCTATATTTAAACTGAAAAAGACTGATAGCTGTAAACCACTATTTATGAAATATAAACTGCTTACTTTGCCCTGCATGTACATCTACGAGACAGCAGTATTCGTAACTTTAATCTTGCATCTGTTTCACACATTGAGATCAAAACGACGCAATAGAGATATATGTGCTATTCCACACAAGACTGCGCTCTATTCAAAAAGCTTTTTAGGGATGGCGCCAAAGCTATATAATAAATTACCAAATATAATAAAAGATCTTGACAGCGTACACCATTTCAAAAAGGCTCTTTTTAATCTATTAGCTGAAAAAAGCTACTACACAGTCAATGAGTACCTGGAAGACAAATTGTAATTTATTGACATCATACTTTTTATACTATTTTTCTCCTATGAAGTTCAATTTATTGTAATAATTATAATATAAATGCCTAATGAAACTAGATTCTGAGCTTTGTTTATTAATTATGAATGTTTCTTATAATTTTATTTTTGGAAGACACATATCTATTGACATTTTTCTATTTGTAATTAATCTAATTGTTTTATTATATTTTAACCTAATTTATTTCGTTCAATTTGTGATTTATTTGTGAATTTTGATTTACCACATGAGTTTTGTTAATTGATTTTGAATTATTACTATTAGTTGATTATTTATTGATTGCAACATTTGTACGCCATTGATGGCAAGACATAGCGTTCTAAATATTATTTTTGACATCTGTACTTTTGTTTACCTATGTTCTACTAATAAAAATATTTGATTTGATTTAATTTTGATTTGATCCTTTTGACCGTAGCGTGATGTTATATAGTGTTCCTCAATAAATGGGCTACCCAACACAAAAATAATTTTTCAATTCCGACCAGTAGTTCCTGAGATTACTGCCTAACCCCCCCCCCTCTTTTCGCAATAAAAAGTAGCTTATGTCCTTTCTCAGGCTCTAAACTATCTGTGTACCACATTTCATTCTAATCGGTTCAGTCGTTTTAGCAGGAAAGCAAGACAGACAGAGTTACTTTTGCATTTATAATATTATGTGGATGGCACGGAACCCTTCGTGCGCGAGTTCGACTCGCACTTGGCAAGTTCTTTTAACCTTTTGACCGCCAGAGTCATGTATAGATGACAAACCAAAATGTGCCCAGCACGCCACGGTCACGATTTGCTATCGTTGTCGTTGTTGTGTTGTTTGTCGTATCGGTTTGTCATCTATACATGACTCTGGCGGTCAAAAGGTTAAATAGTTTTTATAGCGGCAACAGAAATACATATTCTGTGGAAATTTCAACTGTCTCTCTATGGATCATCTGTCAGCGGGATATATCTCATATAGCCCGCTGACAGACAGACGGATGGACGGACGGACCCCCGGCTTAGTAATACGATCCCTTTGGTTACCCTTCGGTATCGTACGGAACCCCTAAGAAGAACATAGACCAATTTATTTCTCAGACAATTTTAATTTTTTCACTATATCGAAGCTACAAACACAGTCATTTAAATGATCATCATCATCATCATCATCATTTCAGCCGTAAGACGTCCACTGCTGGACAAAGGCCTCCCCGAATTTAGGGGCTTTGCCATAATCGCCACGCTTGGCAGGTAGGTTGGTGATCGCAGTATGGTGGTAAAATGCATAGAGAACGCTGCTGCCCATTCTCTAGTAAATCCCTTAGTCGCTTTTTTGACACCCACAGGAAGAAATGGGGTGATGATATTCTTTACGTCCGTTACTTTTAAATACAGCAAATCATTCTATAAAACTATTTGTATGCTAGTCAATCAGTTAATTCATTTAATTTAGGATAAATCTCAAGTAATACAATTTCGTCAACTTTTAATCTAGGTACCATTTCTGTGCCAAAATGCGGTTTCAATTAGTGAAGCTCTAATTGTAGCATTTGTCGCTTACTTAACCCACTGCGAGCGATTGTATTATTAGGAAAACTACATACAATTTAAGTTAAAGTTACATCATAATGTTTTTTATGTTTGGTTATGACGACGAGTTTTTTTTTCCATTCTCGCAATTCTTTTTTTTTTGCATTAAGTATTATTGAAATGGACTTTAAATCTTAGGCATAATTTGATAGATTGGTATCAAATTAACAGATTAATTCCCATCATCATTTTTCATTACACAAATGACGCTACAAATCAACGAATTATCTAAAAAAACACAATCATTTCAACAAGCAGCCTTCTTCCAGCGATCTCATTACAAAACATTTTAAACATCCACCCATCACTCAGATCAAACATATCTCCAGCGCACAGCATCCGAGTACACCCCGCATCATTCCTCTAAACATCCAAAAAAACCGTATACTAATGACAAAAATTCACACACACATACTGAAAAAAAGAATCTAATTCACGCACGCTTTCCCCCCTCCCACTCCGCCCCGCCCGCCACGAAATGTATATACTCGTATATACGCAATTTTTGATCAATACTTAAAAATTAACCCAGCCTCCCGGTAGTTTTTAAATTTATTCTGCGCATGTCATGCCTTTTAATCAGACCCCTTTGTGCCTACCCCTACGTGTACATAATAATGTGTGTGTGTGTGTGTGTGTGTATATGTGTGTCAATTTCATTCCGTAAGCGAGACAATCTATTGGTACTCGGAAAAGTGTGACTAGGTTTAGATTTTGGAATTGGCTTGGCTTTTAGATTCGGAAGTGGTCGTTTGAGATCGTGTGTCGTTCGACGTATAAGTTAGAGTTTATGAAAATTTTGGTTGTTTTAACATTTAAATGGCGAAGTTTTTCAAGTCGTGAAATATTCACAGCAGTCTGAACTTACACACCTCAAAATAAGACATATCTTTTCTTACCCTTCGCTGTCAATTATCAAATTAAACTATATGAAAAGGATATAGGCTTTCATTAGTGTACTTAAGTTATAATATGGTGATTAAAAATTAGCATATACTCAAGATCGCTTACAGGACAGACTTATGAGGCTGTTATAAATGAAAAAGTACCTTTTATGGTAACTTAGATAAAACTTGTAGAAAATTTACTAGATATCTGTTTTTCATTCATTCTTATTTATTTTATAGATTTTATGATAGTCGATAATGGTAGTCAAATGCCCAAATTTCTGATAGCAACAAGGATGATATTAACCAGTAGGTTGGTAGTGAAGGTCAGATAGACAGTATTTCATGTAAAATACTGGTATGCAATTGCGTCCGGTTAGACTGAAAGCCGACCCTAATATAATAAGGCATAAGCTGGACAGACTGATCGACATGCCCTCTGCAGCTAGGTTTTAATATATACCTACACGAATGGAACCAAGGGCAACGCTAGTATAAATAAGAAAGGAACTTAGTACTAAATAATGTCGCGGTGATTATGAAAAGGTTTCTTTTATTGTCAAGGTTTTTTTTTTTGTTCCCATGCTCCGTATTCTTTACAAGAAAAAATCCTTGTACTCATTATTAAAATCATGAATATTTTGAGACAATGTTCCACGATATAGTAGCGAACCGTCCTTGTTTTGCACGGTTTTGACGACTGTACAAAAAATCTAGATTTCGATATTAAATGTTGGATCAATATAATTGATTATACACATAAATGTGTAAGGTGCTCTGTGGTGCCGGACGTAAAGAATAACACCACCCCATTTCTTCTCGTGGGTGTCGTAGAAGGCGACTAAGGGACTTACTAGAGAATGGGCAGCAGCATTTTCCTTGCATTTTACCACCATACTGCGATCGCCAACCCGCCTGCCAAGCGTGGCGATTATGGCAAAGCCCCCCAAATTGGGGGAGGCTTAAGGGTAGCAGTGGACGTCTTACGGCTGAAATGATGATACACATAAATCTTCTGGAATAAATGATCTAATTGATGGTGGACACCGCATCAAAAAAACCTTGCAGTTAAGAAGAGTAACGCGGTCAAACAGATAGACGCAAAAGGCTAATTTAATTTATAACATATAAGATATAGAAGTTTAATGAGTATACATGTCAATCTATTAAGATTTTGACCTAAAAGACATTTAATTTCATCATCATAAGATAAAGTAGAGGCTAATTAATCTATTTGACGGGTTTAAAGTTATCTACTTCAGTTAAAACAAGAACATAAGGTGTTCCTTTTACTAGGGGCCGATACTTCTTTGATAAAATGTGACATCTGCCAACCTGCACTGGACTTGCGTGGTGGATTATGGCCCTCTCCCTCTCACCGAGAGGCGGCCTTTGTCCCAGCAGTGGGAATTTTATAGGCTGATTATATTAGCGACAATAAAGTCATAATTATTCATCCCCATTGAAAAGAACTCTGCTCGTGATCAGAAACAGCACTTGCAAGGATTCGAACCGAAAACGTTGATAATTAATTAAAAAAGAAATTCATAATAATGCCCTAGTGAATTGGCTACAGCAAAAAATGTATAGAATAATGCGTAGCTACCCCCGAAAATAGAATTACAGACGTGGAGAGTATTTTTAAGTCAGTCAGAGTTAATTTCATCATAAAATTAACAAAGTATTTTACTGTAAACCTAGTTACAACCGTCATTCGATACAAGGAAGTCCGTGATGAAAACAATGGAAAAAAAAAATTCAAAACTTTCCTTGACCGAGATATTTGACCTCATTTTTTATTATAGGATAAAAAATTAAGTTTCTGTGCCTTTTTTTCTTAAAAAGATAAATATTCTTGTCGCTACCCGGAAAACGTTTTCTCAGTCACTTACTTTTCTTCAAGTTTATAAGGATATGTAGGAAAATGATGTTTTCTTTGTTCTTCAAAGATTCCGTTGTTTTGTTAGAGGTCTTAGAAAAGTAACCGGCTTTCTGTGGTTAAATTGATATGTACCGTGGAATAATTTAATTTAATGTGCCTAAAGTTTTCCCAACGATGTTCAGTTCAGGTCAGCTTCCAGCCGAGCTGGGTACATCTGTATTTTACAAGGAGCGACAGCCTATCTGACCTCACCAACCCAGTTACTGGGCAAATCTACACCGTTTGATAATACTTTTGGGTTTCTGACTACCAATCACGACTGTTACAAATCTACGATTGACAGCCGGGACCAACGGTTTAACGTGTTCTCTGTAGCACAGAAGGGTAAAAGATGGACCTCGGCTGTAACGATTTAGACATATGCACCCATTGACTAATGATTTGCAAGTTTAAATTTTCATCTCCAATGACTGCTTATTGCAGTGTATCTTAATTTAAAAGGCGCGTACCAAAAAAATACGGAGTATTCACCCGATCACTTTGGCGATGACCATTCAGTACTCATCTGAACTCCATGGTAAAGAGAACATGTTAGATAAGAGGTCTCAATTGTCATACAAATAGTTATTAAGCCTGTAATACTGCTCCGCTGCAAGAAGAATCGAAAAAAAAACATCTCATACTGGCAAAGAAAGGAAAGAAAAAATAGAAAAAGAAATTTATTTGTTAAACTAAAACACGTACATACAAAACTTTTTTACAAAAAAAAACAACCGACTTCCTTAAAAACACTACAAAGTGAAAAATAACTTTAATTTCGGTAGTCGGTGTCTTAGGATCTGTATTTATGGTTTTTTTGCCACCGACTTCCGAAATTAAAGTTATTTTTCACTTTGTAGTGTTTTTAAGGAAGTCGGTTGTTTTTTTTTGTAAAAAAGTTTTTATTTTTAAATTTTTAGTTGTGGTATTCACCCTGCACTAATTCCAAACAAACAATGCATATTTATGCGATAGCAGAAATCGCGGTTGATTTCCTGTCATTTTTTAAAGAGTTCCGGTGTCTGTCTCCCGAACTCATCATCAGATCTATATGAAAATTATATGGGACCATTTCGGAATAAACCCCTTTCGAACAAAAAAAGAATTTTGCAAATCCATCTATATATGACGGAGTTATGCCCGAACATACATAAAAAAAAAACCAACCATGGCCAGGCCAAAATGATTAAGGCTGCTTTTTTTTTTATTAAGCAGACAGTAGAGTGGGTAAGAGCCCACTCTAGTGTCTGCTGAGGAATCAATTCTCGATGTCAACGAGTATGTCTATCTAGGACAAGATATCTTCTAACTCCTGATCGATAAGGAGTTGTACCTTCCATCATCAGCTCAACGGAATATAAGAATACAAGTAACGGTCTAAACGTGCCAAGAATTATCCCCTAACCTTCTAACCTTTCACTGTAAGTTCCTATATGTACTGTTCACCGATGAGGAGTTCCGTGCGGTATCTTCGAAGACTATAATTAGTTCACCACGGATGGATAGATAGAACCAGCAATTATTTTTGATCTTTAGTACAATATCCAAATCACATTACGTGTACTGTTTGTTTTTGAGGAGTTCCTTCGTTTATCTCCCAAAGTATACATCAAATCTTCACAAAATTAATATGGGACCACCTCAGGAGTATACCCTTACGAATAAAAAAAGAATTTTCAAAATCGGTTGACAATTGGCGGAGAAATCGGTGAACATACATAAAAAAAAAAATAAAAAAAATACATACAGTCGAACATATAACCTCCTCCTTTTTTTGAAGTCGGTTAAAAAAGATGAGATTACATTAAAAAAAAAAAAACAGAATTATACTTAGAAACACAGGACAGAAGCAGTCAGCAGCTACAGCTGCAGCACAGCAGCTGTGATCGTTACAAGAATGCTTTCACTCAACATAATGCGCTGCTATGGGATCCAAAGGAAAGAATAAATAATAAAAAAAATATTTATATGATCCCAATATATTCAAATTCAGGTCTTCACATGATTTGACCAACATTATGTCTGGACTTTATATATGCTGTCACCACTGAGTTTGTTACGGTTTTTCTTCCCAGAGTAGTCAGATACGCCTAACTCATCTAGTTTTTAAAATATGATTGTCGTGTTAAACTGTTTGTACAAACCTACTTAAGTCCAGAAATAAAATCATGCCACTGTCTGTTACGCCTTAACGGTTTTGAATCAAATTTGAAACACGGGTAGATAAAGCTCTGGGTTAGGACATAGCACAGTTTTTATCGCGATTGTACGTTCTCATAGGATTATTTCCTACCAAAACGCAGGCAAAACCTATTTATTAATACTCCTTTGTATTAGGCCCATGCTTCATCATTTCAGCCGTAAGACGTCCACTGCTGAACATAGGCCTCCCCCAATTTGAAGGGCTTAGCCATAATTGCCACGCTTGGCTGGCGGGTTGGCGATCGCAGTATGGTGGTAAAATGCATAGAAAACGCTGCTGCCCATTCTCTAGTAAGTCCCTTAGTCGCCTCTTACGACACCCACGGGAAGAAATAGGATGATGCTATTCTTTACGTCCGGCACCACACGATACCATGCCATGGCTCATGGCCCATGCTTAACAACAAACATAACCAAATTGAATATACGTACCACTACTTTTTAGGTACACTACTATTTAAACAATTCAACCGTTTGAAATACTAACTAAAAGCAAGAGAATAAGTTTCCCCACATCTTCCCTAAAAATGCTAGCCTCTGCAATGAGTTTTGTGCAGAGATCGATAGTTTTAATAGTCGGAGGGGAGATCAAAAATGTTCGCGTCGAGAGTACTTCCTTTCTTCTGAGTTCAAGTTATGAAGGGACTTGTACCGAACTTGTGCTCGCAGACAATAGGCTTTGGAAGACGGTAGTTGTGTGTAGCTCAAAATATAACATGACGTCATTCGAAATGGAACGTATATTTTATTTTGAAGTTGGGTATTTTGTTTTTATGTTCCTTCAGAATAGGCGTAGGCTATGCCGCTGACGAGTAATATTTTAAGTATGCCTCTTTTAATTTATTAGAGACTAGCTTCTGCCCGCGACTTCGACCGAGTCAAATTTTTGGTCCCGTGACCCTTTCCGTTGCATCAAAATGCCTGCCAGGTTTCATCCATTTTTCATTACTGCTCCACTCCTTTTGATTGCAGCGTGATGTTATATAGCTTATAGCTTTTCTCAACAAATAGGCTATCCAACACAAAAATATTTTTTCAATTCGGACCAGTAGTTCCTCAGATTACCACGTTCAACCAAACAAACAAACAAAGAAAATTCTTCAGCTTTATAATATTAATGTAGAAGTCACATAGACTTATTTCAATTTTTGGTTGAAAAAGCCCTCGAGAAAGTTCCTTAAAATGTTTAGTGTCTTTGGTTGAGTGGTTTTTGAACCAGCTTAAAATAAAGCTAAATAAAACTGAAGTCAGTTTAAGTACAATAAATACTAAAAAACGACTTATATTGAAGTTATTCCTGTAATTAGCCTGATTCTAGAGTTAATTACAGTACAATTATGTTACACCATTGACCGTCGAAGAAAAGATTTCGAATAGTATTGGCCAACATAAAACCAGTAAAATCCAGTTCACTTCTCAACTGTCAACCAAATTTATATTTAGAACAGAAATATCCTTGATTTATATACAAAATTAATCTAAAAACGTATAAAACTTTCTACTGGAGACTTTCATTGAGAGATTCAACAATATAATTAGGAACGCCGTACCGTTAGAAAATATTGTTTTTGCGTAGGCCCTCGCTACGGCGTAGTACTACGGCTACGGTCGCGTAGCTAGAACGCTACGAGATTTCTTGGACATTTTGAAGGCTAGCTATCGATTTTTCTTTGACGTTGTGACGTCATATTGTACTATATTTTATTTGAGACTATACTTTCATATTTAGGTGAGTTAATTAGGCTAAGAACTAATTAAATGAGGCTGATTTTTTTGTTGGAATTGGGAATTCAAAGGGCAGTTTGTTTTTTTAGAAATAGGAAGTGAAATCAGCTTACGCTTAAGGCCAGTCTAACAAAATATAAAATACTTAGAAAAATCATACATCCCACAGGTGGGCAAAGATGTTTGACTATTCACACAGGCGAATTTCTTCTAATTATACCCAATAAAAAACATTTTTTCTACTTGTAAAAACCCTAAACATATACTTTTATAAAACGTAAATTAATCAAGGAAGAATGTCAAGTTTCAGGCATTTTCTTTTGAATACCCAAATTGGAATTCCGGCCACAAGATTATAGGTTAGCCAGGAATAGACCGCGTTATCTGATCTTTGGGGTTAAACCGAAGGTTCACATAACTGTTAAATTATTTCAACGGTATCAATGATAGATCTGCTGTTAAGGAGTTTATAGTTTAATAACGGGTCGATTGATTTTCAAGGTTAAGTTGGGCATGCCGAGGTCGGCTAATGGATGGGATGAAGGGAAATTTAACTTACAAAATTAGGAAGACTTCCCAATGTTTGTTTTATTATGTTTTTTTTTTTAATTAGCAGTGTCTCTAGAAAGAGACACTGACATAAAGAGACATAGAAATGTCTCTTACTCTTTCGCGCTCACTCTCTCCTTTTTTTTTTTTTTTTGGATGGGAAATCATCAAATGACTTCTCCCGCTCTGGGCGGAGCGGGAGGGCGTGTCAGACTTTTACTGACTAAAACCCACCCGTGTTCCTTCAGTTGCCCATGTGCCAGGGTCACGGTATCTCTTTAGAACAATCACGTGACCCCGGCAGGCATCGGTCCTAGCAGACCCCTTCAGTACTGCTGACATCTCTTTGAGGCGCGCGTGGAACACTACGCGCCGTCGACCCGAGCTTGGTCCTTACCGGGCGGCGAGCTACCCATTGCTCGCCACCCGCAAGCTCGCGCCTACGGTGGCCGGGAGTCCGCAATCGACTCCCGGCGCCCGGGGCGTCTCCTCCTGCGGCGGCTAGGGACGTGAGGGCGCAGAGACTGCCACTCCCTCACGCGCCCCGCCTCCTCCTTCGCGAGCATTACTGCTTCGCAGAAGGAGGTGACGGCTTCCCATGCCCTCTCGCTCCGTACCATGGCTCGCACCAGGGCCGGACGCGAGAGGTCGCCGCCGCCGATCGCCTCCACGAGGACACGGCGGTGCTCCGCCCAGGCAGGGCACACTTCCACCGTATGCTCCACCGTGTCCTCTAGACGATCCTCACAATGGAAACACCCGGGCGTTTCCTCCCGCTTTATCCTGAACAGGAACCCACCGAAGCACCCATGCCCGGTGAGAACCTGTGTCAGGCGGAAGGTGAGGACGCCGTGGCGCCTCTCTATCCACTCCTCAAAGAGGGGACTTACCGCCGCAATTGTGGCGTGCCCTCTCACTCTCTCCTTCAACTCATATTGATAAATCGATCACAATATTTACATCTAGTGGCCAATATTTTTAAAATGGCTTTACCTTTTTAACCGACTACCAAAAAGTAGGAGGTTCTATGCTCCTCTGTATATTTTTTGTATGTTCTTCGATTCCTCCGACAACTGTAGACAGATTTCAAAAATTACTACTATTAACCTGGCCAGTAGTGGTATACGAATTAGTGCGGGGTAAATATAATAGCTAAAAAGTAAAAATAAAACCTTTTTTGCAAAAAAAAAAACAACTATCGTCCAGAAAAACACTACAAAGTGAGAAATAATTTTAATTTCAGAAGTCGCTGGCAAAAAACGAAAGTACAGATCCCAAGACACCGACTTCCGAAATTACAGTAAATTTTAACTTTGCAGTGTTTTTTTTGGAAGTCGTTTATTTTTCAAATAGGACGTGCAGACAATAAAAATTTTCTGTCTTTGAAGAGTTAAGTAGACTCGTAAGTACACCCTCAATGAAAAAAGGCATCAGAATTATCCATTCGAAACACAACATACGAGGCTAAATCCAAATAACAATTAAAACTACCGAGCACCACACCTTAGTTAATTCAAAAATTATTCTGTTATTAGTCCAGGTGTTTTTATTATTTTATTAGGGCCTCATAATAACAGAATTGCTGATATTAAAAATAGAGAAAACGACTTAGGTTACTTCCCATTATAAATTACTAGCTTATGCTCGCGACTTAGTCCGCGCAAAATTTCTCTTTCCACGATCCACCCCATCGCATCGCGTTGCATCGCCTGCTCGCGGTATTACTTAGTTTTCACTTGGTGTTCTTTCTGACTTTTTCTTTTTACTCTCTCTTAATATCGTGATGTTGAATAGCCTTTCTCAAGAATATATCTAACTATAGACTTTCAAATGCAGAACTATTTTTTGAAACACGGCTGGTAGTTTCAGAGATCAGCGCGTTCAAATAAACAAACAAACAAACTCTTCGACTTTATTATTAGTATCGATATAGATAAATCAAGGCCTTTACAAATACTTCTATTGTTGAAAATTTCTTTATAAAATACCCAAGATGTTTTCATAGAATAATGATGTAAATGGTTAGCTCTTAATTATTTTTTGGTTATCTCTCTTCTTACTTATTTTTTGATTTTCATGTCAATAGTCTAATCTATTGACCTGAAACTCGTGTAATCCAAGTAAATTCTTTTCACCTTCATTTGTTAAATATTTGTGGCAAAATGGTGGTGGTATTTTACTCCTAATGCGTACTCAAAATAATTCTATAGGTATCGATTTATGAGAGAATCATATCCGAATGCAACCTTTGTCGGCGAAGGCTACATTTTAAAATCAGTTTAACTCGCGACTTCGGAGCGTGATGAGCTCATGGCAAAGATTTTTGTTCGAGCTCAAAACTAGACGAGAAAACCTGAAATAGAAACGTAAGTATATTCATAAATATAACAGATACATAGAAAAATATAACTTATTAATTAATTTTCATTTAATTACTACTCCAACAATTATTATAAAAGTTTGCGGCGCGTTTTTTTTTTTTCAAACTACCCAATTTTAGGCAATGGCGACCACTGCCCAACATAGATATTATCTTTTCCCTCTTTTCTCAAAAAATTGTGTAATTTTTTATCACAAATACATAAATTCAACTCTAAAACCTGACTCACATTTAAGAACAAAATATTACCTACTTATCTGAAGATTAACATCACGTAATTTTAGGTTCATCATTATTTAATGTGTTAATCAAAGAGAAAACGTAGGAGATCAGTTATCATCCCACACCACGTCGAACAATAATTCCAGGGAGTCAGATTAATAGAGCTCCGAGAAAATGATCGAATCATAATATTTGTAACTGAAGAAATAGCCAGATTTACGCACTAAATGAGCTTCTGAGTCCATGGGTAGCTTAAAAAAGGAACAGAAAAAAAACTTAACCCGAAAATAAGTTAGTTATTAACTTGGCAAGTACAGCTACACCAAGCCAAGATGAATACTGTATTTGAATCAAGTATCGCCGAGAGACAAACACATCCAATTAAATAAATCAAGCGACAACATAAATGGAAATATAAAACACAATAAGTAATCATTGGACGCACTGTCCAATCATAATTACGCCCCCCCCCCTACTCCCGAAAAACTGCAAACATGCAAAAAAGCCGACAAAAAATATATACGTATACACAATAATTACCAAATACCCTCATAGTAGTGAGAAAGGGATAATGATAAAAATGTATTGCGCCCCACGGGGGGGACACCCCCACTGCGAAATTTTTCGTACACCCGTTTAGCGAGATTCGATCCCGCAATCAGGGGGGAAAGGGGGGAATTTTTTGGCCTCCCATACCCCAACCCCGGCATCGTAAATTGGAGCATATAATTTTTATTACATTGGTGTCGTGTGTTCCTACGTGTTAGATCGTATACACATGTTTTTTAGAGGGTAGTTTGAGAGAAATGTGGCAGTTATTAAATATTGGCAAGGTAGGTTATCGGGTAATTAATGTATGCAAAAATTGGTTCTGGTCATGTATTTATTTCCGGGGGTGTCGACTACTTTTTTCGTATGGGCGTGTCCTAGGCTTATTTTGTATTGTCCGCCTTTTTTTCGACATACTTGCAGCAAGTATAGTCATTAGTATGCAGATATATTTTACTCCATATACATTTACGTAATTTGTCATGCACGAGAATTAATGTGTCAATTCATAAACTTGTCATAATATATTAAAGACGTGAATACATTTTCATTAATCAAATTACACTTAACCTAACAATATCTTCTAGTTTAGAATATTAATCTAACCTGGAGTACAATTTACGACTTTATTTATTTTGTAAGTCTTCAACATCTAGTCCAAACTTCTTTCCTAAATCCTAGAATATAATTCTATGCTACTAATAAACTATTTTATACACGATATCTTTTCACAAATAAATTCCAAAGCAAAGCTGCACAATTTAAAAGAGAAACAAAGAAATAAGAAAGATATTCCCGTCGCATTACTGACTGTGGAATCTCTCTCTTCGATTAATAAATGTCTTACTTAGCTTTGTAGGTAACTGACCTTTATTGATACCTAACTAAGGAGAATAAAGAAACCGAGAAATAAAATGCGAACTATGAAGAAAAGCTTACATTTTCTTGAATTCATTTTTCTTTGACATGTACTTTTTTATAGTTCACGAGTTTTTCTACTCTTTCCGTTCAACAATGAGGTCATAATTTAAGCTTGAAAAGAAAAATCAATTGATAAAAGAACTATCTGAAAATTGATAAGAACAAGACAAGAAAATACAATTTTATTACCTCTTCTAACATCATTATTAATTTAAAATCACAGTAATTTAACAATACCAAATCCATTAGCATTAGAATAACTAAAACATACCCTACAATTACCAAAAGTAAACCCCCTTTAGGCTGTAAATTACGCTTACGTCCGTCTCATGCTCAGCTAAGCATCGTGCACACTGACCGAGACATTCCTCAAGAACATGTAGACGCAGAATTAGGGTTGGCTGCCCCAAGTGAGGGTGCGTTGCCCAAGATATACTGACCCACATCTAAGGGCTTACCCGCGATTCACGTACGAATCCGGAGCGAAGAGTGAAATACATGATGACTTGCAAGTGATAATGTTGAGGCAGAAGTGTTTTTTGTTGGTTTCGTTTCAAAGATAGTTTTTTTTTTCATCTTGCTTTTGTAGTGATTAAAAGTTCGAATATTACAAGTTTACTTCATTGTTCTAATTAGTTGAAAGTTATTTTCAGTCAATTACATAACAGAAATGAGTAGGTAAATAATATGATTGATTTTTTCGTATTTAGAAAAGTTTTCGAAGAAGAAAAATTGGGCTAAAGTTTGGCATAGTTAAACAGGAAAATTACCGTTTTCCTTGTTAGCATTTGTTAGGGTTTGAGCAATGCCGATCACAAGAAATCATTGACGAACAATCTTTATTTGGTATTCTGAAAAATCATTGTTTTTTGAAACTATGCCTCTTAAAATAGAAGATAATCTAAATTCCTATACCAATAAAAAGCCTGCAGGACCTAGAACTTCTGTTAAAGTAAATAAAACAAGTACTAATCACTTTATTTTCTTGCTACGTCTTTGCAATATCAAACCAATAAGTCCAGATTTCCGTACCAGATTTTTCTTCACCGTAAACCACTTACATCTAAACCTAATTTATAAAAGTAAATCACAGAAACAGTAAACTAATTTAACGTATTTCAGCGACAATATTTCGTGCTACAATCTTTTATTTCGTTAAGCAATGAACAGAGATTTATGAATCGTCTAGACTTAGCTTCCGGCTTTGGATCACTAGGGGAGGTACGCCACAAACTCTATGGTTAGTCTTTTAACTGAGTGAGTACTGCTGTCTAAATGATTATTTCCTGGAAAGAAAAACGGGCTTTGCTCTGCGGAAGAAAAGTTATAGGATAAGGTTTTATATTACATATTATCTGAAAGGCATTCATATTTTTTTTATGCATAACATCGTGGTGGTACATCCACATTTTGTCAGTTATGTTTAAATCCCATGTTAATAGGGGGCGATCCTAATGCCATCAATGGGAGACACATCCAGACTTCGTTCTGCTAATGAGTAATTCCAGATAGAATATCCCAATTGCCCGACCCATAGCTCAGACCCCGGACGTCATACTGAGCAGTAGACCAACAGGGCAGTCGATATTTTGTTTACGGCTTTATACACCAACTAATATTGTCTGGCTACTGTGAGCAGAAGATATTCTTTACATAAACACCGTGGAGAAGTCATCCCCTGCTTTAGCGCAGATGAGAATGTTACTTCCTCTCTTCATGTTTAAACTCTTTTGTTTCTCTTTATTATAATCTAGAAGTCACCATTCATAAATTGCTCTTATTGGATATATTTGAAAAATCACTAACAAATCTACAAGTGAAGTTGGAACCGTTTGAGCTGAAAGAAAAACCTTAGTTATAAAATTCAACAAAAGAGAACATCCAGAGAACAAAAATAAAATACCTTTAATACCTCTCAAATACATCACATCCCTCCTAAATTCATTCATATTTTTCACATAACTCGTACACAAGCCATAAAAATAAAAAATCCTTTATTTACAAACACAGCACTGCAAAAAAAGCAAGTGAGAGTAAAACAAATCGGGATTTTCACTTTCTATACAAAGCCGGTGAATAAAAATTCATCGGACGAACTCGAATCTAACGCTGGTGTTATAAATTATGCCTAGAATAATATATGTTTGTTGACTATTATTAATCATGTCTATTTACTCTTAATATTAAATGTGGTTGTATTGATTCCTTGTGATTGGTCGAGACTTTGACAGTTCTCGGCCAATCATAAGCAAGTAAAATGGCGGGAAGTGTGCAGACAATTGAGTGGTAATACTCGGCACTTTTGGGCATTCGTATCGAGACATCTGCGCTAGTCACTTGCATTGGATACTATATAGTAACTTTTTGTAAACGTTGGTAATAAAGGTGGTCTCCAAAGTCTATAAAGAGTGTCTTTTTATATTCCAAATCCTTACTTCTGAGTATTGAACCAGTACGGTTCACATCTCAGAAGTGGGATTAAAAACCTAGTGCGCCCACAAAAGGATCGGAGACACGCTTAAGTATCTGGCGTACCGAGAAAACGTAAGTGTCTTTTGTTTATTCTAATTGTGCTACCTACCCTCATTAGTCATATTATTGCAATTTACAATAAAAGTGTTAAAGAAATAATAATTAGGCTGCAGGTTTATCACTATAACGTATTTTCCTCGCGTCTTAGTTTAATTACTTCAGAAATCGAACTGTATTTACCGTAACGGAGACATTCCGGAGGTTTATATGGTTGGTCATGCATGTTTATCTTGCCAGGGTACTCCCTGGAGATGAACATGTTTGATATTTCTGCTTGTAATTTGAGAATGAACTGTATTTACCGTAACGGAGACATTCCGGAGGTTTATATGGTTAGTCATGCATGTTAATCTTGCCAGGGTACTCCCTGGAGATGAACATGTTTGATATTCCTGTTTGTAATTCGAAAGACTGAGCTGTATTTACCGTAACGGAGACATTCCGGAGGTTTATATGGTTAGTCATGCATGTTTATCGTGCCAGGGTACTCCCTGGGGATGAACATGTTTGATGGTCTATATTAATATATTATGTGAAAATTTATTAACATCATGTTTACAAGTTTAGTATAGTTAGGGTTTATCAACTCACATGTTTTTTTATTGTATTACATATTGAGGCCGTGAGAACATGGATGAACATGGGTCTAGTTCTCGAAGAGAACGTGATGGACCTAGACGGACCCCTCGCAAGTCACTGACGCCGCCACTTCGATGTCGTGATGCAACTCGAAGCCGCAGCCGGGGTCGAGGGCATACGTGTACACCTGAAGAAAATTGTGGCAGTCGAAACCGTCGGTCGCGGTCCAGGCGATCGAAAGGAAGACGATCGCGACCGACGATTAGTCGGTCTCCTTCCCGACCACACTATTCAGGGAAGGCAAGGCGTCGTGCTAAGCGCTCCAGTATCCGGTCGCGCACTCCAGGGCGACACGAGACGTGCCACGCAGAACACGGGCATTCACCTAGGAGCAGAACTTCTCGCTTTCGTACACCATCCCGTGAAGAAACACATAGTGAGCGTGAGTTGAATAATAACCTGTTTATTGAGAACTTTATTACTGCACTCAAGGGTATGAATAATATCAGTGATCGTGATAGGTATCCTGTTTTAAATAATGTAATTCCTGATTTTGACCCGTTATGTAAGGAACAAACGGTTGATACGTGGCTTCATAAGGTTGATGAATGTGCACAGATCTATGGTTGGAACGATAAACAAGTAGTCCACTACGCCCTACCAAAATTAACAGGGGTGGCTAAATCCTGGTATCAGGGTCTACCCTCATTACTATTTTCTTGGCCGGAATGGAAGTTAAAGCTGAAGGAATCTTTTCCAACTAGGGATAATTATGCAGACTTACTAACGGAAATGCTGAGTAAAAAAGTTCGTTATGGGGAGTCATTAGAAATATATTATTATACTAAAATGAACCTTCTAAATCGTTGTGAAATATCAGGAAAACGGGCAGTTGACTGTATCATAGCAGGTGTAGAGGATCGCGGTGTTAGGTTGGGAGCACAAGGAGCTGAATTTACGGAACCAGAAATGCTTCTTAAATTTTTAAAGACTATAAAAGTAGGTCAAGATAAGTCCACAAACGAGCAGCAGAAGGTTAAGGATAGAGATAGGCGATCACAAAATAACATATTTACCGGTAATAAAGTTGAACACGGTTCCCGGAAGTCAACCGGATCTAGTATGGTCTGCTACAATTGTAAAGAACCGGGTCACCCATTCTTTCGTTGCCCAAAACCAAGGATTCAATGCTCTAAATGTAATTTACTAGGACATAAAGACACTGAGTGCCCTGGGACAAAGCAAAGTACCAACGATAAACCAAAAGCAATATTGAAAGTAGAAAATACAGGCGATTCCAGTGCCAAATATAGAATGCCTATTAAAATAAATGGGTTGTTTTCAGAATGTCTCGTAGATTTGGGAAGCGAGGGTACTTTGGTACGTCTCAGTGAAGCTCAGCGTTTAGGACTAGACTGGAAGTTAGGAGAAGTACCACTACTAAGGGGAATAGGTAACGTGCCATATAAACCCCTTGGCAAGGCTAACGTCACGATCGAAGTACAGGGTGTAGTAGAAAATCACGTGGAGATATTGGTAGTAGATGATTATTTAATAAATTTCCCTATACTACTTGGCCACACTTTCACCGAAAGACCCTCGGTCAAAATAGTAAAGACAGAATCTGACGTCGTTTTCCAGCGGGTTAGTGAGCAGTCAGTTTTGATTTCTCCACTTTTATGTATGAAGGAAACGCGCATAGGGCGCGGCGAGTTAAAGGCGATCCCAGTTAGTTCGTGTAATTCTTTCTCGGGAAAAATTTACGTGAATGGAACCGTGCGCAATATTAAAGGTTACGAACATTACTTGTTGCCCGGCGAGTATCAATTAACACACGGCGCGGGTAGGATTCTCGTTCAGAATATCAGTGACAACCATCTAGTTATAGAAAAGGGTAATCTTATAACTAGGAGCCACACTTTAACCACGGGCTTAAACGTTCAAAAATTAGATTTTAGTGATCAGTCATCCATAGATGAAGCACCAATCAGCTGCGGAGACAATTTAACAGAAGGTCAAAAAGAGTCATTAAAGGTCTTGTTGGATAAATATAAATATTGCTTTTCCAGTAGTTTAAAAGATCTTGGATTTACAATGGCAACTGAAATGGTGATTCAATTAGATGATCCCGATCCTGTCGTTTACCGCCCATACCGGTTGTCCTTTACTGAACGCCAGCTAGTTCAAGATATGATCAAGGAAATGTTAGAAAGCGGCATTATAAGGGAGTCTAACAGTCCGTACGCAAGCCCTATAGTACTAGTTAACAAAAAGTCTGGGGAAAAAAGGTTATGTGTGGACTACCGTGCACTAAATAGTAAGACAAAGAAAGAACACTATCCTCTCCCTCGTATCGAGGATCAGTTAGACTTATTATCAGGTAGTTCACTATTCGTTACCCTCGACTTAGCGTCCGGGTACTATCAAATTTCAATAGCCGAAGGTTCGCGAGATAAAACAGCTTTTGTGACCCCTCAGGGTCAATACGAATACAACAGGATGCCTTTTGGATTAGTAAACGCACCATCGGTATTCCAGCGTACAATGAATAAGATCATCCACAATTCACCTGCTTCATCGTACGCATTGGTCTACATGGATGATATTCTGATCCCTGCCAAGTCGTTTGATGAGGGGATGGTACGTTTGGAGGAGGTGTTGCGTTTGCTGGCACAGAATGGCTTAACTCTCAAAATGAATAAATGTAATTTCTTTTATGAAAAAATAGAGTACCTGGGGTACGAAGTCAGTTCAGAGGGTGTTAGACCAGGGCCGCTTAAAACAGACGCTATATCCAAATTCCCTACGCCAAGAAATGTTCACGAGGTTAGAAGGTTCTTAGGCCTTGCTAGCTTCTTCAGGAGGTTTGTCGCGGGATTCGCTTTAATAGCACGTCCTCTGACTAGTCTGTTGAAGAAGGACTCTCCTTGGAGTTGGGGTAGTAAAGAACTAGAATCGTTTGAAAAATTAAAGGAGATTTTAGTACAAAGACCGGTCCTGGGACTTTATGACCCTAGTGCACTAACTCAACTCCACACTGACGCTAGCAAGTACGGGGTAGCCGGCATTTTAATGCAACAGGACAAGTCTGGGGTGTTCAAACCTATAGCTTATTATAGCAGGCAAACCAGTCCGGATGAACAAAAACTACACTCCTTCGAGTTAGAGACCCTCGCTATTATTGCTTCATTAAATAGGTTCAGGCATTACTTACTTGGTATTAGATTCACTATAGTTACGGACTGCAACGCTTTGCGTACCACTTTGAGTAAACGCGACTTAATCCCACGAATTGCTCGCTGGTGGCTGCAGTTCTTAGAATACGACTGCTCAATAGAATACCGCCCTGGCGACAAAATGGCACACGTAGATGCCCTTAGCAGGGGTGCTATAGGTGGTACTCCAGATGTTGATCACGTGTTAGACATACTTTCGGTAGGTACTGACGATTGGCTAGCAACGGTGCAACAGACGGACGAAGACATTAAGAATATCGCGAATGTTTTAGGCGATTCCAAATGTAAAGATGCCATTGACATATTCAAAAATTACAAGCTTGTAAATGGACGGGTATATCGTATGATTGACGAAAATACTATTCGTTGGGTTGTTCCGAGTGGAACCAGATGGCAACTAGTGAAAGCCAATCACGATGATGTGGGACACTTTGGGTTTGACAAAACTCTGGCACGTTTGCAAGCTACTTATTGGTTTCCAAAGATGAGAAGGTTTGTAAAAAAGTACGTCTCTGCTTGCCTTCAGTGCGCACATCACAAGTTGCCAGGTGGTTCCAGGCCCGGTGAACTACACCCCATCCCTAAAGCTATTATACCGTTCCACACCATACATGCGGATCATCTCGGTCCTTTTATCCGCACCAAGCGTGGCAATACATTCATCCTAGTTATTATAGACGCGTTTACTAAATTTGTTGACATCACCGCTGTGCGAAATACCAAATCGTCGACAAGCATTAGGGTATTGAGAGAACATTTTAGCTACTTCGGCGTACCAACCCGTTTGATTACAGATCAAGGGACAAGTTTCACTAGTAGACAGTTTAACACGTTTATTCAATCATGTGGTATAAAGCACGTGCTTAATGCCGTTGCCACACCCCGAGCGAATGGCCAAGTGGAACGGTACAACCGCACTATTTTGGCAGCGCTCGGGGCAATGAACCATGATAAACCAAATGGTTTATGGGACGAACATTTACCTAACATACAGTTGGGTATCAATACCACTGTACATGCCACCACCAAAAAGACTCCAGCCGAGCTTCTTTTTGGGCGAAATCTAACCAATCCATCAGAAGGTCTATTAAACGACGTAATAAACGAAGTTACGTCCGATGTCGGTGAGAGTCTGGACGATGTTAGGGCTACAGCCGGTGAGCTTATTAGGATACAACAGGGCAAGGACAAGGAGCGGTATGATAGGTACAGAAAAATGGGAATGCGTTTCAAAGAAGGTGATTTGGTTAGAGTAGTAAGAGCTGTGACGGGAATAGAGGGGCAATCTAAGAAGCTCGAACCTAAGTGTAAAGGCCCTTACAGAATTAAGAAGGTGCTCCCCAATGATAGGTTTGTGGTCGAGGACACACCCCTCACAAGGACTAGTAAGAGGTATGAAGCTGTGGTGGCCATTGATAAAATATTCCCATGGATCTGTTTTAACGAACCCGTATCAACCGATTGTGAATCCAAGCCTAAAGATTGTGAATCTGAATCTGAATATGAAGGGTTGTAATTAGATGCATTGCCAATTCATTGGTGTTAATAAAGATGAATATTGTACATAGAATTAAATAAGCAGGTGGATAAGAACACCGAATCAGATATTTTGCTATCAAGTACACTGTATTTCTAACATGAAAATTTAAAGAGCTATGAGATGTCGATGTCACAATAAAAAGTAATGCTAATGTGGTTTTAAGTTTCGATGATTAATGTCATGTATCATCTAAATTATTCCATGTACTAATGGCTGAAATATTTGCTAGTCAACGTCATGGACTAGTAAATACCGATTCATTGGTTAGAGTCACGTACTAATGAGTTGGTGAGGGGTATCAGGTAAAGGATGCCTCCCATTTTAGCAATTGGTACATTAGTGGGTATATCTACTGGTCAAGGTCATGGACCAATACATACACCTACTGCCGATATAAGATAAAGATTACGCTAGGCGTGTCAGGTAACCGACACCCTTAAAGGTTATAAGCGTTTTATTAATCAAGGTCATGGATTAATAAATACATTTATAGTTTTTTTTTCTCAAGAAAGCTTAGAAACTTTTTTCTCAAGAAAGCTTAGAAACTAAAATTAATTTAGGAGTAAATCTATTGTAAAATAATTGAACTTAAGATATGATTAATTAAAGACGAATGAGATAATTTATGTTCAATATGTTACATTTAGAATTTAAATATGTTGTATGTAATGTTTTTTTTTTTTTTTTTTTTTCTTTCTTTTGTAATTAATACATAACAACGAGGGACTCGTTGGAAGTCGGATGGCCGAGCTGTTATAAATTATGCCTAGAATAATATATGTTTGTTGACTATTATTAATCATGTCTATTTACTCTTAATATTAAATGTGGTTGTATTGATTCCTTGTGATTGGTCGAGACTTTGACAGTTCTCGGCCAATCATAAGCAAGTAAAATGGCGGGAAGTGTGCAGACAATTGAGTGGTAATACTCGGCACTTTTGGGCATTCGTATCGAGACATCTGCGCTAGTCACTTGCATTGGATACTATATAGTAACTTTTTGTAAACGTTGGTAATAAAGGTGGTCTCCAAAGTCTATAAAGAGTGTCTTTTTATATTCCAAATCCTTACTTCTGAGTATTGAACCAGTACGGTTCACACTGGCGTGATAAAATAAAGGCTTTCAACCGAAATATTTCAGTTGCGATGCGTGAACTAAAAAAAAAGGTCTAAAAATCATTTCACTTTCACTATGGCGTACTTCAATTAACATGTAACGTGTGATTTTTTTGTCTTTTTTTGCATTTTTCCGTGTTTTTATTTTTATTTGAAGTGAATGGGCAGTTGCGTGGTTTTGTTTTTGGTTGGACCTCGCTTTTTAGTTTTTTGAAGGGTGTGTGTTTGTGGGGACTGCTAATACAGTTTTCGTGTCAACAACAGCTGGAAAATAGCTTGTAATGTAGTGAAAAGATTTCTAGTAAGCAAGACTTATACTGGTAACAGTGTCACTCGTTAAGGCTCTGATCCGTTGGAGAAACAAAGTAGCTGATATAGCTCGAAGAATTACCAAACTTAAGTGGCAGTGGGCAGGACACATTGCTCGTGGAACAGATGGCCATGATCACGCTTGTGTCCACCACAGGGTTTGGCAGAAGTGTATTTATTATAGTCATAATTTCATGTCATTTTAGTATTTACCTAAGAATAGACCTAATCCGTCTTTTTACAGAACGTGATCTAGCTATAGTTCCAACTAAAGCTGTGAGCCAGTATTTGCATTTCCAACTTTATTTTGATTTGGATAAAGTGATTAATGCAAAAATGAAGACTTAACCCCGGACTTAGTTGTCAGTTTTATAAAAAAGGAACTGTTTTTCGATTTCTGTTGAGTTTTTATTTCTTCTTAGTTCAAAAACAGGCTCGATGGTTTAAAGTATACCTAATTACAAACCTTGTTTTACAATAAGACCGCCTTTATTTGCCGAGTTACTGACAGGACTGGCCAACCATGTATAGCAAGTTAATCATACCCTCATAGTACTGTCATAGTTACTGAGACTGCTTAAGGTGCAGGAGTTAATTTTGATATTTCCAGTGGGTTAACGTCCACGTTCAAGCAAGTATTTTGCGTACAAAAAGGTAGGCAAAAATGATTGTAAAAAATTGTGGCACACAGCAAACGCCTGCAGAAACAGTTCCAATGTTAGAATTTTCCCGAAGAAATGCCTGAAAAAGAAATTATGAAGTATTAGTACTTAACTACATGCACGTAGACTAGAAGCTGACCCCAACATACCTAGTAAAAGGCTAAGTAGATGATAATTTCCTGAAAAAAATCTTAGAAAAGACTGTACAACTCAAAATTACGAACACATTACAACCTAATAATCAAGCATTTCCTATTTCCTTGATTTCGATTTGCTAAAATCTTCCGGAACAATCTTCAAATAATCTCTACATCTTCAATTTCTATTACAGTCTAATTTACGCATACATTAGTCCCTAATTTTTCAATCAGAGCCTTCGTACATAAGCGCGTAGCTCTATATAGAGTCACATGTAGAGTATCGACAAATTACTAGAGTTCTCCCTCGCGTTATTTTCTGAACGTTATGAGCGAAAATTTTCCTTTAGTAGACTTAGAACAGTTATAAGTGAGGTAGAGATGCCATAAAGGTAATATACCGGATGTAGAGTCGATGTTTGCTGGTTTTATTTTTGCATTTACTGTTTAGGGTACGATTTGGGTTAGTATGTAGATTTGCGTTACTCATAGGAATTTTTATATAACTTGGAGAAAATAATCCTTTTTTACACGCTTTATATTAGCTTCACTTGTATGTTTGTATGTTTGTTTGTAACCGACTCCTTATAGCGCGATTTTGACCTACTTTACACGACCAGATTTCATTCAAACTTTGCTAACCTGTCGAGGACCGATGACAATGCAATAATTTCATAAATTTGTGCCATTATCCTTGCCAGGGTTACCAGGACAGCAAAAAAACTATCTTCGAAAACTATGCTGACATACGTCACAAACTACGCTGACATACGTCTCAAAATTCGAAACACCCTAAAAAATAGAAAATAAATAATAGTTTAAAAAAACTAAAAAACACGCTTCCATTGAAAACCAAACTAAAAAGTACAAAATAATGGAAAAAAAGCGTGGGGTGCCTGATATCAATAAAAAAAATACCTTAAAAGCACCCCACGCTTTTTTTCCATTATTTTGTACTTTTTAGTTTGGTTTTCCATGGAAGCGTGTTTTTTAGTTTTTTTAAACTATTATTTTTTATTCACTGAATGTATGCGACTTTTTTTAAATTTATACAAAGCATTTGTCATCGAATGTCTGCAGTAACAACCAAAATTTGTTTGAAATACTTCATCCGCGTCGAGAATATTATTGGTTTTCATATTCAATTCTTATAAGACAAGTAACATTTTTGACTGGCCTGTTAGTCTAGTGGTTAGTGACCCTGACTGCTGAGACTGAGATCGTGGGTTCGATTCCCACCCAGGACAAATCTTTGTGTGATGAGCACAATCATTTGTTCTGTGTCTGGGTGTAATTTATCTATAATATGTATGTATTTAGAAATATATAAGTATGTTTATCAGTTGTCTGGTTGCCATAGTACAGGCTCTGCCTAGTTTGAGATCAGATAACGGTGTGTTGGTTGTCCTAAGATATTTATTTATTTAAAAATGCAAGAAAGGAGGGCCTGCTGTTTTTTTTTTTTGTTTTTTTGATAATTTAATTTTAAAAAGACCCGCTTACTTACCAACTAGGTAATTGTGTAACACACTAACAATAGGAATGGCTTTCATTTTGACACTTCAACAACATTCATTGCGTTATTTACGTTGCTGAGCAGACAAATTATACGAACAAATGAAGCAATGGATTACCAATAATGATTCAGTTTGTGATTCATCGTGGTGTGGGGTCTGCTGCGTATTCTACTATGCTCTTTATAAATGTGAAAGTTTATGTGTGTATTTGGCACACAGATAACTAGATTATCACATCATCATTTTTCATCATTTCAGCCGTAAGACGTCCACTGCTGGACTTAGGCCTCCCCCAAATTGGGGGGCTTTTCCATAATCGCCACGCTTGGCAGGCGGGTTGGCGATCGCAGTATGGGGGTATAATGCATAGAGAACGCTGCTGCCCATTTTCTAGTTAAGTCCCTTTACGACACCCACGGGTAGAAATGGGGTGGTGTTATTCTTTACGTCCGGCACCACACGGTACGATTATCACATAGGACACTTTTATTCCCGTTAGTACATTTCAGTGACATAATTTTCGACCTCCTGGCGGGCGAAGCAACGGGCTAATGCCAGTTCAATTATAAAAAGGGTGCATTGTCTATGTCACTGTAGATGGTTAATGTTTTAGTACCCATATTCGAATTTAAAACATCTCTAGTAACATAACATTATACAGACAAATGATGTCTGAATCTGTGTGGTTCTTTCCTCTAAAGACCATTTCAGTCACCAATCTACATGGTCTTTACATGATGTGACCAATATTATGTCTGCACTTTAAAAGAGACTACAACCTCTGAGTTTGTTTCGGCCTTTCTTCTCAGAGTAGTCAGATAGGAAACGCCGAACTCATCTAGTTTAAAAAAATATGACTTCGTGTAAAAATGTTTGCACAAACCTACTTACAGAAATAAAATCATTTGATAGTAACCTTTCTGTATAATATAATCATTGCCGTAACAAGGATTCAGTGTCTGATTTGTGTATCACATATCATTTTGAATGTATTAAAAAGGGGTGTACAGAACAGGCTTCCCTAGTAACTAAAATATTAAGTTTTATCTGGAAAATATCGTTTACGTGGTGTTATTTATTTAGACGTAATTAATAAATAGAATAGAGGCTATAGCTTGTATTTTTCTAATTCTTAAATTAAATAAGTATGTAGTTTTACTCCACTCCACTTAACGGTTTAAGATCATTTAAATCGCTCAATAGGATTATAATAATTCACTATTATGAGGAAACAAAAAAAAAAGATATGCAACGGTTTTGCTGGGTTATAAACTAAAATTAAATTATAAAAAAACATACAATCCAAACATTATTCAGAACAAATTACAAAAAATTTAATAGTTCTAATATCGGGTAAGAATAAAACTTTAACCAGAGTTATTCCGACCACTTTAGTTGAAAAACTTTTCTTAATTTAACTTTCAGTCTTTATATTTCAACTACAAAGTAAGTAGATATTACTAAAAGTTTACTGAATAGACATAACTGGGTTCTTTAATTTCACTTCCCATTCCCTAATAAGTTTGCGTCCACGTTAGACAAAACTTAAGAACAGTATTCTTTGCAATGGAAAGGTGCTCAAAAAGCTGGCAGCATTGCCACGTTGTATGGCAATGCTGATTCTGTGGCCAAAAAATAGGCCAGCCTTCTGGCCATGTGAAGAGTCGACCATCCGTTTAAGACGAAAAAGAAAAATTAAAAAATCATAGAGCATCATAAATGCTCTATGATTTTTTAAATTTTTATATATGCTTTTACATATTTTTTCTTTAAATAGCTTATAAATTATATAAATATTGTATGAAATTATGTCTGGCTTTTCGCGATGACATTAGTTCGTTTCCCGACACGAAAGAGAAAGAACCGACTAGTTCCACAATACCACATATTCCTCCACATCCAGCCACTCAAATATAACACCCACATTACCTTTCTTCCTTCACAAGATTACTACAGTTCTAACATACCTTTACAACTTAGGCTCATAAAAATAGGGACATAAACATAAAAATGTTAGCGAAATGTCGCATCTACGCCAATTTCTTATTCCGCCGGTGCCGATACGGGCTTACATTAGCGTCCTGCGAGTGTGTGGAGTTACCCCCTAAATTATTTCGACATATGCAAATTTGTGCGCACCTACAGATGGTGACAAAGATTAGGGTGTAAGACGAGCCGGCTTCAGTGAGAAGGGAATGTCCTCTGAGAGGAAAATGCGTTTGAAAATATCTTACGATATTTGTGTGTGATATACGTGAAAGTAGTTTTTGAAATATATCGGCAGGTATTAGGTAGATATCATTTCGATAACTTCTTAATTCAATCTATTAGAAATAACGCCCATTAAGTGGCTTTAAACGGTCTCGGTCGGCTTTGCTAATTTAGAATAGTGTTATTGAATTATTCAAATCTATACTAATATTACGGGTGAAGAGTTTGTTTGTTTGATTGAACGCGCTAATCTCAGGAACTACTGGTCTGAACTGAAAATTTATTTTTGTGTTGAATAGCCTATTTATCGAGAAAGGCTATAGGTTATATAACATTACGCTACAACTACGAGGAGCGGAGCAGTAATGAAAAATGTTGCAAAAACGGGGAAAATTGCACGGGTAGGCGATTCGACACGACGGGAAGGGTCGGGGAACAAGAAATTTAACGCGGACGAAGTCGCGGGCAGAAGTTTAAAAAATAAACATTAATTTGCCATCACAAGAACGCCACTCCTAGCAAGTTAACTTGGAAGGCATTGAAAAGGCCATAAAGACTCTACTAAACTCTGTTGTTCAACCACATTGAACTTCTCTGAACTCACATTGAAGCGTTTATATTTATATGTCCTCATAGTCATTGCACCTACCACTGTATGTCTCTGCATCACCCAAAGGTTGACTGGTAGAAAATGCCTATGGCATTAAGTCCGCCTCTGTACATTTATGTGCTTAAAGTATTAAATAAATAAATAAATAATAAACTTCTAATACCATTTTACTGACTGACAGACAATTAACAACTATATGGGTTATTTCCAATAATACTCAGCTGCATTAAATGTGATACTAACGAGAATTTGTGAACCAATATTCAGTTTGAGTTAGTCCACAGTTCCGCCGTTAAGGCTTGAGCAACATCCCAAACCACTGATTATACTACGTGCAAAAACGAGGGGAGAAAATCTTCCATCCAAGACCTCTTCTGCCTCTACCCGTGTAGGCATGAAACCCGTACTACACATTACCGTCACATCTTCTAACATAATCTATGCGCACACACCTAGCGAGGAGAGAACGCCAAAAAACGGAGCGGCGCAGTTGTAAAATTGTCTAACTACCCTCCCCCCGCGCGAGCTCATTACAGAGCGCGTGCGTGCGGGTTGCACGAGGAGCTGTATGTTAACATACGTCTTGAGATATCTTTGGTTTTTTGGAGTTTACTCCTTAAGAATCATTTTTCATATAGAAGCCCGAGGTATGAAAATTTATCGGAGTAAACTCAAACTTTCTCCGTTACGTTATGTTATGCGTTATGTTATATTTACTAATCTATATATTTTATAATCGCTCGTAAGGAGTAAACTGCAGTCATGCGTCGGAGCTGACACAC
Source organism: Aporophyla nigra (assembly GCA_947507805.1). Lineage (NCBI taxonomy): Eukaryota > Metazoa > Arthropoda > Insecta > Lepidoptera > Noctuidae > Aporophyla > Aporophyla nigra. The sequence continues at coordinate 1,725,864 of OX382305.1, read as the reverse complement.
AATTTTTTGTAAAGGAAAGATCTTGGGGTGGAAAAATTGTGGGGCAGAAATGTTAAGTGCTCAGAGCGGTGAGGTAAATCAAAGTATCATGGATTGTTTTCTTTCACTTTAAGTTTCCTAGAAGAGGCATTTACATTTTCAAAAGCAATTTACATATTAAATTAAATAAAAATTGATATCACGTCGATTAAAAGATCGTCATTAAAAGATCTCTTCACCAGGCATTTTTTAAGTGTTGCTTAGTAAGTTATACAGATTTTTTGTACGTTTGGTATGTTTCACAATAGGTTTTAATTTATTGTCATTGGTATTTAATTATTTTTATTTAACGGAGTAGAATTTTTATACATATGACAAGTAAATTTCGTTTCACTGGTTGCTTTTGCTGACGGGTTTCACTAAAAAGATTCTTCAGGTATCTTAATCAACCAACCACTTCCGCATGTCAGAACCATATCTCGGGATCTATCCGTCTAACTCAATCACCTTTACCTCCAAACACCGGATCGCGATACTAACGCACGATGTTCATCTCTTTCTAGTTTTGAAAAACCTCCCGCTCCCCTCCCCCTCACCGCTCCCCCTTAGGGGGGTGACCCCTCTCCTAATTCCTTACATATTTAAATTCCACTTTGGGCGTCGAGTCTTCATATTGTCTCCACACGACATTCGTATGTATATTCCATTTACTAGGTTTTTAGCTCCAAAATTGGGTTATGACTTTTCCCCCTAATGTGGCAATCGGATTTGGTTTTGAGGGTTTTTTAATACAATAATTGGAAATATGAGAATTTGGAGATTATTGTATCAGTATTTTCTGATGTGGTCATCAAAATGAGGATGCTGTTTTTTTGCTGTTAGTAGGCTTAATGATGAAAGGTATAAAAGTATTGGGAATAATCATCGAGTCTCCTAGTGTGGTGATGTGGCGAAGTATAGATATTTGTTGTTCAATAGTTCATAGTTACTAATGCTTGTTCCAAAAGCATCTGACGATCATGTAAACAAACTCTGTTCAGGTTAAATTCTTAGGCAATCAGTTACTCATGTGAACTGGCCAAAGAATCAGCATTGCCATACAACGTGGCAATACTGCCAGCCAATTGGGCACTTTTCCCATTGACAGCAATGCAGACGAGTTTTTTATGCCCTCTGATTCTTTTCTCTCTTTTTTATATACAAGTACATAATTAGAAATAATGAACTAAGTACTTAGGTAAATAAATTAATGTGAATTAGTAACACATTCATCTGTATTTAGGAGTAAGCTCCTTTCTATTTCAGTACTTTTTTTTAAATTTTGCCTTGAATAATCAATTTATTAAATTGCAATTGTAAACTCATCAACGAAAATTAAGATTATAGCTAGTCCTCAATAGTCACCTTTAAGTTGATTTGAATCAGAATGAATGGTTTATGTATTCAAATAATTAAATCAAAACACTAACTTTCTATGAGACACTGCAATAGGGAAGATGCAAATATAATATTTATGAAAATTTTATGATTTAAATGTTAAAAAAGTATAAAAGAAGGGCCACTGCAATGTTTTTATTTTATATAATGTTGATTTTTAACAATAATTACGTATTAGAAATGACTTGAAACGAAACGTATTTCAAAACACCAATCAGCGTTTAGTGACGTCACTCCTGTTACGACGACTTGTTGAGGTTATGGTTGTAAAAGTGAATATTATTTTATGGGAATATTAATTGCGTTTTTTAAATAAAAATGGTAGTTGGGATTATCAAAGCAGACTCCAGGAATTTATTTACCAAGAGTTAGTGTTTACATGAGATCTTTTTTCAGACAAAGGTTTCCTCCACATATTTTAAACTTTTACCAATTATCGACGTCGATCTCAAACTGTAAAATTAAAAATCTACTATAGACAAGTTTTGTAAGTATTCGGTAGGTAACTAACGTGTTTTTACGTACAAGCAGATTAACTAAGCATACTCGTATAACGGGTATACCGGGTATACTCGTATACCGTGTGGTGCCGGACGTAAAGAATAACACCACCCCATTTCTTCCCGTGGGTGTCGTAAAAGGCGACTAACGGACTCACTAGAGAATGGGCAGCAGCGTTCTCTATGCATTTTACCACCATACTGCGATCGCCAACCCGCCTGCCAAGCGTGGCGATTATGGCAAAGCCCCCCAAATTGGGGGAGGCCTAAGTCCAGCAGTGGACGTCGTACGGCTGAAATGATGATGATGACTCGTATAACAAGTTTATTCGCCTTATAACGTATAACACACACGACATATTATAACAAGTATATTCGCCTTATGACTTACGCCAAAGTGTTCTTCACAGCATCGAATAGTGGTCTTTGGATAATAATTTTCATTTCTTTTTGCAGCTTGATATCACTTTTTTCTCAATTTTGGGTCAGAACGTCTAGTCAAAAACAATTTATTTGGAAACTTCGTTGAAGTAGTCACGGACTCACTGGCACAAAACATGAATAAACGCGGCTTTTTTCGGATTATTAGTGGTACTGTTATGATCACCTGATGTTGATGGATAGTCCATTTTAAATTTTTACAAAATATATCTCGAAAGTCGAAAAAATATGCAAAAGTATGAAAGTCGACGAACAAATACGGCCAGTGACAGATAGGAATGACGTCATCGGAACTATAGGTCCGTTTTCGCGGGAAAATTTAAACTGTCAATTTGAAACCGCATTTTTTCCGATAAATTACAATGTTTTAATTTTTTAATATATTTGTGGTCTATTCTACATGGAATTCTTTAAAGTGAAAACAAAAATAAAAATATTGCATGTTCCCTATTGTTGACACAAGTACGTTTTTGATCCATTTGTTTATATTTTCATCTGATACTTTTAGAACAGATCAAAGCTGGGTATACTAGTGACATTTTCCGGCCTCTAGGTTATATAGCCAACTTGATAGTTTCCTTCTTACTATGGTTATGCATATTCAGCCTATAATATTCTCATTGCTAGGACGCAGGATTTCTCTCTGTAATGGTAGTGTGGCATCATCCACCACACGGGCCATGTACGGTTTGGGAGACGGTTCTAGGATATGCCAGTTTTGTCACGATGTTTTCCTGCACCGTTTTGAGAGCAGTGGTGATGGAATAATTTACAGAAAATAAAGGCCCCTGCCTAGGTTCGAACCCACGACCTACAACTCAGTAGTTGCAGCCGTTACCATTCAGACAGCACGCCACTGCTCTTACTTATTGGTTAAAAGCCTTCTGATTGAGCTTTGATGATCACATTTGCTCAAATGCGTTCCAGACTATTTCTTCCACATTTGTTCACGATATTTCCATTTACCTTATTGTGTTGAGTTATTTAGGATCGAAAATTACATAATACTTTAGTTAATTAATAATAATAAGAGGCCCATTAAAAAAAATGCAATTTAAAAATGTAATTAATAACCGACTCTCAATTATATAATCAATACCTATAATAAATATATCACAAATATGTTTTGATAATTCAACCATATTTCCTCCTAGCGTCATCTAGTTAACCTTGATTGGTCTAAAATTTTAGCCTCACAATGTATTTAAGTAAATATATACTTATATACTCAATATATGGCATTGTATCCTTATGTACATTGGCACAAATTCTGTCTAAGTTGAAACAGATGTTTTGTCACATATTCTAATAGATGTAACTAAATAATATCGTTTGAACAGTTGGTCAGTTCAATATTCTTGTAATTTGTCGGAAGACTAAAACTACGTTTTACGTTTTCGTAGTTTTAGATTGATTGTTTTTGATAATCATAATGATTTGTGGTTTTATGAAAGTTGTAACAAATTCCATAAACTCAAAATAAAAAGGTGGTCTACCATGTTTTCGATTTCATTTGTTTCTTGGTATTTAACGAAAGTCTATGACCATTGCATGTTGCCAGTGATATACTAAAACGTGTTCACTCACAATGGGCCCTATTAGAAGGCTGTAAGTCACCCAAAGGGCAATGAAGAGGCTATGCTCGAAGTTGCCCTACGTGATGATTTGATTCGATTATGTAGGGAACCAAAGTAACCGACATAGCCTGTAGAATTGCCACACTTGTGGTAGTATGCACATATTGCTCGCAGATCAGACGGCCGATGGAGCTGAAAGGTTCTGGAGTGACGGCCGCGTACCGGAAGAAGTAGCGTTGGAAGGTTTCCCAAAAGGTGGACCGATGACCAGGTGATGGTCGCAGGGAATCCGAAAGGGTCGCTGCCTGAACGCCAGTGAATGCTAAAGGGAGGCTTTAGTCCAGTAGTGAATGTCTGGCGGCTAAAATGATGATAAAGATGATAATTGAAATAGGCATACATTTTTAATTTTCTTTACCTTTCCGCTATTCTTTACCTTGTGTTCTTTAGTGTGTTGTTAAATTAAGGTTTTAACCTATTAATAAATTCAACGTTTATTTTCTAGAAATACATTGTGTTAAAGATGTGATCTTAAAATCTAAGTATAAATATCTGTATTCTCCTTGCAAGCAAACGTGCATTTCTTTATTAAGTTTACATACATTCTTATTCTAAACGGATTATTTCCATGGATTCACTATTTATCAATAACTTAATTTTCATTTTCTTCTTGTTACAGATGTCCTTGGGCCGCCATCAAGCCAGGTAATTTCATCAATCACATCTTCTTACAAATTAGACATTTAACGTGTATGGCCCAGCATTGTTAAACTCACATAAAATCCTAATAAAAAAAATATTTGTACTTCAAGACCATGAATTCTGAGTATGTTTCGGCATTTGTTTTCAGTGATCATTTAGCTAGAAAATCGCCATCTATTTTTAGAAATGTAGAAATGTCTTAAAAATTTACTTACTTTATACATTCATTTGATGAAACTTCAGCGTTATCAGTGGAAGCCACAGACTACAATAATATTCTACTTTTGCCGTGTCAGAAAGACTCAGCTGTACAAGGAAAAATAAGGCCTTGTAGTAATGCTCAGATAATCAATGCGTAGCATGCTGTTAGCAAGGTTCTTGGGTGACACTCACTGAGGCTTCAGCATTTAGAAATTGACTAAAACTCCAAAATGGAAAACATTTTCTTGCGCCTTGCGCCGACAATTTAATATTTTCTTAAGTTTTTTGAATTTTGCAGCTCAATTTCGGGTTGAATGTTCATTAAATATAATTCACTCCAATAAAATGTATGTATATAATGTATTAACTAAATTAAAATCTACTAAATCTACTAATATTATAAAGCTGAAGAGTTTGTTTGTTTGTTTGTTTGATTGAACGCGCTAATCTCAGGAACTACTGATCCGAATTGAAATATTCTTTTTGTGTTGAGTAGCCTATTTATCGAGAAAGGCTATAAGCTATATAACATCACGCTACAACTATGAGGAGCGGAGCAGTAATGAAAAATGTTGCAAAAACGGGGAAAATCGCACGGGTAGGTGTTTCGACGCGACGGAATGGGTCGAGGGAACAAGAAATTTAACGCGGACGAAGTCGCGGGCAGAAGCTATTATAAATATAACCCCTTAAGTTTAATTATTTGCAGTGAACTTTTATGTCAAATATTCGGATACTGACATTCAATTAGTAAGAAAATGTAAGAAAACTTGAATTTCCCGGGCTAACCTGGTGCTTCCCCTTTAAGACCACGAGTCTTAGGCCGAGATCTATTCACGTTACTTAACACGTACTTTGGCTTAGCCTTATTTATGTTACTGTCGCACAACTGACAATTCAAAATTGCAAGATAAAGACAAAAACATGTATGTATTAAAGCACGTGCTAAGTTTTATTTTATTTTGTTTATTTAGGCAACCAACGGCGATACATATAGTATGTTACAGTGTATGTGTATTATAAAATTATATTTCCAGTAATAGATTTCCCTGTATAACTAAGATAAGTACGTAACTATGTGAGAATACGACTTAGTTAAGTTACGCTTAAAGAACTCGGCCTGTGTCTTGAGTTCGAGACGTTCCTTGAGCATCTGCCTCTTAGCAGTAATCGGCTCCACCACTTTACGATACAAATCCTTTGCCTTCCTCTTTTTATTCACCTACGTCATATCTTTTCCAAAACGTTGTCTTTCAACCCAATAATGACAATTTCCAGCAACGCAATCAGGAAACATAATCCCGTCATAATGATTTCCTATTAGTGAATTTAAAAAGCCGATGCCTCGTCGCAGCGTCGAACCCACTCCCATTCCAGAAGCCACAGCAACATCGCTATATGTTATCGGCGTATTAAAAATAAAATTATATTGTTATCGGGGAGGTAGGGGCGTTCCCAACCCCACACGATCTATAATAAATTCATTTGCTGTAGTTTTTACAGTAATAACCCTATTGGTGCAAAAATGACTACTTTTCATTTTGGCTCCGTGTGTGCGTGTCGTTTTATCTCTTTTTATCGCCAATACGCCTGTTTTTCGGGCGCAACTTTTTTTGTACAAAAATGGTGGTTGATGTGTGTACTTGGTCGGTGGTTGATTAATGTTTAACGTGTGCTTCTGTGTGGGTGCTGGACGAGTGTTATACGTACAAGAGTAGTAATGTACTGTACATTACGTACCTATGTTTTTGACCAAAAGAAAAACGATGACGTATTAAAACATGCAGCCACTATCAAAACAAATTGGTTGTTACTACTGAAGGCACCTATGCATACGTTCAAAACGCATCTTGCCTTTTCTTATCTCATTTTTAAGAGTCACAAAATCAAAATCAAATGTCAAAGTCATTTATTCAAATTAGGCTGAAAATCAGCACGTTTCGAACGTCAAAATTACATTAGACAGTCCCCCAAAAACGCTCACCCTTCACCACTTCTTAGTGCTTTTGCAAGGAAGAAGTGACGCAACGCATATGTTATTTATCTATAATATGTATGTATTTAGAAATATATAAGTATGTTTATCAGTTGTCTAGTACCCATAACACAAGCTCTGCTTAGCTTGGGACTAGATGGCGTTGTGTGATAGTTGTGGAATATTATTATATTATTATTATTATATTTAACCAACAAAAATAATACTTCAGTGGTGTTTGAACAGCATCATAGTTTAATTTTCTTCTTCTTCTTCTGTCAGTGCCTCTTTAAGCTTTGTAGGTTAGTTATCAATCCATCATTCTGTTGTCCTTATCCTAATTTATTTAAGGTCCTCGCAACCCGTCCTCTTCTTCCAGACTTCTCTATTAGTCGTCATCTCAGTAGTCGGCGCCGCTCCAGCCATATCATCTTTCACACAGTCCATCCAATGTTTTTCTGTCTACCCCTTGTACTAAACTCAAAACTTTCCTCACGACATTTTCCTCATTCCTCCGCAACCCATGCATCAATTGATTTCCTCACAACTTTTCGGTCACCGGATCATACAGAACCCGAAAACGCCCGTCGTGATACATCTTTTAACTTATTTTAACTGAGGAATGTTGGGAAAAACTCCGAGATAATTTTTATTTAATTATGTTGGATGATATTTGACAAAACTTCATCAGCAGTCCTCAATTCATAACATTCCGGTTACTACAATTTCTAACCTTGCAAGTTAATAGGTATGTCAATAAAAACCGTATCTATAAAGCTTACTACGATAGGTGTAACTCAACAACTAAGTTATTTAGAATTTATCGGGAAATTCGGTCCCAGGCATAACTTTGTTACTTCAAAATTCAAACTAATTGATGTAAAGCGCGTTAGGTTAGGTTAACTTAAACCATTTAGTTAACCTTGGTAATAAAATATAAGAGGGATAGAACGAAGTGATAGTTTCAACTTTAAGGGGAAAATATTTATTATTTAAATTATAAAATATTAAATGATTTCAAATAAAATATTATTTAACAGCAACTGTACTCAATTATTTATTGCATATGACCACAATGTACAGTAACTTAATTTTAATTAAATCATGACGCACAGAGTAGGTTACAAATTAATAATAGGAAAGACGAAGCCTTAACTTATCAGTCTCAACATCATAATCTACCTCGCCTTGTCCCAACTATGTCGGGGTCAGCTTCCAGTCTAACCGGATGCAGCTGAATACCAGTATGTAACATGGAGCGACTGCCTATCTGAACTCCACAACCCAATTACTGGGTAATACGATACCCCTTTAATTGATCAGTCTAATAATGTCTAAACAATCATCATCATCAACATTTCAGCTGTAAGACGTCCACTGCTGGATTTAGGCCTCCCCCAATTTGGGGGACTTTGCCATAATCGCCACGCTTGGCAGGCGGTTTGGCGATCGCAGTGTGGTGGTAAAATGCATAGAGAACGCTGCTGCCTATTCTCTAGTAAGTCCCTTAGTCGCCTTTTACGACACCCACAGGAAGAAATGGGGTGGTGAATATTTATTAGTTCTCCTAAATAATAAAAGTAACTAATGTAGAATATGTGTTTAGATGAATCATATTTCAAAATTACGAAGTGAATCCCGCTAAAAGGCTACCATGATAAATCCCTTGCTCGTCCGTTTCACCCCTTGGCTATTGAAGCCTTCTTTTTCTGTACGGCATAAAAAGTGTCTAGCACAGAGCGGTGTTGGTCTAACTGGGGGTGAGATTAGGCGGTAACATCAGAGGGAGCGAGATTTTTGCTCTTGCATATAATATTTTTATCGATTTATAAGTACAATTTATGATTATTCCGGCATTTTTACTCAGTGGTAGTCAAGAAATGTCGAGTCCATCTAGCTTATTTTTTTACGATTAGGTATTACAAGCTTTAATTTATTTTCACTTAGCCGGTCGTCAGTCTGTGATGAAATCCTGCAAGTTTAATTTTGCCCACTTTCCATATTCCGATTGAGCTGAAATTTTACATGCTCATGTAATTAGGATGACAGTGCAATATTATTATGACACTAGCTTCTGCCCGCGACTTCGACCGCGTCAAATTTTTGCTCCCTTCCTTCCCGTCGCATTGAATTGCCTGCCAATTTTCGTCCATTTTTCGTTGCTGCTCTGCTCCTTTTAAATTTAGCGTGATGTTCACAAATAAATAGGCTATCCCAAAACAAAAAGATTTTTTCAATTCGGACTAGTAGTTCCTGAGATTAGCGCGTTCAACCAAACAAACAAACTCTTCAGCTTTATAATATTAGTATAGATAGAGCTGATCTGGTGATGGAGCTGCAAGCTAGTCATGGAAACTCTGTAAAAAAACAACGCAACCCCATTGAGTTTCGGGTCGTTTGATTCGTCTTGGCCAATACTATTGATCTAAATAATAAAATCAATTTAATATGTAAATTCGATAGAAATTACCAAACTTATAATTTACTAAGAAGTTTAAAATAAATGAACAAGAAAAATGCAACATTAGTTGTTACAGAGTATAATATTTCATTTGATTTATTAAGGCAGCAATTTTTTGAATAATATAATATGTTACAGGGGCTCATAATGGAAGTGTGGAAATGTGTGTAAATTTTCAGTAAACAAATGTGTATATACACTAAACGTATATAGAAGTGATATGGATAATCTTCTATTATGTCTAGCTTAGTGATAATCACTTCATGTTTTTGAAATTAAATCTCACTAATAGATAGATTAATGAATAATAGATTTTTCACTCTAGAATACTAAGTTTAAGCCATGTTTTTTAATATAAACAATGGAGATTAATTTATGGAGAAATAAAGATTATTATTATAGATAGGTTTCCTCTTTAGTTAAAAGGTATTTTGATAATTTCTTTTACTAGTTTTAACTTAAACTAAACTTAACCCTATTAATTCTATTAATAACATTGTTTATCAACCAGAGCCATTGTAAATCAGGTTATTTATTGACTAAGCATTTTATGCTCCGTAATTTCAGACTAATGAGCAAAAGGGTATCAATTTTGACTGCAACAAATAGGCTTTTTTTTTGCATATCGTAACAATTTTTTCCGAGCCTAGAATGTCCCACTGCTAAGTATAAAGGGCATAATTTTTTTTAAATAACGTACAAAAAAACAAACCCAATACTGTCATTAGTCACAGCATAAAAATACCCCATACTGACCAACACAATTAGCACATCCACCCCTGTCAACGGCATGTCGAACACATTCGTAGACGTCTACGCGTCGTAGGCGCCTACGTAGTTGCTACGACATAACCCCTTGCCTCGTAGCATAGTTTATTTTTGTTTCGGCCCTCTACGTCTGTGTTAGGATGTATTTTGCCTGTGCTGGGGGGTGATGGGGTGTAATGTTGCTTAGAGCGATTTAGAGGATTTTTATGTATGTGTTTGTGTGTGTGTTTGAAAGGTGGTGGCCGAAATTAATTTGTTTTTTCTTGATTCGTTTTTGTGTTGAGTGGTATGAATGTCTATCAGATAAGCAATAATAAATATTACCTACTTTAAATCATATTAAATGTTCTAAGACAAAAATTAATATAATATTTGCAATAGCTCTTCTTCATATCTGATTTCACCCACCTATAAAATCTTGGTGGGAAGAAATTCCACGTTTTAAGGAAATAAGTACTCGAGAAGGGACTTCATTTGCATTACTAACTCAGCTGCAATTTTCCCTATTGGCAGCTTATCGTAGCAGTGTTTAGAAAGATATCTACGAACGCTGCACCCTGGGCAGTTAATCAGCCACCTACATTGCTGACTTATCCAATTAAAATACATCTAAAGTTAATTCATTCATTGACAGACTACACACAACCTAAGCCACTGGATCCAAAAGCTTGGAATTTTGCGCAAGAGTTCCTAATATGACGAAGATGAGCATGTAGGAAGGATTATAAAATTCCATCCCTTAGAGATTGAATAGGGGATGTAATTTTGTATAGAACTTCGTCATTTTTGCCGATGGAAAATCCTATAGGGGACACTTCATTTGTTTCACATACTTTTTCTAGGGCATTATTACTTATATCTCCCGTGTATATGAGAGAGTGAAGAAATAGGACGCCAGCCACCTTTCTCAAGTCAGTGGTGCTGTTGAACAAATAAATAGTCATTACGGATTGTTAAAAGTGACTGTCATCATCTTCATTTACCTGCCTTTTCCCAACCATGTTGGGGTCGGCTTCCGATTTAAACGGATGCAGCTGAATAACAATATTTTACATGGAGCGACGGCTAATATGACCTCCAATATCAAGTTACTGGGTTACACGATACTTCTTGGTAAGACTGGTTGTCAGATTTTCGAGCTTCTGGTGGCCAGTAAAGACTGAAAGTAATTGTAAGTCTCCTTAAAATTATGGTAACGCTTCAGAAATTTTCTTAGTCTTCGGGATAATCTGAAGAGCTAGTGATTAGCTTATATCAAGCAATAACCATGATCCTCTAGCATCCTTTTAAATATAGACGGTTGTGAAGATGTTTGTTGCTCAATTACACATAAATAAAAGACAGATTTGACTAAAATATTGGTACATAGATAGACCATTTCCTCTTTTGTAATATAGAATACTTCTTATCAGGAAACTTACAGCTGTTTTCTTTGGGTTGAGTAAAACTGCGGGCAAGTAGATCATTAAAACTTGAACCAAATAGGTACTTCTGCTTGATTCAAATATGTAATATTTAAATCAGAGTATACATTATTTGATATTGATATTCATTCGCTGCAAGATGTCATAATCATTATCTTTACTTAGTACAAAACAAAGGCGTATTTCGCGTTGTACGCTTAGATCCTTTAAACTGCGCAACGGATTTAGATGCGGTTTTCATCAATAGACAGACTGACTCAAGAAAAAGTTTGCGTAAATGAAAGGCTAGTAAATTAATTAAATACAATACATATTGCATTAATAAATATTCTGTAGAAGAATAATCTGTTTATTCGAAGTCCTCCAAAACCCGGCATTATTTAGCCAACTATATTCAAAGATATGTTAATAGTAGCCAACTAAAAGTCCTCACTAAACAGAGTGTTGATGGTTGATTTAATTATCCGATATTGTGATTAAATCCGACATGGAACCAAACCATTTATCTTTAATTAGCTAGTAATTAAGCAACGTTTGTGGGATTTGAGTGGTGTTATGTAAGTTAGGACAGGCTTGTGTCCGGCTTTCGATGGAAATAGGGGGTGATGATCACGGTCATTGGAATTTAGATTTCATGCATGTTTCTACTTTTGGGAGGCAATGTTCGACGCTATATTTTAGAGCGTTAAGTTAGGATGGTGTATTTTTATTTGATTAATAATAATTCGGTATAAGTTGTTATTTATAATCTCTTAGATTATAAGATAAATCTTTTTAGGGGTTGGTTTTACTAACGTTTTTTGATTCTGGCGTTTTGCAATGGGTTAATAGCTTGCAGTGTTCGTAAAGAGAATCTTTTTCTAATGGTAACAGTCACCAATTTAAATGACAAGCGTGATAATTTAGCTTTGCAAGACTGTTGTTTGCTATGAATTTACAAGGATGCAAAATTTGATAATAATAAAATGTACAAATTAAGTCAGCAACTTACTCTAAGACACATTTTGCTTGCACGACTTCCTGTAGCAATAAAAAAGTAAGAGAGCAGACTTTTCTTTTTTTTTCCCTCATGAAAGATATCATTCAATCAATATTTAACTAGTTTAGTGAAATAAATAATTTGGATATAGTTAAAGAAATAATGTTTACTTCCGAATGCTACATCCATGCTCGTTTTTCAGAATGATAATGCCTAGGATATTGCCTCACATCTTAATAATATGCTAGACTTCAATGAATATTTCTTTAGCTGCTTACAAGTCACTTCCTTATTTTTTGGTATTGTGAATGAAAGAATTTATTTTTACCGCCGATCGAAATTTCTTAAATATTCTTTTCTTGAAACCTTACATTCACTCCCTAATTAACTTACTCCCTTTGAACTCCGCGTACCCCGGTAGAGCATGATAAGCCGGGGGAAAAATTGAAGACATCAAAATAGTTCGAATAACAAGTACTTCGGCTCCCTCAGCCATCGATTTGAAGATGACCCAAAAAATATTAGTTCATTGCAACGAAAACCCACAAATAAAACACGTAATGGTAAAACAAACATGCCGTGACTGTGCGCCATAGAATTGTCATCGCAAATCATCTGATACCGGGTAACCCGGAAAAAAAGCAAAAACAGTACACAGTCTCTACTAATAAAAAGTTCTAATAAACATGCAACTAAGCACTGGCTTCCGGGCAAATAAAACATAAAAATATATCCTATTTTCATAGGGCGAGGGTGTGGGGTTGTGGGGGGTGTTCCCACCCCTGGCTGCGCAAAAACCCAAAAACATCGAAATGAAAATGAGTATAACGGGGAGGGACGCTCGCCTGTGTGTTAGTAATTCATTTTTAACATTACACTTGTGTGTGTTTTAAAGTACAGTCGGATGAAGAATTGTTGGCCGTTCCCGTAATGAGCTGATGCTGGGCTTGAGATGAAAAAATGTGGATTTATGTGATTTCGTTGATTAGGCTTTTGTTTTGGTGTATTTTTAGTTTTTGATAGTTTGGAATCTAGTTGCTGTTTATCTTTGCGTGCATCCGTGCAAAGCTTGGAAGTTTATAAAAGTCAATTTCTACATTCAGATCTTTTTAAAAGAGTGGAGTTTCTTGCTGGTTCTTCTCCATAAGAAATGACTTACGAGAACCGTAAACTTAGCTTCTGACATTTAATAAGTGCCTATGTAGGTTTGTGTGAAAAAGAATATATTTTCAGATATTAGACATTTTGGGCAGTTACCGATCAACATTTTTCACGAGCACCAAAATCGAGTCAGGCTAGCAGGTACTTCTTTTGTTGGAGAGCTTATTTAAAAGTTTACTTTTTCCCTTGCGCCGACCTGTGTTAGTTTCCCAAAACAAACCTTAGATCGAAGCAGACAAATCGCGACTACCCTCCAAGAATTGAAAATTAAATATTCACATTGAAGCTTATCTTAATCTATCAGGAAGTAAATAATAGTTTCTGTTAGGTCCCAAAGGAGGTCCTTCCTTAAGGATCGGAAGTAGTTTCGAGATGTTGCAGGAAGGCAAGGAACTAAGCTGCGCTTTCCGCTACAAAATGAAAACGTTTTCTATTTTAGTTTTTTCTATAGCCATGTTTATGGTTTAATGTTATTTCCTGGCCTTTAGAGGATCATTGCTGTTGGAAGTAAGGATATTTTTGATTTTTTGATTTTTTTGTTGGCTACAGTTTTTTTTTTTTTTCTTTCTACTTTTTTGTCCTTCTCTATAGCGTGTGTTGCCAAAATTTTATTATAATTGATAGTTCCTAGTCTGTTGTTTACTGAACTGGATAGAAATGTTATCGACTAGTTCTAACACGGAGATTTCATATGGGCGGTTTGCCACCTGTTAGATTAGGCACGCCAATCCCGTGTGTATGATATATTCATATTCTAGTTATAACTATGCATACGTAAATAATTATGGCAACTTTAAACGTTAATAACTATCGCATAGTTAGAGTTACAGTTTAATAGTTTGAAATATAAATAGATAGAATTATAGACGGAAAAGAGGAAATAAAATTGGTGATGAAATTTTTAATTTTCTAATCAGCGCGTTGGGGCTGACTGTACAGCCGCGAGTTCGCATTGTGCTCCCCTACACACATCTACACTAGCATCAACATAAAACGCAATTTTGTATTAGATTTAATTTGAGGGGCGCGTGTGTGCGTGCGTGTGCGTGTGTGTGTGTGTGCGGAAGTGCTTGCTTCCTACGCACAAATTGATTACGATCGTCGTCGAAAAGAGGAATTTGCATACACGTGAAACCTCTTTTTTCTCTTTCCATTTGAAAAAAAATCAATCCATCTCGCGCTACGTCGCATTAATTTCGCGCGTATTTATTTATTTCTTTTCGGATGCTGGATTAGTATTGCCAGCTTTCAGTTTATTGGGTGTTTTTTTAGTTGGTAGCCGTACTATGTCTGTTCGCTTGAACTTGGCACGTCTTGGCGTGCGCGGAGAAGTGCATGCGTGATAGTTGTGGAGCATAGTGCGGTGCAGGGAGCGGCGAGGTGCAGTCGCGGCCTCCGCCCGCCGCGGCGCCGCGCCGAATGAGCGCCCGATTTAAAAACTATACGGACGAACCCGCGCAGCGAAGCCCCGTAATACCACCCCCCGCGTAATGATTTTTTGGCGATGAATTTATATTCGCGCGCGAGCGGTGCCACTTTTTCGACCCCCCACGAACCCCCTACCCCCGCTCATTAACGCAACCCAGATATGCAATTCTGATCTTTGACGAGGAGGCTGTAGTGTCGGCGGGCGCCTCGCCGGGAGAGGTGCCCCGTTTTGTTTTTTCCCGCCCGGCTTCATTATTGATGGCATCGGGACGGTAATGCGGAAGCATGTGTGAACGTTTCATTACAAAAGGTGGACGCGGCTCGTGTTAATATTGCAGACCGGCCGGACCCGACCGGACGGGTGGACGCCTCGGGAAAAAAAACTTTTACTCAACAAAAAAAAAGATAGAAATTAACTGCCGCAATTAAATTTTTTGGAATTACGGGTTCGGTCTTAAGAAAAAAAAAAAAATTTGGAAAGTTCAAGCGGGCGCGCGGCGCGGAACTATCGGACGCGTGTCGGGGAAAGTTTTCAGTCGAACTTGGAGCGAAGTTCTCACGTGCGTGTGTGGACATCGGACCGGTCGCCTGACGGATTGGCCGGCCGGTCGGCGCTCGACGATCGTAAACCGAGTTTCGCACAAACTCGTCGAATTCTATCCCAATTTCACTATTCGAATAGTTTTTACTGGTGCATATTTTGTCAACACTCGGGTTGAGTTTGTTTATTTGTCTGTCGTGTTCTGTTACCGGACTTTGCTTCTCATATAGTGACTTTGTTGAACTTTGTTGATTGTTTTTGTTGAGTTACATTTTTGTGCGTTCGACGGCGGCCGATAGAAAAGGTAAGTCACATAACCGTTCAACTGCTGCATTATTAACTGCTAAAAGTACAAAACTCCGTGTATTTTCTCACATTATCTCCACAAAATATGCATTTAAAAATCCGGAAGTACAATTAAAAATTCACAAACTTTAGAACTATTTTTCTTTTGACAGAGTTGTTTAAAAAAATGTATTAACTTGGAAGATTTGCATATTATAAAATAAGAATGGTCAATAGATACTCTGATTTTAATATGTTCACAATTAGCTTAACCCTCTGAATGCTGTGTTATTATTATGTTAATGTTAAGACGGTGGATGCAGGGGACAGCTCACTTGCAAGCGGCGCCGGACCTCGCGTTAGACAAATCTTGCATAAATAATTAGGATCGGTAAAGAATTGCATCCTCCGTTGACCTTACCATTGTTATTAGGTGACGAGTCTTTAACCGGCAGATTTTAAGCGTTACGGATTTTTGTACTTTTTATCGTGTGATTTATTTTTGGCAGATTGACGAGGATTTTTTTTTTAAGTTTCTGTTTAGACTTTTTAGTTATTAATTACTTTTTTGTTTGTTAATATGAATATTATTTTTAACAATAACTGACGTTCACACAAAAATGTTAAAAAGTGACCAAACATTATTTGTATAACTTTACGTTAAATTATAATAAAAACAATTAAATTTATCGTAATTAAAACTGTTAACACATTTAACGAATTTATAGTTCGAAAAAAAAAACAATAAATAATAAAAAAAATATCTTACAATAATTACGTCTAACACAATTGCGACTATTATATTGACCTAGAACTTCCCGAACCAAACTAGAACTATCACAAACATTATCTTATCGCTAAAAAAATTATCTAAGTGTGTCGCAAAAACTATTGGTCTAGTACAATTTTTGCATAAGGCCGAAATATTTTTAAATCTTCATATTCAATTATGAGTTATGTTCGTTTTTATCTGTTTAATTTATCTAGGACTTCGAGGAGTTCTGCTTATCTAACATGTGTAAGAAGATTGAAGATATGTAGGTGTAAGTAAGAGTCTACATTTAAAAAGTTTACGGGTTATGTAAGATCGGAACTTTAATTCCTGCTTATCACACGGAAATAGAGATAAAATATTTATACAATACCTTATGTTAGGTATTTTTTTTAAAAGGGACAAACTTTAAATCTAATAAGGCAGTAACAAAGAGGAACAATCAGAGTCGCTAACTACTCCAATATCTACGACTCTAAGACTTAAAATCCTTCAAACTGCAGAAACAAATCACTAACTACAGTTTAAACTAGTACAAATAAGAGAAAGATCACTGTACAAAAGAAATGCTGGAAAAATCATCGTAATCGATAAAACGCTTAATAAAAAACGAATGAATTCAAAACTGCTCCGTAAATTCCATCTCTCGTTTCTTAGACATTCTCTTTACTCAAAATACGCAATTTTTTAACCCTTTATTCTTCCCTCACTTAACGGTAAGTCTAATAATGGAAAAAAAAACTGCAAAACTCAAGCCGTTAGTGATGACCATCGGTACAAGCAGCCCCTCTCCTTATTCCCACATTTTGTTGCAAGATGAGCTCTGAAGCAACACTGAGCGAGCTGCAATCGTGCAAAACACCCCTTTTCGATCGCGACACCATTGTCCATTCAAAAAGCACATAGATTAGGTGGAGCAGGTTTTAAAAACGTCTTTACTATTGTTGGCTGGTGAAATAGTAATTAATTTGCAGTTTTGTTGCTGGGTCAGCTTTTGTGGACCGAAGAAAGTAAATAGAAGAGGAGAACAAGATCTTTGACGCAAATTTCGGCGAGAATATGTTTATTTATTTTTATTTTGGTATTTTTAGACGCAGGACATCGCCCGCTGGTTTTCTAAGCAAGACTTTCTTAAAGTTTAAAATGTGTCCGTTTTCAGAAGAACGCCACAGGAGCCGCTTCATAAAAAAGGAACCATTTCGGATTTATATTGAGTTCTTAGTTTAAATCCTTTAAAATTGTTTTTCTAGGTATTTGCTAAAAACTACACTATTTCACTTATATCTATCTAATAAGTCGAATCTAACTAACTTAAACATAGAAAAAAAAACCGTTAAATAATGAACATGAATTAAACAAACGTTACATTTAACAATATCTCTAACACACAAATGCAATTAATAAACATTGACATTAAAAAAATGGCGCATCATCTCATTTCTTAGATAACGGCCGCGATACATTTATCTAAGTTACCTACACCAGTACTCGAGCAATAATCTAGTCAGACAGTCCATCGATTTAGTCTACCTAGGCATTCGTACACAAAATGCCAGACTAGGAAAAAAGTAAAAAAAAGCGGTGACAGACTCATTCCGTCCGCCGTCTCCATTCTAATCGCGCCCCCACACGCACGCGCGGCTTTTTAATTGCATCCCCCACCCCCACCCCGGAAAAAAGGGCGAAGCACACGATGGATTAGCATACAACCTCAGCGAGAGAACGCGCAGCGCACCCCTTCAGTTTTTGCGTGTCGGATCCCGCCATATTTTCGCGGTTGTATTTTTTTCGGGGGGGCGCGGGGAGCATGGAAGTTGCGTGCGCGCCGCGCCAGTCGGCTGGCTGCCGGCGAACAAGCGATGTGCATAGCCCCGTCCGCGGCCCATAACAACTTACTGCACTCTCGGGACATGATCGGACTCAACTAAACACATTATTTTTTTATTTACACGTAATAAATTGTGACCAAAGTGTTGTGCTGTGAGGATTTATAACAATAATTTAATATTAAAACGGGTAAGTTTTCTAGATTGTCTAGTTATCAATGTGACGTTAGGACTAGCAAAATTTGGCGATAGCTGGGAGCAAGGTCGTGGCATAGAGATAAATTTATTTGCACAAAAAAATGTGTTAGACTTATACGGATAACCTCATTTCGGAACAACGCGCGCTCTTGTGTTAAAATATGTTTCAATTCGCATATTTTTAATTTATCGTTTTCGTTATAAACTGTTTTATCTTATAAATTACGCCGCCAATTACTAAGAAGTTAAATTCTTTCTGCAACTTTTGAAAACTGTTTTTAAATATAAAATACTTTCGTCGTAGGTACGAATTCTAAGCGAATTAACAGTTTTTAAGTCAAAATTTTAATTAAAATAATAGCAATTTTGTCTATTTTTTAAATAAAGATGATTGATTCAAATAAGATAATTTGAAAGTGACGTACAACTAAGTAATCGCTTAATTAGATTAGACTCGATAGTGTTTTATTTATAATGTTGATTATAGATGAGTTATAGTCGCACCCATTTTTATTAAAGCATTAGCACTCCTTTCTTTCATCAAATCTAACTTACATAGGCTAACTTAGGAAACAACAAAGTTTTCACAATTCTCTAGATTTTACTTTAAGACTAACACTGTTTCTTTTTCAAATACAATAAAAACTTAATCACTATACTACCTAAAAACGTTTATAACTATTCATGCATTCAGAACTTAGAAGTTTATATCACAACTTAAAATCATTTTTAAGACAATCTTGAAATTTATTCTACGTTCCACTAAAGCTTTAAGCAAAAGCTTACAACATCACACTATTATTTCACTAAATTTTTACTAACTTTAGATTGCAAAAAACAAATTTCTAAACCTGACCAAAGTCATGTACCTACTTTCATCAAGAGAATACGGAGTTCATTTTTTCCTTTATCAATCATAAACTGCAATATGTATTTACCTCTACACAGTGCATTCAACTGAAGTGCATTTAAATATAGTTCTAATACACACTAACCCGATAATGCGTTAGTCATTTGACAATTATTAATAATTATATTATTTTATGACTTTGACGTCTGGACTTGAACTATTGGTAGACCTATTATTAGGTAAATGGGGGTAATTATTTAAATAGGGTTATACTTAACACCTTTATCTAAATCTTAGGGATATATAGGCCCAATTTAAAGTTATGACTTAAGTTACAACTTAAAGTTTAAATTACATTTTTATATTACTTCTTTTACCACTGAAATTAACTAAGCGTTGTTACTGTATAAACTAATTCTAATTTAGACAACATTTTCCCACCAAGGCATCAAATCTTTTGAAGTTTATCTTTAAAATAAAGTTTAAACTCAACTTTAATGACCGTAAGTGTTCATAACAGCATTAATGTGTATTGAAATCTTTGCTAAAGACAATCATGTTGTTTGTGTCTATATATTTCTTTGTAAAAATGAGTTTTATTTGAGTTATGTTCGTTTCGTCAAAAGCGACGGACAATTTTAGCCATGTGACAACAACTGTCAACGCTTCCCCGCCAAACACTGGGCTATGAATTAATGTCTAGCTTTCAAAGTTATATTGAGTTTTCTAGTTTCTTTCCGAAAATTGAAGATAAATAAAACAAAATACATTAAAGGTTAGATTTGGTATTAAAAATAATTCTGCCAAATTGTATCTTTATTATATGTAGACCTAAAAATGTTTATTCCTTTCATTACCAGGACTAGTCTTAGTAGTAATTCAGGAGTAGGGTTTTTGAAGTGAAATAGAGTTAGAATATTTTAATGGAAGTAATAATGCTGTAATGGTTTGAATATAAGTAATGCAAAATTTATTTTATCAAAATAAGTCAAACATTGTAAACAATTTTAGGTTAATTCTTAAGTCTTTACTGAGAATAGAACTAGATTATATTAAACAAGTACAACTAATGCTTTATATCTTCAGAAAAACACAGTTCTTTGTTGTTCAGGGCTCAAAGTTAAATGACTATTACTGCTAACTAAAACACCTATTTAGGATATAACTTGATAATAAATACTCAAAATATTAACATAAATATAACTGTTTCAATTTCTAACTTTACATTACTTTAAATAGGTATTAATAAAATAAATAAAATTAATTATTATATTAAATTCTCTTAATTATATTGAAATAGTTCACAAAACTTTAGGGTTTAAATTCCATAGATACGGGTTTCAATATAGGGAAGTACCCATCACTTTTTCTTTTGATTTTACAACTAAATTACCAGCGCAATTAACCCGTAAGCGCCCACGACTAAAAATAGGCTTTCCGATGAACGCGTCAACAATGTACCTACCATGTCTATATCTCCTTATTTCGCAGCAAAATATTGACATATTAAGTGACCTATTTGCCAAACGGATTGAATTCATAATTTTACACGTGTGTCTGGGCTAGATAGATTAAAAAAAATGAATTATTCACAAGCATGGTACGATTAGCGATGAACTTCTAGACGTTATGATAATGATTATAAATGGACTTACATACATAATCTTTACTCTTCCTTTGCCGCCATAGTCGGGTAAATCGACAATAGAAATTATGTATTACAATACTGTTAGTAGTATTATGAGTGCGAAACTGGTTTGTCATTCCTTTACGCAGCATCAGAACGGCGGCTAAAGTGCAACATGATATTTGTCATAGTCAGAGGCTACTTTTTAAAACTTAGTTACTAATATTACATAAACTTAATTAAAATTGTTTTTGATATTAATGCACTTTTAACATCAAATGTTGTGAGGTACCAAATTAATATTAGATATATACCTATAGGTAGTTTAAAATAATTTACCTGAAATGAATTATACATTTAGCTTAAATTATTTCTAAAATTAGATATCCGTTATAATTAAAATTATCACAAATAATTTAATCTACCATTTATTTCCCGTCTGGTAACTGCAACGTAAACTACATTACCTATTCCGACAAAATAAAGCTTTATATATTTTTTTAAAGGAGCAAAATCCTTTTTTGACAACAAAACATTTGTAACTTTCACGTGGTAGTTATCAAGTTGTCAAATAATATTGAGATCTTTCTTTAAAAACAGGAAAGTAAAATATATCCAATAAAAAAGATCAAAAAATTGTCTGTACCTACTCAAGTTACGTTTAATCTTTGTAGTAAAACAAAAGCCTTAAAAATACTATTTTCTTTGAAAGAAATATAAAATCTTGACTGAAGATAGGAACAAAATATTATATGAACTACCACGCAAATAAAGTTGGAAAGATTAAATAGAAAAAATATTATCACTTTTAATTCCCTTAAGGCAATCAAATCAGTATGATTTCTTAAACGATTTAATAAAAATGTTTTTAATAAAATATGTATAAAATTACTGAAGTCGGTGCTAGAAGGTGCTAGCTTTTGTCAGCGGCTTCACCCGCGTTGAGATTTAAAATCATCCCACGGAACGTACAACAACGTAAAAGTATTTTAAGTACGAATCTAGCTTATAAACTATAGTAGACATACTAGATAATGAATCCCAAATTTCATCCAAATCCGTTAAGCCGTTTTTGGGTGATTGAGTAACATACATCCAAGTTTTCACATTTATAATATAAATAAGGATAGTAGAATGGATATCAAACCGAAATATCAAGTTCTACAATTGATATGTTTTGTCTTATTGCAAAACAAAATCAAAGCTTGTTGAAAGTAGCCATTCTTTATTAATTCAATTCAAGACAGTCAGCCTGTCTATATTGTAAGATTATTACAAAGAGGTCTTTGTAAGTTTGTACTAGGGGATAATTTTTGGGACCACTGATCCGATTCCGAAAATTCTTCCACTTTTTTTGGAGTACAGGGGGGAGCTACAGTATTTTCGGGTGTCATACGATATATTTTAAAATATCACGTATGGTTTGAACTTCTAAATTGCATAAGATAGTCCTCCAAAACGGCTGCCCTTCACAACATCTTAATGCTTTACCTAAGAAAAAGAAGTGGCGCAAAAAACCCAGTAGAACTAAAGTAATAAATAGACGAAAGGAGAAATAATTTCTCAAATTCTAAATCTTGTGCCGTTAGTACGCAGGACACAGACTAGGTACAAATGTAGGAGACTGTAAACAATTGTAGCCTTGTCCTTCGAGAGGTCAATACCGCGGAGCTAGATAATAGCCTAGCGAAACAACACTAGAATGGTTAGTCACTTTGTAAACAAGGATACTTTTAGCACTAATTGCGCAATTTTTAGTGGTTTAGTTAAATTTGAATTATAATATTTTAGTTTGTTTTTTATTTATTTTTTTGGAAAGAGTGTCTTTTGACAGCCGTTAAAGTCTGGGGAGGGGAGTCTCGGCCCAAAAGTCGGACAACTGGTTTTAGGGGGTATCGTTTTATCCATTACTTGGGTTGTGGAGGTCAGATAAGCAGTCGCCCCTGTAAAAGTAAATGTCATTTTTACAATTTTTAAAATGGGCAGTTGAATATAATAATTTAGTGAGTAGCATTGAGTGACTTAGACCATTTCAAATTACTTAGCTTGCTCGCACAGAGTTAATATGCCAATTAATATCCGCTTTATTTCATTATTTTCGGCTTTAGTCGACTATCAAGCTACTTGATTTTTAACCGACTTCAAAATGAGGAAGTTCTCAATTCATCTTTTTTTTTATCTACATGGTACGCGTTATATCCGGCAGCTGTATTTCATAAATTCTTTTTTTAATGGATAAAGTATACCTCAGAGGTATATAAATTTTACTAACTTTTCTTTGGTAGTTTTTGAATAAGCTTAAATAATTCGTATTTTCTCGAATTAGTATTTATTTGATAACGTTATAATAACTTTTTTACTAACTTAAATACCTACCAAATAATAGTATATGAATTTGTATAGGGTAGGTTAACGACAAAAAGTGAAAAATTAAACTTTTTTCCAAAGGAATCTCGGTAATTTTAGGTTTTGAATTTAGAAAAAAAAAATATACCTAAGATCATATAAACACTTTAAGGAACTTAACTTACTTGACCAGTGTTACTTTTATAATAAATACACGCTCTACTAAAAGCAGATGTGTTTTTGCGAGTTTTAGTACAAATAGACTTACTTAATTAAAATTATTCAAAGTTATCTTTTACCAAAAGCCGTCGGGTTTTTAAAGGCGCTTTAAAATTAGGTATGGCCATTTATTTGTTGGATTTGACATCTTTTTCTAAGAAGTAATGCCAAATCATCTACGATTGGGGATCAATTATAACTGCAAGCATAATATGGGTGATATCCTTTATTTAACGTGGATTGCACCACTCAAGTTGTTTATGACAGTTCAAAAGTTTATCCTACTGTCCTAACAGTAGGATAAACTTTTGAATTAATATTATTATTGTGAAAGTTTGTAAATTTAGACGTTTTGATGTTTGTTACTGAATCACGCAAAAACAGCTGAACGGATGTGAATAAAATTTGGCACATATATCGTTTATTGCCTAGATTATCATATAGGATAATTTTATCTCGTCAGTACGTTCCCGTAGAATAGTTTTCGACCTCCACGCGGGCGAAGCCGCTGGCAAAAGATGGTTAAAAAAATTGACTTACTGTCAAAGTTTGCATGATGCAAATCAGTTTTGGACATCACTATTAGTATTCAAATAAACTTGTAAGTGGAAATCATATTCTTCTTTAAGTTTAGTCAAAAAAAAAAAAATAGGAACCAAGTTTAAAAATTAAAGCATAAACCGTTTTACCACACAAAAAGAGATTAAAATGTGAATAATAATTCTTTAAAAGGGGTTTTGTAGCGTTTATGTAAGTTTAGCTGCTTTGGTGAAAAAAATGTTGGGATAAATTTACGAAAAATACCTAATTCTTATTTTTTTTTTAAGTAAATAAGTAGATACTGTTTAAATGGAGTTTTAAGTCAACTATTTCAGACTCATAACCCATTTGACAAGTTTATAAATCGTTTTAAATTAGACATACCTAGACTTATACAATTTAATACTCCATAAAGTACGTCTACAGGTAAAATTAGATTCAGGCTTCATGCAATGTAACATTTATCAATAGGTATGTTTTAGTATTACACATAGGTACGCTATTATTAAGGATATTACCGTTATAAAATATAATTCTTATTAGTAAAATATAGTCATTCAAAGTATTGATCAAGGATAGGTCTAGGAAAATACTAAAAATAGAAATTATCAAATGTATAGGCTTGGCTTTTACCATTAGTTATAGCCATTTGAAAATAGTCTGAAGTGGACACTTCCGTTTAGTAAAAAAAATGACACGCTAATAATGCCATAAATAAAAATGTGTAACTAATTAATTATACTGAAAACTTGTGGAGCTATTACATACCTACCTAACTTGATGTGAGAGTAAATGAATATCTACCTATTCTAATCCTGGTGACAAAGTTAGGTGGATAGCAAAGGTCAGATAGGCCGTCGCTTCATAAAGTTAAATACTGATATCCATCTGCATCTCGGTAGACTAGAAACCGACTACAACATAGCTGAGAAAAGGCTATGCAGATGATGATTACTCTTGTTACAAAGTTCTACTTGATTAAGGGATTGGAGTGGCATTTAGGTAGGTACTAATTCTGACAATAATAATAATAAATAAATATCTTTGGACAACCAACACACTGTTATCTGATCCCAAACTAGGCAAAGCCTGCACTATGGCAACCGGACAACTGATAAATATACTTATATATTTCTAAATACATACATATTATAGATAAATAACACCCAGACACAGAACAAATGATTGTGCTCATCACACAACGATTTGTCCTGGGTGAGAATCGAACCCACGACCTCAGTCTTAGTAGTCAGGGTCACTAACCACTAGACTAACAGGCCAGTCAAACACAGTCCTGGTATCTAATAACTTTTTAAAGAGCATAACCGCAAGTGGCTTGTGTCTAAGTTTTAACAGTGACCTGGGTCGATCGGCAGGATAACTACACTAGCCATGGATGGTCCGTATATGGGTGACCATCTTTACATACCAAAACCACTCCGTGCCTCGGTAACCACGTTAAGCCGTTGGTCCCAACTGTCACTCGTGGATCTTTTTTTTATCTTTGGCAGTCAAAGTCAAAACATTTATTTTAATTAGGCCCAAAAAAGGCACTTTTGAACGTCAACTGTTACATGAAAAAAAAGAATTGATTCTAGTTGCCGTTACGGGTCGTCAGAAGCCCGATAGCCTAACAACCAATCTTACCAAGGAGAAGCGTGTTACCCAGTAAGTTAACTGGATTGTGGACATCAGATAAGCAGATATCCAGCTGCGGCCGGGTAGACTGAAAGCCGACCTCAATATATTTGGGAAAAGGCAGACAGATGATGCTGATGATTTACATTCAAAGGAGTTTTCCGCATTCTTCCTTACTTCTCAATGATTTTTTGTAGACAGCATGTATAAAAAAGATATGATCAAATCCAAGGGTTGTAGTACAGATCGGCATACTGAACTGCTTTCTCCATGGAATCTGTAAGAAACGTGAAGTTCTCTTCAGAAAAATTTAGTTATGATTTAAAACTGATAGCTAATAAAATGCGGTATCCTATGATTTTCGTCTCCGTGCGATAATATTTACATTGGGCCGACGTTAGTTTTGCGAACGTTTGTCAGAAACCGGAGCTTGGTTTATTATAGCCGACATCTACTTAACTACTATTGGTTTTATTATAATTCCTACTAATTTCCTACGCTGTATTAATGGAAAGTAAGTACGTGAGTAGGTAAGTAGGGTGGCAGGGATTTTGACGCGCCAACTGTATCCAAAAATTTTGCTCACGATTTTAGCCCTCCAACAAAGAAATTTTTTGTCGGTTATAAAAAAAGAAAGCTTCAATTTCATAGAAAAATTTAACCACGTGGTCAATAGAAAAGAAATAAAAAATAATAAGAGTGTAAGCGCACTGTAAAGATCAAGATTAAAAAATAATGTTAATTACCAAATGAAAAAAATACAATGCAATCTCCATAGGGTTAGGCAAAGGTATAGTATGATCTAAAGACAGTTGTAATACCCTTGAAGGTTACTCATTCTTATTTCAGGATCAGTTATTTGAGCTCTAGACACGTTTTTCAGTTTCATCTATTAAATATAGAGGTAGATACAAACAAATAGGTACTAATAAAACAATACAATACAAACATTGATTACACTTAGAAAAATTTCTATTAAAAAACACAAGGGTTTCTAATTTAAAAGATAAAACGTTACAATCTTCATTATAATCAGATCCCTCTGAACTAACATTACTTCAAAAAATCCTTATTTTATACCATTTTTATTGTATTGGAAAACTAGACAACTGTAAATACCTACTAATAAAAGAAAGTTACTTTTCATCAACACTTCACAAAAAAATAACAATTAGAATCGCGTTTTCTAACCCCCCACAGCCGTCAGACGCCCCACTACGCCAGTTAGTTCGTCTAGATAGAAGCCACAGGTAGCCGCGATATAAATCGTGCCTAACTACGTACTGACAGGTTACCCGCCGTTCAAGGGTTAATATTTGCGTCACCCGTCACCGGCGCTGGAGGGTTAGCCTTGTCACCTAACCGCTTCAGTGGCTATGAATTGCTGGTTACCTTTTAGGCTTAAATTGTTGTTTATTAATACTTTTATAGACACACTATGGTTGTATATACGTTGGAGGGGCTTACTACACTTTCAGAAATTATTTTCAACCTACCATTTTTGGTTATCAGCAAGAAATAAACTAGTAACCCTACCTTTTTGTTAAATGCGGTTTTTTATGCGCGGTTATGGTTGAATGTTATGGTGATTAAGAGATTAAGGGTTTTGAGTTTAAAAATTACTGTTTAGGTATGGGAGGACAGTGTAGGCCTATGAAAAAGTCATCATCATCATCATCATTTCAGCCGTAAGACGTCCACTGCTGGACTTAGGCCTCCCCCAATTTGGGGGGCTTTGCCATAATCGCCACGCTTGGCAGGCGGGTTGGCAATCGCAGTATGGTGGTAAAATGTATAGAGAACGCTGCTGCCCATTCTCTAGTAAGTCCCTTAGTCGCCTTTTACGACACCCACGGGAAGAAATGGGGTGGTGTTATTCTTTACGTCCGGCACCACACGGTACATGAAATGATATGAAAAAGTACCAAGCAAAAAATTGAATCTCTATAAATCTACAGTCTACAAGGCATACAACGTTCTCATATTCAAAAATATAAAATAACCTATTGATTAGACTAGCAGGACACCGTGGTTTCACCCACGAGTAGAAATCTCGATCGAGTAGAAATATTAGAATAAATCTTATCCTATGGCCTAATCCGGGTCATGGGCTATCCATGTTCATCCAAATACGTTCAGCCGTTTTAGCGTGAAAGCGTAACAAAGAAACATGAATAAAATAAAATAAATTTTCTTTAAAATATCATTTTGTTTAAAGAAAAACCTAGTTGAACCAAATTACATTATTGCCAATACAACTGCAACAAATCTGAATTAATATCCTGCTCAAAAAAGACACTTAACTAAATATTATTAATAGCTATTATTTAGATTATACTAGCAGTTATTTTAACATTAACCGTTATTGTAGCTATCCCCACATTCAACGGTAAACGATACCAATACCAAAACCACAAAAAAAAAACAAAGTTACTCCAACCAACACACCCACCCATCAAAATCCAAGCCTCGACTACTGACGCTTAACCTAGTGTCCAACACAATCTAATGTGTGTATTACATAAAGGAAACAGTCGGCTGGTATATTTTTTTTTTATCTTTTGGTGTGCATTGAACCTAGATAAGGCGAGCATACAGCTCTGCCTAGATAGGCTATGCTAACATACTGTATTTTTTATATTATTGCCTAAATAGATTTATCATGCGTTAGAAAGGGGTGAGCAGAAGAACAGATCGCATATAAGAGATTTTTTAATTAATAAAACTCCCGGAAGGAATGGTGGATATCGGAGTGAAAAAAAAATGGTACCTAGTTAATTTAAAAAAAAAAACAAAATTGTTAGGATGTCTATAGGTACCTAATGCCTATACTTTTGGTATTATATTAGTAACCAAAATCTTAGGATATGGGTGAATTTTATTTAAAAAATCTGTGGAAGTTTTCAAATATAAATAACACATAATTTCTCAAATTAAATTTATTTATCTGTTTTGGTGACCGTGAGTAAGCACAAACAAAATGTTTGCAAACTCGATTACCATTTTACTGTACGACAAAAAAATGCACATCTCTTTTTCAACCAACTTTAAAGAAAATGGAGGTTCTCTTGTTTTCCTTTTCACGTGACGATAAGCAAGGAAAACACCGCATATTTTTTCATTGTACACCAACTATCAGTCACTCTTGATGCGTTACAAACCAGATTCTTATCTTTTATTATTATTATAATGATAGAATATTTATCACTTATTTAGGTATAATTAATAACCGGATTAGGTAATGTAAACTGACAGAGCCATTTCCATTTGTTCAAAAGAGTGAAAAGTAAATAAAAAGGGTGCGTTTGTTTTTCATAAAAGAAAAATGCTGTTCTAAATTGTCATTAGTAATCAAAATTAAGAGACTTCACTGAAAGTTGGACTGCTTTTAGGTCTTAATTTTTTTAAAGAAAAAAGAATTAAACCTATTGTAATCATCTTCTGCATAGTCTTGAATAAAACTAAACAAATACTTACCCGACTACGGCGAAGCAAAAAGGACGATTATTATTTCCACTGATAGTATGTATGTTCATCTGTTCTCACATAACTCCTGAATTCCTTATCATAATTTGACGAATGAAGTATCATTGGAATCGCTTTGATTGTCCGCTGGTTATATGCGGACTCTGCGGGTCTAGAGGACAAAGTCATGAACTAAAAATAGTACCTGATCGATCGACCCGTGCATCATCATCATCATTTCAGCCGAAAGATGTCCACTGCTGGACATAAGCCTCACCCAAGCACCGCCACTTCGACCGGCTCTTTGCTTATCGTATCCAGCGGATTCCTGCAGCTTTCACCAGATCATCGGTCCATCTTGTGGGAGGCCTTCCAACCTAAAATTAACCCGTCCGGCTGTTACTACTTAGCCTAATTCTTAAACACTCTTTTCCCAACACATTTAACTAAAATAAAGCTACTCTAAATAAACAATGCTGTAGGTAAAGACTTCGTATCAAGTTTTGTGAAATAATACATATTAGACCACCCTACGGAGTCTCCTGTTACGTTAATTCTTAGACGCCGTGTTATTATCTATAAAACGGACGGACGGACCGGAATTATTCTTGTAAACAATTATTTAGAACTAATTGTTAATAAAACACCACATTGTCTGTGATAAAAATGCGTTATTTGTATCTATGTAAGTTTTATAAGGAGTCGTATTCCAGACTCTCATCAATGATGTACGCTAAGAAGAAAGAGCTAACGTTTGTAAGTTTGTGAGTTTGTTTGTAGCAAGTAGTCTCTGAAACTACCGGTAGAATTAAAAAAAAAAATTGCAACTAATAGCCCAATTCTCGAGGAAGGTTACAGGCTATTTAATATCACGCTATGACTCTTAGGAGTTGGCCAAAATGGAAAAAAATGGGCGCTCGGAATACACGCACAGTGTAAAAGAAGTAGGTAATAGTGCAGGCGGGCGATCGGATACCACGCGGCGGGTCGGAGACCAAAATTTCAGGTGAACGAATTCGCGAGCAGTAGCTAGGACTTCTATAAAGAGATAAAGTTTGTATGTTTGGATGTAGGAGGTAATCTTTGGAGGTATTAAGTTGTTTCCGAGTGTCCAAAGATGTCTTTTATGGTATAGTTGACTTCAATGCGGGCGTAGTCGCGAGCAGAAGAAAGTCAACTATAATTTCTTTTAAAACGTCCTAATACTGTTAACTAAACAGTAGCAGTCAAAATAAATTCAAGATGGCTACTGAAACAGAATTAGAAGAATACACATAATATTATAGTTGACATCGGAAAAAAAATCATATCCGTGAAACTCTATAGATTATATTTCTCTTATTTTTTAGACATCTACATTTAGAAATGAAATAAATAGCGTGGAGTAATAGAGCACGAGCCTATTTCCATTGCACTAAAATTTCCTAATCAATAAACACATAAAACTTTACCAGACACGGGAATCGAACCCAGGACCTGCTCAGCAATCTCGTTCGCAACCACTCAGATAATAAGTCGGTCCAATTAGGCTAACGGAAATTGTAGCCACACTTGTATGAAATCCAGAAACTACGAGAAATACTTTAATTAATTTATATTATAATTTACATTTTGACTTTCCTATAATATTAAATAATTAACCAAAATAACATCAAGCATGTTTTCCTCAGAAGGTTGGGCACAGATGTTCCTATATTATAGCCAGATTTCGCCAGTTTGTCTGTATCTTTCAATCAATCAATCAACTCAGCCCGTCGCAGTCCACAGCTGTACATAGGCCTCTCTCGACATCACCGTGTCCTTTACCTTCTGCATCCAGTATATATGTTTAAGTACCATTTAATAGCGAGCGAGCCTATTGCCATCAACCCGGCACAAATCTAGACTCCGGGCAGCTACTGAGAAGTTTCTTACGGATAAACGGAGCCAGAACAACTTACAAAGGTTAATGTGACTGGTAAACCTCATGCTGTTAGATTATAGAGGTAAAACGGCGGTCGTTAAGTAGAGTTCAGCTGTATATTACAGGAGTTATTAACACAATGATGCACAAAAAACGACCATGGCCCCCTTGCATAAAAATAGGTGTAATTGCCCTTCTACATAAAAATACGGGGATTGCTCCTCTGCATAAAATACGGGAATTGCTCTTCTGCATAAAATACGGGAATCACTCCGCTGCTTATACTACGGGAATTGTTCCTCTTCATAAAATGCAGGAATTACTCCTCTGCATAAAATACGGGAATTGCTCCTCTACATAAATATACCAGAGTTGCTACGATGCATAAAATACGAAAATTGCTCTTCTGCATAAAAATACAAGAATTGCTTCTCTGCGTAAAAGTACAAGAATTGCTCCTCTTCATTAAAAAATACGGGGATTGTTCCTCTGCATAATTGCAATGCTTGTGACCTTAGTCATAAGTACTAACTAGTATAATACCAACATTGTACACTTAGTTCGCAAAAAACGTTTTTAACTTTGACATTAAAAATACAGTTCGCTATCGCCAATCTGTCTACCACATGTGGTTCATAGGTATTAGACCGTTATTTAGTATTTTCCCGACCTAAGCCATATTAACAAATGCACTCCAACGATAATAGTAAATTTCATCCAAAACTGGTCATATGCAACAAAAAACCCAAAAAATTCCCGTGGTCTGTGAGGTACTACATAATAATTAATAACTCACCTCCTTTTATGCTCACGGGAACTGATAGCCCTCTTTCCATGTATTCAAAATTTCCTCCTAAATTAATGACAATTAATACCAGTACATATCACACCTACTACGGTGCAACAACGTCACTTATGCAAAAGATGTAATATTTCAGGAGAAGCGTTTGAAATTTCCACATCCTATTATAATGTAAAGAAAGAAAGAAAGAAATAATTTATTTGCCATGAATGTGGGTACAAAATAAGATGTAAGCATTGTAGAAAAAACAGTTCCAACACACTCTACCTTACGGCATGCAAAAGTAAAAACATATTTAAATCTACTCAATTGTACAAATAATCAAAATAACAAAAAAAAAAGAAACGAAACATAAAAGGTACCAAGAAAGGTCCTAAGTTATGTGACACTACAGCCTTTACACAAACTAAACATAAAAAACAACAATATTCATTCTGTATTTTACACATTAGGATTGATTGAATTAATTATTTATTTTGCCTACATTAACAAGGTATATATAATACAATATAATAAATTAATATAAAATTACAAACTTTTATCATTTAGAAATTCTTGTATAGAATAGTAGCATTTGTCTATTAGTAATGATGTTAGCCTCTTTTTAAATATACTAAACGGTTCTTCTTTGTAGGCATGAGGTATTTTGTTATATATAACTGGCCCCATTGTTAGTACACTTTTTCTTAATAAAGCTGTTTTGTACCTCCCTGTAAACATTAGATTTTTATATTGAGATCTGACAGGTCCCTGGCGTATTCTAATATCGTCCATTAGGGTAAAAAGGTGTATGTTTGTCCTAACAAATATTGCAACTTCAAGAATATACAAAGACGGAAAGGTGAGTAATTTTAGGGACTTGAACACAGGTATACAACTGTCGGTATTTTTAAGACTACTGATTGATCTTAAGCAACGTTTTTGGGCTTTAAATATTCTCTCCCTATCGGTACAGTTGCCCCAGAATATAACTCCGAATCTCAAGACTGACGCAACTAGACCGTGATAAGCTTCCACCACGGTGCGAGTGCTTACTTTTTTTGCCAGGTTATAAAGAACGTACGCTGACTTGCTTAATCTCTTACATATATCCTCTGCATGTGGTTTCCAGGTCAGTTTGTTATCAATTAGAATACCAAGGAATTTTGTAACATTTGTCGATTCTACTTTTTGTCCCTTAAATTCAACATTGTAGTTTTCAGCCCCTAGTATTAACTAAAGAAATTAACCGGTAATATTTAAACTACAACTTTGAACTTCATATTAAAGTTAAAGCGAACATTTAATAAAGGGGTACATTCGCTACTTTTTCTCATTCTCATTGTCAGATCAATTTTGACAAAATTTGCATAAGTGACGTTGTTGCACCGGAGGTGCGATATATTTTCGAGACTTGTGTTGCTTGTGTAAATGGATGGGAGACCATCTTTATATATAAAGAATGGAAAGCACGTAAAACCGAAACCGCTGGTAATCTGTGTGACAGGTTTTTCCTAGTGCAGATACCAGTCTCCCACAAGGGATTTATACTGATGTTATTTCTTCGTAATTTTAAGGAGCCATTGTGGAAGAGAAATAAAAATATTTATACTGGAACCAACCCCCAATATGATTGGGGAAAAGGTAGGCAGATAACGATGTACAGACTCCAGCACATCAAGCTATCCGAAACTGTCAAATTTTCCCAATCAATCATGAACTTAATACTTAAGCGATAGAGTTGAAAATCGATTAAGAAATTTGACAGATTGTAGTAGCTTTAAGTGCTGGCGTCTGTACATGAACGCAATGGTAACTACAAGTTCTAATAAACAAACTTGTTAGTAAAGTTGTCGTCCGTTTTTTCGCGAC
Organism: Aporophyla nigra; assembly: GCA_947507805.1. Taxonomy (NCBI): domain Eukaryota; kingdom Metazoa; phylum Arthropoda; class Insecta; order Lepidoptera; family Noctuidae; genus Aporophyla; species Aporophyla nigra. Next base: position 1,691,968 of record OX382305.1, on the reverse strand, counting down.
GTATCCTGTAGGTATTGTGGCGAACTGCGTCTAGCCGGGCGATAATTTAGTACTAACGAGCACAGAAGTGTCTACCCTGTTATCTAAAATTTACTCGGTTTTGTGTGCGATTTTACTCGAACATTAATAAACTCTGTACCGAGGGATTTTTCTATTCCGTTTACTGTTATAAAGAGGTTTCATTGGCGAGTTTTCGCGCAGCTTATGTATGTATGTGAGGTAGTTTCTAAACAGTAAAAACATTGCTATCAGCTCTAAATAAAAGCATGAGTCTCCCAAAGTATTTTTGAATCAAAATACAAAAACAATTTCACACGAAAAAGGCAGCGCAACTTATTCGCTATTGGTTCATCAAAATAATAAATTTTTAAAATGACACATTCTATTGGCTATTAAAGAATTTCCCGTAAAACTTGTATCTACAACTGTACATTACAACAATACTATTTGAGGAAAATAATATTTAATGTATCACCTATTTCGGAAGTGCTGGACCTAATTTAATAAGTTTAGTTGCGAAATAATAGTTAATTAATAATTTAGTTGTTTGTTAGTTAGTGTTTAAATTGTTACTATTTTCTACGCAGTTGAAATAGTAACATCACGCCTGTGTTCCACGAAGGGTAAACAGAGGTGTACCTTTGACTGGCCTGTTAGTCTTGTGGTTAGTGACCCTGACTGCTAAGACTGAGGTGGTGGGTTCGATTCTGTGTCTGGGTGTAATTTATCTATAATATGTATGTATTTAGAAATATATAAGTAAGTTTATCAGTTGTCTGGTTGCCGTAGTACAGACTCTGCCTAGTTTGGGATCAGATAACGGTGTGTTGGTTGTCGTAAGATATTTATTATTATTATTTATTTATTTATTTATTATGTCACACCCATATTTAGCCAGATTAGTTAAAATCCCATGTCATAAAGGGTCGAGAATATTACCATCATCCGGGTACGAATCCAGACTCTGGGCTGCTACTGAGAAATTGTAGATGGGAAAACTATAGCACGTCGGGTTTTAACTAGCATGTTGAGTTTAAAATAGTATGTCGGGTTTTATAGCTTTTCAGGTTTTATATATTACGTCGGGTTTTATATAGTACGCCAGGTTTTATCTAGCACGTCTGGTTTAATAAAGTACGTCGGGTTTACATAGTACGTCAAATTTATATAGCACGTCGGGATTTTATAGCACGTAGGGTTTTAATAGCTCATCGAGTTTAATATAGTACGTCGGCTTAATATATTACGTCGGGTTCTTATAGCACGTCGGGTTTAATAAAGTAAATCGGATTTTAATGGCTTTTATACATCAAGTTGGGTGTATATACCACGTCGGTTTCCCAAAAAGTAATTTAACTCTATTTAATTTTTACATAACAGTTTTTCAAAGAATGAGTGTCGTCTATAGCCGCCATTTTGATATCCTGTGTGATCATATTGGATACAGTACATTTGTTGAAATCAGTTACGCAGTTTAGGCTACATGAGATAACAAACAATTTAAGATTTACTAACCACAGCCACTATAAGTGCAATTCATCATCTACCTAGCCTTTTTCCAATTAAATAGGGGTTGACCACGGGGGTTGACTTCCTGTCCAATCGATTGCAGGTAAGTCCCAGTATTATACATGGTTAAAATCCTAACCTTCATTTTGCTTCGCCGTAGTCGGGTAAAAAGTTTCGGTTTGTAGAATGTTATTTAAGACAGCTCTTTTCTAAATAATGCTTTGTTATATTTCCACCAGATACTCAAAACTGCCAAAATAAAAGTAATTAAAGTTCATTAATTTAAATAACTCTGTTACTACTTACTACCATCTAAGCAAGAAACACTAAAATCAAAACAATCAAAAAGAAACGTGTCAATCTAAGCAAAGTTCTGAGTAGCCGCGTTAGTTAATTTTAACAAGAATATTGCGCAAACCACAGTTAAGGAATTTAACTGCATATTGTTTCAAGAATTGAACTATCTCGTCAGCATGTTCGTCGATTCAAGGCGAATCTTCTCATTGTTCAAACTTTGTCTTTTGGCATCAGCAGTAATTGCTTCCCATCCTTTGATTGTATGGGTCATCTTCATCTGTCTAGCTTTTGCCAAACCATGTTGAGGTCGACTTTCAGTCTAACCGGATGAAGAATACCAGTATTTTACGTACTTATCTGACCTCTACAGCTCAGCTACTGGGTAAAACGTCACCCTTTGGCAAGACTGATTGACAAACTACTCGATAGTTTGACTACCAGTCTTCTCAAAGAGTGTTGTGTCTTACCCATGAGAGCAAGGAAAGTTAATTCAGTCTCATCATCACATATGGACCTTTTCTATATCTAACTTCCCAAGTTATCTGAAAGTAAGGAACATTCAGATATGTTGGGAATTAAGTCCTTTTAGGCTCACTTCAGTTTAGGTTTGGGATCTTTAGCTAGACACTATCGCTAACAATTTAAACGTAAAAATAAACTCTAGAATTTTCAGTAGGTAAATCACATGTCCATATTAAGAACTAGCTACTGTCCGCGACGTCGTCCGCGTTAATATTCTTGTTCCCCCGACTCTTCCCGTCGCGTCGAATCGCCTACCCGTGCGATTTTCCCCGTTTTTGCAATATTTTTCATTACTGCTCCGCTCCTCATAGTTTTAGCGTAATATTACATAGCTTATAGCCTTTCTCGATAAATAGTCTACCCAACACAAAAAGAATTTTTCAATTCAGACCAGTAATTCCTGAGATTAGCGCGTTCAATCAAACAAACAAACAAACTCTTCAGCTTTATAATATTAGTATAGATATGACACTAATAAGACCTTTATTTTGTGGCAGTAAAGGTGGTTTTCCTAGGTCAAAAGTTTTACTACTAACTTGCTTTAAACCGCACACTAATCCTTATAATATTAGTTTAACAAGTTCTAAGCCTACTCATGTTTATCAGCTGTCAACAATATCAGCTTATACCATTGGTTGTTGGTATTATTGTCAACCAATCACAACAACGAACGTCATGATGTGAGACAGCAGATTCACTGATAAGACCTTATCAAACCAGGAGGGGGTTCTCTTTAATTCTAAGCAAGTTTACAATCTGGAATTCTTATTCAACTTTTTTTTTCATTTAGTGTAGAAAGCATAGTAAGCAGTTGCTCTCAGCCGACAGTCGTAGATCGTTGACAGTTTTTACATTAGTAAGTAGCCTGGAAGTCTGACACCAGTCTTACCGAGGGGTTGTTACGATAGTCGTTAGATACGTGGTTAGATAGACAGTAAAATACTGTAAAATACTGGTATTTAGCTGCATCCGGTGATACTGGAAGCCGACCAAGCCAACACAGTTGGTAGAAAATTTCACAAAGATAATGTATGTCAAAAAAACTTTCAATTAATTAAAAATCGTCGTTATTAAACTAACCTTTCAACTTGTTAACTCCAAAGGAAGTGCTAAGATCTCAACTATCAATTTGTTGAAAAATATATTGTTTAAACATAAGCGTGCGCGTCCGGATGAGCATATAAACAGCACATATCTAGGAGTCACTTACAAGTAAACAAGGCTTGTAATTATTAATTATCGTGACGCTATAGTCGTAAATGAGGTAGGCAGACTTGAAGGTTGGCTTAAGAACTATTATAATAGAACTTACTACATATGAGTCCAGTTGGTAAATATTATAATGATTTGGTTTATTAAATAAGCAGTGTTTTGTAGATCTTTATAGTTAGTTTAGCTAGGTCTAAATGTAATTAAAAGAAATACAAAACTTTCGATCACAACCGTTCCCATTGTCGCGGTTGGTCCGTGGATGGGTGACCATCTTTACATACCAAGACCCCTCCGTGCCTCGGAAAGCACGTTAAGCCGTTGGTCCCGGCTTTCATTTGTTGATCTTTGAGAGTCGTTACGGGTCGTCAGAAGTCCGAAAGTCTGACACTGGTAAGACTGGACCAAAGTTGGTAAGACTGGACCAAGGGGTATCATATCAAATACTGAGCTGCATCCGGTAAGGCTGGAAGCCGACCCCAACATTCTTGTGAAAAGTCAGATGATGAATAAAATGGTTAAAACATAGATTTGCGACACAAAATAGATAGGTAACTTAAATGTGTGCAATGTTGAATGATAAAAACAAATTTTACAAAAATAAAAATGCATCGAAGTTAGACAGGCATAATCTAATCATTCAACTAAGCGCAAGCACTATGACGGGTCGTTGGGTGGCCCATGTGGTAACAGAGATACCAAAAATATCCCCAAATTTTGACTAAACCAGCGATTGATAAAAACCGAACTAACATAAAATCCAAGGCCCAAAATCTAGTAATTCTACTGATAACATTCGAAAAATAAAAAAGAACCTAGTATATGCTGTTTGACACGTAATCTAGATTTATTCGGCACACGTTATCATCGATATATCAAATTCGCAATCTCTTGCAACGATAACTAGCCCAGCCCTAGGTTAGGGATGTGTCGCGAACTTTATCGATAAAAATAAACTTTGAACTGTGACGTAAGTTTTATTTATTTTTAGCATTATCTATGGATCTTTGGATTTGAATTATTATTTCTTTAGCTAATATACTTTTGGTTTCTTAAAGACTTATAATTACTTGAAACGATTCTTTGATAACTTTTGTAGCTCATCCTCAGTGAGCTTTTAAAAAACCGGTGTATGCGGTGTATTTTCTAGATTAGTATTATAATGTAAAATAAAAAAAAAAAAAAAAAAGATAATTTTATTATATTAAGAAGACTTTATTAAAAAATGTAATAAAGTAAACAATAATATTTATGAATAATTAAAAAAAGGCAGATATGGGTACTGATGGACAAAAATGAAAAACTTTTCATAGCTACAGACATACTGTTAACATTACCGTGTCGGTGACGCGAACCCACAAGATTTACCCCTACCAAAAAACGCGCAACGCGCCAAAAGAAGTATTCGATACCTACTAGAAACTGTCGAAACAGTCGCATCACTAACACTCAATGCAGTCCTTATCTGAGACCTAACGTTTTAATACTCGGCATTAATATTTGTATATTACCATAGACAATTTTTCGTCACGATAGCTGGTGACGAAATAAAAACATAAAATATGTTGAATATTTGCTACTGTTGGGTATGCCATAGATAAATGAGGTTATGGGCCATTTGTAAAATTGTTAAAAATTTTTGGACAAAACTTGTCTTGATTACTTTTTTTAGAAGGGAAGATTGAATTGCATAGGTGAATATTGGCACAGCTCTGCTCTTCTCCGGTCTTCTCCACTCCAATGGAGTGGCAGACTAAGAGTGTAATGCTTCAATAGATACATCTAGCGTAGGTACCAGGGGGCTGTCTATCTTGCTAAGATGACATAGCAGTCAGCCTCTACCGACCATTCTGACTTGGTGACTGATTCTTAACTCATGTCATGACGTCACGAAATAAGGTAGAAATTGATAAGTGTACGACAGTAAACAAAAGAATTAAATACCCATCTCTTATCCCTACCCAACCACAGAAAGCAAACTAGAATTATAATTATAAGTTTTCTTAAAAACCTAGGTTTTTATAGTGCATCTAAAAATCGAAGTTGTTTCAAGTCATGTCCACTATAGTAGAATGAGTTGAGAGATAAGATAACGCAGACAAATATGCAGTTGTAATCTTGTTTGATATTTTTATTAACATTTAGTACAATGCTAGAATGTTAGGTGTCTATGTGTAGTTTTGTACTGTCTGCTAATTTGTACACTATGGCCCATAGTTCCATCTTTTGTGAACTACAACTTGTACCTCGTATAAAAGATAAAAAAAGGTTATGTTTCAAACACCAGGCTAAACAAAAACTATAACGTAGAAAATAGGTTTTTCGATTGAGTAAATTGAGCATTTTATTTTATTTTCTTAAACTATTTATTTTCTTAAAAAAATGTACTTAGGTTTTGGCCAATGCCAAAATTAAATCCCACGTGACTTCGTAGGTAATATACAAAATATTAGGCTATTGCCTAATGTTGTCTTCATCGACAAAACAGGAACGACAGAGCAACTCTGTCTAACACCGATAACAATTAATGAAAATATACAACATCTATTTCGCAATGTTGGTAAAAAACTAAAAAAACTTTCCACCTGGTCAATGACACAAAGTCTTACATTCTTTATAGTTTATCGTGGAAATAATAAATGTTATAATATTAATATAATAGTACTATTATTATATAAACCTGAGATAAAGAGTTCACTCTTCCTTATGCTGTTTTCTAAGAGTTTTTTAACCCTAAGGTCGGCGCGAGCGAGACTACGGTCGCATAAAAAATAGGGATGTACCACTTTAGTGTAGCATCGTTATTACTGACTAATATGCCATTAATTAATTCTTTCATATTTGACTATAGACTGCACTGGCTCCGAGAGCCAGTCTCTCACACAGTTCCTATGTCCCAGCAGTGGGAACGTTATAAGCCCAATATGCATAAGCTAATGCATTTTCTAAATATAGCTTTATGATCCAACCAGGTTTAGCAAATTAAGTTGTCTGTCTATTCAATCATCAAACTAAGATATTTGTTAGATTCCATTACTAAAATAATATACAAAATCAGTAAAAATACAGTTGCCAGGCTTGTCATCAAAAAGGACGCTCATCGTACTTTAGAGCGGTCTAGGTTGGGAGTTTCTTTGAAGGATAAAATCAGAAATGAAGTTATCCGGTAAAGAATCGGAGTTACCGACATAGCTTGTAGAGCAAGCAAGCTGAAGTGGCAGTGGGGTGGCCAAGTCTGCCGAAGGACTGATGGACCTTGGAGCAAACGAGTTCTGGAGTGGAGACCGATTATCGGCAAGCAAAGTGTGAGTGAGATGCCCTCCAGCTATATGGACCGACAACCTGAAAAAGATGGCTGGAACAGACTGGATGCAGAAAGCGGAGGATAGAGTGTTGTGTTGGAGCTTGGGAGAGACCCAGCAGTGGACTGCGATAGGCTGGAGTTGTTTTTTTGAGTCACAATAAATTAAAGCTCTTGCTTAAGGCTGTAGGGTATATATACAATCAAAATTACCTACGAAACAAAGCTTCAAAAGTCAAGTTTTATAAGGATTTCAGTTATCATGATAACAAGTCATTCCGCCCTTGATAGTGATAATGCAAGACTCGGTACGGTAGTGATACTACAACACCAAATGGCGAGAGTACTAAGCAGTCAGCTTTCAATCGGAATTCGAGCCTATTGATGTCATTAATGAATATAGCACTGTTTCACGATGGTTAATGACGTTGAGCCCAGTAGGTAGTCATGCCAATAGCGGCATGCAGTGGCATTTTTTAGGTCCTCAGAAGTTCAGGTATATCCTACTAATATTATAAACGCGAAAGTTTGTATGTATGGATGTGTAGATGTTTGGATGTGTGGATGTTTGTTCCTCTTTCACGCAAAAGCTACTTTATAACCTGGAATAACATATAAGGTACTTTTTATCCCGGTAGTATGTTCCCGCGGGATAATTTCCAACCTCCACGCGGGCGAAGCCGCTGGCAAAAGCTAGTAAATAATAAGCGCAAGTAAGGGGCTTGTGGCTCCGGCCACCGTAGGCGCGAGCTTGCGGGTGGCGAGCAATGGGTAGCTCGCCGCCCGGTAAGGACCAAGCTCGGGTCGACGGCGCGTAGTGTTCCACGCGCGCCTCAAAGAGATGTCAGCAGTACTGAAGGGGTCTGCTAGGACCGATGCCTGCCGGGGTCGCGTGATTGTTCGAAAGAGATACCGTGACCCTGGCACATGGGCAACTGAAGGAACACGGGTGGGTTTTAGTCAGTAAAAGTCTGACACGCTCTTCCGCTCCGCCCAGAGCGGGAGAAGTCATTTGATGATTTCCCATCCAAAAAAAAAAAAAACAAAAAAGGGGCTTGTGGCTAAGTATTAACAGACGCACGGATCGATAGAACAGGTTAAGCTACACATGCCGCGGTTAGTCCGTGGATGGGTGGCCCTCCTCATACTTCGTGCCTCAGAAAGCACGTTAACCTGTTGGTCCCCATTTCTGAATCTTTGTCAGAGGGTTTTCAGAAGACCGAAAGCCGGACAACCAGTCTTACCAATATTACCCAGTAACTGGGTTGTGGAGGTCAGATAGACAGTCACTCCATGGGAAATACTGGTAACCAGCTGCATCCGGTAAGACTGGAAGCCGACCCCAACATAGTTGAGAAAAGGCTAGGCAGATGATGAGAAGTGCAGGTGTATGAACACTGGGCATGTAAACTTATGGAACATACTTTGGTCAGGAGCAGAGAAGCAGTCAAAAATCCCCCATTTCGCTAGATTGTGCTTGCAACGACCTACTTGTGTCCGCAGTCGCTTAGATATCCGCTAGGATCAAAAACATATTTAAAAAAAATTTATACAGTTGGCACTCTCTGCCTACCTCGCAGCACTATCTAGGGTCATGAATAACGACATTATATTAATTAAAACAAGCAAACCCAGTCTCCAGCAACTAGTTAATTCAACTCCTAATGTTTATCAGCTGACCCCGAACTAAGGAGCAAGAAAAAACGTAAGTCAAATGAATACGTCTTTGTTTAAATAGATAATGACTGAGTTTGTACTGTTTAATGTGGTTTTTATATGAACTTAGTATAAAACTTGAGATTTGGAAGGAATATACTGAAGTATGAAAAAGTGTTATTTGTATGGGTCCTACCATATACAATAAATTACCAGATGCCATGAAAAATAACACAATTAAAAACTTTAAAAGGAAATTAGTGGGCTTCCTAATAGAAAAATGTTATTATTCAATTAATGATTTTTTAATGGACAAAACTTTTTAATATCACATGCTAATCTACATTTATTTTTTATTTTATTTTAAAGTTATATTTCGATTTGACAATTTTCAATATTAATTTTTGTATGTGTATTTGTAATAATTCTAACTGTGACATTTTTTTAAAATTTATATAATAATTCTAACTGTGATAAAATTTGTAATTTAATTATTTGATATAAGTTAATAGGATAGCTTCTAAATATATATTTTTGTTTATAAATTTTTGCGTGCCTATTTCCAGGCAGAATGTACATGGCTCACTTTTATCTACTCCACCTGTATTTTAATTTAACCTACATTCGTTGCAAATAAATGATTTGATTGATTGATTGATTGATATGGTATGTGAAAATCTCCGTAGGACATCTGAAAATGGGCTGAAATCGTCAAAATGCCATTGAGCAAGCCTGATCAGCGCTCCTCTTTTCTCCGTTAGAAGATATTTTTTGTAGTGGCACTACGTGTGTAACCTGCAGTTGCTTTAATTTCTGTAATTGGTTCTAAACCGTTTTAATTAAAGAAATAGATGATTAAAAAAACACTGGCAGCTATCTTTTTCGAATCGTTGAGCTGCTCGATTACGTACTGAAATATGCGTGCACTATTGAGACCCACTAAATCTGTGCGGTTCTTTCTTCAAAAGATCATTTCAGATATCAGTCTATTCGGGCTTCACAAGATCTGATCAAATCTATGTCTGGACTTTAAAAGAGACTGTGACCTCTATAGAGTTTTTTTCGGCGTTTCTTCTCATAGTACTCAGATAGGAAACGTCGACCTCGTCTAATTTTTAAAAGTGTTCGTACAAACCTACTAACAGAACTTAATTCAATTATTATTTATTAAATATGGCTAGTATCATAAACGATATAGTAGGAAATTCGTACTGAAAGATTACTCCCTGTTCGTGAAATCTTTCAGTTCAAACGCTTACAAAAATACGCGAATCGTTTTCAATCAGTTATAGGAACGCGATTGGAATATGAATTTATTCTTAGACTTGATATGTTTTCTATGTATAATATACAATGTAAAGATATGTATTTAAGTCAGATGATTCACAAAAACTTCCAAGAATTCTCTCATTTCTTTAAGACAATAAAATAATTCTTGGGAATTAAAATCGGCTGAATATAATTTCCATGAACCTACTTAGCCTTTTCCTACCTTTGTTAGGGACGGTTTGCTGTCTAACTGGATGCAGCTGAATACTGGTGTCTTACATGGAGTGACTGTTTATCTGACCTCCACTAAACAGGTACAGAATAGCACGAAAAACCCCCCTGTGTAAGACTGGTAGTCAGATTTTCGGGCTTCTGACGACCCGTAACGACTCTTTAAGATCTACGAATGAAAGAAAATAAACTCAGAGGGTTCGGTATATAATGGATGGTCACACATCTACCGACCGACCTCGGCCACCGTTGCTGAACCTTGAAGATCGACCAGTGCGGTTGTTTTTCGGCCATAAGCCTCTCGACTGTTAACCTCAAAAGATATAGTTTAAGAGCCTTTCCCAGCGTATGTAATATAACTATATACACAAGGAGACGAAGCAATTAACCCTTTCTAATCCGGCCCAAACCCCGCAACGGATAAGTCATGCCATTAAAACAAACAGCGGGCCTTAAAATACCTAAACAATAAGGTTTTACGGGCACAGTTGTACATAACTCCACATCACTTCCGTATATAATCCTTACATATGAGAATTTTCAACCAATAGCGTGGAAGGTCAAAGTTGAAACGTCCAATCGGGCGGCGTCATTCGGTATTCAAACTATGTAGGTTTGTAGCGAAAGTGAAAGTGCTCCAATCACATGTGCGTGTTGTATGTGTGTGTGTATGTTGAGTGTGCGGGTGTGTGGGTTATGAATGAAGGCTGTTTTAGTTTATATGTTATATTTGAGCTTCGCGTTTTATCCGCAAAACATGGCACAGGAAATGTAGGTTAATATGAGAGGCGTATTCATGATGCTGTCGTTTGAGGTCAGCAGGGAATGTACTCATCTTATTTCGTTCTATTTTAGCATTAGTTCTTACTATTGATTATTATCATTTCTTCCCGTGGGTGTCGTAAAAGGCGAGTAAAAGATTTACTAGAGAGAGGGCAGCAGAGTTCTCTATGCATTTTACTACCGTCCTGCAATCGCCAACTTGCCTGCCAAGCGTGGCGATTACGGCAAACCCCCCTCATTTTGGGGGAGGCCAATCACTAGCAGTGGAAGTTTTTCGGCTGAAATGATGATGATGGTGAAATGGAACGACTCGTTATTATTACAACTTTCTTTGAATCAATTTCAAAGAAAGTTGTAAAAATAACGAGTCGTTTTTAAGTTGCAAAGCTACTGTACACGCTAATGTTAGCTTTCTAAGCCAAAGACAAATTCTTCAGTTCTTAAAAGGCAGGCTTCAGTAACTCATCTAAATCTAGATCCAAAACTACTATTGCAGCGTTTAACGAAGTCATTTTCCAATCGTGGTGATTTAAACTCAAACTACAAACATTTATATCAATTAGAAGCAATTATAAATTTTCAAGGTATTTCCAATATTAGATAGATATCAACATTATCGTCCCAAAACTAAAATGTAATTAGCAATCACTAACATTTTTTCTTGAATATTCCAGTAATCAATCACTGATTACTGTATCCCCAAGTTAAACATTACAATAAATAGTTTTAACTTAAAATACCTTACAATATAATCATAATATAACACCTGAGTCTTAAAGCAAAAAAAATATATATATACAAATAAATAATAATACACCATCATACAATTCGTATGCGTCGTTGGCAACAGAAAACGTGCCCAACAGGCTGGCCACATTACCACGTTGTATGGCAATGCAGATTGGCCAGCCCTCTGGTCACGTGAAGACTCGACCAGCCGCTTGGCACTGTCTCGGAATACTTTTCGGGCATAAATAATTAATAAGCTAATATTCAAAAACACAACAGGAAAAATTAACTCTGGCTAAAGATGGCTATCAAAATGAATACCAAAAGAGGCAGTTAGCCATTTCACTCATTATACTATGAAAACGTGACTAAATATAATATAATTAAAACACTCATTTCGATCTGTGATAAGTAAGGTCATGTCCTCTATTATGTTACTGAATTATTATTTTCTTTGTTTCAGGTTTACGCAAATAATCTAAGAGGACCTCTATTATATTTAAGGTGAGTACTGCAATAACTTAAACCTTCATAAGTAGGTTATAATGTCGCAAATGAAAAAGGATCTACAGTTATATCTACGAGAAGAGAACACGTGAACCAACTGAAGGTAAAAGCAATGTATTATAGACACAGGTCGTTTTGCCGCTGTTCTATCTAGGTATAAGAATGTTAATGTTTCGAGAAAAAAGGCAACTCGATATCCAAAAAAACTTTTTACAAAAAAAAAAACAACCGACTTCCTTAAAAACACTACAAAGTGAAAAATAACTTTAATTTCGGAAGTCGGTGTCTTAGGATCTGTCACCGACTTCCGAAATTAAAGTTATTTTTCACTTTGTAGTGTTTTTAAGGAAGTCGGTTGTTTTTTTTTTTTGTAAAAAGTTTTTATTTTTAAATTTTTAGTTGTGGTATCCACCCCGCACTAATTCCAAACAAACAATGCATATTTATGCGATAGCAGAAATCGCGGTTGATTTGCTGTCATTTTTTAAAGAGTTCCGGTGTCTGTCTCCCGAACTCGTCAACGAGTATGTCTATCTAGGACAAGATATCTTCTAACTCCTGATCGATAAGGAGTTGTACCTTCCATCATCAGCTCAACGGAATATAAGAATACAAGTAACGGTCTAAACGTGCCTATAATATTCAAAGAACTATCCCCTAACCTTCTAACCTTTCACTGTAAGTTCCTATATGTACTGTTCACCGATGAGGAGTTCCATGCGGTATCTTCGAAGACTATAATTAGTTCACCACGGATGGATAGATAGAACCAGCAATTATTTTTGATCTTTAGTACAATATCCAAATCACATTACGTGTACTGTTTGTTTTTGAGGAGTTCCTTCGTTTATCTCCCAAAGTATACATCAAATCTTCACAAAATGAATATGGGACCACCTCAGGAGTATACCCTTACGAATAAAAAAAGAATTTTCAAAATCGGTTGACAATTGGCGGAGAAATCGGTGAACATACATAAAAAAAAAAAAAAAAAAATACATACAGTCGAACATATAACCTCCTCCTTTTTTTGAAGTCGGTTAAAAATATAAAGACATTAGGCATCAGATTTAGCATTAGATCCAAGTCAAATGCATCATTTGCCGACATGATGCCAGCACAGAGTACAAAAGCTCTTCAAAAGAGAATTAAGATTTTTTGCTGAACGATCAATCTGCACATTTCCCAACTATGTTGAGGACAGCTTCCAGTTTAAAGTAGCTGGCAGCTGTATATCTGTATTTTTTATGGAGCAACTGTCTGACCTCCACAGCTCAGTTTACTGGGTTACATGACACTCCTTGGCAAGACTGGTAGTCAGAATTTCGAGCTTATACTTGTCAAAGATGCAGCCGGGACTTAACGTGGTTTTCAAGGTATAGTGGAGTCTCCATATTTGGAGATGGTCACCCATCCTCGGACCAACAGCAGCCAGCGTTGCTTAACCTGATGCTTAACCCTTGAGGTTTTATAAATAAAATTAGTTTAATTCAGACTATTAAAATGTCCATAACTATGTTAGTCGTGAGGAGATTAAATATACTCATATAGAAAATAAATTAAAATTTAATTGAGATAAATTGTAATAAGATAAAATTAAATTCAAAAAGTTAAAAATTAAATCAAAATTGTTTATATTATAAAAATAAGTTAAATTAAATTGAAATAAATTAAAATTAAACTGAAAAAAAACACTGTTGTAAATTAGCTAAAAATTAAAATAAAAGATTAAAATTAAAACATAGTATTAGGTCACATGCAGCCTGATGAGGCTTTTCACCGCTGGCGACGCTGGTCTGTCTGCAATCATCCTTAGGATACCGTTGCCACTCCCTCGAATTCGGCGCATGAGTAAGGCTGACTTTTTGCGCATTATGTGACGTTTATCAACGACATAATATTATATGTGCAATGATGTTCTCTGGACGAGACCTTTGGCCTTGGCTATGTAAGCATTTGACCAATCAAAGTTAATAGATGATCGTCATTCTCCGGGTCCTCCCAATTTGCATAACATGGCGCAACACCTCATCTGCCATCCACACATGTCTACTTCTTCTTCGTCGCGTACTTCTTGACAGAAGATCTCGTCTCAGAAATGCCTTTGTAGCTTTATGTAAGACTAGGTTTCACCCGCGTAGTATGTCAATGTGCATTTGTCCTTCCACAGCGCTCAAAGTATCCGCTCACCAAATTTCATCAATCTGTTTCGGAGATTAGACGCAACAAACAGACAGACAACATTTTTTAAATCATTTTTTATGTTATAAGTACCGTATATACTTTCATATACATTTTTAAAATAGATGTTATTTTGACATTCCAGACACTTCAATTTTTATTTATATAGATAAAATATTCTTCGAAAACGTTTTGCATGCGTAGCATGACCACCGTAGAAGTGGGTTTTGTCGACGAAAGAATAGACAAAATAAATAGTAGTTTAAAAAAACTAAAAAACACGCTTCCATGGAAAACCAAACTAAAAAGTACAAAATAATGGAACAAAAAGCGTGGGGTGCTTTTAAGGTATTTTTTTATTGATATCAGGCACCCCACGCTTTTTTTCCATTATTTTGTACTTTTTAGTTTGGTTTTCCATGGAAGCGTGTTTTTTAGTTTTTTTAAACTACTATTTATTTTCTATTTTTTATGGTATTTCGAATTTTGAGACGTATGTCAGCGTAGTTTGTGACAGTTTTTTTGCTGTCCTGGTAACCCTGGCAAGGATAATGGCACAAATTTATGAAATTATTGCATTGTCATCAGTCCTTGACAGGTGTGCAAAGTTTGAATGAAATCTGGTCGTTTTAAGTGGGTCAAAATCGCACTATAAGGAGTCGGTTACAAACAAACATACAAATATACAAACATACAAATATACAAACATACAAGTGAAGCTAATATAAAGCGTGTAATTACAGATTGTACAAAGATTAAAGACAGATTAAAGATTGTAGAAAGATTTTGACCGTTTTATGCTGGCGTAGCGTGACAATTCTATCTCTATTCTACCAAGAATAGACAAAGTTCTTTCAATGGTGGTCATAATACGCGTGTTGGTCTCGGCTTTTCTTCGGGCGGTTGTCACAAAGAGTCCATACACATCCATCGGTCGTATCAATATTCCCCCCATTCTGACTACTTATATCATAATTCAAACAGTAAAATCATCATTTCTTTGGTCTCAAGTCATTTAAGATAATCTTATAGGTACATAAAGGACCTCTAAATACCCCCAAAACTGAACAAAAACAAGATTAATACATTTTAAAACATAATTTCAAACGTTAAAGTACCTATTAATTCTGATATTGTTCATTAAAGCGATTTGAGATAAATACAGGTCATTCAGATAGCGTGCCACTAAGCTAGATAGGCTAAAAATTTAGACTTTTTGCACTCAAGATAACTGGTGAACAGTATCTTTTGTATTTGTAATATGCGTTTACCTATAACGCATATATCTTATCGTTTTATTTTTCGGTCTGTAAGTGCTACAGATTCCTTTGTGAAATTCATCATTTGCCAACAACCAAATGATGAATTTCACAAAGTCCAACAGTCTTTTCCCATCTTAATTAGGGCCGGCTTACAATCTAACCGGTGAAGCTGATATCTAGAGCTATTTTACATAGAGCAACTGCCTCTCTGACCTGTACAACCCAATGACTGGATGACACGATATCCATTGGTAAGACTGATGGTTAGACTTTTGTGCTTCTGACTATTCGTAACGACGGTCAAAGATCTAAAAACCCACTGATCCGGTATGTAAAGATAGTAACCCATCCATGGACCAACCGCGGCAAGCGTAGCTTAACCTGTTCGAGCCGGCCTCCAGTCCAGAGACTAGGTGACACGATATCCATTGATTGTCAGAGTTTTGAGCTTCTGACTATTTGTTACGACTACAGTTTACGACCGTCAGATCTACATATCACAGTCGGGACCAAAAGCATAACATGCTTTCCGAGGCACGGAGTGGTAATAGGCAAACGAGCCATAGAGCTGTCATTATTTAATTACGAACAACTTGCCTGAAAACTCGTCATCAGCAGCTTATATTGTTCCCACTGCTGGGACACAGGCCTCCTCTTGGTGAGAGGGAGTGAGCCATAATCCACTACACGGGCCCAGTGCAGGATGGTAGATGTCACATGTCTTCGAATTTTTGGTTCTAGGATATACCGGTTTCCTCGCGATATATTCCTTCACCGTTTCGAGAGCAGTGGTGATGAAATAATTTACACAAAGTAAAGTGGAAACTCTTAAATCCTCTAAAAAAGACACTTTCTCGTGTGTTCAAGCACCGTTATTCAGTTTGTCATCTTATTTCAATAATTATTCGTCTTCCACATACGTAATCAAATGAGATATTAAACATAATTAATAAACATTATTAATTTCTAAAAACTCTGAAACATTTCGAAGGCTGCGCTCAAATTGTACAGGTGGTCTGTATTACTGGCTCGTATTGGTACAAGCTGTGGTTAGATTCGCACCCGTATTGGCAGACCTTGGGAGAAAAAGTAAATTTTTAAAGTGTTTGTTTTAGAACATAGTTGTTTCATTGTAGATGTACCTACATGTCTTAAATATCGTTGATATGGCATTACGTGAATTGAGTCGGAAATAGGCGAAAATATTAACAAATGATTAGGTAAACCAGTGCGGTTTATATAATCATTTGTTAATATTTTATATGAAAATCTAGCAAGCACTTGAAAATTTCTCAACAGATTGTGATCAAACTTAGGCAACTTGGTGGAGAAGATTACAACAAAAAAAATCATTAAAAAGGCACTCCGACGCATGCTGGATTTATCTCAGATTAAATAAAAAAATTACATAAGAAAGTGAAAAATAGAAAAGGTGAATTTACCGACTCGAGCATCGAAGTCAACAGCAAAATAAAATCATTTATCTACAATAAAATAAACTCATAATTGGCAAAACCAAAACAATATGATAATTTAAAATGTCATTGAGGAAGGAACTGATATTAGTAATGAGCTAATGGTGCCGATTCCCTTGTTCACAAACTAAACTAAATTTAAGTTCAGTGTAAGGACCGACCGAAGGTTCGGTTTCGGTTTCGGTTTCGGCTAGTTTCGGCCAAAAAATCTAGTTTCGGCCACAGTTTCGGTTTCGGCCAAAAACTGGCCGAACCTTCGGCCCCGCCGAAACTAGGTGCTCATGAATTGTCGCGCATCATTCGGTTAACTTCGAGTGAGTGAACGGGATTGCCAATGGAGTTCGCTAGCCGGCGCGATCGTGATGATTTGAGATTATGTGGTTTTTCTCGCGGAAACATTGTTAGGTAAGTATTTATTTTTACTTATGATTAATGGTGATGTATTTTTATGGCATTCATTAGAGTCCTGTCCGAAGTTCGATATGAAAACGAAGATGAGATGATGACAAATATGAAAAACTTACTGTATGAATCTTTGAACATGAAGTTCTCTTTTTTAAAAGGCACCTTTCATTGATGGCTGTGACCATACTGGACCCAAGATTTAAATCAAAGTATCTCAATTCTGATGAAGTGAATGTTGCAATTACAGAAATAATATCTTATTTGACGGGTTGTAATAACCCAGTATTGTCTAGCGGCAGAGAGAATGTTCCCTTAGTTTCTACAGAACCAATCTTGCTAGACTCCAACATGTATCAAGAGAAGGAGAGTCTGTGGGAATCTCATGATAATACTCCTAATGAAATTGAAGAGACAACTGGATCTGCTGAAGATCAAAAAAATGTTTTGAAAGAAAGAATTCTGTCTTATTTGTCGGAGCCATTATTGCAACGCAACGCCGACATATATAGTTATTGGAACAGCAGCCCATATCCAATCCTGAGAAAAGCTGTCTTAAAGTATCTTTCCGCTCCGCCTACCAGTGTTCCAAGCGAACAGCTGTTTAGTGCCGCTGGACAAACATACGCAGATCGTCGGAATAACCTGCTTGGTGAAAATGTTGAAAAACTACTTTTCATAGCTTACAATATAAGACTTTTTAATTATGATTACTAAAAGATACGAAGCTCTTTAATTACGAATACAAACAGTAACTCTCTTTTTTTAATTATACATAACACTAAAACAATATTAGTGTAAAAGTACTTGATTGTTGTACAAAATATACTCATCTTTATAGAGACTGATAAATATTAATTATCACTGATAATTAATTATAATCGTAAGATAATTCTTTAAATACTAAGTTAAATACTAGATCTCATTAGAAAATAACAACACAAAGTTATCATAAGATTGTAAAACATAAGTACCTAATTAATGTAATTTTTTTTTAAAGTTTGACTAATATGTTGATTGTGTTTTTTTTAAATTTAATTTGTTAATTTTACAAATAAAGAACTATTTTTATTACATACTTTAATTGTTGCGTTTTTTTTATACGTGTTAACTGTCTATATATACGTAAAAATACAATAGATTTAACATGCTATAAAAATACAAATAAGTTTCGGTTTCGGTTTCGGCCGAAACTGGGACCAAGACCGAAGGTTCGGTTACGGTTTCGGTTTCGGCTGAAAATCCTGTTTCGGTCGGACACTAGTTCAGTGCATCTTCTTTTTTGTATTTCATTAAGAAGAGAACAAAAGAAATTTTTTAGTTTAGTCCTGTCAAATTAATCAGCGCTCCATACAAGTTTAGACGTGATTAAAAACTTGCCTACTAAAATTACGTCAATTTACGTCAAGCGCTGATTAATTTGACAGGACTAAACCAAAATTTATCTTCTGTCCTTTCCTTAATGAAATAGAAAGAAAAAGATGCACTGAACTTAAATTTAGTTTAGTTTGTGAATAAGGGAATCGGCACCAATGTCTACCATTAGCAAAATTGTAGCACCAGCCTATTATTGTCCCAATATTGGCTAAAGGCCTCTTCTGATACACAGAAGACATGAATTACCCACCACGCTTGCTCAAGACAGGTTGGCGATTTCAAACTTATATTTACGACAACTCCAGGTTGCCTCACTGTAAATGACCTGTTAAATGAGTTTTTTGAAAATGCAGTAAAATAATCTGTTCCACAAAAAAAACAGCGGTTCGATTACGGCTATTAACCTTAGCCCATCTAATTATGATTTTCTTTTGTTACATTAGTTTTCGATATCGCTAGCCAACACATGGGTTTCGTATTGCAGGCTAATTTAGTGTGATCCTATTTTTTTTATTTAAAAGAGTGTCTTGCCCGTTCTTCTCCATTGGGAACCTATAACAAGTACCTACCTACAAAGAGGATTTGGAATGGGCAACTAGCTCTTTCTAGCTGACCGACCCCTGAGCAATTCAAAAGTGCCTGTAAATGATTTAATTGATGTTAACGCTCCGAGTATAAGTTTCCTGCCTTCGTCCAACTATAAAAGTCTCTTATCCCAATTTATCCGGGATCAATGTAATCATCATCATCATCATTCATCATTTCATCCGAAAGACATCCACTGTTGGGCTCGCATGGTTGAATGCCGCCCGCTCTCTCTCTCATCGAGAAGAAGATCCCAGCAGTGGAAACATTATAGGCCGATTAATTTAAAGCGATTATGAATTTATTGCTTTTATCATTTATTTTCGAGAAGAAGTATTCACCAGTACCTAATAAGCAACAGATTCGTAATAATAATTATTATTTACGATGTTTGTTGTGGTGATAAGTTATTAATAGTTGCATAGAATTATTGCAGTGTTATTCCGGGTTTATCCGACCGATAATTGACTGAATTCCCTAAACTATAAATTCTAGTTAACAATAAACCTAAAAAGCTGTTCTAAATTTAACATGTTATTATTTTACAATGCGTGTACCTAACGGTTGGAGCCTAAACTTAGTGATAAGATATCACGTAGCCTAGGTCTCCGATAAAACGCTAAATTTGCTAAAAAAAAATACATTGATAACAGCTGGACTATCGTGGTGTCGCTACATGACATACAATTTTTTTTCTAATTCAGTTATTAAAATGTTTGATTACTTTTGGCCTGTAGCTAGAATTTGGGACTATTCTGCTGGGAAGATGAATAATAAATATATTTTTTTACGTTGTCATGCGGATTCTTCAGTTTTTTATTTATTTATTTATTTAAATAAAGTAAAAACTGACTTAATAAAATTATGCTAGCCACAAAATAGTATTTTAAATAATAAAAAAATCACCTTCGATAATGCATGACAAAAGTAAAAATTTATATGTTTCGACCTTGCAAGAACTTTTGAAACGCCAATCAAACTCGTCCATGATAATGTCTAACCGATATTTAACCATAGAACCGTTTCTAATACATCATAGCACCCTTAATCCTTTATATAAATACCGTACATAATGGCCCCTAAGTGTCACATTGACACTAGTGGACAGAATGGACACAAAGTACCCAATAGTGTTACATTCCCACCACATGGCAAATTCATTGAAAGACCTCCAGGCTCCAAGTGACACCGACCTTACGGTGTGGTCTAAGTTATAAACTTTTGGAGACATGAGTCAGGACGATTCGGTCTAAACTTACATACCTTGTTACTCTGCTTATTCTTTTGTTAATTTGATGTCCTTTCGCAGCATAGGGGGCGACCCTATTGCCATCAACCGGGCACAAATCTAGACTTCGGACTTTCACATAATATTTAACTTTATTTCATTATAAACAAGTCCGATAATATGAAAAAAAAAACATTTTTACTCCATAAAAAGTTTGATTGCTATAGCAACAACAAAACAATAATGAAAATGCCCGAATGAGTTGCCCTTATCTTCTGATCAGAGATTACTTTCTAAACCCGAATCAGTTTACTGTAAGTTTTATGTTAAACTAATTACCAAGTAGGAAATGAAAGTTAACGATTTATGTAGATATTACATTCGTTATAAGTGTTAAAATATGATAATATCGGTATTTCCCTGTTTATTTATCATTTATCTGTGAAAATACAATATATCTATGATTAATAAAATAAACAAATCATCTGGGTAATTGAATTATACATAGTTTATTTTGAACATACACCTATCTCTTTTAATTACCAATTATAGTTACTCGCTATAGCTCGAAACTTGGACCCTAACACCAAAACGGCTCCTCTTCAATACAACCGTTTTGTCTCATTCAAAAAATCACCATTTATCTTTGTGACACATTCAAAATAGTTTTTTGTTCAACCATTCTACTTAACACTTAGTACATTATGTATTAAGTTAAAAAGAAACTAGATACACATCTATTTTATTTAAGTAGACAGATTTAAACTAATATAACTACCTTTTGCCTGTTGGTTCGTGAACTTCGCGTGAATTAAATGAGGGTACTCTATGTGTTAATCCAGGTTATAAACTGTGTCCCAAATTTCATACAAATCCGTTCAGCCGGTCTGGCGCCAATCCAGAACATACATCATCAAACAAAGTACACTAACAAAAAAGACATATGTATGGGTCCTACTGCACGGCAAAGACTTTTTCTCAGACAGAAAAGGTACCTACGAGAATTTTTCTTCCTAGCAAGCTGATAGCATATACATTATATAGTCAGCCCAGAAGTTGGCTACGACCTTGGCACTTTCAGTAGCGTCCATCGCCTCCTGTAGCGTGCAGACAACAGCACACGATATTAAGTGCCCCCTTGTTTGTGAGACAGCATCACATTTACACTCCAGGCCGGAGCCATCAGTGAATCTTCATCTGAGCAGGGTTTCTTTGCTTCGGCTTCCCTGGATCCAAACTCTATAGGCACGAGGGTTGATCATCACGTTTGCTCATGACGGGTTGTCGATTTCATGGGAGTTGTTAGGTTTCAAAAAGCCAGTAGTTTCCTATTATTATTTCTTCTATATTTGGGCGTTTGTGCATGAATTTTAGCATTTCCTTATCATGGTTGCAGTTTAAGGAAAACGTATTTTAATTTACGGAAATAGTGTCCTATCGTTATTAAATAATACCTAATCGGTAACAAATAATACATGTACACCTTTTCCCGCCATGTTGGTTAATCAATTTCCCTATTTTAATTAGAATCCGATCTGTTTTGTTAAGTTCCTGGAACTTGTTAGCCGACCTACACTGTCGCCACATACCTATAACACTGTTATTTGAAAAAAATGTAGAAGCCTATTCATTTTATAAAAGTAGCCGTGGAGTTTCTTGCCGGCTCTTCTCCGTATAAAACGACCTATTGGAACAGTGCACCTACCTTCTGACGTTTCATAAGTGCCCATGTAGGTTTATGTGAAAAATATTAGAAAGTTAATGTTTTTGTGTAAGTTTTACACAAAAACATTAACTTTCTAATATTTTTGCTAAATAGGTGAACAAAATAGTTAACAAAATATTTCTGAAATAACGCCAATACGCTCAAAATGGTGAAGGAAAACATCGTAAGGAAACCGGCATGTCTTAGAACCAAAAATTCGAAGACGTGTCAGATCTACCAACCCGCACTGGGCCCGCGTGGCAGATTATGGCCCAGCAGTGGGAACATTATAGGATACTGATGATGAACGCCAATACATGTATGTATCTGAACTAAAAGCAAGCAACATGCTTGAAGACCAAGATGTCTGGACTTTAAAAGAGACTGTGTTCTCTGATTTTGTTTCGACCTTTCTTCTCAGAGTAATCGGATAGGAAATGCCGACCGATCTAGTTTAAAAAAATATGATTGACGTGTAAAAATATATGTGACAATATACTTACAGAAATAAAATCATTTGTCAGCTATACTAATTAAAGAGGATAAACTCAAAAACTACTTAACCGATTTAAGCAATTCTTAAACATATGGATAGCTACAATAATCCGGAGTAACAAGAGATATTTCTTTTTATCATTAGACGTGGACGAAGTCGCGGACCAAGTGCTAGTTAATATAATAATTATTATAAACGCGAAATAAGTTTTTGTGTTTACTACGCTTTCACGCTACAACAATTGAATGGATTTAGATGAAATTTAGCACACAGATAGAGCATGATTTGGGTAAGGACTTAGGTTAGGCTTTTTATCCTGGATTGCCGGTATTAAATAAATAAATTTACCAATGTATGATACATTGATTTGGCAAATCCACTACAAGACTTGTCGAAAACATGTATCATAACTTGTATAAGCCATCAGAGGGCTCTGGATCAATTTTCAAAAAACTTAGAATACACACATACACAATCTAGCCTGTAATCACTTTGTTTTCAGTTGAAGTGCATGCCAACAGGTAACTCGATTACCTATCATTGTCAGCTAATATGAAAACGTCTGTCTTTCTTATTGTCTAACTTTTGTTTTCAAACTTACGTGTCATACCAACTTAATTTTGCTTGCTGCGAAAACTAGAATAGCTCTTATGTGTAGAGGGAGAAGAGTGAGTGTAGAGTGATGTGGCTGTCAGATAAAGTGGTTGGCGTGAATGTAAGAAATGTACTAGTGAGAACTAGGGGCTATGGAAGGTGAGGTTCGGTCAGTTGAGGTGAGGGGGGAGAAAAAAGTTCAAATAAGTATTTAGTGCAATGACTTGAGAATGTGATGATCACCTATGTGATTTTTGGACACTTTTTGGCTGGCAATAAAAAATAAACACACGGAAATGTTCCTGCAACAAAAATCATCTATCATCAGCCCTGCTTAATCCTGACTAGGTAAGATAATCTCAAAGACAAGTTCACGGCTTTCAGTGTTTTCGGATGCAGCTAAATACTATTTTACATGGTGTGACTGCCTATCAAATTGTGGTGGGCTACCAACGGCAGAAGATGGATGTACGATTTTATTTACACCACCATATCACCCTCGTAAAATTTTGGCCCTGACTCACCGCGTCACATCGGACTTCGTTTTCACTTAGCGTTCTAAGTAACCTCTTCTTTTTGCTCCTATGGGACGTAATGTAATGTTAGATGCCTTTCACAAGAATTAGGCTAATGCAAAAAGGATTTTTCAAAACTGACCAGAAGTAAAATAACTCTTCAGTAATTATTAGTACAGATAAACTTTCTTGGGCACTTATAAAACGTCAGAGTTGCACGGTGCCAATTTGACGTTACTTATGGAAAGCCGGTAGGAAACACCACGGTTACTCTTCTTAAAATAATTGGTTTATGGATTTTCAAATATAGGTATGAGAGGACAGTGTAGGCCTGTCAACAAAATAGAAAATGGTCAACAAATCGAAGCATCTATGAGTATGCAAGGCTTTATTTATGCAAGTACTCTTAACCACTACCATGACAACTAGGACAGTTTAAAGTGCCATAATACCTGCTAATCCACCTTCCGAAAATCGCGAAGATATCCGAATATAGACGTTATCATCATGCACACGCCCCGTGCATTCGTCCGTAGAGATAATGCACCTAATACTTACTAATCATAGTTTTTCTAAGCCGTTATCAGCTGATAAGGAATATATAATTCAATATGGTGACGCTTGATAGTGGATGTTGCTTATGCACGGTGCTATCTATGTGCAAACTTGTATGTAACTGTTTCTATGCTGGTGAGTTTGGGAGGGTAGAAATCGATTTTTTAATCCTTGCTAGCTTCTTCGACCCACCGCGTCGCATCCCATCGCCCGCCCGCACTATTACATTGTGTTTGTAAAGTGATGCAAGAATTTGGCTAACAAAGACAAAAGTATTTTTTCAAAACCGGTAGGTAGTTCGAGAGATTAGCGTGATCAAACAAAATGTCAGCTCCTTATATTGGATAGATATTTGACTTAGTTTGGGCATTTTGAGAGAATGAATGAAAGGCGTCAAAAAAGATATTTACAAGATAAATGTGATCGGAAACATTAGGTGGAGACGCTCTATAAGGACATCATAGTGACCTTATTTGGTGATGAGAAAGGTCAGATGTGTAAGGTGCTGCCTAGCTTATTCCTAGCTATGTTGGGGTCGGCTTCGTCTAGCCTTATGCAGCTGGATAACAGTAATTTACATGGAGCGCTTGCCTACCTGACCTCGATACCCCTTGGTAAGTGGTGGTCCGACTTTCGGGCTTCCGACGAACCGTAAAGACTGCCAAAGATTTACAAATGAAAGCCGGGGCCAACGGCATTACATGTGTGTTTGACCAGATGTATGAACGTATACGGAGAAAAAGGAGTTTGTAAGGACCGTAGCAGGTGGCTCTGTAGTTTCTGCCTATCCCCATGGGAAGAAAGCGAGACATCTTATGATGAATGTTAAGTAAAAAAAAACCGGCCAAGTGCGAGTCGGACTCGTGCACCGAGGGTTCCGTACAAACCTGTAGGTATTCACGGTTTATGCATAAGGTTATGTTTATGAAATTAAACTTTTTTTTTTTACTTTTTTGTCTGTGTTGATTGAATGAAAGGTAAATTGCGGTTTACGATTTATGACGTATTAAAAAAAAAACTACTTACTAGATCTCGTTCAAACCAATTTTCGGTGGTTGTTTACATGGTAATGTACATCATATATTTTTTTTAGTGTTCTCATTCTCTTATTTTGGAAGTTACAGGGGGGAACACACATTTTACCACTTTGGAAGTGTCTCTCGCGCAAACTATTCAGTTTAGAAAAATGTTATTTTTGAAACCTCAATATTATTTTTGAAGACCTATCCATAAATGCCCAAAACGTATGGGCTTGATGAAAAAAAACTTTGAGTTTCAGTTCTAAGTATGGGGAACCCCCAAATTTATTGTTTTTTTTTTTTTTCTAATTATGTGTGAAAATCTTAATGCGATTCACAGAATACATCTACTTACCAAGTTTCAACAGCATAGTTCTTATAGTTTCGGAAAAAAGTGGCTGTGACATACGAACAGACATGACGAATCCATAAGGGTTCCGTTTTTTGCCATTTGGCTAAGGAACCCTAAAAATGATTAGACCTTTCTAGTTAGAGACCATGATCAAAGGCCGTGTAGCCTATGGGAAATAAAAAGGTTGTAGTTTTGCTTTTTTCAGCATCAGTGAACTGGAGGGGAAAGTTTATAACTTATGCTAAGTTCTGTATCATGTGGCTGAGTATAATGTAACACTTTCAATAAGTTACTGACCGATGTCTGTTACATATGCCAACCATAATAAGCCTGTAATGTTCCCACTGTTGGGAAACAGGCCTTTTCGAGAGGCAGAGGCATGTGATCCCAGTGCAGTTTTGTATTATATGTCACATGTCTTCAAAGGTTTCTTCTTGGACATACCGGTTTCCTTCCCGTTCTGAGAGCAGTGGTGATGAAATTATTAACACAAAGTTAAGGGCCTGCCTGGGTTCGAACCCATGACCTTACACTTTATAACTTTAAGTAATCCACACTAATATTATAAATGCAAAAGTAACTCTGTCTGTCGGTCTGTCTGTCTGTCTGTCTCGCTTTCCTGCCAAAACTACTGAACCGATCTAAATGAAATTTGGTACACAGATACTTTAGAGCCTGAGAAAGGACATAGGCTACTTTTTATCCCGGTAGTACGTTCCCGCGGGATATTTTCCGACCTCCACGCGGGCGAAGCCGCTGGCAAAAGCTAGTGAAAAATAAATCTATGGAATATAAACTAATATTATAAAGCAGAAGAGTTTGTTTGTTTGGTTGAACGCGGTAATCTCAGGAACTCCTGATCCGAATTGAAAAATTATTTTTGTGTTGGGTAGCCTATTTATTGAGGAAAGCTATAGGCTATATAACATCACGTTTAGATCAAAGGGAGCGGAGCAGCAATGAAAAATAGACGAAAACTGGCAGGCTATTCAATGCGAAGGCAGAGCAGCAAAAATCTGACGCGGACGAATTCGCGGGTAGAAGCTAATATTTAATATTCATTTTATATGAAAACAGAAACAAGATCGTATAAAGTAATGAAAATAAGAAAAGTCATTTTCTTTTTCTACTTTCAACTCGAGTTTTAATTTTTTTATTATATTATAACTTAAAAGCGTAAGTTTTACCAAAGTCATAATATGTACTATAAAAGCTATTTATTTTCCCTTAGTAAGTAAATAATAGATGAAAGCTACATAGACCTTGCTCTCTTTCCTGATACACAGAAAACCGAAATAATACGAAGCCACAAAAATGGTAGTTCTTAATTATTAATTTTTTTGTCTTTACAGAGCTATGGAAGTTAAAAACTTTCGGCAAAGCCAAGAAGCCAAAATAATAATAGAAATTAAAACAACATCCAAATTTTCTGTATGAAAGGTGAAAGAGGGGTCTTTTCTTGTTATTCAACGTTTACAAACGATGCCTTTAATTCTTTTTTATTTTTTTTGAATCGGTTAACTCTTTGAATTTCTTATAAATATACTATAATAAAATAAATGAATATGTCACATCACAAGGTCCAGACGTTTTTTCGCTGGATGTAGAAAGGTCACTGGTCATTTATTGTTTTTATGTTAAAAATATTAATATTAATTTATAAATATGTTCATTTATTATTTTTCGTAATGGCAGGCATCCTCTCTTTTATGCCATTCTTCTCTGCTCTGTGTGACGGTCATCCAGGTCTTCTCTTCTGTTCCCAAACCTTATGGAACTAATCAATACTAATAATGAAGGCGATGGGTTTATTTGTTGGTTATAACGCGCTAATCGCTGGAACTTCCTATCGGATTTGTTTTTTTTTTTCTTGCATTTTATACCTTCCCCCCCCCAATTCGTGACGAAGGCTATTTAACATTACGCTAGGACTCTTAGAAACGAAGCAAAAAGAAAAAAATTAAGACTCATTCGGGGAAACAAGAAATTTCATGCAGATGAAGTCACGGGTAGAAGCTAGTGCAAAGTATAAGTGCAGATCTTTTCACCCAAAGACACTATTACGCCTATGTCTTTGTAGGTCACTACTCTACATAAAAACCATTTTTCAAACACATCAACTACTTTTAAACTGGAACACATAACTCACCATTTATCTTAACAATAGGGTAATTGCAATTATTTCAAAAATATAGGGCAGATGTTAAACAATAACATATGACTGACACTTAGTATGCGAGACGGTAGTTTTTATCACGAATGACCTATTTTTTGTAATCTTAACTTCGTTATTTATAACTTTTCTCTTACTTTTATAAATCTTTCAAATAGTCGTGTGATTGCTTTACCTAAGTTATAAACGCTATCTTCATCTTGATCATTTAGTAATCGCAACCGTCTCTGCTGAGCATAAGGTCCTGGAATTGATTCCCGGGTCGGAAAAAGTGTTATTTGGTGTTGCCATCTAGAATTTCTCAGGAGCAGCGCGGAGAGCCCGGTTGGTGTACATAATTTAAAAGCTTCGAATAAATCTTTTTATACAAGAATACTTGTATAAAAAGAAAATTTGTCTGTATTGTTGTCAACAGGAAAGGTGCCTGAAAGGCTGGCAACATTGCCAAGTTATATAGGAATGATGTTTCTTTTGGCAAAAAATAAGCCAGAACTCTGATCACGTAAAAAGTCAACCAGCCGCAATGTCTCAAAAGACTGGCAGCATTGCCACGTTGTATGGCAAAGCTAATTCTTTTGGCCAAATATTAAGCCAGCCCTCTGTTCACGTGAAGAGTCAACCAGCCGCTTAGCAATGTCTCGAAAAACTAATTTGGCAATCGGATCCCATGGCCCTAGAGTTTAAATAAATGATTCTAGTTTATAATATGATATTAACCGACCTCTCAATTTCCAGATCACATCACACATGACTCCATAGCCGTCAAAATGGTGGACACACAGCATTTCTGCCTGCGCTGGAACAACTACCAGAGCAGCATCACCAGCGCATTTGAGAATCTTCGCGATGACGAAGACTTTGTCGACGTCACACTGGCCTGCGACGGCAAGAGTTTGAAAGCACATAGAGTGGTACTGTCAGCCTGCAGTCCATACTTCAGGGAGCTTCTGAAGGTAATTTTTAAGGTTTTTATGTTGTTATTAAGGTTCACAGGGATTTAAAATGATTTTTATGCCTTGTATTCAAGAATTTAAGCATGAACCCTGCTTTGAGCAAGGATTGTATAGTCCTCCAGACCGTAATACGGCCATGGCGACCAATCTCAACGAAGACTAGCCATCTGCGCGGGAGATATTATATTGCACAAGTGTGTGCGCAGACACAGGAGCACTCACTCTTTCCTCACTGTCATAGTCCGATGGAACGGCAATCCAACACGACTAGAGAGAGATCAGATGCAGGACCAACGTACTTTCCGGGGCACGCTGGTAATACCCCGCCAACTTCCTAACTCCGGGCTTCAGGATTGTAAGGACCATAGAGCAATATAGAGTGCAGTTAGAGGTTTATTTTATAAACGTTGCTTAAAGTTAAGGAACGTTAATGTCTGGAACGTTCTTTCTTTTGAATTGTTCGTCGATTCGTCGAGATCCTTAAGTTCTAAGTTCAGCTGCATAATTACTGACGAATGCGTGCACTGACTGGACATTTCCACTCAATCTGTGTGGTTCTTTTACTCAAAAGACCATTTCAGTCACCAATCTACATAGTCTTCACATGATGTGTCCAACCTGAACCCTAATTGCGAAACGCACAATTTATCAGAGTCTGAATGGGATTGAAGATTATTTCTAAACCATTGCTTCATTTGTTCGAATAAATTGTCGGCTCAGCAACGTAAATAACGCAATGAATGTTGTTTAACTATGAATATTGAACCAATTCCTACCGATAAAAAGTTCAGCAATTACCCCTCTGATGTCTGGACTTTAAAAAAGACTATGACTTTTGAGTTATTTTCGGCCTTTATTCTCAGAGAATTAAAATATGGTAACCAAAAATAAAATCATTCATCAATTACCAAACCACACATTTTGTTAGCATTTAAACGTCTCAAAAAGACACTAATTTCCTAACATCCTATTCCCTTATTATCCCTGTGATTAAAAACAAGTTAGATCGTTTACGATTTACTAAACGTGCCGTTTAAAGAAGACATTTCATAATCAGTAACTTCACATTCAGGTTTTGTAACCTTCATGTAGAAGTGCTTGATCTCTGCCGACACTCTGACAAACAAGGGATAATTATATTAATAACGTTTTCAAACATAAACAAATCAATTATAGAGTGATCACAAGTGACGCGGTATTTAAATTGAGATGCATCATTTTATTCATTAGTCATACACAGACTCCATTGTAAACTTTGAAAGTTGCATATAATGAACACCAGATGGCGCATTTGATTCCTCGATATTAAAAAAATATTTAATAAATCCACAGAATAATTTTAAAAAAACTATTTTTTTATTGACAATCACACGAATAATTACTTGGTGTGAACTATGAAAACCCATTAAAAATAAAATAAGTATATTCGTTTTAAGCAATAAAATAAATTAAATTAAGCCAAAAAAATATCGAAAGAAGTTGTTAAAAATTACAAAGCATGTTTCAAAAAATGTAAAAAGTTTAATGAAGATTTGTCAGGTGTGGGGTTCGAACCCACGCTCCCTCTCGGGAACCAGAGCTTAAATCTGGCGCCTTAGACCACTCGGCCAACCTGACTTGTGTAAAAATGTTGAAATTAGCGATATGCTCCTACTATAACTTAAACTATGTTTGATGCGTGACAATATAATGAAAAAATTGATTTTCAGTGGAAAACGTTTAAATAATAACAAATTATGATTGTAACCTCATTCGTTCCTAATCAAAACCATCTATAATTGCTTTGATAGTCTGTTAATGCCTACAATATGTGCAAACAAAATGGAAACAAAAATCCAACCATACGCAATTACATTTCAAACGAATATCCCAGGTATATTTATTCTTTTTAATCAGTTTTTCGTCTATAATCCGAATGGCCAGTGTTACCACACCCAATAAATAGTAGAGTGGGTTAAAACAGCCCGACTAGAGCTCCGGCGCTGAATATTTTATATTCATTCCATGTAATTGAGTTTTTTGTTTATTTATCTGATAGCTGTATGATATTTTAAGCCTCTGAGTTATTTTAGGACTTTTTGATACAACGATTTTGTGTTTTGACAATGTTTTGACTCCCACCCGTTAGCAATAAAAAAACATACTTTTTTTATCTTTTGATGTTTGTAGACAATTTACAAACTAAAAACAAACAAGAATCAAGTTGTTTTTTTTTTTTTAAGATTGATTTTACAAGATAAAGATTCAAATTTTTAGTTGATCATCATTACTGACTAAAACAATTTAATTTCACTTTTACTTGTAAATAAAAAAACTTCTAATGTTACTTTAAATATGTTAGTTTATGTATGAAAATGTATTAAATAAAAAAAATCAGAACATTTAGACTTGCATATTGTAATTGTTCGTTTTAATTCAATTCATATAAAATATTGACTGTGGCACAAAAGAGTTCTCTTAAGCTTTGTTCGATGAAGGCCAAGTCTTTTAGTCTTTGTATGTTTTCATACTCAATTGTTTTAAAAAGAACCGCTACTTAAAACGCTACGTAAATATATTTATAAGTTTTCGACAAAATTGCAACATTCACTTCTATATTGAACTAATTTTATTTAAATACTAATTCAAGTCATTTTATTAACGCGATCTAACTATATTTTCGGTCTCAAACGGAGTTATTATTGATGATAAACAAGCGATGACGTCACGGGTCTTTATCTGCAAATAACCAGTAAAATATAATAAAATCATCTCTACAAAACTCAACAATAAAGGCCATACTACCATCTACAGTAACTGAATACTGAATGTGAAACTAAGTACTGAAATATACTGTACGAGGGAGCAAAACTGTATTATGCACTACTTGATGATGTAACCAATACTGACACTATATATACATTTAAAAAAGCCCTAGAAGAATACGTTAAAAAACAACACTAACAATATCGATACACCTTTAGCTTTTTTTTTAAATAAGATCACAGAGATTCGCACTTACTTTAAATTTTTATCTTACTTTTCTCGATATTTTAAGTGAAGTGTATCCTACCAGGATCGCGGAATTGTTTGAAAAAGTTACCGTGGCCCTGGCAAAAGCTACTGAAGGAACACGGGTGGGTTTTAGTCAGTAAAAGACTGACACGCCCTTCCCGCCACCCAGAGCGGGAGACGCCATTTGATTATTTCCCACCTAAAAAAAAAAACGTTATTTTTATTGAGAAATAATGTCTTTAAACAAAATGTTCCTACCATTTTTCCAGCACCATCTAATTATAATTTTCTATGTCCTCACCAATCAAATTAACCCTCAAATTCTCTCCCCAGTCCACACCATGCAAGCACCCAGTGATTGTGCTGCAAGACGTGGCATTCACGGACCTACACGCGCTCGTCGAGTTCATCTACCACGGGGAGGTGAACGTGCACCAGAGGAGTCTGTCCTCCTTCCTCAAGACTGCTGAGGTCCTCCGCGTGTCTGGACTCACCCATAATGAGAACGCTCAGGGGGTAAGTGATTTTAGAGTAAGGGGGAAAGATTTTAGAGTGGGCGGGTTTTAGTTTTGGAGTAATTGGTTTAAGTCAAAAATTTAAAAAGAGAATTCAATTTGATGTCAATTGTGTTTTAAAGAACATCAATTTTATCATATGTTTTTAATACAACGGTATCTATCTTCATAAACATCTACACAATACAAGTCTTACGATTTCTTTTACAATTAATTAGTAGTTTATTTATTTTTCATTAATGTTTAAATTCAAGGCTTTTCCAACAACTGTACAAAGATTTAAACCATGCTAATTAACAAATTGGTAATTAGTCCGAGTGTGGAAGGTGTTTTAGAACTGACATACGAACAGCTACGTGTGTTTTGCTTATTGGTATCTAAATTACCATGTTAACTTGTTATAAATTCATAATTATTTTGAAGAATAGGAAAATGAGTTTAAGTTGTCTTTAAATTAATTGATAAAACATGAATTCCTTTAGTTAGAAATTATTATTGCTACTCTTCCTAACTTCCCTTACTGATATGTAACATCCACCAAGCCACAATGGACCTGCCTGCTGGAGTACGGTCCAATCTCTCCCACACAGTCCACGAAAAGGAGCTAGGTATTATAATATTATAGACTGATCATAAGTTTCTAACACACCCCCTCTCCACAGCCGCTGCTGCAGCCAATGCGCGCGCCCTCCACAACATCGCCGCACACGCCGCCGCACTCCGCTCACAGCACGCACATCAGCCACACGCCAACCTACGACCGTCTGGAAGAGGCTCTGCTCCAGCCTACATCGTCCAGCGTCCAGCAGCTCATGCGCCGGACCCCGCTGCCGCCGCGCCGGCTGAGCCGCTCCGCCGACAACAGTCCCGACGTCATCAAGCGTCCTCGCCACGACAACAACAACGAGCAACCACAGATTCATGCAACTGACTTTTCTACTAAGAACAATACTCATGCCCGCGGGCATAACGAGTCGGGAAACAACGGGAATGGGATCTCCAACAGCAGCTCCTCGCCCTCCCCGAGGCTCATGGATGACGTGAAGAATGAGCCGATTGACATGATCTGTGCCTCTAACCCGGATATAGACAGGAGCACGGATGATACGCCGCCGCATCATCACAGACCACTTGTGAGTTGGTAAAACGTCTACCATTTTGTTTTTAGAGTCTTTTCGAGTTGGAGGAGTATGGCTGTTTAAGGGAATTTTGGGTTCGATTCCCAAAGATTTTCTGATAAGTTTATGCTACAAACATTCGCACATCAATCCTACAAAAAAAATGGTATAGTATTAATATATTATGATTATCATTTTTTTTACAGACTATTGGGTATGGGTTTAACTCCCAGTAAAAACGAAAATACGCTAAGTTCGATTTACATAAATAACATGGGGGAAATCTTGGGTTCCAATCCTAAGTAGGAAAGTCATGTTGGGATTTGTAAGCTGTCGCCCAGGAGTGGCGAACATTACCGATAGGTTACGCCCTAACCCCTGGGACTACTCCCTTCACAGGATAGCTGTGGGTATACCTTCTACAAAGATATATTCATTCATATCAGGGTTACTCTTCTTTTACGCAATACCTCAATCATTCATTAGAAAACGTAATTGAAGACTCAACTGCGCAAATTTAAATAAGTTTTAACTTCCCATAACAGAAATTAAAACAATCCAAAACGTATGAATCTGAAAACCAAAACACGGTATAATCTTAGTTTCTCATGAAAAAGCTGAAAAGACAATAGTATTAGCATGATATAACATTTAACTCAATTTTGAGAGAAAACCTACTTTCAATTGAATTTGGGTATCATTCGATTCGTCAACGAAAACTGCCACTGTCAATAAATTCCAGTAATACTTAGGTAAGTACTTACTTACAATAAAAATACAAACATTGTGAAAAGTACTAATAAGCAATATTATCGTATTACGTATATAGGACTTGCTTCACATTCTATGAATGTTTATTCACAGAATCGATTGATTACCAAATCAATAAATTGAGTACGATCAATGTTCTACTAAAATATTTAGTTAACTATCGTAATATTATGACGATTTGAATATTAGATCTTATTACGTTAGATTAAAATTGAATTTTGAAAAGGAATCATAATTTCAGCTGAAAGACGTCCACTGCTGGACATAGGTCTCCTCCAATTTGGGAGGGTTTGCTATAATCGCCACGCTTGACAAGCGGGTTGGCGATCGCAGTATGTTGGTAAAATGCATAAAGAACGCTGCTGCCCATTCTCTAGTAAATCCCTTAGTCGCCTCTTACGACACCCACGGGAAGAAATGGGATGGTTTTATTCTTTACGTACGGCACTACACGAAATAAAAGGAATATCTGACCAAGAAGTTACCTAAATTAATAATAATACCAGATCATGATAACTGGGAACAAATTTCCTTTCAATCAGTTTATCCTAAGTCCAAATGTACACGGGCGTAAATATATCGCGGTGGGATTTAGTCACACAGTGGAATTTCAACTCTCGATGTTAGACCGAGCATTTAGAATCCAACGGAGTGCATCTCAAAGCGTCGAAAAAACAAACTGTTAGATTTTCAAATCTCAGTGCTAAACAGTACGTTGGAAGATCGAGTGCGGCAAAAAATACCGCAGCGGCAGTATCACGTCCGTGCCTACAACGAGTACATTTCGATTATTCAAATTATGTATCCGCATTTATTGACGAGTCTGCAATTTGGGTGTTAGGAAAACCAGCTTCTCCATAAATTTTGGCAGTTTCAAATAAATAACCAACGAAATATTTGTACTCTGGGTAATCTAGAATCATGTGCCGAATTTATTGTTAAAGTTTGCGTCGATATCCTTTAAACGTTTTATAGTCTCTCCCAATCTCTACTCATGAATGTTTCTTCAATACGACGTAAAACCTAACGTTACCTCTACACATTTCAAGATTTCCTAATCCTAATTGCATATCGAAGAAAAAGCCGGTCAATACTTGAAATCGTACAGATAAAAATATTTGACATTAAAATATTTGAAAACAGAATACGAACTGTCAAAAACAAAGTCTTATTTCATTGAAATTTCTTAAAATTAAATATCGAATTATAGTTTTATTCTCGAGTTATTTTTTAAATCGTGCATCTATACAACCTAACAACCTAAGAGCCTTTGTACATGGCATGGTATGACGAAGAAATAGCGCTGTAAAATTAACGTTTGCGTCTACAAGCTTCCATAGTGATCCATACTGACGACCGTGCTTACACACGGCAAAAAAACCGTAGTTTTTCACAAAAAAAAAAAACATTTACAAAGGGCCTAATTCCCTATCCATAGCTACGAAAAACATGACCCAGTATAGCCTTAAAATCACTAATACCATAAACAAGCACTACGTCTAAGTGTCAGTACCACGTATTAGAGTGCTAGACACTAGAATTTGTACCCGGAACCCGATGGGTGTCATGTACAGAGTGTCAGGTAGTCGTGACAGCGATAACATTGTTGTATGGGCTAATGAGACACTGGGTTAGCGACCTTGACACTGATTGAGGCTTGAGACTTGGTTTTCTAGAGGTTTTTGGTAGGATTTGAAAAGTTTTCGTGTGTAGAAAGACGTTTTAGTTGTAATAAAGAAGTCTTAATTTAGGATGCAATAAAAGGCTCTGTATTTAAAGAAAAATACGTTGTTCTTAGTTATATACCCGCACCTATTTTCAGCCCGAAACCACACAATCAAAAAGTTAATTATTATTTTTTTAAATATCACCAATCTCTTCTCATTCAGCCTACTTCACGAAACTTCCTCCAAATACATATTAAAGTTGAGAAAAAAACACGCAATCCCAGAGAAAACAAACATTTTTTAAATAAAAATGTTCACAAAAATAAGATCCCATTTGGACTGAAGTGCCTATATTTTTATTAGGACGAAACTTTAGTTATTTCGAAGTTAAATTGGTGTAGCTCCTAATAGTTGACGACTCCTACAGACTTCTGTTAATAACGGCTTCTTGTAAGAACGCTCGGGGAAAACGATTTTCATTTTTCATTTTGTAACATCAAGTAGATTTTAGATGTTAATAAGCTCATTACGGTAAGCAAACAATATAATTTCTATGCAACATAGCTTAGGAATATTAGTTTCCTGTGCGTAGGGTTTCAGATTCGACACTTACTTAGAATTAAACAATTAAAAAGCCTAGCCACTATAATACTCATATTACATCCTAAACAAGATACGGGCAAAGACTAACGCACAAATTAAACACTTCTTTAATGCCTACTCGCATCTTTCCTCAGGGAGGAGGCCCGCCATCGCGTGGCAGCTCGGCTGACGCTGAAGAGTGCACGCCACCACCGCACCCACCACCGTTCATACAGCCACCGGACTCGAAACTCTTCAACCCAGCGAACACATACAACTTTACTATGGAAGCTTTGTCGCATCCTTCACTGACCGGTAAGAGAATGTTCTGCTATGTTTTTTCATTATTTCAGCTGACTACAAGTATTATTGTCAAAGTATGTAAAGGATTTGTGATCGCAGTTTATTCAATGTCAAATTGAGATATAATAAGGGATGGAAATATATTGAAAGCTGGTGGCACTAGTTATCGAAACTGCTGGTTTTGATTACTAGCGCACTTGAATTGTGACAAAGACCTTGGAAAATGGACATCAAACCAAAATAACTTGACCCTTATAAATCCACCAACGATGGTACTTTCGTATTTTCTTTTGTGTTTATATTATTTAGGAAACAATTAAATGATGAGCCTGTCCAAGAAATACCTCATTTCCCAAAATGGCGACCCGCCTAGACGATTCTTAGCACCCAAACATGAGACGGGACAAGTCAAAAATATCCTATAGGTACTTATTTTGCATTATTTTTTTTATGAACGAGTTTAATACGTGACTATTGTCATCCAATCCTGTTTGGGCACCAAAAAGAGAAAATACCTATCTTAGTCAATTATGATGGAAGATATGAACTGTGTACTGTTTCCAGGTCTCCAAAGTCCCTTGGCTCCGGACGGCATTGCAAGTACTTCCCAAGGTGAGTGCCAGCTTGTCTAGCAACGAATTTATTTTATTGCATTACTACATATATTGAGACAAACGATATTTTTAATGCACTGTCTGTCGTATGCCACCATCACCGCTTCCTCTCTGCTCTGTCATATTAGGTTTATATATCATTATTAGGTTTTTTTTATTATAATTTCTAAATGTATGAGGCAATTATCACGTGACATATAATTTATTTCTATTAATATATTTATATTATTATAATTATATACTATTAACCTTGTATATGTCTTCATTTGTGCTCTGTGTTTCTGTATTTAAATTAATTAATGTTAGCTTTTTGTGTTATGGTTCGATGTAGACGCGCGTAGGTACAAATTGATACGATTTATTAAATTTTCAATTGCTTTGACTATCTGTACGACTGGGACGTATGTTTATCATTGAACCAAAACGCAATGTGGCGTGCATGTAACTGTTACTGTAACTTAGTGTAATGTAACTCTACGAAGATATGCTAGCTTGTTTTATAGATGTTAAACAATTGTGTGCTAGGAAAACCCCTCACTCCCATGTCTCCGACCTAGGTTTTTGTTGTTACTTTTGTTTCTTTTTTTTTAAATTCTCTCATTATTTACGAACCCATTCCACGGAAACAAACAAACTGTTAACGTACGAAATTATACTTACACGAATTGGCTGTAAATATTACTTTCAAAAAAATTTAAACAAAAAAAACCTACTCGAAAATAAGAAGAAAACCACAAAATTAGCTTCCGAGAAATCCAATCATAACTTCGAATAAAAGTTGAGTTTACTTATTGTCCCGAGCATAGCGGATCTCATGAATCATTTCTAAATACACTATCGTGTTACACTCGATCACATTGTCTTGGGAAACGGAAAATATAATAACAGGGAGATCGAACAATGGATTTTTAGTCATGGTAACTTGGTGTCGGTTTATATAAAATACGCTCAAATTATTTCATTGAAGAATTAAAAACGCTTTTGTTCGGGAAATTTGAAACAAACGTTGCGCGCGTCTGTTATGAAAACGGACCTTAGTCGATCACACAATCATTGCTGAGCTTAACTAGCGAGGAGTAGGCGACATTTTGCGTTACTAATACCGCTTCGCATCCCGCGGTGGGATACCTGTCGTCGTAACGGGGGGTGGCGGTGCTTAAACAGAGGCTACGATACGAGAGTGCATTAAACGCGCGAGCGTCGACGGGGCTAACTGCTTGTGTTGTGACCAGGTGGCGCCCGCACCCCCCAAGAAGATTACCGCTGTGAGCCATGTAACAAGAGCTTGTCGTCCCTGACGCGGCTCAAACGACACATCCAAAACGTGCACATGAGACCTTCCCGGGAGCCCGTGTGTAACATTTGCCGGCGGGTGTACTCGAGTCTGAACAGCCTGCGCAACCACAAGTCCATCTACCACCGCAAGCAGCAGCAGCCGCCGGCGCCGGCCCCGGGCCCCTTCTACTCCGTCAACTGACGCTCGACCCGCCGGCCCCGGCGCGCTCCCCTCACGTTGCCATTTGAAGAAACCGAGCTGCCATCCTAACCACCTAAAACGCCATACTCTTGCCCCTAGAACTTCGTTAAGTTTAAACAAAATTGTAACGCGATATGTTCCTAACATTTGTATATAGCATAGTAATGCATGCGCATCGCAAACTTTATCTATATGTATGTATAATTTATTATTTCTCACTAAACGTATCTTAACGCTTCGTGGCAGCGCAGCGCGTCCCGACGCCGCTGCGCTGCCATGTCCTCTATGGAACCAATTGGGACATCTGATCGGTACACGCATAACCACCAACCGTTTTGTAAAAAGCGCATTAGTCAAATTCGTGAAACACGTTCAATTGCCTCTACTAGGTTCAAAATTGCCACCGAAACAATAGTGGTACACTAATTGTGCCAATTGGTTCCGTCACTTGGGACCCGTCGGGAGCGAGCGGTCGCATGGTGTGGATACGGCGGGGTCGCTCGCGCCGGCGTGTTGACTAATGCGCTCATGTTGGTTGTTATGTGTGGCGCAGTTGGCCCTCTGGGCGCGGGGCACCGCTGCGAGGTGTGCGGCAAGCTGCTGTCGACGCGGCTGACGCTCAAGCGGCACACCGAGCAGCAGCACCTGCAGCCGCTGCACTCGGCGCGCTGCTCCCTGTGCCACAAGGTGTTCCGAACGCTCAACTCGCTCAACAACCATAAGAGCATCTACCACCGCCGGCAGCGCGGCGCGCCGCAGCAGACGCAGCCGCAGAACCTCACCACCAGCCCCGACACTAAGATCAACCCGCAGCATCACAACATCGACTTCTACAAGTTCAAAGACCAGTTTAACGTCTAACACTACTCGATTAAAGTTTTCATTTTTCAAAAACAATTATTCTCTATTTAAAAGGAAAGTTACTATTTTATTTTTCATATATCTTTTTTTATTTCCGTAACGGGACTTGTATATTTTTTTGTTTTTCAGATTGTTTTCCTCTATAAAATATTTATTTGTGAACTTTGAACTTGTAAGTAAGGGTTGACATTGACTAACATCACAATATTTAATGGCTTTCTGACATTCCACTTATTACAAGGGAGGGCGAGTTAGATCGAATTTGAAATATGCTTTTTTGTTAAAATGTTATCGATCGATTGCGCCCGGAGAGTGCAATACTGCGGTATAAAATGATTCCTGAATTTTTACACTATGTTAAATGTGCGACAATAAGGCGAAGAGAAAAAAAAAATATTTTGAGAAAAGATGAAAAATCTTGGTGCTGTAAATTTATATATTAGGCTTAAATTTATATAAAAGAAACGGTGTTCGTATAAGTAACAGAAGA
This sequence comes from Aporophyla nigra, assembly GCA_947507805.1. NCBI lineage: Eukaryota > Metazoa > Arthropoda > Insecta > Lepidoptera > Noctuidae > Aporophyla > Aporophyla nigra. The sequence goes on along the minus strand of OX382305.1, from coordinate 1,651,691 downwards.
GGCATATTGTTTTCAAATTGTGTTCATTATTTTCGGCAATTATTTATTCTGTAATTTATCTGTATGATCTCACTCTTAGATATTTATCGAGATTACTAAACGAAAATATGTAAAAAGTATAAAAAAACTATATACACAGATATATAATTGGCTTATGAGGCTTTCAAATTATTATTTTTATTTTAGGTGTTTTTTTTTTTTCATTTTTAAGACTGAATTCAGGATATAATAGCACCAATAGAATGAGATGAAGGATTGTTTTATGCAAAAAATATATATATTAACCCGCAGATAGCACAACCACAGAAATATACCGGATTTTACGACATACACAACCAAACCAGGAATACATACATACAGTACATACAGAATACCGACTTAGACACAAACAAAATAACTTCTACAGCTTTCTTTTTGCAGTCGACAGTTTATTTATATTTTATCAATATATTTATTTATTTATTGTTTGTCGACTTTTATAAATCCTTTGCTACCTTTTTCTTAATAATATTATTGACAAACAACCATCAGTCGAAGAAAATTGCATTTTACAAAGTGAATCGCAAGGTGCCATCTTAAATGAATATAATGGCTATTTTTTTAGTTTAGTCACTTTTTTTTAGTTTTCAAACATACGTTTTTATCGCAACGATGTGTTTGTTTCTTTTTTTATTATTTCGTTGACCCTTTATAGGATAGTTTTTTTTTTTTTTAAATAATAATATTTTTTCGCTTTTTACCGACCTACTTGTACTCGTATTTTTTGTACATTAAACACTCACAGTTTGTTTTCCTTTTGTACAATTGTAATTACACATTATTATTATATTATACATAATAGGTAATAGAAAAAAAAAACAAATTTTTAATAATTCTCAGTGTTAAATGTTCCTAAATTTCAACAGTGTGAACTTTTCAACTATTAAATGTTCCGTGCTCGTTAATTAGTAACGGAATTTTGCTTGCCATAAAATAATTTTAGTATATGTCTCGATATTGGGTGACGAAACTTAAACGCGTTAGAAAATTTAAATAAATTTAAAAAAAATAAGACAGCCCTTAAAAATATCATGCAACTTTGCCAGTGAGAAAAATTGTCGAGACAAGTTCTTTGAAAGAAAACAGAGAGACTAAATAAAACTTTGTAGAAGACTACAAAAATATATAATACTTTTCTATAGGAAGAAAACCAGCTAATAAAGACTTGCTCTAAGAATTTTAAAAGTTTCCCTTCCGCGTTAAAGTTCATTCATCCAATACATAAATTAATGTGCGTCTTTCCTTTGTGAAACCTATTCTAGTTCATGAATACATCACTATACTGACTTTAAAAAGTCGATAAATATCACTATTGTTAAAATTTTCGTTTTATAGCCATAAGGGAACTTTGATTGTAAATGTTAACATAATTTATTATAAAATGATATACACCTTAAGTAACATTAGTGCCTGCTTCATATTATTGTGTTCTTATTGACAAAAAAAAGACATATTTTGAGTATTTTTCGTAAATAAGCATAAGGTAGTGTCTGACACACTGTTTACCTAGAAGATGCTATACCTTCAAACAACTAAGAGGCTTCCTAAAATGCTATATGTTATCAAATTCTGTTGTTATTGCTAGATACATAAATGCTTAGCCATTACTCGTTTAGTTAATTAGTAAGCTTTATTATGATAGTTTGGCCAATTGGAAGACTAGAGTTTTGGTGCTAAAAGGAACGATGTTCGTAGAAAAGATAAGGGAAACGAAAGGAGTCTAAATTTTTTCTAATATTTCGCAACATTCCGTGTACGAAAACGAAAATGGTAAAAAAAAATGTTAAGTTTTTATTTGCGTAACATTGCAAAGTTTGAAACGTAGGATTGTTGTTTTTTGATTAGTAATTTAGTCATAGTTTTTCTTGTTAATTTGGGTTTGGGAAATTAAGTTAGTTCTTTAAATAGGATTAAGGTTTATCTGAATTCATATAGATAATAGACATACTTGTTTACTTTACGATTACAGGGATGTGCTGCAAAGGCAGTACGGTATTTCAGCTATTTTCAGTATAGCTACGAAATTTAAGAATTTATTTAGTAAAAAACTTGTCTCTGGTTGGGAAAAATTTTGCCAAAATAATAAGCGCTATAGACTGATTAGAGTAAGAACGCGTTCGACTTGTACACTATTAGGCGTATTTTATAGATAAAAAATGTACATTATTTACTAAATTAATTACTTAATAATTTTATAAAAAATAAATTGAGAAATGTTGTCGCACAGAAGGCGGTCAAAGCGTGATTAATTTTGGTATTATAAACTCGAAATTTACTTGTGATTTTGAAATGATCTTTGGTTCGAAATTTTTAGGTGTTAAGTTATTTTGGGATCTCGAGAGGCTGAAAGCTTCGGGTTTGAAAGGGTTAGAATTACACCGTGTTCTAAGGAGCAGAACACATCCCTGTCGAAAACTATATTAGTTAGGATCTTAGCAAGATTAAGACTGTTTCTGTGACCTGTTTACGTTTTTATCTTTCTAACGAGTTAAGATTTTTTTTCAAACTCGCACGTGCGCGTGCGTTGACTTTATCCAATGTGTTCTTATACTTCTTGTTGGCATTTTTACTTATTTTATAAGGAATCTAAATTAATTTATTGGTTGTTGTATTGAAATTTTATATATTTTTTTCTTAAATTATTGTTCTACCTTCCACGAATCTAGATATTTTTTGTTTGTTAATAATTGGCATCTGTGTAATGCAGTCCATTAGATTTTTTAATGTTATTCGAGATTGTGCCAAAAACTACGGTGTTTTTATGTTTTGTCTTCCATTTTGAGGCGAAAGTCTTGAACGTAGCGTGGAACGCCAAAAATAAATAAATTATTTTAATGGGCTGCACTTAGTTATATTCTAATATTAAAAATGATTTCGCAACACTATATTATATATTCATAAATAGTTCTTTTCCTTCCTTACTTTTTAAATTAAAAATAATTGAAGTAACTACTCATAAAATGTAATCGTTAAACCGAACTTCATAAATCCTAATATTGATGATAATGGCGTTTTTAATAAAAACAAATATACAAAAAACAACATTGCCAGTTTTATTAGTAACTCCTATAAACTACCCAAGTATTTTTGTGTTTTTTGTCAAGAATTACGAGCTTTTTTGTAGAAACAGTTAGATAATTTTCATAGTGCACTGTTTTCTTTTTTTAATGATTTCGAAACACGCTTAGCATATCTAGTTTTCCCGCCTAAATATTTATTTTCCCGCCTCAACGCATGCTGACTGTTAACACCCTTCACGAGCCACTGTAGCTTCGCCATCATTTACATTTATTTTTCTATTTTATTTATCGTTTATTTTAGTCACACTTTTTGTTTTTTTTTTCTTGAAACAAAAAAACTTGTCATAATGAGATCCCTGGAGTAGGTTTAATTTTTTTTTAATTTATACCGCGTTCGGGGAGCAACCCCATATTTTTTTGTTTTTTCGATCTGTTTACAGGTAAAAAGTTATTCTCGTGCTCGTTATGCGGGAAGGTTCTGTGTTCAAAGGCGTCGTTGAAGCGGCATATCGCCGACAAGCACGCGGAGCGCCAGGAAGAGTACCGGTGCACGATATGTGAGAGGGTGTACTGCTCGAGGAACTCGTTGATGACCCACATATACACCTACCACAAGTCAAGGACAGGGGAGACAGATCAAATACGATTTTTTTAGTGACTACTCGGACGGAGTTGGCGCGGCGTGCGGCAGTATTCATCTAGCAAAGAGAATCTACACGAGCCCAATCTACCTGAACCCGCCGTACATAGCAACACTCACAAAGGTTAGATATTGTTTATAGAACCAGAAACAAATTAGAGAACAGACGATCTAACTCATTAACAATGGATTTCCTTTATTAGACTAAGCTAGGTATAAGGGTCCTTCTTAAATTTTCATTTCATTTTTTTTTCTGTTCAATTTTAATTTTATAGATTTTAGTTTGACTTTTATGTTCTTTTAGTTCGACTGTACTTACCAACCTCCCCCCCGCGCCCCCCCTCCCGTCGGGTTTCGCAGTTTTGACGTTGTTGTGTTGCTTGGAGCATGCTTCTATCATTTTTGTTATCACGTGTCTATGTGTTATTGTGGTTGAAAGAATTTCCTTAAGATTTTGAATATTATGAAAATCTCGTGATTATTGTGTAGTTAGTCAATGTGTACAGTGCATATTATTAGTATTATTAACTATTATTATTAACCTCATACATGTATTATTGAATGAAAATTAACAAGCAGAAAATCACTCAGCAGATTTTCTCCATGTCTTCACGTGTTGCCAGCTAACGATATGAGCGCTTTCTATTGATGAGATGCCTAATGTAAATGGGTTGTTTGTTGTTTTCCAGCAGTACCGCCTCTCCGTATGCCCCCGCCCACCGCCGGCGGTATCAACGAGCCACAAGAGTGTCCTTACTGCCGCAGGACATTCTCTTGTTACTATTCCTTGAAACGACACTTCCAAGACAAGCACGAGCAGTCGGACACGCTGTACGTGTGCGAGTTCTGCCACCGGAGGTACCGGACCAAGAACTCGCTGACCACGCACAAGAGCCTGCAGCACCGCGGCTCCAGCGGCATGCTCAAGCGGCTGCTGAAGACGTCGGCGCTGCACTCGGCGCTGGCGCCCAGCCCGCACCACCTGTTCGACCTGGGCGCCGACCACGGCCCGCAGCTGCCGCCCGGCCTCCAATGACCACAGACCATGGCTTAGATCGCTCGCACACCGCCCCGTCCCGGGCACACCGGGTTGAGTGCCGGCTGTACCCGGGACCTGACGAGACGCGGCTCGACGGACGCTTACGGTATGGATCATCATGTGCAATATAACGGACAATGCCAAAACAATGCCGGACTAATGGATGCCGCATTTATGGTTAATATCGTATTATAATTAGTAAAATATTGACGTTAGGATTAAAATTACATAAACAGTATTGTCGCACGCGACTGTAGAAGTCGTTTAGTGTACGCTTCGAGGATCGGACTTCGCTTTGTGACTAGCGTGACGGTTGCGAGTTACGGCATTTTCTAGTGAAAATGTTCCAACAGTGTTCAATATGACAATGTAATCCAGAGCAATACTAAAGTATTAATATTTCTAGTACTGCCAAAATTTTGCCAACTGTATTCTAAAAAATGAAATACATTTTTTAAAATCACTTTTCGATAAATGTCTAGTGTCAAATTAGATTCGATAACTGTACAAAATGAGAACGTACAAATTTTAAAACCGTAAATTTTAAAAGAAATGCAAAGAAAATATTTTTTACTGAAACTTTTTTCGGAACGCCAAATCTAAATTAATTAAAATGATACAGATTATTTAGCGGTTAAATACAAAAATGTTTAGAGTAAAAGTAAAAAAAATGTTGATGTTGAGTAAAAATTAAAGACTTCTTAGAATCTGATTTCGAAAGTACAAAATTTAACGTCTAACAATATCTAATCTATGTGCGTTTGGCTTCAATAATAATAATGATTATGATCAATGTGTAAGTAGCCGTGCCTTCGTTCGTCTTCGAAATATTTTGGATGAATTTCTGAACTGACGAGGGATGCGCAGGAAAAGACGGTTCACGGACGAATCAATGTTGGCGGTGACGTTTCGAAAAGGGAAAATGCTGTAGGGTTGCCAGACTCCGGTGGGATCCTTGAATACAGGGTTAAGAGTGAGTAAACAGATGTAGGAAATAGAGGCGCTGGGTTGCCAGAAAGTGGGTCTTCGAAAAGCAGTTCGACGATCGTATACGTGTGCATGATTACAAATCATGAAACAAAATCAAACATTTCTTCTGTATAGAAATACGTAGACTTTAGGTATTAATTAATAGAATTATATTTAACCTGTATCCATTTTCGGATTTCTCTCTATGAGTGTATAGTGGTTCTTATTTAAATGTCGACCAACGTAGCTGATGTCTCGTTATTGAAAATTTATTAGATTATTATTATTATATTATTCTCAAAAATCTTAGGATACCTAACCATAAGATGGCTGCAAATTGTATAAAAATTTATTTTATTTACTTATATCGTAGAAAATTGCTTGCGAACCGCGTTTTTCAGGTAACACGACATATCTATCCAGGGTTTTTGAAAAAATAATTCTACAATATCTTTAAAATCGCGATCCAATCTCTTAAACCACATATCACAAAACCATGAATATCTTTAAATAAAAGAAAGTATTTTTAACACCGTGATATTTCACAAAGCCAAAGAAAACAAATTAATGTGAATAATACTTACTGATTTGCATTTATTCCCGTAGAAATATGAAAACTTTCTGAAGAATGTATAAATACTAAAATGTATTGTGCCATATCCATTTTACATAGAACTTTCCAAAATTTAGGGACATATCAATCTCTGATCACTTTAAGTGAAATAAAAATCAATTTTTGCAATTAATAATAAAAATATCAATGCAAGTTTTACAAACAATAGCACAGACCAATGCAATCACGTTGTTTCAGAGCAATGAGCATTATTTTTTTGCATTTATTTGTCCAATGTTAAGTAACTTGGGTAAAGGAACGTAATGTAGGTTTTTTTGTATTTTTACTTTCTATTTCGGAATGTTACATATATGTGTACTTTGTGATATGAAATACATTTAATGAGAAGTTGTTTGGTATATCCAGATATTTTAACATTTAAGTTTTTATCATTTTATCCTCAGCTTAAATAGTGTTAAAAACGGGTTGATTTCGAAGTAAAATATTTTTTACGTGGACATTAGCCGGTTAAGCCCGTATACCTCCATTTATTTAGTACCTCAAGTATATTATTTTGTTTTTTTATTTTAATTTCAATGTTACAGGCTGTTTTATTTTTAATGTAAAAGAAAACACGTCGATGAAATAATTTCGAAAATATTAAAGATCATAGAATCATTTAGCTGGAGCTTAGAAGGAAAAGCAAGCGGGTAGTTTGAATTGTAAATATAAGTTAGATTACTTACATAACTGAAGTATCGTGGCATCGTTCGGGAATAGAAGCCTCGTGATATTATTAACTAAATAGTAAATAGAAAAAATCATTAATGGAAAGGATTTTTATATATTCTACTAATGGATTTATTAATAGTGAAACATAGACTTAGTCTTCATAATGTTTTTTTAATGTTTGTGTTTATTGTTTTCGCTGTGCAATTATTTCTTATTGGTTTGGCTGTTTATTGCGCTTATTGTTGACCGCTTCGTTGAAATATTGGATTTTACATCCCCACTTTTTTGTGGTTCGATTTTTTGGAAGATTTTTTTCTAAATTGATCTCAGTTGACAGCTGCGTACTACATCAATATCGGAGACAGCCGTTGGTGATTGTTATTAGCTCTAAAACTATTGTAAAATTTGTGTTAAGTTTGGATAATGTGTCGGCAAAAAAGGAGGTCAGATGACGTAGCGCAAAAATTTAAAATTAATTTAAAAAGAAACCACAAACAACCAATCGCTAAATAAAAAATACAGCGAAACAATATTAAGTAAAAGTATATTTTGCAATGTATACCAAAATACTGCATTTTTAAATAGTAAGATGAAAAGTGAGAAAATCTTTTTTTAATATAAATACGTGTAAAATAGCAGCCCTTTGAATTCGCAATATAATTTTTCGCTTCTTCGCCAGTTTATAACGTTAAGTTTAAAGAAATAATTTTATAAATCGACTGTGTTACTAACTAGCGTAATGCACAAAGTAATCAACAACGGGATGCCTTCTAAACAGTACAAGTTTAACAATAGCCTACAGTAGATAAATAAATAAGATTCGTGTACTTTAAAATGACTTTATGGACGTGGCTATCGTCTCAAATTAGTTGCACAAAAATATCTAGAATAGTTCTCTACTCTAAGAGTAACAACAGCTAGATTACGATCTCAAATTTGAGCATCTACCCTTGCTCGAAATTCGGGCAGCTCTTTTTAGGTCGATGCTCAATTTTCGGGGTTGAGTTGTGCTAGCACTCTGGTAGCTTTATATAATAAATTAGGCATCAGTATCTGAGCCATTCTACTTCCAAATGTCATTTTAAAGTATTTTATATTATCAGTTTTACTTTGCAAAATCAGTAACTTTCGTATTCGAAAACAAAGCTACCGTAATACTGCCGTTTTATAAATTTCGTAAACGTTTTAAATGATTTGTTAGGGTTTTCCATGATTTTCCTTAGGATTATTCGTGGATATAATAATAATTACCTAATCTTATGATAGGCAGGTAACTTAAACTTCTTTATGATCGAAGTTAAACCGTCTTTTACGGGAGTTCTCACCTGATAAATACATGTTCACAAACCGCTTCACAAAACAGTTCTTTTTAAGAAAATGAAAATGCTTTTATCGTAAGTATTACCTCCTATAATTTTAAGTATTACCTCCAATTATATAATTTAATTTCTAATGTATTAGTTTAGATCGTGGGTTCGCCTGTAGACTACAGGCCGATGTATTTATGTATGTATTACAGTTACAACATACAGACAGGACAGTGTTTTATATTTATCGAATTACTTATATTGTAAATCGTGAACGAGATATAACAGTTGTTACATAGTATTTTTTCCCATACAATCATTTTTTGTTGACCATTTCCATGTTTAAAATGCAATAGATATTATCCTTTATTGTTTTAATTGAAAACTGAATAGTTTTTAATTAAAATCGTAAAGCAACCAGAACATACAATAGTTATTTATAAATAATTTAAATTGCTCGATCGATGGAGGGACAACCATCTTTTTTAAGAATAAATCGACTGCATTTTTTATTAAAAGTCTTTTTTAATCGTTGCTCACAAATTAATGTTAAATACTTACGATCTTGTAGTGTTTTCGTATGAGAGTCACGAGTCGATGTATTCTTAAGTCAATAGCTTTAATATTTATATCAGTATCTTCCACTTTAAACGTAATATAATTATAAATAATTACAGTTATAGCAATAGTACCCAATTTGCCACAGTACCTCAATATAATAGTTACATTTATGTATGACTAATAATAAGCTACAAACAGCAGATTATCCTGTTTTTAATGTCAATTAAGATTTTAAGGAGCTCTATTTATTAATAATGTAAGTCTTATTTCCCATTTTAATTTCTATTCGCTGAAAAGGCGAACTTTTGACTTCAAAATTATCGATTCATTCCCTCAAATTTTATTTGTAGTTTATTATTTTCTTTTATAAACATTTCGCGTCGAAAAAATCTTAGTGCCAAATATTGACAATACATTTAAAGTCACATGTCAAGTAAAGGAACATCTCTTTTTTATCATTTAAAGTACTATAGTATATCAGTGTTAAATCTGCTACCTACAGTAAATAGTAACATTAACATAGTTCCGTAACTCAAAGTGCACTTACAACTTTTTATATACAAATAATAAGTATTATATACTAAGTAGTACATTTGTCCCCCTGGTCGAGCAATTATCGTTGATCCCGTCTATAACAGTACATAAAAGAAAAGTATTTACAATATACACACTATGACATACAATATACTGACAGTTATATGCTAGAAGTAACTTTTATCTACAGATAAAGAAAGACAGTGGTGCAGTTTTACCAAAAACTGTTGATTTATAAGCAAGTTTATACAGTCCGAATGTTGAGTGTTGACACTGTTGAGCTGTTGGATGTCGAGTTGGGCGCACGCAACTGTCGATATTTGAGCAAGTCGTTGTAGTATACTCAATACTTAATCTTTTGAGTAATGAGTTGTTTTTCCTAATGTTTACCGTTTTTAATTTTTTAGTAAAACTGTGCCGCTGTTACTTGTTATCGGTAACACATTTTATACACAGAAATATTTTTTTACGAGAAAAAATAATACAATTTATATTGTGAAAGTTAATTAAGTGGCAATTCTAATTTACTGCATTATATTTTTGCTGACACACTTAGGATTAGATTTTTCTTTTTTTCGTAATTTAATGTATGCACGATCTGCGTTTTTATTAGCATTGATTTTTCTCTTTTTTTTGTTCTTTATAAGCTGAAATCGTAAGTGATACAGACCCTTGCTTCGCAAAAATTGGAAAATTAAATTAATAATTTATTGTATTTAGTAATTTGGCAAAAAAAAAAATAACAAAACAATCAAGGGTGAGTATCATTTGCGACGTTTTAATATGCCTAAACTAATATTGTGTTACTATGTAAAAGTTATAGTTTGCCATCGTTGATCAAAGATGAAAAATATGTGTTAAATTTAGTTAAATGGAGTTTTGTTATACTTTTAAAAAGGGTCCGGGGATGCGGCGTGTACAAAAATGATTTAGAGTATTGTGTATTGATCGAATAAGGTTAGATGTGAGGCCGATAGGACCTGGTAGGCTTCTCTTGAGAATTGTTGTAAGTTACGCCCAAGTCGGTGAAGACACTTAAAGTACTATTGTTGTAGATACGAGCTCGAGTTTACGAAATGATTTTAAATCGTCACTGGACTCATGAGACGAGACCTGATCGAAAAACTGACGACGCAACTCTTTAGTGCCAATATTATAGGTTTTATAGTATATATTGCATAGTATGTAATTATGAAAGGTTTCTCTCCTGGCTACGTACGTTATTAGTTTTTCAATCAGGTTTCTCATATTGTAAATTAATGTAAGAAATAATTCGTGTTGAATATTTTTCGTATTAATGCAGTAAAATCAATCAGTATTACAATCGCAATAGTATATTATGGAAAGGAAATCCAAAAATTACTTTAATAATAAAACAGTAGGACGCCTGATTCGTAATACATTAATTGTCAAATAGGGCAAGGAAAAACTTGAAGAAAATAATCTGGAACAAAAAACGCAATGTACAACGAATCGGAAAATCTGCATTGATACTAAAAGTTGAAAACTCATGTTTCAGTGATATTTAAAAAGTGGTGTCTTTACTTGTTTTGATGTTGTTGATATTTGTGAATAAGGAATCAATTCGGGTTGAGTAAACGACTGCTACTACGAACATAAAGATCCGTAGTTCACATATCCCATTATTCGTTCCATTGCGGCATCCCAACGGTATTTATCACGAAAATACTTTACGATACCAGCAGTGGAATGAAAATGGGCATATAAACTCTTGTCTCGTGTTTTGTGGTGGCAGTCACATTGGTAGGAAGTTAGGAACATATCAGATAGTCGGAAAACTTAGTACTATAAGTATCTTTGAATCTGACTCTTTCGTCAAAACTATACTGGAGAAAAATATATCGGTTATTTTTAAGTTTAGGTTTCTAACAAAATCTGCGTTTCGAATTCTCAGCGACGTATAACAGTTGAATGTAATAAAAGTATAAAAATAAACTCGCAGTGATTCCATTGATTATGAGGTCTTTTATTCATTAGTTTAGAACCTTTCCCCTTAATTATTATTGTGAAAATATGCAGGTAAAGTACGTTGTTTTCTCAGACGGCATCTCACCAGCGCAAGTTTGGGTAGTATACTAATCATTGCAGCATTTTGAATATCCTTGGATACGTGGAGATACCTAAGGGTTTTGGAAGGTGATTGTGTGTGACCATAATAATATCTTTATCCTTTTAGCGGACAAGTTGAAGGTACATTTTTGGATATTTTATAACCTGTGTTCATGCAGCATACCTACAACGTTTTAATGTTTGTGGGCGGACGCATGATTGCCAGACAGACACCATTAATTTAAGGGTGACAAGCTATAAGACATATTTACGTACATACTTTCTTGTGAACCTGTAATTAAAATGTATAAATGAACGTACTACTTACTGACTAACTAAACAAATACATACAAAAACGGAAAGTATGGAAGGTCATTCAGAAACGTGCCCTGAAGACTGGCAGCATTACCAAGTTGATTGGCTATGCTAATTCGTTGGCCAAAGAACGAGCCAGCCCTCTGTTGAAGTGAAGTGTCGACCAGTTAGTGAGATACCTAGTGTTAAAAATTACAAAATTGTGTTATATATATCGTATGTACTAGCTTAAGGCTCCGACTTCGTCCACGTGAAATGTCGGCCCCCATTTACTACTTTTAGATTATTATTAATTTGGCTCGGCCGGTGATGTTTACCTTTCTTGAGAATTGGGCTCAATCAATCAGCTCAGCTATCGCAGTCCACTGCTGGTCGTAGGCCTCTCCTAGGCTGCGCTATAAAACCCTGTCTTCCACCTTCCGCATCCAGTCCGACCCAGCAACCTTCCGAAGGTCATCGGTAGATCTAGCTAGGGGGCTACCCACACTACGGTTGTCGATACGCGGTCTCTACTCCAGGAATCGTCTACTCCACCAGCCACCGATTCTCGGACAAACATGGCCGCCCCACTACCAATTCAGCTTGCCCACTCTGCAAGCTATTACGGTAATTCAAGTTCTTTCCGGATAACTTCATTACTAATTTATCCTTCAAAGAATCTCCGACCATAGCCCGGTCCATAGCGCGCTGAGCGACCTTGAATTTGTGGACTAGCCCAACCAACTCAGTGTCCACGTTTCGACACAGCATGTCATAACAAGCAGCCTGTGTTATACTGTATTTTCCATCCGTATTAAGGTACTGTTTGCAAAATAATGCTATTAATTTTCTTTGGTAAATAATTTATAGTTTAAAGGGTAAGTCAGTGACAACCCTACTGGAGAAACCGACCACTATCACCACTGATCTCATAACGGTGAAGGATAACGTCGTAAGGAAACCGGAATGTCATAGAACCAAATATTCAAAGACATGTGACATCTACCAACCCGCACTGTGCCCGCGTGGTAGATCACGGCCCACTGCCTCTCACCGAGAGGAGCCTTGTGTCCCAGCAGTGGGAAAAATATAGGCTTCTTAGGGGTTATCCATAAATTACGTCACACATTAAGGGGGAGCGAGGGGGTCGACGAAGTGTGACATTGTGTGACAAGGGGGTGGGAGAGGTCCTCAATTTCGCGACGTCACATTTCAAAATCTATTTTAATAAGTGTTTAGAGCAAAACCTGAACTTTGAACGATTAACGAAAAACTCAAATACAGTTGCAACTTTATCTGTAGAAACATAAGGTTCAAATTGTATTTTGGGCCACTCGCTCTACTAGTGTACGCGCTGAACGCTTAATTGCCCTTTGATAAATGCCACAAAACTGATAAAGACTCAAGATAATTAAGTTTGATCTTCAATTAATATAATTAATCGTTTTTGTTTTGTTAATTTCTTACAATGATTGATTTAATGTTATTTTTTTTAAATAATTTAAATTGAAATAAATACATTTCGGAACTGCTGTTTTAATTCATTAATAATTTCTAATTGTAAAATATGCGACGTCACACTAGGGAGCGGAAGGTCTCACAAATGTGACCACGTGACAAGGACTCCCCGGGGGGGGGGGGGGGGGGGGTCAAAAATCATGAAATTCGTGTGAAGTAATTTATGGATGGCCTCTTATGATGATAATGATGATGATGATGAAGATTTTATACGAAAATTCTTTTAGCATATGATAACCCAACTCTAGAGGGAGGTGATATTTAACTTCGTACTACAACCCTTTGGACTCGGGCAAAACGAAAAAGACCTGAAAGAACTCTACGTGGATACGAAGTACCTAATAGCAATACCGGGAAAGAGGCTATTATTTTAGTACATTGTGATGTCTTATGACAAAAGCTTTGCGGCCAGAGGCTGTACAAATAAATAAAGTTGAAATGTCTGTTTGTAATGTCAAAATAACAGCATTTTACTACTTAAATGCAGATGACAGTATGCGTCTCATGACTGTTGGATCGGAATTGACTCGTTCTAGCATGTCCTCAGCGACTCTTATGCCACTGAGTTTTTGAAGAAAATTCAGGTCCTTTGCGATTAGCCGAGCGGCAACATGTTTCATACCCAACAACTTAAGTGATTATTTAAATAGTACGGACCGACTCGTGAGACACAGAAAGTTCGGCGGCTATCTCTCTCAAACTTGAATCAAAATTTTCAGTCACTATTTCCTTCACTTTTGCGATGTTGTTAACTTCAGTTACAGACGTTAATGGCCTACCAGAGCGAGGCAAATCTTCCATCACATCTCGACCGCTTTTAAACGCTTTGTGCCACTCATAAGCACGTGTTTTTGATAAAGTCGATTCACCGTAAACCTTCTGTAACATTTTCAGTGACTCTGAACACGAAATTCCATTGGCGATGCAAAATTTAAGATAAACTCTTTATTCGATGTTTTTGTAGAATATGGAGATTGCAATACGCACTAGATATATAGTCCTCCAGACCGAATTTCGGCCACGGCGGCCAATCTCAACGGAGACTAGCCATCGGCGCGGGAGATATTATAGTGCTCAAGTGTGTGCGCAGACACAAGAGCACTCACTCTTCCCTCACTCTCATAGTCCGATGGGACGGCAATCCGACACGACCGGAGAGAGATCAAGCGTAGGACCAACGGCTTAACGTGCTTTCCGAGGCACGGGGGTATCACACCGCCAACTTCCAAACTCCGGGCTGCTACTAAGAAATTCCTAATGGAAAAACCCAGAAACACTTTGCCCGACCCGGGAATCGAACCCAGGACCCCACGCTCAGCAGTCGCGCTTGCGACCACGAGACCAACGGGGCAGTACGCACTAGATATGTATGATATAACTAAAAACAGCACTAAACATAACTAGAGAATGGGCAGCAGCGTTTTCTATATTTTTTCCACCATACTGTGATTGCCAACTCGCCTGCCATGCGTGGCGATTATGACAACCCCCTCCCAAATTTGGCGAGGCCTATGTTCAGCAGTGGACGTCATTAGGCTGAAATTATCAAGATGATGATGAACCTAATATCCCTGCCTTGGCTGCCACTGATCACCGAGCCCTCGAAGTCTTCCGTCGCCTGATAGAATCTGTAGATTAATAAGCAACAGAATCATCAGGTCAAAATACGCGCTCAGACGTGGAGTTGCGGACAACAGCCCGTTCTACCTATTACCTATTACCTATTAAGCAACAGAATGACTTATTATTTAAGTCTCGTAAAAAGCTATGAGCGTAAACGAATCACAAGGAGTAGATATGGTGGGTATGGATCGTTGCAGATGGAGTTCTATAGTTTCTGCCAGCCCCCATGGACAATGTTACAGTTAGCATGTCAAAACTATTTTCAGGTGAAGTTAAGGAACCTCCATGGAATAAATAGAATACCTGATAACATCATTTTAAAATATAAAAACAATTGTGTCACTTCTAGAGATATAATTTTCCATAGAAAATGCCCTTAATATAATTAAACTTATTTTACGGATTTATACCTCTGTTACAGACAAAAGATGTGAATTTATGTATTCGTAACTAGAATTAAAACTGTATAGTACCTACTACTACCTGTAGCGGAACCTGGGTGAGGTCCATGGTTTGGGCGTACCCAGGTTCTGGGCCAGGGCCCCCCCCCCTGGCCCAGAACCTGGGTACGCCCAAACCAGTTAGTCAAATAAATAAACATATATATTTTTTTATAAGCACTTAGTCAAATAAATAAACATATATATATATATATATATATTTATTCTTTAAAT
This sequence comes from Aporophyla nigra, assembly GCA_947507805.1. Lineage (NCBI taxonomy): Eukaryota > Metazoa > Arthropoda > Insecta > Lepidoptera > Noctuidae > Aporophyla > Aporophyla nigra. Next base: position 1,636,118 of record OX382305.1, on the reverse strand, counting down.
ATTAAGCTAATAGCTATTTTAAAACTAACTTTCGAGGGTCTTCAGGAAAACGGTTTGCGACGTCTTTCGTGAAATAATCGCCCATAGCGTTAACAATTTTCTATGTACACTGAGCATAAAAGCCCATTTAATCTACTTCAATCATGGTCGATCTTATACGTTTTGACGCAACTGAGTGTGCTGAATGACCTTTCAAATGTAGCGGTGGAATAAGGTATTAATTGCCACTAACATTTCTAGGGCTGTCTTCACCTTTGGGTAATAAGATTTTGCAACTCCGTTATTAACTCTCTTATTCCAATACTTTCAAAGTCCTGCTCCTGCTTATTCATCCAAAAAGATCCAGATGTGATTCCTCCTAATTCATAAAATTTAGATACTTCCTCCCTACATTTTTGTAATTTTGGAACTGTAATTTTGAGTATCTGAGCAGGGTGCAACAACGAAAGAGTAAACGCTGGTGAATGTTTTTTGCCAAATCTCGCCTCTAATGAAGATGATAACGAATTGAAATAGGGCTCGCAAAATGAGCGACGAAAATAATCGCTAAGGGGTTCGCCACAGTAGGCAACTGGTTGATTTGCCCTCTGTAGTTGGCGGCTTGCTGTCTAAGGTCAACGCAGGTCATGGTTCAAATCCGCAGCAATTTCTTCAGCTGAATCGATTAAATTTTCACTCCCTTCTTCTACGGAACGCCTGTGTTCTGCACATTTTATTATGTCCAGCGTTTTAGACTTGGCCACGCAACTATTGCGGCGGGTAGTCCCCTCTTTGTGGAGTGGCTAGAGAGGTGCCACGTTGTCCTCACCTTTCGCCTTACGCAGGTGCTCACCGGACACGGTTGTTTCGGGGGGTTCCTGTTCCGGAGATGGTGGGAGGAAACACCCTCGTGTTATCACTGCGTGGATCGCCTGGAGGACACAGTGGAGCATATAGTGAAGGTGTGCTCTGCTTGGGCGAAACACCACCGTATCCTCGTGGAGGCGATCGGCGTCGGTGACGTCTCACGTCTGGCCCTGATGCAGGCCATGGTACGGAGCTAGAGGGCACGGGAAGCCGTTCTACGAAGCAGTAATGCTCGCGAAGGATAAGGTAGAGCGCGCGAGGGAGAGGTAGTCTCTGCGCCCTCCCGCCCCTAGCCGTCGCAAGAGGAGCAGCCCCGGGCGTCGGGAGTCGATTGCGGATCCCGGCCACCGTAGGCGCGGGCAAAACCCGTCTCGGCGGCGCGTTGTGTTCTACGGGCGTCTCAAAGAGATTTCAGCAGCATTGAAGGGGTCCGCTGGGACCGATCCCTGCCAGGGCCGCGGCATTGTTCGAAGGAGTTACTGTTACCTTGACATAGGCAACTGAAGAAACCCGTGTGGTAGTCAGTAAACGTTTGAAACGCCCTTCCGCTGCACCCAGAGCGGGAGACGTCATCTGATGATTTCCCACACACTAAAAAAAATGCGTTTTGTCTGTTATATCTGGGACGGGTGCAGCAGGGAATTGTATTTGTTAAACGACTTCAAAAAAGTAGGTGGTTCTTTGTTCCACTGTATTTTTTTTTTGACTGATTTAAAAAAGAAAAAAAACATTAATGGATGGGTTATGCTTCAGGGTCCCATATAAATTTTATTAGCTTTGCTTTGATAGTTTTTGCTGGCTTGATACGTATTGGCTTCGATATTACGTATTTCAGTTCTGTGCCTTCGGCTTGACCTTTCGGAGATAACTACCCCTACATTAGTGTACTCACATGCTTACTACTTACCTACTTTATCCTTTGTGTGAGTAGTATCTGCTTAGAGGGCGTGACCTCGCGGCCCGCGCATGCGCGGGGCGGGGCGGCGGCAGGCGCGTGAGATGCGAGCGCGCTCTCGTTAGTACGCTATCACCACGCTAGCGTGCGCACATGCTGCTATTTTACGCAATAAAATACGCGAGGATACGAGTAACGTACGTAACGTTGTTGTAACGTTTGTGAAGCGTTAAGTGGCTTACCAGTGGATTACAAGTAAACGTAATGAAATGGTAAGTTTTTGATATTTATTTTATTCTTTGTGTGATTTATTTTTTAAAGGAATCTGTTGGGTGTTTATAACTTGCTGTGCATGACCAAATTGCATTTTTGTACGCATTTCGGTTCGCTATCGCAACCAATGCTAACCACCTCTGTCGGACATCCCATCCACAAGGTGCGTAAGGTATCTGTACTATATGATACGTCAGCTGCTCGGCTACTGTCATAAAAGTCAGGTACTCGCTCCGCCGCAAGCTACTGGCATGCCGCACGCTCCGTAGACTGAGCGGCGCGGCTCGAATTTTGAGCGGTGCGGCTCGAATATTGAGCGGCGCGGCTCGAATATCGAGCGGCGCGGCTCAAAAGATGAGCCGCGCGTCTCGAATCTTGAGCCACGCGCCTCGAATCTTGAGCCGCGCGGTTGAATCGAGGAGCCGCGCGGCTCGTGTTGGGCGGCGCGGCTCGATTATTGTGCGATGTGGCTCGAGTGTTGGATTGCGCGGCTTAATTGTTGAGCAGTGCAATTAGCTTATAGGCCATCCTATGATACGCCTCCGTCTACGGCTACAGTCAGTTATGGCTTCAACACAAACGCTGACTGGCTTGACGGCTTGGTAACGATCTCGTTGTTTGCTTCAGATGGCGCAGGGGGCAGGCTACACGACGCTTGGGGAGTTGCTTGACGAGAGCGCAGAGACTCAACAGGATGAGGTTTGGAGCGCATCAAGCTCTTGGCGCAAGAGTCTTTACCTAAGGGTTGGACGCAGTGGGAGGTTGTCACTGCCTCAAAAGTGGAGGTTTTCGGGGACAAACCTGAACCTAATGTTTTAAACAAGCTAATGTTTGCCCTCCCCACAGTAGGCTTAGTTCGAGCCTTTGACCCGGAAGCGGATCATCTTTCTGAAAAGGGCTATCGGGAAATAAGGTGCAAGTTACTAGATTGGGCCTTTACACGTGCTCTCATACTAGGGCCACCCTCGATTGCGAACCGCATTAGGGGGTCAGCAGCTCGCACAGAGCTTTTCTAACAATCTGTAGAAGATATACGACCTTTACTGCATACCCGTTGTGAGGCAAATAAGATTCTGTCGGGCAGCCTCTCTGAATCAGAAAAATCTAATCGAAAGAGGAGAAGCTGCTCTTCTGTGTCAGAATGTCGTCAAACACAAAAGCGTAGACGGATTTCACCCGTGCCCTCGACTTCTCAAGATAGTAGGTTCGAGTGCTTGGAGAAGAAAATGGACAGCATGTTTTCTCTTCTTTTAAAGAAGATCGACTCTCATCGCCAGCAACTGTCTGAGCCAGACTCAGACAAAGAAAATTATAATTCCGATTCGGAGCATCATTCAGGTTCTGAGTCGTCCGGTAGTTGCTCTTGGAATGCCCCGAAGATGGATAGTTTTACAATTGCTCCAGAGGCGTGGCTGCCCAATGAAATAGAATTCCGACCCAAGATAAAAGAGATGGACCCTCTTATACCAGAGCCTACCGAACCGATTAAGAAAGAGGGCATCGAATGTCAAAGACTAGGTTCGGAAAGTTGGAATCGAATCCGATACAAGGAGGTAGAAAAACGTCTTCAGGCTGCCCCTGTTTTTAGTGCCTTAAAGGTTAATATAGAGCTTGGAAGCCTAAAAAATCGACCTTCTCTTTTCCTGGTTAAACAAGAAGGCATGCTTGGCACTATTAGCCATGGGTTGCTCCTACAGAGGAAAGCGCTGGCTGATGGGTTGAATGTTATCATGAAAAAATGTCCGGATGCTGGTGAGGAATTGCGTAAGCTATTAGCTGATGATTCCCAGTTTAAGGTCTTGTCGGATGATTTGCTGCAGTTCGTTTGTGCTCACCGTGCAGAAGCTATAGAGGCAAGACGAAGGGCGTATAAATCTAAGAATGAATCGCTTGGTGCTGCTTTACACAGCATCCCACCATCACCAACTCATCTTTTTGATGAAAGGCGATTCGGAACATTTTTGAGGGATAACGGTGGCCTAGCGCAGATATTTCCAACCATAAACAACAGGTTTTCGGAGAGAAAAGGAAATAAAGAGACCTTTCGCAAACCAACCGTACCTTCTCACCCATCGAGAGGAAGACAGCAATCCTGGCGCGCTCATCCTTCAACGTCATCACACTTTGCACCAGCCCAATCAACAGCGCGCCGGATGTCTCGAGGCTCAAAGCCTTCTAATAAGCAACGGAACCGACCTGGAAGGGATCAAAAGTTACCTAAGCGCAGGTATTGACAATTTTCGCGGGGGGCAATTGGTAGAATCTCTTTGGCTATGGGAAAAACTAGGAGCTCCAAAGAAGATCTTAAAAGTAATCTTCGGGTACGCAATACCGTTTGTAACCAAGCCACCATCTGTTCCCTTACACGAAAACCAAGAGAGATTTACGACAAGAATCTCAAATGCAATGTCCAAGGAAGTAAAAGCTCTTCTCAAGTCAGGTGTAGTAGAGAAGTGCGATGCTGTAAACGGGTTCTTGTCTCGAATGTTTTTGATTCCAAAAACCAACGGGAAAGTGAGGCAAATATTCGATCTTCGTCGCCTAAATATTTTTCTCAAACCCGCGAAGTTTCGCTTAATAAACCAGAACCATGTTCCGAATTTTCTGCAGAAAAACGATTATTTAGGAAAGCTGGATATCAGTCAGGCATACTTTCATATCCCCATAAAGAAAACTCATCGAAGGTACCTGGCCTTCGCTTATGCAGGCGAGCTCTTGCAAATGACGGCCCTTCCATTCGGTCTATCCAGCGCGCCGTTAGCGTTCTCACGAGTCAGCAAGTGGTTAGCGAGCCTCCTGAGGGGAAGGTGGATTCGGGTTCTCGTATACCTAGACGACTTTCTGTTTGCGAACCAGGACCCAGACGTGCTGGAAGGTCAAATGAGATATGCAGTGAATCTTCTTCAAGACCTTGGCTGGTGTGTGAACTTACAGAAGTCGGTTCTAAATCCCAGGAAACAAATAGAGTTTTTAGGAATCGTTTGGGACACCGACTTAAATCAAAAAAAGATTACCACGCGAAAAGGTAACTCGATTACAGGCAGATCTAGGTTTACTTCTAAGGACAAGGCTTTGGACGTGGCGGTCAGGCACAGCTCTGATAGGAAGACTAGGTTTCGCATCACTTGTAACCCCGCTTGGCCGATTACATACCCGACACCTTCAAAGAGCCTGTCGACAGCTGTCACAGGATCGACTAAATCAAAAGACTCCAATAACGTCGCTGGCGCTGGACGATTTTTCTTGGTGGACGAAGAACGTCGTAATTCCGAGCATGATTTTTGTGCCAGAACCAACGATTTTCATAAGCACGGACGCCTCCGACGAAGGCTGGGGCGTACAGCTGAGCGATTACCATCGCTCAGGAACGTGGACAGACGAACAAACGAAGTGGCACATAAACAGAAAGGAGCTCTTTACTGTTTACATAGCCCTAGTCGAGTTTCAGGATGTCTTGAAAGATCAGTCTGTTATGATACAATCCGACAATCGAACAGTAGTATCTTACCTGCGAAATCAGGGAGGTACAAGGTCGGTGCTGCTAGTGGAATTGACAAGGAAAATACTATTATTTGCAAGAGATCACAATATAACTGTCCAGTCATATTATCTACCAGGACGTTACAATTCAGTAGCCGACAGCCTGTCGAGAAGGAAGACTCTACCGGACTGGCATCTCAGGGAGACAGTCACTCGCGAGATATTCTCAAGGTGGGGCACCCCTCAGGTAGATCTGTTTGCGACGAGTCAATCAAGAGTAGTTCCGGCGTATGTCTCAATAGAAGCAAGGGATTCTCAGGCTCTTTACATCAATGCATTCAGCCGAATTTGGAATTACCATTTAGCCTGGGTGTTTCCCCCTCCACCTCGTATACCCAGGGTGCTTCATCATCTCAACAGAGCGTCCGGGACGTATCTAGTAGTGGTCCCTCGCTGGGAGACAGTGTTCTGGAGAAACGACCTCAAACGCAGAGCAGTAGAAGCTCCCTACCAGATATTCAACCTGAGCAGGAATCTAGTGGACCTGTCAACCAATCAGCCACCGCCAAAAGTAGCAGAGTTGTTTTTAGAGGTCTGGAAGATACGGGGTGGGGCAAACTGGTAACAGGCTTGGACCCTAATGACATTGAATTAATTCAGTCTGCTTGGCGTGATTCCACATGGCGAACATATGGGGCAGCGTGGAAACAATGGGTCTCGTGGTGTAGACAAAATGGGATAACACCTAGCGATCCTCGACCCCAGGAAGTAGCAACCTACTTAGGGTACCTCTCACGCATTAGAAAGTTAGCCCCTGCTACAATTTTAGTGCACAAGTCAGTAGTAGTTACCTTAGCAGACCCCACTCAGGAGAATCGACTAGCTAGTCATCCATTAGTGGCTGCCATGCTAAAGGCAATTAACATTCAAAAATGTTCAGCGACGGTGTCAAAGTCACAAATTTGGAATGTCCATGATTTAATTCAGTGGTTAAAAACGAACGTACCCGATAAAAACAGTATTTATCAAGTCTCTCGGCATTTAGCCTTACTTCTTTTGCTGGCGTCAGGCCGTCGTATTCACGACCTTACTCTTTTGAACATTGACGATAGACACTGTGAAAGATCTGATTTTTCAATAACCTTCTGGCCTAGATTTGGCTCAAAGACCGATAACGCGAAATTTCGCCAATCAGGATGACAGCTAACCTGTTCAGGTGATCCAAGTTTAAGTTTAGTTAAATGGGTAAATTGTTTGATCGATTTATCGAGTAAGAGAAGAATGGCCCGAACTGATTTGCAACATTTGTTTATTACTACACATGGAGTAGTAAAAGCGGCCTCGCGAGCCACTATCGCGGGTTGGTTAAAGGTGCCTTTTACAGAACTAGGGATAACTAGTAGTCCGGGTTCGATTCGATCAGCTGTGGCCTCCAATGATTTTCAAAATGATATACCTTTGGATGACATTCTAAAAAGAGGGAATTGGAGAGGCTCTGAAAATTTTTTCAAGCATTATTGCAAGCCAGTAGGCCAACCTAGAAATAGTAATGTGAACCCTCTTGGTGATTCATTTACAGCAATGTAGCTGGGCTTGTTACTTTTTTAGTTGATTTTATCATATGTCATTTTAATTAAGACTGAATGTTACTGTTTGATCTCATTATTAAACCTATATTAAGAATTACAAGATAGGCTGAAAGCCAAAAGTTAATTTTGTTAAATAAGAGAAGAATATTTTTAAGTTTAGTTTGCTACATATTCTAAAAGAATTGTCAGCTTCGCTAATGACAATAAATTTCTTGTTTTCTTATGTCAAAATACGTTTGTTTTATTTTGACACATAATTACCCTGTCACAGTACGCTTTAGGGCGCCGGCAGAAGATAGACACGTCTCCGAAAGGTCAAGCCGAAGGCACAGAACTGAAATATAACCGTTTTCCCCACAGAGGGAAGAAAACGAGTATTTCAGGTCTTGCCGAGGCTTGACCTGAGCAAGTCCTTGCCGGCTTTCGGAGCTAGGTACTAACGAGAGCGCGCTCGCATCTCACGCGCCTGCCGCCGCCGCGCCCTCGCGCCGCTCTACGCCCTCTAAGCAGATACTACTCACACAAAGGATAAAGTAGGTAAGTAGTAAGCATGTGAGTACACTAATGTAGGGGTAGTTATCTCCGAAAGGTCAAGCCTCGGCAAGACCTGAAATACTCGTTTTCTTCCCTCTGTGGGGAAAACGGTTATATTTAATCCACTTTGTTCGGCGTGTTGATATTCTAATACTTCCTGTCACTGCTACTGACGTGACCAGTAATGGTATACTAATTAGTGCAGGGTAGATAAAAACGTATTTGCAAGAAAAAAACAACTGACTTCCAAAAAAACACTACAAAGTGAAAAATAACTTTAATTTCGGAAGTCAGTGGCAAAAAACTAAAATACTGATCCAAAGACACCGACTTCCAAAATTAAAATTATTTTTGCTTGCAGCGCTGCTAGCGAGTATGTAGAATGGATGCGTCGCACGATTTTTAACACGCTTTTATTAGCTTCATACGTATTTTAGTATGTTAGTATGTGCCGATGTAACTGAAACTTTGAACATGATTTTGACCCCCTTTAAAACGTCGCATTAACTCGAAATTTGGCGTAGTTAACAAGGACAATACAATAATTTTATAAATACGGTCATTATCCTTGCCGAGGTTACCAGGATAGCAAAAAAAAACAGTCTTGGAAAACTACGCTGACATACGGCACAAAAAAAAATTCGATAACTACGCTGACATACGTCACAAAATTCGAAACACCCTAAAAAATACAAAATAAATAATGGTTGAAAAAAACACGCTTGCTTATACACATAAACTATGTAAAAGTTGTATATTGTATTACAAATTGCAAAAAAATAACTTTCTTATTTTTTATCGACAAAAGTAGATAGTAGGGACGTTAACAAACTCCAGGGGGGCAGCTGCCCCCCTCTGCCCCCCCCCCCCCCCTGGGTACGCCCATGGCGAGGTCTATGTCCATCAGTGCACATCTTTCGGCTGAAATGATGATGATGAAAACTTTCTAAGCATGTAAGCATGTATTAATCGAGTTCTATGTCAAACTAAGTACGTAGTTGACCAACTGAAATATTTATTAATTTATACTCGCTCATGATAATAGTTGATACAAAAGGGGTGTGTACCTATGACCACATCTTCGAACTAACAGAGAGAGCGCTACTTGTAGTTCGCGATAACGCGACAATGTAGCCGTAGCATAAGTGTAATTTACATTATCGTGACCGACAACGCGGTGACAATACGCACGCAAGATTCCATCGAATTTCATCGATGCGCTGACCGACAAGCAACGCACGCAACGCAACGTGATGGATTTAGCCTGTAATGCTACGGCTACATAGTCGCGTTATCTCGAACATCGAGTAGCGCTCTCTCTGTTGTACATCGAGACGTCGTGCTATGTGCAAAGGAGAGAGCGCTACTTGTAATTCGCGATAACGTGACAGCGTAGCAGTGTTGCCAACTTAGTGGAATTTCCACTAGATCTGGTGGTTTAGACTTACTGTTTAGTGGGCAAATTTTGGTTTTAGTGGCTAGTGGATTTTTCTAGTGGCTTTGGTTACTTCTGTTAGTGGTAAGGTACGAAATTCAACCACTAGAACGGTTAACATATTTTCGGGAAATAACTCGAACGATTACGTTAAACACGTATATTTTTTTATGTGTACGTAACACTGAGAACTAAGGATGATGTTTTCGGGGATTAATTTCTTGAATAATTTTGATTATAGACTTTATTTGTATGAAAACTGGGTCAAGTTTGATGTTTCCTGTGCATGCACAAACATATAAATACAACGCACAGTACAGTACAGAGGGGTAATTGCGGAACTTTTTATCGGTAGGAATTGGTTTAATATTCATAGTTAAACAACATTCATTGCGTTATTTACGTTGCTGAACCGACAATTTATTCGAACAAATGACGCAATGGTTTAGAAATAATCCTCAATCCCATTCAGATTCTCATAAATTGTGCGTTTCGGAATTAGGGTGCAGTTCGGAGATGGCGTTGGGTGTTTTACTTTTTTTGGTTCATTTTGTAAAACGAATATGCCTTAACCACAGTACACCTGAGTACACCTAAAAGTTCCGTGAAAGTTGGTTACGTGACTCTAATTTAAAGGACTGGTTACAACAAGTGGTGGAAAGTACTACTGGTTCAGTTGCTAAGTACAAATTATGTGGGATCATTCAACAATTACGTGATCACCGAAGGGGGGGGGGGGGTCGGGTGCTTGTATATACATCTGGATTATTTGGGGGGGGGGGGGGGAGAGAATCCATGATTACGTCATCATTTATATAACTAAATATTTAAATATTTACGTCCAATTTTGAAGTCTATACTGGTAACACTTACTATTAGATAGATGGAACGGGATTTCCCCTGCTATAGACAAACTGTGGAACAGTGTGACCAGATTCAGTATTTTTATACTTTTTCGGCATATTTTATCGACTTTTCCAAGCATCAGTATTTTTATAGGTATATTGGATTAAGTAAGTATTTTGGATATATTTTAGGTAAAAAGTTATCAAAACTGTAGCGATCGTGCCCGCAAATATTGATGTTCAGCAGATTTCCCTGATTTAGCCTGTAAAGGCACTTTTAAATACAAAAATATAAATACTAAATATGTACATTCATCTAACAAGTTTTAGTTAGATGAATGACGTGATGATTAATACGTACGGACGAAGATTACGTAATCAAGGCGAGGGGGGGGGGGGGGGTTAAACCAAAAGATTACGCTGTGATCACATAGGGGGGGGGGGGGTTAAAAAAAACGGCCAAAAATGATCACGTAATTGTTGAACGATCCCTGTGGTTCAATTCAAGTTTTACCTCATTGACGTAGAGCGATTATTTAGTATGATGTACGAAACACAGAAACCGAATGAAGTTAGATTTGCTATATTCAATTCTCACAGTTCGTGCTGGTTTAAAACGCGAAGGAAAATGCTGCAAAAACGATATATTGCCCAATAGCGTAGCGTAGTACAAAAAATTGGGACTAAGGAAATTTATGCTTAAAAATAGAAGAAACCGATTCTTCCAAAGATTACCTATAAGATTAAATTTTTTCGTACTTATCCAAAATAAACTAAAATAAAAAAAACTTTAGAGGTGTCAAGGGACACCCGGATGGAACGAAGTTCCTTTCCAGGATTCATAATAGTTATATTTTTTTAATTATTTATTATGTACAAAAAACCTGTATACACTCAACAAAAATATTCTCTCTCTCTCCTTCTCTCTCCCTCTCTCCCTCTCTCTCTCTCTCTCTCCCCCTCCCCCCATCCCCTCCTCTCCCCCTCTCTCCCTCTCTACTCACAACAAAAAAAAACAACAACATACAAAATATATACGGTCAAATTGAGAAACCTCGTCCTTTTTTTGAAGTCGGTTAAAGCATGTCGTGACAACTTTTCGTAAGATTTTTTTCCGTCTAGCCCCCTTTCACAACCCGCGATATGGAACTTCGTTCCAAAAAAATGTGGTTGTATTATTTTCAAATATTTAGGTATTATTTGTCTGGCATAATATGTTAGTAGTTTTCTGGTGGTTTGAGGGATCGTCAAATTTAGTGGTTTTCTGGTGGGTTACGATACCACAATTTGTGGTTTCGTTAAAATAAAGTTGGCAACACTGCAGCGTAGACGTAGCATTAGAGAGTGGTCACTTTTATGAAGCTAATACTCAGTCCATTCTATAAGTATATTGTGTATCCGAATGAGAAAAATCAACTGTCACTGCCACTTTAGCTGTCAAACAAGAAGAAAAAAGCGCGGGAAATTCGTATCGATAGGGCGCCTTTTTTAAAACAAATTTTTAAATAATTAGTTTATTCCTTCACAAGTTTATTTGCTTGCTTTTCTCATGATGGGGAAGAAAGGGCATCCAAAGAAAAGAAAAAAAGAAGGCTCGTCTTCTGCTCCACCATTGAAGTCCTCTGAAGACGACGGTGGAGCCTCAAGCTCTTCAGAGGAATCAGTATCAATTGAAAAGGATAAGTATCGGGAATTCAGGATTCCTGACTACATTAGGTCATACCCCGAAAACGGAGGCAATTTTGAATATGTCGTATTTTTTGAAAGTATTGATTTAGTCCCGATCGGTGATAGAGACATGATGTCCCTTTCAACCAGCATAAAAAAATACAACAAGGGAGTAAAACAATTATTGCGCATGAATCGTTATAAAATTGGTGTTATTTTTGAACGTCCTGGTTTAGCCAATGCAGCGTTAATGAATCGTAAGTTTTTGGATAGTTATAAATTGAAAGCCAGTATTCCTGCAACTGCTACGGAAAATACAGGTGTTATTATGCATGTTCCAATTGATCTGAGCAACGAACACATTTATAACGCTATAACTAGCACAAAGAATATTATTTCTATCAGAAGATTTATGCGTCGTACTATTTCAGAAGAAGGGGGGGTGTCCTTTCAGCCTACGAAGACGGTGGCCATCACATTCTCGTGTGCAACAATACCCGATAGTGTAGACCTGAACAGCTGGCGATTCGAAGTACGTCCGTACATTCCGCCGGTGAAACAATGCCTAAAGTGTCTAAGGTATGGTCATATAGCCAAATTTTGTAAGAACTCCCAAAGATGTTCCATATGTACAAAGGACCATAATTATAAAGAATGTCTAATACCATCAGCTGAGGCTACATGTTGTCACTGTCAAGGTAATCATGTAGCTATTTCGGCACAGTGCCCAGTCAAACAGCAAAAAGTGGAAGAAAACAAACACAAAATTAATAAGAAATCTTATGCAGATTTATTCAATGAAAAGTCATTTCCATCCCTTTCAAAGCCCAGTCCTGCTAAACAATTACAATCACTAATTGAAACAGAACCAATTTTAAATATTCTAATACAGACAATAGTAACATTAATTTCTCAAAATAAAAATAATGAAAAGAGTATTTGTACTCAAAGCATAAAAGATGTTCTATTATCAAAAATTCAGAATAATATAAATAAACCTTAATTTTATGGATCAGCTAAATATTGTACAGTGGAATGCTCAGAGCATCAATAGTAATAAACATGCTTTTTCGTATTTTTTACATGAGTATAACATACATGTAGCTTTATTGTGTGAGACTTGGCTCAAGCCTCACATGAGATTTAGTATTAAAGGTTATAATATAGTAAGATTAGACTCAGGTAATATACACAATGGTGTAGCTATTTTAATACATAACAGTTTACAATTTAGTAAAATAAATACTTTATATGATGATTCCATACAAAATATAGCGATTCGTTTAAAATATGGCAATAAAAAAGAAATTTCACTAGTTAGTTTTTATAGTCCTGGAAACGCTTCATTTACTAAGTATAAGTTTGATAATTTAATTCGCAATATTCCTGGTCCTCTTCTGGTGGGTGGAGATTTCAATGCACATCATTCGGCTTGGGGATGTAACAGTGTGAACATCCGCGGCCGAGAGGTGCTTGAAATCATTAATGACTGTAATTTGGTTTTATTGAACGATGGAGAAATGACAACTGTAGGCTCTGATAGGTGGCAAAGAAATGCAGTTGATTTAACTGTAGTATCAACTTCAATTTCATTATCTTGTAACTGGTCTGTTCATGATGATCCTTTAGGTAGTTACCATTTACCTGTAATTACAAAGTTACTTAATAATAACAATTATAATAACCCACATGATATGGAAGCTTCAAATTTGCCAAAACATTTTAATTTTAATTTGGTTGATTGGGAAATATACAAGAAGACTGTTGATAGTTTGTTAAAGGACTTTAAAATTAATAAAGATAACCCATTAAAATCATATAATGACATGATAAAGTTATTAAATTTAGCTGTTATTAAGTCATTACCATCAACTATAAGATCTGCTACTTCTTTTGATACAGCATCAGTAAATAATAATCGTAAAAAACGCATTCCATTACCATGGTGGAATTTGAATTGCACTAAAGCAGTAGAAGACTCTAGGAATGCCTATAAAGTATTCAAGCACCATCCCACATTGGAAAAATATATTGAGTTTAAAAAATTACAAGCTCTTAAAAAATTAGTGTTAAAAAGAGAAAGATATTTAAGTTGGATTTCTCTATGTGAGTCATTTAATAGAACTACTCCATTATCTAGAGTTTGGCAAATGTCAAAAAGATTTAATAAAACATTTACACCTCCAAGTAATAATATTGCTCCTTGGGTATTCGATTTTCTTAAAAAATATACTCCAGATACAGTTGAGGGGCCATTTCAATCAATTCCTCATGAAGTAAAAGCTTCAGGACATTATGAATATCTAATTTATCCATTTTCTCTTCAGGAATTAAAATCTGCAATATCATCTAGACGGGATTCAGCTTTTGGCCTTGACGGAATACCTTACAAAATGTTGAAAAAAGTATCAATTATGGCACTTTCTGACATATTAAGTGTTTTAAATTTACTCTGGCAGGAAATGGCCATCCCTAATGAATGGAAAATAGATTGTCTTATCCCAGTACTTAAACCTAACAAAGTAAGACACAAAGCAGAATCGTATAGGCCGGTAGCATTAACATCATGCATGGGAAAAACCTTTGAACAACTAATTAAACAAAGAGTAGAATTTTATATAGAAAGTAATAGTCTATTACCATCCAACCAATTTGGCTTTCGACGTGGGTTCTCTACTCGAGATAGCATTTCTCATTTGCAATTAGATATATACAATTCTAATAAAATGGACAATCATTTTGTTGGTGTCTTCTTTGATGTAGTGGGTGCATTCAACAACATTAATCTGCACATTTTGTGTGGTGAACTTCGTGCCCTTGGTATTCCTGAAAAAATTATAATATGGATCTTTAACTTTTTACATGGTAGAGAGGTATATGTCAAGGTGAATAAACGTTTGATAGGGCCACGTTTTTCATACAAAGGTGTATGTCAAGGTGGCATCCTCAGTCCATTGATTTATCTTCTTTATTTACATAGACTAAACATTGTACTTGGTCTTGAAGTGGTAAATTTGCAGTTTGCAGATGATTTGGTTATCTATGCTTCAGGTTCAGATATAAGCTCTGTTGAGAGTATTTTAAATACAGCTTTAACTCGGCTAAAGAACTATTTTCATTATCTTAACTTGGATATTAGTCCAGAAAAATCTAAAGTTATAGTGTTTGGAGAGTGTGATACAGACCTACATATCTATTACAATAATAGTGTTCTTCCAATAGTGAATGAAGTGAAGTTTCTGGGTATAATTTTTACAAATAACCTTTCATGGACTAAGTATATCGATTTTCTGTTAGGTAGAGCTAATAAAGCATTTAATTTTATAAAGTCACTGTCGATTGCAGCTGATCCTAAAATTTTGCTTATGTTATATAAATCTTTAGTCCGCAGTCATTTTGAATATGGATTTTTGTGCTTTGGGTCTGATCAGAGATTGGTTCACAAATTGGAGATTCTTCAAAACCATAATCTTAGATGTATAACTGGTGCAATGAAGACAACTCCAATTAATTCACTTCAAATTGAGTGTAACACTCCTCCTATGAATATAAGATTTCAGTTTTTAAAGTCCAAATACATTCTCAAGCTTTTATCTTTCGAAAATCATCCTTTATTAAAGAAAATATTATTTTATCATAGAGTATACAGTCCCTCTAATTTTGTAAATGTCCCTTATATATTTCATGACTTTTCTAATCTAATCAGTATAGATGATCAATATCAAATTGAGAAATGTAAAGGCAGATGGCCATGTTACTCCGGTAATTACATCAGCAAATTCTGGCCCATGGACATTTACATTAATCGCGATCTTCGGAGTAAAGAAGATGTCTATCAGTTAATTGCAGAGTTCCCTGGGTACAGGCATATATTTACTGATGGATCCAAAAACAATAGAAATGTTTCGTTAGCCATATATTTACCTCATCTTACTGTTGGACATGGAGTTCGATTACCTGGAGCCATGACTATATTTACAGCAGAATCTCTAGCCATTTTATCAGCTCTGCAGTACATACAGATAAAGAATCTTGGGCACACAACTTGGCTTATAGCGACCGACTGCATGAGTGTTCTCATGGCTTTACAAAACCCGAAACTGGACGCCAATACTGGTAATATTTTATATGAGATTCGGACTTTATACGCTGATCTTTGTTCTAGAGGATTTACAATAAGCTTAATATGGACACCCTCCCACATAGGAGTAGCAGGAAACGAAAGCGCAGATTATCTTGCAAGAGTTATTGTTGACGTTGACATTCCAGAGGCAAGAAATGTTGCCATACCAAGTTCGGACCTGCTTACCAAATTACGTGAACAAAACACTCGTAATTGGCATGAGAACTGGCAAAAAACACTAAGAACTAAAGGAAAATGGTATGCGAATATAAATAAAATCACTGGTTCTGCGCCCTGGTTCACCCGATCTGTTCTTCCTAAGAGCAGAAAATTTTACACTACTATAAACCGTCTTAGATTTGGACATGGAAGATTCAATGCACATTTAGCCAGAATGAAAATTATAACATCGCCTGTTTGTATCAATTGTGACTTAGGAAGTGATCAGACCCTAGATCATATAATTTTTGAATGCCCTGCATATGATCTGCAAAGAATTCCTCTATTTGATAAATTACTGGAAATATATAAAACGCCAGCAAGCATCCCGCGCGACACTCAAGGTTTGCTGGAAAATTGCAGTACATACACAGCACTGTATACATTTATTGATAGCACTGGATGGACAATCTGATCGATCGGGGCGACATAATAATATTAGAAGGATTTGACCCGGATATGACCTTATTTAACACATGATTATGACGAATACACGGATATGACACATTATATATTAAGATTTTGACTAATGACTACTGAAGACGTGGCTCTGGCCTAAAATAAATAAACATAATCAAGATATAAACTACTAAGGACGAGGCTGTGGCCTTACTTACTTTTGGACAAGAAGGATAAAACTGAAGACGAGGCTTTGGCCTTACTTTTAATCAAGAAGGACAATAATTACTGAAGACGAGGCGGTATGGTCTAAGACCTTAGCCTGCCCTAGTAGGGCAAAGAGAAGAAAAAAAAAAAAAAAAAATGTCAAACAAGAAATTAGAAGGAAAAAAAAAATGTCAAACAAGAATGTGTCAATAGTTGGTTGTTGTTGCAGTTCACACGTGTATTTTTGAATTATATTAAATTAAAATCGCATTTAAATGCAGTGATAATGGACGCTTACGATATTTTTAAGAAATTAACAAAAGGTTTAACTTTCAAACATCGTGTTTTGGGTGTTAATAATAATGTAAGTGTTGAACATAACCTATTCTGTTAGTTACCGATAAAAAGCTAAGTTTTGTAGAAACTACTAGTGCTAGAAATATTTTACGAAGCGTGAAATTGTTAGCAAGTACTATAATACCTTTAGTTGCCGGCACAATTGAATACTTGCCAATTAATTATAGAAGAAATATGTCGCTAAGAAATGAGAAAAAAATCGTGCTGGTCAGAGAGTTTTTCTTTCAATTTGTATACCCATTGCTGGGCAAAGTTTCCCCTATAGTCATAGGTGGCTATATCCTATGATATAGGAGATTAAAAGTTGCCTAAAACACAGGCTCACTGTTTGCTTAAACATATTTATTTTAACATGACAATTAAATTTTTTGCTTAGATGGACTCCATTTTTATTTTCCACAGTGAAGATTTGTTAGAAATTGCGAGTTATTTCTTATGGAATACTTTTACTTCTTTCTATATTATCTCATAAAGAACGTAAAGAATAACACCACCCATTTCTTCCCGTGGGTGTCGTAAAAGGCGACTAAGGGACTACTTACTAGAGAATGGGCAGCAGCGTTCTCTATGCATTTTACCACCATACTGCGATCGCCAACCCGCCTGCCAAGCATGGCGATTATGGCAAAACCCCCCAAATTGGGGGAGGCCTAAGTCCAGCAGTGGACGTCTTATGGCTGAAATGATGATGATGATGATATTATCTCATGGTAGTAACAGCGGGGATTGCAAGTGTACACACCGCTTATATTGCAAAATGTTTGCTAGTAGAAATACTAAGATAACACTTTAGTTATGGATTCTTCCCTCCTATTTTCAGGGCCAGAAATCAAAACCTACTATCAAAAAGGAAGAAGTAGAGATAAAACAAGAACAAATCAGTGACAATGAAGAAGAGTTACAAAATGATTCGGATCACTCAGCATCAGAGTCTGAAGATCAAAATACGGACCATGGAGGGAAAGAAGATGGTGCTCTACAGTTGGTAGAAGGAGTCACAGTAGGACAAAAGAAGAAGAAACGAGAAAAGAAAGAGAAGACTGAAGATTTGAAGAAGAAACTTGAATTGGAAGAGGTACTGTAATAAATTGGATGCATTTTTGGAGCATGTTGTGGGCACTATATTAGTGGGTTTGGTTACTGCACTTAGTCTTTCAAGTGGACCATTAGTCAGTGGTTATTCCAATTTGGAAGACTTGAGTTATTGATTACCCCTTATATTTCACTCTCAACCTCATTAAAAATAATTTAAGCCGTGGTTTTTACAGATTCAGTAAAGAAAAGCTAGCTTTAATTGATTACTGTCCTAGGTAACAAATGCAATCTTTAAATGTTTGCTTACATTTTGATTCCGTAACTTTCATAACTTGTTTTCTCATAAAATATATTGGACTACTACTTCATAGTATGTTAATGGCTATCTAAATAGGCAGCCTAGAATTTGGTTATGAGTTTGGCATCATCAGTAGCGATCATCAGTTCCTGTAACATGGAGGTAACAGGACACACTCACGTTTAGTGTTCTTCTTCGGTGCATTGGCATGACATTATTTCAAATCTTGTTGGCCTAAAACTAAGCTACTTCCAGTGCAGTGGTCACTTTTAATGGAAGTCAACCGTTGCAAAAGTGCATTAGATTTCAATTGCCTAATGTCAGAGGTAGCGAATGTGACATCTTATTGAATGGGGAAAAACTGGAATTTATTGATCAAACGGTTTTCCTAGGAATCACGCTAGATGAGAAATTACAATGGGAACCTCATATAACATCTCTTGCGGGGCGGTTGAGCTCGGCCGCTTATGCTGTTAGAAAGATAAGACAGTTAACAGATGTAGAAACCGCGCGTTTGGTCTATTTTAGCTACTTCCACAGCATTATGTCGTATGGCATTTTACTGTGGGGTAGGGCTGCTGACATTGAATCCATTTTTATTTTGCAAAAGCGAGCTGTCAGAGCCATTTATAATCTATGTCGCGGCGAATCCCTCAGGGAACTATTTAAAAGGATTAATATTATGACGGTACCTTGCCAATTCATTTACGAAAATATTATGTATGTAAGAAAAAATCTACATCTTTTTAATAAAATAAGCGATAGACATAACTTTAATACTAGAAATAAAGACAAGATAGATCAACCATTTTTCAGATTAGCAAAAGTACATACATCTTTTATGGGGTACTGTGTTAAATGTTACAACAAAATACCTTCTGATATATTGCAATTAAATGAAAGGAGGTTTAAAAGTCATATTAAAAGTACACTTTGTAAACGAGCTTATTACAAATTAGAGGACTACATCCAAGATAAGAACGCTTGGAAACATGCTGGTCTCGCTCCATAGGACAGTCTTACTAGTTGCTAACTTAATTGTGTAGATAATATTTATTTTTTCTTCTATGACACTGTTTTACATTCTGTAATTACTGTAACTCACACACTGACAGTTTATATGGGTAGTTCATATAATTGTTTTATTTTTATTTTTTATTTAACTGCTTTTGTTAATTTATTTTTATTTTCTTTTTATTTCATTTGTTGTGTATATGTATCATTTGCATCGTTGTATATGTAAGCGGGCACGCCCTTTATGCCTGGAGGCTTTAGTAAGGTTTTAAGTTCTGTTTACGATTTTGTTTCATTATTCATTTCAGCTTGAGTTTAGTTTTCAATGTTTTGTTGGTATAATGGCGTGTGCTAGCTGACATATGGCGAATAATGTATGTTTTGTTTTATTATAATAGGTTGGGGAAAAAGTTTCTTCGCATTTTTTAAGAAAATTCAAAACATTTTTTAATAAAGTTTATTTACATTTAACTAAAGTATGTAGGTACCATTTTGTTCGATAACTTTTTGCCATCTTGTAGGTAGGGACATGATCTCATTGCTATAGAAATTTTGGGACTTCTGGTCAAAATACCGCGACAAGTGGTTTTGGCAGTCCTCTCGTGATGTTAACCTGACACTGCCTAAATAATTCTGAAGAGACCGAAACAGGTGGAAATCTGAAGGTGCAAGGTCAGGACTATACGGCGGATGCATTAACACCTCCCAGCCAAACTCTCTTAATTTTTGTTGGGTGGCTAAAGATGTGTGAGGTCTAGCGTTATCATGATGAAAAACCACACCCCTTCTGTTGATTAATTCCGGCCGCTTTCTCTCAACTTCTTGCTTTAATCTCATCAGTTGTTCGCAGTAGAGTTCAGAATCGATGGTCCTGCCTGGTGGTAACAGCTCATAATGAATAATACCCTTCCAATCCCACCACACACACAGCATCACCTTGTTGCGAGTTGACCCGGGTTTCGCCAGTCTGTGAAGCCTGACCGGCCTTTGACCACGACCTTTTTCGCACGTTCTTGTCATACGTGATCCACATTTCATCACCAGTTATCAGCTTCTTCAAAAATGGTTTGGTTTCATAACGTCGTAATAAAGAATCAGAAATGAGTACACGGTTCATTAGGTTTCTTTCAGTGAGGTCGTGAGGTACCCAAATGTCGAACTTTTTTGTGTACCCAGTTTTTTTAAAATGCCCCAAAACTGTTTTGTGGTCAATTTCCAGTTCTTCAGCTACGTCGTAACTACTGGTATGCCGATCTTGCTCCACTTTTTCAAAAATGGCATCCATTTTATCCGTAATAGGGCGACCAGAGCGACGTGCATCCTTGACATCAAAATTTCCGGAATGAAAACGCTTAAACCAAATTTGTGCTACTCTCACAGACACTACACTAGGTCCATAAACATCGCAAATTTTTTTCGCGGCTTGCGTTGCATTTTTACCTTTTTTGTAGTAAAATTTTAGAATGTATCGAATTTCTTCATTAGATTCACTCATCTTGACGGTACGAAAAACAAATGAAAATTACACATTTTCCTAATTTGAATTTGGAATTATGTTCTTTAAAATTTAAACTTTCAATGATACCAAAACCAGCCAGATACAAATAGTATAGCCAAAGAGATTTTATTACAAGTTCATACATACTATAATGCGAAAAGACTTTTTCCCCAACCTAATATTAATAACTTATACAATATTGTATAGAATCAAGTTCTTCTAACTTAACAGACAGCACTGCTGCTGGGGAGTTTGTTCCGCCACTTCTTCTTCCCAGCCAAAGCACTAGGAAGTGTCGAAGGGCGGGCGTTTTGGGGGGACTGTCTTATGTGACTTTGACGTTCAAAAAGTGCTGACTCTCAGCCTAGTTTGAATAAATGACTTTTGATTTGATTTGATTTGAACCATTTTACATCTTAAAATGTTTTTAGGGTTCCGTTGCTAAATGGCAAAAAACAGAACCCTTATAGATTCATCATGTCTGTCTGTCTGTCCAAGTATGTCACAGCCACTTTTTTCCGAAACTATAAGAGCTATGCTGTTGAAAGTTGGTAAGTAGATGTATTCTGTGAACCGCATTAAGATTTTTACACAAAAATAGAAAAAAAAACAATAATATTTGGGGTTCCCCATACATAGAACTGAAACTCAAAAAAAAAAAAACATCAAACGGGGTATTTATGGATAGGTCTTCAAAAATGATATTGAGGTTTCTAAAATCATTTTTTTCTATTCTGAATAGTTTGCGCGAGAGACACTTCCAAAGTGGTAAAATGTGTCTCCCCCCCCCCCCCCCGTAACTTCTAAAATAAGGGAATGATAAAAGTAAAAAAAAATATATGAACTTCCACCGAAAATTGGTTTGAACGAGATCTAGTAAGTAGTTTTTTTTAATACGTCATAAACCGTAAACCACAATTTACCTTTCATTCAATCACCTCAAATATAAAAATTAAAAAAAAACATTAAATTTCATTAACTTAAACCTTATGCATAAACCGTGAATACCTGCAAGTTTATACGGAACCCTCGGTGCGCGAGTCCGACTCGCACTTGGACGGTTTTTTTTCTTCTTGCAATCGGCTTCCAAAGCCTTTAGCAGATGCGTTCTGTGCTTGTTGGCGTTTCGAGTACGGTCCTCCAGTGAGGGCCGTCCCTCTTCTTGCTGCTTGACTAGATCAAGCCATGTCCCATGTGTGCTGTCTTTTCAATCGACGGGGTTCCAGTGGGTTAGTCAGTACAGAAGCCAGGCTGTTAACGTGCTTTTCAATGCGCATTTTGTATAATTTTGTTCGGTGTTCAATCTCTTCCTTTTCATTATTAATTTTGAGGAGGTCATGTAGTTGGCTGTTCCCCAGAGTTCAATTCCATAGGTCCATACCGGCTTCAAGATGGCTTTATAGATGAGTATTTGGTTATCGATAGATGCTTGTGAATTTCTTCCTAGTAGCCATTTCAGTGATTGCAGGCGGTGATTCAGGTCATCTCGTTTTTTCTCGATATGTTGTCTCCAGGTTTGTTTTCTATCCAGGTGCATACCAAGGTATTTGGCTGTCTGATGTTGGGGCAATACATCATTTCCGAGTCTAACTGGTGCACAATTTCCTTTTCGAAGAGTGAACGTTACGTGTACTGACTTACTGACACTTCATTTGATACGCCATTTCTCTATCCATGTGTTAATTTTATCGAGATGTACCTGCAGCATTTGCGATGCTATACCTTAAAATGTAAAACTCTCTTTACTTAGAATTGTTATCTTGGCAAATTCATTAATACACCCTTTTCTTTCCAGCAAAACCGTTTCCGCAATGAGCATGGTATCAAGACAGTGGGTCGTCATGTACCAGCTGCACTACAAGATTTCTCTGAGCTGACTGCACGGTACAACATATCACCAGCGCTGGTGGACACAGTGACAAAATGTGGGTACAGTGAGCCTACTCCTGTGCAGCGACAGGCTATACCATGTATGTTGGAAGTAAGTACCATTTAAATGCACCTCAGTATTATATTGTATTAATTTTTTTAAAGTGTGCGGTGAGGGGACCTCCGTCAAGGACGAAGGTTCTTACACGATACTCACATGCACATACAAACTCGTATACATAGAATGAGACAGAGAGAAAATGCATGGAAGGGACATAACAATTTTTCCTTACGTAACATTTTCTACCTGTCAACTCTTACCGCAAGAGGCATAAAGGAAATTCTTATCATAATAGTTTGTTTTTGCAGACATTCTTTCACTGTTATTATTTATATCTTCTTGGGTCTATGCCTATGCTGTGATTTTATCAACCCAACAACCTACAATATTTTGCCATTTATCATTTAAAAACATTTCTAGGACCGTCAAATCCTGGCCTGTGCACCAACAGGTTCTGGCAAAACTGCTGCCTTCTTAGTTCCCATACTCCATGCCCTGGGGTCTCCGTCGGGTGGCCCGAGAGCCCTAGTGCTGTGCCCCACGCGCGAGCTGGCTCATCAGATCTACCGCGAGGCGCTGCGCCTCAGTGCGTCCAGTCAGCTGCGGTGCAGTGTGGTCAGGAGTATAAAGGAATCGAAGGTGAAAGAAAGGGAAGCTACTATTAGAAAGAGTGGTAAGTGTTTTTTTTTCTACTGTTTTTGATTCGGAGTCGGGTCAGTGTATTTATCGAAATGGACTTAAATGAAGTACTTTTAGATTGTCAAGTTTATAAAAAGAGAGAACCCTATAATATTTCTGTAAATTTCATAATGAAACATCAAATTCCAACTCTTTTGACTAATTCGACGTATATATGATTTTCTTTGATTTCCGATTGTGATTGAAATTAGGCGTGAAGTATCTATACATATAATAAAATAGTAACAAAGTGGCACGTTAACTTATATTTTTGAAAAATTAATTGCTACGAGGTTTAGGAACGATTCTGATGCCGAAAATATAGCTCTTAGAATTCTTGTCCGTTTGTCTGAATGTATGTTTTGGATTGGCGCAAGATCGGCTGAACAAATTTGGATGAAATTAGTCATACAGACAGTGGCGTGCAGTCCATATAGGCAAAAAGACACTGCAGACCCTAGGGTCTAGACCCTAGATAAGGACTAGTTACTAATATTTCAAAAATAAAAGAATTATACTAACAGTAAGTAATAAAACCATTCAAAAAGTTTAAACGCCTAATGTAAATATAATAGCAACGTTCATACCGTTCTTTTTACTACGGCAACGCATTCATAACAGATCGAAACGTAAGCAGGCAGCGAACGATCGTGTCTTTATTTCATTCATAAATGTACGCATGTAGTGGTAATTTCTTCTACATTTTCGTGTCTATACATTGCACACATAAAGCGAAGTCCTGCCGCAGGATAACCAATCACAGGCGTCTCTGCGCCATTCAATATTGGCGCATGGACGCCTGTGATTGGTGAGTATTATCACAGCGCGCTGTGAGTATTATGCGATCAAGTTGAATATGTACGTAGCCTCAGCAACATTACGATTCGCAATGATGCAATTTTATTTGTCAACGTTTTAGTTATCAAAATTTAGAAATTGTTTGTTTACGAAAGGATCCATATTGATTTCGTACATGTGAAGCGCGCTGTTTTATGTTTTTATTTTGATTGAGTTTTCTTGTGATTAATTCATTTACAAACGTTAATATTAGGTAGATTTGTTGCTTATTTCAATTAGTTTTTTGAATTGTTTTAATTTTTACTTACTACGCTGTTTGTTTGTTTTTTCAAAATGTTGTTCGATTGTGAGGTTTGTGTTGAAAATGTGTGTTTGTTAAAAAGTGTATCTAAATGGAAATGTGTACCTGAGTAACGAGAATTATAACCCAGCAAAGAGGTAATGCAACTCGTAAGTTTCATAGTAATAATTAAGCAACTAAAACCGGCTATGTTGTTGTTTACACACATTAAAATATATTTTTTCCTTGCTAGTTTAGTAGTTCGAGTACAGTGTGGAATTGTTCGGGATTTGCAGATTTACATGATTACTATCCCACGGCTTGCTCAAAGATTTTGGTAATTATCGTATTGAGAGAAGTATTACGAAGAAGTTTTTCATTAAAACGGATTCTTACGTACCTATTTAACAAACACACAAAGTCAACAACAAGTACCTACACATCTTTCTGTGCTTTCGACGGAAAAAGAATTATTGGTCGAATGAAGACGCATACCAACTTTTTATGACGATGGTTCAAAATCATATTTAAAAAAAGGTAGGCGCGTTTATGTCATTTATAAATGAGTTTGTTTACTTTATTATTTTTGCTGTTACCCGTACTAAATTTACCTATTAAATATATTTACATATACGAATCACATGAAGGGCCTTTTTCAACTATCACTCACCTGGATCAGATATTTGAGGTGGCCGAAATCATTTATTAGCATTATCAGGAAATCGCCATTTCAAACTTTTAAACCACCTAGTGAGTTTTTCTTCACTAACTTGAGCAATTACAAAAGACGTTTTTTTTTTTTGAACTGCCTACCCGATCATAAAACCCTGTGCACGCCACTGCATACAGATAATTTATAACTTGAATGAACACATATGGTACTTTTAATATAGTAGTCAATTCGTGTGGAGTATTTTTCGACATACACGACGGTGAAGCGGCTGACAAAAGCTAGCATATTTAACATATTATAATAAAAATTTGTAATTTTCAGATATTATCGTGAGTACACCAAATCGTCTCTGTTACTTGCTGAATCAAGATACCGTCAACATTTCTTTAGACAAGTAAGTATTAACATCGAGTCATCAACCAACGATAGTCGTTTCTAACACTCAAGTTGATGTGTAATATTAAGGGGGAGCGAGCCAGGGAAGCGGCCCGCTACCCTGGCCCGCTTCAAGCGGGCCAGGGTAGCCCGTATTTGCAGATCAATGCCAATCTGTATGTTGAATGTAATATAATGTGGGACCGTATCAAAAAAAGCTATCCAGAATATTAATCATTAAATTATCAATACATTCCTGCAAGTTCATTTAAACCCATTGAATGACTATTCCACGAAATAGTTTATTTTTCATTAAATAATTTATAATTCTGTAAATACTTACGCGTGACGGTCACGAAACTTATTGAAAAAAAAAAAATGAATTTCCCTACCCTTGTACTTCCCCTTGTACTTAACGCTCAAGTAAAGTTTCTAGTCTGGTACCACAGATTTCAATGGACCTAATTCCAGATCTATATTTCCAGAGTCCGCTGGCTAATAATCGATGAGGCAGACAAACTGTTCGAGGGCTCAGCCGACCAGTCCTCAGACTTCCGACAGCAGATGGAACAGATCCTGACGGCGTGTGGCAGCAAACAGCGCCGGATAGCCATGTTCAGCGCCACACACACGCCAAACGTGGCCAAGTGGTGCCGCCATCATATGCGTGGACTGATCAATGTCACTGTGGGGCAGAGGTGAGCAATATTTACGGGGCACCGGTGTGGGCGCCCTCATTGAGGCTGCGCCCAGCGCGCCAGTTGAGTGCGGCCCAAAGGGTCATGGCCATCCGGTTAATCCGGGGATACCGCACGGTCTCCTGCGAGGCGGCGAGCCTCCTTGCCGGAGTGCCGCCATGGGATCTGGAGGCAAAGGTCCTCGCCCACATGTGGGAGTGGCGCGAGGACGCGAAATGCCGGGGCGAAACTCCGCTGCCGCGACAAATCGCGGCACGGCGGACAGAGCTCCGGCAGGATCTCATGGCGACATGGCGGGTACGATTGTCGCAACCCAGCGCAGGGCACGCCACAATTGCGGCGGTAAGTCCCCTCTTTGAGGAGTGGATAGAGAGGCGCCACGGCGTCCTCACCTTCCGCCTGACGCAGGTTCTCACCGGGCATGGGTGCTTCGGTGGGTTCCTGTTCAGGATAAAGCGGGAGGAAACGCCCGGGTGTTTCCATTGTGATGATCGTCTGGAGGACACGGTGGAGCATACGGTGGAGGTGTGCCCTGCCTGGGCGGAGCACCGCCGTGTCCTCGTGGAGGCGATCGGCGGCGGCGACCTCTCGCGTCCGGCCCTGGTGCGAGCCATGGTACGGAGCGAGAGGGCATGGGAAGCCGTCACCTCCTTCTGCGAAGCAGTAATGCTCGTGAAGGAGGAGGCGGAGCGCGTGAGGGAGTGGCAGTCTCTGCGCCCTCACGTCCCTAGCCGCCGCAGGAGGAGACGCCCCGGGTGTCGGGAGTCGATTGCGGACTCCCGGCTACCGTAGGCGCGAGCTTGCGGGCGTCGAGCAATGGGTAGCTCGCCGCCCGGTAAGGACCAAGCTCGGGTCGACGGCGCGTAGTGTTCCACGCGCGCCTCAAAGAGATGTCAGCAGCAGTGAAGGGGTCTGCTAGGACCGGTGCCTGCCGGGGTCGCGTGATTGTTCAAAAGAGATACCGTGGCCCCGGCACTGGGCAACTGAAGGAACACGGGTGGGTTTTAGTCAGTAAAAGTCTGACACGCCCTCCCGCTCCGCCCAGAGCGGGAGAAGTCATTTGATGATTTCCCATCCAAAAAAAAAAAAAAAATTTCTAGGAGTTTCTTGCCCACTCATCTCCATACGAATCTACCTTTTGTAAGGGGCAACTAGAATCAATTCTATTTTAATTTAAATGTTGAAATTCAAAAGTGTCTTTTTGTGCCTGCTTGAAAAAAATAAATGCTTTGACTTAGACTATAATAATAATAATATAATAATATTTCACAACTATCACACAACGCCATCTAGTCCCAAGCTAAGCAGAGCTTGTGTTATGGGTACTAGACAACTGATAAACATACTTATATATTTCTAAATACATACATATTATAGATAAATTACACCCAGACACAGAACAAATGATCGTGCTCATCACACAAACATTTGTCCTGGGTGGGAATCGAACCCACGACCTCCGGCATAGCAGTCAGGGTCGCTAACCACTAGACCAACAGGCCTGTCATTATACATAATACTTCTGAATTCTGTGTGGGAATGGGTTGTCATGGTATAGTCACGTGGTACGGAGGAATGAGAAAAATGTCGTGAGGAAAGTATTGAGTATGAATGTCGATGGCTATGAGAGTAGAGGGAGACCAAAGAAACGATGAATGGACTGTGTGAATTATGATATGAATAGAAAAGGACTACTGAGAAAATGACTAACAGAGAAGTCTGGAAGAAAATAAAAACAAGAATGTTGTGCCGACCCCCACTAAATTGAAATAAGGGCTTGAGATTGATGATTACGCCTGAATTCCTCAATGGGATCGCAGGGGCTTTTGGTTATTAATAACAGCTGCTCGGGTCGATCAAAGCTATGTTTGCTACCACAGAACAAAGAATACAGAGAAGTGCCCTTACACTGGTTAAGCACGGGAACCAGTGTCGCCTAACTCACACATTTGCATAGCAAATTGTCCATTACACACATAATAAACAGTGATATGATTGGCTACAAATTACACACGCAAGTTTTACAAATCATCTTCGTATTGCTTTCAAAAATTAAGTCGTATTACAAGGCATGAAAGTTGTTATTATTTGACATGACACACAATAAAGACGTTTTTCGTTTAAAAACTTTAGATAGACAAATTAACAACGAGTTCAGCAACTCAATGCTAGATGGCGCTGTAACCAATTCATTCTATTCAGAACGCTAGCTCCTTTGAAATAGATGTCATATTCACATGCACTTGTAATCTCTGTTGGTGAGTAGCAAAACAAAAGTAAGAGATGAGGAAATATATCGATATTTTAATATTGAAGTTACGTAATTTATTCGAGTGAGCAATGTAATAATTTGTTAACCGATTCGTTGCGGATGGCACGTTTCAGTGCCATCACTTCTTTTTAAGTGTGGCGTCAGGCACGGATATGTGTCATTTTGAAATCGATGATAACTCCTTCAATTAAGTTTTATGGAAGTTTTACCTGAAACCAAACTATCTTCATTTTTCACGTATATTAAGCTCGTAGCCTTCGTTTCTGGATACTGTAATATTTTAAAAAAAATAGGGGGCACCAACCTTTTTGGAAGTTGAAGTATTTGATATTAAATCATCATATGATAATAAATTATAAATGTATTACAGTAAAGCCGCTAAATCACTTTGCTGCGGTTGTCTTTAGCTTGCCTTCTATAAAATTTTACACCCGCTCTAAATAAAGATAAAATTTAAACAATAAAAGTATTTATATAGAGATGTTTCTTCTCCTCTTTTAATTACAACTCTCTAATCCTTATCTATAAAGAAATATGCATATACGTCGTAATCACATTTGGGTATCGATAGTGGGTAAATTTTATGTCTCGAAATATGGTAGGTACCTACTTACATAAAAAATATCACCGTGCGTCGTACCACGCTATTTTAAACTACGCGTATCAATATGGTTGTGGCTAATATGAGTCATGTCATGCTCATGCATGATGCTACGACACAAAATTGCATTTGCCAAAAGCGCTTCGAAAAAGGACTGTATTCACTCTAAATTAAAGGTTTATTTTGGATAAAATTGTATAGACTTACAAAAAAATGGAAACAGACAATGGACGGTCGGTCTAGGAGCGGCCGGGACCGTCCATTGTTTATTGTAACAACACGTGGTATAATTTTTTTTCTTTCGCGCATCTTGTTTTTTGAATTACTTCTGGTTTACTATCCTTAGTTATCAGACGTGCTTACTTTTCTTGTTATTTACCTTACCGATGACTTTCGCTTGTTTACTGGACTCTCGTGTTTTTATCGATTTTGGTTTTGCATTTGTGACGATTTTGGCTGTGTAAAGTGGACTCTGATTTTGCGTTGTGACAATTGTGGCTTTGAACTGGACTCCGTGCGACTTCAGCCTGTGCACACATCTCTACTTGCCGTGAACTTCAAGTAAGATTCTTTTTTATACATAAGTTATTGTTGCTAATTGACGGGCCTGTTGGTCTAGTAGTTAGTGAGGTGGGTTCGATTCCCATGCAGGTCAAACTTTGTATGATGAGCACAATTGTTTATTCTGTGTCTGGCTGTCATTATCTATAATATATATACAGCCTTGGCCAAAAGTATTGAGCACCCATGATATCTTTCAGTTTTATGCGGAGTATCAAATAGAAATAAAACAAAACGTTTTATATGGGTTTATTTTACTATTTATTAATAGAAAATTAATATTTTGTGGGTCCACCCTTTGCCTTAATTACGGCAGAAATTCTTTTTGGCTTCTTAATTTGTTCCGACAACTCAGCAGCGAGCTCTGAAGATGTTTTTTTCCTATTTCTTAACGACTCTCTCAGTAACTGACGATCTTGACGGTCTGTGGTGATGCGTTTGCGCCCGGTTCTCGGTCTATTTTCATGTGATCCGGTAGTAGAGAATCGCTGAATAGCATATTGCACGGATCGGCGCGAACATTTCACAGTTTTAGAAATCTCTACTTGTGATTTCCCTTGCTCATACAGAAGCTGTATCTGCACACGTTTTTCTAAAGAAAGTTCGTTTTGTTTTGGCATATTGCAACAATAACACTTAAAACTTCTGAAATAAAATACAAAAGGCGCACTAGATCACTGGATGTGTTCACAACGAGCGATGGTAGCGAACTGATAAATAAATACAAAAATTGTAAAAAACACATTTTATTGCACCCAGGTGTTTTATTGCTAGCTGTGCGGCGTGGGTCATTGTTTAAACCTTTGTAGATGGCCGACAAAAGAATTCTTCAACAATAGATTTGATTTACTCCCATACTTTCCGTGAACGAGCGAAATTTGTAAGGTGCTCAATACTTTTGGCCAAGGCTGTATATTTATAAAAGAAAATAGTAAATATGTATATTTATCGGTTGTCTAGATCCCATAACATAAGCTTATCGTACTAGTCATAAAATGATGAGTTTTTTCAAATCAAATCATTTTATTGTAGATCTACTGATAAATATTATGTAACTAAATAAGTATTATTACTAAATATAATCTATACGTCTATTACTCTATACAAATAAATAACATTGGAGTGTCTGTCTGTAATATTAAAATAACTGTTAAAACCTCCATAAACCTCTTTTGGTGTACTTTTTACAAATTAAAATAGACAACACAATGAAAAACACGACCAAAAATACGTGTCTCTTTTATTTTCGTTTCCAATAGAGTTTTCATTCTTTTGCAGTTTGAAGAAAATGGAATACCATTCTTCGAGTTCTCCGGAACCTGAACCATTATTTAGCGTAGATCCTTTTCTAAGTGCGCCAGTTCCTGGACCATCATCTGGCATGTACCATCAGAATCCATATATGGATATTCCAAGTTCGCCAATTCCGGGTACATCATCGGCCATAGATCCCGTAAGCGTGGAATTGGAACGAATGATGTCTCCTCAAGAAAGTGAGCAGTTATATGACATTCCAGGCTTACAGTTATATGAAGACGAAGAACTGTATGGAATTCTAACCAGGAATAACGAAGAACTCTTAAATGAGTTAAGCGATGCAAGTGCGAACGAGGATGCAAACATTGTCGATTCTCACGCCAATGAACAGAACGAAGATCCAGAGGAAGAGTCTTTAGAAGAAACAACTGGCTGGTTTCCGGGTAATCCCAGTCAGATGTTACAGATACCATTTACGGGGACAAGTAGTATATTGCAGCCACATGACGCAGAGGTCCAAAGTCCTTTGGATTATTTTTTTTTATTTATGAATGCCCGCTTTTTAAATTTAATATTAAAATGTACAAACAAGTACGGTAACAAATTGAAAGTAGAAGCGACAACTGCACGTTCTCGCTTTAGCAAGTGGACCGATCTAAGTGTCGCCGAATTAAAAACTTTTATTGGCATAATATTACTAATGGGCACCATAAAGCTGAACAGAATGGTGGACTATTGGTCCACTCATTATTTTTTCCGTCTTAGTCCACGCCTATTTATGTCTAGGGATAGGTTTTTTTTAATTTTAAGAGCTTTGAACGTACAAGATATCGAAAGGACGGAGAGTATATTTAAAATAAAATCTTTGATCGATTTGTTCAATGAGACAGTTGACGCCGTATATTACCCATTGAGAGAGTTGACAATTGACGAATCTCTTATTTTGTGGAAAGGGAGACTATATTTTCGTCAATATATCAAAGGCAAAGCCCATAGATACGGCATTAAGCTGTACATTTTAGCCGACGCCAACGGTATAATTTTAAAAATTCACATGTATGCAGGATCCCAAGACGTACAAGTAGGAGGTAGAAACCACGTTAAAAAAGTGGTGCATCTGCTCATGCAAAAATATTTTGACAAAGGGCATGCTTTGTATTTGGACAATTTTTATACCAGCGTAGGGTTGGCTGATGAGTTAATAGGCAAAAACACGTATGTGACTGGTACCCTAAGACCAAACCGTATAGGAAATCCAAGAGAATTAAAAATGTGCAAATTAAAGCCTGGTGAATCGTGTATATTACAAAACAATAAAAAAATTGTCGTCACCAAATGGCAAGATAAACGGGAAGTATTATTTATAAGTACTGAACACAAAAGTAATTATAAAGGGACTACTAGTCGCCGTGTACGCACAATAAAATATAAGCCGGCCGTACAAATAAAGTATAATAAATATATGCGGGCAATAGATCGACATGATCAGATGCTAAGCTATTATTGCTGTGAGCACAAGACCCTGCGCTGGTACAAAAAAGTCATAATACACATAATCCAAATATGTTTGGTGAATGGTTATTTACTTTTCAACGCAAAAAACACTACAAATAAAACTTCATTATATAAATTTATAAAGAGTGTAATGCAAGAATTGTTACCAATGCCCAATGTATCAGAACTTTCTCGTCCTCTATCACAGTCAAAAATACATTTACCCGCCAATTTACCAAAGAGAAGTAATAATACCCTAAGAAAAAGATGCAGAGTTTGTTACACAAAAACTAAAAAAAGGGTATCTGTTATAACTGGCTGTCCCGATTGCCCTGGATTCCCAGGCCTGTGCCTTAATGATTGTTTCAGAGAATTTCACAAATATTGAAATTCTATGTTAGTTAATCGGATCTGATGTAATGATTTTTAATAAATATTATCATCTAAGTCAAAATTTGGTTAAAATTAAAATTGTAATTGAATTAAAATTTGGTTTTATTTAACTTTTGTCCGGTCTTTATTTGATATTAAAATTACTTTTTTATTATATCTAATATTTTCTGCATCTTTATATTTCTTTCATATGGTTTAAAGCGCAATAATTCATTTGAAACCAACTGGCCAAAATATTTACATCCATGGACGTCCAATATAGTCGGGCCATCATCTCTTTCTGTGCATGTTGCACTGTCCACCATTTCTTTTTTTGTGTACGTTGAAGTATCCTTACATGTTTTTTGGTTTGGTATAAATTCCTGTTCCCAGTTTTCTGAGTCTTCCCAGCGTTGTGAATTCTGTACTATCTCTTCGTCATCGTCGCATTGAGTTTCATTTTCTGTATCGGGAATGTACTTTCTTTTTCGCTGTAATTCTTAAACAATAAATAAACATTATCAGTATCTTGCCAAATATTATTTTTTTCTGACAATAATAATTTTCACATTTGTTGTGTATCCGTGAGAATGTTTGGATGTTTTTGTTTTTTCACACAAAAACTACTGAATGGATTTCAATGAAATTTAGCACAGGTGATAAGTCTTGGTCTGGAATAGCACATAGGCTACCTTTTATTCCGATTATAGGTTCCTGTGGGACAACGGGAAACAAATTCTACGCGGGTGGAACCGCGGGCATCGGCTAGTATCAAATAATCATATAAAATAATTATATATTAGTACTACTATCATTATTATTACTATTTAATCTAACTTAGCAGTTTTTATTTGCGTAGTTTAATTATAAACAATTGAAATTTGTTATGCAAAAATTTTTAGACCCAATTTAATACCTCATAATCAATCAAATTACTAGGAAATGCAAAATAAGTTGAAAAGGTTGAGCACATCTGTATTAAATAAGTCACTTACCTTCCATTTCCACAAATACACTTGTTTCGCCACTTTTTATCGCTTAAAACAACGTGCCTGACCGTTCACGTTCATATAACATCTCTTGCGGGGCGGTTGAGCTCGGCCGCTTATGCTGTTAGAAAGATAAGACAGTTAACAGATGTAGAAACCGCGCGTTTGGTCTATTTTAGCTACTTCCACAGCATTATGTCGTATGGCATTTTACTGTGGGGTAGGGCTGCTGACATTGAATCCATTTTTATTTTGCAAAAGCGAGCTGTCAGAGCCATTTATAATCTATGTCGCGGCGAATCCCTCAGGGAACTATTTAAAAGGATTAATATTATGACGGTACCTTGCCAATTCATTTACGAAAATATTATGTATGTAAGAAAAAATCTACATCTTTTTAATAAAATAAGCGATAGACATAACTTTAATACTAGAAATAAAGACAAGATAGATCAACCATTTTTCAGATTAGCAAAAGTACATACATCTTTTATGGGGTACTGTGTTAAATGTTACAACAAAATACCTTCTGATATATTGCAATTAAATGAAAGGAGGTTTAAAAGTCATATTAAAAGTACACTTTGTAAACGAGCTTATTACAAATTAGAGGACTACATCCAAGATAAGAACGCTTGGAAACATGCTGGTCTCGCTCCATAGGACAGTCTCATAGGAGTTTATCAAACTAGTTGCTAACTTAATTGTGTAGATAATATTTATTTTTTCTTCTATGACACTGTTTTACATTCTGTAATTACTGTAACTCACACACTGACAGTTTATATGGGTAGTTCATATAATTGTTTTTTTATTTAACTGCTTTTGTTAATTTATTTTTATTTTCTTTTAATTTCATTTGTTGTGTATATATATCATTTGCATCGTTGTATATGTAAGCGGGCACGCCCTTTATGCCTGGAGGCTTTAGTAAGGTTTTAAGTTCTGTTTACGATTTTGTTTCATTATTCATTTCAACTTGAGTTTAGTTTTCAATGTTTTGTTGGTATAATGGCGTGTGCTAGCTGACATATGGCGAATAATGTATGTTTTGTTTTATTATATTAATAACTTATACAATATTGTATAGAATCAAGTTCTTCTAACTTAACAGACAGCAGTGCTGCTGGGGAGTTTGTTCCGCCACTTCTTCTTCCCAGCCAAAGCACTAGGAAGTGTCGAAGGGCGGGCGTTTTGGGGGGACTGTCTTATGTGACTTTGACGTTCAAAAAGTGCTGACTTTCAGCCTAGTTTGAATAAATGACTTTTGATTTGATTTTGATTTTGGTTAGATTTCACATGTAAACTAAAAGTATTCGAGCTTTGAATACGTAAAAAAATGTCAAAACACTGTTTTCTTTTCCGCATGGCTGAAGACACAGATGAGTGTCATTTAATCGTATGGCGTTGGGCACTGATCAGTGTCACGTTATTTTTGTTCGACGCCACGGCTAGAAGTTAGTGAAATTAGGCATCGCAACGAATCGGTTAACATCATACAAATGCTTAATAACTGAAAAGGTTGATTATCGTTAAAATATCAATGTTAAAGAGGTATTTGTATGTTTGTATGTAGGGGGGTAATGTTATTTTCATAAAATCAGGTACGCGGGCGAAACCGCTGATAGAAGCTAACGATAAATGAAACGATAACAGATAGTACTAAAAATATTTACTAACCTTGAAATAACACATATTTATTTAATTACTTGCCGTTTTTATAATTTTATGTTTCATTTTAATAGGTGATGAAATCGTATATTAATATATTTTGCTGTGATAGCTTTCATTAAGTCAGTAATGTGATTAGACGTAAGAAATTCCCCTAATTGATGATAGCTTATGTTTTGGAATATCGATGACCAAATGAACTGGCGCATTATTTTAGCCATGATATAATCTTTTTTAAATATGTAACCGTCTTTTAAAAATATTTCGGACATCTGACATATCTTAATCACAGATTCTGATGGGTATAATAATCCCTCTCTATCTTTAGCTATAATAAATCTATGTAATGATTGTTTTTTTTTCTGTTACTAAAGCACTAACGCAAATATCACACTTAATTTTTTTTAATCAACTGTCTTATTATATAACCAGCTATGTGAGCTATTGAATCCTTACTAAAATCAGACAAAATT
Source organism: Aporophyla nigra (assembly GCA_947507805.1). Taxonomy (NCBI): domain Eukaryota; kingdom Metazoa; phylum Arthropoda; class Insecta; order Lepidoptera; family Noctuidae; genus Aporophyla; species Aporophyla nigra. The sequence continues at coordinate 1,600,281 of OX382305.1, read as the reverse complement.
ATCGATACCGACCTACATTTAGGGCTTGGTAACGTTACCAAATTCACAGTATAAGTATCGTTAAGTAACGTTATTTTCATAAAGTTAATTTTTTAACGGTATCACGGGTAACGATACTTTGGTATCGAATCTATAAAATAACGTTACCATTACCGTTACTAGTATCGATACTTTTATCGTTACTTAATGCGTTGTTGTCAACCCGCGCAACCTAAGCGGCACGCCATGGGCGCCGGCGCTCTACGGCAACATCGCCAATCAAACGATGCAAATGCAACTTCATTAATGTAGACGAAAGAAAGAGATGAGAGAAAATAAATAAAAATTTAACGTTACTCAGTTACCGGTAAAACGTATGCCAAGTATCGTTACCAAGCATAACGTGACCTCTACTAATAACGTTATCTTCGTCCGATGAAAGTAACGATACCAAATTTTTAACGTTATTCAAAGCCCTGCCTACATTACGGATGTGTCCCATCCCTAATCGAGTATCGTCGAAGTTACTAGAATTTTGGCTATGATTTTCCAGATGACGACTAAGTGCATTAAGACTTTGTGTCAATGAAAATAAGGTTGTTTATAGTTTGCATTGAAGTCATAACATGTGGTATTGCAATTAAAATCAATTATATTAAAAATTAACAAAGTTTAGTAGTTACTGATGATAGGATACACCTCCACAAGATACATTTTTTTTCTGCTTTCGTTTTTGCAGGTCAAAACCGCACAACAAGGCATAATTTGTAATATTTCGCGTATTTCTGCGACAACCAATCGCGACAAGTATCTGACGGCTAATAAGCTAAATGCTGCGCATCTGCGCTTAATGTTGACACGCGCGCGATATCTGAGGGGCACTTCCTCTAGTTTTCTTTATTCCGTGTTTGCTACGGATGGTCCGGGGATAGGTGACTATCTTTACATGCCAAGATCCCTCCGTGTCTCGGATAGCACGTTAAGCGATATTTGACATCTGTTAAGGGTAGGTAGAAGCCCGAAATTCTGACAACCAGTCTTACCAAGGGGTATCGTATTACCCAGTAACTAGGTTGTGAATGTCGGATAAACAGTCGCTTGATGTAAAATACTGGTATGCAGTTGCATACTGTTAGACTGGAAGCTAGCTCCAATGTGATGATTCCTAAATAGGACGATGTAAAAGGGGTCGAGGTTGCTAATAAGGAATTCATAATGGGACACTCGATAACAGTTTCCCTAACCTGGATATGGAGTTCAGAACCCTATCCTCGGCAGCTGCGCATGCAACCACATGACCAATGATAGAGCCAAATCCAAGTACATCATAAAATCTATATTGTTTCGATGAACAAATATGTAGATACGTATTTAGACTTGTTATCAGCATCATCTAACAAAAAATACTTATTTTTCAGGAACGCAGCAACAAACCTAGTGGAGCAAGAATTGTGTTTCTGTGGAAATGAGAACGGGAAACTCGTTGCGTTCAGACAATTGGTGCAAAAAGGATTGAAACCGCCTGTATTAGGTACGTAAGAAAACTTTTCAACTGATTGTATCATTTAATTATTTTAGTAAAATTCTCCCAAATCGAATTAAAAACTAAAAGCCATGCTAAGTTACTGTTCAACACAACAGCACTTTGTTGATCACTCCCTCTCATAGTCACGAGCCTTGACCCCGAGCTGTGGGGACAAGTAACATCATCATCATGTTAGCCAAAAGACGTCCACTGCTGGGCATAAGCCTCGCCCGAACACCGCTACTTCGACCGGTTTTGTGCTTCCCGCATCCAGCTGACTCCTACGGCCTTCACAAGGTCATCGGTCCACCTTGTTGGAGGCCTTCCAACTCTACGTCTTCCGGTACGCGGTCGCCACTCCAGAACCTTTCGGCCCCATCGGCCATCTGTTCTGCGAGCAATGTGCCCTGCCCACTGCCACTTAAGTTTGGAAATTCTTCGGGTTATGTCGGTTACCTTGATTCTCCTGCGGATATTTTTTTTTCCAGATTCCATAACTTAGGGAAACTCCAAGCATAGCCCTCCATTGTCGTCTGGATGACTTGTAGCCTTCTAATAACGTCTATTAGTAGGCTGATAAATGTCAATGTACTGTATTCATTTATTACCTAAATACTACTTAACTGATGCAATACGCACGAATCCCATTTTTTTTTCAGTATTTGTACAAAGTAAAGATCGTGCGAAGCAGTTGTTCAAGGAGCTCATCTACGACGGTATAAATGTGGATGTGATACATGCTGACAGGACACAACAACAGGTAAATTATGTCGCTTTCAATTATTACTTATATTTGCTCTGCTCGACTTGTGAAAATCTTTACGATAGTTTCATATGAACTTCTTAAGAAGTACAATATTCCCTTCCCTAAGTACAAATAGTCCATATACCATATATGAAGACTAGCATCCTAAATACAGGATATTTTTTTATCCAGTGCGCAATCTGTAACCATGAATTCCGCATATCATTCTAGACCCCCAGCGTAGAAAATTTTAGTCGGTTATACAAAAAAAAATCAGCTGTTCCATACATTTTGACCCGGTAGGTATTGCATTTTTCTATGAAACAGCTGATTTTATTTTGCAAAACCGACGAAAATTTTCTACGCTGGGGGTCTAGAATGATATGCTGAATTCATGGTTACAGTTTGCGCACTGGATAAAAAATTATCCTGCCGCTTGTGTGGTGACTTCTATGTTTAAAAAAAAAAGAAATCTAATACTGAATTATAATATCCACTGTGGCATCACTGTCAAAGTATAAATTACTTATATTGTAACAAACATTTAAATTTATTCATTTTTAACATATTAAGTATATTTTTAAATATTTTAACAAAAATCTAAAAAAAAACATTTAAAAATATAAAAAATAGTGATCCATCGGCATCGGGAGCAGGGTCCAAGCTGCCGGTGGTCAGGGCTCTAGAGAGAGGAACCTCCTGACTATGCGTGCCGTATCCAGGAGTACCGCCCTCTGAATCAAGCCCTTGATCCAGCCGTGTAATGAGAGCCTCCTAAGGTGCTGGTCGAGGCTCTTCGCTATTAGGCCATTGACTGTAACGATTATCGGTACAATGATTGCAGAATCGACGTCCCACATGTCGACAACCTCGTGTGCTAAGTCAAGATACTTGATTTTTTTATCTTGCTCAGCTTTCACGAGATTCTCGTCATGAGGGACAGCGATATCAACAATCATTGCACGACGCTCTCGTCGATCTATCACTACAATATCAGGCTTATTGGCTACAATAGTCCTGTCTGTGATGATAGATCGATCCCAGTACAATGTGGCGTGACCATTCTCGAGAACTGGGTCGGGCACATACCTGTAGTATGGTACTTCAGATTCCACAAGGTTGTACTGCAAAGCAAGTTGCTGGTGGATGATCCTAGCTACTAGATTGTGTCTGTGCAAGTATTCGTATAAATTTATTATCATTATGGCAACTGAATATAGTATTCTACTTTGGCAATATTACCGTTATTTCTGGCTGGGATAAGAGCAATTTTAAAGTGGTAAAATGGAATGCAAAGTGGTACCCTTTTAGTCCCTTGAGTCCTGTAACTTGAAATAAACTTATTTTATTTTTTAATTTAAAAAGTCAGTCGTTATTGGATTGTGAAAGATCACAGTTGTGCGATTAAAAAGTTTAAGTGTTCATCGTACTTAGAAAATATGAGATCCAGTATTACATAAGTGGTTTCACCTCTCTATGCCGTGTCAATTTACCATAGATCATTGCCAAACTTCTTAGATCAACAAATCATTTTAATATCCTATCTTATCTACTTTAACCATTGTTTTATTATTACACAACATTGCCAATATCACTTCATAAAGTACCTAGTTACTTCACCAACATGAAAATTTTCCCGACACCTAGTTTTTGCCGTTTCATAAGTGCCCATAATATGTAGGTTTATGTGAAATAAAAAATCAATTATTTTTATTTTCCCAGCGTGACAACGTGGTCCGCAGCTTCCGCGTGGGTCGCATCTGGGTGCTGATCTGTACGGAGCTGATGGGCAGGGGCATGGACTTCCGGGGGGTCAACCTCGTTATAAACTATGACTTCCCACCCTCGGCCATCGCTTACATTCATAGGTGAGTTTATTTTTAATTTAGCAATGGACAATGGACAAAATTGTAGAACTTTAATTTACACGAGGCCTTTGGCTTGTTTGTATGTGTGTATAATATAATTTATTTAGCGAAAAGAAGAAATACATTGCATGTTACGTTATTAGCATAAATCACGGGGTTATTCTGCTCTTCAAAATTAATCCCGGGATTTGGACTTTATTCTTTCGTTGTTTGAAATCAGTGTAAGTACATAACGTCGTTGCAAATTTAAAATCTCCTATGTAACAATTTTCACAAATACAAGCTATGCATATATTTTAAAAGCGATTTTGTATACCTACCTATTGCAAAAACTCATATGTGAATATCTTAATGTATCGTTAAAATATTCGCTAATTTAATAAAATCTCATGTTTATTGACCATCGAAAACTCCTATGTGCCTGATGTAATAAACTGTAAAACCACTTATGTGACAAAAAGTTGCAACTTAAATCTCCTATGTGCAGAAAAATAATTAAATTTATATAAATATACGCTGAACGACACATTGATATAAGACAAATTCTATCTCAATACATTATAAGTCCTTTACACTTTACATCTAAAAAAAAATAAGAATGTTTCCTCAGTTTCTTTTTCAGATAAGAGATAAGATAAGATAATATTTAACACACAAACAGTTTTTTTCGTTTTTCTCGAAAAGTTACTTTTTACACATAGGAGATTTTAAATTTGCAACGACGATAAATAACTCTACCTAATTCCGACCTCTGGTTATTACGTTATTAAATTTGTGCTCAATTTTCGTGAATAATGACCCCGATGCTAGGAAAATCCTGTGTTATAGAAGAGGCCATTCGTCCGTTAAGATTATTTTACAAAATTAGGTAAGCTGAAACGTGTAACAGCAGCAATAGTGTGAATGTGGTGTAATGGGGAAAGTGTATGATGTGTGTAAGCGTGTGTGATGCGTGATGTGTGTATGAGTAGGTGATGTGTGTCGTGTGTGTTTAGATAAGGAAGGTACCGGAAGAACGTAAGAATGAGGTCTTTTGTGAGTTGTGAGTCGCGTTAGTACACTGGATTCGTTTTCATAAATATTTCCGGTTTGTGCGCCAAATGAGTTGTCTATCTATTGATCATTTGAGCGTAAATTACGCAACTCATTTTACGCGATTGAAATTACGCTCGTTTTCCCTCACCCTAATATGCACTGTAACTTTGAAAATAATGTTCTTTGTGTTTTACAGGATAGGGCGAGCAGGTCGAGCGGGACAAAAAGGACGAGCGATCACTTTCTTCACTCAAGACGACGTGGGCAACCTAAGAAGGTACGGACTTTAATACTTTCCTGACAACATCAGCATATCAGCCAATTCCTCGTTTTTAGGGTTCCGTTGCCAAATGGCAAAAAACGGAACCCTTATAGATTCGCCATGTCTGTCTGTCTGTCTGTCTGTCTGTCTGTCTGTCCGAGTATGTCGCAGCCACTTTTCTCCGAAACTATAAGAGCTGTGCTATTGAAACTTGGTAAGTAGATGTATTCAGTGAACCGCATTAAGATTTTCACACAAAAATAGAAAAAAAAACAATAATATTTGGGGTTCCCCATACATAGAACTGAAACTCAAAATTTTTTTTTTCATCAAACCCTTACGTGTGGGGTATCTATGGATAGGTCTTCAAAAATGATATTGAGGTTTCTAATATCATTTTTTTTTAAAACAATAGTATTTGGGGTTCCCCATACATAGAACTGAAACACAAAAAAAAAATTTCATCAAACCCTTACGTGTGGGGTATTTATGGATAGGTCTTTAAAAATGAAATTGAGGTTTCTAATATCATTTTTTTCTAAACTGAATAGTTTGCGCGAGAGACACTTCCAAAGTGGTAAAATGTGTGTCCCCCCCCCCCGTAACTTCTAAAATAAGGGAATGACAAAACTAAAAAAAATATATGATGTACATAACCATGAAAACTACCAACTAAAATTGGTTTGAACGAGATCTAGTAAGTAGTTTTTTTTTAATACGTCATAAATCGTAAACCACAATTTACCTTTCATTCAGTCAACACAAATATAAAAATTAAAAAAAAAAACATTTCATTTCATAAACGATGATGACGAATGATGATGATGATGACCTGCAGGTTTGTACGGAACCCTCGGTGCGCGAGTCCGACTCGCACTTGGCCGGTTTTTCATTACTTGTGTCAAAATCTCTTCCCTCCAATCCTAAGAGTACATTTAGACGGAATAGAAAAATCTTTGCACAGGTTCAAGCCTTCTCGAGCTGCAATTCAAACTGAGACCTACGGAGTCTTGAGCGTGCAAGAGCCGACTGTGTCGATATTCATACAATTTTCTATTTTAGGCTATGGAAATACGGTCCTAATTTCAATGTAGCCAGTAAATTGATCATGATCTGGCAGTTTGCTGTCCTTTCTTTGGTATTGTTGGGCGAATCTTTGAGCTACTGAAGTTCTAAATTGAGCTGCATGATTAGTGAGATATACGTGCACTGACTGGACAGGTCCACTCAATCTGTGTGGTTCTTTCCTCAAAAGACCATTTCAGACAGCTATCTACATGGTCTTCGCATGATGTGACCAAGATTATGTCTGAACTTTGAAAGAGACTGTGACCTCTGAGTTTTCTTATCAGACTAGTCGGATAGGAAACGCCGAGCTCATCTAGTTTTAAAAATATGATTGACTTGTAAAAGTGTTTGTACAAACCTACTTACAGAAATAATATCATTAAATTCACTGGGCATTCTTCTGTTCTGTCAGAATTTACCCTTACAAAATATAAAAAGGTGACAATTTAGTTAAACTCCCCTCTTACTAACCCCTCTCTACCTACAGCATAGCGTCAGTAATGAAGCAGTCGGGCTGCCAGGTGCCGGAGTACATGCTGCAGCTGAAGCAGAACCCCAACAAGCGCAAGAAGCTCATGAGCAAGGCGCCCAGCAGGGACAATATATCCACCATACTGGAGAAGAGGCCTGACAAGTAAGTCATGCAATCAACTCAGTCTATCGCAGTCCACTGCTGGACATGGCCTCACCCATGCTGCGCCACAACACACTGTGTGTCCAGTCTGTCCCAGCCAGCCTTTTTGAGGTGGACGGTCCACCTACCTGGGGGGATGGTCCACCTACCTGGGCGGACGGTCCACCTACCTGGGGGGACGGTCCACCTACCTGGGGGGACGGTCCAACTACCTGGGGGGACGGTCCACCTACCTGGAGGGACGGTCCAACTACCTGGGGAGACGGTCCACCTACCTGGGGGGACGGTCCACCTACCTGTGGGGACGGTCCACCTACCTGGGGGGACGGTCCACCTACCTGTGGGGACGGTCCACCTACCTGGGGGGACGGTCCACCTACCTGGGGGGACGGTCCACCTACCTGTGGGGACGGTCCACCTACCTGGGGGGACGGTCCACCTACCTGGGGGGACGCTCCACCTACCTGGGGGACGGTCCACCTACCTGGGGGGACGCTCCACCTACCTGGGGGGACGCTCGACCTACCTGGGGGCCGGTCCACCTACCTGGGGGGACGCTCCACCTACCTGGGGGGACGGTCCACCTACTTGGGGGGAATCTCACACTACGCTTGCGATACTCGGGCTCCACTCCAGGAGTCGTCTGCTTCATTGGTATACGATCTTTCGACAAACATGGCCAGCCCACTGCCACTTCAACCTGCTTCCTCTGCAGGCTATGTCGGTAACTCCAGTTCTATTCTAGATAACTTCGTTTTTGATTTTATCCTTCAAAGAAACTCTGAGCATAGCCATAAATAAGTCATTGTGATTATAAAATACAACCACACAAATATACCTATATTATATTTAATTATTTTATACTATACCAGCTCGGAAAGTACTTACTAAATAACTGTTTTAAAAATGAGCCAGAATGTACGTCATTGCTGTTGTACAAATGTGCGGGTCGAAAAATGAATGAAACCCATTGTTAACGTGCTGAACGGGAAATCTGTACCAATCCTAATTAAATATAGTATAATGCCAAAACACAAAAAGTTTTCATTAACAAGCGTAAAATGATACTGGCCACATTGTTTTGCTGAATAGTGACTTACAACATTCTAAAAGAATGATATAACCAAGCTTTTGTAACAAAATGTCAACAAATTCACTTTTTCCCGTTCTCCTCCAGACACACCTACACTTTCGAATTGGTTACTAGCTCCATCTTTCTGACTGACCACCCCTTAAAAATTCAGTGTAATTGGTTTATTTGAATATATAATTGTCTAAATCAAAAATTATCTCTTATCTTCTCCGTAGATATCAAACCACTATTTATCACTCGGAAAAAGTGCGATTCCAACTTGTGTGCATTGAGACTAAACATACACCCTCGTTAGGAACCGGTCACTTTCTCCCCTCGGTGAACATTATTATTCTCTTTGCAATTTTCACCAAATAACCGCCTCTTGTATATCTAAAGGCCTATATCCAACAGTGGACGTCTTATCGCTGAAATAATGATGATGATGACTTTTGTATTCACTTTTCAGGAGAAGATTAGAAGCAGCCAACGAAGCTTTAAAGGATGACAAATCCAAAACCACAGAGGCAATCAAAAATGCTAAAAACAATAAACAGAGAAGAACACAGAATTTAGAAAAACAAAAACAAATCAAGAATACGCCGGAGAAGGGAAAGAATAATATGAAGAGAAAAAAGAAGAATTTAGCTAATAAGACGAATAAGAAGGGTGTTAAATGATAATGTAGGTCTGCTATAAAAGTAATACATATTGTTTTATTTTTAATGCGTTGGATAAATTTTCGTCCTTTGTAAAAAATAACGTAAAAAATATTTCAGTAATTGATTTCAGTATAATAAAATATTGCGAAAGTCATAAAATCTCATTTAATTGCATTGGAAACTGAACTCTGGGATTATGCAGTTAAGCTTCAAGATACTAAAACAAAATAAAACGATAATCCATACAATTATGTAACATCTATTATAAAATTTTCATACAAAATATACAGTCTTCACGTTGTAGTTAATATTATACAAAAATATATTTATTTTAAAGTTACAACATTAATTCAAAAGATTAACCTAACTTGTAACATTTGCTTGAAAACCTTGCGTGTACTGTATCTTGTCTACAATAGCTATTTTATAAGCAGACTAGTTGGACAACAGCCGTTTACATTCGTCGAGTTCAAGTCTTTAGCAAGTTGGTTATAAAACTGTTTTATATTGATATGTTGACCACATACAAAGTTAATTCGGCTATACGCTAGAAGATTTGACAAGCAAATCCTACAAATAAGTTTACATTAAAAAACATAATTTCCCAGCCAATCTATGAATATGGCACTGATTTTCAAAATATGTAATACACAATTGCAGGGTTAAGTACACAAAGGTGTTATCTAACAAAATTAAAAATCCGACTTGTTTGCATGAACATAGGTTTTAACTGATGATAAATCGATTCATTGATTTAAAACACCAATTATAATTCGTTACATAGTTACAGACGCTAGCAAATGTGTTAACTGTCAATCAAGTATATTTCAGATTTGCAAATGTGTTAACACAAATGTCGGATTTTTTTTATTTTGTCAGATAACACCGTTGTCTACTTAACCCTTCAATTTTCAAAGAGCCTCGTCAAAATAGTTATGTTAGCTATCATAACTATAGTTATTAAGCATTAATTGGTCCTTACACGTTAACGTTTAAGCCTCTACAACTGGCTGGATAGCTCTGTAGCAAAGGGAGACACATTTTTCAAATAGTTTACAGAAATAGACACTAAAGAAATTGAAATAAACGGTCTGTAGTTACAATATCAACCAACAATTCGGCGACTTATTGGTTGGCCTGCAACATTTAGAAGACATTGGTCTAGCACTAATGCAGAAGATAGAGGTATCATAAAAAGGTATTAATTAATATTTAGAAGACTCAGATTGCCGGCAACATATACAGAGTGTTGGCGCATGGACCGACAACATTTTTGGGGGATTGGGTGGGGCATGTGCTATATGAACATGGGGACTATCTATGGGTGAAAGATAGCAAATGACCAAAGGAATCCCCAAAAAAAAATTGTCGGTTCATGCGTCAAACACCACAAGGTGTAATCAATTTGTGTAAACGAACAAAAATAAAGTTATTTCTGAGGTGAAACCTCTTAAATGGCGATTCGATAATTGGACGAGAATCGATTAACATTTCAAGGACTCGTCACGTTTAGGATTATTTCGTTACAGGAGAGAGAAGAAAGATATAAGTGTATCTGTCTCTCACACCACATCTCATATTCTTTATTTTTAACACTAGAAGTGCGGGCGTCCCAAATTTGACCCATTTCGATGTTCTTCCTACTCTAATTATTATTTTATTATGCATATAATCGTAACTTTTTATGACTTTTCATGTAATATGATGATTATTATTATTTATTGTTTATACAAGACTTCAACCACGTAATTGCAATATACTTATTTTTTTATCCAAATTTACCTCAGTCGGTATGTTCCGCGCTTCTAGTGTTAAGAAGTGTCACTTCTACCAATCAATATCAATTTCAAAGGTTATTCAATGTTTTTTGTTGCAGGAGTATTTACAGTTTTATTGTGTGTTAGTCAAAATAATGGCTTTGTTATCTACCTAATGAAACAATATTTGGCAAGTTTAAAATTCAAAATAAAGTCAGTCTTTGTTGTTAATCGATAAATTAGCGTCAACTAATGTGTTACTATTATGACGTTGTACGTGCAACACAAAATGCAATACGTATCTACCTCGAATTGTAATCCATTATTTTGACTATAAAGAAAATTCACAATCGAGACGCTAGAAGAAACAAGAGATTCTTGACAAACTGGCAAGTTTTAGAAAGTAAAAAAAAAAAAAATTACATAAAAAATAGAACTTATGTATCATAAATTATACATACAACTGATTTACAGAGATCTCAGGCAAAAATTAAATTTATACAAGCAACTTAAACACAAAAGTTTAAATGACTAAATAAAATAATTATGATAACTTATACAAATTAATTTTATTTACAGTTTAAAAGTGACGGAAGGAAGCTTTAAACAAAAACTTTACCTTAAAATGTACAGAATATGAGTACAATCACTTTCTAGCAGCATTAGAAAACCACTAATTAATAAAATAAACATTACGACACATAAACACATTAACCAACAAGACATTCGACACAGAAGCAAATGGTTGCTGGCAACCTACAGTCAAAAAACGTCCTTCAAATATTCACCATAACACTGAAGTCACTACCAACATAAGCCAACATTGGTTACCCATCAACCAACATTCCGAAGCAAACGGTTGCCAGCAACCTAAATCTATTCACATAACCAATCGCAAGGCAATCTTGGCATCTTGTTCGCTGGCCAGGGCAAGTAACCAGCTGTCTTGAACACCCAGTAGTCATAAGAAACCTTGCTTATAAGCAGGACTAGGATGAGTACTTCTAAGCCTATGATGTAGTATATGTAGTCGGTCCAGTCGCGAGGAGTGTGGCAGACTTGCGACTCGACCAGGTCCACTACGGGCACGTTGTCGTCACATTCCAGCATCTTGTAGTCGGGGATGTTTTTGAAGTTTTCGAGGAGCCACGGCTGGAATAAATAACAAAGTTATTTTTTTCTTAATAAATACCATGCTTTGTCCTAGATAGCTGAAAAGGACAACATAACCATGCTAAGGGCAATCCAATCAGGCAGGACAATCTACTTCGAAAGGGTTTAAGACTTCCACTCCTAAAAACGGGTTGGAAAATTAATTTCTTTACTTGCACCTATGGAGACAGATTTCAGAAGCAAACATTATCATTGTAAACGAAAATTATAAGAAAAGTTTAATAGATGTCTAATATTTGAAATAGAGCAACCAGTTACTTCGATTGAATGGACTATCCAGTAGAGACGATAGACAAAAATAATCTTACCTTGAGCATTTTCTCAGTATTGCAGTCACAGTGTATAAAGTTGCCTGCTATGGAAAAGGCGGGGCCCGTCGTGTCGAAACGGTTAGATAGCACGTATGTGTGGATCTGGAATACATAATGTATTTATCATGTTACGTAGCTCAAAACAACATCCCAACACTAACGCACAAATTATTTCTTTATTGGAACAATGTACTTACAGTTATAGGTACACTAAAATTTAAGAGTACAAGACCCCGTTACGGCGGACTTGTATGTACGAGAATTTACTCAATTCAGAACCACTCTGTGAGGTTAAGTCGTTAAATGCTAATACTACAGATGAAGTCAATGACAACATGTCTACTTATGTAAAACCGCGGCTTAAGAGTGCAACTAGTAATGGTTTAGACTACGATCAAAGCCCAAGCATTGCTACGCGCCGAGCGATTTATTCAAACAGCCCACTTTACTATGGACCTGGGACCCTACCCTTATCATTTGCTGGGCAAATCATGGAAAAGGATCAGGTAGAGTAATTGTTGAAATGCAAATGATACAAATCGCGTGGGATTTCATTTTGGTTGACTTGCTTTAAGCTGGTCTTTACCCTGCTGAATTTAAACTAGGTATATATCATTGTATTTAAACAGCTTCTGTTAGAAGAACCTGATACTCACAGTCTTCAACTTATTATAAGCGATGGAGAAGAGCATGAAGTTGTCGATGAACTTGGTCCCTTCCAGCTCCAGGATGTTGGGGATGTCGTTGTGGTCCACTATCAGCTGACGCAGGTGCTCGTATGTGGCGTCGTCTGCTACGGTCTGGAGGGAGGTTATCTGGAAGATAATGAAAATTAAGAATTTGTTATTGAAAACGAAAATGTGGAGGGCCGTCTGCGTGGCCCCCGGCCGGCAGGTGCAAGAAGACCTGACGGTTTTCTGGAAGGACATTGGGTTATTCCGTTTCTCCATCTCAAAAAATCTATCCTAACGATGGATACGCGGAAACACATGTCCGAAAATCCACCCGAGGTCTAGTTGGATAAACAGACTTTATAGGCTTACAGTGGATTCTCGGCCATACGATTCCGCGTAAATTCCAACATAGGGTGTATTTTCTGGGGTGCATTAATGGAATAACTGAGGACATTCATAAGGCTCTCCGCACGAGAATTGAAATAACTTCTCTGCTGACTACAGCCAGACCCTCTAATTAAGTGCAGCCGTCCGAAGAACACGAATCTAAAGATTTCAACAACATCTGGGAATTCCTTAATCTGTTCAAGTTTAAAGTCGACACTTAAAAGATTTATCCCACTTATCTAGCTGCTTCAGGAGTTAAGATCTACTCACATTATTACACGACACGTTCAACTTCACCGTGTTGGGCGGCAGGTCAGTGGGCAGCGAGGTGAGGTTCCGCTGCGAACAGTCCACGGCCACCAGGTTGGTGATCTCGTTGCCGAGGAACTCCAGGCGCTCAGGGATACACGTGCAGTTGATGTTGGCCGGCTTTATGTTGCGGCAGCTGGCGTTTAGCTGCAAGTTTGTCAGATAAAACAATTATGTTTATTTCTCTAAGAAAGATTATAGGTACCTACGACTGTTTTATTACCTACTTTACTAGAATGTATGCAACTTAAATAAAAAAATATGATACTTGAAGAAACACTAACATAAACGCAGTGGTCTCTTATAAAGTCAAGACAGTATCTTGTCAGACCATGTGAAGACCATGTAGATTAGTGTCTGAAACGGTCTTTAGAAGAACGGACCACTCAGATTTGATTGAACCTATCTAATTAGTGCACGCTTGTGTCAGAAAGGTGAGGAGTAATAGGACTTATCATATATATCCCAAGGTATGCCCAAGCAGAATTAATAAAAAAGACAAATTAAAACAACGGTGTTACGTGAAGAAAGGAAGATAAAAGTTGTGGATATCTTATGAATTGAAGCGAAATCGGGCGTGCCAATAAACTGTATAAGATTACGATTTTAAACGCGTTAAAAGCAAGGGTTTGGTATTCCCGACAGAGTTAATTAGAAACACTTTATAAGCCGAGAATACACTAGGCCACAAAATGTTTCCCAACATGATGCGCAACGCTCAATCTTCGTGACGCTACAAACTTGTCCTATGTCCTGCAACATGCCACGTAACATCTTGAGACGCATTTACGTGTCGCGGAACATGTTGCTCGCGCCCGCTCCGAGAATGAGCGCCCGTGAGTGTCAGCGCCGCGCTATTCCTATTGCTAATGTAGTTCACAGCAAGAAATGGCATCTACGTCAGACGAACCCTGGGCTACCAACTTCGCTACCACCTTCCCTGAGATGATAATATGAGAGCAAAAGACAATCCAATTGAAGCTTAGTAGGCAAGATTAGTGTTCGGAGAATAGGAAAAGACGTAAAAATACCTACTACCTCTTTCTGTATCCTAAGATGATCAATCTGGACTATCCTGACATCCTTGAACCAGTTGAAGTTGATGTCCAGCGCGCAGTACGTGTCCTTGTAGTTGAGGAAGGTCACTAACGAGGAGTTGTTGGTCTCCATCGCCTTCTGGAAGTTCTTGCAGGGGAGGTACTTGTTGCCTGAAGATGTGAGGTTGATATTAAATGGAGAGTTGGTGAATTGGATGAGAGAAGTTGTTCGCGTAACTGTTGGCTTCCTGTTTTCAGCCTGTAGTTACTGTAGAAGAGTAGCAAATACAGAAAGAAAGGTTTCTTCTTTGCAATGAGGGAAAAACTCCGATCACCTGCAATTCGTTCGAGCACACGTAGCCATTTTGTGTCATACCTAAGCCCAAAATATGTCATACACAGAATCAGCCAATTTTTTCGCTATAAAGAGCTGGTATGGACAAAACTTTCGTCTTCCAATATTAACAACGACGACTTTCGCAGTGCTAAAATTTTTTTTTTTTTTTCTTTAACTCCGAAGAAAGAGCTATCTTAGATTTTCTTAACGTCTAACCTGACAAATCCACCGAGATCTTTCGATTGCTCTGCACCAGGCTCAGCGGGAACTCCGTCAGATTGTTGGCGGAGGCGTCCAGCACACTGAGGTTGAACAGGTAGGCGAAGGGCCGCTGTTTGGAAGGCTGAAGCTTCGCACTCGTCAAGTTGTTGTTCGAGATGTTCAGGCACGCTGCTGAAGAGTATTTTGGGAACTGCCCTGGAAGGAGAGAAGTTTAAGTTAACCTCAGGCATACATACATAATCAGTCTATAACGATCCAGGACATACGCCTCCTCTTTGTGAGTAGGAGAGGGCCGTAGCCCCCACGAGGTCCCAGTGCGGGTTGGCAGATATCACATCTTTTCGAATTTTTGGTTGTAAGAGATGCCAGTGTCCTCACGACAGATTTCTTCTTGAGAGCAGAAAAAAAAAAAAAGTAAATTGCCTGTCTGGGTTTGAACCCACCACCAATGACACGTAAGTCGATGCCGTTACCAATGGTTTGTTTTATCATGTTCTGAAACTGATATCAGTCAGGTCTGTGGAGAACTAATTTAATTTGACCCTGTTTTTTTATGGTGAGTGGTAACTGGACGGCTTGTGATTGAACATGTCCAGCTGTGGACTGCTCTATGCTTATGACGATGTGTTTTTTATAGAAGAAACTTCAGTAGTGATATTAGGCTTATTTTCTCTTATTTTTTAAGTAAGATATGGCGAAGTTGACTCGATGTATCATCATCATAAAGTTGAGAATTGCGCAACAACAATACCTGGTAGAACAAGCAGAGAAGAGCTTGAAGAAGGTTATCAGAAACTTAGTGGAATACTTACTTGTGTCCTTTGTGTTATTGTCCGTTCTCGTATCTTAGTTAAGCGGGGAAATAACAAAATGGGAAAAAGTTAAAATCCACAATATTTTTTTTAAACATTTTTTTAATATCTTTTACGCCATACATACTTCATAGATGGTAATTCCTAGAATACCCATCAATCGAAATCTCCAAAACGGGTTGCTAGAACCGGTTCACACCATAATCTTTCACAAAATACATAGGTACATCTTCATAAAATACTTCAAAAAAGGCAGGTCATGTATTTAAACCTATTTCTCCCCGATTATTGGGCGGATTAACGTGATTATCTTGTTATTTGGTAGGAAAAGCCCGCGCGGTGGACCCATATCAATTTCATAACCTTTCCTTATCAAGTTTTTAAGTTACCTTCAATAACTTTTTTATGAATCCCGTAATGACTGATAAAGATCCACGACTGACAGCCGAGACATACTGCTTAACGTGATTTCCGAGGCATGGACAGATATTTGTGTTGTCATCCATCCACTGACCAACCGTGGCAAGCGTAGCTTAACCTGATCGATGGACCCGTGCGGCTATTATTAATTAGCTACAAACCCCAAAAAAAAAGCTACTACATACATACAATCACGCCTTTTTCCCATGGGAGTAGGCAGAAACCACGGAACGCCATCTGCTGCGATCTCTACACACTCCTTTTGCCTCATTTAGGTTCATACAATTGGTCATACACACACGCCGGTTGCGAGTACTATGCACCTGACCTTTCTGAAGAACATCACCGAAAAGGTCACTATAATATTATGTCCTCCTAGGGCGTCCCCTCCCGGTGTTATTTATTTATATATACTTTATTGTACACCATTAAAATACAAAACAAAAAAAAACATTACAATGACTACAAAATATACAATGGGCGGCCTTATCGCTTTATGCGATCTCTTCCAGGCAACCATGGAATGGACAGTCTGGACATAAAATGGGTATGGCACTCACATCTGCCTTGTAAATACCTTTTGTGAGCCGTCCTTCATTCATCCTCTTAACATGACCAAAAAAGCGACTACAAAGTGAAAAATAATTTAAGTAATTAGTTTGATGTGCCTAAGCCGATCTGTCTTTGATAGTCGTTACGGGGCGTCAGAAGCCCGAAAGTCTGAGAACCAGTCATACCATGGCATTTTGTATTACCCAGTAACTGGCTTGTGGGAGTCAGAGTGGCAGTTGCTCCATATAAAATACTGGTATTCAGCTGCTCCCGGTAAGATTGGTAACCGACCCCAACAGACTTGGGAAAAGGCTAGGCAGATGATGATAAGTTAGATCTACTGGTAGTCACAGTGGGGCCGTTCAAATACAAAGCTTTCTTACCAACAATCTTGTCGATATTCCCATCGGTGAAGGCCATAGACGCGAGCCGGCGGAACATGGCTTGGGACACGTCCAGCTCGTCGATGGACGCGTTCAGCACGTGCAGGTACGTGGTGTTCTGCGTTACTGGAATACAAGATGGAAGGGTTAGACAATGTTGACGGTTGGTGAGACTTTGCATAGGGTCGAATTTAAGTAGTTAGCGGAATTCTGAAAACGTGCCTGTCACGTCTGCAGTGTTCCTAAACTCAATAAAATTGAAATTAAAATGATTTGATGTTTCTTTAGGGGTCAAAGACAGCTGGTAGTGTCGTTACTAAAAGTATGAGTTGAGACAAATTGTTTTATCGTATTTCAATATCAATTACTTCTATGAAGTTTAAACAAAAAAGTAATACTTGAAGTTATTTACGCTGTTGAACAGACAGAGCTTTGGATCATGTGAACCAATGAATGAGCAATATCCTTCAAAATGACTCATTTTCAAGCAGCGTAACACACTTAAAGTAGGAATGGCTTTCATTTTGACAGTTCAACAACATTAATTGCGTTATTTTTTATTGTTGAGCAGATGAATTTTTGGAACAATAAATTATGAACTATGTGAAGGAAAGCATTATCCTTCAAAATGATTCAGATTTTGAATGATAGTGTTTTACGTAATGAGGTTGATTGATAGAGTGTTACGTAAGGCAGTACGTGACTACTATGCGGTGTCTTCGCTGAGGTCAGTCACTGGACGGTCAAAGTCAACTCTGGTCGCCCACGACCCCAAATTTCCGTCTACTATAACCTACATATATTAAGTGCACGGCCATCATCATCCTCATTTCAGCCCAAAGACGTCCACTGCTGGACATAGGCCTCCCCCAGTTTGTGGGGTTTTGCCATAATCGCCACATTTGGCAGGCGGATTGGCGATCGCAGTATGGTGGTAAAATGCGTACAGAATGAAGAAAGAAAGAAAGAAAATACGTTTATTTGCGGCAAACATGACGCACAGAAAGACCAGAAACACACAGAAAAAAAAAAAAAAGAAGAAAATAAGGGGTGGGAAAATATGCGTCACTTCCACGCAAAACGGCCATCACTCAGCATTATGCTGTGACCCTATGCGAGACAGAGCCCAAGCGCTGGTTTTCAATGACAGCCGGGAATGCTGCTGCCCATCCTCTAGTAAGTATCTTAGTCGCCTCTTACGACACCCACAGGAAGAAATGGGGTGGTGGTATTCTTTACGTCCGGCATCACACGGTATAGCGCATGGCCAGTTGCTTGTTTATTAAGTACAGGGTCTAACTATTACTGAGGCCAAAGTACCCAATTATATTCTGCGGTTTTACATAATTGTCACGCAAAATCAATTATTTTACCGCCATATAAATTGATGAGATGCAAGTTATGTTTAGCTTGGCACAGAACAAGACCATTATCTGTGGTGACAGCGTCTGATAACCTTTAGTTATCGATAAAACATGTTTGTTTTCAATGAAGAGGCGATGGGTAGATAATAATTTTACCAAGAAGCTGTTTTTTAACTAAAATATTGTAGCATAGAACCAGTAAACTCTGGTTTTCTGTTATTTTAGTTAGAAACAGTTTTTTTTTTTTGTGTAACACGCTGTTTTAGGAATCCAATCTATTTTAATAACATAACATCACGCCTTGTTTCCCCGAAGGGTTGAGCAGAGGTATACCTGCAGTACACCCACATTATAATAATGTATATTTCAAAATAGTTTTTTAGTTGAATATTACCTTAGTTGTCATGAGTCAGTAAAAAACAGGAACTATTAATCAGAACGGATGTTTTGTTATACTCCCTTAATGTGAAGCGATAACCTCTGTGCAAAATCTAAACATATTGAAATACTAAGTCGATCACGTCCGCCCCTAGAAATATAACAACGGCACCTATACCTATGCATCCACCTTTAATGTGCCCTGCGTGTAATTTACATCCCTCACTTAAAGACAAAACTAGGTTATTTAATCAGGCAAAGACAACCGACTTAAATCCTGAAATCCGCGGAACAATGAGGTCGATCCGTCATGCCAGTGAAGCTCCCAGGAAGATTCTGTGGTTTTCGGCGGAGCTAGGCTGGCTTTATTAGTCAGAACCCCCCGCACAACGGACCGACTGCTAGTCTAAGTGCGAAAAAGGGAGTTCCCACCATCATCATCACGAAAGACGTCCACTGCTGGACATAGGCCTCCCCCAAGCACCACCACTTCGACCAGTTCTGCAGTTCTCGCATCCAGCCGATTCCTGCGGCCTTCACCAGGTCATCAGCGAAAATCAGCGTCAGGCACTATTAGGCTGGCAATTTGCTGAACTGGACTTTTTTAGCGCAGCCGCGAGGCACACTATAATGCTAGTTTCTGGCTTTACACCTTACACTTTTTAAATTTATTTTTATTTTACTCTTTCCTGCTGTATACCTATTGTGTGCCTTTTAAACTGTGCTAAATAAATGTATTTTCTTTCTTTCTTTCTATTAGTCTATCTTGTCGGAGGCCTTCCAACGCTACGTATATTATTCACGTTAAATTCGAGGAATCCCTGCAATGGATTTTAGACGTATTGACTTTGTTAGGACAAACCAGCAGTGAATCAAATCAAATCAAATCAAAATATTTTTATTTCATATAAACCTACATGGGCACTTATGAAACGTCAGAAGCTAGGTGCACGGTTCCAAATAGTTGGTTCCTATGGAGAAGAGCCGGCAAGAAACTCCACGGTTACTCTTTTAAAAATAATTCGTTTTTACAATTGTTTCAAATTACAGTGTTAATGGGTATGGGAGGACGGTGTAGGCCTGTCAACAAGTACCAGGTACTGAATAAGATAGAAAATTGTCTACAGTCTACAAGGCCTACAACGTTCTCACATTCACAAAGTATAAAATAATCTACATAAATAAGATATATTACACTATTTAAACCAAATGTCATTATTGCCATGACAACTAATATTAAAGAGTACAATGTACAATTGTAGGTATACAATTTCAAAAATGAGTAAATGTGAAAGAATGTAAAAACTGATAAACTTGAATACAAAATGTACATCGTCACTCGGGAGCAGTTAATAGACACAGGTCATCCTGTAATGAGCTACCAGGAAAGCCACATGTGCAGAAGGAATTATTGCCAAACTTCCTTGTCTTCAACGTAGTCTTTTATCTTATAATATGCTTTTTTGATAAGGACACGTTTGATGTGTGATTTGAACTTTCCATAGCTTCAGCTTCTTAGTTCAGTAACAGACTTTGGCAACCTGTTATAGAAGCGGATACCGTTTATAAGAAATGATTTACTAGTTTTAGTTAATCTAAATTTAGGTATCACAATTTCATTTTTACTACGCGTATTTATGTTATGGAAATCGCTTCTTATTTTGAAAAGGCCTAAATTTTTGCGAACATACAAAATACATTCAAAGATATAAAGAGAGGGAAGAGTCAATATATCAATTTCTGTAAATTTGTTTCTAAGAGACTCGCGAGGCCCCATTTTATAGATTGCGCGGATTGCCCTCTTTTGCAAAATGAAAACTGAATCTACGTCAGCTGCAGAACCCCACAGTAGAACGCAATAAGACATAATACTGTGGAAATAAGCGAAGTATACTAATCGAGCTGTACCTATATCGGTCAACTGCCTAATTTTTCTTACTGCATATGCAGCTGAACTTAATCTACCTGAAATAGCTCTAATGTGGGGACCCCACTGCAGTTTCGAATCTAGAGTAATTCCTAAAAATACAGTTTCCGAAATAGCATCTAGTTTCTTGCCATCAAGTTTTAAATTTAAATCTACTTGGGGAACATTTGGCAATGAGAACCTAATACATTTCGTTTTGTTCGCATTAAGTAAGAGATTATTAGCTGCAAACCATTTCGAAAGAATAGCTAAACTATCGTTAACATGTAAGAAATCCCTGTCTTTTCTATCTATTTTAAAAATAAGTGAGGTGTCATCAGCGAACAAAATTATATCCGAGAACTTAGCTATCATGTAAGGAAGGTCATTAATGTAAACTAAAAATAAGAAAGGGCCAAGAATTGAACCTTGCGGCACGCCCATCTTAACAAGAGACCCCAAGGACGTAGCCCCGCCAACGTTTACTTTTTGCTGTCTGTTTGATAAATAGGAAAGAACAAGATCAGCAGCTCGTCCACGAATTCCGTAGTGGTGTAATTTACAGATCAGTGTATTGTGGTCAACGCAGTCGAACGCTTTTGAGAGGTCACAGAAAATGCCAATTGCATCCTGGGACTGCTCCCAGGATTCTAATATGTGACTGATAAGTTTTACTCCCGCGTCACTCGTCGACTTACCTTTCGTGAAACCAAACTGTCGACTATGTAAAATCCCATTTGAGTTGAAATGAGCCAACATCTGGTCCAGCATGATTTTTTCATAAATTTTACTCAATGCTGGTAACACAGATATAGGTCTATAATTAGAGGGATCAGTTTTACTACCTGATTTGAAAATTGGTACTACTTTACTATGTTTCATTAAATCAGGAAACGTACCGCGGTCTAAACATTGATTAAATATACCTGTCAAGACAGGAGCAATGGTGTCGATGATATTTTCAAGAACTTTAACCGAAATACCCCATAAGTCTTCTGTGTTTTTTATGTTAAGACTTTTAAATGTTGTTTTAATTGTGGCAATAGAAATGGGTTTGAATTCAAAACTAGGAATGTCCTTGTTGAAGTTTTCTTTAAGAAGAGATTCAGCTAATATAGATGATGAGGGGAGAGATTTCGTAACTTCTATTGGAATGTTGGTAAAGAAATTTTCAAGGGTCTCAGCAACTTTTAACTTATCTGAAATAGTTTTATTATCAATTTTTAGAGTCAACTCATTCTGATCTCGCTGTTTTGTGTTTCCAGTTTCTTTATTAATTACCTCCCAGACAGCTTTTATTTTATTGTTTGAAATACTAATTTTGTTACTTATCAGTTTAGATTTAGCTTGAGCGCAGACTCTTTTGAATATCTTAGAATAGTTTCTTACATAATTATGAACGGCTTGATCAGAAGTCAATGATTTTTCGTGATACAAGTTATATAAAATATCTCTGCTTTTTCTAATGCCAGCAGTAGCCCATTCACTAAATTTTGGTTTAATATTGTTTGAAACTTTTTTTACAGGACATGCTTTATTGAATTCTTGGCATAATGTAGAAAAAAAAGTGCCATAGTTAATATTTGGGTCTTGTGAATCAAAACTTTCTGCTGAGAGATTCCTAAGAACATTATTATTAAACATTTTCAATTTATTTTTAGTCAGGGGTCTAAGTTCAATGGTTTTATTTAAGTGTAACTTTTTGTCTAAGTCAAACGATACAAGCTGACCGGTATGGTCAGACCTGACGCCACTAATTATGGACGACTCTTTTATTTTACAATTGGTAAACACATTATCTATGCATGAGGCTGTGGTTGGTGTTATTCTTGTCGGTTCATTAAATATGCATTTTAAATTGAATGATTTAAACAATGAGATAAGCTTACATTTTTCCGGTGAATTAACTAACAGATCAATATTTAGGTCACCACAAGCGAAAATTAATTTATTATCTTCAAAAAGTTTACCTAATATTCCCTCCATAATGATCAAAAATGATGACAAGTTTGAGGCTGGTGGCCTATAAATACATAAGAAAGTATGGCCTTCAACCTCTGCACATGCTACCTCACATAAGCGATCAACAGAGCAAGCAGTAATATCCTTTCTTTCTTTATATCTAAGATAACTGTTGCATAATATCAAGGTACCACCCCCTATTGAAGACCTGTTGTACGCACTGGCAACTGAATAATTATTTATATTAAACAACATTCTATCCGGTTTAAACCAAGTTTCACAAAAACACAAGATATCCATATGATATTTATCTATTAACATTTCCACGTCTAGGATTTTGCCAGAGAAACGATTTATGTTTTGATGAAACAGTAAAATATTCTTATTATGCTTCCCTTTTGTCCCCTCTAAAAGTTTAAAGAATCAATAACAGTATTATTAGAAATGCTAGATAATACTGTTTCATCACTTAACCTAATCTCAGTTAAATTATCAATAACTGCGTGTATATTGTAAGCTAACAAAGTAGCTAATACATGTCTACTTTTCTTGGGAAGAAACATATGTTCCCGAGCTAAAACAAAATCTCTAACAAAATTGTTAGTATCAAAATACAATAAACGGTCACTATGACGACATGTTAAAATATGGATTAAGTTGTTTAAACTAAAAATGTAATCATTTTCTTTATTATTCAAATTATCTGAATAAGGCAAAGCACATAATATTAATTTGCCAAATTTTAATTTAAGTAGGGTGTCAATACCATTAACAATGTCCGTTTTAGTTAAACTCAGACTGTTCCCAATTAAGAGAACTACAGTAGTTTGCTGATTCATATTTGTTTGTTTTATTTTATGAACAAGCTCAACACCAACAACTAAAACCGTATGTTAATAGGACTATGTAGAGCAGTAGAACTTGCTTATAACTGGCGGTAACTACATGCACTTAACTACGTAATTAACAGTATAGTTAAATTCATTTTTCTATTTTTAACTAACTATGGTAATTGCAGGCAAATGGTGGTGTGATTAAAACAATTACTTTGTGACCTATTAACATAGCTATCAATGCGGTAAACATGGAAAAATACTAAGCAGGTTAATTAGGCAAATGGGCAAGCAACTTAGATTGTACGTAAAGTATATTCAATCCTTGACAGTTTTAAGAAACGGCTATAATGCAGCAAATTCACCATGATCATCGATGACTGCGAAATGGCCAAGCCAAAATATTAGGTTTGTAGAATTTGGCCTTGTTAAGGGTTGACTGTTGACTCTACTTTAGATCTGATAACATAATAACAGTGAAAGCGCTATATGAATCTAGGCAAAATACTTTACATGAAATGTTTCTGGTAGGATTATTCTTATTCATAAAATACCCTACAATCTGAATTTCAATACCATCATATGTAAGTTCTATGACGAACACACTTTCATGTGCTAATTTAGAATATTGAAACACGCTAACTTACTTTAGTTTATTTACTAGCTTAATGGACAAATACACTGCATTATTCTGTTTGTTCGACAAGCCACTCAACTAATGGATTATTCAGTGATATTGAATTAATAGAGTTGTCAATTAAACAGTAATTAATACCTATTTGTTTGTGAAGTAGCTATTAATACACTGAGTTAGTAATATTATACCTATTGGGTACAAGTACGTATATCAAGTAATATAAATATAGCTGATGTATTATTTTCTGTAACTTTCCTGTTTAATGCCACATCCTAGTATATACGTGAACTGTGGTGGCACAGTGGTATTGGCCGCAGCATACGAGTTGTAGGTCGTGGTATCGAGTCCTGATAGGCGCGCATTACTTTGTGTAAATTATTTCATCACCACTGCTCTCAAAACGGTGAACGAAAACATCGTGAGAAAACTCGCATTTTCTAGAACGGCAAACAGGTAAATCCGCACTGGGTTTGCGTGGTGGATTACAGCTCACTTCCTCTCACAGAGAAGAGGTCTGTGTCCCAGCAGAGGGACATTATAGACTTTACATACGTATGCAACTGCATGTCTGCTCACACATAAAGCACACTACACACACGCACATACCATGCTACGTCTTGAATCACCCATCTAGTCCTCTCTAGAACTCGTACCCCGAAGTATAAGATACAGACAACCCTCCTATTCAACATACGAGTACCGTAATTTGGTCCTTCTTTGCTTGAATATTTGCTCCAAATGTTGAAAATTATGAATATTTTTAAAACAATCAACTATAAAATTTACTTCATGTATAAAGAAATAAAGCTTATTTGGCATGTGTTTATAGGGAAATGGATATTATAAAGTATATAACGAATTTATTTTTGACAAATAATAATGAGCAAAATTACCCATGCGGTTGGGTATCTTTGCTCCTAGAAATAGTTTCTATGTAATCTCCATTGTTAAAGCTATTGGAACAAATGAATGCTTTCCTCATTCAAATCTGCTCCAGTTATAATATGTTCTGCAATAGCAGAATATAACACATAATAATGGATGATATAAATTGATGAGATATGGATATGATATGAGACATTCACAATTTAATGAATTGTTGCAAAATTTTCAACGTAGAATAGGCGAAAACCTTTTACAGAACAGGAGCATAATAATTACCCGTAGAGAAGCATAGTAGGACCAAATTACGGTAGTTTAAAGGAGACGTTTAGAGGTCAAAATGTTTGTTTAAACAATCACTAAGCATTACTTAACTTAAACCAACGTTTATAAATAAGGGAGAATATGTCTTGTTTGGAGATCATTGGTAAATAATATACATAAAGTAACCTAGTTGTAGGTAACAAGTATCTACGTCATCCTGTGAACCTGTTTACTGTATTATCTGGCCATTTTTTTTTCCAACTGTGCCTAATTGCGCACTAAAGCACCATGTTTTCCTGGATTGATAATTCATTTTTGGTTTACTAACCTTAAATAAAACCTATTTAACTCTACTTGTATGAATTCTGCGTTGTTATTCATAATAGAAGTCACGTTTAAGTAATAAGCTGATCTATACGTAACTATACTTTATACGCGTTATTAAAACCATACTTAATCAAGCATGTTTAAATCTGGAATTAAATCTTGATTTTAGTATCTTAATCTTGATTCTTGACCTTATTTTCATTCGAGACTACAGTTGGACCACGCCAACACCGACAAATCAGGGTTGGCTCACAATTTTACGGGTGAAAAATCAGACAGATTGTGGTTCCCGTCGACAAGTGTAGGGTTGTTCACAGCTTGATGGTCCGACAAAGATAGACTGTAGTGTACACTGTATACACTATCAAAAATTAATTATATAGTAAGCAGTTTGGTACAGTTCACAATGACAGGCACAACGCGATGGTGCGACGCGTCTGATAGAAAAATTTCCACGAAATTTACATAGAAATTATTCTACAAGAGTTATGTCGCACCTGTCTCCAGGAGCCTTTATCGACAGTTTTCAATAAAACGGACATTATGAAATATTAGTGTGGATAGGTACAGGTACTCACTAGCAGAAGCCAGTGCCTCCTTCAGCCTGGCGCTGTCCAGGTCGCAGCAGAACACCGCCATGCTGCCGACCTTGGTGCAGTTGGCTTCAGCTGGGCACCTGGAGCGCGGCATGTGGAAGCACTTGCCCATGTTCAGGTGCTGATTGATAGGTTCTGGCTTTTCGGTGGATGCTGGTGGTTGCTGGAAATAAAGTTAACGGGTATTACCTAGTTAATAAAAGAAGTAAATTGAAAGAGATACTTCAGTATCCAGTTATACTTCTTTTTACCTTGCTACTAAGAGCAGGCTAGTGATAAAGATACCACCAAAAGACCATCAAAATGGACACAAAATAAGCTGCTTTTCAGCATTTCACCAATATAACAACTAGTAGTAATGAGTAGTATTCTATTTTAATTATTTTGTTATTGACTGGACATCCGTGTGGTACTGGACATAAATAATACCATCCTATTTCCAGTGACCACATTTTTCTCCCATAATCAGTATAATTTAATTTAAAAAAAACTTACAACTTAGCTCGGATCTTGGGTTGTCAATGTTGTACAAAGAACTTTACTAAAGTCGGTATAAAGTTACTAGTATACATAAACTGTCTTGAAGGTTTAGGCTCGGGTTAAAGTTGGATTGTATTTTGTAATAAGACGGAATATGATCATAAAAACATTACCGAATTGGTGGGTATTAATACCGGTAAATGTCCTATATTTCCTAAATACCAAACTATTCTACCTCATTAGCATTACACATGCAAGAACCCTACTTGGATACTACCCACAATTAGTTTTATTTTTCAGTAAATGTTACTCATCTAAGTGTTTAATAGTGGAAACTTGTAATTGGCCTTCAATTTCATATTTTTTAAGTACACTGTACTAGCTGTATGTTTCCCGAATAAAATTTAAAAAAAAATCGAACACGTTACCTAACTTAGACGTAAATAACAGTAATGTTTTAAATGAATAAACATAAAGTATTGAACTGGCACAATAACAAAAAATCATAATATTGACTTATGTAAATGAACCAGTTATGCTAATGAGTACAGATATAGGTTTACGTATGTAAATTTTAATTAACACATTACTTGGCTACAAATCTTTGCATATCTTCTTTTGTGCAAATTCAGCTAGAACCTACTTCTGCCTAACTTGTTCCCACCTATGTTTCGGCTTCCGGTCTAACCGGATTCCGGTAAATACCAGTATTTTACATGGAGCAACTGCCTATCTGACTTCCACAACCCAGTTACTGGGTAACACGGTACCCCTTGGTAAGACTGGTTGTCAGAAATCAGGGCTTCTGACTACCTGTGAGGACAGTCAAAGATATACGAGTGACAGCCGGGACCAACGGCTTAACGTGCTTTCCCGTGCGGCTGATATATCGAGAATCGTTGAGCTTCTTAAGTTCTGAATTAAGCTGCACGGTTTGTGACAAATGCGTGTATTGAATGGACAGGTCCTCCCAATCTGTGTGGTTCTTTCCTCTAAAGACCATTTCAGACAGCTATCTACATGATCTTCACTTAATGTCACCAGAGGGGTAATTGCGGAACTTTTTATCGGTGGGAATTGGTTTAATATTCATAGTTAAACAACATTCATTGCGTTATTTACGTTGCTGAGCCACAATTTATTTGAATAAATGACGCAATGTTTTAGAAATAATCTTCAATCCCATTCAGATTCTGATAAATTGTGCGTTTCGCAATTAGGGTGCAGTATTATATCTGGACTTTAAAAGAGACTGTGACCTCTGAGTTTGTTTCGGCCTTTCTTCTCAGAGTAGTCAGTTAGGAAATGCCGACCTCATCTAGTTTAAAAAATATCATTGACATGTAAAAGTTTTTGTAAAAACCTACTTACAGAAATAAAATGATTTATCGTCATTTATCATTATCACTTATATTTACTGGTTGAATTAACTGAATCTAGGATAAATGTTACTGAACCCTACAGAACACATACAGGGTGTGGCGTAAGTAGTGGTTCACCGTTCAGGATTCGATGAAACAGATAATTAACTATAACAATTAAAAATTTTAAACATTTTTACCCAAGGGTTCCGAAAATATTTCATTTTTGTCTTTTATTTACGAAATTTCTATCTTTTATTACATATTTGTTTGTAGTTTCAACAAAAACCATTATTTTTCATTTTGATTTCTTTTAATTACTGCTGAATACTAGAGCTATCATGATAAATTATGATTTTTTATGTAAATTCAGCTCTTTTGGAGAAAAAGTTGGTTCTTCTCTAATTTTAACCCCAATTTTTAACACACCATCAAGTTCAAGAGCAATTTTTGTAAAAAAAAAAATTGTGTAAAAAATGGTTAAAATTTTTAATTGTTTTAGTTAATTAATATCTGGTTCATCGAATCCTGAACGGTGGACCATTACTTACGCCACACCCTGTATATAGCCTAGCTATGCCTTGTGCATTAAATTATCCTGTTTGAATAGCGATACTAAAAATAGCTTCAGTAGTTGTCGATACGAAGCCTTCGAGAGTGGAGGTACCTACTCACGAAGCCTCCTTAAGTGAGGTACTTAAAACTTAGTCCCCATGAGTGGCGATGCTAAGTATAGCCTTCATAAGTGGCGAATAGCGACACTTCAATGTACGACCAGCTAGCCACATTATCGACTGGCTTATCATATAGGTGGCAAGGATATCAACGTGCAACCTTCCTACCATGGATTCAGTTCATGATTCTGGACATTTAATTGATATCATTCATATCATATCAATTAAATGTCCACGCTTTTTTTAGTTCGGCTGGCTAAAAAACACACAAAAACGGATTTTTCGTTTTTCTTTTAGCCATCCAGCACCCTAATTGCGAAACGCACAATTTATCAGAATCTGAATGGGATTGAAGATTATTTCTAAACCATTGCGTCATTTTTTCGAATAAATTGTGGCTCAGCAACGTAAATAACGCAATGAATGTTGTTTAACTATGAATATTAAACCAATTCCTACCAATAAAAAGTTCCGCAATTACCTCTCTGGTGATCCTGCGCAAGGATAATAGCACAAATTGATGAAATTATTGTATTGTTGTTGATCCTTTATTAGTGTGCTAAGTTTCAGATGAATCTGACGTTATGGGTGAAAATCTCGTTCAAAGTTTCTGTTACATAGATACATACCAAGCTAATAACAGCGTGTTAAAAAGTTGTGTGTCCAGAACCATGCACTAAATCCATTCATGATAACAGGATAACCATTGATGTCCCCTATGGGGGGTAAAGCACAGCTTGAGTTCGAGATGCAGCGAAAGATTGTTTGCACTTTTTTAAATTGTTATCT
Organism: Aporophyla nigra; assembly: GCA_947507805.1. Classification (NCBI taxonomy): domain Eukaryota; kingdom Metazoa; phylum Arthropoda; class Insecta; order Lepidoptera; family Noctuidae; genus Aporophyla; species Aporophyla nigra. Next base: position 1,570,604 of record OX382305.1, on the reverse strand, counting down.
TTCAACAAAACTGAAAGCTGTGCTATACCCAGCACAGCTTGAGTTCGAGATGCAGCGAAAGATTTTTTTCATTTTTTTTAATTGTTATCTTTCAACAAAACTTTTTGTTAACACTCTCATAACAATAATTGATTAGATTAGGTTTTAGGATATTTCTTTTTACTAGTAATAGTGGTTGATTAAGTATCTAAGAACTTTGTAGATAAAATTTGCCCATAGCTATACTGCCATATTGGTCATCTTCAGGCTCATTACAAGGCAAGTTAATATTCCTTACCTCTCTGGCCTGCGCAAGCGCCTGCTGCTCGAAGTCGTCGACCCTCATCTCTATGAGCGGCACGTGCAGCAGGAGGTACACAGACAGGACCCATAGTGACACCTGTAGCAATAGAGAATATACGTTAATCTGTGTAGTTTTCAAATTCATTCATTAATTCAATCACTGACAGACTAAATCGCTGAGTCTAGAAAGGTTAACCTCAGGTTACCTCTTAAAGTGATTTAAGTCAACGTACACACGGTCGTAATGAAATCGCAGCGAAATTTTTTCGCGCACTTCATTTTCAACTCTCGCTGTTAAACCGAGGATTGAGAATTCAACAGAGTGTTTCTAAAACGCGTCGGAAACCGAACCGTGTGTATCTATTCGACTTTCAATCCTCGATGCTAAGCAGTGTGTTGAAAATTCCGTGGGTAACATGGTCAAGCGCCAGGCTACCCGCGATATTCAACTTTTCTCGTCAAATAAATTTGATTTGCGTGACAACCTTGGCGCATCTTCCATAATAGGTATGAAATTTTGTATGGTAGTCCGTCACATTGCTGATGGGAAATCCCATCAAGCAAACAGTTTGTACCGATATCCACTCCTAGTTCCACTCAATCTGTGTAGTTATTTCCTCAAAAGATCTTTTTAGACACCAATCCACTAAGTCTTCACATGAACTAATCAAGATTATGTCTGGACTTTAAAAGAGGCTGTGACCCCTGAGTTTCTTTCAGCATTTCTTCTCAGAGTAGTCAGATAGGAAACGTCGACCTCATCTAATTTTAAAAATTTGATTGACGTGTCAAAGTATTTGTACAAACATAATTGCAGAAATACCTAAATCATTTGTCATTAATAGATAGAAATCCACTGATGATTCTTGGATAGGTGACCGTTCTTTCGAATGCTAGTCGAGGCCCTGGCAGGCTCCAGTTTACACTTATCAATCTATGATTATAATATGATATATACTATGACACGCTAAAAAGAAGATCATCACCATCTGCCTAGCTTTAACTCAACTATGTTGAATTCGGCTTCCAGTCTAACCGGATGCAGCTCAGTGCCAGTATTTTACAGGAAGCGACTGCCGTATGCTCAACAATTTGAGAAAAAAAAGTACCTGTGTAAGTAGCCTATATCTTTTTCTGGATAAAAGACGTCATTCGCCCACAAAACAGCATGCAACAATTAAATGATATACACATGTAGGTAAAGTATCTACTATGTAGATTTTATCAGTAACCAAACACGTGTAGATCCTTTCCAACTAAAACCTTGAGATATTCCTACATGTTTTGCAAGCGAGGATGCAATAACAGCACGTTACATAAAGGTTTATAAATAAACTATTTTATGATAGAGTCTGAGCTGTGTTTATTTGCAGCACATTGTGGTTACAACGCGCCATGTGGCTGAGATTCGTGCCATGTGTAGGTATGGTGAATAGCAATCGTTAAAATACAGTTGGTATTCGTTACTAGAATATACAGAACGAATATCTAAAATGGGACTCACTACTAGGCTCCCGGGATAAACAGAAACTATATTATAAATCTGACTGTTTGGTCAGATTTTATGGCTTCACCGTTTCGCGCGACAAACACTTCTATGAGCATTATGGTAACAAATTAGGTGACCTTTCATGTGTCATGCAATATTTCAATGTAACAGCCTTGCATTTTGACTTGACAGACCAGGCATTTTAAAATGTGAGCAAAAACGTATCTTTTAGGTATTTAAGTAGGATACAAGATACAAGATATTTATTTTGCTAAAACATGAGTATACACATAAATGCAAGATGTTACATAAAAGTTCGTTTGAATCACTGTCATGTTTTGCCTTGATGGCGTACAAAATATTACTGATCAAGAAGATCTGAATCATCACAGTTACACATGCATTACTAAACAACAATAATGAACGGTACAAAAAGTTCTGAACTGCAAATGTCAAATGGTATGTTACATGAATAATCATAATAATGGTCAAAATAATAAATTAATGTTATGATCAAAAATAATAATAATTCAAATATGTTAAAGTTCATTCCTTAAATAATAATGAAAATAATCCATGTTTCATAAACAAGTCAGGGTTATGTTATTTTATCAGTCAAAAACTCGTTAGTGCTGTAATAGGCTTTCTCTAACAAAACCTTTTTTAACCTATTTCTTAATTTTGCGGCTGTATCTTCCCTCCAAGATTTTGGTAATTTATTATATAAGATTGGCGCCATACAGAATACACTTTTACGTAGTAACGCTGTTCGAGATCTTGGGATGCAAAGTTTGCTGTTGTCGCGTCTATTTCGAATGACTTTATCTGATAACAAAGGAAATAGATGTGGGTTCATTTTGACAAACATTATGGTTTCGAAAATGTACATAGACGGAAGCGTCAGAATCTTATATTTTTTAAACACTGGTTTACAACTTTCAGTGTAATGGAGTCCGAACATAGTTCTTAGACACCTCTTCTGGGTTTTAAAGATAACATCTTTGTTTGTGGAGTTTCCCCAAAAAATAACTCCGTATCTTAAATTAGACGATACTAAGCCGTAATAAGCTGTTAGCAGTGCGTCAACATTTAGCATTGGGGCTAATTTAAAAAGTGCATATGTGGAATTACTAATTTTTTTGTTTAAGGCTTCTGTATGTGCTTTCCAATCTAATTTACTGTCTATAGTTACACCTAAAAATTTGGCTGTGTCGACTTTGTTTATATATTTATCACAATAGTTGGCATTTACATTAGGAATGGTTGATCTTTGGGCGAAATGCATAATATTTGTTTTATCGATATTTAATCTAAGATTGTTGTTATTCAACCATTTTATCATTGACTCTATTGAATTGTTAATGTCAGTTTCGTATGTATCTCTATTATTACATGAAACTGTGATGGTACTATCATCGGCAAATAATGTCATTGGGTGGTCAACACTTTTGGGAATGTCATTAATATAAAGTATAAATAATAGTGGACCAACAACAGTACCTTGAGGTACGCCAAGTTTCACAATACGTTCTGTTGATTTGTGGATTATTTCATGTCTAGTTCTATTATGTATTGCAGGTATTTCTGTGAACTGTTTTCTATCGTTTAGGTATGATTGGATAAGACTTGAAACATTACCTCTAATGCCATATGCTTCTAATTTTTCAATAAGTATATCGTGACGGACATGGTCGAAAGCCTGGGTCATATCGCAAAATATCGTACAAACAGGTATATTCTGGTCTACTTTTGAGATAACATTATGTAAAAAATCAAATACTGCCAGGTTTATTGTTTTACCATTTCTGAACCCTTTTTGCTCATTCGCAAGTATATTTTCTTTTTCGAAATAAGTATACAACTGTTTACACAAATATTTTTCAAACACTTTAGCTATTATACTAATAAGCGATATGGGTCTATAAAATTGCATTAGCTCTTTATTTTCTTTTTTGAACAGTGGTCTAACTGTTGATATTTTGAGTACATCGGGAAAAACGCCAGTCTCTATGCAAAGATTAATTATGTGGCTTAAATGTGAACATATTTCTGCCGCTACTAATTTTATAACTTTAGTTGATAGACCATCATATCCTACGCTGTTTGTATTTTTCAATGCTTTTATAATCTTGAACACTTCGATCGGTAAGCATGGGATCATAAAAAAAGAATCTTTTCTTTTTTTAATCAATGATGTGACATTTTTCCCAGAGCCAGATAGTGGGACAATTTTGTCTACAAAATAATTATTAAAGGCGTTCGCAATATCTTTTGGTTCAGTGATGAAGTCATTGTTTACTTGAATTTTGTCAATACAGTTTTTCGGAGTGTTGAATTTTGAGTTATTAATTATTTTCCAAGTAGCTTTTGTTTTATTATCTGAAGTATTTATAGTGTAGTTATTTTGTACCCGTTGAGTAAGTTTTACAATTCTTTTAAATAGTTTAGAGTAGTTAGTTAGTTTTCTTTTATTAATTTGATTTGGTAAAAATCTATATTGCCATAACAGCTGTCTTTTCTTTTTGCTACATAGCTTGATACCATGTGAAATCCATTTTGGCTTTCTCATAGTATTAATTCTAATATGTTTTTCTGGAAAACACAGTTTATAAAATAGTGTAAATGTGTCAAGAAAAGATTCGTACGCCTCATTAGGATTAGTTGTTTGATAAATGTCCGAAAATGTTAAATTATTTATGCAATTTTTAAATTTTGTCATATTTTCACTACTATACTCACGTCTTGTTACCTGCCAGTATTTAATACTACATTTTTTTTGAACTGGGAACTTCATTAATTGTGCTGTGTGGTCCGATAGAGCAAATTCTATGACTTCAACTTTACATGCTTTACGAAAATTATGAGCTATATTATCGATACAAGTGTTACTTTTTAGACGTGTAGGTTGATTCACAGCTAATTTCAAATTATAGTTTAATAGAAGACATTCAAATTCAATAGCATGAAAGTTCCTTTTTAAGATATCGATATTGAAATCGCCCGTAATTACAATATTTTGATGGCGTGTCTTAGTTATCTCTTTTAAGAGAGTTTCCAATTTAGTCATACATTGACTCAAATTGGTTATCTTCGGTACTCTATATACGCATGCTAAGACTGTGTTATATTGAGGTAGTTCTATTGCACAGCATTCAAATACTCCGGTTTCTGATAAGTTGGCAATCTTCTTTAGTTCTATGAAGTGGTGTCCGTTCCTTACCAAGATGCATGCTCCACCTCTCTTGCTTTGTTTTCTACAATAAGACGCCGCTAGCCGATAATTTGGTATTGTCAAATAGGATTCGTATCCTGACATAATGAAATGCTCGGTTACGCATAATATATCTACCGTAACACCCTTCTCCGACAATTCCTCTAAACATACTGCGACCATGTCTGACTTGTTCAGTAACCCGGCAATATTCTGGTGCATAACACAGACATTATTAGTTACGAAAAAAACTCGTAATTTTCTCGTTATTTGCTTCCATGATTTTTGGTGTGTTATGGTATTCAGTTTGTAAGTCATTTTCTTTTTCTTGGTTAACATGTTGTCGAGTTAGGTTATTTTGGTCATCTTGTGTATTAGTGATTATTGATTCTGCGTTAAATTCGCTGATATCATGTAACAGAACATTTAAATCTTTAAATATAGTACGCATGCCGGTGTTATTGAGCTTTCCACTATGTCTGTAGAACATAGTATGGTCATAGGACACATTCTTGTTCGAGTCAAGTACATATGCGTATTCATGAGCCAAAACATCACGGCCAAGTAGATTATTGAAATGTTCTATCCTTCCATTAAAGATATTCGTAGATCTACCATATTTGAAAGTTGGTGCGCAGATAATAAAATTTGTATGCTTGATTTTGGATAAAGATTCTCGGATGTGATATATCAAATTGGCGTAATCATTGGTGTTGACGTCTTCTTCCCCTATCAAAATAATACAAAAATCGTCCATTGTAAATGACTGCACTTTGGTTTCTATGTTGTGCATCATTTGGTCGATTGTACGGTAAGGCATTAGATAGTGGCATGTTTTAGACTTGACTTGTAATGTGGTATCTGTTATCGACATTATTTTATTAATATTATTATTGCTAAGGATACATATCTTGCGGCTTTTTACAGAATTTTGCACGGATCTTGCTTTTTTAGCTAATATCGCTGTTTTCATTGGTTGACTTCTATTTATGTTTTTTTGTGAACACTGGATTAACGAGGCGTCTGTTGATAGTTGACTGTATTCTAGTGTCTCAGTTTGTGTTTGTTTTGCTTTCATAGTTTTGCTTAATTTCTTCATAGGAGACGTGACTTTATGTTTGGCAGGACTATTTGTTATCCTTTTATAAATGTGGTTTTGTTTTATTAGTTCTTCATTGGTTTGTCTAAGTTTAATATTTTCTAATGTTAAGAAGTCGATTTCTTTGTGAGCACTTTGTAATCGACTTTCTAAATCGATTAACTTGTCATTTATAAATTTTGTTTGTTCGTCTTCATCATGAGACAGGTCGGGCATACTATTTGCCGTACCGTCGAGAGTTCGAGAGATAATGTCGCTGTCCTCATCTGTTGTTACAGAGCGTGTTCGATGACGTCGGAATGTGATGTTTTCCAGAAAGTTCATGGTGATAAGATTTACAACGTTTTTAGTCAGACGATGTGAGATAACTTGTATATCGTAAATATTTTTCTTTCAGAAACATTCACAAAAAGAGCTACACTTGTTTGACCGAGATTCGAACTCACAACTCTTTGAGAACGCAATCTATGTAGCTTCCTTAACCTTCACGCCAACTGAGCAATTATGATAAGTGTGCAAATTGGTGATCTTGTTCATAGAACATTTGAAAAAATATGTTTTAGTGGTGGTAGATGAATATTTTTTAATACTATGTAACCGCCAAGTGTTTTCTCAAAACACTTAAAATTCACTTGAAATGTTTTTTTTTTTTTTAAATATTATTAGTACTAATGAGATAGTATTGTTTGCACTGCACTGTTTGTTTGTCACCAGACCAGATTTGGTATCACAATGTCACTAGTCTATAATATTAATCAAATTTAACGGAATTGTACTTTGTGATTTTCAAGTTATGATTATTGCACTTTTCTTAGGGATCTCACAGAGATAGCAAATGGTAAAAATCGTTTCTCTTATTTCCGAACCATAAATCCTTAAATAACATTTTCACATATCCATATAAAGTTGATATATGATCAACAATTAAAACTTATAGAGAAAAAAAGAAAAAAATACGTTTTATCTATATTTACCTATATTAGATTATAAAGCTGAAGAGTTCGTTTGTTTGGTTGGTTGAACGTGATATATGTAATTATTATATGTAGTTATTATGTATCTAATATTTAATTGTTGAATTTACTAAATGATTTGTATAACAAACTTATTTTTCTTAAATCAAACACTGATTTGACTCAACCGTCACTTTTGAATAATAATCGTTTGTTAACGGGTATAAAAGGCCGGAGCCACAGTGAAACAGTCAGTTGCTTGACAGATGTCGAGTTGGTTAGTTCTAGTGCTGTTATTGTGTGAAAAGGATCGACCAGAGGTCACGTAAGTTAAGTAATTGATATTATATCCTAATTATTGCCTATTATGATAATGTTGTTGTACTGGTTATAGTGTTGCCATATTGCTAATGTTTTAAGTCATATAAATGGAATATTCATATTCTTTTCTAGATATTGTTGTTATTGTGATTATGTTGGTCCAAGAGGTAGTATTAATGTATTTAAGATAATGATAATGTATGGCAATGTAAGAAATGTGTTGATATAATACTTCAGTACTGTTTCCATGGAGTTTCTTGTCCTTCTTCTCCATGAAGACCTAGTTTTGGAACGGACGACTAGCTTGCTGATTAATACTGACAAGCCTAATTGAAATATACGTGTAGTCTTGTCTATCTGTGCTTTACTTATTGAAACCCTTTCCTATACACAGTAAAGAGGCCGTTATCATTCTGACATTCAAAGCTTGATAATGGATATATATATATATATATCCAGTTATAGTTATATACTGCTTAATACAACATCAGAAGTGGGATTTGTTCTCTGTCCTTTAAAAACCGCTTACTAATTAATTTTATTTTGTTATTTTCATGTTCGATGGTGGAGCTACTAACGATCTTTTGGAAACCGTTGGTTGGCGGGTCGCTGACTTTACTCACACCTTGACAATGGCATTGCGTTGCCTTTGATTCCGGAGCTGCGATGCTGCAATTTCTGTATAAGGTTTGAGACTACGGAACCGGATGCAGTATGAAGCAAATGTTAGGTATTTTTTAAAGTTATTGCTTCCAAAGTAAAGTACTGGTCGGAGTGGCCATGTCAAAAAAAATTGAAAATGTTAATAGTAAATGTGTTTGTTGAATACGGTTTTCGGTAATATTGTCAGATTGGCCGAACGTTCCGTGGAAAGTACAACAATAATTTAACACAACTGTACAAGAATCCACAGGATTTACGCCTTTGCGATTACTTATCGGCGTAAACACCATATGAAATATCTTCTATCCTTTCTAATGATTATTTTGCTCTACAAGGTCTGGGTAATTAACGAAATATTCATTAGCCAAAGAAAAATTAAGATTCGGGCCAGGTGGATTAACTGATGAAAATGTAAGTGTCGGAAAAGATATGACACATTAACTCCTTAAGATAATATAATAAATACTTTACCTAGTTACATATATATATCATGGTACTGTTGATTGTAGAGATACATTACAAGTAGAAAAAAGTAAAATTTGTTTCGCTGGTCGGTCATTTGCTTGGTGCAAGTCTATCCCACTAGCAGCGGGTGGAGGGGACTTGGCATGTCTAGGCATTTGGCAAAACAAAAAACTGTACAGAAAACGTGTCTAATGTACTCCGAGAGCGAAGTACTTGTCAGTATGGCCGTGATATATGTAATTATTATATGTAGTTATTATGTATCTAATATTTAATTGTTGAATTTACTAAATGATTTGTATAACAAACTTATTTTTCTTAAATCAAACACTGATTTGACTCAACCGTCACTTTTGAATAATAATCGTTTGTTAACGGGTATAAAAGGCCGGAGCCACAGTGAAACAGTCAGTTGCTTGACAGATGTCGAGTTGGTTAGTTCTAGTGCTGTTATTGTGTGAAAAGGATCGACCAGAGGTCACGTAAGTTAAGTAATTGATATTATATCCTAATTATTGCCTATTATGATAATGTTGTTGTACTGGTTATAGTGTTGCCATATTGCTAATGTTTTAAGTCATATAAATGGAATATTCATATTCTTTCCTAGATATTGTTGTTATTGTGATTATGTTGGTCCAAGAGGTAGTATTAATGTATTTAAGATAATGATAATGTATGGCAATGTAAGAAATGTGTTGATATAATACTTCAGTACTGTTTCCATGGAGTTTCTTGTCCTTCTTCTCCATGAAGACCTAGTTTTGGAACGGACGACTAGCTTGCTGATTAATACTGACAAGCCTAATTGAAATATACGTGTAGTCTTGTCTATCTGTGCTTTACTTATTGAAACCCTTTCCTATACACAGTAAAGAGGCCGTTATCATTCTGACATTCAAAGCTTGATAATGGATATATATATATATATATATCCAGTTATAGTTATATACTGCTTAATACAACAAACGCGGTAATCTCAGGAAGTACTGGCCCGAAGTAAAAAATTCTTTTTGTGCTGAATAGCCTATTTATTAGCTATATAACATTACGCTACAATGAAAAGGAGCAGAGCAGCCACGAAAAATTGACAAAAACTGGCAGGCAATTCGATGCGACGGGAAGGATCAGGGGATATTTGACGCGGACGAAGTCGCGAGCAGAAGCTAGTGTGCAATAAAGCGCAAAAAAGAACACAAACACAAAAAGAACAAAACGTACACCGATATCAACAACTGTTATGATTATAATAAAGAGGACATAATTGATGTCTTCTATAAGATCATTACTACCGTCGCACGCGCATGAGGTAGGTACGTCCTCATCCCAGACGGATAGACCAATTATCTAATAGGTTGTTTCCTCATAAGGACAGGCCAGAAATAAGACCTGGCTAGTAGAATAATGTTTGGAAGTTTTTATCCACTTTGATTTCACTTACTCGTAAAGCTTCAAGCGGCATAAGTCTAGAACCATATTGATTCCTATATTTTCGAGCCGTTTCCCGTAACCTAAGCGCTGGTTTCTACCTCGGCCAGAGGGTAAGAATTCCCACAAACCGTCAATGCCCCCAGTCTCTTACAGTGTAGTGTAAGTACATTACCAGCGATGTGGATGAATTTTTCGGCACTATATTTCAATTTGTGAATATGTATGTACTTATAGTTAAATTAGGATATTTTTTTTTTATTAATTTGTGTATATTTTTGAACAATTAAACTTTGAGAGTAAACATTTCCTATTTCGGTAAGTACTTGTTGTCAGGCCTACACTGTCCTCCCATATTTATTAACACTGTAATTTGTAAACATTTTTAAAGCCAATTATTTTTAAAAGAGTAACCGTGAAGTTTCTTGCCGACACTTCTCCATAGGAAACTACCACCTGGGACCGAGCACCTAGCTTCTGACTTTTCATAATTTTTTTTGCATCTCATCTGAATTTGCATTACGTACAATAAAATTTCAGATGTATGGTAGGTATTTTTCGGAGCGTCCTCGTTCAGCTTCCTTCGTTATTTTTAACGTATATTTGATCACACATGACAAGAACTTAAACCCATGATCAAGCGCATTACAATTTGTTATGTAAAACCACACCATGACGTCACATCGTTATCTTATCAGCTCGGCCTATATCACCTAATATTAGGTGCACTTGATCCCAGGGATTAAGTCGTACGATAAGTACTTCAGTAGTCTATCATTGAGATAGGCATGTACTAAAAACGACAAGGTTTAAGCATTTCCTGCAGATAAAACTATACTACCGGCTATAAAGATTTGTGGTAATCTGTAGAGCCTGTTACATTCATTGAAAAATAATTATTTATCTGATAGAACTAGCTTCTGCCCGGACTTCATCCGCGTCAAATTTTTGCTCCCCTGACCCTTCCCTTCGCGTCGCATCGAATTGCCTGGCAGTTTTCGTCCATTTTGCGTTGCTGCTCCGCTCCTTTTGATCGTAGCGTAATCTTATATAGCCTATAGCCTTTCTTAATAAATAGGCTACGCAACACAAAAATATTTTTTCAATTCGGACCAGTAGTTCCTGAGATTACCGCGTTCAACCAAACAAACAAACAAACCCTTCAGCTTTATAATATTAGTATAGACATTTAATTCCTTATAAACGACCCGTCAGCCTACTTGAACCCTAATTTCGTAACACATTATTAATCAAAATCTGAATCATTTTGAAGGATATTGAAAATCCATAGCTTTGTATGTTCGAATAATTTGTCTGCTTAACAACGTAAATACCGCGATGAAAGTTGTTGAACTGTCAAAATAAAACCCATTCTTACTGTCAGTCTGTTTTGCAATTACCTTACTGCATGCGTAGCATGACCACCGTAGAAAGGGGTTTTGTCGACGGAAGAATAGACAAAATTACAGATTGTAGAAAGATTAAAGACAGAATTAAAGATTGTAGAAAGATTTGTACCGTTTTATGGCGTAGCATGACATTTCTATCTCTATTCTACTGAGAATAGACAAAGTTTTTCATTTTTTCTATGGTGGTCATGCTACGCGTGCTGGTGCTGGTAGCCAAAACAGTTCTATTACATATGGTAAGGAAGCATTCATTCCTTGTTATTTAATTACATACCTACTCATTGTAATTGAAACTTTGTGACCCCGGAAAACAGTTTTGTAGGTCGTTGTCAAGGTGAGGGCACTGCCATTACATGAACTTTACAGGTAGATATAGCCCTCATGGTTAGTGTGTTTAAAATTAAATTTGGTAATGCACCCAGCCCCCGATTAAAGTAGTTTTAAACAGTAGGTTAAGTAAGTTGGAGGTTCAGCTAAAAGGGATTCACTTTTTTTTTAAATAATAATATTATGAGGTAAGTATTAGCATATATAAATGTCAGTAATAAAATACGTAAAGTATTCATTACCGTGCAAGTAGCAACACCGACTCGAAATACCGATAACTAAATATATGCCGCACTGCGTATGCACATAAATATTGGAGGACCAAAGACTAGCTGTGACTGCAGTTGTGACAACTGGACGTAACACTTATTACAAAAAAATGTGTGCCTCTCTCTCTTGCCCCTACACTTGTAATATACGAAACGTAACTTTCTCTCTTTCTATCTTCAGTAACTTATATCTCCCTCTCAACTAGCGTTCGCCTCGACCGATCACACTTTTTGTAACGCTTTCGTTACGCATTCACCAGCTTACTCCCTAAGTCAAGCGTACGTAGTTTTACTTTAAAAACTGTTGGGCTGTAAGTCTCCTTATAAGTGTACCGTTTAAAGCTCTTGGCTACACAACGCATAAATAAACTTCAGTGGGATGGGATCTGCTGAAGTAGCTCACGAAATTCAAATTGACTTATGTTTTTTTGCAAATTTGCAGCTCAGTGCCAAATGTTATGTTAATTAAAATATGATTTGGAACACGCAGAATTATAATCATTAAAATCATGAAAACAAAACCCTTCAGAATCAGAATCATTTTGAAAAATGTTGCTAAATCATCCATAATAATAATATAAATGGAAAAGTGTGTGTGTCTATTTGTCCGTCTTTCACGGCAAAACGGAGCGACGAATTGACGTGATTTTTTAAGTGGAGATAGTTGAAGGGATGGAGAGTGACATAGGCTTTTTGTCTCTTTCTAACCCCCCACTTCCCTAAAATAGGGGGTGGAAGTTAGTATGGAGCAAAAAAAAAATTTTGTAAGGGATGAAAATTTGTGTGAAACTCTCCGCAAAATTAGTACAGGTTCTATAATACAAAACGAATAATAAAATAATTTAATTTATACAAATTAAATAAAACAATTGCTTCAAAATTATGTTCGATAAATGGGTTCGATACCCATGTCGTGAAAAGTGTTATTGGGTTTTCCATCAGGAATTTCTCAGTGGCAGCCCGGAGTCTGAATTTGTGCCCGGTGTAATAGGTTCGCACCCACATGTGACCAACATAACTCGTGAAATGTGGGTGTACTGTTATGTACATCATTTCAGCCGTAATACGTCCACTGCTGGACATAGGCCTCCCCCAATTTAGAGGGGTCTGCCATAATCGCCACGCTTGGAAGGCGGGTTGGCGATCGCAGTTTGGTGGTAAAATGCATAGAGAATGCTGCTGCCCATTCTCTAGTAAGTCCCTTAGTCGCTTTTACGACACCCACAGGAAGAAATGGGGAGTATATGGACAGAGGTGTACCTAACACCTCTGCCAAAACCTTCGGGGATTCGTGTTATATACGTATTTATGTATGTTAGATAAATTTGTCTGCTCAACATCGTAAACAACGGAATAACATAACATAATATTTATTCAAAAAATAAAAGGCTTAAAAATATGTACAGTTTGCTTATGAGAAACGCGATGCGCGCGTTGCGTTTGAATGAATTTTATTAAAATGTCAAAATGAAAGCCATTCCTAGTTTAGTGAGTTACGCAATGACCTCGCTGTAAGATCGTACAGGATAAGTTTTTAACCTGTGCGCAAATTTTAACAAATTAAACTTAAACGAGTTATAATAACCATGCAATTTTTGTTATATACATTTCAGTACAAAAAAATTAAGTTATCGTTAACGAAAGATGTTTATTTTGAAACTGGTTTTTATGGTAACTTGCGCGCGGCGCCGGCGCGGCGGCGAAGGTGAACGATTGAGCGTAGCTACAAGTACCTACCAGTTGTTCGATCGGTCAAAATTCAAAGAAGTTCGAAGTACCTGCGCGCGGTTACTGACCTATTCCTACTGTCGATATCATATTTCAAAATATGTAGGGTGTCCACAGTTTACTGATTTAAGGTCGGATAAACATTAAAAAAAAAATAGTTGAAATGGTTCTATTACTGATACTGAACCACCAAAAAAAAAATCTTGCGCTCTGTTAAAAAAATCCTATATAAGTTCACATTTCATAGAATAATCATTCAATGGGGTAATAATTAACTCTGGCCCCCTCATACCAATTCGTACTTGCCTGCAAGTCAACATGAGCCCACAAAGCTAACCTAATATTGACCAGTCCGCTCTGCAAACATCTGTTCTACATCAAAGGTGTACAGTACTTTGCCACGCCTCGGCTATAAATAGTCTGCGTGTATGTAAGCACGTTTATGTATATAAACATGCTTACAATGTTCGCTATGTACTAAGTGTAAGTGTCCATTGTGAGGTGAAGTTACGATGGTTCACGATAATAAACTAGATGTTTAAAAAGGCTTTAAGGGTTAAGCGCTAGGGTAGCTCGCAAAATTCTAAGGAAACCAGTCACGTTTTACACAAAGTTGGCCCGAAATCCCAATGTGCCCAGGGACAAAAATATGCCTGGTCGAGGAAGTCCTTCTTATTATTTTACTAAGTATTGCGCCGAATCTCTATAACCATTCCTTCTTTTTGGATCCAATATTGTTGTTTTTTTACGCTTTTATGCAATATATAGGTCGGTAAGAAAATTTGAATTCCACGCGCTACCTTAAGTGGGACTGAGAACCTACTTCGGTACAAAAGTTTCATTGAATATTTTCATTTAATTTTTACTTATGTAGACTAAATTGTATTAAAAGATAAAAATATGCTCGGATCATACACTTTTTTCCAAAATTTTCAGTAGGATGCAGAAGCAGAGCAATGCAGAGCTAGTAGATACTAGCTACAGTAGCTACCCTATCAATTTAGATAAAAATAAAAATTGAACTCCCGCATAATAAGTACGAAATGCTGAAAGTAGTGAATGTTGCAGTGACATGAATCTATTCAGTGTCTGTATGATAATATGAGTAAGTAGTGTTTCTTTTAGTTAATAGTAATCAATCATCACCATCATAAAGGTACAGTCGTGTGATCGTGTCTGTCATAAATACCAGAATATAAAAAACGTGACTACATAATAAAGCAACAATTATTGCAATGCATTCATAAGATTACCGGCACATTCATGTAACAACTTGCATTTTATTACAATTGGACTTGCAGAAGCATGTTATAAAATCGCAATCCAAATTGCAATTCAACTGTCATCTTAAAATATTTACATAATTTAAAAGTTATGTCCTAATATAATAATGTTACGTACAACCGCGGACACTTATGGTAGATTACTTTTCACTCGCTAGTATCCGCGTGATGGTACTTATAAAAATGAAAAGAATCATAGGGCACCAAAAATGCAGACTAATTGAGACCCTCCTCCTATTTGAAATCGATTAAAAATTCGTCCGCATCATTGTCAACAGGAAAAGTGCCCAAAAGGCCGGCAGCATTTCAGCATATTCTATAGCCAAAAAATAGGTCACGTGACGAGTCAGTAATAAAGAAGATTAGATCTGACAACCGCTCTTACAAGTGGGTATCGTGTTTTCCAATAAATGGGTTGTCGAGTTCAGATAGGCAGTCGCTAATACTGGTATGCAGCTGCAACCGGTGAGACTGGAAGCCGACCCCAAAATAGTTGAGAAAAGGCTAGGCAAATATGTAGATACAGAAGTTATTCGGTCTACACGACTACCAAACTTATACTGACAGAAATTTATGTAGGTTTATGGAACCAGGCAAGGGTTAAGTAATTCATCACCATTATCATAATTTCTCAGCCAAAAGACGCCTACTGCAGGACATAGGCCTCCCTCAGTTTGGGAGGTTGGCTATAATCGCCACGCTTGGCAGGCGGGTTGGCGATCGCAGTATGGTGGTAACATACATAGAGAACGCTGCTGCCCATTCTCTAGTAAGTAGCTATAGGTATATGCAAACAGGCTGAGCAACGGGACCAACATCTGCCAGGGTCACGAGATTGTTCGAAAGAGATACCGTGACTCTGGCACATGGGCAACTGAAGGAACACGGGTGGGTTTTAGTCAGTAAAAGTCTGACACGCCCTCCCACTCCGCCCAGAGCGGGAGAAGTCATTTGATGATTTCCCATCCAAAAAAAAAAAAAAAAAAAAAAAAAAAAACGGGACCAACATATATTTTTCTAACGACATCTACAATACCTGCGATTCACTCTCAGTTTTTTCCATTTACATTAAGTTAAATGGTGTTGATTACGCATACGCTATCCCGCTTTTAAAAACAAGCATTAAATACGCAGAAGAATTAAGTCAGACTCTACTGAACCATCTGCAGTGTGAAGATAAAAATTGGCAGACATGTCCATTCAATCTGTGTGGTTTTTTCTTCAAAAGACCATTGCAGATACCAATCTACATGGTCTGACCAAGAGTATGTCTAGTCTTTAAAAGAGAGTGTGATCTCTAAGTTTATTTCGGTTTTTCTTCTCAGAGTAGTCACAGAGAAAACGCGTCTTCTAGTTTAAAAAAAATGATTGACGTAGTGTCTGTACAAACCCACTTACAGAAATAAAATCATTCATCATTGATAATTCATTACCAACTCAATGAAAGCCAGACAGATAAATATGAAAATAAACAGTACATTTGAAGTATTGATGATCAAAGAATGCTATTATTAAGTCATAATTACGATCGCTCTTATTCCAAGAGCTCCAATTATTCAAAGAGTACCGGTAGTAAATACCGGTATGAAATACCGTGACAGCTGCCGGTAATTACCGGTAATGGTGCATTTACATGTGTTCGATTTAATTGCAAATATGTGGGCTTCCTCACGATTTCCACGAGACGTCATTACATTATGTACTTTTATAATATGGTGTCCAAAGCTATGCCCATCATCATAGCCTATAATGTTCCCACAGCTGGGACACAGGCCTCCTCTCGGTGAGAAGGAGTGGGCCATAATCCACCACGCGAGCCTATTGCGGGTTGTTGTTAGATGTTACAGTTATTCCCAATTGATGCAATTGGTGTGCAAGATAAGGGCCTTTATAATTTACTCAACTTTACAAAGACGCGCCCCGCGTTTGTACGCTTAGATCTTTCAAACTACGCAACGGATTTTATTGTGGTTTTCATCAATAGACAGGGTGATTCAAGAGGAAGGTATTTATGTATATTACTCGGGCAAAGCCGCTATCAAAAGCTAGTTAAAATACAAGACACAATGCATAAGCAAACTATCCAATTTAAATTAACTGGCTAATGACTTTGTTAAGAGGTGTTAACTATGCACAGTAGCGATAATTGTTAAGTAGGTTATATATAGTTCCAAGGAAGGTATACATGCTCTAATTGACCAAACGGCCTGCTACAAGTAGACCGTGTGAATTCGGAGGAGGCTCTATTTTCTGAAATAGGTTAATATTTCGAACGATAGATGTAAATACATATACAATCAAACGAAGCAGAGTTTTAATGTGTGTACCCGATGTTTAATCCTATTGAAAGTTAAATGTTAACATGTGTAGTATTTAGTACCTTCCGAATCGTATATGTAAAAACATAGTATCTTAATTGTTACAGCGAAATCTTAAATTATGTTCCAGCAGGACCCTCCGCTGTTTGAAGGTCTATAGAGAAATCTTATATGGTCCCGTTTAGCGGTGTATTAGTACCTAAAAATAACTTGCAATTGGATTAAACGTAGGGTCCAGCTGGGTATACAGACGTAGAGTTTTAGAGTACCTGATAGCGTTTTCTGAAATGAAGACTCCCACAGACCGGTTTTATCTGACTCTAGTAGATCAATTTACGTGCAGTTTTCATATAAATTGTTTAAACACGTGTCTGCCTAAAAGATCCCCCTTTACCACTTCCGTGAGACTTGTTACTTAATATTTCTTCGCAAATGGAGACTATAGATCAACTAATCATTTAGTATGGTCGTAAGAAAAATTTACATAAATAACTCTAGATTTTATAACTGTGACCGTTGAAGAATCTAAGGTGTCTCCAACTAATAGCCATAAACATGCTTTGTCGATAGCATGTCCAATTGTCAGACAGCATGCTGTGCATACAGATCGGTGATCAACGTGGTGGACGTATGCATGTAATGTACAAATACTTTGGTACTTGAAAACTGGCACGGGGATTTAAGAATGTGAGTTAGGGGGCGTCTATTAATTACGTGAGGTGTTCTAGGGAGGGAGGGGATCAAGCTAAATCTTTCCAAATCTCACCTAGGGGGAGGGGGAGGGTCTTGGCAAATATCACGTAATTATTTTTCTCGCAGAAAACGGTGTAAAATTGCGTGAAAAATTATTTCTACAATAAAATATAGCCAAATCTGAGACAATAGTGCACTGATAAAAAAATTCACTTGACTCAAGAGCCAAAATCTTGAACCAAGAATACCATTTTGAAGAAAATAATTTTCTTGAGTCAAGAGAATAAATTCTTGATTAAGAAATTATTCTTGGTCTAAGAAAATTTTCTTTTTTTTGTTTTTGTCAATAATCCAGCCCAAATAGAAGTTTTGAAGAATCTCGCGTGAGATTAGGGGGGGAGTTGAGGAAAATCTTATGATATCTCACCAAGGGGGGAGAGGGGTCTAAAAATTCTCAAAATCGCCTCACGTAATTAATGGACGTCCCCTTATGGATGTCCAAAATGCATTATTATGATGGGCAAGATAAAATGGCCGTGGTTCACCCAGGTGAGCACAGCAAGTGTACCAATGACCAAAACCTAATACAATAAATTGTCAAATTATACCAACAATATTCAAAACTTACGAGTTTGTAGGTCATTGGTCCTAACTCAGATAGGCGTTTAACTTTGTGTAAATTATTTCATCACCACTGCTCTTAAAACAGTGAAGGTAAATATCGTGAGGAAACTGGCATGACCTAGAATAAAAAAATCAATGGCATGTGGCCTCTACAAACCCGCACTGGGTCCGCGTGGTGGATTCCAGACCACTCCCCCTCACAGAGGGAAGGCCTCTGTCTCAACAGTGGGAATATATAGGCTGATTATATACGAGGTACCAAAAAACCAGCTGTAAACTCAATTTATTTAATTCCATACTTTTTGTTACAGCATTCAACATTGCGAATCGAGATTTGCATAAGTATCAGAACATTACTATTAAATGAAAGCGATAACAAGGAAAAAAGATAGTCATAGATTTTATATCCTAGCTCACCTAAATCTGTGCAATTCAGAACAATTAGTGTGGTTTTAAGACCCAGACCAAGTCTTAAAATAAATGAAATCTTAGCATTACACACATCATTTCCACAAAAATGACTTTATCAATGTAATGTTGGCTCAAGATTGCACTGAACAAACCAAGTAAAAACCTTGAGACTCCACTATTTACGTTAAGATAACGAAATACCCACTGAAAATAGAACATCTTGGTCTTAAAATGTTTGTTCTAATTATATAAAAGTTTTAAAAAAAACTTATTATCTGGCGGCATTATTGTCAACGATAAACAAGACGCGTTTTAATGCTTATGAAATTGTACAAATATTTTGTAAGAATAGAATGTAAAAAAAAACCGGCCAAGTGCGAGTCGGACTCGCGCACCGAGGGTTCCGTACAAACCTGCAGGTCATCATCATCATCATTCGTCATCATCGTTTATGAAATGAAATGTTTTTTTTTTTAAATTTTTATATTTGTGTTGACTGAATGAAAGGTAAATTGTGGTTTACGATTTATGACGTATTAAAAAAAAACTACTAACTAGATCTCGTTCAAACCAATTTTCGTTGGTAGTTTTCATGGTAATGTACATCATATATTTTTTTTAGTTTTATCATTCCCTTATTTTAGAAGTTACGGGGGGGGGGACACACATTTTACCACTTTGGAAGTGTCTCTCGCGCAAACTATTCAGTTTAGAAAAAAATGATATTAGAAACCTCAATTTCATTTTTGAAGACCTATCCATAGATACCCCACACGTAAGGGTTTGATGAAATTTTTTTTTTGTGTTTCAGTTCTATGTATGGGGAACCCCAAATATTATTGTTTTAAAAAAAAATGATATTAGAAACCTCAATATCATTTTTGAAGACCTATTCATAGATATCCCACACGTAAGGGTTTGATGAAAAAAAAAATTTTGAGTTTCAGTTCTATGTATGGGGAACCCCAAATATTATTGTTTTTTTTCTATTTTTGTGTGAAAATCTTAATGCGGTTCACTGAATACATCTACTTACCAAGTTTCAATAGCACAGCTCTTATAGTTTCGGAGAAAAGTGGCTGCGACATACTCGGACAGACAGACAGACAGACAGACAGACAGACAGACAGACAGACAGACAGACATGGCGAATCTATAAGGGTTCCGTTTTTTGCCATTTGGCAACGGAACCCTAAAAATGGAAGATTAGAAAAGTGGTGAAAAATAGAAGGAGGCCTTAGCCCTGGAAATGGACAGCGCAAGTTAGCAAAAAAAAAACATACATTTACATAACACCACGCCGTGTTTACCAAGTTATGGGCAGAGGTGTATCTACAGTGGGGGTACACTCACATTTCGTCCATTATGTTTATGTAAGTCTCATGTAATAGGAGAGGTTTTGCAAGAACTGGGGAGTTTGTTACGATTCTTCTGTTTCCCAGCTAACGCACTAGATCGTGGTGAAGGGCAGGCGTTTTGGGACAGTCTTATGTCATTTTGTCGTTCGAAAAGTGGTAATCCTCAGCTTAATTTGAATAAATGACTTTTGTCTTTGGTTTCACCATGAAACGGGCACAAATTTCAGATGCCCAACCCGGTTATCAAACCCAGAACCTCATACCCATGCCAGTAGCGCTTGTGACCACTGGATCAACTAGCAGTTTTTATTATTATTATTTTATTATTAAAATGGTGTTGCAGCAACCCTACGCTGATTTATGTCGCCCGCATTATCCAACTAAACAGCTATTTAGTTGCAATGCCCACATATACTACATAGGGCATGCAAAAACCGGGTTGTTTTTAAAAACCGGGTTTTTCGGGGTTTATGTTTACAAAACCGGTGAAACCGGTTAAATCGGTTTTTTCGGGTTTTTTTATTTGATTTTTAATAAATGAGAAATATGTCTGTACAGAAATGAAAATGCTGAAGTCTAATCAAAATATGTTTTTTTTACGGACTGAAATAAGCTACAAGTACTAACAGGCTATACAAAAAGTTTCTTTTCTTTATACAAAACATAGAATAATAATCATAAAGCTTATTATTTAGGAAAATAACATATTCTTTAAAACCTAACATACACAATTTTGAACTTTTGGTAGGTAGACAAAGGCTTAAAATTACAGAATATTAAATAACAATTGAACTGTCATAAAATACAAACAGGCAAAATCAACAGTACGTAAAATGAAATCAAAATAATTATTGAAATATCGCATAAAATGGAAGTCTTATTCCCTAATAAACCAAAACAAAATAAATCTGTCATTGTTATAGATAAAACAGACTAGCTTCTGCCCGCGACTTCGTCCGCGTCAATTTTTTCTACCCTGACCTTTCCCGTCGCATCGAATTGCCTGCTAGTTTTCGTTCATATTTCGTTACTGCTCCGCTCCTTTTAATTGTAGTGTGATGTTATATAACCTATAACCTTTCTCAATAAATGGGCTACTCAACACAAAAATAATTTTTCAATTCGGACCAGTAGTTCCTGAGATTACCGCGTTCAACCAAACAAGCAAACTCTTCAGCTTTATAATATTAGTATAGATGAGACCTGCTGATAAAAAGGCTCTCTCTGATTCCACACTTGTTGGAGGTATAGATTCCAAAGGTTTATATACTTTTATTAAGTGCTCTCCCATTTTTCCCCCACCGTCGTAAAGTGCCATTTCCACCCTGATTTTAGTTTCTAAATCAAGTTCTGTAGATAGGCTTGCACCAGAGGTATGTTGTTTGAGAGCCTTCTTTATTTCTTGTCGGAGTTGGTCCTTGATGTTACATGAAACATTTACTAGGTACTGTATAGTCTAAGTTTTCCTGAGTTGTAAATGCCGTCAGTTTAGTAGTCGAAAAATGCTTACTTATAATGCTAACCGAAAAAACCGAAAACTCCGGTTTTGTTATCCTAAAAAAACCGGGTTTCAAATCAGTCGGTTATCCGGTTTTTTCGGTTATCCGGGTATCCGGTTTGCATGCCCTAATACTACATAATTAGGCATACCAATTTGTACCTAAGTGTCAATAAGTGAAGTTGAAACTATTTTTTAAAATGTTATTATGTAGTAGACAAACAGGACCCGTTATCATAACTGTGGATTGGAACCCAGCTCAGAGTCAAACCAGAAATGTCTCTCATTTTTGTAATTACATTGGCACCCTTTAAACCGAAATGCTAGGCCTTCAATCTTGCCAACGCTGGGGCATAGGCCCCTCTCTGCGAGGGAGTGGGTCATAATCCAACTCGCGCGGGCCCAGTGCGGTTTGTTGAATGTCGCATGTCTTTTAATTTATAGGTCTAGGACTGGCTTCCTCACGATGTTTTCGTTCTTCTGTTTTGAGAGCAGTGATGATGGAATTGATTACACAAAGTAAAGTGCTTGCGTGAGCTCGAACTCGACCTATAAATCGAGGCCGATATAACTTGAGGCCCATACCACTGGACCACCATTGCTCCTTGTGCCAGGCCACATCAGGGTTCCAATTTTCGATACAGACGCTTTTCAACAAGGAATCTACTTGAAACGTTGTAGGCAAGCAACCGTACCCTTATTTACCAAACCAATCATTTACACCAATACAAACAACATCGAACTGTCCCCATAGGAGGTCGAACAAGCAAATTGATAGCTACAGGGCACAGCGGGCGACCAATTGTTGGCACACCCCTGTTTGTACGACAAAGGAATATGCCTAGACTGTTATTCGTACATCGACATAAATACTATCACGCCTTTTTTCATGCAAAGGCGTCCCATGTAGTTGTAACTTCGAGTATTGTCGTGGATTCGATCCCCGGGTCGGACATATTCCTGCTAGGGTCGCCGATTCAATCGAAAGAGTTACTGTGGCCCCAGCATAGGCAACTGAAAGAACACGGGTGGGTTTTAGTCAGTAAAAGTCTGACACGCCCTTCCGCCCCACCCAGAGCGGGAGAAGTCATTGGAAGCTGTCCTGACCAAAAAAAAAATGTCGGACACATTGTTATTGAGTTATATGTATATTTGTAATAATTATATCTGAAATTTCTCAGTAGCAGTTTGGAGTCTGGATTGGTTTCCGGTTAATGACAATAGGCTCACCCCCATGTAACATGGACTGGCCTGTTAGTTTAGTGGTTAGTGACCCTGACTGCTAAGACTGAGGTCGTGGGTTCGATTCCCACCCAGGACAAATCTTTGTGTGATGAGCACAATCATTTGTTCTGTGTCTGGGTGTAATTTATCCATAATATGTATGTATTTAAAAATATATAAGTATGTTTATCAGTTGTCTGGTTGCCATAGTACAGGCTCTGCCTAGTTTGGGATCAGATAACCTTGTGTTGGTTGTCCTAAGATATTATTATAATAACATGGGACTTAAAAATAAGTGTTCAAATGTGAGTGTACTGAACCATAACTGCGTCTGGTTCGAAAATGTGGTGTACTGTTGGTAAATCTCTGGCCAACTCTTCCAGGGAAACAAAAGTGATGTAAGGTTATGTGAGTATTGTCAAGTGCCATAAACCACGAAAGCGTGCATCATCTACTGCACAAAATGATCCAATGCAAAATAAGATAAAGAACATACTAAAACATATTAAAAGTCGTACCACAACCTTGCAACGATGACTAACAACCACACCCACTCAAAAATCACCTTCAATTGGCAAACTTAACGACTAAACAAGGTACAAAAAAAATACCCATAACACTACGGTACATAACCACTCTGACCGCATTCTTACATAAAAACCAGTTAATCATAAAATGTAAACAAAAAAACTGCCTTAGCAACAAGACAGTTAAATGATGGTGATAAAAAATCAGGGGAGGTCATCGCTCTCTGATCGTAGGTGTGATAGCAAGGTTCTTGGCTGAGTGATTAGATTTACTTGTTACTAGGCGGGGTTTGGCTTCCGATATTCCTTTTTGAACGATGCATTTTTTTTTTCGGGGAGCGATTTTCATCTTAGGACATGACAAGGATGTTGAAGAAGATGGTGCAGAAGGCAGCCCTGTACGAGGCCCAGGAAACCGGTAGAAAATAGTCTTCTTATTCTCTCGAGCGAAGAAGAGCTCTAGCCGTGGAGAAAAAAATTGCAAGACGGCAAAAATATGTGGTCGGATCTGGTTGCGCAAAATACGCTGAACTCCAGTGTATTTTTCTTTTTTAGAATAATCACTCGTAGAGCCACATTTAATATTCCATGGGGTCCTGCATTATTGAAATCAAAACCGTCTCCAGCGCCGCAGCGCAGGGCAGAGAATTATAGTTAGATCGATAAGGAAAAGCCAATAAATCGAATTCAATCCAATAAAGAGCCATCCAGACTCACTTCCTCACTTATAATTCAGATCGTAAGTATAGCTGTTCAATCATAATGGGATTCTCATAAATATTACGTCGGCAGACGGAACAAAACTGTATTTCTCTTTTGAAAGAAAAAATATAATTATTGCATTTAGGACAGAGAAGAAACTTGTTTTGCCTATTTTGGATCTTGAATTTTTGAGCATGCTTAATTAATGATTACTACACCTTGTGACGTAAATGAAATTGCTACATAATAAGATGGTTTTCTCTAGATGCCTAAGGACTGTGGATCTATACTGTTGCCTTTTGGACATGAGCAGAAATGACGGACATGTTGCAAGGGACATTTTGAGCATGAACTTTAAGTGGTTTTAAATTCAAAATACAAATTCAAAAAATTTATTTCTGACCAGGGATCCATAGAGCGTTAGTATGAACTTAGCCTATGTTAGTAAACTCAATAATTTAAAAATACAATAATAATACATTAATTGGCTACATGAACATGTGCACGCATATGCCTGCCAGCCCAGAGCCTGATGAATGGTCCATCAACAAGGAGCTAATCTCTCTCTAATAAATTACCATCGACACGCTAAGCAGAAGAATGGTTATAAGATCAGAGGAAGAGCAAAGGAACATTGGGTGGAATGTAAGATTTTATAGAAGATGATATAGTTAGAAAAGGGTACGCAACTGAGATGACGGCTGATAGAGAATTATGGAGGAATAGGCAAGAAGAGGCTCCAAAAATATGGACTAGAAGAGCAGAAAGGCCACTCTCCGTTACCCTCCTAAGATGATGGCCTGACTTTTAAAGAGGAAGTTATTCAGCCTCCGTGATGTCATTGACAAGTTTTTATAAAATTGTTTAATCCTAAATCAATGATGCATTTATTTCTGGTAGATTGCGAACGTGACTGTCGTCAAGTTTCATGAGGTAAATAAAATGCTATTATTTGTAACAGGTAGGCACTTAATAATAAGATGCTTAGTCAACATTAAAATATTAAGTTGTGATGGTCCCCAAAATAACTAGTGTTTACTTATATTTTTCTTTGTATTTGTCTTTTAAGTAGTTGCTAGAAACTTACCTACTATTTCATTTCGCTACGATTTTATTCGAAAACTGTTTTATCCCATTTATGAATCTGATTAGATTTTATCTCCAATCAATTGATAAAAATAGATATTTGATAAAAACAAATCCTAGGTATTATGACTGTATTTTAATGTTAATTTTTCTCAAATGACTAAACCAATGCAATGCAAACTTTTAAATTTCCATAGCCTATTCCCAACTATGTTGGAATCGGTTCCAGTGTGACCAGATGCAGCTGAATATCAGTATTTTGTATGGAGCGACTGCTTATCTGACTTCCACAACCCAGTTACTGGATAATACAAAACCCCTTGGTAAGACTGTTTATCAGACTTTCAGGGTTCTGACGACCCGTAAAGAGTGTCAAAGACCCATAATTGACAGTGATGTCACGTAGGGGTCTTGGTAGCTAAAGACGGTCACCGATCCACTGCCCAACCGCAGCAACTGTAGCTCACTCTGATCGATCCGTATAGCTGTTTTACTTAGATGCAAGCCCCTCCATTTCACTAAAACTAAAGTGCAGTAAAAAAGTGTGTGATTATGCAATTACATACTCATTCGTGGAAACATTACAGTGATATATTATTACGTATTTATTAGTCGCCTCCAACATATCATTATCTAGCACAATAACTCTGTTCGTTAGCTATTTATAGATACATGTGTAAACATTGTTAACATCAGAACAGTTTACTATAACTAGGTTGTTTCTGTTATATTATTTTGGAGAGGACTTTGGCTAGCAGAGGAATGATGCAGACTTACAGTCATCAGTGTCCAGGACGAGACAATCATCAGTTGAGAAGGACCTGAAGAAAGATATAGACTAACAGTCTCAAAATAGTAATATGTACAAATATACAGGGTTATTTGTAAAACACCGGCAACCTCTCAGGTCTATGTTACTAACATCATAATCAACAAATTTTGTTCTATGACTTTTAAAAATTCATCATATTTTAGTGCATCAGATTTTCATACAAAAATCGGCTGCCTGTAAATAGGTCAAGTTCAAGCGCCCCCGCCGCCCTAACCCCGCTCCCCTTGCTAATATACTATCGCTTTCTTTTGCTTCGCATAGACTCCGTAACATTTAGAGCGTTCAATTTAAATATTTTTATTTTTGTTTGAAAATCTGATGAACTAAAATATGATGAATTTTTAAAAGTCACAGAACAAAAGTTGTTGATTATGATGTTAGTAACATAGACCTGAAAGGTTGCCGGTGTTTTAAAAATAACCCTGTATAAGAAAGAGAGGGGAAAAAATCCCAAGGCATAAAAAATATCATCCGCTTCGCTGTCAATAGCAAGAGTGCCCAAAAGGTTGATATAATTGCCATGTTGTTTGGCAATACTGATTAAATTATGTAAATAATATACTTTAGTAATAAAATAAATAGTAATCCTTGAAGAGTGACAAGAGTGAGTGAGAAGAAATTTGAAGGAAAGAAGTAACTAAGTTTGCTGAGTTTTTCATCTGGGAATTTCTGCGTCTGGGTTCACACAAGATCGGGTTTGTTTGTTTAAAATCACATTATGGTCGGCAATGTAATCGATAAAGGTACCTATGCCTATTACATATAGGTATTGCTCGTTGTAATCGACATCGCGTCTATAAATAATATTATTTTGTTGGTGTCAGTCGTATGGATAATTTTATAACACCCTAGAGTATGCAGATGCGTGCTAAAAATAACATTCTGCATACATATAACTACATAACTAGACATATGACACGAGGTAAACAGGTAAACAAAGTAGTAAAGTGTATAATTGGTCGTTACAGCTAATAATGTACTTTACATAATAACTCTATTACCGGCGTATTTATAGGACTCATTGTGATATGTTTGCTGTCTAAAATAACAATTTTATTGATAGGGATTTTCCATCTAGAAAAGTAGGTAACCGCTATCTGTATTCTTGGAAATTAAAAGCTGTTGTGTGAATTACCTGTATTACTATTTTATCACATATACAAACCAAGGGGCACTCGCATTTTAATTTCTGTCTGATCCTTCAAAATACAAAGTATTTCTAAATTTCTTACACTTTTAATAAATTTTGGTGTCTGTATGAACTGAAGAGCCATATCTCATATTAAAACGCGGGTACTACCAATATAAACATCATAACATCAAGCCTTGCTTCCCCAAGGATTAGCCAGAGGTGTACCTATTGTAGACTTATATTGACGTGACAACGTCTTATAAATTGGTTTGCCGGGTGACACTTCAAGAAACTGCGTTACGCTCCGCTCACGTTATGCGCTCACAATGAGAGCGAGTGAGAGGCACGCGTCCCTTCCACTCGGGCATGGTTAGCCCGCCTAAGAGCGAGAGAGACAGACATAAAAAGTGAAAGGCACGCGTCCCTTCCACTCGAGCACAGTTAGCCCGCCTAAGAGCGCCTTAGATGAATAAATTGTTACTATTATTTCATCCTTCTTCCTACTATACGAATGAATATTCACATTAAAATTATTTTACCACTCAAAGTCGTTGTCACGTAAAACTTTCGCCCGTATACCGACTTTACAGGCAACCAATTTTTTTTTACTACCAATCATCATCATCATCATTTCAGCCGAAAGACGTCCACTGCTGGACATAGGCCTCCCCCAATTTGGGACCCGCCTGGTTGGCGATCGCAGTGTGGTGGTAAAATGCATAGTGAACGCTGCTGCCCATTCTCTAGTAAGTCCCTTAGTCGCCTCTTACGACACCCACGGGAAGAAATCGAATGGTGCTATTCATCACGTCCGTCACCACACGTACAAAGGCTCTCAGTAGTTTATTTTTAGCAGTAGCGTTCGTAGTGCTAGATATAAGGCCGATGAGTCCTAGAACTAGTGAATGACGTGCAATAAATACTCTCTCATCAAGTCTAGACCTACACAAAAACAGGATGGAGACACTAATCATTCACTTCCTAATGAGGAGTCAATTCCCTTTGACAAGGCTGATACAGGTCAAGAAACGTCCAGCATACGTAGCATGACCACCGTAGAAAGGGGTTTTGTCGACGGAAGAATAGACAAAATTACAGATTATAGAAAGATTAAAGACAAAATTAAAGATTGTAGAAAGATTTGTACCGTTTTATGCTGGCGTAGCATGACAGTTCTATCTCTATTCTCTCAAGAATAGAAAATGTTCTTTCTATGGTGGTCATACTACGCGTGCAGGTAGGTTCTGTCGAATTATATATGCATATCTTTACATAATATTAAATAAAGCCGCTTCCCGCGTTTGTACGCTTAGTTAGATCTTTTAAACTACGCAACTGAGTTTAATGCAGTTTTTATCAATAAACAGAGTGATTCAAGACGAAGGTTTGTAGTATAATATGCAGGCGAACCCGCTGATAAAAGCTAATACAATGTATATAGAGGGAATCTACGAGTTCTATGTGAGTTTCTCAAAAAGGGTACACACGAGTGTGTGGAAAGAGTGTGGTCAGTACACAAACTTGGTGTTTCTTCCATCGACTTTAACGGGTAGGTATGGCCCGAAAATTGATTGACTTCAGAGTCGCCTGATATAGTCAATATTTGCATTAAGATATGTTTGTACGTGTGTAGCTAAAAAGGGTACCGATTTGTTGCATATGTGACTATTTTAAGTAGCCTTTCTGTGGCTCGATTCTTAAATGATAGGAAAACGGCAAAACACCAAGTTTTGTAGATCTAAACACTTTATAGAAATCATGGCCGCAAGCTCGAGGTTGTCTCCTCTTACCCGTATATACTTATTACAATGAACTGGGATCAATTGATCCAGAACCATCAGCAATCAACGTCTGACCGGTTTCCTCTGTATCGCCGGTACATACCCGTATGGGGACAAACATTTGTACCACTTCACTCGCAAACATTTGTGAGTACCGCAAATGTTTTCTCGTCATATGATGATTTGCCACCCAAAAAAATACAAGATCACTTCATGTCAAATATGCAGCATCAAAAACATTTAGCTGCAACCGGTTAGACTGGAGGCCGACCCCAATCTAGTTAGGAAAAGGCTAGGCAGATGATATTGTTCTATTTGCCGCACTACTGTTGCATGCCTTATTGCGAGACTATATTATATTTTGATTTAAATTAACATTTATGAAAATATGCATACCTAAATGAATAACATTAATCTGATTAACAATACTAAAGCACAACAAATGCTTTGCACTACACTACGTGACATTAATGACAAACTCAGCAATGTCCTACTTAGCTACTTAGTTACTCTGAACCCACACCACTGCGAATTTCCACCAAGTACTGAGGTTAGCTTGACGCAACGAAACGTGAACGCAGCAGTTTAGGGTCAGCCCGCGCTCTACAGACCTCATTATAGTAATTAAATATAAACGTAGTCTTTTGCGTAGTGGTGTGAAATAGGTTAAAGCATAATTAACTTTTCAGCTGTTGCAGTTTTCCTTATACCTGGGTGCACTAGACCAAAAAGACTGCCAATAAAAGCTAATAGATAACTAAAATAAAAAATCGGAGTCTTCAGCAAAATCAAAGATGGTAAAGTTTTTATTTTCATTTTAAAACCATTTACAAGCACTTTTGCATGGTCAAGAAGTTCGTCAGACAAACGAATATCTTCATGCGAAAAAAGCAAAAATTAGTTCCATTTTAAAATGAAAACTAGATTGAGCGGTAGTTAATTATAGTGATTGCTGTAATAAACTTAGTTCCGTTATGTATATTAAGAACTGTTAATAATGGACATACCACGTGATGGTACACGTGCCAAAGTGTCACGATATATTTGAACCTAAGCACAGAATCTTAGTCAAAATAGAAATGTACGTAGCTGTAGAGAGGGAGATCATCATAGAGAACTTCTAGAAGAGTAAATCTGCTAACTATTTACAAGCTATTCAGTAGGTAATAGAAAAAGAAAAATATTTAGGCGATATAATTAAGATTTGTGGTTAGCCTATTAGCCAGTTGTTAGTTCCCAATTTTCTCATCTAAGGAATTATATTAGGCTAAGATTCAATGTTTGTACATCAACAAAAGGCAGCCCCCAAAAGGCTCACCGTTTATCACTTCCAAAATGCGTAGCATGACCTGTTTTATTTCTACTATACGGAAAATTAAACATATCTCTTCCCATAAAAAGTGACCTTTCTTTTCTTAATTTTTAACATCATAGAAATCGCGTCCACCCTACAGAATCATTATACAATACTAAGAATAATGATCACTTTTTTCGTCATTAGCCGACAGCAACCTAATTTCACTTTGATTGGAAAATGACTAGGAAATACTGTAGTGTTTAAGCTCTATAAAGAAGAAATGGAACAACCAACTGCGCTGTCCTGTCCAGCATCACCTCTTTTACAATTGGGACCAATTTGTCAATCTATAACAGAGACATCTCTATAACATCACTATTGTTTAACCTTATCATAAAGATTCAATTATACCATTACAGCTAACTATATTGTGTTAGCGGCACGCGCTGACCTCTTTTAATTAACGGGTCATGCGTACGCGCATCGGTTTAGAAATACTCGCGCTTTACTGTTAACTCTTTATGCAAATAAATGGTTATTACTAAGTACATATAATGATGATCGTTTGTCATCCATATCTTCTTTGATACGAAATTCTAAGCGGTTTTTTGCTCTTCATATGAGATCTTTCTGGTTAGGTTTTTGAGTCGGTCAAACGGGCTACAATTCTGGCACCTCCCTAACTCAATATCATCTAGCCCAAATCGCGCTTTCCAAATCATACACATCGCATCACAGGGCGTCACACAAATGCTCTCATCCTATTTTGTTTGGAGTCATCGCAGCCTGCCTTCGTCTTCTTCCACAGTTCTGTGTCATCCGTCATTTTAGTTCTCATTTCTTTCCTAGCTATATCATCTTTAATAACATCTGTAATATCTTCATCCTCAGCCACTCTCATCCATTGTGTCATGTGTCACACCACTAAGATGCTGGGCATACGCCTCTCCAATTTCACGCCATTCTGCTCGACTTCCGGCAACTCTCATCCAGCTGCCCAGCTACCCAGTAAGTTGATGGTATAGATTAATTGTGTAACTCGATGGTTGCGATTGAATTATGTCACTCTGTGTGATGTGTGATGTGATGTATGATAGCGACTCGTGCGCAGACCGCCCATTTAATTGACGTCTCACGCGCAAGCGCATCTCGTTTATTATACAATTGGTTATTTATTTATTGTAGGGTCGTAAGGTCGAAGGTGAGGTTTATTTGATTTGTTCGTCTACTTACTACTAATGTTTTAGGCAGCTCTTATTTTTAACCGACTTCAAAAAAGGAGGAGGTTATCAATTCGTCTGTTTTTTTTTTTTTTTAATGTTTGTTAGCTCATAACTATTGACTGGGTGAACCGATTTCGATGATTTTTTTTTTATTTGAAAGTTTGTGCTTCCCGAATGGTCTCATTTTAATTTGGTTCCATTCGGACAGTGGGATCCATGTGAAAACCATATAAGTCGGAGACGGGCATTTCTGGGCCAAATTGTAATAAGTGGAGAAATGGGTTAAAAAAAAGCTTATATTTTACTATTTCAAAATCTGAAAATTCAACTCAATTTACAATCTGGAAAATGAGAAATCCTAAAATTAAGTTAAGGTTCCCAAGTAAATGGAATATCGATTAAATTATAATCGATTAACGTTCATACTATTTAAGAAGATGCCTTCACCAAATGATTAATTCAATTAAAATAATTAAATCTATTAGAAATAACATACTGCACAGCTTAAACCAATTAAATATTTATATAATTAACATAAATTGATCTACGTTTGTTAATCGATTAATGTGTGTTTAGTCTGTGCTAACTCTGACATGACATGCATGACATAACGCTGACACCAGCTGACACCTTCGGAGCTACCTTCTTGTATGTTGTATGACCCTTGCCTTGCTACCATACCCGACACGGAGAACCCCGCTTAAACGTTGGACTTGGACTTGTCATTTTGGATTCTACGAACAGCCTACCGATTGGAAAACGACACCATGGATCGTTGTGTAAATTATCGCCTAGCGACTAATCGCTGTAATACAACAGATCGTCGAGATTTGGATGACGAAATGATATTAGCAGTAATTCGTCAATGGCGTACACCACAATCTGTAAGTACTTACTCACTTCTTGTTTACCTCACCAACGTCTACCACGCTGGCTTGCTCCTTTGCCATTATACTAACAAAATAATAATAAAAAATAAAAGGTCAGTGGGTCGTTTAAGGGGCAACATTCTTATTTCTAGTAGCATAATAACAACCTTAGGTACAATGAGTTATATGTATGTATAAAAAACAAACAAATAAGATCTCATATCAAACGTAAATGGTTGTTTGGTTGTTAGAGAGTAATTCACACTGACCTCTGTACTACATAGTATAAACTGTATCATGGTAGGACAGTATTCCTCGCTCCCCAATAATCACACATGTTATCAGTGAACATAATATTTGAAATATTTAGCAGGTAGTTCGTTATTAATTAATATAATAAAGTATAGGTAAACATTTAAAAGGCTCATGTAGATACATTATATAGAACTAAGTAACTATCGGACCAAGATTTTTTTAAAGTACATAATCATGTTATCTGTTATTAACCACTTTTTACATCTTTCAGGTAAAATGCAGTGACCATGTTTGCCAAGCTTGCTGGTAGTTGGATCAAAGCCCACCTCTTGTTATGAAAATAATATGGTACCTTAGTTGGGCTAGGTACCAAGACAATATAGTACCACCTGCACAGTTTCTAGATGACAATTTAATCATAATTGAAGATGAATAAAAAGTATTACTAAAGAACATTTTTATTTTCTCTCCCTCACTCTAGAAATACCTATATAAATTATCATCTGCTTAACCTTTCCCCAATTATGTTGAGGTCGGCGTCCTGTCTAACCGGATGCAGCTGGGTACCTGTATTTTACACGGAGTGACTGCCTATCTGAGTTCCACAATCCAGTTACTGGGTAATATGATATCCCTTGGTAAGAGTGGTTGTCAGACTGGGCTTCTGATGACCCGTAACGACTATCTAAGATCTACGAAAGACAGCTAAGACCAACGGCTTAACATACTTTCCGAGGCACGGAAGGGTCTTGGTATGTAAAGATGGTCACCCTTCCACAGACCAACTGCGGCAGGCGTAGCTTAACCTGATCGGTTAACCCGGCTGTTATTACTTAGCCACCAGCCCTTCTACAAATACTTATATAATAATTAAGAATAGTAAAGAATAGCACCACCCTATTTCTTCCTGTGGATGTCGTAAGAGGCGACTAAGGGACTTAGAATTGGCAGCAGCGTTCTCTATGCATTTTGCGACCACACTGCGATCGCCAACCCGCCTGCTAAGCGTTGCGATTATGGCAAACCCCCCCGAATCGGGGAAGGCTTACGACCAACAGTGAACGTCTTTCGGCTGAAATTATGATGATGATGAATTATAATTTATATTCTTTATATTTAACACCCCAACTATATTAAAAAAAATGAGAATCGCACTTCAAAAATGATCTGTTAAGTGTAGATTGTTACGTAACCTCACTTTTCCTAAATCTTATTTAACTCGATTCTCAGAATGCCAAAAACTGCAAAATTTTCAGTGATTGTTTAATAATATAGTACCTATCAATAGACACCAATTTCATATTTTTACATCTAGGCCCAAGGTTGTATGAAAGCGTATCCGTCTCCTTTGCATTAAGTATTTGCGCGACAAATGAACGAATAACGCGATTAGATTAGTGCGGGGTATCTACCATAACTACAAAGTTAAAAATAAAAACTTTATACAAAAAAAAACCGACTTCCTTAAAAAAAAAACACGACAAAGTCAAAAAATAACTTTAATTTCGGAAGTCAGTGGCAAAAAAACCTTAAATACAGATCCTAAGACACCGAATTCCGAAATTAAAGTAATTTTTGACTTTGTAGTGTTTTTTTTAAGGAAGCCGGTTTATATTTTTTTATTTATTTAATTCGGGACATCTATGATCGTAATGCGTGTGTCAGTCCCATCGTACCTACCCTAAATACACATTGGTCTTAACGGGGCCATGAACCTAAATAGACTCTTCGCATCATCTCCATTTGGTTGAGCCAGGTTTTTGTGGAATGTGCCTACTTCAAGTATGTTCAACCTCAAGACCTTATTGTTGCCTAATGGACAGCAATGGATTAGGGCTATCTAAGATAGAATAAGCGCACCCAAAAGATTCTTTCCACATTAGCTCTTATTTTACAGCCCTGTTATGGAGTTTAAATGTGCTGATCGCGACCACTTTCATTGGTGAGATTCACCGAGTTTGATCATTTTATTTTAATTATCGGCCTATTGTTCGCTACGGTGTTATGTTAGTTAATCAACTTTAGAAGCCGCCCGCTCTACTAACACCACAGTATAATAAAATAAGCAGTATTACGTTTCTGTAGTGTCTTTGAAACAATGACCTACGTGGCCCGATTGATAAATACGCACTAGGACCTGCCGACTATGTCTCTTGGGTTGTAACTGTACGTTTATTATTCCTAAAAATTTCATGCTGGTAAAGCAGTAATGTTTAATTGTGTACGATTTGTTGAAGGTTTGTGGACAAATTCTAATAAGGTTTGATTGGTAGATTTTCTTGCCAGCCAAAGCCATCGGATAATCTATCTTTTTTAAAGATATTATCTATTTGTTTATCTTAAACGATAAATAAGGTTATTTTTATAGGCTTACCTTGCCTACCAACTCGGTTATTAATACAATATTGATGAATTCAAACATCTATACACTGAACAGTACAGTCGATAACTTCGTACTATATTTCACGTAAGTAAATGTGCCGGAGCACATCGCACCGTCCATGTCCGTAACTGCCGACTGTGGATTACTGATGTACAGACGCCAGCAGAAAAAAGTTACTAATCTGTCAAATTTCTTTAATAGATTTTCAACTTTATGGCTAAAGTATTAGGTTCAAGATTGATTGAGAAATTATGACAGTTTCGGGTGGTATGATGTGCACTGAGATTTCAAAGTTCGTCGTTTCGGCCGTTTTGTACGAAGGCGTAATACTGCTGACTGTATTATACTGTGCTAACACCTATGTCCGTTTCGCTAGAGGCCTATGTCCATTGTCCAGCGCTTCGTTGTTATGTTAATTGAGTTTGTTAATTAAATTGTGGGCCGCGTTACTGTTTTAATTGTTACCGGATATACAGCGCTCGCTAGTTACTAGCGCAACTGGTAAAAGTAGACTGGTTATTTTTAAAGATGGTTGAAACTTGAAAACCTGGGATGTTAATGGACATCTCCATTCGTATTGTAGTAACGAAGATTTGAAGAAGGTACCCCGGTAGGACAATGAAATATGTAGCCAGAATAAGATTTCTCCTAACTTTTAAACTTCGGTACTTCACCTTACCCAGCATCTTTACATACCAAGATCCTTCCGTGCCTCGGAAAGCACATTAAGCCGCTGGTCCGGGCTGTCTTTCGTAGATCTTAGACAGTCGTTATGAGTCATCAGAAGCCCGAAAGTCTGACAACCAGTCTTACCAAGGGGTATCGTATTACCCAGTAACTGGGTTATGCAGGTCAGATAGGCAGTTGCTCCATGTAATATACTGGTATTCAGCTGCATCCAGTTAGACTGGAAGCCGACCCATACATGGAAAAAGGCTATGCAGAAGATGATGATTTCGTCTAAAATAGTCCAGATAAACAAGTTTATAGACCCAATCCAGCAATTCAAATTGGTACTTAGGAAGGTAAATTTTCTTCGCTTTCGAACAGCATACATTTTCTTGGTCGCAATAGAAAGTGAACAGGTTTCTATTTTCTAAATAAATAAGTGTTCGCAACAGAATATACGCAACGTTTGTGTAACGTGCTAGCCAGGCTGTCTGGTATTAACTAACCTAGATTCATTTTATCAAATATTCTGCGATTGGTCTGTCCATGGATGAGCATCTTTAAATACCAAGACCTGTGTCTCGGAAACCACGTTAAGCCGTTGGGCCCGGCTATTATACCGTGGCCTTGGCATATAAGCAACTGAAGGAACACGGGTGGGTTTTAGTCAGTGTTAGGTTGAGTTCCACTCCGCCCAGAGCTGGAGACGTTATTTGATGATTTCCACCCGCAAAAATAGGGCCCGGCTGTTATTCTTAGATTTTTGGCAGTCGTTAAGGGTCGCCAGAAAGTCTGACATCTAATCTTACCGAGGGTTCTCGTATTGTCCCGTAGCTGGGTTTTGGAGGTCAGATAGTCATTTGCTCCATATAAAATACTGATATTCAGCTGCATCTAGTTAGACTGGAAGCCATCCCCAATATAGATGGGAAAAAGCCAGGTAGATGATGATGATGATTAATTGAAGTAAGTTCTTCACCGTTTGAAACATAATTATAATACCTACTACGAGCCAAAGCCCACCAGAACAGTACACCCATTGCCAGTCAGCAAACGTGGGCTACTCGCCCTTGGTGGGGTAATGCCATCCATGGAAATTGTTTTCAACTCAAATCTCACACTCGAAGCATTCATTTCAAATAAGCTAATATCAGGCACTTCTGAATTCTCAAAAAGTCAGTGAGTCAGAAAGATGATACAGTTGCCCATTCCAACGGCATGGTTTCTATGAAGAAGAATGTATAAAAAACTCCATGGACAGTGCTTAAATAAAATATTCTTAATGTACAGATGTGCACCCTGACCTCAGCGGAGAAAATATTTACTTCATGATATACACGTAGCAGATAAACTCAAACTATATCATCATAACACTAATTTAATGTGTTTCTGAGAGAGAGAAATCAGTGCAGAAGATTCACTTTACGTAGCAGGTAGTACCAAATTAATGACTCCAGATTCCAATTAAAAATAGAAACAGCCTTCCAAGATCAAATCGATTCCAAGTTCCAAACATGCCAATACGCAAGACCATGCTAAGCTTAATAAAGATTTTACGACTCTTGAATCTCGACACATTACTAGGATTATTAGGATGAACATATATTATAATGTTTAATGTTATACAAAGTTAAATAGGGCGTGATGCGTGTGCGCACCGCATGTGCTCTTATCTACAGCAATAATGCGGAACCGGTCTGATTAAATAGCAAGTTCTAGAGCTAAACTATGCTTTACACTAGTATGTAATTATATGGAGGATAAAGTTAACTTGATGGTTGGTTTTATCGATGTCTTTTGCATTTCTTACTGAAGCTTTTTAACTTAATGGATTTATTGGAGTTTACTCCTTATGAATCGATTTGCATATACATATAAACCCGGGGTATGAAAATTTATGTGGAGTAAAATTAAACTTTCACTGTAACATTATGCATTATGTTATGTTTACTAATCTATATATTTTATAATCGTTCGTAAGGAGTAAAGTCCAATCATGCGTCGGATCTGACACATTTTTTTTAATGTTATTCTTTTGTTATTATGTCTTATAAGGTTATTGATCGGTGGACCTTAGAATTTCTTAAGGCTCAGAATCTGGTTACCGAACTGATAAACACGGAAATCTAGCTCCAACGGTAGTTGTGAGAAATCACATAATATTTCAAAAGATAGTGAAGTGTCGAAGGACCTAAAAAGCAAGAACAACTATGATTGGACTATTATTTTAAAAATAACTGAGGAACAAGACATTTCTGCGATTGTAACTGAAAAATATCACCATAATTTTATTCTAAAAATAACGCAATATGTCTTCTTCAGAACAATTAGCATTGAAAAAGATTTTTAAGTTCTACCACAAGTACTACCAACAAGCGCACAGCCACCATTTTACAGATGACCAGGTGATATTATTCCACATAACCTATTTTGTAATACTCAATACTAAATAAATGTATCTACCTATTAGTTACAGTAGATTTCGGATTACCCACGTTTATGCTTGTAAAAACTGTTTACCTTCTACAAATAATCATGTATTCAGTCAGTCCTGTGGCTTTGCGTGTCACATCACAGCTCATCCCGGTTATATTTAGACGATTTATAGTGAAATGACGTCACCAGCCCAATGTTGACGAGTGTCGGTCAACGCGACGCGATTCATTCACATGTTTGTTAAGTAGTCATTTTATTTAATTATCCTTTAGTTAGTAATAACTCTGAATAACAGAGCTTCTAAAAGCGAGGGAGGGTATAGATGACAAGAAGGGCTAAGAGGAAGCAAGTGGGTAGATGCAAGCTAAAGGTAATGATGACAAATATAATGAAATAAGAAATCATAATATACAGCCATATCTAGGCAAATTGGTAGGTGACCCACGTATAAATAATGATGAATTGTGTCGAGATATATAGAATAAGAAGGAACCACAAGTGAATAACATAAAATGCAATGATTTGGATTTTCCGAAATAAGATTTTTATAGGAGGAATACGAAAACATAAATCGAATAAAACATGACATGAATAAAGCATTAGATGAGCTGTTCTGATGGTAGGTAGGTATAGGTAAAATGCATGAAGCATTTGAGATCAAACCAAAATTTTAATTTTGTAAAAATCGCCATTGACATGATCATTAAATGAAGATGATCTTTGGAACAGTGATTTGAGTTTTTTTTTTTTAATTTATCGGGACTCAATAGTATCCCTTATTATACTATAGATCAGATATCATCATCATTTCAGCCGAAAGACGTCCACTGCTGGACATAGGCCTCCCCCAAGCTCCACCACTTCGACCGGTTCTGTGCCTCCCGCATCCAGCGGATTCCTGATCAGATATACTACAGGTCAAAGGTCCGGTTATAATCATCTAGGTCATGTTGGAGTATAGCTAAGACTATTTTGATCCATAATATTGATTTGAAATTTGAGTACCTGCTGTCTATTATATAATATGCACTATGGACGTGATCTAATAGTAGCAAGTGCATTATATCTTAAATAGAATAACTACTCAAATAACGAACATCATGGCTAGACAATTGTTAATATGTCTGTATGTAGATAAGTCAAATTACCGGCCTGTTAGTCTAGTGGTTAGTGACCCTGACTGCTAAGACTGAGGTCGTGGGTTCGATTCCCACCCAGGACAAATGTTTGTGTGATGAGCAAAATCATTTGTTCTGTGTTTGGGTGTAATTTATCTATAATATGTATGTATTTAGAAATATATAAGTATGTTTATCAGTTGTCTGGTTGCCATAGTACAGGCTCTGCCTAGTTTGGGATCAGATAACGTTGTGTTGGTTGTCCTAAGATATTTATTATTATTATTTAATGAATAAGATCTAATCTTTCGACATTCAAATTAGGATCTACTTTTACTCCAATTTACTATATAGGTAGTGCAATTTATATAGTGACTGACTTACTAAGCTTATGTAGTGATTACTTTGTTAAAGGCTTCACAACGTGAGTCACACAAAATTGTAATTTTTAATTTCAAGCTATGCAAGACCGAATAAATTCACCAAAATGTAAATCACCCCCCCATAAAATTTCAAAATAGTTGCTGACAGCAATCCACCTGTTTCCAAGTCTACAGTCACAAAGATTCTAGTTAACTTCACTTGCGGGTACATTATCTTATTAGTCAAAGATGCCGGAGGAGACCAGTTAAGCGGCGGATATGTTCTTACAGCCGACCTTGTTCCCGTCCCATGTGGCACTAGAGTTCAACGTGGGTTGTCTTGTTGTATGATGAATAACTGGATTTTTCTTATTGTTGCGAATGAATCATTTGGTGGTTTCTTGTGGTGGTGTAAGAAATTAGTAATATGAATGAGGATGCGTTGAGTTCAATATTCCACTATTTGTTTGCTTCTCACAATACAACGCTGACGAACACACAATGTCGTCCAAAGGGCTATACTTAGTCGATGTTCTAGTTAGTTACTTCTCCACATAAAATAAAGTCGCAATTCGTTTCTGTACGCGTCGATTTTTTAAACTACGCAATGGATTTTAATGCGGTGTTCATAAATACACGATTCAAGAGGAAGGTTTACCTGTATAAAACGCGGGCAAAGCCGCTGGCAAAACCTTGTATTTAATCAATGAGAGTGTGTGTTTTCTATCAGTGTTGTGATCTAGAAGTAGAGGTCTGGTTTCCTTCTAATTTTCTGTACACATAGTTTCGTATATACACTTATTACAAATATCTTTTAAATACATTTCATAAAGGATAGACCTTGAAACTGGAATGTCTCTAGTTACAATCTAGCCAGACACTCAGTGCGTCTGGCTTTTGTATCTCCCACCTTTGCTTTGAGTCAGCTCGAGTGTATTGCAGATATTCTCAGAATACATACAAAGAACAATGATAAAAATTAAAGTCTTTACGTAAATAAAACTGTGAACACTCGTATAGTTTGCTATAGGCAGATAGGAACATGCAGAGACGAATATCGTGCAAAAATCTCGTCCGTGAAGTGAATAAAAA
Source organism: Aporophyla nigra (assembly GCA_947507805.1). Classification (NCBI taxonomy): domain Eukaryota; kingdom Metazoa; phylum Arthropoda; class Insecta; order Lepidoptera; family Noctuidae; genus Aporophyla; species Aporophyla nigra. The sequence continues at coordinate 1,529,787 of OX382305.1, read as the reverse complement.
ATACCTGAATCCATTTCATAAATCTCCGTACTTAAGACCTTATAGGTAGACCTCATCACAGTTAAGAAAACAGTTCATTTTATTTAGACTAATGACTCCTCAATTCTTCATTCACACAAGGGGGTCTCGAACTAGATGTTTCCATAACATCATACCTATTGCGTTGGCGTTAGCAGTAGGTATAGACAATAATAATATTGCACTACCTGATATTACACGTGGATGGGCAATAACAATGGATCCCACACTATGCCACTTGCTGATAACGACAACATGGTCTATCTTTATTAGTGCGTATCACCGGGGGTTTCTGAACTGGTGTGAAATAGCTACTAATACTTCACCAGATGGTAAAGTCGCTGGATGCGGTATTCAGATGAATAGGACATTACTAAAGAATATTTAAACACTGTTTAAAAAACCATCATCATCATTATTTCAGCCGAAAGACGTCTACTGCTGGACATACGCCTCCCACAAGTTCCGCTACTTCGACCAGTTTTATGCTTCCTGCATCCAGCGGATTCCTTAAAAATATTTTAGATAAAATTGATGACTACACTACACTATATGTAGTCTAGGGATATCAAGAGGATTATTTATTAAAAATAATGAGAAACAGAGGGCCCAAATGAGATCCCTGGGGAACACCACAAGTGCAGTTAGGTGTACCGTCTCTCTTGAGTAATAGTATAAGTCTGTCTATCCAGCTTCATATATACCTACCCTAGACACCATGTTATCACGAAAATATGTCAGATAAACTTCAAACTTAATAGGATAAATAGGTAAGCATATTTTGAATACCTATGTCGAACGGTTTAATTAAATCAAAACACGTCATTATAAATAAGATTATAACTAAGTTACTTATTTGGACTTTTTGATATCAAGAGACTTGTTTTTGATTTAGTGCTTTCGGAACACTAACAATGCTAAATAAATAAATTTCCAAATTTTTACCATCGAGCTTTAGTTTTTCTTCAATTTAATTTAAACTCGCTTAGTTGCTTACTTTACTAGTTTACTTTCTGACAAGACTAGGAAAGTTAATCTATACTTAATATTATAAAGCTGAAGAGTTTGTTTGTTTGTTTGGTTGAACGCGCTAATATCAGGAACTACTAGTCCGAATTGAAAAATTCTTTTATGTTGGGTGACCTATTAATTTTTGAGAAAGGCTATAGGCTATATAACATCACGCTAAGATCAAAAGGAGCGGAGCAGCAACGAAAAATGTTCGAAAGCTAGCAGGCAATTAGATGCGACGGGAAGGGTCAGGGGAGCAAAAATTTAACGCGGGCGAAGTTGCGGGCAGAAGCTAGTTCAATATACATATTAACTTGGGAGAGGCTTATATCTAGAGTGCCTGGTCGTCGGAACGTCTTTCGGCTGAATTGATGGTGATGATAAGGTCTCCAAGTAACTGTCCAAGAACGTATACACTTTTGCTTACTGTATTTCCTAAACTGTTTAAACCTATAGAAAAACCTATGAACCAAAAATGGTGCCAAGAAACTACCCACCTTTGGAAAATCAATCAAACAATCGATGCATTCATTACAATCATTACAGAAAACATAGTGAATGACCATATTGTAAGTTATTCTAATTGAAATATTGATCATGTAAATTAATTAATAACTATATTGTCATAATCATTTAACTGTAATGTAAATTATGATATTATTCAAATATTTAAATTCATTGATCATTCGTTATGTCGAATGATAAAATTAAAGTGTTTTTCTGGCTCTCTGCCAGCTCTTTGTTAGTCAGTTACAAGGAAAAATATTTGATAACACTTATTTATATTTGCATTATCTTGTTGAAGTATATCTCAATAGTAATAAATTCTTTGTAAGAAAATATTTCCATTAACCCGATATGAAATTATTAAAACCAAAATATAATTATTAATTAAATAAAAAATTACTTACGTTAAATAAAGAAAATCTCCCGTTAAACATTTTCACAATAATAATCACTGTTATTTATAAACACAGCACATAAACATAATCCGTAGAAAATCACAAACTTTCGTTCATTATTGGAATCTAAAAAATGTGTCGTTTCCGCGCCATCGTACGGCCGAGCGCATTTTACACTTGCACAATAAAAAAAAACTGACCGAACACTATGCTTCACGTAAAAATGAGTTTCAATTCACTTCACACATTACTAACGACGAACATGCAGCGATTCTAATTTCGAACGACATCAACTTGGCAAAACTACACACAAAAGTAAACTATTCAGTTACATATTTCTAACTATAAGCATAGCGCGATATCGCTTCGCGGTTGAGGACAAGGATGGAATACAAAAACGCGGCCCTTTTACAATGTGTAGGAAAGAGACGGTTGTATTTTCTTAGCACTGCGTCAGTATCCGGTATTCCCGTTCGAGATTTTTGTGTAGAGAGGTGTAGCGTGTAGGTTTGATAACGTGCGCGCTGTCGGTCGGCGCCGTGGTCAGTGCGTCGGAACTCCCCACTGACCTTTATAGGATAATACTTCAGTTAACATTACTAACTGATCGTAAAACCCTCCATTGTTAGCCACGATGGTGCTTAAATGATCAATTTATTAAAATATAGATCGTGTTAAAACACGATCTATATTTTAATAAATTGATCATCAGCTGTTAAAACAGCAGAGGTAACTTGGATAACAAAAGAGGTGAAAGTATAAATAAAAGAATAGACTTTTTTGTATTCCGCGCTTCACTAGCGGGGTACTTGGTAGGTACTTATCTGCTCCCTAGAAACGGGAACATTATTTATGCATTGTTTAACATCGTTATCAGAAGATAACATGCTCAATATAGCGCTGTCTAGGTAAGCATATTATAGAAATAAATGTCTGCACAGAAATGAGACGTTTTATTAAAAACACATTTGATGTAATAATGCGTCACTTGACATTTGCCGAGCATCTTTAAGTAGGTTGTTGTAAGAAGGTATGCTAGGTCATCAAAGTTCTTAGTACCTATAGGTATGGTTAGGGCCATTAACCTGTTATTAAATCGGTAGACATATAGATATAAAATTGCCACTTGTATTCTAAGCTAGACTTTATTTTATGTCTAAGCACAAGGCATACAGCCATCCAGTGACAACTTAGTACAATATTATATCAGCTATAGATTTCAAAATAAAGAGAAGAACGCATAGAGCTAATATATAATGCTGAAGAAAACTGCATGAAGGCCATATAGGACATTCAGCATGAATGCCATATCAGCCCATTCATATACTAACGCTACAAACGAAAGTTTAATAACAAATAAATCAGTAATACTGGAAAATTATTTTATTTACGTCATAATTCTACAGCCTTTATCCACAAATAAATTGGGATATGATGACATCAGTAATACAGAAAAAAGATTTTAGTGACGTAATTGATAAAGAAATAATTTTCCTACCAACACTACAAACTGCTGTAACATCCACTGCCGTCGTCAAATATTGTTGAATATTTTATTATTTATTTAATTTTATTTATTTTTCTCACCACAATAAACATGTCAGAGTTTGTTACACTTGCGGTATGATATGGTGTGATATGATTTCGTTTACTGTGGGAGACTGGTGTATAAACTAGGCTTTAAGGGCCTGTGTTTCAGGTCACCAGGAATAGAGTTCCGATACTATCTTTAGTAAAATTTATAATAATACTAACTCAGCATGTTTCAAATCGCATGTATTACTAAACAATTGGTATATTTTTAGAACAAAGGACATCAGTCGGTGGTCCGGTCATCCGGTGGGTGGAGATCTGATTAATCACAGCACTGACTAATATATTTCCACATTGAGGCCAGTAGGTATCCAACTACCTACACTTAATTGAGCTGGATGCTATCATAAAACTATTAGGAATTTTAAATTTTTAAATAAATATTTTATATTTTGGTTTTTTGGTTTTAATCCCACCACATCGCATTCTCTTTCTTCCTATTTTTGTTGCTCAGCTCCTAAGGTTTGTAGTGTGTTTCCAAATGAAGCCCTTCCTAGAGATTTGAGATATGAAATGCAAAAAGATATTATCCAATCCTACTAATAGTTCCAGATATAACTCCCTATTTACAAATTAACCAGTGGGTTCCTGCGGCATTTCTGCGGAGTCCTTCCAATGCTATGTTTTCCAGTACGCGATCGCAACCTGGTCGAAAACCTTTCGGCCCCGTCAGCTATTTTTTCTGGCAGTAATATGCCCTACCCATTGCCACTTAAGTTTGGCAACTCTTTGGGCTATAATTATCGGTTATCTTGCCGGAACCACCTACGGCTGTCTTCATCGGTCAAAGTGGCGGTGCTTGGGGGAGGCCGACGTCCAACAGTGGATGTTTTTCGCCTGGAATAATGATGATACAAACTAATAAATCATCATCATCTATATAGCCGTTTCCCAACTACGTTGGGGTCGGCTTCCAGTCTAACCAGATGCAGCTGAGTACCAGCAATTTACATGGAGCGACTGCCTGTCTGACGTCCACAACCCAGTAACTCGGTAATACGATACCCTTTGGTAGGACTGGTTGTTGGATTTCGAGCTCCTGACGACCCGTAGCGACTGTCTAAGATCTACGAAAGACAGCCGGGACCAACCAGCTTAACGATCAATACGAATACAAACTAATAAATATATCTTTATAATATTAGTATTATTATAGATGAAATAGTATGGCACATTCCGATGGCCCAACTAATGGTAAAGTGATAACCTGCAACACCAGAAGCATCGCAGATGCATTACCTTTACATAGCGGATAAAACATTTATCTCATTTATCAAGGGCCGCACGTCTTATAAATAATATGCCGTTAGAAGATGTGTTTGATAGCCTGCCGACATTTGTATTGGGAGCACAAAGGTGCATTGAAGAAGGCATTCAAATGTGAAATAATATTTTTATTTTATTTTGGTTCTGTGTTTATTGTTCAATTTTATGTTTAAGTATATTTAAAAATATATAGATAGTTTAATTAGTGAGTATAACATCGTATTGGAAAACTTACTGTAAGATGTTGTACTTATTGGTGTAAATAAATAAATAATAAATCTAGGGTGGTATTTCTATTACTTCAATGCATGAGCTTTTTTTTAACAAAGAGCTCTATACAACTACCACAACTTTTGAACATCGTAGCTCAAAATCTCGAGTGACGGTGGAAGGTCAAGGACTGCACCACAAACTTCCCAGTTACCAACAATAATATCAACTTCTTAGATACGGAATCCTTACGACTTTTAAAGTTCCAGGTCATTTCTCACTTTCTAGAAATAGCCCTTATACCTTTTATTATTACCTACTGTAAACAATCACGATCCCAATGACAAAAATCCGGCCATGTGCGAGTCGGACTCGCGCCCCGAGGGTTCCGTACAAACCTGCAGGTATTCACGGTTTATGCATAAGATTTATGTTTATGAAATTAAATGTTTTATTTTTTTTATTTTTATATTTGAGTTGACTGAATGAAAGGTAAATTGTGGTTTACGATTTATGACGTATTAAAAAAAAAAAAAACTACTTACTAGATCTCGTTCAAACCAATTTGCGGTGGAAGTTTACATGGTAATGTACATCATATATTTTTTATAGTTTTATCATTCCCTTATTTTAGAAGTGAACAACCGGGGGGGGGTGGGGACACATTTTACCACTTTGGTAGTGTCTCTCGCGCAAACTATTCAGTTTAGAAAAAAATGATATTAGAAACCTAACCCCAAATATTATTGTTTTGTGAAAATCTCAATGCGGTTTACATAATACATCTACTTGCCAAGTTTCAACAGCAAAGCTCTTATAGTTTCGGAAAAAAGTGGCTGTGACATACACGGACAGACAGACAGACAGCCAGACAGACAGACAGACATGACGAATCTATAAGGGTTCCGTTTTTTGCCATTTGGCAACGGAACCCTAAAAAGAGAGGCGGCCTAAACTCAGCAGTGGCTAGAACGAGGCTGTCAATGCTGATGATAAAGGTTTTATACCGAGGAATTGATAGAGTTTATTCCTAAATCATATAAATTTAAAAAAAATATGCGTCCTAGATCTACAATTATGTATGAGATTTATGACACACAACGCAATGTAGCTACGTTAGCTCGATTAGATAATGATGTATTCCAAAACCATAACATTCATACTATGATAATGAATATGCACTAAATACAGACTGTAATACGGTGACTTACGAGTACGTTGTTAAGCACTCAACTTTGAAACGCCTAAGCAACTGTTCATGTTCGCCTACATACAACAAAGTGCTAATCTTTCAGCGCAGGCGTTGGCGGTAACAAACACTGAACATGCATTGTAGTACATAATTGTGTTCATTCGGGGAACTCAAATCTAACCTGGTAGTAAAAAAACTTCTTTGGAAAACGACTACCTACTGCTTAGAAGCTTTATTGATTTCTTTCAAGACACCGCAGGATACTTACTAAAAGATATAGTGATATTTTAAACTTTTTAGTGCCTACATCAGTTGCTTCTGGAAAGTAGCTGTGGCTACGTTTGCAGGACTCTAAGAAATCAGCATCATAATTGCATAACCCACTAACAGTAGCAATGGTGTTCATTTTCACAGCTCAACATCATTCATTGAGTTATGCACGTTGTTGAGTAGGTAGGCACATTTTCCGAGTAATGGATTAGGAATATTGCGATTGATCGTGTGTATGAAATTAAGGTGCAGATCCGCTACCTTCTTGCTGACTGATTAACATAGTTACCGTAGCATGAGATTCTCTAATATTTCGTAAAAATACGAAAGCAGAAGACACGAACTCAGAAAAATCTGGAAAAGAGCCCCTGCACCGGACCCGATTTATCTGAGTCCCTAGTTCTGTTTATTATCATATCCTCCTAGATGTGATGATAGTCAGAATATGTACCTACATCTGTGTCTAGAAGACACAATAAATATTCATAGTTACTATTTCTACAAATTACCTGGCTGAATTCTGTGCTGTATGTATCATGTTTGGATTATTGTACACCGATGTAACCGAAGCCAAGCTGTCTAAATACATATTAAGCAAGTGCGTTGACACCGACACCGAATGGGGGCGACATTGGTACTAAAGCAAGCATTTTGTTTAAATAAGAAGTCATTAGCATCCTACTTTATTGTTCTATTTGGATTAGGTCACTATTACCTAACGAAAATGCTGTTTTAAAAGAACCCATACTTGACATCGGCACCTAGTCCTGCTCATCTGCTACGCACGCGTGCTCATTCCGACTGAAGTTCTGATGACAAGTCCTAGTGACTATCTCTCAAGAATTTATTGAGATTTTCCTTCAAAGACCTGTAGTGGCGACTATAATCAGGCCTCACAAAAAATCACAGGGTGCACATAAACGAAAGCCTGAAAAATCTCGTTCAAAACCTATAAAGAACGCAATCACACTTGACACAAATATCGTGTATAGTAATTAGGTGCGCAGGCGTCGATTTCACGGTGCAGGCTTATCCGCTAGGGCTGCGGCCGTTAAAGTTTTATCAACATTCGATAAAGTGTTCGATCGGCGCGCGCAGTATGTGGGTCGCTGCCTACCTGCGCCTCGTCGTCTGTTGCAGCTGGGTACGAATGTAGGGGTTTGGTGGAATGGCTAGGTGGCACCTTCCAGATGAAATAAAGTATGAAAATGCAGTTCATATGCAGTTCTGGAGGTTTGTCTTATGTTTCTCATGCTGGAGATTGTAACTGACGAAATATGGTACACCTCTGCCGAGACCTTCGAAGAAAACCGGCTTGATGTTCTGATACCTATATGTTATGAGCATGACGGAACAGAATTGGTTAAGACGATCTGTGAAAGCCAGTCGTAATTGTATTAGCTAACCAATATGATTCGCCTATCGAACTACTTACTAATTTCAATATTAAATAATACAAAAAAATAAATTATTATAGCTTGCGAAGATGTCCAGTCTATTAGAACCAGATATGCTTAGTTTTTTTAAACAATATTTTGAAAAGTCGATTTTGTTATAGGATATCTATTACCAGGATGTTATCAAGTATTTTCTTAACATGCTTAGGTACCTACCTACATCATATTTGATCTTTATTGTAATGAAAATTAGTTCAAAAATATTTAACAAAGCACAAAAGACATGAAATAAACGAATACATCGATTACATACCTATACTAGAGTTATCGACATGTTTTACGGAAATTCAAAGACAGATTACCTTACAGAAAATATCTATTATAACTGCTGATTTTCAGAAATAGAACATATTAGCCTATAAAGGTCCAATTGCTAGGATACAGGCTTCTCTCGGTAAGTGGAAGTGAGCCGAAATCCACCATACGGATGCAGTGCAGGTTGGTAGATGGCACATGCCTTCGATTTTTTGGTTACAAGACATGCCAGTTTCCTCACGATGTTATCCTTCACGGATTTGAGAGCAGTGGAGATAAAATTATTTATGTAAAGCACCTGTCTGGCTTCGGCCCTCCAACCTACACTTGTAAGTCGCGGCGGTGGTAAATAAACACAACAACTAAATCATTTATACGACAATAAGTAACGTTTTCTTTAATTCAAGATAAAAGCAAGTATACCCACTATGTTGTGGCTAACATATTCCAGTTAAATCCCTCACAAAAACTGTTAAGAATACTTACAAAAATATCGATTTAATTTGACTATCAAACATAGCTCACCTTCAGAATTATAGAGACCTAATGGTAAGATTTCAACTTTGATTCATAAAATGATTTAAAAAGAGGCCTATTATTGTGACATAGGGCTCTCTTTAGGAACCACACATTATAATAATTGGATTGCAGAGACTTGGCCATAAATTGATCGTCGATTAAAAGCTGACTTCAACAGCGCTAAATGATCCAAAAACGCCTGCTACGCGAAACGGCCGACCGCGTAGCACGGATTGAATTCGTAGCCGCTTAATTCGCTCGTAGACAGTTTCCAATTACCAGTGGCAACCATTCAGGATTGTAGGTTCTGATAGTGTTTTGAAAGTCAGTATGAAAATTCATTCACAAAAAAAAAAACCATTAGGTTTACATGCAAAATTGAAACACTGTTTTACCATCAAAAGATTTTCAGCGAAATACTGCAGTTTGGAGTTTTCCGATACTAGAAAACGGTCTCAATTCTCAATTCTTTATTGCGTACCATAATGTTAAAGCATAGTTGGAAGGGAAATCATTATTTAAGTCACAATTATGGACCCTGTCGGGCACAGCAAGATCAAGTAGGAGAGAGGAGGAAGAACACTGGGTGCTTAATTAGAAGTTATATTTTTAGTTAATAATATTATACCTACTATTTTTTATAACAATGTATAGATTTTAAGAATTATAATTATTGTTTTATACACTTGTTCAATTAGTAACTGTAAACTGTTAAAAACAAAAAAAGGTTTTGGTTCTGGCCTTCAGCCCTACCTTAGTCTATAGTTGTTGCAGGATTTTACTTATCTACTTATAAAACAATAAAACAACTAACCTGATAACGATGATGGTGATGATAATGATGACTTTCTTTTAAGTACTTAGGCTCTGATTCGGTTCGTTGTGCGTGGGGGTTCTGGCTAACAAAGCCAGCCTAGGTCCGCCCAAAAGCACAGAAGCTTCCTGGGATCTTCACACGCTTTACGAAGCGACCTCATTGTTCCGAGGATTTCTTCACGTTGCGAAGCCACGGCCTCGCATTCCAGAATGACGTGGGCGGCTGATTCTTCGGCGTCAAGTCAGATCCTGCAAAGCGGGCTGTCTGTGGAACCTATATTATAAATATGTTAAGGGGTTTATGGCCCGTTATGGCTGTGGCAGTTATGGCACAAAACAACTTGCCTTCAGAGCATTGCTTTATACAACAGTAGCTTTGAAGTCCCCGCTCCGGCGCAGCTTTTATGTAGAAACTCGTACCTACTTACATACTACTTGTAGAAGCAGCCATTTCTAAAACGTCCAACTCGTATTTAACCTACAACATTACAAAAGTAATAGTAGAAAACTCCTTTAGAATTGTTTCAGAAAACACTTGTGCATACACTACTACGTTTTCAAGCAGTTGTTGTGTGGCGGTCGGCGTGTGCGCAGCTCTTCGGCGAGTGGCAGTGACGTCATTAGTCTCGCCATGACAGCGAGACAACCCGAGCGGATTGAGCAAACTATTTGTCTGTTAGCAAGTTTGTTCGCCCCGGCTCGAGTCGCCTCGCGTCATATCTCGACGGACATGGACCAATCTGGATGAAATGGGAAGCGGACGCTGCGACACGTGAGTCGCTGTGATTGGCTGATAGACTGATACTTATTTTTTTTTATTTCCATGTAATAGTTCCTTTTCTGATTTTTTGATTTCGGAATTTTCCAGATTTTCTTTTTTTTTTTGTCTGTGTCCTTGTGTCTTGAAAGGTTGTGGAAAACTTTTCCTACTTAGTTTTCTGTGCTCATGAATTAGCTACGGAACTAAAGTGAAATGTGTGGGAATAATGTCAATATCTTGATTAAACACGAACTCAAGGTGATTGGAGTATTGCCCACATGTTTCAGTTTTTCAGTTTCCGACCTTTTTCTGAAAAACCAAGTCCATATGCTGCAGTGCGTGGTTTTTTGTTCATTTCATCTATTGTTCTTTTCTTTAGGGCTTGGTACGTAGTTTATGGGTATTGGAAATAGGTTAATAGCACTATTGATGTGTGGAACTTACAGCCTGCGTCTAACCTAGTTCTACCTACTCGTTGATGAGAACCGGCGTGACCGCTGGGAGCTGTCTTTTATGTTTGAGAAATTGGTGGAATTCAGGGAACATCGTCCTTATCAACGATACATTGACTAATCCACTTTTTAAAAAAATCACATTGTTTAAAAAAATCTGCGCTTTAGCTAAATCAAAATTTTTAAGCGATACCATAAAAAAATCCAATAATAAAATAAAAACCACTTGGAAAATTATTAACAATGAAACGGGTAAACCGGTTAAACAGGAAAAACAACTAGAGATTATGATTAACAACAAATTGGTTAATAAAGCTGCCGTCATAGCTGAGGCATTTAATGAGTTTTTTGCCAACATACCTATAACTACGACTTGCTCCTTAAATTCGTCCTCATCTAAAGCTGAAAACCTTTTGCATAGTTGTGTGCCCGGATGTAGTCGCTTATTTAGTTTCGAACATGTAACGCCTCGTGATGTGGTTAATATTTTTAACACACTTAAGTCTAAAAACACTGGGGATTTCTGGGGCATCTCCATTAAACTGTTAAGTAATATAATAGACATCGTAGCCCCCTATCTAGCTGTTACTTTTAATAAATGTGTTGATTTAGGATCTTTTCCTGACCTCATGAAGAGTAGTAAAGTCATACCATTATTTAAAACAGGTAATAAAAATAACGTTGGTAATTTCAGACCCATTTCTATCTTACCTGCATTTAGTAAAATATTTGAAAAGTTAATACTCAAGCAATTGCTAAGACATTTTAATTTAAATAGCCTCCTTCATAATGAGCAATATGGCTTTACAAAGGGTCGTTCGACAACAGATGCGGGTGTTGCTCTGCTGAAACACATTTTCAATGCTTGGGAGAACTCGCAAAATGCTATTGGAGTTTTCTGTGATCTCTCCAAAGCTTTTGATTGCGTTCACCATGACACACTTTTGCGTAAACTACGTCATTACGGTGTTCAAAACGAAGCTCTCAATGTCATAAGTTCTTATTTGCAAAATAGGCACCAATGTGTAGATGTCAATGGAGTAAAATCTTCCGGGCTACTAGTTCAGTTAGGTGTACCTCAAGGCTCAATACTGGGTCCATTCTTATTCTTAGTGTATATTAACGACTTACCATTCTATTTAAAGAATATCTGTGACATTGTACTATTTGCTGATGATACCTCACTTATCTTTAAAGTAGACAGGAATAGAAAAGATTTTGATGACGTGAATAGTGCGCTCTCAATGGTTACGGATTGGTTTACCACAAATAACCTAGTTCTTAATGCTAAGAAAACAAAATGTATAAAGTTCGCTTTACCGAATGTTAGGCATCTGGGACCCAACGTCGTCTTAGATAATGAGGTGCTTGAAACTGTAGACTCGGCAGTTTTTCTAGGCATAACAGTAGACGCGAAACTACAGTGGGGCCCACATATTTCAAGCCTAGCCGGGAGGCTCAGTTCGGCTGCCTACGCCGTCAGGAAAGTTAGACAATACACGGACGTTGATACAGCTCGATTAGTCTATTTTAGTTATTTTCATAGCGTTATGTCCTACGGCATTCTGCTGTGGGGCAAAGCCGCGGACATTCAAAATATTTTTGTTCTTCAAAAACGAGCTGTTCGAGCTATATACCAACTAGGTACTAGAGTTTCTCTGAGAGAGTTGTTTAAAGATATTGGTATTCTTACGGTGGCATCACAATTCATCTTCGCCAACATCTTATATATTAAGCAAAATATACATCTGTACACTAAGAACAGTGATATTCATAATATTAATACTAGAAATAAGGACAAGCTACGTGCTCCCTTTCACCGGCTTCATAAGGTTCATAATTCATTTGTTGGTCTTGGTATTACCTTTTTCAACAAGCTTCCCTCTGCTTTCATAGATTTGCAGTTTAATGAGTTTAAAGCTAAAGTAAAATCCAACCTTTGTTCAAAGGCATACTATTCTATCAACGACTTCTTAAACGATAAGAATAGTTGGTCGCTGTAATTAGCTCAATGTTTATGTTCTTTCAACCAGAATCAGAATTAGCTTTCCTCATCATTGTGTATGTAAGCGGGCACGCCCTTTATACCCGGAGGCTCTTATTTAGGTTTTAAATTCTATTTACGATTTTATTATTTCAGCTTGAGTTTAGTTTTTTTAAATGTTTTGTTCGTATATTGGCGTGTGCTAGCTGACATATGACGCATAATTTGATGTATGTTTTGTTTTGTTTTATACTATTAATTACTTACATAATACTGTATAGAATCAAGTTCTTCTAACTTAACAGACAGCTGTGCTGCTGGGGAGTTTGTTCCGCCACTTCTTCTTCCCAGCCAAAGCACTAGGAAGTGTCGAAGGGTGGGCGTTTTTGGGGGACTGTCTCATGTAACTTTGACGTTCAAAAAGTGCTGACTCTCAGCCTAGTTTGAATAAATGACTTTTGATATTGATTTTGACTCTATTTTGGGATTTACTGAGGTTATAATAATGATAGGCTTTTGTTTTTCTTTAAATGGTTTCATGAATGCTTGGAGGTATGTACGGTCACCAAGAGATAAGTAACGTGGGCCGTTGGATACACTAGTTGAAGATTTGTAAGAAACTGATGGATGGTAATCTATACTTAATATTATAAATGCGAAAGTAACTCTGTCTGTTACGCTTTCACGGCTTTCTTCATCCTAACCGATTTTGATGAAATTTGTATAGGGTAAGTTTGAACCCCAAGAAAGGACGTAGGGTACAATTTATTTCGTGACTTTGTCTGCGTCCGCGATAACCGACATTGACAGACAAAGTCGCGGGCAAAAACTAGTATTTAATATTTTAATGAATGGAGAACAAACAGTTGCCCTTTAATCTAATCTAACTAGCCTGTATTGTCCTAGTGCAGACCAAAGGCCTCCCTCACCCTTCAATAGTTCATTTATCAAATAAATTTCGAAAATATCCATCGGTTTGTTACTAAACTTCAACTATATCCGACGAAAAAACATGATGGTTACTTATCACTTTTTGTGACTGTACTTTAGTACGAGTTACGAGATATTCAAGAATGGGCAGGCAGGATCTGCCGTCGTCCTCCTGCCAGCTAATAAAAACAAAACTGCTGGGGAGTTTGCTGCGCCACTTCTTCCTCCCAGCTAAAGCATTAGCAAGTGGTGAAAGGCGGCCATTTTTGGGGACAGTCTTACTTTTGTAATGTTGACGTTTGAATAGTGCTGATCCTCCGCCTAATTTGAATAAATGACTTTTGATTTTGAAAAAACAATCGCCACTCCATGACTAAGGATATTTCTTCTATGATAGTTCGTTGTATCTGGTGGTCAGTGGGTGAGCCAGGACCTACCATAACAGTGAAACGCGATCCTGATTACGTACCAATAGTTTTCAGGCGATGAGTATAGTTTCTCTGTTCGATATCCATATACAAAATTCAGCACATATAGCACCTAAAGTATGTTTTCTTTTAGTGCCAAACATGGCACTTTAACATACCCACCTCGTGTTTTTACAACAGGCCAAGTTATAGGCATATAGCTTTATCGGGAACAATTCTGAAAATTTTGCACGACAACAATGCAATCGTAAATGTTACAATAACTGGGTTATGGAACACAAACTAACCGTTAAAGGACTTGTAAGTAACTAGGAGAGTAGGTACCTACACACAAACCTACTTATGTACTTACTACGTTTTATTTCATGTAAACGTTTACGTTTGCTGCGTTTACTGTAGCGGGTTTCAGTATTTTGAATTGTACTGCTTCTTAAACGGGGAAGGAAAACATAGGTACTGAAATAACCGGCATGTCCTAGAACCAAAAATTCTAAGACATGTGACATCTACCAACACGCACTGGGCCCTCGTTGTTATAGCCCTCTCGCTGAGAGGATGCAGTTCCAGCAGGAGGGACGTTATAGACTGATTGTGCAATGTTGTGTTGATTCTTGTCATTATTTTTCAAGTGTCTAAAAGCTAAAAGACTATTTTCAAATTTGAGTGTGTCGTGTCAATAGGTTGCAATAGACAAAGCCACCCACAGCCATTTCCAGAATTTAGGGATGCGCGAAAATGAGTTATCTGCCTTTAAATTGCACCTGAAAATTATTATCTACCTCAACCTAGTCAGTCAATAAATACTACCCTCCTCATTAGCCCTGTTTCTAATTTCTACCTTAATGAACGTGGCCAAAGCTTCAGAACATATCTTTATAACTAGAGATTTTGGTTTTTAGTAGCATTCCGAAGTCTGGTTTCGTGCCCGTTTGACAATATGCGAACTCAAAAACCGCTCCTTCAGAATTATAGGGACCCAATTAGAAATTTTAAGATTTCAACTCCGTCTTACTACTTCTTCTTAAAATTTCTTATTGGGTCTCTATAATTTTGAAGGTTCTAAATAACTGGTAAAATATGGGTGTTACTGAACACCTCGGGGAATGTAGTGTGTTGTTATGTTAGAATGATGTCGGTACACTTTGAAATGCGAGCGCAGATATTTTCGTTTCACCATTTAAAATCACTTTAGAAAGTTGGGATAAGTACACCCCGGGTGTAAATAATTAACATAATATTTATTGGTTGCGGTTATAAATTCAAACGAAAACAAGAAAATCATGACGTGCATACGCTTTGCTTAAACATGCGGTACCCATTATAAGCTTGGGTTAACAGCTTGACACTATTGTGGACAATGATGGCGCTGGGGACTTTTGTGGAGGCCGCTTCGTGTGTGGCCAACATTAAACCCCGTATGAGCTAGCGGTTCTGAGGGCGAACGAGGCTGAATGGTCGTTTGGGCAAACCTGGGCGAACTGACCACATAAGTCAAAATTCGTGTCACCTGAATTCCAGTGAATGTTGTACTCGAGTTTTATTGGTCAAATTTTTGCTTATGTACCTAACTTGACTTGGGCTTCAGAAGCCGGGATCGAACAATCATTATTTAAGTTTTATGGCTGGGTAAAGAGACTTTTTATGAATTTATAGAACGGAAAATAAGATTTTTAGCGTAGAAAAAAAAGTAAATAAAAATCCCGACTGCTTAAAAGTGAACTATAAATAAGATAGAAATATGACTTTTTTAATTTTAAGAGGTTGACTATTATATTTAGTACTATAAGGAATCTCGTGCAGTCGGTGTTATGCTCTTAAATTTAACAGTAAAGATAGTTATTTACCTTTAACCTCCTTTGTGTCGCGCAGTTATGCAAAAAGGCTCTAATCATTGGCTGGAATAAGCACGTCTGGTTGCGGTCACAGGGTCCCTAGGCCGATCTTCACCGTAAAGTTTTTGTATGGATAACCATACATTGACACAGTGTATGATGAGAAGCAGGCAAGTTTCAAGTTCGCAGCATAAATGGTGCCGGAAACACGTAGAGGAATAAAGATGGACATAATTGTTTCTAAGCATTCAAAGGGTGTTTTCGCGGCTTCTGGAAAAGCACTAAAGTAAAGCATTTTTACCCTAATGTCTGGACTTCACGGCCTACGGGACTTAAAACCTATAATGCAATTTAGAAGAGTGAGATAAGAGCTTTATTCATATCGTCTACATTTTCTTCGAAATCGTATCAGTGGTTAGCAAAAAGAATGGGACCTCTACTAAGCTCCGTTTAAGAGGACTGCGTGGCCTCGCGGTTCCTCATGTTCTGACCGCGCGGCCATGGTTAAACCTTTATAAATGTCTAAATATTGGATCTACGAATTTGCGACTTTCACTGTTAGGGTTTTACAAATTCCTTCGTAATGTTGACGGAGTCGTTATTCTTCTACGACACTATGTCCGAGCAGTCGAAACGGACACGCAAAGTTTAATGCTATCACATAAATGTGTCACCATATAGTGTTGTTTACTAATACTTAGTTTTAAGGACAATGATACTAATCTTATATTTGGAAGTATTTGCTGGATTTGGGTTAAATGAGATCGTTTTCTGCGTTAAGCAAAAAAACTGCTTACAATTTGTCAAAAGCATGTCAACTGCCGTGATTGTTTACTAAATTATTAAAACAGCCAATCAATCTGAAGGGCGTTTCTCGTTATTGTATGAACGTTCACATTCTGATCTCAGGCTCAAACTGTCGAAAATACCGAGTTTCCATAAATTTTTAACAAGTTTTCGTCATTTGTTTGCCGCAAAAATGGGACTACGACTAGATTTGAACGTTTTTAATTACGGCAGTTGGTCTTCAGATCACTTCACAATATTTTTACTCTGGAAACGTTTTGATTTGTTCCTGAAAACAAGTTTTATTTTATCGGCTTAAATATTCCTCAATGCTTTGAATATCTGAATCAGTCAGCCTCTTTCCTCTTGGTCTGCATCTTCCAGGCTTTTATTTCTTTCAGGTGGTCGTGGCTGACTCCAATAATCAATTCAACTTGTAGTTTGTCTGACCTTGGAGAGAAATTGCCAAGAACAACGTAATGTGTGACTACAGCTGTGATATTAGCCAGTGGTTACGTAACTTTATTATAAAACGACATCTTGGTTGTTGCTATGCAAAGTTTCTTGTCCCTAACTGGCCCGATTTCATGGTGCTTTAACAGCTTAGATAACTTTTCAAGCCCGATAATCTGGCAACTACTAAACATAGGGTATAGACAGTATTGCTTAGTAGTTTTGAGATCGTGGAGGTCAGGTGGCAGGCTTAACGGCAACCCTAATTGATTAAGACTTAAAGAGGTAGCTGTTCCTAGATCAGGGTTCAACGAATTCCATGATATTTTATAGAATTGATGATGTTCCCATTATCTAACGATCTAAAAGGATTCCTATTAGGTATCCTAAATGGGTGTATCACAGTTTTAGCTAGCCAGATTGGGCAGTATGTACCAGACTGGATTATTTTTGTGTTCAACGCTAGATTAAAATAAAAACCTTGAAGCAACAAGAAGTAGGTAAGGAAATTCTGCTTTTCCGTTTGCGTAACAACTAAGTTCAATACTTATATAGAAAAAACGCAAATTTTCTCATGGCGTAAAATTGTCCGCCGCCTTATCAGAGCTATAAAATATTTCATACACTCAAGTATACTTGAAGTAATAAACAGTGTGATAGTTGGCAGCACAACTATACTTAACTAGGTATATTTGTGCACAGCAGAGTATTATGTCCGGGTCTTAGAAACTTGGCTAATTGAAATTCAGGAAAGGGTACCTATTTAATTAATCTTATAAACTTATTTTCATGTAATAATTTGTCAAGCCTTTTGTTTTAATTGGTTGTGCAGAGGTGATAAAGGTTACTGAAGATCCTGAAATTTCACGAATGTTCACATTCGCCTGAAACGCCTGCTCATGTCCGCTTAAATGAATATTATTGGTAAAAGATAAGGTTCATATTCGTATGAAACATTTTGTTTACTTATGAAAGTCGAATCAAAGTGCCTTCTGTGAATCTTGCCTCTAAACAAACCGGTGGTTCCTCATGGATTTCCGTCACAGATAGGAGGCATGCACGAGGAATACTACCTTCTAGGCAGGTAAGTCGCAGCACCATCTATCTTATTAATCCGAGGGTCAAACAATATGGCTCTTTCGTCGTGTTGTGATTTTTGGTGTGCAGTGTCGAAATCACCTCCTGTCCTAGATTGCTTTCGACAAACAACCAAGAAACCATATATGATGGCTTTCATTTATAAAGGTATTATTTACTTGAGTTTTATTTGCAGCCCATAAACCGTTGTTATCGCGTATAGATTTGCTGCTAGATGTATTTTAATATCGCGTTGGGCAATGAGATTTATCGAGCTTTCGGCTTTTATTACTTAAATATAAGTAGGTGCAGTTATTGGTCTCGAATTGTGAAATTATTATATGTTTTTCATTGTAATTTATTTTCTGCCTCGATGGTCTAGTGAGACTGCTGAGCAGGGCGTTGTTCAGCGTGTTCGATGCCTGGTCGCGTGGTGTTTTTGGGTTTCTTCTTTAGAAATTTATTCCATGACATACAGACTTGAGAGCCAATATTGAACAAACAAATCCACAGACTTAAGTTCCAGCCAAAATTAAAGTAACTCCATCAGCGCTTCATTCGGTCCTGCCATGGTCGCAGAATTGTTCGAAAGAGTTATCGTGGCCGTGGCATGAGCAACTGAAGGAACACGCGTGGTTTTTAGTCAGTAAAAGTCTAACACGCCCTTCCGCCCCACCCAGAGCAGGAGACGTCATTTGATGATTTACGCCACAAAAAAGCCGTTCATTCGGTTTCTGCAAAGCCAAGTCTAGCTGTTGTTATTTTAGCAGTTATGGTCCGTTTCACGAAAGAAGTCCCGTAGACGTGGCGCCACTGTCGTGCGACCTAATCATAAATAAATATTTATTTATTTATCTCAAAATCATATTACAGGCACGGTTTAATAATATATACAATCTTAATTTGAGAAAGTCGTCTGAGGTAGGAGGATTGTTGTCGAAATGTTGTTAATTATATATTATATTAATAATTAGTTCCACTTATTGCCGCGGGATTTTTTCGTGTAACGGATCTAATATTGTTTGACAGCAAGTTTTGCCTTAATTTGATAAGCCTTACAAAAACCAGATGTTATCCTGTGGCCGGACTTTTAATAAGCTGCAATAAATTGACACTTCTTAATGTCATTTCGTTAAAAGTGTATGAATAGAATGACAGAAAGAACTGTCATTTACCGGCAGCTTATTAAAACTCCAACTACAGTGTCAATCCTTAATATTATTTGGGATTTTAAAAAAACTAAATTATTTATTGATCATTTAGATTTTTATTTCAATAATTCAATAAATTCTACTAACATTATATTTATTGTTCTTAACGTGAAATCCTTAAATAAATAACATTTCGATAGGATCAACTTCGCGCTTAAAATTATTATTTTTTATTTATCTTTTTTATACATATTCATTTATTTTTGAGACTTACAAACTAAAAATAAATTGCTCATTCACAACGCTAAAGAATTCCATTTACTTAAAAATAAGAATTAGTCGATAGAATTTATCTACTAAAAATATTTAGTAGAATCGATAAGACATCGCACAACTAATTTTAAAAACTAATTATTAGTATGAATGTTGTAGCAGACGATTTCGAAGTAAGTTAATCAAGACAATTTCTAGTTTTCGTAAACCTCTGATTGACATCGAAAATCCTAATAACTGATGTCGATAAGTTACCGAAACTATTCGCTACATAGAATTCAACATTGAAAACATTTTTAGCTGTTATTTTACCAAGTAAAAATTATGATCCAAAAGGAAAAATAATTTAAATTAATAAAAATATATAAGTATCATAAATATTGTAAAAAGAAATCACCTATATTGTGTTTGAAATAAAATAAAACACATAGAAAATAAATACAAATGTCCCTGTACAAAATGCTAGATATTTTACAACTTTTTTATAGTTTTTCGTATTAAAATATTATTACACAGTATTATTTCAATTCCGAAACCTGTTGAAGCGATATGCATTGTATTTACAAAATTGTTAAAGCTATGTTTGATTGCATCATTGATAAAAAAATAATCTTTTATTTTATTACTATTACTTATTATATTGATTTGTTAGAATTAAGTATACCTGGTTTCTGAAAAGCAGATAATACCACCTCGCAACTATGTGACCTAGAGACAGATCCAAAACAAGACGCTGAGCTGTACTATCGTCTGACATCGGGTATCCGCTTTCATCATTGCGTTGAGACGCTACGATAAGTAGCGACCACACTACGAGTACACTATGTTGCGACTCTGCAAGTCGACGCCAAGTGAGCACAATTTAACTGCGACTCCAACAAATATCTACGTTAACGAACACCTAACTTTAAAAAACAAAATTTTATATGAAAATATTCTCGGTCGCAGCCTGTCGTTGCGTCTAGTCGCCGAACTGTCGCAGTAGCATGTCTAGTGTGCGACGTAGTTGAGAATTTCCTAACGCTCTATCAAATCTTAAGTGAACTTCTGTGATTGGCTAGCCAATCCAATTTCTTGACATTAGTTTGACAACTTCTTTTTTAAAGGTTTTCAGAAACCAGGTTTTGGTCAATTGAATATAGCACTAACTATTATATTGAAATAGTGAGAAGAATCAAACAATTTTAGGCTTACTGTTATAAGATTCAAAATGGGATGTAAGTTACCAATTTTCTGGTTTATTTATATTGAGTTGCTAAGTTAACCTAACTTGCATATGAACTAATATTTCAAAGAAATTTCACTTTTATCTGGGTAGCATAAGGTTCAAATTCACGTGTCCCCCTATGTTTTAAACAAATGTCACTTGTATCTGGTTCGCATAAGTTGCAAATTCACGTGATTTGACGTTAAATTTCAAATTAGGTGAACCTGTCTACGTAATTGTATGTCTCTATTGTTATTATATTTTCATCTACTATTAGAGTTCAGAAAGTGTAAACTGTAGGTAGCACTATGTTTTAGAACCAATTACATTTTGTTACATTTAAAACCTATTTCATCGACATGGATCATAGACACATCATATTAAGCTTTATTTTATAGTTTATGAATTAGACAGATTATGAAAAGAGGCTTGTTATTATAATAATATTTTTATCAAGTGCCAAGAATTATTTCTTGTTGTCAAAATCTCACTAATGAAATTCGTCACACGTACATACCCCAGCCACCTTCAATGCTGTGTAGCAATATAACTAATTAGAATGTACTACACTTTGCAAGATTTCTTCATTAAAAACTTGATTACATAACGACACAGCGCCACCTACCGGTCACAATCAGATATCAATTCCACCTAACAATAATTGAAAAATAATTGATTTTAACTATAATTACTACTATGGCGATTCAATATGGGCTTTAAGCAGACGGTGTATGGTTTATACTTCATTGCGGGGAGTTGAACAGTAAATTCTTTATAGGTATTTCATTGTTGAAGGTGATTTTATTACTATGCACCATGGAAGGTTGTTTTTGTTTTAATGAAATAGAAGACATAAGTGAGAAGTGACCAATATATGAATTTAATTTGATGTAAGAATATTTTAGTTTAAAATGCATGTGTACCTATAACAAAGTATTAAGCACTTGTAAAATTAACAAGATTGTCCTTGTAATCAATAAGAGCTGAGTTCATTTTAATCATTATTATTAGATTATAATAAATCTTTTCTTTTTCACTAACACGCGTTTTAGTCGATCTAATTTCACTACAGGTAATAGTAATTTTGAAACAGTATTTAGTAAGCTTATGTATTATATCATATATTATTTTCTCGAAGAATTACACTCGGTTATGTACTAAAAATACCACTTACTTTATTGGCCTTTGGCCTGGCAAGGAGTATCATTACAAGAAATAGGGTTTTAATAACATTTGTTAAAGAAGTTATCGCCGAAAAAGTAATCGGTAATATTTCAGTCCAAAACCGAATAATTCTTCAACATTTAACCATATACCTATATAAAACTATACATATATAATTATGTACGGAAAAATATGTGTAATCTGTTAGTTGAACTATCAAATGACGTAAATACCGATCACTCTCAAATATTGAGTTACAATCCTTACGTTTCACGTAAAATATTAGCTTGTGTCACACGCAGCGATAAAACTACACCGCCATTTTGGAAAAGAGGATCAACTTCGGTCGCCCACGAGAAGAAATGAAACTGGGACAGACTGGGATAGATTGTGTCTACGTGGGATGTCGTCACACGTCGCTCAATGTGAGTCGCCGAAATTACGTTGCATTCGGTTTCTGCACTTCGATTTTTGCTGTTTGCACTAATCTTGCTTAGTCTTTCTTAACTAGAAATTTTGTCGACTCAAATTCAAAAGTAATTTTATGTGACGTGAATAACGCCACGATATAATAAAATTGTGTTGTCTCTAGGTTAGCAAGATTAGTAGGAAATTATTTTGGCGATCGTTAGCCAGCAGACACTGCTAATGCTGCGACCTAATAGCAAGAATTTAGGAAAACGGGTAGATTGTAGTAGTTTAAATATTAGATAAGAAATATAGTTTTGAAAAGAACTTTGTCATTAAATAGCGTTTCCAATGTTGTGTATTTATTTTATCGCTAAGTGAGACACATGCTGGCTTAATTAGGCCAGGAGCTCTGTCCAAATTTGAAGACAAGCAATGTATAAAAATATTCTTCTTTACTATTTATATTTATACCAGCTAGAAAGGAACGGAATTTCAATGAAGTAAATATTAGATTTTTGATAGTCTTATGATATACATATTTTGTAACTTTTTCACTAGCTCCTGGACTAAATGCCACTTTCCTTACACAATTTTGTACCCGACACTTTTGTATTACCTTATATATAATTCTGAGCATTTATTTTGGCTATACATAATATATATCTGTTAGTTTAGCACATTTGTTTGATGCACGTAGATAACGCATGTTTAGGCCAATACTACTCCTGACCTATATTGAAGACAAGATTTAAATTTTACTAAGTAACTTCTAACTATACATATAATAGTGGTTTCGATACCACAAAAGTTAACAGGGCAGGATTCGAATTCGCTACCCAACGCTATGACCATTCAAGTATGAATAAGATCCTCTACAATAGAGAATAAAGATTTAAAATGTCTATTTAAATTGGTAAAAAAGTACCAATATATGCATATAACATTTCCATATAGTTACTGTATTATAGTAATTTCATATACTCGACGTACATAAACATGCGTTATTTACGACCGATTAAATGTACATACAAACATTTTATTCAAATATTTCTCTACTCATTGAAAAATAGACATTTATAACCTTCGTATAAGATTGAAATTTGTTGGCTTCGTTTTAGGTTGCAAGTTTTATGG
Source organism: Aporophyla nigra (assembly GCA_947507805.1). Classification (NCBI taxonomy): domain Eukaryota; kingdom Metazoa; phylum Arthropoda; class Insecta; order Lepidoptera; family Noctuidae; genus Aporophyla; species Aporophyla nigra. The sequence continues at coordinate 1,506,236 of OX382305.1, read as the reverse complement.
CTACGATAATGAAGAATATTATATAAGAACTAGGATTTGTCACACTATGTAGTGGCTCGTTCAGACGACGCGATAGTTGGTAGATTTTTAGATTTATATTAATTGTACTACGAGATTTAGCTACCATAAGTTTTAAACCACTACAATAGAATTAAATTGCATTGGTTTATAAAGATTTATACTACTTTCCCACAAGAAGAGGCCTACATTAAATTTTATACACTACCCAACAAGATGCTACCGCCATTTTGTCTAAACAAATAAACAGTCTGAGCACGAACTCAGCGTCAAGTAGTTATTATTATTAACACTTCGAAAATCTAAAATTATAAGATATCACAATTTAATTACATACTTCTGTCCAACAAGTCGCCCCGTCTGAACACGCCTTGATATAAAGCCATTTACGTACATACACCATTATGTGTATTTTCAGGGACGCAATGAGATCGTGTTATATTTAATAATATGCAATGTATTACAGGTACAGCGTTGTGGGCAATGTCCGGGCAATATTGAAAATAAATCGACGCGAAATTAAACTATGAATGATTGATCATTTTACAGTTATAGTTGAACGATGCTCTATTAGCGCGTGGCCGAAATGGGAACTAACGACGCAATCTTGTTTTTCAATACATTTCGCAAAAGAATGCCCTTGTCAACGTCATTCGTGGGCCAAAAGATTCCTGTAGCAGTGTATTTCCAGCATTGCCCAAAAACTATCAGCATTGCCCGCTGTACGAAAAGCCCGCAGATAATACGATTGTCCGTCTATACATATAGATAAAACATCGTCAATTACAATAAAAATATATCTTTCAAATCGTATTTTATTAACCCTAACCCTTGAAGAATTGCATTTAAAAATAAAAACAATACATACGTGTCTTACAACTAAAAACATTTACTATAACTGCAACTATTCAGTTTCTATGAAATTCGTAACTATATCAAATCCGATAGCTATTACACGAAATAACTTTGAACTAAATATACTGTAACGTGTATTTACTAAGCTAGATCTAACACCAAACATATTCAAATCACCTGCAAGATGTGTCAGTTGAGTTCGGAACTTTTAGCCGTTTAGCCACTTGGCTTTTGAGCCATCAAGCCGTTGAGCTGGGGCTCAGGACAGTCGCGCGAGGGCGGGCCCGGGGAGCTCGCATCACCGGGACGGGCAGCTGCTGGCGACCGACTTACCGCTGAGGCACGAGAACCCGCTGGTCCCGGACTGCAGGCTGGACATGGAGCCCCTGGGGACAACGGAGACGTTAGAAAAATAGAGTGCAAGGTACGAAGTTCCTATATTCAGTCGTTATTTTGACAGTTACTAACGGGACAATAGGGGAAAGAGAAAAGTGACAAGTCAAGAATTTTGCATCTTTGCAACATTCATTATTATTCAATGCTTTTTAATTATTAAAAGTTTTTATTTATCTTCACTTGTAGGCTCTGAAATTTTGCAATCAATAAGTATTTCACCCACTTCCACTGAAGCTATTGGGCTTAAATTTGGCACGCACGTTTGGTGCTTGCGACAAATCACGATAAAAGTAAAACTTTATTTTTTATTTTATTAAAGTTTGGTCACTTCCTGCACGCGTAGCATGACCACCATAGAAAGAACTTTGTCTATTCTTGGTAGAATAGAGATAGAATCATCATGCTACGCCAGCATAAAACGGTACAAATATTTCTACAATCTTTAATTCTGTCTTTAATCTTTCTACAATCTGTAATTTTGTCTATTCTTCCGTCGACAAAACCCCTTTCTACGGTGGTCATGCTACGCAAGCTGGTTGATAATCTTATTTGTCGACTGTTACTAGGACCTGATCGCGACATGCATATTTTTGGACAGAGGCAGAATATCACGTCCCGAGTTGCATTAAGGCCACTAGGGACTTAAGAAAGAGGACGGTTTGAACTGTCAAATAAATAGATTTAAATCACAAATTCTTAATACCAACTTTGGTTTTTCTTATCCTATCTTTTCTTGGCATGTTGATACGGTTGGACCGTCATAATATCATAAATTGTATCACAACCTCACTTGGCTTTGATATTATTTTTAATGTAAATAAATAGTATAACAATATGATATGGCTTTTCTTAATATTTAAATCTATGATACTATGTCGAGTTGGTGTTCTCAGGAGTGCTTGCGAGGCCTGACTTGTTCGATGAAGCTGACTTAGCCAAACTGCAGTGTCACAAAAATAAACAGTGATTAGGGACGTCAATGACGGTTTGCATATTCACTGCATGCAATATGGATGCAATGTTATTATATGACTGATGAGGATTTAGAGATTACTCTTAAGAAAGAAATGAAAAGACGAGGTGACATATAACACAATGAAAATAAATTATTTAAGGAAATCTCGAAACAACGGGTTGACACTTCCCGTGACCCTTTTTTGGGTGGGAAATTATCAAATGACTTCTCCCGCTGGACGGAGCAGGAGAGCGTGTCAGACTTTTACTGACTAAAACCAACCCGTGTTCCTTCAGTTGCCTTTATGCCAGGGCCACGGTAACTCTTTCCAACAATTCCGTGACCCTGGCAGGCACCGGAACTTCCCGTGGGACCCCAACAAGGGATGGTTTTTATCTTAGCCAGAGGTTGAGCATTGCCATACATAGTGGTAATGCCGCCAGTCTCTTGGGTACACTACCAGTCGACAGCGATGCGGATGAATTTTTAGACGCTTTATTGTAGTTAAGTTAGGATATCTTTTTATTATTTTCTTTGATAAATTAGTTATTCTTATTAGTTGTTATTTACGGTCCATTAAAATTGTAATGTTACATATGAAAATAAATACTTACTAAGCAAGGAACTAAGATATGAATTCAATTTGTCGGGTGAGACCCACGTTAGGTTGGCTCGAAAGAGTGGAGGGCTATTTTGCGTATTCCTTATTTGGTGAAACAAGGCTGTCACTAGCAGTGCTTCATCATCATCATTTCAGCCAAAAGACGTCCACTGCTGGACATCGGCTTTACCCAATTTGGGGGTTTTGCCATAATCGTCACGCCTGGCTGGCGGGTTGGCGATCGCAGTATGATGGAAAATGTATAGAGAACGCTGCTGCCCATTCTCTAGTAAGAGCCGGCGCTCACTGCCGACACGGCACGGCACGGCATGGCATGGCAAAGGATTTTATTATTAATCAAGTTATTTTGAATCTTATTTCAATGAGTTTAGAGTTCATGTTATTTCGATACCACGATGCCGCGACGTACCGCGGGATGCTGCGGCATGACGCGACGCGCCCCGGCATGCCGCGGGATGTTGCGGCATGACGAGTCATGCCGTTTCATTCCACGGGTTGCCGCGGCACGCCATTGCATCTCGCGAGACGTATGGGTCACTTTGTGTCGAGTAATTATGATTGTTAAGCTAGTTGAAATAAGGTTGTAACTTGTGCAGCTTAATACTAAATCCCAGTCAACCATAACGACACAACCAACTTCGAATCCGCGCGGAGAAAAACTAATTGATGCCAGAGTGGCTGGACATTCAGCAGAATGCCACGGGATGCCACGGGATACCACGGGATGCCACGGTATGCCACGGGATACCACGGTTTGCCACGGAACGCCGCGGTATGCCACGGGATGCCGCAGCCATGGCGTGCCATCTGCCGTGCCATGCTAGCAGTGAGCGCCGGCCCTTAGTCGCCTCTTACGACATCCACGGGAAGAAATGAGATGTTGCTATTGTTTTCATCCAGCATCACACGGAACGCAGACAAGACAACGCAGAAAGCAGTACTAATTGTCAGATTATTATTTTACGCGTGAAATCTCCTGCTCCCAAATAATTGGTGGATCCCATCAGTGGGAAACGATCATATAAAGCATGGTTAGAACCACCTACCACCTATCAATTTCTAACCCAGCTTTATATCATATCGCTTCCCATTTGAGAAACCGCTTTATCCTACACACTTTATTTATTTTTTATTTGATGGGACGTCATCAAATTACTTCTCCCACTCTGGGCGGAGCGGGAGGGCGTGTCAGACTTTTGCGGCGGCGAGGTACCCATTGCTCGCCGCCCGCAAGCTCGCGCCTACGGTGGCCGGGGAGTCCGCTATTGACTATCCTACACACTTCAACCTTCGATATACATACTTGTAGTGGTGGCTGGTGAGCGTCTCGTGGAAGTACATGAGCTGTGCGGCGCGGTGCGTGCTGTCCAGCATGTCGCAGCGCCACTGCAGCACGTAGCTGCCGCACTCCAGCATCACGTGCGAGCCCTAGCGTACACACCAGACCATGTGAGAGCAGGCTTGTGAAGAAGTATAGCAGAGAAAGAAGGAACCCTTAGGATGAACATAATTTTATTGATCTCTTTAAAGTTCCAGGGACATATTTCTAGAAATCTTCCTCATGCATGGCTGTTGATACAAGACGATATTATTACAGGTACACGAAAACCTTTTGAGGCGGAATCCTGGACATAGGCCTCCCCAAATTGGGGGGTTTGCCATCATCACCACATTTGGCAGGCGGGCTGCCGATCGCAGTATGGTAGTAAAATGCATAGAGTATGCTGCTGCCCATTCTCCAGTAAGTCCCTTAGTCGCCTCTTACGACACCCATGGTTTAGATATGGCATGGTGCTATCCTTTACGACCAGCTCCACACGGAATAGATAACACATTACTTCATAAATTCTTACTATTAATGAATCTTATTGATTTTAGAATACACACACAATGTACATAGTTATTTTATAGGATCGGTTGTGAAAGAAAAATAAAATCTTATACTTATATTTGTTGACAACCATGCGCTAACTCCTACGGAAATTAACGAAATTAATTAATTCTACTGGTGGTTAATGTAGTTTATTGTGATAATGATTTATCACGCTACAATTTCATAACTTTTTACAGTTTTAACAAGTAGTCATACGAATATCGGGAGTCAAGCAGTAGGTTACAACTAAAATAAGTGAAACCTATGTTTTAAGATCTTGGCAGTCCTACCTGTATGCTCTCTCCATCATGGCAGACGAGGGTAGGTTCGACCCTGTGGAAGTGTTCGCCCTCCCGCCAGCCCTTCTGGTCCAGCACTGACTTGGCCTCGTCTCCGCCACCTACGCACAGGGCTGGAATGAATAGCTGGTGTTATGGGCAACATAAAACAAATAAAAAGAAGCGGTTGGTAAGAAAATAATTGATGAAGTCGTTTGAAAATAACAGGACAAAAACGCTACGGTACATTTTTTTTATTTTTTTTTTGTAATAATGAGCTATTGAACATGGCTTGTTGAATCTATATATATAAAAATGAATCCCTATTTCCCTTGGTCACGCCATCACGCGTGAACGGCTGGACCGATTTCACTTTTTTTGTTGTTGTTGTGTTTGTAATTGTCAGGAGAAGGTTCTTATGAAAGAAAAAAAATAAAAAAATACGCGGAAAATTAGAAAATTTAAGAACACTTATTTAAGAATACTTAACAAGCATATAATAGGACAATGTAAACTTTTTTAATGTATCATTATGACATTTGACATAGAATTGACAGAATGCGTGCTCAAATATCATCAAAGAGACAGGACAACGTCTGTCGGGTCAGCTAGTAAAACATAATAAAAAATGGGCAAAATTTGATGTTTAATGTGTTTAATGTAAAACAGTATTAATTTAAAATGACTGCCTCATTGGTCTATCGGTAGTCAACGCTACTGCTGAGTACGAGGTCGCTTCCCAGTTTGGACAGTGTTATTAGGGTTTTCTATCTGGAATTGCTCAGTAGCGGCCCGGTGTCTGGATTTGTACCCAGTTGATGGCAATAGGCTCGCCGCTATTACATGGGACTTAAATATAACTGGCGAAATGTGAGTGTACTATAGGAACACTTCTGGCTAACCCTTTGGGGAAACAAAGTGTGACATTTGTCGCTCTCTACCTTCTACCATTGAAAGGACTCTGTATGAAGGCAGTTGACGATGTGCGACATAATGTAGTAAAACCATTACTTAAAAACTGGCCGATTGGCGCTTCAAATTGTGAGCCACAGCCATACCTCCCTGGATATTTTCTTCCTCCAGAAGCATCGTCAGAGCCTGTAAGTCATGTATCCATACCTGAGGTGTCAGCAGGTGGGTGACTGAGCTCGTGCTCGCTGCGATACACGGTGAAAGCAATATCGTGTCGAAGCACGTCGAAGTCCCACGTCAAAACGCTTTGAGGGTCGCGGTTAGGTACTATGACTTCGTGGACCTGGAGAAAGATTGATGTTATAAGTTGAATATAGGACAGTTCTTATTAAACATCAGTTAAAGGTGTAAAGAGATGTCGACGGCTGGTTTCAAATTGTCTTAGGGATAATTCCATCACATTATATGCTGCTGAAAGACGTCCACTGCTGGTCATAGGGTTCCACCAATTTGGAGAGGTTTGTAATAATCGCCAAGCTGCTGTAGACTTTAGATATAACTACGCACATAATTTTGTCTGCTCAATAAATATCTGCTTTCGCAGACCCAAGAAATCGCCTCATAGTTTTAAAGTTCAGCAATCTCATCTTCAAAAGGCCACAGATGGAATGTCATTGTTAAAGACAAAAAGGTAATAAGGTCACTTTTGTACAACAGCTACAGGTGTTGCTCATCGTGTCACATATTGCCATTTAAATTGTCATTGAAATAAAGACTATTGAAATGAAAATTTAAATGGCAAATAGTGAGGAGTGCTCCTGAAATGCAAACAAAAACATAAGTCAAACAAAATCCAACATACCTGTCCTTTCCCCAAGCTGACAGATCGGTAGATGCTATCCTCACTGAGAGGATCCCCTTCCCGCTCCGTGAAAGCACCGCTGACGTACAGACTCTTGGGCACCAGCCCGCCTTCGTGCACGAAGCTCTGTGGACACGACACGCGGTCACACGGGCGACAAGGAAGGTAGGCAGACATGTATGTGAGTGAATCTAGCTTGGTGGTGATTTGTGTTGTTGAATTATATGATGTCTTGAAGTGTGTTTAAAGCTGATTTTACAAGAAGAGAGCGTAAGTTGACAGATATGTGTGAGGCTTTTGTTGTCCAATTGCTTATCTAGTTTAACATATCCCCGATTAAGCATAAATCACTCAATCTTTTTGTAACTGTTTTGCCAAAAAACTATGAGCCTGTAGAGAGCATGGTCTATTAATAAAAATGTAAAAACCCAGTGAACAGCTCTGCACAGTAACGTCATCTAGGCCCATTTCGTGAAGCTCCAAACATTCTTCTATTTTCATGTTTTTTTTTTCGTACAGTATTTTCATCAAGAAGACAAATCCAGTTGTATAATTATATTTCACCGGTGTCTTCTCAGAAGAAATGGAACATTATTTTTTAATGTAATGTTGAGATTCGATACCCTCCCACAGCAACCTTATGATCTTGCCAAAGTTATGAGAACAAAGAGTGACCCTACTGAACCCTAGCTATGATAGTGACACATGTACTCGTTGTAAGATAGTGAGAAATGTAGTCGGTGCTGGTGGAAATACACAGAGATTCTCGTAGCACAAGTGTTGATCCGACGTGAATCTGACTGATCTGACTAGCACCATGGCAATACACTGACAGTTAGGCGGCCAGACCTCGGTATCCGCGATTGTTTCAACAAGAAATTATTTAAAGATTTAGGAGTTAGTTTAGTCAGTTAAAATGTTACTTAGCTGGTTTAAATGATTTATGAGCCGAAGACAATTAATCGAAGTAACTTATTAGGCTCTAAAAGTACTACTTGTAGACAGTTTGGATAAAGAGCAAAGGGTTTTCCTTTGGTTATTTGACTAATTAACTCAGATTTGAATGCTTTGAGAAGCAAGTTTTCTAAACAGGATGTCTTAGAAATGCAATTATTCGTAGATATTCTACTATGTGGTTTTTGTAAGATTCTTTCAAGTTAAATTAGCTGTTATTGGTACATAACTTTAATTAAATTTATGATATTATTTTTAGTAAAGCCAGTCAACGATGTCACTACGATTCCTAGCGGTGCAGTTAGTCAGATAGTTAGTGCTCCTAGCGCACGGATACCGAAGGCCCAGCGCGATACTTATCGCGTACAGAGTCGAAATACTGATGCGGCACGTTTAACGTCGCGTTTACAATGTCCGACTGCAGCGGGCCGGGAATAAAACAATCATGTATTAAAATTACGTTAGGTGGTAGGTCTGCCTCAGTGTTCCAGCAGTTGTTGGTAGCGTCCAAGATGTTGGTAGATGCGCTTACAATTTACACACCTCTGGTGTAGGAGTGCATGATTTTTGTAGGTTCTAGGTTTGGGCTCCTAGGGTCAGCATCACATGATCTTTCATATAAGTTAGGGATGCTCATCACTATATGTCTGCTAGTCATTTCCCTTTTTTTTGGATACGAAATCATTAAATGACTTCTCTCGCTCTGGGCCTAGCGGGAGGGCATGTCAGACTTTTACTGACTAAAACCCACCCGTGTTCTTTCAGTTGCCCATATGCCAGGGCCACGGTAACTCTTTGGAACGAATCACGCGACCCTGGCAGGTAGTCATTTCCCTCATATCCATTTCTAATTTTACTGACTTATACAATACAATAATGCCGTCGTTTCACCCCGTTTCTGACATCCTCATCAACACAAAATTACAGACTTAGCAGACTTTCAAAATCACGTTCAGTGATTTGACTACCGTTACTTCAGTCAGCCATCAGCCCATAATAATGTTCCCACTGTTGGGACACAGGCCTCCTTTCGGTGAGAGGGAGTGGATTGTAATGTAACCCACCACGCGGCTCCAGAGCGCGTTGTTACATGTCACATGTCTCAGAATTTTTGTTTCTAGGACATGCTAGTTTTGTCACAGTGGTGATAAATAATTTTGCACAAAGTGCCTGCTTGGGTTCAAATGTACTAGTCGCGGCCGTGACCACTCTATCAGTAACCCAATTAATTCAATTCAAGACGTTTATTTCAGACACTCTCCATATTTTTTTGTGTTGAATATCATAAACATTTCAGAAATCAATGGTCAGTATATAAGATTTTACCAGCCGGCTTTTGCAACGACTTTAGGATTCAAACTGACTTGATCCTTGATAAAATTGCTCCAAATTGTTGCTAATGTATGAAAGTACCAATATATTCCGCCACTGCGAATGTTAGTGTATACGCCACGAGTTGATAATATCTCTCACCTTGCAGGGTCCTCCGAGGAAGTCCGGTATGAGGTCCTTGGGGATGTAGTCCAGTAGGCCTCCGGGCTGCAGGTAGTCCTTGCCGCCGTAGAACAAGAACTTGCTGCGGGTGTTATCATCTAGAATAGCCAAATTACATTTATGAAGCGTCGTAGGTATAGTACAAGATGTAATAAATGCAGGATTCACCCACCTTATTTAAATATCTCAGGCACTAAATAAATCACTGGCTAGATTTTTTTTTAAGTGAAACTTTTATTACATCGTCTCACACTTTTTCATCTGTGTGTTGCATGTCGCGTTACGGTCGGCCGCGGATTAGGGATAAAGTGAAAGGCGCTCGCTGGTGCATGTCGTTGTTTATGGATTTATTTCAATTTTGAGTGCTTGAATTTATTATTTAACTTATTTCGTATGAATATTAAATTAAGTCTTTTTATTAAGCTATTGCATATATTCCAAAAATGTTTGGTTAAATGACTATAATGTGAAAAAAAGTTTCACTTTTACCGTGCTTTCATAAAAACCACACAATCCTTTTTTACATTGGTCTGGTTTGAGTAATATTCGGGTAAAAGACAACAGTCACGTTTTTCTTACTATAAAGTCGAATCAGGTATTACGTTAAGACATTAAGCATAATCTATCTATCATGTTCCCAATGCTGGAACATGGACCTCCTCTCTGTGAGAGGGAGGTGTTAAGACATTTATCTGTTTGTCATCTCATTATAGATCAACAAGAATACCTAATACACATATACGCAGTCCAACCCAACGCAGTGTCATTCTGTCTCAAATACATTAATGTGACTAAAAACTCTTAAAACTTCTGAAAATGAACTGCCTATTGAGACTTCGGAAGTTAGACCCTCCTTCAGACGAAACCATTGAGACTTTGTAGGTTAAAGGCTCTTTCAGACGAAAAATTTCGAAAATAAAGAAAGATCACTCACCAATAAAAGTGCTAACAATAGTCCAGAGAATCGGGAAGACCCTGGGCGCCCTGACGATGAGCACCCTGCCCATGGTCTCGGGGTAGTTCCCCTCCACGATCTGTATGATGCGCAGCAGCGCGCGCACCCCGGGGCGCCACAGGTGGCGCATGTTGAGCCCGTCCAGGTCCACCAGCAGGCACCACGACTGCACCGCGTGCTCTGAGGAGTTCGTCGCCTCTTCCAGAAGTTTTAGACCTTCCTCGCATACGTGAAGTGTCTAGAAAGTGTAAGAAAAGTGTTGGATGTCAAAATCGAAAGTAATTTATTCAAATCAGGCTGAGGATCAGCACTTTTCGAACGTCAAAATTACATAAGACAGTCCCCCAAAACGCACACCCTTCACCACTTCCAAGTGCTTTAGCTGAGAAGAAGTGGCGGATGTAAATGTACCTATCGATCCTACATAAAACTCTATGATTTGGTCTAAGTTATTCTGGCTAGAGATAGTGGGATATCAGATCTCTGGACCATCTTATCTAAGTAGGCAGCACAAGAATCTAATTCCACCAAAGATTACAAATATTTATTAGACGATAGTTCTAAAAAAATGATAATCTTACCAAATCATATACACCATGTTTTTGCATAAACTTTCAAGTACTCTTTGAGCTCAGTCACTTCACGAGAATTGAGATATTATAATTCTTTGTATCTAATGTGATATAAAACAAAACGTGTATCTTACCAACTTCAAGAGGCCATCTTCTCCGATGGACTTGAGCAGTCCCTTCACGTCCATCTGACCCAGTCGCAGAATGTACAGCGGACGTCCGTCTGAAATACAAGCAAAGCTTTTATTAGTAATACTAAGAATAGCACTATAATACTAAGTTATTATTTTCAAGTCGAAGGTTCTTCATCCAAGCGTATTTCCTACTACCTTGGACTCGGCTTCCAGTCTACCCGAATGCTGAATACCATTTTCTATGGAGCGGCTACCTATCTGAGCTCTTCAACCCAGTTACTAGATTACACGATGCCAACATGGTAAGCCAGGTTGTACGACTTTTGGGATTTTAAAACTAGAAGATTGAAAAAAAAAAATGTTGATTTCGCAATTATTTTTTCTTTAGGCAATAGTAACGGAAACCCCAGAATTGACGCTTACGAGACGCGCCTGCAATCAGAACAAGACCTCTTGTAGGAGATTTATTTTTTTACCATAAAGAGTCTCCTTTATGACCTAGGCTAGTCTACTCACCCTTGTCATGATGATGCCAGCCTCCAGGGAAGTACTGCTTCACGACATCAGGAGTTTCATACTCCGACAGAATGCGGTCCACCTGGTGCTTCTTGCGCCACAGGAGTGACTGCGAGAGCATCTCTCGAGCTTTCTCTACGTTGAAGTCCCGAGCGCGCAGGAATCGGAGGAGGGTCGTGTCGCTTGGCACCTGGGTACAAGAGTGAGGGGGTTAGAAGATCTGTTTTGAGAAAAGAGTGCCGTGCATGTATCAGCAGTTAGCATGTAAGTTTAATTGAATGGATTTTACTTCTACTGCAATGTAGATTGATTGGTGGGGTTTCTTAGCAGCTCTTCTCAATAGAATTATGAAAAATACTGACACATCTCTTATAAAGGTTCCTAGTTTTTATATCTTACTTTTATAAGCCAGTAAACAGCTTGTTTTCAACACACAGTTAAACGTAAGTAGTCGTACGGAAACTGGAGAATATCAGATGGTTTGACCACAATAAAATATCTTCGTAACTATATCCTTATGCGATCAGTAGCAAATGAGCACTGCATATCTGCATAATATCAGTTTCATACCACAAGATGAAGCCAATCGTAATTCATGCCAATACTATCTAATATTGGTGACTCATCATCATCATCATCATTTCAGTCGAAAGACGTCCACTGCTGGACATAGGCCTCCCCCAAGCACCGCCACTTCGACCTATTCTGGTTATTGGTGACTAGAAAATTCAAAACAAACAAAGCTGGTAAATCAATGGTACAATGATCCAAAACCAAGAAAAAGACAAACTAATATTATTTCTCAAAGAAGAAATAATAGAAAGACAAGACACATGTGTTAGTTCTCAGTCTTGGCACTCTCTACACTCAGTTTTATTTCACTTCCACAGCGGAATTGTTCGAGTTTACAATTTATTGCCTACGTGTGGAATGCCCGAAATTCCCCAGTCTGTTTCAAAGCGGCTATAAATTTCGAGTTGTACACATGTTTTTAATATACGTTTGAGGCATGGGACATAGTAGACAGAAATTTAATTTTGTGTCTAGTTTTCTGTTTGTATGCCTGTTATTTTTTATTGGAGTTTCCACAAAGGTATTTTTAACAACTTTGGTACTTGGGCACTGATAATTGAATATTTCTTCTCTGTGTCAGCACAACCTCTAAATAGTGAACTTAGTAGCGACTCAGTATTGTTGGTAGCCGGACTGAGTGTCCACTATACGCCAGATGTACTTAGCATATCTACCTGGTTACTCCTTCATCCGCAAAGCAACAAGAGATATCTTATTTGAGTAATTTTAAGCATCCCAAATAAAATCCAACCCACCAACACTAAGGAAGCAAACCATTGTTGCCTTTTTCGCCATCGGAGCAAAAGCACAAGGAAATTTTCGATGTCGAAGGTGCGTTCACAAACACAGATCTCACATGCACACACACGCAATCCAGGAGCAAAGTCTTACTTTAGGCGGCGTGGTCTTTACTTCCTTGAACCACCTCCAGGAGGTGCTCACCTTGCCCTTCTGCAGGTCGGCGATCCACTTGCGGAGCTGCAGCAGCCGCGACTCCTGTGTGGGAGTCAGCTCGCCCAGGTAGCGCTTTATGTAGTCGCTGTCCTGGGTGTGTTGTTCTGGAAGTAAAAGGAAATATTGGTGAGTTTTTATGATAGCGTTTGGAGTCATGCACAAAAAAGTGCCCCGTCCCGTTTGAAGAAGTTAGTGTTTGCAAACTACGTTATAATGAGGTAATTTATGTAAAGTAAACCGCCTGTCAGGGTTCGAACCTACTACGTATAACTCGGTAAGTCGCGGTCCGGTCGGTACCACTAGGTACCACTGCTAACCCTACTAGCAGGATAGGTTAAAAACAATCACAACACTGGAAAAATACTGCAGAAATCTTAACAAAGTACAACATACGCGGGAATTAACACAGTATAACAGGATCTCTGGTAAATCCTTGGAAATACAGCGATAATATCCATGAAACCATACAAACTCATAACTACATGGTGAGGAGATAATCGATTGAATTTCGAGTAACAATTTCTCTAAACCTCTAAGGATAATACTTCAACGATATTCAGTTTGCTGTAATAACAATGAATGCGAAATGTCTACTGCTATAAACGTATGTAAATGACAATGTGGAATAACATACAGAAATAAAACTCTTCGGTTTCTGGAAATAATTCGATTAACGTGACCTCCGGTTAGGGCCAGACGGGTCGACCTAACCCTCCAAATCAGAAATAGCTTCGTAATCAGATGTTCTACTTTTGCTTTCCGACTATTCAGCAGACTTTTTGTTCATAACAATTGGAGCATGGCAAAGTTGGGACTTGGAATCCTGACTAATTAAATAATTTGTCCCACTTTCCTTTTCTGAGTAACAGCCCGCGGCATCTGGATTCATGCCCGGTTGGCAATAACTTCGCCCTATATTATGTGGATCTTAAAAATTAGCTCGTGTAACTTATGTGTTTTGTAGCTCACGTGAAAATAGACCTTATAAAACATTATTTTACTAAGGTAAGACCTTGTTTTCACATGAAAATATAATAGGACTCCACTCCACTCCACTAATAGGAGTCAAGCAACCACTAGCAAGCAAATTTCAACTATATCCGACATTTGATGGACAAAGACCCTTCCGAGGCAGGTGACTTAACCAGCTTACAAGGTAAGCTCCCTTCTACCCACTAAACCTTTGCTAAAGCCTATTTGAAGCGAACCAACGTGAAAAACAAACAGCACTCTATTTTTGTAGCGTACTATAAACCATCCCTATCATTTTCACATTAAAATCTTTTGCTACGTAACAAATGTTTGAAAATTCGATAAAAATAACGAAATTATTGAAACATGAAAGACATTGATATTCAGAATGTATTCGCAATAAATATAAATTCGCTTGAATAACTTTGAAATCCGATTCCGAATGATTTCAAATTGCGATGCAAATATAATACAATAGCCTGAATTCGATAAATCGGTAACGAAATATGTTCGCAATTTGATAAGCCTGTCGTTATTGCTTTTATACCGAATCGTTACGCAAAAATTATTCCCAGAAATATAAACAAGCCTTTGGCAAAATTTCCCAATATTTTGTTCGAAATCGAATAAGGCGATTAATTGCCAAACATGTTCAATGATTACCAAAACCATAGTATAACATCTTGTCTGCCGTGTCACCTTGTATGTAACCGCGTTTTTCTACTAAACTACACAAAGGATTTTGATAGGGATTCACCGTTATTCCGAAAATTTATGCCAGAAGGTTTATAACTTACATAGTTTTATAATAAGGATATTTTCATGTTTTTTCGACTCGTAAAAATCGTACGACGCAGTTCGCTAATGTTATAAACCTGTATATCCCTAGGCAAAACTATTACTAATGTACTGAACTTCCACTAAAAGTAACAAACTTTATAAGAAAAAGTAAACTTAGAACAGCTCAAAGCGAATTTCATTTACGTAGAAATTTAGTCTAGCTTTGTAGTGCAAAATAAGACTGAGCGAGTCTCGAGTGTCCCAATCCATTATGTTCGTTCGACAAATTATTCTCTGTCCTGAGAGACGCCCTTTTTACTAAGAGCAACAACACCCAACACATGTCGATACTTGATAAAATATACATAATATTATCTGAAAGAAAGGCCTGCAGTCACCATAAATCATAATAGACTTTGACGATTAAATGACACGAACTACTATCTGATATACCTATTTCGCGAAAATCACTTTATTTGCTTATGAATTTAAAGGTCAAAATTCGCATGTTAGAACATGCTTAACTACATTTTTAATAATCGCATTCTAACTAACCCACGGAGTTTATACTTTCTAACTTCCATAGGACACTAAAATGTTGACTTCGGTTAAAAGTTAGTTTTTTTTTAATTTGCTTAAATTCTTAACTTCAACAGTTTTTTTTTTGGCAACTGAGCCGATGTCGACTATTCTGCCAAAGTCACGTAGTGAAAAACTTCAGCAGTTATAATTTTTGTCAGTTCGCCCTCGATTTGGCTCTACAGCATATTTTAAACATCTTTGTCTCCTATCAAGACTACTAAGAAGACACCTATTAAAGCAGTATGGAAGAAGATGATATGCTGTTCCTACTTCGATAAAGTGGTTGTTATAAGGGCAGGAAATTATGATATTGATGAATCTATGGCTGTAGACTTCCGAAAGATTGACAGAGACAGAAAGATGTATCAAATTCGTTTAAAGTTAAACGTTTTAAGTAATTTATGGTGCAAACGGCCCAAAGTTCCGTATTTTAGTTCATTATCTTTGGCATTGGCCTTTACAACATACAAAGTGCCAAGTTACTCAGGGTGCCAAGTTACACAAGGTTCCAATTTACGTCAAATTGCGGCCGTTGCAGCAACAGTTATACGCTGCAATAGCAATAGGGTCAGGGTCAGGACTTGGCACGCGAGCAGCGGGTTAAACTTGTTGGATAATGTACGTACGTGTGTCAATTAGACCTATGTTGAATGTCGGATTACCCTTGAGGGTTAAATTGTAGTACATGGGTAATTAATTAAATTAATTGGGTAAAGCTATGGTTTACTAAGTCTGTGGTGAACGCCATATAGCGTCCACAATTTGCCGTCGGATGACGTCACGGAAACGTTATCAATGAAATATGTTCGTATTTCCATAAAGAGCGTTTTTTGGCACGGTAAAGTTAAACCTTCATTTTCGTGACGGCCTTCGCTGCATGCGTTAAGGCTACTGTTTTTCTTTTCTTCATGAAAGTGTTCTACCGTCGCCCCTATCTGTGGAATACTTTATGGGGGCCACGGCTGTGGTTGAAACCCCAAGTGCCATATGTAGGTAAAGTTCATGTTCTGAATTGAAAAGGTAAAATCGTCAAGAACTCTACGTCATAGAGTAAATCCGTCTTTTATCATACTAAATCATGTAAAACAATATATACGTTGTTTTACACAGCTTCCGGCCGTCGAGAGTCGCGCTCCTTTCAGTGCGACATTTCTAGTAACTAATTAAGATCAAATTCGCAAAACACGTTTTCGTTTGTATGAATCTGTAAATGCTATTTTCACCGGAACTCTGTAACAGTGGTCAAAGTAAGTAATTAGTGCGGTTATGCGGTAGGCGACCGCATCAATTGTCCCCTTATCCACTTAAAAACTTTTAGGTCCAAACCACTGCAACTAATAAATCAGCCGACCTACGTGGGCGACCCCCTCCACGCGCGAGCATCACCGCTATTACGTCACAGATACTATCAGCAGGGTGAATGGGGGAGAACGCGGCTCAATGGGATGAATGGGGGTGAATTATGAGGACGCTTCTGCCAACCAAACTTCGGGTATGAGCGATTATTTTGTTCCTAGAATAAAGTTCTATTTATCTCTATTATTTGACTTAGTTGCTAGATCAGATAGGCTTTAGGGGTCATATAATACGCAAGTTAAAAGGCAGAAAGGACATGATCCAATTTATCAGAGTAATCCTATAACCGATCTTACAGAGCCGAGACGATCTAGTGGTACGTGTAAAGATAACTGTATGTGTATAGAGAAAACAAAAGAAAAATGTCTAATGAAGTGAATGCTTCTTTTTGGGGTTGAGCAATTTTTGGTAAGGGGAATTCTTATTGGTTGTAGCTATGTGTATAACGTGCTGAGCTGTACAGTGAAAGCATATCATAGTTTTAAGTTTTTTATCACAGTACCAAGCATGCAAGGAACACAATTGTTTGTGGGTCACCAAGATACAGGGTCTTTGGGACCCGCTGCTTAGTTTATCTAAGTCTTCTGTTACTGAGAATTTTATACTGTGTATTACCACTATTTCTTTATTTAAGAACATAGTGTAAGCTAAATTTATTATTAATTTAAGCTATATTTGATTTTGAAGAATATTAAAAACAAACGTTTCTCCTCCGCGTTTGAGTCTATTGTTCTATGGGTCATATGTTTGATATCCATCTGTGAAAATCTGTCATTTTCACCAGTATATGTTGTGGGTGCAGATTTCCGAATCCAATTCCGTGGATACGAATGCAGATGCGGATTTTTGACGGCTTCACACGGGCTCGGATCTTAAGATTTTTTAAAGAAACTTCGTATGTGGGCTAGAAATCCTATTATAGGTGGGTGACATAATAAACTACTGAAATATGAAATGCAGTACAAAAGTCGCTTACTGTATACGTATACGATAAGCGAAATTAAACCCGTTATGGTTGATTTACGAGTAACAAATGATAAACAATAACAAACGAAGAGAATGAAATGATAAACAACAACAAGAGCGTTTGATCTTGTCACTGAAATCTTCGCTTCCTAATAAAAAAAACTGTCAGTTCCTACGCACGACTGGAGTTTACTCCTTACGAACGATTATAAAACATATAGATTAGTAAACATAACACAGCATAACGTAACGGAAAAAGTTTAATCTTATTCCCCATAAATTTTGATACCCCGGGCTTATACATATATATGAAAATCGATGCTTAAGCAAACTCCAATAAAATCAATTAAGTCGCTAGTAAATCACGCATTTTATCACGGTTTTTGTTCCCAAACTGTGATAAAAATGTGTGACTCAAACTTATCACAGAGGCCACGCTCACCCCGCAGCACGTGCCGCAGGAGGCGTCACTCGCCGGCCCTAGCCAATTTCTTTCCTGTCCAGCCTGGGCACATCTGCATCCACATTGATGGATGGGGTCTGCTCTCTAAATCCGTCATGAGACACACGGGCTCGTCTGAAAGTAGAACCTTCAAAACAAATGTCGAATATTTATTTCTTCACCAGGGCATTTACACACCGGGAAAAGGGACAATTCTCATATCGTGTTGTCATTCTTAATTAGTTTGGGCCTCGAACTTATGTTTGTAGGTGATACGGAGTAGGGTATGCCCGTAATTTCGGCTGAAGCTACGGAGTTTGTGTTTTAGATAGTAGCCCCATGCGGCCTCCATACGGAAGCTCCAATGATGCGTATGGGAAACAATCCCTAATTTTCACCAGTTTTTGACACTGAGTAGTCAAAAAACGCTCTCTCTTAGGACAAACGTCACTGTGCGACCGTTCACCGTTTTTGGAAATTAAAGCTTTACAAATACAACGACCAACCCACACAAGACAATAAATATTACAATTATCCTTAAATCGAAATCTATGCAAATATAGACAATAAAATAAGCGTGTTTTTTCCAAGAACCGTATGTTAACAAGAAATTGGTTTAGAAAAACATTAATAAACAATATTGGCAGAAGACTATCTATTCCCTTGACAGCCAAAAATATCTCTTTTCAAGACAAATTGCGGTCCTCATACAAAAGTACCAATATTGATGCCAAGTACATAATCAAATATACCATTTGTATTTTCTATTACCCTATTGATATTTTCTCAGTATCTTATTTATGTAAATAGACGAATTAATGTCAACATTCGAAGCTGAAACTGTTGAAAGTAAGATATTAGACCATCATAATAATGATTTCATATGTACAAACATATACAACACACACGGAAGAATGACGCAAAAATTAGGAGAACTTACTGAGTGGGACATTTATTCATGACAGACATCACACCACCACTGAGACAAGAAGCAAAAAGCACAAAAGTGGGTAATAAGAAAAGATATTTGAAAATTCCTCCCTTAAGATGGTTAAATGGGAGGTGAAAGTTTGTATGGCAAGTCGACATTTTGCTGACGGGAAATCCCATTAGATAGGCGGCTTATGTATGGAGAAGTATGTTAATACTTTTTGGACGTAACAAAATAAAAGAATTGAACGTAGAGCATGGCGTTTTGTACTTTTACCTACCCCTATGGGGAAAGGCGAACTCAAAATCATAGCATTTATTTCAATGAAACCATTTAGGTAGTTTTTAATTTTCAAGTAGTCGTCAGTCAGTCAGGAATATGAAGCTAGTTGCCCCCCAAACCAAAGCATAGTAGGAGGGTACCTATAGGGAAGAACATACAAGACACTCCATGGACATTCATTTAAATTATTATATTATTACACTTAATTTTAGTTACATCATAAATGTTGAATTTATAATGAACATAATATGTGATAACGATATAGAAGACGTACACGTTAAACGTGTACATCTAAGCAAGTAGGATCAAAAATAATTAAAATAAGCGAGTTTGTGGCCTCCCTTCCCACAAGGTGAACTGATTACCTTGTAAAGGCTACAGGAATCCGCTAGATGCTCGAAACAGAACCGGTGGAAGTGGCGGACCTGGAGGAAGGCCTATGTCAAGCAGTAGACGTCTTTCGACTGAAGAAATGATGATGAAGCGAATTAATTTAAATAATATTGCGCGCCGTAAGGTTTTCAGTCATAAGATATTGAACCACCCCTTTTTAGCCATAAACTAACAAAAGCAGTTAAATATATTTTTGTTTTTATTTAACTGCTTTTGTTAGTTTATTTTTCTTTTCTTTTCATTTCATTTATTGTGTATAAGTATCATTTGCATCGTATATGTAAGCGGGCACGCCCTTTATGCCTAGAGGCTTTATTAAGGTTTTAAGTTCTGTTTACGATTTTGTTTTATTATTATTTCAGCTTGAGTTTAGTTTTCAATGTTTTGTTGGTATATTGGCGTGTGCTAGCTGACATATGGCGAATAATGTATGTTTTGTTTTATAATATTAATAACTTACACAATACTGTATAGAATCAAGTTCTTCTAACTTAACAGACAGCTGTGCTGCTGGGGAGTTTGTTCCGCCACTTCTTCTTCCCAGCGAAAGCACTAGGAAGTGTCGAAGGGCGGGCGTTTTGGGGGGACTGTCTCATGTAACTTTGACGTTCAAAAAGTGCTGACTCTCAGCCTAGTTTGAATAAATGACTTTTGATTTGATTTGATTTGAGCCCTAGATGTTGTCGTTAGGGGCGATCGGAGTCGTGTATTTACTCGGCGGCAAATTGATACGATGCCTGACATGTTTGGTGACTTGTTTCGAGGCACGTCGCTAAAGGTTGGTCGTTATTACGCGTCACGTTGCGTAATATGACGCACATCATTATGATGGAAAATGTTTACTCAGGGAACATACGGTTTTAGGGAGCTCGAACGGTAAAATATTTTTGTTCAAAGAAAGTGATTGGTTAGGTTACCAAAAGCTGTGACTAAATCGGGGTCACACGTACGTATTATTATCACGCCAGGTATTTCCCGCGCATTGGATCTTATCTTGATCTATCTCGTTTGAAATTCGAACATTGTTTTTTCGACGCGCTGAAATGAACTCTGTGGGATTCTCGATGCTCGGTTCAACACTGACAGTTGAGAATTCAGTGCACGATCAAATCTTTTACGTCCGTGTGAACGACGATTACTTAACAGTTTTGTCTGATGTTCCCGATTCATCATCTGCCTAGCCTTTTCCCAACTATAATGAAGTCGGTTTCTTATCTTATCAGATGTAGCTGAATACCGGTGTGTTGTATGGAGTGACTGCGTAAAATACTAATCTACTCTATAATTGGCCAATACGATACCCCTTGGTAAAACTAGTTCCGCTGTTTTATTCTGCTGAGTGAATGGCGAAAACCAGGGTAACTACGTCAGTCATCCTACAGAAATCAAAATATTTTATTTCACCTAAACCTACATGTGCAGTTATGAAACGTCAGAAGCTACGTGCATTAGAACTTTTAAAGCTTGACTTAAGCTTCATAAAAAATACGTCCTATTTATTTAAAAACCTCTACTTTGACTTTCCCTTATTGCATCATACTTCATAACCATTAATCCAGCGTTCTATAAGGCTTCATAGTATAAGGAGCCATTCAGCCGTCCCCTGGGCCACATCAATATACATTATCAAGAGAAGTTTCCTTCCCTAGCCGATGCGACGGCCGCCCACGCTACGAGATTTACTAACAAATTGCCGTTATTATCTGGGTATAGAACCTAGATTGGTATGGACACTAGACCTAATCATATTAATATAAATCCAGCAAAGAATATTCTATTTTAGTGCTAGCGGAAAATTATCAAATGAACGACAGACGTATATGCGATAGAGAACTGTTTTTCTTTGTTACTTGCTGAAAGATTATATTATGAATGTTCATCAACAAGTGTGCCCTGTGATCGAAAAGGAATTTGTTACAATCACAATATTGGCAGACGCTTCAGCGAATATAGTCTGTAGATAGAAGCAGTAAATGGCCTCCTATTTCATGAGGATTTCTTATGCATAACTGCCGAAATGAGAGTCGTATATTATAAACCTCTGCATACCAAATTCTACAGGATGGTGTCAATATCTATATGATTTTAGAAACACAAAGCAGAATTTTTTTCTCAGATATAAAAAAAAAGTTTTTTTTTTTTGATAGTTGTCGAAACATTTCTACGCTACGGTGTCTAGAATGATATGCTGAACGCATGATTTCAGTTTATGGGTCGATCCCTGTAATCCACAAAAAAAAAAAAAAACCTACCTAAATACCACGCGCTACGAAACCTTTTATCAATCACTCCAATCTTAATTTCAGAGACGTACATAAGCTTACGAGCCAACTTTAGCCGCATATAATTTCATTAAGCACTACTTATCCAGTCTAATGAATATAAGTTCGGAGGTCAACCTTCGCCATTACAAACAGCTTTTGTAGAGAAAGGTCAGAAAGGCATAAATAGGGTCTGAAAGTTGTTCGTGAGACGACTTTGACCTATTTTAGGTGGTCGTTACTGCGCTGCGGGATGACAAGCGGAAAAGCTATAAGTTATGTACTTAGGTGGCCTAGATAGCCTCTTATTTTTTATGATGTTAGATCAATACTGGTGTAACCCGTATGTGTCAGAATTAAGGCTGGCACAGATTTGGGCGGGCCGCCCGCATCTCAAAAATCATCCTTCATCACTTTTGGATATCTCGTTTGAACCATCGCGACGTACAGGCGGACCGCACCGCGGTTTTGACACGCCTTGTCTTGATTATAAACTTTACTTGTATTTATCTATGTTTGTAACGGAATCTTTGAACGTTATTTTCACCATCTTTAAAATGTCAGATCAATTTGAAATTGAGCACATTTATCAAGGACCAATGACAATACAATAGTCTTATAACTTTGTTCCATTTTCATGACTAGGATCTTCAGGATTATTAGCGATTTTTTATTATCTTTTAGGAGAGAAAGCCCTAGAAACGGCTACCACATCCAAGGAAGACAGCAAACGCGTAAATTACTGACCCTATTGTTCCAAAACAAAAAAAAAAACACTTTAACGATCAAACGCACTAAAATTCAAAAATAAAGAAAGGTTTAATAAAAATAAAACACACGCTTTAACAGAAAATTTAAAAAATAATCATTAATAAGTTTAAAATAAGAATAGAGTGATTAACAAAAAAAGGTCTTAATCTTAACTACTTAACCGATTTTAATAAAATTTGGACACCGTGTGCAGTTTGATCCAACTTGAAAGATAGGATAGCTTACATATCAATTTATAGTCACAATATTATTTTATTGCATATTATTTGTTTATTATTTGACAGTCACAATTATCTATTAGCTCCAAACGATTTGAGCTAAAATTTGACGCGGACGAAGTCGCGGACAGAAGCTAGTATCATATAAAGCGTGGGGTGTTTGATGTCAATTATTATACTTGAATATTTTATTGGCAGATATTGGTAAAAGTAGTCACTATAAAAATACCGCACAAAACGCTTACAATTAATTGTTTTTTTTTTTTTGTTTGTTTATCACTATACTGGATATCACAGTGGACTGCGATAATATGAGTTGATTGAATATTATTGTCCATTTTTAGTTTCGTTTTCTTTTAAAGCGTGTTTTTAGTTTTTAAACTATTATTTTGTTATGCAATGTGCTGTGGCCCGATGTGGCAGTACTTACAGCCTAATGCGCTTAACTGGTGTGACAAAGAAAGTTTGTACCCACATCAAATGTTTTCTTTCAAGCTAACACAATGGAGAGCACTGTGTGTGACGTGTCAAAGGAACAGGGCTTATTACATTTCTCTTGACAAAAGATCTATTTAAGTTTTCTTCCGAGTTATCTCTTATGGATGTAGGCCTTAAATCAAGCAACTGATTGTATCTTTTATTTAGATCTTAAGAATTTAAACTGCCTACGACTTGGTAAAGTAAATGCTTTGTCGCTAAAACAACAGATTCCTACAAAAATACTCATCAACTATAGGAACTCCAAAAATGTTCCACCATTCGTTATCTTCCGGAAGTAACAGAATTGCCAAATAACAGGTACAGCAGTTCCATTCCCGTTGTGCCCCCTACTTCCTGCCATAAGCGGGAGCCGACGGAAACCATCTGATCCGCTCGGCATCAATATTTCGTGGCTCTCCAGCTCCCAATCGAGATTTTGTTGTTTAATGGAGATTATTTTTTGGAAGTCGATGTTGGTAAAATGTGGTTGCGCGATGAAATAATTTAGAAAGATATTAGAATCGTTTTCAGGGGTTCCCTATCTAAGTGTTGTACACGGGATACTGTTTGTAAATCTGCTGTCCGTCCGTATGCCTGTCACAGGACTGTGTCTTTTGAACCGTAATTGGTAAACTAAAGACTTAAAATCTTCACAAAACTTGTATCGAGAAAGTGTATAACTACTTAACAAGGTTGACCGATGACCTTATGAAGGCTGCAGGAATCCATTGGATGCGGGAAGCACAGATCCGGTCGAACTGGCGGAGCTAGAGGAAGGACCATGTCTAATTATGGACGTCTTTTGGCTAAAATGATGATAATGATGTGTACTACTTGTGGTCGCTATTATAACAAAAATGATAAAAATTGAATTAGAAATGAAAGACAAAAAATGTGTTTCTTTTTACGGCAGTATATTTAAATACGAAACTCTTCGTGTGCGAATCCGATACGCACTTGGCCGCTTTTTGTATGGGTATTTTGTAAAAAAAAAAATTAGTAAATGGGCGATTGAAAACGATTTCTGGAAAGCCATTCTGTGTTACCTACGCAAAAAGTTATTTTGAATTGTAACTGTTTGAATTGTTGAATTGTAAAGTCTCTTGAAATGAATGTTTGTATTGACGTCCAGAGATAAAACATCTGGCTGAGTTTCCAAGAGCTTCCAGATTACAATAAACAAAAATTCGTGCGCATACCAAAATATCCACGCCCAAATATTCAAAAGCGCTCAACAAAAAGAAAAGATAAATCAGAATTTGTTATTAAATTAAAAACATATTTCTTTCCTCAAAAGGAAAGATGAATGGGAAAGAAACGTCTTGAAAGCACTCGTGAAGTTTGTTAATAATGCGGCAACACTCGCAAGTGTTTGGGTGGACTGCCTTCTATACTTATATCTACCTCATTTTTCTCTACCTTGCGTAACAGAACGCTGCGTATTTCGCATTTCAGCTGGTAAACATTTTACACGAGATGTTATATTAAAACCCTGGAGAACCTTTATTATGGCGGTGTTTTTAATTTATTAAACAAAAGAAGTCTGACGGCGTAGCATGTTTTCACAGCTAAACTACCGAATCTATTTTTTCTAAAGACGAAAATGGGATAATTTTCTTCCAGAACATGTAGACTTCATTGTAAAGGATTTATTCATTGATATTTTGATCGAAGTTAAAGTAGCTCGTGGCTAAGGTTAAGCTACACTTGCCGCGGTGAGCTTGTATATGGGTGACTGTCCATAGCATATCGAGCCTCCTCCGTACCTTGGAAAACACGTGAAGCCGTTGGTCAAGGCTATTATTTGTTCATATTTGACAGTCGATACGGGTAGTCAAAAAATTTAATTAATTTTAATTTATTTTCTATATGAGTATATTTAATCTCTTCACGACTAACATAGTTTTTAAGATAATGTGATACTAACAAAATATGGACATTAATAGTCTGAAATAAACGAATTTTATTTTATTTTTATTTATTTATTTTATTTAAAAAACCCAAAGGTCTGACAACTTATCTTACCGCCGTATCGCAGTACCCAGTACTACATGTTAAATACTGGTATTCAGCTGCATCTGCTGCACTGGTTAGATCGGAAGCCGATCCCAACATACTTGAGAAAAGGCTACGCAGATTAATTGGATACAGTTATAGCAACCTTGGTACATTAGACCAAAGTTTGTGGAAACACTAACTTTGAGCTGGTCTAGTGTCCAGTCTAGTGTTAGTTTCAAAAGAATGCGATACCGGGGGTAATTCCGAGTTACCGTGGCCCTGGCCTATGGGCAACTGATGGAACACGCGTGGGTTTTAGTCAGTAAAAGTCTGACACGCCCTTCCGCTCCACCCAGAGCGGGAGATGTTATTTGATGATATACCAACAAACAAAGGGGGGGCGGGGGGTAATTCCGTCGAACGAGTTACCGCAGCCCTGGCATAGACAACTAAAAGGAACACGAGTTTAGTCAGTAAAAGTCTGACACGCTTTCCTGCTCCGCCCAGAGCGGTAGACGACATTTGATGATTTTGCACCCAGCATAATTTCATGTTCACAGTTCAAGGATCGTTCACAATTCATTGCGTTATTTACGTTGTAGTGCAGACAAATTTTTGAACATATGAAGCAATGGATTCGGAAACGGAAAAAAACTTAGAAATGATTCAGATTGCGATTGAAAGTGTGTTACTAAACAAGACGACGTGCGTGGGGCAGTCATCCGCAAAGACGACAGTCCTGCTGAACCCCTCACCTCAAACAGATACAAACATAACGACAGAACATCACATAAAGCGAATTGGAAAACAATACCAGCCTTGAGCAAACACCAAACAATGCCACAGATGCTTTTGTTTGTCTATGGAAAACAGTATGTTAAGCAGTGTATATTGTAGGGAAACTGTTGTTTTCCTGTTCCGATATATTTACACTGTGTTACGTAGCCTAGGCTTGACGCTTATCAGACATGGCCCCTAACCAAACAATATATTTTAAAAAAATATGCCAAAGAGAAATGGAACGGAGCTACAGGAACCATAAGGTAAAAAACAAGGTGAAAAATAATATCACCAGAGGGAAAACCAAGGCAAAGGATGTGGCCAAGAAAGTGCTGGGCTTAAAGTGGAAGTGGTCTGGACACATCCAACGAGTAACAGACGATATGGACAAAGATCACCACAAATTGGTATCCAATACATACCAAATGGAGACCAGGTACACCATACAAAAGATGGAGCGATGACATCACAATGATAGCAGGCAAAATATGAAGCAGAACCGCCAGAGACGAGCGAGAACAGCTTAAAAACGGCTGGAGGAGGCTTTTACCGGTATAGAGAGCGGTCCTTGTACACATTAGACTAATAAGATTGATATGAAAAACTTGAAGTACAAAAAAAAAATCTATATACATCTATAGAAATAAATAAAATTGGAGTGTCTGTTTTTAATATTAAGATAACCACTTATTATTAAGTGTATATGGATGTATACACGGTACATATACCAAAACAACATTTTTTACAATTTTTGTCTGTCTGTCTGTCTGTCTGTTTGTTCCGGCTAATCTCTGAAATGGCTGGACTGATTTTGACGGAACTTCCACTGGCAGATAGCTGCTGTAACAAGGAGTAACTTAGGCTACTTTTATTTTAGAATAAATAAATAATAGTTTAAAAAAACTAAAAACACGCTGAATTTTGAGACGTA
Source organism: Aporophyla nigra (assembly GCA_947507805.1). Taxonomy (NCBI): domain Eukaryota; kingdom Metazoa; phylum Arthropoda; class Insecta; order Lepidoptera; family Noctuidae; genus Aporophyla; species Aporophyla nigra. The sequence goes on along the minus strand of OX382305.1, from coordinate 1,479,170 downwards.
TGTCAGCGTAGTTTGTGACGTATGTCAGCGTAGTTTTCAAAGACAGTTATTATGAAAAACTTTTTGTTAATTACCACGCGGACGAAGTCGCGGGTAACAGCTATTACCTATAATATAACCTGAATTAACACATCTTACCGCGGTAGTACGTCCTCCTGCGTTAATTTCCGACATCCACGCGGGCGAAGCCGCGGCCAAAAGCTAGTAGTTCATAAGGTACTTACTTACTAAGATATTGCTAGGTACTTCTAGTGACTACTAGAAGTACAAGAAATAAGCAAAATGTGTAGAAGAAAAAATAAAGCATTTTTTTAAATTTTTATTATGTAGTCTAGTAACTATAGGCTATGCAACTTAGAAGGTATATCAAAGGGCTGTATGTGGGAGGGATTAGGGTGGGTGGCATAAGCTCGGATATTACATGAGGAAGGAATCAAAGAAGGAGTATGGATATTAGGAATACGCCATACGACCGATTAATTTCAAGTACGTCAGTAATATACGGACACAGGCTGGATATATTAGATGTGTTCAGTCAAGTCTATTCGCTCATTCAAGATTTTCGTGAGAGACGACTCCCCACCCAGTGCCACAAAAAAACGAGAAGAGATATTTTTATGTGCTAAAATCTAATCAAAAAAATTCGCGATATCAAGAACTTTGTTGAATGAAATACAAATCCTTTGTCGAGGTAAAGCAGCGGCTTATTTCTTCAGCCCACACAAACAGGATATAATACCTAATTACCTACTAATTAATGTAGATATACAAGTAAAGATAGCAACGCTTTCCTAGCCTGTATTAATTAATTTTCCTGTAAGAAAGAAATAAAACAGGAAGCTTTGATAAATGGAAAATAAACTTCCTTATCACAATGGGATTTAAGTAATACCGCCAGAGAATAGTGTGCGGCTTCGGTACAACGACCTCTGCTTATCCCCTCGAGGAAAACACGTGATGATTATAAATCCCTCTGGCTGAGCCGCAGTTCCGCAATTGAGAAAAGTTTGTAAATTTCCGGGACGAAAAGATGAATTGAGACCGTATATCCTTGGTTAGGTATTCAGCTAACTTTCCACCTAATTCAAGGACATTAGTTTGGCAGTTTTGCTATGTAAACGTGCTAAAACAATACAAACTCATTTAAATAAAAGCTGTCTGTCCTATGTCCCTGGATTATGCAGAGGCAAAAATGACTTCGTTACAAACTGTCATCTTCTATTTAACCCTTTTAGGGGATGAATTTTTCAAAATCGTTACTGCTCGCTGAATATAGGGAACACTTGCGCAAGATGTCATGACATGCTTCTATACCCAGCGGTTTAGCTGTCGTCTTGTCTGTCAATGAGTAAGTTTAAAAAAAAAATAAGCTCGGTTTCCCTCCGACACCAACAAGGTTAAACAAATTCTTAGACGCTTATCAAGCTACATGTTTGCTTATGACCCCTGACCAGAAAACAAGAACATGATCTAAATGTAAACTAGGGTTGACATTTAGATCATGTCCTTGTTTTCTTTACATTTCAAACTGTTCTGATTTCGTCCCACCCAAGTTTAAAGACAAAAGCTCCCTTCAACAATGCTATTCAAACTAAATGTTCTACTTCCCTTTAGTTGTTGGATTATCCTCGACATTTAGACCTTGTATTCGTGTGTACATATTGTAAAATCCAAGACTTATTGTGACGATATCCCGTCTTCACAAAAGGCTCCTACATTAAAGCATTCACCTATTTTTAACTGACATCAAAAAAAGGAGGAGAGAAAACCAAATAGGTAAGTCTTATATTTGCATTAAGTATTAGCGCGACAAATGAACGAATAACGCGATTAGATTAGTGCGGGGTATCTACCATAACTAAAAAGTTAAAAATAAAAACTTTTTACAAAAAAAAAAAAAAAACCGACTTCCTTAAAAAAAACACTACAAAGTGAAAAATAACTTTAATTTCGGAAGTCGGTGGCAAAAAAATCTTAAATACATATCCTAAGACACCGAATTCCGAAATTAAAGTTATTTTTGACTTTGTAGTGCTTTTTTTAAGGAAGTCGGTTTTTAGGGTTCCGTTGCCAAATGGCAAAAAACGGAACCCTTATAGATTCGTCATGTCTGTCTGTCTGTCTGTCCGAGTATGTCACAGCCACTTTTTTCCGAAACTATAAGAGCTGTGCTATTGAAACTTGGTAAGTAGATGTATTCAGTGAACCGCATTAAGATTTTTACACAAAAATAGAAAAAAAAACAATAATATTTGGGGTTCCCCATTCATAGAACTGAAATTAAAAAAAAAAAAAACATCAAACCCATACGTGTGGGGTATCTATGGATAGGTCTCCAAAAATGATATTGAGGTTTCTAAAATCATTTTTTTCTAAACTGAATAGTTTGCGCGAGAGACACTTCCAAAGTGGTAAAATGTGTGTGTGTGTCCCCCCGTAACTTCTAAAATAAGGGAATGATAAAACTAAAAGAAATATATGATGTACATTACCATGTAAACTACCAACGAAAATTGGTTTGAACGAGATCTAGTAAGTAGTTTTTTTTTTTTTTGATACGTCATAAATCGTAAACCACAATTTACCTTTCATTCAGTCAATTCAAATATAAAAATTTAAAAAACATCATTTAATTTCATAAACGATGATGACGAATGAAGATGATGATGACCTGCAAGTTTGTACGGAACCCTCGGTGCGCGAGTCCGACTCGCACTTGGCCGGTTTTTTTTTTTGTAAAAAGTTTTTTATTTATTTATTTTCTTTCTGTGTTGTGGCAATATATACGGTGCACGTACATGATTTTTAAAATATATTTATTACTATAAGTTAGCCAGTAGGCTCACGTATTTGCACTTTGGACGCGACCTACATTTGGTAGTGCAATGACACTGACATATTACATTGTTCTATGCATTTTATATATATTACATTTTAGTGTTCAATTAGACGTGGTTTGAGTCGGACAACTTGCATTTTTATTAAGATTCATCCCGTTGAGCATTCACTGACATTTTCTGCATTTAAGTTTATGTTGCACTGATTTTCTGCACAGCGAATTCGTTCCACTTTTGCAACTCAATTGTTAAATCGATATCCGTTGAATATTTTAATAGCTCGCATCGGAGAGGTATGTGAGGGCTTTCAAATGTAAGTAGAAATCATTTATTTGTCAGCCGGCCCGTAAACAACACCTTTCAATATCTACGCTTATAAAACGGATCGCAGTCTATTTATTCCAACACAAAAGCTTTCATACATCGTGATCCCTTGAACGCCATTTACTAAACCGCCCTTAGGGAAAACCTTATCGTAATAGAGAGAACCAACTGGAACACTTTGCTAAATCTCCTACTTAATTCCGCATCGTTCACTAGGTCGCGTCGATCATTAATCATAACAACCCGGGGGCGTATCCTACGCCCACCACTTAGAAAAAAACAACAATAATCTGATTAATATCTCGACCAATTTTCCATGTAAATAATACCTTTGGGGAATATAAGAGTGCTTTTATTCCCTTTCAAAGAACAGTAACGGTCACGTCAGACATTTTAAACAAAGCGGTGGGCGTCTGTCCTGCGCACGATGTGGTCAGGGACTTAAAACGCGCTGATTAGGGACTTGTATTTATAAAGGACAGAGTAATGAGGTCCTCTGTAAAGAACTGACTGGGCCTTTTGGGTTCCGCATTGTTATGTCAGGCGCGTCCCGCCAATTAAAGTAAAACAGTTGGAGTACCTAATTTTGGGGGGAGCGTAGCGACGCTGACTACTTTTTATAACGCTATTATTCGGTTTTTCAAAGACTGCTTTCACGATTTTATTAGTCCAAAGTACAACAAAAAACTGCTGAAGTAGATCACGGTCTAAGCTGTTGAAAGTCGTGTTTACGAGAAAATTTTCGCCAAGCAAGTATTGCCAAGTAAGTATGAAGGAAACGAAACTATCGTTGCTAGACGGAATTAAAGTACGATTCATCCGTATCTCTAGGATTTACTAACAAGTAAATACTTCAAACTTGTATTTAGACTATAAATCAAGTAGAGTGCGCTGCATTGAGTCGTTTCTGCTGGAGCGTGTGTTGTGTGCGTGTCTTTGTAAACGCCCACGACTCACTCGTGTTCAGTCTGTGGATTCTATTTGTTCATTAGTGCCGGAAGCCTCCTCTTTACTTTTACAGTGTAAACCTAAGAGTTCTATTCTTGTTTGCTTCGGGTTTGCCGGACCAGAAGGGTAATTACGTAACACACTATCAGTAAGAATCACTGTCATTTTGACAGTTCAACAACATTCATTGCGTTATTTACGCTGTTGAGCGGACAATTTTTGTGAACATATGTAGCAATGGATTGGAAATAATCTTCAAAATGATTCTGATTCTGACTGATTGTGCGTTACGCAATTAGGGTGTAGTTTTCAACCCGATTTGTATTCAGTCATGAGCATAGGATCTTATCTACATATACTTACTATCAATATTATTATTAAATAGGTATTTATGACTTTGTATGTAGGGGGTTCATGTTTGTAACTATTGATATGATTCCGGAAAACCTTTCACTAATGGGAAGTAGGCCGGACATGTCTGCCGGAAGTCAGATGACAAATGGGCTAATAGAACCACCAATTGGGTCCCAGAAAGCGCACGACGCCATGGCGGCAGGCCGAGACGAAGATGGCGGGACGAGCTTGACTCCTACCGAAAGGACTGGCCAGCACTAGCAAAGACAGAATTCTGTGGAAAAGGGAAAGAGAGGCCTTTGCCCTGCAGTGGGACAATACAGGCTAGTTAGATTAGAATGGGAAGTTACAGTATTGGGAATCGTTATAGAATATATTTTATGTTTAAAGAAACGAAAATCACGCGTACGAAGTTGCCGCTAGAACTCATTCATAAAGTTCGTAAGAAACATCGAGCAATTCCGTTACTACTCTTAACACTGGAGAAAAATTGTTTAAGGGGGAAACCAGTGTTTTTCGTGAATTTTTTAAACAGGGAAGGAATAATTAGAAATTGTTTAAACTTGGAGGGCATATTAGTCATGTTTGAAAGAACACTTTAGAATTTTTTCAAGTAATTTCTGCCAGAATTAGTGAATAAAAGGAATAGAATATAATATGTGACCCAAAGTATGAGAGGTTACCAGGAATAATGTGAATTTTGCTTTCATATTTTGACCACATATTCTTGAGTTGTTATACTATCAATTTATGCAATAAAAAAGAAGTCGATTTTTTTTTATCGGTCTAAACTGGTTTCCCCCGTTAATTTAAATAATGACTAGGGATGTGTTGCAATGAAGTAATAAAATTAAAATGTATTATGATCTTGGTTTTCGTGTTATCTTGGAAAAGGCGCTCACTAAGATGAGTAATCTATAGTTAAAAAAATACCAAGGCTTTACCCATGCATAAAGTAAGAGATCACGTGAAAAATATAGCCCAGGCAATTCATAACTTTAAAGAGGCTAGTAGGGAATCTGGAGGGAAATTCCCTGCAGTAGCTTGGCTCCCACAAAAAAGCGCGACGCGACTCTCGTAGAACAACTTCTGTGAAAACTTCATCGAAATTGTTCTACAATTGTCGCGTAGCGCCTGTGTAAAGAAGCCTTACGTTAGACTTTGTCCAATAAATATCATGAGGCATTATGTGGAACCCAATAATCCTAATACCGGCTAAAACTGACCACAACGCGCCAATATTCTACACTGCCCGTGAATTTAATCTAAATTTACTTCATATACGGCCATTTTGTAAAGGCCGAGATCTAATTTAAACTTGAAACCGCCATAATTGTGAATAGGTTTTACGTGTGCTCATAATGGCTAGTCTAAATAACTATAGGCAATTTCATTCAGCTGCTCCGACCCTATGTGTTGCATAGAAAGTAGCCATATTGCTTTTATTGCGTTTATGAAGCAGTGTAGCGATAAAACTGTGGTTGTTGGTAAAGAATGTGTTTCTCCTTTCTATGTTTACCTTATATGTATGTAAGGGATGACGTCAGAAGAGCTTACTGAGTGCTGACGGCAAGGCATAGACATTTATGATTTAGAAGATTCTCGATAGACTTTTTTCTAGCAGAGGATTGCAAGTTTGTCAAAATATTGGTGCTAAAGGGTTTTGCCATAATAACCACGCTTCATAAATGAGTTGGTGAAGGCGATAAGCTGATACAGTATTTTTAAACTCACGATGCGACGCGCGTTTCATTTCTGGTAACCCAATGTACAGACACGCCTGAATGTGTGCGTGAAGACGAGTAGCGACGGCACATAACACCTACACACACACTTCGGCGACACACGACGTTACCGAAAGCTCCAGCTCGTACACACACATTCACAGCGTGTTCGTGCGCGTGTTGGTAACCACATGTAAAGCGCGCGTTGTATTTCGATATAAAAAAAAATTACTTGAATAAAAGAACACTTCTGCCAGTCGTATAAAACTAACCCCATATTACCCGTAGTCTGGCAAACAAATCGTTTCATTCAAGTTTTATACACTTGAGATAAGGCTGTTTACACAAAACAATATATCCATACTAGAAGCTTAAAAACTTTTTTACAAAAAAGAACAACCGACTTCCTTAAAACACTACAAAGTGAAAAATAACTTTAATTTCGGTAGTCGGTGTCTTAGGATCTGTATTTATGTTTTTTTTTGCCACCGACTTCCGTAATTAAAGTTATTTTTCACTTTGTAGTGTTTTAAGGAAGTCGGTTGTTCTTTTTTGTAAAAAAGTTTTTATTTTTAAATTTTTAGTTGTGGTATTCACCCTGCACTAATTCCAAACAAACAATGCATATTTATGCGATAGCAGAAATCGCGGTTGATTTCCTGTCATTTTTTAAAGAGTTCCGGTGTCTGTCTCCCGAACTCATCATCAGATCTATATGAAAATTATATGGGACCATTTCGGAATACACCCCTTTCGAACAAAAAAAGAATTTTGCAAATCCGTCTATACTGGGTGACTTTTTTTAGCGTCTTGAAAAAAAATGAGGGTAATAGGTGAACGGAATAGAAGCTTTTGGCATAGAAATTTTTATTATTTTTATTTTTGAATAACATGTAATTAAATTGATCTAGTAATAAATACTACACATTTAAAGTAAAATTTTCATATTAGAACAACAAAAACAGAAATTTGAAAAAAAAAACAAAAAATAAAAAACAAAAATCTATCGAAACTCAAATCATACGCACCCTACTCAATGCGCGGCATGTATCATTGATTTCGGAGCGCGGTCCTACCCTTTGAAGCCAGCCGATAGGCGGCCTCATTGATCTTTCGTAGGCGCACGAGCCGCACACGCATCCCTGTCCACCCGCGTCCCGCGCTCCTTTAGTCACCTACGATGAATCTGAAGGCCTTCCTGCCTTCTATTCTAGTTACACAACACACCATATGAAGGTCGAGACGGTAAAAAATGTCATCCGGTATATGACGGAGTTATGGCCGAACATACATAAAAAAAAAAAAAAAACATATAAACATCCGAATTGAGAACCTCCTCCTTTTTGAAGTCGGTTAAAAATGAGGTTCGTGTTAAGGTCAGTACAGACAGGCCGTAGCGATCAATAGCGTAGTCAATTACTTAAGTGTATTCACAGCGCAGTCCGGTAATAATATTGTAGATGGACACGAGATAGTCACTATCAGTGATGGAGATAGATGCACCTTGAACAACCTCAGGAAAACGTACTAACAAAATAATGCTTTTAGAGTAGCAGATTATCTCATAGCTACTAAGTGGTTTATTGCTGCGATAACTGAAGCACTTTAGTCAACACGAATGTTAACTATTTGAGGGGTATTAGATGATATCTTCTTTGAGTTATTACGAAGTTTTTCTTTTGTATTCAAAATATTTAATCAATCGTTTTTTAGATTTCATAATAAGTTAAAATACACTTATTCTTACCACTAACTTTTCATAGAAAAGTAAAAAAAAAAAAACAAAAAAAAAGCTCAACAAAAATATATAATTATTATATTTACATTTATCTCCTCCGCCGCCCCCTGCTCCTCCCAAAAAAGTTAGATATGGGAGCGGACAAGATTAACATCAACACAGTAGCACAAACTAGCACCACGATAAGGTTATCCCACCTGGTGAGGTTAGTGGGGCAGTATGGTGGGCAGGCTTCTGGACACGACTGCCCCGATCTAGCAACTTGGGAAGGCAACTTCGCCGTACGAGCTGAACGCTGTACCAAATTCGCCGCTGGGACTTGGCCCTGGGGCAAATTCACATCTACGGCTTGTATTGGGGGCAAATTCTCCGCTAGGGTTTGACGCTGAGGTAAATTCACCTCTAGGGCTTGAACCTCTCGAGCAGGCTTGGGCAAATTTGCTACTGGGGCTTCAGTTTCGGGTAATTTTGGCGCTGAAGCTTCAGGCTGGAGCAAATTTGGCGCTGTGGCTTCAGACTCGGGCAAATTTGGCGCTGAGGCTTCAGACTCGGGCAAAGTTGGCGCTGAGGCTTCAGACTCGGGTAAATTTGGCGCTGAGGCTTCAGACTCGGGCAAATTTGGCGCTGAGGCTTCAGACTCGGGCAAATTTGGCGCTGAGGCTTGAGACTCGGGCAAATTTGGCGCTGAGGCTTCAGACTCGGGCAAATTTGGCGCTGAGGCTTCAGACTCGGGCAAAGTTGGCGCTGAGGCTTCAGACTCGGGTAAATTTGGCGCTGAGGCTTCAGACTCGGGCAAATTTGGCGCTGAGGCTTCAGACTCGGGCAAATTTGGCGCTGATGCTTCAGACTCAGGCAAATTTGGCGCTGAGGCTTCAGACTCGGGCAAATTTGGCGCTGTGGCTTCAGACTCGGGCAAATTTGGCGGTGGGGCTTCAGGCTTGAGCAAATCTGCCGCTCGGGCTTCAGGCTGGGGCAAAACCACCGGTGAGGCTTGAGACTCGGGCAATTTCGCCGCTGGGGCTGGACTCTGGGGCAAAGTCGCCGTAGGGCCTGATAACTGTGACACTATTGCCGGAGGTTGAGAAGGTGCATTCGTCGGAATGCAAAAACAATTAGGCCTGGGCGCATTCTTCGGCCCGCATGGAAATTCTGGCCCAGTGCAACCCTCTTCGACTTTCGATGGAGAGACAGAAGAGACGTTCGCCGCAAAGCATAGACACTTTGTAAAAATCGCCGGAAAGCATGGAAACTCTGGCGGTTTTCCCGCAAGGCCTCGATATTTTGGCACTTTCGCCGAAGGGCATGGTGACTCTGGCGCTTTCGTCAGAAGGTCTGGTAACTCGGGCACTATCACCGAGGATTCAGAAGGCACATCTTCCCCAAGGTCTGAACACTCTGACAAGTCAGAGAACTTTTGCAAGCCTTGCTCGTGCAGGTACATTTTTGGATCTTCTTGCTTAGGTCGCGACGCACGTTTCCGATAACCGAGCCGTTTCAACGACGCCTTTGGTGACGGTGACAAGTGTACACCGACTTTATTTTTCCCTTTGCCTCGGCGATTGAACTGGGTACCTTTAGATAAAACGTTCGGTTTTCTGCTCCATTCTTCGGAAGGGCCTGGGGAGAAAAAGGTGATGTGAGGAAAGGATAGGTTAGGTTAAGGATAGGGATTGGATAGGCTGCCTTCCAGCCTATTCAATTGGGTAGAGTTTTGAATAAGGTACATTCATTATAATTAGGTACTTAGAATATGATATCGGTGGCAGATGGTGTAAATCGTAATTTATGGCACTTCGCTGGAAACACTTTGATGAATGAATTGAAAAATTGGAACGGAAAATTCTGATCAGGAAGAATATAAGAAAGTGTTCTTAAAGCGTTATATTCTTAAGTCTAATATTCATTCAGAATCAACCGCACCGCGTAGCCCAATTTACTCTTTAAGGACAACTGAAATACCTCCTACCAAGGATACCCGGGTGCGGCAAGTTAACACGAAATACTTAAACAGTACCATCCAATATCGATTCAAGCACCACGGTACTTGAGATTGGATTAAGTATACCTACTTAACTGGAAGTACATAATCTCGGAAGCCGTACAGGTGTTCCGATAAAATCTCCTAGCCTATTCTTAAAACTTGACGTGGAACGAGCGATAAGTATTATGTTTGCAATAAAACGAAACTTGGTTCGTGGTTGTTTTCTTTTAAATCAATGAAACGGAAAAGCTGGTGTAGAGCGATAAACTGACTGTAATCCGAAGAGGTTCCGTGATTTGCCGGACGTAACGAATAACACCATCCCATTTCTTCCCGTGGGTGTCGTAAAAGACGACTAAGGGACTTATTAGAGAATTGGCAGCAGCTTTCTCTATGTATTTTACCATCATACTGCGATCGCCAATCCGCCTGAAAAACGTGAGGATAATGGGAAACACCCGCAAACTGGGGGAGGCCTATGTCCAGCAGTGGATGTCATTCGGCTGAAATGATGATGATGAACCCGAAGAGGTTAGCTTATGTTGTAATATTGTGGAACATTGCGCAAGCAGTACTCGGTAACATAGTGGAAGGTCAAAAGTTAGAATAAGGGGCTTTAGGAACTGTTGGGTTCCGGAACAACCCTCCCTTTTTTATCTATGAGGTTAACTCCGCGTAAACAGTATGGTTAGTTTGATGTTGGTACTGACGTATTTCTTTCATATGATATAAACTTGCTGTTTTTGACTTGTAGATATTACGTCTGCTCTCCGCGAGGGTCGCAGCAGAGGTGTACCTATAGTACATAAACATTTCACCAGTTACGTTTAAGTCCTATGTAATAAGGGGCGAACCTATTGCTATCAACCATGTACAAATCCATACTCTGGATTACTATTGAAAAATTCCTGACGGAAATACCCGTGATAGGGGAACCATTTAGTAGTGTTGGATGAAAACCTTTATGAGTTTTGGCGTATTCACTATAGTGTTGGATGAAAACCTTTATGAGTTTTGGCGTATTCACTATAGTGTTGGATGAAAACCTTTATGAGTTTTGGCGTATTCACTACTAAATAAAGTAGTGTTGGATAAAAACCTTTATGAGTTTTGGCGTATTCACTACTAAATAAAAAATTGTCATTACCGTCTTAGACTTCTCATAAACCAACATTTATCTGCTACTAAATTCGTTTTTTTACGGTTAGGATAAGGTCCTACACTTGTTACTACCTCAAATCGGAAAGAAAGAAAGATAGAGGGTATTTCAAAGGTCGTTTGGAAAGGATATCTTCCGGAATACGACGTACATAAATCACGGAAGGGTGAGGAAAGAATTGTTCGCATTTTGATCAGGTTTGCAGCCTTTTGCATGGGAAAATATGATGCGTAAATTTTCGGATTAATGTTGAGTTTAGGAATGAGAAAAAAAATAACAATGAGGTTATTTTTAACCGATTTCAAAAAGGAGGAGGTTTTTTTCTTAATTTCCGAGATATATCAGGCAATTGTGTGTGGATTGCGAAAATATATTTTTTGTGGATAAGGAGGATACCTCAGGGGTTGTCCCATATAAATTGTATTTACTTTGCTTGGGTATTTTTGGCTTTTTGGCGTTTTTAATATATCTAGATGACATGCTAGTTTCCTGTCACTGTTGCGTACTTATCAAGTAGTCGTATACGAGTGTGTCGTAGGTACCATTACTAAAACGGGAAAAATAAAAACATGTTCTAAAAAAACACTGCAAAGTGAAAAATTACTTTCATTTCGGAAGTTGGTGACAAAAAAACTAAAATACATATAAAGTCGGTTGTTTTTTTTTTTTGGAAACCGTTTTTATTGTTATTTTAAAGTAATTCTTCAGTTAGAAGCAAGACAAGTCTTTATGAACAATAAATGGTCGTAAATTCAGGTTCCAGTTGTCTTGGGTAGAATACCTAATTCGAGGAATTACTGTTAATTATTTGCAAGGGCTTCTAGAGAACGTTACTTAAGGCGGTATTATGGTCTAGAAATTTAAAAAAAACTTTTTTTTTCTTGCATATTTTCAAAGTTTAGACCCTTAAAAATATGTCCTTAAATGGATTTATCTAAATTCGAATTATTTTCGGAGATACATTGGATTTTTTGACGCAGCATCGAAGCTGCCCGATCGGAGCGAATCACACAATAAACACATCAAAAGAAGGCAGAACAGCTCGATTAGCAGAAAGAACTTCGCAAAACATCGAGTATGAAGAAGAAGAAGGCCCAATGTATGGATCTGGGATCGCCGATTAATCATAAGTGAGTATTAAATATTATTATACGAGTTATTCTACTGGAATTGTTTCTCAAACTTTAAACGCGTTTTTCTCGAAACTACTTTTTTTGAAGTGGTTGACATGATATCTCAATTTCTGCCCAACCGATTCCGTTGAAATTTGGTGGGAATCTTCTTTGTATATCTCTCTATCGCGTCTGCCTTGGATTAAAAAAAAAACAATTTGGAGTATTTTAAAAAAATCGAAAAGGTCAAAAAGAAGGGGTAAAAATAAAATTGATTTTTCATGTCGACGCCATTTTGTGAATTTTATATTTTTAGTTTTTTGGCTAAGGTCAACGCGATTGCGTGCGACATCTTTACAGATTGAGAATTTTTCAGTTTTTTTTGTTTCAGATCACTACAAGGGCTGGAATCATGTCAACCAGGGTGCACCGTTTTTTTTTTTTTGTAGTCCCCACTTCTTCGGCCTGTAATTTGTCTAATTTCTCATTTCTTTTCTTTTTTCTTTTTTTTTATATTCTAGAAATGTCAATAAACATCATATAAAAACGGACACTAAAAATGTTTTTCGTTTTTTTTTTAATATTAGTTTGAAAAATGCCTAAAATTTAGGCTTCTAGACCAGAATACCCCCTTAACCCGTTTCATAGAAACCTTTAATGCGTACAGTCACAAGCTTACACTTACCTAAGTAAGATTCAAAAGCGATAAGTATCAAATTCAGAATATTTTATTTTAGACTAGCTTTTGCCCGCGGCTTCGCCCGCGTGGATGTCGGAAATTAATGCAAGAGGACGTATAACCGCGATAAGAATGTGTTATTCCAGGTTATATAGGTAATATAGACTCTGTGTGCTATTTTCGATCCAGATCCATTCAACCATTTTTGTGTGATTGAGAAACAACAACCCAATCATACATATTTTCACATTTATAATATTATTTGCCCGCGGCTTCGCCCGCGTGGATGTCGGAAATTAATGCAAGAGGACGTACTACCGCGATAAGAATGTGTTATTCGATGTTTTATATAGGTAATATAGACTCTGTGTGCTATTTTCGATCCAGATCCATTCAGCCATTTTTGCGTGATTGAGAAACAAACACCCAATCATACATATTTTCACATATATAATATTATTAGTAGTAGGATTATAAATCATATTACTTAGGATTCATAGTTTATGAGAACATCATGTGTGTTGGTGTTTTTAAAATAAAAGTAATAGTATTCAGAGTAAGAAGACTGTGGCATAGGGCTTGGTTTAGTTGAATATAAGTCTTCCTGGTTTTTCTTAACGCTCCTATTTTACCTATACAGACACTCAATCATTTACCAGACACCGAACTTAATTATAGGAATAGTACTTTTGCCAGTGGCTTGGCCCGTATAGCTGTCGGAAAATAACACCCGGGAACCTACTACCGGGATAAAGTAGGTATCCTATCTGTTACGTATCCATGATATAATATATCTTTGTGCCAAATTCGATCTAAATCCGTTTGGCCGTCTTTGCATCATTGAGAAACAAACATCCAAAAATCTAAACATCTAAGCAATTTCGCGGTCTCTTACTTGAAATAATACTATTAGGTTTATTTTGAGTATAATGAACACACATGATATTCGCAATTACTTTGAAGCCAAAGTAATATGAATTACAATCCTACTTATCCTGTACTACCCGGCCCCTGCCAACGCGCTCTGCGCCCACTTTTTAAATCTCTAATATCTTCTAAGATATTCATTTAAATTACATGCTGTAAAGGGCCATATTGATCTATATTAAATGCACAATGTATTTAAGGTACTTAATTGGATAAGGATTAATGCTGTATTGCTTAAAATCGCTTCGTAAATAAGCCCTTATTTCTCGTAAAAAGTAAAAGATAAAAAATGGTTATTGTGGGTTATCCCTAAGAGATAGACATATACCATTGAGGACATTTTTGTAGGCCTTTTTAAGGTGTACAATACTGTAGTACATTATTTTGATCTATTTCGTAGGATTCAGCCAGGGTTTTTCGAATTTTGAGACGTATGTCAGCGTAGTTTTAGAAGATAGTTATTTTTTTCTAAAATAAAAGAATCTTTCTAAAATAAAAATAGCCTAAGTTACTCCTTGTTACATCAGCTATCTGCCAGTGAAAGTCCCGTCAAAATCGGTCCAGCCAATTCCAAGATTAGCGGGAACGAACAGACAGACAGACAGACAGACAGACAGACAGACAAAAATTGTAAAAAATGTTGTTTTGGTATATGTATCGTGTATACATGCATATACACTTAGTAAAAAGTGGTTATCTTAATATTAAAAACAGACACTCCAATTTTATTTATTTGTATAGATGTATAGATAAAGTTTTATGTGAAGTAAAATATTTTTATTTACCTAGCTTCTGAAGTTGCATTGTCTATTTAGTGCAAGGTGCACAACATAGTATACCTTGTATTATGAAATAGCTCTTCTCTCAATGTTGCACTCGTTATTCCACGAGAGAATTGCTTTTGAATTTTGCATATTTAAAGGTGAATGCGCTAAGGTAGCCCGCGATATTAAAATTGTCGTAGGTATTTTTAGGGTTCCGTTGCCAAATGGCAAAAAACGGAACCCTTATAGATTCGCCATGTCTGTCTGTCTGTCTGTCTGTCTGTCTGTCTGTCCGAGTATGTCACAGCCACTTTTCTCCGAAACTATAAGAGCTGTGCTATTGAAACTTGGTAAGTGGATGTATTCAGTGAACCGCATTAAGATTTTCACACAAAAATAGAAAAAAAGCAATAATATTTGGGGTTCCCCATACATAGAATTGAAACTCAAAAATTTTTTTTTCATCAAACCCATACGTGTGGGGTATCTATGGATAGGTCTTCAAAAATGATATTGAGGTTTCTAATATCATTTTTTTTTAAAACAATAATATTTGGGGTTCCCCATACATAGAACTGAAACACAAAAAAAAATTTTAATCAAACCCTTACGTGTGGGGTATCTATGGATAGGTCTTTAAAAATGAAATAGAATATAGATATTGAGGTTTCTAATATCATTTTTTTCTAAACTGAATAGTTTGCGCGAGAGACACTTCCAAAGTGGTAAAATGTGTGTCCCCCCCCCCCGTAACTTCTAAAATAAGGGAATGATAAAACTAAAAAAAATATATGATGTACATTACCATGAAAACTACCAACGAAAATTGGTTTGAACGAGATCTAGTAAGTAGTTTTTTTTTAATACGTCATAAATCGTAAACCACAATTTACCTTTCATTCAGTCAACTCAAATATAAAAATTTAAAAAAAAACATTTAATTTCATAAACGATGATGACGAATGATGATGATGATGACCTGCAGGTTTGTACGGAACCCTCGGTGCGCGAGTCCGACTCGCACTTGGCCGGTTTTTTTAGGATTTTACAGTGATATGTTGAAAAAAGTAGCTATGATTCGTCGTATAATCATATTTTTCATGAAATAGTAATTTAATGGGATTAAATGATCTTTTGATTATAATTATGGTCGCAAATCATAAAATACAACCTGACATTGACCCGTAAATTGCGAAAACGGAGGAAAATTAGAAATTCGCGCGCTACCCTGGCGATCTCCTCCTTAATAAATTAGGCAGGCGTACAATCATGAGCATAAATACCTCGCGTATGTTTGCTCGTGACTGTGCGTTAGCCTTAAATTTTAATATGGTGTGTCAGTTTTGCAAACCCAAATTCAAGAAAAAAAAACATTTACCTACTCACAAAACAAGACAAGTTTTTCAGGTATCAACCACGTTATTACTCCGAACTGCGCGTTTTGACACGCACCCTCGTTACAAAAACAGTGAACTGTAGAGCGCCGCCCGCTGTTGACTGAAATAATTTATGAAATCGACCCTCTCCCAGAACATTAAATATTAATTTTGTATGCACAGCGCGCAACGTGTTGAAGTAAAATAAGCTTTGACTAGGCTCTGACGTTTCTAGCGGCCGCGTTAAGGCTCCCGCAGATAGGCGCGACGCGACTATAAAACTTCATAGAAATTGGTCAACTACAGTTGCAACGCGCCGGTCTGCGGGAGCTTTTTTTAGTCTAGTAGGTACTTGCAAATTCGGCTGCTGAGTATTGGATTTTGAGCAAAGAGTTTATTTATGAAAATTTAATGTAATATCTAGCATACCATACTACTATCTTATTTTTTAAAAGGTTTACCAACAATTGATTTATACCGTCTTTTTACTAAACGTATTCTAAGTTTGCTCCAAGCTCAAAGCTCAAAGCTTTCACCCAAGTTTTGTATTTCGAACCTTATTTTGACTGTCATAAAGTTCTTACAATACATAGTTGACAACTTAAGTCGGAAAGTTGGACATTCAAAAGTCCCTCGATGGTTTTTAGCCTAAATAAAAATCTTATTTTATAAAAAGACCGTGTTTTACAAGATTGGGTTTTTCAGAAAAAAATCAGTAGCAACCCGGAATTTAGATTTGAACGCTTTGGATTACCCCTACTATTACATGAGAGCGCGGGACTTAACAATCAGTGAAATGTGGGTGTACACTGAACAGTACACCCCTGTCTACACCCATGGGTAATGTTTTCTTACCTACATATAATTTAATCAAGATAATTAACTGATAAAGCGTGAGTTTGTTCAACACAAGGTTCGAAGCTGTAAGTCCCGAAGGATAGGAAAAGATATAGGTAGGTACTTTGAATAAGTTTCCTGGTGTTATCTCCCAAGTAACGAACAAGCCCATTGCCATGTTCCCGGCTTAATTCTCTTAAAAGTAACGATTTTCCAAACAGTAAAGTTTTAATACACCAAAGAGAATGCAAACCATAACCAGCCTCTAATGTTCCCACTGCTGGGACACAGGCCTCCACTCTTCGAGAAAGAGCAGGTCGTAATCCACCACCAAGGCCCAGTGAGGGTTGGTAGATGACTTTTTGATTTTTTTCTTAATCCTCTGTCTTTTCGAATTTTTAGTTCTAGGACATGCCGGTTGCCTCACAATGTTTTCCTTCACTGTCTTGAGAGCAGTGGTGATGAAATTATTTACAGAAAGTAAAGCACCTGCCTAGATTCGAACCTGCGACCTACAACTTGTAAGTCGGAGCTGTTACCCTGCGCCACCACTGCACTATGCTATACCGTACGAATGAACAGGCGTGGCCTCGCCCAGATTAGGATAGAAACCGTCCGGGCACCCAGATCTTACAAGGACGTTCTTAACAGACCAGGAGATTTAATCAACTTCTGGAGGCGGATGGGCTGGTTGGAATAACCACCGACGGCCACCATGGCCCACGCACATAGTCCACTTGAAGGACTAAGTGCGGAAACCAAACCCCTTATATGATCTAACTTAGCTACACCAAAAGTACAACATCGAGACCTCGCATTCTTCAGCCGAGCTGAAAGCCATTTGATTCAACTTGCGAAATTAATAAACTGTACCTTACTATATAAAAAAAACATGGCCTTACAAAAGGTAATACCATCCATACTTCCTCGTCATCATTTGCCTAGCCATTCCCCAACTATGATGGGGTCGGCTTCCATATTAATGTATACTTCTATACTATTTAACATTACAAATTCGAAAGTAACTCTGTCTGTCTCTTACGCTTTCAGAACTAAACCACAGAACCGATAAAACGATTTGATGAAATTTGGTAAGGAGTAAGTTTGAACCTCAAGAAAGAATTAGGCTACTTTTTATTCCGCAACTTCCTCTGCGTCCGCGATAACCGACATTTACGCGGACGAAGTCGCGGACAAAAGCTAGTAATATTATAAATACGGAAGTCTGTCTGTTATCTTTTCATGCCTATAGAACTGAACAGATCTTTATGAAATTTGACATCAGAACTTGGGCCCTGGTGAAGGAAATAGGTAAAGGACAATGCCAAATTTCGGCTCGAATCATGTAGCGTCCGACAGACTTCCTGTAATAATGATAATTAATACTATAAAATAGTAAGAATTATACAATAGAAATAAATACTGTAGAAGCACACCGTTGAAAAGTAATTATAAATAGTTATTCAATTTATCAACACATTTCATGGCTACAACTTCAATTAAAAATGTTGCCAATACCAAAATAAAATAATATCGATAAGGAATTACACTTGCAAACCGATTACATTAATATCAATATGAAGTTACGTAAGTACGTATTTAAATACTTACGTCGTACCTCCAAATTCTTATAATAATATATAGCGTTTATTTGTATTTTTAACCGACTTCAAAAAAAGGAGAAGGTTATCAATTCGTCTGTATTTTTTTTAATGTTTGTTAGCTCATAACTTTTGACTGGGTGAACCGATTTCGATGATTTTTTTTATTTTTTATTTGAAAGCTGGTGCTTCCCGAATGGTTCCATTTTAATTTGGTTCCATTTGGACAGTGGGATCCATGTGAAAACCATATAAGTCTTATATTTGCATTAAGTATTGGCGCGACAAATGAACGAATAATGCGAACTAACTTCCTTAAAAAAAACACTACAAAGTCAAAAATAACTTTAATTTCGGAAGTCGTGGTAAAAAATACCTTAAATACAGATCCTAAGACACCGAATTCCGAAATTAAAGTTATTTTTGACTTTGGAGTGTTTTTTTTTTACTGTACATTTTATAGTTATATAATAATTAAAAATAATTTAATTCGATTATCGATATCGTTTAGAATAGTTTATTCCTAATAGTGTTATTATAGTGCTGGCGACACTTGACGTAAAACAACTTTTGTCATTGTCAAAAAGTTTGACTTGTCACTTCTCCCGCGTGTCATTAATTTGTAAAAAGTATGCTTTTGGTTTTTTTCCTAATACCTAAGTATTCTAAAATCATGTATGTATGTTATTTGAATATTCTTCCTATAAATATATATATATATATATATATGATGCAAGGATAATGTGCTAAAAGTCATTAATTGAATTAATCATTTGTTTATTTCATGGTATTGTCAAAATAAGAAGTATTAAGTGGTCAACTTTAAAGAATTATAACTTTTGTTGGTGTACTTCTAATAGAAAACTAATTTATACAATCAAATTCTATAATAATTTTCCTATTTTATGAAATATTGATCTTTGTCGGTTCTGGCCGAGTCTTGTAGGAAACCTTGGCATTGTCCTTTACATTCTGGATTTTAGTATAAAAAAAACTTCTTTTTTAGTTGGTAAAAAAAAAATCTGGAATCCAAATTAAACGCAGACGAAGCTGCAGGCAAAAACGAGTAAATAAGCAAGTAAACAAATGTATCCTTCGATAGGTTAAAATGGAAATAGCTACACTGTAACGCATACTAAGTTTTGGATAGATCGAGTTACATTACTTACATTAAGGACTACCCCAAGAACCGTTTTCCCCTTTTTCCCGTTCACCTGTCCTCGGGCACTTAGCCCGGGAGCCCGGCCGCTCAAACTCGAACCCGAATTGTCCTTGACCGACTTACTACACAGAATAGACGGTGAAGGTTGTAAATGTTGGAATATTCTTCGTACGAGTTAGTTATATGGTTTTGTCCGTAAGTGGAATAGCAAATAGACGTTTATCCTTTTTTGTTGTGGCAAACGCAGTTGGGGGAAAATTAGGTCTGGAGACTGCTATGAGCGAATTTCACCAATGAATTTGAATGCGACCAGCACATCTACATCGTTATAGTTCCTAGCAACAATAATGACACTTGAACGTGTTTTAAATGTGCTGAGACAAGTCCAATAAGATTTTGTTATTTCATATAGGTGTACTGAAGTAGTGTTGCAAAGGACTCGAGTTTTCGAGTCTTAATTTAAGAGACTCGACTCAATAATGCAAGACTCAGTGAGCTCAAAAGGCTCGGAGTCTAGTGTCAAGCCGAGCCTGAGTCATTCTTAAAAAGGACTCAAATTGAAGACTTGAGTCCTATAAAACTCGAGTCTCTAAACTCGAGTAAAGGACTCGAGTCTCTAAACTCGAGTTAAGGACTCGAGTCTTATAATGAAATCGAGTCTTAAAGAAAAACTCGGAACATGAAGGTGAGACGAGGTAAGGTAGGTGTACCTCATCATTAAAAAAAAATCGAATAATGTCAGATTTTTTTTATCATAACCACTAATTTGAACTTATCACCTTATTCTAGGCTTTTCGAATGATGAGCTACAAGTCTCATCTTCATGTTCCGAATTTGTCTTTAAGACTCGAGTTCATTTTAAGATTCGAGTCCTTTTAAGAGTCGAGTACTTTTTTTAGACTCGAGTCCTTTTTAAGACTCGAGTTCTTGACTCTAGACATCGAGTCTTTTGAGCACACTGAATCTTGCATAATTGACTCGAGTCTTTAAAATTACGACTCGAGGACTCGAGTCCTTTGCAACACTAACGTTAAGCCGTTGGTCCCGGCTGTCATTTGTGGATCTCTGACAGTAGTTACGGGTCTTCAGAAGCCCGAAAGTCTGACAACCAGTCTTACCAAGGGGTCTCGTATTACTCAGTAACTGGGTTGTGGAAGTCATAGAGGCAGTCGCTCTATGTAAAATACTGGTACTCAGCTACATCCGGTTAGACTGGAAGCCGACCCCGACATAGTTGGGAAAAGGTAGACAGATGATGATATAGGTACTGACTCGTTGCCCGGTGTTTAGATGTATTTACAGATTAGGTACAGATGATTGGTACTTCGATGCATTCCTTGAAAGGAGTTATAATAGCGGGACAACAAATTTTATCCCCTTGATTTGGGGTTGATAGTGGGTTGTTTTTTGATTATACTTTTTATTTATTTATTTGGTTTCTCAACTATGAGTACACTGTTACTTTATATCATAATTTTCACATTTCTATGAAGTCAGTACTTTCTCATAAAAAACTAGTCATTTAAGAAATCGTTTGCCTAGATTCAAATCTGATACAATTCTGACAGCTCATCAATAAATTAATCTTCCGAAATCCGATCAAAAAAAGTTGGAATCAAAGTCGGCGTAAAAAAAATACGATCGACCGAGCGAACGACAATTTATAAATTTCATGAAAATTCCCGAGGCAGATTACGTAAAATATGGCTTTTGACGTACAAATTACAGAAAATGTTCCGTATTCTTTAAAAGATTTCTAAAATGGTGCGCACTTTTAGCATGTTTGAATAAAAAACCGTTACTCCAGACAAGGTAGTGTTTTGATAGATAGGACCCTACACGTTTCTAGACGAGAGAATTTCTTGTTACTAGTTTAGTGTTGGGTTTGAGTGGACAACAGACCCTAATAGTCGATCAAATCAGGCAAGATCTGTCTTACCTATATTATGAGACAATGAAAGCCGTAACTTGGTTCTGTTTGCCGGGCGTAGTTCACGAACGCTTGGGTCCGTGGGGACACTGATGCCAAGGCATCTAAGGTCCGAGAGGTACCCGTCTCCTGGGCTACGCGCAGCTCCCCTTGACTAGCAGGAACTTTCGGATTGTCTGGTATGAGAAACAGTTTGTGGTTATTTTCTGTAATTTGTACTTTTGTATTATGATTTTAAGTACATCTAATCTGCCTTGTAAAACAAGAGTAGTTTCAAGAAATTTCCATAACGCGCGTATTGTTTCCAAAGTAATGTGTATTTTTTTATGAATCGGTTTTCGGAGTATTAATTCGTTCATTACTCGGTTCTTAAAATTAGTAGTTTTAAGATTGAAAGGCGAAAAATATAAAACCATGTTTTAACTAAAAAAAAATTGTTCCCAGATTGGACCACATGTTATCAGTCAGTTGCAAATTAGCTCTAGTATAACCTCTTTCAATAAATGCATTGAATTACTAATTATTTATTACAATGGTGTACTTTTCGTTACTTTAGAGGAAATTAGAACTCCGAGTAGTTGAAAGGACAACTGTGTGATAAATTCTTCTCTTGAAATTCATGCCAAACTTTTTTTTCATATAACAATACCCATTAGGAGAAATAACTTTGATAATTCGATAACAAACAAACATAATGTCTGCAAACTTTGCTTATACTTCATTTGTATTTTCTTTTGCTAAATAAATGGAAAACTAAACTGTGCTAAATAAATGTATTTTCTTTCTTTTCTTTTTTTCTTTCTTTTATTTATTAGGTACTACACTGGCACGAAATTTTCATTCGATTATGTATTTAATAACTGCCGAATTATAATTACGCTGCAATGTCTGGCTCATCTTAATTAAAAATGGGGGACAGCGTCCAAGGTGTTACGTTAATTACGTTAATACAAACTTAAACGTACCTACACTTCCGTAGGCGACGACAGACCGCAGACGGCATACAGAAAAACCGCAATAGGCAGTGCCGCTGCGAGGTCAATTACCAACGAGACATTCGCGTCAGGAGGTCTACTACCACGAAATCTGTAGTTTCGGCACGTTACGAACAGTTCCTACCCTGTATACCTACACTACTCAAAGATTTGCCACAGTGACAGCCACTGATAACTGCCATCCGGCAATCACCGCACGACCGCAGCAGGTATCGCCACCTACGGAAGTGTTTTAATAGAAACACATAGAAACCGTTTGTGTCGCTGGTGTCGGTCGTTGCGGGCGGGCACCGACATTTGTGTCGGCGACATGGCTTCAGCGCCAGCGTCGACGTCGTCACCGAGAGTAAACCTTCAAAATAAAAGCAGTACGGAATCGCTGACGGTTTCATGGCTGGAAGTCTACAATTACTAAAAGTATCTTCGTAGGCGCTCAAGCTATGTGGATGTGGAGCGACAATCGCTGATGGAAGGTAGAGGAGAGTAGCTAAGTATCAGGCTAAATTTTGAGCAATTGGTGCATACGTCTAGTAGTAGACCAATGATATTATCTGAAAAGGTTGCGAGCCTTGCCTTGAGCTAGGTATTAGTCAATTATTTCAACACTGCTTTCAAAACGTTAAAGGAAATCATCGTGAGAACCAGAAAATCGAAGACATGGCGTTACAAACATCAACCCGCACTACGCCCACATGGTGGATTATGGCTCACTGATCCTCCCTACCATTCACTGAGAGAAAGCCTATTTATGCTTTCCTATCATTAATAAATACGGTTTTCTTTCCATCACATAAAAACAACAGCATCTTAAAGAAATTCTATAAATAAAGCATCCTTTGTGATAAGTATCTCATTACGGCCAAGAGGGCGACGCATCAGAGGCATCCGCATTTCTTGCAAGACGTCTTAAGGGTTCCGTCTAAGAATAGAACTCCCACGCAAAAGATGAATGAAATATTACGTAATAGGAAGGGATAATGGAATTAATATGATCGGAGAAAATAATTAGGAATAAGGGTTTTCTGTTACTGTCGAGTTTTGGCAAAGGTAATCTTTGTACGATTTTGAGCTGACACAAAAAATAGATGCCTGAAAATACTTTCCAAATTACTAAACTATTCATACTCCTGGTATTAACAAACACTAAATGTTTTTCCTTTCATAGACAGTTCGTTTTTCACACAACCGAAAAACTTCGAAAAACCTCGAGGAATGTTCTTGCTTCCGCGATATGTTTTTATTTTTATTAAGTGTTCCCTAGATGAGCGAGCAAAAAAGGCGCAATCAAGAATTAAATGTAATTACCAAGTACACGCTACAACATCCAAATCATTTGAAATTCAGTTTTATCAAGTTTTCTCTCACAATAACCCTAAAAGGTTATGCCAAAAAATATAACGAAAATGACATAGGAGCGCGGTCTTTTATACCACTTCGCGTATTTAAGTAACCCTCGCGGATGTCATAAATATTCATTATCCTTTAAACCAAGTTAACCCTTATTCGTATGACAGGGCACTTAGTATTTATGAGCCTGTTTTGACCTTCCAACTCCGTCCTTGCAAACATACGTTATTTTTGTCGCGAAAAAACGTTATTATGCTAAGTAATGCTGGCAAAGACATTTTGGATTACAATTTCAGGTTGGTTATTCGTAAATGTTTTGTGAAATTTCTTTGTCCTTAATCGCTTGTTTTTTAGATAATGGAAAAGGGCACAAAAGAAAATATTTGATAATGTTAGGGCAGACACGTCAGTGAAGGACGATCGCTCATTTCCGATAGATTCATGAAAAAAGCTTTTGTGTCTGCGAAATTGACAGTTTGTGAAAGGCTAGGAATATAATTGACTTCAGAATTTTCCATCTACTATACCTATCTATATATATTAATCGATTTAACTACGTAACGCTGTTTCCATATAAAAAAATCAAATCATGAAGCCGTCAGAGCATGGAAAGTCGTCAAACATCCGTACCTAAGTAATTGAATAAGGGCTGATTTTTCCCGATGGATAAATTTTAACCTTGAAAAAATTTACCTCGGACAGCATTTTTTTTTTTTTTTTCATAGACAATCTGTCAAACATTCTACCTGTCACTGCCAAAATCGGAAAAATCAGTCCATAATAAATGAACCATCCATAACCCTTCCACCGATTCCTAGAACAAAATACACCATGTTCAACTTTGAATCACTAACCTGCAGACGATAGTTTCCTGAAGCTGCAGGAGCCCTGGGGTGAGAGGATTGGAGATAACGGCTCGCCCGAGAGCGCGTGGCGAAGGTTGTGGTTGGCCTTGACCGCGTCCTCTTTCCACGGCTTCAAGTTCCTGACGCCGTCTTCGTAGACCTCCGCCATGAATATGTCGATCAGCTCCTTGCCTGGTCAAGATTTAATAAGTGTTATATTTTTCACTCTCCTCTCCATTAATCCGATGCCTACTGTAGGATGCATATCCGGTACAATCTCTCGTAAGACTTTCTTATCCCAAGGGCAGTTATGGTCTACTCTACCATTACAGCGCCCTCCGGTCTACTCCTTGATATGCAATGGTCTCGGGCACCATTAACATGAAGGGTCAAGGGGCTAGAGCCAATCTTGGAGTTCATTCCATTAATCGAGTCCGGTATGCATAATTTTCACTCTCCTCTGTTCAAGTTTTAAATTCGATAAAAAAAAAAAAGATCGGACAGTGTCTTTATTTTGTCATATTTCCAGCACTAAGCCGATATAAACCATAGCACTTGGTTAATTAGTTTAAATGATCTCGCACAACTGAGGTAATTTGTTATACTTGTGTTCATGGTTTGTGATCTGCACCAGCTATGAAAAAATACGTCAGTGCAAACGACCTAAGGTAAACTGACATATCTTGGCTCTTGTGGCTCTTCATGGTTTGCAACCGACTTTGAAGATGAGGATGTTTCTATTTAATGACATTAGGGAATCCTATACTTCCCATTTTCATCATATGCCTAGCCTTTTCCTTACTAAATTGGGGTCGGCTTCCAGTAAAACCGGATACAGCTTAATACCAGTCAGTATCATAAATGGAGCGATCTGAACACCACAACTCTGTTATTGGGTAATACAATCAATACCCCTTGGAAATCCCATCGATATAAGAAAAAAAACATCAATTTAAGACTGGTATAGAACATCTCCAACTTGATCAGCATGCTTAACCAAACGGGACACACATTAGGGACCGACTGATGACTGCCAGCATTACTATCGCTTGATAACTCTGTTAAGAGTGTAGGCACTGAGGACAAGACCTATAAAACTACTTATCACATAGGTAGTTTAGCTTAGCGTTATTTCTGTCACTGTCGCACGACTTCAAACTATAAGAGCAATATAGAGACGGGAACATGTCTAAGTCACGTTTACAGATATCGGCCTAAGAATTAGGCATATCTTCGAGTTAGAAAGTACTCACCCTTGGCAATATTAGCAGCATACTGCTTCATGGCGATCTTCTCGACGGTGCTCTCAAGTCCAAAGAAGTTCTTTACGTCTAGATACGCGTTCATTTCGAAACAGGTCCAGTCTGGATTCTCTGGGTGGACCTGAGAACAAATATATACACAATTAATAGAAGAAACAGTCTGTTAGAAATTGATCTTTAAAAGATTGAATGCCGTAATTACAGAAACAATTAAAAAGCTATTGTGTCTCGTGTGGATCCACGTTCGAAGTGTTTAAAGATTTGTAAGGAACATCATGTACTTATGTCATAATTTCGAATATAAATAAACATTGATGCCTCTTAACCCTTTTCCTCCATTGTCCATAAAGTGATTGTTTAACTAATATGCCTACTTTATGGACAGAATCGTGTGAACATTCATCTGACACTAAGGAGAAAGCGAATCATATTTTGATGATATACATACACCCTGGCTACTGACCCCGTAAATTGCAAAAAAACTTAAAGAATTTGCATTTTGCGAGAAAATTTGAGTTAGACAACTAAAAGTTTAAGATACGTTTTATTTACGTTAAAATAAAATAATTTAAAATAAATATGTGGGTGATTGGATTTCTGGTGTGTGTGTTTGTTCATATTCACCACCTACGTTATTTCCAGTTTCGTCATATCACTTATTTTAGAGATACCATTGAATAAAAATTCTGAATTTCTAATACGCCAACAATTAGGTGCCATGGTATAAAAGATATCAATCTAAAGTCATAGACTAAAATATATACCCGTAATTATTCTCTCCCCCCTCTTTTAACTACAATGATCTCGTAGCTTCACTCTCAAGGTAGACTGCTCTAAGAGCACCACTCTACGCGAAATTGGTCTCCTGTGGACGAGGCACTTAACGATTCGCAACGCTAACACACGTCGGGGATATCATATGCAACATGTGTGGAAACGGTAATGCTTTCGAAACGGTCACGGTATGCTTGCTATAAAAGGTATCTTGGCAGTACGCATGCTGGCTTTATGCTAATAACTTTATTTTGTAAGTTTTGAATATTTACACTATCCCATAAAGGTGTACGTACAGTCACTCCAATATTAAATTTGCAAAAAGAGAATCTATGTCTTTTTGGTAGGTTTTGTGGGGTGACTATCGAACGAATTAAGTCCTATTACAGCATTGCCATTGCAGAACGAACATTAGGTTTTTTTGATTCAATCAAATTGTCTAGCCTCTTCCCAAATATATTGCGGTCGGCTTCCAGTAAACCGGATGCAGCTGAGTATCAGTATTTTACTTGAACCGACTGCCTATCTGACATCTACAATCCAGTCTCACTAGGTAATACGATAGCCTTTGAAAAGTAATTTATTAAGCACTAGGCTGAGTCAAACACTTTTCGAGCTACAAAATTACATAAGACGGTCCCCCAAAACACGCCCTTTACCGCTTCCTAGTGCTTTAGCTGGGAAGTGGTAGCGATAACGGAGATTAACGGCTTAACGTGCTTTATGAGACACGGACGGATCTCGCTATGTTAAGAACCCATCCACGGACCAACCGTGGGAACCGTAGCTTAACCTGATCGATCGACCTGTACGGCTGTTATTATTGAGCCACAAGCCCTTTTTAAACCTTATTAAGTACTTGATTCAATATCATGAATATAAAATAAGACTAATCAAACCAGAAGGTAGAAACTACTTTTACACGTTATTACACTGTTTTCTTAGCTTTCAAGTTCTAAGTGCTCGTTAAGTAGTTGCCTAATGACTGTTCATATAGGTAATGATAGACACACACACACACTTGAGGTGATTTAATAGGTGGTGAAGTTTCAGACGAACTCGTTTGCAGGCAAAACCATCAACTCTGGAAGTAATAATTATTATGACAGCTTTTACAAAAGTTCCAATTTTATCTTCAACATCATTTATCATCTCATGGACTTATTACACAGGATCAGATTTTATCCAGTGCTCAAACTGTAACCATTGATTCAGCATATCATTCTAGACCACCCAGCGTAGAAAATTTTCGTCGGTTATACAAAAAAAAAAAATCTGCTGTTCCATACATTTTGACCCCGTAGATATTGCATTTTTCTATGAAACAGCAGATTTTTTTTTTGTGAAATCGGCGTTAAATTTCTGCGCAAGGGGGTCTAGAATGATATGCTGAATTCATGGTTACAATTTAAGCACTGGATAAAGACTTATCTAGTATATGGAATATTATAGTCAAGAAAAATTAAGAACTTCTATAGATTGTCTAAGCACAGTCGTTTTTAGGGTGCGGTATCCAACGGTTGCAACGGGACCCTATCAGTAAGGCTCCACTGTCTGTCCGTACGCCTATCACAGAGCTGTATAGGTAGACAGTGCCAGTGGCCCAGTGGTATCCGCCCCGACTTACGAGTTGTAGGTCGTGGGTTCGAACACAGGGAGGCGCTTTACTTTGTGTAAATAATTTCATCAACGCTGCCCTCGAAACGGTGAAGGAAAACATCGTGAGGAAACCGACATGTCCTAGAACCATAAATTCGAAGTGACATCTACCAACCCGCACTGGGCCCGCGTGGTAGATTACGGCCCATTCCCTCTGACCGAGAGGAGGCCTGTGTCCCAGCAGTGGGAACAATGTAGGCTGATTATGATGATTTAGACACTTGAAATTTTCAAAGAGGTTGAACTAATATGGTTGCTATAACAATTAATACTATAACGTTAAAAATTAAAGAAGGTTTTAAGTTAAAAATAATTTCAAGATGCGTGCCTTATAAACGAAAAAAATTAACCCACGCTACCTTTCCTGAGCGAGTCCCTTTACCGCGATGGGGTCAGCTTCCAGTCTAACCGGATGCAGCCGAGTGCCAGTATTTTACAAGGAGCGACTGCCTATCTGACCTCTACAACCCAGTTACTAAGACAGAATAGTCATTAAAAAAAAATATGTCCCAGTTGAACTCAGTGTAGATCTTGTGGGGACCTGAACCTACATGAACAACGTTTCGGTGTCTACATTTGGATTATTGACACCTCTGTCTTTAGCATAATCTGAGTTAAAGCAACCTATGACTTTTTATATAAGCTGACCTTCATATTAAACATACGATTTGCACTTTTTCTGTAACACCTGGGTGGTACTAAAAACGTAAAAAAACTAGACTGTCAGGACAGTCCAGTTTTTTTGGTTACCTATATCTTTGGCGGACACTGAATCTGTGACAAAAAACTTTATTGGAATGTTGTTTCTGTGTAATATCGATTTCTAAGTTGACTTTATAAACTAGATTATACTCGAAGCTAGTATTACAATCATTGATTTAAATAGTAAAGATACGGTCGTCCGAACATTAGACGGACGCGGTCGCCCTACAAAAAACACTAACGTCATCTATTAGAACTAGTATGAACTACGATGTCAATCCGCGTGGTCTGCTCCTAGACGTAACCTTGTAAGAGCGGGGTGAGATATTTTTCGAGGTACAAAGAAATAAAAAAAAAAACCTTTTATTTTTGAAAATTTATATTTGTTGCAGTTTGTTGGTGTTATTAAGTTTTCATTGGCCTTCGAATAAAACAATTTTTTTAAATTATTTATAGTAATATTATTAAATCTTTCCATTTCATCGGTTACCGGCTACAACGAGCGCCGCTGCAAAGTTATGTCGTACTTTTACGCGGCTTCGCTTCGTCTTTGTCATAGGTTGAGACAAATATGAAAGAAAATTGTTTTATATAATGTTAGCAGTGGATTTAATGACATATTTTTAACTTACCGGTGATATGAAATGTTATCATTTTTTTTATTGTGCTTTTTTTCGTAGTTCACGCAACCCTTCACGGCAAAACTTGGCATTTTTGCTTGCAAAATATACGACCGTTCCGAAGACAGCCGATCGCGTTCTAGTTCACTTCGATAAACGGAAGACCATTTTGGGACCAAGTTCGAGGCGTCATTGTAACATGCGGTCCGCCCTGTCCTTACGCAGTAATTAATATGTCAATGATTACAATCAAGTAATAATATTACTTTGGCAGCAGACATAACTTCGCTAATTCACCACGCACATGAGCGCACATGCTGCTAAACGTTATTTTATGCTATTTCAGACCTTGAAGTCTGTGAAATAAGACTGTTTTGAAACCGTCAATTATCATAGGCCGGTATTAAGCGACAAGCGCCAGGGTAGTTAGTCCGCGAAATTCACATTTTATTATGTTTCTTTTGCAATTTGCAAGTCAGTATCAGACTGTCTATTGAAAGAAATATGATTCACGACTGTGATAAGTATGTATTTAAATTATAATCATTAAATTCATCAATCCCACCGTCTACGTTCATGTAATCCCAATGAATAACTATTTCACTTTGCGCGACCTGGGAATCGAACCCAGAACCTCATATTCAGCGGAAGCGTTTGCGACCACTAGACCAACGAAGCTCTCAATTGTTTTTTTGCCTACCACTCACAAAAAAAGAACAGAATGACATGACGACCGTCATAATGTCATAAATGACGGTACCGCTCTTCTGGAAAACCGTAGCTGTAGCGATAAACATTCTTGACCTTTATACAATATCGCCTGTAATGACGAAAATGATCTAGAAAACCATATTATTGCTCAGACTCCAGAATAATAAGATATTTTTATCAACGTCCAAAAACTTAAACAAAGATACCAATAAAAGCTGAACAAACGACAGGCTAAATAAAGAAACCTTATCAACAACTGAAACTATTTACTGCGAAGGCGACAAAGGCACTCAAATAACTAATCCATATACATACAATGATATACAAGTAAATAACAAAGCAAATCACTTTCACCCTTCACGGTCACAATTCAATAGGAACTTCACAATAAGGAGGCCTTCACGAATGGCTGATGAAGTATTTCCTCTATCGTGAATGGTATAAGTCACCTATATAAATACAAATACAATACAAAGAAGCTTAGAAGACATAATAAGCCAATAAGGATGGGAGACGATCAAATAAGGAACTCTCTTGATTGATATACTTCGTAAAGGATTACATATTGCATTGTATAGGGTCACCGACAATGACTCAGAGTGCTCCGAGTTTGTTTTGGCATTTCTTTTCAGAGATCTGTCAGCTAGAAAATCGCTGGTAAGTTTTAAAATTTTTACCAAAAAATTGACTAGTAAAAGTGTCCAAAAACATCTACTTACAAAAAATGAACATAATTTCATTTCTTGAATGTTTATTGCGCTACTTTTTCCTAAACTTTGTTGGGGAGAGTGTTAGGGGCTGACTTTTGATACTTTTGCAATTCAAAAAGTGTTGAATCTCTCGAGTCTCGCCTTATTTGGATAAATGTTTTTGTAATTTTTTAAATTCATTTATTGCTGAACAGAACATAGATATAAATACATTTGAAGATGTTCAGTAGATGCGCAGTTCATTCTGTCTTACCAATTAAGACATGCAAATATAAATTTTATAATCACTTTCATTGAACTATTTAGCTATCAAAGCCCAGAGGCAAATCTAAAAGCAGTCTAGTGACACGACAAAGTTTTAATTAAACCACGCATCATTTTGGATTGCTGAATCACATGGGATTTGGGAGCATGGGATTAACCTCATCAGATAACCGTCGTAGCAACCACTGTTATCTGAAGAGTCAGGCTCAAACCCATGAAAATGTATGACGATTAGCGAATGGTAACATATCTAAGCATTACCATACTCTAATTGTTGGAAACAGCTTGTATTTAGGAATTTTTGTGTTCAGTCTTAATGAACACAGCAGATATATTTATTCATTGCAGTACGCCTCGGATATATGACTAATTCGAACAACGTACTACAACTACACGCTTCCTATTTTATTATTCCATCAAAAGACAATTTGTATGTTTTATTTATTCCATTTCCATCGTTCTAAGGAGGCACTTGTTGAAGAGACATTTGACATGATATGACATGACATAACACATTTCACACCCTTCCGTTCTCACGATATATTATACTCTATCTACTACATCAATAATAACATCGTCTTCGCCCTTCACAGCGCCCTTGTCAATACTGATGTATATTTCGTCCCTGGCTAAAGTAATTTGACATGCAACCACAGTCTGAACAAGATTAATAGGAAAATACACTCTAATTAAAATAGCGTAAAGCGCATTTTCATGTCTCATTGCGGCGAGCATGCAATCCGCATTAAACAATGTGAAATGGTCGTTTGAAAATGCTCTCTACAGTGGAGGAAAATAGTGATATTTCGCTTGTACGGATTAAGTCGCACATAATTTATGCTTCCATACATTGCAGATTTACTGTGCAATATAGTGGAAGTATAAATTATGCTCGTCGGTAATGTGTTTCCCTTGCAAAGAGGGATGTAGTTCGTTTTTTTCCTGGGTTAAATAGAAATAGAAGGCTTAATTAAATCCAATTTTAGTACTTGTGCCACAGTACCGTTACCGGTTTTTACTGCTACAGTAAGACCTCAGCTATTCGGCGTTTTTATAATTTCTAACGTGACAACATTATTGTGGAAACTACGTTCGATTCCACGGGTCACACTAGGAAGTAAAATATATGAGTATGGAAATATATAAGTGAGCACCTTTTATACCTCCGTCCACGATAAAGGTTTTATATTATTGTGCATACTATTTTTTTCTAGCAACTTCGACCGCATGGAATTTGAAAATTATACCAGAGAACGTACTAACGAGATACAAAAATATCCTATGTGTTAATCAAATTCGTTCGGTCGTTTTTGCGTGACTGACATCCTAACATATCAACTTTCACATTTAATATTATTATACGTATGGTAGGATATAAATAATTGGAAATACGTGTACGTCCACGATAATATCGTCACGGTAGAAATAAAGCACTGCCGTATGTAGATTTGACTTGATATTGGCCAATATTTTAACGTTGAAGATACAAAAGTGGAAACTGAACTTTGTATCAAACCCTTCACCTAAATAAGAATAATTAATTTTGACATTGACACTTGGCATCGTATGAATATTCAAAAGTTAATTAAGGCAATGACAAACAAGTAATCAACTTTGCTTGAATAAATAAAATCAAACGACAATTTACATATTAAAACCGCCATTTTTGTAATTGATCGTTAAGGTTTTATAAGGCCAAAATTTTAGGTCCTGGTGCAAAAATATTACCAAAGTGACATTGTTAAAAACCGGTTCGTGTTGGCGACAGGTTCTACCACCTGCCGCTCTGTGTTCTGACACTTTTAATCAATGTCACCGAAAATTGAGAGGTGGTTTCAAAAGCCTGGATTTTTTGAGAAATAACGATAAAAGCTGGTGTACTGTGAAGTTTTGCTGGCACGAGTGAACTCAGAAGTAGAGGATGGAAAACTGGCACATGAGTGAGCGGGGACAATAGGGAAGATGCAAATATAATGTATATGAAAATTTTATGATTTAAATGTTAAAAAAGTATAAAAGAAGGGCCACTGCAATGTTTTTATTTTACATAATGTTGATTTTTAATAATAATTACGTATTAAAAATCACTTGAAACGAAACGTATTTCAAAACACCAATCAGCGTTTAGTGACGTCACTCCGGTTACGAAGATTTGATGAGGTTATGGTTGTTAAAGTGAATATTATTTTATGGTAATATTAATTGCGTTTTTTTAATAAAAATGGTAGTTGGGATTATCAAAGCAGACTCCAGGAATTTACCAAGAGTTAGTGTTGACATGAGATCTTTTTTCAGAAAAAGGTTTCTTCCACACATTTTAAACTTTTACCAATTATCGACGTCGATCTCAAACTGTGAAATTAAAAATCTACTATAGACAAGTTTTGTAAGTATTAGGTAGGTAACTAACGTGTTCTTACGTACAAGCAGATTAACCACATAGTACTTTTATATAGAGATTAACTAAGCATACTCGTATAATATAACAAGTATATTCGCCTTATGACTTACGTCAAAAGTGTTCTTCACAGCATCGAATAGTGGTCTTTGGAGAATAATTGTCATTTCTTTTTGCAGCTAGATATCAATTTTTTTCTCAATTTTGGGTCAGAACGTCTAGTCAAAAACAATTTATTTGGAAACTTTGTTGAAGTAGTCACGGACTCATTGGCACAAAACATGAATAAACGCGGCTTTTTTCGGATTATTAGTGGTATTGTTATGATCACCTGATGTTGATGGATAGTCCATTTTAAATTTTTATTAAATATATCTCGAAAGTCCAAAAAATATGCAAAAGTATGAAAACCGTCGAACAAATACGGCCAGTGACAGACTGGAATGACGTCATCGGAACTATAGGTCCGTTTTCGCGGGAAAATTTAAACTGTCAATTTGAAACCGATTTTTTCCCGATAAATTACAATGTTTTAATTTTATAATATATTTGTGGTCTATTCTACATGGAATTCTTTAAAGTGAAAACAAAAATAAAAATATTGCATGTTCCCTATTTCTAGGAATTTTCAAAGGTCCCAAGTTTGTAAGTTACAAAGTTTAGAACATTGCACGCTTCACTAAACTACCTTGTGTTACTTCTGGTATGCGCTATACCAATAAACGTTCAAGAAACTTAGACATTTCAATCATAGTCCAAAACTATTCCTATCACTCAAGTTATTTGAGCAAAACTTACCAACCAACTTGGTTTCTAGTATGGCACAAGATATTTCTAAGGGCTGAAATCTATTGGGAGTCGTAACGACCTGCACGGCTGGTTCTAAGGGACTTCTATTGCAGAATGTGCTCATAATTCCAAGACCAGT
This sequence comes from Aporophyla nigra, assembly GCA_947507805.1. Taxonomy (NCBI): domain Eukaryota; kingdom Metazoa; phylum Arthropoda; class Insecta; order Lepidoptera; family Noctuidae; genus Aporophyla; species Aporophyla nigra. The sequence goes on along the minus strand of OX382305.1, from coordinate 1,444,502 downwards.
CCACCCCACATGATAGACCACTACATTGCGTGCATACTTTCTACCGTTGCATCACTGCAGATATAATCGGCATGAAGTATTCGCGTTTCCTCCAGTACCCTTCCTTCGTGTTGCAACGGAGCAATATAAGTTATTAAATAAATTGCCCGAAAATTGCCAGTTTCCTTCAATTTGGCAACGAATACCAGGCGATTTTTGTTTGTTTGTGGATTAAATGGTTGATGGTATGATTGAAGACCTGCTCAAGATCATGCTCATAAGTACTAATCTACTGAAGATGGATTGCCTTCAGCCAGTCACCCAAGATTCCTTTGATTTGGTCGTGTTTCTTTTTTAGACATAGGTATGAGAAAACTTGCAGATTCGTATGTTTATGTGCACAAGCGAGGAAACAAATGTTCGATGCCAAGTTATTTATATTTTTGCTAAAACAGAATTTGCATGTCGAAATCTGAATTAATGTATACGGCAAGCTGCTTTCAACGAAAATATTTTAGACATACATCTGGCAACGCAATTAAATTCCGATTTCTGACTGGAGAAATCAATGAGGAACGTTAGAAACTAAACTCATTAGCATGAAATGTGTTTACACTGACGAGAATTTAGACTAGAACTGCTAATTGAACCGCTTCTAGTTCGAACAAACATATGTTCTAAGAATACATTTGTTCTAGCCGGAATTTAAATGCAGTTGCTGAAGCACACATTTTGAAAACTGGGTCTGAAAAATATCTAATGGTATAATAGAAAAAGGCTTTCGTTCAATTACATTTTAAGGCCTCATTGCCTAAAGGTTATATAAAGATTACAGGAGATACTCCTGATAAAACAACCACGCCAAAATAGAAAATTCATCAGCTCTTAAGATAATATTATTCAAAAACAAAAGTGGCAGACAAGCTGGTTTACACTTCAAACAAAAAGGTACTAAAAACAATTACTTTTTTCGGCGAGCTCCGTAAGACCCTCATCAAAAAGACAGACTACTAGATGTATAGAATAATTCAATTTGTCCTAAAAGGTCTTAACAAATAATATTCGGTTAGTAACCAAAAAATTATTAAAAAGGTTTTGCCTGGAAACAAAATTGGGTGGCAACACTTGGCTCTATTTGTGTGCTGTGACGGTTCGCGATCGAACTTCGAGTACTTTTAAGTATTATGAAGATCCTTGTAAGTTATGTAATACGTTTACACGCCGACATAGCTCTTTATGAACGTGCCGAAAATGAGAACAAACATGAAAATGTACTGGAAGATATCAAACACCAGTCACATACATTTCATGTTTTAGTATTATCTCACGAAGCGACGTGCGCTTTACTTGTGTTTAGCTTGTGTACTCACACGTTGCCGCTGTTAATGTGTGTGTAAGCGTAAGAGCTCTTGGTCGTTTGGCCCGAGACAATGGCTAAATGGGAAATGTATGAGTGTGTGCGTGTGTTGATGTCCTGGCCCTACTCGTCTTCATGCAGCCATTCGCAACGTGTTTGTGTACTTGGTGACCACATGTATAGTGAGCATGGTTTCGCAAAATATAAATACTGTAGGTCCCTTCTCCAACTATAATAGAAGCAGTGAATACTCACATAATATTTACATTTCTCGACGACTCCCACCCTGGCAGCGAAGGTCTCGTTCGTAGCTTCGATCTCCAAGATCCTGTTCTTGAGGTCCAGGACGTTCTTCTGGATGAAGTAGACGTAGTCTACGCCAATCATCTAGGATACACGAGACTTGTTTTATATTAAGGACAATAAGGATTATCACAACAACAGGGTTGCTAAAACAGCTGTTCTATAAAATTTTGACCGTGTTGCATTTTTATGTAGAAGAGTGAATGAATGACTCCATACTGGAAGAAAAACACAAAACGGGTATCCATATCCCAAGAGCCTTCAGCTTTTTCGTACTTATTATGCGTTCTTAGATGAACGCGTGGTCTGGATATAAAGGCTTATGATACGTGGTCGGATGATAGCAAAACGCGGTCAAGAAAGAATACCGGAAGGATGGTCAGACACGATCAAGAAGGCTGTTGGAAGCAGCATTAAGCTAGCGGTCGACACTGCAGAAGACCGCATAACTAAAAAACGTTAGACGAGCTTGGTCGTACACGCGACCCTCTCAGCATTAAGGGAACAACCCAGAAGAAGATGAAATAGCTACTATAGTTGTTTTTATAACGGACAAAAAGTTTCTGTGCTGGGGGTCTAGAATAATAGGCTGAATTCATGTCGTAGATGTAGATGTCCATTACATCCTGAACTTTACTTTTTACTTAAATATATTTTCTCTCTTCATTGATTAGGTAATTCAAGGCTGAATAGTTTTTGATCGAGTTTCCTAGTTGATCAAGATAAAAAATGCAATTTTAAAGCAGAGAAAATCAGGTCACAGGAGATTCAATTTGCGTCCGATCAAGAGCGATAGCCTCGTTCATCACATTGGTTTCCAGCCCAGTTTCCAGGTTGGACTTGAAAAGGTGAAATATAATATTCCCGTTACCTTAGAAGTATTAACATCTTTCGTTTGCTGTTTACTATTCAAAATTGTAAACAAATATGGGTCTTCGGATTATTAACTTTAATAAAGTGCAGTTATTCGTCCAAGTGGAAATATCATCGATTCAGAAACAAGCATTTGAATATGGAAGAGTAGGACTTAACGACGATAAGGCCGCATATGTCAGAAGAAGATACCTTCTGACAAAACGTAATGCAATGAAATACAACGAAAATAACTGCCGAAATGTCAGTACTATAGGCACACGAATAAAATTCTTTGCCATAAGTACACCTCTGTCTAACGCTTCCAAGAGAGATTGTGTATGTCATATACCTTCTTAAGAAGATAAGGAGCTTCTACATTCAGCTGGCATCGCCTTGTGGTCGTTCGCGAGGAGTCGTCCGCTGCCCAGTTGTCGTCTGTAATGACGCACTCCACCACCACCGGGATCTGGGGGCAGCTGGGGAACCGCCTCTCGTATGCCTGGGACAAAGAAAAGAGTCTGTTACAATTGATGTCAAATAACAGAAGAGGTCATCACAGTAGAACACCAAATTTTAATTTTAATGATTACTCGACCTAGGCTTTCTCCATTACGCAAATACTGTAGTAAGAATCTTTTCTAGTTACACCATCTTATCCGCATTAGCATAACGCAGAAAACTACGTTAAATATAACCTGGCTCCATTAATTAACGTCTTCCAAGCCCCACTTTGGTACCCCTAAATTACCATTTCTAGGCGCGATAAATATCTAAACACTCGTTTTCGTGTCCAAATTCCTGATTCACGACTAACAATTCGTGCCAATGGCCCAAATTACTGTTTTAGTTATTAACATACCTACAGCACAAACCGCTGTTGGTTGGAAAATGGCAAATTATAATGGACGAAAACAATGGAAATGGGGCATGAAAAGGGCTTTACCGAAAATTCTCGAATGCCGAAATCAGCGAAGATGGTAGCATCAATCAAATACGAATGTTGATGAATACTTGACAGTGAAGGACCGAGGAAAATTTCCACGCAAAGTTTACGTAATTTTCAATTCGGGTCTTACACTCGAGCCATTTATCTAACGTTAGAATGAGTTTTCTTTTTCTCGGGCTCTCCACAAAAAATGTTCTTTCCTAAGTTTGATATACGAAATAACAGAAAGATATCACAGAGGTCATACAATATTTAAGACTTGAATGGGTAATTGGTTTTACTTAACTATCTTTACCTACCAGACTAACTTGTTAAAAGAATAAGTAATAAAGAAATGTTGGCATCAAGCTAGGAAAACGAAGTCAATATTTGTAAACGCGATGGAGGAAACTGCAATCAAACTGTAATTTAAAAAGTTCAATAAAGCTATTTTTAATTGAACGTTAGTCTCTTAAAACTTTTTATATTTGTTATAAAAGTATGGGGGGACGGTAGATCAGTATCGATTGGTGATATTAAACGTATAGATTAGGACGAGACGCGTGACTGTTCACGTTTGGATACATGTGTCGAAGGCACGTGGCAAAACACAATCTGAAACTTTAGCGTACTATATTGAATACACCAAACTGTTCAGATTTCGCTAGGTTTCATCGTAAATCTTGTAAACCGTTTCTCGACGAATCCCTTTAATACCAAACTTACCTGACCAACAAATTTACACAATTCTGAACCAAGCATTTCTCTGTAAAAAGTGTATGATATGCCACAAGGGTCTATAATTGGCCCAAAACCAATTTCAAAACTTTATTTTTCTCAAACCTCTTGATCAATCTGGCTTCTTTCACAATATACCTTTATGTAAGTGCTCCATAATATGGCACCTTCGATTAATAATTTTACGATTTATTGTGGCAATTCTCAATAGGTTTTTGATTTCTTGGCAATAATAGCTCATTCGTGTTACCTACCGTCCTGGTTTATGGCCTATAAACGATTTAAAGATTTTCTCACGTTGTATTAGGCACGGGTGTATTGGAATATGGTCATGGTTTTCTTTTTGGGGTTGTGGTAGGCTTAATAGGTTTTGGCGTTAAGTAATATTCTATTAATAGAGCTTAGATTTTAGTTTCATTTTGTTTGACTCTGATCAGCTAAATGAAATACGAAGGCTTGAAGGACTTAGTCAGTGTTTGTAAGTCTAAACGCTAACTTGGGTGCAAATATTATGAAGTTCGTGATAAATCACTCTTTGAAACAGAAACTGTTTATTGAAAGGCTGATTATCGTATCCATTAAACGTTCTAGATTTTAGTTTTTATTTCGAAACATGAATTAGCCTAAAATTAAATACTTATAAGTCAGCGAAACAAAAGTCACAGCTGCATCAAGTTTTAGAATATAACCAAGTATTCTATACATAAATATGCTTACACGTGCCTTCCTATACATTTATAATACATTCGTCGCACATATAAATATGTTATTAGGAATGTGACCTACACGCGCAGCGTTTTCGATACGACGATTATTGAATGTCAAGTGTCGCCTTGTTAAATGTCTTCTTGCATGTAACATCTTTCCGAGCTTAATCATTTACATGCGGTTTGAATTTTACTTTTCTTTTTTCAACGATGCGACGGTTCGTATTATTTCATGAGCAATCTTCTTTTAGCGGAAACTGAAATCCTAATGGAAGTTTACTAAGCTCTTCCTATTGCGTCGTAAACTTATGTGTTACTGCTCTCAGCTCAGTGCTCTGCCATAGTTCGTCTCGACATAACTTTAGTAAGTTTCCTCCTCCACCCACGTTCACTTTCGTGAGCCTACTAAATATTTGCGATCAAAATGTCGTAATGCGACGACATATAAATAGTTGAGCTTACGTGCTTGATTCTATGCTAAAACTGTGCACACATCGGCGATAATCAACCGAAGCGGAGATGTGCGTAGCGGAGAGGAGATGCTAAAGTGTATCAACCGAAGCTGTGCGGAGATGCGTACTGGCTAGAGGGCTAGATTGGAGCAATGTGTGTCCTGGCTAAAGCGGAGCTGAGCTGCGTGGGTGGTTGTTCTAACATATCTCCTCTCGTTTCGTCTCGTTTCGTTGGTGGAGTCTATTTTACGTTGTACTTTCGAGCACCATGGAAACATTGTATTTTCTACTACTGTTCCCCTATGACTCTTTGATCACACAATTGCTGATGCTATAGCTTTGGTTGATCCCCCAGACACTCTTCACAGAGCCCCTTGTTGGTCCTATTATTCCTGGGGAGGTAAAGGGCAATTGACAACGACATGCACGCACAATCGAACTTACGGGAGGAATCGAAACGTGCTCAAAAGGGACAAAAGTACAAAGGAGAGAATACATAATAGTTTGAATGATCGATAAATCTTCTACAAGTTTCAACGCCTCTAGAAGTGAATCGAGGGCGTACATACAAAGGATATTGCCTTTTAAACATAACTGGCAGAAATGCAACATTGAAGAGAAATTCAATTTCATGACAATATTGGAGCGTATCGGAGTAAAATTCCGATTCTTCGTATGCTTTAAAATGTTAACAGACTGTTGGCAGTGTATATGTAGTTTAAAATAAAACGATTGCGAAGGTAAGGCATGTGAAAAACCGGAATGCCATTTATGAGTTTTGTGATGTCATTTATAGCTTTTTTTTCTAAGAAATATAGACTATGTTGTCCTTTATTTTGACAACATTCACTTTCTAGTCGACGATGCGCACTTTCTTTTCTACACATCATCGGCATTTCCTAGCAAGTGTATCTGCAGCTTTACAAGCAATATTCCCGCAAACAAAGTCGTGTTTACCTTTGTGCAGAGAGGGAATATTAATCTTTGAGCTGAGAGTAACTGTGAGGAATCCTAATACAATATGATAGTCGTGACGGAGGCTATAGTTGAGCAAATAAATATTATAGTGAAATATTTGTTTATAATATCAGATGGTTGCGTCGCGGTTTAAATAATAAAATAGTCGAGAAACGCTTATTTGCGAAAGACATATACACGGTAAAGGATATAGGAGGTATTCCGTGAAGCACACCCAAACGAAGCACACCCAGACGAAGCACACCTAAAGTGTTCCACTTAGCACACCCGTAGGTGGGCTTCAAATAAAAATTTAAAATAATTAATTTCCTATTCCACGAAGCACACCTACGAATATCACTCGCATAGTGCGGGGTCTAAGAAATAAAAATGTCGATAAGAGAAAATATTTATTATTTAAACGACTACCTTAAATTTCTAACATCATTCAGTTTCATTATAATAATGTGACACAATATTTGTAATTTTTGTAATATTAATGTAATAAATATTTTCTTCTATCAACATTTTTATTTCTTAGTCCCCGCACTATGCGAGTGATATTCGTAGGTGTGCTTCGTGGAATAGGAAATTAATTATTTTAAATTTTTATTTGAAGCCCACCTACGGGTGTGCTTAGTGGAATACTTTAGGTGTGCTTCGTCTGGGTGTGCTTCGTTTGGGTGTGCTTCACGGAATACCTCGGATATAGAACCCACAGAATTCAGTAACACTACTATCAGAGAACTTAATGCACTACACGTCACTACATAATTGGCTGACAAGCTTGCATTAGCATCCAAAGAACGCCTTTAGATATACGTCGTACTATTTGCTTTACGTCATCCTCGAAGGTCTTTGAACGCTAAAAGATCACGAGTAAGACCTGATGCGAGTAAGGAAGCATAGCACAATGGGGAAGTTGCGATTGAAAACCTTGACATCTACAATGACACTGTTGAAAAAAAATAAACGAAGACCAGAGTCTGATTGGATCGGGAGCGTGTCCAAAACCAATTTCGCAACACTTTAGTTTAAGGAGCTTTCTAACGTGAAACTAAATGACACTCTTCTGACCTACATAAGAAGGGAAACCACTTAGTCTTAGGTAAACGTTAGTGATTGCAGCTCTAATGACACTGAAGCTGATAGCCTCACAATCTTCAACAAGCGACCCAGTACACAATATTTTATAACGGAACAATACACAGTAAAAGAGGACGACATGATTACATACTAAAGTGTCCCTTTTGTAATAAAGACAATACGGTTAGTAGTAGTAGTAATATCAATACGCGTTAGAAGTGGGGTATTCAGAGTTGTGACGTCTGTTGTACAGTTTCAAGTAATAGGACAACATTAACATAACTTAGAATACCTAACGAAACAATAACATGAACGCTATTTGGTATTTATTCGAAATGGGCTAGTCGAGAGAGCAAAGAAGATAATTCGCATTTCATTACGACTTGTCCGAATCGATCGTGCAGGTCAGACTACCCCACCGAACATAAAGTAATTATCTTTTCAAAATTCTAAGTTTTCTAGCGTAAAATACTGTCACCATTTTGAATACACTATTTCTGTGAGGAAAATCATCATAGTCTTTTCCAAGTACCGGTTAGGACAGTTTCCAGTTTATCAAGTTATCAGCAAGCTACGTTTATCAAAGAGCTTTTTTTTTTTTTTTGTTTGGATGGGAGGTCATCAAATGACGTCTTCCGCTCTTGGGCAGAGCGGGAGGGCGTGTCAGACTTTTACTAACTAAAACCCTCCCGTGTTTCTTCAGTTGCCCATGTGCCAGAGTCACGGTATCTCTTACGGACAATCTCGCGACCTTGGCAGGCATCGGTCCTAGCAGACCCTTTCAGTTCTGCTGACATCTCTTTGAGGCGCGCGTGGAACACTACGCGCCGTCGACGCAAGCCTGGTCTTTACCGGGCGGCGAGCTACCCATTGCTCGCCGCCCGCAAGCTCGCGCCTACGGTGGCCGGGAGTCTGCTATTGACTCCCGACGTCCGGGGCGTCTCCTCCTGCGGCGGCTAGGGACGTGAGAGCGCTGAGACTGTCACTCCCTCACGCGCCCCACCTCCTCCTTCACGAGCATTACTGCTTCGCAGAAGGAGGTGACGGCTTCCCATGCCCTCTCGCTCCGTCCGTACCATGGCTCGCACCAGGGCCAGACGCGAGAGGTCACCGCCGCCGATCGCCTCCGCGATTATCAATGAGCTTCACATGATACATACAGTAGACAAAAACACTACTACATTACCAACTGTCAACCACCCCGTTCCGTTAATTTCTGACTCTTGTATAATATCTTGTAAGTTCTTGTACGACAACTTCACTATAACTAACTTTGCGATACAGTGTCTCTTTACTACTACAATTGATTGACACGTCGCGTCGGCGGCTTCGAATGAATCGTAACCGTCAAGATTGACAGCTACGATTCCGACACCAGTAACGTGTTGTCGGGGACTTTGTGTTTAAACGTTAGTAAATTAATATTCCAGTTTATTTATTTATTAATTATTTGCGCAACAAACAGTCAAAAGTGTCTAGACTTATTTTAATTAGGTCACGGATCGATCGCAACGACAATAGCGTTCAGTCCAGTCTTTTTCTAAGCTTTAGCTTATTGCGCTTTAGAAACTACTAAAAATACAAACGTGCGACTACATTGATATTGTAAAACGTGAACATCGATAAAACTGCCAATATCAATTGACCTTGTACCGACTTGGGTGTAATCGAATGCGATGCAATCGTCGACATAGCTCAAACATAAATATTTTCTATCGCTTTTTGCTTATACCCTTTTTATAAATCCACACATGTTTCCGCTTTAATATACAATTTATCACCTATTCAATTATTCTATGGAGGTAAATTAACATCATTTATTTTAGTTTCAGTGTTATTATTAATAGGAGCTGACTGATGGGTCATTAATCATTCTGATTGTTATGACTTGTAATTTAGATAGTATCAGCTTTAAAACATTAAAGTCGTTTCATTAGAAGGATATTAAAAATTTAGTACCTGCCATTTGTTTACTTAAGTATTTAATACTCTATTTTTAATTGAAAGGATAACAGCGTTAGAAAAACAATGTCAATGCCAACAAGAATGGTCCTGCTGTAAAATGAATGTCAAAACTAAAATCATATTATTCATAGAAGATGTCTGATTATTGAGGAAAGCCAGAAGTTGAGACTTAAAATAAATAGCTGGGAAATAACAAGGGCGTCCATAATATTGTTAATTCAGCCAAATGAAGCATTTTACAATGCACTCGACCTCGACAAGGAATAAAAGAAAGCAGTAATAAGAAAATTCTGCTGGTACTCTTGGTACTGAACGACTGACTAATTATATCTGTCGCGCAAGTTCTGCTCAAGAATTTCCAAGCGTTCTCGCTCACAAATTTTCTTCTTGATATTGCGAAATACTTTCTAACAAATAATTTTGACGCGTTGAGCGTCATTTACCTTTGGGGTATGAAACCAATTCTAAAAATCAAAGGTATTTGCTGTCCATAAATCTCGAATAAATCCGTTTATCGCTAGAATAATTCCCAGCCAATAAAAAACAACGCAATCTTCGTGAATGTGTGCGAAATACGAATTTCGAATTCCCAACGGAGCTCGAACGCGCTCGTGTTGTAACATAACGATTTCATATCCGTTCGGACACCGTCGACCGACGCGGCTCGGCGAAGGGCGTTCGTTCGTTCCATTTTCAAATTCAAATTTCAATCAACGGATCTACTTGATTCGTTGAGTTTGAAGTGGCTGATGAATATTTTATTGATTACAACAATTTGATTCTTTTGCATGAACGAGTTTCTTTCATGGAAGACTTTCTGGTAATGTTGCATCATTTAAGGATGTTTTGAATTTATTTCAGACTCTATTGTAAACAAATGTAAATAAAGACTTATGAACACATACTGCAGTGCTACGATATATTGTGTTCAAGTCGTGTTTATTTAATTTTAACCAGTTACTTGTGGTTTCTCCTTAATGGGATAGTTACAAAAATATCATCGACATAGTTATCGTACAGGAAAATTTACAAAACACATGATATGGATTGGCCAGGTTAGGCATTTAAAATGGTATGCCTCCCCACTTTGAATTTTTTATTGTTGACTCTGCAGACTGATTAATTCTTTGAAACTGTCACCATAATCCAGTTGACCTATTGGGAATTATAATACTTGGCACGGCGACAGCGGTATCTGAATTTCATGCTTTTGTAAAGATTAAAGAATTGTAAGCGTGTTAGCTACTTTGATCAGTTCACGCTCCGATGAGTTTTAAGAACTTAAAACTATCGATATCAGTAGTTTCAACAGTATGAATTTCATTATTATATGGCGATATCTAATTATATTTTAGAGACGTCGACTGCCTATCAAAGTCTTTTGAAAGGTTCTAGACTACTTGATTAAATTTTTAATAAGGAGCAACACAATCTATCGCAATTATAAACTGTGGCCAACGGTGGAGTACGAAAGGTTTAAAGGAGAATGCCAAGGTTTCCTACAAGACTCGGCCAGAACCGACAAAGATGATCAATATTTCATAAAAAAGGAAAATTATTATAGAATCTGATTGTATAATTAGTTTTCTATTAGAAGTGCACCAACAAAAGTTATAGTTCTTTAAAGTTGACCACTTAATACTTCTGATTTTAACAATACCATGAAATAAACAAATGATTAATTCAATTAATGACTTTTAGCACATTATCCTTGCATCATACATATATTTATTTATAGTAAGAATATACATATCACATACCTACATGATTTTAGAATACGTAGGTATTAGGGAAAAAACCACACGTATACTTTTTACAAATGACACGCGGGAGAAGTGAGAAGTCAAACACTTGACGTAATAACTTTTGACAGTGACAAAAGTTGTTTTACGTCAAGTGTTGTGTTGCCAGCACTAAACATTATTAGGGATAAACTATTCTAAACGGTATCGATAATCGAATTAAATTATTTTTAATTATTATATAACTAATAAGATGTGTAGTAAAAAATATAAATAAAAGCTATTTATTATTATAACAATTACGAGGTACGACGTACCTAAGTACTTAAATACTTACTTACGTAGCTTCATATTGATATTATTTTAATCGATTTGAAAGTGTAATTCTGTATCGATATTATTTTATTTTGGTATTGGCAACATTTCTATTTGAAGTTGTAGCTATGAAATGTGTTGATAAATTGAATAACTATTTAAAATTACTTTTCAACGGTGTACTTCTACAGATTTTATTTATATTGTATAATTCTTACTGTTTTATAGTATGAATTATCATTATTATAGAAAGTCTGTCGGACGCTACATGATTCGAGCCGATATTTGGCATTGTCCTTTATCAAACTCATACTTAAGGTGAATGCCTAGATAGCCCTCGCCATACATTTTTCAGGTGTGGAAATCTCGGTAAATAAACAGTTTCTGCAGAATAAAAGCAACTGTAATGAGACTTTATAATGTATTATGTTCGCGTATAGCCCAAATTTTATAAAAAAAAACAGTATTTCTAGGAGAATTAGACCGAATAAAAAACGAAAAATCTTTACATGTGTGAGTGACCTGAATCGCGCCATCTGACAGAAATTTATAGAACCACTGAGAAAGTTGGTTGCTGTTGTGTTACGAGTTTACGATTAGTAAACATTCATAATAGATGGCGCTGTTTGATATTCGAACATTTTAAAAGAATTTATCTTTTAAATTCGATAATGCGACGTTGCCATTCTAGAGGCAGCGCGCGCACACCGCGTTGTTGCCATACCGTCAATGCGTGATTACTTGAGTCTTGAAAACTTGCGAATCGTTTCCAGAATATTGTGTTTCTAGCAAGTTAGCGCCGGGCGCGCGGGTTTGCCCGCGGAGTTAACATTTTATGATTGATAAAATGTTTTTTATTATGGAATGAGAAAGAATGCTTTACATAAAGTGAAAAAAATATCTCTGCGATCTGCCCTTGGTTCACACAGATACAATACTAATGTAATTATTGTATTATCTAGTTTAAATATGTAGTAAGTAGTTACTAGTACACGACTTTCCAGATTTAAAAATCTTTTTAATGTATGTAAGTAGGTACTGATAACATTCTGATACGCTTAGGTACTAATCCATTGGTTTGGGTTGAATAAAATCAGAGAATAGAATTTGATGTATAAGTAAGTTATAACTAAATCAGGCGATCAGCGAAGCTACCTACACAATGGTGAAACGTAGGTACTACGTACATCTATTGATTGAATCATATTTATTCTTCTATTCTTTTATAATTCATGTGAAACCAGCAAGATTAGTGAATACACAGACAAACCACTTTGATTTTTCATAATTGCTTATTTTACTAGTATTATTAGCACACACAAAATGCGTCAAGCAGGGTTGCCAACTTTATTTTTTAGAAGATCGTACCATACATTTTAAAAGATCGTACTTTGCTAAGAATTCAAAAATAAAAATAGTACGCATTGAAATTTCAATAAAATAAATGGTAAACAAATGTGGTGGGTGTTACTATAACTTCAACGCAAAATTTAACATTTTGGTATAATATTTAAGAATCTGGACACCAATTTAGCAACTAAACTTTACGACGAGGTTTTTTTATTAAAGAAAAGGGGCTCGGAAGAGACTTTGTCATGAAATCCACACGAAACAATAAACACCAGTATCATTAGAACTTAAAACGAGATATTTACCATGTTTATTATTACTTAAAAAAAAACTGTGCTACCTACTACTGAGAACCATTCAAATGAGTGCCATCCGTGAAACAGTTTTCATCAGGGCTTGTTAACGTTACCAAATTCACACTATAAGTATCGTTAAGTAACGTTATTTTCATAAAGTTAATATTTTAACGGTAAAACGGGTAACGATACTTTGGTATCGAATCTATAAAATAACGTTACCAATTAACGTTACTAGTATCGATACTTTTACATACATACATAGAATCACGCCTTTTTCCCATGGGGGTAGGCAGAAACCACGGAACGCCACCTGCTACGATCTCTACACACTTCTTTTGCCTCGTTTAGGTTCATAAAATTGGTCATACACACACGCCGGTTGCGAGTACTACGCACCTGACCTTTCTGAAGAATATCACTAATAAGGTCCCTATATGTCCTCCTAGGGCGTCCCCTCCCGGTGTTTCCACTCACATCTGCCTTGTAAATACCTTTTGTGAGCCGACCTTCATTCATCCTCTCAACATGACCAAACCATCTAAGCATACTTTTTTCAATTTTTGTCACTACATCTTCTTTTACACCACACCGTTCTCTTATCACATCGTTACCTAATGCGTTGTTGTCAACCTGCGCAACCTAAGCGGCACGCCATGGGCGGCGGCGCTCTACGGCAACATCGCCAATCAAACGGTGCAAATGCAACTTCAATAATGTAGACGAAAGAAAGAGATGAAAGAAAATAAATAAAAAATTAACGGTACTCAGTTACCGGTAAAACGTATGCCAAGTATCGTTACCAAGCATTACGTGACCTCTACTAATAACGTTATCTTCGTCCGATGAAAGTAACGATACCAAATTTTTAACGTTATTCAAAGCCCTGGTTTTTATTCAAAAGTGAAGCGTTTTTGTGTTTTATTGACGGTAAGTGTTATTTTTATGTGCAATGAATGATTTTCAAGGTGATATAGAGTATTATTATAATGGTAATTAATTACCCTTAAAACTTTACAAAAGTGTAAGATTTAGAAGATGAAATACAAAATCAAACGTTAGCAACACTCGTTGATTGTCGTCACATGACATACTACAAATTTCAGATATTCTCTCTGAAAACAACAGCTTGATGGTGGTGTTATTTCTGTTTCTTGAAACATTTCATAAATAAGATACATTTGCTGTTGTTTGTAATTATTCTTTTTGATTTCAGATTGAATTGCAACTGAACTGCCTAAGATGAACCCGACTAATAAACTTGCATAAATGTATACGACATGTGTATTCAGGACCGCGAAAATCACGGAAAAAAGTGCAAGCTGTATTGAAAAGACATCATGGAAGTTCTTTTAGTGATCTATAGTGAGTAAATTAGATTCCCATAAGATTTCGAATCAGATTTACGTGAGTGGAGGTTATTTGATACTCGTTGGTTCGTGTTGTAGTCTTCGTTTACAGCCATTTTTCCTTGCAGCCGAAAGCAAGCGAAGGAACAACAAGCATGCAAGCATGGCGTAACAAGAAACAGAAGGTAGTGGAAGAAACCGCGGTTTGCCCTGTTGTATTTAGGTACCTACAGACCTATCAATATTTTTCTGTCTCTCAACACTGTTTTTTTAACATATCTTTTATTTCAGTCCACATTCAACTCAAGATCGTCATCAGCTGTCCAACCTTTCGACAGCTTATGATACGCCCTAAACCTATTCGCGTGGTATACCAGAAATTCGATACGAAGCCATAGCCTGCAGCTCTAGCTTCAATACAGTTGAATCTGTTACAGAGCAAGTAGAGACTGTTGATTTTGATTGGCCACAACCCGATTCAGAGACTGAAGCTTATCAACTAACTGTGGAAAGAACATCAAGTGACAACTTATCAGGTTTGGTAGGGTACCGTATTGTTGACTTGAAGAAGGTCATATGGTCACAACTTTGATTCTTCATCTGGAATGGTAAGTCCCAACTTGATACCATATTTTTGTGTTCATTACATTAGTACGCTTTTGCTTGTTTGTTGTGATGAAGTTTATGTTTGACAATACCAAAGTACAACATATTTTACACAATGTTCAGTGTAACAAATATCATTATTTCTTGGTATGTATGTATAAAAATAATGTATTTCTTGGATTGTTTCTTTTTAACAGCTATTATTATTTTGATTCTAGGTCCAGGGTCAATTGCGAATTACCAAAATGAATAAATGTTACTTCATTTGCTTTATATCTGTCACCCAACCATTGACTGTCATAGAAGTTAACCGGGATGAGGAAGTTATCAACGCTATGATGCCGAAGTTGGTAACATTTTTTAAAACGTGTACTGCCAGAAATTATATTGAGAAGAGTTGAGAAAAATGCTAAATGTCTAGACATCAAGGAATTAAAAGGTATAAAAATATAAGTCTTACTCATTTCCTAACTTATTCCGCAGGTCTCTGAGGTGTGGGTTCAGTAAGAATAGTCTAACAAAACTGTGTAAATTCATTTGTTGCAGCGAAAACTGCGTCTTCCAGCATTTGATTCAGATCGCACGGAAATTATATAAATGGAAGTAAAAAGTGACAAGCAGAAGACTGATACGGCGCGGCGGCGGCGGCGACTGCAAAAAGTAGCGCGTAGAAAAGAAGATATTTTATTATAATATTTATAAGTATCTTTGTATGGTGGTACGAGTCGATGGTTCGAATCCAAGCCGGCACTGTGCTGAGTGTAAATTATTTCATCACCACAGTTCAGAGGAGGCCTGAGTCTCAGCAGTGGGAACATTATAGAATAATTAATAAGCTATTTTTGCACGTAGCGATGTATAGTTTGTGTTATTTTGTTAGTTCATAAGATTTTTCTGTGTAGATAAGTTTCACTCATGTATTTAGGTACCAGCCTAACAATTCAATTGTAAAAGAATATTTATTGCAGTTCAAAATTGTATCATAAGTAGGTATT
Organism: Aporophyla nigra; assembly: GCA_947507805.1. NCBI lineage: Eukaryota > Metazoa > Arthropoda > Insecta > Lepidoptera > Noctuidae > Aporophyla > Aporophyla nigra. Next base: position 1,428,525 of record OX382305.1, on the reverse strand, counting down.
CTTGAAACATTAATAAATGTTATGGTTAGCTAGCAACCCCTTTGTGTTGTTATGTAAGATACATGTGCCGTTATATATAGTTACGTATGATGTTATTTATATTGTAATCTACATACATAATTCTTTCTAATACTAAATTCAAAATCATAATTGTAAATATCAAAATATTTAAAAAAGTATGTTATCTTTGTATGGTGGTATGACTCGATGGTTTGAATCCAAACGGAAACTATCTAAGTAAATGTAGTGAGAGTAAATAAAACATTATTTTTATGAAAATATTAACCCCTTTTTACTAAATAAATATTATTAATTTATAGTAGGGTACAATAAAAAGCTTTACAATGTAATAAATAGTCTTTTATTTATTTAGTACACGTCACTATTTACACTTCCATTCCTTCTTCTGCCTTACATTTCTTCCCGTGGGTGTCGTAAAAGGCGACTAAGGGATTTACTAGAGAATGGGCAGCAGCGTTCTCTATGCATTTTACCATCACACTGCGATCGCCAACCCGCTTGCCAAGCGTGGTGATTATGGCAAAGCCCCCCAAATAGGGGGAGGCCTATATCCAGCAGTGGACGTCTTGCGGCTGAGATGATGACTATTTACACATTACAATTTAGGTTCAGTCACATTACTACAACTTATAGGGACAGTGTACCTATATTAATTTCATTTTAAACTGTTTGAATAAAACGACATCTAGTGGTGTCGAAAGTTACTACTATTTACTTTGCATGTGTGTGTAAAGAGTAAAGTCAAGCGGCTAAATCTTTAGAATGTACAAATCTTTGTATGAGACCAGTTAACAAGCACAGTGACTATCTAAAAAAATCAAGTTAATGCCCTAGGTTTCGCATATAATAAAGTTATCTATTAAAGATTTCTAAGTTAGGCGTAAAAATTGAAAATGTTCCAAATTGTGGATCTAGCGCCATCTAGCGACAAAATGGCATCTGAGATAATCATCCATCCACCTTAAAGCATTTATATCAACTAAACTATTTAGACGCACTTTTGTATGGTAAAGGAGTCAGTCAAAAATATGCAGCTAGTTGCCCATTCGAACGAGTAATAGGTTCTTATACAGAAGAACGAACAAGAAACTCCATGGACACTATTTTAAATTTTATTGTTATCAAACATAAATGACATCAAGAAACATCATAAAAAAAATTACTTTTGCAACAACCCTAGAGAATCCTCCCAATTAGAGCTGAAAATAAAATGGCCAACTATGTTTTCTTTCTACATATTAGGTTGGGGAAAAAGTCTTTTCGCATTATAGTATGTATGAACTTGTAATAAAATCTCTTTGGCTATATATACTATTTGTATCTGGCTGGTTTTGGTATCATTGAAAGTTTAAATTTTAAAGAACATAATTCCAAATTCAAATTAGGAAAATGTGTGATTTTCATTTGTTTTTCGTACCGCCAAGATGAGTGAATCTAATGAAGAAATTCGAGACATTTTAAAATTTTACTACAAAAAAGGTAAAAATGCAACGCAAGCCGCGAAAAAAAATTGCGATGTTTATGGACCTAGTGTAGTGTCTGTGAGAGTAGCACAAATTTGGTTTAAGCGTTTTCAATCCGGAAATTTTGATGTCAAAGATGCACGTCGCTCTGGTCGCCCTATTACGGATAAAATGGATGCCATTTTTATATATCATATATCATACCAGTAGTTACGACGTAGCTGAAGAACTGGAAATTGACTACAAAACAGTTTTGGCGCATTTGAAAAAAACTGGGTACACAAAAAAGCTCAACATTTGGGTACCTCACGAGCTCACTGAAAGAAACCTAATGAACCGTGTACTCATTTGTGATTCTTTATTACGACGTAATGAAACCGAACCATTTTTGAAGAAGCTGATAACTGGTGATGAAAAGTGGATCACGTATGACAAGAACGTGCGAAAAAGGTCGTGGTCAAAGGCCGGTCAGGCTTCACAGACTGTGGCGAAACCCGGGTTAACTCGCAACAAGGTGATGCTGTGTGTGTGGTGGGATTGGAAGGGCATTATTCATTATGAGCTGTTACCACCAGGCAAGACCATCGATTCTGAACTCTACTGCGAACAACTGATGAGATTAAAGCAAGAAGTTGAGAGAAAGCGGCCGGAATTAATCACCAGAAGGGGTGTGGTTTTTCATCATGATAACGTTAGACCTCACACATCTTTAGCCACCCAACAAAAATTAAGAGAGTTTGGCTGGGAGGTGTTAATGTAACCGCCGTATAGTCCTGACCTTGCACCTTCAGATTTCCACCTGTTTCGGTCTCTTCAGAATTCTTTAGGCAGTGTCAGGTTAACATCACGAGAGGACTGCCAAAACCACTTGTCGCGGTATTTTGACCAGAAGTCCCAAAATTTCTATAGCAATGGGATCATGTCCCTACCTACAAGATGGCAAAAAGTTATCGAACAAAATGGTACCTACATACTTTAGTTAAATGTAAATAAACTTTATTAAAAAATGTTTTGAATTTTATTAAAAAATGCGAAGAAACTTTTTCCCCAACCTATTATCTTTAGCTGTCTTCTAACCTTGTAGGCAACTGGAACAATAATCATATTCGGAAAAATCGGAATCATTATGTAAATTGGTTCCAAGACGTAATAAACATCGGTAAATGAAGAATACAAAGAAGATATTCTTTATAAGCTATCATTACACTTGGAGTGGGACGTCCTTGTCCAAGAAATTAAGTGGTATCGATTTTATGTTTCAGTATAATAAAAATTGTCATAACTTGATGTGGGAATATAGACACGTGTGATGATAATTACACATGACTACAGTATATACAAAAAGGAACTAAAAGAGCACGTGATGATAAACGAGTTTGCATGTAAATCTACTTTTTACGAGCATTCGTTTAGTCATGATACGGCACGCTTTACCAGCATTTTGGCAATAGTCAACAACAGGATAAACATTGTTATGGAGGGGACTAGGAACATCGAAGTGCCTCAAATGGAAGGATTAACGACCAGAAGGTCGTGGGGACAGGGGAGCAATTTGATGAGAGCAATCCGACCGATTACACAATTGCCGGTGCGCCAACGTGACAGAGCCGCTATGCGGGAAAATTATTCAATTCAAATGGAGGGCAATAAATCATACTTGGGTGAAAATGGAATTAAGAAAAATGCGTAGCAAAGAACGCAGAACGCTTATCCGCATACGCACTAAGCTATAAAAGACGTTACAAACGAATAAAGCAATAACTAATTTACCACTTTGATCAACGTGTCCGCAGTCCCCGCACAGTAGCGATAACTTTTAATAGCCAAGTACTTAACACTGTGTATAATTAAACACAGTGACATGACGCTTGTAATTGTTAAGCCTTAATAGCTCAGCAATTTAGAAGCACGCAACTGCGAGGTCACGTGTTCCGACTAAGTGTTGCAATGAACCTGTACTTGATGCAAATAACTTTGCTTCTAGGAACACTTGGCGTTTTAACAGCTTCGGTGGAAACACGCGAATTCTAGATAACAGTGTCTGAAACTTGAACGTTTTGTCTCGTCTTCTCGCCTCTCACAGATTTCCGATTATTACTTTTAGGACATAAATTGACATTTATAGGCAGCTTCATCGAATTGAACGACTCTCGCTGGAATTTATTTTCTTGGGAGCAATTCTATAAGCACTAAAAGTTTTATTATTGGACAGGCCGTCTTTGCTCCAATACTTAACATGATCCTTTTTTATTAAGATGATAATAACGGCCACTCATATAGCAGCTGTAACATTAAATCCTTACATACTTCTATCTTTTTTCGCTCAGAATGTTCGTCTTGGAAGGGTCCATGTATATTCTCAGATCATGGAAATCTTGATCCAAAATATCCTAAACCGTAACTCCAATTGAAATCATTAATAAAAACCATTACAAGTTTTTTTAAATCAGCAAATTATTCTTCATTCACGCTTATAAAATCATGATTTACATAAACGTGCGAGTCCTACGCTAATATGTTTAAAAACAAAATGGTATTATGTAATTTGTCTTTAATTTTATTACGGCAGACACGCACGAAGCATTCGTTCAATAGGTTCATTCATTCGTGGTATTCTGGGGAAGTTTACCTTGACGACATTCCCCTCCGGGTAATTGCGAGGTTTAATTTATTCTGTCTAATCCACGAAGATCGTGGGATAAGTAAACAACTTCATGTTATTTATAGCCAACATCGGATTTCTGGGAATTAATTTGGTTAAATCCTCCTTGAAAATGCTGCAGGAAGGCGCTGAATTGTACTGTTCTATTGGGACTACAGTTCACTCGAAAGTTTTGAAGATCAGTCCAAACATAAGTTGTTGTCAAGGGGTAAGACCACCAAGTTTCGATTCAAGGCGTTCTTAAGATTGTAAGTGACAAGTTCACGTACTTGTCACCGAAGTTCTGAATAGGCTCAAGATCAAACATCTCAGAGAAGCGAGAGACGGTTTTAATGTCGTTCTTCTATCATTAATTACGTGGAACGCATACCATCTCTGAGAATTAGAGGAAACAGCTCATTTAGTATTGCCGGGGGAAAGTGCTTATCTCGCCGTTCAGTGCAGACTTAACTCCGAAATGCGGGTTCAAGTAGCGCTCGCTGTGATAAATCTTTTAAGCCAAGAGGTGGAAGCTATGTAGGTGACCTTGTGTAAACGTTTTATGTCACCAAACGAGTTAAGAAAAACTGTATTATTAAAGCATAGCTCAATAAGAATAAAAACAACGAAATATCTCGACATGACACTGAATTTTTTATTAACTCTACAACACAAAAAAGATCATTTCATCTAAATCATCCTTCATGCCGAAATACCGTAAACCCTTGTTTTTGCCTCTTACAAAGATATACGCGTTTATCCACAAAAACAGGGATCTCTCAGCGATATTACGTAAAACGGGCTTGCCCTTGACTTCCCCGGCATTCGGATTTACTATCCGTATTATTTGGCAATACTAATCCCTGGTTCTGAAGCTTATGCGGCTGAGTCCAAGTGACGTCATCTGAATGATCAATATCTAAGCTTGGATGAGCAAAGGTTAAGGTAGGGTCGGAAACATTTGGCTATTTGGATTTTTCTTGTATTATGTAAGAATGAGAAATTCTTGCTAGACGTTGGGAATAAAGATGACTTATAAAAGTGAACAACGATGATATCAAATCTAATAGGTAAAGTAAGAGAAAAACATAATGGCAAAGATTGGATTGACTATGCAAAGTAATATTACTCGATGGACTATTCCCGAAAAGCGAAACAGACAACAACGATAACAATTTCAACCGCGTTCAATAACAAAACAAAATAAGAATAACCCATAAAAATCATTAAAATGCTAATACAAAGCTTCCTTCCAACGATGTTGCTCCGACATTGGCATGTAATCATTATTGTTGACGTCTTCAACGCGTTTATTGACACTTGTAACATTCATTGTTACAAAAACTATTATTAGTATACCAGCGTACTTGTCATAGCTTTATATTCAGTATACGTAACCAATCTCTTTGAATACATGGAAGACTTAAGCCTATACTTGCTGTCGACTGCGACTTCGTCAAGTTAATTCCGGAAGCGCAGAAAATCAGATCTTCCAAAACACAAACTTCGGGGTTGAACTTGTAAAAAAATCCTGCCTAAGAATACCTTTAAATCCTTTAAGAAATGTACGCCGGCACTTGAAGCTACTACGTCAAATGTCTTTAATAGGTTTTCAACTTTAATGCTAAAGTATTAGTTTCAAGATTGATTGGGAAAATTTGACAGTTTCGGGTACTTTGATGTGCTGGCGTCTGTACAAGCCACCAAAATGATTTCATGTAAAGTAGGTTGCCACGACTCACATACTTAACACTTTCACCGGTAAAAAGTTATCAGGTCGAATGCTGAGCCAAGAGGTTTGATAGTGAGTCAGTGACGAAATCGATGAACAGTAAAACCTAGATAAGTGGAATCTGTAGAGATCTACATTTTTAAACACTTAAAGAGGCTTTTCATTTACCCAGTTTCCCAAATAGGCAGATTAACATAATATAGTCTTATTTATAGAGGGTCCCACTATGAGATACTATTAGATAGTACTAACAAACTGTAATGTAGGGTAGGTTGTATGCGTGCCTACGAGTACGCGCCGGTGATTCAGTGCCCAATAAACCGCGCAACTAACGACACGTTGTTTTACTCAAACACCACAGTGGCGACGAGGATTCAAATTATAAGCGTATTCTACCTACAAAAAGATGTCGATCGGGAAGTTAACCGAGTTTAATGTAAGATCGGGGAATTGGACAATGTATGTGGAGCGCATGGAAATGTTTTACAAAGTGAACAGTGTGAAGAACGAACTTTGGTTACCCACAATGATTGCGGCCATGGGTGACGAAGCATATGAGTTGTTAAGTAATTTGACAAGTCCGGACAAACCTAGTGCGAAAACTTATGCGGAGGTAGTGGAAGTCATGGAACACCACTTGCAACCAAAGCCGTCGTTCATGGCAGAGAGGTATCGTTTTCGGCAGAGAAGACAAATTGAGGGTGAATCGATTTTGCAATACATTTCGGAATTGAAGAAAATGTCAAAATTTTGCGAATTTAAGGCCGTTCTAGAGGAGAACTTACGTGATCAACTAGTTTGCGGGTTGCGGAGCGACTCAATCAGGCAGAGACTGTTTACGGAAGAAAATCTGCAATATGCAAAGGCCGTGAAAATTTCATGTGCAATGGAAGCGGCGGAGAGAGATGCAGCAGCAGTGGAACAAACAGTCGCGAATGAGTCGAGAGGAAGCGGTGAGGCAGCGGCCGGAGCGCTGCACGCGGTGGCGACGGCGCAGGCGGCACGCCGCGCCGGCCGGAGCTGTGGCGGCGTGCGCGGGCTGGCGACGGGGCGCACGCGCAGCAGCACCGCCAACGATTCAAAAAGCAATTGTTCGGCTTGCGGGGCGTCGGATCATCAGAGTGAAGGATGTAGATACAGTCGATTTATCTGTGGAAAATGTCGACAGAAAGGGCATCTACGTCGGGTTTGCCCGATGCACGTCGGAGGGAGGCAGCCGCGAGATGGACGCGACGCCAATAACCTGGTGGCGCACGTGCATGCAGCGAGCGGACCGGCCAACCAGATAAATACCTTGGACCAGTCAAGGGATGACGAACCCTCGTTGTCAGATACTGAGGACTGGGTGGCGGTAGAAGATTTACATCAACTCAGTTTAAATAGTTATAAACCGGTGAGCTTAACTTTATGGGTGGATGAAACCCAACTATCGATGGAGATTGATACGGGGTCATTAGTGTCATGTATTAGCAAAAATATGTATGATAAACTGTTTAGTTATAGACCCTTAGATAACTCAAATTTAATATTTAGATTTTATGACGGTACGTCAATAAAACCACTAGGGGTATTTAGACCATTAATCCAGTTTGAAAATAAGTCTAAACAATTGGAATTGTTTGTAATAGAAGGGGGTACCACCTCACTGTTGGGTCGTCAATGGCTTACGGAATTAGGCATTAAAATACCTCTGTACCAAAATTTTGTTTCTATGAAGGTAGGCGAAACAAATCATAATAACTCATGTAATAATCAATTAACGCTATTACTTCACAGATATAAGGAGTTGTTCACGGAGGGACTGGGACGGTTCACGGGAGGCAAGGCTCGGCTACGAATACGCGAGGGGGCAACGCCCGTGTTTTGCCGCGCACGGCCTGTACCGTACGCACTCCGCGAGCGCGTCGAGGCAGAGCTCGAGGGCATGCTGCGCGCCGGCGTCGTCGAGCCGGTGGACAGCGCGGACTGGGCTACTCCGCTCGTACCGGTGCGTAAGGCTGATGGTGGACTCCGTATTTGTGCTGATTACAAAGTAACTTTAAATCCAGTCTTATTAGTCGACAAATATCCTTTACCACGTATAAACGACTTGCTGGTTAAATTAAACGGGGCTAAAATATTTACAAAAATAGATTTGACACAAGCCTATAACCAGATTGAATTGGAAGATCCCGATAATTATACGGTTATTAATACACACAAGGGACTTTTTAAATACAAACGGTTAGTATACGGCCTATCTTCGAGCCCGGGGATATTCCAACGAATTATGGCAAATCTTTTTAACAACATTCCCAATGTAGAAGTATTTCTCGACGACATAATAATAGGTTCGCCCAATATGAATGAACATTTACTTACTTTAGAGAAGGTTTTGGAGCGTTTACGTAGTAACGGAATGAAACTAAAGAAAGAAAAGTGTAAATTCATGACTAATGCAGTTGAATATTTAGGATTCATTATTTCGGCCGATGGAGTCAAAGCAGATCCCAAAAAGGTGGATGGCATACTAAATATACCCAGGCCAGACAACATAACCGATTTAAGGGCCTTTTTAGGGACAATTAATTACTATGCGAAATTTGTGAACAACCTGAGCACTGTACTGGCACCGTTATATCGGTTATTGAAGAAAGGGGTGATGTGGAAGTGGGACAGCGAGTGTGAGTCGGCATTTAAAAAAATTAAAACCATATTAATTAGTGCAGACGTCCTTGCTCATTATGACCCAGACAGACCTTTGTTTTTAACTTGTGACGCGAGCTCGAAAGGGATAGGCGGCGTGCTAAGTCAGACGTGTGAACAGGATAGACGCGGCGCGGGCGGTGCGCGGGAGCGACCCGTGGTGTATGTGTCGCGCGCGCTTAACGCAGCGGAGAAACATTATTCACAAATCGAGCGCGAAGCGTTAGCGATCGTATTCTGTTTAGAAAAATTACACCAGTACTTATACGGGCGACGTTTTACACTACGCACGGATCACAAGCCGTTAGTGACTATTTTTGGGCCTAAGCAGGGAATACCGTCGATGGCAGCCAGTCGGTTGCAAAGGTGGGCTATTAAGTTATCTGCCTACACATACGACATCGAGTATGTTACATCGAAGCAGAACGGGGCAGACGGGTTGTCTCGGTGGCCCGCACTGTGTACAAGTAAACAATCTAGTACAATTCCGGAACAATCACATTTACACTTTGCACAAAATGCAATGTTATTGAATTATAATGACATTAAAAGGCAGACGAGCCGTGACCAGTTAGTAGGCCGAGTTTTAAGGTATATTCGCGACGAATGGCCGTCGGATAATGAAATAATATCGCTCCAGCCGTATTTTAACCGTAAGAAGGAACTATATGAAGAGTTAGGGTGTGTGATGTGGGGACATAGGGTAGTTGTACCGGGAGCGTGTAGGGATAAAGTTTTATCCGATTTACATGAAGCTCACATGGGAATAGTGAAAACTAAAGCTTTTGCTAGGAGTTATGTTTGGTGGCCGGGTATGGACGAAGACATTGAGAAAACGTGCCGTGGTTGTCGTGTCTGTGCTGTGGAAAGTGAAGCGCCGCCGCGACACATGCCCTGTCCTTGGCCATGGCCAGATAAACCGTGGGCCCGGGTACACATTGATTTCTTAGGACCAATTAGTGGCCGAATGTTTTTAGTTATGGTTGATGCCAGAACTAAATGGCTAGAAATTAGTCAGGTGCCCAGCACTGCAGCTGGTCACACAATCAACGTTTTAAGTGACGTATTTGCACGTTTTGGATTACCTAGACAAATAGTTTCCGACAACGGGCCGCCGTTTACAAGTCATGAGTTTTCACAATTCCTTAATACCAATGGCATTGAACACATATTCTCAGCACCATACCACCCCGCCTCAAACGGTGCAGCTGAGAAGGCTGTCCACACAGTAAAACGTGCGATTAAAAAGGCACTTAGAAATAACTTAAACTTGCATTTATTTTTAAATAATTTCCTTCTTTACTATAGAAACACGGAACATTGTACGACAGGTGAAACACCAGCGTCTCTCATGTTTGGCCGTAGGTTACGTACTAAATTCGATGCCCTAAGACCTAATATTGACAGTAAAGTTAGGGATGCGCAGGGGCGACAGCAGACATATGGCGCAACGGGGTCTCGTCAACTATGCCCGGGGGACGAAGTCTGGCTACGTCAGTATAGGGGACAGGATAAATGGGTATCTGGGAAGGTAACAGAAAAGATGGGAACCACCGACTATAGGGTATTAGATGCTTTTGGTAAAGAATCCCATAGACATGTTGATCAGCTAAAGCCACGCATACGGAGTTCATTAATCTGTCCTTCTAGCCCTTTTTGTGAGAAGTCGGAGTCGCTGGCAGTCTCACGAGAAGAGCAGGCGCCCAGTCCGAGCGGTCCCTTGAGCGACGTCTCGGCCGCAGCGGACACGCAGCATAAAGGCGAACTAGAGACGTTTGAGGACTGCGTAGAACCGTCAGATCACAGCCCGATACGGCCTTCGCCTACTCCGGTACCGCCCCAGTCTCGTCCCATCCGTCAATGCCGTATAAATAAGCCAGTTAGATATAAGTTTGATTAAGGAAGTCTAGGGAATATTTGGTTGTTTAATTTTTTTTTTAAATCATTATTTTAGTTTGTTTTTTTTAATTAAATATGTAACTTAAGTAAATAATAATCTTGTTTAAACTGTATAATTCTAAGGGGTTCTAGATTAAGGGTGGAGGTGTAATGTAGGGTAGGTTGTATGCGTGCCTACGAGTACGCGCCGGTGATTCAGTGCCCAATAAACCGCGCAACTAACGACACGTTGTTTTACTCAAACACCTCACAAACAAAGCAAGTATGTAAGGGATTAGACTGTTTGTAAACAAACACTTCATAACTTGTCTAAACCTGATAAAGTGTACCACTTACACGGGCTAATGAGCTACAAACTCCCAATTATAGAGGTAAACATCACAAAATCTAATAAATCAAGTCTCAGTTACAGTAATAGAAGTATTTCGATGCATAACTGTCTGGACTTCATAGTAATGATCAATAACAGAGGTTTCTCACATATCCGGGGCCCACTTATCCAGGTTTCACTGTACTATAAGATACTTTCCTCTTAGTAGTTTAAGTCGCGTGTGCGTTCTCTGACCATCAATCAGACCGATCGGAACTGTTTTCTATGTAAGAAGATTAACAGCTGCATCTAGGTAAACACTGACATCAATAAGAGATCACCGACTAGTCTGACAAGCCCCGTGATTACCCTGCACTTTCCCCCATCCACCATCCGCACAGAGATCACATGAGTGTCCATCTAATACTACGCAGAATCCGACCTACATATCTTGAGATAATTAAGGGTCACTGATAAATTTTAAATGGTCGGATAACGTACGTGATAGGCGAATGTTCTGTATCAAATGTTGAACTATTGTTAGTAATTGTATCAACTTTGAACTTAGTAAAGTTAGTAAAATTGATAATGTTCACTGACGGAGATGTATAATTATCTTTTTAAATACATAAGATGTTACTTAGGGAATTAAAATGCCAAAAAGTTATAATTAATTTCGAGCTCGTTTCTTTCGAAACTTTAAGGCCATTAGCACTTTATACTAATTATAAAGGACGAAACAGCATTAATTTGATGTTTGTGGAAGATTTTATCAACAAATAAATGTTAAATGTTGAATTTCTCCGAACACAGAACGGAGTAAACTAAAAAACGGAATCTTTACAAATTTCTAAAGGTTATTTTCTCAGAAAAACTCCACTTAATACAGAAAATTAACTTTACCTAGTTTGGGAGATTTATAGGGCAACATAATCGAGAATCTTAAATAAATTTCATCAGCCTACGTCCATAGAATTTCGGAAAGGTCAGGTCCCTGGATATTAAGTGCCAGAAGCACCTGTGTTAAGTCCACAGCTCTGATTAATATGGCAAAGGAAATACATATGTACCATCCGTCTTTCTTCATACTTCATTTCCTCCAGAAGGATATCTTTAGTTAATTAGGGTAGTAATTCAAGCAGATAATCCTAATTGAAGCAATTTTAAGCACATTTTTACCCAACACTTTAGATGTGAAGTGACTCACAGAATTCCAAACCGAATTTGAAATTCCTTCCCCAGAAACTTTTTGTAAGAAATTCGGAGGATATCGAAGCTTTCTCGAATTTAAAGTTAGCAACGGCTTTTATTGCCTTAATTGGGTCAAGAGGAGGAAACTGCTAATTAGTTTTTCATCCTATAAGTGCGACTTTTGAGTAATCACTGTAATCAGCAATGAAAGAGAACTCAGCGTTATTTATCTAAAGACCGTAGTGAAAGGAGCTTTATTTCTTCTAAGACGAAAGCAAAATAACATAACACGCCAGTAATTTCCCAAGGCTAGGCAGAGATGTATCTATAGTACCTACACCGAAATTTCTAGTCCAGACCAGTTACTTATTTAGTCCCGGGAGCGAAGCTAGGCGCTATTGCCATCAAACGGGTACAAATCCAGACTCGGGCTGCTACTGAGAAATTCCTGATGGAAAAACTCAATTACACTTTGCTCGACCTGGGAATCAAATACACGACCTCATGCTCAGCAGTAGCGCTTGCAACCACTAGACCAAGGGGCAAGCTCAAGAGGAAGTCAAAATTTTCATTAACTTATACGTCCAACGAGAAACTACTTGTCGCATTAATCGAAGAAGCGCAAGTTGAACTAAAAAGGAAATAACTACGCAACTATACTTCACTCAGATATGGCTTTTATTCTAGGAAACTTGGAGCGAAACTTTGCCAAGAATTTAGTATTTGCAAGACGGAGAATCTAATAATAGTTCGCGAAAAATCTTCGTTTGCTTATCCCGGAGACGGGAGTACTTCAAACGAACAAAGAAACGTTGAATAAATCAAATTAAAATATGAAAGACTAGATGTAATATTCTATTTCTTAATTTTAAGTCTACAGTGACAAACATCTCACAAAACCATAGCATTTCCGTCAGAATTGTTGGCATCGCTTACACCATAAACGTTTCACATCGCCAGTATACCGGTACAAACCAGATTGCGATTTGCGAAACCGGTCCTAGCCGGTTTGAGAAGACGCTTTGCAACAGTATGGGACTAAAAGTAACCTAGCCATTTCAAGAAACATTAAACTTGAAAGATATATTTAAACTTAAACTACGTTGTATAGCGGCAATGAAAAGATAGTGGTAGTTGAAATAAGGAAGACAATGTATGTCGCTGTGAATGCTACACACTGAACAAGGAAAAAGAGATCGCTTTGTTTGGAAAAGAATTTAACTGTCCGGCCATATGTCCCAGTTGATGCGTGCTAAGATAACAGATTTAAAACTGAGACAGTTTAAATGTTTGCTTGTCCAAAAGTCAACAATGAAGTGGTTTATTCATAATTGTTAGTTTGTACATCTCGTGGTTCCGGAAGAGCACACTAGAGTAAGAAAACAGAGCGTCAAATAAGGTAATATTTTTTGGTCCTTGGATCTAAGAAAAACAACTATTGTAGTTAAATCGACAACTATACATAATATTTACAAAGCTTGTAAGGTTATATTTAAGACCATCATCAGTACAATAGAAATAATTTTGAAAGACCATGATTAAAGTCAATCTCTCTGAGCTTCAGTGAACTGTATTAAACACCAATAAAATATATATAATTTGAACCGATCTATGATGATGAACCAAAGAATTGCTATGATACAATCAAAGACTAACATTCAAGGCCAATCTGACTGGCTCCTTACGAGTAATCGACCAATCCACTCGAAACACTATGATAAAACAAACACATGTGTAATAATCTCAGTATCAAGGTAATGCAGATATATTTAGCTATTCTCTCGGTCTTCCGACCAAAACATCGTTTCGGTGCTGCGCAAACGCAACGCAAGCGGCTCTGTTTATTTATACGGCAGACGCTGGATTATATTCGCAAAGTTATTTGACTGGTGGGTTGACAATAAATGTCTATTACAGTGGATCTGTGAAACATGATTGAATATTTAACGTGATTTTTGTTTTTGTTTGTCTATAGATTATCTTAGAATTGCATGGCTTTGCCTGGATTTTATTTCTTTATTTTAAAGTCTGCGATCTCTCAATTCTTTCATCTCTAATGGTTATGAGTTGCTGGCTTTAGAAATGGTAATGGTTATTCGAATTGGCCTCTACAGCCGGGAAGTTGGATTAAGCTACATTTGCAAAGGATTAGACAACCATATTATCATGTAGATAGGACTTTAACAGAGAACTCTCATGGCATGCATATTTATTACATCCAATCTAGAGAATCAGTGATCTCCATACTGACTAAGATCACTTTAATTGATTTGCGTTCCAATAGCGTCAGACATAAACACCATTTTATACTATCACGGCTTCAATTCGAAATCAACTTCCTGTTTAGTGAGATTTCCGGCAAATATTTCGTAGTTATGAATTGGATATTCATTTCAAATGATTTTATTACAGTACTGATTTATATGCGGAAGACTGACAACTATAATTAACGCTAAATTAGGATTTTTATGGTTTAACGTTCGAACACTTTAGCAGTGGTATTACTGTATTTGTTGCGACTGTAGTGAGGGAAACAGATGGATGCAGGCTATATCCAATATTACGAAATGCTAATAATATTGGACGATTGGAACCCGACTTCAAAGTGGAACTTGATATCGAAAATATTGAGTTATCACTAAATGATAAAGAAGACATTGATATACGCAAATATCTAAGTGACTTATTGCATTAGTTAATATTTCTCAAAACACATAAACACTATCTAAAGCAATAACCAGCCTCGCTAGAAGATGCCTGTCCACCAAGGCAAAGGCATTTTAGGAATAAAGACGCTGACATGATCGATTCCTACCAATGTTAATGAATGACAACGCAGAATTCCTTCCCGTTTTCGTGAACATAGCCGTGAAAATAATTATAATGGAAATAAACATTAAGCAACGTGTTGAAACGCTAATGAAAACACGTGTAAATGAATGAAATTGTTTACAATACTTAATAGGCAGAGCCGGTAGCGTGTGATAACAAGGCTGGGTAATTTAATTAAGTTTTAAGCCGAATACTGTTTAATTCCTATAATACGCAGTCGAAACAAAATGCTACTGTATTTTTCCACGAAGTATTCACTGTGGCGATCCTTGGAGGAGGCATTTATCTAGCAGCTGTGGTCGACTTTCGACTGAGATGACGATATTAACATGGAGCAACATCAGTACTTGATGATCATTACCAGTAGAACTATTGTCGTAGTAAACCTGTACTGTAATATCGCTGTTGTCACGTATATACGACAACTAAATATACAATAGAAGAAATGTAACAAAAACAATCATTGTTAATGACAAGACACCTATTTTAACTAGTTCGAAAAAAGGAAGCACTTTTATCAAAAGTATTTATGTGCAAATAGTCCTTTGAGTCTTCTTTTGTCCGAAATACCATTTCCTTTGCCCTCTAAATAGGAGCTGTTCTTGACAGCTGTGATAATAACCATCACGCAATTGTTAGTGTAGAATTGGAAGACCAGTCAGCTGAATGTCACATAATATTTCTTTGAATTCTTCAATGATACTGGAACAGTACAATGCAGTAAAAATGTCAGAACTATCATCAAAACAGGCGCACATTTCAACAATAAGGTCATCGGCCATCTCTTCCGCATACTGACGCCCGTCCTTGTTATTAGCTGGTGTAGTGATATCTACACTGTCTATTTCACTGTGTCAACAAGGACTTTTATTTTCGTCTATATTTGAGTAAATATTAGTGCGGATCTACAGATATTTTTTTCAACTGTCACCTTAATTGCTGTCTTCAGATCTAATCCATTAGATTTCTCTTCTTCATAATAGTCATTCTGTATCAAATTACCAATAAGTATCTGTGATGAGGCGATAAGCGTGTCAGTGTATTGAGATCTAGTTTTGATTTGAATTTGTGGATGTCCGAGAATCCTGTATGAAAGTTTCAAGATGCAGGAATACTTGGTTAAACTGATGCCTGGTTCCAACTATTGCCTGGTTCAGAATCATTGTTGGCCAAACTTCCCAAGGTTAAGTCGAAACATTGTTGGAAGGATTGCAAGATTGATATATCTTTTATGGAGAGTTGGAGAGACGTGCCACATTAACATTTAATTCAAGTGTTCAAAGCGTGTCATTGACGATATGAATGGAAGCGATGACTCCTCTCTCGAACGCTTTGTCCCAATATTTTATCAAAACGAAATAATAAATCTAGTTGATAGGTCATGACATTGCCAGGCTTTTTAATAGTCAGTGACCTTTCCCACTTGAGCGGCCACCGGCGGGCACAGTTGGCTCTCCGCCGAACTTAGATATGCTTAGTAAACAACAGTGGCAAAGTGGGTCGCGTTGGAGTTCGGCTTAGGACTTAGAGACAAATAAGGGTCCAAAACTGGTTCAGATTTTGTGCGAAAGTTCTCGGATTAGAATGACCTAAAATTACTTTCATGTGGATAAGAGGTCCTTGCCTTGAAGTGGGACAGAAAAGGGTTAAAGGCTAATGTAATAATAAATGTGAAAAATAAATTGGGATATTAGGTCGGGTCGTAACAATAATGTCAATGTACCTACTGCATGATAAAAATATGTATAGCAATAGATACAGAGGAGAATAGGAAATACGCAAAATAACAGATAGCCAAAACACAATTGAGGGAAAATACATATAATTGGTGATAAGCAGTCTTACAAACGTCAGGACGATAAGTCGTGACGACTGAAGATCTAATTAAAAGCCAGTCTTATGAGTTTTATTCCGGCTGAAAACCTACAAGTTAACCACACCAAAGTGGGAGTTTTCGCGAACACAATCCAATAGTAAACAAGGAAATAAAATGTATTTGTGATCTAACAGCAAGCAAAACATGTGAGTAACGCAAATTCACGTGTTAGAAGACGTGCATAAATCTAATGAACATTTAATAACTAACAAACTACATAATTAATGGTGATTCATCCCGCGCAGATCCAATTAATAAAAGATATTAAGATCAAGTTAAGGAGACATGGAGCTAGTTTCTAACTTCCATAAGTGCCAAATACATGCAGACAATGATACAACAATAATTGCTTTAGGTTTATCAGACTATATTCTGGAACTTCATTATTGGATTCCCGATCTACTTCAGTTTATGAATTGGAAAGAATGAAAGGCAGCATGTAGCGGTTACAATGGTTACATGACTCACATGTTCACCAAGAGTGTTGTATGCTGTCTCTTCCTCAGGAGTAGTTCTGGAATTCCGGCGCGTTTTGCCGGAAAATCAGGTTCTTCTTGTAGAGAGTATAAATATAGTTTTGACACTGTATCTGTATTGTCCTAGCACGGTAGGTGTAAATAATTTTTCCACGAAAACACAAAGCTCAATTCTCGCGTGATGAGATGGATTCCGCGAACAGGCTTACACAGCATTGAGTGGGAAGACATACGCCCCTTAGCCAGATGATACTAGAAATACGAATATGATCTGAAGTAGATATTTTATGTCCCACCGACAAGAGAATAATTTAAACTTATTGGAACTTATGTTCGAGCTCTAGGGCATGGGTCCAAGTGCCAACTTAGTTTAGTTTAGTAAATATTTTATTCTTATTCTGAAGAATCGAATAAGAATGTAGGTCAGGGGTCAGGTGCGTAGTACTGGTAAGCGACGTGCGTGTCTGACCAGATGTATGAACTTAAACGAGGCAAAAGGAGTAGGTAGGGATCGTAGCAGGTCGCGTTCTATAGTTTTTGCTTACCCCCATGGAAAAAGGCGTGAATGTATGTATGCATGTTTGTTTGTTCTTATTTAAAGGTCAATTTTAGAAGAAACGAATGGAATATGGATAGACAGAAATTGGTGAGTCTCCGAGACATGAAAAAAAAATAAAAAAATGAAAAAGTGTTTATTCACAATGTTTTAAATTTTTACAAAATATATTACTTCTGCCAAACTGCAAGGCAGTTTGTTGGCAGATGTAGCTCCTTTTTTCCAATATTTTTTAAATAATATTATATCGACACCTTTTCTTTTAAACATATAAAAAATAAACAGAGACATACAATACACAAGTTTTTTAAATATTCTTTAAAGTAAGGCTTTGGAAAAACATATCTAATTGGTACTTATTCATTTTACTTTTAAAAACAGTTTTTGAATTACAGCTGTTAACATCTTCTGGAAGGCTATTAAAAATTGTGGGAACTAGAAAATGTCTACACATTTGACCGTAATAATTATTATACGTGGGCACCATAAATCTTTTTACATTATGGGTTCTTTGGGATCTTGTTCGTATAATGTCGCTTTTATATGTATCACTACCATGTTGTTCTATAGCTAGGGACAACACTACCCTCTCATGAACTGGCAGCATTTTACATTCAAAAAACCGGCCAAGTGCGAGTCGGACTCGCGCACCGAGGGTTCCGTACAAACCTGCAGGTCATCATCATCATCATTCGTCATCATCGTTTATGAAATTAAATGTTTTTTTTTTTAATTTTTATATTTGAGTTGACTGAATGAAAGGTAAATTGTGGTTTACGATTTATGACGTATTAAAAAAAAAACTACTTACTAGATCTCGTTCAAACCAATTTTCGTTGGTAGTTTTCATGGTAATGTACATCATATATTTTTTTTAGTTTTATCATTCCCTTATTTTAGAAGTTACGGGGGGGGGACACACATTTTACCACTTTGGAAGTGTCTCTCGCGCAAACTATTCAGTTTAGAAAAAAATGATATTAGAAACCTCAATTTCATTTTTAAAGACCTATCCATAGATACCCCACACGTAAGGGTTTGATTAAATTTTTTTTTTGTGTTTCAGTTCTATGTATGGGGAACCCCAAATATTATTGTTTTAAAAAAAAATGATATTAGAAACCTCAATATCATTTTTGAAGACCTATCCATAGATACCCCACACGTATGGGTTTGATGAAAAAAAATTTTTTGAGTTTCAATTCTATGTATGGGGAACCCCAAATATTATTGCTTTTTTTCTATTTTTGTGTGAAAATCTTAATGCGGTTCACTGAATACATCCACTTACCAAGTTTCAATAGCACAGCTCTTATAGTTTCGGAGAAAAGTGGCTGTGACATACTCGGACAGACAGACAGACAGACAGACAGACATGGCGAATCTATAAGGGTTCCGTTTTTTGCCATTTGGCAACGGAACCCTAAAAACAGGTCTTCGTAATCATTATTTTTGCAACGGTTTTTTGTGTTTTTGTCTACTAAAAGTTTCATGAATCTAATCTGTATTTTTTTAATTTTATCTAAATATGTTTTAAATGTGTTACCATAGCATGCCAGCCCATAAGAAAGTAGTGAGTCCACCAGTGCATAGTATACCATATACATAGTTGCCCTATCTAACACAAAACTAAGGTGGTGGAATTTTACTAAGACGTACCTGAGTTTGTCACATAAGTTAGTAATGTGTATTTTCCATGAGAAGCTGTTGTCAATAACTAAACCCAGGTACCTGTACTCCTCCACCACCTCAATCTTTTCACACTCACACAAGGTTCATTCATTCTAACCTACATTTGCAATTAAATACGACATGACGAAGATTCGTGTCGTGGTTTTTATTAAATACCTACTATAATAAGTACATACAATAAAACTGTTTTATATCGACTTATGTATGTGTCATCGCCCGATATTTTGGATAACACATTTGTGAGTATTACGAGTACAATAACGTTTTGAGGGCAGATGAGTTTAATCTTATTAATACTATTAAAAATAAATGCCTTTGTGCTCACATTATGTAAATGAGAATAAACAGATACATACGCCTTTAATTACTATACTTACCGTTTTTATGTAGCTTATTTATTTTTACGTTTTCTTGGATTATTCCTCTAAAAGCTTATTACATTTCACGGTTTCTCGGGCCCTGTTTGCAGGGACAGGGTGGTGTAATAAGAAACAGGGAGTCAGGGGTCCCTAAATAGGGCGACCGAGTGGTTACGATCTCCCTGCTTCCCTACGGTTCGGGTCCGAGAAATTGTGAAAAATAATAGCCTTAGGTCTTTTAGTAGGTACGCATGGTTTTAAACATTAGTATTTTATGACTTAATCTTTTATTTAAGTAATCTAATTATAACAATAAAATTAAATTGAAATTTCTATTTGTAATTTGTCAAAATAATAGGTTTTTACTAGGTATAGGTATCACTGAAATTATATGAAAGTTTATGTAGTAGTTATAACAAAAAGAACCTTTTTTGAGTTTTTGTCTGTCTATCTGTTTGTCCTAATACCTTTGGTCCCGGTAGCACGTTCCCATGGTCATAATTTCCGACGCCCATGCGACCGAAGCCACGGCCAGCAACCAGGCGCGGTCGCAGCCTAACATTTTGGGGGGGGTCACCATGAGTACTCAAGAATATTTTTAGGAAGGTACATCCTCTTTGGTCTAGTAGTCGCAAGCGCTACTGATCAGCATGATGTCCCGGGTTATAATCTTTTAGCAAATGTCCATCGGAGTCTCCGTGGCTCAAGTGAGAACAATTTTAAGATAGTAAGACAGGCAAATCGTTCAGGGTTTCGACAGCATGACTGTCTTTGGGGGGGGGGGGGGGTCATGACCCCTAGGACCCCCCCCCTCGGACCGCGCCTGCCAGCAACTACTGATGACTAAAGATAAAACATCTTCAATATCACAATTGCATTGTTAACTTACTGTTTCGTTACTAAAAACGGCATAAACTGTTCTTTTGTATGCAAACTGATGGCCCACCAGCAAAATGGGACTGATGGCAGTTCGACACCATATAAGGGCTCGTAAATAACCAACAAAAATCATCAACACGTCCAAACATGAGTCAAATATGTTTTCCTTTACTGTAACTGAATGGCACTGGCCAACAAGCTGACGGCCCACCTGTAGTGCTATTCTGTAAAGTTCTCATCGTGATTATTTGGGTGAAGTGAGCTTAAAGCGAGTTGTCATTAGTGTCAACCCCTGGGATGAATGCCAGCTGACTTCAAGGTTGGCTTCATGTTAAGGTGATCACGGAAAATCTATGATATTTAATGATGATGACCTATACGGTTTTTTTTTTTTTTTGGTGGCAATACCCAAAAAGAAACCATATAGGTACCCTTTAAAGTCCAAATTCATCATCATCATCATCATTTCAGCCGAAAGACGTCCACTGCTGGACATAGGCCTCCCCCAAGCACCGCCACTTCGACCTATTCTGTGCTTCTCGCATTCAACGTATTCCTGCGGCCTTCACCAGGTCATCGGTCCATCTTGTGGGAGGCCTTCCAACGCTCGCCACTCCAGTCCACATTCATACGAACGTAATAAAATCGCAGCTGGATTTTACCGAGCACTTTTTTTTTTGGATGGGAAATCATAAAATGACGTCTCCCGCTCTGGGTGGAGCGGAAGGACGTGTCAGACTTTTACTGACTAAAACCCACCCGTGTTCCTTCAGTTGCCCATATGCCAGGGCCACGGTATCTCTTTCGAACGAATCTCGCGACCCAGGCAATTTATCATGCACTTGATTTTCAATTCTCGGTATTAAACCGAATACTGAGAATCCAACAGGATGCATCAGCGCGCAGAAAATAATACAGTGTGTTTTAATATTCGATATACAATTATGCGCTAAGCAGTGCGATGTTGTTTGAGTTTATCAAACTAGTTGCTAACTTAATTGTGTAGATAATATTTATTTTTTCTTCAATGACACTGTTTTACATTCTCTAATTACTGTAACTCACACACTGACAGTTTATATGGGTAGTTCATATAATTGTTTTTTATTTTTTTTTATTTAACTTGTTTTGTTAATTTATTTTTATTTTCTTTTAATTTCATTTGTTGTGTATATGTATCATTTGCATCGTTGTATATGTAAGCGGGCACGCTCTTGATGCCTGGAGGCTTTAGTAAGGTTTTAAGTTCTGTTTACGATTTTGTTTCATTATTCATTTCAGCTTGAGTTTAGTTTTTAACCGACTTCAAAAAAAGGAGGAGGTTATATGTTCGACTGTATGTATTTTTTATTTTTTTTATTTTTTTATGTATGTTCACCGATTTCTCCGCCAATTGTCAGCCGATTTTGAAAATTCTTTTTTTATTCGTAAGGGTATACTCCTGAGGTGGTCCCATATTAATTTTGTGAAGATTTGATGTATACTTTGGGAGATAAACGAAGGAACTCCTCAAAAACAAACAGTACACGTAATGTGATTTGGATATTGTACTAAAGATCAAAAATAATTGCTGGTTCTATCTATCCATCCGTGGTGAACTAATTATAGTCTTCGAAGATACCGCATGGAACTCCTCATCGGTGAACAGTACATATAGGAACTTACAGTGAAAGGTTAGAAGGTTAGGGGATAATTCTTTGAATATTATAGGCACGTTTAGACCGTTACTTGTATTCTTATCTTCCGTTGAGCTGATGATGGAAGGTACAACTCCTTATCGATCAGGAGTTAGAAGATATCTTGTCCTAGATAGACATACTCGTTGACATCGAGAATTGATTCCTCAGCAGACACTAGAGTGGGCTCTTACCCACTCTACTGTCTGCTTAATAAAAAAAAAAGCAGCCTTAATCATTTTGGCCTGGCCATTTATTATATTTTTAACCGACTTCAAAAAGGAGGTTCTCAATTCGGATGTTTATATGTTTTTTTTTTTTTTTATGTATGTTCGGCCATAACTCCGTCATATGTAGATGGATTTGCAAAATTCTTTTTTTGTTCGAAAGGGGTTTATTCCGAAATGGTCCCATATAATTTTCATATAGATCTGATGATGAGTTCGGGAGACAGACACCGGAACTCTTTAAAAAATGACAGCAAATCAACCGCGATTTCTGCTATCGCATAAATATGCATTGTTTGTTTGGAATTAGTGCAGGGTGAATACCACAACTAAAAATTTAAAAATAAAAACTTTTTTACAAAAAAAAAACAACCGACTTCCTTAAAAACACTACAAAGTGAAAAATAACTTTAATTTCGGAAGTCGGTGGCAAAAAAACCATAAATACAGATCCTAAGACACCGACTTCCGAAATTAAAGTTATTTTTCACTTTGTAGTGTTTTTAAGGAAGTCGGTTGTTTTTTTTTTGTAAAAAAGTTTTTTCAATGTTTTGTTTGTTTTGTTGGTATAATGGCGTGTGCTAGCTGACATATGGCGAATAATGTATGTTTCGTTTTATTATATTAATAACTTATACAATATTGTATAGAATCAAGTTCTTCTAACTTAACAGACAGCAGTGCTGCTGGGGAGTATGTTCCGCCACTTCTTCTTCCCAGCCAAAGCACTAGGAAGTGTCGAAGGGCGGGCGTTTTGGGGGGACTGTCTTATGTGACTTTGAAGTTCAAAAAGTGCTGACTCTCAGCCTAGTTTGAATAAATGACTTTTGATTTGATTTGATTTGGTTTGATGAAGATGCAGAGCGCGGAAAAGTCCCGACGCGATTTTATGTCGTCCATGAGCACGTGGGCAGAAGAAAAATATTGATGGTGGCAAGTAGGGCCTACTTATTACCCTTAGATACTTTCTCAGACAACCTCTTTCACAAAAAAGCTTACAAAATGTTGCATACTTAAGTCTGTTGAAACTCATGATTAAGAATTTAGTAACAGAAAACGCGCAACATTCCATAAAAAATGCTTCATCGTCAACTTGTCTGTCAAAGCGGTTTAACGCTTAACTAATGAGTTACTTACGAACTAACTTCCTGCCCACAGCTGATAATTATGACACTCTAATTTATGTGCCGTCACGGCCTAAATACCACTGACAAGATAGCTCATACCTAATGGACACGCAGGCGCAGCTATGCAAACATTCAAATTATTATAGAGACTACTAGAAGACTGGCAACAGACTCATCAGTATTTCGTGGGATTTAAAACATGAATGCCGAACAAGGATGTTCCATACAATTCTATCTATCCCTTGATCGAATTCAGATATGAAGATATTTTTTTCTTTTCGTGTCGATGGCACTCTTCTTCCTACAGGGTCTCATGGCTAAGTACTGACAGAAGCACGGGTCCATCGATCAGGTTAAGCTAAGCTTACCGCGGAAGATCCGTGGACGGGTGACCGTCTTTACATACTAAGACCCCTCCGTGCCTGGGAGGACACGTTCAGAAGTAGGTCCCGGTTGTTATTTGTGAATCTTTTACAGTCGTTCGGGTCATTAGAAGTCCGAAAGCTAACAACCAGTCTTAGCAAGGGGTATAGTGATAGCCAATAGCTGGGTCGTGGAGGACAGTAGGCAGTCCCTCCAAGTCCAACCAACCCCAAAAAATGTTGGGAAAAGGCTAGGCAGATGATGTAAGTACTACGGTACTCTTTTTCCTTGTCGTTCTATCATTTGAGTCCAGTAAGTGGCCATGTTGATTGCTATCTTGGTGGCATTCTTTAAGTAAACCGAGGTGCAAACGAACAGGAACTTTGAACACTCCAGTAAATAGGGCATGGTCGATCAGAAGCACCGCACTCGCCCAGGGTGTCGGATGACTCGGATGAGTCGTAATCTCGACTCGATTAGTCGATGCCAAGTTCGAAGACTAGGTACTTCAAGAATAATCAGCATGTCAAATATTTGACGTACTATGAAAAGAACTCTACAAAAACAGTCTGTAAATATTTAGACCCAAATAAGGGACCTCACCTATGTGCCGTTCACTCCATTAAATATTTACAAAATGGCGCATCAGCGGTGTCGGCGGTAGCGACCTTTTCATTCAAAGTCTCAAAGGGTCGTTGTAACGTACACCACATCGCCATGCCAAATATCTGTGAGGAGTGTCAGGACAATATATTTATAATAGATGCCTACTTTTGTGTAAGATTTATCAGTAAACCCCAACTCAAAATCCCAACCCAACTCCGTGAAATAACGGTTGTCCAAATACAAAGCGTTTTTTGTCTAATACCGGTGAAAATAACAATTTTCATGACGGCCATTGAACCGTTTCCCTAGGAGACACAAGCTTTAGGGGCAGCTAGATTTTCCCAAGTAAAAAGACGTTCTACTTAGAAAATATTCAAGGTATACTGAATAACAATAACAAGGGGTCAATGGAACTGAAACAGCCAGAGTAAAGAGGTTTACGAACTCACGTAACGACAAAAACAGTCTAGAATCATAAACAACTGTATTTTCTTCCTTAGTTCTTTCAAGATCAAAGTTATCAGATTAAAAGGACATTTTACGAAAGAACAAAGACTTAATATTACTTTCAGCAGAAAGTCATATAAGTACATGAGACAACATTTCTTTTTACGTCCCACTGACCCAAGGTCGGAAGTTCAATGCCTGTTCCAAACAACTTTTTGGATCGGAAACATCAATTAATGAGGATAATTTAGCAAAGATATAATGAAGAAACTGCATTAACCACGGTTGAATTAATTTACTCAATTAAATATTATCGGTCAGAGATTTTTATTGTAATCAGGTTTGCCGCACGAATTCGTTAAGTTGGTAATTGATACGATCATTATCTTTATAATGATTGACATATCCCTGAAGATTGGTGGTTTTACTGAAACTAAACAATTAAAACAATAACAGGCACTTTTGAATGGTCAAGGGTCTGTCGGTTAGAAAGATGAATGCACAGTTCGTATACACAACAAAATCGAATTGTTTTGCTTAGAAAAGTAAGCATTTTTGGAGATATACTACAGTCTCTTTAAAGTCCAGACATAATCTTTGCTAGTTGAAACTAACTCAGAGGTCACGCTCTGGGTATGTTTTGGCCTTTCTGTTCAGTAAGATAAGAAACGCTGACCTCATCTAGTTTTTAAAATGTAATGGACTTCTAAAAACGGTTTTACTACAAACGTACTTACAGAAACAAAATAATTTATCACTCCATCAAGAGCTATTGTCTTACAATACAACTCGTGCCGATATCACGCGGGAGAAGAGACCCTTGGCAATGATACGGCCTGATTCTATTCTATTCCAATAATGAAGTCATGATGTCCCACTCCCAATGTTAGCACTAAACAATGCTACCAACCAATTATCTACCTGGTCCAGACACAAAGGACAGCAAGAAGAGGGTTCTTTACCATAAGCACTGTTTCATAGCTCTTAGAACACAATGGAGATCTGAGATGGTTTGTTGCTGGGGTATTGTCTAATACCCAAATAGACACACACACCGATCAATATTTTGAGCAAGTGGTCTTCATTAAAAAGAGGTTCGAAACGGTCAAAGCGACTGGAATCACAAGAAGTATAAACCAAAACTTTAATGTGCACAGTTTCGGCAAAGACGGGCAAAGTAAAATGGTCACTGCAACGCAGCAACAGACGGTTACGCTGCTGAAGAATTTTGCTATGATAGGGACGTAAAACAAGACATTTTGAGCACTACAGTGCAGGCTAGAAAACACTTTCTTCAATAAAAGCATTCGGCCCAGAAAACAGTAAGCATGACACACAATTTCCATGTCCGAAACCACAGCCAAACAAATCATTCAGAGCATCGACCGTAAAATCACTGAAATACTTCTCTATCAATCAGAAGCCTGCCTTAACACTTACGAAATAGAGTCGAAAAGCGATTAATTATAAACCTAATTATAAAGTGAACTCAAACAATCGGTCATGGCAAGAGAAACCCACTAATTATGGCGATACAATTGAGATTAAACTTTATCGTATTGGGTTAGAGATTCTTTTATTTTGATTCGTTGCTCCTACTCTTACCCTTTATACGCAATGATTCTTATTTAATACTAGCTTTTGCCCGCGGCTTCGCCCGCGTGGATG
The DNA here is from genome assembly GCA_947507805.1 of Aporophyla nigra. NCBI lineage: Eukaryota > Metazoa > Arthropoda > Insecta > Lepidoptera > Noctuidae > Aporophyla > Aporophyla nigra. The sequence continues at coordinate 1,401,799 of OX382305.1, read as the reverse complement.
TCGGAAATTAATGCAAGAGGACGTACTACCGCGATAAGAATGTATTATTCCAGGTTATATAGGTAATATAGACTCTGTGTGCTATTTTATATCCAGATCCATTCAGCCATTTTTGCGTGATTGAGAAACAAACACCCAACCATGCATATTTTCACATTTATGATATTAGTAGTAGTAGGACTATAATTCATATTACTTAGGATTCATAGTTTATGAGAACATCATGTGTGTTAGTGTTTTTAAAATAAGAGTAATAGTATTCAGAGTAAGAAGACTGCAAAATAGGGCTTGGTTTAGTTGAATACAAGTCTTCCTGGTTTTTCTTAACGCTCCTATTTTACCTATACAGACACTCAATCATTTACCAGACACCGAACATAATTATAGGAATAGTACTTTTGCCAGTGGCTTGGCCCGTATAGTTGTCGGAAAATATCACCCGGGAACCTACTACCGGGATAAAGTAGGTATCCTATCTATTACGTATCCATGATATAACATATCTTTGTGCCAAATTCAATCTATATCCGTTTGGCCGTCTTTGCATCATTGAGAAACAAACATCCAAAAATCTAAACATCTAAGCCATTTCGCGGTCTCTCTCTATTAGGTTTATTTTGAATATAATGAACACACATGATATTCGCAATTACTATGAAGCCAAAGTAATATGAATTACAATCCTACTGATCCTGTACTACCCGGCCGCTGCCAACGAATGGACGGGACGGCGCCCGCTTTTTAAATCTCTAATATCTTCTAAGATTTTCATTTAAATTACATGCTGTAAAGGGCCATATTGATCTATATTAAATCCACAATGTATTTAAGGTACTTAATTGGATAAGGATTAATGCTGTATTGCTTAAAATCACTTCGTAAATAAGCCCTTACGTATGTCAGCGTAGTTTTCGAAAACAGTTATTTTTTTCTAAAATAAAAGAATCTTTCTAAAATAAAAGTAGCCTAAGTTACTCCTTATTACATCAGGTATCTGCCAGTGAAAGTCCCGTCAAAATCGGTCCAGCCATTTCAGAGATTAGCGGGAACAAACAGACAGACAGACAAACAGACAGACAGACAGACAAAAATTGTAAAAAATGTGGTTTTGGTATATGTACCGTGTATACATCCATATACACTTAGTAAAAAGTGGTTATCTTAATATTAAAAACAGACACTCCAATTTTATTTAGTTGTATAGATTGAGAACATCCGTTATTATTGACAAGTACATTGTAGTTCTGATAAACGTTAACATTAATTACATCAAGCCTGTTTTCCCCAAGTCTTGACAGGGGCTTGGGTTCCTATTACACCCACATTTTGCCAGTAAAGTCCCATGAAATAATGTGCGAAAGAAAAACTGTAAGGTTTCATCTGTCTAGCCTTTTCCCAAATATGTTGCGGTTGGCTTCTAGTCTAACCGGATGCAGATGGATACCAGTGTTTTACACGGAGTGACTGCCTATCTGAGCTCCACGACCCTGAGTAACACAATACGGTAAGAATTTTGGTCTGATAACCTATAACGACTGTCTATCACGACGTCAGATCTAGAAGACAGTCGGGGTGCTTTCCACCCATCCACGGACAAATCTCGACAAGCGTCGCTTTACCTTGAAAATCGATTCTAACAATTAATCAAATCGACAATCTAAAAAAGAATTAGGTAACCATTTCTATTAGACAAAGCAGGATCTTCAGTGACTCACAGTTTCAAGAATAGGATGGCCCATTACCCAGGCTTTCCAGAACGTAAGATTGAAAAGCGGCTTTAACACCTGTGGTATAGGTTCTATGCTTACAAAGCAAAGTCCTAGTAATTGTCCTGAGGAATTGTGGACGACAAATTGTGGAGGATGTCAGTCTATATTAACCACAAAGTTTACTAAAAATGCAATCTATGCTAACTTATAGGAAAGTATAAGAAAATGTTTATTTTTACACGCTTTATATTAGCTTCACTTTTATGTTTGTTTGTAACCGACTCCTTATAGCGCGGTTTTGACCCACTTTAAACGACCAGATTTCATTCAAACTTTGCACACCTGTCAAGGACCGATGACAATGCAATAATTTCATAATTTGCGCCATTATCCTTGCCAGGGTTACTAGGACAGTAAAAAAACTGTCTTCGAAAACTACGCTGTCATACGTCACAAACTACGATGACATACGTCTCAAAATTCAAAACACCCTAAAAAATAGAAAATAAATAATAGTTTAAAAAAACTAAAAAACACGCTTCCATAGAAAACCAAACTAAAAAGTAGAAAATAATGGGAAAAAAGCGTGGGGTGCCTGATGTCAATAAAAAACCGGCCAAGTGCGAGTCGGACTCGCGCACCGAGGGTTCCGTACAAACCTGTAGGTATATAAGTAAAAGTTCACCCATCACGACAATCGAGTCGTAGTTCTGTTCTGTTTCTTTGCTTGGTTTTATTTATGTCTGTGTTTTGTTCTGTTTATTGTATGATGTAACTAATAATTTACGGTTTTCGCAATTTTTCCTTTATCTGTGCTATAAGACGTTGCTTCGTACCAAATTTCAAAATTCTAGATCGACTGGAAGTACCCTTTAGGTTTTGATTCCCTTGCGCGTTTCGAAAATTTGAGGAAATTTGCGGTATAAACGGCTATATCTTTTGATTGCGTTAGTTTAGAAGTTTGATTTTTTCACAGCTCCAAGGGACAATAGACCTGAGTATTTGTTATAAATTTCAGCTTGATACCTCCATGCGTTCCTGAGAAAAAGGGTCTTGACAGACGGACGGACGGACGGACAACAAAGTGATCCTATAAGGGTTCCGCTTTTTCCTTTTGAGGTGCGGAACCCTAAAAATACCTTAAAAAGCACCTCACGCTTTTTTCCATTATTTTCTACTTTTTAGTTTGGTTTTCTCCGCAAGCGTAGCTAACTAACTAGCAGGTATGTACATCCTATTGTATGTAAAATATTGGAGTCTACACACCATTGTTTTTAGTGGCATCCGCGAAGCGTCATAATTATTATTGGAGAAAAAGTAACTAGCACCCTTTTTTTTTTGGATGTGAAATCATCAAATGACTTCTCCCGCTCTGGGCGGAGCGGAAGGGCATGTCAGACTTTTACTGACTAAAACCCACCCGTGTTCCTTCAGTTGCCCATGTGCCAGGGTCACGGTATCTCGTTCGAACAATCACGCGACCCTAGCAGGAGCAGTGGACGTCTTACGGCTGAAATGATGAATATTGCTGGCGAAATGTAGGTGAACTATATAGGTATCATGTACACCGACCTGCCAGAATATAGGCGTAATGTTAGGAATTTCTCATATTGCTTTTCCTTGCTTACAATAGTGCTATGTGCATAGACTACGTGACAAACGCGTGACTAATTAATCTATTGCTAATAAATAATTACGATCTGTCTCAAAGATCAGAGTTCAGGAATTAAGATGAATAATTACGATACTGTTTTATTAACTAGGTGAGCAATGGATATTAATTAATAAAATACATTGTTGTCAACTTTATAATATGACTTTAGTCAGTTTGACAAAGAAAATTGCAGATATTCACTGTAAAAAATTGTTCGACCAAACACTAAACTAGTGTAACCAGGTGACTGATAATTCAAGGATAGTCTCAAAATTTCACATAATTAATAGTTTAAATTGCTTGACCTACTAAACAAGTCAGTTTTTTTTTCTCGTTCAACCTTCTATGAGTTTGGCTCCTCTTGTCTAGTCTACCTTTATTACTAACTACTCATATATTTATAAAGGCTAACGCAGACTGGTACGACGCGATTCTAGTCGAACAATATACTTGAAATTTTCATAGAAATTGTTATACTGAGTCGCGTCATGCTGTTGCCTCGCGCCTGTCTGCAGGACTCTTAAAGCGCGGTAGAGGAGTAGACCAAAAACATCGAATTACGATGGCAAAAACGAAGTGGATAAGTTTACCGCGCCAGGCTTCGATTGTCTTGTCACGTTTCGCAAGTAAATTCAAAAGCAAAGGCAAAACAGCTGGGTTATCTGATATCCTGGTTCGTGGTCAGAATGAAAGCACCTAAGTTTTTTGATGCTTAGAAAAGTTTTGCACCGTTTAGAAAATAAGTACTTCATTTTATTTAGCAGGGCGCTTTAAACTTAGCGCATTCATTTGATTGGAAAACAATTACTATAGGAAGAAACATTTGAAGACCAACTTCCATCGTGGAATATGAGCATTACGAAAACTGCCTCTCACAGTGAAGGAGCTTGAGTCCCAATTGTAAGAACAGAAAGATTTAAACTAAAATTATATGTCTGTCTGTAAAGGAAAATCAATATGATAGAATTAAAATGCTGATAGAAACAAGGAAAAAAATATGCGAAAACGCCTAATAGAATGATTGAGAATTCAACTAAATCGAGGCGAAATCCAAAAATTTTCGAGTCACTCTCTCTTGCATATCCTAATTTTTAAACTCTTTATACCGGATGACATTTTTTACCGTCTCGACCTTCATATGGTGTGTTGTGTAACTAGAATAGAAGGCAGGAAGGCCTTCAGATTCATCGTAGGTGACTAAAGGAGCGCGGGACGCGGGTGGACAGGGATGCGTGTACGGCTCGTGCGCCTGCGAAAGATCAATGAGGCCGCCTATCAGCCGGCTTCAAAGGGTAGGACCGCGCTCCGAAATCAATGATACATGCCGCGCATTGAGTAGGGTGCGTATGATTTGAGTTTCGATAGATTTAATTTATTTATTTTTTGTTTTTTTTTTCCAAATTTCTGTTTTTGTTGTTCTAGTATGAAAATGTTACTTTAAATGTGTAGTATTTATTGCTAGATCAATTTAATTACATGTTATTCAAAAATAAAAATAATAAAAATTTCTATGCCAAAAGCTTCTACTCCGTTCACCTATTACCCCCATTTTTTTTCAAGACGCTAAAAAAAGTCACCCAGTATAAATCGACACAATTAGTCTTTTTCTTTGTATGATGCACGGAAACCTATCCCATTAGAGGTGAGACACCAAAGTCATCGAGCTTGTTTTGCTCGCACTTGCATATAGGTAACATTCTCTTAACGTTTCTTGCTTAATATTGCTGCGTAAGTCGTCAAACTTACTCCTTGCATGAATGGACAAACGATAATCTAACATATCCGAGGTGAAGTGCAAAAATTACCGAGTTCGATTCGTGCCGGTGCCCATGGATAGAAAGCTACACTATTGCCGAGTGCCATAAAAATTGTGATCGATAGTATTATGGTGTAATTCACTTCCACGCGGACAGGATTCACGAGCATAAGCTAGAGTATAAAATATTAAGCTAACAATTGACTAAATAAATACAGTACTCCACATCTGTAATTATCATGTACGATACGCGATCACGCGTCTCCGCACGTGTCGGTCGCGTTTACGTTTCTGACTGAGTAACTGTGTGAATCGTTTAGCATTGTTCCTCTCGTACTATATAAACATCATAATGCGCCGTTTTGTGATGTTTAGGAGTGATTTATCTTATACTATCGTGGAATTGGGGCAGAAGCGTAACTAAAAACTTTTCCCTGCTTGTGAGTTATGCCGTAGTCGGGTAAAAATTTGTGTCGAATTCCTAAAAATAATTGTTTGTGCACGATTCAAGCTAGTTCTGGACAATAGCTTCATCCAGAGGAATCATTTTGCCATTAGTAAACTGAGTTATAATGTTTTGTATTAAAAAAAAACTTAGTCATGACCATCCACGCAGTTTTGAATCCACCTTTAATTCTGCACTTCATAAACCCACACAAAAAAAAAGTGAAACGATTTGAGAGCATTTTCATGTTACTTTATAACATCAAAATGCTTTCAGACCGTTTCAGTCACCAATCTCAGTATCGATCCGGAATCAGAATAGCTATCTACCGGCTATCACTAAGTGGCAATTAAACTCATATACACTGACTAGAGGCCGATAAATTATTAACATTTATAATACACTCGTACTAGGTATAACTACACCCGTGGCTAAAAAATAACAGCCATGCGTTAAGCTACGCTTGCCGTGGTCAATTCTTGGATGGATGACCATTCCCTTGTGTGCCCCGAAAATTATATTAAGCCGTTGGTCCCGGCTGCTATTTATAGAACTTTGAGAGTCGTTACGGCTAGTCAGCAGTCCAAAAGTTAGACGGTCAGTCCTAACTAAGGGATATCGTTTTACCCAGTAACTGAGTTACAGAGTTCAGATAGCCAGACGCTCCATGTAAAATACTGGTATTCTATTGCGCCCTGTTAGACTGGAAGCCTCCCAGCATAGTTGGGAAAAAGTTAGACAGATTGATATAACAACATTAAATGATGTGGACCGTTGACGAAGTAATTACTGATTTAATCTGATACTCGAAATAGGCTCCCAATTCCGGCGAAGATTAAGTATTGCCAATGCGCAAATTATTTTATCAGTTACACAATTTAAGTGGTAAAATGATAAATTAATAGCTTATTGTGAAATCGTTGCGGTATTTTTGGTTACCAAATATTTAAGTACTTCATAGTAGCAAACTGTGGGCTATTGGCTTAAATGGTTAATGCGCAATACCGTGGTCACGAATAGTTATTTGATATTTTTTTTCACATTCCTTATTTTGGAACTATGTTGATACAGATTTTAACATAATTAGCACTATTACGAGCAATCAGATAAGTCATTTCGTAGAACTTTGTAACCTGCGGTAACGAGACTGTGATGTTCAGAAATACGCTTTGTCAATCAGAAATTCTCTCACTGAGAGGAGGCCTGTGTCCCAGCAATGGGCACATTATTGGCTGATTAATATTAATCAAAAAGCCCATTTCACACTGTTCGACGCCAGACCTACCGTTCCAGGATAGACAGCAAATAGGCCCCTTTGGGCGGGTCTTGGGTAAGCGTGGGTCGAACTGTCCGCCGTGCGCGGAGCTGATTAACAAATATTCAATCACGCACCTGGATGAGGAATTCTGGGGTCTCGATTCCGAGCCTACCTGGATATATGTATGTAAATGAGTGTATATTGTATTGTGTAGTGAATCTGTAAGTATTTCACGATTCCAAGCCGCGCAAGACGCTAGAGATTCTCACAGCATGCGGCGTTCAAAGGTCACACTATAACCTCAAACTATTTCAATCAAATTCCAAAATAAAACCCGTTCAATCGTCAAATGGGGTTGCTTATACACAAAACAAATTGGATCACAACAAATCGTCCACAAAACTATAGATTCAACAAGATTAATCATTAATATTCTCAAAACCAAATCCCTCCAACCATCCAATATCAAGATCCAAAAAACAAGTCTCAAAATCAAACTGACAAGTGACAGACGTCACTCCGCTACACGTCAAGATGCGCAGGCGCACAGACTAAACAAAAAACTGTCGTACTGTCGGCTGTCTGTGGTCACGGGACGGAACACACACAACAAATCTCTCTTCTTGAGCTCATAATATTATGTTGACAAACTTAAGCCATTGAAAGAACTTTTACCATTATGGAATGCAATTAAAGATATGAATGAGCAGCATCATCTGCCCAGCCTTTTCCCAACTATGTCGGGGTCGGCTTCCAGTCTAATCGGATGCAGCTAAGTACCCGTATTTCACATGGAGTGACTGCCTATCTGACCTCCACAAACCAGTTATTGGGTAATACGATACGTCTTGGTAAGACTGGTTGTCAGACTTTCGGGCTTCTGATGACCCGTAACGGCTGTCGAAGATTTACGAAAGACAGCCGGGACTAACGGGTTAACCTGCATTCCGAGGCACGGAAAGGTCTTGGTATGTAAAGATGGTCACCCATCCACGGACCAACCGCGGCAAGCGTAGCTTGACCTGAACGATCAACCAGTGCGGCTGTTATTACTTAGCCACAAGCCATTCCAATTAAAGATATGGATATGAATCACGTGTAGGCTATAGCTAATTGTATTTTGTTCATTGATAACGTTATCGTGAGCCCACCGTGCGACGTTTAACGGTATCAATGCACGCTTAGTATTCTGAGCGCGGCGCGCGGCGGGTGAAAAGACTCCGATAATGGGCCTCGCACAATTGCAGTGCCTGACGGTATTGTACTGGCTTCACGGTTAAACGATCCTTGGTACTGCTGGCAGAAATATAACCAAGAATTATTATTTTATGACTGAACTTTCTTGCAAAGTTTATTACTTTCCAGAGAGTATATGTCGAGTTACAGGTCTTAGTCCAAATGACTTTTGACGTAAAAACTGACTGATGATAAAACTGAAGCAATCTTAAACATACAGTTATGTAGGTGTACTGCAGGGTAATTGCGTAACACACTAACAGTAGGATTGGTTTTCATTTTGACTAAGAACAACATTCATTGCGTTATTTACTTTAATAAATAAAATAAATATCTTAGGACAACCAACACATCGTTATCTGATCCCAAACTAGGCAGAGCCTGTACTATGGCAACCAGACAACTGATAAACATACTTATATATTACTAAATACACACATATTATAGATAAATTACACCCAGACACAGAACAAATGATCGTGCTCATCACACAAAGATTGTCCTGGGTGGGAATCGAACCCACGACCTCAGTCTTAGCAGTCAGGGTCACTAACCACTAGACTAACAGGCCAGTCAAAAAAATTTAAATATTTACTTTGTTGAGCTTTCAAATTTTTCGAACTTATGAAGTAATGCTGAATCATGATGATGATGATTTTAAAAATGCCACTGATTCCGCAATAAACGTGGCCGGGCTCAAGCAACATTGTATAAAGAAAGTGTACGAGTACTATCGATATGAAAAGAAGAAGAAGAACCTGAATCATTTGTAGGAATATTCTTAAAATGATTCAGGTTCTTCTGTTCAAGTTCTGTTTAGGTTCTATTTAAGTTCTTCTGTGATTAATAGTGTGTTATAATAAGGGTGATAGTTGCCTGCCAGGATCGCGAGATTGTTCGAAAGAGATACCGTGACTCTAGCACATGGGCAACTGAAGGAACACGGGTAGGTTTTAGTCAGTAAAAGTCTGACACGCCCTCCCGCTCCGCCCAGAGCGGGAGAAGTCATTTGATGATTTCACATCCAAAAAAAAAAGGGTGCTAGTTACTTTTTCTCCAATAATAATTATGACGCTTCGCGGATGCCACTAAAAACAATGGTGTGTAGACTCCAATATTTTACATACAATAGGATGTACATACCTGCTAGTAAAGATAGACAAACGATAAAAGCATTGTTTATCTATGTATAAGTGTGTAGTATATTTTATTGACAACAGGAATGTCCGGGATATCGCAGAACTTCATTGCCACACTACTTTCATCCCACGTGACGTCGCAAAAATGAAACGTAGGCTCCGGAAATTGATTTTCTGATGGAAAAGTAGTGATTTGGATACAAATGGCGAAGCAATTTTTTCCCTGAATATTGTACCTAATATGAAATAATAAATAAAAAGTAATTAGGTATTTACATAAGTGTGAACAATCTATTTGTCCTAATACGAACAATGACCAGGAAAAGAGTGGTACTAGTCACCTGTACCTGCAATCTGTTATGTTTTATAGGTACACTAGCTGTGCCCGCGGCTTCGCCCGCGTGGATTTTGTTCCCATGGGAACGTGCTACACCGTCAAAACCAGTCCAGCCGTTTTGGAGATTAGTCAAAACAAACAGGCACAAACATTTTGAAAACTGTTTTTTTGTTATAGGTACCTTATAGACTTTATTATGCATTTAGTAAAAAGCTGTAATTTTGAAGTAACAAACAGACGTTCAATTTTATTTATTATATCCTAAGCTGACTAATGTTACATATCGCAAAATGGTCGACTTTCCTGTCACGAAATCTCGTCGCAAAAACAACTCGACTAGGAATGCAAATAGACGCATAAAAATCTCGGAGATAATAATTTCGTGTGAGATATCGTGCATTATTGTCTGAGTAGCCTTGGCTCGCCATCTTTCACATTCTGAGCATGAATCTGCGGGAATTTTGACAACACATCATAAGTACAATCATGCACGTTGTATGTGGTAATAGCGACCTTGACAGCGCGTTTATTTCGTAGCAATAATGGCGTTTTTCATAGTTCAAGATCACTAATGCCGTTCGGGTGACTGTACCTAGTGCGCATATTTTTTTTTTATGGCAGTTTGATGTCTGGGCAGTAATGTACAGGATTTATTGATAATAAAATGTGAAGTGTGGTCATTTATGCAATGTTCTTTGAATTAAGTGGGATTATTTGCACAGATTTGTATACAACTTTTATCATTTTGTAGTGTTATCCTTGCAGGGGTTACCACTTAGGCATTTTAAAATTTGTACATACTTACAATCATACATAAACTCACACCTTTTTTTGATAGAGGTAGGCAAATAGGTACTACAGGTATATAGATCTCCAACTGGTACAATCCTTACTAATTTTTTACTCTTATTAAATTCTTTGATCTGTTTATTTCTGTGTATTCTTTGGTCTGATGCCCGGTTTTGCGTAGACGTGACGCATTTTTTCCCCAACTTGTTTTTACACGCTTTATATTAGCTTCACTTGTATGCTTGTTTGTAACCGACTCCTTATAGCGCGATTTTGACCCAATTTAAACTACCAGATTTCATTTAAACTCTGTAGACTTATCGAGGACCGATGACAATACTATAATTTCATAAATTTGTGCCATTTTCCTTGCCAGGGTTACCTGGACAGCAAAAAACTGTCTTCGAAAACTACGCTGACATACGTCACAAGCTACGCTGACATACGTCTCGAAATTCGAAACACCCTAAAAATCCACACTTCCACACTAATATTATAAATGCAAAAGTAACTCTGTCTATCGCTTTCCTGCTAAAACTACTACTTAAACCGATTTCAATAAATTTGGTACACAGATAGTTTAGAGCCTGAGAAAGGACATAGGCTACTTTTTATTCCGGTAGTACGTTCCCGCGGGATATTTTCCGACCTCCACGCGGGCGAAGCCGCTGGCAAAAGCTAGTAGAAAATAAATAATAAATAAAAAGCACCCCACGCTTTTTAGGGTTCCGTTGCCAAATGGCAAAAAACGGAACCCTTATACATTCGTCATGTCTGTCTGTCTGTCTGTCTGTCCGAGTATGTCACAACCATTTTTTTCCGAAACTATAAGAGCTATGCTGTTGAAACTTGGTAAGTAGATGTATTCTGTAAACCGCATTAAGATTTTCACACAAAAATAGAAAAAAAACAATAATGTTTGGGGTTCCCCATACATAGAACAGAAACTCAAAATTTTTTTTTTCATCAAACCCGTATTTATGGATAGGTCTTCAAAAATGATACTGAGGTTTCTAATATCATTTTTTTCTAAAATGAATAGTTTGCGCGAGAGACACTTCCAAAGTGGTAAAATGTGTGTCCCCCCCCCCCCCGTAACTTCTAAAATAAGGGAATGATAAAACTAAAAAAAATATATGATGTACTTTACCATGTAAACTTCCACCGAAAATTGGTTTGAACGAGATCTAGTAAGTAGTTTTTTTTTAATACGTCATAAATCGTAAACCACAATTTACCTTTCATTCAGTCAACTCAAATATAAAAAAAAAACATTTAATTTCATAAACATAAACCTTATGCATAAACCGTGAATTCCTGCAGGTTTGTACGGAACCCTAGGTGCGCGAGTCCTACTCGCACTTGGCCAGTTTTTTTTCCATTATTTTCTACTTTTTAGTTTGGTTTTCTATGGAAGCGTGTTTTTTTTTTTTAACTATTTTCTTTATGTTGCGTGTTTACCGCAAATAGGTACACGTATTTTGTTTCTTTCTTTTCTTTCGAGCATGCCTTAATTATATAAAACAAAATTTCAGTATTATTTCAACAAGCAGTTTTGTTAGTTAGGTATTATTACATGTTCTTCTGGCACATTGTTCAAGTTACTTACATAAGAACCTATCGCAGTAACAGACATTCCACAAACCGAAGCAGTGTAAATGTATTTTATTTAGATTAGACTCTTGCACTCGCAATAATTATAAAACAGGTTCTCAAATGTTACCTACTTAGGAAATTCTATAACCACTAACATGGTTTAGGATACAAGCATTTTTTTATTATTTTGGATTAACAACGAATCTATCTACCCACCATGACATGCTAAGTTTTTACATACATCTAAATTAATATTATAAAAGGAAAGATTTAATTTTTTGTATGTATGTTTGTAATGGATAAACTAAAAAACTGCTGAACTGATTTCAAAAATTCTTTCACCTATAGAAAGCCACATTATTACCAAGTAACAAAAAATGCAAAAAAATCCTGTGAGTCGCGCGGACGAAGTCGCGGGCGAAGTGCTAGTCCTAAGATTATAAATGCGAAAGTAAGTTCGTTTGTTTGTTACACTATCACGGTAAAAAAGCTGAACAGATTTGAATGTTATTTAGCACACAGATAGACCACAACCTCGGTGAGGATATAGGCTACTTTTCATTTTGTATCGCAGACAAAGTCGCGGGTAAAAGCTAGTATAGATAAACTAACGCGTTCTTCCCATGGGGGTAGAAAGAAACTTCAGAACACCAACTGCTACGATCCAAAACCTTACCTTACTTACCTTACCCTTTCCTTCTTCGTGATTTTCTGACATCTGGTCATACACACGCTGGTTGCGAGTACTACGCACTTATCCTTTCTGAAGGGCATCACCAATAACTTTATATTCTACTAGCTTCTGCCCGCAACTTCGTCCGCGTTAAATTTCGTGTTCCCCCGACCCTTCCCGTCGCGTCGAATCGCCTATCCGTGCGATTTTCCCCGTTTTTGCAACATTATTCATTACTGCTCTGCTCCTTTTGATTGTAGCGTGATGTTATACAGCCTATGTTACTCGCAGATAATGTAGCTTTACAATGGTGAAAGAATTTTAAAAATCGGTCCAGTTGTTTTTGAGTTTATCCATTACAAACAAACAAACAAAAATACAAATTTTTCCTTTTATATTATTAGTGTAGACTAATATTATAAATGTGAAAGATTTTGAGGATATATGGATCCCTAAGACGACCCACTGACCGATGTTTGTTACTCTTTCACACAAAAAGTACGAAACGGATTTGGATGGGCACACAGATAGTTTATAACCTGGACCCTAATTGCGAAACGCACAATTTATCAGAATCTGAATGGGATTGAAGATTATTTCTGAACCATTGCGTCATTTGTTCGAATAAATTGTCGGCTCAGCAACGTAAATATCGCAATGAACGTTGTTTAACTATGAATGTTAAACCAATTCCTACGGATAAAAAGTTCCGCAATTACCCCTCTGGATTAACGTTTACGGATTCTTTATCCCGGTAGTACGTTCTCGCGGGATAATTTACGACCTCCAATATGTCCTCATGGTATTTTCGGTAAACAAAACACTTTAATTTCTCAATTTTTTCTATTATCTTAACCACAAACAGTAGTCTTAAGCAAATGTAAACAAGATAATATCACAAGGAAGTAGCTCATTGATAAAATAACTGATAAGTGTCAGTGATAAGGAATTTGATGTTTTGAAATATAACAGAGTTGTATTGGTTGTAGTGTTTAAGATAAACATAATTTTTCTTCAATGTTTAAAATAAACAAACATTATGGTGAAACACCACCACTGGTGTACCGTGTGGTGCCGGACGTAAAGAATAACACCACCCCATTTCTTCCCGTGGGTGTCGTAAAAGGCGACTAAGGGACTTACTAGAGAATGGGCAGCAGCGTTCTCTATGCATTTTACCACCATACTGCGATCGCCAACCCGCCTGCCAAGCGTGGCGATTATGGCAAAGCCCCCCAAATTGGGGGAGGCCTAAGTCCAGCAGTGGACGTCTGTCGGCTGAAATGATGATGATAATGGTGAAACATCATACAATACTGAAGCAGTGATATAATTAATATAGTAGATTCAACACTTAATTCCTTGTGATGGTTTAAGGGTATATAGGAACTATGAAACATCATAATATAAGGTAGCAGGTACATCGACAAGCATTTCATTGTGCTGAATTCATGGTTTTAGACCAAGAATTGTTTTGGCTGTTTTAAAAAAAAACTGTTGTCATTTGACCTATGTGGTCAAAATGTATGGTAAAGTTGGTTTTAAATATTTAGATAACCAACAATACATTTTGAATTATATAAGTACAAAATCCAAGATAACAGATTGTGCATTGAAGTCCCAGCCACTCTGTATAATGCACAAAAGTTTCAGGAAAATAAATTATATTGTGTCCTAAGTGCCAGTATTTGTAAACTGAATAGGTAATAGTCCCAGCTTATAAGAAAAAACCACAGCAGCATAATGGATTTCTACTGATTTCGACCCGAGAGAGACCAAGCATAGGACCCATGGCTTAACGTGCTTATAATCTATGGAATACCAGTCACATTTGATAAATCTTTACCTTTGGCTTTATAGCCCAATTTTTAAGGAAGATTATAAGCTATTTAACATCACGCTAAAACCATAAAGAGCCGAATAAAAAAAAAAACTTAATGAATGCTAAGAGAAAACAAAAATATATTATGAGCAGGTGATGTGATGCTTTAGGATATATTTTATGTAAAACATGAATATTTACATAGACACTGTTGCAGACAGAAATATAATAAGAAAAAAGCTACTAGATTATAAACCAATGGATAATAGAATAATATTCGAAAAATCTACGTAAATAGATTACAAGCTTACTGATTGATACCTGGGACAGATGTTTCTCCAGCAGTATTCTGTGCTAGTAGGATTAAATTATTACAACTTGGAGGCTAACACAGTATTATTCAAGTTAGGTACTAATCATAAGTTGTTATTGAACTGACTTTTCCTTGTTCCACAAGGATGTAGTCTTCTATGGTTTTAATTATCTATTACATTGCTTGTATTTGTGTTATACATAATTATGAATTTATTAAAATGGTATTTACATTTCAATAATTATTAAACAAACTATATAAATGACTACAGTCATTTGAATAATGATGAAGTATTGAAGATAACTGAATTCCCGACTAAACTATATGTTTAACATTCGGAAAATCAAAATAATAAACCAGATGAACATAGCAAGTCATGTATTTTTTTGGTATGTTTTGTCAATTTATCAATGAAAACTCAATGTCATTACTCTTTGAAGTTAAGCAAATATTTTGGAGGTGAACATTGCACAACATAACAGTCGAGTGATTGTCAAACCGTGTTGACCAAACAATTCTGTGGCCCATTATACGAAAGTTTTATCAATAACTATCTAGACTGACCTTGTCACCATAGTGTGTTACTGTCAATATCCACACAATTATCACCTCTATCATAATAAATTAGTGCTAAATACTCACGGCCATCACCATCTCGAAGGGATGCTTGTGCACCCTTACTGGAGCCTGGTAGTCCTGCACCATTTTTCACACTTTTAAATTCACGAAACAAAATAAAAGAATATAAGGACTTCACAAACTTTAAAATATCAACAGTTTCACAAAGTAGTCATGCTGCTTGAATTCCTTTCACTCGCGATCAGTATGACAGCAATTTATTCGTACGTCGAGTCAGAATTACACCGTGTCGTGAACTTGAAATAAAATCCACGGATTGAAACAAAATGGAATGTTTGCTCTGAAGTTAGTTACGTGTCAAATTGATAGGCGATTGACAGCTTTATTGTTGCAAGTGCAAAATTGGTAGGTTTTGTTCAAAAACAATGTTTTTTTTTCCATGGTTTCGTCAACTGTACAAAGAAGATATTGATTTTGCATACGTTTTTTCTTCTTAATAATAGTACAATTAATATTTTTGCAATGAAACAGGAAGTATTGTTTAATTTGAATAATATGGCTAAGTTTAAAAAAAAATTACAGAAATGAAAAAATATTAGCCATTTATCTCAATTGATGAATGAATGACTTGATGATCCAGATGTAAATTAAGTCTTGGATTAACTGCTAATTGTAATGCAAAAATAATAAGAATATAGTTTCTAGAAAAAATTTCTTAGCTGGACCGTCAAATGGCTTCAGTACAATGTTGCTATAATAAAAAAAAATACAATTTCGCAAAATAAAACTTTTAAGTTCCTTTGCTAACTGTTGCCGCTCGTTGATTGTCCGGTTCTAAATTAAATAAACTTGAAAGTGAAATTATCAGTGACGAATTAAGTTTATCAGAATCCTCAATAAAAAGAACTATCAGAAAAATAACCAAACAAAATATCATTTCCGCAGGTCATTTTCCACGTATTCCGCAACTAACTTCAAGACAGTGAGTAAGCGGGCCTTGACGAAGCGCGAATGTCGCTTTCTAGTATTTGAAGATTATTTCTTCTGAATTTAAAACGCAAAGCAAAATTCTGGCAAAATTGTGCGCGTTCGTGCCCGATGTCTAGTGCTGAAGTCGCCGATAATTCCGTTGACCCCCCGGCGAAAAAGCGGAAACTAAATACAGGAGAATCACGTTCCAACAACTCGGCAATGGCGAACAATGGGACGCGTGTGGAAGATGAGATTGACGAGGCTCTGTACTCGCGCCAGCTGTACGTGCTGGGTCACGATGCCATGCGGCGGATGGCCAGCTCGGACGTGCTTATTTCGGGGCTTGGGGGTCTCGGTTTGGAAGTAGCGAAAAACGTGATCCTCAGCGGAGTGAAATCGGTGACTCTTCATGACGAGCGGAATTGCACGATCGCTGATTTGTCATCGCAGTTCTACCTGTCCGAGCAGTCGGTTGGACAGAATAGGGCTCTGACATCGTGCGAACAGCTGTCGGAGCTGAACCACTACGTGCCTACGACTGCGTACACCGGCCCGCTCACAGAGGAATTCCTCCGCAAGTACAGCGTGGTGGTGCTCACTGGTGCTTCCTGGTCCGAGCAGGAGCGAGTGGCGGCCATCACGCACGCCAACAACATCGCTCTTGTCATAGCAGACACTAGAGGACTCTTTTCCAGAGTCTTCTGTGATTTTGGACCTGAGTTCACAGTAGTAGATGTGACAGGAGAAAACCCTGTGTCAGCCATGATCGCTGACATCACACATGAATACCAAGCAGTTGTCACATGCCTCGATGACACCCGTCACGGTTTGGAAGATGGTGACTTTGTCACTTTTAGCGAGGTTTGTACTTCTTATTATTTCACAATTTTTTTCAATTCTTATAAAGTTATCAATGTTTTTGACCATCATGGTAGTTTGAATTACTCACAAAGTAAACAATTACAATTTTGTGTTATAATTATGATTGATTGGTACTCGAGAACATTTAACTTGAATGTCATTGTTATGGTGCTGTCACCATGGTGGCATCCTTGACCTTTATTGAGATCAAACATTTTGAATATCTGCCAGAATGACTGTTTTTGTTGAAAACATGCTGTCATGTATAAAATAAACGTTGATGACTACGTGTTCATCTCATACAATAGAACTTGCCAACGGATGATGACATCCTCTCAACTCTTCACAACAAGAGAATGTTTTATTTATTTAAGTAATGCCATGGTAAAGTAGTTGGTATGATTGTTGCCTGACTTGATTTAATGGTCCACCTGCATACCTACTGATATATTTTTTGCAGTTCTTGAAATAACGCTCCATGAACAAATAACGTTGAGTGCAAGCAAAGTAATAAAAGGTGGTTGAAAAGCTATGACTTTACAATTTATTGAAGTTTTCATGGTATTCCACTATTTTAACTGCAAGAGGTTTAAATACAAAATAATTCATTCATTCATGGTTCATTCGCTTTATTATGGTATATTTTAGGGGATTATTTTTTATTTAATATTTACTAAGAATACAATACACCAACATTGGACACTAAGTTGGCAATTACTAACTTTGACTTTCACAATAAGAAGCAGGTCTGGGTTTGGCTTACTCTCGAATATAATTCCAATAGATCGACATTGGTCAAACGTCAGTTGGTTGAGTTAAACGTCAGGGATTGGCTAGACTCAGTGAGTCCAGCCAATCCCTGACGTTTGACTGACAATTCCAATGTATATCTATTGGAATTATATCCTCTCGAATGTCTTATGTTACACAGTGCGACATAAGCAATTGTCTTTCTATTGTGTCTCTAATTAAGACATTCGACGAGATATTCGAGAGTAAGCACCCTGAATGGAATTAGTTTATCTTACAGACATCTTTGATCTTGGATAGTCAAGATATTTACAGTTTGTGTTATGCTCTAAAGTCTAAACAATGATAATAGAATGATAACATTAATTGTTTCACTATAAATATCCTGGATATTAAAAAATAGAACCAAACATCACCATCTGTTGCATTGTTTTCTACAACTATTTCTTTCTACCTTTTACAGATCCAAGGCATGACTGAACTGAATGGCTGTGAACCCCGCAAGATCAAAGTGCTTGGCCCTTACACCTTCAGCATTGGCGACACAACCACCTGCTCGAAATATATCCGCGGAGGCATTGTCACACAAGTGAAAATGCCCAAGAAAATCGCATTCAAGCCCCTTAAGGAATCCTTTGCCAACCCGGAGTTCCTTATTGCTGACTTTGGCAAGTTTGATTACCCGCAGCAGTTGCATGTTGCGTTCGCTGCCCTCTATAAGTTTGAGGAGGCTGAGGGCCGCCGTCCCAAGCCCTGGAGTGATTCCGATGTCATCAAGTTTATGGACTATGTGGACAAAATTGATGTCTTCAAAAACGGAGACATGGAACTCAATTCTGAATTACTCAATACTTTCTGCAAGGTTTGTTTCCTTGTTTCTATGCTTTACTACAATATTTAAAAAAAACTTCACCACTTCAACTTCCAGTGCCTCTTTCATCTAACGGACGTCTAGCAGTGGACCACTTTCAGTATTACTGATCATGAAACATTACTAATCTCTACATTCTTCCACCAGGTGTCTGCCGGCGACCTTAATCCCATGAATGCCGCTATCGGTGGTGTGGTAGCCCAGGAGGTATTGAAGGCTTGCTCTGGCAAGTTCCATCCCATCATGCAGTGGCTCTACCTGGACGCCCTTGAGTGTCTTCCTAAGGACCGTGCTTCCCTGAATGAAGAGAACTGCAAGCCTACTGGATCCAGATACGATGGACAGGTAGCTGTATTCGGCAAGCACTTTCAGAAGAGACTGGGTGAACTGAAGTATTTCATTGTTGGTGAGTACTGGAATTTGTGTGTTCTATCTAGGTTTGCTGCATGGACCAAACAAGTGACTGGACAAGTCTGGCAATTCATGAATTAAAAATAATAGTTTAAAAAACTAGCTTCCATTGAAACCAAACTAAAAAGTACAAAATAATGGAAAAAAAGCGTGGGGTGCTTTTTAAGGTATTTTATTATTGATATCAGGCACCCCACGCTTTTTTTCCATTATTTTGTACTTTTTATTTTAGTTTCAATGGAAGCATGTTTTTTAGTTTTTTTAAACTATTATTTATTTTCTATTTTTTAGGGTGTTTCGAATTTTGAGACGTATGTCAGCGTAGTTTGTGACGTATGTCAGCGTAGTTTTCGAAGACAGTTGTTTTTGCTGTCCTGGTAACCCTGGCAAGGATAATGGCACAAATTAGTTTGTGACGTATGCCAGCTTAGTTTTCGAAGACAGTTTTTTTGTTCTCCTGATAACCCTGGCAAGCATAATGGCACAAATTTATGAAATTATTGCATTGTCATCGGTCCTTGACAGGGTGTGCAAAGTTTGAATGAACTCTGGTCGTTTAAAGTGGGTCAAAATCGCGCTATAAGGAGTCGGTTACAAACAAACATACAAGTGAAGCTAATATAAAGCGTGTAAAAAGGGTTGATTCTTTTGTCAACTTAAGCAGTGCTTGAGTTAATATTATGTAGCTAACTTTTACAGTTCCTAGAGTGGATTTGCTGTGCGCAAGTGACAGTAGATGGGCAGGGTTATGGACCCAACCATCCTTATGAATTGGTCTTCATTCATTTTAGACACTGTTGCTGAAAAAAGACCCATTCAATGTCTTTTACTACAATGATTCTCCACTTATCATGTCTACTCATCCTGTTATCCATAATACAGACAGATACAGACAAATTCCAACGTTTTTGCGTCAGATAAGTTATTATGCCAAAAGGTTGTTAACCCTTTTAATGTTAAAGACCTTTTTTATTAGCGTTATCTGTTTGTTTTGCTATCGTGTCTTATCAAAACAACTGATGCAAACATTATAGGGAACTTCACAAAAGAACCTTGCTATTTTTCCTTATTTTTATTTATTATGGTGGCTGAATCGCCCTTGACGATTGTCAATGGCAGTCGTACTTAGTTACGCCGATTTAAATATGCGTTTCTTTTATGTACTGAAAATATAGGCACGGCTACAAACGCGACCTTAGTATCGCGTACTATCCAATGCTGGCTTCTCTGAAAGAGAAGAGGACTTTGCCCGGTAGTGTGACATTTATACGGTACTAGCTTCTGCCCCCTACTTCGTCCGCGTCAAATTTCTTGCTCCCTCGATCCATCCCGTCGCATGAAATCGCCTGCCCGTGCGAGTATCGTATTCATGACATTTTTCCTTTTTGAACGGCCTCTAAGGGTCGTAAGGCTATGCAACACTAAATGTATTTTTTCCATTCGAACTAGTAGTTCCTGAAATTAGCGCGTTCAACCATACAAACTCTTCAGCTTTATAATATTAGTATAGATTACTTGTCTTATTAGATTTTTTTAAATAAATTACAGAGTGCAATGAAAATATCCTTTTGCGAGGTTAGCTAGATTTACAACTCCGTGCGCTGTTCGGTAAAAAAAACGTCGCGTTAAACAAGCGCCCGTATTTCACGTAGGCTAACGATTTAGATACAGAAAGAGTTTATCCTCGTCAAAATATAATTCAAGTAAAGGTCTACCGGTTTCCTACTATACTATTTTTATCAGTGAATGTATTAAGTACCGGAAAATGTGCGAACAAAGACTACTAGTCATTGTTTAGGAATTTTTTCTAGGTCTGTTATGCGCTTGACGACCTGACTCATTATCTTGATACATTTTCCTGCTTGATTAAAAGGCATAGTCTTTAGAAAATATAAGTTGCTCTGAAACAGTAATCATTGAATCAAAGTATTATTTTTTATGACTACAGTAACGGTGTGACTTAAGTTATGTTGGATCGGATATAATAGAAGCATGTCGTGCGTGACGAAAATATTTTGTTCATGAATGTGGACAACTTTAAGAGAACTTTAAAGTAACGAGGGATGGATTGTATGGAAAATGGTATAGCTAGACAGGTGGCTAATAATCCTCGAGAGACCATTTCATACAGCAATCGTGATCTGACCAAGATTTTATGTATGGACTTCTATGGCGTCTGAGTTTGTTTGGGCCTTTCATCTCAGAATAGTTGATAGAAAACGTCGCCTTCATGTAGTTTTAAAATATAATTGACGTGTAAAAGTGTTTGTACAAACCTACTTACGGAAACAAAAATCGTTTTTTTATTAATAGAGATGGAATAAGAAAAACACAATATGCTGTAAGAATTGGGGAGTAGTGGTGGCCCAGTGGTAATGGGCCCCAACCCAGGCAGTCCCTCCACTTTACGTAAATCATTTCACCACCACTGCTCTCAAAACGGTAAGGGAAAACATCGTGAAGACACCACCATGTCCTAGAACCAAAAATTCGAAGACATGTGTCACCTACCGACCCTTACTGGGCCCGTGTCACAGCCCACTTCCATGGAGGAGGCTGGTGTCCCAGCAGAGGGAATATTATAGGCTGATTATCCTTATGCTGTGCCGACGAAAAATTAATGTATAAGACAAAAGAATGATTATTGATTGCTCTTGTTTGTATGTCTTATGGTGTAATGTTTATAATGCGCTTAGATCAAGTCTGTTTATCACGAGTCATTCAAGAATAGCATTAGGGCGGATACACATCAAAGCGATACGACATCGCATCGGACATACTTCGCTTACTCACAATGCTCCGGGTGACATCACCGATTTATGCGTTTCGATGTTCACCAATCTCTTTGATGTGGCCTGTAAATGTCACGGTAAAACAAAACTATTACCGATTATTCTAACAAATTGTACTACCTTTTAAATTGATTAAAGTTTCATTATGGGTGAGCATATCGTTCGATTATGTGGCGTCGAGGTCATAATAATCGATTTTTGAGAAATCTGTTATTACCTTGGCACTAGTTTGTTTGTCGTCCATTTTCTAGAATTCTAGAATGATGCGATATGGATATAATTACGCTATGCTACTGACAAATTTTCCTATTTGATGGAAATTACGTCTAATTTGCAAATTGAGATAACGCGTTATCGAGGTAAATACTAGTGTTGTAAAGATAATGTCTTAGAAATATACTATCTAGTAAAATGAGACCTACAGATTTATCTTCACAAATATTATTGGAACACCATTGAACAGATGAAGTATTTTTTTGTATGTTTAGTGTAGGTAGACATGTATTTATGTTCAAATACTGATGGACGCGCATATTCCTTACATGCAATGTATATTGACCGCAGATATGTATTTTGTGAAATCAATCCTTCAAATGATTACTATTTATCGTATTGAGAATACAAGGTTTCATAGTACTTATTTATTGTATTATTTACTAGCTGTGCCCGCGACTTTGCCCGCGTCGGTGTTGGAAAGAATCCCAGGGCACCGTCCTTCTGAGACAGAAAGCTAATGGTACTCCATAACATGCAACTATTGTATAAGCTTATTGCTTATAACTTTAGCTCGTGTAATACAGTGTACACTAGCGCAGGACTTACGGAATTCATAAAATTGTTTGTAGAAACTTATATCAATAAAGATTATTATCAATTATCAGCCTATACCTGTAAGCTCACACCTGACCATGTTACAGTAATGTCCCTCTTCATAACCTTGAATCTTCTTCTCTTAGGCGCCGGCGCCATCGGCTGTGAGCTGTTGAAGAACTTCGCGATGATCGGCGTGGGCGCGGCGGGCGGCCAGATCACCGTCACAGACATGGACCTTATCGAGAAGTCGAACCTCAACCGACAGTTCTTGTTCAGGCCTTATGATGTGCAGAAACCCAAGTCTAGTACTGCTGCTAAGGTAAGATGACGTCTACTGTTATTGAATTTTGACTGTCAGGTGCACGCCCTTTGTACAGGATCAGTTTTTATCTAGCGCAGAAACTGTAACCATGAATTCAGCATATCATTCTAGACCCCTCAGCGTAGAAAATTTCCGTCGGTTATACAAAATGGTAAAATATTGGTAGGTATCGCCAACCCGCCTGCCAAGCGTGGCGATTATGGCAAAGCCCCCCAAATTGGGGGAGGCCTGGGTCCAGCAGTGGACGTCTTATGGCTGAAATGATGATGATGATGATGATTGGTAGGTATTAGCATCATGTGTCAGATGTGCAGGCAGCGTCGTGACGTCATGCAGGGACTAGCGCGACCCCACATTTTTCCTCTTTCTCCCCCCCCCCCCCCCCCGCTATATGAGTGACGGTCGCGTTTTAAATTTGATTTGTAGTATTTGTAATTAAACTAAGACTACATTATTTACAGAATAGTACATGACATTCATACCTACCTCCAGTTACATATTGATAGGTTTCAGTAACTGTGTTTTATCAGCCTCAATAAGCAGCTTTTGTGAAAACTAGACCTTTGGTTTGTTTTCTCCATTCATATTCATTTTGTCAATTTCAACATCTATGGACGCATTTTCATAGTTTTAGATAGAAATCATTCGTGTTGCTAAGCATAAGACTACCTTCGAACGGACGTAAAAATATCGCGACGGGATTTTATCGTGCACTGGATTTTTAACCCTTGGTGTAGAACCGATCATTGAGAATCTAACAAAGGGCATCCAAGCGCATCGAAAAAACAGACACTGTTGGAATTTCCACTCACGGTGCAAATCACTGTGCTCCATCCTATCCCGCTGCGAAATTGTACGTCCGTAAGAAGGTGGACTAAAAGCACCTGCAATCCTAGTAAGATACTCTAGATTTCTTAAAACTATTTTTCTCTCATTCCAGGTCATCAAACGCATGAACCCGGACGTGAACGTGTTGGCCCAGGAAAACCGCGTGTGTCCCGAGACCGAGTCTGTGTACGACGACGCGTTCTTCGAAGCTCTGGATGGCGTAGCCAACGCTCTGGATAACGTAGACGCGCGCATATACATGGACAGGCGTTGTGTTTACTACAGGAAACCGCTGCTGGAAAGCGGTACGCTTGGTACTAAGGGGAACACTCAGGTTGGTTAAGCACTATTTGAATGTAATTATTGGCTAAGGAGACCTTTGCTTTTTAATGTGTAGCATCTTTCCTCTCGCTCTGTCTTGGAGTGATTTCGTAAAAAGGGACGGAAGTGTCTGAACGAAGCCAGGGAAGCGTGCGTTGTTTGATTTGACTGATGAGCGCGCGCGGTGTTGGAGTTGGCCGTCAGATTTTACCGTCCCTTTTTTCGAGGTGTTGGTATATTCCGTGTTGTTTATTATCAAGGTGAGATGTCAGAGGTTACACATCATTTGAGACTACTGTAAGGCTCGCTCATTTTTATAATCCAGAAAGAAATACTAGGGTTCCTTATACTACTTTCTAGATTAAAAAAGAGCTAACGTTTCAGAGGGGTAAGCAAATAAAATAATAAAAACTTATCACCAATACGTCTGTGCGATGATTTTAGCAGGTTCTTTTGTAATATGGATTAGCGATCGCAGTATGATCTTTGTAATCAACTTGAAAAGAGTCTCTGAGACAATATTGAAAAGTGGATGTACATTTAATACATGTGGATATTAGTGTATCCAAAATCTACATGTTAAAGAGAAGTTATACCTTTCCAGCCAATAATTTTACTGTGGACCAAGCAAATGCATCTTAACCCTTATTGTAAAATTTTGGGTTCAACTTTAACTACAAATCAACTACTTCTTTTCCACAGGTGGTAGTCCCATTCTTGACTGAATCCTACAGCTCTTCCCAAGACCCCCCTGAGAAGAGCATCCCTATCTGCACCCTCAAGAACTTCCCGAACGCTATCGAGCACACCCTGCAGTGGGCTCGCGATGAGTTCGAAGGTCTGTTCCGTCAGGCTGCGGAGCATGCCGCCCAGTATCTGAGGGATCCTCACTTCTTGGAGAGAACACTGAAGTTACCTGGTAGCCAGCCGCTAGATGGTATTGAGAGCGTTAGGGTAAGCACGGTTTTGATGATACTATTTATGAGTTGGCAAAGTGAGTTTAGCTGTTGTCTTATTGGTAACAATAAATAATTTAGGTATTTCGATAAAAGTACCAAATGTTCCTTCAAGATACAGTGAATCTAATTCAGGGCTTGGAACCAGTATCAAAAGCACAGGTTCTGTACCAGTACATAACGGTTCCTGGTCCATTTCGGTAATTGGGTACTGGTTCCAGACGTTCCAGAAAGGAACCAGTACTCCACCTAACAAATAGTACTAGGCGCGAATCACAAATCTCATATTTATATGAGGAACCCAATACTCGTCAACCACATGAGGTTATTTTGAATGCCTATTATCCTAGCTGTATTCTCACTTTAACTTACGTAATTATTTGGACCCAGTACAGTACCGATACTGATTAGAAATACTAGTAGTACAAGTTGGTGAGATATTGGTACTACTCTGAGTAGTAGAGAGTAGTCTACTCTGGTACCAAAATCTCAACAATCCCAATGGTACCAGTTTATATAAACCTGGTATTTTGAACCCTGACCTAATGAACATGGTAACACTGTGAATTTGACAGAATTATAGCGCTTTTATTTCTTAATAGTAAGAGCGGTTTTTGTGGTTCATGTGTTACTATAGCGCCAACGTGCGGTTGACTGTACATTGCTGGTATTGTATTGTATATATTTAAATGTTTGAGATCGCAGAAAAACTCACATTTACAACAACTTCTGATTAAATTCTTTGAAATACATATTCCAAATACAATTATTGGCATTATTTTATACAGGGCGTGGCGTAAGTAGTGGTCCAGTGTTCAGGATTCGATAAACCAGATAATTAACTATAACAATTAAAATTTTTAAACATTTTTACCCAAGGGTTCCGAAAATATTTCATTTTTGTCTTTTATTTACGAAATTTCTACCTTTTATTACATATTTGTTTGTAGTTTCAACAAAAACCATTATTTTTTCATTTTGTTAATTACTGCTGAATACTAGAGCTATCATGATAAATTATGATTTTTTATGTAAATTCAGCTCTTTTGAAGAAAAAGTTGGTTCTTCTCTAATTTTAACCCCAATTTTTAACACACCATCAAGTTCAAGAGCAATTTTTGTAAAAAAAAAATTTGGGTAAAAATGGTTAAAATTTTTAATTGTTATAGTTAATTATCTGGTTCATCGAATCCTGAACGGTGGACCATTACTTACGCCACACCCTGTATATTTTATTGTTTGTAAAATCAGCATTTAACTGAAGCAAACAAGTTGTAATAAATAAATTATTCGATATTTTTGCAGAACGCTATTCAAGAGCGCCCACTAACATTCGACGACTGCGTGACCTGGGCGCGCCTGCACTGGGAGGCGCAGTACTCCAATCAGATTAAGCAACTTCTGTACAACTTCCCGCCCGACCAGCAGACCACTTCCGGAGCCCCATTCTGGTCCGGCCCCAAGCGCTGCCCAGAACCTCTCACTTTCGACCCTACTGATGATCTGCATCTGGACTATGTGGTGGCTGCTGCTAATCTCAGGGCTCATGTGTACGGAATGCCACCTTGTATGGATAGGGAGAGGATCGCGAAGGTCGCTTGTAGTATCCCGGTAAGGAAACAAATAAAAAATATTTTGAACACCTTCTCTAACATTGCGCAATAACCTACCTAGAACAAGCTATACTGTAACTGTATTGACATTTCTCATAAACTAATAAACGCAATATTTTACAGGTACCAGAATTTAGTCCCAAATCTGGCGTAAAGATCGCAGTGACTGACGCTCAGCTGCAGCAGAACAGCGACGATATGGACCCCGACAGAATACAGCACATCATCGCCGAGTTGCCGTCGCCCGCCAAGCTGGGCGCGCTCAAGATCACGCCGCTGGAGTTCGAGAAGGACGACGACACCAACTTCCACATGGACTTCATCGTGGCGGCCTCCAACCTGCGCGCCGCCAACTACAAGATCCCGCCCGCCGACCGACACCGCTCCAAGCTCATCGCCGGCAAGATCATCCCCGCCATCGCCACCACCACCTCCGTGGTCGCCGGCCTCGTCTGCCTCGAACTGTACAAGCTCGCACAAGGCTTCAACACCCTCGACGTCTTCAAAAACGGATTTGTCAACCTTGCTCTGCCATTCTTCGGCTTCTCAGAACCGATAGCTGCCCCAACAAACTCATACTATGATAAGAAATGGACTCTCTGGGACCGCTTCGAAGTGAAGGGCGAGGTGACCCTCCAACAGTTCCTAGATTACTTCAAAAACGAGCACAAGCTGGAGATCACGATGTTGTCGCAGGGCGTGTGCATGCTGTACTCGTTCTTCATGCCGGCCGCCAAGTGCCAGGAGCGGCTGAACCTGCCCATGTCGGAGGTGGTGATGAAGGTGTCGAAGAAGAAGCTGGAGCCGCACGTGAAGGCGCTGGTGTTCGAGCTGTGCTGCAACGACGAGGACGGCAACGACGTGGAGGTGCCCTACGTGAAGTACACGCTGCCCTAGACGGGCGCGCCGCATGTCACGCCCATGTACGCTGTCGTCGACGATGTGGTCAACACGTGAAGTTTAGAGCATAATAGTTACCATTTCCGGAGATGGTTGATTATCACATCGGGAGGCCGAGTGATGCGCTCGCGAGTGTCGGACGATGGACGAGACGTACAGATAGTGTTTACATGTGTGACGTTTTATTTTGTGCTTCAGAACACGCTTTTGTCTACTTATTGATTCATATATTTATAGTAGTTTATAATTGATTGCTCACGTCTCATCAAACGCGCTAGCATTTATTCTTTTTTATTCGTCTCGTGATACCACAATAGTTTTTACACCAAATTTATTGGATATTTTAAAGTTGAAATCAGATGGGTCTGTATATGGAAAGAAATAAATAAAATTTGAGCAATGTTTTGTTTTATTGTATGGTAGTTTTTCCCACGGTTTTTCCTGAGATACGAGACGAACTTTTCGCTATCGAGAAAGAACATTCTGAAATGACATCATTTTGATGTCAGTTTGATGTTGTGCCGATGTTTAGTGTTCTGTATAGTGGGGTGTATTTTCTCGCATCACCATAAGATAGACTACAAAGCAATAGACGATAGCCGTTATTATAAAACACTAACGTGAATTTTATTTTAATGTGAATGTCGCAAATTCGTCGATCCAATATTTAGAAAAGGTTCAACCGTGAAATTAGTTATGAGCCGCTAAAGTGTGGTGTACTAACAGCGCCATTCCCATCCGAAACGGATTAAAGTTAAACGGAGCCTTGTAGAGGTCCCATTCTTTTTGCTTTGCTAAATAAATAGGTAACCATTAATACGATTACGAAGAAAATGTAGACAGCCCTAATTTCTGGAATTCATGACCTAAAAAACTCAAAACCTATAATGCAATTTAGAAGAAGGGTGACCACGATTTATGGTGGGTCAATCAGACATTTCCCAAAGCATCGTAATTTTGCTAGCACAAAAAATTAGTCGCCAAATATCAGATTTAGCCGGTCACTGGTTCAAAAGTTGAGTTTATAGGTGGCCGTTCTGGAGAGAGCTCCAGCTTTACTCAATTAAATCTCAAACATTAGCCCGGCACCTAGCAAAGATCTGTTTTCTCCCAAAGTTAGCGCATTTTTTTTCCCCCTACTTGACCTACCCTATGTGGAAATGTATTAATTGGATCAAAAGATAACACCGTATGTTTTTTATTATTTATTGCGTAAAAATGTATGCATGAAAATACGGTACAATAATCTCACTAGGTCAATGGAAAAAATCTTTGGGAATATACAATTTGTGACACCAATTACTTATACATAAATAAATGTAGGCGTTCATTGTTTTTGGTACATTTTTTTTTATATTGGACGCCTTTTTACTGATCCTACTTTTAAGGAGCACGCACACAGCACTCACTGCGGCGAAACAAAATGCCATAAATTAAATATTATATCAATGTATTTTGAGATAACTGTTACCTTGCGTTTGCACCCTTAAACAGGTTGTGACTGTTGTGATACTTATTTTCAATAAGTCCTTCAAAAGACTGTCGAAAGTATGTGTATACAACATGTATCTGTAGGTACATTTAACGACCATGTTTCAGACATGTCTCGTTCTATTTTATTCAGCTTTGAAGATTTGTCAAGTTTCCTGTAAGTTTTGTATTGTTTATCTAGTCTTTACTACACGTTTTAGGTGTTAATGAAAAGCGTATACACAATATGTATAGAATACATGTTTTATACCTTGGGTTTAACGCGGGGTTACGAAAAATTTGAATGAATTAGTGCAAATAAATGCGAGGAGTAAAGCCCTATGTGCGCTTCCGTATATATAAAACTTTCAACATGAGTCCAATTAGTAACAGAGAAAAAAGTTCGAAATCTGTGAAAAAACTGACTAGAAGTGCAGAGAGTTAGCACAAACACAACCCGGTAGATATCGGTTCCGGTTAAAACTAGCGTTAAAACTGGTAATGTAGCCCGTTCATGGGTCACATACATACATATAACTAAACAGTTAACATAAAAAAAAAAAATAAGCTTGAGATTAAATAGACAGAGTTCTGTCACTACGGAACGGCAAAAGTAGATGTAGTTTGAAATTGTAATGATTCAAAAGAGTAGGCGTCACAAAGAATTACAATTTAGTCTTGCTATTTATTTATAAATCTATGATTATTGTCAAATTATAGAAAGCATATCTTGAGAGTTGGAAGCACTTTAGTAAGATTTATTTTTATTACTTGTCAACTGAAAATCTACACATTTATAACGCTAACACAAATGAAATCGAAAATGTAGGTAGGTATATCATATAAGGCGAATTGCCTACCACTATTCATTCTAAGGTTAACTAATGTACCAAAATCTATTTTATATTTTAAAGCGATACAAAACGTTACATTTCAAACTATGCGTGTAGGTACAAACTCATTTACATTACCCACTAAGAAATTCAAAATTAGTGCCTTCGTTACATAACGAGGCATAACGGCTAATGTAGACAGGAGCTAAGGCGTGTGGGTTCTAACTAACATTTTAAAAAGATTACACCATGTGTATATTGTCTGAATATGTAATGTTTACAAAACTTACGATAACTTTGGATTTATCGCCGCGACATGCAAAGGCCTGTTTTCGACATTTTATTTGGTTCGTCATCATCATATAAGGCGAAACACGTCCACTGCTGGACAAAGGCCTCCCCGCTTGGGGGGAAAACCATAATCGCCACGCTTGGCAAGCGGGTTGGCGATCGCAGTATGGTGGTAAAATGAATAAAGACGCTGCTGGCCTTTCACTAGTAACTCCCTTAGTCGCCTTTTACGACACCCAGGGGATGAAATGGGATGGTGCTATTATTCATGTCTATAAACTTTTTCCATCCTGTTGCCTTTTTCGGCTTCCAAACTTAAGTTCCAATCTATTTCTATTTACACAATAAACAGGAAATAATTTGCAAACTTACTTATGTACCAACAAACAAAATTAAAATGATTTCACATGTGGCACGTACTTACCCCTACCATGCGTTTTAAATGACCTACCCTAACATGCCTAGCATGTAGCGAATTTCCGACGCGTAAGTTGCTTTGTAAACGTAAGTATGAACTTACGTAGCATAATTTAGGCAGGTGTCCCTACACTAATATTATTCGACAGGATCGAAAGATAGTCTACTTATTTTGTCACTGTGTTTCATCATATCATGAGTTATTTAGGTATTACCAGTATTTACTACAGTCGTATTTGATTAATATTATCCAAAATATACCGTTAAAATTAAATCAATTCTTCAATGTCTGTTATCGATAAAATTATAGTACAATTTGAAACACAGCGACTTACAGATTTCACTTATTAATTTTAAATCTAAGTTACCAAGGTGCAAATACGGGCACTACGGTAAGGCACTTTGCTTCGGAAGCATACAAAACGGAATAAAAAATACAACCATAATTTATGACTTAGATCCTAATAATAAATAATTTTGTTACAAATAACATTTGAACTTGCTTCGGTCTTTTTGAATACTAGACATAGTCGCCCGAAGTTTCAAAGAAAGAGGAATGACTTAATTATAATTATTTTTTAAATAGAATCAAAAAAATTAAATGCACTTGAAGCTAAAGTAAAGCATAATTTAGTTTATAAAAGAGAGCATATTAAAAGGCGGAGTACAAAGATGACAAAGCTTGCGGAATCATTAACTAATTAATATTTCTCAATTATTATCTGTGCTCGTATGGGTTAAAAGCATTCAAAATAATTAAGCAATCAAGCATTTGTTCTTCCTGCTGTAAATATTAATTTAATAATACACATGATCTTAAATAATAACAATAGTTTTGGCTGTCCCAAATCATTGCCATTTTATCAGGTAGTTCGAAAAACATTGAAAATAATCGTTAAAATCTGTCACAAGTTTACCGTGCGTGGGCAAAGCAGAGGATTTTCAGAGTTAATTTTGCCAAGTTTGTAGCCCAGTGTCGTGTCGCTTTGCCCAGCAGTGGGCGAAGAAGCGCGGCAAGCAGCTGGGCGGCGTGGGCGAGGGTCAGCGCCACGGGCGTCGGTGAGGGCTGGCCATGTGGCGGGACACCGACACTCCGGGGCCCTTGTCCTCGCTAAACGTCTCTGCGATATCGTAAGGAATATTTTAAGACCGGCTCATTAGCACGACGCGGCATGACACGGCAAAGTATTAACATTTGTATGCCGTTGCCTTCTGCGTTATACCGCAGCTTCCCGCGGCATGCATAACTCCCCTTGAGACGAAATAGTGCTAAGGGTATGCAAATCAGATGCCATGCCGCGCTGTACCGCCTGGTGAATGCCAGTCTTTGTCAACATTACATACACTGGTTTTCCAGTGGTCTTACAAATACAGAGAGAAACATAATGCAGACTTATATGAGGTGGATAAATTATTGGTGAGAAAGGTTATTTTAAATAAACATTGTGTTTTTGCATGGTGCACAATAAACAGTTTATAAAGCCACTACAAAGCAAATGTCGCATCTCGGAAAACTAGTTGTTTCGTTAAGAAACACACAATAAACTTGAGGCTATTAAAAATAATATTTTAGTAGATGAAAACCGCTTCTTCAAAAATGCGTGAGATACGTGAATATAAAATAAGCATCACATTGAAATAGAAACATTCATCATGCGGCAATCGAAAGTAAGCGTTATAACGAAAGATGACAAATAAAAATGTTTACAACGCCATTTACTTTTAGTAATTTGCCAATGAAAACTCAAAGATTGGTAAGGAGTCGAGAAGTGCATGCTACTTCATTGGTAATTCAGAATTTGTTAGTGACTTATAAAAATGATAAGATTAAAAATGCAGGTACCTACGTAACATGACTTTTCAAATAAAAACTTTCTAGGGCCTCTATAATGTTTTGTACGCATGCCTCTGGGCAAAACAAAAAGAAAGCTGGCAACATTATGATGTTCAGTGTTACCATAGTTGGACTGCGTCATCAGCGAGGTCGTGGTTGGTCGCTTGGTGCGCGCGGGAAACGCACCGGTGTGGCTTTGTGACATTAGCTCCCTGTTTTAGTATAGTTTTGTTATAGAACTTGATCATTATTAAAAATGTATTCGTTGATGAATGATGATTGAGAAATTATGAAAATTTTAATATTCTGACATGATTAAATGACATTCAGTTATTTAATGCGTTCATAAGCTCGAAAGGTATTTTCACTCTTTACCATAAACCTAACACCATTGAAACTAATAGAATTAATACCGCCAAGACCTCTAAGTTAAATCCTAAATTCAGGAATGCTTTCTCTTTCTTCTTAAGGGTTCCAAAGATTAACAGAATCTTTACGTATCCAGAAACATTCCCGAAACAGTGCTACATCGAGTTTGCAAATGTCAATTCTAACGTGCAAAAGCAGTTTTATCGGAACATCGCACCAATCATCAACCAATAGCAGACCACAGCTGGACATAATATACCCAAATGTCCTTTCTTTGGTATTGTTCGTCGAGTCGTTATGCTCGTTAGTTGAGGACATGATTACTGACTGGAAGGTCCACCCAAACCTGTTTAGTTCTTTCCTCACAAAACCATCTCCGACGTTAATCTGCATGATCCTTATAAGGTCTGCTGACCAAGATCATTTCTGGACATTAAAAGAGACTGTGGCTGCAGAGTTTATTTGTGTCCGTTTCGATTGCTCGGACATAGTGTCTTAGAAGAAAACTGGCCAAGTGCGAGTCGGACTCGCGCACCGAGGGTTCCGTACAAACCTGCACGAATTCACGGTTTATGCATAAGGTTTATGTTTATGAAATTAAATGTTTTAAAAAAATATATATATTTGAGTTGACTGAATGAAAGGTAAATTGTGGTTTACGATTTATGACGTATTAAAAAAAAACTACTCACTAGATCTCGTTCAAACCAATTTTCGGTGGAAGTTTACATGGTAATGTACATCATATATTTTTTTTAGTTTTATCATTCCCTTATTTTAGAAGTTACGGGGGGGGGGGGGACACATTTTACCTCTTTGGAAGTGTCTCTCGCGCAAACTATTCAGTTTAGAAAAAAATGATATTAGAAACCTCAATATCATTTGTGAAGACCTATCCATAGATACCCCACAAGTATGGATTTGATGAAAAAAAAAATTTGAGTTTCAGTTCTATGTATGGGGAACCCCAAATATTAGTTTTTTTTTTTCAATTTTTGTGTGAAAATCTTAATGCGGTTTACAGAATACAACTACTTACCAAGTTTCAACAGCATAGCTCTTATAGTTTCGGAAAAAAAATGGCTGTGACATACTCGGACAGACAGACATGACGAATCTATAAGGGTTCCGTTTTTTGCCATTTGGCAACGGAACCCTAAAAAACGACTGCGTCTACATTTAGAAGGAATTTGTAAAACACTAACAGTGAAAGTCGCAAATTCGTAGAAACAATATTCAGAAAGTTACAAAGTTTTAACCATGGCCGCGCGGTCGGCACATGGAGAACCGCGCGGCCACGCAGGCCTTTTAAACAGAGCTTAGTAGAGGTCCCATCTTTTTGCTAACCACTGATACGATTTCGTAGAAAATGTAGATAGTAAGAAGAAAGCCCTAACAGAACTTCGGTTCTCCATGTGCCGACCGCGCGGCCATATCATTTAAGTTCTGTAGGTCGTGAAGTACAAACATTAAGGCTTTATTCTTACCGCGCGGCCATGGTTAAACCTTTGTAACATTCTGAATATTGTTTCTACGAATTTGCGACTTTCACTGTTAGTGTTTTACAAATTGCTTCTAAATGTAGACGTAGTCGTTTTTCTTCTACGACACTTTGTCCGAGCAATCGAAACGGACACGTTTATTTTGGCCCTTCTTCTCAGAGTAGTTGAGCAAAAACACCGAACTACCAAGTTATAAAACAATAATTTTTTACGTGTTTTTTGAACTAATTTACACAAATAAATATAATTAATATATGACCAATCACGGAGTATTATTTCGGGAACGCACTGGATACGGCACATAAAAGCATGTCTCACGTCTGTTTGAAAGAGCTAGAGTTGCTTTGTTGCCGCGCGGCGAGCGACCGGCGGCGCCCTCTGTCGGCCGCGATCATCGCGCAACGTTCGGCCGCTGTGCTCGCCACGAAGGTATCGTGCAAAGAATAGCATGCTGCGGTGATCTGCAAAATATATATATATATATATTTTTTATGGTTTGGTTTTCAGATTCAACAAACAATGCAAGTATCCTGAATTTGTTTTGCTGGCAACACTGTAATTACTGTGACATGACAGAAAACTTGATTTTTTTTGCTACCAGCAAAAAAAAATCAAGTGGCGCACATTTTGTTTGAGATGAATGCAGAAGCTTCAGGAATGTTCGAGCCCGAGGCTTTGGGAACATTTTTTTATCATCATAAATAAAAAGTAAATTAGGCTTTATGCAGGTAGATGGTGTCATCTACATGCATAAAGCTGAATTGACTTTTCTTAACTTCTTGCGCAAAAGATATTCACTGGTAGTTTCACATGTAAAGAGATATTATTTACGTTTGCGCAACTAGTTTCGCAAAATAAATTAGGATTTATATTATTAGGCTAAATATTTTAACAAGACTTCAACCACGACTCTTCCATCTAGAACCAGTGCACCCTGAACAGTTTCACGAAGCATACCTGCTGGATCAACCGGCGGTGCAGGTCCACATCGGCGCCCCTGATGCCCTCCCGGTCTTGATGCAGCTGCAAGGCGCACAGCAAAGCATCTTTGATGGTCTGAACCGTCGCCTGCACCCGGTCCGTTCGCATCAGGCGACGGACCAGGTATCCCTTGACCAGAGCCACAATTTTGGTCGCAGCAGCTCGCTGATTCGGACAGTACATAAAATTGTATAGCGACTTATTCTGAAGTCGTATGAGTAAACGGAAATAGGAAGCAGGCTTTACAGATTGCCGAAAGGCAGGAATTTAAAGGTTGGGTTAGCAGGATTAGAAGGCACCATCGCAGGTGAAACTAAGTTAATGGCAGTAGTTACCTAAAAATTGGAATGTGAAAAGCAAATCATCATCATTCTCAGGACAGACCCTTTTACTAATTTAATTATGATCGGCGCAATGTCTTTTGTACTCAAAACTTTCCTCACGACATTATCCTCATTCCTCCGTATCACATATCCACATGCCCATACCACAAATTTATGTGACGCCCGTTGATATGCAAAAAGTCGTCAAAATCACTTCCGTCACCGAGATTGAGAGACCAGCGAAAAGTGGTTTTTCAAGATGGCTGGACACGTTTTCGATCGATTATCTAAGATTCTGTAGCGTCACAAATTCTGAAATAAGGGTGTTTAGCCGTCACATAAAGTGACCTATTGACCTAGTTAAATGCAAGCTATTTTGAAGATTTGTCCAGCCAACCTGAGTCACATCTAATATAACACTTGACTAACAACCAATTTCGACACAACTTTTCAGTTACCATCATTCAGACTTTCTCCTATGTATTTATTTCTTATTCTATCCCTTCGCGTAACACCACAAATCCCTCTTAACATTTTCATGTCAGCTGCATGCAATTGCCTTACATTCCTCCCTTTTGGGGCCTAACATTCTGACCGATACAAGACAGCAATGTGAAAACAAATACAAAATGGAAAAATCTTGTTTCAAAATAATACATAACTAGTCATCTAGAAGCATGTCTCGCGATACAATATAAAGCAGTAGCTGCATCGGGTAACTTGCAGGAAAGGAAGGAAGCATAAAGGTGGACAAGGACCAAGTACGTAAATAAAAAATAACCTCAAAGAATCAAAACAAATGGCAAATAGACATAGGATTATAGGTGAAACATAAAGCAACTCAAATGTTCACAATTTTTTACTCCACAATGTGCGCCACATTATATTTTTTTTTTAATATTCAAGATTCCAGACTGTGTGAAGATTGTATTCTCTTTTAAATTTATTAAATACCCTACTACATACATTATTTAAAACCAGACTAATAAAAATAAAAAATAAATGTACTAAATATACATAAGCATATCTTACCTGTCTTGGCGTAGCTTGGGTGATGGATCTAGGCTTGCACGGTAGCGACTTGGTACTTTTTATTGAACTATGTACAGTTCTTTCAGTATTTTGGACGGCACTATCGGCAGAACTGCAGTTCATTTCCGAAGTTGCATGGATAGTTTTGATTTCTGTACCAAAAACATGGCGAGTTACAACACTGTTGTTTTCTTCATCATAAAAATTGCCATCATCGTTGTCGGAAGGAAATGTAACATTCAAATCAGCCATCGTGTCGTTCGTTCGATCGGTTAGCATCGGTTCGTAATCACGATCAGATGATGCACTCGTCTCATAATTCAGTCGACGTGACGCCGGAGTGCTTCTTTGAGGAGACGTCGGACGTTTTCCCTGAGGGGACTGAGTTCGGGTCCTGGACCCGTCTGGTTGCGTCCTCGGGGACATAATCTTAGACCCGTTCTGACTGCGAGCTTTCATCGGCTGCTTTTTTATACTTCCAGAAATATCCCTACTTTTCTTCAACACATTATCACACTGATTTATGTAGTTGTTGGTATTGGTTAATGTGTTAGAAACAGGACTGTCAAGACTACTTTGATCAGGTGATTTGTAGTTGATCAGTTGACTTAGACTGACCGGGCCTCTGTCACTCGCTTCACCCTGTTCTAGATGTTTGTCACTCCAAGCCTCTTTTATTCCTATCGGAGACGTGGGACAAATAGTCTTCAGCTGCTTGAACAGCAAGTTGTTCTGCTCCTCAAAGACCTGTTGAAGAAGCAACTGTTCCCTTTTCTGCTTTTCCACTAAATTCGCCATTTGTAACAACTGTTGATTTTGTATCTTCTCGTACAGTTCTCTGACACGAGATGCCGGGTCTTCTGACTCGGATATTAAAGGAGGAGGATCGAGGCTTTCAGACAATGGCTCGAGTTTTTTACATGTTTTAGGCGATCCTGGGGCTTTTGTCATAGTACGGTTTTTAGTGTTTCGGTCAGGACTGATGGATTTCCTGGTTTTCGGAACTGGTTCTGACTTGGGTAAGGGATCCGAGGTGGGTGATGAATTAGATTTTATCATTTGTTTTGGGACAGTAATGGTGCGTTTAGGTTTTTCTTGGGCAACAGATTTTGCCCGAGTGGGTGAGATTTTACGTTGTTGTTTCACAAAACTTTTATTGGAAGCGTTTTTATTGAGACCATTTGCCTTAGTCTGCTTCAGTTCCATGGCCATGGATGACCATTTTACTTTGGCAGACTCCAGGTCCCAACTTCTTCGCTTCCTACTTGGGCTTAAGTTTGATAGCGATTCGCTCATCGAAATAGAGCTCATCTCAACACCAGTGTTCAATGATTGCACTTCTAGATGAGCCAATAGTTGAGGACTAGGGTTGAGCAGGGTGTAAGATCGTTGCCGTACTAATGGCAAAGCATTGTGCAAGTCTTTAAGACTATCCCTGTGCAAGTCATTCAGGGACCCTGTGAAGCTTTTGGAACTATGAGAGGTGGGGCCACCTTGAGACATAGATATATCGTCTTCAAAAGGATCTATTGAATGTTTATTATTAGGATTGAATTTAGCAATATCTGTAACAGCACCTTTTTGTTTTTTATTTCTTTGCGTTTCTGTGATTACTTCTTTTTCTGTTATTATTTTTTTAGTAATTGTCGTTGTGCAGTTATAATCTCTTTCAGGAAGATCTATTTGCGGAGGTGAGTGTGGGGCCCTTCTAGTAATGTCGCGATGTATTTTTCCAGTTTCATTGTTGATACTTACACTGAGATCTATAATGAGTTTCGGAGAGCTTGACCTAGAACGGGATCGTATTGATTCCACAACCACATTTGAAGATTTATTGTTACAAATTTCAGTCACATGAGACTTTCTTGGCGAAGACGGAGTATTTCTTGGCGATGAATTAACAGATTTCTTGTGATGTTTAGCACTGTAGTGAGGCTTTATTTCTTGTTGGGGTAGTTCGTATTCACATTCAGGAAGTTCTGGAGCGTCAGTCTTATCGTCAGACTCCGAATCGATATCAGCCACATAGGGTTGAAGTAGGGAAATACGCTTATCTACTTCCTTGGCAAGAAGCTTGTAGTATTGCATTTCTTTGCGACATTCTTTAGATAACTGAAATAATTAATAAAAATAAGACACAAAACAGAAAAATAATCAGTACTTAATATCTACTCTGATTGATACAGATAGTTCACGATGACACGCCCCACTGCGCCCCTTTCCTTTGTTTTTAACCGCTCTCAGTACAATTGTCAAAGAGTGGGGCGCGTCTTCATGGATTGAACTATCTATATTCAATCACCTTTGCAATTTGCAAGAGATAACAACAGCAGAAAGTACAATATTTTTTTTAATTTTTGCTATTAAAGTTTTCTAATACACTCTTGAAAAATATTTAATTTGCAGATGCTTTTTTAAATGCTTGAAATTCTGCAAATAAATGAAAAAAATAATGTAGACTGCTTAAACCGTAGGAAGCATAGGATAAAGATATTGACTAAAAATAATGTAATTTTAACGAAGAAACAGTAAATACAATAAAAAATTAAAAAACAATGGAAATATGGAAAAGTACAGATTTGAAAGTTTTTAGGTAAGGGATTTCTTGTCCTTATTATGATCATGATGATGACAAAACTG
This sequence comes from Aporophyla nigra, assembly GCA_947507805.1. Lineage (NCBI taxonomy): Eukaryota > Metazoa > Arthropoda > Insecta > Lepidoptera > Noctuidae > Aporophyla > Aporophyla nigra. The sequence continues at coordinate 1,362,391 of OX382305.1, read as the reverse complement.
TTTCCTTCCCTGCCATGCAGATAACTTTGAAATAATTATAAGCCATAAATTGATTACTTTTTAAGACAGCTAAAAGGCACTGCTTATTACTTATTGCTTAGAACAGGGCACGATGAGCTGGACCACACAAACAACCAGTGGTTTGCATTAGTACTGGATTGCATGCATTGTAACTGATGGGGAGAGACCTTTGCCCAGCAGTGGGATGTTACAGACATTTTTTTATAATATCTACACTCTATAATTACTTTAGCTCACACATTTACTTATGACTTTATTACTACTACTGACTTTACTGTTTTCTTACTTATTTTTACAATGTTTGTAAATATGTGAGCATCATGTAACTATCATATCATTAATTTATTTGCCATTGCTCCATTTTTTATTCTTTTTACCTACTTGTATGTTTTCACATATAATTATTGAATAAATGTATTGTATTGTGTATATGTATTGTGTTGTTGTGTGTTTTTGTATGTGTTCTTTTTTTAATTAATGTATATAAAATATATTATTATAAAACATTTTTAAAAGAGTAAGAGTTTCTTGTCCATTCTTCTCAGTACTAAACTACCGTTTGGAAGGTGCAACTGGAATCAATTCTGTATGACTGTAAATGTTGTCATTCAAAAGTAACTTTTATGTGCCTATTTGAAATAAATGCTTTGACTTTAGCTTTTCAAAATTCAAAATAAATAAAAAATAATACAATTTATTAAGTACCTTACTGATCATACTGACAATTTCTAGCAAAATGCTTGAATACATACCTAACATATTCTAGCATTTTGCTAGAAATTGTCTACTATAAATTGGGTTGTGGATTTATTATGAACAAGCTATGCCTGCGTCTTTGCCCACTTGTGCTCGAAAATTATCACACAGGGACGTGCTACTCTGACAAAGAGGCTATGTTACTCCTCATAAGATCAGCTATGTGCCAATGAAGTCCCATCAAAATCCTTCCAGCTGTTTCAGAGATTAGCCGGAACACACAGACAGACAAACAAAAAATTTTAAACTGATTTTTTTATGTGAGTACCATATTTACTTTCATATGCATTTAGTGAAAGCTGTTAATTTGAAGTTACAAACAGACACTTAAGTTTTATTTATTTGTATAGATAAGCCTTGAACCCTGCCAATGATCACTACCTACTTACTTAATTTATTATGGTTTATAAAATATGTACTACATACATGTTCAAAACTAAAGTTTAAAATATTAATCAAGAAAAGTCAGGACATTACACATCATATCCTATATGCCTTGGTACCTACTCATTTATTTTAAAACTGCCCTTTTTTTACCAGGTTGGGTTCCATTCGGTATTGCTCCACCTTCCTACCTTACTTCTTTTATAGTCCCTTAGGTCTGAGACGGGCAGAGACTCGTCTAAGGATGTCTTGTGAACTATAAAGTTCCAAAAGCCTACTACAAGATAACTATGAACTAGGATAGAAAATAAATAACTGATGTAGGTACTTACAACTGGCGGTAGGAGCGGCACCCCATTTATTTTCATACAGGACACATACTGGCCGTATTGTCGCACACATTTCACATCCCACGGGTCGTTCATCCTTGTCATCCACCCGACAAATGCGGCTAACAGCTCCTGGATTCCTGATGTACCCCAGAAAACTGCTAACATAATCAATTTCCGATTACTAACATCACTAAAGGGTGTTTCACGGCATTTTTCAATCTATCTAATGTAATAACCCACAGATTTTGAACCTTATGACGAGGGAAATTTAATTTCATTACGCCGACGGATTTGCATCGTAATGTACCAGATGTTGTCATGCACGATTACGTCAGTTAAAAGGTATTGTAACCGGTCTGATGGCGAACACTTACTTTACTCTACGGTATGCAGTTCGTACAAAAATATGACATTGATTGAATTCATATTTGTTTCCAGCTTTTTATTTAATATAGAAATGCAGAATTATCGGTACTCGAATAACATGAATTTGAAAATGATCAGACTTTTCTCGGTTTCATTTGTGCTAGACAGATTCTATTATGAATTATAACCAATCACATTAGCTTATCTTATGAGTATATTGTTTTACAGCCAATGAAAAGGCTGAATGATCAAAACAAACTTTATTCGGGATTCGGAAAACAGTCTAGCGGTAAGTTGTCAAACAAACTTCGTGTTGCCATGGTTACACATGTAATGAAATAAAAAGCATCTTTAATTTAGCTGATGGCACATTTTTATTTCAAAATATTATTTAAAAAAATTAAAACTTTTTATGTCCATTTACAATACAAAACCATAATTATTGCAATAGAATAATTAGAAAAATGATTTCTATTTTCTTTTGAACGCAACTGTATTCGACTTTGACATTTTATTGACAATTTGATACTTTGACAGTGACATTACCAGCGAAATGTACTAAATTAATAAATTAGTGAGTTCTCATGTAAATTTTGGGAATAATTTACAAATTTTCAATGTTTACTTTCAAGAAATATTGGTTTACATACCGTAAATCGTAGCAGAATTTATCAGATATACTCCCTAAATTTCCTACAGCTTGAATTCAAGAAAATGGCAATTTCAAGAATAACAAATATTTGTCCCGCCGGAAAACAGGCGTTAATTTATTTTTTTCTGTCTCTATTTATTTTTACAATATCATTCTTCTCTGGAAGAGTCCTAGGATTCTCATCGGAGCTATGGGCCCTGACATGTTGGGGCCCAGCCCTGTATTTCTGCCTATTTAACTTCATATTAAGATACTGTTACACAGGCTTTATTTACGAGGTAAGTTCTATTTTATTACAGTAATTGGTGACATTCTTTGATAATTGCTTTGCTAAACTTCATTTCACTTTACTTTCAAGCTTAATATGTATTTAAGCATAAATTTTGCAAGTTAATTTCCTAAAATTTTTGCTTATTGAATTAACTTGTAGGTCAGCATGACTCACAGTTAAGAGTCATCATTATATTTAGGATTCTATTTTTGATTTGCGGAAAAATATTACATATTTACGAACAGATTTCTAAATAAGTAATAATAAATAAAACAAAATACATTTTAACACATTTAAATATCACAAAAACAATAATGACAAAAAGATAAAGTATATTGCTCCTTTTAACCAGAAATTTAAGTAATAATGTTCATTTTCTTTCACTTACAGGTATCAATTAGATCAGCATTCCTAGGTGCAGTATTTGCCCTGGGTATCTTTCTCATTACATTTGACGATGGCTGGAGAGTGTTTGGTCTCTACACTGTGATATTATCATTTTTCCATTTCTCGGAGTTTATGGCTGTTGCACTCACAAACCCACGAACTTTGTCAGTTAACTCGTTCATATTGAATCACAGTGTACAGTATGGTTTGGCTGCTGTGGCCAGCTGGATAGAATGGGGATTGGAGTACTATTTCTTTCCTGGTAAGTATTGTACTTTATTCTGCATTCAACTGTGGACAACACATGCATAACTTGTTAGCCCAATTAACATACTTACTTGCTGTACTGGGCAGTTAGTTAGTAGTTAGTATTTAAACTAACAAACAACATGGGACAGGCCTATGTCCAGCTGTGGACTGTGTTAGGCTGAGTTGATTGATTGATTTATACTAACACAAACCAAACATAACAAAAAAAATGGAGAATATGAAAATGATAAGTTATCTATTTTGTTGAGTTTAAGTTATCTCATCATCTGCCTAAACTTTACATGGAGCGACTGTTTATGTTTAAAGTCAACATCAAAATCTTTATTGCAAACGAAGTGTACAAAATATTGGTATTTTAATATGTTGGTACTATGACTTAAGTTCCCTTTGGCAAGCATTTCTATATCAGTGTAATTATAATCTTTAGCTTACATTATACATTAATTCATTTGAATGATTACATCATTATTAGGTACATACCAAATAATAGAAAAATACTATTGGTAGTTAGGACTAGTTCATTTCATAGACTATAATGCAAATTTTTATTGCAGATATGAAGACGTACTTCTGGCTGTCATATGTGGGTGTTGTGATGTGCATCACAGGAGAAGTGCTCAGGAAGTCTGCCATGTTCACAGCTAAGACTAATTTTAATCACACAGTAAGTAATTCCCTACTGAATGATTTTTTATTAAAATCCTTAAATGCATGGGTGCCTTTTCGTTTTATAAGTTTTAGTTTTTAATAGGTACTCTTTTTATTAGCTTCAAATGTATGTTTGTATGTTAGTATGTGCCTTTGTAACAGAAACTTTGAACATGATTTTGACCCCCTACAAAACGTTGGATTAACTCGAAATTTGGCATACTTATCAAGGACCGATAACAATACAATAATTTTATAAATTTGTGCCATTATCCTTGCCGAGGTTACCAGGAAGACCAAACAAAAACTGTCTTAGAAAACTACGCTGACATACGTCACAAAATTCGAATCAACCTAAAAAATTTAAAATAAATAATAGTTTAAAAAACTAAATAAACACGCTTCCGTAGAAAACCAAACTAAAAATTAGAAAATAATGGAAAATGGCGTGCTTTTTTAGGTATTTTTTAATTGATATCAAGAACCCCACACTTTTTTTTTCATCATTTTCTACTTTGCGATGCGATGCGATTTAGTAGACAAATAATGTATTATAGCAGCAGTTTCCCCATGCTCCTACTGTTTCCAAAACCCTCCTTCGATTTTCTATACAATCATTATATTGAAATTTTTAAAGTTTATAGGCATAGAAGTCGTCCCTATCATAGCCCACCTTGCGAACCTCTGCTTTAAAACTGGCATCTTCCCTGCTCCGTTAAAAATAGCCATTATTACTCCTGTGCACAAGGGTGGGGGTAAAGACGATATTAATAATTATAGACCAATTTCTGTCCTTAGTAGTATATCCAAAATTATTGAAAAATTAATAAATGTCAGGCTTCTTAATTACTTAAACAAATTCAATATAATCTCCGACTCGCAATTTGGTTTTCGTCACGGTATTTCCACTGAGGACGCCGTCACATCACTAACTTCATTAGTATCTAATCATCTTGACACTGGGGATAAGTGCCTAACTATCTTTTTAGATCTTAAAAAGGCATTTGATACCGGCTCTACGTCTATCCTTGTAAACAAGTTGGAAAAAATAGGTATTAGAGATGTCGCACTCAATCTGTTTAACTATCTTTCAAATAGGAAGCAGAGTGTCAAAGTCGGGCAACATATAAGTGATATCACAGATGTATCATACGGCGTCCCCCAAGGAAGTGTATTAGGTCCAACGCTCTTCTTGGTATATATAAACGACCTGTGTAACATGAAAATTCCTAATGCCAAAGTCTTGTCGTACGCCGATGATACAGCTGTCATCTTCTGTGGTTAGACATGGCACAATGTGCAGCTAAGTGCTGAAGCAGGAATGTCCCAGGTTGCGAATTGGCTTAATGCTAATGTTCTCACATTAAATACCTCCAAAACAAATTTTATATGTTTCAGCATCTGCAATCGTACTCAACCAACCAACGATTTTCGAATCATTATACACACTTGTGATGGTACTAATGTTGATAATTGTAACTGTTCTAGTATTGACAAAGTTTCTAGCACATAATATTTAGGGGTTATGCTGGATCAGTATTTGTGCTTGTACCCTCATCTTGAGCAAGTTGCCAATAGAGTACGTAAGCTAAATTGGATTTTTAAGACTCTGCGTCACGTGGTGCCTAGGTCTGTGCAGAGTAGCAGTAAGCCTGTCAGAAATATGCTCACACAAATATATGTATCTCTTGCGCAATCAATATTGATATACTGTATTCCTGTTTGGGGTGGGGCAGCAAAATCTAAATTCATCCAATTAGAGCGAGCACAACGAGCCCTGCTCAAAATAATGTATTTAAAAAAAAAAAACCGGCCAAGTGCGAGTCGGACTCGCGCACCGAGGGTTCCGTACAAACCTGCAGGTCATCATCATCATCATTCGTCATCATCGTTTATGAAATGAAATGTTTTTTTTTTTTAATTTTTATATTTGTGTTGACTGAATGAAAGGTAAATTGTGGTTTACGATTTATGACGTATTAAAAAAAAACTACTAACTAGATCTCGTTCAAACCAATTTTCGTTGGTAGTTTTCATGGTAATGTACATCATATATTTTTTTTAGTTTTATCATTCCCTTATTTTAGAAGTTACGGGGGGGGGGGGACACACATTTTACCACTTTGGAAGTGTCTCTCGCGCAAACTATTCAGTTTAGAAAAAAATGATATTAGAAACCTCAATTTCATTTTTGAAGACCTATCCATAGATACCCCACACGTAAGGGTTTGATGAAATTTTTTTTTTGTGTTTCAGTTCTATGTATGGGGAACCCCAAATATTATTGTTTAAAAAAAAAATGATATTAGAAACCTCAATATCATTTTTGAAGACCTATCCATAGATACCCCACACGTAAGGGTTTGATGAAAAAAAAATTTTTGAGTTTCAGTTCTATGTATGGGGAACCCCAAATATTATTGTTTTTTTTCTATTTTTGTGTGAAAATCTTAATGCGGTTCTCTGAATACATCTACTTACCAAGTTTCAATAGCACAGCTCTTATAGTTTCGGAGAAAAGTGGCTGCGACATACTCGGACAGACAGACAGACAGACAGACAGACATGGCGAATCTATAAGGGTTCCGTTTTTTGCCATTTGGCAACGGAACCCTAAAAAGGAGATATTCTACAGAGAACCTCTACAAACTTAGCGATGTATTGTCAGTTAGAAAATTGTACATTACTCAAATAATTTAAAAAAAGCACAAAACCTTGCCTTATAATGCAGATATACACTCTAGACGAAGAAAACACGATATAGTTCAAATACCGAAAACGAAGACCAAATTCGGATCTATGCAATTTAGTAAACGATCAGCTCAATTATATAACAAAATAAATAAAGAAATTTTCGTATATGCAAAATCTTACCATATATGTAAAGAAATGTTGATTGACTGGATAAAACCACTGACATATGAAAACACTGAAGCTCTCCTACAAAACGTAACCTAACATAAATATACGACCCACTCACACACATTCAGAGACTCTCCCATACCTACACGTATATTCACACTCCTATACACATACAACCACACATGCATCAACACAACCAACTCATGCACACGCACGCACACGTTCACATAATTATATTTCGTTAAATTTTATCATGTACTGTTTTTATTGTGTTTAAAGTAAGTACTTACTGTTGTGAACGAGCGGAGTCTTTGAATACAGGCATTATTTGCTTAAATGAAGACTCCAAACCCAATATTGTTTGTGTATAACTTTTGGATACAATAAATGTTATTATTATTATTTCCAGAGTTATTGATTGTCAAAGTTAAAAAGTACTTTTTTGCTTTGACTCACGATAACTCCGCGGCACATCATCTTAGAGGCATTCTGGATACGTTAAATTAAAGGGCATTAAATTTTCTAAAAGAACTTTTGAGTGAAACAATGGAAAAAATAATTTGAAACCCGTAGACCTTTTTTAAGACGAGAAAAAATTTGGTTTTTTTTTTTTGGTTGTATCGTTGTTATTTCTCCAGACCCAAACATGATAAAAAAATCATGGCCGTATCTGAAAACTAGATACATGGTGCTACAATGTGCTTCTTTAATTTTTGCTGTACGATCATTTTCCTCGGAGTTACAGCTTGTTGAAAATCACCCAAAAATATAGAAAAAAAAAAATATATCCCTTCATTTTTGTGACTACGTATATCATAATTGATCTGCTCTGAAGCACGGGCTTTTTTTTTTTTTTTTTTTTTTTTTTTTTTGGATGGGAAATTATCAAATGACTTCTCCCGCTCTGGGCGGAGTGGGAGGGCGTGTCAGACTTTTACTGACTAAAACCCACCCGTGTTCCTTCAGTTGCCCATGTGCCAGAGTCACGGTATCTCTTTCGAACAATCTCGTGACCCTGGCAGGCATCGGTCCTAGCAGACCCCTACATTGCTGCTGACATCTCTTTGAGGCGCGCGTGGAACACTACGCGCCGTCGACCCGAGCCTGATCCTTACCGGGCGGCGGGCTACCCATTGCTCGCCACCCGCAAGCTCGCGCCTACGGTGGCCGGGAGTCCGCTATCGACTCCCGACGCCCGGGGCGTCTCCTCCTGCGGCGGCTAGGGACGTGAGGGTGCAGAGACTGCCACTCCCTCACGCGCCCCGCCTCCTCCTTCGCGAGCATTACTGCTTCGCAGAAGGAGGTGACAGCTTCCCATGCCCTCTCGCTCCGTACCATGGCTCGCACCAGGGCCGGACGCGAGAGGTCGCCGCCGCCGATCGCCTCCACGAGGACACGGCGGTGCTCCGCCCATGCAGGGCACACCTCCACTGTATGCTCCACCGTGTCCTCCAGACGATCCTCACAATGGAAACACCCGGACGTTTCCTCCCGCTTTATCCTGAACAGGAACCCACCGAAGCACCCATGCCCGGTGAGAACCTGCGTCAGGCGGAAGGTGAGGACGCCGTGGCGCCTCTCAATCCACTCCTCAAAGAGGGGACTTACCGCCGCAATTGTGGCGTGCCCAGCGCTGGGTTGCGACAATCGTACCCGCCATGTCGCCATGAGATCCTGCCGGAGCTCCGCCCGCCGTGCCGCGATTTGTCGCGGCAGCGGAGTTTCGCCCCGACGTTTCGCCTCCTCGCGCCACTCCCACATGTGGGCGAGGACCTTTGCCTCCAGATCCCATGGCGGCACTCCGGCAAGGAGGCTCGCCGCCTCGCAGGAGACCGTGCGGTATCCCCGGACTAGCCGGATGGCCATGACCCTCTGGGCCGCACTCAACCGGCGCGCTGGGCGCAGCCTCAATGAGGGCGCCCACACCGGTGCCCCGTAGAGGGCCATGGACCGCACGACCCCCGTGTAGAGCCTCCGGCAGGAGGCGTTTGGACCCCCCAGATTGGGCAGGAGCCGCTTTAAGGCAGCCCCAGCCCGCTCCAGTCTGGGAGCCAAACGTCGGAAATGCTCAACGAAGTTCCACCGGCTGTCGAGGACAAGTCCCAGATACTTCATCGTCGACTCGACGTGAAGCACGGGCTACTAAATCAATCAACATCACCTCTAGGTCAGTGATGTACATTCAATAGCTATTCATAAACAAATAATTTCTGTGACAGAACATGAGCATGGATTTAAGGACAGCTATTAAATCCTCAATGATGAAGAACAAGCGAACAAGACGGTTGAAATTTTTCTCTGCATCGGCATATTATAATTAAATAGACCTATGGCTTCATGTGATGGCTCTTCAAATTTCATCTATACAGAGAAAATAATTATTATAATATGAAATGAATGCCCCAAACTATGGTATGTTCGGAAAAGTTTAGATACCTATTGCTACATTTTTTTTTTTTCTAAAACTATAAACTTACAATCCAATTCTAATAGGTTCTCTTCGTTTTTGGTATTTTTAAGGTAGGGCATTGTGATTTCAAGGTAGGGCATTGCCCCACAATGCCCCCCCTATCTACGGCCCTGCGCCTATACACACGTAATAAATAAGTCTATTTTTAATGATTGTCGTTGTACTCGTGTCAACGTTAACCTTCAAATTCTCGGTAACGTGAAACTTTCAGGTACCATGTAATTTGGCATTTTTTGTTCGTCTATGTGTCCTCTACCCATACATATCACTTTAAACGTGAGCCGCGATTTCTAAAAAAAAACAAAATGGCGGTGGGTGAGATATGCCAGATCGGTTCTAAGTTTTTTATAACTATCCGTCCGTTTCATAATTAAACGTCCTTGCGAACGATTTCGGACCCTGGATCACAGTATAAAAACTTACAGTAGGACGACGCCTTTGATCTCCTTGTAAATGCCGACAACGTGTAGGCATTGTCGCAAGAGCTAGGGTTGTCTCAAGTAAACTTTTTTAAATTTATTTTAGATCAACATTATTGCCTAACCATAATTTGCATCTGAAATTTATAATACAGGAACTATTATATTAATGTGCTTCGTCTATGGTCTGACACGCAAAAATATACAATTCTAGATTGAGGTTGAGAAAAAACACATGTCACAATCCAAGATGGCGGATATTTCTCTAAATTAAATTTCATTTAGAGAAATATCTGCCATCTTGGATTTGAAAATTGATGTTATTTTCATAATCTTCACCCCAAGAAATCACAAAATTGACACGAATAACTATTTTTTTTTTTTTTTTCAAAAAATGTCCTCCATCCTGGGTCAGGTACACTTGCACGATAGACATTTCCGCGAAAGACACTTGACCTCATTTTTATTTGTAGGGATTTCGTAAATCTTGAAAATGACACCCATGACGAAAAATTTGCAAATTTTCGTTGCGCCATCTTGGATTTTAATTTTGACCCCATAGTCGGTTTAAGCGACCTCTAAACCCATGAAAATGATACCCATGACGAAAAATTTGCAAGTTTTCGTCGGCGCCATCTTGGCCGCCGCACAATAAATAAATATCGGCTACACGTCGCGCCACCATGTTGGCTTTCTATTAAATAAACAATATTTTATTTATTTGTTTACCTTTCATCCATGCGCGGCAATTGATGAAATCGCAATTCTTTATTAATGTAAGATGACGACTTGCAATCCTTCACAGCACACGTCGTATGCACCATTTTAATAAAATTATTTTTAATTAATTAAAACAAAAATAAAGTGACACACGATAGCCCTGAAAGTTTTATCCCGAACTACTAACACGGTAGCGTATGCAGTTCGGGAGCGCCCTTCCCCCGTCTCGCCCCTCACACCCCGCACGATTGCCCTGTCTAGACGTCTTCGTCGGACGACTGTATGATTTTTAGACTGTGCCCTGGATCTTCGACGCACTCTTTAGCCCCGAAAGTTGATAGTTGATCAGTGTGATTTTGCGAAACGCTATTCTCAATGCTCGGTTCAACACCAACAGTTGTAAATCTAGTACGCGATCCCATCCCACCGCGATATTTTAACGTCCGAATGTGGTTTAATAAATAATGAAGTAATTTCTACTGACGTTTTTTCCAGGTGCAGTTTGTGAAGCGTCCGGACCATCAGCTGGTGACTCATGGGGTGTACTCCATCTGCAGGCACCCTAGCTACGTCGGGTGGTTCTACTGGTCGATTGGTACACAGGTATATTAAAATACACACACAACATCACACCTGTAACACCCAAAGTTTTACGGAGAGGTGTACCTATAGTTCACCCATGATTCGCCATCAACCAGGCACAAATCAGACTCCGAACTGATACTGAAATGTAAAACACTTTACCCGGCCTGGAATTATGACTTAATAAAAATCTTAAATACATTTATTCTGAATGAAATTTCACTGACAAATGTGACAATGCACAGCCTAAACCGCTGACACTAGAAGCTAACAGCCGCACATAATGAAAGTGACCAGAAGCCATGATGCTGTGCTATGGATGACCCACAGCACAGCGCTGATTTTCATTGATCACACAAAACAACTACGATTTCGCAACATTACAAACATTTAAAAATAATCCTCCCATCTTTCAGATAACGCTCCTAAATCCAGTGTGCGTTATAATTTACGCGCTTGCCTCATGGATGTTCTTCCGAGAGCGAGTATACGCTGAAGAGCTGACCCTTCTCACGTTCTTCGGGCCGCAGTACGTGGAATACCAGAAAAAGGTCAGCACCGGACTGCCCTTCATCAAGGGGTACGTCCCTGAGAACACTGGTCAGAATGTTCGGGATGACCATTGGAGTTACTAAGGTGAGTGCACTCTTGATTATCTTTATATAGGGTGGCAGAAACATCGAGGCGCGTATAGTCAGTTATCGAGAAAAAAAAACTGCTATTTCATAGAAAAGTACAATACCTACGCTGTAAAATTGTATGGAATAGCAAATTTTTTTTCTTCGGCTTCAAAATTATGTACTGAATCCATGGTAACAGATTGCGGGATGGTGTCCTTACCACCCTGTATACCATCACTAAATAAGTTTAACGCTAACCATACTTAAATCATCATTCTGTGTTTTTAATAGGGAAGACAACTGCCAAAATGACGCTGTGATGTCTAGTACTCAAAACAAGCTAATAATGAAAGACGTGAGGTGGCTTTTATTTATTTTTAAATCGCGGATACTGTGATAGAAGGTTGCGTTCATATTTTTCTTCACTCCTTAAAACTGGGCTGTGGTAAATAATAATAATTACCTATTATTAATATCCATTTATTTCGGACAGAATCCATAAAAGTGTTAGTAACAATTTACTTAAGAACTATGTTAGTATGTACATAATTTAATAAAATAAAATTTCTTACAACTACCATTTCCCAGTAATTATTTACACCCAGTGTGCTTGTATGGGACAATCATGACGGGATGCAAACATTTGTAAAATGCTGTTGGTGCTACCGCGCAGTCTTTGAAATAATGACGCCACTTTCTTGCGCACTACAGCGAAACCGTCAGCACGCGCATTTGCGAACATTTACGACGCATTACAGTACCGCAGCAACCCCAACAGCATTCTGAAAGCATTATTATACTGAATAAGCAGGACGTTGTAGGTTCGTTGAGTATATCGAACCCACAAGCCGCTCGAGTAAAAAGATTGGCAGTATGCCCTAAGAAGTGTTAACTTAACTACTGTTGTTCATCGAGCGAACCTACAGGCCAGCATATTACTCCTTACCTCCTAACCTCCTTATATAATACAGGCTAAAATTATGTTATCTATTTACAGGTACTTCATTCCTCTGGGGAATTACTACAGCAGGCTCAAGTCAGTTATCTAGTCTCATAATACACTAAGCGAGAGGTACATAACTTTATTCGATAATAATGTTAGGACTAGGAATATTTTCCTATGGACTTTTTAAATTGTTGTAGTTAATATAAACGACCTTTAAACCTCAATTTTGAAGATTTTGTAAATCTTAATATTCGCATTCATTAATCTGAGATAGCCTGATTGTAAAATCTGGGAAATTAATTGATATGCGAATTGACTACCAACTTAAAATTGGCCGTATATTCGAATCACAACTGTCATTGATTGACAAATTGACGAAGGGTATCAATTTGCTTAAGAAATAATTTCCTTGACTGTGCTTTCATCATCAAGTATTTGTAATACTGAAAGTGAGATAAGTTATAACTTAAATCTGAACTCACGATCAGAATATGACTATTATTACTTTTTATTATTCGTTATTCTTTTACCTAATTGTTTTTGACTAGTATGTTGATATTTATCCCAGTCCTCAGACAAAGCACGGGTGTTTAAACCCTCTGCAATTACATATCGACGCAATCCGGTACAAAGGGCGTAAAGACCATTTTCGGCCAATAAAAAAAAAATGTACTGACCGAAAGAGCGCGAAAAACTAATTTATACTGCATCAAAAAGTAAATTTGCTCGAAATGTCTTTACGCCCTCTGTAATGGAAAGCGTCAATATATTTTTTGTAAATATAAGCATTTTCTGACAAAAGTGTCGTAAAAAGTATGACGTAATTCTACAGATTCATCTTTGTACATTTTAAAGTTAGCAGTTTTACTAGTTACTCAGAGATCTATTACATATTTATATATTCAATCAAAGAGAGAATTCAATGCATTATTTCAATTTCATTCAATTATATTAGGTACTGATAAGTATTAGCAAATAATTTGCAAAAGAAGTGAAACTAAAATATCATTTGGTCGCATCGCTGGTGGTGCCATCTAGGCCTTAGCTTGTAAAAGTAAACATTTTTAATACAAATAAAAAGGAAACAACAGTTCATAACTTAATTTCAAACTATAAAAAATACATGTATGTACTTATTTGTAAATTAATACATTTTTAAATAAAATATATCAAGATATGTTTGTTATCTTTACTAAAATTTCTATTAAAACTAAGTATATTTTACTAAATTTTCGCTGCTATTTGTAGTAATAAATGTGTAAATAGACTTGATTTTTCAATATTTAATAACTTATGTACACAATGACTGAGAGGCAAGATATATTTTGTACATCCTTCCATTCTATGCCTTCGAGTAGACGAAGACAAATTCCAGTGTACAGAAGCCAAACCACTAACTTCCACATTTATCTTGCGTGCCCGCATGCGGTAAGATTGGACAATCTACATCTGTCTCCATTTTTAAAATATCAACAATCGTCAGTCAGCCACAATGTAATATCATCGGTTGCGGGCCCGCATGCGGGCACGTGAGTTTAGGTCCGCAATAATTTTAACATTGAGCAAATGATTGTGATCGTTATAAATGCTTGTATGTGTATAGGTTGTGAATGTACTGAACAAAGTAAAATCTAATAAATATTTTTAATGATTGTGTGATGTAATTTTTCTCGCCCGTCAACTTATTCTCTACATATATAAACTTGTATTTAGAATCTTAGATAGTTATAACGTTTTGTAAACACAAACTCTATGTCATACATGACAAACTTCAAATTTCATTGCAACCAAAATCTATTTTGAACTTTAATTGCAAAATGGTCACATGAAAATCATCTGAGAATACAAAACGCTAAGGTAGATAATTGAGTAAGTGGCGATAGATGTAAACGATTTGGGATTTTAAATTCAAGTTGAGGACAAAATACTACCTACATTATGTAATAGAAAGAAACCGTTCCACGAGTTGGTTTACATAATGTTTTACAAATGTACGATAACCTAACGATTGTTTACAAAACACTAGTGTTTAGTGCGCAAATTAACAGTACAGGCCCGAAATCAAGCCTGAGCAGTCACCACACCCTAAAATAAGTCTGAAAAAGGCAAGAAAAAATAAAAAAAATATTGTAAAATCAGATACTTGTAACAAACCAAGATTTATCAACAAATATTGCTGAGAGAAACGAATCTTCAAGGTGCAAAGAGCTTTTATCAAGAAGTAATCAGAAACAGTGCGCACACGCAACACACACATGCAACGGTAAACTCAACAGGTTGGGTAACACAAACAAATTGCTTTCAAAATGTCGACGGTAGCAGTTTTTGTGTTCTTATTGGATAATCTCGCAGGTAAACTATTTTCATAGATAATTAAACTCATTATTCTAAACCCAAGGAAACTAATTGCTTATCAAAATAACTGCTAACTTAATTTGTCCGTATATGCAATTACAAATTCACAACAGACTGTTATAATTATTAAAATTTTACGAAATGTATATAACATTGCAAGTTGACGTAATGCTTTAAGATAGCAATTTGATAAACAATTAATGTCCCTGACTGGACATCATACTTTCATAACTGTCTTTTTCTTATTTTAATATTATGTAAGTTTTATCCGAATTTTCCCAGTCGCCCCGACATGGATTGCCACCAGGTGGCAATCGCGTATAAAATTCCCAGATGCCACCGGGCAGCGACTGAGAAGTTATTGCCCCCACTTCAAATCGCTGTACATGCGGCGTGGCTTCCCTAATAATATCACTTATCTATACTAATATTATAAAGCTGAAGAGTTTGTTTGATTGAACGCGCTAATCTCAGGAGTTACTGGTCCAAATTGAAAAATTATTTTTGTGTGGGTAGCCTATTTATCGAGGAAGGCTATAGGCTATATAACATCACGCTACAACTAAAAGGAGCGAAACAGTAATGAAAAATGTTGCAAAAACGGGGAAAATCGCACGGGTGCGATTGGATGCGACGGAAAGGGTCGAGGGAACAAGAAATTTAACGCGGACGAAGTCGCGGGCAGAAGCTAGTCTACTAATAAAGCCACATTGCAAAAGTCTGACGCCAACCCCCTCATCGCGGCATGGCAGTAAGACAGACAGCGGTGAGGGGGGTTGGCGATCTACGCCGCAGTGTACAGCTATTTGAAGAGAGCGAAAACTTACCAGTCATCTCCCGATGGCAACTGGAAATTTTATCCACTTGATTCACTATCGACTTTTGCTGGTCGACTGATTGTAAGTCTAGCGGGCTAATTGCTTATCTCACTAACAGTAGGAATTTTGACAGCTTAGCAACATACATTGCGTTATTTACATTGTTGAGCAGACAAAATTTTCGAACATTAGAAGCACTGGATTACCATCATCCTTCAAAATTATTTAAATTCTGATTGTTAGTGTGTTACGCACTTATGGTACAGTTTTATAGCATGTAGCAAGTAAGTGCCAGTTAATTATTGGGGTGTTTCTTGTGTAAAAGACGTTATTTTATAATTAGGTGACTGAATCAATGAAAATTCGATGATTCTGCCCACCCCATGGGCCTTACTGTTTTTTATTTCCGTAGCTTGGTTACAACATCTTAGTTGAGCTGAGGGTGTAGCTACCTTGTACCAAACAAAGACCTGTGTGTGTTTACAAACTATAGTAAAAGGGCATCATAATGTTTACGTTGATAATGCGTTCTTTCATAACATACTCGTAATTCAGAGCAAATGTTTGAATTTTAAGGCCTGAAATCTAACAAAACTACGCCTCTTTCGGAGTATATTGGTGAAATGTAATGAAATGATGTTTATTTCTAACGAAGATCTTTTACGAGCGCCCAACCGTCATAATTCTCATACAAAATCTCGTGATTATCGCGTTATTTCAAATTTTTTTAGTAATTTTCTATCTGAACTTTGCCTGTTCATAATGTACTCATACGTTGAAAAAGTAAAGAAAAATTCTTCATAGATACTCTAAATTATTTATTTTTTTCCAAAACCGTATAAGATTGTTTCTGAAACACATAATATTCCCTGGAACAAGTTTTGAGAAATCTCCGCGCGCCAATTTTTGTTCGTTGTTATCGCGTTCTCTTTCGCAGTTTCGCTTGTATTGCCTTGGATGAATCAATCAATCATGGTCGCGATGACGATAGGCGCGTACTGGGACTTTATGAAACTCAAACCGTCGTGATAATAGTCTAGGTAGAGAAAATTATGTTGATCTAGTGAAGTTAACTTTTTTCAATTATTTTAGGTTTCAACTATGCTCTAAACGATACTCTGTTTCAAAACGCAAAGTTCACAAACATCGGCGAAACTCCAGTCTTAGAAGACTGTGACCCCTTCATCACGGACCAGATCCTGGACTCTGTGGGTCGGGACCTGGACTTAGTCATCGTGCCTTCCTTCAGAAGAAATGACAACCAATTCGATAATGAACAAACCGAAGAACAGGCGGCAGAGATTTTTGACAAAGCTGTAGTCGACAGTTCTTTGCCTGAACCAGATGTTTCGAGATCGTTCGATGAAAATAAGTCGAAATTCGACAACGATCTTACTATATTCTCTAAAAAAACTTTCTTTACAAGTAGACACAGAAATACAACTAAATATATCCACGAAGTTAAAAATGACACGATAATAGAGTTTCCACATAGCGCGCCATTTATGGTCGCCATATTTGAGACGCTTGGTAATGTTACCGCGCAGACTTGTGCGGGAACGCTGCTGACCCCACGGTGGGTGCTCACTGCTGCCAGTTGCATCAATGTCTTGAGTAATTTCTACGCCAACAAGTAAGTGTTTTTAATGCACTATATTAATCCTATAAGTCAATAGAATCTTAATTCGCAGCGAAGTTTACATCATGTTGATTTAAGACCATAGCAGAATCATCATCTGGGCGTGACTGTTGAGAGTCAGATTATTGCTGAACCTATTGAAAGAATACACTATAAATTTGCAGTTTCGTTTAGGTTTTTCAAACAGTTTATACTCAACCTTAATTCTTCCAGCATAAACATGACAGAAAAAAGCCAGTACACCATAGTGGCGGAATCTTCAAACCCTCTCCTAGATGGTTCAGCACACAATGTAACGACGGTTGTCCTACACCCTGACTCCAACTCCTCACGAACAGTCTTCAAGGAAGAAGAGGACACCGATGGGCCGTATTTGGCGCTGATGAGGATCGAACCGGAGGTTGAAGGTCCCGCCTTGGAGCTGATGAAAGGGGAGGTGTTGAAAGGTGACGTAATGGCCTATGGATGGATCTTGACGAAGGTAAGAAGGTGGGGAGGTCAAACCTAAATGTTTCTTCTAAAGCGCAGCTGCACATGTCTTGGTTAAGTTATCAAATCAATTTATTTCGGGCTACAAAGACTCATATCAAAAATACCTTACAGACTAACATACATACAAATAATAACAATGTAAACATAAAACCAGCCAGCATACCTATGCCAGCTTCACCACTGCAAGAAAAAATCATTTCAGGATATGAAGTGTAGGCTAAGTTTATCTTCTATTTAAGTGATGGGAGAGATAAGATATTAGTAAATCAGTTATTTACTTTAAGATGCTTTATTGCACTCAAAAATCCTACAAATTATTGCTATTATTATAATAAATTGTGGACTTTTTACACGGAAAAATACTCTGAAGTACACTTTACGGGTTGATCGATCAGGTTAAGCTACGCTTGCAGCAGTAGGTCCGTGGATGGGTAACCACATTTACATTGCAAGACCCCTTCGTGCTTTGGAAATCACGTTAAGCAGTTGGTTCCGGTTGTCATTCCTAGATCTTCGGCAGTTGTAACGGGTCGTCAGAAGCCCGAAAGTCTGACAATCAGTCTTCCCAAGGGTATCGTATAACCCAGTAACTGGGTTGTGGAGGTCTGATAGGGATGCGCTTCATATCAAATAATGGCATTCAGCTGCATCCAGCTCGACTGGAAGCCGAACCCTAAGGAGACAGGAAAACGCTAGGCAGATGATGAAGAATGCGTTGGAGTCTGGTGTGTATTAATGGTTTGGGAACTTCAAAATAAACACAGCTCTAACAATTAACTAAGTTTATTACGTAAACTAGATAAAAATTACAAGTTAAACACTGATGCGGGGCTCAAGTCAATAGTCATGCTCTTTATGTTGACTGTATACGCGGACTGCCGAGGACGATTCAGAGTGCGAAGAGAGCATCTAGAGCGCGGGGATGAGATGGCGTGTCGAGCCGCTAGCCACGCGGTTCTACAAACCTCTTTACTATTCGGGGATATTATGTTGGAAGGCCTCCCACAAGGTGGACCGATGTCCTTGTGAAGGCCGCAGGAATCCGCTGGACGCGGGAAGCACAAAACTGATCGAAGTGGCGGAGCTTGGGCGAGGCCTTTGTCCAGCAGTGGACGTCTTTCGGCTGAAATGATGATGGTGTTGGCAGAGCGGCCGAACTGTACAGCTTAGCTATAGCCTACAGTGGAAATTAATACCAAGACTGAAGACGTCGCCGCCGCCTCGTTGTTTAACGCAGTTTCTTAAGCTTGCGTTGTTTGCTGATACTGCCATTTTCAAATTGCTCATTTTGCGGCCATTTTCGGTATCGCTTTCTTAGAAAACCAAAGCTCAATAAATCTTGATAATTCCAGAATGATTCTGACCCAGAGCAAGACTTCATGGCATGCACGTCAGCGGCCAGCCAGATCCTGAGTTACGCGGAGTGCCAGGCCATGTACAGCTATAAAGGAAACGATATTTTATGTCTCTTTAGCAGGGATATGGACAACAGCAATGTTACCCAGGTCTGTATGGTCCCTCGGTTGTCTTTTAGCTTGTAAGTCATCATTATTTAGCTGAAGTAGCCCTACATAGACCTTCGCTAAGCATCTCTACAACGACCGGACGTTTAGAAACTTTCGGAAATGTATGAAAATATAGGTTTTTTTTTTTTTGAGCACACTGAGACAAATTAGATTGTGACCGATCTTAAGAAAAAAAACGTGTGGGTTCGGGCGGACCCCCGTCAGGAACAAAGTTCAAACTCAAACTCAATGCATTTATTTCAAATAAACCAATTATAGGCACTTTTGAATTGTCAAGTGGCGGTGGAGTCAGAAAAATGAAGCTAGTTACGCTTTTTCTGCCATTCCGAATGTAACGTCGTTTTCTCTGTCTTTGAAATACTCCAACTTTATTTTAATTTCACTAACGGCTTTAACACCCTCGAAAACGACACCCAAGATGAAAACTTTGAAAATTTTCGCATTTGGAATTTCATCTTCAAAAACCATCAAAATTAGCTCACTCTCCCTGTATCTTTCTATTCTATGTATAACAAAAAGTCACATGGTGGGGGCATAACACTTTTTTTACTGTTACGTGACGATTTCTATAATTTACTCCTTTCGCAAGCTGCGTTAAAGAATCAATTGTAACAATTTAAAGACAGCACCATTATCACGGAATAATAAGGACGGTTTTACGTAGGTGTTTTGTGAGTAGACATGCGGTTGACCGTGCTTTGACAACTGTCTCCCATTGGTGATACCGTATAATGTTATGTAAACATTTCAGCTAAGTACGGGTGGTCCTGTGCTGTATATTCACGAAGGCAAACTGAAGATGTTAGCCGTAGTACAGACTGATGATCAAGTGTTCGTGTCGTACCCGGTCGCGGCGCATTACGACTGGATCCTACACACTATTAGTAATAAATGATATCTTAGTAATCGTGTTTTATTGATAAAATTATTCCTTTTAAGTAAATTATTTTAACTCAGGAGTAAGTTTAATGGATAGTTAGGTATTATGATAAGGGAGTTTGAAGAATTATTGATCAACGGAAACCTTTTGGAGTTAAAGGGTCAAAAGTTTTGACCTAAACACCAATATCATCATCATCATCGTTAGCAATCTCTTGCCCTTATCCCATTTTATATGGGTCAACCTAAACACTAAAAGAGAAGAGGCAAAGCACCAGGACGTGACAGCATATACGAACTGCTAATCGGTTCATCTGAAGTAACACTATAACAAAATTATCTGATAAAATTCTGCACACAGAATACATTACTCATCCGTCGGCTTCCTCAACTATAATATGGCTAGTTGACTACATAAAAAAAGAAGATATGTATAGCTACAGACCCATTAGCCCGAACTCTTTTCAGCAGTCCTTAAATACGTATTTAGACAACTCGAATGCGATAAGCATGGTTTATTCAACGGAGCAGACGAAATGATACTAATTTCAGAAGATCCTAGAAGCTTACAGGAGATGCTGGTATAGCTTGTTTATAAAAAGAAGTGGGATAGTCCCACTTTATCTTTACTAAATTACCTAATGAGAGACTTCGAAAATATCGCAGTAACTATCAACGGCACCACAATGGAACATGTGGAAGTATACACGTTCCCCGAACCGATCTTATTTCCTAACGACCTAAGAAATAAAAAACCGAATAAATAGCATGGAATAGATACTGGTCCCTCAAGGACATTATGAAGTGTCAAAACGTACCTCTTAAAGCTAAGAGGAAAATAAAAATTGAGTAGTAGGTATATTTTCCCTGTCCTGACGTATGCATGCCAAACATGGAGCCTAACTAAAAACTTGCCAACACAGCACAGAACGGAGCATACTCAACATTAAAATAAAACTAGATTTTATTAGAAACCATACTAAAATTAGTGATGTTGCTTACTGTATTATTTTTAATATAAAGAAATAAAGATTTTATTAGAAATAAACATTACGAATTATATTTATAAAGAAAGAAAGAGATATAGCGTTGTAGATGGGAGGATGACGTTATAAGAATAGCAGGTACTAATTGGTTGAGATAAGCCAAGGATAGAGCAGATTGGCCTATGTTGAAAAAACTTTTTAATTTTTTGTTAAAAACTTTTTATTTTGTATTTTTTTGTGGCTTTAATGTACTAATAATATTTGGCAAGGTATACCCTATCCAATGAAAAAAGAATTATCAAAATCGGACTACTCTGTACAAAGTTATGCGTGGTTATACATTACCATCAATGAGTGAACAATCAATCATCCCCTGTTTTCCGACCCTTAGGGTTCGATTTTGTTTTTCAAATTTATATGGGACCACTCTCTGAGTGTACCCTTTCCAATAAAAAAAGAATTATCACAATCGGACTACTATGTAAAAAGTTATGCGTGGTCATACATAAAAAAATCCAAACAAAAATTTTTTTTTAAAAAGTTTACGCGTCGAATTGATAACCTCCTCCGTTTTTTTCGTCGGTTAAAAAGCAAGACAATCTTCAGTTACTGTTGTCAGTTGTTTAAAAATAGAAACTTAATGTAATTGATTAAGTAAAATTATTGTTAGATTGTTGAATGAAGGCAAATGAACATCAAAATATTCGCTAGACGAATTACGGTTCGACATTGTGACAAAGTACGCGTACGCCACTTATGTTTATCCAGCAACACTGAACGCATGATGATTTTTGCTGTACAGCGCTATCTACCGACAGATAGTAGAAACTAGTGGTTTCTCCTCTCACTACTAGATGGTTTTGAAACGCCGTGGTATTAGGATAGTTTTCTGATCTCATTTTTGTTTGATGTTTTGTTTATAGTTTCTTTGTATAACATGTGTATTGTTTGGCTGAACAATAATGTGACATAACTGCTTGTTAATATTAATAAACAATCGAATGGAATTAACTAATTCATAATAAAGGAAATTCTGAAATCTAGGTAATTGCACCATTTGATACCTATCATATTGTCTTGTCTGTGTTGTATGGGTCAGAATGTTGGGCCACAAAAGGGATGAATGAAAGGCATGCAAATTGCATGCAGCTGAGATGAGAATGTTAAGAGGGATGTGTGGTGTTACACGAATGGATAGAATAAGAAAACAGTACATAAGAGGAAGTTTGAAAGTGGCACCGACCACTGAAAAGTTCTGAAGAAATAGGTTGTCACGGTACGGTCACGTTATACGGTGGAATGAGGAAAAAAAAATGTCGTGAGGAAACTTTTGAGTACGAATGTCGATGGCTATAAAAGCAGGGGGAGACCAAAGAAACGATGAACGGACTGTATCGTTTCAGCCGTAAACGATACCGTGTGGTGCCGGACGTAAAGAATAACACCACCCCATTTCTTCCCGTGGGTGTCGTAAAAGGCGACTAAGGGACTTACTAGAGAATGGGCAGCAGCGTTCTCTATGCATTTTACCAGCATACTGCGATCGCCAACCCGCCTGCCAAGCGTGGCGATTATGGCAAAGCCCCTCAAATTGGGGGAGGCCTAAGTCCAGCAGTGGACGTCTTACGGCTGAAACGGACTGTATGGATGATGATAAAAAGGGAGTGATTACCAAGATAATGACTTATAAAGAAGTGTGTAAGATAAAGATATGTTGCGCTGACCCCAAATAAATTGGGATAACGGTAGTACAGCAGTGGGGTGCTGACTTTAAACTGATTAGTAAGTACTACCTAGGAAGGTATTATTTCATGGGTTTCAACTAGGACAACTTGTTAATGATAACGATGCCTTAGTTCACAATTGCACTAACTACAAAATTTTCAATTTTCACTTTTAAAGCCAAACACACTAAATTTTATACATTACTATATTCAGATATTATGATGGAGTTAAAGGACTAGTCTTATGAATAGATGCTTATTTGTTATGTTATTTTACTTTGTTTTGTACTGTTCTTGTCTAAACTTTAAAAAAACTTTAAAGCTCTCTCCTCAAAATTGACAATTTTGTAGTTAGTGCAATTGTGAACTAAGGCATCGTTATCATTAACAAGTTGTCCTAGTTGAAACCCATGAAATAATACCTTCCTAGGTAGTACTTACTAATCAGTTTAAAGTCAGCACCCCACTGCTGGATATATCTTCTTTCTAGTTGTACCACAACACAAGGTTTCTTAAAAAAACTTAAGCTCGTCTCGATCGTAGATCAGGCTGTTCAGGAACGACTGCCGAGTTACAAGGTTTGCTAAAATTCTGATCGATTGAGATACCTTCTTTCTTTCTCGTGATAGATCAATCAATCAACTCAGCCAATTGCAGTCCCCTGCTGGACATACGTCTCTCCCGTATTGCGCCACAACACCCTGTCCTCCGCCTTCCGCATCCTTTATGTCCCAGTCACTTTCTTTTGCCGTTAGTCCATGTAGGTAAAGGGCGCCCAACGCTGCCGATACGCGGTCTCCACTCCAGGACTCATCTGCTCCATCGGCCATCGGTCCTTCGACAGAGATGGCCGCCCTACTGCTGCTTCAGCTTGCTTACTTTGCAAGCTATGTCGGTAACGCAGGTTCGTTTCCGGATAATTTCATTTCTAATTTTGTCCTTCAAAGAAACTCCGAGCATAGCCCGCTCCATAGCGCGCTGAGCTACCTTAAAGTTATGGACCAGCCCAACTGTCAGTGTCCAAGTTTCTGCGCCGTATGTCAATACGGACAGGACGCACTGGTTGAAGATATTAGTTTTCAGACATTGCGGGATAGGCGACGAGTAGGCTTGACGAAGCTTCCCAAACTAATGAATGATTATATTTCGTACCATAAGGGAACAAAGGTAGGCTATTTACGCATTTATCACAATTCCCCACGGACGTAATAAAACCGCGGCGGGATTTTTTTATGCGCAACGCCCTGCTTAGCGCCGAGAGTTGAAAATCGAACAGTAGAACAGTTTTATTTTAATTTAATTATTTTACAATTCCTTAATTACCACTAAAATTAATATATTATGTACAAGTACCTATATACAGTTTATAAAAACACAGAAAAATGAATCAGAGGGCCTCACAAAACTCGTCTGCATCGCTGTCAATGGGAAAAGTTCCCAAAAGGCTGGCAGTATTGCCACGCTGTATGGCAATGCTGATTCTTTGGCCAAAAAATAGGCTAGAGATGGGTAATCTTTATTCCGACAAGTGAATTGATTCACTTATTCCGACTCCGACTCCGGTACCGGTTCACCTTATCGGCTCCTTCGGTTCCGTTTGGCACCGGGACTCACTCGGTTATTTTGGTTCCGCGGTTCGACCACAACATTTTATTCATTCGGATCTTTGGAATACTTTGGATCATTTGGCACATTTTGAATTGAACAGTTTACATTACAGAACTTACAGTAGGACATTTTATTTTATTTTATTCATACGATTTAAATTTCGGACAGCGTAAATTGTTAGGAAAGAAAGAAATGAAATAAAAATAATTTTAAAATGATGAATGATTTGACAAACGTAATGTTTATTGTTTGTCAAATCGTCAGCTCTTGGACAATTTTGAACTCTAACTTCATAGTACAAAGGACACTTATCATGTTGTTTCGTCGTGTCCGTGTCTTGTCTGTCTACCAACCAAACCAGTAGTAGGCAATAGGCATCGACACGACTCACGACGCACCGAGTCACTGAGTGAGCGAGTGAGCGAGTAGTGATAAGTGAACGAGTCCGAACCTGCGCTCCGCCGCTCCGCGCTCCGTCTCTCGGGACCGGATTCATTTGGTACCGCGGTGCCGATAAGGATTGTGAGGAGTCAAAAAGGTTTCCGGATCCGCGTTCGGAACCGGCACCTTTGGATCAGTACCACCGGAGTTACCCACCTCTAAAATAGGCCAGCTCTCTGTCACGTGTAGAGTCGACCAAACTGTTGGATTTTATTCCGTCCGTGTATACGGTGACTTATAGTCTAAATATCGAATGTTTATAAATCAGAATCATATTATTCTCATGATCTAGAGATAAGAATCCGTTGTTATGCGCAATCTTTTGTTAAGTTCCTTAACCCTTCTAGACGTAGAATGGCCTTTGGGATTGTCCTGTGTTTAAAGTACACCGCACATTACTTACATAACTTAGAAAACTCTTAGTTTGAACTATTTTTATTTGTTTAAACTACAAGCTGCAAGGTATGCCGCCTCCCTTGAGGTAAATATTATACGTCAGAGGTGCTAATGTACGGCTTCTTGCAAACAAAACAACTAACCGTGTGTAAGGCTTCCGCACACGGGCAGTTTTTGCTTACTGCATTGTTAATTAATAATGGACCAAGTGAACAAGCAAACAAATATATCACCAAATCAGTAATAGGTAGGACTAGGACCTACTTTATTTCGATCCTCATTTAAGGTAGTATCCCGTTAGGTAGTAGACATTTGACCTTGAACTTAAGTGTTTAAATGAGCGCAATATGGTTTGGTGACGTAAATATAAGTAAATATTAAAGTGTCTATGAGTGCGGGTGTCTTTCACCACATATCTACAGGCTTGGCCCGCGTATTATACATATGAACCTTCCTCTTGAATCACTCTGCTTATTGATGAAAACCGCATTCAAATCCGTTGCGTAGATATTTTAAAAGATCTATGCGTACAAACACGAAATGCGACTTTGTTGTATACTATGTCAAGATAACTAAAAACGCAAAAAAGTTAGACTTTCTCCCAGTCGCTTTGTTTGTCCTGACTTTCCATTTTTCAGACGACGAATGTCGCCAACCTGCACTCATCCAGTCATCCACTTATCCTCACTGGACCCAAATACTGCGAGCTCTTTCCTTCTCACAGAGAGGAGCCTGTGTTCCAGTAGTTGAACCATTATAGTCTAATCATCTCCTGATTTTGATTTGCTTTCTTTCCTAGTAGGTCAATGAACTGCACTGCGGCAGATCGTCGTGAATGGATAATGTCCAATCTGATTGCCTTTCGCCAGTCAGTTCTCCGGTTTACATATGAAACCTGCTATTATACAATACTAGCAATATGCATCTCTTGCACATGCAAATTAAATCGAAGTAAAAACTGATCGTGTGCTTTCTGTCTTTACGCAATCTGAGAGTGGCTACACAGATGTTGGTTCAACCTACTTGTTATTACTTAATTCTTAGCAAATATTAATAAATTATTTTCATCTTTAGGAGCGAAAGAATCCGCGATTTGTAAAGAATGACTAAGCACCTACTATTCCATTCATACAAGACGTAGTGTTCATTTTTTGCATATTTTGTTACGTAATTTTATGACTTAACTTTCACGGTTCTTTCTTTTCTTTACGCATTATATACATAACAGAACATAACGCTGACCTCTGTGAACTCTTGCTGGCAAACGTTCAAAAGTAACTTTCGGAGTTGTACGCAAAACTCCGAGTTTGGACGTAGAGTTGTGAACATCAGCCCATTACACAATAACATACTATGAACCAGTCATCAGTGAGATGGAAACCAATGTCACCCAATTTCTAGTAGCACCAATACTCCCTTCTACGCTAGTCTCTCCCGTGTATAACAGCTGCTGCTCACCTTGGTTAATGATTTATGATTCCGTTTTATGTTGGTCCATCGAAATCCTTAAAAAAGATCGGGACATAGTGGATGCTGAAGGCGCAAACCGAATTTTGTAGTGCTATATATGGTCCAGCTTAGACCGCGAAACGATGAGTTCAAAGATCGTTACAAAGCGGAGCCTCAAACTTTACGGCTCCGATCCTTACGGTAAAGGCCCACCTAAACGTTGTGTTCTAATTCTGCAGGCCAACTGCATGTTTCTTATATGAAATGCGTATAAAGATGCTAAATAAGCCTCAGGTCGGTAGCCCATTGCCTTCGCCCACTAACACGGCAATAAGCCATTTCCTTTGACATTGACACTTACAATATAACATCACATTCTATAACTAAGATCCTTTGCCTAGAGGAGTGTCATTCAGATCCACTTCCCGCTACAATTGTAAAGAGCGGGAAAGGATCGTTTTGGATAAAATGTGAATCCCGGATGATGTAGTATATCGCCTTCACTGCTATCCGTCATTAAAACATATAAGTTCTTTTCAGAATTGAAAGTTCTGACTAGACGATTTTTCGGTGTCTTGTGTAGCTCTCCTTCATAATTTTCTCTCTTCGATGGCTGTTCTAGGTCACTTACTAACGAGCCCTAGACCTATATTGGTGCACCCACAAGGAAGTTAGAACGAGTGAAACCACCACGATCAGCAGACACTGACCGCCACGTGACGTCACTGGCGAAGAAAGTGCTGATCGCTCAGCAGCGGGGCCGCCGGCGCCAGCGGCCAGTCCACGACAGACGCGCGCGCGGGCCGCACGCTCGCGACATGGCCGAACGGAACACGCCACAACCAATAAAAGTTTAATTAAAAACACAATATGTCAATCCGGCGACTACTGAGCGCGGTCCGCTCCGCGCGGGAGGCTATCACCCGAGGAGCTCCAATGGCGGACGGACTGTTGAAATCCTTGTTATCAGTTGTTGTTATATTTTGCATCGCGGTGTCTTCACCGCCGTCGGCGTCTGCGAAACCTTTCGCGTTCAGTTTCCCTGCGGGATGGTCGCTGGCTGGCCTGGTGGGTACTGTGGGGGCCAGGTCTGAGGATGCGGAGCGGCGGGAGCCGGCTGCGGGGGCGAAGCCCTACACGGGGCGGCGCATCGGTAACGACACGCTGCGGATGGTGTACTACCACGACCTGACCGTGGCCGTGGTGGAGCTGGGGCTCAACAAGCTGCTGCTCAACTGCGAACTCATTGAGACACAGTGAGTACCTCCAACAGCATGCTTCCTTCAGTGTTTCAGGCGCCAGCAATTAGCTAACACGACACTTCAAATCTTTTCAGGACGTAAATTAAGAAATGAAACATTTAATTTAAATTTTAGAATATTAATTTTACAAACAAGAATATCATCTGCAACAGTTGATGATTTCCCACTTTTTAAAACAAATTGTTTTCAAGAAAAACATTTCCGGCATGAAAAGAAAAGTTCGCCTTCAGTATGAGAGCGTCGACATATGCTTACAAATGAATACTTAACCAGCACGCATTACAAGCCGGCGCTACGGCCGCGTGTTCCACGAAACTTAATAAATACCGATCAGATATCGATTCCGACTACCACTGTCCACCAACGACAGGATTTACTCGAAGATTACACTAATTATGGCCTGCTTAAAAACTAATTTACGTTGAACCTGTATTATAATCCAGCGTTTGAATTCAGTAGCTCTAAATCATAAGGACATCATTCAGGTTTCAGGATTTTGTACCCAAAAATTTAAGTGCCGGCCAGAAAAAAGAAAACAAACCAAACGATTTTGTTATGGGAAATTCTAATATTCTCTTTTCTCATTCTACATGTTTTACCATTACAATCAGAGTATATAACTAACCGATGTCTATTGGTAAAAAAGCGGTTACTTTTTCAAATCCAGCGGTAGATAAAGGATGCTGGACTAGGTTGAACGTTCAATATCGATCTTGCGTCACTGAATCCCACTACCCGCAGGATTGAAATACTGACTGGATCGATGTATGTATAGTAAATATTCTTACCCTATACTCAAATGCAACCGTTAACTCCATATAACATAAGGAACAAGAGCAATTGTATCGTTGCTGCCTAGTTTTAGCTGCTCAATTGTCCAATTACAGACAATTTTCAACTAAACAAATAATTTCCTAAACAAGATGGAACGCTTGTCTTTTTAGGGTTCCGTTGCCAAATGGCAAAAAACGGAACCCTTATAGATTCGCCATGTCTGTCTGTCTGTCTGTCTGTCTGTCCGAGTATGTCGCAGCCACTTTTCTCCGAAACTATAAGAGCTGTGCTATTGAAACTTGGTAAGTAGATGTATTCAGTGAACTGCATTAAGATTTTCACACAAAAATAGAAAAAAAACAATAATATTTGGGGTTCCCCATACATAGAATTGAAACTCAAAATTTTTTTTTTCATCAAACCCATACGTGTGGGGTATCTATGGATGGGTCTTCAAAAATGATATTGAGGTTTCTAATATCATTTTTTTTTTAAACAATAATATTTGGGGTTCCCCATACATAGAACTAAAACACAAAAAAAAAAATTTCATCAAACCCTTACGTGTGGGGTATCTATGGATAGGTCTTCAAAAATGAAATTGAGGTTTCTAATATCATTTTTTTCTAAACTGAATAGTTTGCGCGAGAGACACTTCCAAAGTGGTAAAATGTGTGTCCCCCCCCCCCGTAACTTCTAAAATAAGGGAATGATAAAACTAAAAAAAATATATGATGTACATTACCATGAAAACTACCAACGAAAATTGGTTTGAACGAGATCTAGTAAGTAGTTTTTTTTAATACGTCATAAATCGTAAACCACAATTTACCTTTCATTCAGTCAACACAAATATAAAAATTAAAAAAAAAAACATTTCATTTCATAAACGATGATGACGAATGATGATGATGATGACCTGCAGGTTTGTACGGAACCCTCGGTGCGCGAGTCCGACTCGCACTTGGCCGGTTTTTTACTGTTTATTGTAGTTTTAGTTTCCAAGGAGCCTGTTGCGTTGCTAGTCGGTTAGTTAATAGCAGTAGTATCTACAGTAGTTGCGACTTTAACCTATCACGTTGTTTACACGCTTCAAGGGAGCCCTAATCCAATGCACTCACTCTGATAATAAAAACAAGTTGTTAGATCTGTCAGAAGAAATTCGATTTTGGTTATGATAAAAAACTGCTGAAATCAAGACTACGGGAATCAGACAGGAATTGGTCCAATGGAAGCGGAAGCTTTGTAAAGTGACAAAACATAAAAAAAAACCTAACAGAGAAAACCTCATTCAATTAAATACAGGTACCTATAATACGCACGATAGTGGTTCTGGGATACAGCCTTAACAAAATGTGAAAAATTTTGCACTGAAGAGACAATTCGACACTGACCAGTCTATAATGTTAATTAAAACTAAGTTTAAATTGATATTTACTGATGGCAGCCCAGACATTTTTTTTTTCTCTTCTTGAACCCTGATGACAAATTAAGAATACGTAGAGTACGACAAAAACGCAATGAACAATGTCGCACAAACGACATCAATTTTATAGCGTTGCTTTAAACTGATGTCGTTTGTAAATAGTAAGTATATACAACACGGATATTCCTGTAAATCGCAATACGTTCCCCGCAAATTAGGTAGTAATTAACTTTTTATAAAAGCGCGAGCTCGCAGTAGCGGCTTTTAAATGGCGCTTCACAATCAAGGAACTCGGTGCAATCAGGGGGCTAATTACGTTCGCACTCCGCACTGCGTTACCGCTGTACAGGCACTAAACAATTGTTTCAAGAGGCATACTTTCTGTGTTTCATTTTTGTTTTGCTCTTTCTTTTTACATTCATACTTCCACTCTCCCATACTAACCTATACTATAAATGCGAAAGTACCTTGCCTGTTATCTTTTCAATCCCGTTAGTACACGGCGCCAAATCAAGCAAACATTTCCACTATAAGCTGCCTTCTCACTGTACTAAAAGCCTATACAACGCGAGGTCAGCTAAAACTGGTTTTGTATAGCTTGATATGTAGCCGTCTGTACGTTCCCGTGGAATCATGTCCGAAATCTGCAAGTTACTTAAGTATAAGACGCAAGAAGTTGTCGTCGTCAATAGCTGCATTGCGAATTTGCAACTAAGTATCTTGACATAGACACTGAACTTGGTTATAAAGAAAGGCTCCTAAAATGAGATACCAAACGTTTACCTACAAGCCGGCTCCAGACAAACTTACAAAAACAGTTTCTTGTAAGAGCAAAGCACCCAGAGAAGACAAAATCTAATAATAGCCCAAAGACAATCGTCTATGGCACTTTGGGTACGTTTAGTTTTACGTAACCAAGGTTACGGGCGGCTACGGCAGCCAGTTAGCCACTTAGGTGAGTAATACGGTGCAGTTAGATGACCATTCCTGCTGGCCCCTATGGACAATAAATCTAGACGTCAACGTACGTAACAGATAACAGCTGTGTTGACGGATTTGTTATGTCTTATAACATGAGTGAACGGGCTGATAAAGGAGGAATTTAAAGCGGCCGACCCCTAGATTTAGGCAAATGAATGATTATGACTTATGAGCCTGTATTCCACTTCAGGCAAAATATTTTGAAAATAAAAAAAACGAGTCCTTTAGCCCAGATATTATGGGATCAACTATGTATGTCCAGCTAGACTTAAAACTGGTCAATGCTTTACGTGCACGGTATGAACGTAGGCTATTTCAGACAGCAATATTTGCAACTCCCTATAGAACAGCGGGAAAGCTATCCGTTGATACTTAGTAAATGAAAAAACTTTCTTCTCTTTATTGACACATACTTAATCTGCGTTGTCCGAGCAACTAAAATTTCGGATATATAGTCGGAGTATTTAGATTACTTATTCTAAACAAGCTTCTGCACGCGACTTCGTCCGCGTCAAATTTTTGCTCCCCTGACCCTTCCTGTCTTAATACTCAATACTCAATATCTTTATTGCTTTACCATAATGTGAACTTAGGTGGTAATTATATAATTTAGATCATTATGGACCCTGTAGGGCACAGCAAAAGGATAGGAGAGAGGAAGCTCTGTTTTTGAAAACCTTTTGGTCAGGAGATGTCGTAGAATAAACCAATATATCGCTTATTTATCTATAAAATGTATATCTATCTATCTATCTTATCGAATTGCCTGCCAGTTTTCGAACATTTTTCGTCGCTGCTCCGCTCCTTTTGATCGTAGCGTAATGTTATATAGCCTAAGTATAGCCTTCCTCAACAAATACGCTACCCAATACCAAAATATTTTTTCAATTCGGACCAGTGGTTCCTTCCTCGAGATCAACGCATTCAACCAAACAAATAAACATACAAACAAACAAACAAACTCTTCAGCTTTATAATATTAGTATAGATATAATAATTCACAATTCAAATTGAGAGAGAGAGAGGGAGGTGGGGAGGTGTTTCTCTCTTTTGGAGGCAATTATATGTCCACATCTTCCTTACTTGATAACGTACAGTTCTATCTAGTTCTACCGTTGCAAACCCACTGCTATTCTGCAATGATCAAGCTAAGCACCATCAATCAATTTTAGCAAGACCACAGTGACGCAGCCACACACAAGAAGATGGTATCCGAGCACTTCCTCCGTCATCATGCGCCTGAGTCGTTTATCTTTGTCCGTCGATCATACATCCTTGCGCATGCCCATTTCATTGTGTTGATCTCGTGAATCGTCGAGACGAAGTGGTGTGATGTTCGAATTCGCTAGATGATGTTATTATGTGTGGGTACTAAAATGTTTTGGTTGGGTTAAAACGTTAAAAACATCTTTAGAATAATCAGTGGTTCTCGTTTAGGTCGAAGATGGGATTTGGGAATCATAGTTATGTAGGGGACATGACCCTATTACTTAGCATGTAAATGTATGTTGCCAGTGAGGTCGTAAACGACAGTTTTAAAGTGTTGAACACAGCATAAGAAGGTTTAAAAACCTGAGAATCAATAGCCAAATATTAATAACTAGTCTTAGGAAGTGACGAATCTAATCATTTCTGTCAATTCATTGAAACTCCTTGAACCATTTTCGAACAATAAACAGGATCCATTACACTCTCATTACGTAAAATGTGATTATCATTAGTATTTACGAAATAGTAGTGTATAATGTTGGACCTAGCTATGTGTATTTCGCCCAGGGACAGCAATTACGTATTGATTCGATCAAAGACTGATAAAAATTAATGGAGTATGTGTCACTATTGTTATTGTGTGGAACAGTAAAACTGTTGAGTAGTTATGAAGATACATTATATTCAAGAATTGGTTTGACCTCGCCCAAGCCTGAAATTCAAGTCACAACCATGTTCACACGGTCCAATAGTGAAATATTACGGAAACGTTACAAAAACAGTTAAACCCGCTTATCCGTCCAAAATAAAATCACAGTCATACCGGATGTATGTGTGAACTAACCGTCAGGAAACTAGTTGAAGCAGACTGCTACAATACAAATAGTTGTATCAAGAACCGCCCAGAATGAACTGTTCCTTTAGAGGCTTACTAACCGAATCTATTCCACTAAAGTGAAGCATCGGATGGCCAATTCTAGTAATAATAAAAAAATTATCAAAATGTAGTCCCAGCCTCATCTCGGCAACAATCAAATGTCACAAACTCAAATTCAGACTGAAATGAGACTAGGAACGTTCTTAAAATTACGAAAATGCCACTCTGATCAGGATACGATTCAGTCTACATTTTATTTTTTAGTAGAACCTATTGCCACGGGTATTGTCACTCTTACCATCCTTACATATCCTGGTTTACTAGTCTTACTGAGATTAATGATTCTCCTGCCAGTAATAGGTCCGTTCATCATACTTCTGCCCTTGCTTGCTCCTCTTTATGAGAGGGTACACCGTGTAATCCTCCACGCGGGCCCAGTGTGGGTTTGTAGAAGTCACATGTCTTCAAATCTTAGGTTCTAGGACATATCGGTTTAGTCACGATGTTTTCCTTCACCGTTTTGTGAGCAGTGGTGATGAAATAATGTACACATAGGAAAGCATCTGTCTGAGTTCGAACTTATGACCTACTTCACACCCGTTTCCACTGGGACAACATTGCTCTCCTTCTGGTCTTGTCCCAATTTTTAGGAGTCAGTTCTGCACAGTCCAGTTCTTTCATAGATCTCTACTAGCCCATATCTCAGTTATCCACCGTTTCTTCAGTCTTGCCCTCCTCATAAAACCCATAGATAGTCCATAAAACGTCCAAAGTTAAACATAGGTTTACTTGTTAAGTTGCGGCCTAAGATTAATGTTTAGCGCAATGCAAGCCGTGTTAGTGGGTCAGAGCATTATCCCGGCGACTCCTCGCCTGCGTTCAAAGGCCTCTTAAAGTTTATAACCGCCGCGGTGTTGTAAGGTCAGCCTGTGTTTGGATTGCGTTGTGAAAGTGGACTAGGCTAATGCACTATGAGGGTGCAGGATTACTTTGTATAACTTTGAAATACGAGAGGGGGTACCTAACACGTAACACCATATGTACTGCCTGGGTATGCAAAGGTGTAAATATCGACCATATAAACCCATTTGGCAGTAAAGCATAAGTTCCATGTAATAGGGGAGAGTTTAATGCCACTCTGGGCTGCAACACTGTCGGATACCAAACAATTATGGGGAAAAGGATCGGATTATCACATGTTAATATGATTGTGTTTATAATCGCTATAAAATTGGAGGTACTTACTTGTCCTCAGTAAACGCGTGTACAGGTACCTACAGGCTAATCGTAAAACCATCGTAAATCATTTTAATGGTGTACTTACATTCTATCCAATTTAAATGTTTCTAAATTTCGAAACAGAAATATTTGTTTAATTTTTTAGTGCAACGTGCAACTATTTTTGTGTGGTTTGATGTAGTTGACGAAGGTCATCAATAAACACTTTAAAAATAATATATAAGGCCTTCCTACGAGAACCTCGATTTCAGATATGAGTTCATCAAACTCATAAATACCTAATTCAAAACCAGGCTCTACATTTTCATTGATGACTTAGTGAATTACCTATCGTAGTTGGAGAGGCTTGTGGCTAAGCAATAACAGCCGCACGGGTCGATCGATCAGGTTAAGCTACATTTGCCGCGGTTGGTCCGTGGATGGGTGACCATCTTTACATACCAAGACCTCTCCGTGCCTCAGAAAGCATGTGAAGCCGTTGGTCCCGGCTGTCATTCGTAGATCTTTGATAGTCGAAAGAAGCCCGAAAGCCTGACAACCAGTCTTACCAAAGGCTATCGCATTACCCGGTAACTGGGTTGTGGAGGTCAGATAGGCAGCCGTTCCATGTAAAACATTGTATTCAGCAGCAACCGGTTAGACTGGAAACCGACCCTAAAATAGTTGGGAAAATGCTAAGCACCTATTATCATAGTTCTGAAGTTAGATTATAAACAAAATGAAACGTCTAAACCAACCTTGTTGAACCAATCCAATCATGTTGGATTATGGCATTATGCACTCGGGTTCCGAACGATCAAATAATGAATAAAAATGCGCAAATGAGCGTTCATCTGTGTCATTTTGTCAGCGTCGTGTGAAACGTGGAAAAGAACAAAAACAAACATTCACAAGAGTGAAGCGTGTGATAGTGGTTTAATTTTGGTCTTCTTTCCGGCACTCAATAGGGACCCCTTCACTTCATGGAATCGATTTCTTTGGTCTTATGCTCCACATTTGTTCCTCTCTCAGACCAATTCTGAGATTAAAGGTTTGTTATTCTCTTACCACTGCTCTTATGCTTGCTCACCACGAATTCCGGATATCAGACTGCCCATGATCTTGCCCGTTCGTTTCCATAGGAACTTACTACACCTTGGAATTGCCAACTAGCTCACCTTTCTTAATAACAAACTCCTTTGACAATTCAGACGCAGCTTTTTCTAAATGACCAACTTCTTTGACAATTCAGACGCGTCTGTTAATAGTTTAGTTGAAATAAATGCTTTTAATTTGAGTTTGAGACTTACATGATATCCTCACTATGTTTGTCTTTCACTGTCAAGTTAATCCTATGGATAATAGCATAACTTAATAGGCCTTCAAAACATTTCCGAACACAGACCTCTTCTCGGTGAGTGAGACCATAATTCATCACGAGGGCTCAGTCTGGGCTGGTGGATTTCACAAATTGTCTTCCATTTTTTGGTTCTAAGACATGCCTGTTACTTTACGATGTTTTCCTTCACCATTTATGGACACATTCATTTATTTTACTTACACATAGTAACATGGTAATCTTACTAACTTTTTGGCAAATTTAACAGCGAGCCCCAAACTAAGTATCTACAGCCCAATCTGCACATCGTAGTGACAAAAATAACTACACAAAGTTAATGCGCAAGAGTGTAATTCAAATCAAATTTCAATCGAAACAATACTAATTATTGATATAGAATCAATTATTAATTAGCCTTAATTATTCATTAATAACGCTTAATGACCCATCCTTTACCTCCAAATTAGTTAGGCGGGTCATTACACAACAGCCATATCCTTCTTGTTGTAATACGACCTCGATTAAAGTACTAAGTATGTCGCCAGTCACCACCATGTTCATGTGTTACAGAAGATTTACTACATAATTGACCTACCTTAACTATACTAAGCTGTATGCTTATTTTCTAAATTTATGGATGGATTTTTTAAAATTCTTCTTTAGAAAGAAGGCTCGTTATTATTACCTCTTCTTTGTTATTATTTAAACAATTTCCAACTTCTAAATCCAGCGGTTTATGCTGCAAATTGTCTGCCAGGGAACGAATGAATGAATTTAAGAGTTATATTATGGGGATGCGCTAAGGTAGCCCGCGAAATTCCAATTTATTAACGTTTTTTTGCAATTTGCACGTCCAGTCTGACAACCTGTCACTGTTTCTGACAGTGACAGGTTGTCAGACTGGACGTGCGAAAAGTCATTAGAGAACCCTAAAGATATTTTTGAAAGGCCTATTCAATGATACACCACTCGTCGACTTTAATTTTTCTCTTTTTCCCAATATGGCGTCTGGTTGTCGACATATTGAATTTTGATTACTGTCATATATTTAGTGACACTTACAAGATTAAGATAAACCGATTGACGTAAGAATCATCAAAATCAGCCCACGCCCACGCCCACAAAGGAACAAACATAATACAAAGGCTGATAAACACATTACCCTCTGCAGTCGGGCAAAAATGTCGCTCAATAGGACAGGGCAGCAGCACGTTGTTTGCCAAAACAAATCACGCCAAAAACAATCGCATAGTTCATGCTACAAAATGCAACCACTATGTCAGGTCATTTCAACAGAGCAGCGCAGCGTAGTACACGCGTGCTAGTAACACAGCTCTTTTGTCCCTCTGAATCGCCGCTACTAATCTGAAGCCGTGAATACGTTGAATGGATAATGAGGGAGACTCCGGATATTATTCATGCTGGTGGAATCTTTTGAAGCCGTGTTTCTAGCCGCGCTGTCTGTGCTGTTCAAAAAGCTGCCATTGCTTTCTATGTATAAGAAAGACTATGCAGCGTGTAGTTCGATTTTGGGATCAGTCAGGGCTGGTAAGGCCATCCGGTTACCTACAAAATGGTTGAGCTGGATGGTGCTGATCCACGTGTCAAATTGGTGAACGGGCGCCGTGACTGGCCATCTCTTATCTCCTTCCTTGGAGTTTCTTGCCTGTTTTTCTTCATAGAGATCTACGTTTTCAACGTTCTTCAACTTTCCGACTAACTGATGGACTATTTGACAGTTCAAAAGTGCCTGTAAATGGTTCTTTGAAATAAATGCTTTGAGTTTGAATGTGGACACTAAGTAAACCGGCAATGATTCTATTTGCATTGGTCGTTAATGATTTACTTAAAATGGCCAAATAGCTAAAAATCCTTAGCCAAACTTCTTCAGCAATAAAGTTCAGAGAGTAAGGCACAGGGATCTTTTTTGGATGACGTGAACTTTCTCATACCTAGACGTTCATTATCATCCTGTTCTTGTCACATGTTCTGGGCAACACGTTTTCTTTTTCTCTTGTGTCTACCGTCACGCTATCATTCTCTACCATTTCGTTCAAATCATTCCTCACACATCCATCTTTTCTTTGGCCTCCAGCGCCCTCTCCATCCATCTGACACAAGTTGTTACCTATACATTAAATTAACAAATCACACTCAAGCCAATTTCAATGTTACGTGTAGCTGTATTAAAATTAATTATGGTTGGTCGATGTCAACAACATTTTAACTTTGACATTGTGAAGAGATAATTGAGTAGACAGACAACACAAGAGTTCAATAAACCAAAACAAAAAAAGAAATAGACCATTATATTCATTATTCGAAACTTATTACTATTTGCTGTACAAGTAGATAATCTCTAATTATTCCTTTTGAAAATTGATTTCTCAAAAGATCACTTGTTTTCTTCCAAGAAGGTGCAAAAATCCTTGAAAATTTAAAAATGCCAGAATGTATAGATTTTACTTATTTTATTTTTAATATTCCATGCAGCAACATCGTTAATATTATTCAGAATTATTTATTATTCGACCCTGATAGTCTCAGGTTTCATGATCAGTTCCAATCATCATTATCATTAAAACAACGAATGCAAAATCGACCTTCTGTAGGAATAGTAAACATATACATACATATAACCATACATCACGAATGTAGATAATTTAACTCTAAACATACAGTCAGAATCAAATTTGCCACCATATTGTCCATTCCGATGGTATCGCAATAGAGACAGATATCTAACGATGATGAGCAGGAACACAAGGTTATGTGGCATAGAAACTATTGATGTGGGCACTATTACTGGCAATATACCAAATGGACTGCCAATATTGCTAAGTAATGCTCTTTTGTGGTGATTCTATGTTGCAAACATTTATCTCTTCATGTAGGTATATAAATCTTTAAAAGTGCAGCCTTGGAATGGTATTTTTTATAACGGAACAAAAGTCCGTGTCCGTCCACAGTTCCTGCAAGTTGAAGTCTGTTTTATGATACCAGGAAATACTTCATCAAGTTCAGGCAATCATATTTTCAGTCAGTTTTACTTATTTGTTTAAAAACTATTTCATAATTATTTATTGTCTTGTGAGAATAGGTAAAATACAAAATAATTTTAAAAGAAAAGAAGAAAGATGAAAATATTTCACTACTGCATCCATTATGCTTATAAAGCTCTTGCCAGCGGTTTCGCCCGCGGAGGTCTGGGGGAAATTATCCCGCGGAAACATACTAGTGAGATAAAAAGTACCCTTTGTGTTAATCAAGCTTATATACTATCGGGTGCCATACAACCTCACAAACTTTTACATTTATAATATTAGTAGGATACTGTTTATATTAGCAGGGAAAGGAACGATTAAGACATTTAGAAAGGTGTATTCCGTATGCGTAGATAGGCAACTATTTTGAAAGAAACTATCTTTTCCAAAATGACGTTCAAAAAATCATCCGAGCATTGCCGAAGTAACCTCGTTTCGCAGTCGACGCGCATGCGCGATGCGTCGGCCTTTCAAAAGACTGTCGCAAGGACACACAGACGTGAATTATTTAGTGGAAGCTAGGCGCCCTTTTAAACACTGAAACACTTTCTACGTACAATTAGTGAACGAAGACGTGACTGTTTTGTTAAAGGCTTCCGAAGAAAGCTGGGCTGGTGTAACAGACGGCTTATATATTAGTTTTCTTTTTTTTGGGTTTTGTCATCAACTTTCTTTTAGGCCCAGATCAAACGTTAACATAATAAAATAACAGGCTAAGTATAATGCCCCCACAGCTAGGATGCAGGCCTCTTCGCAGTGAGAGTGAGCCGTAATCCACCGCGCGAGGCCAGTACGAGTTGGTGGATGTTACATAAATATCTTTAAATCTTTGGTTCTATAACATGCCGGTTTCCTCCAATGTTTTCTTGTACCGTTTTTAGAGCAATGGTGATGAGATAATTGACACAAAGAAAAGGTGCCTGTCTGGGTTTGAACCCACGACCTACATACAACTCCTAATTCGGAGCCGTTACTATTGGGTCACCACTGGTCTGAAGCAAGCGTTTGAAAAAAATAGAAAGATGATTCAATTTTATTAAAACTTTAATATATGGACGTACATAGCGTCACACCAGAATTCTCCGAAAGGTTATCTAGTATTTACACCATCATTTCAACAGAAGTATTTTAATATAAGCAAATTAAGAAAAAATTGAGTTAGGTAAGTGCCAATAAGGGGATAAACCTATTTGAATTAACAGGAAATTTTTACAGAGGGGTAATTGCGTACCACACTATCAGCAGGAATCCGTTTCACATTGACAGTTCCGCAACATTCATGGCGTTGTTTACGTTGCTAAGCAAACAATTTTTTCGAACATATGAAAGAATGATTGACAAATAAGCTAGGGAAAAAAACACATATACCCATCAAATCATATTATTATGCTAGACTGGACTTACGTCGAATTACCGCTAAGCACTTTCTCTACCCTTGACCACTTTGACTCAACAATGCTCAGACACGGACAGTGATTACAACACTCGTTGAGTCAGTCAGAGAACCAGCAGCTACTAAAACGATAGATTTACATATTTATTTAAAAATAATTATACAATTTAAACGATGATTATACAAGATTTTCATAAAAATATATTGATTGTATAATCAATTAAGTAATTTATTCAAAAGACATCAACGCGTTTCTTAACTTAGGTGCGCGATGTGTGGTTGAAGTGGCCAAATTCCGAAATCGGTTCCTTTATGTAACAAATATGTTGCAAAACCTTATGAGGTCAGTGTTAGACTATTGTTTTGGTCGTCGATGCTGTTGTTGTCTGTTAGTGCAATATTGGTCTGTAATGCCCTTACTTCTGATCTTCATACCCATTCACTCTAATACGTAAAAACACCCACTACGAAAAAGGTTTAAATTAATAAAGAAAAAAAATTATAACCTAAATTAACTAAAACTATTTACAAATTTAAAAAAATAGCGTCTAAAGTTTTAGTTAATTTAGGTTATAATTTTTTTCTTTATTAATTTATATCTGTAATCCAAATAAATATACCTCCTACGAAAAAGAAACTATAATCTGGGAAGTCGGAGTCTTTGTTTATCTATTTTTCTTTTTTGTTTGTTTGTGTGTTTTTACCGACTTCCAATATTACAGTATGTCTTCTTTTTTTAGTGTTGCTTTTAACTAAGTGGTTTCTTTATGTAATAAAGTTTTTAGTTTTTCTCTTTTTAATTGTTATATCTATTCCAAACGAATTCTTATATCTTCACTACCTAAGTAAATAACAGTAACACGAAGTTATCATTATTATTAGAACAACAATATACACTAAGTGGAATATATAATTATATTGAAGCTAACTCAAAAACCACTAATCAGAACTTGAACAAATTTATATGGGACCACTTTATAAGTATATACCCTTTCAAACAAAACAAGAATTTCCTAAAGTGGTTTATAAATGACGGAGTTCTGAGGTAACAAACAGAAAATACATTCGAACTCTCTTTTTTAATGGTACTTTTTTATGTTTGTTGAAAAATATAATATAAATGGATTGGTACATAAACTTAAAATCACGAACATATTCCTCAAAGAAATATTCGAAACAGTGCTATGCGCAAATACGGCGCAAGATTGCGAATCTACATAAGCTGCCACTAAAGGATCCTTGGACAAAAATCCAATACTACTGATCGACCTGGGAATTGAGCTCACGACCATGAATTACGCCATTGCCACTTCTGAAGGTTTAATTTGTTTATACAACTGTATTACCTAGGTCCTAAATGATAGGGTGCAGGCCACGTCATTTATCATAGACCTAATGTTCGACTGAGCCCCCAAGGGCACACCCTATGGTGTCAACCCTGACATTAAAGTCTTTATTAATTTTTAAAGCGATTTCCCATTCCCCATCGACGCCAATACCGAGAATCAATCGATAGTCAATATGGAACCGTCATTAGACTTGGTTGCGTGTTCCGTGATGTTTTAGAGCTATTATATAGCCTTCTCAAATATTATTTAGATTGGTTTTTTCCAGAGTTTCGATCGGCTAAGGGTAGACGATCTTGCTATAATTTCGGATGGATCGATGAAATTGGCTTTGTTTTGGTCGATAGAATTTGATTGATTGTCCTTCAGTTAGTAACATAACATTTCGCCTTGTTTCTTGTTTTTGTTGGGCATAGATGTAACTATAGTACGCCTAGAAAACCCGTCCACGTTTTGGTAGATGAGGTTTAAGCCCCATATATTAGAGGGCTTATTACCATTCACCGGGTACAAACACAGACTCCGGGGTGCTACAGAGAAAATCCAGTGCCCAAAAACAGTTTTCCCGACCTGGGAATTGAACCCAGGACCGCAGCAGTGGCGCTTTCTTGAGGCAGTCATCATAAGTCGACCAAAAGTCTAAATAATATCAAAAGTCGCAATTATTGAATTGTATTCTTTTATCACTTAGATTCTTATGAAACATCAAGTAAATACGCATTGCAACATGTCATATTCACAACAACTGTAAATGCATATTACATTGAAATCTTATTAGCAACATGTTTGAACTAAGGTCAACAAAATACACACAAGCTTGCACCCCTTATTTCTGTGGCGTTAATTTCAGCAAGACAACGGTTTTGATTTCCATCCCGTTGCTGAGGGGTTAATTTTCAATATTACTTTCTTAGTGCATTTGTCTTCCCCATTATAGCTATGGTTTCCTAACGCTATCATAAAAGTGATGGCACCGCGGTTTGACCTTCATTATCATTATCAGCCTGTAATGTTTCCTTCTCTGTTAGAGAGGGAATGGGTTGTATTGTAATCTACCACGCGGGCCCAGTGCGTGTTGGTAGATTACACAGGTCTTCGATTTTCTGGTTCTAGGACATGCCGGTTTCCTCACCATATTATTTTCTTTCACTGTTTTGAGAGCAGTGGTGATGAAATTATTTACACAAAGTAAAACGCTTGCCTCAATTGGAACCAACAACCTACAACTTATATGTAAGTCGGGCGGTTCCGATACCATTGGACCAAAACTACACCACTAGGTTTGACCTTACGGTGTAACGCTCGCTTGGGAAAAACACCAACTCACTTTCATAAATAACCTTTAAGTGACGTCAATCGAAGGCATATGCGGACGCTATGTGGCGGCCATCACAGTCTTAAGAAACCGCAG
The DNA here is from genome assembly GCA_947507805.1 of Aporophyla nigra. Classification (NCBI taxonomy): domain Eukaryota; kingdom Metazoa; phylum Arthropoda; class Insecta; order Lepidoptera; family Noctuidae; genus Aporophyla; species Aporophyla nigra. The sequence continues at coordinate 1,319,092 of OX382305.1, read as the reverse complement.
CTTTAGGACCATAATTATTGCCCTTCTATCTTCAGGGTTGTGCGTCATTCACTCATGGAACTGCTGTATACATATGGATGTCTAAAAAACTAGCCTACTAAGGCATTCTTCATAAATCACGCTGGGGGACACATGTAAATGATGTGTAACTTGTTAGCGTGTACGAGACAGGAATAGCTAAGTTCACATGAATCAACAAACGTTACCTAATACATTGGCAAATGAGATGGGTTGGCCGTGAATGTAGGCCTAGGAGTTACGAAATTAACTTGTTTATTGACTTGTAATCAGGTATATTGTAAGGCAGTCTTCCCACTGAATAAGAGCTTTGGAATGGTAGCCTAGTGTTCATAATAGTAGCCTTAAGAACAGCAGCCTAATCCCAATCAACACAGAGTAAATCAGCCTATATTGTTCCCACTGCTGGGACACAGCCCATGTCCACTACGCAGGCCCAGCGCGGATTAGCGAATGTCACATATCTTCGATTCTTTTTTTGGTTCTAGGGCATGACGGTTTCCTCACGATGTTTTCTTTCTCAATTTTGAGAGCATTGTTGATGAAATAATTTCCACCAAGTAAATTTCCTGTTTGGGTTCGAACCCACGAACTAGAACTCTGAAATCGCGGTTACTAGCCACCACTGCTCCACTGTACCACGGCATAGAGTAACTCCTACAAACATGTTGAATCATCCATCATGGTAACGCGGAAAGCGCTGAAAAATTAGTTTAAAGTACTTAGTAAAAGCCAGACTTCTTCAACCTACTTAACAGCTGTTTTAGGTTAGTTCATTTTGAATTCGTCTGCTTATCATTTATCAAAAATGCCCTCCAAAATCTTTTGATTCTATATCTAGAGATGTGCTCTCTAACGCTAAAAACATGATGGCCTTGCATGTGGTACAATCACACGTCATAAACAATATTATTACCTCATCAGTTTTACACTCATTGTGTTGTTCTCTAACATCAACAATGAGATAGAGACCCACACGTTCAGATTGACGTGTTCTCGTATAATTTGATAATGATTCGGAACAATAAGTAGCCGCGGTTGCGTGTGCGCAGCTTATGCAATGATCACGGTGATTTAGATGGCAAATTATTATCATTATAGGCTGTTTTCATTTCAGTAATAGAAAGCTACGTACCTACTGTCATTGTAAGAGAGAGTTTTTTTTTTAAATTTCGATGGAGATCAGTAGAAAAAATAATAGTTTAAAAAAACTAAAAAACACGCTTCCATAGCGCGCTTTTAAGGTATTTTTTTATTGATATCAGGCACTCCACGCTTTTTTCCATTATTTTCTACTTTTTAGTTTGGTTTTCTATGGAAGCGTGTTTTTTAGTTTTTTTTTTTAACTATTATTTATTTTCTATTTTTAGGGTGTTTCGAATTTTGAGACGTATGTCAGCGTAGTTTTCGAAGACAGTTTTTTACTGTCCTGGTAACCCTGGCAAGCATAATGGCACTTTATGAAATTATAGTATTCTCATCGGTCCTCGATAAGTCTACAGAGTTTAAATGAAATCTGGTCGTATAAAGTGGGTCAAAATCGCGCTATAAGGAGTCGGTTACAAACAAACATACAAGTGAAGCTAATATAAAGCGTGTAAAATATCAGCCAATAAAAGGCTTACTGGGAGTCTGATGACTAATTTAAGTTTGATTTGGATAGGTTCTGTGTGGTGCCGGCCGTAAAGAATCACATCACATTTCTTCCCGTGGGTGTCGTAAGAGGCGACTAAGGGACTTACTAGAGAATGGGCAGCAGCGTTTTCTATGCATTTTACCATCATCCTGCGATCGCCAACACGCCTGCCAAGCGTGGCGATTATGGCAAATCCCTCCAAATTGGGGTAGGTCTATGTCCAGCAATGGACGTCACTCGGCTGAAATGAGGTATACCCCAGAATTCTCTTCCCCCTGGTGACCTGTAACACAGGTTTTTTTAAAATAACCTACTTCAGGCACCGGTCTCTTACAATGTTGGAATATAATATTGTCATAAACATTGTTAATTTTTAAGAAAACCAATATTATGAAGAGAGAATAAATAAATGAATTGAAAAAATGAAAAAAAGATGTTAATTCTTTTACTTGCCTTGAAACATGCGATCTTGTCGTTTCTAGGACCCTTCCGGCAATTTTCCCTTCAACGCGAATTTACATATTGACTAGTCAGTTCGTTGACTTCCATTATGATACTCTACGACATGCCATCATTCATCCATTAAACTATTACGCATCTGTTGACTATTCGGTTTTTTCCACAAACGAAATGTTTGTTACATAGAAATATAAAAAACAGGTTAGCTTCAAAGCTAACCCGTTTTTATTAAAAGTAAACAACAATAAATCTAAACTTTGAAATTAGCGGGTATTTCATAAAACAAAATATTGTCCTTCTACTATTTTATATCACTGTTTTAAAACTTAGGTAGGTACATAATAATTAATTCGTTCCTGACTCTACCACAATTTCTATTTTATTTGGCCAAATCGAAAAAAAAAGGATAACGCTGGGCAGATAGCTTTTTCCCAGCAATATTGGGTCGGCTTCCAGTCTAACATGATGAAACTAAATACCTGTATTATACATGGAGCAACTGCTTATCTGACCTCCACAGCCTAGTTACTGGGTAACACGATACCCCGTGGTACTCGAGTAACTCGAGAACGAGAGACGTCAAAGATCCACGTAGGACACCTAACGGCTTCCCAAGCCACGGAGAGGTCTCGATATGTAATGAATGGTCACCCATCTAGTCATCCAGTTTATCTAACCTTCGATGAATCCATGCGGCTGATATTATTTCGCCAAGAGCTTAAGTAAAGATCTATCAGCCAATGTTTGCAAAAAAAGAAACTTACTAAAAGTTACGTTAAGTCGTGAACTCGTTCAAATATATTTTGCATACAGGTTTACTCCATAACTTTGCTTTCGCTTTCACTGCTTCTATCCGTTTCATCATACATAGTGGGTGTATGATTTACATAATAATAAGTGAGTTGTGAGTCTGAATTGTAATTAATTGCTTTCTAGATTAACATGTGTATTTTTATTTATACTAGTGGTTGCCCAGTGGTCGAAATTCGATCATAATTCTTTGAACAGAACAACATTTTTTTAATAGCTTTCTACACCCCTTTCTCCATACAAATTTTAACTGTGCCAAATGTCATACTAGAATAGAATAGAATACTTCTTTATTCGAGTTACCAAGACTCAACAACATTGTTAGTAAAACTTACGACTATGTTAGTAAGCACAGACTATAAACAAAACAAAGAAAAACATTCCAAGAAACAAATTGCCGTAATACTCCTCTGTCCGCGTAATTTTCGTAAAAAGGGATAGAAAGTTTTTAATTCACGTATAGAGATTAGTAAAATAGAACACAGCGGACTGCCAACATTGATGTATAAAGTTAACGTGTCATTTATGTTGGTATTAGCTTTTTCCCGGGGCTTCGCCCGCGTATATGTCAGAAAGTATTCCTCGAGAACGTACACTACGGGAATAAAAGTATTAAGTGTTAAACCAGGTTATAAACTAACTGCGTCACAAATTTCATAAAAATCCGTTCAGCCGATTTTAAGTGATTAGTCTGACTTGCAATTTATAGTAAACTGGATGATTGGCTTGTTTTTGTCCGAAAAACGGAGTTTAGGCACCCTTGCTCTCCAATTGAGAGAATTTTTAAGGGTATCTTGCTCGAGTCAAGACGTACTTAAAACAGACTCTTGACCCTCTATATCCTGCTTGTCTCAGCTTTGATCACACGGTCATAATTTGATTAAAAAGTGGTTGAAGAAAGTATCAAATGTGTAGACTTACAACCATGTACATCCTAGAGCTGTAACCTACCCGAAACAAAAACCACTAGTCTCCCAATTCATTAAAACCAAAGATTATGTTCATCAACCGCACCACGAGACTAGTGGTGGCCCAGTGGTATCGGCCCGACTTACGAGCTGTAAGGTCGTGGGTTCGAACCCAGGCAGGCGCTTTAATTTGTGTAAATTATATCATCACCACGGCTCTCATAACGGTGAAGGAAAACATCGTGAGGAAACCGGCATGTCCCAGAACCAAATATTCGAAGACATGTGACATCTACCAACCCGCACTGGGCCCGCGTGGTAGATCACGGCCCACTGCCTCTCACCGAGAGGAGGCCTGTGTCCCAGCAGTGGGAACAATAAAGGCTGATTATGAACCGCACCATTGACGAACGAAATCAAGCGAGGTGTATTGTGGTGTAGGCTGTCGCTTACTGAGCACTCGAGCACAATACACAATAGACGATACGCTTATATGACACGGGACCGGCTTGTGTGCACGTTGCCACGCAATTGTATATTCTACTAGTATCACGCCTCTTATGAGAGGCAGGTAGGCAGCACGGCGATGCGGTGAGGTTTTGGAGGAACACGAGTCTCTGTTCTTCTCTTCTTGGAGAGTCCCATGCGACCAAACGTGGGAACTGTGTTAAAGTTGGTGCAGATAAGACAGAAATATGTAGAAGCTCAGTGCAGTTTGCCCTTGATCGACCTTGTGTATGTCCTTTCAACTAATAGGTTTTTGTATCGGTTTAAAAGCAAAATATCTATTTCTGTATATTCGATCGCGAAGGTGTTGTTTCACTTTTCTGTTCATGCAACAGCTTTTACTAGCTTTTAGCCACGCTAGAGTTTCTACAGTCAAATATGCTGAATTCATGGTTACAGTAGATGATTGCTCGTAGATGTGCCTGCCACCCTGTATGTTTGATTAAGATTTTTTGCTCAATCCCAGGTGCTGCTTATTTATAGAGAGGTTCGAAGCTGACCTGCTTGTTTCAATTAAGTTCACAGCATAGCTGAGTACTGGTTAACTTCCTTATTTGCTAATTCCTTAAGCATTTCAGAAGTTATAACAGAAGTTAACATTAACCATTAACTCGTGGCAGAAATTGAATTGATTTGTGATTTGTGATAATGGCACAAATTTATAAAATTTATTACATTGTCATCGGTCTTTGATAAGTATGCCAAATTTCGAGTTTCAAAGTTTCCGTTACATAGGCACAAACTAACATACGTATGACGTTAATAAAAGAGAGTTAAAAACGTTGGCTATGAAGGTAACTACAATAACAATTAACGGGCTTATGAAAAGTTAATGAGACCGTTAAAAATGTGTTAAAATTAACTTTTAAAGTTAATCTATTAGTCGAAATGTTAACTTCGTTATAATTAACAATTAACGGTCTTATCTTACGCAGCTTTGGTTCACTGATAGGTAGTTCCACTTTTTTTAGGGGTTTCATTACTCCATTTCATTCAAACAAAATGAGTCCGTTCGTTCAATGATGTATTAATAATCATCTTCCATCTATTGTCTGACCACGGATATCAAATAATGTACCAATCCACGAGTCTGCCACCCCGTATCGAAAAGATTAGCTTGTCATCCAAGATGCTATCTTGACTGACTGTCCAGGGTGCGACGGACATGTCTAGGCATGCATCGCCAGTAGGGGAGGGGATTTTTCATGAACTCTTGCGTCCCTATAATCTAAAAGATTACTTCAGTACTAACTACGTCACTGATGCAAGTGTTACTTCGACAGGCATTGACTATGAAATAGGAGGCGGTTGCATGTTGCTACCGATTTTAAATGGTTGTCACCTCATGTAGGTAATATTGGATAGGAATGTGGCGTGATTTCATCTATTGTGTTATCTGTATCGTACTTTTACTGCAAGGAACTATGTCTCACCTTCTCTAATTATTTTCTTTTATTTATTCGGAAGAACAAACAATTACACAAATAAATAGTTCATACGGCTACATACCAATCTATACAATTCCAGTTTTAGCTGGCCTCGCATTTCGAACAATGAGAAGTCAGCTTATACTGGAAATGTATAGCTTGTTATGTAGGCGTTTGTACATTTGGAGTTATTCAAATAAACCGCAAACAAGCATTTTTTTTTTCTAAATGTGCAACCAACAACATTCTCCACAGATAATTAATCCTTTTATAATCAGTTTGCAGCTTTGCAGTATAAAATTGCGTCTAAATCAACCGAATCATCTGAATCTGGAGCATTACGAGTTCAATATAACTATGCATGTCCAAATATGCATAAAGTACGTTTCGTTCTGAATTAGATGTAGGTATTAGTCGTATAAAACGCATCTGAAAAACAATTTTTTTGTCCATTTTCATTCACGCTAAAACTACAGAATTCAATATCATAACGTACGATGTTCCTGTAGTAAAGGAGGTCCGTCACGCCGGCTGGCGACAGCACTCATGCTAAGTGAAACCAAACACCGCACAACTGGAACCATCAATATATCGGATTATCTATTGTTTTCCAACCTTAGGGAAACAGTCACATACATATTATACTGCTTCCCTTCCTGTGTCGGCTGGACGGAAATCTTGAGGGGTTTGCTTTTTCTCCTATCGTCAATCACCAATATTGGCGTAACAATTTAATCATAGGAAGCAGCCATCATTATCAAGTATAACTCAAAAATAACTCTAGAAGAACTGTTAAAACGAACGTGAATTTCCTATTTCTATAATTTCAAATAATGAAAGATTGTAATATGAAAGATTCAGATGTAGAAATTGAACAATTCGCACGCAACGGGAATCGACACTTTTTAGGGTTCCGTTGCCAAATGGCAAAAAACGGAACCCTTATAGATCCGTCATGTCTGTCTGTCTGTCTGTCCGTGTATGTCACAGTCACTTTTTTCCGAACTATAAGAACTATGCTGTAGAAACTTGGTAAGTAGATGTATTCAGTGAACCGCATTAAGATTTTCACACAAAAATAGAATAAAAACAATAATATAATATTTGGGGTTCCCCATACATAGAACTGAAACTCAAAAAAAAAAAAACATCAAACCCATACATGGGGGTATCTATGGATAGGTCTTCAAAAATGATATTGAGGTTTTTAATATCATTGTTTTCTAAACTGAATAGTTTGCGCGAGACACTTCCAAAGTGGTAAAATGTGTAGGGGGGTGGGCCCGCAACTTCTAAAATAAGGGAATGATAAAACTAAAAATATATATGATGTAGGTACATTACCATGTAAACTTCCACCGAAAATTGGTTTGAACGGGATCTACTAAGTAGTTTTTTTTTTAATACGTCATAAATCGTAAACCAATAATTTACCTTTCATTCAGTCAACTCAAATATAAAAATTAAAAAAAAAACATTTAATTTCAAAAACATAAACCTTATGCATAAACCGTGAATACCTGCAGGTTTGTACGGAACCCTCGGTGCGCGAGTCCGACTCGCACTTAGCCGGTTTTTTTTTTTTGTAGATGATTCGCACGAACTTAATGTATTTCTGGGCGAATCAACAACTCCAGTTGAACTCCCGTTTTACATTAGGTAGAGTCGGTGAGTGCCGAAATCCCCGTCGTTAAATTACTAAGAACGATTTTTTTTATTCGTTGTGAAAATGGCTACTGGACATTTAGCAAGAAATAGAAAGAAAGATCGGTTCATTTGTCATAAAAATACAAGCATACATTGAGATATCTCAAATAATAGGTACATAAAAAGAAATAATAAAAACAAAATAGAGTAGAGTATTCATGAACTAGTTTTGTGAGGGTTATAGAGTGAAGGGAGTCTAAAATGTGACCCGGTTAGTGGCCGGTTGTAACCTCACAAATAAGTCAATGTTGAAGGACAACACCTAGCAATTACTATCGATGGTAAAACAAACTGGTTCGAGTTGTATTAGTATCGGTACTTAACTGGTTTTTCTCTTGAATTATTTCTTTAATCTCGCATTGCCAAGTTCGGGACCCAACCTGGATGAATTCTAAATAACACGCTGTAATTCAAAAAGCTATGAGCAAGGAATCTTCCGAGAGCTCTAGGTTTTTGAATCACATGAAAATCATCCAGATAATGTATTAAAAGCATGGTGTGCATTTAAGGCAGTGCTAAAGTTGATACTGACCAACACTGCGTGACTGACTGCTGACCACTGCGCTAATTCGACCACTGACCACCAATAGTGTTAAAGTTTCCTAGATTTCGCCCCAGTGCACACTGCTCCGGTACCACAGTTACCAGCCATTTAAAAAGGTGCATTAAAAAGTGATTGATTGACATTCTTTACGCCACGCACTAGCAGCAACGTATCATTTACACTGTGAAGGGTTCGCTGGAAGTATTGAACTGGCTGCGTTATGGTATGGCTCACGTATTACCTTATAAAATGAAGATCAGTGGTACTATTGTCGCCATCGCAGTTCTAAGAACGGATAGCATTCTAAAAACTCTTCTCTTCTTTGAGTTACGTCTTACTTGTTTGCCTCCTACATGTTTCCTAGTGTCACTTCCGAGACAAGGCTGGCCGCATTGTTTTATGCGTTGAGTTGATAAAAATAAGATCAATATTTTTGACAATTTGCTTATAAAATTCATATCCACACGTGAACAAGTAAAAATAGAAACATATCGAGCAGTTAGCAGGGCAGCGCTAATAGGAGCCGCTTTCTACGTCTGCCCGTCTTCCGGCGCGCGGCGCTCCCAGCTCACGGCCAGTAGGGTAGTGCACCGAGCTACACCACTGACGTTGTATATTCACAAACTTAATTGCGTTCATTGTCATGTATGAATAGCCTAAACCGATTAGTAAAATGCTTTAAATCGTACTTCTAAGTTTCTTGTTACCACCAGCCTTATTTACTGGACATTACCCACTGTGGTGTATAGTAATTTTATTCTACCATAATTTATATAAAATATTGTAACATTTTAAAAGAGTGACGGTGGAGTATCTTACCCATTTTTCTCCATATGAACTATATTTTAGAAGGGACAACTATAATCAATTCAATTTTTTTGTAAATTTTCACGTTCAGAAAAATGCCTTTTAAATAATTTATTTGAAACGGCACACCTGTTTGAAATAAATTATTTGACTTTAACATAAAATGTTTATTTTATGTCAAAGTCAAATAATTTATTTTAAATGTAAATGTGTGTGTAAATGCCTGTGGTAGTTTTGACAGCCCTAATTAACTGCATTTCGCCCAAGGTACTCCGGACCCTCACGCTTAATACCCAGAAACCAAGCAAACCAATGAAACAACATTGTACCAATGACAACTAACACCATAGACAACTAACACCATCGACAACGCAATACCCAGTGAGTGACCGCTTCTTACACATTCATTCATTCGCTACGACAGTCGATCGTACTATTGATGACTGATTCGATTTAATTGATTGATGCGAACCAATCGGTGAAAGTTGCGTTTAATTCGCTCGGACATTCGATCGATAGAATGAAAGTGTAAGTCATACGTGATCGTGATGGTAACAGTTTGTCGGTCTTATGGTAATTGATGCCACTTCCGTAAACTTTTTTTGTCCTAGTTTTCATTTTCATTTTGGACGAGGTGGAATTTGGTTGAGCAGAAACCTATATAAACAGTCTGGCAGGGATATTGACCAGCAAACTAGCAAAGATTCATTACATGATTCTGAGCACCCCTTTTTTGGGTGGGAAATCATCAAATGACGTCTCCCGCTCTCGGCGGAACAGAAGGTGTATCAGACTTTTACTGACTAAAATCCACCCGTGATCCTTCAGTTGCCTGTACCAGGGGCACAGTATCTCTTTCGAACTAAGCCACGACCATTGTCAGGATTCTGAACACCTTTGCAATTAGTTTATTCGAGGGTAGGTTATTAAAAAAAAAAATGCTGTTTCATACATTTTGATCGCGTAGGTATTGTACTTTCACATTGAAACAGAAGATTTTTTTTGATAACCTACAAAAACTTTCGATGTTAAGGAGTCTAGAATCATGTACTAAATTCATGGTTACAGTTTGCGCGTCGATGTCCCTGTAAATGTGTATGGGTTTCTGGAAAATGGGGTCCAGTGTCATACCAACCAAATTCCACTTTGTCTAAATCCGGGTTGTTGATATTTCTTGTACAGACGCCAGCACATCGAGCTACTACAATCTGTCAAATGTCTTTAATAAATTTTCAAATTTCTCGATAAAGCATTAGGTTCAAGGTTGGTTCGGAGAATTTGACAGTTTCGGATACCTTGATGTGCTGGCGTCTGTACAAATAACCACAAAATGATATTAATGTCCCCAACAGATTGACTTATCTGATTATAGGAATATTCTAAAAGACGAGGAAATCAGTTCATTGAAGTCCATAGGCCTTTTCAAAACAAGGCCACAGAATAGTTAGTGGCTTATTAAAGCTTATTTTATTCACACTCCTCTTTGAAAACATAATGAAGAGACCTAGTTAAAAGATAAATGGATTCCATTTCTCAATGTATGTAATAATATGTATAATTAATAACCTCAATAAAATAGTGACCTTTTCCTCGGCCGACTTAACGATTTGTGTGGGATCCAAGCAGGTGGCAGCGTCATTAAATAGTCATGTCGTGAAAGCCTTATTCTTGAACTTCCAAGGACATAGCAGTTATCGAATATAAACTTATAAAGAAATCGTAATGGAGTCAAAACTATATATTGAATTTATGAAAAAAAAAGTGTTTTTACGAGGTCTGGGAACGATTCTAATCACGAAATATAGTTTTAAGGATTCTGTAGTCAACAAGGAACCTTTATAGTTTCGCCACGTCTGGATGCCAACAAAAAAAAGAAATAAAGTAACAATGCATCCGTCAGTGTATCCCTGTTGCCAATACAGGGATGCATACATTCATTAATCATCACTAAGAACGATAAACTTTCCAAGCAATGGCAAAGTGCTACTGAAGGCTGCCGGTGTCGACCACAGGACGAGCTGCTCCTCAACGATCAACTGTATATCACTAGCCCTCGCACTACCGTCCCTCTGTACCTATATTGTGGCGGCTGAGACCAAAACTACAAACGTATATTACAGGGAAGTTTTTTAACATATGGTTAGAATATTGTGGTGTCTAACGACTTCCTCCTGAACGAAGTCGCGGACTATTTTAAAATATTAAAAAAAAAAAACAGAAGGGGTATGCATTGTAAGACCAAGTCATCTATATACGCACCTGTAGTTTGGTCTCTAGCTCCTAACTAAAAGTGCAGATCTATGAGTGAGGGAAACCAAGTACTTGGAGTTGGTGATTTTAAACTGGGATAATTTGTGCCCGATAACCAATCTCTGATGTTTCAACTTTGCATTGTTTGAATGAATGAAAACATTTATTTATTTTATCTTAAGTAACAATTTAGCTCTCTATCTATCTATAATATAAAATTCAAAGTCCTGAGTGACTGACTGACTGACTGATATATCAACGCACAGCCTAAACCGCTGGTCTGAGAGACATGAAATTTGGAGGGTGTATTCTTTGTAAAGAGTAGGTATCCACTAACAAAGGGTTTTTTGAAATTTCATCCTAAAAAAGTGAAAAACGGGTGAAAATAAAAAGGTGAAATAAAAAGGGTGAAATGGAGGGTTGAATTTTATGAGAAACTTTTTGTTCTCTGGGTCAGATAACACAAAGCTAGCAGTGCGATAAGACATTGTTTAACTAGATTAACACATAGGGTACTTATGATTCCGGTAGTATGTTCCTATGGGATGTTTTTCGACATCCACGCGGGCGAAGCCGCGGGCAGAAGCTAGTCTATACTAATATTATAAAGCTGAAGAGTTTGTTTGTTTGGTTGAACGCGCTGATCTCAGGAACTGCTGGTCCAAATTGAAAAAATATTTTTGTTTTGGGTAGCCTAATTATTGAGAAAGGCTATATAACATCACGCTACAATCAAAAGGAGCAGCAATGAAAAATGTTCGAAAACCGGCAGGCAATTAGATGCGACGGGAAGGGTCAGGGGAGTAATTTGACGCGGACGAAGTCGCGGGCAGAAGCTAGGGCAACATAAAGTTCTTGCATTCACAACGAGTGTTATAATTAGGCATGCCTATCTCGAACAAAATCAACTTAACATTTACTTTACAGTACTTGTAGGTACAACCTTAAAGAAGTACATCAGCCAATCGGAGTGCCCATTTACTCGAGTCAATGACATTACACAACTGAGTCAAATCTCGGCCAGATTTTACAACCTAGATCTAGAAGTGTCAAGTGCCTTGCTAGGAAGATATAGTGGAGGGGGGACGTGCGGGGCTACGACCCGAGGGGGGAGGTCTGATTGGATCATTGAGCAATTGTTATAGGTCCGCGAGATGCCAGACTGTGTCATGCACATAAGTAATAACAAGTTGAACTCTTGAATGACTTGTGCTATGTGTTTGTTTACGTACGTGATATTTCAACGAATTTAACAATGAATACCCAGGTTACGGTGACAATAAAATTATTAAAATATTTTGAAAATATCCTCAAGGCATTATCCCCTCACATCAATAGCGACAAAAGTGAGATCATCATTAAGGTTGAAATTAAGAATGCTTTGAATTTCGTAAACAACCTTGTTGACAGAAGATCTTCTTTTCTTTTTAAATTTTAACAAAATAGAACTGATGTCTAAGGCATTAAGTCCGCCTTTGTACCTTTTTTTTGTGTGCGAAAAGTTTAAATAAATAAACTGATTTCAGTCGCCCCCTCCAAAAGAGACTCGTATGAAGAAGAATGAGCAAGAAACTGCAGCATTTAAAATGCTCAGACCAATTATAATCGGTAAAAAGAATTAGAATTTAAGCAAGCGGAGATACCTTATTCAAAGAAAGATAGATATTCTCAAGGTCTCAAAGCACGGGACACCAGCATCAACAATATTATTTGTCGAGTTGTTGCTTTGGAAAATGCGTAGGCTTCTAAAAGGAAAAGGGAAAAGGGTTGTTCGTTGGCCAAAGAATTAGAATTACCATTCAACGTGGCAATGCTGCCAGCCTTCTGGGCATGTTTACTGATGACAGTGTTACGGACGAATACTTCAACGCCTGAGTGTCTTTTTGTTTTATTTTTATAGTTAATTAGTTAGTCATTTAATTTATTAGTAAATACTTTGTTCTTACATAACATTTTTTTAAGACGTTGGTAAGTAAATTACGTAAAATGTGTAATGTTTGATTTATTTACCGCATGTATGTTATTATAGCTAATATCACCTAACGCGGTCATTACGAATGTGCTTATGTGCATAATATTTAAATCAACCTTGCATTACGTTCTAATGATTCATTGCCATCTTGTAGGGTATTTACTGCATTTATTATACCTATTGAATAATATTAAAATTGTAATACCAAAAGAAATAAGAAACCAGAATCGTCGGATATTAGAAGTTTAGGAAAAACCGATGGATGTTTTCGAACTAAAGGGCCTAGGGGTATAAGCATAGTGAATTTGCCCTTGAAAGATATCGGCACGATACCTCAAGGATTTTTAGGTACTAATAAGGTAATAAGATCCTGCAAGTTTCAGATGTCTAACCCATTTGCTTTTTGAGAAAAAGGAAAATATGTAAAAATCTGACAAAATCAGAAAAAATTAAACTTCTCGGGAACGCGTGAATCGATTGATTTGAATTTTGAATATGTTTTGGGGGCTGATAATAGCTTCTAGAAAAAAAATTAACACCTTTAACGGTTGATAAAAACCTTGAAAAAAATGGCCCTTTTGTTTTAATTTCGATTTTTAACTATGATACGACTCTGGCACAATTATGAAACTATTCTTTTCGAATTTCCCATTCATTTTTCTATAGATTTACAAGCTTGTAAGATTATATATTATAATTTAATATAAGAACTATTTGTTAACTGCTAACTTTATTATATTTTGTTTGAAAATGTCCATCTGTTTCTTACTAAATTAGGTACACTGTAATGCAAGCAAGTTAAGCAACACAACCCGGGCTATCAGTTAACCGATGCGATTATAATAAATATGTAAAGGAATAGCTTTAAAAGCTTAACAGCTTTTCTCTTTGGCTCTTTCTTCTGTAAGTACTGTGACTTTGTTGTTCCCAAAATCACAATGTTTTATTTCACATAAACCTACGAGCACTTATAAAACGTCAGAAGCTAGGTGCACGGTGCGTATTTGTTGATTTCTATGGAGAAGAGCCGGCAAGAAACTCTACAATTACTCTTTTAAATATAATTGGCTTTTCCAATGGTGTCAAATCACAGCGTTAATAAGTATTGGAGGCCAGCATAGGCCTGTGAACGAACGAATGATACAATATTAATGTGGTTTTAAATCGATGATAAAAAAACATTTTGATTGAAATACCAACACAGCCACACTTCTCTTACAATTGACTACAACACTATATTCATAAGTAGATATTCATGCCAACTTTTAATACCCCTAAACTGCAACTAGCAGCCTGCACCCAACACATTATCAATCACAATCTGAATATTTTGAAGTAGCCTATCCACTGCTTCATATGTTTAAAAAATGATCAGCTCAACGACGTAAATAACGCAATGAATGTTGTTGAACTGTCATAATGAAAGCGTTTTTACAGTTAGTATGAAACGCAATTACCCCTCTAGTTGCATCAGTTATATTCTGCATTCCATTCACTAATATTTTTCTCATCGGCTATGTGTGTGGATAAATGCATAAATTATCACCAAGATGCTCACAGACTAATAAAATGCACGCCGATGCTGTGACGAAGTCATGCGTATAACCCACTTATACAGGTATCATTAATCATTAATCCGAATGGCTCCTAAGCGCATTGATTTACACTTAATACAATATGAGCAGATTGCTTACTGTGTGGTGCCGGACGTAAAGAATAGCCGTACCATTTCTTCTCGTGGGTTTCGTAAAAGCCAACTAAGGGACTTACTAGAAAACGGGCAGCAGCGTTCTCTATGCATTTTACCACCATACTGCGATCGCCAACCCGCCTGCCAAGCGTGGCGATTATGGCACAGCCCCCTCAATTTAAGGTAGGCCTATGTCCAGCTGTGGACGTCTTTCGGCTGAAATAATGATGATAAGAATAAGAATAATTTATTGGTTAAGAAATTACAGTCATATGCGATTGATTCCTGGAACTCACACTAGGATTCCCTGTGTCGTGAGATCCAGGCTCCTATGATGAGATTGCTCACTCGCGAATGTGACCATCCTAAATAGGCACACGTGTGGTACTGGCGAGTGTAGTGTCGTTTAAACAACACAACAACAACAATAATAATAATATGAGTAAGATTAGTTGGTGACGCGTCTGTCTGTCTGGCGAGTTAGTACCTAGGTACGTGCCTACTTATCTTAAGGAAGCTCGCTTATCTGTTTGTTTTCGACTAGCTTCAATTGTCTGATCTTGACATTCAAAACTGCCTGTAAAAGGTTTGAGTTTGAAATAAGGGCTTTGAGTTTAATTAATCTACACGGATTAGGTTACTGGATTGAAGGATATTGCAGAAGAGAAGTTACTAGAATTCGGGACCTGTGAATAAAATACACATTTATTTTGCAAATGTAAGTAATACATAATAGGTGTTATGATTATGATAAATCATAGTTCAGCCATATTTCACATTCGTTTACTAAAAGCAAACAAGAGCCAGACAGTACATCAATCCAGAACAGAAGGGTTATTGCGTCCCCTCTTTGAGGAGTGGATAGAGAGGCGCCACGGCGTCCTCACCTTCCGCCTGACGCAGGTTCTCACCGGGCATGGGTGCTTCGGTGGGTTCCTGTTCAGGATAAAGCGGGAGGAAACGCCCGGGTGTTTCCATTGCGACGATCGTCTGGAAAACACTGTGGAGCATACGGTTGAGGTGTGCCCTGCCTGGGCGGAGCACCGCAATTTCCTCGTGGAGGCGATCGGCGGCGGCGACTTATTTCTTATATATATAAATGACTTTCCCCGGAATATACCCTATCCTATGACATTGTTTGCCGACGACAGTACCATCATTGTTAAACTTGAGAAAAATAACAAAGATTTTGAAACTGACATAATCAATGCATTACAACAAGCCGTTAACTGGCTAGAACAAAATAATTTAATTATAAATTTGAAGAAAACTAAAATTATGAATTTTCGTCAAAGAGTAGCTAATCCGGAACTAAATGTGAGTTTTAATAATGAAAAAATTGAAGAAGTTGAAAACACAAAATTTCTGGGCTTAACAATCGACAAATAATTAAATTGGAAATAACATACTACGATACTAATAAAAAAATTGAGTAAGTTTGCTTTTGCTTTGTATAAACTAAAGAAAATAGTCAACCAAGCAGCAGCAGTCACTGCATACTATGGATATGTCGATTCTATACTACGCTACGGAGTCATGTTTTGGGGTAACTCCTGCAATAAAGACATGGTGTTCAAATCGCAAAAAAAGATGCATTAGAGCTATTACCGGAATAAAAATAACTGATAGCTGCAAACCTTATTTTGTATTGTTAAAAATAATGACTTTACCTTGCCTGTACATATTTGAGACTGCCTTATTTGTTAAAAAGAACATGCATCTATTCAGAAAAGCATCTGAAAATCGCCATAAAATTATTAGACAAAAATATAGACATGAATTATGTGTTCGACCATCTAAGACCGCGTTGATGCACAAAAGCATACTTTGCATGGCCCCAAAAATATTTAATAAATTACCAAATGGAATTAAAGACTTAAACATTGTTCAATTTAAAAATAAATTAAGACATCTATTATTGGAAAATTGCTATTATACTATTGACGAATTCCTTAATGATAAATTGTAACCTATTTGACGTGATATTTATTTAATTTTGACATTGTATTAATTTTTTTTTTTGCTTGTTCTTTTTTTCTGTATTCAGTTATGTTGTTTTTTTTTTTTGTTTTGAAATGCGCTAATTATTCGTATTTATAAAAAATTTGATTGCTTGAAAGAGTGTACACCTTTAAGGTAGATTTTTGAGGAACAAATTATTTATTATTAAGATCACATGTAAAATGTACCAAAAATCACACCAATAAATGAATTTGAATTTGACATCTCACGTCCGGCCCTGGTGCGAGCCATGGTACTGAGCGAGAGGGCATGGGAAGCCGTCACCTCCTTCTGCGAAGCAATAATGCTCGCGAAGGAGGAGGTGGGGCGCGTGAGGGAGTGGCAGTCTCTGCGCCCTCACGTCCCTAGCCGCCGCAGGAGGAGACGCCCCGGGCGTCGGGAGTCGATAGCTGACTCCCAGCCACCGAAGGCGCGAGTTTGGGGCGGCGAGCTATGGCTAGCTCACCGCCCGGAAAGGACCAGGCTCGGGTCGACGGCGCGTAGTGTTCCACGCGCGCCTCAAAGAGATGTCAGCAGCACTGAAGGGGTCTGCTAGGACCGATGCCAGCGAGGGTCGCGAGATTGTTCAAAAGAGATACCGTGACCCTGGCACATGGGTAACTGAAGGAACACGGGTAGGTTTTAGTCAGTAAAAGTCTGACACGCCCTCCCGCTCCACCCAGAGCGGGAGAAGTCATTTGATGATTTCCCATCCAAAAAAATGCAAAAAGGGGTTATTGTGTAATGCATTAGGTATCAGTAGGAATCGCTTTCATTTTGTCAGTTCTAATTAATTGTGTGTTACGCAATTAGGGTGCAGTTCACCCAAATTTTTTGTTGAAAATACAATTTTGATGGGAAATTTTAATTTCATAAAACTGCAAACGTGTTTCTGCCAAACACCGAAAAACTGCAGTTTCTCTGTAAACCGCTGTTTATTGCCCTTTCACTGCTCGCCGACATCAAGTCGCTGCACGCTGGTAAAGATTTTGTATGCGACTGAACACAGTGACACATTATTTAGAACGTGCCGTCCTCCAACCTTCATACAAGTTAAGACCTAATTGTCTTTCTAAATCCGACATATCAAATTAATTTGTATTTTGAATACCGTCTAATTACAAAAGGTCTGATACAATACATCACGTTACACATATGAGCGTTTGTTCGTTCAAAAGTGCCGCGCGCTACCAATCAGTGCCAGTGAATACTGGGAAATGGGGAAAATGGAATACGAAATTTTTCATTACCAATCGGACGACCGGAAATAAACTCTCCGTTCCAATTCTCTCCTATGATGAAACGCGTTTTACTTAGCTGACTCTGTGTTTATCTAAACTTCTAATGCAATAATTGGGTATTGTGAATTTGTTGGCCTTATAATATCATAAATTTTTCAAGAAACATAAGAATTCAGCCATATTTTACCACGTAAGCACGCAAACGATTTGAAACATTCAACTTATAATTTAATACAATTAAAAATATGACATAATAAGTAACACTAGCTTACAATTGTTACTCAAAGAAGCTTTTAGGCAGTCTCCTTTTAAATAATGAAATTGGAAGCTATTTCGTAATAAAGGTAAGAGAAGTCTGAGGTTACTCGCTGATCATTACTTAACTTAAAGAACATTTATAAATACAGGGATATGAGTGGAAATAAGTAAATAAATGAAGTAGGTACCTATTTACCGGCTAGAGCAGAATAGGCAGTCAACTAACCAAGTTAGACTAACACCTTGACTCTATAAGTGCCCGGGTTAGAAAAATGTAACAGAGCCAAGGTCACTCACAACTGGCTCAACATAAAGTGCACACGCATTAGTCATACCAAGTTCACTATTCCTTTCTCTACTTCTTAGTAAACAACTAGTTCCGACTCGACAAATAATACGTTTAAAGATTGCAATGCAACCTCATTAAAAGTTTTTCTGTAAAACATGAAAAAAGTAATAACAATGCATCAACTGCTGTCAACAAACCCTGTATATTACGAAATATTTAGTGTCTCGGTGCATTTATGTGGACGTTTTCAGAGGGTATCGTGTTACTCTGAAAATAGGTTGTAGAAGTCAGGTAGGCAGTCGCTTCATGTAAAATACTGGTACTCATCTGCACCCGGTGAGACTAGAAGCGACCCCAGCCTAGTTGAGAAAAGAATACAGTTCCATACCCACTCTGATAAACAACTAATTAACAACAAGTTGGACCTCATTGCTATTTCAAAAAGAAATGTTAAATAGCCGAGCTGGTTACTGGAACTGACCACTAATTTATTTTTAGGGTTCCGTTGCCAAATGGCAAAAAACGGAACCCTTATAGATTCGCCATGTCTGTCTGTCTGTCTGTCTGTCTGTCTGTCCGAGTATGTCACAGCCACTTTTCTCTGAAACTATAAGAGCTGTGCTATTGAAACTTGGTAAGTGGATGTATTCAGTGAACCGCATTAAGATTTTCACACAAAAATAGAAAAAAAGCAATAATATTTGGGGTTCCCCATACATAGAATTGAAACTCAAAAAATTTTTTTTCATCAAACCCATACGTGTGGGGTATCTATGGATAGGTCTTCAAAAATGATATTGAGGTTTCTAATATCATTTTTTTTTAAAACAATAATATTTGGGGTTCCCCATACATAGAACTGAAACACAAAAAAAAAAATTAATCAAACCCTTACGTGTGGGGTATCTATGGATAGGTCTTTAAAAATGAAATTGAGGTTTCTAATATCATTTTTTTCTAAACTGAATAGTTTGCGCGAGAGACACTTCCAAAGTGGTAAAATGTGTGTCCCCCCCCCCCGTAACTTCTAAAATAAGGGAATGATAAAGCTAAAAAAAATATATGATGTACATTACCATGAAAACTACCAACGAAAATTGGTTTGAACGAGATCTAGTAAGTAGTTTTTTTTTAATACGTCATAAATCGTAAACCACAATTTACCTTTCATTCAGTCAACTCAAATATAAAAATTAAAAAAAAAACATTTAATTTCATAAACGATGATGACGAATGATGATGATGATGACCTGCAGGTTTGTACGGAACCCTCGGTGCGCGAGTCCGACTCGCACTTGGCCGGTTTTTTTATCTAGCGACCCACCTTGGCTTCGCCCAGGTGTCCAGTGTATGATACGGAAGTCGTACAACTATAGAATGTCTCCCCGCGAAGTGGACGGCAACAGCGATCGCCCGTTTCGCTGCGAGCGCCCAATCTATACATCTATACAAATAAATAAAATTGGAGTGTCTGTTTTTAATATTAAGATAACCACTTTTTACTAAGTGTATATGGATGTATACACGGTACATATACCAAAACAACATTTTTTTACAATTTTTGTCTGTCTGTCTATCTGTTTGTTCCGGCTAATCTCTGAAATGGCTGCACCGATTTTGACAGGATTTTCACTGGCAGATAGCTGATGTAATAAGGAGTAACTTAGGCTACTTTTATTTTAGAAAGATTCTTTTATTTTAGAAAAAAATAACTGTCTTCGAAAACTACGGTGACATACGTCATAAACTACGCTGAAATACGTCTCAAAATTCGAAAAACCCTACCTGAATCCTACGAAATAGATCAAAATAATGTACTACAGTATTGTACACCTTAAAAAGGCCTACAAAAATGTCGCAATGGTATATGTCTATCTCTTAGGGCTAACCCACAATAACCATTTTTTATCTTTTACTTTTTAAGAGAAATAAGGGCTTATTTACGAAGCGATTTTAAGAAAAATTTTCGATCCAGATCCATTCAGCCATTTTTGCGACTCTGTGTGCTATTTAATATCACACAGAGTCTATATTACCCATATAACCTGGAATAACACATTCTTATCGCGGTAGTACATCCTCTTGCATTAATTTCCGACATCCACGCGGGTGAAGCCGCGGGCAAAAGCTAGTAGGTAATAATAAAGTTTAAGGAAGAAAAAGTATCTATTGCACAGGAAGATCTCATACTAAACTAAACATAATCATGAAAAAACAATGAAAAACAAAATTATCTTCATTCAAAGTATAAAAAAACATAGTTCTGTACGAAGCAAAAGACTCCTATCTCAGCATGATGCTGCGACATTTTAAAAAGTCACAGCGCAGAGCTAGTACTCTGATAGGGTTCTGCTGCTGGGTTGTGGTATTTTACGTACGATTATTATTACAACGTAACAAATCCTTAAAATTCTGTAAACCTTCCGAAAGAATTTTCTAAATTGTATAGAAATATCAAAATCCGTTCCGTGGTTAAGAAAAAGTGAAGAATTATAAACGAAAACAGTTACTTTATACTATTTAGAGATTAGAAAAGAGATTAAATAATATATGTACAACAAACCAGCCACACCAGTTATTACAAAAAGCTCATTTCACCTAGTGGGATTGTGCAACACAATGTAGCACAAGGATGCGTCTGCGCATAGTAGCAGGTCAGCTGAAGCAGTCACTGCGCTTACAAATCACGTGTAATTGGGCTGTTAGATAAACATAAATAACTACAGTGACTATTTGGTCTAGCCACACGCCCGCAAGGTCAACCAAGAAATTAATGGGATTTAGAACCTTATCGTGCTGAAATTTAGTGATACAGAATGAGCCCATATATGCTGTGCTGGTGTGCTATAGGTATCCCATTATAAGCTCGTGTCGCACTGATTATGAGGACGCTAACAACGTTGGATGAATAATAAATGGGTCATTAGGAAATCATTACGACAGTGTGCTAATGAGGTGTTACTGACTAGAAGCGAAGTTGCTCATAGATCTGACTAATACCACTGTCCCTTGCCAGTCACGGGCCGACGGGCCGCGCCGCGACAGGCCAGACCAACAGGCCGTAGCAACCGTTGAATCGCGAAGGAGGAGACGGGCCACGTGAGGGAGAGGCAATCTCTGCGCCCTCACGCCCCTAACCGCGGCAGGAGACGCCCCGGGCGTCGGGAGTATCTAGCGGACTTCCGGCCACCGTAGCCGTAGGCTTGCGGGCTGTAAGCAATGGTTAGCTCGCCGCCTGGTAAGGACCAGGCCCGGGTCGACGGCGCGTTGTGTTCCACGCGCGCCTCAAAGAGATGTCAGCACACCCTGAAGGGGTCTGCTGGGACCAACGCCTGCCAGGGTCGCGGAATTGTTCGAAAGAGTTACCGTGGACCTGGCATATAGGCAACTGAAGGAACACGGGTGTGTTTTAGTCAGTAAATGTCTGACACGCCCTTCCGTTCCACCCAGAGCGGGAGACATCATTTAATAATTTCCCACCCCAAACAAAAAAAGGCGGTGGGACAGTCACCTTTGCACTGAATTTGCACGACACAGAACGATGACGTATACAATAGGCACGTTATATGAATTGTTGCACTGTGCACACTCGCTTACAAATAGCGTATAATTGGATAGCCGGGTAGGTGGTGTAATTTGAGTGAATGCAAGGTCAAGCAGGAAATGGTTGTTTATTTTAAACCATGAATGAACATGAGACAGCAGATATTGAAGTGAAACGAAGGGTGTGCAGGGACAACCTGTTATTATGAATGCACCTGCGTTAAAATTTTGCAACTGTTATTAAAAAAGGAAATGCTGTTTCATACATATTGACCGCATAACACAATACTTTATAATAATCTATGAAAGACCAAATTGTATTTCTTATATGAGGCTAGGGATTCTATAATCATGACGTGTTGTATTAGAGCTTACTAAGCCAAAAACTAATAATGGCAACTGTTATTATCAATCTCAAAGTCAATCCAAATAATCTGGGTCAATGTTAAAAGGTCGATGATGGAGATAATGAAGCAGCGGTAACAGCAGCCGTGGCAATGCATAAACAAATAGTGTTGGAACAAAATATCCGGTGGCTGAAGCAACGCGGATTACGGCGATGCGCAACACTCGGCATGCATGCATAATTGCTAAATAGCTAGTTCTGACATTGACAAGGAAATTATGAGATTAAAAATTTCCAAATGTAATCATAAACTCATCCAAAACAAAAAAGGGTAACAAGTAACAACCAAGTTACCCCTAACTTGACTGTTACCATTTTTAATCTTGATTTGATTGTATATTACGATTGTGTTCTTGTTGCATCAGCATCTAATTCTCAAGCCTGAAATCAGTTGTTCCCTTTGTTGCGTTGTTTCTGGTTTTTAGGTTAATTAAGTTTACATCATACCTGAACTCATTGAAGGAATAGGCAGAGATGTACCTATAATAGCCTGCCTATTGCAATCAATCGGGCACAAATCAGGAGACTCTCCAGGCTGCTACTGAGAAAGTAGGTTAGCTATTGAAACAATTTCAATTTATTATGCTTTAGAGCCTTCTCACAGTGCATCTACACTTACTATTTCGTCTTTAGTGTCACTAAAATTAACATTGACTCCTCCAACTTCCAAATGTAAACAAACCTAAGAGTTGTTTACTAAAAAGAGTAAAAAGACACTGCTATAATTGTATCTTTCTCCTTAGTCGCGCCAATGTCAAGTGCTTAGTTGCACAAGCCCGTAACAAATCGTAGTGTTTATCCACACCGCCATGATAGTCACAATAATAGAAGGACTACACAGAAGTTCTGCGTGCATATCTATTGAAGTGTTAAGTTTCTGTCTGTTGTTGGTTGACTAAAAGTGCCTACAACCCAACACTGCCTCGTGTAGCAACGCAACCACCAGGACCAAGTTCAATGCAATGTAATAGACCACCCAAAAACACTGCGAGGTTTTTCTTCTCCAGACCTATCTGTGCACAACAGTATGTCGTAAGGCAACTAACTTGAACGGCTTCGGACGATGTGCATCACTACATAGTATAAAACAAAGTCGCTTTCCGCGTCTTTTCTCTTAAATCTTTTAAAGTACTCATCGGATTAATACGGGTTTCATCAATAGACAGAATGATTCAAGAGAAAGGTTTATATGTATTACTAGCTTTTGCCCGCGGCTTCGCCCGCGTGGATGTCGGAAATTAATGCAAGAGGACTTACTACCGCGATAAGAATGTGTTATTCCAGGTTATATAGGTAATATAGACTCTGTGTGCTATTTTCGATGCAGATCCATTCAGCCATTTTTGCGTGATTGAGAAACAAACACCCAATCATACATATTTTCACATTATATAATATTATTAGTAGTAGGATTATAACTCATATTTACTTAGGATTCATAGTTTATGAGAACATCATGTGTGTTGGTGTTTTTAAAATAAAAGTAATAGTATTCAGAGTAAGAAGACTGCGACATAGGGCTTGGTTTAGTTGAATATAAGTCTTCCTGGTTTTTCTTAACGCTCCTATTTTACCTATCAGACACTCAATCATTTACCAGACACCGAACATAATTATAGGAATAGTACTTTTGCCAGTGGCTTGGCCCGTATAGCTGTCGGAAAATATCACCCGGGAACCTACTACCGGGATAAAGTAGGTATCCTATCTGTTACGTATCCATGATATAATATATCTTTGTGCCAAATTCGATCTAAATCCGTTTGGCCGTCTTTGCATCATTGAGAAACAAACATCCAAAAATCTAAACATCTAAGCCATTTCGCGGTCTCTTACTTGGAATAATACTATTAGGTTTATTTTGAGTATAATGAACACACGTGATATTCGCAATTACTATGAAGCCAAAGTAATATGAATTACAATCCTACTTATCCTGTACTACCCGGCAGCTGCCAACGCGCTCTGCGCCCGCTTTTTAAATCTCTAATATCTTCTAAGATATTCATTTAAATTACACGCTGTAAAGGGCCATATTGATCTATATTAAATGCACAATGTATTTAAGGTACTTAATTGGATAAGGATTAATGCTGTATTGCTTAAAATCGCTTCGTAAATAAGCCCTTATTTCTCGTAAAAAGATAAAAAATGGTTATTGTGGGTTATCCCTAAGAGATAGACATATACCATTGAGGACATTTTTCATTATTTTTTTTTTAATTTTTTTTTTTTCATTATTTTGATCTATTTCGTAGGATTCAGCCAGGGTTTTTCGAATTTTGAGACGTATGTCAGCGTAGTTTTCGAAGACAGTTATTTTTTTCTAAAATAAAAGAATCTTTCTAAAATAAAAGTAGCCTAAGTTACTCCTTGTTACATCAGCTATCTGCCAGTGAAAGTCTCGTCAAAATCGGTCCAGCCATTTCAGAGATTAGCGGGAACAAACAGACAGACAGACAAAAATTTAAAAAAATGTTGTTTTGGTATATGTATCGTGTATACATCCATATACACTTAGTAAAAAGTGGTTATCTTAATATTAAAAACAGACACTCCAATTTTATTTATTTGTATGTATAGATGTATAGATATAATACGCGGAGGAAAGCCGCTGGCTAAAGCTAGTTTATTACAATAATAATCACAAAATATCACGGTATGTGTATGAGCTTTCTGCTCCATCTTTCCGTCTTGGTATAGTTTCCAAGCAACACCTGATTGAGGTGAAAACTAACACGGCGTATAGAAAGCGGCGCGCGCGCAGTTTCCACATGCGCGGGAGCATCGTGACAGCTAACAATGCAACGCTCGAGCTCTAAGCTAGCCTTTGACATGGAAAGCTAATTAAATTGATTAATAGAATTAACTTTCCAATAGATACTTAAAGGATTTCTCTAAAAATCTCACCGTGGAAAAGAGAAGTAATGACTTTTTAAGTACTTTTCTTAATGTTCTCGAATACGTCATGTTCTCGTCTATTCGTTGAAAAGACGAAAGAAAAGTTTGGGGAGTGTTACTTTTGGGCTTCTTAAAGATTTTAGTGATTAATTGATGAATATGCAAGTGCGATTACTGATCAATGATGATCAATTATGATATTATCAAATATATGTAATCAGATATTGTAGTGACAATAAAACTATTCATTGAAATGCCTTACTTACCTTCTTCCGAATCAGCTGCTAGGTATATGTACCTACTACCTACATATCATATACATACTTAAACCACATTTTAAACAGTCTATAACAAATTGATAAGGTTTCATGCCATGCGCGTTAACACAGTTTCCTCAAATCTGTAACTTGCGGAATCAAAATCGATTCGTTTTAGTACAAAAACATCATGTCGGAAATAAAATAGTTTTGTGGTTGCGCGTGCGCACCCAAGTGATCGTTGATTATCGTACTATCTTCCGTGTTCATGACTGGATGCGGTGGTTATTGGTTGCATTCATTCAGGTTTTAAAACTTACATCACGACCATGCTTCCCGAAACCTCGGACGAACCGAACCGTGTACGATTGTAACTCTGACTAGTTACAATCGTACACGGTTCGTACACAATCTAAATTGAACTCAAAGTTTGCAATCGTGGTAGAGACCTACTTCAGTATTCTATAATTCTGAAATTTTAAGTTTACGTCACTGATATAGCTATCTCGGTTGCCTCGTCTCCTCTGCACCTTCAGGGGCGCCTTAATTATACTTAGCATAATATAACATAGTCAGACTACAATGTGCCCACTGCTGGGATACAAGCCGAAATCCAGCACACGGGCCCAGTGCGGGTTGGTAGATGTCACATGCCGGTCACGAGGTTTTCCTTCACCGTTATGGGGACAGCGGTGATGAAATAATTAACACAAACTAAAGCGCCAGTCGGGTTCGATTATTACCTACACTACAACTCGTAAATCGCGTCCGTAACCACTGAGCCACCACTGTCCTCATCTACTTATTTAGTTGTAATTAATTTCTTATAATTTCAACTGTAACATTTGTCAGGAAAGTCAATCAGTCCGCCAGGCGCGACGTCCTTGCTAAGCGCAGAGGCGGCGTAAGGCGTGGGCGACGTGGGCGACCGCCTACGGCCTCGCGGTCCTAGGGGCCTCGCGCCTCGAAAGCCCGTGAACGCAAATATAGATATATTTAAATACTCATTTAGCAATAAATAATAAACACACCAGTTAACAAGTATCTGACAATACTAACCTACCAAATTCGTTTTAAAAACATCTATTCTGGCAATATTGTTTTGAACGAAATGTTTCGTTTAGAATATATCACATCGTTACCACAATATACGTATATGGTATGAAATATTATCGTGTATTCATATTATTCGCAAATTATGGCAATGTGTACAAGTCCATTTAATCATTGCTCTTAACCACTTGCGCACTTTTTGTGACTGGATTAAAAAATGAAAATGTTTAAAAAGAGATTTCATGATTTACAGACAGTCCTGCGAGTGGGTGATAACCGTGACTTCCAACTTTACGAATTATATGAAGAATTACAAACAATGTACCCTTTACCCGACTTCCTTAAACTGCTGATTCAATACATTGTATAACTGAACATAATTTAAAAGAAATTTAAGCGAATATTTATATTGTCATTTTGAATTCTGTTAACAGTACTAGTAAGCACAGCCTCACCTAAGGAGTTTTACAAAATTAAAACTAATTAAAAAAAAAAATAAGAAGTATACAATGTGTTTTTGGTCACATTGCAGTGCAAACCTGAGGCCCGACCCCTGAGGAGATCGGCTGGTGGTCAGAAACGAGTTTTTCGTGCGTGTTTTTCTTGCGTTTTTAGGGTTCCATACCTCAAAAGGAAAAACGGAACCCTTATTGGATCACTTTGTTGTCCGTCCGTCAGTCAAGACCCTTTATCTCACGAACGCGTCGAGGTATCGAGTTGGAATTAAAAAATATATACTTAAATCTTAGGTTCTTGAAGCTGTGAAACGTGAAAAAAAGGGCCGTCTATGCCGCAAAAAAAGTATATTTCGACACTATCAAAGGAATCAAAATGGGTATTTAATACGGTATATAATATTCTGCACCTTTTTTCTGGTATAATAAGTACATTTTACTCAATAATGGACTTAGCAGGTTAACAAATTAGGCCAATGAAATGCTTATTTTTAATGTCAATACGTTAATCTGTGCTTATTTGCGTTGGATTTATGCGCTGCGTTTGGCTGGCTTGGCTTTCCGCTGCCGGTTTAATAATCGAAGCGCTACTGTGCTACTTTGTGGCGTTCGCATGACCACTAAAAAGTAATATTTTGTAGGATTTGGACATATTTTAGCGGAAAAACATGTTTTACTTAAGTTATCCCGGTTTTCTCTCCTTAATGCCTCACATAATTAATGGACGCCCCCTTACGACACATCTATTAAGGAGTTCAGGAAGGCTAAAAGCAGAAAATGTCTGTATCTTTAATTATTTAGTGATAGTTGAGGTAGAATGAATAATTTTAAATAATTACAATAAAGAAGCTTGCATTTTTATGAATAAAAATTTTATTAAAAAAAAGTTTAACAAAATCCGTCCTCTTGCGCCGCCGTCCATCAGGGGGCCTCGCAAAATATATCTTGCCCACATCAAATTTAGGTCTTGCCCCGCCACTGGCTAAGCGTCTAATATAATTATCTTCCTCGGAAGAAGCAACCAAGTTTAAATTCTCTAATGAAAAGAAAATTCTCAAATTAAAAAAGAAGAACTCATAAATTAAAAAATAGCAGACCGTGTAAACTCAGTGTAAGTATATAAAACCAGCAATAAACATTACTCACGTTTCCGGCCAACACGTGGAAATCCAGCCCTTCATCTAAACGTGACCGAACCGTGACGCAACCGGACCGGCTAAAACTGTGATATGTAATTCAATTTGCCGGAGATCCAGCTCACTGGGTGACGGTGACCAGCCAGAGCTGAGCGAAGCCTATTCAGTGCTAACTAGTCTATTGTTTTATTTATATTTCGTCATTCACGCAGTATGCTAACCAATCGATGGTGATCGTACAATGTTTCTGCCCAAAACCTCGCCATTTTCACAACAAAAAGGGCTATACTAGGTATAATTAAATGTTACTCTAACAACATTATTTTAATTTTTTTAACAAAGGACACGACTTAAAAAAGAACTTACTTGTTTGTCCTTTAACATTTAATTAATTATAAAACGTTTCTGCTGCTACAGCGATAGCATTATAATTGCAAGTTTATACCGAGGTGTACCTACTTCATGTTTGCGATTGCTTTGTATAATTAATGAGCTCGCATGTACATGTATTATATTATAACACCACATATGACTGTACTACCTAAATTATCCCAATCTGATAAATTATTCGATTTTCCTAAATAGGGAGGACTAGTCTTCAGAATGGACACTCTCCCACCGATTTGAATAAATTCCTATGAAGTATTTTGCCTCGGTAGAGCAGCTCAGTACTGCCAGGGTCGCGAGATTGTTCAAACGAGATACCGTGGCCCTGGCATATGGGTAACTAAAGGAACACGGGTGGGTTTTAGTCAGTAAAAGTCTGACACCCTCCCTCTCGCTCCGACGAGAGCGCGAGAAGTCATTTGATGATAAATTACCATAAAAAAGAGCAGCTCAGTAGGATTATTCTTATAATACAAATGATTTTTTCATTTTGTGACACCTTTTTTAACTTAAGTCCTTCATTAAATCCAAAGACCTTTAATTCAGCATTTCCCGATATCCCTAAGCCCTCAAACGCCAAACCTCGAAAGTTTCTAGAACTTTTCCCGTCTAAATCCAGGCATATCTAGAGCCACGTGACTCCGACTCCGCCTAGCCGTTGCAAGCACAATGGGCGCTCGGCACGGCCACAATGCTGGACAATAGACCGCTTATTGATATGTCCTGGTATGCACGACGATCGCACGGCTATTTCCCTTGCCTGGCCAAGTGGCCAGTAGGTACGCCACGGGCTGCCGATAGGACGAGCATGGAGGGTGGCGTGATCGCGTAGTTGTTACTTATAGTCCTTTGTGGTAGTACGAGTTAGTTACAGCATGGATAATATCCAGGCACAAAGTAGACGGTCTATGTCTTAATTATTGCATAATATAATGTAGGTACAACAAGTTACAGAATAAGACTCGCTCCCTAATTGCGTAACACATTTTCAATCATAATTCATAACCCATTGCTTCATGTGCTCGAAATCTTACACAAAAACATCATGTCGCATGTCGGAAATACAAAATGAAGCAAAAACTAGTTAGTACCTACATTTTTCTGCGCAACAGCGAACATAACACATACGCAATGTTGTTTGGACTGTCAAAATAAAAACCATTCCTATTGTTGTGCGTTACGCCATTAGACCGTTTCGATTAGGGCGCAACAAGTTAACTTATACGAACTAGGACTTTTCGCCCCGAACCTTACTCGAATCCAACCCGCGCCGCTGAGCTTGTAGCTATAAATTCGTCCCTTAATAATAAGCCCGTCCCTTACTGCCCCTGCGTTTCAGCGCGCCCTAAGCCGAGGTCCATACCGCACAGGCATTAGTTTTAAGTTGTTAAGCCATAGCTGGAGGCATTCATTTTTGAGGCAGCCACCCGACAACCAGATCCTCTTACAAAAACTATCTCTCTGAAAGAGTTTTACCAGGAAAGTAGGTGTTTCCGTGGTATGTCTTCCGTAAAGTGTTGTTTCGGATTAAAAGGTCGGTCAGTGAAATTACAGACGTGATAGTTATCAAGCTTGTCTCCATGGTCGCAGTTTAATCCACATTCGAGTTCACTGACTTGCTTCACCAACAATAAACATTTGACCACGCAGCTAACTATGTAGGCTTAGGTACTAGAGATTCGCGCGTAATAAGGCCAAGGGCCGCCCTCAAAGGACCTTGACTGACTAGTCATAGGCGGACTAGGTCAACATCCAGTAATAGGCCAAAGACTTACGTAATGTGCGGTCAGTGACACTGACCACTGGTAGTTGGTGATCAGTGGTCTGACCACTTTCTCCGCGCGATTGAACCGGTCCCAAGTACTTGCGCGTCCCGGTGTGAGGATATCCTTCATTTAATTACGGAAGTGATAATTGATTTCTTTTAATTAAGGAAGTGGAAACTGGAAATTGATATTCTAGTCGAGTGTCTTTAGTAACATGTGTGTCTTTATGTTTGGGTTGTTTTGCGTATGTTGAAATTATGTCTGTGACAGATTCATTACTTAGTCCCTTTTTACCGGACTACGGTATAATAAAAGGAAGGGTTCAGTTTACAAACATAGCCCTTCCTTTTTAGTCTATTATTATTATTTATATTATTATTTTTTACTGTCTATTTATGTATGTACAGTAGTGCTTAAAGTACTAATCCAATTTTGATGAATGTGGTCTCAACTGATTCGTCAATATGGTCAGTGATATAAGCTATAATTCAATACAAACAAAATTTAAAACCTTTTCTGATGCCGTTTTTGTCGTTCTAGTTTTTGTACATTTACATCTTAGTCTATGAAAGTCCCCGGTTTATATAAAAGCCCACCATGCTCACCAACTTTTCTCTTGTTTCCAGTGACGAGGACGACACGGGCCGGTTGCTGCGGCAGCTCAGCAGGATCAACCGGCCGCTTGGCGTCACCTTCCCGCAGATGGTCAGACTCATGGCACAGTGCCAACAGGTAAACCCACTTTTATATATGTAGGTACATATTATAAAATAACGTCGCTTTTCGTGTCTGTCTGTGTGACCGCGTTGCCCCTCTAAACTAAGCAATGGAATTTGAAGCGGTTTTCACCATCATTTATAGAATTTATTGCGGAAGGAATAAGTGTAATATATTTATATTAAACTTGCAAATAACAATGAAATCTTGATGTTTTTTCACGTTGCAAAAAACGTGCAAAACAGGATGAGTCGCTAGTTGATAAAGAGTTGAAGGGAAGGAAATAGTGAGAAACTGGCTAGGAACCAAATATAGGTGAAAAACCAAGAAACACGTGTGAATTTATCCTCTTTCTCTCTAGTCATTGACATGGAAAAAACACGATGCTATTCTTCGGCACTGAGGTTTTCCGAATTGTGGATTACGCTAGGTAGTTGTAATGAAGTTGGTAGACTGTTTAGCGATTTAATTTTATTATCTGTCGGTATATACCTATTCTTGCTCGGGAGTAGAGGACTGTTCTAATTGTTATCCTCATTTGTCCATCAAACTGACAAACTTGAGTATGAAGCTTCCAATAATATCGCACTAAGTTACCTTCTATCGTCTAGCGGGTACTGATGAGGTGGATTTAGTAGTACACCTTATTTCTAAACTCTCTTCCAAACTGACAATTATATGAGAAGAAACCCAATCTATGTGTTCGACAGATATCACTATTACTTCATACTAGGTATTAGTGTACATTATCATAAAACCGTAACACATTGTGCACTATGGTAAAAGTCAAGATCGTAACTTCTGCGTGGTTCTCGGAAAATAACTCGACACTATTTTCCATTTCCAGCGCAATACGTGTTAAAACTTTAAAAAAAAACTTAATGAAAATGAAGATTCAGCCACATTTTCACTTTCGACCAAATAGGGGCTGGCGTTCCTTAGTTGTCGGTTTTGATAGAAAAGATATACAGATATACCTACATACAGATGACGTAGACTTTGTAAGGAGTAGAAAAAACAAGTGTTAACTTATTAAATGGAGGTTCTTTGCAGACATGCTGCTTTTAATGTTAGCGAGTAGGGATTACAGCAGGTGCATCTTAGTGATTTAGCGATTTCTATGACACTTCATCGGTTTTCGACGAACAAAAGTTCTACGGTGTTTGACCATAATCGTTATCGAGCTACTGAAAAACGGCTCAACTGCTAATTGCAGAGTAGCAAGTCTGCTAAGGCCTGAACCACAGCCACTTTAAAAACTTACCAGAATTTACACAAAATCTGCTAAAAGTCTATTTTAACTATGATTAAAAGAAATCTGTCGGGCGATTTTGGTTTAAAAAATAAACAATCTGTGTCTATCTGTCAAAAAAAACCCATAAATACCTAAATTTTTGACGACCCTCTGACCCCTAAGACGACCCACTGACCCGATTTAGTGTAGCTGAGAAAAGACTGCGAATAAGTTTTGAACGGTTTTAACTACGGGATCGAACCTACTGATATTGCAAAAACGGCACTCAATGATATAACTTGTAAAACGAAAGAAAATTATGACAATTTAAATTCACTGTTACTTAACTTCGTAAAGTTCGGTTACGTTTTCGGTTTTGGCTGAAAACACAAGGTTGGTGTTTCGGTGACTAATAAAAGTTGATGGAAAATTAATATTTTCTTTTAGGTCTATGTTATTGTGTCCTCCCCTACCTATATACTTTCATAAAGATAATACCTAACAATCAATCTAGTTTCTCTGCATCTGTCAATCACCATCCATCGACCACAATGATTGTCAGTTAGCATTACTTGCCAGTTAGATCCCAATCATAGTGATATTGCGCAGACAAGTACTTAAGTATTACGAATTGAATAGGTATGGGTAGGGATAAAATTGTAGGTTTTCTCTCATCTAGATACGCGGTACAGTGTCAAGCCAAGTCCAAGTAACAACTGGCGAGCAGCACCGTGTGCACACGAACCATTTGGAGCCACTTTTGACACCCTCATAACTCAAAAACAATATCACATAAACGTGTCAAATTTGGCGCATATATTGAAACTTACGAGATACATTTGTGCTTCAAATTTCATAAACACATCTCAAACGGTTATTTAGATATTAACGTCTAAAAATCGACATTTTTATCACTGACTGACCTATAGATCAAAACTCTATACTCAATACTCAATATCTTTATTGCTTTACCATAATGTGAACTTAGGTGGTTCAAAGTTCAAATTTGGCAAGCAGATAGGTAATTAGGTGAATACAAAGGAATAAATCAGAAACTGGTAAAATTTTATCATTTTATTATAATTTTTCAATTAATTGATTCTATTAGGAACACTTATAACAAAAACCATTTGCTATTAATTTTGTTATATCAATAAGTACCTACTAATAATTTATGTACAAAAAGTAATGATACCCCATTAAAAACATAAATGTGAAATGAGAGCCAAGTTCAATATTATGATATATGCATTGGTTGTTGACTTCAACGACAAAAGAAGTGAGATCTAAATGGGTGCCAAGTTTAATGGTCAGTCCTGAAATTTATTTATAACTACATAAAATATCATTTCTTCTTATAACTTAGGAGGATAATATATTGTAGCCTAAGGTCTGACTTGGCTAGTTTTCATATACGAATTATATTATAGCCTTCGCAAGTTCTAAACCTGTTACTTGTCGGTTCTTACTTTATTATTCCGAAAATTTGGCTTGCTGGTAGAAACTAGCCATCGAACATAATAATTCGGATATGAGAACTAGTCAAGTCAGACCTTAGGCTACAATATATTCTCCTAAGTTATAAGAAGAAATGAAATTTTATGTAGTTATAAATAAATTTCAGGACTGACCATTAAACTTTGCACCCATTTAGATCTCACTTCTTTTGTCGTTGAAGTCAACAACCAATGCATATATCATAATATTGAACTTGACTTTCATTTCACATTTATGTTTTTGATGGAATTCTTATCTCCATACTTTCTTCTTTTTTATTTAATAACAAGGTTTTGCCAGCGCCCACGGGAACGTACTGCTGGGATAAAAAGGATCCTATGTGTTAATAATTAAGGTTATAAACGAAGGTATCTGTTTGTCAATATTTCATCCAAATACGTTCAGCCATTTTGGCGTGATTGAATAACAAACATGCAAAGTTTCACATTTGTAATATATTAAGGAACAGTAGGATATTAGTAGAATGTGTCTTATTTGCAGAATTAACACTTTTTCTTTAATTCTAAAATATATCGGCCTGCATTATTTTTGTTGTACCTATTCGTACGTGAGTGTGATGTGCCCTACTGATAGCGGCAACCTCTGTCGATTGCAATTTCAGTTAAGAATTACCTCTGACTCGAAGATCACTGCTTTCTCCTAAAGTCGTGAGTTGTGCCTGGGTACAAAGACCACAACAACTTTAATTAAGATTGCTGAGCTCCATATTATCGTAATACGAGTCCAAGGCATTTCACGAAACCTAGGTACAGTTTCAGCTCTATTTCAATGCAAAATTTTGTACTGCATAGATACGGTTTTTCCAACAAAGTAAAATCTATTTTAATTTCAATATTTTCAACCCAAAATGCGACGTTTGCAAAAACGCTATTGCCATAAATGCCCTCTTCGAATTGTTTAATGAGTTTCTTATTATATGTCACGTTTTTTTTACTACATTGACCTCAGAAACGTCCTTAACCCGAAATTATTGAGTTGTCAAACAATCAATCAATACTGAACATAATAATTTATTTTTATCGTTATCTATACTAATATTATAAAGCTGAAGAGTTTGTTTGTTTGGTTGAACGCGGTAATCTCGGGAACTACAGGTTCGAATTGAAAAATTATTTTTGTTTTGGTTAGCCTTTTTATTGAGGGTGGCTCACGCTACGGTCAAAAGGAGCGGAGCAGCAACGAAAAATGGATGAAAACTGGCAGGAAATTCGATGCGACAGGAAGGGTCAGGGAAGCAAAAATTTGACGCGGACGAAGTCGCGGGCAGAAGCTTGTTACTTATAATTATGACCGACACTCCGACCACGATACTAGCTAACAATTACGTCGCGTCGAAACTGAATACCATTGAAATACTTTTATGTGCTACCTATCTGTTAGATCTACGCGTGATGATGTATGATGTGATGTATCACGAATGTGATGCACGCAAGCATGTTTTATAAATAGAAAATTAATAGCAATTTCCTCATTCCTATGTTTGTTTTTATCAGCAAATCAAAAAAGTTAAAAGCATATTATGTTTTCCTATGTATGAATTTATTCCTCGTACTGGTTACGCCATCTAGCGGCGAATATCTAACCTAGACTTGAAAATCGTGACATGATAGCAAAACCGTTAGCTCACGTTCCCACGGGAGTAAGAAAATCTCGGCGGAAATTTTTCACGCTCTTCCGCCACGCTTTTATTACGTCCGTATGAACGTCAATCTGACTGGTAAGAACCATTTCAAAGAGAGGTTTGATTGTTCAAAAATATGTCTACAATTTGGTATAGTAGACACAATTAACAGTAAATAAGTATTTTCAGAACCTAACAGAATTAAATTCATATTGATTCTCACTCAATAAACAATCTGTTCCAGGTGGCGGGTGTTGAAGTTTTCGACGAGGGTGGGGACACACCCACGACAGGCAGCAGTGGCGGCGGCTGGCACGAGACTGGTGCAGCGAGGGCCAGGCTGGACGCCGGCGGGGCTCATGCAGGGCTACTTGGAGGCAGTCCACTTACCTTGTTCCAGGGGATCATACCAGGTAATCATTGAAAGAACGAAATATTTTTATTTGCCCTAAATTATAAAATACAAAAACAATAGACGCTGGGAAAATATGCAGCACATCCACCCAAAAAGGCTAGCTATCACTCAGCATAATGCTGTGAATTGAATCGTGAAATGTGATTCTAGGCGGGCTAAGAAACGGAGTCGACTGATTGGTGATATCGTTCGCCAAAGCTATACTGGGACAAACTTCTTCGCGATACATCAGTGTGATAATTTATGAGCATCATGTTGTGTCCAGGGCCGGACTGGGGCTTTAATTCAGTTCGGGCATTTCACAACAGGCAACCGGCTCTCTGCCATTCGTAAAAGAAAACTATTAGTATAGCCAGCAGCCCGACCGGCCCACTGGGCCTCCGGCCCATCGGGCATTTGCCCGATTTGCCCGTATGGCCAATCCGGGCCTGGTTGTGTCTCATTTATAGGAAGCTAGGTATAAGCATTCGCCCCACGTAAATCATAGTCTCTCCTTTAGTTTAACTGTAGGTAATCTAATATACTTCATAAGAAGCCATTACGAATTGATTATTTAAATAATTTCACTCCAGGTACAAAGTGGTGTGGCACAGGTGACATAGCAGCAGACTACCACGACCTGGGCGCCGACAGGCGTCTGGACCGCTGCTGCCGCACGCACGACCTATGCCCCACTAAGGTCCGCGCCTTCTCCAGGCGCTACAACCTCACCAACAACTCGCTCTACAGCAAGTCGCACTGCACCTGCGATGACATGCTCTTCGAATGTCTCAAGACCACCAACACCTCTGCCTCACACCTCATGGGGCACATTTACTTCAACATCGTCCAAGTTCCCTGCCTCGAGGACGTCGACGACGGGCGACGGTTTCGTAATGCAAGGCTCGGCTTTTAACTCCTTCTAGCGGAGAATAGCAGAATTAAACTCATCAGCGCCATCTAGTAGTCACGATAGTGTGTCCATGCATGCACAGATTTTTTTAGATGCTGTAAATTTTGCATTTTAATAATCTTCGTGTTACTCTCTGATTGAGATTGTAAATAATGATTAAATTGTAATAATGTTCTTATAAAACATTAGATATCAAGCTGTGATACGTCTGTGCCTTTAAATGTACTAGAGAGTATTTTTGTTAGAGGATGGCGCTATACAAATAAAAAATATTGTTTTAAATAGCTAATAAGATATTTATTTATTTGTTACACAAATTCATGACACACATGACAGACTCAGATTCTCGATTGTTTTAAATAGTAACAATAGTTTAATATTTGTTTACTGAGACAAAGATATTTTATAATAATGTAGAGAAATAAATGTGAATTAGTTCATACCAAATAAAATTATTTATTTTAAATTGTGTGTGCATTGTTTTATTTTCCTCTGCTAATCATTAATATAAGAAAGTGTTTTGAGCTCCTACAGAATAGGATCATGGCAAAGAGTTAAACGTCTTTGGATCCTAGTACAGAAGTAGTGCTACGACTAGTGGACTAGGCAAGCGTAGGACGTGTAGGTACTCGTAGTATTTTAATTTATTTCATAGGTTTATAAATCCTCGGTCGAATGGAGGCTGCTGCAGCTCTATTACTTACTTGTAGTGTGTGAAATCAAATTAAAGTCCTGCCCCATTTAGGCAAGAAAACTGAAAAATCCTGCCAAACCCCAAATAATAGCAGAAAATTTTAAGACTTGAAAGAAAACACCACACGATTTTTTAAAAGAATTAAGTACTTAACAAAATTATACATTCCATTTACCATCATTTTGACCTTAGACATGTCTTTTGAAATTTATATCATCAATTCTTTAAAGTGTGATAAGACAACAGTTCGGTCTAAAAGATGTGGTGATGTGCAAAAATTAAAAAGAGTATGCTTAGATGGTTGGGTCATTTGAGAGGATGAATAAAGGTCTAACATAGGGTATTTACAAAGCAGATGAGACTGGACACGCCGGAATGGGGCGCCTTAAGAGAACATAAATACTTAGTGACCTTATTGATGATGTTATTCAGAAAGGTCACGTGCGTTGTACTGGTACCTAACCGGCGTGCATGTATGAACATTTATGTTCATACAACTGGATACTCTTTTTGCTTCGTTTACGAAGCATGCAGCAAGCAAAAAGAGTATCCTTACATACTCTAACTAAGAACTACAAAACGCTATTTGTTACGATCCTTAGATCGTAGCAGGCGCCGCCGTTCTGTAGTTTCTGCCTACCCCACGGAAAAAAGTCGTGAGTTTATGTATGTAGTTCAACAACATTCATTGCGTTATTTACGATTTACCTTGAAAATAGGCCATTAGTTTTCTTGATTAACTTATAGTATCTTTACTTTATGTAGTCTGTGATTATCTGAACGACCGATGAGAAGTACATCTGCACTCTCTGCAGTCAGTAGGTGAGCGGAAAAGAGTATAATAATAATATGGGAGGTGAGCTGTATCTGTGACATGACTACTACTCAGAGACACGTCATTACCACCAGCCGCGACGCCGAATCACCTGAAGCTAATCAAGTCACTGATTCGTGAACCCGCGACGCCCGCCGCCGCACTTCGCTCACCCTCGCTAACACAAAAGTTGATCATAAGTCGAAATTTGACAGCTCGTGAAGGACGTGCTGAGCCCTCTGAGCTGTTTCCTTCGCGAGGGAACACACTCCCCCACCCTTGTCTCCGCCTCCTGTGGTGACAACACCGCCGCCGACGACGACGACGATGATGCTCCAGAGATGACCGAGGTAAACTAGAGAGTGGAGGTACGTAGGCTAAATGCCAAGAATACCGCCCCAGGACCCGATGGCTTGCCTGGAAAAGCCTGTTCTAGCCTTTGAGGCTGTCGGACCTCGACTAAGTGCCGGCCAGCCGGCGCCCCTGCGCGTCGCCTCACCTGCGGTGTATGCTCTATCTAGTCCTATCGCGC
The DNA here is from genome assembly GCA_947507805.1 of Aporophyla nigra. Taxonomy (NCBI): domain Eukaryota; kingdom Metazoa; phylum Arthropoda; class Insecta; order Lepidoptera; family Noctuidae; genus Aporophyla; species Aporophyla nigra. Next base: position 1,280,227 of record OX382305.1, on the reverse strand, counting down.
ATTATGAAAATTTTCACTTATGTTGGGTTACATTTAGACGAAGTTTAACAGTTGGCCGCCAGCCTGGTACCAACCCTTCTTGGGAATGTTATGTTTGGCGGTCTACCCGTCACCACGCGGATGAGCAAAGGTGCTACAATGGTATGCACCGGGCCCCTAGTTACCTTAGTAGCCTCCTAGGACACGATGCGGATGCTTAACTGTTGTAAATGGGACACAATATCTCGTCTTGGAAGTACTTTTTATGATCAATGACTGTACGTGGATCATGCTTAAATGCCACCCAACACCATAAAAAGTTAAAAAGATTTTCATACACACATTGATTCCATGATTGAAATAAATGAACGCATCTGAATTTTGCATTTAGAACGCAGCATATGTTTTTAATCTGTCATCACATTAAAAACGTCAGCTGAGAGTGAGAAACGTCAAATAGTTTCAATGATTTCATCTTTTTCTCTCCAATATTCTTAATTTCTGGACTTTTGAAGTTGTAAATCGGTGCAATAATGCGAATAATTGGAAGACTATTATCATTTTAGCAATAACTAGATCTAATGGACAGCGAGTTCACGATGTCAAACGATACAACAGAGACTGCGAAAGGTGTGTTATTTTGTTCAGTTGTTTGTTAATTTAGGCTATAATGTCTTCCGTAGAGGCACTGAATGGTGTTTCTGTTTCAAGTGGAGGCCGCGGGCGAGTGCAACGGCCCGGCCCCGGACGAAGCGAGACGCTTACTTGAAGAAGAATTTAATGTTCAGCGAGCGAAAATGAAAGAGTTGTTCTTGCAAAAAGAAGGTTCGTTGTCCGTTATCAGCAGAGTAGGCCGCGCGGGGTATTGTAGGCTTTGGTACTGGTTTGTTGAAATGCATGAAATTACAATTATTCACGTGATAACATTGTTTATGTTGTGCCTGTATGTGAAAGTATTTCAAACTGAATCTTAGTTTGTAGAGTACCTTTGTTCTGCTATTGGTTGGTTCCCTGGTGATTGACATCCCGATTATATTGACCTTGTCCTTGTGTTACCTGTAAGACCTGTCCCAGCAGCTACACAAACTGGTTTATTCATAACATCAGGTAGGGGGCAATTCAACAACATTCACTAACGGCATTTTAGATCCATGAATGCATTAATTTTGCATGTTTACCTCCTACAAAGCAAAGACAACATTCACACCTATTTGTCACTTGTAAACTTCACCTTGCTCAATGTTTGTGTCACTTTTCTAAAATAATATGTTTGTTTTATTATTTAGATTTTCAGTTGTTATTGTGCCACATTTACAATTACATTTAACCGGTGCATTTAAGTACAGTGCCAACGATTCCAAGTTATTAAAGGTTATTTGCTAAGTACTAAGAAAGTTTAACATCAATAAGTTAGTACATTTGAACATGACCATTGTTATGTGCGTGAAATGGGGTAATAAAATAACTAACTTATATTGTTGGAGGGTGATGGTTTATCATGAGATTGATTTCTGCAGGGTGACCGGGATACTGGCACCTTAACTGCAACCATTCCTGAAACCCAAATGATTGCAATAATACAATACAAAACTGCAATACCTACGTTTTATGCAAATAAATATTATTTCTATTTATTTCTACGTGGTCAAAATGTATGAAGTAGTTCCTTATTTTCATAACTGCAGTTTTTTTTACGCAGACTGAGTCGACATAAATTTGTCTTTCACCCTGTATACACAAAACTTGACGATAAGTTGGTCACACTTTAATATTTGAGAACAATGACTAACACGAGTCAATCTAACCTGATTATTATTATGAAACCTGAATGCTTTCTGAAACCATTCACAAAAATCGCTTTTTATCCATTGTCCATTGTTGTTGTGTTTCATATCAACTTATGTTTGATTGTTGTTACTTTAGGTAATATAATCAATCATCTGATTTGAATTTGACGGCAATTTAACTGATAAGAGAATAGAGGATTTTTTTAAAACTTGAAATAAGTGTATCAATGGGCTACAAATACTCCGAAACAAGTCCCTTGTTAAACTGTGCAATCATGGACTAAAAATACTAAAACCATTATTTATAAAAGCAATAACATCTATCATTATTATTATAAATAATTTATTTGGACCAAACACTTGTTCATCTTTCATAAACCTGCCAAACTACGTAACAGTTGGTAAGCAGGATTAATGCTCTTCTTAAAACATTTTGTATTGGCAATATAATTTAACATCAATTGTTGCATCATCGCATCGTCTTCACATAAAATTGTATAAATATTGTATACAAATACTGAAAACTATTTTAAAAGAGGAATGGTGGAGTTTCTTGCCCATTCTTCACCATACGAATCTACCTTTAGGAAGGGGCAACTAGAATCAATTCGTTTTTTCATGTAACTGTTGACGTTCAAAAGGGCCTTTCTTGGGCCTAATTGAAATAAATGCTTTGACTTTGACTTTAAATTTTAATATGACGAATTAAGTGACAGTGATGATATTGACGAAGTGGTTTAGAATGAGTTAGATTTCTAGACACTTATCAAAACACATGTCATTGTTATGATCATTAAATAGATACTACTTGAAAGTCAATAATAGTGGTGGTTGGATAATAGTGTAGTATTAATGGTATGAAAATAACAACTAACGCCTGCTGGTAAGTTAAGGTAAAAATTAGATTATGTAGATATTCAAATCAAATCAAGTGTAGCAGTCTAGCTGTTTTATCTTGACAGGTGATAGATTCAATGCATTTATATTGTAACACTAGCTGCTGCCTGCAGCTTCACCCTCGTAAATGTTGGATCTCACAGGAACGCACTACCGGGACAAAAAGTAGCCCATGTTACATGTTATTATATCAACTATCGGTCTGTGAAAGTCCGGACGAAATCGGTCTAGCCCTCTCAGAAATTAACCGGAACGAACAAACAGACATAAAGACGTATAAAACCTAATCGTGCGGGAGGAGGCTGCCCTGGCTGCCCTAAGACTAAACATAGCAGGGACCCTAAGCAATGACTCGAGGGTCAAGCACTCACGCATTAGGGACGATGCGATCAAGCGACAACCGATGATGGCATCACCCTGCAATAAAACTCAAAAACTACACTACTTTCAAAGGCACTACAACGTTATACTCACAGAAGAACAAAACGACCACTCGGGCCCGGAAGAGCTAAGAGTCTACACTGATGGCTCAAAGACCACCTTTGGGACCGGAGTCGGAGTTTTCTCACACGACCTTAACATAAAAATATCCAGCCCGCTGGGAATGCTCATCACCGTCTACCAGGCGGAATGCGTGGGCATTATACAGGCGGCGTATGCCATAGAAGCCAGAAGAGTTACGGACACCAATATACGTATACTCTCCGACAGTGCCTCAGTCCTCCAATCCCTAGCCAAACGATACATAACCTCGAGCCATACACTAGAATGTCACAACGCATTAGAACGGGTAACAGTTTCTAATCGCAACAAAGTGACACTGCAATGGATAAAAGGACACAGTGGATCACTAGGCAATGACGCTGCTGACGAACTGGCCAGAGATGGTCTGCGTCTGATGACGGGCACCATCACAGGACACTGCCCGCTAAACAAGCACTTTTACACAATAGGCATAACGGACAGTCCCCTGTGCAGGGCCTGCATGGAGGCTAAGGAAACCGTTGCGCATGTACTCTTCGAATGTACAGGCGTCACCCAGATTAGCGCAGATACCCTCGGGACACCCAAATCTTACACGGACGTTCTTAGCAGACCAGGAGACATAACCAACTTCTGGAGGGAGGTGGGCTGGTTGGAGTAAATACCGACGGCCGCGATGGCCCACGCACAATGGGAAAGGACTAAGTCATCATCATCATTTCAGCCGTAAGACGTCCACTGCTGGACCTAGGCCTCCCCCAATTTGGGGGGCTTTGCCATAATCACCACGCTTGGCAGGCGGATTGGCGATCGCAGAATGGTGGTAAAATGCATAGAGAACGCTGCTGCCCATTCTCTAGTAAGTCCCTTTGTCGCCTTTTACGACACCTACGTGAAGAAATGGGGTGGTGTTATTCTTTACGTCCGGCACCACACCGGACTAAGTGCGGAAACCAAACCCCCATAACATAGAACATAGAAGACGTACAAAAATAGTTTTTTTTGTCAACTTTACTTTCATACTTAGTAAAAACTGGTTACTTTGACATTACAAATAGACAGTCCAATTTTATTTATTTAAATAGATGTGAATTCAGGTGCATGGTTACAAATTCAAGACTTTATGTTCCATAATACTTCACCTATAAACTTACACTTCTACAACCCTAAAACATAACTTTTGACCAGTTCCATCACAGTACTGATTAAATCCACAATCACACCAACACACCACCACCCGCAGAACCAAACCCAATTAACTAAACCCAGGGTATACCATAATATTGAAGTTTGTTACCTTCCCTATTTGCAGTGGAAATGAGGAAGATGATCCAGGACAAGGAACAGCTCGAGTCAGAGGTAATGGGGCTCCGGGCTGAGGTGCAGCAGCTGCAGACCCTCAGCGAGAACCAGAAGTCAGAGATACAGAGCTTGCAGCTGCTTGTTAGTGGTATGTAGCATGGCAAATTTTTAGCTACTAACTTTGAACCCACGTCCGTCCGCCTGGTGGTCGGAAATTATCTTACGATATCATACCCAGGTTTCTGTGTACCACAGGAGATCACATCACCCATTTTGTTTGGTGATTTGGGATAAAATAAAAAGTCGGCGGCCAGGAGTGAATTACATTTTATTTGAATGGTGGCAGTAGTAAAAACGTTAATTTGTATGGCGACAAAGCTCTAAGTAAGCTGCGAACAAAGATATACAACAACCTATAAATTTAATAAATTATGTCCTTCTGGCATTTCGTGTAAGATAGCGGATAGAGCGGAATAATAATCATATGGGATGATTATTATTTCGCTATTTTGAGCTGGGTGATTCCACCATCTGACACTCGCGACACTGTTAAATAGCCCGAAAGTCAGTAAGACCACCTCCTATTGAGAACTGATCAACTGCAATTCACACATCTTTCCATGGTAAAAAAACATGATCGTTATTCGTGCTCAAATAACGTGCTTTTTAAACGTTAATATGAAGAAAACAATCCGAATAATACACGTCGAGATATTATTTGATTCGCAAAACAGTGACCAACGCAACCGATGAGTAATTACTTTTAACTGCTTTTTTTGTTTTTAACAAATGGCTTCTCGCAGGTCAACTATTTCCCGTCGCCAACAATCCCATTAATACCTGATATATCTCCGATCTCAAATTGCTCTCGTCGTTGATGCCATAAAAAATGCTATCTATGTGTAGTTTAAAAATATGTTTTTTTTTTTTTTGATACCACCCAAAAAAAAAATGAGCCCAAAATGAGTGATCTCCTTTCATCGAAATTCGTTCAGCCGTTCAAAAGTAGCAGCCAGATAAGTGGATCCTTTGGCTATCTGAAATTTAGCTTCAAGGGAACTGCAATACAAATAGTTATTAAATTTCTTTGCTTTTTAATGGATAAACAATAAAATGTTCCTTACCAGTAACACTATCCTATACATTACTATCAGGACGATTCATTTCTAGGTTTTAATTCCATGCCTTGCAGTAAAACTTTGGAAAATTTAAAACTTATGAAAGCTTAGTGTATTTTTTATATCAACAGGATATTGTTCCGACGTTGTATACCGATAACACTGATTTTAAAACATACAAATATTAATGTTGTTCATTAATTAATTTGATGGGAGCTCATGTAGAACTTTTCATGTTATCAAATTATTTTAATCAGTCATGTGGATACTATAATAGTTATTCTGCTTTGCTCATAAAACTGTAATGTAATAAAAGAATAAATACTGATTTTCCAAGGATGCATAGGGCCGGAATCTCCTAAAAGATTTATTGATGGACGACTCGGCTCTTTTCATAGGTCACATCAGTGGCACAATAAAGACAAGTCTTTACAAACAAACCGACTAACTGTATTGACATTACTGCTATAGTGAGAAATGTAACATACAGTAATTGAATAATATCAATTTTTCCTGAGTTGTGTGATGAAACTAAACAGTGAACAATGTTTCAGTCCTTTTGTTTAGGATGGGGCGCCAGAGGTAATTAAAAATATAAATCAATTTAGAAACAAAAGGCTATGAAATGAAATGTGATTAAAATGAGTGCTAAACGATCAGACTCTCAAAAGACAGACCAAAACGTACAAATGTACTTTGCCAACTATTATTTAAAATTAAAAACAATCAAAATAATTTAAATTAATTTCGTCACTAATTATCTCAAATGTTATTCAGTCATCATTACCTATTAATGTTTGAGTGACTAATTTAAGGTAGAGTCTACAAGATTGTAGAAAATTTTACTTAGAGCCGTTTCCCGTAATTCGTTGATGAAGAGTTTGTTTTGCGACCTAGTGCAAATGCGTTGAAGAAGATATCTGGTAAAGAGAAAGAAATTGAGTCTACTGACCAGTGAAACCAAACTACATAAATTGTGACTCTATAGCCATAGAAACGACAATAACTTATTGAATATTTAATTAATGCCAACAGAGACAATGGAAGCCTCATCGTCAGGTTCAGAAGAAGTAACACGGTTGCAAGACAGGATTGTGGAGCTAGAAAGTCTCATGAGCCATATGAGACATTACACACAGGGGCAGGTGAGCTCAGAAACTTCCAAACACATAAAAATAAATAGATATAGGATGACCTGCACTCTCGTAGCGTAGCACACTTCCACAATCATGCATTTCACTGGAAATTCTAGACTGTTTGACAACGTCATGTCAAAATCATCATGAATATTGTTGAACCGTCCAATTAATGGCATTACCATTGTACCATTGCTGCCGAGAGTTGAATTTTATGTAAAAAATTATAGCGTCACATTTCATAAGGATAGAAATGAGTGGTTTAGTGAATCAGAAATAAACCTTTATGACCATCCATTACATATAGACACCCCTCCGTGCTAGTGGTGGTTCGTAACGTACCGTCATTTTATTCATAGCATATAAGAGGACGTAATTTTGAAGGGCTTATGTACCAAGAGCCTTCTGTATCTCGGAAAGCACGTTTAGCCGTTGGTCCCAGCTGTCTTTCGTAGATCTTAGACAGTCGTTACGGGTCGTCAGAAGCCCGAAAGTGTGACAACCAAGGTGGTCTTATCAAGGGGTATCGTATTACCCAGTAACCGGGTTGTGGAGGTCAGACAGGCAGTCACTCCATGTAAAATACTGGCACTCAGCTGCATCTGGTTAGACTGGAAGCCGACCCCAACATAGTTGGGAAAAGGCAGGCAGATGATGATGATATTAGAGGACGTAATGTTCCCACTGCTGGGATACAGGCCTACTTTCTTTGAGAGGAAGTGGGCTGATATCTACCACGCGGGTCCAGTACGGGTTGGTAGATGTCACATGTCTTCGAAATTTTGGTTCTAGGACATGCCGGTTTCCGCACGAATTTTTTCTTCACCGTTTTAAGAGCAATGGTGATGAAATTTACACAAATAAAAACGCCTGTCTGGGTTCGAACCCACTGACCTACAACTCGAAGTCCCGTTACTGGGCCACCACTGCTCTCGAAATTCATAAAAATGAAATGTAAATAGTTGATTTTTGTACATTCAAATGATACAATACATGAACTTTGAAACACGTTTATAATAAATAACTATTGTCTCACAAAACAGAAACAATTGCACTCAATGCTCTCCTAAAGTCCTAAGCCTGGAAAATATGAAGGAAAGTCCATTGACCTTTCACGCTTCATTATTATACAAAACACTAGCACAAGCACATCACAATATATAAAACACTAGCTTGTATTATTGAGAGTAGATAAGGTAGTGTATAAAACTGCACATGACAAGGTATTAAGGGTGAGTTTCATAAACCACTTAATTGTAGTCGTTGTTAATAGTGGATTTGAGCATCAACCACTATCAGCATCAACATAAACCACTTAATTGTAGTAGTTGTTAATAGTGGATTTGAGCATCAACCACTATCAGCATCAACATAAACCACTTAATTGTAGTAGTTGTTAATAGTGGATTTGAGCATCAACCACTATCAGCATCAACATAAACCACTTAATTGTAGTAGTTGTTAATAGTGGATTTGAGCATCACTTCTCCGTGCATCGGAGAGCATGACCGTTATTTGTAGATCTTTGACCGTCGTTACAAGCCTGAAAGTCTGTCTCCTGTCTTGCCAAGGGGTTTCGTATCAAAATCGTATCAAAATTGTTTAACTAGTTTTTGACTTCAATATTGCCACCAATTTAATTTGACGCTGTACCTATAGTACAATAATACACGTACCTAACTTTGCGAGTTTCAAAATGTGACTACGGTGGATCCTAAGCGGTGACCTCAGCAGACAGCAACACTGTTGTTCTTTATCATTTGAAGGTAGTCCGTGTTTACTTATCTTCGTGCCGACACACTGTGTACATATTTGAATACAGGCTGTTTTTACTAGAACAAGTAGTTATATACAATAGTTTTATGGTAAAATTAATTAAACCAAATGTAGTATGAAAGTTCATTATTGGTTATAATGTTACCACTGCTGGGGCAGAGGCCTCCTCTATTTGAGAGGGAGTGGGCGGTGATCCTCCACGCGGGCCCAGTGCGAGTTGGTAGATGTCACTTTTCTTCGTTCTAGCACATGCCGGTTTCCTCACGATGTTTGCCTTCACCGTTTTTTGAGAGCAGTGATAATGAAATAATTTACACAAAGTAAAGTCTCTGCCGGGGATCGAACCAATGAACTATACTCGCAAGGCGTGCCAGTGTCCACGGGGCCACCACGCACGCACTTTCGTTATAATAGGAATTGTTGTGCAAAATGTTATGTTTCTAGTCAGCGGTTATGGCTGTGCGCAGTGCGTTATCTGTCAGTAAAGAATTAATGAATACAAGATTTTTATTAAGAAGATTATGTAAGCTGCAAGTAATTGAAAGATTAGGATTTTTTTAAAACAGTTATTCGAAAGTTAAAATCGATTTGGATTGCCCAACTCCATAAAAAAAAACAAAATTCACACGGCATCCACAAAAAAAAAGAAAAAAAAATGCAAAAGGAAAAACCATACTTATCTTTCGAGGAAGCACCATGTATATGCTCAAATTATTATAATATTATGTTTAGAAAACCGTTTGGCGTCCACACTAGAATCAAACTACACACGATACTGCATATCACATTAGTACATAAACTTGAGCAAACCGGTCCGTATAAGTAAAGTAACTTAGATGTAACTTATTCCAGTATTACTTACAGAACAATGTCGTAATTTATGTCTGTCGTGCGTTTATCGCAAAATTTACATATCGTCGAATCCGCGGAGTGAAACAAGTATAGAATTATCATACATACTTACTTGGAAAATACTTAAATGTCACTTAGAAGTAGGTAGTGTTTGTGTAGCTGTGTTGCGTAAATTATGTTGGTTGCAGTGTTTTCAAAATGTATCTGTTTAGTAATAAACTGGCAAAGCAAATAACGGAAATACGTAGTTGTAATAAAAAAAGTGTGAAAGAAAAACTTAGTGGAACTGCTCTTTGAGCGATAAAGCGATACATTATTTCGTCTTCATTCACTCCATCACACCAAGTTTCACTTCACTATACCTATTTGTACCCACAATATAGCACTCCCAAAAACGACGCTTAGTCAAATTCTCTTGTTAAAAATTAGCCCTCAATATCTTCCAAATCACCCGTAAAACTGCACTTTAGTCAATGATTTTTAGACAACCTCTTACCCCAAATCGTACTGCCTACTCCCTAATACATAGCCTAGTACAATGGACGTGAACTACTTGCTTAACGCTCGCGCTGTGTGGCAGGAGGTGTCGCTGGCACCCGCCAACATCGTGCGCTCGCTGGCACGGAAGTTAGGCGCCGATACGGAGGAGCAGCAACCTAGGAAAGTACGTATACCTGAAGTATTATATCACGTGGTCATGGTGGCGGTGGGTGGTTTCACTGTGTTTAGATTTTAGTGGCACTATCTACTGCAATTAACCGACATTATATATAGCTTAGCTAAATGAGAGCCCAAGACATTACATAACAGTAGCTAACTTTAATTACCAAGTTTGCCCAATATTTCTAAACTGCAGGCTTACTCTTGAAATCTAATCCCAATCTCGATCGTATTCCAATCCGGTACAGTTCCAATTTCTATCTTCCGAAAATTGGCACTCTTGATCTAAAGGGTGATATTGGAATCAACTGCATGTTCGACTAAACTTATTCACATGAGGTGGTCATACAAATCAAAACGTTTATTACCAATGTTAAACATATTAAACAAGTCGTTAAATCTATAAATAAATTTGCAATGATATTTTTTTAGCATAAATATAATTTAAGTGTTCTTTGCATTTATATGTATTTTTTACCACACTAAACTTAGGCAGCAATGGCGCATTGTGTATGTCATTGCCAACGTTTCACTTAAAACACAACACTCCCTTTTTTTGGGCAGTCGTGTAAAAAGAACTTATCGCGCATTTGTCATCCACTTAAAAATCTTAATGTAGGTTCCTACTTGATTAAAAACTGAGAACTAGTGTTTTGATAAACAAAATTTTCACATCGATGTTATCTAAAAGTTTTCAAGTGTTTTGGGATGTATTCAAGTACGTTTATGTGCACAAGTTCAAGTTAATTGTAGTTTAAGTATTCCACAGAGGAAGATGAAATATCCAGGTAAGGCCACAATTGTATTATAAATATAATTATTTCAATTCCTTTTTTATATTAAACACTTATGCACCCAAGATTTGAATATGGATGCGATTGAATTGGAGTCTCATACTTCTCCTGTCCAAAATGTGGAGTCAGACGCGTAATTTCTTTCAGACTATGTATGCTTTTATTCAGGATGATATAACTTACATAAATGTGATTTATTTGTCAGTTACAACAACAAGAGAACGTAGTTTTAGAAAGAGCAGCCTGTCCCCGGGACATTGTGTCTGATCAGGAATGTGCTGGATCAAAACCATGAGAGATTCGCAGGGATAGAGAGGCAGAAGGTTGAAGCAGAAATTCACAGCGAGGGTATCTTATCAGCTGTAGAACAGATGGAGGGATTCTCAACAGCCATAACAGAAGGCTCTCAAACTGTGGCAAATTCCCTCAATAACATCGCTGAAGCCCTGATACAAACAAGGCAGTAATTAAATGTATAGTCATTTAAGTTATAATTACTTTAGGGTTTTAAGTAGATACTAGTTTAGAGTAACATTTTTATGTGTTGTGTATTATTGTTTAATAAAAGAGTCTTCGTCACAAAAATATTTAATTTAATATCTATATAAATAGTATGTAAACTGATAAAAAATTATGATTACAAAAAAAAAGAGAATGCCAAAATCGGTTACAAATGTTGTGTGAAACACAGCATGCATTTATCATTTCATCAGACATGTCCGAATGATAATGAAAGACTATGGCCTTCTACAAAGTGCATTTGTTTTACTGTTGGGGAGTCATTTACTTCCGAAATACTCTACCTAATACGATTCCAATCGGGAGGGAGAGTTCCCAATTTCCAATTCAGATTGAGATCGAGGGTCGAGAGTAAGCCTCCAGTTCTTGTAGGAGTACTATAGGAACCCCTCTGCTTAATCCATAGGGAAAACAGGCTTTGTCCTTGAGGTTTTCAAAACCGCTTCCTATCGGCATTTCCTTTAAATTCAATACTAAGTTCATATTAGTAACAATATTTTAATTATTTTGACTTTGTCTTCATAGCATTTTCACGCAGTTTAAACAATACTATCAGGAGGTTATTGACTTGTTTCTCTGTATGTAGGAAAACGCGCTGCTAAATAGCATCATAAGGCCTCTGGAGATTGAAGTCGTGGAACTGAAAAGAAGGCTGCGGGAAAATGACAACCAGCTACAAGAGGCTTTAGCGGTAAGCAACTAATCTTTCGTAATTCCTGCCTTCAGTGATTGTCAGTTGACCTGCAACTCCATCCGGCCAGCTTCAGTGCCGGCCGGAGTCAGGAAACTGCTCAATTAATACTACCCTAAAGGCGCTAGTTTCAAAATCTGAAGACAGTATCTTTTAGTTCATCTAAAATTTTAATGATTGTCTAGAAGGCTTCAAATGGCAACATGGAAATATTTTTATTCTGGCCATGTTTTATGTTTTGTTTTTGTTACAGAGAGAGAAAGCAGCTGCCGAAGCTAGCACAAATAGAGACGCTAAACCAGAAGCAGCAGGTGTGTACCTACCTTCGATCTTAGTTGTTCTTATTTGAATTCAGAATCTTAGATTCCATCCTCCGTAGATTGATTCCTTTGCTCTGCTATCTATTATATTTTACCGTTTTGCAGTCACACATGTGAATAATAAAAAGGACATTCATCCATTTTGGTTGCATTGAGTTGGTGATTCCAAAACTTCATAATAACCCAAGATTGTATTTAAGACTTAATTTTAATTTAGTAATCAATGAAATAAATAATAATGTTAACGTTATGTTTCGTAGAAGCGAACAGACAATGCGACATGTGTGCAAACTATGAGAAGCAGTTGGTCCTGGAACAGGCGAAGGCTGAGCAGTCCAGAGACCGCGCTAATACGAAGGAGCTGGCACTCAAACAGGTGGGTTACAACTACTATGCGTTTTGGTAAAGTGAGCATAAAAAAGTTGCCTTTGATGTCCCACTGCTGGGCGAAGTCCTCTCTACTCTCTTTCCACGTCTCTCTATACAGAGCTGCCAAGGTCCAATCTTTATTAAAAGAGGCCAGCTCATCCCGCCATTTCCATCTGGGGTGAGCATTAATGCCAATGAATAAAGTTCAGTTTACATTGCGTTTAAATCGTTTGATTAACTGATTTAGTTACTTACTTTTATTGATGCTAAAATTGACAGTTAATTACTTCTATTATATTTATTTATTGCCATATTTCTGTCGTCATGTAAGTGGCTCTTTATCTTTTTGTGAATTTAAACCTATTTCACGTTGATTTCTCCACGGTCAAAAGTAAATGTTACGTTAAAGCAACTATTTACTATACTGCTTGGCAGTTCGTCTCATCATATTATTATGCTAGATGCAGAACAAACTGGCACCTCCAACGTCACTTGACGACGGTTGCCATGACTGCATGGCAACCGTCGTCAAGTGACGCAGTGGACGTCTTACGGCTGAAATGATGATTCAATATACTGATATTGAATCATCATTTCAGCCGTAAGACGTCCACTGCTGGTCTTAGGCCTCCCCCAATTTGGGGGGCTTTGCCCATGCCACGCTTGGCAGGCGGGTTGGCGATCGCAGTATGGTGGTAAAATACATAGAGAACGCTGCTGCCCATTCTCTAGTAAGTCCCTTAGTCGCCTTTTACGACACCCACAGGAAGAAATGTGGTGGTGTTATTCTTTATGTCTGGCACCACACGGTATCCACCACGGTACACCATATTGAATAGACTACACAAATTTAGAAAATCCGGCTCGAAAAACTATTGAATGAGCTCAATTAGACTTTAGATTAAAATAAATAGTGCACTGTATCAAAATAGGTATAGTACCATCATTTACAATGATCAGTGTATATAAAATGGAATAATGAAAAACCCGTAGTGACGCGTATCTGTGAACTGAGTGGTGTGGAGGGCGCGCAGCGTCCGTTGCGTACGGGTTCGGTACCTCGGCAGCTCGCGCCTTTGTGTGCGCAAACGCGCATATCGGATAGAGTATTTGACATACTTACATACATACATACAATCACGCCTTTTTCCCATGGGGGTCGGCAGAAACCACGGAACGCCACCTGCTACGATCTCTACACACTTCTTTTGCCTCGTTTAGGTTCATACAATTGGTCATACACACACGCCGGTTGCGAGTACTACGCACCTGACCTTTCTGAAGAATATCACCAATAAGGTCCCTATATGTGTCCTCCTAGGGTAGTATTTGACTGGATGTTTTAGATTAAATTTTTCGAAAGTTAGATTTTTTTCCATCTTAAAAAATTGCGAAGTCTTATGTTTATGAAAGTCCATGCGGAATAAAGACAGCACAGCTGCAATCTGACGTCATAACACTGGAACGCCAATGGCGTTACGCCATAGTAACTTCGCGCCATTCAGTTCAATAATTGTTTTGCGTAGCAAGGTTACAAAAATGAATTCTCCATTTTTCTACTCATTTTATACATAAATTGTCTTTTCTAGGAACATGTTTAAAATATTTTTTTATTCATGTATATTTTTGATAGCAGTCAAGTACCCTATTCTCTTACTTCCAGGCCACAGAAGAGTTAGAAGGCGTCCGTTCCCTCCACGACGAGACAGTCAGGTCCTGGCACTCAGAACGCCAGTCCTCCGCCCAGCAGCTAGAAGAACTACAGACCGCTGTAAAGGCCGCGCGCGAAGCCCTAGCGGTGCAGGTGGCGCAGGCCGAGGCCGCCTCGCAGAGAGCGCTGCAGAATGTGACCGAGTTGACCGTGGATAGGGAGACGTTGCAGAAGAAACTTGACAGGTTTGTGGGTTTAGTGGTAAGTAATTGTAGTAAAGTATTATACTTTGAAGTAGTAGTAGTAGTTTTTTTTTTGTAGTAGGATTATAATTGAATGGATGTAGAGGGAGAAGACCAAAGAAAACATGTAACTATTGTACGAGGTATGATATAAAAGCAAAGACTTGAATTCACATTGACAGCTGAAGGGGGAGAATGGGAGATAAAAACTTGTTGCGTCGACCTCAAGTCATATATTTATATTTAATTATTGTTTGTACTAATATTCATATCTTTATTTACATTCTATAATGTTTTAAGTTCACGTAAAACAAAGGCAGGACGATGATGATATTTTGTATTTAAAGCACCTACGACTTAACGGCGTAGCGCTAAAGGTTGTTGATAGTTGTAGGGACCCTGGCCACATAGTCACGTGACCTAAGACATGACGTAGGTATAGAAAGGGAGCGCGCAAGTTATCTCGATGTACTACAGAAGTCAAAGTAACTCTTTTTAAGGCGTTCTGTTAATCGTTTTTAACCCCCGACGCAAAGAGGGGAGTTATTAGTTTTACCGCTATGTGTGTCTGTCTGTGGCACCGTAGCTTTTAAACGGGTGAACCGATTTGGTGCGGTTTTTAATTTAAATGTAGACTTTCTAGCGGTGATTATTAGACCTGTTTTATTATCATCATCAGTTCAGTGGTTTGGACACGACGACCCTTTGATTAAAATATTACCTACATCTTGTTATTAAACTTAGAGGGCCAATACAGTATATTTATTTACTTTTTAGAAGTTTATGTTTTGGTCTGGGGTTTTAAATTTTTTATACGGATAGCCTGTAGGTGACATAAGCGCGTCGAGCCTACAACGTCTTGCGTATGCAATTTAATGATGCTGTTGGGACTGCCATGGCGTTGTAGCGTTTCAGGAATGTTTACGGACGCCGGCACAGGTGAATTCCAGGCCATTTTTCGAAAGAAAGCAGCCTCCATACTACCGCGCTTGCATGGTAGTGACAATAACATTCTGAAAATGTTCGCTGGTAGAGCGAACTGTCCCTTCCAGGCACTATAGTTACTAACACCAAAATACTAATAAAAATATGGACCCTAGTATAAAATAAAGTTGTTTTTTTATTATTTATTTATAGCGATATTCATGTTCCAAATATGTTTTAAAATCCAATCTTGGCGTATGGTACGCCTAGCCTCGTTTACGAAAGAATTCAACAAATACAAAGAAAATGGAAACTCGCATCGTTTAATCGAAGTCAACTTAAACTCAGTCGTTATTACTTCTTTGGTTCGTTATGAATTAAACTATGATTTTTTCATCTACAGTTTAGAAAGAGACAACGCGATACTGATTGGCCAGTATACAAAGAGAGCATCCGAGATGCAGAACGAAATCATAGACTTACCTGATAATGTAGAGGTGAGGAACATTCTATAATAACATTTTCCAACCAGTTATTTTTCGCGTTCTTAAAATGAGGGTTGATATAATTATTATTATTTCATGAATTTTCTAGAAATTATGATGTAATATAAAATCATGTCATTTTATTTTGTCAACCATTCCTGTCTTGTCTGTTACCAGGAGCTCCAAGAACACACTCTCCGACTCCGCGAACAGCTAATCTTCTGCCAGATAGGCAGAGAAGAAGCTGCGGATGCAGAGCGAGAGCTGCGAGCGCAGCTGCTGGAGCAAGGCAGCCTGTTCCACAGCCAGGAGGGTGAGCTCAACAATCTACGCGGGCAGCTCAAACTGGCCAGGTAACTCGACTGTCTTTATACACGCAAACCTCCTGTGCTCTGTACAAAAGTGCCTGATCGCTGCCAAACCACAACATGAAAAGTAGAATGTGCTAGTGCAGATACTCCTTACCTCCAGGACTTGGAATACCGGTATTTGTGGGAACCAAACATATATTTTCGTAAGAAGTTGGTGGCCCAGTGGTTTCGGCGCCGACTTCCGAGTTGTAAGTCGTGGGTCCGAACAACACTTCGGCAAGCAGACACTTCACTTTGGGTACATAATTTTACCGCCACTGACCTCAAAACGTTGAAGGAAAACATCGTGTGGAAATGTTCAAACGGCATGTTCAAACCAAAAATTCGAAGACCAACCCGCACTGGGCCCACGTAGTAGGCCACGGATCACTCCCTCTAACAGAGAGGAGGCGTGTGTCCCAGCAGTGGGAACAATATAGGCTGATGATAATGGAGTAAGAGTGCGAAAACGCGAGTTTCATCGATGGAACTAAACACAAATGAACAATTACAGCTCTTGAACGCGGTTCAGATGTGCTGATTGCGTTCAGTTTCATTGGTGACATTGGCCCTTAGCAAGCCTAACTTTTCAAGAGCCGGCTAGCAACACTTTTTAAGCCAGCTTTCTTTGTGTAGGGATGAAGTAGACAGATTACAAACAGAACACGAACAGATGAAAGAACTGGGCGACAAGCTTCGTCACTCCAACGACATGATCGAGAGTCTTCTGGAAGACAAGAAGCGTCTGCAGGACTCGCTGCACGAGCAGCGCTCGCGCGTGTCCGTGCTGCAGCAGGATCTCGACAACAGTGAGAAGGTGCAGCAGGACTTCGTCAGGCTGTCGCAGTCGTTGCAGGTATGATTTCACACTTTACAAGACGGCCCTAAAATAGTCTTGTAACAGTGGAAACTCATCATCATCTTCCTGCCCTTGTCCCATGTAACTTGGTGTCGCCACAACTCAGTTTTTTCTTCATACTTCCTTGTCAACGGTCACGATATCATTAATTCCCTTTTTAACACGCTTTTTCAAGCTTCATCTGTTGGTTGTATCTATGTTTGTTAGTATGTAATATTTTTGTAAATTTTTGACTTTATTTTGACCCACTTCAAACGGTCAGATTTCATTTAAACTTTGTAGACTTATTGAGGACCGATGACAATACAATAATTTCAAAAACACACAATAGTTGTGCCATGCTCCTTGCTAGGGATACCAGGATAGCACAAAAAAAAAAATAACAAAACACTCCTTTGAAACTAGTAGAACTAAAAAAAATAGGTAATAAAAAAATTGTGAGCCGTCGATGTGAAACATCGAAATTATTTTGTACAGGTATGCATAAAAAACAGATGAGTGGAAAGCCAGTCGAAACAAATTAAAATCACTCACTCTCCCTTTTATACGTATCGGCTCAACGCACAAGTCTACAAGTGAGTGTACGTTGCAGGTGCAGCTGCAGCGCATCCGCGAGGCCGACACCGAGGTGCGGTGGCAGCACGAGGACGACGTGCACGACTGTCCCGCCTGCCACACGCATCTGCCCAACAACAAGAAGAAGGTAAGCACGACAACGAAAAAGAAAACATTACAGTCACGGGAAGATTTGTTAAACCATGCTAAGGCATGTTTGTTGCTTGATATTCGTATCTATTATAGGCTTCTCCGAAAATTCCTTTAGGATGCTGTTGCTGCTTCCTCTTACACCGGCAAGTTATTCATTCCACTACACTGCCAAAATCATTTTTATTTTAATACTTTTCTACGTGCTAGATATGATGACTTAGATAGAACGTTATCAGAATAATTTACGAGCCGAAGTTGTAAGTCGAAAGTTATTTTTTCATTAAAAAAAGAGTTTCATGCTACAACATTTATGTTAAATTAATTCATGTTAAAAAGAATATTAATCTGCACAGCGACATTCACTGCATAAATACAAGAAACAAAGATTTGCTTATTGTGCCCTCGAACCCGATGATCCCACTACTCTCCTCCAGGAGAGTCGAAAAGAGACCAGTACAGTGAGAACAACACACAAACACAAACCGTACCGACCTCGCCGCCGAGGTCCGTCGTCGCGACCCCGACTTAACAGTCCCTCCCGACCCTTGTATGAACCAGCCCGCGATGCTGCGCCTGTAGCTTTAAATTAGCCCCTAAATAATTTAACCCAGATCCAGCATGTCCCTTGCTGCCCTCCCCCAGTGATTGCCTAAGCCGAGGTGCGAACCCCCCTCGGGGTTACCCTTAGGACTTTCGCTTTAGTTTTAATTTTTACTATGGCCCGGCTGGAGGTCTAAAAAGTTTAACTTTTTAGAAATCGCCGGGCGAAAATCCGTTTAAGTTGTAAGAATCTTTTCAGGATTAACAACGAGATGTACCACAAAAAAAAAAAAAAATATATTGTGCCCTCGACTAGGCTTAAAAAAAATTGTAATTCATTTAAGAGCCAGAGTATACGTTTTTCCTGTATTCAATCTAGCCTGCATGGTACTCACATTCACAGTCAGTTTTATTTTGAATGTCATAAAAAAAAACAATAAATATAAAATGTCAATAATATTCGCTCACACACTTATTATTATAGTTAGTTGCTCGGTGGTACAATGGAGTAACTTAACTAGTCCCAAGCCTATTTGTCATCCAAGTAATCTTTAACTTTATAGAAACCATATTGACAAATGAAAAAAAAAAAAAGTTAAATCGTTTATTAACGATTTAAATTTATTGAAGCTTAGTTCTTTAACATGGCATGGGAGTTTGTTGTAAAAACGTATACCTAATTTTTGAAGCCTAGTCGAGGGCACAATAAGTAAATCTTTGTTTCTTGCTTAGAACATAGATTATTGTTTTTTTAACATAAAGTAAGTTCTCATATACATATTGAGATGCGACTGTCATTATGTTTATTTCTTTAAATTTATCCCTCAGTGAATGTCTACTACTTAGGTTGTAAATTGCTCGAATAGCTCTTTTCTGCAGCACAAATATAGCCTGAATGTCGGCTGCTTTTACCTACAGTAAAATGCCGTACGACATTGCACTATGGGAATAACTAAAGTATACTAATCGAGCTGTTTCTACATCTGTTAAATGACCGATTTTATAAACCGTGTAGGCTGCAGAACTTAGCCGCTTCGATAATTTGATTATATGTGGGCCCCACTTTCGCTTCGAGTCCAAAGTAATACCTAAGAACACAGTGGTATCCACAAAATCGAATTCTGCCCCATTTACTAAAACATTGTTTTTCATACGTTAGGTGTCAGAAATCGAATGCGTTTAGATTTTTCTCGTTTAAAAGTAAATTATTAATACTAAACCAATGCACTATTTTAGCCAGAGCATTATTTACACCGTCAGTAATAATATGTTGTCGTTTAAGGTTAAATAAAAGTGATGTGTCACACTATTTCATTATTGTTCTTTATAAGGTAACGTAGTCATTAATATATATGAGAAATAAAACGGGGTCAAAAATTGAGCCCTGCGGATCTCCCATAGTGGCAATAGAACCCTGGGATCGCTTGCCGTTAACGACCACTCAGAAATATGTATAAAATTTTCTGCCTACTACGACTACATACAGCAGTGACATATACGTATGCGCGCAAATGTGTGCGTGTGTACCTACAACCTGTAACCTGCACATATAACCCATAGAAAGATATCGGAAATTCGATTATGTTATTTTATTGATGTTGTCAAATTTAAATTCAGTGGGATTTTACATAGTTGCCAGTTTCGTTTCACGAAAACTCGAGGACGGACACGGGAGTAAAACTCATCACTCATATTTTGGAATCCAGGGAGAAGAATTGGCACTCAAACGTTTTTTATCAAAATTTATGACCTCTCTATAACGTTTGACTGCATTGACTATAATACACTGATCTGTAAATTACACCACTACGGAATTCATGGACAAGCTTCTGATCTTATTCTTTCCTATCTACCAAACAGGCAGCAAACAGTAAACGATAACGATGCGACGTCCTCGGGGTCTCTAGTTAATATGGGTGTGCCTCAAGGTTCAATTCTTGGCCCTTTCTTATTTCTAGTTTATATGTATGACCTTCCTTGTATGATGGCTACCTTATCGGATATAATTATATTCAGATAGCACCTTTCTGTAGGGTTAAATACTAGCATGGCGGTGGGGCTATGTTGAGTTCTTCCAGATGATGTTTGACACGCATGGTGTACTATAACACATGTGTATCCCACAGGTGCACTGCCGGCACTGCGGCCGCATCTTCTGCCCGTCGTGCCTGCCGCACTCGGTGCCGGCGGGCCCGCGCGGCGTGCCGGCGCGCGTGTGTGCCGTGTGCCGCACGCTGCTGCAGCCGCACGCCGCGCCCTACTTCAGCACCGACCCGCCGCGCTCGCCCGACTAGTGCCGCACGCTCGCCCCACTTCAGCACCGACCCGCCGCGCTCGCCCGACTAGTGCCGCACGCCGCGCCCTACTTCAGCACCGACCCGCCGCGCTCGCCCGACTAGTGCCGCACGCTCGCCCCACTTCAGCACCGACCCGCCGCGCTCGCCCGACTAGTGCCGCACGCTCGCCCCACTTCAGCACCGACCCGCCGCGCTCGCCCGACTAGTGCCGCACGCCGCGCCCTACTTCAGCACCGACCCGCCGCGCTCGCCCGACTAGTGCCGCACGCTCGCCCCACTTCAGCACCGACCCGCCGCGCTCGCCCGACTAGTGCCGCACGCCGCGCCCTACTTCAGCACCGACCCGCCGCGCTCGCCCGACTAGTGCCGCACGCTCGCCCCACTTCAGCACCGACCCGCCGCGCTCGCCCGACTAGTGCCGCACGCTCGCCCCACTTCAGCACCGACCCGCCGCGCTCGCCCGACTAGTGCCGCACGCCGCGCCCTACTTCAGCACCGACCCGCCGCGCTCGCCCGACTAGTGCCGCACGCTCGCCCCACTTCAGCACCGACCCGCCGCGCTCGCCCGACTAGTGCCGCACGCTCGCCCCACTTCAGCACCGACCCGCCGCGCTCGCCCGACTAGTGCCGCACGCTCGCCCCACTTCAGCACCGACCCGCCGCGCTCGCCCGACTAGTGCCGCACGCTCGCCCCACTTCAGCACCGACCCGCCGCGCTCGCCCGACTAGTGCCGCACGCTCGCCCCACTTCAGCACCGACCCGCCGCGCTCGCCCGACTAGTGCCGCACGCTCGCCCCACTTCAGCACCGACCCGCCGCGCTCGCCCGACTAGTGCCGCTCGCCTCACTGTGCTGCAGCTGCACGCTCGCCCACTAGTCGTGCGAGCTGCCCCACACTACTGCAGCTGGGAACGTCGACGCTGCTACCCGACAATCCAACTAAGGGACTTGTGTTGAACACGCCCTCATGCGATACTTCTGACGATCCATAACAACACACAGATCTACAAATGAAAACTACGAGCCGATTTTTTTTAATCAATAAAAATTGCAATTTGACAGTTTTATGTAGAAAATATCGAATATTATACTGTTATCCACCACGCGGGCCCAATGCGAGTTGGTGGATGTCCAAGATCATTATTAAAATAATATTATACAACAAAACTATAGCTACAGCATTAACCACTATAATAATATCCATAAGTTGGTAAACGGCTCTATTGTTAGTTTATCTCAATACACAATTTCAATATCTATTTGACAGCGGGTATACTACTAAAGGGGGCATGAACGGACCCTATCCTTACAAAAGGTTCAATAAAAACTGTTTTATAGACCTTTATCGCTCCAAATATTACATGTAAATATCGCGCTAAGGTTATATTAAACAAGGAATTTTATTCACCTCATAATTCACGTAACGGTAACCGCGTTATAAGTAGAACAAGTGTAGCTAGATGATAGTTTTTGTGTTAAATTATTTTTGTTGTTGACTTGTCTGGATGACAGGTTTGAAATGTAGTATATCAACAGCTTTATGGAAGGTGATCTATGGCAAAAATATTCCTGGATAATGGTAAGGGTCTATGCACACGGCGTCCTTACATACCACGCGTCAATGGCACGTTTTCTACCTTGCGTTTGCAGCATGTATTATTTGACAAGTATTTTGTTATATTTGACAAGAGCAGTAGTGTTATTGTAGACTGTTTCTAAAGTACTTCGTAGATGGCTGGATGAGCTTGGCTCCTTTAATAAAGTGTGGTTCTTGGTAGCTCTGGACAGAGAGAGGTGGAAGCAAGATGGGGGCCTTTGCACAGCAATGGGCTATTAGCCTATAAAAAGAAAATTATTAAAAATCAAGCGCTAAAAGGATCAGATGGTCAATTCTCGTAATTTGAAACGTTCAAAATCTAGTAGCAGTCTTATCTCAGCAACCATCAAATGTCAAAAACTTGCTATAATGTTTGGGTTGACACTGAGATCAAACTGTGAACGTTCTTAAAATTACGAGAATTGCCCCTCTATTGCCGTCTTGACACTGACAACCTTTGATACATTATTTACATTTGTAAAAACTATCTCAGAAATTGTATTGTCGATGGCGCGCTTCAAACAACGACGAGTGCTTAGGCCATGCTAACAAGCTAACAAATGGCCATGAGAACGATTTATACGGATAGGAATCTCAAAAGCCGACTAAAGAATTTAGACAGCTGGGTAGAATAAAGCCCAGTTACTATGTCGGGTGCCGCGATCTATATAGGCCGAGATCTATAAGCGTTATCAGCTCGCGCTTTGACTCAGACATGTTTCCGTCTCTTTCTTGAAGTTGTAGCTTGGCAGTGATAGGAATACGCTTAGCTCTAAAGTAACGTATATAGAACTCGCCCTGACAGCCCTACCCGTACCTGATATATTAGCAGATAACTTCAATGTTCATAGTTGTCTAATGACCTTGGTCGGTTAGTTGAAGGCTGTTGATGTTGAGGGAAGTGAGTGCGACCGGCCGGTGCAGTGGTAACATACTGACACTTGATTAGTAAATTATGACACCTAGCGATATCATAGCATAAGAGTTGTAATATACAAATATTGTATTGTAAATAAAATAGCTCCTTATTGACATGTTTTGTTTTATTTATCTTACTGCGTGTTTATTTTTAAGTCTGAAATTAAAGAAAGTTCTACCTATTACACGCCATCTCTTTTTCGACTTATGAAATGAAATGTACTGCATCGATCCCAGCGTGGTTTGACCAGACTCGATTAATCGAATGATCCCCGAGATTCGCACTAGCCTTTGAAGCCTCATGTTTCATGTTGCTACATAGGCCATTGCATATCAGGAAGTAGACCGGGGGGCGCTGTAATGGTAGGGAAGACGTGTTCTTAGGATAGGAAAGGATTGCGAGCCTACCGAATATGCATCCTTAAGTAAGCATTGGACATGTTCATGAACAGGATGTGTATGTTAGCGGGAGCTGGTTCGCCAGTAAGTGAATGCACCTGTGTGTTTCTGTTGTGCGCATGCACATACACATTTACGAGGTAGAATTCGGACGCGGCGATTATGATATAACGCCACCCCAGATTGTTTCATTATATTGCGTGGTTTTGTATTTTGTTTTCCTTTGTTCCTGGAAAAGAATGCTGTTGGGGAGAAATTCCTGTATATTATTTAGAAGTGTTAGGCGAATTTTATCATCATGTCGATGTACGAGGACGTTTGCGGAGAGTTCATGACGGACATTCCTATGATCAAATGTTAAACCCATCAGGTTATTTATTCGGTGGGCTATCGCACTAAACAAACAATTCCGATGCGATGGGCACAACTATAACCATTGTAAACGCTTTTGTTTGTGGGGCTACTTAAGACACGTGTAAGTTAGGGGCTGAAGTTTGTAGTGAGTCAATTTATGGGATGAACCTTTTTTTTTGGATGGGAAATCATCAAATTACTTCTCCCGCTCTGGGCGGAGGGCGTGTCAGACTTTTACTGACTAAAACCCACCCGTGTTCCTTCAGTTGCCTATGTGCCAGAGTCACGGTATCTTTTCGAACAATCTCGCAACCCTGGCAGGGGTTTGGTTTGTTTATCTGTTTAGCAAAATGTGCATTCAACTTAAAACTTAAGAGTCTGGATTGGGTAGCCTTTTTTTATTTAACTCTTCGGCCCACGTGTAGCCGATTTAAATTGGAGTGGCTGTGGCCTCTTAGCAAGCTCTTAGGAATTTTAAGAATTCGTTACTGTGTACAATAGGTACTAGGATCTTTTGGTGCGGCGTCTTAATCGGTATCGTATTTTGTTCCAGAATTATAGCGTGAATTGGCTTGTTCAGCCCTACTGTATTTATTTAAACTTTTCGCACACAAAAAAAAGTTACAAAGGCGGACTTAATGCCTTAGGCATTCTCTACCAGTCAATCAAGGGTGGTGAAGAGATTACATGGCAGGTGCTTTGTTTGAGAGGAACAATAGTGAAAAATGTATAATAATGAATTATTATAAATAAGAGAAAAACACTAGTATTAAAATAGGTTATAAACTAATTATATACATACATATTTGCTATAATACATACTTATAATATATATATATATATCTACAGATACAAATTCAAGGTAGAGAAGTGTTGAGATGACTTTACGCTATTTGTTATGAAAATAACTCAGCAATTTCCGCTTAAATGCAAACCGACTGGTGGCCGTCCTAATATCGAGACGAAGCGCATTCCAAAGAAGAATGGACTGAATATGAAAGGAAGAATGAACAAAGTCAGAAGAATGAGAAGGACAAAGTAGAAGAAGATTGTTAGATGAACGCAGATTCTTAGTGTGAGAAGAACATAGATATTGGAAGTTAGACATAAGATAAGAAGGAGGATTTGGAGAGTTGAGAAGGGAGAAAAGCCCGCAAACTTCTTCTTTGGCGAATATACATCCATTTGAGCTCAGACCTATAGCTCGACACATGGTCATACTTCCTGAGATTAAATATGAATCGGATACAATTATTTAGCAATCTGTCGAGTTTATCCAGCAAAACTGCATTCAAGTCAAAGTAGCACACGTCACCATAGTCGATGATTGGGAAAATCAAAGTCTGCACAAGCATGGTCTTCGTTTTAACGGGCAAAAAGTTCCTCAGACGATACAGGGATCGCAGAGTCCCGTTGACTCTTTGACTGACACTAGACACCTGGCGTTGCCAGCTCAGTGTCGAGTCACTGTAGTTAGTGTGTACACAATCATTCACACAACGCTTGCTCGTGTGATGACGATACTGAGTCCCCGCGCGCGGCAAAACAAAGCCGGTGGTGCGCTGTTTAGTAAACAAATCCCTAAAATATTAGGAACGGGCTCACCGGGTTCGGCAGGGGTCACTCTGCCTCTGGCAGGCAGGCTCGAATCCGCTGCAGGCTGGAGCGCACCAATGACACTTTTGCGTCGTTGTTTTATACAATTTGTAATGAATGGACGCAAATCCGCCGAATGAGCCAGAAAGAATTCAGTCCTATGTCAAGGCAATAGGACTCAAATTTAAATGCATAAAACAATGCTAGAGTCCACACGATTTTCTTTACCTACTCAATACTCTATTTAACTCAACACTCTAATTGGGGTGTATGCGGTCTTACGTTAATTATGTTACACGTTGTAAAGCCACACGATTTTAAATTACGGCAAAGAAGCACACATACAATAACACGGTTTGATTTCGAAGTCAGGCGGGTAAATCCACATCTGTTGCGCGTGAGCAGATACGTCCGGTTGTGTCAAAAGCTCAACTTGAACTCCTAGGCCATCTCTTTTTCGACTTATAACAAAAAACTCAAAAGGGGATTCCAAGTCCATATTCGGACGCAACTCGCGATTATATATTTAACTGAATTCATAAACGACAAAATTCTGTCAAGTGGAAATTCCAACAGCCGGTAAAGCGCATATTCCACTGTGGAATATGCGCTTTACCGGCTTGGGCACGACCATGACGGTGTCAGCAGAAGCTTAGAGCAAGGCGGCGAGCCGTAAGATCAAATGTACGGGCGAATGATTGAAATGCCACGATGCTGTGCGGACAGCGCCGGTGGAACGGTGGCTAGACGATTTTGTAGCGGAAAATGAATTCCGAAGCACCTATTACAGAAAATTTTAATCGAAATGGGTGTCATAACATCCTTAGCATAGATTTTTTTTTTTAAATCCGTTTCGACTGTTCGGACATAGTGTCGTAGAAAGAAAACGAGTATTTCAACATTACGAAGGAATTTGTAAGAGTGAAAGTCACAAATTCGTGGATCCAATATTCAAAAGTTATAAAGGTTTAACCACGGTTTAACCATGGCCACGCGGTCGGAACATGGCGGACCGCGAGGCCACGCAGTTCTCTTAAACGGAGCTTAGCAGAGGTCCCATTCTTTTTGCTAACCACTGATACGATTTCGAACAAAATGTAGACAGTATGAATAAAGCCCCAATGTTTAGTCTTCACGGCCTACAGAACTTATTTATTTATTATTTATAGTTAATTAACACGGTACAATACCAATGACATTAATTAACATAGAAACATAAAGAAAACAAAATTATACAATTAACAATCTACTTACTAACATGGAACAGTGGACACCCTGGCATACTGTTTCTCACGGAACATCAGACATACGCGCATAATTCTACTCCATTCGTCCGCAAACACATCACATTCAGGGTTGGCCGTCAGGAGGGCACTGAGCATCCTCAATGTACGACATACAGGTGATTCAACTGTAGCGACCGTTCTGAAAGGCAGTTGCGCGAACAGATTGTGTCGGCGACTTAGACGGTGGCCAATGTATTTTTCGGGCACAAATAGTCGACAGAAAAGGCCATGGAGCTCAGGGCAGTCGATACGACCGTTAAGGGTCTTACAAGCTACCGTGAGCTGATCAAGGCCTCTTCTTACCTCCAACGAGTTGATACCTAAAGTCCCTAGGAGATAGTTGGTGGGGTACATGTAAGGGTAGAAATTTAAAATTCTTTTAAAATAATATCTCAGAAAAAAATTCTGCACTTTTTCGAGCATAAGTGTTTGAGCCATGGTATAGGGATGCCAGACACAACTACTAGTCTCATCTCATGGTATACGCCAGACTGGAGGGCCAAGTTATAGATATGACAAAGAGGAGCTGCCAAGATATCTCGACAGACCTTAAGTATAAAGGCAGGAACATTATCAGAGCCAATGGAGCTACAGTATTTGAGTCGGGCTATGCCCTTATTTATATCCTGTAGGGTTAAGAAAGGAAGAGGTATATTCTCTCTCATTACTCACAGTTAGGTGTGATGGGTCCAATTTGGGTGTCAGACAGAAAGACGCTAGCAAAGTAGTGGGCGAATGTCTCGGCCGCTTCAACACCAGAACTAGTCTCTCCCTTGTGTACAACAAATGGTTCGATACCACCCTTTGATCAGAGGCTAGAAACATGCTGCCAAAACCGTCGCGGATTTATACGTAGATTATTTTCAGTATTCTTGCAGAACAGTCTATAGACTTCTTGGGTGCTTACTTTTAGGTCCGATCGCAGAACATTAAACTCCGCATATATTACATCACATCGCGAAAGTATCCACTTACGATGGAGTTTATTTTTACGCTTGACGTCTTTAATCATACCAGTAGAAAACCAGACTGGATACCACCTATTACCAGTGTTGAATCTCTTCTTTTTGGAATAGAAGAGTCAAATAAATTATACAATATTTTGTAAAACTTACCCGAAGCGGAGCGTGCATTATTGCAGTGAAGAACTTCTAGCCATGGAGCAGAGCAAATTTTGTCTCTAAGAAGTGTATAACTGTATAGTCTCCTTTGGCAAAGTTCCAATCGCGGCTTTGTTCAATGTTGCAGGGGTCTAATATTTCATTATCCTTAAGCGCTGCCATTGTTACCACAATTTCTAACGGAGGGTGATACAAATCGATTGGAACAAGCTCCGTTCCTTCGATATGCTCACATGTTACTCCGGTACCAACCCGGGCCAACACTACATCTAACTTACTCCCACGCATATTCATCACTTCATTCATCTTTGACAGATCATAAAAGCTTAAGAAATAACAGTAATAATTATTAATATTTACAGAGGTCCCATTCTTTTTGCTAACCACTGATACGAATTCGAAGAAAATGTAGACCGTATGAATAAAGCCCTAACGTCTGGACTTCATGACCTACAGTACAGCACTTAAAACCTATAATGCAATTTAGAAGAAGGGTGACCAAGATTTATGGTGCGAATAATTCCGACTAATTGCGAATAAATTTGGGAGAAAACAGATCTTCACTTGATGCGAACTTTTGAGATTCAAATGGACCAACCTGGGGTCCTCTTCAGTTTTTCACCTATAAACCCTTATAACTTTTGAACCAGTGTCGAGACTAATTTTGGCATTGGGTGACGAATTGTTTATGTTATTAAAATTAAAATCCTTGGTGGTGGCCATGCCAGTGTCAGTCACACCGAGAGACCGACAACGGAGCATCAAAGGTGATTTCTCTGCGGTATTGAAAACCGCGCTGAAGGACACCGCAGCGGGACGCGACTGGAGGCGGCGGCGGATTCAATTCTACGATGTTTTTCAACGTGATTTTTAATAGGAAAAATAAGGAGTATGTAAGGACAAGGATCGTATATTCAATAAAAACAAAATGTTTGTACTCTTAACATTAATATAATTATTAAAACGCTAATCGTAGCGACGAATCTACACAGTGTGTCAATGAGGAATGAAGTAAAACATCAATATAAAAATATGTATGTTCAGAATGTAAAACGTAATGTTTGTAGTTAGTCGGGGTACGCCTCCAGGCTGAGGGTCAGCACGTCGCTCACCAGGCAGTCTGCCGGCTGGAACAAGGGAAGTGATGTTTAGAATTGTGTACTTGTGTGGCGAAATCACTTGGTAAACCTAGGAAGTAGTAGAGTATAACAGAACTGTATATCGGATCTTTTCGCGTATGTTCAAAATGACTAACGTTGCCATCTTGATTTTCAATACAATTTCTGTGACAATTTCATAAATATTACCAACAACGCCCCTACTCAATGTCTTTAAAGGCGCAAAAAAATTTGCATTACTGACAAAATCACACTGGACTTTATCAACGTTGCAAAACCAACCTTGGTTTGGGTTGCTGCTACTAACAAGTTTGAAAATATCACAATGATCTTTATTCTCGTCACAATAAGGTTGCTGTTGGCTTGCTGCTGTTACTGCTGTCAGAGATAAAATAACTGGACGGATTGTAGTACTATGTGCAGTCCAAAAACTCAATACTCAATACTTTATTGCAGTCCATAATGTGTACTTATAACAGTTAGTATGTCAAAACATGGAATTAATTATGGACCCTGTCGGGCACAGCAAAGTTAATTTTTAATAGGCAGGTTTTTTAACTTCATGTAAGATAAGGTTATTGGTGAGTAGTAGTAAAAGAGGAAGTTAATTTAGTTATCTAGCGGTGTAGTATATCGTAATCTTTGAAAAAAGCGCAGCGCACATTAGGGCGGGTCGCGCCGCATTGCAAAAACTCTTCTGCATCGCTTTCGTCCATTTTGTATGTACCACAATACACACAAAATGTACGAAACGGAGTGTAATGTGCGCCTAGCTTCACACGTCGACGAAAAAAATGGTTGATTGCGAGTTTTGATAACCGGCAAGCAGCGTCATCAATGCGAAAATCCTACAAGGTTTTCTCTTTGCAGTAGGCTTACCTCTGAACAGATCCCGACCAGCGCGTCCGCGCAGCCGTAGAACTCCTCCTTAAGTGAGATGACGATGGTCTGCAGGTTGCCCTTCTTGGAGCGGATGTACGAAGCCACCTTGCCGATGTTCGTGTTGTCCAACGCCGCGTCGATCTCGTCCAGTAGGAAGAATGGGGCGGGCTGGTAGCTGGAACAAGAGGTGGTCATTCAGATTAGTCAAGGAAAGCAACTAACTAGTCTCAAAGATGTATACTTCTGTGGCAGTTGAATAATCCTTACTGATACGCGAAATAAACAGTGTAGCGCCTCTTTCAGACATGCTTAGGGATAAGTGCAGACTGACGGAGCGGCGGCAATTGAGTAATTCGTAGTTTACGTTACACATTTGTCGTCTCACCGCGTCTCTGTAGGTCTAGGCTGACCCCTTTAACTATTCCCCGAATACTAATGATCAAGTTTTTCTCGAAAACTAGAATAATAAACTTGAAAGTGAAAATGGTGTTTAAGCTTATTTGTTCGCACGTATAGCCCGCGCAGTGAGTACCTGTGTATGGCGAACAGCAGCGCCAGCGCGGCCACGGTCTTCTCCCCGCCGGACAGGTTGGACATGGGCTGGAAGCGTATAGCCCGCGCAGTGAGTACCTGTGTATGGCGAACAGCAGCGCCAGCGCGGCCACGGTCTTCTCCCCGCCGGACAGGTTGGACATGGGCTGGAAGCGCTTGCCCGGCGCCACGCAGTTGTAGTTGATGCCGTCCAGGTACGGCTCCTCCGGGTTTTCGGGGCCCAGGAACGCTTGCGCAGACTGGTTCATGGCTAGAGCCTGGGAGAAAACAATTTATTACGATTATAAATTGTCTTAAACTTCTTGGTAACTCTCTTTTTTTGTGTAATATTCCCCCTTATTTATAAGGAATGATTAGCTACTGTTTAACCATACATTTCTGACGTTTTAAGCCAGGGATAAATTAGGGGACAAATGCCCAGCGACACGTCTCGCCAGCGATGTCGGGAGAAGTGGTGTGATGTTGCCGGACTTCGCTCGACATGTCTGACAACATCACGCGACACGTGTCGCCGACGACGTCGAGTGAAGTGGGGCGACGTTGCCAGACTTCGCTCGACATGACAGACGTATTCAGTTGTGAAATTTACATCACTGAGTGCAGACACTTGTGCAACCACTTTGTCAACAATGTGGACTAACGATGTAGTGCTGAAACTAATGGGCTGTCTTGTGAAACATAATTTTGTCATGTCGCCAGGGATATACTAGGTATATCTCTGGCTTAAACATCTCTTATCTAGAACCAACGTTTACGAATAAGAGGGTAAATGTTTAGCTAATCTAATGATCAGATTGCTGTTTCACTATAAAATAAAATAGTCACTCTCCACGTCGAGTGTATGCGTTTGCCAAACGAATACGCTGCCTATACGCAAACTTAATTTCAATTCCTTTGATAAAATTATGTCTATGTGGCGTTTGCGATTTAAACCAGATGTCAGGCGCCAAGACTCGTATCCAGACATCTTATACATTATGACGTGTATATTTACCTTATAGATAGCATCTATTTCATTGGCCACATGCTCGAAACATTCTATAAACTTGTCGTGACGCTCCTTTTTCACCTTAAACATTACAAAAAATATGTTTAAGTAAATTCATATACAGTACACCTGCTGTATAAGGTAGTATGAGTGCGAGAAAGTGATAAAGCTATAGGTACAAGATGAATAGCGCCATCTCGTTTTTGCACCAGTTACAGCATTATTTATTCTGTATGATTGTTTACCTTTTCGAACGCTAATTTAGCTTTGTGCGCCCGCTTTCTGGCAGTCACGAAGGCTTCGTTCGTAGCATTCACCTTCTCTCGCACCTCGTTTAGTTTCTGCATCGCCTGCAAAATACAAGTTAATTTTACTCAATAACATTCTTAAATTCATTGATACACAACACACAACCTGAAAATGAAAGTGAACACTATAGAAGGACTTATAAAAATTCAGCCCCGAAAATTCAGGAGGTAAAATAGTAAATAAAAGTTTATATGAATGTTCGTAATTATTGCCGATGTGAAATGCCATCGGGCACATGAGATATTAAGGATCAAAATCTAGACCTTAAACAGTTTCTGAAAACATATCTTATATAGATTTTTAAAGACAATTTGGATTATGGCTTATTCATGTCATTTTGGTCGACCAATCACAGACTTGGTTGTGATAGCAAAATAGCAGTTTATTTCGCAGAAAAAAGCCAGTATTTTTACCGCGCATGCGATTTAAGGCTGAGATTACCGTCGAAAGTTGAAAATCAATCGGTGCGCTTTTTAAAGCACTAGGGATGTCTCTATTGGATTCTCAACCGCCGAGAGATGAAATCCAGCGCGCAAGACGTATTAAAAAAGCGCCCTAGAAAGTGACTACCGGTTTTGTGAAGTTACCCTCATGTTGGGAGCCTGTATCTTGTCCACAGTGTTCTGCAGAGAGTTGATGGCCTTCTGCAGCTTGTCGGCCTTGCGCTTGATCTCGTCGTGTTCCTCCAGCTCCTTCAGGTTTTCTGATAAAGACCGGTAGTCCACGCGGATTCTGATGAATGTAAAAACTAACATTATTTTTTAATAAAGAAAATTACCAAAGAGGTTTAAGGTATGGTTGTGTGAGTCAGTTACACAACCATAGACCGGCTTGGCCACCATCGGGGTTTTATATTTTATAAATAATGTAAATGAAACGGTGAATGCGGGAAGCACAAAACCGGTCGAAGTGGCGGAGCTTGGGGGAGGCCTATGTCCAGCAGTGGACGTCTTTCGGCTGAAATGATGAAAATGAAATGAAACTTGCGTACTACACAACTAGTTACCTGGATTCTTTGCGGTACTGCTGTGTGGTGGACAGGGACGATTGCTCTGACTCACCCTCCGCAGTATCTTCCAGGTTCCCCTCCAACAGGGGGATTGTTATGTCGTCGATCTATTTGGAAAATACCATTATAGTTTTGAGCAATCTAAAATGGACTTTATTTTATAGATGTTCGGGTTAAAAGTTTTTTTTTTTTTTTGGCGAGTTGCAACTTTGAAGGATGCGATGATATGTCAGGTACAGAATAGATGGATGAAAGGTTACATAAGAAGGCTGATCTTAATTATTACGTTCCACCAACATGTATCAGGCAAAAGATAGAGGCTGTTTCATCCACGTTACGGCCCAGTTAGTGAAAACGACATAGTCCTACAAATAGCTGTAAGTTTAGTAGATAATGGTCACCAGCACCTGAACTTCTGAAATTCCTGACATCGTGGGTCAGTTGCTAAAGCAGAAAGCTATAATACCTCACCATGTGACTATAATTACACCGACTTCTATAACCTTCAAAATGGAATAAAGCAATCATTTAAAAAAAAACAGTAATATATCTTAAGGGCTGGTTGTCACTGCCAAACATTGTTACAAAAATTTTAAAATTTTATTGAAAATTAATAACCGGAGTCGCGCGTCTCTATCCGATGCGATGCGCTCTCAGACTAATGAAAGTTTATTTAATTTCAACTTTGTTTTAAATTGCAAAAAGTCGATATTAGTTCGGTCCGCAGCAGTACTCAGTAGCTCACCTTGCACTGTCGCAGTATGTTGTGCCGGTCGCTCCGCTTGCTCTCGATGCGCGCCTCGATGCTCGCGATCTGTTTCTGTATCGTCTGGATCTCTTTCTGGACGCTCGTCAAGTCTTTGCGGGCCTGTTAGACGGGGTGGCGGTTAGTATCCATTGTTGATTTGAAGATTCCGAAGACTCTGATATGTGTAGGGTGGTAAATCGAGTGTTTTTAAAAACTAGTACAGCTGTTCAGGTAATTTGAGCACGATAGTCGTAGTTTTGTCATGTAAATTTTTCAAAATTTTCGCATCACAAAATTGTTTTATTTGGAATAGCTTACGTTCTACTTTAAATTAAAACTAAAAGCTGCACTTTTCGTAGGGAATTGTGGCACTTCTAATGACATGCAAGAGTTTTCCTTGATCTTGTAATTTATGCCTTAAGACATTTGTTATTTATTAGACGAAATTCGGTGTATATAAAAGACATGTACTACAAACATAGTTCGTAAATAAATTGTTACTAATACTATGCGTCAATCTTACTTCAAAATAAATGTATTAATATTAGTTTCTGTTGAGAGAAACCTGTTTGAAAATTTAGCGTCATGGTGGCACTGGTGATTGGTGAAGACCACTGTAGTTTTTTATGAGTAAAATTGGGATGATATATCTGTAGCGCACCTTGTTGACGGCGTCGTCGGCGGCTTCCTGGCGGCTGCGCGCGGCGGCGCGCTCGGCCTTGAGCGCGTCGGCGCGCCGCAGCTCGGCGTCGATCTCCTGGCGCTGCTTGGCCTCGGCCTGGCGCCCGCCCTCCAGCTCGTCCTCCGCGTCCTGCACGGCACGCTCCCAGCGCGTCACGTTCTCTGTGAGAAACGAGTTGCATTGGAAACTAAACAAGAAGAATGGCATTCGAAATAAATCTATGACAATAATACAAATGATATTATCTAAGTCAAGTATATATATCTCGACTGCTGGTTATCCAACCGCATATTAAATCTTCGACTAGTCTTATCCGGGTACTATCAGCAACAATCATCGCTTCGCCGAGCCTGAGGACGGCCTATCCTACGTTTGCCAATTCGCGACCTCCAATTGGTTCAACAGCCGAAATGAATATAGAATCGAAAAACATTATCCAACACTTCAAATTATTATTCATTTAAGGCGTCTCCTTTATATTCAGTGCTTAGCCTGAAAAGGTTTGGAATTCGTGCAGTGTTACCTTTATAAATAAAAACCGGCCAAGTGCGAGTCGGACTCGCGCACCGAGGGTTCCGTACAAACCTTCAGATATTCACGGTTTATGCATAAGGTTTATTTTTATGAAATATTTTTTTTATTTTTATATTTGAGTTGACTGAATGAAAGGTAAACTGTGGTTTACGATTTTTGACGTATTAAAAAAAAACTACTTACTAGATCTCGTTAAAACCAATTTTCGGTGGAAGTTTACATGGTAATGTTCATCATATATTTTTTTTAGTTTTATCATTATTCACATTATTTATCATTATTGACAGGCCTGTTGGTCTAGTGGTTAGCGACCCTGACTGCTATGCCGGAGGTCGTGGGTTCGATTCCCACCCAGGACAAATGTTTGTGTGATGAGCACGATCATTTGTTCTGTGTCTGGGTGTAATTTATCTATAATATGTATGTATTTAGAAAATATATAAGTATGTTTATCAGTTGTCTAGTACCCATAACACAAGCTCTGCTTAGCTTGGGACTAGATGGCGTTGTGTGATAGTTGTGGAATATTATTATATTATATTATCATTCCCTTATTTTAGAAGTTACGGGGGGGGGGGGGGGGGGGACACATTTTACCACTTTGGAAGTGTCTCTCGCGCAAACTATTCAGTTTAGAAAAAAATGATATTAGAAACCTCAATATCATTTTTGAAGACCTATCCATAGATACCCCACACGTATGAGTTTAATTTTTTTTTTTTTTGAGTTTCAGTTCTATGTATGGGGAACCCCAAATATTATTGTTTTTTTTTCTATTTTTGTGTGAAAGTCTTAATGCGGTTCACAGAATAGATCTACTTACCAAGTTTCAATAGCATAGCTCTTATAGTTTCGGAAAAAAATGGCTGTGACATATTCGGACAGACAGACAGACAGACAGACATGACGAATCTATAAGGGTTCCGTTTTTTGCCATTTGGCAACGGAACCCTAAAAAGGTAAAGGTTGGATGTTCATTATATCACTATTGGTTTGAGCATCCTTGAAAACCACGAAACGACACCAATGATGAAAAGTTGGAAAATTTTCGCAGCCGCAATCTCAAGTGTTCAATATAACCTCACTATTGGTTTGAGCACCCTTGAAAACCATGAAAACGACACCCATGGTGAAAGTTTTTAAAATTTTCGCAGCCAACTTCTTAGATGTTCATTATAACCTAACTATTGATTTGAGCTCCCTCGAAAACCATGAAAACGACACCCATTATGAATAGTTGGAAAATGGTCACGCTCCTGCTGCTCCTCGTAGTGCCTGTTGGTTACTCACTCTGCGTGTCCCGCGAGCGCTCGAACTCCAGGTTGGACGTGATGCGGTCGATGTGCGCGTCGAACTCCGTGCGGCGCTTGGCGCGCTGCTGCTGCTCCTCGTAGTGCCTGTTGGTTACTCACTCTGCGTGTCCCGCGAGCGCTCGAAATCCAGGTTGGACGTGATGCGGTCGATGTGCGCGTCGAACTCCATGCGGCGCTTGGCGCGCTGCTGCTGCTCCTCGTAGTGCCTGTTGGTTACTCACTCTGCGTGTCCCGCGAGCGCTCGAACTCCAGGTTGGACGTGATGCGGTCGATGTGCGCGTCGAACTCCGTGCGGCGCTTGGCGCGCTGCTGCTGCTCCTCGTAGTGCCTGTTGGTTACTCACTCTGCGTGTCCCGCGAGCGCTCGAAATCCAGGTTGGACGTGATGCGGTCGATGTGCGCGTCGAACTCCATGCGGCGCTTGGCGCGCTGCTGCTGCTCCTCGTAGTGCCTGTTGGT
Source organism: Aporophyla nigra (assembly GCA_947507805.1). Lineage (NCBI taxonomy): Eukaryota > Metazoa > Arthropoda > Insecta > Lepidoptera > Noctuidae > Aporophyla > Aporophyla nigra. The sequence continues at coordinate 1,243,624 of OX382305.1, read as the reverse complement.
TACTCACTCTGCGTGTCCCGCGAGCGCTCGAACTCCAGGTTGGACGTGATGCGGTCGATGTGCGCGTCGAACTCCATGCGGCGCTTGGCGCGCTGCTGCTGCTCCTCGTAGTGCCTGTTGGTTACTCACTCTGCGTGTCCCGCGAGCGCTCGAACTCCAGGTTGGACGTGATGCGGTCGATGTGCGCGTCAAACTCCATGCGGCGCTTGGCGCGCTCCTGCTGCGCGCGCAGCTCACGCTCCTCGTACTGTCTGTGGGAAAATTATACTTGGTCGTTTACTTATCAAATAGGGTACAGTTCAAAGTTATTTAACCTCTGCCAGCAGCCGTATAACAACGAGAATCAAGATCAATGTGATTTGACAGTGATGTAAAATCACAAACTAAATGACTGAAAGGACTGCATGGCTCGCAATATTGAAAACGTGCGCACAGTGACAAATTAAGTTTTAGAAACAGATTAGCTGGGCAACCAAAAACTTTGACAAAACACAAGCATTTGAGGTCTATTTTTAAGAGTATTCTTTCCTCTGATGGACCTACTTAGACTCAGCCAGTATCAATTTTTTTTTAAAATGAAATTCATCATTTAAAGCTCCCGATACCTGGAAAAATCTCCAAAAATGAAGTCAAAGAAGCAATAAATTAACTTGCCCAGAAAAAGACCATCATATGACTATCATATGATTCATAATTGCAAAATCCTGAGAAAACCTAATTACATGGCAAAAATGATTAAGCATAAAAATCAACTTCGTAGAAAGGAACAAAGAGTGTCCCTTGCAGAAAAACGATTACTACGGTCAGCTATCAATGAATTACAAGATTTGATTACTTTAGCTATAACGAAAGAACATGATAAAATATGGAACTCTAAACTTTCGAAAGTTGATAACCCTAGCAACGACATTTGGCGACTAGCTAAGTCATTGAAACCAAGATCGGACTCAATACCTCCACTTAAAACACCTACAGACACATTTACAACCACGATCCCTGAACAGTGTGATGCTCTAGCAGATGCTTTCGAGTTGAACATAAATCTCACTCGTAACTGGAAAAGCGAGACCGCCGACAGGGACGTTCAGTTAGCTATTTCTCACTTAAATAACTATGTCATAGGTGATTTACATCTGCCTGTGCGGCCAATCGAAGTTTGGAGAGTTATACGAAAACTAAGACCAGGAAGGCTCCAGGTGATGATGGTATACACAATATTATGCTCAAAAACCTGTCCCAAAAATCTGTTGTGTTTATCACAAAAATTTTCAACGGTTGCTTAAGATTAGGATATTTTCCCAATACGTGGAAAACTGCAAAGGTCATTGCACTTAAAAAGCCTGGCAAAGATACATCTTTACCGGTTAGTTACAGGCCTATAAGCCTCCTTCCTGTTCTAGGTAAGCTGTTTGAGGTCATGATATATAATCGCTTGCTACGGTGCTCTGAACATATAATTATGAATGAGCAATTTGGCTTTCGTTCCTCCCACTCTACGGTACAACAATTAGCTCGAGTGTCCGAACACATCTCATACCATCTTAATCTTAGGCAGTCAACCGGTATGTTCCTGCTGGACATCGAAAAAGCCTTCGATACCGTTTGGCACGACGGCCTTGTACGAGCTACGCTGTACATTGACCTTAATTTACAATACGTCATTTACGTCAGTATCGCAATTAGGCTAAACATTATAATAACATATTCACTTTAGTAGCAATAAAACCTTCATACAGTTTGGACGTCTACTCATTTCTAACAAACAGCTAACATTTCGGACAGTGTTCGAACCAACAAACATAATAACATTTATCACTGTTGGGTAAACACCCAACATTTGGTCCTTCGAGCAACTAAGTGTTGTGTGATTTACATCTTTTACGCTCGCGAATCGGTTGGACTGGTCTCTCACAAGCGAGTCGCCCCAGTAACCAATTGAGAAGGCGCATATCGTAGAAGGGAAAAGTTGCACAACACAAAGAACCAGAAGTGTGGAGAAACGGTACGTGCTCTACAAGATGTCGTCTGCAGATATGTTTGAGAATCAACAGGAATTGTACGAGAGCATAAAGAAGGTCGGTATCAACATTAAAAAAGACGGGTGGGATAGGAAGAACTCCGATTATTTCAAAAGGCGTATGCAGTTGCTGGAAAGCTTATGGAGCGACTTCCAGTTCAACCATGATCGTCTGGCAACGGAGGAAGCCATGACTCATCCTTACGTTACAAGTGAGTTATTCAAAAAAACATTACAATGTTACAAAGAAGTGAAGGAGCTGATCCTTCAACAGAATCAGCAACTTAGGGCGCAAGTACGTCTACCAACGAAGGGAGACAGTGACCAACAGGATGCTGAAGATACTTACAGCAACAAACCGGAACAAGAACAAAAGGTGAGAAGGGATGATGAAAACATTGCAACTGACTCAACTCAAGTTAGTAACTGTGAACCATCCACGGGACATCAACAGGTCGTAACGAAGACGGAATCGGGAACCAACAGCAAGTTGGATGACATGTTGCGCAAACAATCAGCAAACTTCAAGGCCTTTATGAGAGCCTACGCTAATATTCAGGTGAACTTTCTGTATGAAAAATGGGAGTTCCAGGATGCCCTGCAAACAATACAAGCTCGTTGGTCAGCTATTGACAGCCTACACTGGGAGATAGAGTGTGAACTGAACGGAGATAAAATCGGGGTATATGAGGAACGCTATAACAGATTTGAAGATCAGTATCATGAGATCAAGAAAGCTTTGAACACCAAAATGTGGTCAGGTGCACATAGGGAGAAAACAACGCCAACATTGGATATACCAGTGTTCCACGGGAATTACAACCAGTGGATCCCATTTAAGGATCTTTTCACCGAGGCTATCCACAACAATCCATCTTTGTCGCACGCTCAGAAAATGCAGTTTTTGAAGAGTAAAGTGCAAGGGGAAGCAGAAAGGCTGATACAACACCTACAGATTAGTTCAGACAACTACCTCGTGTGTTGGGAAATTCTAAACCACCGATACCACAACAAAAAGTTGATATTCACATCGCAACTCAACATGCTCTTTAACTTGCCAGACATGCAACAACAAGCATTAACACAAATAAAAAAGATTCATGACGTCACTATGGAGTGTTTGAATGCAATCAAGAACCTTGGAGTAGATATTAACACCTGGGATCCAATTCTCGTACACATTTTGTCACAGAAGTTGGACCCAGAAACATATTCGGATTATATTGCATCTTTAAAGAATTCGCGAGAGTTGCCGATTTTGAAAGAATTCCTGGAATATCTGGAAGCAAAATTTACTGCATTGGAAGCATCGCGACGTAAGCAAGACAACAATCAGAAAGCGACTTCGTCATCGAGTCAACGATCTGAATCACCACTCAACAAAAAGCAATTTAGCAAACATTATAATAACAATCAGACGAATAACAACAAGAATGTTTCGAAATCATTTCATGCGTCAACAGCGTTTACTTGTCCACTTTGCGACGAAAAACATGGATTGTACAAGTGTGCAAAATTTCTAGAAATGACAAACAACAAGAAAATTGGCACAGTGAAGAAATTAGAACTCTGCGTTAATTGTCTATTCAGTCACAATGGCAAAAAATGCACATCCGACTATCGATGTCGTAAGTGCACAGCTCAACATAACACCTTGTTACATGAAGCATGCACTACAACGGAAACAGATAATCCAACCAACTCATCTAATGTTTCTCAAAATGAAGATACATCGGAAGTACTTTTGGCAACAGCTATAGTCAAAATAGAGGCATCGGATGGGACTCAACATAACATGAGAGCCCTTATCGACCAAGGGTCTCAGATATCTATAATTACAGAACATGCAGCTCAACTTTTGGGTATGAAACGTCAGAGATGCAAAGGAGTCATTTTTGGAGTTGGTCAGAAAGAGAACAACTGTAAAGGGATGATAACAATCACATGCACCTCCCTTTACAACGATTACAAGTTTGAAACATCGGCCTTGATTATGAACAATTTAATCAAGAACCTTCCGAACAAGACATTTGCGAAACCAGACTGGTCCCACTTACAAAATATCAAGTTAGCAGATCCTGAATTTTACGTGAGTCGGCCCGTAGATCTGTTGCTTGGAGCAGATATTTATTCGTGGATCATGCTGGACGGCACGATAAAGGGTGCCACCCAGCCTATCGCACAACAAACTCAACTAGGTTGGTTGTTGTGTGGTCAAGCAAAAACGTTTCAGTGCAATGTTGTATTGAACAATCAAGAAGACATGAAACAGTTTTGGCAAGCTGAAGATATCAGCGAAGAACCCCATTTATCGGTGGAAGACCAGACATGTATCGATTACTACGCCAACACAACAAAACGCTTAATAAACGGAAATTATGAAGTCCGATTGCCATTGAAATGTGCTACGGAAAACAAACTGGGTTCTTCAAAACCAATGGCGCTGGCCCAATTTAAAAATGTAGAACGTAAGTTTCAAAAACATAAACAGCTGGGGGAAGCATATAAGGAGTTTATGGCAGAATATATTAACCTAGGTCATATGAAACGATCAACTTGTAACTCGATCCACGATTGTTACCTACCGCACCACGGCGTACAGCGCGCTGAATCGACAACTACGAAGTACAGAGTGGTGTTTAACGCGTCTGCTAAAACATCTACAGGACTTAGTCTAAATGACTTAATGTACACAGGCCCTAATCTCCAACAAGATCTACAAACATTATTGATTAAGTGGAGACAATACCAATATGCGTACACAGCGGACATTGAAAAAATGTATCGGCAGATTTATGTAGCCAGCTGTGATCAACATCTGCAAAAAATCATATGGAGAGAATCGCCCACACAACCAATCCGGGATTATCAATTAACAACAGTCACCTATGGTACCAAGGCTGCACCATTCCTGGCTATGATGACTTTGAAGAGATTAGCTATGGATGAACAAACTCATTTCCCGGAAGCCACCAAAATATTGGAAGGGTCGGTTTACATGGATGACGTAGTACACGGCTTTCATAACATAGATCATGGAAAGAGGATAATATCCGATTTAGAACAGCTCCTCATACGCGGAGGATTTAACCTAAGAAAATGGTCAACAAACAATCAGACACTATTAGAAAAAGTATCCGAAAAAAAACAAACAAGCAGTTTTCAACTTTAAAACAGACCAAACCTCCAAAACACTTGGCTTATGTTGGAACGCAAAAAAAGACGAATTCACTTTTCGATGCACAATTTCCAGCGTAAGCAAGAAACAAACAAAACGCAGCCTATTAGCAGAAATATCCAAATTATTCGATCCACTTGGCTGGCTTGAACCATTGTCAACTAAATTGAAACTGCTATTTCAAAAACTATGGGAGGACAACTTAAATTGGGACGACGAAGTGACCGATAACATTTACAAGGAATGGCACAAAATACAAGCAGATATCAGCGCAATCAATAACTGTGTGATACCAAGATGGCTCAAAGGTGTAGAGCAACAAACATTAGAACTCCACGGGTTCTGTGACGCCTCACTAGATGCCTGCGCTTGCGCTATTTACGCACGGGTTCCATTCTCAACCGAGGTCATTCTAGTCACCGGAACGTCGAAAATTGTCCCGCACCGTCGAGTAACAACATTGCCTAGACTAGAATTAAATGGAGCTCTCCTACTATCTAAGATGATGCGCAAAGTAAAGGAGGCCTTAAATCAGTACGAAATTCAAGTCTTCGGCTGGACTGACTCTATGGTAGTACTCGGGTGGCTACAAGGCGATCCGTCACGATGGAAAGCGTATGTAGAAAACAGAGTTCAAAAAATCAATGACGTCATACCACACTCGAGTTGGAACTATGTGAAGTCCAAGGAGAATCCTGCTGATGCTGCCAGTAGAGGCCAGTACGCTGGTCAACTGAAGGAGAATCTGCTATGGTGGCAAGGACCGACATGGCTTTCATCATTTGACACAAACAAAGCAGAAAAACAGAACTACTCGACTAATCTGGAAGAAAAAATAAGGAAAAAGGTCAACGCAGCCCAACATAATAACAAAGAAACAAACAACATTATTGAAACATTATTACAAAAACACAGCTCAATTATTCGTAGAACTAGAATTGTGGCATGGGTACTCAGAGCATTGAACCCGAAACAAGGCCAAAGAACGAAATATCTTACGCTGCAAGAATTGAAAAATGCTAATAAAGTAATAGTGAAATGCACTCAACAAATGGAATTTAATATTGACATTACTCATTTAAGAAAACACGGCAGAGTGCAACCGAACAGTAAACTATTAGCTCTCAACCCCTTCATTGATCAGCATGATATATTACGAGTAGGAGGGAGATTAAAAAACGCCATCTTACAAGAAGATATGAAACATCCCATGATTCTTCCGTACGACAGCCGTTTGACAAACCTGCTAATCGACCAAGCTCATCAAGTGACTTTCCACGGCGGACCACGACTCACTTTGTCACACCTTCGCCAAAAATATTGGATTGTCGGCGGGAACAGAGCGACAAAAATGCAGATCAGAAAATGCGTGACGTGTCGGAAGAATAATCCTATGAAACAACATCAACTGATGGGTGAACTACCCAGCGCAAGAACCAACCCTGCCCCACCCTTCTTTCACACGGGAGTGGACTATACGGGTTTTGTGGACGTCAAGATGAATAAGGGAAGAGGATCAAAAACAACCAAAGGATATATAGCTTTGTTTGTATGTATGGTGACAAAGGCGGTACATATTGAATTAGTCAGCGATCTTACAAGCGCTGCGTTTTTAGCCGCCCTCAACAGAATGTCAGCAAGAAGAGGTACCCCACGTCACATATACAGTGACAATGGTACAAACTTTGTTGGCGCAAACCGACTACTCCTGGAACAGTTCAGCGAAATTGAAAACACATATAATAAAAAACCGGCCAAGTGCGAGTCGGACTCGCGCACCGAGGGTTCCGTACAAACCTGCAGGTCATCATCATCATCATTCGTCATCATCGTTTATGAAATTAATATTTCATAAACGATAATTACATCATATATTTTTTTTAGTTTTATCATTCCCTTATTTTAGAAGTTACGGGGGGGGGGACACACATTTTACCACTTTGGAAGTGTCTCTCGCGCAAACTATTCAGTTTAGAAAAAAAACCGGCCAAGTGCGAGTTGGACTCGCGCACCGAGGGTTCCGTACAAACCTGTAGGTTTAAAATTTCATTTTATTTTTTATTATATGATGTAATTAAAAATTTACGGTTTTCGCAATTTTTCCTTTATCTGTGGTATAAGACGTTGCTTCGTACCAAATTTCAAAATTCTAGATCGACTGGAAGTACCCTTTAGGTTTTGATTCCCTTGCGAGATTCGAAAATTTGCGGAAATTTGCAGCATAAACGGCTATATCTTTTGATTGCGTTAGTTTAGAAGTTTGATTTTTTCACAGCTCCAAGAGACAGTAGACTTGAGTATTTGATATGAATTTCAGCTTGATACCTCCACGCGTTCCTGAGAAAACCGGCCAAGTGCGAGTCGGACTCGCGCACCGAGGGTTCCGTACAAACCTGCAGGTCATCATCATCATCATTCGTCATCATCGTTTATGAAATGAAATGTTTTTTTTTTTTTAATTTTTATATTTGTGTTGACTGAATGAAAGGTAAATTGTGGTTTACGATTTATGACGTATTAAAAAAAAACTACTAACTAGATCTCGTTCAAACCAATTTTCGTTGGTAGTTTTCATGGTAATGTACATCATATATTTTTTTTAGTTTTATCATTCCCTTATTTTAGAAGTTACGGGGGGGGGACACACATTTTACCACTTTGGAAGTGTCTCTCGCGCAAACTATTCAGTTTAGAAAAAAATGATTTTAGAAACCTCAATTTCATTTTTGAAGACCTATCCATAGATACCCCACACGTAAGGGTTTGATGAATTTTTTTTTTTGTGTTTCAGTTCTATGTATGGGGAACCCCAAATATTATTGTTTTAAAAAAAAATGATATTAGAAACCTCAATATCATTTTTGAAGACCTATCCATAGATACCCCACACGTAAGGGTTTGATGAAAAAAAAAATTTTGAGTTTCAGTTCTATGTATGGGGAACCCCAAATATTATTGTTTTTTTTCTATTTTTGTGTGAAAATCTTAATGCGGTTCATTGAATACATCTACTTACCAAGTTTCAATAGCACAGCTCTTATAGTTTCGGAGAAAAGTGGCTGCGACATACTCGGACAGACAGACAGACAGACAGACAGACATGGCGAATCTATAAGGGTTCCGTTTTTTGCCATTTGGCAACGGAACCCTAAAAAATGATATTAGAAACCTCAATTTCATTTTTAAAGACCTATCCATAGATACCCCACACGTAAGGGTTTGATTAAATTTTTTTTTTGTTGGTCAGTTCTATGTATGGGGAACCCCAAATATTATTGTTTTAAAAAAAAATGATATTAGAAACCTCAATATCATTTTTGAAGACCTATCCATAGATACCCCACACGTATGGGTTTGATGAAAAAAAAATTTTTGAGTTTCAATTCTATGTATGGGGAACCCCAAATATTATTGCTTTTTTTCTATTTTTGTGTGAAAATCTTAATGCGGTTCACTGAATACATCCACTTACCAAGTTTCAATAGCACAGCTCTTATAGTTTCGGAGAAAAGTGGCTGTGACATACTCGGACGGACAGACAGACAGACAGACAGACAGACAGACAGACAGACAGACAGACAGACAGACAGACAGACAGACAGACATGGCGAATCTATAAGGGTTCCGTTTTTTGCCATTTGGCAACGGAACCCTAAAAATGACCTACTACAGAAGGAGATCGCAGAGATGAACATAGAGTGGCATTTTAATGCCCCCGCTTGGCCATCAGCGGGAGGGCTGTGGGAACGAGCTATAAGAAGTTTAAAACATCATTTGAAACGAGTGGTCGGTGAACAAAAACTCACATTTGAGGAGTATACAACGGTCTTGACAAAACTGGAAGCTTGTCTGAACTCCAGACCATTATGCCCGCTTAGTGAAAATGTAGACGACCTAGACTGTCTGACGCCTGCACACTTTCTAGTGGGGAGGTCTGGACTGACCGTCATGGAAACGACAGAAGACGCTAGGACAAGATGGGAATTATCAAGAAAGATTTTTGTTGAAATTTGGAAAAGGTGGAAATCTGAGTACTTAAGCCAGCTATCGGCTAGATCTAAGTGGTTGGTGCCTCAAAAAAACGTACAGAAAGGAGACTTGGTAGTCATCCATGATGATCATCTACCAGCCGGAAAATGGCTAATGGGCAGGGTGACAGATGCTCACCCGGGGGATGACGGATATGTCCGTGTTATTAGCCTGAAAACAAAAAACGGGTTTATGAAGAGACCTGTAACAAAAATATCTCTATTACCAATCAATAGTGACGATAATTGTGAACAAGAAAAGGGCGAAGAAACGCACCAAGAAACGAACAAAGACAAGAAACATCAGCAAAAATCAACAACAAACAGAAAAATAAACTTGGCTGCACTAGCTATGGCCTTGTTATATTTTCTAAGTCCAGTGCAAGCCGCCAACACTACAAACGGTGTGGAAATACAACAGGGAATTTATTTCGATAAATTGACTAATATGCAATTAATTCGTGACGAATGGAAGATCATTGTGTATTATGATGTGGCCCCATACTGGCAAGGGGTAAAAGTATTTAGCCAATTCTCAGAACACTTAACGAACATATGTGAAAAAATAAAACAAAAAACACAATGCGTCATAACCTTATTACAACTACAACATGCATTTACAGAATTAAAGCATTATAATAATATGTTGCTGAATCCGCTACGCAGTCGGAGAAATATGAGAATCAAACGAGGTCTTATCAACGGTGTCGGTTCCATCGCACGTTCCCTGTTCGGAGTATTGGATAACGAATTCGCAGAAAAATACGAACGTGACATTGACCTAGTGAAACAAAATGAACAACATCTGGCCTCACTATACAAGAATCAAACATCTGTTATAGAAGCCGAATATAATCTACTTAAGCGATCCGAAGCTACCGTGGAAAAACAGTACAAACTTTTTAATCAACATCTGATAAACCTGGAAAAAATTGCAGGCAACATTCAAAGCGAAATCAACTCTCAGGAACTGTCCATCGAGTTTGTGATGTCAGCTGTATCTGCTAACAACCTCTTAGAACACCTTCGAAACACCCAAGAAATTCTAATGGACACAGTAACAAACGTGTACAGTGGTAAGATGAATTTACACCTCGTCGCACCAGAACAATTACAGGATGAGTTAAACATTATTTCCGGACAGCTGTCAAAGGACTTAGCACTTCCTGTCAACAACATTCAAACAGAGCTATTCCGGTTATACCATCTTCTTCAGGTAAAATCTACTATGACAGAACGACATCTCCTAATTGAGATAAAAGTACCATTGGTTAACAGAGATAACTACGAGATCTACAAACTAATACCTGTACCGAGAAGGAGTAATTCGGATATGATCACCCTACAACCGATAGCTGATCTACTGGCAATCAACATTAACAAGGATTCATACCTACCAATAACAACATATGAACTACATCAATGTGTCCTACATGACCCGATAAGATTGTGCAGACTGCAAACCCCCATCTATCACATAAAGTCCGAAGATAGCTTCTGTCTGAAGAAAAAGGACTCCCCCGATTGCGAAATAAAACAAGAAACCTGTCGAGACACATGGTTCGAACTAAGCACCATAAACAGCTATTTATACTTTTGCTGTCAACAATGCAAAATACGCATCATATGCGGGCATCGAGTTACAACACAATTAATTAATAAAGCTGGCGTTATATCACTCGAAGAAGGTTGCATTATGAACAGCGACACTTTCACAATTTCCACCCAAAAACAATGGAAGAACGAAATTGAAGCTCAGGTCGATGTTGGACCACCTATGGAAATTCCTCCAATCAATAACGTTCTCAACATATCAATACCTCTATTGAAGTTGGAAAACGAGACATTGATTGAGCACAAGACCTGGCGAGATCTTGGAAAACAAATTGAACAGATGAAAGCCGCAGCCACTGAAGGCATCTTATCGGATCGAATAACCTACCATGATGTGCACCAGTATATCGTACTATACATACTGGCGGCAGCAGCCACATTGGCAATTTTATTATATGGGGGTCGACGCCTACGCCGTTTTAGATCGAAACAGCTGGAGCAACAGAACACCGCTACAACTATGGTACACCATCCAGCACCCCGAAGGAGGTCCCGAGCCAGTATCGCTGAACAAACAACTACGGACGTCACGGATGGTTACGCTAGTGTACACTTACCAAGTGCACGCGTACTCAACAAAACAACGTCGCCTATTGCGCGTAATCGTATATTGCCCGATGTTTAAAGTTTACATTTTAAGGCTTTTTGTATTGTTTTATACTCCATATTTTATTTTACACTCTGTCTTCTATTAATTTTTTACAATTACATTTAATTATTTTACTTATTTTTGTGAGGCGGCAACATGTACGAGCTACGCTGTACATTGACCTTAATTTACAATACGTCATTTACGTCAGTATCGCAATTAGGCTAAACATTATAATAACATATTCACTTTAGTAGCAATAAAACCTTCATACAGTTTGGACGTCTACTCATTTCTAACAAACAGCTAACATTTCGGACAGTGTTCGAACCAACAAACATAATAACATTTATCACTGTTGGGTAAACACCCAACAGGCCTGTTATACAAACTCATAACTTGCGGCATTCCAATGGAGCTTGTAAAACTTATCCAATCTTACCTTAATAACCGCAAGTTTGTAGTCCATATTGGTACTGATAGATCTTCACCCCGAGCGGTGTTGGCAGGAGTTCCTCAAGGTTCGGTTCTCGGCCCTTACCTCTTCATTTTATCGTGAGTGACTTTCCTGTGCAGGTCCGTACTCACTTGGCCTGTTTTGCTGACGATACAGCATCGTACACGACCGATAATGACATCGATGTCATCATAAGTAGACTTCAGTTGTCGCTGGAATCACTTCAACGTTATTTCGACAAGTGGAAACTGAAGTTGAACGAATCCAAGACTGAGGCCATAATTTTCACACGCCAACGTATCACCCCAAAGAGAAAATTAAACATTTCTGGGCAACTGATTCCATGGAGTACAGAAGTTCGCTATCTTGGAGTTACTTTAGACAAAAAGCTCAACTGGACCAAGCATGTTAAAAAACATTACGTGTTAAATAAAGGAGCTCAAGCACTCGGTTCTCTCAGTCCTATACTTAACCGAAAAAGTAAACTCAGCGCTCACACCAAGCTTAGGTTATACACCACTCTAATAAGACCCTGCATCACTTATTCGTGTCCGGTATGGAGTAGCACTTGTCAATCTTATTACAACCTGCTACAGATAATTCAAAATAAAGCAGTTAAAATTGCCTATAATACTCCGTTTAAAACAAATCTTAAAACACTTCACACTAACATTAAATTACTGAGCATTACAAGATTCATCTTAAAATTAACTCGTAAATTTTACAATAAAAATAAATGTCATCAAAATACATTGATTGCTAACATTGGTCAAACCACATTGAAGGACTTACGACATATCGATAGATACGGTACATACAAGCTTCCCCATCACTACGTATTGTTCGAGCACAATGCTGATAACGCGTCGTAGCTGGGCCCGTACGATGCGCCAGCGCTTCCCCGCTCTCACCGTACATAGGTGAGCGCGCGGGAGGCGCGGTAGCTCGTACGCCGCCGGGGTGGCCGTGCGCGATCACCTGAGCTGCCGCTAATACCGGTCGCACTAACGCTGCGCGCGTAGTTAAATATTTGTTGCTACCCCCTAATTTTATAAATGAAATTATAACAATAATTTCGTATATTAATGTTAAAGGTTTAATCAAACAAGTTCATTATGTTGTAATAAGTTTTAACCGTTATTATTATATACTTATAAAGGTGACCATAGCCTGTAAAAGTGTTTTTATTATTTAAGTGTAACTGTTACTTACTTTTAAGTACTACAGCTGTATATTTTATGTTAATAAAGATTTTTTCTAAACTAAACTAACTGAGAAAACTGCCCAAGAAAGGTGTACTTTTCTATCTATTTCATTTCTTTCCATACAATTAAATCTTGAGAAGATCAGCAATAACAAAACAATAGAAAGATTTACAAATCATAATTGTTCCTAAACCATGTAAAAATCTTCAAAACGTTAAAATCTTACAGACCTATTAGCCTACTGCCAATACCGGCTAAAGTGATGGAAACCCTACTCCTAAGCAGATTAATGCCGATCATTAATGAAATTGTTTTGATCACGAATTTGGCTTCAGGCAACATCATGGGAATACACAACAAGTCAATAGACACTTAACAACATAAAAACAGGTTTTGACCGCTAACAATGTTGCACAGCTTCAACTGTGGACATTTCCCAAGCTTTTGATCGCGTATGGCATGATGGACTCTTGTACAAAATTAACAAATCCCTGCCAATAGAGTACTATGAGTACATCAAATCATAATTCAAAAATAGACACTTCTTTATGAAGCAAGGTGAAGATATAATACCACTAAACAAAATCTACGCTGGTGTGCCCCAGGGCAGCGTTATGGGTCCCATCCTGTATCTGATTGCAATGCAGATCTTCCCACTTTCTCGGTGACTATAAAGGGAACTTTTGCTTACGATACAGCGATCCGAAACTTCCGGAAAACGCTACCCAAAACTTCAATAACGCCTTGATGGCATCACAAGTGAGTTTAGAGACTGGCATATTTCACGCAAAACCATCCAAATCGGTTCAAGTGAATATCACTAATCGACGGAACACTTGACCATCAGTCATACTAAATGAAGTTGAAATCCCTCAAGGTGAGATACCAAATGTCTATGAATGTACCTTGACAAGAAACTCACATGGAGAATGCGTATCTTCACCAAACGTTTGGCAATGGGACAGCAAGTCAGAAACATGTACTGGATGTTAAACAAAAAGTCACAACTATCACTGGCAAACTAACTTCTCCTATACGGAGTTGATATGACAGAGGGGCATTAAATTACACTACGTATACTATACGTGTTTAGTATTAATTCGATACGGTATAAAAATAAAAAGCACCAAAAATTAGATTATTTTTTTTTCAAACAAACTAAATAGCTTACAAATCAGAGTAAAACGCAACCACCCTTTATAAATAAATTTAACTGACCTTAGATACCTAGGTAAGAACGACAACGCCGCGCGCGCGCGTTTGGCGTCACGGCGTGTGTTATCTCGTATCAAAGAGGGCGGCCGCGCGGCTGACGCGCTGGGTTTATGTTAGGTTTTGAAATACGCGCACAACAGTCACAACAAAAACACTAAATTTTTAAATTCTCGATGTGTCCTCCATTCACGTTAATGCACAAATTATACCGACGGAGAATATTGTTATTTATTTTTCTAATTACATCACTGTCCGTCGCTAAGCACTTTAATTTTGTAAAATGCTAAAATAATCCTATTTTTTAGTTCAACAATTGTATTTACCTCAGAGGCATACACTTCACCCTTAATGTACCCCCACAAAAAGAAATCCATGGGAGTGAGGTCTGGAGATCATGATCGTGGAACAGTCGTGTCGTTTCACAAAAAAAACTAACACTGAATAATAATAATCCCAAGTTACGTTACGTTACAGGACACTGTCACAATAATAAAAAAGAAATACTGTCTGTCTTAAACTAAAAATCACAATTGTCAGCGCACGAGTTCCAAAAAACAAAATCTGCGCAGAAGCGTGTTACGCAACGCACATTCCCGAAGGATCGCGCCGGCGAACTGAATAAACAAGTTTTTTAGGCCGATCGCAAGGATCTTAGATGCAGTAGCAAAACAGTGACGTACTTATTTCTATTTCTTTTACGCACGGGTATTTTTTGTATAACTGTCACTCTCGTAATAAAAGTGTAAGTGTGTGTATTCATTGCTTCCTTGTTTGCATTGCCATCTTTTAGCGAAAATATTTGGTTTTACTTGTGACTTGGATCAGAGCGGCAACAGTGCATTTCAGATTTATCATTTTAAGGTGCATGACCTATGCGTATAGGCATAATCAGCTGTTAGAAAAGATACATCGTGTTCAAAAAGGGCAAAATCTTAAAAAATCATTTGCGACTAAACTACTGCTCCTATTTAATTGATTTTTGGTACAGGGCTTGAACATGGTGCCTAGTATAGGCAGTTTAAAGGAAAGCCCCTCTGTCGTATCAAGTTTGTATAAGGTGTATCTATTCATACACGAAATATTTAAAGAGGTACACCTGTAGGTTGTAAAGATGCTATTACCACGAAAAAAAAATTGTCTAATTTTTTTTTTTTTAATTAAATATTTATATTTTATTTGACGCACATAAGAAATACTAGCTCCTTCTTATTTTTAACATCCGTTACTCTAGTTTCTATAGTAGCCGCGCTTGCGCTGTCCGGTCGCCGCCCTCGCAGCGTCAGGCGGGCAATTCATAGAATTTGGAGTAAAGGTTTTATGCAAAACGTCTAAAGCAGTTTTAAAATTATAATAATTACGAAAATTCAAAAATACTTACATAAAAATTTTCTTTTTGCGTCTGTAGCTTCTTTACCACCTACAGGTGTATCTCTTAAAATATTTCATGTATGAATAGATACAACTTATATAAATGCATAATCAAACCTGTCTGGTGTTCTGATTTGCAAAATATTGAAAAATATTCCAATCTAAATTTCTATGAATGATAACGAACGCACCATGGTATGATATAACAAATGACAGATCATCATGACCTCTACATGGAAGGCTGTTAAGCAAAAACTATGGGCAAAAATAAAAATAATTTGAGGATGACAGATTCAAAATATTTGCTCGTATTTATAACATTCACATGTTATAAATATGAGCTAATATTTTAAATGCTCAACTATTCCTCTAGCACTAAAACTCTCGTAGATATTAGATGTTGATATCTTACATGATTTGGTCAATCAAAAATATTGAACTATCTATCATCGAGCGAAAAGACGTTTGCACGTTAAAAAAAATATATGTTAGCCACACTTATAGTGATAAATTGATTTATACATAAAGAAACTATTTCATTTAATTTAAGAATTAACATTATCATAAAATTACCTGTAAAAATAATAAATGCTGTAATCTAAAAATTCCCGTATTGATCATACCGGTTTCAGTCCCTGGTTGAAACTATCTAACAGTCACAAACAAATAGACCGTTTTATGACGTTTAAATGACATTCAGCCTTAGGGTGACAAAGCAGTTGCTAGGTTGTCTAATACCGTACGCAAAATACGCGCTCAGAACTGGAGTTGCGGACACCAGCCCGTCCTACCTATTTCCTAAGGTCGTCTGTACTATATTAGCGAGTACATATTTACCGTATGTTCGCAACGCCGATGTCGCGACAGAAGCCACGGAACACGACGTCTTCCACGTTGTTCATGTTTTCCTTGATCTCCTGGATCTTCAGGTCGCGCGCGTGGATGGTTCGCTCTATGTCCTCGACTTGGGGCTGCATGACACATAATTATTTTACTACCAAACACAACTTCCAAAACAAATTCTTATGAATGTGCAAGACAATTTACTTTTCACTCTAAACAGAGAAATTTCATCATACATTATTCATTGCACTAAAGAGATATTGGAGACAATACTGAACCAACATTGAATTATCAAAAGTAACACAACTTTGTCAGTTGGTTCCAGAGTTACAGTCTGTTAGTGAAAAATAATTCGCGCTCTGGATTTTCAACCTTCGGTGTTGAACCGAACATTGAGAATCCAACAGAGAACAGCGTGAGTGAGTCTCAGCGCGTCGAAATAACATAATTTTCGATTTTCAACTCTCAGTGTTAAACAATGCGTCGAAGACGCTAAGCAGTGCTACGTAGGCCTTGGTATACTTACACCAAACATTTCAATCTTCCTCTCGAACTCGGCGAGTTCAGCGTCTAACGCCTTGATTTGTTTTAACTGCAAATAAAAATAAATGAATCAGTAACTTGTGTATTTCGTTTTTTTTTCTTAGAAATCGATTAAAGAAGGCACTGGGCAAAATTGGTTTAAATCCTCCTCGTCTTCCTTAATCCTCTAACGGGGAACTGAATAGTCCATTATGTAGCAGATGGCGATCTGCAGTTTTTAGGCCTACCCCATGGTAATAGAAATTAAGTTTACTTATTTACAAAAAAAAAAAAAAAAAAAAAACAAATTGAAATATAGAATTTGGTCATTTCTGTCTAGTAAACATAGTTCCGTACCGTGGTGTCCCTGTCGGTGATGGCGTACTTGAGGCGGGACTCCAGGCCTCGTATCTGCGAGTCCACGGTCGTCAGCTCCGACTCCTTGCGGGACTTCTTCATGGACTCACGGAGCTCTTCTGTCAGTTTTTCCTGTAAGTTAGTTGTAATTATATGTCAGTATAAAAACATTTTAATAGTTAAACAGTTGTGAAGAGTTTCCATTATAAGAGTTCTATTCTTCACATACCTTCTTAGACTTGAGCTGTGAGAGGTGTTTCTCGTCCCACCGCTTGGCCTTCCGCGCCAGGTCGAGCGAACCTCCGGAGATGATGCCAGACTTCTGGTAGAACGTGCCGTCGAGTGCCAGGGCCTACACAATGATAGAGCACATGAAAAAAAATTCCATTGTGGATAAATAAAATACGCCGCTCAGATCAATCGGTCAGGGTAAGCTACCCTTGCCACGGTTGGTCTGTAGATGGGCGACTATCTTTACATACAAAGACTCATCCATGCCGGGTTCGTTTCTATATTTACACCTATCCAGAATAACCTTATCATTTAGGTTTTTAGAGAGTAAGTTAGGAATAATGTCAAATAACCCGTTCTCAGCGAGTTTGAAGCAGTAAATTTCCAAAGCAAAAAATCATAGTTTTCTTGATACTTGATACTCATACATACATCATATCTGCTGTTCTTGGACCTGTCCAGGTCGTAGGCGACGCGCGAGGCATCCTCAGGAGTCTCGCAGACAAGCGCGTTGTTCGTGACGAACAGTACCGCGCGGTGGATGGCAGGCGGCTCGTAGCGGAGCACGTCGAACAGGAGCTTCACGTTCTTGGGTTCCTTTATGTCCCTGGGAGATGATAAATGATGAGGTTTTAGAACGCAGAAAATTAATTTCAGTATAGGCGTTTAAGCCTCATATATGCTGAGTAAACGCGAACGCTAGCGTCAATTTAGAACAAAAAAAGTCAGTAATTGAAACCCAGTCACGATAAAAAACATCAATATTAGTGGTTTAGGTACTACGGTAGAGCATACGTTAGTACACACGTACATAAATAGACTGCTGAACACGTAACCTTTGCTTTTGGTTTTGCTGTACATAAACATAATCAGCTTACAGACGCCAGCACTTGAAGCTACTACAATCTGTCAAATTTCTTTAATCGATTTTCAACTTTAACACATAAGTTTTAGGGTTCAAAATTGATTGGGAAAAATTGACAGTTTCGAGTACCTTGATATGCTGGCATCTGTACTGTACTCGGAATGGGATACAAGCCTCCAGCCGGGCAGGTAGTAGTGGCCAGGTATTGGGGTAAAATTATTGTATGAAACTCTTACACAAGACTCACTTCCGTTCCGAACGTACAGAATAGCACCATCCCAATTCTTGTCGTGGGTGCCGTAAGAGTCGACTAAGGGACTTACTAGAGAATGGGCAGCAGTGATATCTATGCATTTAACCATCAAACTGCGATCGCCAACCCGCCTGCCAAGAGTGGCGATTATGGCAAGCCCCCATTTTTGGGGGAGGACTATGTCCAGCAGTGGACGTCTTTCGACTGTAATGATGATGCTAATAAAGACTCACCTCAATCGCTCCCGTAGTGGCTTCGCCTGGATGTAGTCTAACGGCAGAAACGTTTCTGGCTCCAACATCCTTTCTTTAAGCACCTGAAAAACATTGACAATATCAATCTGCACCTTTTTGATAAAGTAATCTATAAAAAAATTATATGCTCTAGCCCTCTAATCTCTGCTCATGTTGGACAGTCCTATCTTGTTAGAAAAGCTTGTCTTCAAAGTCCATCAGAAAACAGTTTGTAGTAAACAAATTCTTCAAGTGAACCATCCATAATTTTGGGACAAGCATAAGTAAGTGTTTACCTGAATGCACCTCCGGGCTGTCTTCTCGGTGTCCACGACGATGGCCTCCATGTACTTGCCGAGCACCTTGGTGATGGCCACGTTGTACCGCTTGTGTGTCGGCTGGCACATGTTGATCATGCGGTCGTACTGTGCATCAATACGTGTTGTTTAAAAGATATTGAACAAAGAAAAGTAACAGATACTTTTTGTAGATAAATTGCATGCGACTGACATGAGAATGCTAAGAGGAGAGTTACAAGAATGAATACAATGAAAAATCCTACGAATATTATAAATATGAAAGTTTGTGAATATGGATATTTGGTACTATTTCACGCAAAAACTACTGAAGGGATTTGAATGATATTTACCACACGGGTAGATTATAACATGGATTAACGCACTGGGTAATTTTTATCCCGGTAGTTCGTTCCCGCGGGATGATTTCCGACCACCATGCAGGTGAAGCCGCTAGCAGAAGCTTGTGAGTTTATATGAGGAAGTCTTAAGTGTGAAGATTTGAGTATGAATGTGCAATTGTGTGTGTGTGGTTATAAGAGTAGGGGAAGACCTCGATGATGAATTGTCTGTGATAAAGATAATGGCCAGAAAGGGTGTGTGATGTAGAGAGGTGAGTATCGAGATGACGACTAAAAGACATGTTTCACCAACTATGAATTATCACTCAATGCAGACGGGACATAATGAGCTTGTTCGATTTGCGGTGCGGTACGCTACGTTCCGATACGGCGGTAATATGTCTTAGCCTATGCAAGACCGCGAAATTAATTTATATTTTCTTCAACATACAACCTAACACTGACTTTCAAATTGCAAGACCCATAAAAAAACTGAAGTTCGTGAACTAACCTTTTTTTATCCAACTGAAGGGTTTTCTAGATGGTGATGGTAAGTGCATTCTTAAGTGGATAAAAGCCCTCTTCTATGTTAATCTACCACTATAACACTGTTATTTATGGAACTATCAAACATACAAATTGCGAATTAAAAAGACCCCAATTTAAAAGCCTGTATCGGTATGGTACTCACGACGCCAGGGATATCCCTCTTGAAGCTCTCGACGATCTCCTGCTTCTTCCTGCGGCGCGCCTCCTCGTGCTTGTCGACGCGCGCGTCGCCCAGCGCCGCCGCCACCTCCTCCAGCTGCGCCTGCAGCTCCGCCGCGCGCCCGCGGCACTCGCCCACGTCGGCCTGCACGGACAAATTATGTTACAGCCTCTAAAATCTGGACTTATACTACTCCATGAACTTATTTTTTTATATTGAATAATTAAATCATTGTAATAATTTACTACTTCATTCAGGCTAATGATGGAAAGCTAACGCTAAGTTATATTACGAAAACACCTCATAGGAATCATTTATTTCTAACTTAAATATATTCTTCGAAAGTTACCATTTTGTAGCAATCCGCCTAAAGGGGGGAGCCTGATTTAGACGCTTCAAAAAAATTTTTTTTGCATAAATGTCTTCTCAAACTATCCAAGAATGTGTCCCTAAAATTTCAGAAGCAAATTCAAAATATTTTCGGAGTTACAGAAGAAATAGTGAGCAAGCGTCGAGCAGGTATACGAGCGGCCGGATCGCTCGAAGTGCCCGCGCTCTGCCCTTCGATCTATTATATTATCTAAGGACGATCTGCTAACGACGTCTTTAGGTGGACACATACAAAATGCGAAAGAGTCGTTCAATTCCACTGTGTGGCGCATCGCACCTAAACACCTTAACTCAGGCATTAAAATCGTCGAGATTGCTGCTTACATCGCTGGAGGAATGTTCAATGAAGGCTACAGTGCAGCAAAGAAAACCATGCAGTTACTAGATTTGAAAATGCTGTCCAGCAATGCAACAATTTCGCCAAGGAAGCCGACAAGGAGCGCGTCACCCGACAAAACAGGCGCGATTCATTTTCAAGTAAAGAGGGCAGAACAGCCCGCAGACTCGAACATCAGGGCGAAAACCAGTTTTTTGAAGAGTGGACCAGGAGTCGCTGATTAGCATATTATTGCGGTAAGTTCAAGAAAATTACTACTTAAAACTTTGACGCGCGATTTCTCCGTTTTTCATTTTTACGATGTTTCCTAATTGGCGGGAAAGATAGGGAAAAAATTAAACGTTCTATCGAAACGAGACAAAATTGATTGTATTCGGGATTAAATTCTCTTCTAGTTGAACCTAAAAAACCTTAAGAAAGTTATGATTAACCCACTTTTTAAACAATCTAAAGTGATTTTTTTTTTCCAAAAAAATGTTTTTTTTTTAATATTGCGAAAAATTGTTGAATTTCTTACTTTTTGTTGAATTTTCTTGGTTTAACGAGAAGCTATACTATTGAAAATATATTTTTATTTTTGGGTTTTTTGTTTCAGATGGAAATTGCGACCTGCATCTTTCCCGCCGCACGGCCCTTGCACACTCGAGGCGCCTCGGCGAAATGCTTGTACCAGGCATAATATGACATATATAGTTTAATGAAAAAAATTTGAGAAGACTGTTGAAATATATAACAATAAAACCTGAAAGTTTCGTTTCAATCGAATATTTCTTTCCTTCCCAAAAAAGTCCTCGAAAAAATCGATTTTTTGAAGCCTCTAAAGCAGGCTCCCCGTAAACAGACTTACAATCAAATTCGACAGCAGACGATTTATGCCTTGTCGTAGGACACTATTAAAATAAAGCTTAACTGTATAACAGCAATACTTGCGGCCAGGGTAGATTTACCTGTTATGATTATTACAATAACTATGTGTATTATTCCTGAAATGTCGAAATTCCGAGCCCCAAGACACAGGCAAATGCTTAGTTTAGGGTCACCGTTTACTGTGTTCTTGTATAATCTGATTATCGTACTAAATGTGTAAGTAGTTTAAGTTTATATGTTTATTAGTCAATCATGCAAAAAATGGATTTGGATGAAATTTGGCACTCAGTACACAGAATTTTACTTTACTTTTTATGCCATTCCGACATCCGTCCGAGCGAAGTCGCGGGCAAAGGCTGGTAAATAAATAAAATAAAATGCTTGTCCTGACCTGCAGCTCAGCGCGCAGCCTCCTCTGCTCCTCCAGCGCTTGCTCCGAGCTCTTGATGTGCTCGTTCAGCTTGTCAACGCGTTTCATAGCTTCGTTCCGTTCGTGACCCTGGGTGAGGAACCAGACAATATTAGTATATGGAATTAAAATGAAAACACAAATTTAATACTTGCGATGCGAATTCAATAATCTGAATGTCTCAGAACAGGCAGGACGTCGCTATCCCACAAACAATTACAAAATATCAAAATTAATAGTCTAACACGGCCAGACTGACAAGTACTTCGTCCTCGAAGTACCTATGAATCTAATGTCTCTCAAAAACGACAACACTGATCACTTGTTTATCCAATAAACAATATTATAATGTCAAAATAAATCTAACAAATGCATACACAATTTATTTGTATTTTTAACAAGAGTTTTATTGTCAATTTCACATACGTAAGAAAAAATATTTTGCTTAGAACTTTTATCATCATTACAAGAGCTAACATGAAATTCGACAAACGATTTGATGTGGCTTTACATTATCTGATTAACCCGTCATACTACTGGTGCAAGACAGTGATGGCGCTATACAGGACCAGTAGCGCTATCCTTTTTCGCTACAGCACAATGACGATTTTGACCCTTGCAGATACAGACGGTCAGCCATATGTTACCTTCTGTCGATGTTTGTTCTCGATCTCGCCCTTCCTCCGGTTCTCGTTGTCGAGCCGGTCCTGGTCGGCCTTCTGCTCCCTGTTGACGGAGTCCAGCTCTTGTAAGTACCGCGCCGCCTGGCGAGACGCTTCCATCTTCAACTCCTCGTATTCACGGATCTGGAGGGACAAGAAACAGATGTACAAAATTTTCATAGTTGTTTGGATTATTTTGAACAGTCTGTTCGTCCCGATATTATTGACGCTGACTGACCTCGGGAACTTACCTTTGTAAGTGGCAATTAAAAGGTTGTTTACACGAATCGCTTTAGCGTAGCAATAGTGGGCATTGCCCTTTCCCTAATAACTTTGTGTTGCAATCCAAACAACCACCTATTTATGGTTTTGAGCCGATGAAAAAAGGGGAAGGAGGTTCTCAAGTCACCACGTAAATTTTTGTTAGTATCACGCTGATAACCTTAGACATACAAAGGCGCAAAGTAAAATAATGGCAGATTTGATCCTTAGAATTGTTTGTTTGGCGCGACTCAAAATGAATCCGGGTATCTATAGTTAGAACAGAAAAATCTATTTTGGATACAGGATATTAAGGTCAGGGTAACAAAAAAAAAATCTTAGCTTTTTTGCCTTTTGCAGGTCAGCATCGGGTTGCATGTTGATCAAGATTTAGATTCAAATGCTAATGCTAAATTCAAATTGGCGTCAAATGTCATAGTTTCATGAAAAACTCATTCAAAACAGCAATTTGAATTAAGGAATCAAATTCTATAAACATACCGAAGTGAAAATTGTAAAAATGTAAGAAAATTTCGAATTCCACGAGCTACCTTTGCGCAATCCCCTTCCTCCCCCCTTAACCGCTGCAGTTACCTGTGCCTCCTCAAGATGTACATCAGCCCTTCCCGTATGTGTAGTTCCCAAGGTCGTTAGCTCCCACTGTGCCTTCTGCTCCTCAATCTGGCGCAGTTCATCATCCAACTTCTTGATGTCAGCCTGATGAGCCTCGTGGGCCTTGCGAGCCTGTTCCAGGGTCTTTAGAGCGCTCTCTAACTTTTTCTGGGTGTGGGTCACGCGTTCTTTAGCTTTTATGAAGGTCGGACGCTTCTTCGTGATTTCGGCTTCCTGTTGGAGACGAAAGTTTGTTTCAGAAATATTGCATACATAAAACTATAAAATTCGGTATCTTGCTTTTGCTATGCTGTCGGGTAAAAAGTCACACATACATACACATGATGAGCCTATAACGTTCCCACTGCTGGGACACAGGCCTCCTTTCGGTGACACGGCATGGACCGTAATATACCACGCTGGCCCAGTGCGGGTTGGTAGATGTCACATGTCGTCGAAATTTTTTTTTCTTGACCGAGTACATGCCAGTTTCCTCACGATGTATTCCTTCACCGTTTTGAGAGCAGTGGTAATGGAATTATTTTACACAAAGTAAAGCGTCTGCCTGGGGTTGAACCCACGACCTACATCTCGGTAAGTCGGGGCTGATACCACTGGGCCATCACTGCTCTTGCAAAAAGATAAAAAGACAATAAAACTTTATCATCATCATTTCAGCCGTAAGACGTCCACTGCTGGACTTAGGCCTCCCCTAATTTGGGGGGCTTTGCCATAATCGCCACGCTTAGCAGGCGGGTTGGCAATCGCAATATGGTGGTAAAATGCATAGAGAATGCTGCTGCCCATTCTCTAGTAAGTCACTTAGTCACCTTTTACGACACCCACGGGAAGAAATGGGGGTGGTGTTATTCTTTACGTCCGGCACCAATAAAACTTATTCTGGTTCATACTAATAATGTCTCTGATTTTCATTCATTTTCTAAATACAATCGTTCGTTGTAGCGCGAGGTCAAAATCGGAATTAATGCCACTATCTTATTTTTCAATACACTTCAAGTGACATACATAAAACAACTGCACGAATATTTTCCAACAGCCCTCCATGCCAACGTTGTTTGAGTGCCAAAAGCTCTGTAGTAGCCAGAGATCAAAGAAATCTGATGTGCAATGTGCTTTTATAATAGTATGCGTCAAAGAGTTGGGAGAAGTGTACACCATCATTTCTCCAGTCATGTATAAGTCTCATGTTATATTCGCAAGTCTATTGCTATCAACCAGGCACTGATCCTGGGCTGCTACTGAGAAATTCCAGATAGAAAAACCCACATACAATAACACTTGCTCAATCTCGGAATCGATCCCAGGACCTCATGTTCAACATGAATGCTTTCCCATAAACAGTCCCAACTCACCACTTCCCGGATCTCCTGCTCAATCTTAGCGGTCTCTCTCTGCACAGTACCAGCTTCTTTCTTCTTCTCCTTCAGCGCTTCCTCCAGCTTCTGTCGCTTCTTCTCCACCTTGGTCAGCTCTGTCTGCTTGTGTTGCAGGTCCTCTTCCATGGATTGGATCTCTTTCTCATTGTGGTATAAATGGTAGAGTTGAAGCTCGATTTTTTGTTCTTGCTGTAAGGGATGATAAAGGTTTTAAATAAAATTAATTAGTTAAGATAATAATTTACAGATGAGACAATAATATTATTTACACAAAACATCGTCAAGTATTACTGATATTTAAACAAACTGATGTTTGTACACAAACAAACACTTTATTACGGGTTTGCCGAAAGCATTGTAACTTTTACTATACATCGTATATCACGCCGGCGCCGCTCGGTACCACGGCCGGCGGTTATGGAAACCACTGGTATGTGGGTAATAATCGTATCGCACTTGGCAGCCATGCCGTTATCTAAAGAACCTGCACAGAGCTGGAAACAGTGACCTTAGCTAGAATTTTCCTATTCAATCTCCTCAGGATACATTCCTATTCTCAACTCACCAGTTCCTCCTTCAGCCGGGTGTACTTCTCAGCCTCCTCCTTTTCAAACTTGGCCTCCTTCCTTTCAGCAGCCACTCCCTTCTTCTTCTGGTAAGAGAACTGAGCCTCTTCGTCAGCACGGTTCACCTCCGCGCGGCAGTGCTCGTACTGTTCCTTGAGGACTCCAGAACTGGTGGAGTCAAGTCGTCACATTAAACTAAAATTTGACCCTGAGATACACTTGCCGAAAATTGTGCGACGGAAATTTTGCGTGCTTCCGTCTTCTTTGAAAACGAGTCAAACATATGTTATTTTAACTAAAAAGAATACAGAGCTACGCCTAACATTCCGTAATTCCATAATTTCCACAAGCATAATCACCCTATATCGTTCCGTAAATAAAAAGGTAAGTTTAAAAACTAAAATCCCACTACTGAAAAATCACGCTCTAAAAAGTATGAAACAAGAAAATATTGTTATCTGAATGCCGTAGTCGGGTGCCACTTTGTCTCAAAGCTTATGATCGCTTACTACTGTTAGAATGTATTATGTGGCATACAACAAGGGCAACAAAAACACTGAAGAGAATAAATGTTGGGTTCATAAATATCGCTTATTACCTATGCTAAAATTATGCGGTGTCAAAAGCTTAGTCGAACTTTTGAAAAACTTCTAATGCTCTAATCGCAGACGCTAACAGTACCATGTCTGCTAAGGTCAGGGCTGATTTTTAATCTAGCACAAAGCAGCAAAAGTTAGCTTTTTTTCGTTGAATAAAAGAAATCTGTTATGTGCAAACTAAAACTTCAATAAAATTATTAGGGAGCTATGAAACTAATGGGTCATCATCATTCTCTTGCCCTCATCCCATTTTATTTGGCGTCTCAGAAAATAATGTCAATTTAATCAGCATAACTAAATTTATAACTTTTGGTTTTGGCCGAAACTTATGAGGAGGCGAGTTGGTTTGGCAAGAAATTGTATTTCGTCAGACACTTTATTTCAGTCAAGTAAAACCTGTAAAACTGTTCTTGCTAATATCAATATATTTATCGTTTTTAGAGTCTAGGAAGCAGTGCCACCATTCGACCTACCCACTGATCTCCTCAAACAGAGCAGTCCTCTCTTTGGGGTTCTTCATAGCAATGCTCTCAACGGCGCCCTGGAAGACTAGGAAGTTCTTGGCTTTCACGTTGATGCCCAGCTTCTCCAGCTCACTTAGGTAGAGGGATGTGTTTACTGACTGTTGACAAACAACAAATAGTAATATGTTAGAATTATTCAGATAGGTATCAGTTTATGGTTTTTAGGCCACTAAAGCACCATGTAATGAAAAGTATTATTGTTTTGAGTTTGACTTCCCCCAGTAAAACAGTATTTCCACATAGAAGTAATATAATATAAAAATAGAAGAAATATAATATAAATAATAATTGTATTCTTTGCGAGTTAAGTATAGTATCTTTAAGTGTTACATGCATTTAACTCTGCATGTTCTAAAGAGTGCAAGTATAAAAGCAAAAGTTTTGAGAATATGAAGGAGACAAGTATAATATTGCTAGTAGCAAATGGTAGCATGCTGGCCTTGCTGACTGCCACTATATGCTGCATATAGATGCATAATTGTGCTATGATATGTTTTACCCTATGAGGCTGATATCGTCCTTACCCGGAATGCAATGAAACAACTAACTTATGTGTTTCCCATGTTACAAATGCTATTTAGGTTGTGTAAATACAACAAAGGAACTTTTCAAAGAAGCAAGTTTTCATAAGAATGAAGCTTGGTATTGCTAAAAAAACACAATTTAAGAAAGCATTAAATAACACATCACTTCACCTAAAACATGAGGTCATTATCATTTATATAGAACATTGATGACGTACAGCGAAATAAATGAATTACAAATAATTTACTTGAAGAAAACAACAAAAAACAAAATTAATGAAATGTAATGTAGAATAGATCTGACCTGTCCATCAATCTTGTGTTCAGATGACTGTCCTATGACTGATCTCTGAAACTGCTTTTCTGTCAGGTCTTCCAGCACAAATGTTGCTGTTACTGATGCACTGCAACAGAAAACCATTACTTTAATCTGCAATTATCGGTACCAGTACTTAAAAGTAATGTGAAACAATACTAGGTGACAAAGACCAAAATGGAACAACGAACTTTACTCCTACTGAAAGGACTGGCCCGCAATGGCAATGGACACACCCTTACCCAGCAGTGTCGGTCAGTTACGGTCTAAATAGCGATGTCCTTAAGGACGCTACAACATTTTTCTACAAATATCGGTGGTTTTCCGGTACAAAATAAATCAAGAGGTATCACAATTGCGAGGTCAATTATGGTCTAAATTAAAGATAATTTAATCATCTCCATGATGGAACCATAAAAATTGTATAGTCTCATACAATATTTTCACAAAAATACGTTTTCCCCACCGCAATAATCGTAGAAAATGAAAAATAATGGGGTCTGAAAAGGTACCTGTATAGTGAGATCAGCTGCATATTTTAACTTTAAAATGACAAGTAATTGTGGCTAATATAATCTTCTACATTTTGCCTAAATATTTTGTAATTAAATACATAACTTTTTTATTTATGAGAAAAATAAAGAACGCTCTCAAATTTCTTCATACATTTTCTACTCGCAGCTTATCATTCCGCGCTCAGACGCGCCCTAGGAAGCACGGGCGTATCGCTTTTTTGTACGAAATAAATACGATCAAAATAATAATAAAGTGAGTGCCGTGCTGTATACAGTGGTTGAAAAATTTTGATACTTTTCGGGCCAAAAGTATGAGTAGCAAACTTATTACTAGAACTTAGTTTAGAAATAAATAACTTAAATTCTATTGGGAATTATGGAGGTAGTGATGATTATGAATATGTATTCATTTACAAGAATTCAAGATGGCGGATGATTATTCAATAAAAAGTTATATGAACATCTGTTTTCAATGTGATAATTAAATTATGCAAGTGTACATTTTGATCTACCCCATCTACTTCCAAACCAACCGAAGATGGTGTTATTTGCAGATGACACATCATTGATATTTAAAATCGACAGACGGTCTCAAAATCTTGACGACGTCAATAACTCCATTCTTCAGGTCCAAGACTGGTTTACGGTAAATAATTTAGTACTTAATTAAAAAAAAAACCAAGTGCATTAGATTTCAATTGCCTAATGTCAGAGGTAGCGAATGTGACATCTTATTGAATGGGGAAAAACTGGAATTTATTGATCAAACGGTTTTCCTAGGAATCACGCTAGACGAGAAATTACAATGGGAACCTCATATAACATCTCTTGCGGGGCGGTTGAGCTCGGCCGCTTATGCTGTTAGAAAGATAAGACAGTTAACAGATGTAGAAACCGCGCGTTTGGTCTATTTTAGCTACTTCCACAGCATTATGTCGTATGGCATTTTACTGTGGGGTAGGGCTGCTGACATTGAATCCATTTTTATTTTGCAAAAGCGAGCTGTCAGAGCCATTTATAAACTATGTCGCGGCGAATCCCTCAGGGAACTATTTAAAAGGATTAATATTATGACGGTACCTTGCCAATTCATTTACGAAAATATTATGTATTTAAGAAAAAATCTACATCTTTTTAATAAAATAAGCGATAGACATAATTTTAATACTAGAAATAAAGACAAGATAGATCAACCATTTTTCAGATTAGCAAAAGTACATACATCTTATATGGGGTACTGTGTTAAATGTTACAACAAAATACCTTCTGATATATTGCAATTAAATGAAAGGAGGTTTAAAAGTCATATTAAAAGTACACTTTGTAAACGAGCTTATTACAAATTAGAGGACTACATCCAAGATAAGAACGCTTGGAAACATGCTGGTCTCGCTCCATAGGACAGTCTTACTAGTTGCTAACTTAATTGTGTAGATAATATTTATTTTTTCTTCTATGACACTGTTTTACATTCTGTAATTACTGTAACTCACACACTGACAGTTTATATGGGTAGTTCATATAATTGTTTTTTGTATTTTTTTTTTATTTAACTGCTTTTGTTAATTTATTTTTATTTTCTTTTAATTTCATTTGTTGTGTATATGTATCATTTGCATCGTTGTATATGTAAGCGGGCACGCCCTTTATGCCTGGAGGCTTTAGTAAGGTTTTAAGTTCTGTTTACGATTTTGTTTCATTATTCATTTCAGCTTGAGTTTAGTTTTCAATGTTTTGTTGGTATAATGGCGTGTGCTAGCTGACATATGGCGAATAATGTATGTTTTGTTTTATTATATTAATAACTTATACAAGATTGTATAGAATCAAGTTCTTCTAACTTAACAGACAGCAGTGCTGCTGGGGAGTTTGTTCCGCCACTTCTTCTTCCCAGCCAAAGCACTAGGAAGTGTCGAAGGGCGGGCGTTTTAGGAGGACTGTCTTATGTGACTTTGACGTTCAAAAAGTGCTGACTCTCAGCCTAGTTTGAATAAATGACTTTTGATTTGATTTGTCGTCCATTTTTGGAACGAAATTCATTAACGTAGCTTGTGGTAAGGGTAGACAAGGATGCTGAAGCCGATTGTGAGGTCAAAATAAAAAATGGCGGTTGCGAAAATTTTCAAAGTTTTCATCATGGGTGTCGTTTTCAAGATTTTCGAAGGTGCTGAAGCCGAAAACTCCATACAAATTACATTCGGAGTCAAAAAAGACTAAGGAACATACTTCCTGATGGAATATCCCCCGACGACCCCATAAGTTTTTCATTCAAAACGACGAATATTTTAATTTTTTAAATAAAAAGTGGGCATAGCTATCAACTTTGGGTAATTTTAGGATAGTGATTACGAATGTTTCATCGAAATTTGACCCAAATACGGCGGGTATTGTTTTTTTATAAAAAGATTATTATCCATAACCATCGATTTTTAATTTAAAATGGCGGATGTACTGTTATGATAAAATGTCGACATGGGTATCAATTTTGGGGGTTATGCTAGTATGTAGTCAAAATATTTAACGTAACTTTCATTATTTACATAAATTAAAAACCATGTAGTTAATCATCATCTCTCTAAAATGTTAAAGTCATTTCGAATTATAAATACATAATAGAGTACAAAAACAGCCTTCATACAAAAATGTATACATGTTCCTATTGTGTATTAAAAATTCTGAATACGCGCTCCAATCTCAAAGGTGGTCAGGCGTCACACAATTTTTGCTTAGTTTTCTTTAGGGAATATCCTATATATTTTCAACAATAGTCTACGATCAAAATCCGTTATATTTGTTTATTATCGAAAAATATTATTAAAGTTTTTTATTGTTACACCTCGTTTTTTTTTTAATTGACAAATTATACGTTATTCCAAAAATCATAATGATCATGGTAATAAAACTTATTAATTGTCACCAAATACAGAAAGTAAAGTTAATTTACTAGGTACTAATTTTATTCAACACTGCTAGTAAAATAAAATAAATAATACCTTCATTCAAGATTAGTTAAGTAATGTTTAAAATCGATCAGACAATGGTTTCAGTGTGTGCGTGCGTGTAATGTTGTTGTGTGCCGACTCAGATACCTAAACTTGAGCGATTCAAAAATGTTATAGCATCCTTAACAATTTTACTGCCCAGCACCCGGCTCCCGGATCGAACGATAATTCGTTTGCATGTCCACAACTCGCCTCTGAGTCCTACGTATAAGTAGTTATGTGTCTTGCGAAGCTAATAAGCTAGGTGTGAATAGTGTACTTTTGAATAAGTCTTTTTTCATATGAGCACTGAAAGTGTTAAAAGAGGTTGACTAATTAAGATAAACCATTAAATGTTGACTACAAATAATAAACAGCATTTCAAAAGCTTATAAATTAAATTAATTACACAGTGACAGAGCAATAGTATTGGGAATTAAATATGATTTTGTTAACATTATACAAATTCATTAATTTTCATAAAAGCAAGAATGGACTGTTGTAATGTCAAATCCTTGCTTTGCTGAAAGCAGGACTGTAATTTTATGCAACAGTTAGAATGCTAAAAGTCTCCACCAACAGCTTATGTAGCAATCAGTTTCCAGTCAATGATTGTAAAAAGTACAATATATATTTCTGTTTTGTGTAATCTTTAAAAGTCAGTCTTACATAAATCCAAAAGCAAACAAAAAAACATGAGATAGAAATAATTACAAGCAGTGTTACCTTCTAGACACTGGTTTATTGATGGAAGCCCCGTGTATTAGATCACTGAGTCGTTTCACACGGAGCAGCGATGTCTTCTCACCCATCACAAAACTCACTGCATCCATGAAGTTAGATTTGCCTGTGGGGGAATAGGTATACTATGTAAGTCTTTTGTTATCAGGCTACAGTTACACAGGCTCCAACTGTTTTGGAGGCAATAAGCGCCTCAAAAAGAGACATTCTGAGTAGACAAGTTATGCATACAACAGCACTTTTGCACCTGAACGAGATTGTAGGTACATTTTGATTTTTACACACACAGTTATACATTATAAATGTTTAGACGTTTTCTGAAAACTTTTCATTTTTACCTGATCCGTTGGGGCCTACCACCGCAGTAAAGGATTGCATGGGGCCTATGCGGTGGTGTCCCCGATAGGACTTGAAGTTTTCCATATCAATATACTTAAGAAACGCCGGCATTTTGGCTCCAGATAAATAACTTTGTATCACCATTCGAAAATATTAGCGATAAATCACTAAAATAAAATAATAGCGCCAAACATCGTCACATCAACAATGTTTGCTGTCAAACAAGTGTCATACAGTCACAGACTACAATATGCATACAGTTTAATAAACAAGGTCTAGGTATGCAAGGTATGAAAACCGTAAAATAGTTAGTCGATTATGTATTTATTCGAATAGACCTACATTTATTTATTTATTTACGCAATTCTTACCTACACTAGCATTACAGATCAGCGATCCAATGCGATGGAGTGGCCTTACATGCTAAATCTATACTAATATTATAAAGCTGAAGAGTTTGTTTTTTTGATTGATTGAACGCGCTAATCTCAGAAACTACAGGACCG
The DNA here is from genome assembly GCA_947507805.1 of Aporophyla nigra. Lineage (NCBI taxonomy): Eukaryota > Metazoa > Arthropoda > Insecta > Lepidoptera > Noctuidae > Aporophyla > Aporophyla nigra. Next base: position 1,210,757 of record OX382305.1, on the reverse strand, counting down.
AATTGAAAAATTCTTTTTGTGTTGGGTAGCCTATTTATTGAGAAAGGTTATAGGTTATATAACATTACGCTACAACTAAGAGGAGTGGAGCAGTAATATTTTTTTTTTTGCAAAAACGGGGAAAATCGCACGGGTAGGCGATTCGACGCGACGGGAATGGTCGGGGGAACCAGAAATTTAACGCGGATGAAGTCGCGGGCAGAAACTAGTCCTTAATATAATTACATTCTTTAAAATCACGTACTACATATATCTTAAATGTCAACCTACATCTAAATAACATATTATAAATAATGTAACTTTTGCTAATTCACACAAATTACACCACAATACATCAACCGTCTCGTGAACCTCGTTCACCAAATGGATGGCTCTAAATCAAAGCAAATCAAATGCATTTTTAGGGAAGATGAGATCTTTTATCCTAAGAGTAATTGTATTCTGCCTGCGAGCAAGCGTGCACTAGCGTGCAAATATTAATCCACACTAATATTATAAATGCAAAAGTAACTCTGTCTGTTGGTCTGTTTGTCTGTCTGTCTGTCTCGCTTTCCTGCTAAAACTACTGAACCGATTTAAATAAAATTTGATACACAGATAGTTTAGAGCCTGAGAAAGGACATAGGCTACTTTTTATTGCGGAAAAGAGGTTAAGGGGTTGAAAGGGAGGATAAAAGGTTGTAGGGAAGTATTGTCATTTTTAAAGCTAGAATGATGAAACTTTTTTGTTTGGCTTTTATTACATAATAATATATAATATATATATGAATTATATTTAAAGTTTGTTAAATTTTTACCCTTAAGGGGGTAAAATAACAATAGAAAATAGGGGATGAAAGTTTGTACGAAAAGGGAAATGACAAGAATCGTCGGAATTGAAAAATTCTTTTTGTGTTGGGTAGCCCATTTATTGAGAAACGCTATATAACATCACGCTACGGTCAAAAGGAGCGGAGCAGCAAACGAAAAATGGACGAAAATTGGCAGGCCATTCAATGCGACGGGAAGGGGAGCGAAAATTTGACGCGGACGAAGTCGCGGGCATAATACACATAGCACATTGATTACATTTTAAATTACATTCATTATTATACAATTGTTATTCACTACATACGTAAATTTTAATTTATATTGATAATTAAACTAAATTTAAATTTGCATTTGTATGTCCCATAAATTCTTTAATAGTATAAAAACAACACTTTAGAACCATTCTGTCAATGTTGTCTTAAACACGTTACCCTTTAATAATTTCAGTTCATTCGGTAAGTTATTAATTATTATAAATTAAAACACACATATTATACAATTTTTTTTCTAGTGAGAGGAGTTCTCGCCAGTAGGTTGGTTCTGGCTTCAGACACAGCAAACAGGGGCGAGCGTCACCACCTCCATACGTATCGATCTGGCACGCAAGGTTCCAACCAAAGACTACAATACAAAGGTTCCAACTGCTGCAGCACTCCCAGCACATGTATGCACCTATGTGAATTTTGTTATACACATTTGCCACCAGTTTTACTGTACAAGAACAGTCGAAGTAATGCGTATTGAACCACGCAAAATGTAGGTTCTGTAGTTAGGAAGAATATTTAGTCGTGAACGGCAGAGATTTAGAGAGGCTCGTGGCTAAGTTTTACCAGTATAAAACTTATATGCACAAAAGAGCAATTTACTTTACAAATCAGTTATGCTCATTATTTAGGCAAAAAATTAAGTTTAATTTTTGGTGGCAACATTATCTGTCATCATCATTTGCCTAGCCTTTTCCCAACTAGGTGTGTTGAGGTCGGTTTCCAGTCTAAACGGATGGAGCTGAGTACCCGTATTTTACATGGAGCGACTGCCTATCTGACCTCCACAACCCAATTACTGGGTATTACGATACCACTTGTAAAACCTGGATGCCAAATTTTCGGGCTTCTGATGACCCGTTACGACTGTCTAAGATCTACGAAAGGCAGCCGGGACCATAGTTGACTGACTTAAATGGTCGTAACAATTTAACCAGGCTTTCCTGTGAACTCCTTGAAAAAATTTAAGGTCTCCAGCCAGGGATAATAAACTTATAAACTAAAGCGACGACTCGCTAAGGGCACTCCCTGTGGGACCTCGGCTTAGTCAGTCACTGGTAGAGAATAGCAAGAGACGGGCTGGATGGACGAATTTAAAGCTACAGGTTCGACGTCGCGGGCTGGCTCATGCACGGGTCGGGAGGGACTATTTAGTCTGGCTGGAGTGACGCGACGGACCTATGCGGCGAGGTCGGAAAGACGGACGTATTGTCTTGAGTCGGGACCAAGTGGACCAACGGCTTAACGTGCTTCTTACCGTACTCTTTTGATGCTTTTCGAGGCACGGAGTGGTCTTGGTATATAAAGAAAGATGGTCAAAGGTAGCATCAATATGTAAATATATAAATTCATCTCTTTTACTCTAATATCGTTATCTCTCTCTTGTTTTCAAGCCCACCTATAAAGTGTTCGTAGAACAATGTTAACAGCTCACCTAAAAACCTGGAACGCACGAGTATCGTGACGTGAAACGTCAAAACGTCAGGCAGGTTTATTTACTGACTTCCTTCCTTCGTTGTAAGTATTTGAAATAAAATTTTATTGATGGTGATGGTACTGTTTGAAATACATGACTGCTAAAACCATGGCAGGTGACCAGAGCCCCGGTAGTACTATTGACTTAACTGATCCTGAAGAAGCTGTGCTAATGGATCCTATAGACCACGATCGCTGTCGCTACCCTTACTGTATTGTTTGGACGCCTATTCCTGTGTTAACGTGAGTATTCAGTATTTAATTAATTATTACGACTCAATGATTTCCATATTACGATTCCCCGTTAATTTTGTGTTCGGCAAACAGACACAAAATAATAGTACAACCAACCGGTTTTTACGCAGAGGCCTAATGACGAAGTGAACAGATTTCTTGTAATCATTTTTCTTATCATTTAAAAACAGTATTCACGATTTGCATAATTTGGAATAAACAAATGAAATAATGTTTTATCCCTCCTTTCCACACAGTAATACATAGGCCCCCTGTTCTATTTCCAAATGTTACTCTAAAATTGGGGCATATCTTGTTCAAGTTATAAGTCGATAATCTAATTTAACATTGCACAGTTTTCCATTGGTTGCTGAGACCAAAATAATTATGTTATTAATCTACTTAAGACATAATTTTGTGAAGGGCATGTAATTTAAAATAAAATGATCTGCACCAATATTCTAAAAACAAGTTATTTGTGAAAGTTTTAATAATATTAGTAATGTTGTGTTATTAACTACTATGATATGTGATGATATCATATAAAAATAAAAATAAATGGCATTTGTTTACATTTAGTATTTATTTAAGAAGATAAAAGATCACAATGTACGTAAATAACAACAAATAATTAACTGAATTTAAAAATAACCAAATTATGTTCTAACTTAACTAAAATTATTCACTAAAATATAGCATCAAAAAACTTATCTGCGTCACAAATGGAACCATAATAATTAAGAAGAACAAAATAATTATTATAGACGTAGCTTATCAGTTTTAAAACCTTTTTCCTTTTAATTTATAAGTGTAACACAATAACAACTTAATAATAAACTATGAAGTAATAGTTCAGAATAATAAGGAAAAATATATATTATATTTTCAGATGGATATTTCCATTCCTCGGTCATATGGGCATCTGTATGTCATCAGGAATTATCAGGGACTTTGCTGGTCCTTACTTCGTATCTGAAGATTTGATGGCATTTGGGAATCCCACTAAGTACTGGCAGTTGTCTCCCCATCAGGCTGCAAATGGACAAGCAGGGTGGGATGCTGCTGTTTCCGAGGCCTCAGAGATTTATAAAAAGAGAATGGTATTTAGAATTCAGTGTAATTTCATTTATTTTGATGCTTATGCATTTTCTGTGTGAAAAAAAGCCTTTGGCAAGCAGCGGGGCAATAATATGCTGGTATTTTTATATTTTACTAGCTTCTTTCGGCAACTTTGCCCACATGAAACTTTGCCTACTGCACTGCATCGCATCGCCCACCCATGCTATTGTATTTACTTATAAATGGCACAGAATCAATAAATAGTAACAGTAGAAGCCACATTTAAATAATTTTCCTATTCATTATTCAGTGTGAAATAATTAGTAATCTATGAATGTTTTGCCAATTTGCAGCACATTTTATTCTATGACAACTGCCACTCTCATGTGGCTACTGCCCTCAACATCATGAGCTATGGTGGCTCCAGGAATTGGAACATGGTGAAGTTGGCCTTCTACATGATACCATACTCCAAATATGTCAGGTAATTTAGTGAGAGTGGACAAAATTATTTATTTTTGTAAGTTAATGTGCTTTTGTTTGAAACTTGAATCTAACTAACATTGTTACCATTTATTCCAGTTTCGCAGCATTTTTGAAGACTTGGGTACCATTCCTGATAATAGTAGCATTTATAGTTGGCTTGGCGGCAATGATATAAATGATGCTACAAATGCTATAATAATTCAGAATTATGGATAAGTAACGAATCCATGGTTTCTGCTGTGGAGTGGACTCTTTGGTGAAAAACTATGTGGAGGAAATGTTGGTGCTGGTTGTTTGATGGTGGAAGTTAAGGGTAGTGGACTTATGTGCTGTACAGCATAAAGTATGGTTCCACAATGCATAACTAGATTGACTAGTTATTAATTAGAGTGTAATGTGGTACTCTGTGTAAGATATGTGTCTGTTATGGTACATTCTCGATAATCATTATATTGTTGATAATGTTCTGATTTTATTTATGGTAAATGTTGCAATGTGTCTCTAGTATTAGTATTGTATTGATAATTATGTTATGAAGCACCTGTGGTACATTAGTCAAGATATTTTAGTATTTTATTTGTTTTTGTCACATAGATATTGTTTCTAAATTATTATGCTCTTTTTATCCTTTGAACTAAATACTTTCCTGAAGGGTAGCAAGAGGAAATACTGCCTTTTTTAATCAATGTTGGAGTGTATAGTAATAAAATATTTTTATTTAGATTTTATAAATTTTTATTTACATCTTTATACATATTTTTATATATACCATTAGTTTTACAGATATAATTCGATTAATTTAAGATCTTGTAAGGAATCCTTTTATTAACAAAAATGAAATGTTTACATTTTCCAGTAGAACACTATTATTCTTGTCAATGCTGAACTTGAAGATATAAAATACATGGAATTTTTTAAGTTTCCTGTTAGATATGTCATACATAAATAACAGGTAGTTCTTTGTCTTGGACAAACCTACCATTTTTTAGCAAACTGTATTAATAATAATAACCATTTCTTTAACATTCCAAAACATAAATACTAATGTAACATTTTCATGTTTGGTAATAAAGAGAAGTTCACATACTTAATTGATCTCCTAATTGTAGTATCCAAGTCTAATAGCAGAAGCTGGAGATATGGTGTCTCATCTCTGATGACCTGCATTGCTGTGTCAAAAATAACATGTAAGCATGAGATAAAAAAATTGCACTCCGGGAGTGCCGGCAGAAGTGAAAACTTGATTATTAACGTTGAGCATGTTTGATATTTTGGAATGGTTAGGGAATAATTTGTTGTTCAATTTCCATATTTTAAGCACTTTATATTCACGAATTTTACGAATACACAACAATGTGATCACTACACAGACGGTCGAGCCATCAGCTGTCACCATCCATGGATGCGCGTGGCACGCTGTAACATAGACGAACATTCGCGCAAGCGCCCTGCGCCGCCTAAACGAAACAGTAGGCCCAGGCATACATTTTCGCCGCGCCGTAGAGAGGGGATAGCTGTCTACTCTCCATCCGTCCTACGCTTTTTCGATCAGGTCACGTGTCCTGACGCGAGTTTAAGATTTTATACCCATTACAGAAAAAGTGCTCAACGCCGCTAAAGAAGTTTTCACTTCAAAAATTATTACAACCATCACTTATTTTCTAGGCCTACTTGAACTTCTCATTCAATTATTTTACACAATATAATTTATATTTTTGTCGTGCTTTTGGTTTGAGTTACAAACTATACCAAATTCTGATTCTATACAAAACTATATATTTTTAACTTTATGGTAGGAAAAATTCTACATAAAATTTTAAAAATGACACAATTTATTGTATCATATCAATAATTGTTTATAGTATATTGAATGTATATGAAATAATAACAACTTACATATTATTAAATATATTTACTAGCATTTGAATATCTTGTTTTCTATTGTATTTCCTCACTGTAACAATATTTAATATTAATAGTGCTAAATAATCAAAGCTTGCTTCACATACATAACTCAGGTGAGTCAGATAAAAATTATTAAAAAAAAAATACAACACCTAATCCTGAAACAGGCAGTACAAATCATTATATTCATAGCTGTTGATTTCTGTATTGATTATGCATGTAAGGTCAACATTCCTTTAACACACTCCGTTCTACAGAGAAGTCATAATCATAACTGCTCACATTGACTTTGTTGGTAAGGAACGCAAGAAGATCTGCCACTTCTGTAGCAAACGCATCTTTGTTTGAAGCCATCTGTAGTGTTTTTGACATGGTGAATGGAACTCCTTGTAAGTAGTGGAATGTGGGATCTATTCGCGCAGCTCTTGGCGTTGGTGCAGGCGGCGCTGGTCTCTGCGGGTAGGGGGTAGCAATACCACCACCACTCACGTTTGGGTAAATGCTATTCCTAGGTGAGTTGGGATCCACCACAACGAACCCATCGTCCGCTCGAGCTCCAGGAATCGGGGGAATCTCGCCCTCCACCTCCACCTCCACAGGCGAAGATCTCCGCTTACCAAATATTGATGAAAACATTTTTATTGAATTAACACTGCGTCACAGAGAGTTACACTTGAAGATTTTCGTGTTTATTTGTGAGTAATAATGAGTCAACTATCACAGTACCTAACCAGTGTCATTTTTTGAGAGTCGAATGACATGACAGTGACAACGACAGCTAACAGATAATAATATTCTCATTGTTTCAAATCCATGGAATTAGTATTTATCCACCCAGTACAAAAAAACTATTCTAAAAGTACGCCTAATATGTCTCCCATCATTCAGGCTGATTCATGTTGATTCTGTTGTTAATATTTTAATCCTGCGATGTAATCCAGCTACAGCAGACCAAACAGTCAACTTTTCCAAGTAAACTCGTTGGGTTCTGAGTTGCTGACTATTTTATAATTATTATTCATAAATTATTTAAATGACTTTTAATTGCGATATATGTATAAAATGGAAGGGCCCCGGGTAGACCACCGTTGCCAGCCACCCCACCTGCTTAGTTTACCAGTAGTCTCGAAATCTGTTCAGCCGTTTAGTAGGCGTGAAAACGTATCGGACCTACTTTCGCATTTACCGAGCCGTCTGCGTGACAAAGAAGATGGAACATGGATTAAGACAATTTATTGATTAATTCACAATAAATACTTTGTGTGGAAAAAGAGAAAAAAATTACAAATCAATTTCGTCTTTTTAGGAGGTAATAGAAAGACGAAATTCGTTTGTTTCACTTTTTATAATTAAATGAGAATATTTTAAATTCAATTTACTTGAGTTTTGGATAAATGAAAAGCGCTACAAATCGATTAAGAAACCGGAGTTTGGGAAACAACGGTTATTTTACCACAAACTAGGGTGGAACCGAAAATGTTGTCACCTCGGAACGATGTCCTGATTGGTGGTAACTTATTAAGTTTTCCAATAAGATTCCGCTTGGCCAATAAAAAAATAGAAAAATTGCTACCAATGACATGAAGAAAATGCGAACGAACTGATCATTCGACGTAAGTATTACGTCAAAATCTGGTCAAAACATAGGTTTTTGGCTTGTTTTGAAGCGATATTATGTGAACTTTAGTACTTTGAGATGAATTCGTCATTAAAATGTTGTTATTTGTGTCCATTGTGACGTTAAAAGGATACAAATTAGTATGTATAACTGTGAGATTGTGAGTTAAAAGGACATTTAGAAGATCGAGTGTTTGGAACCCCAGCTGGTGTAAGCAAGGTACTAATAGTTGCTGTAGTGTGCTTGTTTCATGTATTTACACTATTTACGTACCGTATTAAGTTATTTCAATACCGTGGAGGTCATTTTTTCCGTATATGATGTTTGTTATTGAAAGCATCACCTTGTTGTTATTGTATGTTCTACATCGCACAACTGAACTGTGTCTTAAACTCGTATAAGTTGTAATTAAAATACAATATTATAGAGATAACAAGATATATTCGAGTTGTTGTCACTGTGCTTGTTTTGCTTTTAAAACTAGAATCTGTGATACCTTTACTAATATGATGATGTTCCATTAGATCTATGAAATGGACTTAAACAGGTACCTTGTATTCATAAAATACTTTGAATTATATCTTCACAAGGCTGTTTATATGTTCTGTAGATAATTAACAGAAAATGTTTTGCCTTAGGTGGCAAAATATTATGTTGAACAATCTTATTAATTTGAATGAATCATGTTTTGGGTAAATATTTTATCAAGTTGGTTAAATATTGCTTAAAATAGACCTAAACAAGATAAACCTTAAAAATAGTTTTTAAATAAGTAAAATTAACTACTGTAATATTGAAAGGGGGAAGATATGTTGTCTAGCAAACAATTACCATTGTGCTGTTTTGTGTTAGAAATTAAGACACATCAATGGTCTTGTTTTAATGTAACATCTACAGTTAAATAAAGACTTAAACCACTTCAACCTTTTTAAATATGCCTAGTGCTTCTTCTTTCTCTTAGTGTGTACCATTTATCTGGGATTCAAATCTGCTTTACATTAAAAGACAAAAACAGAATTAAAGTCTAGTTCTAACATGTAAATTTTAAGTTACCTGTACTTTGAGCTATACTTCTCACCATCTTATCTCGTCACCACCCTCTATTTGACTGATAGAGAAAACCCAAGGCAAAAGTTTTGTAACTTATTGTGAGAAGATAAAAAATAAACAAATTATACCAAAATATAAACTGATGAATTATAATTGAATATTCTGATATCATTATTATAGTCAATAGGTATAGGTATTCTATACTTGTTATCTAATTAGTTTGCTTCCTTACAGGAAACTGGAGAAATGGCTGATGAATCCGGCCGCTCTTCAAATAACTCAGGTAAGTGCTATTTAAGTTCTTTGCATTATATTTAGAGTAATAATTCATAAAATCTTTTTCTCCTGTTGTTTTTGAAATCAAATCAAAAAGAAAGTTATTAATTCAAACTAGGCAGTCCCGGATACGCCCGCCCTTCATCACTGTCTGGCGCTTAAACTGGGAAGAAGGAGTGAATTCAGGAATTTAACCTTTTCCGGTCCCATGATCATACAGGGTCTGTTGCCATAGATTCAGTTCATGATTCTAGACCCCACTGCAGTGAAAATTTTCATGGCCTGTTTCCTATCAAAGTATGGAACTGCAATTTTTTTTTTTAAATAACAATCGAAAAATTTAAATGCATGGAGTTCAGAATCATGTATTAAATTCATGTTTTAAAGATGCGCATTGATGTCACCGCCATCCTGTATTACTAATTCAAATTGTTAACTAGTTAAATTATCATAATCACAGTTGCATATGTACACAATATTTTTGCACTGGGGCATAACAGTAATAATAAAATATGCAAGTTGCAACATCACACTGGTACCTGTTAACCTTACCTTGACTACCTCAACATTAGCCTAGGTAGACTAGACACAACATATTCATTTTATTATTTGTTGAGACTAGGCCTGGATGACATTTGTTGAGACATACCTTTTACAGTGGTGTGCTTTTTTGTGTACTGTACAGTTTAAACAAATTATCATATTATGTTTGCATACGATGCTACTTTCATAGTCAGTAAATAAGTATAAAAATCATTTAGAAAAATCGGTTCGCCCAGTCGACAGTTCTGAGGTAACGAACAAAAGAAAAAAAACATGCAGTCGAATTGAGAACCTCCTCCTTTTTATGAAGTTGGTTAAAAAGAGATTTTCCTACCATTGTATTAAGTAGTTAATAAAATGTTCAATTTACTGTTTTATCAAAGAGCTGCTTTTGATCCAAATAATTCTGAGAATTGGGCAACAGTAATAATATCACATCTATAACTAATTTATTAATAATGCAGCTCTCTACCTATATTTAGTATTTGTTTAATTAATTTAAATAATTACCTTGGCTCTAATAACGTAACTTGTGATAAAAACAGTTATTTTGGCATTGAAATAGTTAAACAGAGGATATAAATATTCAAATAAGCATTCGAAAGAATCTGTGCCTTTCGAATGCTTATTTCGTAAACAGTGTAATTCGTAAAATATTATTCGTAAGCGGGTTAATATAGCATTGGAATGTTTTTTAGGGTTCCGTTGCCAAATGGCAAAAAACGGAACCCTTATAGATTCGTCATGTCCGTCTGTCTGTCTATCAGAGTAAGTCACAGCCATTTTTTTCCGAAACTATAAGAGCTATGCTGTTGAAACTTGATAAGTAGATGTATTCTGTGAACCGCATTAAGATTTTTACACAAAAATAGAAAAAAAAACAATAATATTTGGGGTTCCCCATACATAGAACTGAAACTCAAAAAAAAGAATTCATCAAACCCATACGTGTGGAGTATCTATGGATAGGTCTTCAAAAATGATATTGAGGTTTCTAATATCATTTTTTTCTAAACTGAATAGTTTGCGCGAGAGACACTTCCAAAGTGGTAAAATGTGTCCCCCCCCCGTAACTTCTAAAATAAGCGAATGATAAAACTAAATTGAAAAAATATATATGATGTACATTACCATGTAAACTTCCACCGAAAGTTAGTTTGAACGAGATCTAGTAAGTAGTTTTTTTTTTAATACGTCATAAATCGTAAACCACAATTTACCTTTCATTCAGTCAACTCAAATATAAAAATTAAAAAAAAAAACATTTAATTTCATAAACATAAACCGTGAATAGGTATGCAGGTTTGTACGGAACCCTCGGTGCGTGAGTCCGACTCGCACTTGGCCAGTTTTTTTTATCGTACAATATCACTAAAGGGCGGAACCAAGTCCTTACCAACTCGTCCGTCCATTAAGGTACATCGTATCGTATTTACATCTCTATTGTTAAAAACATCGTTTCGTCGACTGCTCAATTCGTATTTCCCGCGCGAAAAAGCACGTTTCCAAGAACGCTAGCGAAACGCATCTTCCACGAAGAAAAATCTGTAGGGGACTGTCATTCGACCGCCTCAGCCAATCACAACGCGGGGGAAAGTGGGTGGTGGAAGGGAACTGGAGGGTGTAGCGGGCTCCACAGATATACTGCCATGGTGTGAGTAATAATTTGATAAATCTCAGTTGTTGCTAGGGTCCGCCTTTTGGTCTCTACATAAATATTTTCTGAACAAAAAACCGTTTTGTGCTCAATATTAATAAAATAATTTAATATGACAGAAATGGGCTGGGCTTTTTGTCTGTATCTTAATTTCTATGGTGTCTTTTAACGTCCTCGTAATTCTTCATATACAAATGGAAGATTTAAGCCCCTTTTATCGCGAAATCAAAGCGTTTTTCGGACACATTTCGTTGGCGGAAAATTTTCACGCTGCGTAGTACAACCGGGCTCGGGGGCTCGTCACGCACACCCATCAGTCGCGGCTCGATCGATGCCGCCAAGGCCACGGGCGCCCTATCGATTTTATATAAATAGAAGCAGCCCCTCGCTACCCCCGCCCCGTATGCGCTCGCTCACCCGCCCGGGAACCGGGAGCAGCAGGTTCGATGCCCGTCCTTGTGTTCCACGTGTTTTGTTTCCTTTGTTTTAATTGCTTTTCGGGGTAGTTTTAAAGTATATTGTTCGTGATTTCTGTCCGGGTAACATAGAAATATTATTTACGTTTTTTTTTTTTTGTATGATATTTAGCATCTCTATTAATTTCATCGTCGTATACATGCTTGTAGTTCTTATACATAAAACATATTCGTTATTTGTCGTAGTTTACTGAATCAGTCACGATAGAAAGCTGTCCTTATTTCTACAAGATCTCTATAGATTTGTTCTTCTATGAAATCATATATTTTTCAGAACTTTGTGAATACAATACCATCTATGACAATATGGCCCATCGAAGCTTTATTGCTCGTTCAAATTCTTGGAAAGTGAATCATTTATTACCTATTGTATAGAGAATATTGGATAGCCTGGTTGCTAGGAAACGGCTCCAGAGCCTTCCAGACGAGCACGCCGCTTGTAATATTGAAACATCATCCTTGCTGGTGTAACGTAGATCGTTAGAGAAGAACATAACGTAAGATACTAACAAAATTTGCGCATCCCATTTTTAGGCAAGAGTAGTTTAATACCTAATTAGATGACTTAGAGATTGCGTCAAAAAATATGGGTAGCAGCGCACTGAGGTTAAAATACATAATAGCAAAACTGAAATTATTTGAATTAAACAGGCGCTATTGAATTATCAAGGAGTCGGTCAGACTGAAATATGAAGCTATTTTCCCATTCCAAAGCGTAGTAGGTTCCTATGGAGAGTTGCACAGAGGAGGTTTCGGATCGGTCTTTTGAGAGGTAACGTTGCCTCTTCCATGTGAGGTGACCACCGGGCTAGTTTTAGTGAGGTAAAAATCCCACACTCCCGGTCTTATTCCCAAAGCCCGGGCGCATTTTGAGGGTTTCCCCTGAAAATAAAAGAAAAGCTTCCTATGGAGAAAACAGACAAGAAAAAAGGCACGGACGCTCTTTGAAATCAGCTGTTATTAGTATCTGTCTGCCAGGCGTAATAATCATGTACGCGCTCGCTGCCGTCCATATTACTACATATTTATTAAAAGGATAAATCAAATAAAAACACATATATTATCAAGATGATTGATGCTACTAATTTTTTGTAATAAACTTATTCGATTTAAAAGTTTGTCTATGCAAGTTTCTTGGTATACTATATTATAGGAACCTGTAGTAGGTTTCTAGATCTTTGACGATCTAAAACTGTCTGGTTGATTTGAACTAAAATGTCTTGACTTTGAGGAAGCCTAGGTTCTGTAGGTAGTAGATGAAGACTAGTGAAAAAATGTCCGCACCTCGAAAAAATGTCGTCTTGACTATTACGAATCACAGCTGCACCTTGGCATCTGTCCAGCCTTTTTCGAAATACTTAGGCTTCTGCGACCTGCAACAATTATTTTATTATATTATGACCCCCTCTTATCCTATTTGATAAAGTCGTATAAGGTCTTAGTCACGTAAAATGATGATATCATCATAAATGCGTATTATCTAAGTATATACTAATATTAAAGCTGAAGAGTTTGTTTTATTATTTGTTTGAACGCGCTAATCTCTGGAACTACTACATGGATTTGCGTAATTTCTTTTCATTTGATACCTCAATTCTCGAGGAAGGCTATAGGCTATTTAACATTGCGCTAAGACCCTTAGGAGCCGAGAAAAAAGACAAAAGAACAGGGGCTAAAACGAAGTAATAGCGTGGTAGTAGCGGGCGATGCGATGGGACGGAGTGGCATGGGGGAACAAGAAATTTCACGCGGACGAAGTCGCGGGCAGAAGCTATAGCCCTGATATATTTTAGTGTCTTTTTATGAATGAGTTTTTGATAACTAGCTCTGTACACAATCATGCTGAGAGTGCACTTTTGGCGCCACTCCCCCTCAACTTCTTTCACAACATCCGTATATTATCTATATATAAATGTCAATACTCAATAATTAACTGTTGCTGGCGGCATTGTATTTTGTAATGTCAACAGTATACTTAGGGCTGATTTTTCAACAGCCATGTAACTTTCATCTGACAAATTTATGTGGCGGTTTTGCAGCTTTTGTATAGGAAATATGTCAAACTGTCATTTTTTCCTCTCAGATAACAATAATCTGACTATTGGAAAATCAGCCCTTAAGGTTAACGTAATAAATTGTGATATATTTTTTCTTGTTTTTTATCGCAGTGTGTTGGTACTTAGGTGGTAAATTAAAATTTAATGAGATCATTATGGACTCCGTCGGATAGAGGAAAATAGTGGGAGAGAACAAGCTGTAACACTTAAGGCGATTAACACACGTCACCGCGCACCGTCGCGGTAGGCGGTGAAGCGTATCTCATGTCGCATTGCCCTCTATTAAATCCGTTGATGCCTAACACACGTACACCGACCGACCGCGCGGTCAATTCGCTTTATCGCCACCGCCCTCCGCGGCGGTGCGCGGTGCAGTGTGATAATCGCCTAAGTATTTATTCTTAAACTAGCTGACCCAGCGAACTTCGTATCGCCTAAGATTCAAAATGTTGTAATAAACCTTCCAAGTTTGACAACCTGGTACGCGGTGGTGATCTGGTAAGCGTTTTCTAGCTGATACTCATATGTTTGGGTAGCTCCTACTCGGTTATGATAACCTGTTACTTCGAAGGCATAAAGCGTTTTCTGGCTGACACTGCTGTTTAATAAGCTCATACCAAGTTATGACCGCCTGGTACCTCGAAGGCAAAGTTTTTGTCATACCACGTTTTATAGTGAAATGTATTCTCTTTGACGTTTTATGTCACATCACACGAGAACGCGGTCGAAGGGGATAAAAAGTATCCTTTGCCAAAAGCAAAAAAAAAAAAAAAAAAAGTATCCTATGTCCTTCTCCTGGCTCTAAACTACCTCCCTGCCAATTTTCAGCTAAATCGGTTCAGCCGTTCTTGAGTTATAAGTGAAGTAACTAACACGACTTTCTTTTATATATATAGATGTATATGCATGAATTTTCCAATAAATAAGTACAATTTGACTATTAAATAAAAATAAAAAATGCTGTTTCATACATTTTGATCGCGTAGGTATTGCAATTTTCTATGAAATAGCAGACGAAATGTGTCTACGCGTCTACGGGTCTAGATTCATACTGTGCTGACTTCATGGTTACAGTTAGCGCGTCGATGTCCCTGCCAACCTGTATGGCAATTATAGTCTATCGTCGAAGTATTCGTTTATTAAGTCATGTAAATGGATACTAAACGATCAGCATTTTTGTTTGTCATTCATTAGATATGCCCATAATCCTTTTGCAGTTATTCGATGACGTACAATGTTCCTTTTGGGTAATTCCTCAAAAGATATCTACCTATCTTATTAGCGTAGATTTGAATTTAATGTCAAAACAATTGACACTTTCTTATCGACCTTGGTAAAAACCCAGAATCCTAATAAACCAA
Source organism: Aporophyla nigra (assembly GCA_947507805.1). Taxonomy (NCBI): domain Eukaryota; kingdom Metazoa; phylum Arthropoda; class Insecta; order Lepidoptera; family Noctuidae; genus Aporophyla; species Aporophyla nigra. Next base: position 1,195,486 of record OX382305.1, on the reverse strand, counting down.
TATGAACAAGCCATCAAGCCATATTGTGACAGAATGGAGTGGGCGTCGCCCGGTGTCGCCCTATGTCGGTCCCATTTGACCTTAGCTCCGCATTCTATTATTTGGGTTGGCGGGGTTAGATGACACATCATGTCAGTTCGTTACTCTTTGCTTCTAGAATGGGCTTCCCCTGATCCCTTCTCATGGATATTGCACTAATCACGGTTTAGTTGCTTTTGTTGCCGGTGTCGAGACTTAGACAGACTGAAAATTGTTGCTTATCGCCTATCCTAGCACCACCTTGAACTAAAAACTTGAAATATATAGAACCTATTGAGATTTCCCAATCGGCAAAAATTACTAACTTACGTAGGTACTTACAAACTTTCTTTCCTTATTTAATCGCTTCAGGGATGAATTTTCAAAAATCCTTGTTTAGTGTTCACCTTAGTTACTTAAGGAGCTCTTGTGCAAAATTTAAAGGCCTAAATTTCTAACCTTACCGAAAGGTTTAGAGTGTGCGTGGTCTGTTTACTGTTAGTGAATGAACGATTAAAAAAAATAGATTATCTTATCGAAAATGTATAAAGATGAATAATAATAATGTCGATTGAATATTTTCAATGCTATTTTATTCTAGGTCCGTGTTGGGACTTACGTCATCGGAGTTTTGGAAAAACCCATTTGTTAACCTTAAAATTCCATGTATCTTCATCGAAGGAGACGTTCGAGTGTAGAGAATAGCGCTGGATATGTTTTGTTATGAGCACCCTTATAAAAAGCCTAGCGTTTCGCGAAGGGTTCACCATTGTTTGTCCGCGAAGCCGCTATAAGCGTGGAGTTGGGGGTAGCCCTCGTCGCTCGCGCCGCGCCGTGCCGTAGTGATGGATCTAGAGAATATTCCCCCCTCACGGAAAACGTTCTCCGATCTAGAATATTCTGCAATATTCTTTTCGGACCGAAGAATATTCTTGATCATCGAAAATTTAGAATTGAAATAGTTCAAATGTAGTAGCTAGATTTAATTATGATAAACCAGAGGAAATAAGTAACTGTCATTACCAAATAACGACTAAAAATGTGTGAATTACAAAATCAAAGTGCTCATAAAATTAGTTTTAATACAGAAATCCTAATTGAACATTGACATCAATTTCAAAAAGAGAATTTTGTTGTAACTGTTCTCTAAAATCATCTCACTAAGGAGGATTTACTGATAATTTAAGATATGGAATAAATTATTTTGATGTCAACTTTGTGAAACGTTTAGAAAAGAGATCGATTCAATAGAGCCATCCAATTGTTTAAATTCTCTTTTAAAAGAATATTCTCAAAAAGCAGCGATTTCTTGCCGGGAGAATATTTTCAGGAATTTACCATCGCTAGCGTTACACGGCTACTCCACCCACTACTTGCGCCCACCGCTGCTGGTGGGGGCGAAGCACTTAGTTTTTGATCTTTTCCGGGAGAGGTTTGTAACTGAAAGTAAATAAGTCGTAGCTCACAACCACTACAAAGTTATCGGTATTGTTTTTGAGTTTTTTTTTTCTTATAACTTATAGCAGAAATAGGCATCTACTCGTGTTAGTTACCCCCAACGAATCAGGCAAAGTAAAAAACTCTCTAATGGTCACACAGTTTTTGTTTTTTCTTACATTGATTGTCGCTTAGATGAGATTGCCAATCAATTTTAAACGTTTTTATACGGGAATTGGCCTGCTGAGCATAACTCTCTTGTCAGTAGTGTAAAGTATAGATTTTTGTACGAGAGCTCCTGTGGAGAAGTTCGGTACTCCACCATAACTATTACTAGCGCCAAGCAGCGTTGTTGTGTGCCAGTTTGAAGGTTCAGATGTAGAAGCATATCAGACATGGGATGGGCGAAGTCTTTGGTATTCTGGAAACTTTATCAGTTCTAAAACGTTCTGAACTAAGGAGCATTACCTGGTTAATTTCCAGCAATAGTTGCATTAAATTGAATGCAGTATGTAGGTTACTTGACCGCATTACTTGGCACCGGGCCAGAATATGTCAATATTGGACTAGCATTTACATACAATGTAGAATTCAGCGGTATAATGACTTTAGTAGGTAAGTAGTCGTGATAGACACAGTTCTTGGAAACGTAGCTTATAGTATAAAGATGTAGGCGGAGGAGATCTAAGTGGGCGTTTAATGTTGAATTGGTCTTCAACCATACCTCATGTCTATTTTTGTCCAATATTTCTCAGTTATACGCTATAATTCAAAATCTTGGTACGCAAAATAAAATATCTCACTTTGCTTCTATCAAACGTAATCAAATAATATAATCGCATGATCTCATTAGTTTTTAGGTTCATCAGCATGATTGGCTCTCTGCCAACACGTCGTCAGATGCTTGTGACATGGATCACGTATTGACCAACCCTCAGATATTGACGTTATCGCCACGTAAGCTGCTTACATCACTAAATCGTTGCCTTATCAACGATGACCTGGTTATATTGTTTTGCTGATTGTAGTCAACAAAGTATTGTAAACAGCACGCAAACTAATCTCTGCTGGAATGCTTGTCATTCTTAATGACTGCTGGAATGAAAGTGGTCATGCATATGGTGCGGCATGTGCGGCAAGAATGTACATGTATAACGGAATATAACGTTTGAAACTACTTGGGTATAAACCGATTTTTTAGTTTAAAACGTTTAACACACCGTTTTAATATCGAGGATTCACACGAAGTGGTCTAGACCACGCCTACTCCCTGATTTAGAATATAAGACAATTGACATTTATTGATGTTTAGCTACAACTTTTACTTTAGCTACTATTTTTAAAATGTATATTTTAATAAATACTCATATCAAGATTATTTTCAATTCTATAAAACTGTATGATATACGACTTCCTATGTATTAATAAAAAGTAGTGGTCGCCCAGTGGTCGATATTCGACCAAAATTCATTTAAATCCTTAATCAATAATGACCAAAAATATGTATTACCTTTCTGCACTCCTTCTTCTTATAAAATTTAATTGTGTAATTTGTCCTGGGTGGGAATCGAACCCACGACCTCCGTCTTAGCAGTCAGGGTCACTAACCACAAGAATAACAGGTCCGTCGAAAAAAAGTATGTTTTCTTCTCCCATATAAGTTACGTTTCATCGTCTATTAGCCGTCATCTTCGAAGTCACCACTTTTCTAAAGTATTTCTTAGGTAAATAATAAATAGGTATATTAGGTAAAGATTTATTTTACAAAACTACCCTTTAACTACACTTAGATTTCATGTTAGACATTGTGTGCCATTTTAAATTGACTGACGTGTTTTATTTATTCAAGATCTCTTTACAACATTTGCATACCTAATTTAAAGTAGATTTTACAGGGATCACATATTTTGTAAACACTTTTATTTTATGTACCTACTTTCTAAGCAAATAAACGGTTATGAGTTACAAAAGGGGTGGAGGGGGTGTTGAAGTTTGTAGGGAAATCCGCTCGCATAAAGTTGCTCGACATTGTTTTTCATGCTAGTAAATGTAAAATGTAAATCCCTGAATTGTTTATCTACTCGCTCTTGCCGATTTCGTAATAAAAAAGGTCAAAAAATAAAATGCACACTAATTTAACAATGATTAAATTGTTGTTTTGTTATTAAAAATATCATTCTTGTAAAAAGTACAAAACATGTTATCATTTACTATGATTACGTCAGTGCAAACCTGCACCCTAATTGCGAAACGCACAATTTATCAGAATCTGAATGGGTTTGAAGATTATTTCTAAACCATTGCGTCATTTGTTCGAATAAATTGTCGGCTCAGCAACGTAAATAACGCAATGAATGTTGTTTAACTATGAATATTAAACCAATTCCTACCGATAAAAAGTTCCGCAATTACCCCTCAGCTCCGCGGCACCGGTGCCTCATAGTGCATAAAGGAGTAATAGATAGATAAACATTCGGACGAAGCTCTCGCTTCCAATGCGTGTAAAATCGCAGTACTAAACTATAACAGGATCAAAGCAGGCGGCGTTACGTAGTTTCTGCCTACCCCCATGGGAAGAAGGCGTAATAAAAATCCCTCAACAAGTTATTAAAAGCCGTTCTAACTTCAGCTGTGCAAAGATAGCGGTAGCAAACAAGGTCACTTTCCCTTTTAAAATGTATTCGTGTGGATCATAATTTGATCTTAGTAGACCCATCTTTATCCACTTTTAAGCCCCTTAATCTCTAAAACCAAAATATAACAAAAAAGGGTACATCAAAGCCCTGAAGACGACGCGAATAAACTTTCGTAGGCCGCTACGAGTCGTAGCGCGTAGCCCGTAGCCAACGCCTACGAAGTGCCCACTGTCCCGTGTATTATCATGATTAACAACAGGGCGCGATGACTAAAAGCTGAAACAAATATAAATCTATGCCACTTATAGTAAAATTAACGTACATACTTCACGCCTGTATTGCCCGAAGGGTCAAGCAGAGGTGTTCACACTCTCGCCATTTATGTTTAAATCCCATGTAATCGAGGGCGAGCGCTGGTACGGAAAATATTTTTCATATACTTAACTAGCTTCTGCCCGCGACTTCGTCTGCGTTAAATTTCTTGTTCCCCTGACCCTTCCCGTCGCATCGAATCGCCTACCCGTGCGATTTTTCCCGTTTTTGCATTTTTCATTACTGCTCCGCTCCGCTTAGTTGTAGCGTGATATTATATAGCCTATAGCCTTCCTCGATAAATAGGCTACCCAACACAAAAAGAAAAGAAAGATTTTTTCTATTCGGACCAGTAGTTCCTGAGATTAGCGCGTTCAATCAAACAAACATACAAACAAACTCTTCAGCTTTATAATATTAGTATAGATTTACTACTACGGTATGTCAGGCAATATTTTATTGGATTTAAAAAATCTAATAACACTTTACACTCAGGGTTAGGGTAGAAGAAAATCATGTCCGAAGATTCTCTAATAATTAATTTCCCTTTGGATGTGACCTCGCCGTACCTATGTGCTACGTACTCATGTCGGGAAAATCTTGTCAGCTATAATACATTCAGACATGCGTCCTTTCCTCTGCAGATTAGTTACTGCCTTGCTGTAAACGTAACTAACTTAACTTAATCCGTTACGTACAGGGTCATATACCTCCTGATGTTTGTAATCCAAGTTCCAAAAATTAAGGTTAAACATACGATTTTTACCGTGCCAGCTAATTACACAGTTTTTTATACGCAAGAACTTCAAAGTTCACCTCAAACAGTAATTATGCCTACCAAAGAGTACTCGAACATTCTTTGATTAAGTTATCAGAAAGGCAACCTGTGGCGCCATCTGTCGACAAAGTGTAGGAACTTGATACTTGATAAAAGCTTCCTTTATTACACAGTAGCCTCGTGTACAGCCTCCTTTTCTATTTGCAAAAAGAAAATGTTATAATACGCCTTTCCAATTAGCTTTATTCCAAACCCGCAACTCTCCCGGACATCAGTAACAATATAATATCTGAGATATGTTTAAGACAGGACCTCTAAAGTAGCTGCCTGTCGCTAGGGACCGGCCCACAATCACGGAGCCATCCCCTGAACTCAAAACAAATCTGTATCAGAAAAACAAATTATCATCCATCCCTTGTTGTGACTGCGGTTGTTTGGTTACCAAGGTCAAGGGCACATTTGGGCAGAGGGGGGAGGGGTGGATGCGCGGGGGGCGGAATGGGCGTGGCTGAGCTTGGGCCAAAAATAGACACAGCAACGTTTGTCAACACACGCCTACGCAGCGTGGCTCCGGCCGGGGGGATTCCCGGGAGCGGAGCGGGCCGAAACGGGGAGAAATCCTCCCCCTCTTCTCGGAACTTGGGGGAATATTTTGCTACTACGTTCCTGGAAGGCGAAGTGTTTTAGTGGATGATAGATCGCTGCTGTAACGTCGTGCCCTGGTAATGTGAGCTGGTATATAAATGATGTGACTTTTACGTTGTATTCTGTGCAGCATCACGGATGGGGTTTGTTTACTTGGGCAGAATTTGGGTTGGATATGATCTTACTAGCACGAGGTCGTGATTTCGAACTTCGCAGTAAATTTATCGTTTCCTTGTGTAGTTTTTCCCCTTCATACATTTGCTGATGAACAAACATGATTTTAATTATTTCATCTATTCCCGCCCTCTTGTGGTTTCTGGTAATGTAACTGCTGCCCAATTAAATCAATTTAGGTACATACTTCAATGAGGCTGAAATACCGACACAATAGAGAATTGTAGATCCATCATAATAGTCCCTATATTCTAAGACGAGAACTGTTAGAAAAATGAAGTTTAGTGAAGATGACATAATATTCCAAACGCAATTTAGACGTTACTTAGAACTTAATTAACTAGTTTTTGCCCGCTGCTTTGCCTGTGTGTGGGTCAGAAAATAACTAACGGTATAGAGTACTACCGCATGAAAAGTATCCTATGTACTTACCCAGGTCTGTTGTGAGCTATTTCATCCAAATCCGATCACCCGTTGAGGCGTGAAAAGGTAGCAGAGCTTAACTTCCGCATCTATTAAAACAAACAAAAAATAAGTGTCTTTTTGTAAGTTCAAAATGACAGCTATTTACTACTGCATTTTACAACGGTACTTCTTTCAAAAATCAATTTTTAATATTTTTGTCTGTCCGTCTGTTTGTTCCGGCTAATCTCCGAAACGACGGAATTGATTTTGACAGGACTTCCACTGGCACATAGCTGATGTTACGAGGAGTAATATAAGCTTTTTGTCCCGGTAGCATATTACGAAATCCACGCGGGCGACGCCGGTGGGCAAACGTTAGGATGTTATGGTTAGATACAGCAGGTAATGCAGCGTGTGTGACCACTGACCACCGACAAAATAATTTTCAATTGCTCGAGACTACGAAAGTACAGGATCTTGGACTTACTTTATAATAAAATATGATTACATCATTCTTTAAGAGTTATTTGACGTTATTTCCTCTTTCCCCCTTTCCTGAAAGATTTTTTCACGCAACTGTGACGCACCAAAATTTTAATTAGCGGGGACCGATTCGTAATAGTTGTATTCTAAAAAGTTTATTACCCAAGTCTTTGAGGACAACTACATAACGTAGCCGTCATACTTGAGAGTAACTTACGTACATAACTTATTTTTGTTTCTTGGAACGAATTCATCCCACACTTCTGTTATGCTTGCTACCACTTGATTTATAATTGAGCTTATGTTATTTAAGTGAAATTATACTGGGTCACATTAAATTTGCTAGCAAAGCTCCGTACAAGATAAAACTAAATTAATGTGATGAGTTTCTTTTTTTGGGGTCGACACTCGCAGGTTTGTGTTGTCACTAGAAATATTAATTTGAAAAATTGGTATTTTGTTTTGTGTGATGGGTATTAACAAGATAAAACGAAAAGGAACTTATACTTAAGGTAATACCACTACTGGCGGTCATTGGCTCAGAAAATAACATCAAATCTTTTGTTTTTATATTGTCGTATTTACTTATCGATCGACTCATCACGTCTGCGAAGTTTTCGCCAGCTAGTTTAATTTGACCCTGTATATACAGGATAAGTTTTTATTCAGTGCGCAAATTGTAACCATGAATTCAGCGTACCATTCTAGACCCCCTTGCGCAGAAATTTTTCGTCGGTTTTACAAAAAAAATCTGCTGTTTCATAGAAAAATGCAATACCTACAGGGTCAAAATGTTTGGAACAGCTGATTTTTTTTTGTATAACCGACGAAAATTTTCTAAACTGGGCGGTCTAGAATGCTATACTATGCTGAATTCATGGTCACAGTTTGCGCACTAGATAAAATCTGATCCTGTATACTGTTGATTAGAGTGAAAGTTGAAAGTGGGTAACCAATTTCCTACCCTACTAACACTAGATTTATACTAACCCTGTATGTAGAAGCTGTCTGGGATAAAAGTTTTATTATTATTTAACTGATGAGCATGAGGCCCTGGGTTCGATTTTCAGAGAGTGTTTAGGCTGACAATTAAAAATGAACTTATACGTATCTCAGGGTTTTTGATAATTCTACTCCCGAAGTGCTGACAACTGGGATATAGTTGTGTGTAAAGACCTTCATTTTCAAAGTAAACATCATTATTTAGGCATATGATTGGAAACGAATGAAGCCGCGGGCAAAAGTTAGTAATTATAAATTATATTTACTTGCTTCTAAACCTAACATGCCAGTTTCTATGTTTTTCATCAGCAGCTGCAAAAAGATACGGTTTGCTTACAGAGCCACACCTAGTACGAGTGAGTCTAGATTTAAACAATCCATAGTCAATTATCCATGCTCAAATAACGCACCAAGGCTATGGCAGGTCGTTTCTCGGCGAGATGGTTCGGTAAACAAGTTTGTGTGATACCTATTCATTCTCCATACTCTCTAGACTTAGCTGTTTTAAATAGATAATTGGTTGTTTTAGCTTATTTAAGCTCGTAGCTATCTTTTGTCTATTGTTTATGATCAAACAAATGTCTCGTAAATTGGTCGGGAAACTAATCTTATTCTAATTGTTTTCTTCACATTTTAATCAAATTGTGAAGAAACTAATTAGAACAAAATCATCCAAATTCCAATGGTTGTCTTGTCTTGCCTATAAGAAATTGTGCTTGTAATAGGACGGCTTATATTATTGTACTACTGTAAATTTGTTAACTTTAATGTTCACTTTGTGGTGCTGGTGTAAAATACAATATACTGAAAGTCAAATCTTTACTTTACTCTTAAAATGTGCAATAAGGTATCTAAAAGCTACAAGTAGAGTTAAGAAGTGTATAGTGTGTGTATATAGTGTTCCAGTAGCTTTCTCCAAAGTCATCCGATTGAAGCCTCCGAAGTAGCTCCTTATAACCATTTCATGACGCACCCGGTCCACTACAGCTTCCCCAGGTCGCAAACTCGCAACTATGACTCTGTTGATCTCAATCATAACTACTAACTCGATTAACGCCCACCTCCACAAAAACACGTAAATACATTCCAATTAGTTACAGGTTACAAATACAATCTGCGTGGGACGACCCACATAATAACTTACAAACACTTTCAGAGAATCTGTATAACCTAACGTTAAAAATAAACAACAATACCGAATGGAACTGTATCATATTAACTGTATTTGGTAACAGTAGGTTATAATATAATAAAATGGCATTGCGTTCGTATCGATACTGAAATAGCAAGTAAACAAAAAGTTCGCCGTGAGCACGTAACTTGATTGGCACCCCGATTGTTGGCGAAAGGGTACGAGCGCCTGCCCTTTGTGCAGCTAAATATATCCCGATTGATCTGTTTATTCGCGAAGTTGTTGTGTATCTTTGATTAAGTTATTGTGTCTTAGCTTACGAAATTATGAAGAAAAGAAAGAGAGTAGGAAGAGTTTCGAAGTCTAACTGCGAAAATAAATAGCAAAAACTCAGTATAAACGGAATTATAGTAATAGTGAATATGGATATGCCGTGTCTCGACAAATGTTCTTTATTTGTAGATACCATTTGATTTACTATGATAAATTAATGGAGAATAAAAGATAACGAATAACACGTAAGAAGCTAGCCTCAGCTTAGCTAAGCCATCAATGGTCAGTGAAAAAAATAACTTACCTAGACCACTGCTCAAAAACATAAAACTTTGAAGACGTATGACATCTATCACCTTGCACTAGGACCGCGTGTGTCCCAACTGTGGGAACATTATAAGCTGATTATGCCTTGTCCAGACTTGTCCGGCTGTTTTAGCCCTTCTTCTGCACTTAATCCGGTTATGTAATTTGTCCGAATTTTAAGAAAAAACAGAAATTATAGATCAGAAAAAAAAACTCCGGGCTTCTTTGCTAGTTTCCGGTTTTTTGTCATCTCTACATGTCTATGCTTAGCGCACTTTTAGTGCATGCTTGGCAAATCTGAGTGATCAAGAGAAAACGATACAACACTAATTTCACATAGCTACCCGGTTTGAGGCACACCTGAAAACCTTGATCTTTAGTACGAAAATGACGAAACAAATTAAATGATATAAATCGTTACGTGGTGATAACTGTACATAAACATGATTAGTATACGTATCGAGAAAATACACAGATAATAACGTGTATCAGCGATCCGTATCAGAATCTGAGTTGATTGTACTAAATTAGTAAATGATTCTGACATGGCTGCCATGTTAGTTTAGTTGTAGCAAGCACTGGACTAACATGGCATGTTCCGTGAGGTTAAGAATAGCACTATCCCATTTCTTCCCGTGGGTAAGAGGCGAATAAGAGACTTACTAGAGAATGGGCAGCAGCGTTCTCTATGCATATTACCACCATACTGCGATCGCCAACCCGCCTGCCAAGTGTGGCGATTATGCAAAACCCCCTGCCTTGGGGGAGGCCTATGTCCAGTAGTGGACGTATTACGGCTGAAATGATGATGAAGCTCTGAGTGTGGGGTGTTGGACTCGATCCCTGAGTCAAGCAATATTTGATTGGAATTTTCCATTATAAATTCTTTGCAGTCCAGTCTTCCGGAGTTCCGATTTGTGCTGGTAATTTATCAATTTTCTTTATAACTTCTCTAAGAAGAAGTTCAGAATTAGTTTTCATCTACGGGCTGATAGTAGGTCAATTGTTTCATTGTTTCTAGGTTTCTGCTCAGCATCCTTTTAATTTTCCTTTTTTTGAGTAGTGGTCCACTGGTAACGGCCGCAATTTACGAGTTGTAGATCGTGGGTTCGAACCCAGTGCTTAACTTTGTGTCAATAATGTCATCACCACTACTCTCAAAACAGTGAAGGAAAACATCACGAGTAAACCGGCATGTCCTTTGGATGGGAAATCATCAAATGACGTCTCCCGCTCTGAGCGGAGCGGTAGGGCGTGTCAGACTTTTACTGACTAAAATCCACCCGTGTTCCTTCCGTTGCCTATATGCCAGGGCCACGGTAACTCATTCGAACAAATCTCGCGACCTTGGCAGGAACCGGCATGACCTAGAACCAAAAAATCAAGGACATGTGAGATCTACTAACCCGTACTGGCCCGCGTAGTGGATTACGGCTCACTCCCTCATTTCAAGAGGAGGTCAGTGGGAAAATCATCTGAGCAGTGGGAAAATTTAAAGCTTATTATGATGAATGATGATCCTTTTAAACTTGGATTTTCCGCTGTGACAACAAGAACAAAATTTATTCGATGTTATTAACATTTCGAGACGTCATGATTTGTGTTTAATACCACATTTTGTTTTTGTAATAGTCGTGAAATTCACATGGCTATCGAGTCAGTCGACCACAATTTTGCGGTTTGTTTCCATTAGTATCTACCTAGTGCTCAAATTAACACTAAAAATAAATTAGGTACCAAACACCGACTTGTTTTCCTAGTTTAACAAGACACATGCTTAGATGCACGTAGGCTATACAGGGTCAAATTAAATTAGTTGGTAATACTTTTTCCACGTGTTGAGTATTGATATTGTAAACGAATGAAACAAAAATAAAAAATCATTATATTTTCTTCGTTCCAAGTTTGCTCAAACTTTAAATGACTGTGACATGTAAGTAGGTACGTTAAGGCAACCAAACGATTGTTATGTTATGGTGTTTAGAAATTCGTACAAAAATTCTAAGTTACATGGAAAATTACAAAAACAGCTGATCGATTCGAATGATTAAAAAAAACTTTTTTTTTCACTCGTTTTCCATATCGATATCCAACACTTGGGTAAAGGAAATCCAGGTGTTTTAATTTGAACTTGTATAGTACAGTATGCCCTGTATAGTACAGTATAAAGCAGCCGGTGTCAACAGTAGAATTACTTTTATATATTTTTTATTTTTTTTAGCTTCATTCACAACATAATCAAAATCAAAAATCAAAAGTCATTTATTCAAACTAGGCTGAGAGTCAGCACTTTTTGAACGTCAAAGTTACATGAGACAGTCCCCCAAAAACGCCCACCCTTCGACACTTCCTAGTGCTTTAGCTGGGAAGAAGAAGTGGCGGAACAAACTCCCCAGCAGCACAGCTGTCTGTTAAGTTAGAAGAACTTGATTCTATACAGTATTATGTAAGTAATTAATATTATAAAACAAAACAAAACATACATCAAATTATGCGTCATATGTCAGCTAGCACACGCCAATATACGAACAACACATTAAAAAACTAAACTCAAGCTGAAATAATAAAATCGTAAATAGAACTTAAAACCTAAATAAGAGCCTCCGGGTATAAAGGGCGTGCCCGCTTACATACAACGATGAGGAAAGCTAATTCTGATTCTGGTTGAAAGAACATAAACATTGAGTTAATTACAGCGACCAACTATTCTTATCGTTTAAGAAGTCGTTAATAGAATTGTATGCCTTTGAACAAAGGTTGGATTTTACTTTAGCTTTAAACTCATTAAACTGCAAATCTAGGAAAGCAGAGGGAAGCTTGTTGAAAAAGGTAATACCAAGACCAACAAATGAATTATGAACCTTATGAAGCCGTTGAAAGGGAGCACGTAGCTTGTCCTTATTTCTAGTATTAATATATAGGTATATATATTTTATTGCATAGGTATATATATTTTATTGCATAGGTATATATATTTTATTGCAGTAGCATCATTTTCCGAATAAATGGCTTTATTATTAGTACAGTATGCTAATTAATGTTATCAGTTCTCTAAGTAAGTAAGTTCGTTGACTTTTATTATCCGGTATTGCATTTTGACGTATTTCGTTGAATGTGTTTCATTCAATGCCAATTGATAGGAACCTGTATTTTGGTAACTTTATCGAGGTTGGTCACATTAGCAGGTTCCTCAAAACAGTCAGTAGAATTATGATGAAATTAATTGTTTTTTTTTTTTCTATAAGTGCCTTTTAATGTCCTAACTGTAATATGCAAAATATTTGATTTCTTTACATAGTATAAAACAAAGTCGCATTTCGTGTTTGTACATAAAGTTCTTTTAAAGTATGCAACGGATTTACCGTGTACCGTGTGGTGCCGGACGTAAAGAATAACACCACCCCATTTCTTCCCGTGGGTGTCGTAAAAGGCGACTAAGGGATTTAATAGAGAATGGGCAGCAGCGTTCTCTATGCATTTTACCACCATACTGCGATCGCCAACCCGCCTGCCAAGCGTCGCGATTATGGCAAAACCCCCCAAATTGGGGGAGGCCTAAGTCCAGCAGTGGACGTCTTACGGCTGAAATGATGATGATGACGGATTTTAATGCGGTTTTCATCAGTAGTCAGAGTGAGTTACACGGGCAAAGCCGCTGGCAAAACCTAGTTACAATATAAATATCTATTGATATATCTAGAACAAATGATAGCTGGAGAAATGTGGGTGTAGATGCTATTAGGTACACCTTTGCCCAGTCTTTCGAGGCAACAAGACGTCTAGACCACTCATCATAATTTTGCACAGTGGTGTTCTCCGAAACAGATTTTCATTTTCCCAAAGCATGCAGCAACTCTACATTAAAGTTCGCAACCCCTATGAGACAGGACTTAGCAAACGGATTTCGCAATGCGATGTTATCGGCGATCGGTTAGACGTCGCTGTCCATCCAGTTGATATAATCCCTCCGCTTGAACACCCCTGGGAGAGGGGCTTGGATTGGAGAGGGGGGCTGAGGGGCATATTTGGTTACCGCCCGGTAACAGTTGATCAGGGAAGCTTTATCAATACGAAATCATTAAGTTTAGGTTCCGAATAGTCATGTCATTGCTGCTGGAAGCTCTCAGGCCCGCGTAGTGGACTATGTTCTTGAGGGTTGGTAGACGTTGTGGCACTATGCGCCCCTGATGGAGATCTATATTAGGTATTAATTACGAAAAGAAGATTTTAGATGAGATTAGCATGAAATAATTATATTAAGTTTACATCAAGATTCATGATGATTGTATGCTTTCCGTTCTTTTTAGAACACGGGCTATTGGTGATAGACATTACTCACTGGACACTACTAATAAATTGGAAGGAACAAAATACAGCTATGTAACTGACAGTTTTCCTCACTTTGCTCTCCTGTTGGTCGAAGCCATTTCCAACTTTCCACTTCAATATTAACTGTGGCGATTTCGCTGTAGTAAACAACATAAATAACATAGTGGTCTCGGAAGTGTGTCAGTGTTACGTAAGGGGGGGAGGGAGCACTCCAGTATGCCGCGCGGATGCCGATGCAGGGGGTGCAGCAGAGGCTTGCGGGTGGGGGGGGGGGGGGAGCTGCAGGGGCGCTGCAGCCATGTTATTAAAGTAATTAATGATGGATAACTAAGTTATAACTTAGTTAGCAACTTAACTAATAAAGTTACTAATGGAAGTACAGTACGTTGCAAGACTTATGTGTTAATGCTCCTGTAAGTTACGCTAAACCTGAACAACACTGACAGTGTTTGATAACCAGTCAGCCGAGAAATTTCGAACCATCTATCTTCGTCACAAAAAACCATTATTCAACCTGAAAACAAATACCTTTCGCCAACGCTCACTAAAAGCTTTTTGAACTTTAATTACTTGAATGGATACAAGAAAACCGCCAAGTGCTACCAAACGGCGATCTAGTTCAAACAACCTGCCATAACTACATACAAAACGGGCACATTAAACTTGCTACTTGCGAAACTAGAGAAACAGCATTAAGAGTTCCACAAATAGAAACGTTGCGAACATAATGCCTACTGCACTGCACACCAGTTATTTATACTAAGTCGATAGCATAATATACTTTGCCATACAAACTCGTTACGTATGCGCCTTTGCTCTAAAAATAGCAACAACCCTTACTTACATAATTATTATTGGTCGGAGGCTGTGCTTCCTGGGCGCATCCCCACCCCGCGCGCCTCCCCACCCTGCGTGAGACCGACCTCCACCTCCAGTCGAAATCGGCTGCCCGCGGCGAGCGCACGTCTGTGGCCCGACGCTCCTCACCTCACCTGGAATGTATTACGAAGATTTTTGCTTCATCATTAAATAATCCATGCATGACTTATCGGACTCGTATACCGGTAATATCTATTGCGATGCGATAATTTAAAAACAATTAATGTCCCGCATTTTGCAGTGGCGCCCGTTCAACTACCTCAAACTATGGAACTTTATCTAATGTAAATAACATTTTGCTTTATTACTAACAGTTAACAATTAATTGTGTTGCTATCGGGAATAGCCATGTAGGAAATAGTTAATAGAAGTGAAATTAACGTGTTAAATAATATAGTGTAGTAGTTGAACATTTAAGTGTTTTTGAAGGACAACTATTAAAAATGTCGGACAATCCTACTGCTGTTGCTAAAGGTAAAGTTAAGTTAAGAGTAGTTGTTTTATGTTTCCCATTTTCAGACGAGACAGCAGAATCATAATATGATGGAAATTACTTTCAATGTTGATCACACGACTTTCAGGGTAATCCCGCTTCCTCTTGAACTCTTTAAATAAAAGATGAAATGGACAGTTTTCTCGGCTGTGGAAATGAAATGTATGTCTGTATATATAATATTTTGTTAATGTGATCCAGTATTATTTACTGCATTGTGTTTAAAAACTAAATCGCCGTGTTTAATCTATTTTTTTTTGTGTGGTAAATAATAAATTCCGTCAAGGCTGACTGACGTTGCAGATAATGCATGATTATTAAATTTCGCTGGGTCCTCCCGGAGGGACGGTACGGGTCAGCTACATTAATTTGTAACTTTTGAAGCATTTTAAATCGTGATGGTAACCCAATTAATACGGCTGGCTCTTTTTGGACCAGACTACGGTTTATTGGGTGTAACCCCTTTTACATACGTATGATCGATTAGCTTAAAAATTGTAAATGCAATATGATTATTTGCCTCGACATTGTTTTGTTTTTCTTCGCTAACTTTGAGTTCGTCTCTTGGTTGAGTTCCTGCGGGCTTGACCTAGAACTTGGGTTGACCACCGAAGGGCGGGTCGCTTCAAAGTTCAAAGCGCCCGTTATCGTTATTTACAATCGTATTTATCAATACTGTTTGTGTATTGTCACCTGCTTACATTGACGTGTCTGTTTTACCAAATGGAGGCGGGTGCAGTTGATAAGTATAAAACACGATGTTCATTTCCATTCAGTCATGCTTAACAACTGTGCAGATACCTTTTATTTCGCAGTTATTTATTATGTACATATTGTGTGTGTCTTTAGATGCATGTGGTGGTCCATGATACGGCAAATTGTTACCCATATTTACTTTTTAACTGAAACGTTCATGGTTATTATTGATTTTAAAGTTTATTTTTGTATAATTTTACAAAAACGTGTTTAAATGAAACTTGCAAGGTCGAAATGTTAATTTTGGCTGCAAATAAATGGAATATTAATAATTAATGCAACATACTTTTTAAACTTTTGCGAAGTTAAAACTGGTGGTTCGGTAACAAATCTTTTGCATGAAAATAACTTGGGCTGAAATGCAAATCTAAAGATATTACTTTTTTAATGAAAATATGCTAAATCAATAATAGTTAACATTATATGTGTTTATTTATTACGCCTTTTATCATAACGACTGCATGTGTATGCACTTTTTCATCAATTAATTCGAATAATTTTTTGTTTGTAAATTTACTATACGGCTCAGAAAGCCGTATAGTAAATTTAATAGTTTAATGCTAGCTTCTCCTCTTATACAACACACACACAAACTGCTTCCAGGATGCACGCTTTAGTAACATTTGGGCAACGATGATGCTGTTATTGAACATTTTGTTAACTTATCCATCAGGGTGCTTACTCTTGATGTTAATTCCAACGATTGACATTGGAATTTTGACGTTTCGTATTCTTGAGTTCGACGCTAGCGTCAAAATGTGTTTAAATTGGGTGTCCTATGTCTGAAAACTAAGTGGAATCGAGATCTGGCGTTGTTGTTGTCCCAATGTTGACACTATTGTTTTCAAGAGTACCGTATCACGTGTATGCAAAATTAACATTGGAATCGTATTGGGTTTAGATTGGAATTAAAATTAGGTTGAAGAGAGCCCCCCGTTTCCTACACTATGACATGAGTTTCAAACCACAACACATTGCACATCATTAAATGCAGCAAGTGCTACAATATACGACCTACGTGCAGTTACGTGTGTTGTCGTTGTAACAAGGTTGACACGCTTTTTGTGCCACAAATGAGTTCGTTGCTCCTCTTTAAATAGGGTTGCTTCTTGTATTGTTTGGTATTCTTCTTGTAAAGCTTTAGACTTTTTTTTTGTGGGTGGGAAATCATTAAACGACTCATCAAGACGTCAAATCATACTCAAATCATAAAGACGTCTCTCGTTCTGGGTGGAGCGGGAGGGCGTGTCAGACTTTTACTGACTATATCCCACCCGTGTTCCTCCAGTTGCCTATATGCCAGGGCCACGGTAACTCTTTCGAACAAATCTTTCGACCCTGGCAGGAAATGCTTTAGACCTAAATGTTTCTCTCTCACTGTCCGTATTTTTTCTGGTTAGAGGAACTAATTGTGATTACTTCATGTTTGCGGATAGATGGCGCTACTTGTCACTGATTTTTTTGGTCTTATAGGCTTCAATGTTTTAAAACTAATTTTGCCTGTTGTAAAGTTAAGGTTTACAATAAATAGCCAGAAAGACATCCATATAAATGCGTCCTTGCCTACTTAAAGTGTTTAGTATCCAAGTACAGCTCTTAAACGGACGACCCGTTTCACTGTGACGCGACGGTCTGCTGTAATAATAAATGCTGCTGGCGTCCATGTAGACCTTGTAAATGAAATAATAAAATCATTTTAGGTAAAACGCCGTGTGCTTCGATGACTAGCGGAAACTTTATTTAACATGCTGGTTACTACACCTTGTGTTTATTCCAGGCTGTTTCTAAAGAGCAATAGTTTTAAGGAATGTTCTATGCAGTGACCATCATTTGGTAAACCCTTGGGGCATATCCCTCTGTACTTAACCTTAGAAAAACGAAGATTACGTATGCAGATTGTTCAAGTGTTTTTTTTTTACATTTTCGTTTACATGTTTTTTTTCGTAAGTTGTCACACACAAGTGACCACACACATGAACATAACGTTTTTACGACGACATTGACTTTCTATCTGCAACCTGTTGCCGCGTCAACCGCTCTTTGTTAATCTTTATAATATCTGTCTTTTTATCATAGCAACCTACTAAAGACTTTTGTGATACGGGCCGGCTATGGATTGGACCATTGTTATCAAACAAATTAAACTTACTGTTACCCATATGTGAAACTTTCCATGACTCACAGATATCGGTGAAAATTGACTTCTTTAAATCCTCATGACGATTGTCATCGGCATGTAGAACGATATAGCAACTAATCCCTATCTTCCGATCGAAATATTAACTTAAATCTAGATCATTCTAGTTATAAGCGGTTCGTGAGATAAGCTGTACATGGTATTGTCAGGCAACTAAACGAAGTGTCTATTACTTATTCAAATGATTCTGTCGTAAACAGGGCGTGATAACAGATCAACTAAGCCAAAAATAACAATTTTTTTTAATGAAATAAGTTCAATGGTTCAGTTTATAAAAGAAACAACACGCCGAACTATTATTTTTAGGTAAAATTTATTTTAAATGTTTTTGTATTTTTAACTTCTCGACCAGACGAAAACTGCTAAATTTGTAATCTATCATACTTCTTATGAAGATAAAGATAGATTTATGTACAATTTAAATATTCTAATGTCTCTTTTGGGACAGAAGATAAGATATCTAGACTAATACTAATAATTTCAGGCTTCACACCTTAATAACCATCATAATTAGATTGCTTTTTATAACTTAGTATGATTTTACATGAGAAACAATTCGATCTGTTTACATCTTCGTATTCTTTCGTGCTTATATCAGCCGTTAAACAATCCTTATTATGATGGGTACCTATTATAATAAACTGTTCCCCTAAACGATAACCAAGAAACAAGTTGCTATACTGTGTACCATTACACGGAGGTTCAGACGTGACTTTCTGAACAATCTCTTCAATTGAAAATATATTAATTTCATCCTCCTAGTTTCTCTATTCAATTAACATTATTTTATGATTAGAATATCCTAGGTATTACCTTCTTATTATTATTTAGTTCTTTATATCGCTTTATCTCTGTTGATTGAGTCAGAAGTTTTCAATGGATTTGGTGTTATTCAGCTGATTAGGTAACAGCACCATTGATAGCGCGAGATATTGCTTGATATATTAGTGCATTGTAGGTGCGTCACCACTCCACCAAGGTTGGGCTGTTGATAGCGTGGCATTCATTCAAGTGATTTTGTTAAATTGCCGACTCTAGTAATCTAGCGGGCTTTTAGGTTCTCATACGACAGCTAGAAGAAGGCAAGCCCTTAGCAATACAGAATTTAGTTAACCAGTTTCTGAAAATATACTCTTCTAAATTCTGAATAGAGTGTTAAACCAGTGAGAAATTTGAGACTTGTAGATATTTCTTCGTGAAAAACCTGAAACGCTTTGAAAAGGAGTGGCGATAACGTCAGTCGGTCGGCACCCCTTTCTAAAATTAACAATTATTACTCAATTCTTGCGTAAATTGTGATCCGGCTTCCTTTATGAGAACTTTTGCCTTCGCTATTGGGGAAGCATTATAAAATACTAGCTTTTGCCCGCGGCTTCGCCCGCGTGGATGTCGGAAATTAACGCAAGAGGACGTACTACCGCGGTAAGAATGTGTTAATCCAGGTTATATAGGTAATAAATATATACTCTGTGTGCTATTTTCGATCCAGATCCATTCAGCCATTTTTGCGTGATTGAGAAACAAACACCCACTCATACATATTATCACATTTATAATATTAGTAGTAAGTAGGATTATAATTCATATTACTTAGGATTCGTAGTTTATGAGAACATCATGTGTGTTGGTGTTCTTAAAATAAAAGTAATAGTATTCAGAGTAAGAAGACTGCGACATAGGGCTTGGTTTAGTTGAATATAAGTCTTCCTGGTTTTCCTTTACGCTCCTATTTTACCTATCATCATTTCAGCCGTAAGACGTCCACTGCTGGACTTTGGCCTCCCCAATTTGGGGGCCTTTGCCATAATCGCCACGCTTGGCAGGCGGGTTGGCGATCGCAGTATGGTGGTAAAATGCAAAGAGAACGCTGCTGCGGGCATTCTCTAGTAAGTTCCTTAGTCGCCTTGTACGACACCCACAGGAAGAAATGGGGTGGTGTTATTCTTTACGTCCGGCACCACACGGTACATTTTACCTATACAGACACTCAATCATTTACCAGACACCGACGAAGTTTTAGGAATAGTACTTTTGCCAGTGGCTTGACCCGTATAGCTGTCGGAAAATATCACCCGGGAACCTACTACCGGGATAAAGTAGGTATCCTATAAAGACGTATCCATGATATAATATATCTTTGTGCCAAATTCGATCTAAATCCGTTTGGCCGTCTTTGCATCATTGAGAAACAAACATCCAAAAATCTAAACAGCTAAGCCATTTCGCGGTCTCTTACTTGGAATAATACTATTAGGTTTATTTTGAGTATAACGAACACACATGATATTCGCAATTACTATGAAGACAAAGTAATATGAATTACAATCCTACTTATCCTGTACTACCCGGCTGCTGCCAACGGATGGACGGGATGGACGTACGACCCGCCTACTGCTGCTCTACCCCCGCTTTTTAAATCTCTGATATATTCTAAGATATTCATTTAAATTACATGCTGTAAAGGGCCATATTGATCTATATTAAATGCACAATGTATTTAAGGTACTTAATTGGATAAGGATTAATGCTGTATTGCTTAAAATCGCTTCGTAAATAAGCCCTTATTTCTCGTAAAAAGTCCCTAAGAGATGGACATATACCATTGCGGACTTTTTGTAGACGTTTTTAAGGTGTACAATACTGTAGTACATTATTTTGATCTATTTCGTAGGGTTCAGCCAGCGTTCGCAATGTAAGCGCAAAAAAATGTGTTTATTTATGGCATCACATTAGAAACCCCTAAAATTATCAGCATTTCTTTACTATATTATGCATGTTATATACATATAAACATTCCTCTTGAATCACTCTATCTATTAAAAAAACCCGCATCAAAATCCGTTGTGTAGTTTTAAAGATCTAAGTATACATAGGAACGACTTTATTTTAACAAACTTTCGTACAAACTTTCATCCCCTATTCCCTATTGTTATTTTATCCCCTTAAGGGTAAAAATTTAACAAACTTTAAATATGATTCATAAATATATATTATGTAATAAAAGCCAAATAAAAAAAGTTTCATCATTCTAGCTTTAAAAATGACAATACTTCCCTACAACCTTTCATCCTCCCTTTCAACCCCTTAAAACCCCTTTTCCGCAATAAAAAGTAGCCTATGTCCTTTTTCAGGCTCTAAACTATCTGTGTACCAAATTTCATTTAAATCCGTTCAGTAGTTTTAGCAGGAAAGCGAGACAGACAGACAGACAGAGTTACTTTTGCATTTATAATATTAGTGTGGATTGAAATATCGCACTGGGAAAACAATAGAAAATACTGCTACGCTCTTAGATAAATTCTAAAGTCGATTGATTGAAGACTTTAAAATAAACAAGGGTTCTTCGGTTTGTACTAAAGGACAGAAATTGTTTCATCCGGCTCGAAGGACCAATTAATACTATTTAATCGAATCTAATAATATGGCACACTTGATCTTCAGTTTGCCTTGATAAATAAAGAGCCTTTCAAATATATAAATATCACTACTTACTGGGATGATCTTGTGATATACCTATTGTAGAGATTTACTCAAAACAGCATATTTATTAAATAGAATAGTGTTAACATTAATTTCTTATAAGTGATTAGTTGAAACTTAATGCTTAAACATATCAGATTTGCGATACGAAACAGTACTTACTCTTTGCTTAAATATGAAACATGTGAATAATTACTAACTTTGTTCCAAATGCCAGGATCACCTCTAAAGTGGAAAATCCGAAAACGAGCGTGCCTGAAATATTAATGACGACATTTTGCCTACACAGTACACGTGTTTTGATGGCTGACGTCAGCAACAGTGACGGGGCCGATACGTCACTCTCATTAATACAGTTCGTGCTGACTGACCTAAATGTTGGATATTATTGTGATAAGCTTGAATCATACAAACCGTAAAAAAAAATATATTACGTGCTATATGGTACAAATAATTTTACTGTGTTGTCAATTACAAGTCTGAATGGCAGAATGATTAAATTAATGATAAGGCATCAAATCAGTATCATGAAATGATAAACATATATTACGATCATCATCCATAGTGAAATGCATAAAGGACCAAGTTAATGTCCCATAAAAGACCTGCTCTGCGAAAAATTTACTGACAAGGGTGTGAGTCCCCAGGTGTCAAAGTTCATTTCTCGAAGAACAGTCATGTACGCAATACTTAAGAATTGGCTAACAATAATGGTCACGGGCCGTAGTGGTTTCTCTGACGTGTACGGTGCGTGACCAGGCTCGCGTGCTCAGACCATACACAACTCACGCCGCCATATTCTTTCTGGAACGATTTTCAATGAACGGATCATACGTCATCGGTGAAAAAATGCGAATTTATTTGTTGTGAAGATAACGCGACAAGCCATGTTGTGACGAGGAGAACGTCACAATAACAGAAGATTTGGATATCAAAGTCTAAACGGTTGCTATGTGTTGATATAGGTTTGGCTATCATAATTTTGATAGAGTTAATTCCAGGTAATTTAAGTCTTTAGATTTCGTAACGATAATTCAAATGCGCTGTTTGCATAGAACTGACAATTCTTAGATTTAGATCGAATGAATAGTTATGTATACTTTGACTATAGTTGGAACACAGAATACACTGTTAAGTTTAAAGTGCTTTTTTAGTATTGCAGTTAACCGCAAACGCAATGTAAACCACCTGAACAATAACTTAACAGAAACAATGCAAATACCTACACCCAAAGACTAAGTAGAAACAATAATTGAATGGTAAAAACCAAATTTACGTTTTTAGAGCCGGGAAGCTCCGAGTATTTGCGGTTTGTCACAATGACCCTCCACAATGAGGAACAGTTTGAAAGGCAACTGCAGTCCACTTATTGGAATGGAATAGTTGATTAATAAGAAAGGAACAGGCATAAAACACGGAAGAGCGTCTTCTAGTTAACCGCCAACTGACCGTGTATCTAGGACATTGACGCACGAAGTGATGACTGTCTGATGGTCCAGGGATGCCAACGTCGTAATATGCAGTAGTAAACTGCGTAAATTATGTTTTCAGTCTTTTTTGGGTTCTGTCCTATATTTATCGTCATCATTCAGCTGAAAGACGTCAAATGCTGGATAGGCCTCTAAAGCATCTCCACGACCCGCGTCCAACGAAATGACAATCCGTCCCTTCAAATTTATTCGTAAATTTATTATTATATAAACATAACATGACGCCTGTACTCCCCGCAGGGTTGGGCAGAGGTGTACAGTACTCCTATATTTCGCCACTTATGTTTAAGTCCGTAATAGGGGCGAGCTCGACATTTATTATGACCTGTTTTATAGGGATCTAGAAAGATGGCTCAGTGTGCTCTTGTATTGCATGCAAAGTCCCCAGGTAATAGTTCGATTGTCATTAGTGGTGAAGTATAGACTTGTCAGAAGCTGATGGTTCATAAAATACGGAAAAGCGACGCTTGTTAACCGCGATGTTTTTGGTTTATTTAGAGCATTGACGCACAATGCGCGCAATTACCGTCTACCGGCAGCAGGGCGCAGGGCTGACATTTACTATTCACTTTTCACGCTGTAACGAAACAAGCGTTCAGCAATATTAGTTTCAGTAAGTTTTAGCAAATATAGCGCGCGAATAAGTTGATAGTTTACGTCATACCGAAAATGGGTGATATATTATTCATGTTCTGTTGCAAACGAATTGCGAAGAATTCGTTCTAGTTATGCCTCTCGTTCTACTTATTATTTTATATCAATAATCTCATGTTTAGTGCGATTTTAACAAAAGCAGAACCTTTGCGTTTTTAGTAAAGTAGTCACTCTGACCGAATGAAACAATAGATACCGTTCATTATACGAAGGCATTCCAAGTCTTTAGATGCTCTGCTGCTCATGACGGTCACAAATTCAGTTACAAAACTTTCAACACCGACTTCATAAATCCAATATAAGTTCCATTTCCTTCGCTAAATGTGCTCAGCCTTGCTTCAATGTAAAAGCTATTAGCCTGTAAATGAGTTGTAAATGTAGGTTACGTAACCGGCAGCCCTGTTTACTACCGGGATTTCCCAGAGGAGTGAGTCACAGCGGTAATGTCAACTGCCGAAATAGTAACTTCGATACGATATCTAGGTACCCTAGATTTGAGATGCTTCGTTGGTTTGTGTTTATATTAATTGTTAGACTAACAATTGGGACTGGCGCTGTTTGATAATATGAAATCTGTTCATTTTGAACAAAGTTTTTGGCATTTGTTTAGTTTGTGTTTCGAATTCAAAAACACGAGGTATTCCACTCAGAGCACTGATTTCAACAGCACTGGACCAAACCGCACTTGAACACTTCCACTAACCGCATTGACATCAAATTTTGTAACGTTCCATTCGGTGGAACAGTTTTTCAATATTGTTTTCAGTTCCCGAACGGCACCTACGTAAATTTTTAGCCGCTTGTAAACATTACAAAAAGACATCGCTTTAAATGATAAATGATTTTATTTCTGTAAGTAGGTTTGTACAAACACTTTTACATGTCAATGATATTTTTTTTTAAACTAGATGAGTTCGGCGTTTCCTAACTGACTACTCTGAGAAGAAAGGCCGAAACAAACTCAGAGGTCACAGTCTCTTTTAAAAGTCCAGACATAATATTGGTCACAACATGTGAAGACCATGTAGACTGGTGACTGAAATGGTCTTTTGAGGAAAGAACCACACAGATTGAGTGGACCTGTCCAGTCAGTGCAAGCATTTGTCACTAATCGTTTAGCTCAACTCGGAACATAAGGAGCCCAACGCTGTGACGAACAATACCAAAGAAAGGACATTCGGGTAGGCCACATAAATTACTCTAACTGCCAGATCATGATTGCTGAGAAAGAAAGAAAGCAAATAAAAAATAAAAAGAAGACCCACATAGTCTTCACATTCACAATAATTAAAACAATATGATACTTTACAAAGTAAATATTCATGTCATTGTATATATAAACATTATCAATGTCAATGTGTATATAAAAAAAAAGAAACGGATATAATTTTGTTGGTCACAACATGTGAAGACCATGTAGATTGGTGACTGAAATGGTCTATTGAGGAAAGAACCACACAGATTGAGTGGACCTGTCCAGTCAGTGCAAGCATTTGTCACTAATGGTTGAGCTCAACTCGGAACATAAGGAGCCCAACGCTTTGACGAACAATACCAAAGAAAGGACATTCGGGTAGGCCACATAAATTACTCAAACTGCCAGATCATGATTACTGAGAAAGAAAGAAAACAAAATAAAAAAAATATATAAAATAAAAAAAGACCCACATAGACTTCACATTCACAATAATTAAAACAATATGATACTTAACATAGTAAATATTCATGTCATTGTATCATCATCATCATCATTTCAGCCGAAAGACGTCCACTGCTGGACATAGGCCTCCCCCAAGCACCGCCACTTCGACCTATTCTGTGCTTCTCGCATCCAACGTATTCCTGCGTCATTGTATATATAAAAATAATCAATGTATATATTAATAGTATATATTCATGTCATAGTTAAGCAATAATCATCAAATGTCAAAGTGTATATGCCCAATAAATAATTAATAATAAAAAAGAAAAGAAAATATCATCCAATATAACAATAATTTAAAAATAGAAATTGGAGCAGCTTAATCCCAAGCTTTTTTGTCCTCAATATAATCTTTAACAGTGTAAAAGGCTTTAATTTATCTTTATACAGTTCGATCGTAAAAAACCTGTCACCCCTAATAAGTGTCGGGATTTCCCAAAGGAGTGATTCACAACTAATGTCACCTGCCGAAATAGTATCGTTCCGCTGCGCACACGCATGTCAACCATGTTGTTACATGTGTGTGTGGATCAGCTGTTCCGATCCGTTTTGGAAGTTTATCCATTGAAGACACAACATCCGTTTGGAAAGTTTGGCTCGGATTGTGAAACCTTGGCGTCTATTGCAGATTTATATCCATTGTGCGTCATTTTGTTTTTAATAAAGATACGCCATTTGATTGGTAATTAGTGAATATAAGGTCAAGAAACTGCAATTTTTGGACGTCAAAAGTTATAAAAGATATTCACCAAAATACTCACTCTTTAACACCTTGTTATTCCATCTTGTGTTTTGCCAATGTCATAAATATTGATGACAGCAATTATGTTGTAATTGTTATGTGTCGTCGACCACTAACGTACTTTAAATAGTAACATAGTTTTTTTCTTTGGCAGCGATCCAATTGCAATACAAATTGATCGCTCAATTAGTATCGCGAAAACATATATCCGTTTCGATGTATGACACATTTTATCTAAACTACTAATATGAGATATCATTTTCACCGTAGTCAATTTATTTATTCCACATGGATGAAAATAACGTCATCCCTTAAATAGGTGGTGAATGACGCTGCACAGCCTCTCTTCATTAATTAAACTAACCAAAGTTCGAATAATGAAAATGTTTTCCAAATTCCACTGCAACGTCTGCTGGTTCACCCATATAGTTGCAGGTATCTATATTACAGACGATGATCCACAATCCGTTAATTAGTCTAGTGGTTAGTGACCCTGACTGCTAAGACTGAGGTCGTGGGTTCGATTCCCACCCAGGACAAATCTTTGTGTGATGAGCACGATCATTTGTTCTGTGTTTGGGTGTAATTTATCTATAATATGTATGAATTTAGAAATATATAAGTATATTTATCAGTTGTCTGGATACCATAGTACAGGGTCTGCCTAGTTTGGGACCAGATAACGGTGTGTTGGTTATCCTAAGATATTTTTATTTTTTTAATACTGATACATTCCAGTTATTCCGGTATTCTCTTGTTAAATTTTGACTAAAAGAGTGCTACCTGCACTTGCCCACACGCATACTAATTTTATCAGTGTCGTTTGTAGGAGAACCACTTTGTCTCGCTATTTATGAAGTTTATTGTGTTGGTATGCTGTTTTATATGAATTCTTATAACTCATCAATATCTTCCACTTTGGTGTGCGTTTGGATGTATTTTATAACCAACTTCCGATGAAGCTATTTAAAACATTGATTGGGCATCATAATCCTACCTCTTCAGCACATTAAGTTGTGCAAAAGTATAGAAATGGAAGCCAGTTCCCTAAGAGTCTTTATAATTCTGCTTGTCATATTGAAGGGGGCTTAATTTGTCAACTTCTAACTATTCACGTGAACTGATTACAGCCGTGCTAGTAAACAAGCAATGGGCGGGCAATCTGTGCCATTTGTGACAACCAGTTCAAAGTGTTTGAATATTATTTGATCTCTACTAAATGGGTCTACATCTTCTCTACATCGATGGAGAACAGCCATACCTTACTGCTTATGTTTTCGCAAAACTTGAACTATTCTCATCGAACGATATGACAATAGTTCAAGTTGTGGGAAATGAGAGAAGAAGCTTTTGATATCGATCACGAACATGTATGTAACAGTCAATCGTTTTCGATCAAAGTCTGCTTCTTGTTGTAAAGAGCAACAAAACGATTTCATCATACTAGTGTTCTCGATAACCGAAAACGATTTGGTTTCAAGTGGGCTCCCAAAAATAGTTCAACCTTGTATCTACGTTTCGCGAGTTCCCGGAAGAAAGCGGCGATGATTCACCTCAAGCCGTGTTTTCAATAGACGTCAAATGGTGGAACACAGATCGCCTGCATCTCCTGCGAAATCGCAATATATTGGTAGACGATGCATCGCAAAATGCTTAGGTCATTTCCTGCGATATGGTTTTTCAATTTCTTGGTTGATTGGAGTCGCAGATACAATTTCGACATCTATAAACACCTTGGCCCGATACGGATATGTACGAGGCTATATATGTGTGCCGTACGGGAAATAAACACCGGGATACTCTGCGCAGAAAACGTCGGTCTCATCCTCATCAACGATTGAATCATAGATTTCCACTCGTTTGTTTTTCACGTCGCCGCTCAAACCGTCGCCTACTGAATGCGTAACTCAGCCATTAGATCGACTATGACATAAATACTATAACACTTATATCACCGTGACGGGATATTTTGACATGGCGCCGGCTATAACCGTTTATGTTAGTAACCGTGAGTCGCCGGTGACGGTCCGGCGACCGGCGGCCGGCGGACGGCACGGCGGCGACACGGCGACGCGACGATCGCGCGTTAAATATAAACTGATGAGTTGGTGATGGTTAGCTCGTGGAGATGATGCGGTTTGTTGAGTAATGCCTAGTTTAAGCGCTGATCACGATTTGGCTGGAAGCTGTCGTTTTGGAGTTATCGTAGACAGGTGTCACTGTGGTGTGACGTGTGTTTAGCTAGTGTTTTCTCAGAAAACGTTATAATACATTAATGAATAGATTCTTACTATTCATGCAGGTCATTGTACTATGAAAAATAAGGACTAGTTTCTAAATGGTTGAACTTCGAAAGAAAATTCCAAAATTCAGGCAGTGCCACGGATTCTCGACGATCATGGAAAAGTAGCTTTCGATGATCGTCGAAAATTTATGACACTGCTAATTTAAGATTACTGGAGTTTGTTGAATTGAGAAATTCTTAAGTATAACTTTTTTTTCACCAAACTCAACAATTTTAATTTACAGTTTGAAACCAGGAAGCGTGCTCTAGACGTGCGAAGGAAACGAGCCGGATTCAAGGTCGGAAGACGCAGAATGACATAAATAAAAAAATAAATAAAAACGTCACGTCATGACACCACATTTATTATAATCTACTATATCCAATACCTAGAGAATTTCAACCGCAGAAGAGGCAACTTTCTCAAAAGGAAAAATATATAATATGTAGTCAAAAAACACAACATATATTTTGGCCTCTTCGGTGAGGTTTTAGAAAGTCCAAAATTAATTAAGCAATGCTATAGTGGTAGTATTAAGGCCACAACTATAACTCGTCACGGCCCATGGTTATGAAGGCCCTTAAAAATGACCATGATCTAAAGTGAGGCACCGTTCCCCATAAGATAGTTTTAATAATAACTGTTATACCTACATATAACTTTAAGCTGCTTTTATGTTGTCTCTGGTAAACTGATTAGTGACTGTTGTATTGTTGTTGGGTTTTTTCTGAAACCTAGACTACTTTAGAGTTCTGAGTTTTACTAGTTTTTTTTCTTTTTAGGGCATATGTACGGTTCCTCTGACACTTGCTACTCTTAATAAGCTACAGTGCATTTCACAAAATCGTGCAGCTCTGCACCACAAACGCGTAACTGGAATTCCAAGGGAATTGCCACTCCATTCCTTCAAGTGTGAAGAATTCGACAAAAGAAATTACCCAATAATTGTATTTAAATTGTCGAAATTAAAGGAATAGCCATTGTAAGTCTGTTATGCAATTATTATTGTGCTGTTATATAGTTAATTATAGCTAATTTCGCTACATCATCAGCTAGATTATCTGATCTTATGTCTTCTACGTGTAGGTATATTTCTACGATAAATGATTTTATTTCTGTAAGTAAGTTTGTACGAACACTTAATACGTCAATGATACAGCAAATCGAACTGCGATAATATATGCTTATTTCTCCATTACAGAATCCCTATAACTCATATCGTGCAGGACTGTCGTCCGAGTGAATCTTCATCTTTTCACTATTCTTTCTTCAAAACGTGTAAAGTGTGCCTGAAAACTGTAAACGATGACTAATAATGAAGTAGTTACGTAAATACTGGTTAGTCAAGTTCGGTCTAGACAAGGTTGATCACCCACGTCGCGGCCGGCGCCTGCGCTCCCAACCGTTGTAGTTTATTAGTTCGCTGAAATTATAACTTATTAATAGTGGATTATCTCCTGGCCTCAGTATTCCCCAGTTTACTAAGAACAATGGTTTACACAATTATAACAATATTTTAATTTCAAAGAGTGGAGTGTCTTGCCCGTTTTGTCCATTGGAATCTTTTACGCTTTGGAATGGACATCTACTTCATGTTTTGATTGAGCGTCTCCTTGAGAGATGAATAATGGCTCTTATTGGGTTGAAGAATCTTTTTAGTTCTACAACTTATTACGTATCGTGATTATGCTTGTAGCAGTGCTGTAGGCTTTGTAAGCTTTACGATCGGGCCCACTCCCATAGCTCACTTTCAGGAGGCGGATTGTTCTTGAAACCTGCGTTAACTTTACCTGTTCTAATGATTGCATCTACCGATACCATGAAAACAGCTGACTGAGCATACCTATTCTCTTTTGTGATAAATCCCACGTAATTTAGCTGTTTGTTTTGCAATTAAATTAAATCATATCATCAAGATCTCTTTGAACTTCAGCACCGATTTCATTTAATATTCTTTCTACAGACAAAACATGCCATCTCAATCATGACCACGTAGACAAAGTGAGTTACAGAATTAACTGAATTTTGGCAAGTGAGGACACAAGGTTGTGTGTGTCACCGAGTGACGCGGGCGCAGAGTTAAATCAAGAAGTTAGTGATTCAAAGTCAGACAGGATTTTCGCTGTTGTGTTATTTGATACTGTGAAGTGTGATATAATGTATATTGTATTTTTAGTGGCTCTTGCTTTTTATGTCTGCTGTGTCAGTTAAGTTGGGGGTGTCAATGTCAGGGTTACTATGTTGCGGTTCGGGAAATGTGTCAAAGTTGTCGGTTCGGCTCTTCGTCAAAGCAAGGCGTGGGTGAACTCGTGTTGAATTTTCGTTGTTGTTTGTAATTCTTTCAAGATATTTGTGTTCTGTAGGTTCCGTCTTTTGGTTATTATGAATACCTGTTTAATTTCTACTGTACATTATTGATGTTTCAACTTTCCGCGATGCAGTTAAAATACGTAATTTTTTGTGCCTATCATCATGATTCAGGTAAAATTCATAGTTATTTTTAGACAAAACACGTAGTTCTTTATCTCTTATTTAATTTTTATTACTTCCTAACCTGAAATACATTGACACGGTGACTGTTAAATTATGTTGACTACGAAATGTAACTGGTTGTGTTAGAATGAACATTAATATTTTGATAGTTAACGGCAAAGGTCATGGGCTGCGCCCGCGCAAGGTTATGTCAGGTGTATAATAGTGATCAATGACGTTGCCTCTCACAGTGATCATCACCTGCCTAAAATTATCTATCGTCTCATCATGTAATATACGAAGGTACTTTATTTTATATTTTAATAAAATCCAAGGCTTGTCATGCTTCATATGGGTAGTTATAAACTAAAGAACTAACTAAAATTCTTAAAGAATAATCAGCCTGTAATGTTTCCACTGCTAAGACACACGCCTCTTCACTGTGTGAAAAAATGGACCTTAATCTACCACATGGGCCACGTGCGTATTGGTAGATGTCACATCTTCTTCATCATCTTTGAGTTTTTGGTTCTAGGTCGTGTCTTTGCGACATTTTCGTTCACCGTTTTGAGGGCAGTGGTGATGAAATAAATTACTTAAAGTACAGCGACTGCCTGGATTCGGATCCACGACCTCAGGACCACCACTGCTCTCGATTATTAACGGTGTTACTTAATTTGACACTACTTTTTTATCATCGTCAGTGCAAGCGAACTCAAAGCGCGATCACACTTCGAATATTCGGTTTTGAATAATTTTATTCCACTTTATAGTTCTTGTTTTTTATTTTTATACCAGTTTAGAATGTAGTTTTTAACATAAGGTTTACTCTTGATTTACATGTATTTTTAGTCCACTAAAATTAATTTAAACAATGATATGGTGAAGGTCGCCGCTACATGCGAGAAGCACAGAACCGGTCGAAGTGGCGATGCTTAGGGGAGGCCTATGTCCAGCAGAGGGCGTCTTTCAACTGTGAAGATGGTGATAGTGAAAATTAATTCGGCATGTTTCTTAGGGCAATTCGTGTGGCGCCGGACGTAAACAATAGAACCATCCCATTTCTTCCCGTGGGTGTCGTAAGAGGCTACTAAGGGACTTACTACAGAATGGGCAGCAGCGTTCTCTAAGCATTTTATCACCATATTTGCGATTGCCAACGCGCCTGCCAAGCGCCACGCTTATGGGAAATTGGGGGAGGCCTATGTCCAGAAATGGACGTCTTTCGGCTGAAATGATGATGATGTTGATGTTCTTAGGGTCCACTTATAGTTACATAATTTAAAACCGAAATTAAAATATTACAAGTACCTGCCTTAGTTCAATATCATGACCTTAATTGATAAATTATAAAGTCCGATTACAGAAATTTAGCGTGTATCGGATTATTTTGTTATTTCCAATAATAACACTGTTACCTCATTCGTACTTATCTATTTCGTTTGATACTAATGCAAAGCTGCACTATTGCTGGAAAACCTTTGCGAGGCCAACGATAACGCTTTCGAATAGGCGAATTCTGCACGCGTAGCACGACCGCCATAGAATCGGAATTTGTCGACGGAAGAGAAGACAAAATGATAGATTTTATCGTAGAAAAATTGTGTAAAACTGAAGAGAAGAGATGTTTCTATTCTTCAGTCAACAAGAGTACGATGTCAAGTATGATGACTATTTCTCTTTACTATTGATGAGATAGAAACATTTTTACAGAATTAAAATACAAGGGAACATTTTTTGTTCTTGGTAGAATAGATATAGAATTGGTCATGCTACGCCGGAAGGCCGAAGCTTATTTAAAACATATAAACGGAATTCGGTTCGTGCAATCTAAGGGCTGCCAAAATGAATCATCTTCATCATTTCAGTCGTATTACGTCCACTGCTGGACATAGGCCTCCCCCAATTTGGGGTAGAGGCTTTTTGCCATAATCTCCACTCTTTGCAGAGGGGATTGCGATCGCAGTATGGTGGTAAATTGCATAGAGAACGCTGCTGCCCATTCTCTAGTAAGTCCCTTAGTCGCCTCTTACGACACCCACGGGAAGAAATGGAATGGTGAAATTCGTTATGTCTGGCACCACACGGAACTATACCACACGGCACCATAATGAATATATGTAGGTATATGTTGAGAAAAAGCCGCTCGGTGTAACTCGAATTGCGTCGAGCCAACCCGAATTGAATGCCGAACGGAGTTTGCTAATCGGCCGGAGCCGAATCAAAGCCGAAATGTATAGTAGGTAATTATTCCGGGTTGGTTTTGCTGTTCTACAAATACTTATTTCCGAAGCCGAGCGTGTGTGTAAGCAACCTTAACTGCTGTTAACGTTTAAAGTTCAAAGTCAAATACGTTTATAACCAGTCATTCTGAACTACTTGTATAATACACGGTCGTATTTTAATCGTTACTAAGGCCTCCCCCACATTAGGTGCGCGCGTTCCTCGGGCGTATGAGCGACGCGGCCGCCGCGTGCGCGACGCGAGCGCGCTGCGTAAGCGTCGCGTGTTGCCGCCGTGTGACGTGTGTGCAGCAAGCGCGCGGCGCGCACGCGGCGCTCGCATTGGCGTTTAACCCCCTTCAGTCAACTCAGTCACAATTTGGATAGTGCCGTGGTAGCACACGTCGTTGCGTTGCTGTTTTACAATTACTAACAAAATGGACTCAGACGAGGAAACACTACTGTTAGCTTTGCTACTAAAAAGAAATAAGACACGTAATAAAAAGACTAAACGTCTCTGGCAAGATACATTATGGTGTTCTTGTTCACAAGAAAGTGATTACTATATTTTGTATAACAGTAGCGGGCGGCGGGGATAGCGGGTGAAGGGGTAAGAACGCGACTCTAGCGCCGCGTGCGCGCCGCGCTCGCGCCGCTTGCACTCTTCACATACGCCGCAGGGCAGTAAAACGCGACGCTCACGCAGCGCGCTCGCGACGCGCGCGCTGCGCCCGCGCTACTCACACGCCCGACGATCGCGCACGCCTAATGTGGGGTCAGCCTTACATAGCGCAGTTTTAAACTCTACATCGACTGACACAAATCATACAATACAATATATTATTGAATCTCAGTCAAAAACAAACATGTCAAACATGTCGAACAACGAAACAACTGCGACTTCATCTTTACTTCATCTTCTTACCGTTTTGATGCTCTGCCCAGAATTCGGCTACATGTTTGGCGCCGTCACTAGCTTCCATCAGTTCCTGTAAATTGCAGCTGAAATACACGCAGGACGAAAATAAAAAAAAATCTGAAATAAATGTATATTGAATTAAGTGTCCCATCGTTTTTCTTCGTTACTCCTTTAAATTGACAAGGACTTAAATTCAATTTTCTTGTTGTACATGAATGCATACATAAACTCGCGCCTTCTTTATACCAGGATCTGGGACTTTAATCGCCAAACATGTACCTACGAATGAATTTATTTACTTTTTTTTTGCGTACTTTAGGTCATCCATCCAAGAAAATTTGCTTAAACTTTTGCGCGCAAATACAGACAACGCCGCGGAATAACACAGAATGTTCAATTAATTATAATCAAGGAAATAATGCTCAGGTGACCTTATAAATCGAGAGATTCATCTAAGGAAAAATTAAAAGGAAAAGAAACGCAAAAATTAGTTTGTCCTTTCTACGTCATCCATTTTCCTTGGGGAAAATAACAATAATATTACATTGCCTACGTCGTCCCTTTCTTTTAAAATGCCTGCACTATTTAGGAGATACTTTTTACCTTTATAATTTTGGCATTTTTAATATAATCTATAATTTTGTCTACTACTACCCCATAAATTGTTATATTCTCAATCAGATAGTGCGTGCAGGGCGATATTCTCATAAACTAGCTGCGAGGACGCGCGGCTAATCAGCGCTGCAATCAGTTCACGCCACGGCTGCGTCACGGAGCGCCCTAAATATTCAGCGGTTGACCTATAGCCGGTATGAGCCGCTCCGCTGACAGCCCGCTCGACCATCTATTGATCATTCCGTTGTTTATATACCCGCCATCTTAAAGTTGTGTATCATCAGCATCCATTTTGGTGACATCTGAATCTGGGGTTATACATACCTGCTGACACTTTATGTTTCTATATTTTCCATATGTAGGGCATAAAGCTCTGCCAAAGCAAGGTCTAACAAAGATAACCCAATTTGCCATATAGCCACAATTCGTCTTGAAGATCAAGAAACTATTTTACCACGCATTGTGTGAAGAATATATTTTTTTACTGCTCGGCTGAAGTAATGAGGGGAGGAAGTAAGGAGGACATGGGACCATACTAAAAGTTTTCAAGTAAGCAATGCATTTTATTTGTTTTGAATTAGCATTAAATGCTTTTACATTCACATCTCGTAGAATCGAAAAACTAGTAGCCTTGCTTACAAAATTTCTTTGACATATTCTGTTCAAGTTTTCCCGTTTCTTCATTGTATTGGTTCTACGTACAAGTACGTAAAACCAAATTGATTTCCAAACCCGCTCCAGCGCGTCGTGCATGTTTTGATCAACATTTTCCTGTATTGTTCGCGTAATATTTGCTCTTACACAACACGGCTCACCGATACAGTTGTCACGTCGACCGATTTGCTAGATTGTGTTCAAACATTGTTTTGTGTTTATCAACAGGTGAAAGTTTGTTTGTTTCCAGAATATACTCGTATTTACCTTCATCTCTCATCTTTGATCTTTTGCCTGGTATCATCCTTGTCATTCACAAGATCAGTTTCGTCCATGATTGTATTTTGTTGTGCTTGTTTTAAGTTTATAATTACATAAAATTATTGTTCTTGTTAAGTATTTAGAGACTTGTTTGTTCACTTTTGGCGGGTTGTAAATCCGTCTGTAACCTTTGTAAATATAATTTCGCACATATTGCGTCATTGACCATTTAAAACTTTGAACTCACGTGTCGGTCATTTGGACAGTTTTTGTGCTCCCATATCCTGGTCAGAAAACTTCGCAGATGGACTCTTTAATAACCACTGCTAGCGTATCTAGTACCATGAATGCTGTCCATAGATGACTTGCGCAAATTACTAATTACTTAATTTTAGACTTGGAAATATGTAAATAATAACATTACCATCCATCATGTCAGCGCTGTACGTTTCTCTGGAAAATTTCTCAGTAATCTGGTGAGAATTGATTCTTAGAAACTGCATCCTACAGTCTACCGTGTTTTTTGTATAGAAACTATTGCCAAGATTTAAGTCGTTTTAGCGAAAACGTTGATGCGTCAAGTACCAGCGCTTCTAGCGCTGCAGGGCGCTGGCGTGGAGCGCTGCGGGCGCTGAGAGCGGCGGC
The DNA here is from genome assembly GCA_947507805.1 of Aporophyla nigra. Classification (NCBI taxonomy): domain Eukaryota; kingdom Metazoa; phylum Arthropoda; class Insecta; order Lepidoptera; family Noctuidae; genus Aporophyla; species Aporophyla nigra. Next base: position 1,159,090 of record OX382305.1, on the reverse strand, counting down.
GCACGCGCCGCTGCGTCATTGCGCCGCCGCCCCGCGCTGCAAGCCGCTCAGTCAGTGTTCGACCGCGATCCGAGCTCACCTGTCGCTCCATCGAGTGTCGCGCTTATCCGTTCCGTGCCGTTCGACGGCAAGTGCTAGTGCCACCATAAGATGCTTGCGCTTGTCGCAGTGGTTTTTGTTTGTGTTAAAGTTTTTTAGTGCCTCAAAGTGGATTCCGGCGGACTGTATCAGGCCGTGGAGCATGCGCGGAGGCTCGAGCGCTCCCAGGCCATGTATGTCATAAATTTAGGTGAGTCCGCTTCGACATACGGCGACGTCGCAGATCAACATTCCTCGATATGTTGCATGACATAGAATTGCGGTGCGCTCCTATAATTGGAACTAGACTAGACCGGTACTTGGTGGTAAAGAGGTCCCGCTCTTATTGTCGTTTGAGCCTAGTTTTTATCGCGCTATGCAAATAATCCGAGGTCGGTTCTCGAAATCGGCTTTCACTCTGATCGTGTTTTCGATCCCACTTGCTGGCGGGCGAGGTGCGGCCGCATCCTGAAGGAGGTTGTGCTTGCTGGAGTGGTTCACAATCAGCTCGCTCGTACGATTCCATTTCAATTTGTGTCTTATTCATAGCGCACTGTGCGTGTCTATGTATGTTTTTATTACAGTTCACGTACAACGTGTGGGCGTGTGTTGGTGTGTTTGCGCTATCGGCGATGCTATTTTCGTCCCGTGCGCGTGTGTGCGTGCGTGCTTGTGTCGGCGCTGTGAGAGTACGCGTATGGACGTCGTATCCGCGTTCGGCCTGTTATCATTCTCCTCGCTTGATATTGTTGCGAATTACGTGATGTCTTCGTTTATGATTTTAATTTTGAATACTACTAAATTTTAATATTTTACTGGAATCAAAAGGATGCAGGTTAACATGAAAGATGTATTTATATGCGTAAGTGCGTTGTCCACGGAATGAAAACACAAAACACGCCAAGTGTAGGAAAACAAAGCGAATATCCTTAACATGCATAATTGTCACTTATGTTTACACACTTTAGCTGTCGTATATGGATTTTCCTCCACTACTGCAGGTGCAACGTAGCAACACACTAAGTCAATGCTAAACAATACCTTATTTGCTTTTATTTATCACTATTATACTATTTGTCTACGAGACAATACAGGTTCAATTATTCTTCTTTTATCGATACTTGTTGCTACTCAGCATCAAAGTTGTTTTTCACGATGAACTTGTATTCGCGAGTGTATTTTGATAGAACTGTTGTCATGCAAATTTGTTGATGAATAATAACATTTATAGTATTAATGTATTTTTATTGGTAGATTACATATAGGTTATGAGTGTAGTATAATTGAAGAGAGTGGGAGCACAAGCAATGAATATATTAATGATACTCTAAAATAACACAACTACGGATGATAAAGCGCCTAAATAATAAACCATAACCTAGGTTCTTGAAAACAGAAGTTGTCTTTTCAATGGTTATTTAAAATTAACAAGTTAGTTATCTCTACAAAATAACGTATGTTTAAATAGTTAGGCCTACCAACTTCCACTATATGCTAATGTAATGTTTAAATTAACATTAATTTTGGACGCTCTACATACGACCACTGTTTATAATCTCTTTTTGCATAAGATCACGTTAATGATAATGATGAACTATTCCGACTGTAGCTCGAAATAGACCTTGTAAAATAAATTACAGAAGGTGGCAAACAATATGCAGACGACTTGCAAACCGGGTAAGATCTGAATGCGAGTAAATAGGCTAGAAACTAGGGAGGCAACGAGAAAAAAAGAGACAATCTCCTCAATACTAGTGCCTAGAACAAAGCTGATGATGAAATCAACAAGTTTGTTTATAATACTCCATCTAATCTAACTCCAGCTATCACGTCAGAGTACAAGGCATTGCATAATGGCGCACTAGTGCTGGAACGGTTTATCTCCCACGGCGCATTTCAATCTTTGTCGGATGACACGAGAAGAAACACAGATAGATTATTCTATGATACTTATTTTTGTTAGTATGGTCAACAATGTCACCAAAATAAACCAGGACCTTTGTTAAAGTCATCATTTTAAATTGCTTGACGTTATGTCATGAAAACATCATCGCAAACAAAATTAGAAATTCAGTTTATGTTCGTCTTTCCGAAGACTACATTTACCCTATTTATTGTATCCGCTTTTGTTGTTATATTGTAGTCGAGTCTATTTGGTAATATTTCTTCTCCTTCTCTAGTTAAATCGATCATCTAATCATCTTTCCCCACTTGAATATCTCCATGTGTCCACTAAACTCCGCCTAACAGTCCATTCGTTTTATCAGCTTGTAAAAAAACTATAAATGCCATATCTCAACTACGGATAAACGCAAAGTTTTTCGTATTATACTAATATTAGCTTTATTAAAGGTGAATATGGTGTGATTTTGATGAACTCTGCGACATTCTGCAAGTCAATCATGTACATATTTTTTTTCTCTGTGCTTGTTTAAGCGCCGTTTCAAAGAATAGATAGTAGTGTCATGCCTCTCACTTCTGTATATAATAATAATTGAATATAATAACTGCACGATAAAACAATCTTGTCGGCGGCCCTCACCCATTTCACGGTTGTCGACAGTTCGATGGGTATCTTCTATAAGTGCCGTAATTGTTCAGTTATCAGCTGCTGATGGTGTTGCGAGTAGAAAGCTGCACGCTATACCGGGCCACGAGGAGTTTGCATTTTGTTGGATTCTGTTAGAGGAATTCGTACAATGTCCTCAAAAAGAGCAGATGGCCAACTTACATAGCCATTGCCTTTCTCAGTTCTGTTAAGGTTATGTTTGAACTCAATTTCAAGTAGTTTTTGGTTTACATTACTTAATTAATACTTCTCTATTATACCATATGCAAATTAAGCTTATTCTTTAAAATTTTCAATTAAACATATTTACTATTTGGCAGATAATTTGCATTGAATCAATCGTCTGTGTGAATGGCTATTGTATGGTAAATAGAAGTTAAATGTCAATCATTAGAAATGTGATTAATAGATAAAAGTTATTCTTAAATCAATGGAAATTTATTAACTTAACAAGAACTGAAAAATAAAAAAATATATTACAATTAACGAAATACATGTTGCAGTAACACAAAATCTCTACATGAGTAGTTAGACCATACGAATTTTCCCGCTACGAAGCACAGCAGACGACGACAAAGACGTACAGTCCAGACAAGTGTAATCACAATTTCCCAGCGATACTAATAGGTACACGCTTCTAAAGTGCCAACAGAGCAAAAACTCGCCGCATACATGAAGTATTCGAGATCTCTCGATGGTGAGGGCTAAATAATTGTCGTGATTGACACGGTCCCGGCTCCCGTTACGCGGAACCTGTCTAAGGGCCGGCGCAGACGCACGGGCGCGCGCGCAGGCCACTGACCCTCAGCCGGATACTACCACATATTACAGCTTATGTAAAAAATTGATGCAAAGTAAAACAGTTGTTTCTAGTATAAGAGTAAGTTATTAAAGAATATCTTAAGTACTCTTCTATTACTGCTCTAAATGTTTGGACGCAATAAAACATCAAATACTATTGTTGATTTTCATGTCGACCTCCATAATGAGTGACAACTTGTCATTTGGAGTACCATTAGGTTCGCGTAAAAACCTTATCAGTTCTATTAATAACCATAATTGCTTGCACTGATAACAGGGGCTATCTTTGGAGTAGCGTCCGCGTCATCGGGTAAGCATTAAATGATGGATATGTACAATGTCGGTCGATTTAAATTAATCTGTCTAGTTTTTCACACTCGTCTATTTATTTCATGTGTGCAAAGCCTTGACATGTCTTTATATAAGATATGTTTCCAGTTCTAAGAATAATTTTCTTACGTTTTAGTTGTTGTTTTGATAAGGTTTTAAGTATCTAATTATATATGAACATGAGCAGTAGTAGTATTTATTTAATTCACATTGTTTGTGTATAAGATATCTCTTTCTGACAATGGGTTCCGCTAAGTGACTGATTAAATTTCATTGTTCGTTTGATATATAGGATAACAAGTAATGTTTATTGTGTCGGTGTTTGTGCATTTCGTGTGTTGACAATCGATGCGTTTTTTTCGGTTCATTGCGTCAAAGCGAATGACGCACGCGTCTTGGATTCGCGACAGAAATAATTACGGAACTCCTGTCTAGACGGACTGCGTGCGGTGGAGCACACTGAAACTCATGCTTTTATTTTTCAAACATATCATGATAGACAATTTTTAATTGCAATGCAATAAATAGACAACTTCTGAATACAACCAAGGAAAAATGTTTTGTGGCACTTATAGTTAAAGCACTCCCTTTATAACTTAAAAAGCTGTAGAGACGTTTTTGCGCTACAAAACAATAGTATTTCCTGATTCATGACAGTAATTCCCATTCGATTGCTTTCGTTTTTATTCATTGTCCTGTTATGTGTCGGTTGCGGTTAATCGTCACCAATCGTCACTGGACTCATCAACGCCATAGCTTGAAATAAAAACAAAATGACTAGTGCGCGTTAATAATGTTTTTATAGCCATAATATACAATGTTGAAACCAAGGGTTGGTCAGGTATGAACAAATGCAGCAAGAAAAATAAAATTATGTCTGTTGAAAATACAGACGTTTGGCAAAATAGGGCTGAATATAATTTCCAAACATACACTGTTCCTCTTGTTATAATGTTCTCAACTGTTGAGTTACTTCAAATTAAGCCTTAGCTTTGTGTGATAAAGGCTACGGTTTCCAACCACATTGACGTCTACAAATTGTAGGTAAACAAAAATGAACCGACTAAATACTCAGTTAACTTAGTAGTTAAGTAAGAATTTCCGGTTCTTCAGATATTTGATTTCATTACCGGGTATAGCCAAGTTCATGTGGACAGATCAAACTGCTTCTAATCGAACCTTATTGGCCTAATTACTATTGTTGTGGTTTAAAGAGGTCATTCAGGGTTAGTGAATGGACTGCATCATCAGTGTGGTCGAGTAACAGGAAAATACTGGCGTACGGCGATGTAACGTTTTTGTTTATCTCGATGACTCACAGGCAAAAGGGATATTTATTGGAAATACAAACCGTTACTCGGACAGTCTTTAATGAGTTAAAGCAATTAGTACAAATTATAGGCTTTACGTCCAGAAGTTGTAAAGCTGTCGGTACGTAAGACATTTTGTATTTCGATGTTTGCAGCGTCAGAGAGTTATTTGATTGTATCATGTATCGCAAAATTACCTTTAAAGGTTAAAAGTGTTCTAAGAAAACAGTTCGACTTTTGTGAAACATTGTGTTTACCCTTTTCTTTAATAATCTTCTGTTCCATGAACTCGTTCTACTTTTTAGGAAAGCTTTTATCGCGTCGTGAATAAACTATTTACTGTTCAAATCATTTCGTTTTGTCGTTTTTTGTTGGACATATACCTTTATGGAGGTATTTGTTTACTGTTAATCGTTGTGTATAGGTGTGAGCGCTTATAGTGCGTTCATCAATGCATGGCTGCGTCTATTTGCGTGGTTCTTGCTTCCATCACGTCGATGGACCGTGTCGCTGGCGGACAAAAACTTGGAGCCTTGTAAACTTTTGTGTTAGTTTAGTTACTTCTAAGACTTCAGGTTTCCGTGTTTTCGTTTTCCGCATGTACAGTAAAGAACAGTTACAATGAAAAAACAAATTACATAAGGCCTTAAGAAAATTTGTTCTTTCAAAAAACTATTGCGGAATTCTTTTATTTAGCTACTCGTAAATATATTGTACCTTAGGGTAAACAACTGTAGCTTGAGGACACCTGGAACTGAATATTTGTTATTTGCCGATGACGTCTTCTTCTACTCCTGTATTTAAATTTGATCCTGATCAGTTATCCGGTGTGACATGCTCTCTGTTATTACCCATTCCTTTTTCATCCCCCACTTTTTACTCCATTGTTGATAACCAAAAGCTTTCAGCAGTTATATGGAAATAATACCAAAAGGATTAAAGTTAAGATTATATTGTTCTTGTTAAGACATGGGACAAGACAAAACATTATTAAACACTGATTGATTACCATGAACTCTTCTGAGGAAGTGGACTGGGATTAAATCGTAGTTGATTTCGCTCCAGCCAACTGTAAAATCGAATCAATCGTTTTTTCTCCATCAAATATAGGCTTCCGTGACAAAACCATCAGAGAAGGAAGTTGGACATTGATTTATATTATATTTAAGTAGTAGGTTTTGACCATGATTATGATTGGAGCCGGGTAATAAAAAAATAATCGATTAACCGGTTTAGGCATTACCTCGGGAGATCGCCTAGCGGTATTTATTTTAGGAGAATTGCTTCTCTTAACATTATTTTATACTGCTTCTGTTTACATTCCTTTGATATAATTAAACAACAAGTTTAACAAACTGAGTGCTGAAAACTTTTGTTAATTTGTGAGATTTTTTTTCACAAAACATATTCAGAAATATTTTCAAATAGCAACACCCACTCGCGCGTGGGATCCAAGATAATGTACATAATTCAAACAGAATATCGTTCATTTGATTTGGAACTGAGTGTAGGTGCTGACATTACTCCTTGACCTTTGGCGTAGTGGCGTAGGAGGCATGTTTACCTAACAACACACTTCCACGAAAAACGTACCAAGAAAATTGTATGGTTTATGAAAAACGAGTCTGTTTATAGTGAAAAACCTGGAAATATACCGCTCAATTAGCTTCAGTACTTATGCGACAGTCCTGTCGTGGTGAATACACTTCAGCAATATCAGCGGTCGATTTCGTTCATAAAATAACTTCGTTTCAAGGTTCTCTGATGTTTACGCCAAACGTTATCAAAAGAACAAAACCGAGTTATCTAATTGTTTCGGATTCTGACGAATGTTGTGACCGCCGCACATACAAGTATTTGCTCGATCTACACGGCCAAAATTATTTTAATCCTTAATTGGTATCTAAACCGAGTAAATAAACAAAAAAACGTATTTTACAAAAAAAAAATTATATATTTTCCAAAAAAAAAATACAAATTAAAAAAGGTCAAGATCGCTGTATTCGTACAAAGGAAAATATAATAATGCTACATTTCTTGAGTTTCTTCGTCGCTCTCTGATGAAGTTTCTGATAATATGTTCGATTCCGCAGATACAAACATAGCCAAGGTTTCAGGCAAAAATGTTTCTGCTTTCCTTTTTTTCACAGTTCGCATACTACTGAGCAGAGGATCTGAACTGAGAAGGAGGCGATTAAAAATATCCTGATTACAATTTATTCTAGAAAACTTCCTCGCAAAATCTTGGCGGTAACATCTAAAATGTTTGTTGCGAGCCTCAGCTGCTTCCTCAGAAAGCTGTCCGATTGGTAATAATGCCTTTTCAATTATAACTGCGCCATGGACTAAAATCTTGTGCATTGTTGGCGTCATAGGATGCCAATCATAAAGGTTCACATAAATACGAGCAGTTTCTGAAGCGTATCTTTCATATTTTACGGGATCAATTCTGAACCCGCTTGAAATTGCTTCTAATATGACTTTTAATCTATAAATAAGCTCGTAATTGATGCCAGTTATTTCAGCGGCTAATCTGGGGTCCTCAAAGAACCTTCTGCTGGTATTTCCATCATTTGTATTTCCGAAATTCGATTTAGGCATATCTATTATTAGACCTGTCTCAGTGCGAAACCTTGCTTGTATTTCTTTTTTGGTTTGATCTTCTAGGTCTTTCTCTTCTTTTGATTTTCTTTCCCTGTATTTTTTCACCCGAAGTTTGTAGGCTAAATGTAGAATAGATTCAAATATCCGAATTCGTGCGTGTAACACCGATATGCCGAATTCAAGGGCTGCAAAATTCACTTCTCTTGTGTAGTCCAATTTATTAAAATCTTTCGAGGTTGCTCCACAGATGTAGCACCTACTTGTAGACTTCGTACCTGTGGCTGCATTGCAGACCTTTCCGTCAACCATAGTCATTATAAAAGTGTGCTTAATTATGAATTTCTTCCCGGCTATGTCGACCTCTGTTGGGACTAAAGAGTTGATAGCGCTTTTAACATGTCTTATTTCCTCTTCAGTGACATCATTAGTTTCCTTGATAAAGCGAAATCTGATTGGTCGACAGAATCGCGGCGAAGAGGGCGTTGGATTATTCCACAAAATTTTTTCATTATTATCTCCACAAACTAATTGAAGGGGCACGAAGCAGCTTTGGATTATGTTTGAATCAGAATCAATATCACTGTCTAGCTTTTGCTTATACTGAGATTGCTGGGACCCATCGCAGCCCCATTTATTAATTATAGTTAAGTTTTCACGCTCTTGCTCCTTTAAAGTTATTAATACCTCTTCTAGGTATTCCGATAAACGCCTAACGGTAACATCCACTAGAGGCTGTAACTGAGCTTCGGCACTAGTAATCGTTACTGTACACGATTCTTGAGGTGGGTAACATTTCTTCTTGGCTTTTTGTAAGGCACTATAGCACGGAAAAAACTTCTTATTGGTCTTTCTTATAATTTCGTACTGTCCTTGTGTCAAATCTGCATCAATGAACATTTGCAAAGCTTGCATTGGTGTCAAGGAGGGTTGCTTTTTACTTAATTTGGTAAGATGAAATGCCTTTTTATATTTAGTCGCACGTGTTGGAGTACTAGTGATATCTTTTAGGACGTTTGATGCATCTTTCTTACCAGATTTCCCCAGTTCCACTTTCGCAGCATGTATTATGACCTCCTTTTCAAAATTAGAACGGAGTGCTGCAGTCTTGCGCCTTTTACTCCTCTCACTTGCGTCTTCAAATAATTTGCATGGTCGACCTGGCCGTTTGTGTGAAGTTGTAACAACAGGTATTTCAAAAGTACCTTCTAGCCAAGACTGGTTGTATTTTATAAAATTATCTTCTTTATAATGAGCTTTGGTCCACCTTTGTTTTATTTCTGATTTTAAATGGGCAAAATCACGTTTTAACTTAACAATTTGGTCTTCATTGTAACCTTCACATGATAAAAGTTTATCCCTTAGATAGTTTAATTTGGCATCTAAGTTAGGCAAATTTTCTTTCTTCATGAGATCAAACAAGTATTGTCGGGTAACAATCCTTACTCCTGACGTACCCACTGAACCTAAAACAAACAAAAACTATGTTAAAAAACGCTAACAAACATTTTCATTTTTAGACGATGTTTCGCTGAATGTCTTTAATCCCTTAAAACAGTATTTATCCGGACGTTTCCGGAGATGTTTTTGATGGTATTTATAAGCTAAAAGATCAAATAATAACCTATAATAAAAATTATACCCCGATCTACCCCGATACATTAACAAAAACACTAGCAAAGAAAAAATATTGAAGAAAATTACGGTATGAAAATGAGTCATTTTATTATAAAAAAAACTAATGTAGTTTTATGGTTGATCATAACTTTATTCAGATAATTTGTAAGTCTCTTACCTTGTTCATCAGATTCCATCACTTTCAATTCGTAAAAAGAACTTGATAACATAAAAAAATCACCTTGAAAATTTAATGTTTACAAGAGCGCCGAGAACAGATACGTACACTAGGTGAAACGGTCTAATTCCGACTGATGCTACCTGAGCGGGGTGCGCGGGGGCTCTAGACAAAGCATGGAGTATTGTTACTTGGTTCGTACTCTGTTCCGGGAACTCGTTTTTATGAATGTTATTGTTATTTTGATAATGGGACTTTTGGCCGCGTAGATCGTCGTAATACTTGTATGTGCGCCGCGCATATAAAACGAGAATAATAGCATAACAAGGTGTATTCTACTAAATTATAAACGAAAATAATTGTTGTAAAAGCTGCTTGCCACGTGTGTTTACGTCAGTGAAACGTTTGACGTGGCTGCAATTAAGATGAATCTTCTCGTTGTCCTGTAATTGGGTACCTATAAAGTTTGCCACCTACCTCCGAGAGGTTTAAAAAGAACATGACATCATAATTATGTGTTGGTAAGTTATTTTTAGATATGCGAAACTCAGCACGTTTAAAATGTCTAGACTCGAGATAATATTATGTTGCTTCAATATGAATTTTATAGGTATTATATTCATTAGAGCAACATGAGCTTTGGTTATTTCTAGTTTTCAAACATACTTTCTTTTCTGTTGTATCTTGTTGTCTGCTCATTCAAGATGTTCAGTTGATCACATAAAATTTTATGAAATGAAACGTTATCTTTGTGGGTGAACTAAATGTGGACTGCGTGAATATTTAACAAATAGCGTTTGTATTTATTTTCATTGCCTTCATTAACTGGTCCGTTTCGAGTTGTCTGCTGTTTTAATTATTTCGGCTGTGAATTGATAACATTTTTGTTACTAGGCGTTTCATTGATGTCATCTCCATAATGCCTTTCAGCTTATACCTCTGTTTCTATTTCATTTGCTAAAAATATAGCTTTATTTAAAACTTCTTGAGTCCTGAATATAGTATGACTGTATGTATGATACTATCATTAATTCAACTGTCATCCTACCAACCCGCACTGGCCCGAAGTGGTAGGCTACAGCCCACTCCCTCTCAGGAGGTAGAGGAGGCTTTTTCTGTGTCCTACCAGTGGGAACAATATAGGCTGATTGTTGTAAACTACAGTATATTATAGTCTGTGTAATACTCTAACCCAGCTATGAAACAGGTCGTTTTCACGGCGATCACGACGACATATTATGTCAGACCCCGTAATTACACCCCATTCATACTGAAGTAGCTTCCACCGCTGCTCTACACACCTGCCAGCCTTGGCACATTCCCACCTGAGTTTCTGTAATCAAATATGTATAGTAATTAGTTATATAATAATGATGACATGGGATTTTAAGTGTATGAATAGCAGGTGTATGCTCTGCATTCAGCTTACTGTAAAAGACGTGCTAAATGGAACATGTTATAAAGTTGCTTCTGCTCAAGACGTCAGCGTGAAATTTCTTGTTCCTCCGCCACGTTTTCGCTTAGCGATCTTTCTTTTTGCTCGGCTCGGAGTGATGTAAAATTTATAAGCTCCCTCATAAATTGGGATATCAAATCCAAAAGATTTCTTCAAATCTGACTGACAGCTACAGAGATTAGCGCTTTCAAACAAAAAAACAAGTAGATTAATTTAACAATAATAACTAATTATAATGTTACTGATTAGTTGAAGATATTTCAGTCGCGTGGCATAAACGTGGCTCAAACAAAATATTTTGATAACACTTATTTTATGAATAACACTACTTAATGTAGGTAATTTTGTAGCAGCAAATACCTTTCATTTTTGAAAATGTAAAAGACACGTAACAGTTTTTTTCCTCATGCTACAAAGTGAAAGTATTGAGGCGTGAAGACCTCTTTTGAAAAAGTGACGCAACACTCAAAATATTCTTGTGCCTGCCTTCAAAATTTTATTTTGCAATGTTTTAAATGTCAAGCTTATTGTTATTTGCAAACTTAGAGACGGTATTAATTTTGATTGAATTTGTCATTTCATCATTTTCATCACCGCTTTGATTGAATTGCAGTAGATAGATAGGTACTTCAGTTTTATTACATACACTGCAATAACTGTGTGCATGCGCATCTTAATGTCACAATTGCGGTTAATGTTATTTCATCGTCTGGCTAGCCTTTCCCAACTATGTTAGAGGTTAGTAGTCTATCCGGATGCAGCAGAATACCACTATTTTACATGGACCAACTGCCTGTCTGATCTCTACAACCCAGTTACTGCGTCTACTCTTGGTAAGAATGGTTGTCAGACCCTTCGGGGTTTTGGCGACCCGTAACTACTGTCGAAAGATCCCCGAATGACAGCCCGGACCAACGGCTTCATGTGCTTTCCGTGGCACGGTGGGGTCTTGATACGTAAAGATGTTCACCCATCCACGGAAAAACCGCGGCAAGCGTAGCTTAGCCTGATCGATAGTCCTGTGCGGCTGTTATTACTTAGCCACAAACCCCAGCCAGCAGCGGTTAATGTCAGTTCCAGTTTCAAATCTTCTTTTAATATTTTCTCACGAATGTAAGAACAAAACACCATTCCACCAGTATCACGAACATTCGCTGCGACTCGTTTCTTCCAATTAACTGTAAAGAGCGAAATAAGCGCATGATTCACTCCCAGAAGCGTTCATAATGATCCATTAAAAAAAATATGGCGCAGTATCAACTTAAATTAAGAGTTAGTTCTTACTAACTCTTAAGTTGATACTGCGCCTCCGACTACTGATCCTCTTGGATATTGGCAATGATGTCCATTGATGTCCACATTCAAATTAATTTTAATAGTTACGTTTACATATAATGTCGTTTCTGAAATCTTCGTTATTAAGATAGTTTCGTCGATAGTCGCAACCGCAATCACACAAGTGAGTGACAATGGAGGTTGGCTAGACGTCATAAATTCTCTAATGCCCACAATTCTGGTTGCCCAATTTAACTCTATAAATTTTTACAATCCCCGCTTACAAGCTCTCCGTCTTCGTTTTGCTTTCAGGCATCGTAAAGTTTTAAAGGTTAGCTAGGTTATTAGTTTTTAGATTAGTTACACATAACTCGAAGCCTTTGGTTTAGCGTGTTATCTTTCTAAGATTTTCCTTGATCATAAATTCTGTATTTACAAGCCGAGATACTTCATTTGCTGTTAAAATGGTGACTATTATGTGAAAACGGTGCTATGTAAATCGTCCTTTTATTACCTTGTTACATCAGTTTTTTTTTTTTTTAACCAACAACGTTATCTGATCCCGTACTAGGCAGAGCCTGTATTATGGCAACCAGACAACTGATAAACATACTTATATATTTCTAAATACATACATATCATAGATAAATATATCTTATATATCTTGAATGATATTTGCATTCTAGAGCACAAGGGTTTAACTAGTAACATTTATAGACACAAAGGTTCACAACAATTGGCCTCATTTCAGTCGTGAGCAGGAAGCGGCAATAACCCGGTGTCAGCGGATCAAACACCGAAATTGACTGGAGTAGACCAGCACCTGCCGGTTAGCACCAACGTTGGCTCGAATAATATCCTCGTTAAGTCATCACGTTGGCGTATTGGCGTGTGGCCTCCAGAACTGTGTGTGTTATATACCAGAGAGTACTAGTAACCTTCATTGGATAATGTTCGCGTAATACACGTGGCTTGGATGGAGGTCGGGTCATTGAATAAAATTGTCGGCATGACTATGTGAGTTTTCATTCATATCGGCTGGGGCTATTGTATTCATTAGATGATCGTTTGAAACAATAATTTAAAGACGTTTGTATGGTATTATATGCGTGAGCTATTCTAATTTGATTTAGTTTCGTTTTCTTCAACGCCAAAAAAGTTAAACTAAGTACCTACAAGTCTGATATTATCGAGTAAGAATGTTTTGAAAATGTAAGTCATTTTTTTAAGTTACCTTCCATTCTCCTTCATGCTTATGGTCCAAGTCACTCGTCTGAGATGACCTCATTGGCATTCAGTTGAGTAGTTTCCATACTCTACACTACACCAAGCACGGTTCAATGAACTCTATGTTCAACAAATTAACAAGCAACGTCTACAACTATAATGGTTACTTTGACAACTTTTTTTTCAATTATTTCCTACTGTTGTACAACTTGTTTTAAATTATCTTTATTTATAGTGAATAGATTTACGATAGATGGTTTACATGCCTATTTCAATAACTGTCTATGATTGGTCTTTTATTTTACTGAACTATCTTACTTCAAAAACCTTCATTCACAAATCAGTACCTACATTCCTCTGCTAGTATTCACGTGAGAGTTGACGGCCACTAAACTTGCCGTGGACATCAGATCCATCCATCAAATACTTCGGTGTTACGTGATTTGATTCACAAGCACATCGCACTGTTCTATACTAGCTGCAGTATGTAAAGTTTGCGCATCAGATGCACAAATGTAGGAAGTTTCCGCCCGCACTCCTGCCAAATTGTCGATATCCATTTATCTTTACAGTTCTAGATTAGACAAGATTGCTGGTGAAAATAGTTGTTTGTGTTCTATGATTTTATATTCGTCGTCAGTTGCTTGGTTTTGATCAATAGTGGAAATGTTCGATAAGGTATTATTTGGAAACTCAACTAGATTACACAAACAGTGGTCATATAATATTTGTCCTTCTGGGAAAGTTCGCACATTGCTTATTCATGGTTCACATAATGAAGTGTCAATATTCCATTCAGAAATCCATGGACATCTATAGTAGTAAAATATTCGTAACACGGATCACTATAATAGTGTAACATCGCCAATCACCAAGCCTGGGTACTTAGTAAGCTGTCAGCTTCCGCTGGGTCACCGCGACCTACCGCACGCGACGCCGGGACGCGCGCGCAAGGTCTAGGTCCCGGCTCCGACTGTAAACACAACAACAGGTGGTAACTGTGTTAATGCTACTTTATCTTCATCGTTTGATTCCTTCCTTTTATCTTTGTAATGTTCATTGAGTAAATTTAATACTTCTACTAAAGTGTGTTTGTTGCTTGTCTTGTATAGCAGGACCACGTGCCACGTCAGTAACGCTATCTAAATGCTAATGCCTGAAATATTGATGACATTGTTAACTCTCGTTATTTTCCGATGGCTCAGCTGCCAATGAATCAGTGACATTTAAATCAGGATTAGTTCCAAACGGGTCATTGTATCAATTAACGATTTATCCAAATTAATATTATAAATTCGAAAGTAACTGTGTTGGTATGTTACCTTTTTACGCTTAACCCACTGTATGGATTTCGATAAAATTTGGCATCCTGGTTAAGGACATAGGCTACTTTTTGTCCCGGTGGCGGGAAGACGCGTGCGAAGCCGCGGTTAGAAGCTAGTGTGAAATATACGTTAATGAATATAGAATTTTTAAGGTTAGACGTGATTACGTGAATGACTTAAGTCAAGATCTTCAGTCAAATGACTGCCAAATTGTATTCATAAGATAGCAAAAATTATATACAAAGTGACATAACAAATAACATTTGTGAGTTCACGAGTTCTCGAGTAGTCGGTTCGGCGGTCAAGGATGAATTCCGAATCGTTTTGTATTTTTTTTTATGTGAGAAATTAAGTATATCTTTACGGGTTTTAACTAGATTATTCAACCAGGAAGTATATGTAGTACTCGTATACTCTTATATCTTTTTTTAATGATTGCTTGGAACCAAAATATGTTTAGTTTTAAAACAGCAGTGACATCGGCCCGAGTTGAACAATGTTTATTGGCTAGGCGATATCAATTAGTGGTGAGCAGAAACTTGGGCTTATGCGGTAACGTCTAAATATATCGTCATGATCACCGCTCCACTGTCGCGCACATGTCGCCTAATTGATGATGGGAACTGCTCCGCTAACAGAATCATATTTTCAACAGTGGCGAAGCAAGTATAGAAATATCTGTCAAAGACAATAAATTATAAACAGTAATATTTCATGACAGTTTTATTATATCCTGCAATCAAATACTTTCGGAACCTACATCTACTTTAGGTAATAACTCTTTGCAAGAAGGCGGGCCTACCGGAAATCTAAAAGGGTTCGGACTCTAAATAATGCACCACCGGAAATGACGTGCGGGCAGCGTTGCCAGAGTTGGCTGCCAGTGTTTTTGGCTCGTTAGCGTTCTCGTACATACTCGCCTGAATGGCGCTCCCACTGAAAACTTTATAGTTTCAGATGTGCCAGAAACCGTATTTCATTTCATGCAGAATCGTTGAGCAATTTTCTGGAACACTTTAAGATATCATTCGAAGAATGCTTTTTGGATAGTATTGCACCACATTTAATAAAATCTCTCGCCTCATTTTCATTTGTAATGCTTACGTTGGCGATTATCATAAACGCATTGGTAATTATTAAACAAATTTCAATTCCTGTTTACAAGTAAGGAACTAAACCGCCTTGTTGATTCCGCTGGAGCTCGCGAGTCATCCGTTCTTACAACACGAATGCACACGCCTTTCTCTCCGGCCTTTGATCCTTATTCAAGCACCGATTAACTTCGACTGAAAGCTGTTTCTATTATAAGTATTCCGTAAATGGCGTTCCCATCGTCGTCTATATCTGTCTCGACATCGGACATATCTATCGCTGCGTCTATATGTTTGGCCGGCTATTCTCGTTAGGCTATAAATGGCGCCGCTTCGACCGGGTATTATTAGCATTGGCCGCGCGACTCCCGAACATACGCTTCGCACCTGATTGGATGCTGGCCAGATATAGACCTCGTTATGCTCGCTCAGGACTCGAGTGTCAACTATGACTATAATGGTACTGGTCAAGTGCGAGTAGCTAGCGAAGTTCGGGAGCTTTGCATTCTCTTGCACGTGGCAGTTAATACCAGAGATTATATTAGCTCGTTGATTGATTTCTTCCGTGAGGAGGAACCAGAAGCATATAGCTGAACATGTGTACATCTGTTTGATACAAGAGAGTTTGACCTTCCTCGGTAATTTCGCTGTGGTGGAAGTTTTTGTTCGGTGTAACATAAATAATCAGGTTAGTATTGAGTCTGTTGCAGGAACTTGGTTAACAATCTCAGTCTGGCATTGGTACAGTAATAGCATCACGAGAAATTTTCCTCTTCCCATTTGCCAGTTAATCCGATTTAAGGCTTATTCAATTTCTAGTAGTATTTTGTTCAGTCGCTGCTTTGCGAAAGTCGAAATTGAGAAAAAAGATTTTGAATGTTGGTTTCTTAATCGTTTTGATTTATTGTGAGGCGTGGAAAAGAAAGTGGATAATTCCAAGCTGATTTGATGAAGTCGCCTGATCGGGGCTGTCTGAGTATTTATTTAGTAATTAATGGAAAGTTTATAAGATAATGCAACCATCTTTCCATTACCCCTGCAAAGACACATTCTGTGTTTTTAAACAAACGCAACGCACTTATAAACACAGTTTCGTTCAATTCGTTTTTTGATCCATCCAAAAGCAATCCCCTCATAGCTACTTTATGAAAATCAGTTTCATCTCGATCTTAGCTTTCAAACTCAATGCAGTTATTTCAAATAAACAAATTACAGACACTAACTCTCAGAGGGTCAGTCAGTAAGATATATGAAGCGAGTTTTAGTTTCAGTAACAATTCTCATGCCAAACCAGGTCACTACGAAACCTTCACCAATTTGCCACATAATGGATGTCCTACTACTCCTACTACACGTTATATTTATGTGGGGAGGCGTGTCTTGTCATCGGATTTTGTTTTAGTTGGCGTCCGCAGGCATGCGGCGAGGTCGCCGCTCCGGATGCCAGCGGATCACAGCGGATCCCGGCTGCCGGGTCGTGGAAACTGCATGTTACACGCAAACTGGGTTACGAAGCGTTTCGTCATGTTCATGTGGCTTTGTTTTGATACGAGTTCGCTACAATTTGTTGTACACAATGTGGACATTTCAATTTAATGCATTTACGTAGTAGACGGTATTGCTCTTTTAATTTAACACAATTTATTTAGAATGTTAAAGATTTTTCTACGGTTTTTGAACTCAATCACGAGTCAAAAAGCATGACCAAAACACAAGACTATTTACAAACAGTTTCTAACGTGAATTGGCTCAAAACATTACTGAATCATTGTCCAATCTAAAACAATTATTTCATATTGTAGAGCGGCCGAGCCACTTCGTACGTTTGGCAGAGCCGTGCGACCGTGATTTATCTTCTCTGAAGGTGTGGACTAGATGAGGTGCTTGGCACTACATATATCTCTTAATTCTGAGGTAATTGGACATCCCATTCTTGGAACCTCATCACAATAGGATGTTTCACAAAGTTTCGAAGAGACGATAACTTCTGCTCCCACATTACTCACGTGGACAAAACCTAGCGTGACCATTGATGAATGTTTGGCACTCAGTGTATCACCGCTGAGCTCTCGTTTGATGTGCGACATGACAGCTGAGCCGTCGTGCCTTTACAGATAATGTATGGGCGAAAAACTATTTACACATCTATATTCTTCAAGATTTCGGGACCAATCAAAATGGTATTTTCGGATTTTTAGGCATCTTAAATCTAATCGATGGGGTTCTGTCAGCTGGGCAATACAATGAATAGCTGAAACCATCACGAAGAGCTATTTCAGTATTCACAAAATCCCACCAGAAATGCTTTTAGACACAGGCGATATCAGTCACATTCTTGTTCTAACATTTGAAAACTGAGATGTTAAACCGAGCTAAAATATACAAAGAAGTATTTCACAGGTTTGTTTTAAACATTTACTTTAGTTTCAGCGGTCGGTTGCACGGTAAAACGTAGTTAACACCTAGATCTATAATTAGGTGGCTCGGCGTGACGCAGCGTGTAAATTTAAAATAATTATAATTAAGTACGCGCGGTGGGCATGTTAATCGGCCGTTAACTGCGACTAACCTTTGTGATTTATGTCGTGTGGTATGCGTGGGCGCAGTTGACACTATATAAAACGGTATTGTTAAAGATTTATTTGCTTAGACATATTTGTTTTAGGCATTAATTGCTTGACAGAAACTTTTACTCGTAGAGCTGATGCCAAATATTCCTAGAATACGGGCTGGTGACTGCAAGTCCACGTGAAAGCGCGTATTTTGCCGATATGCAAAATACTAATAGACTACCGAATCACGTTTGCTTAAACATATCACAGGGATCCTTAAGGTAACTTTTTCAAACGATATCATTATTCAATCCTATGAAGGATAAGTGTCGGAAAACAATACTTACTGCAGTAGAACGTTCAATATGACACTTCCTTCGACGTCTATGTTTCCACTTCTGAGTGGCTCTGTGTTAACACGACAGGTCCAAAGTGTAATGAATGCATCTACTATGTGGAGTGCAGTCGCCTTGACCGCGATGCGGCAGACTGTGGGTCGCCGCACGCATGCGCCGCGGCCTGCGCACGCGCCGCTTAGCGAACTTATCGCCTCCAGATTAGTACAAAACTAACTATGCAGCAATTACTGTGGAAAATTAACGGACGATAAACTGAAGGCAATTAGAGCAAATACTGCTGTTCACTTTGGAACTAAATTTAGTATTATTGATACTTTATCCTGTTTGTATTTTCCTGTATGGGCATATATTTGTGTTTGGCGATAATTAAGTCCGTGTTTCGACCGCTTTAATTAAAGTGCGATATAATCTCACAGTTCTATTTGTGGTTGCTCTTATTGCGGTTATTGGCTATTAATTTTCAATATAAATAGACTCAGAATCCTGGTGTTATTTACCTGTTTCTCTATATTTGGGGCACAGAACTATGTGTTAAGTTCTTAATTTTTACCTCGGCACCCATTTTTGTA
Source organism: Aporophyla nigra (assembly GCA_947507805.1). NCBI lineage: Eukaryota > Metazoa > Arthropoda > Insecta > Lepidoptera > Noctuidae > Aporophyla > Aporophyla nigra. The sequence continues at coordinate 1,139,752 of OX382305.1, read as the reverse complement.
ACTTCAAACCTTTTTTAAGCAAATGACCATTGAATCTGATTGTAAAATTCCCAATTTGTACAAAAAGCTATGAAAATACCGTTTTTTTTTTGAAATTTGAACCCCAGAAAGGGGAAAATATACCTTGAAATTTACGACTTATATAGCCCTAAGCTCTAAAAACATTGAGCCGATATAAAGCGCTCCCCTATCCGTCTCCCTGCAGTGTTGTAACACGGGCAAGGTGATGCATCAGAATAGTTTGTTGTGCAACGCACCCCGCCGGGCCAAGGTCCCACCGAATTAACAGCTGGTCACCAGTCAGCGTGCCCGTGTGACCCACTTCGAGTACTATTGATGTACCGAGGATTTGTGGAAGATGCTCCACACACTACTGATTGATGGCTGATACGTGTGTTTGTGACAGTAATGATACTAAAACTGGCAAAAAAAAAAATGAAACCAAAAAATTACAGAAGATTTTAAATATGGAACTCAGAATGATTGGTCTCTAAACGTATGGAGTTATTTCTGACTCTATAGACTATACCAGACACATTAGAACATGAATTAAAAATTCTTGGAATTATGCTTCTTGTTCGTCAATTGCTTGCAATGTGTTTCATGAATATTTTGCAGTGACATATCGGAATGTTCAACTAGTTTGGTATTCCAAATGTGTTCTTTATCTACACTTCTACAGTCTTACTATTAATCTCAAAGTCATATTCAGAGCACGTAAATAAACTGACTACAAGCCAAAAAAATGCGATAATTACATTCTTACACACAGTCCGCCTTCCGTTTTCCGCAAAGTATTTGCCAATCCCATCAACAGTCTTATCACATCATGGCGGTGTTGGTATGATAAGTGGCACGCTTGCCAATCACGCGGCGTAATGGATGGGAGCTGGTGCGGGCGCCAACTGGCCTGGCAACCAACAGGGAAGCGGGGCCGACGCTGCCAGTCTGCCACATAATTTAAGACGGGTCAAAGAACATGTTTGAGAATTTCACACTCTTCCAAGTGAGAGTGGAACGGATGTTTATGTCTCATTTCGAACTATCATAACATAAAATATCACGCCTGTTTTTTAATAAGGGTTCGGCAGACATGTTTCTATAATATACCCACGCTTCGCCACTTACGTTTAGATCCCATGTAATAGGGGGGCGAGGCTATTGGCGTTGCAAGGTGGTTAATTCACCATCCTCATCGTTGTTTGCCTTAACAAATAACAAAGAGAATGGAAAATGAATTAATCTTAGGTCAACTTAACAGTTCACATCGGCTTATGTTTAACTTACCAGCAGATATAGTAACATATAACAGACAAAAAGAGTAAATGATCATCAAAATTAAACCCGCATTTTAATGTAAAATTATAACCAAAGTTTTAACATCTCGATATTCTATTTAAGCAAAATCACTCCAAATAAATCATTGTTAATCCAAAAGTAGTAAATGATCACCAAAATTAAACCAGCATTTCAATGTAAAACTATCACCAAAGTTTTTACATCTTGCTATCCTATTTAAGCAAACTGACTCCAAAAAAATCATTTTTAACCCAAAAATAGTTAATGAACACCAAATTATTAAGAGTGTACTACGTGAGCTCGACAAATGGATGTGCGAATAACGCTTGTGCGACAAAACTGTACTGCAACTCACCATAGTTCGAAAGCATGCTTGTGCGACACACTGAATCTAGTCGTTTCAAGCACTCGCCGGCCGCTGCTGCGGCACCGCTCGCTTCGCTCGCTCGGCTCGTGCATATGAAGTCACAGTTTTAACCTAACCTAACCTAGTGAGCTTGAGTGTGTCGCACAAGTGTTATTCGCACATTCATTTGTCGAGCTCACGTAGTACACCCAATTATTAAGATTTGGTGATCATTTACTACATTTGGTGTTCGAATACATTTTGAAGTGCAGTCGTGACTAAAATAGCTAGTACTATTGTAATTTTAGACTTTATTTTTCTGGTGTCAAGTATATATTTTTGGTAAAAGAACTAAGGGTATCAAAGCATTTTATGGTGGTCATTATATTTAATCCCGTTCACATCTAGCCCAGATGTAAACTTTTAATTAAATGAGCAGGTATGAATGAATAGGTACAATCATTTTGTAGGTGCAAGGGTAACACTCATGTGGAAAATACTGTACCTATGTACATTGTAATAGTACGATGATCTAATTAGAAGTGACATACTTATTCGTTTAGTGAACTTTAGACTCACACTCTCACGTACTCATCACATTTACTTGCCGTGGAATTCAACTAGACAAACAATATTAATTAATTAATGAATTACTGAACTAATATCTTAATTGCACAAGTTATTTATGTACTCGATCTACAATAGAACATCAACGAATGTGATAGTGTAATTAATTTATACGAAGAAACATAAACAGAACTTTCTATTAAACAAATAGTCGAAACAGTGAGACATAAACAGTGTTTGGAACAAGATAAACATTTTATAGCGGAGGCATTAGTGGGTGTGACGTCACAGGTCAAATGTCGAAGTGTTACTAACATTAGATCACTGCGAAAGTAAACAACAATAATTACTTGTGAGGAAATAAGGAAAATATAACAGTCGGTTAAAAATAGATGACAGTATCTTTCTGTGGAGTAATTAGTGTGATCAGTAACGTGTTTTCCAAGCGCAGTCATCTTGACAAGGTTCTTTCGCACCAAACTACTATGTATCTTTCACTACAGACAATAAAAAACATGAAATTATTTTATATCAAAGTATTGCTAGGTACACACATACAGTTCTACTTACTCTATAAAATGGTAGCATCACACATGCTTGCTATCAATGAATGGAATGTATCCTCGAGGCCGAGGCGGCGCTGCTCAACAAGTGTGTCAAAGGAAACTCCCGTGCTATCGTATCGGTGAGTGCGTTAATTGTAGGAAAATCACCGGCGCGCGCAGATGAGCCGCCGGTGAAGTTTCCATTGCTGGCAGGTAGATTGAAATTTATTGGAGGACTGATTGCATTTGATGACGACTGATTTTGACCTTTGGCTGGAAAAAGGAATAAGGACATTTTTTTTATACGAAGTTTGGCCTTTTTTTTTGCCTCTATACTAACCAAGAAAAAAAAAAACCAGTTGCACTAATATAAAGTTAGATATATGAAGTCGCCGAACTATAACATGATAGGAGCACCGGTGGCTCAGTGGTAACGGCGGTGATTTACGACATTTAGGTCGCGGGTTCGAACCCAGACAGGCGCTTTACTTTGTGTAAATTATTTCATCATCACTGCTCTCAAAACGGAGAAGAAAAATATCGTGGGGAAACCGACATGTGTTTTTTTTTTTTTTTTTGGGTTGGGAAATCATCAAATGACTTCTCCCGCTCTGGTTGAGCGGGAGGGCATGTCAGACTTTTACTGACTAAAACCCACCCGTGTTCCTTCAGTTGCCCATGTGCCAGGGCCAGGCCACGGTATCTCTTTCGAATAATCTCGCGACCCTGGCAGGCATCGGTCCTAGCAGACCCCTTCAGTTTTGCTGACATCTCTTTGAGGCGCGCGTGGAACACTACGCGCCGTCGACCCGAGCTTGGTCCTTACCGGGCAGCGAGCTACCCATTGCTCACCGCCCGCAAGCTCGCGCCTACGGTGGCCGGGAGTCCGCTATCGACTCCCGACGCCCGGGGCGTCTCCTCCTGCGGCGGCTAGGGACGCGAGGGCGCAGAGACTGCCACTCCCTCACGCGCCCCGCCTCCTCCTTCGCAAGCATTACTGCTTCAACCAGAATGTGTTAGAACCAAAAAAAAAATAATTCGAAGACTTGTGACATCTATCAACCCGCACTCGGTCCGAGTGGTAGATTACGGCCCACTCCCACTCACCAAGAGGAGGCCTGTGTCCCAGCAGTGGGTACATTATAGGCTGGCTATGATAACAAGATATATGTCTTCCTTTGATTATTATAATCTGTCATGAATTGCGTTTACAATTTCCCGACGAGTAGGCGCCTCTACCTAATGAAAAAGAGATAGGTAAGTTATTGAATAGCTCTACTATAAATAGATGTCTTTGAATCCGCTGACTGCAATCTAGAACCGGCGACTAAAGGATTTACTAGAGAATGGGCAGCAGCGTTCTCTATGTATTTTACCACCATACTGCAATTGCCAACCCGCCTGCCAAGCGTGGCGATTATGGCAAATCCCCCCAAATTGGGGGAGGCCATGTCCAGCAGTAGATGTCTTGCAGCTGAAATGCTGATGATGAATAATAATAATATATCTTAGGACAACCAACACACTGTTATCTGATCCCAAACTAGGCAGAGCCTGTACTATGGTAACCAGACAACTGATAAACATACTTATATATTTCTAAATACATACATATTATAGATAAATTACACACAGACACAGAACAAATGATTGTGCTCATCACACAAAGATTTGTCCTGGGTGGGAATCGAACCCACGACCTTAGTCTTAGCAGTCAGGGTCACTAACCACTAGACTAACAGGCCAGTCAATCTAGAACCTCAGATTGATTTGCTTCCTACATATCTGATTATCCGATTCAATAGGGTCTAATGAAATAATAGATGGAAATTCCATCTCATGAGTTATTTATTAAATATATTTTCCGACTTTCCATAATTTAAAAGTACTTGAGGGTTATCTATGAAAAAATTTACAACTTTTATATTGAATAGGGATAACAAATTCATCGTTTCTTACACAGCAATAGATTCAGACTTGGGACCAACATCTCCAGCATTGCTCATCTCTGTTACCGCACTTGTATAACAAACTCATTCCAAATGATAATTAATTTGTTGACTGGTGTAATTAGCAATGTCAGTGGGAGCCGCCAGCTGACCGCTATCGGCGGAAGGGCGACGACCTCGCCGGAAGCCTTATCAGCTGGATACACCACGCTACTCATCCCACACCCACTTCTCGGTACCAGCACTTATCAAGGACTAGCTGTGTCCCACGACGAGGATGTTTATGTCCTATATGTATAGTATATGACCTGACAGATACAGTTACAAAGATATCATATCTGTAGAAGTCTCTATAAGTCCATATAGGTCTACCTACGGTCAATTTGAACTTATAAGGGTTACAGGGTTGGTGAATCTCACAGCCTGGTATTACGATACTAAGGTATGTCAGATACTTTGTCCATGTTAACTGCTGAATTGGTTTAAACTATGAGGCGTCTTGTACTCCTTTACCCAATGTATTCTGATCTATCTGATGCCGCAGGAAATTCAAAATGGCGGCTTCACACTTTACTTTTATCCATCAGTCTAAGGTACTAATCTGGCACCAGACTGTGGCATTGTTTTACTGAATAAGTATTCAGTAGAACAATGACATTATCCGTTGTATTACAAAATGCTATCTAACTTAAGTTATAGCCTACATCTCTGAGGCAGTTTTTGCATTCGAAATAGAATTTGGGCAAAATTCTTGATACAAAAATAACAACTGAGCACCGGATTAAGTGGTCAATTTTATCAAAAGAAGTGCATTTCTATACATATTGGGTTCTGAATTAAATAAAAGTCGATTTGTGGTTTAAACTTGATCTAGTTCAGTTCACCTTGGTGGTTTAAACTTGATCTAAATAAAAACTTTGTTTTGTAATGAAGGATGTTCCCCTTTGTTTAGCAGATCGATACCCACCTAGGGGTTGTTTTAGCTAGTTTTCGATTAGTTCTCCGAATGTTGCGTGCTCGGCGTTCCGCCCACGTGCTGGTTCTTAGTAAACATTAGTTAATGAGTAGCTTTTTATATCCACTTTGACAGCAACTTGGCATTTCGCGTAGCTTTTTTTCTTTTAAGTTGGTTCTATTAAAGTTTTAACTAAGTATACTGAATAATTTACGTTTGAATCTAAAAAGTTTTTCAAATATCATTTCTTCCCAAAATTATTACCCTACTTACCACTTATTATAAATGTAAAAATTGGATATTTGTTACTCAATGATGCGTAAACGGCTGAACAGATTTTGATGAAATTTTCGCATAAAATACTTTATTAAATGCAGTGCGGAGCCTATAAATTGGCCTAAACGAAAAGAGAGCCCGCTTATAGTTTATCGAATGGTAATTTTTTGTAACGCATTTGGTTTTCAACACAATTGCGTAAAACTAAAAAAATATTAGCAGCATTAACGTAGTCTAAAGCAAAATGCCAAATAAATGTAAGTACCTACTTACAGACGTAACGAAATAAATCATCGTTATCAATTATCATTCCGATGCAGTATGTCATGTGTATCATACTGATGCATCTTTTAAAATACGATTGTTTCGCATCAGTTCTTATAATTTTATCATAACCAATCTATCTTTCTGATAAACCCTATTTTAAATATCGAATTAAGTCCACTTACAGCTCATATTCCATTCAAATCGGTGCCTCGTGCCGGCCTCTACCTTCGAACGAATGATAGTGCTGGCTCGCGGTGAATGGGATCGATCGGCCACAGTGTGCCATGGCAAGTGGGTGATGGCCCAAGTTCAGGGCCACGCCCGCCCCCGCGCGGCCACGGCACCACCACGACACATCGCACTCACACGCACCACTAATATCGGAACGTTTATTTTTGAGGAGCTTTAGGGTTGACAAACATGAAAATGTAGAATATTTGTCACATCTTTTTGATGATACCAATTCATTTCTTGTTTTATAACGAGAGGCGTGTCAATCAATGCATATTTTTAACTGACTTCTAACAAATCTATTCCGTGTTGTGACGTGCGCTACAGACATCATTCACAAATACAATGATTGATTACAACGTGTGTACTTGCCAAGAACAGAACGTTTGGGTTTAAAACGTTTGGCGTCTAGACGCTGTATTTCAGTTTTATAATTTTCACAATCAGCATGACCCTGGAAATGAACTCACATTTCAGCGATTTGAGCACATAATAAATTCGTTGCGGATTCAAAATAAACTGATATAAAGCGGGATAATGGTTCGGTAAAAATAAAATGAAAACGTCTTAGCTTGCAATATTGTAGCAGACAATAATTTTAGAAGCGATAAGTGATAGTGTTCGTAAAATGTCTACAATTGAGCCCTAGCGACGACGTAGTTGAGGCAACACCGCTAGTTATTAATAGCATGGATGTAAAAACTCGCTCGCGGAAATCCTATTTGTATATAGACTCGAAAATAGAATTTTGCGACAACGGCCGCACGGAACGCGAACGATCCTAGCACGGCGGCACGGCGCGGTCGACGGGTTAGCACTTGGTCTATCGGAATAGTCTTCCTAAATAGACATTTTATTGCCGGCTATATTGAGCAGGCAGTCCTGAACTGAACGGCAATATAATTGCCTAGCGGACATTCCTAATTTTGTTCTCGGACGTGTGATACAACATTAGAACTCGCTTGTATACCTTTCATTCTCGTATGTACAAAACCAAATTATAGACGAATGAAAATAACACTCAACGTTTTAGCATCCTTTCTCGTTTCATATCTCAACCTTTGTATTGATAATATGGTCTTTTCCTTATTTTGTATTGTAAACACTTTTGTAATACTATCTCTTGTTTCTTTTGTAGGTAAGACTGAGTCGCGTCGAGGGAACTGAAGTGATCGCCGCCGTTCGATCAATGGTATCATACCACACATTTTCCTCTATACAGGCAGGGTTATCAACGCGCAAACTGTAACCATGAATGCAGGACAAAATTCTAGATGAGCACAAGAAATTTTAATATGAATGGAACAGCAATTTTTATAATAAGCGACGAAAACTTTTTACGCCTGGACGTCCTGAATCATGCACATCCACGGTACCAGAAGGCGCGTTGGTGTCTCTGCCAGCTCGTGTTTCGAAGCAGATAAGCGTGAATATAACGTGATTCATATTATTTACATGATTAAGTGAAGGTAGGTATGTTTGAAGCTGTCAGGGGTCAACAAAGTGCATGTTTATCGTGTCCATGTTGCAGCAGGGTGGGGGAAACTGAGGCAACAGACTGTTTGTCTTGGCAGTGTTGAAATCTATGTACAATATTACACATAATATCACACGCGTATTCCCCGACGGGCTAGCAGAGGTGTACCTTCACTGAAATTACAACAGTTATGTTTAAGTCCCATATAACAGGGGGCGAGCCTATTCAAACGGGCACGAATCTGAGAAATACCCAATAACAACTTGCTGGACCTGGGAATTGAAAGCAGATCCTTATGCTCAGCTGTAGCGCTATTGACCACTAGACCAAAGAGGCAGTCAAAGTCAGTCAAACATTACATACTTTACAAAATCTCTGATGGAAGATCTGTTACGAGTAAATAAAGGGTCTTATCCACTTGCTTATTTAAGTGTCTATAACAGTTATACCGGAAAGCTCTATGACGAATCATTCATATGCATACTTTATATAAAAATAAGGTAAAATTATCCATTTCAAAAGCTTGTCATTTCCATAACATTCTTTTATATTTAAGTAAGTAATGATGCGAATGCGACAAATGCTCCGCACACACTATAATTGTCCCCGATGACTGTAGTTATCGCATTGTCGCTATAACTGTGCGACTGCGCCACTACGCCACTAATTAGTACGTTTGTAACGTGGCTATTTCCAGACATCCCACGTAGTAGGAACCGTAACATTTGGAGCTAATAAAATTACCACTGCACTGTGCAAATATTTGCCTTTTTCAATACCTACTTACAGATTGCAAGGTAAATTGTGCGCAACATTTATAATTTTAGATTGGCAATAAAATAATCTATTTATAATAAATTGAGTAATCAACTAACTAGGTGCGCCCCGTGTCTTTACCCGCATAAGTCTCGATCTCGAGATAAAAAAGTATCATCATCTGCCTAGGTTTTTCACAACTATTTTGTGGTCGGCTATAAAATATGACAGTACCCTATGTCCTAATCCAGGTCATTGCCTACCCACGAGCCAAATTTCATACAGAAACAAAAAATCTACGCCTTTACAATATTTAGTTTAAGTATTTAGATAATTCTGAATAATTCGTTGAGATTTACTCTGGTTAGGTATTGGACTGTAAATGATTGAAAACTCATCCTGCGGGAATGAAATGGGATATCTTCATAAACAATTTAACTTATAATCTTTAAAAGCGCCCTATGATCCTTCTTGAAGCAGCAAGCTAGGGTATATGTCAAATAATCAAAAGATTTTGCAGATAAGTCTCAAAACTATCACCTTTCAAAAAGACAGAGCTCGATGCTCGTCGTAGCAAAGCCTGGAAATTAAATTATAATGATAGATAAAGAAAATTGGAAAATAGGCTTTACAACCTCAAATACCATCACGTGTTCTATAAAAATCACATTCATACATAATGGAAACGGCTACTCTATCACGATACCCATTTATATTCCCCTAAAATACATACAACCCACACAAAAACGAGTCAAAACACAGTTGTCTCATAAAATCGGCATAACAGCTCATGATTTCGACACATGACCATATTAAATGTGCTATTTATAGAACGTTTACCATTCGCGGTGTATGCAGCGATCAACATGGCGGACGTGTTACGCTCATTAAAAGTATATTGTATTAGTGTTCTATATTTAAAACGTGGTGACGAAACAAAATGGCGGTATAGTGACCCGTTTCGGTTCGGTTATGGAAACGTTCCGTGATTATTATTATGGGGTCATGGGAGTTTAATTTAGATGCTATTATGGTATAAATAGTTTTTGGATGGTAGGTACTTATACAATTATGTCAGCAGGATAAGTAGCAGTGTTTATGTTTGTTGCCTACGGTCATCATTCGGTCCATATTGATCCGGTTCGACTGGAATCTGACCCCAACATGTTGGGACAAGGCTAGGCAGATGATGATTTATATAAGTTCAGACGTTTGTGTGATGTGAAAGAATATAATATCAATACGGTTTTCGTTAATAATTGGGTAGGTAACTTATTTCTGTTTAATAAACAACTTGAACAAATTACACTCAACTTAGACGTCTTCAATCAAATAACAAGTAAACATCATAATTTGTAGTTCGAATTACATGGAAATTGTAAGTAGGGGCCTATTAAAAGCAATGATTGGAGCTTATAACTTGAGGAAAATATGTTGTACCTGACGGTGACCGTAGCTGTACGGGGGAAAATACAAGGAAACTCTTCATTTTAAACCTCCTTCTCTATTTTTTATAATACCTGTACAGGTGAGGTTATACTTAGCTACAGTCTTAGAATCCACATATAATTCTTCCTGTATCATCTTAATTGTCCAAATATAACTTACCACTATAACATTTTAATTAGGTCCAACTTAATAAACTGCGTATAAATGTCTAAAGATTTGTTAAAAAAAATACAAAATACAGGCTAGCAACGCGGCTCCACATCGATACATGACGTAGTAGATCTATACATACATAAAAACGAACCACCAATAACTTTAAGGCGACCTCTGACTTCTACAAGATAATATTAATGATCTTCTAATAATAGAACTTAGATTATTCACCAACTTTTTGTCCTAATAGAAGAACATGGCCACGTGACCCGACGTATAAGTGCTATTTCTAGGCTATGGTCTGTTTGCCTGCATACATTAACATGTTTGTGGTGTATGTGTGTGTGATGGTTTAGCTATCAGACTGGTTGTTAGTGCTCATAACTAAGTTTAGTTTACCGATATGTTTGTATGTAGGCGGGTGTCTTACTTGACCGCTGGAATAGGATCTGTTGAATATGTAGGTAGCGTTGCGAAGAATGGCACGAAACTTAGAATCATGTCATCTTGTCTTCGGTTATTCCCACTAGTTTGTGGTTCAGACGGCATTCGGTCTGCATAAAACACTTACGTTCAATACGAATTATCATTATCTCAGTACTTATTGTTAATGTTATCAATACAGCAGAACTATAAATTAAGTGTGATACAAAGAAATGCTCAGAAACAGATTCGTAAGTAATTCCAAGTGCACGTAACAACATGTTTACGTAAATATTCATGAGATAGTTAAATATGCACATATTATTATATTATAATTGTGTATTATTGTCGCGAGCGCCCGCTGCACGAGCGAAAGCAAGCTGCTTTATTTATATACTCATATTAGGTGTAGATAAAGTTAACTTTGCATAGGTAATCTATTTAAAGGTGTGAGAGAGTGCTGGAAGATGGAGAAAATTGTCCACTGAAAAAAAAAAGTGTGGTTTCGGGCGAACCCCCGTCAGGAACGAAGTTTCTTACGCTTTTTCGTCAACTACGAATGTAACGTCGAACAAACGTCGACGTCAAACTTTATTTTGACATTACTATCGGCTTCAGTACCCTCGAAAACCTTGAAAACGACACCCGCAACGAAAAATTGGTAAATTTTCACAGTCCCATCTTAGATTTTCATTTTGACCTCACTATTGGCTTCAGCACCATCGAAAGCCTTGAAAAACTAGTTCCCAACAGATAACATAGGCTTAAAGTAAAGAAGGAGTAGTTACACAAACAGGAAAGTTCGCAAGCCTGTTATTAACATTCTCCGCGTTGCAAACATAATTAGACAAACAAATGTGAAGATCATCAGCTGCTTGTAATTCATACTTGTAAACGTGAATGGAGGAAAATAAATAGTTTTTTAATAATCGTGCTGTCATTATGGTTGCACAATTACGAGCAATTGGTAGGTACTGCAAAACGTGAACTCTATCGGTAATGCTGGTCTATGGAAATTCTTGTTTAAGGCAGGGTTTAGAAATAAGGCAGTTGATTTTAATACGCTCACCACAATGTACAAGAAAGTTTGACTATTTAGTATTGCTTTGGAGAGAACTTGGATAGAACCGCAAACCTCAAACACGAATTCAGCTTAGATATCCATATTAAAACGTTGCCTTAATTGTGACAAGACAAATCAAATTATCTCAAGTGTTTGAATGAAATGTATGCACGTTGTGTGTATAAAGTTCTATTATAAAGTATTATTTGTCGCTTTGCCCTATAATTAGTACGGTTGTTAATTTTTCCTCGTTTGGCGTGTAAACAGTGTCACGCTGGGCCGTTATTTGGCCGTGTATAAATAGGTGGGAACAACCTTATCGCCCTGACTGATTACAGCACGGTTATACTAGGCTATTTCTGTATACGGATATAATTACGGTGCGATTCTATTTAAGTATCGGAAACTATGTTCTCCAACTTTTCTAATATTACTGTATTTCGTAGAAAACCCATTATATGATTTATCTCTATCATCTACTGGGCTAATCAACACTTATGTTTTCCATTGTAAACATCCACGGTTTTATTACAAAACAAGGTTCATCTTTGGGTATGGTTTTTCAGAAATCGAAATACAGTTCTTAAAAAAAAAAAACATAGATATTAGTCAGGTTGTACGTTATCAATGCATATAGTTCTATGTTATCAATGCATACAAAGACTGTCAAGAAGGTTTGGGCTCTGGTTAAGGTCAGTTTAGTGAATCAGAAAATGTATGGGTCCTGTTTTTATTAAACTGTGCTATCACATAACCTGAAATGAAACACCTGAAAAACACCTTTTATGGTAATTCGAAGAGCGTCAAATGATATACATATTAGCTATGACCAATAAAGTACCTAACTTTGTTACCAGTTACCGAGCTGCCGCAAAGGACAATCACAACAGTATTTCAGTTGAATCCCATCTAAAAATGTAAATTCTCGACATTCGTATAACAGAGTTGTTGTTCAGTGATAAAAACAGAAATAGCAACAGTGCGGCCGCTATAAATATAACACATTGACAGGAAAAGTGTCGGTAATATTGTGTAAAAATAGCTGCCATTGTTTGGATTATGTTCGCGACATAAATAACTTTAGTGGCCAGCTTTATGTGCTAGTTGGCGACAGTCGCTTTGTTGAGCTGAGACATAACGTGGCATGTATAACGTGTATATGTACAGAGCCAGTAGTCTCATACGTAGTGGGAAATATAGTTATAGAACTAGAAACAGGTATATTATTGAAATTACATTTTCTGAGGCTTGTGACTCTTTGAGGTATATTTGTTGATACTTTTATTTAAAAAACTCTTTAGTTCCAAGTTGGATTTGGAGAGTAGGACACAGTTGTTACAACGTTATGCAAAAAAGTAGTCTGCACCCGTTAACGTAAAGATACAGAGCTACATGTTGATGTTATTTTAATTTCACCTTTATAACCTTCAGATACCAATAAGTATGCTATAGCTGTTGAGAAGGAAGTAAAGAAGTTTGTGTACAAAGGTCTACCTTCAAAAGTCCATGTTATTTTTGATAATATCGGCGCGTTCCGGTCCGTTCAACAACGTGGTTTATAAATACGTAGTAGGTACGACATGCTTCCCGATCGCTGATACAGCACAATTTTATTTATTACGACAAATAATGTCTATTTTTGTAACTCTATTCTTGTTTCTGCTATGTAGTTATGACTGAGCATGTTTTCTGTTTTATTTCCTTCTTCAGCATAATATTGTTACGAAAATAAACAGATTTACCAACACTAATGAAAAGGAGTCGGTTACAAACATAGTTACATACAATCAAACAGGTGAAGCTAATAAAGCGTGTTAAAAAGGCTGATTATACAAACTAAGCTCAGCTGATTTATTTGTATCGACCCAGTTAGCTTATGTAAATATAAAAATCGCATTTTTTAGTAGGTAATAGGCATAATTATTCACTATTCATATGATGCACACATAAAACACGCATAAAATAACTATTATAAAAAATTAAACACTCTCATAAAATAGTTAACAAGATATTACACAAGATTATGTTACGATATATTTATTTGATGTAAATAACTTAGTCAGTTGAATGTAAAATAGAACATAATCACACCGTTAGTAACCCGTTGTTACTTTACTAGCCCAAATTACTTATAGCGGCGGCAAACACGCATTTCGAATTTAAAAACTTCGTCCAGGATCGTTGCCCGTGAAAATTGTAATTGTTGTATTGTATTGTTGTATTGTTCCTTTCTTCTTGTCTATTTATATATATGTGTGCATAAATGGTTAATAAATAAATATGCTTCTTGCTTATACATCCAATGGGAAAAGGAGGGAACTGCTTAAAATAGAATAAAAACGAACTTATGAAAATAGAAACCCATAATTATGCCATCTTGTTTGCTTTCCCGCTTGAATTGAGCCGAACTGCTATTTAGTGCGTCGCGTCAGTCAATGGCCGCCACCATAAAATGCACGTGGTGTACTAAAATCTTTACAATTGTACATAAATAGGGCATCGTCTACTAGTGCCATAATAACTCAGTTTCCTCACACTCATAACTTGTGGGAAATGACAAGCAGTTGAAAAGTAAAACGCTCTGTTTTACATTAGCTTTGAGACGAATGCTCCATTGCAGTTGCTCATAATTCAGCTTCGCACTGTCTTATATCGTCGGTCAAATAGACTGCATCCAATACAATAAGTACACCTCGTCAATTCTTCACTCGAACCAGCGCTAATGCAATCAAAGCATCCCCTGCTTACATGTTCCCCGATTCAACGCAAAATGTGCCTTTATTAAATTGTTTAATTTTTACTGCACCATCTTGATCACTTCCTGTAATAGAAAAAAATCCAGCCATTCCACTGTTTGATGATTAATTATTGCACTATAACGACAACCATCTATGTAGATGAAATAAGTCGCGTGCGTATATAAACGCGACTCCCTTTCAACATGCGTGTTAACTTCTATTGTCATCTATTATTAAACGGTTATTTTCCTATTATTTATTTCAATGAAGCTCTTTTTTATTCAATTAGACGTATCCGCACATTTGTATGTGTAGGTATTTTACGGAAATAGCCGTTATAGTCATTGATTAGCATCGGATCACAATAGTATTATTTATACATGGCATGGTTGTAAAAACACTAGCTAATGAGAAAAACAAGGTAACTGAGAATAGTGTGTAAGACTTATCAACAATATTAGAAAAGTAACATTGGGGGTTATTTTCTATAGAAATCTACTCTATCACGTAGCTATCGCAGTGGTAGCATAATTATTGAATGATTCAGAAGTTGGAGATGCTAGTGACGATATAACAAACCCTCATTCCCACTCCACCCTTCGTAATCGTAGTCTTGTTATAAAGCATCGTTTTTTCAATCAAAAGCATTTGATTGTTTGTTTGGCTCGCCCTCGCACTCGTCGATACGTCGGCTATAACTCGCCGCCTATTTATAGCCGTCGGCTTCAATCACGCGCCGAACTCGTGCAATTTTATATATATATCCAGTATATAGACGGGCTACCTTTTTGTTTTATTTGATATTTCAATTGCAATAACCTTTGCGGTTGCTATTAGGAACGGGATAGGCAAAGCTCCAAGTGATATAGTAGAATTAGGAGTGACAAGTACAATTATCTTGTATGTAACTATCACCAGACTATCTGGCAACAATTGTGTTGAAGTTGAAGTGTGAAATGATGTTGATATACAATGATTGTGTCGTGACGAAAGTTATTTCGTCTACTGATCTAGATCTCCAGAGCAAGAGTACCTAGTAGATCTTAGGTCATATGGTCACTTGACTATGGTATATTAATTAATCTTATACTAAAAGCTCTATTTCTAATATAAAGCTCTATGAAAACTCATTAGTTCCATTTCTCAGAAATATTTCTTGATTCTATCAACTTGATATACGACTAACATAGACTGAACAGTTACGTGATCATGCCCAATTAACTCGATTGCCCAACATTAAGTTAACTGGAAAAGTTCAGATTGTATGACGGGCGTGCATTAAAACAAAAGAGGTAATTTTGGGTTATGGTTAACGAACCCATCATTTGCTTATACTTCAAATAACCACATACAGGTACAAATAAAACTGTGCCTGGTACTCAAATATTTGAAGAATATGTGCAACATGTAGATCGTTTTGCAAATAATAAGTTTGTGCGTGTGTGTGTGTGTGGAAATAAAGTGGTTTGCGTGTTTGATCAGGTTTTTATTTTTATTTGAGTTTAGGTTAAGGTCACCTGTTACTTGTATTAATACGAATAACAAACTGCCATCAATTTAATATGATTATCTTAAATGTGACGTATTTGGTCCCAAGTAGGATTTGCAAATGCAAAAGACATATTAAGCAAAACATGAAAGTGTTTAAGTATCTACCGGCTGTGTAAGGTATAAAATAATAATTTAAAAACTATGAAACACGCGTTAATAGAAAATCAAACTAGAAACTAGAAAATAAACTTCAATAAATTTAAAATAAGAAAGTGATTACAAACACAAAGATAGTATTTAATTATTTTCAGAATGACTACTTTTACCAGTGTCTGTCAATAAAATATTTATAAACCTCAACATCAAGCATCCCACGCTTATTTTTGACTGTTTAGTTCGATTGACGTTGAAGTGGGTTTTTGTTAGAATTGCTGGGAGTAGGTAATTTACGCGCCTGCTGTCTTTCTTGGAAGTGGTAGCCGTTTCTTGAGCTCTCTCTGCGGAATATTTAAAAAATCTCTAATCCTGAAGATTAATCCCATCACTAGTCACAATTAAATAATTATTGTATTATCATCGCTCCTTGATAAGTGTGCTCAATTCGATCTTACGGTTTGAAGCGGTTGAAAATCACGGTTAAAGATTCTGCTACATAGCTCACAGGTGAAGCTAATATAAGCGTGTTAAAAAGATGAATCTCATACTAACTATACTTGTAGCAATTAATGAGGAGAACACCTACTTCCCACGGTCAAATATTAATGGGAAATGGGTCGCCATGGTGTGCAAGCTAATGGTCCGTCACCACGTGCACATAACCTGCTTACGTTATGTTATGGTGTATTTATAATCAACAGCATATGTTTTTAACTTTGGCTTAATAAGTTACTTCCGGCCGGGACAAATTAACTTTTAATAAACTGAGTCGAAACGCGAATGAATCGACACGTGACTTTAAACTACTGATGTCTTGCAAGTTTGATTAAATATAAGCAATTCATGCAGTTTATCTGCTCGTGTACACCTGAAAAGTGACTCCAAAAATCAACAGCTTAAAGTAGTTTTAAAATGTAAACTAACATATACAAGGTTATGACTGGACATTTAAAAACATAAGCAAATCATTCCGAAATTAACATCACAGTTGTCTGAAGCAAAGAAACACAAAAAAGTATTGTATTTGTTGCTTCATCTAACTCGAACAATACGAGTCCCAAAATAGCTCCTTGTATAACCAAGCTTGGGAATAAACATAGTGGGAAAGTATCGACCGGGTTATTATTAGTACCTGCGAGCCAACTTGTTCCACTCTTTGTTGGTTCAAAATAACCATGCAACCCCCCTCTGCCCGCCATGGCTGGAGAGTTTACTCTGAATTTATTTTGGGCAGTCCGGTTTCGATGTAGGTACCTACCGACTTTAGTAAGGCATTTGATTGTGTGCATCACTGATGCGGCGTAACTTAATGTTACTTGAAAATGATTCATAAACTAAAATTAACTGTTTACGAGTATGTTAAGCTATGCAGAGTTACTTATAAAGGTAAATATTGGTTCAAAAAGAAAACATAATTATGCAGATGATGTTAACATTAAAATAAATATTGTAATCATGAGGAGAACTTTAATCTTGTGAATAGCTTATCTGTATTTACGTCACGATTCGGTTAAAAAATGACTAGAATTTCTAAATAATCCATAGTTCATCGGTCCTTCGCATCTATTTGCGTAGGAACTATTTACATTTTCAAATCTTTTATTTAGAGCATCCAATGCCAATTGGAGCGCTGAATCCAAACAAAATTAAACCAACACTAACAGAAAACTATTTTCCTCCAACCTAAATGGAACTCAATCATAACTGCTCAGCTATAAAAACTTGATGTTAAAAAAACTCACCAAGAGTCGGTGATTCCCGAATTAGTACAACTAAAAATAACCCAGGACGGAATGCGCCCATCTGTTTATAGAGCAAGCGGGGGAGATTTACTAGTCTATTTGTGTTAGCATGGGGGACAGGTCCCGACAGGTTGACAAAAAATTTAACTTGTTCAGTGACAAGTGAATGAGAGGGTTGAAGCAAGTGAAGTGTGTCAGGGGTGTGTAGTGAGGGGTGACTGGCTATGCGACACGAATGATCTGCTAGTGATATAATCGTCCATGAAGGTGCAGCATGCAGATTGACGCTGACTGGTTATATCTTTGACATTTATCATAAATTTCTTAAGACTCATGAAAGATAGATTTATCTGATCCTATTGTGAATAGATGGGGTCCTCTCACTTTTCGCCTTATTCTGGCTTTGATTACATAACGAAACCCGTTCAATTCATCATCCACCACATACCTATCACAGCAGTGGTCTGTGTTGACAACCTATCTTAAAAGGAGTTATTGCTTCACCTTAAAATTCCGCTTCTTTCGCAAGCATCGTAACATCTTAAAAGACCTTTACGTTGATCCCAAACAAAGAGTATTCACACATGACTCAATCAGATCCTTAATATGACTAGCCTTTGTATGGCGTACTAATTATACACCGGCTAAATATAGCTGTGATTCACTCCTGCCCACTCTGTCTGCGTTAATAGGCGTGAATTATTACATGCATGTGCCTACATGGCCTATTTTTTTCACATGTGTCAAATGAGTTTAGGTCTGTTTTGTCCGTAAATAGATCGGACATTTGGTACTGTTCGTGTTTAGGAAAACTTAGTGTTGATGCGTTATAATTTATTGTAAGCATGATGCTGGTGATTTTAGAGCTTTGTTTAGTTTTGTGTTGGATTTAAAAACGTTTCTAATTCATGATTTATGTGATAATCTTCAACGCTTATCCTGCGCATTAATTTAATCTCTTGATATTATTAACTTAGTTTTTCACGGTTCTTAAAATGACTTGCTTCCATGGGAATTAATTGAAATACATATTTACATATGTATTTTAATTAATTCTAAATCGTTTACACGACTAATAATCTGCTACGACAACATTAAGGATAACGATTGGTAAAGAAAGCTTCTTAAAATCTCATTATGAGCCGATAGTCATTTTCATTAAGAAACTAGTTGAAATAACCTTTAATTTCTAGTTTTATTTAGCTCACACTTAAAAAGAAATACTTTTTTAATATAGGTAATATAATTAACCCTAGGTAAATATTATAGAGTTGCTTCTGTGATGTAATATTGAAACCGGTTTCTTTCTATTGCGGAATATTAATCGAAATCATTTATTTTATATTGAAGAACGAGCTGCAATATTTCTTTCAAAGTTTTTCTGTTTGTGTCGTTCGTTCGTAAGCTCGTTGTATACCATCTGAATCGAGACGTAAACGTGCCGATTAGTTTCGTGTTATTCTTTAAGTGATGGCCCTTACGTCACCTGACCAGATGAGCGTATGTCAGGAACACTCGTTCGTGGGCGTTCTGTAGTACTTTTGGTAATGGTATTGTAATTTGTACGCTGAACTCCCTGCAATGCTATGTTCAACAAAATGAAATACGTAGAAACAAACACTATTACTTTCTTTTCAATAGGTACAATAGGTCAAATTATATGAATACAATAGATGAATTTTGATAAAACCTGCATATCAGTTCATCAATGACAATGTGTAATTTATATCCTAAAAGTTGAATTAATTGCTTTATAACGAAGGTAGAGGACCATAGCCACACCAGACGGTAAGAAGAGTAGAACAATTTGTCTTTAGAGTAATATCAACAGTCAATCTTCAAATGAAGCGATCTTCCGCTAATCAAGAGTCGGTTCAGTATTTGCATCCTGCCACGTTCACACCGCGTGCTGTGCATGGCATATGTATAATGATATACATATGTTCTATTTATGTATTTAATATACCTATTCGTACATCGAGGTGTTATTATAAAAGTGGGGCCGGACGCTCCGCTCAGTGCGCGTCGGTTCACAGAAACGAGAGTAAATACAACATCGAAATACACGTCAACTTATTCTGAGAGTGAACGCCTGGCTGCTGAGATAATGTTCTGGAATGCAATCTAAACTCATGAACGATATTAAAACTTCTTTTTCTGTGAGAATTTCTAAAGATGAGGAAAGTGAATCATCCTCTTTTTCCACATTTCGACTGTTATGTTTAAGTCTCTTGTAACAGGTCAAAGTATCTAATTAATTAACCGTCTGTGGTTGTAGTTTAGATAGTAGGAATACAAACCTTCAGCATTTTGCCGTATATTCATAACACTTGATCTTATGATGGGAAGCCTTCGTCTTGTTATGATCGTGGCTCTCAAATATTTGATTTTCTCTCGTAACTGTTTGTCTATGTTATTTGTAACACGATACTATACACGAAAATCTAGCATCGTGTAGTGTTTATTTATTTATTTACTATATGAAATCTACTTCCTGTTATGAGGATGTAGAATCGGCAAGACGCTATGTTGAAATATTTTACCTGTTCCGAAGTTTTAATGGATTGGAAACCCTGTCAGCATAAGGAAAAACAACCCTCTTTGAAATATACAGAAGTGAAATTGTAAACCAATGATACAAATAAAAGCAGCGGAGTGCTCAAGGATACAATCAAGTTAAATTACGAAACTTTCTGAGAAACTCGATAATTCAAGTTTCCAATGAAACGATCGACGGTGCGTTACTCCAAGGTCTGATTTAGCGGTTACCGCAGCGCCACCTCGCGCAGTTAGTCGTGCATATTTCATACTTAATCGTTAGTTTTTGTCTAGATCTAGACTATATGGTATTATTTTCAAACTAAATATTGAATAGATGTCAATGACTATCGACTTGACATTTTATTTCCGTAGAATCTCGTAATATCTTACAGTTAAACTTTATTTTATTTAATGTTCTTTTATGAATGGACCTTTGTAAAAATAACAATTCCTTTGGCTATTTGCCCTCCGCCTACCGGAACAATTAGACTAATGGGAGAAAGAACAATAAACAAAACATTGTAGCACATCATAAAACACATTACCTACGCCATAACCTCTGGCTCTCTCCAAGATCAATGAAACGCGTCGCGCGCGCACGCCGTACATTCCCGTGAGTACTCGCGTCCGAAGCGATGCTGTGACGGTATTTTTACATTCATATATTTTTAGGCTGTGTGTTTTGGAAGTAAACACATTTTTGGAAATAGTTTAGGCATTATGCAAACTACTTCATGCATTTATGCAAATTTAATACGAATTAAATGACATCATTTATTTCAAGTAAAATTCAGTTATGTTAATTTTATGGAAATAGATAGATATTTATTTTAGACTAAAAATAATTTCCGAAAATAAACTTATATTTATTTTGGCCTAGACTAGTTATACATAATTTAAGAATAGTATGTACTACATTTATTTTCAAATCGGCTCATAATGTAGTCCAAGCTAGTCATATATTCATTGATTTAAATAGTAAAGATACGGTCGTCCGAACATTTGACGGACGCGGTCGCCCTACAAAAAACACTAACGTCATCTATTAGAACTAGTATGAACTACGATGCCAATCCGCGTGGTCTGCTCCTAGACGTAACCTTGTAAGAGCGGGGTGTGGTATTTTTCGAGGTACAAAGAAATAAAAAAACAACCTTTTATTTTTGAAAATTTATATTTGTTGCAGATTGTTGGTGTTATTAAGTTTTCATTGGCCTTCGAATAAAACATTTTTTTTTAAATTATTTATAGTAATATTATTAAATCTTTCCATTTCATCGGCTACAGGCTACAACGAGCGCCGCTGCAAAGTTATGTCGTACTTTTACGCGGCTTCGCTTCGTCTTTGTCATAGGTTGAGACAAATATGAAAGAAAATTGTTTTAAATAATGTTAGCAGTGGATTTAATGACATATTTTTAACTTACCGGTGATATGAAATGTTATCATTTTTTTTATTGTGCTTTTTGTCGTAGTTCACGCAACCCTTCACGGCAAAACTTGGCATTTTTGCTTGCAAAAAATACGACCGTTCCGAAGACAGCCGATCGCGTTCTAGTTCACTTCGATAAAGGGAGGACCATTTTGGGACCAAGTTCGAGGCGTCATTGTAACATGCGGTCCGCCCTGTCCTTACGCAGTAATATAATATGTCAATGCATATATTGCACATTGTAAGATATTGTTCAAATATTTCAAAGCAATGTGCACATTGTTTAATAATAAGGCGCAGTAAATCATTGTAATGCCACCCGCGAGTGTTTCAGTACGCATACGTTATAGCAATGGGTGCTCAAGACAGCACTTACCGCCTGCCAACAAACTACATTACAGCCGTAAAACCTTATGCTGCATATACTCGTAGGCTTTAAACTTTTCCTATTTACTACATCTCATCAGGTTTATAATAATTCTCTGATCAGAAAACCTGCTGTCAAAATGGGCCCTTGTTTGTCATTGGCTAAACACCAACTGCCATTACATTTGATGTCAATTTAAGTACAATTCTGGCTTTTAGAAATTGGGTGTAAAATTACAATGATGGTTCACGAGCTTCCCACGAGGCTTTCCATTTCCTAATCTTCATCCAGCAGTACAAAGCCAACAGTATTTCCTGTTTAAAGACGCCATACTACACAATTCTTGGCACAAGCTAACTATAAAATCCAAACTGAACATCAATAAAGACACCATACCAGAATCCATTTCTAATCTTTCCGGTGGCTGCTGCATTTAGCCGGTTGAAAATAGCAACGGACGGAGCGCCCGCGCATACGAATACTGTAACAAACTGTTTACACTGACCGAAATAGCAGCAGTTCGCTTCTGGATGTGGAACGGGTGAACACTTGGCTTTTATGGACAGCTATTTTTGGTGGAGCCGTCTGTTTAGGAGGTAGGAATTGTGGGGAGATGGGATGTGGTATAGTGGTGGAGTAAAGTGCGTAGTGTCGCGGAGGTGGAGGGGCCGCGTGCTGATACTACTAATACGCGGTGACTCCACCGATTTAGCGGATGTTATTGTAAAGTAGAAAGACATTTAAGTTTTTACGGTTATGCAGATTTTTTTTTAGAATAAACTATAAGAATAAAAACATAAATGTGTACTTAGTACAATACAATAGCAATAAATAAAGACGAAATTGTCTAATAAAGAATGTAAATCACGCACGTACTGATTTGCCTACTCAATACGTACAGTCTTTAAATCAGTATGTAGTATATTTTGCTAGTTACACGTGTAAATTGAGTTTTAATAGTCTGCAGAGACTTTGTCCTTGCCCAATTTGAACTTTGGAGTAAGATAAAAGTGAGCAAATTGTTTAATAAATGAACTCGATCAGCCTACATCATTTATATCAAGTTTTTAGTTCGCACGTTCAACCACCCGATAAATGTATACAAAATATTGTGAAACATTCGATGGAGTTTCTCTCCCATTGTTCACCATACGCAACTACCTCTGGATGAGGTAACTAGAATCAATTTTATTTTTTGTAAATGTCGACGTTCTTAATCTTAAGTGTCCTTTATGTGCCTATTTGAAATAAATGATTTGATTTTGACTCTTTCATATTATTAAAATAGGTTATAACTGCACTGGGCTCAATTTTCTAAAGAGTCACAGTTTTTTTTTTGTTTGCTGGACATGTTTCTATTTTTTTCGCCATTATACCAGAAGAGTCTCACGTTGCTAAAAACGGTTTACTATTGATTGTTTCTCGTATAAAAAACTCCGAACAGTAGGCTGCACAGTTTTTTGGCTTCAAGAGTAGTGGAAGAGGAAAACAACGTTTTCGAAAATATCTTTTGCTAATTTTGTGATATTTTATGGACTGATTCGCAATGTAAGTATGTATGTTTATAATGTATTATACGATATGTCTTGACGTAGCTTGGTAAAATACAGGGTATTCAGTAATCATTTAGGGCTGCAGTATTTGATAGAAACCGAAGTAAGTGGTGTATAGTGGTAACGGCTGCGGCTTACGAGTTGTAGATCGTGTGTTCGAACCTAAACAGGCGCTTTGCTTTGTGTATATTATTTAATCATCACTGCTCTTAAAACGGCGAAGGGAAACAGCATGAGGAAACAGGCATGTCCTAGAAACAAAAAATGTGACATGTGGGTACTAGGCCCACGGCATTACGGCCAGCTCTCTCTCACAGACAGGAGGCCTGTGTCCCAGCAGTGGGAACATTACAGGCTGATTATGTATGTGTGGCTCCTTTGCTTAGCGTATTTGATAAAAAAAAAACATCAAACATCCCATTGTCCATTTGGTTTGTAATTTTCGCTACGTCACTTGATTACATAGACGGGGAAAAACATATTTCATTGGAATTAAATATTTACACGAATGTTAAACGAAATTAATTTGGCAACTCGTTTTCCTTAATACCAGAATAGTCTAGTTTGTATGCATAAAAAATATGTCAATAATAATGTATGCGGTGCAAACTGTTTAATAACGTGCATAATTCATATCATTTTTCAATATTTTGCAAAACTGCAAATAGTTAATGGTAACAATGGTAAATAATGCCAAGTTAGAAAAATCAATTTCCATTGTTTAGTGTTTAGAAACAGTAGTTACATGAGGCGCGGCGGCAACAACACAACACAGTTACGTGTTGTGATGCATCCTTGCAGACAGAGTCGCGTGTCGCGCTACTACACAAGTCGATTTCCGCGAATTTATCAAATAATTCGACTGTGTCACGTTTCGTACCTCGCGTGTATGTTCTATTTTTATAACTCAATAATTTCGCTCTGTATTGTGCTTCTTCTCGTTTCCTCGAGCATTGTACTAAGTGTGTGCGAGAGGGATGCAGAGAGAGAGGCGCGGGCGGGGCGCGTCCTTCACTTGTCGCGCGCCGCGTTGCCGGGTGTTCTAAATATAAAACGCGGGGGGGCGGTGCGCGGGCGGCGGCGACCGGCTTTGTTGATCTAGCTTTGTTGTACTTCTGCCATTATAATACTCTGTTTTTAATTTAATGACTTACAGAGGCTTGGCCAAGGTCCGGGCAAAGTCGTAATCTGCCCACGAGCCGGATACACAGCCTTTTCAAAACACGTATAAAGTTGAAACATCTAATAACGACAAATAAAAGTAATGAAGTGTTACTTAAACCCATTTTATTGAAGTGGGTAAACAAAACAAAACACACAAAATGTATTTAGATTCAAAAGCACGCGTTCAGTTGAACAACCTCAAAGTAAGTGTATTTCTGGAGGACACATATTTTTCGGTGACGAGCGAAACATATTTCCATGTAACACTATAATTATGAATTTCGAGAATTTCTTTGTCACAAATAATCCTTCTGAAGCTTCATTTTATTTACATACATTCATATATTTATGTATTGCACTAATCGGGGTGAAATGAGGACGTAATTCAATTATAGGTAGTAAAGAAGTCTTACGGTTGACTGCCTATAAGCAACTGTTGCTATTTTAGTATTGATACTTGTGGATAAGGATAGTACGAGCACATACTTAAGTCCACGTGCTTCGAACCTGATCGGAATTCCAAACATACACTTATTTATAGCAAGCATTGGGTAACTATTTAAATTGCTTTTTTGTTGCAAGAAGAATGGGCAAATTTATTTATTTACTAAAAGTTTATAACAAATACACTTAAAATAAAAAGATTATCTACGAAGTAACAAAATAGAACACTCTCTATCTTGGGGGTTAAAAAGTAACGCTACGCTAGGCAGGCTCGTAGCCGGACGTAGCGTAGATAGTGCTACGTCGTAGCGCGTCCCGCTCTCGTAGCCCGCTACCATCTCCCGTAGATCTATTCGTAGCGCGCTACGAATGAGTTTGATTTTTTGTTCTATTACAATTTTTGTTTGTTTTGGGATCAAGGAATAATTGTTTAAAAACAAATAATTATTATTTCTGCATACAAAAGCCAATTGTTAAAGATATTCTCATTACTTATTCAGCAACCTTTCCGCTAAGCGTTCGCCACTATTTAAGATCAGCCTCCAACCAAAATAGACAATCACCGGTATCCAATTTGGTCTACTTAACCCAGTCAAACTTGTCCACTTGTCTTCGGATCTCATCTGAAAATGGAGCGGAGCTGAATAATTAAGAGGCTCTATTCTAAGGTCAGTCAGTATAAATTAGGTCTCCTAATTAGAACTAGGGTGACAGGTGAGCTGAAAATATTTTTTGGAAATCTTGATCCAGGTATCTCGATTTTATTGGAATAGTTTCATTGATTTTCCTTGAAAAGAATAAAGTACTTAATGAAGATTATAGTTTTAAATAAAAATAGGAAAAGGTGGGTAAACGAGGTATAAAGTAAGTTTAACATTGGCTATGAAAATGTAATAATAATTTATCATTCAAGTAAGCATACCTATTACGTTTCCTAAAAAAAGTGAATAATCTGAAGTAGTTTGATTAAGGTCATGTAACACGCCCATGACTTTATCCAAATACTATCAAAATCAATCAAAATCAAAATCAAAAGTCATTTATTCAAATTAGGCTGAGGATCAGCACTTTTCGAACGTCAAAATTACAAAAGACAGTCCCCCCAAAACGCCCACCCGTCGCGCACTTCCTAGTGCTTTAGCTGGGAAGAAGAAGTGGCCAACAAACTCCCCAGCAGCACAGCTGTCTGTCCAGTTAGAAGAACTTGATTCTATACAATGGTATATAGTAAAACATTAAGAGACACAAATTAAATTAAATGATTTGCTATATGCCAGCTAGCCAACCCAATATACCAACAAATAAAATGAAAACTATACTCAAGCATAAGCAAAAAAAAAATATGTATATAGAAACATGGCTGCAAAAATAAAAAACTGGCATAAAGGGCGTGACAGCTTACATATGCAATGCTGAATGTTCACATAGCTGTTACGACCTGAGTTACAACTCGAGGCCACAAATGATAAACTAGGACCATCGACGTAAAATAAATTAAACAGGTAAGTAATATTAATAATAATATCAACATCAAAGTCAGCAAGACGACCAGTCACCACAAGCAGCACCCGTTCACGAGCATAACGCAAAGATCAGCCATTGCCCCCCTCGCCATATTTGAGGGAAGGGGGCAACCCGACCCCCGACGCTACCGCAAGCATTGACATCTAAGGGAGCATGACGAACTTGCTGCCGGTTGCTCAAGCAAGAATTGAATGATTACTTGTCGAGGTCGCTAGCAAACCACATTATGCAATACTAATAAAATAAAATTGGCAGAAACAGGAAAAAAATATGGAAACAATTATATTGAACCTATCACTAGGTACGCTAATACTGGAGAAAGAACATAAACATTGTCTTGAGTTAATCACAGCGACCAACTATTCTTATCATTTAAATAATCGTTGATGGAATAGTACGCCTTTTGACAAAGGTTGGATTTTACTTGAGCTTTAAACGCATTAAAAGGTAATTCTAGTAAAGAAGGTGGTAGCTTGTTGTAAAATGTTATACCAAGCCCAACAAATGAGTTATGCACCTTATGAAGCCGGTGAAAGGGAACACGTAGTTTGTCCTTACTTCTAGTGTTAACAGTGTGAATATCACTGTTTTTAGCGTATAAGTGTATATTTTGCCTAATATATAAGATGTTGGCGAAAATGAATTGTGATGACACCGTAAGAATACCAATATCTTTAAAAAAGTCCCTTAGGGAAACTCTGGCACCTAGCTGGTAAATTGCTCGAACAGCTCGTTTCTGAAGGACAAAAATATTTTGAATATCAGCTGCTGTACCCCACAGTAGAATACCGTAAGACATAACGCTGTGGAAATAACTAAAATAGACTAACCGAGCTGTATCAACGTCAGTATATTGTCTTACTTTTCTGACGGCGTAGGCAGCTGAACTGAGCCTTCCCGCTAGACTTGAAATATGAGGGCCCCACTGAAGTTTGCCATCCACTGTTATGCCCAGAAAAACTGCCGAGTCTACAGTTTTAAGCACCTCTTTATCTAAGACGATGTTGGGACCTAGATTTCTAACATTCGGTAAGGCGAACTTTACACATTTGGTTTTCTTGGCATTGAGAACTAGGTTATTTGCCGTAAACCAATCGGTAACCATTGAGAGTGCACTGTTCACGTCGTCGAAATCTGGTCTGTTCCTGTCTACTTTAAAAATAAGAGATGTATCATCTGCAAACAGTACAACGTCACAAATACCCTTTAAAAAGAATGGTAAGTCATTGATATACACTAAAAACAAGAATGGGCCGAGTATAGAGCCTTGAGGCACACCTAACTGAACCGGTAGCCCGGCAGATTTTACACCATTAATATCTACACATTGGAACCTATTATGTAAATAAGAATTTATTACGTTTATAGCTTCGTTATGGACACCGTAATAACGTAGTTTACGCAAAAGCGTGTCATGGTGCACGCAATCAAAGGCTTTGGAGAGATCACAGAATACTCCGATAGCATTTTGCGAGTTCTCCCATGCGTTAAAAATGTGTTTCAAGAGAGCAACACCCGCATCTGTAGTTGAACGACCTTTTGTAAAGCCATATTGCTCATTATGAAGGAGGCTATTTAAATTAAAATGTCTTAGCAACTGCTTGAGGATTAACTTTTCAAATATTTTGCTAAATGCAGGTAAGATAGAAATAGGCCTAAAATTAGAAACGTCATTTTTATTACCTGATTTAAATAATGGTATGACTTTGCTACTCTTCATGAGGTCAGGAAAAGTTCCGACATCAACACATTTATTAAAAGTAACAGCTAAATAGGGGGCTACGATGTCTATTATATTACTTAATAGTTTGATGGAAATGCCCCAGAAATCACCAGTGTTTTTAGACTTAAGTGTGTTAAAAACATTAACTACATCACGAGGCGTTACATGTTCAAAATTGAATAGGCAACTACTTTTTGGCACACTACTATGCAAAAGATTATCAGCTTTAGACGGGGACGAATTTAAGGAGCGAGTCGTAGTTACAGGTATGTTGGCAAAAAACTCATTAAATGCCTGTGCTACGTCAGCTGGCGAATTAACTAATTTGTTGTCGACCATAACTTCAAGTTGTTTTTCTTGTTTAACCGATTTACCCGTCTCATTGTTAATGATTTTCCAAGTAGTTTTTATTTTATTATTTGAATTTTTAATTTGATCGCTTAAAAATTTGGATTTAGCAAAAGCACTAATCTGTTTAAATAATTTTGAATATTTTTTTACATACTCTAGGAAAGGAGTATCAAACCTGTATTTTTTTAAACCATATAACTCGTAAAGCCTCGCTCTACTTTTGTAAATACCTGGAGTAGCCCATTGGTTAAAGCCAACGGAGGTGCCATTAATGTCAATGGTTTTGGTCTTGAAAGTAGATTTGTACTCTTTTTGCACTACATCAAAGAGGGCTTCATAAATTGCATTAGGATTATCGTGTTCTACTATAGATGGTGCAATTCTGCGAGCTATATTATTTTTAAACTTGGTGCAACGACTAGCTGTATAAGGCCTGCATTCAAGTTTACGCGCCTTTTTAAACAATGGCATAGGGAAACTGGATAGCAAACCACAGTGGTCGGACGTTAAATCAGTTAACACTAATTTATTTTTGGCATCACAATCACTAAATATATTATCAAGACAAGTTGACGAACATGCCGTGATCCTGGTTGGTTCAAAAAACAAGTTAAATAAATTAAATGACCTAAACAGATTGAGAAGTCTAATACTTAATGGAGTAACTTCTAGAATATTAATATTAAAATCTCCACATACAACTATACTTTTATTACTTGATTTTAACTTATTGAGTAAATCCTCCATGACTGATTCGAAACAAATGAAATCCCCAGAGGGGGGTCGATAAACGCAAATTATAACGTATCGCTCGAGTTCAACACAAGACAACTCAATAGTGCGCTCAATAGAAAGATTAACTAAATCTAAACGTTGCTTACATTTCAGCTTGTTTGAAACAAGAACTAAAGAACCACCGCGGATGGCCCTTTTTCTCGCAAATGAACTTTGTACAGTAAAATTATCATCATTGATAAACACTATTTCATGTTCTTTCAACCAATGTTCAGTTAAACATAACACCTGAACATCATGATTCTCTATAAATAAGCTTAACTCTAACTCTTTGCCGGACAGACCCTGCATATTTTGATGAACAACATTCAACATATGCGGCTCATCCGTTGTCGCACCTACTAGTTTAAACTACTAGGCGTATCAATAGTAGTGTTAGTATCACTACCAACAGTAAATAAACACGACTTCGACATACTACTTATGTCTGAGTTAATATAAGTACCAACAGTAAATAAACAAGACTTCGACATACTACTTATGTCTGAGTTAATATAAGCTAATAGCCTCGCTATTTTATGTCTAAACATAAGGGGCAGATACACTGAGTTCCTTGTTGATTTTAACTTATCAACAAAAATGTTGGTATCAAAAAATATAAGTTTATCACTGTAGTGACTGACCAAAAACTGCATATGATTATTAAGCATATGAATATATTTGTTTTTTCTACTAGATAATTTCTCAAAATATGGAAAAGCACACAAAATAATTTTGTTACAATTAATCTTTAAAATCTCAGTAACACTGTCAGTAATATCATCTTGTTTGACCTGTGAACTATTACCTACAAACACAGTTATGTTGGTATTACAATCATATTGATATCTCATAATTGATGACATTATTTCTGTAAAGGATTTCCCAGGCAAACAATTATTTTGATTAGTAATATTCAACTTGTTACTAACTAATTTTCCTAAACCTCTTCCTATACTATCTGAAAACATAACAGACTGAAAACCAAGATGACTGCAACAAGGGGTATCACTACTAGCTACTGACTGTACCCCTTGAGATTGTTCATGCACAGTATCAGGTATATTTTGAATGGAGATACAGTGCAGACTACTCACAACTTGGGACGGGTCCACCGTTGCCTCAGGCTGGAGGGCATCAAGGTTGGATACCCTTTGACAAGTGCACTGAGTATTATTGAGAGTCAGCAAATCCACTCTGTCTACCAATTCATTTGTAGCAAGGATATGTTCCTTAATTTGGTGCTTAGAGCATACATATTTATTATAAAGTGACTTAAGGGATTCATCAAGAACTTGAATTTCAGACTGTAAGCGCTGAGTGTCTATTTCATATATATTTATGCTATCTTCTAATTTAATTTGATAATTTTTCAATTTGTTGACAAGAGAAACACGTTCTTTCCTTAATTGAATATTTTTGGAATAATGTTTCTGATATTTCTTGAATTTATTACATTTTTTAATAATTTTATTCAGTCTTGCATATTTTTTTAATTTATTTTGACTTATTTTATGACTACAGTTATGTTTCAGTAAGGAATTCTCGGTAAGGTCAATTGTCGTTATAGAGTGTGGGTTACAATTTGTATTAACCTCTTGAGACCGTGGGTACACATATGTGCACCTATAATTTATTCAAGCTACAACTAGTAGCGACATCTTTTGACAGCTTTTAGTACTTTAATAAGTTATTATAGATTCCAGAGTTTCGAATATAAGTCAATAGATGGCGTCGCGGAGAAAGTTTGTCGAATAATTTTTTCATTCGAATTTGTCGGTTGTAATTTTTGTCACGCGACATCTACTTGCAATGTTTGAATTTCGTTAAAAAATCAAATTGTTCAGTTTAGTTCAATATTTTTGTTGATTTGTGTTACTAAATTATTGGACTAACGTGTGAAAGGTAAGTTTTTCATCTGTTTGATTTTTTTATTGTGTTATTGTCGTCTCGTTTTAATGGTACACGTATGTGTACCTCAGGACTAAAGATTACTTTTGTGACATAGGTATATGATTCTTTTTCAGCTTGAATATGGACGACCGAGTTATTGAGGATATCCTGAACAACAGTGATTTTGACTTTTCTGGAGACGATGATGATGATGAAGAGTACTTGCCTCCAGATGTCTTAAGAGGTCTTCAGGAGCATGAAGAAGCGGAAAATTGTGGAGAAAGCGAAGTTGAAGAAATATCTGAAGAAGCGAGACAAGACGACGAAAATATTGAAGAAGTAAGTCAAAGTACATCACGATTATTGTGGCGGAAGAACGTAATGCCTTGCCGTGGGCCTGATATTGCAGATGACGTGTTAATTTCACAGGGGAGTTCAGACATGAATGTCTTGTACTGTTTTTTTGAGTATTTGGGGCTAGACTTTTGGGAATTACTAGCAGAACAGAGCAACCTGTATTCAGCTCAGAAAAGAGATCTAAAGTCAATAGATACAAATGCTATTGAAATGATCCACTTTGCCGGCGTGCAACTGATGATGGGCTCCCTCAAATATCCCCAAGGAAAGCTCTACTGGTGTCAAGATCTTTGTGTACCTATAATTAGGGATACAATCAGTCGTGATCGTTTTTTTGAGCTTAGGAACTATCTGCACTTAGTGGACGTCAGCCAGCCAAATCCTAATGACAAGCAGTGGAAAATCAGACCTTTGATAGACCG
Source organism: Aporophyla nigra (assembly GCA_947507805.1). Lineage (NCBI taxonomy): Eukaryota > Metazoa > Arthropoda > Insecta > Lepidoptera > Noctuidae > Aporophyla > Aporophyla nigra. Next base: position 1,107,324 of record OX382305.1, on the reverse strand, counting down.
CATTCTAAAAAAATGTCATAGTTTGCCTCGCTCGAAACATATGTCAATTGACGAGCAAATGATACCATTTTCCGGACGATGTGAATTCCGCCAATACGTGCCAGCTAAGCCAAATCCACTGGGCCTGAAGAACTTCGTGCTGGCTGCCCGAGATGGGTTGGTATTGGATTTTGAAATTTATGTTGGCAAGGATACATTACCTGCAGATACCATGAAAAATCTAGGACTAGGAGCGGGTATCGTGGAAAAACTTTGCCGCACGATTACCGGTAGCTGTGTTTTGTATACAGATAGATTTTTTACTAGTCTGAAACTGGCAGAACATTTACTGGAAAAAAATTGCGGTATTTTTCTAACTGGAACTGCAATGTCAAATAGGATTGGGCCAGTAGCAAAGAAACTGAAGAATGACAAGGCATTAGAAAGAGGAGAGTGGGATGAAAGAGTAAGAAGTGATGAGAATGTGTGTGTCGTAAAATGGATGGATACAAAGGCCGTGACAATGTTGTCTACTTGTTCAGGGAGCGCTTCTGCAGATACCTGCAAACGGTGGTGTAAAAAAGAAAAGAAGAAAATAGACGTAGCCCGGCCAGCAGCAATCAGAAATTACAACACCTGTATGGGTGGAATAGACTTGTGCGACAGACTAATCGCTTACTACCGGAGTGCAATGCGAACAAGAAAGTGGACTACAAGAACTTTTTGCCATTTTATTGATTTGGTTGTCGTCAATTGCTGGATAATGTACACCCGCTGTTGCGCCGAAGAAAATGTCCAACGCAAGGACAAGTTAGGCTTACTACAATACCGACTGAATCTAGCCAAAGCGATGATGAAGTTTAGCGGCGGAAGGGTTGAACCCAACTTCTTGGCTCTTGGTTCCAAATCTCGTCCCAGTGCCAGCCCTTTGATAAGATCCAGCTCGACTTCTACAAGCGAACCGCCCACAAAAAAACACCGGCAAGTTGTACCCCAACCACAACCTGAAATTAGGCTTGACAATGTGGGTCACCTGCCGCGATTTGTGGACAGCAAGTTCGCTTCAAAATGTCGACATCCAACGTGCTCCTCACGCTGCCGCACCATCTGTGTCAAATGCAATGTGTACCTATGTGTGCTCAAAAATAATTGTTTTGAAAGCTACCACAATTACAAGAGCTTTGGCCCACGCTGAAACCTAAGGTACACATATGTGCACCAACTTTTTTATTAATTATATTAATTAAAAAAAAACTTAAAAAAATTGTGTGTCTTATTTATACCCCTATAACTACAATAAACCACAAAAAACATTATTATCATATTTGGTTCAAGTTCAGGTCTTAAGAGGTTAAACAATTCGTTAAACAAATGGTCAGTTTCTTTGACCTGATTACGTTCTTTATCCTTTTCTAACTGTTGAATTTTGACATTGGCATCGATTAATTCATCCTCTAGGTCCCTAACCTTACATAAAGCCTCCTCATACAAATTACTACAGTTGTTGAAACCATCTGTAACCACCTTTAGTTGATCCCGTTCAGCAACAACACTGAGGTATTGAAGATGTAGGTCTACTAGCTCCTGTTTTAAGCTTGAGTTTTTGTAGACAACTTTCTCGACTTCCTTCTCACTTTCCTCTCTCTCGTCTAATAGCTCTTGACATTTATTTTTGGAAGCCTGTAGTTCGTGAAGGGTCGTTCTCAATTTAAGCTCCAATTCCTGAGCAGCAGCTTTACGGGTCATCACAGGCATGGTTTCAAGAGTAAGTACTGAAAGGATAATTAAAGGAACAGTGAGAACTAATTAGAAAGACAAACAAAAAAATGGAAAGCTAGAAGTGAAAGGGAAAATGGGAGAAATTAAAGATAATAGATAATAGTTAATGTTAGTGGTAATGGTAATGAGATAGGCTGGTGTATCTTATCCAAATGCAACTATTGAGATTAGATTATGTACAAGATATATTGATTTTATTGCCTTAATTTTACTTTTACATAAGTGGGTAGGATGCCTAGATTAAAAGTTTAGTTCTAGTTTTGCATATTTAAAGATTGCAATTTAACTAATAGACTAAGACTGGATAAATGTGTTACTAAGTATAAGTGACGACTGTATGCTAATTATAAAACAAAATAAACAATACTCCCCGTTTAAATCCGCAGATCGAACATCAGCTGTTCGTGATAGGTTACCGGTATCGACAAGTAACCAAACACTGTGTTTTACTTCGTTAATTTGCACGAAAACAATAATCCTTAGTAGTTAGGCAGTTATTTTACATATAGTTATATTAATACACCTTAATTACACTTAAAATTAAATAAAACTGAACTAGCTTCTGCCCGCGACTTCGTCCGCGTTAAATTTCTTGTTCCCCGACCATTCCCGACGCGTCGAATCGCCTACCCGTGCAATTTTCCCCGTTTTTGCAACATTTTTCATTACTGCTCCGCTCTTCATAGTTGTAGCTTGATGTTATATAGCCTAAAGCCTTCGATAAATAGGCTATCCAACACAAAAATATTTTTTCAATTCGGACCAGTAGTTCCTGAGATTAGCCCATTCAATCAAACAAACAAACTCTTCAGCTTTATAATATTAGTATAGATTTCGTTCCATCTCGTATGCTTAGTTTTTTATTGCAATTGTACATGTCTGCAAGATGTACAATCAATCCGTTTTGTTGCACGATCTGGTAACTCCCATAGAAAAACCGGTTATGTAAAGCAATAAAATATAAAAAAATATGTGATGTTTAAGGTTACCCATTTTATATCGGTGTAGGAATGCATGTTGCCTTTACATACATAATTTAAAAATAAATCTAATATCGCTTTAAATGCTTGTGTTTCTGAAGATGTGCGCTGTTATGATCGACCTTAGCCAAAGCACTTCCTACCATCTTATAAACAAAGGACCAAACAGAAGCAAAAAAAAAAACGTTTTTAAATTACGCAATCATGTAAAATACCATATATTTTGATCGCAAAAAAATCCCCGCCACACGTGTATGCCCAAATCACAGCGCTGTTCTCAAGGCAGGCTAAAATAAGAATTAACCTTTCACGCCGATCTTCACTGCGATATTAATTAGGCCTCCCTGACCTCCAGCTCGGACCCCAAGTCCTCAGTCCCGGGCGGCCAGCTCTTCTAAATATATCCAGATCCAAAAATAGCTGTCGCTCCCCCCGTTACCCCACCCCGACCCCCACCGCTTGGGGGAGGCCCGCAGGCTTCGCCGCAATCCCCCGACGACCTACATTAAAACGGGTGAAGCAAGTCGCGTCGGGACTCAAAACATCGCTTATGCAGTATGCAGTCCTGGAGGCGCAGGTCAATACTATTCGCGTGAGGGTCGGTTTGTTACAGGTGCTTATGTGCGTATACTAGCTTCATTTGTATCTCTACAAGTAAGTGGAAAGCATTGGTTTTTTTTTTTATGAAACACAAATTTACACCAATAGAACTGAACCCGATCAGTACATTAACCACATTTAACAACAGTCAGTGTCATTATTTTCTGTGGAATATTGACACTCAGAGCTCTTGCCCATGGCTTAGATATTATATAATATAAAAATAGCACCAACATAAAGCACCAGAAGCCTTTCTATAACAACGAAAATCAGTATCAGCAAACACGAGGGGGAAAATAATAAAGGTTACGAGAACTTTTCAGATCCCCCCCCACTCGTCTCCACCGCCCAAAACAGCCTACTAGTATAAAAACGTAAACACTCGCGTTTTTGGAGGACACCACTCAAAGTCTCAAACAATTGAACCAGCAAAGAGCTTTACAGCTGTATACTTCAATAAAAGCAACTATTTTTCTAGCAGTAACTAGGTACACTAGGTACCCCCCTCCACCTAGGCTAGGTTATTTAGGTCACAGGCATAAGGTCGCGTCCACACAGCGGCGTACAGACGTGTGCTGTGCCTACAATGTCGTTCCGGGCTTGTTTCGTGTGTCATTATTGTAATCTAAGATCTTAATCAATCGGGTTGTGGTTTCTTTTTAATGGTGACAATTTTTGTACGTTGTACCAGTGATATATGGCTTGCTTGAGTCGTATTTATTGCAGACATCAATAGTCGAAAGCATAAAGTTATTATCGAAAAAGCAGGCATACTTTATCCAAATTGAAATACCCGTTGAACTCAGATGACTACTACTTGATACTAAATATTCAATCTAAACTTTGATAAAAAAAGAAATGGAGAGAGTAGAACAACAATGCACTTCCTAAGATTTATTCTACAAATATTAACACATCGAGTGTTCTACTTCCAATAGCATCAACATTGTTCAAACGGAAATGTTTACGGATATAACTTTCTCACCGTCCCGCGCTTCCTTGCAAAACATTCGGATTATCTTCCAATAGTTCTACACATATAAAACTGGTTGATTTAGCGCATAGACCACGGAGTCGTCTCGGCGGCCTCTGCTATAGGCGACATTATCAACACTTCGTACAAACCATGCGTGTCACCAATTACTCGCATATGATACTAATGACGTAATTAAATTGACGGTTTTATGTAAGTTTATAGAGCTTACTATTAACTCACTTTCGGCGCCACATATAATAGTACTGCAGTCTCAAGACACTGCCGGCGGTGGCGCGCGGCGCGACGATTCCGTACTCTATGGTTTTGTAGATTTTATTTAAATAATAATAGTTATGATTTATAGTTTATTTATGCGGTATTTTGGGTGCAGCTTTATTACTGGCTAGCTTTTTCCTGCGTCTTCGCCCGCGTGAATGACGGAAATTGCCTCATTGTTGTCGTACACCGCGCAAACCAATAGAGTTTCTATTGAATTACGTGGCACACGCCAGTAAAGCTTAAATGGCACGATATTTTCAACAATCATCGTTATAACTTAGCAGAATCACTCCGTCCATTGGTGAAAACTGTATGATAACGTTCGGTAATTTTTGGGTTTATTGCGTTCAGACAGGCAGACATGCAGGAGGACTTTGATATGTAGTGATTTTATCAATTTGGCAGTTATTATCACCAGCCTTGCCTTTTTCCGACTCTGTGGGAGTACGATTTTAGTCTGAGGGCCTTTAGTTTGGAATATGTTTTATCTCAAAGCACACGTATACATAAAAGAGTACGTGAGTGTGGTATTAGTTCTTAAGTAACTTGAACTAAACAACATTCTTTGGGTATAAATTATCATTTTAAGTCACAATTCATCGTCCATCTTTTCTAGGAGAATCTTTGAAAAAGTGTTGTGGGATATACAGTCAGTGGTTTTCAGCTACTGTCTTTCGAAGAGTTAAGTAGTCAAAACCGGTTGAAGTTTTTTTAGTTGCTGTACGTACACCATTGGCGTCTTCATCTTCATTCTATATCTTTTATACTGACAGTTGTTTCTCTCTTTGCAGCAGAGATGGCACACGAGAGCGGTGGGGGCGCAGACGGGTCCCCGCAGCACACACCCTCCCCCCCGCACGCGCCGCGACTGCCCCTCGCTGACACCAGCTTCCATCAGCAGATCATGCAGGTAAGCATCATAATAGTTATAAAACTACTCTTTTTTAAAGTCTTAAATTCTCTCTATGTTTCGATCTTGATTTATCGTTGTCTTTTTGTTCTGTAAAGACTTCTATTTCTTTTTTTTTAATGTCTTTGTGTATTTGCTGTTTGTTTATTTTTTAAGTTCGTCTATTACTGTAGTTTTGATATTTTATGTCTTTCTCAGTTTTTACTTTTCCGTACCGTTTTCGTGTACTTTTAGCAATTCAAACGCTGCCTCTTACCCTTTAATTTGGTGTTTTCACTCATCCTTATAATTCGCCTTTGTCATGTTGAACCTTGCCATTAGTTTCAGTCACAATATAATGAGTCACAGACTACAAACAAGGTTCCCCAGCTATTACATAGCTCATTCTTTTATTAGATAATGTAGTGTTTGTAAACACAGCACTGATGGGAGTGGGCGGAAGGCCCGATTACATCTCATACGTACTACAAGTCTTTATTACTTTGTCAATAAACATAGCTCCATCTACAATTATTGGTATTCTTTACTACCTAGCTAAAATACCGAGTTTAGATAACGATTTATATCTATTTCATTACGATTGCTATAAATAACAAGCCGATTTAATGATTGTTTAAAATAGTATTATTCTAAAAACTCATATCTTTGATTCATTGCAACGTGTGTTGATAAACGTTTCCGGTAAAGAGATACTGAAATTGGACAATCTTGTAAAAAACTAACAATGTTCGTGAGTAGATTAAAAATATCATTCGAGACAGTGGCAGAGTTTTATATTTAGATGACAGAAATAACAGATTTGCTGACAGATTTGTAGTTGATGAATTTATTCAAGTCAGTTCTAAATATAGCTTGTTTATTCCTTGGAGTGCCCTATCTTCTGATATAAAAATAAATCATTCCGCGAAAGATAAGTGATAACAGCCAAAAGTTTTGAATAAATGTAGCACTTTCCTTTATCTATTTACAGCATACTATTTGGCTTCAAAAGCCTTTCTGAAATGATAACTAAATGTCTTTTGATAAAATGGAGAAATACTGGTTACTTTAATAGAATCTTCTCGGTATCTGGATCTATCGTAACTTTGTACTCCTTTTAGTTCACTTGTCCTTCACATCTATATTACTCTTCAGTCTACACCTCCAGCTTTAAAACTCCTTCAATTATTTCGACTTCTATTTAAATCAAAACCTGAATCATACTCGTCATCATTTAAATAAGAACTTGTACAAAAACTCCACAAGATAACAAATGCAGGTGAAGGAGCGAAGCCCGCAGATTACCGTGACCTTTTCCCGAAATATAGCGAACGCTCGCCGCATACATATTATTTTTACGCGATATTTATACCGACACCGGCGCGCGCGCACTATTAATATCGCGTATACGTTCGTGTGTATGTATGTGTTTAGCGTCTGCATATGTTATAGTTATATGCGTATTATACGGATTAAATTTAGATATGAAATTATTCGCGGCCCCTTTCTGCGTGCTTTCTGAATATTGCTTGTAGTTCTGATGCTATTTAATTTAATACTTATTGGTGTTTTTTTCATTCTAAGAACATAGTATGAATTGCGATGCAACCATACGATCATAATGTTTTTTCACCTATTGTACGCAAGATGGTATTGTTCAATTAGCCCCTAAGATGAAACAAGTTAACTACATAGAGTGACGTTAAAATATTAAATAGGTTCCCTACAAAGTGTCTAGACTTGTAGATGTTTCAACGTATTGCAAATTATTTAATACGATTTCGATTGTAAAGAATGTGAGTGTGTGTGTGTGTGTGTTTGTGGTTCAATTAAGATCAATAATTCAAAAATCCCATTCATCTAAAATAGAGAAAGTCTCCAGTCATTCATCAGTCGTCGGTTGTAATGGACCAAACTTTCCAGACCGTTCAGATATAATTAACCACCCAATTGTAAGTTATTCAAAACTACGGAATCTCTCATAACTTCCTGACTACGTCCTCGTACATGAATGTGGAAGTTACGTGGTCTGTGGCGAAGCCCCGGGCTCCCCTGAACTACGACAATATTCGGCCCCGCCCACGCGCCCGCGCAAAACATCCGTTCGCGCGATCTATTCGCAGCGCATTCCGACCACCCGCCATTTTTCCCCATCGAACAAAAATAATGCGCGCGTCGCCAGAAATACGCGCACACGCACCTCGGTGTGCCTTTTGATGTTTTTTTTTTTGTAAATCGAACGCTTCCGACCTGTGGAGCAAGGTTGCATTGTCTGGTCAATCTTATGCTTTGTCTGTGGAGGGAACGTGTAGAGAAAAGTTTCTCCAACGAAGGAGCACTAATATGTCTTATTTTTCCGTGTGTTCATTAAAGTTTCTTATTTTTGTTACTGCGTGTTTAAATTGTTTGAAGTCTATGTTTTCACGATTCCTTAAGACAAGAGCTTTGTATTTTGGGAATATGAATTTATTTATATTTCATTCAATTCTTTTCTCCAAGTTTTAAATAACGACTGTGAAACGCTTTGTATAATGCGTAAATGCTACGTATTGGTGCACCTTGTTTAGTCCTCCCCTAGAACTAATAGCCCCCCCCCCCCACGTTCGTGGTAGTCTGGTGTCCTACATGTATTTCATCTCTCGTTGTCAGAATCAGAACCCAAGAAAGAACCATATTGCTGAGAGGGCGAAACAGACATTAGAGAGTAGTTTCCTGCTGCAAGTGAGTTCAAATTACAATAATAATGTGTGCAATCAACAGTGTTCAATGTGTCGCATTCAACGAACATGTCCAAATGTCGTCCTAAACATATTTGAGAAGACGCCAAACTTTCACGCCATAAATTCTGTATCATTCAGCTTGAGTCATGTCTCATTGTACCATTAAATCATAAGATGCCACTTTTCGAGGCATTTCTACAGAGACTAATTAATTCAACGAAGCCATACGTCTGTCATCTCCTAACAAATAAAATGTTTAATTTATCAAACATATTTCACATTTCAAAAATAATATCATAATTAAGGACAAACATTTGGACATGATGATCAACATGGTGTAATATCTATTAATATTATTATGAGTAGTGAATCAAACAGTACTAATGATGAAGTAGTTGAATGTGACACAGAGGTTTTGGATAACTCAAAAATAACTGGTAGTGGTATAAAGGGTGATCAAATTAATACAATAAGTGTAAATACTCCGACAATCTATGAACTCTTAACATAATTATACTTTGTATATTACTGTAAAATACCTTGTGTAACGAGTAATAAAAATAATGGTTTTCCCATCTCCAATTTAGAAAATAATTAAAAAAAAAAGGAAAATAGCAAGTGTTGTGAGAGGAGATTAGATTTCTAATTTAATAATTTATTGTCAATAAATAATATATTTAAACTGTTACTGCAGATGATGGCATAAATAATAAACAAAACTCCTTATAAAATAAATTAGAAATTGTCAAATCTCCGCCCACAATTTGCCGATTGTTGATAAATCATCGAGTGTGTCAAACACCTCATTCAGTACTAAACCAAAGGTAGATCCGTGAGGAACGCTTTACCTAATTGTTTGGTCAAATTTTGCAGTTGAAGAAACAGCAGCAGCTGCAGCAAGAGATCCTACTGCAGCACTTTCAACAGCAGCGGCAGCAGCTCGCGCAAGAACATGAGCAGCAGCTGATGCACCATTTGAAGGTAAATATGCTGCAGGTAAATACAAATCGAACACTTTATTTCTTAGATCATAGTTAATTTTAGTTTCTTTTTCTTCGTTTGTACGATTTTTCTTTCGTAAGCGGTACTTCAACATGCTACGTACTTGCGATCAGTGGTTGACACTGTTATTTTGTTTATCAAAATTGGGGACAGAAAAGAAACACGTTTAGGTACAAAATACGCAGTTTTATTCACCTTCAATTAAACTACCAAACATCATATTTATAAATAGTAATCAACAGAACAAGTAATAAAGTTTTTACCAAGCTCACCTGAAGAACCCGTCACACGTGTCATGTGACCGGTCGCCACCGAATCGTGAGCGAATGTAATTACTTTATTTCGTCAAGTCGATGAACGACCGTGATTGATGCGCGGATCACGCGATTGGGGTAACGTACCGACTGGCTCGTGATCTTGAACTTATTGAATAGATTGAGATAGGTCTATTCGATTAAAGAAAAAAGAATTTCGCCATTTTCCCACCACAGCTGTACAAAGGCCGCTCAAGGCCAGTCATCAATGTCTAACAACCAAGCAATCAAAGATGATTCCTTGGTTGTTAATTAGCGGCTCCAAATCTGCCAATATTTCTTCTTGCCCTTCGGGGCCAAAAGAACAAATTTCCTGACAGCTATTTTGTTCCTTCCTAAAGCCGTGTCCAGACGCGTGTATTGTGTAATGGAAGGTATTTTGTAATGTAACGTGTATTCTGCGTGTGCAGTGGCTTTCGCAGTCGAACACATGCAGGTTTCGCGTTGAGGTTTGCTGTACACCATTCGCATTACATTACACGTGTCTAGATGAAACTTGGTTTTGTATAGAGTAACGCTGTTGTTGAACGGTGAGCAATTTACAACTGAAATAACCCTCATTTCACGGTACGATTCCTCAAGATTCTCCATAAATCTATAAAAACAAACAGTGGAGCATTACTCCTGGCTGGAATGTGGCATGGAGCCGGCTCGACATCGCCGTATTAATAGTCATGAATGGACTGCACAACTGCTAGTAATTACATCATTCATACTTACAAGTACGTCGCGTGATTGTGTTAACCTCCGCCTTAGTTCTGCCACTCCCTTGAGCAGGGGACGTTGCAGGTGGTCTGTAGTTTGACATCGTTATTGGTCCTTTGTTGTTATTATAGATTGTAGGTATGTCGTCTAGTCTAGTATGTTTATGCTACTGTTTATAGTTCATACCTAGTAGTTTTGTAGGTTTGTGGAATGCGAATAGAATGTGTTGAAGGATGTTGGTGTTGTTTACGATGGCAATATGTTTATTAGATGTTTTCTACTAAAGAGGGTCTAGAATCATGTGCTGAATCCATGGTAAAAGCCACCCATCAGCATGGTCTTCCTGCATCCTTGTAGAGTAATAACAATCAATCTACTCACTCTAAAGTATGCCACAACAAATCTTTGTTTTGGCATACTTTATCACCATCAATGGCAGACATTCACACAACTATTAAAAACACTAACAAATTATTTTTCCACAATTAAAAGATTATTATAATCACACCGTTAAACACACGTTTGGATTAAATCATAGATACAAAGAGCTACGATAAGCTATCCGATCGTGAAAGTACGACACGAATTGATAAGCTATGATTAATCGAATCGATTAATATGCGCTGTAAATATTACTGTGAAGTGTCGCTGTAAATAGAATGTAGCGATTCATAATGACTAAACACTTTTTAATTTTACCTCGGCATATTTAAAAAGAAGAAGTTTAAAACTTAAACGTAGTTAGTTCAAACAGCATGTTCGTTCAAGAATTTCGATTAAAAAAAGAAATTGCTTCAACAAAAACAACATCCAAAATACTTTCACAATAAAAATTACAGTAAATAAGAATGATGACATTGGCAAACGATGTAAACAGTGTTATTTCGAAAGGCATGCGCGGGCGCCCAATGATCTGATGATTCCATGTTTAACGGGAATGGCATCCGTGACGCAGTCTTACTCACTACCGAATCATTCGCTGAATGTTTGTGCTACTATCATTAACTAGTTTGACAGTACGAGGTCCTGTGACTCACTGCGAAAGTGTTCGGGTTATGGAGTGAACTCAATATTGTGCATTCTTGTACAGTTGCTGTTTTAATTATTTTAGTTTATGTTGTCATAGCTATTCGATTGTTGTTAGTGTGTATTATAGTTACCATCTTACTGCATAGACGAGACGTCCTTTCCAGTTTATTGAAATCTAGGGACATTCTTTTCTTTTTTTCGATCTATTCTTAAAGAAAATTACATGTAATGGCCACACCCTCCCGACGTCTACCGTGCTATCTTTTGGTAAGCTGGTTTAGGCGGATATGCACAAATTTCACATTACAGTGATGTCAGCGCATCAGCTGTTAATTAGCCAATGTCTAATAGTAAGCTGACACTTATTGTATCAGAACAGAGGTGTGTGAATACGGAATGATATTTATAACTTAATATCATGAATAACCAAAAACAAAATCGACAACACGCCTTTATGATGAATTGAATAATACAGTGTCACCGTGACTCGGATAGTTACCTATGTATTTATTTCAAAATAGTCTGATTGAAGGTAATGAATGAACTTGTAACCACCATTGAAGTTTCGAAACACTTGCATTGAGATCTATCATGTTGAAGAACTGTTTTCTGCAAAGAGAAATCGCACATAAAAATAAAATATAGTCACTGGAGTTAAAAACATACAAATAAAACACAAAGGCACTGCACCAATTCAGATAGCAATCCAGATGTTTCTATTATGTTGAATATTAAACAGTCAAACAGAATCTCTACGAAAATTAACTGCCTTGGATTTCAATCTGAATTATCTGCGAAACCGCCTGATATTTTACTGTTGACCCTCCTTAAGAGGGGTCTGTAAGCAACAATAACGGCATGACTAACGTTCCAGTTGTGGGAACAGCAGAAGGCCATGGAGGAAGCCGCGCGGCGCGAGGCTCGAGAGGCGCTGGAGGCTCGGGAGGCGCGCGAGCGGCACGAGCGCGACCGCGTCGAGCTCATGCGCAAGAAGGACAAGCACGAGCACAGCGCCAATGCGTCTACGGAAGTCAAGCAGAAGCTGCAGGTAAGGACCACTACCAATAAACACAGTTCTCCGCCCAAATACTGACGTAATTTCAAGTGTCCCAAATGATAAGAGAAATGCTTAGGTACCGACATTTCTATATTAGAACATCATAAAGCATACAGCACCAGTCAGTGAGCGAGCATTGTTAAATTACATTGTGATAATGAATTCATTAAAAGTTTAAACTTGTACATTACCTTTCGGTTCTACTTTGTTTTCACAAGTTTAAAGACAGAATTTTAGTGTTATGCAAAGGTTAATTTTCCCAAATGAATAGAGCAGAAATCTTTCTTCTTTTCAGCAATTCCTAAAAAAGAAACAAGCGAGTGCAAATGGAACCGTACCTGGTTCTTCGTATAGAAATTGGTAAGTGTATCATTCCTCAAAGTTCTGCATGGCTTTAGTTTCCCAAATTCGTCACAAGTCTTAACGCCGTCCTCTCTCCACAGGGGTATAGTAAAGTCATCATCAGGCGAGTCGATAACATCGACGGGCGCGACGGCGACGCACCCGTACCGGCTGGCGGCGCCGCTACCACTCGCGCTCAACGCCGCGCCGCCGCAAGCCTCCCCGGACTACCCGCTTCGGAAGACCGGTACGTGTCCGATAGTTACAGTGTGATGCATCCGTGTTGTGTGGACGTAGCTTAAGATTGGAGTGTGACGTGACATTGAGAATAAAAATAACATTTTACAACAAAAATACTGTTTAAAGAATATAGTACATAAGATCGAGCAAACGCGTGAAAACGCGCGAGTGCGCGATTAATAATCTCCGATATACGGAGACCGTACTTAAGTGTTAATTTAAGACTTTAACACATATATTCCATTGTGAAAAAGATGTTGCTAATTTGTCTTGTATAGCTCCATCTCTCTCTAGGCCTGGAATAGTGATGGCTCAAACATTTCATACCACAGCCCCCGAAATTTGACTTGACTTGAAAAATACAACGTTAGACTAAGTTAACATGAATGTGGTGAGTTTGTGATAACCCGTTAACGTGAGCATGCGTGTGCACTAACCCGCAGCGTCGGAGCCGAACATGCTGAAGGTGCGGCTGAAGGCGCGCGTCATCGAGCGACGCGCCTCGCCGCTCGCCCGACCGCCCTTCAAGACGCGCGTCAAGCACCGCAGTGAGTTGATGCCTTTATGTCTTAGATGGAATGTTGTGTTGTTTTACATGTTTCTGCATTGGAATGATGATTTTTTACCATTTAAGAAATTCTTTATTTGACGATTAACATAAATACCAATGTATGTTTAAAAAAAAAGAACCAACAAAAATATGATAGTTCTTTCTTCCCGTAAGTTTTTCGGCATATCTTTTCAAAGGTATACTTGTTTTCAGTGAATTTCAAAATAATTATATTAATTGAATACATCACATCATATAACAAAAGGCAATTTAGGTAAGGTATTTACAAGGCAGATGTGAGCGAAAACGTCGGAAGTGGCTTAGGAGGGCACAGTGATCTCATTGGTGATATTCTTCAGAAAAGTCAAGTGCGTAGTACTCGCAACCAGCGTGCGTGTATGACCGAATGTATGAACGTAAACGAGGCAAAAGCGTTATTTAAGAATCGTAACAAGCGGTATTTGAAAATATAGATCACTACACTAAAGAAATTGTCAACGCAAAGAACGAAAATTGACGTTAGCCGTCACAGAATGTCATCCCTACAATTATGTTATTTGGGCATATTTGAAGGTTGTTCCCCCCCGCAGACTGCGACGGCAGCTCCCCGCGCGGCTCGCCGCCGGGCGGCGCAGGCGCAGGCGCCACGGCGCCCATCCGCGAGGAGGAGGAGGCCATGGGCAGGGCCGCCGAGCTACTGTTCTCGTCGCCCTCCATGCCCAACATCAGCCTGGGCCGGCCGCACCAGCCGCCGCCCATGCCGCACCCGCACCCACACCCGCACCCGCCGGTATGTAGCATCTAGCACATAACATCAGCCTGGGCCGCACCCCTTGAACAACTAGCGCAAGATGCAGCTAACTGACGAACAGAACCAAACAACACAGTCGAAATAAAGGATTGTCTATAAAGGGATCAGTCTCCCCGAAGAATACATAAACTTCAATTCTGTTGATGAATCCGTTTGAATTCGTTTGACAAGTTCAACACATATTTTAAAAACACAATAGACCTTAACCATTAGAACAAAAAAACCAAAGTCCTTAAAAACTTCTTTTTAGTAAATGTTTAGAGAGTTCAGCGAAAGCCTATTTAGGTTTTGTGAAGTTACTTCAACGGCTGTTTGTGAGTAGTGTCCCCTTGCCCCTTGCAGGTGGTGTCGTCGCTGCCGCCGGTGTCGGAGGCGCCGGGCTGGGCGGCGCCGCACGCGCGGCTGTGCAAGCGGCCGCTGGGCCGCACGCACTCGGCGCCGCTGCCGCTGGGCGACCCCGCGCTCACGCCGCCCAGTGCGCACCACTACCTGCGCGACCAGATCCGCAAGACGGTGAGTGTGCGCGCCGCCCTACCTATCCACATCGATATGGAAACATTTGCACACGTCCGTATTGTGAGCTTCGAAACTGGGATTAATAAGCTGAAGTCTAACTTATTAAAAATGTTTCTATGCAAAGCTGCAATCTTATTTAGAATAACTTTTCACGTTACAAGATTAGAATGCGAACTTTAAAAAAAAAAAACGGAAATTCGGCCCATTGATGTTTTACATGTTTGTAACATTGAAACTTAGGGATACTAGTGATGGTAGGTGGGTAGATGGGAAAAGACTGCGTTACGGCCTAGTGATATGGGGTAATTCAGTGGATGTGGAAAGGGCATTCATAGTGCAAAAAAAATGTATTAGAGCCACGAGTGGAGCAGAATATCTTGACCATTGCAGGCCATTATTTAGGGATTTAAAAATTCTCCCACTCCCATGTTTGTATATTTTTGAAGTTTGCCTGTTTGTAAAAAAAACTCTCATTTATTTCAATTAAATGAACAATTCTCCGAAAGGCTGAACATAAAAATGCCGGGAAATTAGTCGTCCCTGCTCAGAGATTACAATTATATAGTAGAAATGCTAGTTGTATGACAATTAAAATTTATAATAAATTACCACCCGCCCTGAGAATGTTACCAATGAATAAGTTTAAATTTAAAATGTTTAATTTTCTCTTAGATATGTGTTTTTATTCCGTTAGTGAATTTTTAAATCATACTTTTTAATATAATATAGTTATTAAATAATGACATTAGTACTTTTACATTATTATGAATTCTTGGACATTGTAGTTTTAATTTTGACATTATGATTTATATTTTCGACATGACATATATTTTTTGATTAAACAATGAATACTTTGACATTATAAATAATGCGTGTACCTATTTTATTATTTTATATTTCTACGCCAGAAATGGTAGTATGTGTGAAACAATGTTTAATGTAAGATCTTAATGTACCATATACTGAGAAATAAATAAATTGAATTGAAGACCTAGCAGCGGGTTACCTATGCGCTGGTACGACCAAGTAACCGCCTTCACTGGACTCTCTTACGACGGCCATGAGAAACGCGTGGCAGAACATCGTGCATAAAGCCACGAAAGCCACGACACTTTCAGGGACACGACCTTCGGTAGTGAAGTACGCGACTTAGAAGAATTAACATTGAATGCTTGAAGTACCAGAACAGAAAAATCAAAACACAAAAACTTTTGACAAAATCTGTGTGACCGTTAATATTTGAAGATGTCATTTAAAATTTCATCAAACCTAATCTCATTGTCTACCACCGCCAGGTGTTAACCCGTGCGCACGACGCGGCTGCGGCGCAGCTCCGCGAAGAGGAAGGCGAGGTGATCGACCTGACGTCCCGCCGGGCCCCCGCGGCGCCGGCCCCTGGCGCGGCCCCGAGCGGCGCGGCCCCTGGCGCGGCCCCGGCGCCCGCCTGCGAGCCGGCCCCGCTGGCGCGCGCGCTCAGCTCGCCGCTAGTGGGCGCGCGCACTCCCGCCACGGGACTGGCGTACGACGCACTCATGCTTAAACATGGGTAAGTCCGCACAACCGTTGTAAAACATGCCAATATTAATACAAAACAACATTGCCAGTCATCATTAGCTCGTCCCGACACAAACAACATACGGGGTCGGGGTGTTTGGCGCATGAACCGACAAAAATGTTGGGCGATTGGGTGGGTCATGTGTTATTTTTTCATTCATAACCCCATGTCCATTTTCCATGTACCGTGTGGTGCCGGACGTAAAGAATAACACCACCCCATTTCTTCCCGTGGGTGTCGTAAAAGGCGACTAAGGGACTTACTAGAGAATGGGCAGCAGCGTTCTCTATGCATTTTACCACCATACTGCAATTGCCAACCCGTCTGCCAAGCGTGACGATTATGGCAAAGCCCCCCAAATTGGAGGAGGCCTAAGTCCAGCAGTGGACGTCTTACGGCTGAAATGATGATGATGAACCTTATGTCCTAAGTGTCACTGTTATCCGAGATACGATTTATTTTTGTTTGTTTTTGATAATTACCTGAATCATGGTCTTTAAAACGACATATCTTTTTAGTTTATTGTTGTATTCGTAGTAAATAACTTGTATTGCAGTTTCTGTGTATGATTATTCTAAATAAATGATAAATTCTTAGCACAGATAACAAAAAAGTACTTGATGAGCTTTGAAATTCATACAAATGAATTAATTTATGAAAAAACAGCGAACACGTGTCGTCTAATTTATGAACTCACTCATAGATTAGAAGTGTGAAGTGTCACAGTCTTTTGCCAGGGTCGCGAGATTCGTTCGAAAGAGTTACCGTGATCCTGGCATATAGGAAACTGAAGGAACACGGGTGGGTTTTAGTCAGTAAAAGTTTGACACGTCCTACTGCTTCGCTCAGAGCGGAAGATGTCATTTGATAATTTCCGAAACTCAGTAAAAGAAAAGTGTCACTTTCTCTCTGATTTAGGATCTATGGACCATGATCACCAAATCCCCTAAAAACTTTTGTCGGTGCAAGCGCCAATTTATATAGCTGCTTTTGTCTAAAATGAAGTAGTGTGAGTTAAGACGTGTGTGTGTGTGTGTGTAGGTGTGCGTGCGGTGCGCACGCGCCGACGCACCCGGAGCACGGCGGGCGGCTGCAGTCCGTGTGGGCGCGCCTGTGCGAGACCGGGCTCGTGGCGCGCGCCGAGCGCACGCGGCCCCGGAAGGCCACCTTCGAGGAGCTGCAGGTACGACCACTTGCACATGTCTACAGAGCTGGACGATTATACTTTTAAAAGTTATGTTAGAAATATTCCCATAGTTCATAGGTTCGTTTCTCCGAGCTAACTCTCAGTGCAAGGTCCCCAATACAATGATTGCTGTTCTCCCGCAGTCGGTGCACTCGGAGGCGCACGTGGCGCACTTCGGCGGGCGCGCGCGCGAGGCGGGGCCGGGCGGCGCGGGGGGCGCGGGCGGCGCGGGCGGCGCGGGCGTGCGGCAGCTGGTGCGGCTGGCGTGCGGCGGGCTGGGCGTGGACTCGGACACGGCGTGGTCGGACGCGCACACGCCGGGCGCCGCGCGCGCCGCCGCCGGCGCCGTGCTGGACCTGGCCGTGCGCACCGCCAAGGGCGACCTGCGGAACGGGTCAGTACCACCGCACATCAACACATCTTGATTTATAATACCCTCCAGTCTAAGAGATCTTAACGAACCTTCATTTATATCGATAAATACGTTTATCGATGAATTAAACACATTTTTTTTAAATTATCGTATGATTCCAAATGCTCTCTTGCTTTTCGTTTTTTAGCATGCTTAATGTTTTAGTTAGTGCGATTAATCCATAAAAAAAAACCATTTGTTTTTTAATACATAAAATATTTTTATTAATGCTGATCGACTGTTTCATACAAAGATCAATACAATTTTCAGAACGAAGTCCTTTAACTTGTCTTACCGACACATAACAAGATAGCGTTGTTCACCTCCAAGCGACTTTCTATCTGAAGCTCGAGTATGCTAAAGCTGAAAATAAGATCGAATGAACATCCAAGATAAGCACTGCAAAAATTTTCAAAATGTTCATCATGGATGTCGTTTTCATGGTTTTCAAGGGTGCTGAAGCCGATAGTAAAGTTAAAATGACAATCCAAGATGGTGGCTGTAAACCACGGAATAAAGAAAACTAGAGGAAGTGCCCCTCAGATATCGCGCGCGTGTCAACATTTAGCGCAGATGCGCAGCATTTAGCTTATTCGCCGTCAGATACTTGTCGCGATTGGTTGTCGCAGAAATACGCGAAATATTACAAATTATGTCTTGTTGTGCGGTTTTGACCTGCAAAAACGAAAGCAGAAAAAAAAATGTATCTTGTGGAGGTGTATCCTATCATCAGTAAGCACTAAACTTTGTTAATTTTTAATAAAATTGATTTTAATTGCAATACCACATGTTATGACTTCAATGCAAACTATAAACAACCTTATATTCATTGATACAAAGTCTTAATGCACGTAGTAGTCATCTGGAAAATCATAACCAAAATTCTAGTAACTTCGACGCTACTCGATTAGGGATGGGACACATCCGTAAAGTAGGTCGGTATCGATAATTTTGTCTGATTTTAGTAAGGAATCAATAGCTCAAATGGCTGGTTATATAATAAGACAGTTGATTAAAAAAAAATTAGTGTGATATTTGCGTTAGTGCTTTAGTAACAGAAAAAAACAATCATTACATAGATTTATTATAGCTAAGGATAGAGGGGGATTATTATACCCATCAGAATCTGTGATTAAGATATGTCTGATGTCTGAAATATTTTTAAAAGACGGTCACATATTCAATAAAGATTATATATATCATGGCTAAAATAATGCGCCAGTTTATTGGGTCATCGATATTCCAAAACATAAGCTATCATCAATTAGGGGAATTTCTTACGTCTAATCATATTACTGACTTAATGAAAGCTTATCATGGCAAAATATATTAATATACGATTTCATCACCTATTAAAATTAAACATAAAATTATCAAAACGGTAATTAAATAAATATGTGTTATTTCAAGGTCAGTAAATATTTTTAGTACTATCTGTTATCATTTCATTTATCGTTAGCTTCTGTCAGCGGTTTCGTCCGCGTACCTGATTTTATGAAAATAACATTACCCCCCTATATACAAACATACAAATACTTCTTTAACATTGATATTTTAACAATAATCAACCTTTTCCGTTATTAAACATTTGTATGATGTTAACAAATTAATTACATTGCTCACCCGAATAAATTACGTAACGTCAATATTAAAATATCGATATGTCTACATCTCTAAATTTTTTTTTAGTACTTGCTAAAAGCGATTACAAGTGCATGTGAATATGACATCTATTTCAAAGGAGCTAGCGTTCTGAATCGAATGAATTGGTTACAGCGCCATCTAGCATTGAGTTGCTGAACTCTTTGTAAATTTGTCTATCTAAAGTTTTTAAACGAAAAACGTCTTTATTGTGTGTGTCATGTCAAATAATAACAACTTTCATGCGTTGTAATACAACTTAATTTTTGAAAGCAATTCGAAGATGATTTGTAAAAGTTGCGTGTGTTATTTGTAGCCTATCATATCACTGTTTTTTATGTGTGTAATGGACAATTTGATATGCAAATGTGTGAGTTTGGCGACACTGGTTCCCGTGCTTAGCCAGTGTAGGGGCACTTCTCTGTATTCTTTGTTCTGTGCTGTAAACATTATTAAATTTTCACCATGAGTGTCGTTTTCGTGGGTTTCGAGGGTGCTAAAGTCGATAATGAGGTTAAAATAAACATCCAAGGTGACGGTATGAATACTTTCAAAATTTTTCATCATGAGTGTCTTTTTGATAGTTTTCGAGGGTGCTAAAGCCGATAGTGAGATCAAAATGAAAATCAAAATGGGAAAATTGATGAGTTTCTAAAAACTGACACTAAAAAGCGTGTTAAATTCTCACTTTCTATTTATTGTATACAAGTATGTTGTCGTATAAGTATTGCGTACGATACTACCGATCCCCGTCAAGAACTAAGTCAGGGTCTCGGATGTTTGAAGAAAGAAACATGGACATGACTTCACTTCCCCCCTGCTTAAAACAAAAGGACTGCAGTCTCCTAACCAGCGCCTTCATCCCACAGGTTCGCAGTGGTGCGTCCGCCAGGCCACCACGCGGAGCCCAACCAAGCGATGGGCTTCTGTTTCTTCAACTCCGTGGCCGTCGCCGCGCGCCTGCTACACACGCGACACCGCCTGCAGAGGATACTTATTGTAGACTGGGTATGTACTACTGGACTGATGGGACGTATAATTATTATTTGACGAGAAATTTGGTGATAGACGGTAGTTTGTACAAGGGAATGGATACCTTTACTTGATCCGATGTAAGCCTGGAACGACGATGTTTATACAATTTTCATCACTTTTACTTGTTTCTTCGAGTTTGAATGAGCTATGTGCGCTCGGCACTAGCTCCCAACACCGACAGATCGCCATTTTCTTTCTTCTGTAGATTATGGATGATGGGTAGCGTTCTTGCTTACACGCGAGCGAAAGGCAGAGTTCAGGAATGGAGTAGAAGATAGGAATTGCAAAATCATTTTTATATAAACGAATAAAAAAAAATGACAATACTATAATTCTAAACGAAGTAGTGCATATCCAGTAAGAATTAGATCTTGATACTGCGGAATAGATCGCCTATTAACGATTAATTTGTATCTGTTTTACTCAATGCGGTAGCTTGCTAATATCTTCGTCACGAGACAACGTTGAGTGCTCGTCACTTGAATGACCAGTCGGCAGCAACTCATAAAACTTAATGCTATCTACGCGGAATTAATTAGACAGTTGTGTTCTCCATTCCGCCATGCTAACAAACGGCTCCGTCCCTAGGACGTGCACCACGGCAACGGCACGCAGCAGATCTTCTA
The DNA here is from genome assembly GCA_947507805.1 of Aporophyla nigra. Classification (NCBI taxonomy): domain Eukaryota; kingdom Metazoa; phylum Arthropoda; class Insecta; order Lepidoptera; family Noctuidae; genus Aporophyla; species Aporophyla nigra. Next base: position 1,086,101 of record OX382305.1, on the reverse strand, counting down.
CTCCGACCCGCACGTGCTGTACATGAGCATCCACCGGCACGACGACGGCAACTTCTTCCCCGGCACCGGCGCCGCCAGCGAGGCCGGCGCCGGCGCGGGCCTGGGCTACACCGTCAACGTGGCCTGGTGCCAGGGGACCAACCCGCCGCTCGCCGACGCCGAGTACCTCGCCGCCTTCCGCTCCGTCATCATGCCCATCGCTAAGGTGAGCACGACGATGTTACTGTTGTCTACAGTGTGTGTGTGTTAGTACGGGTCAAAAATATTCGGAATAATAAGTTAAAATGATTGAATAACTTTATTGTAATGGCATAATAATAGGTTGGGGAAAAAGTTTCTTCGCATTTTTTAAGAAAATTCAAAACATTTTTTAATAAAGTTTATTTACATTTAACTAAAGTATGTAGGTACCATTTTGTTCGATAACTTTTTGCCATCTTGTAGGTAGGGACATGATCCCATTGCTATAGAAATTTTGGGACTTCTGGTCAAAATACCGCGACAAGTGGTTTTAGCAGTCCTCTCGTGATGTTAACCTGACACTGCCTAAAGAATTCTGAAGAGACCGAAACAGGTGGAAATCTGAAGGTGCAAGGTCAGGACTATACGGCGGATGCATTAACACCTTCCAGCCAAACTCTCTTAATTTTTGTTGGGTGGCTAAAGATGTGTGAGGTCTAGCGTTATCATGATGAAAAACCACACCCCTTCTGTTGATTAATTCCGGCCGCTTTCTCTCAACTTCTTGCTTTAATTTCATCAGTTGTTCGCAGTAGAGTTCAGAATCGATGGTCCTGCCTGGTGGTAACAGCTCATAATGAATAATGCCCTTCCAATCCCACCACACACACAGCATCACCTTGTTGCGAGTTAACCCGGGTTTCGCCACAGTCTGTGAAGCCTGACCGGCCTTTGACCACGACCTTTTTCGCACGTTCTTGTCATACGTGATCCACTTTTCATCACCAGTTATCAGCTTCTTCAAAAATGGTTCGGTTTCATTACGTCGTAATAAAGAATCACAAATGAGTACACGGTTCATTAGGTTTCTTTCAGTGAGCTCGTGAGGTACCCAAATGTCGAGCTTTTTTGTGTACCCAGTTTTTTTCAAATGCGCCAAAACTGTTTTGTGGTCAATTTCCAGTTCTTCAGCTACGTCGTAACTACTGGTATGCCGATCTTGCTCCACTTTTTCAAAAATGGCATCCATTTTATCCGTAATAGGGCGACCAGAGCGACGTGCATCTTTGACATCAAAATTTCCGGATTGAAAACGCTTAAACCAATTTGTGCTACTCTCACAGACACTAACACTAGGTCCATAAACATCGCAAATTTTTTTCGCGGCTTGCGTTGCATTTTTACCTTTTTTGTGGTAAAATTTTAAAATGTATCGAATTTCTTCATTAGATTCACTCATCTTGACGGTACGAAAAACAAATGAAAATCACACATTTTCCTAATTTGAATTTGGAATTATGTTCTTTAAAATTTAAACTTTCAATGATACCAAAACCAGCCAGATACAAATAGTATAGCCAAAGAGATTTTATTACAAGTTCATACATACTATAATGCGAAAAGATTTTCCCCAACCTAATATTTTAGAGTCAACACTGTGAATGACGTTGTAGGTAGAGTTTTAGATTGCGATAAACTTAAATTCTTTAGTTTTTAGATCATATGAACAATCTAGCTTTGTTCTTATATTTTGGACTTTTATATTTACAATTGTGAGGTTATTAAGATATTTGTAACTGTAATGTTTCTATTTTGTGGAATGGTCAGTAATGGAGTGTGTCCGTCCCGCAGGAGTACGACCCCGAGATAGTGCTGGTGTCGTGCGGGTTCGACGCGGCGGCGGGCCACCCCGCGCCGCTGGGCGGCTACAACGTGTCGGCCGCGTGCTTCGCGCACATGACGCGCGAGCTCAGCCAGCTGGCGGGCGGCAAGCTGGTGCTGGCGCTGGAGGGCGGCTACGACCTGCCCGCCATGTGCGACTGCGCGCAGGAGTGCGTGCGCGCGCTGCTGGGCGACAAGGCGGCGCCGCCCGCGCTGGCCGAGCTGGCGCGGCCGCCGCACGCGCGCGCGCAGGAGGCTCTCCGCGCCACCATCGCCGTGCACAGCGCGCACTGGCGCGGCCTGGCGCGCGGCGCCGCGCTGCTGGCGCTGTCGGCGCTGGACGCGGCGCCGGGCGTGGCGGCGCTGCGCCTGGGCCGCCTGCAGACGGAGCGCGACGCCGCCGCCACGTGCCAGGCCATGGCCACGCTCAGCATGACGCAGGCGCGGCCCGACGCGCCCGACGGCGACTGCGCCGGCGACGAGCCCATGGAGCAGGACGAGGGCAAGTGAGGGCCCGGCGCGCCGCCACACTTCGACATTCCGGTTCCGGTAGTTAGCCGTTAGCAGCGTGGAGTGAGACGTACTCGAATCTGTGCGCGACGCGCGTGTCGTGCGTCTTCAGTCGAGAGCTTTAACGTGTGACGTGCGACGTGTGACGTGTGACGTGCGACGTGCGACGTGCAGTGTGAACGATGACGTGCGAGCGAGGCGTAGTGAACGGTCCGCGACCACGCCTGCCGCCCGACGCCTGACGCGACCTACTATACCAAAGATTGTTTCAAATTCTGATGTTACAAAAAGTATTTATTCAATGTGTATACAGGGTTATTTGTAAAACACCGGCAACCTCTTAGGACTGTGTTACTAACATCATAATCAACAACTTTTGTTCTATGACTTTTAAAAATTCGTCATATTTTAGTTCACCAGACATTAATAAAAAAAATTAAATATTTAAATTGAACGGTCTAAATATTACGAAGTCTATGCGAAACAAAAAAAGCACATAGTACATTAGCGAGGCGAGCGGAGTTAGGGTGGCGGGAGCGCTTGAACTTGAACTATTTACGGGCGGCCGATTTTTGTATGAAAATCTGATGAACTAAAATATGATGAATTTTTAAAAGTCATAGCTCAAAAGTTGTTGATTATGATGTTAGTAACATAGTCCTGAGAGGTTACCGGTGTTTTACAAATAACCCTGTATAATGGAAATTGTGCAAATCTATTGTTGTAAACTAAAGTAAATTTTTATGATGGATATAAAGTATTTGTATATCTGTGTCCCTGTCACACGTAGCCGCCGCGCGACGCGCCTGTACAGACTGTGAGCCGTGTGCCGGCGCCGTGTAGTAACTCGTATGTATTTGTTGTTCGGATCAAGTTGTGCAAGTGATCACTTGTTTAGTAGTACATTTGTACTTGTACGTCGCTGTTGGACGCTGCTCCTACTTTTTGTAACGTGTGATAACTTAATATGAAACGAATTAGATTTTTGGACAAAATGTCTAAGAGAAACTATTGAAACAATGAATTTCTTATTATTACCTCCGCACACGTAGACGTGCGGGGAGGAGAATGTTGTGTATCTGTGTTGATTTTAATATTTTCACTATGTGATCGGATCCTGAAGGATCCTTTATCGCCCGCGAGGCGATGCAAACTTATAAGAAAGTTAGATTTATGTAAAGTCAGATGTAAATGTTGATATGAGAATGGTATATTTAACTAGCAGAATATGAGATGTTTCTGGATGGTGGAACTTGTTGACTATAGCCGACTACTTGTCCTGCGTTCGTCGCATCCTCTAATTATATATTTTTGTATGACGGCTGTCTGTGTGTATACAACGTACCTACGGGATGGGATCCTTGTACGATAAACAGAGTTAAACAAATGTTGTGTCTTTGAGAATTTTATTGTTAAATTGGAATAAAGATGAAATGATTATTTAATAAATGTATATATATTATATATATATTTGGAAATATAATCGAATTTTCATTTTATTTGTTCTCTCGGTTATATTAGATGAATGAATAACATTAAAATCCACCGTTACCCTTGTTGCCTGTCCTGTCCTACCAACAGCAACAAGCTGCAGTTGGAAAATGGTGGTCATACAAGTTCCCATGAACACTGCAAAATAAAATTCCTTCCGTTTCCTAATTTCATCTGGTAGACCGCAAAAGAGGTTGGTGATTTAAACAACAAATGTGGATAATCAAAAATACTTTATAGATCACACTTTACAGATCGACATAAGTAAGTATAACAAAATAAAATAGAAGACAAAATTTAACAGAATAAACTTAGCCAATTCGAAAAGTTGTCTAAATTTTTATTAAAAATGGACAAAAATGCAATAACAGAATGACGTGATTAATATTATGAATAACATAGTTTATAAGATAGACATTTCAGCTTATGTAATGTACAAAAATAACCCATCTCTTATAACTACATAGAAAAATATCCGCGACGTGTATTTTCCTTTCCGTGTTGAATTTGAGATACCGTTACGAGAAACCACTACCACTGGGCCACCACTACTCAGTTATTACTAAACAGTGTTTAATTGACGCAAACTGAACGCGGTTTTGGGTGGGCATATACCGTGCTACAAGCGATGATTTCACGCAACCGATGTCACGAATTGAACCCGGATGGGAAAATACACCACCGCGACACATTCTTACTAACGCTATGAACACAAAATTACCTAATATAGTACATATTAAACACGATAATATATCTAGACGCAGCTGGCGTTGGAATTACAACAAGTGCCATTATTAGATACTGACCGTAGACAGAGCAAGACAAGTCACTAACCAAGAATAATAATGAGACAAGGATACTTATTAACCTTTTCACCGCCAACGTACACAGAACGTGATGCCTCGACAGCGCCAAGCTATAAATGTATAACGAAACGAAACAAACGAAGCGAAATATATAGTAAACAGTAGTGATGTGGGTATCGTCATATCGATGATTGAGATTTATGCGCGTTAAGTTAAATTTTAATTATAATTTTACGGATAAAAATAAAAATTGATTAAATATTTCCATGTTTATTTTATTTCACAGTATAGGAAGAAAAAACAGTATACATTATAAGTATCAAAGAAACAAATACATAATAATAGCTTTAAGAAATGAGGTACATCTCTATTTGTTTCATGAAGTCATTCTTTGACTTCATTTCAAGTTCTTGGCGCTCAGAGCACGTTAAATTCAATGATATTTAGGGATGTGGTATTTGGTCTTTCTTCTATTTTTGTCAACACCCATGTTTTTTTAACTACTTTAGTTAACGTTTTTACCTTTGCTAAGCGGCAGAACTTTTGAATGTATATATAGCGTTTTTCGAAATGGAAAGTAAGTATGGATTTAAGGCGCGGCGCCCTTTATCGGTGGGCATCGGTGCGGCTCGGTACAGCTCGGGCGGCTTCGGGCGCCTGAGGGCTGCCGCGGCACTCGTATTTACGAAAGAAAGAAAATTTATTTGTCAAGCATTCCTAAGGACGCCGAGGCTGGTTTCGGGTAGCTCGGGTGGCATTTTTAACCGACTTCAAAAAAGGAGGAGGTTATCAATTCGTCTGTATCTTTTTTTATGTTTGTTACCTCATAACTTTTGACTGGGTGAACCGATTTCGATGATTTTTTTTTATTTGAAAGCTGGTGCTTCCCGAATGGTCCCATTTTAATTTGGTTCCATTCGGACAGTGGGTTCCATGTGAAAACCATATAAATCTTAAATTTGCATTAAGTATTTGCGCGGTAAATGAACGAATAACGCGATTAGATAAGTGCGAGGTATCTACCATAACTAAAAAGTTAAAAACTTTTTACAAAAAAAAAAAACAACCGACTTCCTTAAAAAAAAACACTACAAAGTCAAAAATAAACTTTAATTTTGAAAGTTGGTGGCAAAAAAACCTTAAATACAGATCTTAAGACACCAAATTCCGAAATTAAAGTTATTTTTGACTTTGTAGTGTTTTTTTAAGGAAGTCGGTTGTTTTTTTTTTTCTAAAAAGTTTTTTTGTGGCAGACACGTCGCAAAACAGTCATAACGTTCACCGCGCGCGCCTCCATTAGCTTGGCAATATCGAAGGGAAAACAAAAGGCAACAGCCTCATTCATTACACGTATAGGTTCGTTTTATTTGACGATGACAGAAGAAAAGTTGTTTATTCTATAAAATCTTCTTTGCCTGTTTGTTTACTCCGATAAAGAATCCGATTAGTACCTGCAGCCTGCACTACGCCAAAGTGACCTTGACAGCTGTACGTATAAGACGTCACAGAACGACTTCTATAATAGTCCGTGGCGCCCGGGGCACTGACAACCATAGACTTATAATTGTTTGTAGAGATGGGAATATAATTATCGACAAGGATTGCTAATAATTATTTAATTCCGAGTCAGCACCCATCTTAAGGTCGAAATTAGTCTATTTTCCGTTTGTTATAAAGTAATCAACTAAGTTAATATTTTACTGACCTCAAATTGTTTTCGATAATAATATTTATAAAAATTTCAACGGGTGAAATCAAACAGTGATAACTTTTGCGTCACATCACTGGCCGATTAATTATGTAAAGTCCTTGGCGTTCTGTACATTAAAAATGTTCGGAGTTTTTGTCTTTGCCAATTTTAAAACAAATAACGGCTTTTTTTGTGTTTAAAATATAAAAAAACGGAGTATTAGACTGCTATTTTAAATTAAAAAATGAAAAAAAAAACCTGTTAAATACAGTAAAATTATTTTTATAACATAGTTAAAATTAAGAGCTTCTAATGAAGTCGTGGCGCTGGTGGCACGAAAATCAGGAACTTCTATTGAAGTCCATGGCGGTGAAAAGGTTAAGATCTAGAGTAGTAAGAGCAAACGAGATAGAAATACGTTTTCTCTTCCTTCGCAAATGAAAACTTTTTGTCTGACTGCAGTTCTAAGTTATGGACTGAAGCGTAACAATGAGCGACAGACACGGTATGATTTCTTTGGGCAATATTACCCGAATACATTACAGTGTTACAAGGCTCTTGTGACGTTTGCGGTAAACATTTGTGAAATTATATACAAAAAACCATATGGCGGCGTTAGTTTTCATTTTTGCCGCGTTCCAAAAGATTCTTGTACAGTTGTAGATATGATATAACCAGTAAGACTATCGTTATCACATAAGACATACGCTAACAGCGAATCTATATAATATCTACGGTAGGGACTAATTTTTATACTGTAGGCCAAATGTACAATCGTCAGATCTATCTCTTTTAAGTATAGAGAGTATAGATAATGAATCTGATGATTGAAAAAGGGCCTAAATTGAACGCTGTAGAAGCAATAAGCATGATGATAACAAAATCACCTCAATTTTAGTTGCAGATCTGAGTAACCAGTGGCGCCCTCTTTACTATCTTGATAGCTACCACAATAATGCAAATAGACTAGAATGGTTTTTAAACAAGTTTATGAATGCAATAAGTTTAACTTTATATATATATGGGAATCAAATCCGTAGGCATTTTAAATTGGAAAAATAAAACGTGGAATCCTTTTGCGAGTGCAGTTTTAGCAGTTCCACCAAACAATTATTTCACTAGCTACGGTTTTGACCCCTATGAATGAATTTATCGGAACTCCATTATACAACCTATAGGAAAGTATACGTGTGTGAAGTTAGCATCTCAATTGTTAGCATCTCACAAAAAAAATACCACATATAGTGGCATCCCACATAGTTCCACAGTTCTTGATAAGTTTTAATAATAGTTCCGTCGATTTGACTATCCAAAACGCGTTTTGAAAAAATGAGATGCTAACTTCGCAAAACATATCACAGCATCTCATCGAATTTCTCAAAATTAACCATTTTTGAGTTGAAAGCAAAAGAGTTCTGCATCCGAAACGTATTCAGCTGAGAGTTCTATGGGGTGAATCCAATTTAAATCACCTAAAAATAATTATTATGTATTATTTCTCAATTTAATTAACGAAATATCCTTACAGGAGTGAGATGCTGAGGTATAACTGGGAGTTCTGGTTCAAATGAAGATTTCTATCGAGTAGTTGAGGTCTTTGACTCAATTACCGAAATAGTTTTGTTGTTTTGAACATTCACAATAGGTATATAACATTGTTATAACCAAAACATCCATATAGGAGTGAGATGCTGAAGTGTAACTGGGAGTTCTGGTTCAAATGAAGATTTCTATCAAGTAGTTGGGTCTTTCATTCAATAAACAAATGAGTTCTGTTATTTTGAATATTCACAATTAGTATATAACATTTTTATAACCCAAACAACCATTCAGGAGTGAGATGCTGAGGTACAACTGGGAGTTGTGGTTCAAATGAAGATTTCGATCGAGTAGTTTAGGTCTTTCACTCAATTATCGAAATGTTCTGTTGTTTTGAACGTTAAAATTAGGTATATAACATTGTTATAACCAAAACATCCATATAGGAGTGAGATGCTGAGGTAGAACTGGGAGTTCTGGATCGAATGAAGATTTCTATCGAGTAGTTGGGTCTTTCACTCAATAACCAAATGAGTTCTGTTGTTTTGAACATTCACAATAAGTATATAACATTGTTATAACCAAAACATCCATATAGGAGTGAGATGCTGAGGTAAAACTGGGAGTTCTGGTTCAAATGAAGATTTCTATCGAGGAGTTGGGTCTTTCACTCAATTACCGAAAGAGTTCTGTTGTTTTGAACATACACACTAAGTATATGACATTGTTATAACCAAAACTACCATTTATGAGTGAGATGCTGAGGTACAACTGGGAGTTGTGGTTCAAATGAAGATTTCGATCGAGTAGTTTAGGTCTTTCACTCAATTATCGAAATGTTCTGTTGTTTTGAACGTTAAAATTAGGTATATAACATTGTTATAACCAAAACATCCATATAGGAGTGAGATGCTGAGGTAGAACTGGGAGTTCTGGATCGAATGAAGATTTCTATCGAGTAGTTGGGTCTTTCACTCAATAACCAAATGAGTTCTGTTGTTTTGAACATACACACTAAGTATATGACATTGTTATAACCAAAACTACCATTTATGAGTGAGATGCTGAGGTAAAACTGGGAGTTCTGGTTCAAATGAAGATTTCTATCGAGTAGTTTAGGTGATTTACCCAATTACTGAAAGAGTTCTGTTGTTTTGAACATTCACAATAGGTATATAGCATTGTTATAAAAAAAACAACCATTTAGGAGTGAGATGCTGAGGTACAACTGGGAGCTGAGCTATGACTGTAAATAACACCCTTTCACTACTACATATATTTACTCATGCTCTGCTGATACCTCAGTCAGAATTGTGGTTAGAATGAAGATTTCTATCGAGTAGTTGGGTCTTTCACTCAATAACCAAATGAGTTCTGTTGTTTTGAACATTCACAATAAGTATATAACATTGTTATAACCAAAACATCCATATAGGAGTGAGATGCTGAGGTAAAACTGGGAGTTCTGGTTCAAATGAAGATTTCTATCGAGGAGTTGGGTCTTTCACTCAATTACCGAAAGAGTTCTGTTGTTTTGAACATACACACTAAGTATATGACATTGTTATAACCAAAACTACCATTTATGAGTGAGATGCTGAGGTACAACTGGGAGTTGTGGTTCAAATGAAGATTTCGATCGAGTAGTTTAGGTCTTTCACTCAATTATCGAAATGTTCTGTTGTTTTGAACGTTAAAATTAGGTATATAACATTGTTATAACCAAAACATCCATATAGGAGTGAGATGCTGAGGTAGAACTGGGAGTTCTGGATCGAATGAAGATTTCTATCGAGTAGTTGGGTCTTTCACTCAATAACCAAATGAGTTCTGTTGTTTTGAACATACACACTAAGTATATGACATTGTTATAACCAAAACTACCATTTATGAGTGAGATGCTGAGGTAAAACTGGGAGTTCTGGTTCAAATGAAGATTTCTATCGAGTAGTTTAGGTGATTTACCCAATTACTGAAAGAGTTCTGTTGTTTTGAACATTCACAATAGGTATATAGCATTGTTATAAAAAAAACAACCATTTAGGAGTGAGATGCTGAGGTACAACTGGGAGCTGAGCTATGACTGTAAATAACACCCTTTCACTACTACATATATTTACTCATGCTCTGCTGATACCTCAGTCAGAATTGTGGTTAGAATTTACATGTTTTCCAATAGTTCAGTTCAGAAAACGTAAAGTTTCCGCTCCTGGGTGCTATTGAATTTTTTTGGTTCATTTTAGCAGAACACTTATTAAGATCTTGATATTAAGTAACACATATTTTTACCAATGCTGTCCTGATACCTACGCTTGAGTTCTGGTTTTCGTTTACATGTTTGCCAATATTTTTCGTATGGATGCACCAGAAATCGTGGAGTTCCGGTAACTCAATAACTACTACTAACTAAAACGATTGTTTTGATAATTTTACCAAAACTATTAATTTTTTTTTTTAATATTAATCTTACTATTCAGACATGCTCTGCTGATATCCTAATTTAAGTTCTAGGATACCACTACAAGTTCTTAGGTATTTTAGTTATAGAAGCAGAAGAATCCATGGAATTTCCGCTACTGAGTGCTTCGTAACCATTTTTTGATACATCTTGACTAAACACTCATTTAAATCTTGAATTCAACTAACGCAAATCTTTGCCCATGCTCTGCTGATACCTCAGTCAGAGTTCTGGTTTAATTTCACATGTTTTCTTTTTTTTCTCAGCACCTTAGTCTTATACGGATATCTTGGTTACAACAGTGATTTATAATAATAACCCTCTACGTACTAATATAAAATACAACGACTAATCGATAAAAAGCTTTATTCATTTCGGAACTCACAGTTACGCTATACCATCTCACTCCTGTATGGATGTTTTGGTAATAACAACGTGAATGAAAAATGACATATCTATTGTGAATGTTCAAATCACCAGAACTCAATAGTTACTTGAGTGACAGACCTCGACTACTCAACAGAAATCATCATACGATTCAGAACTACCAGTCTTATTTCAGCATCTCATTTCAGTGTGGATGTTTTGGTTATAACAATATAATATACATATTGTGAATGTTTAAAACACTAGAACTGTTTAGGTACTCGTTTGAAAGACTTCGATTACTCAATAGAAATCATCATACTATGCAGAACTCCCAGTTATACCTCAGCTTCTCACTCTTATATGTTTGTTTTGTTTATAAAAATGTTTTTTACCAATTGTGTATGTTCAAAACAACAGAACTATTTCGGTAAATGAGTCAAATACCTCAACTACTCGATAGAAATCTTCATTTAAACCAGAACTCCCAGTTTTACCTCAGCATCTCACTCCTAAATGGTTGTTTTTGTTATATTAATGTTATATACCGATTGTGAATGTTCGAAACAACAGAACTATTTCGGTAAATGAGTCAAAGACCTCAAATACTCGATAAAAATCTTCATTCGATCCAGAACTCCCAGTTACACTTCAGCATCTCACTTCTATATGGATGTTTTGGTTATAACAATGTTATTTACCTATTGTGAATGTTCGAAACAACAGCACTCTTTCAGTCATTGAATGAAATACCTAAACTACTCGATAGAAATCTTCATTTGAACCAGAACTCCCAGTTTTACCTCAGCATCTCACTCCTAAATGGTTGTTTTTGTTATAACAATGTTTTTTACCTATTGTGAATGTTCAAAACAACAGAACTATTTCGGTAAATGAGTCAAAGACCTCAACTACTCGATAGAAATCTTCACTCGATCCAGAACTCCCAGTTACACTTCAGCATCTCACTTCTATATGGATGTTTTGGTTATAACAACGTTATTTACCTATTGTGAATGTTCAAAACAACATAACTCTTTCAGTAATTGAATGAAAGACCTAAACTACTCGATAGAAATCTTCATTTGACCCAGAACTCCCAGTTTTACCTCAGCATCTCACTCCTATATGGATGTTTTGGTTTTAACAATGTTATATACCTATTGTGAATGTTTAAAACAAAAGAACTCTTTCAGTAATTGGGTAAAAGACCTAAACTACTCGATAGAAATCTTCATTTGAACCAGAACTCCCCGTTTTACTTCAGCATCTCACTCCTAAATGGTTGTTTTGGTTATAACAATTTTATATACCTATTGTGTATGTTCAAAACAACAGAACTCTTTCAGTAATTGAGTGAAAGACCTAAACTACTTGATAGAAATATTCATTTGAACCAGAACTCCGTGTTTTACCTCAGCATCTCACCCCTAAACGGTTGTTTTTGTTATAAAAATGTTTTAACCAATTGTGAATGTTCAAAACAACAGAACTATTTCGGTAAATGAGTCAAAGACCTTAAGTACTCGATAGAAATCTTCATTCGATCCAGAACTCCTAGTTACACTTCAGCATCTCACTTCTATATGGATGTTTTGGTTATAACAATGTTATATACCTATTGTGAATGTTCAAAACAACAGAACTATTTCGGTAATTGAGTCAAAGACCTCAACTACTCGATAGAAATCTTCATTTGAACCAGAACTCCCAGTTATACCTCAGCATCTCACTCCTGTAAGAATATTTCGTTAATTACATTGAGAAATAATACATAATAATTATTTTTAGGTGATTTAAATTGGATTCACCCCATAGAACTCTCAGCTGAATACGTTTCGGATGCAGAACTCTTTTGCTTTCAACTCAAAAATGGTTAATTTTGTGAAATTCGATGAGATGCTGTGATATGTTTTGCGAAGTTAGCGTCTCATTTTTTCAAAACGCGTTTTGGATAGTCAAATCGACGGAACTATTGTTAAAACTTATCAAGAACTGTGGAACTATGTGGGATGCCACTATATGTGGTGTTTTTTTGTGAGATGCTAACAATTGAGATGCTAACTTCACACACGTGGAAAGTATACAACATGGAAATCAGTATATTTCAACAATAAAATAGAATCTTATTCACTAATAAAGTCATTTCATTCCACGAAGATTTAATTTATGACTTATAGCATCGACATACAGTTCAAACTGCAATAACTCGTGCATGGTAATGAAATGCAACAGCTTTACCTGGGTAGTAGTTACAGTATAGCTAGTGATTGTTCGCCTACGTTCGGCTGGACTCGGCTAAGATAGGCTAGTGTCTGTCGGGCGGGTCGAGTGTAGCGCAGTGACAGTTACACGAACTGACTGGACACTCTGTGTGCTCCCTGGGAAGAAAATTGGTCGTTTTAAGTAACACAACAGGGAAATTAATGGTTTATAAGTTTATGGAAGATTCGGCTACAACGATTAATGGGCTTAAAACGCCTTATCTTGCCCCGTCTTTATGAGTTTGTAAGGCACTACGGAATTGATTAATTGCGAGAATTACTGTATTTTTTACAAAGTCCGCATTTATATAGATTGTAGTTTTTTTACTTAAAATAAGTTGATATGTTAATAAACAATAAAAAGGGGAATTTCTAAACATCATACTCATAAATATAAAATTAAACAAGGTCATGCGAACATTAATAGTGTACTGTGTATCTGATGCGTGTGTGGAAGTCAACCAAAATTTAGATTAGATTCAACTAGAGGATAAATATCAGAAACATGATGTATACGGTATTTTGTAATGAAACGGCGGCGCAGTGCAGACTCACTTGAACCAGTTGATGAGATGCTGCGCGTGTCCGCCGTGCCGGCACGCCACGCACCAGCTGAACCAGGCGCTGAAGGCGGCGCCGGCCGCGCCCGCGCCCGCGCCCCCCGCGCCCCCCGCGCCCCCCGCGCCCGTGCCCACGTGCAGCGAGCACACGCCGCAGCGCGGCAGCGGCTTGCGGCAGTTCGGGCACGACGAGATTTGCTGCCGAGTGCCCACATTCGTTACCAAATTGTTGTTGTATATATTGAACCTTTACTACATATCTGAGAAAGCTTCAATAAAGTTATGATTTGGTCGTGATGGATAAAATAGCGGCAGGTCACGGGAACAATCTGCGACCCCCGCATCCCCCTTAAACTTAAGGGGAAGATATATAAAACCACGGTCAGACCTGCTGTCTTGTATGGGTCAGAATGTTGGGCCACAAAAGGGATGAATGAAAAGCCATTGCATGCAGCTGAGATGAGAATGTTAAGAGGGATGTGTGGTGTTACACGAATGGATAGAATAAAATATGAGTACATAAGAGGAAGTCTGTAGGCGAAGCCCAATAAAACAAGCTATAGTTAATGTTATTCTTTCATTGTTATTGTGGGCAAAGCCCAATGAAACTAGCTATCCATTGACACCAATATTTCCATTCTAATGTAAAAGGTAACTAAGTTATAGATGTAAAATACCTAAATAAATACCTAAATGTTCTTTCGTAACCAGTAGTAGATATCTAAGACAATACTGACTTGAATACCGTAGAATGTTAGTAATAACAATGTATTGACTTATGTTTTAGCCTGTTGAATGCAAAATAGCTTGTAGGAACAACCTGTTGGAATCTAATTAGACTGTAATGCCGGTGTCATTGTTTACTTAAGACTAATTACCGTTTGGATACTTTAAATGTAAATGCCTAACTATTAAACGTGTAGTTCAGTAATCATGGTGCAAGAATGTATGCTCCAATAGGACGACGTCTATTTGTTAATCCAATAAGAAACTAGGAGCCTTGAACTTCCTTACACGTGTTTTCGAATTCTCGACAGGTCGAGACCTGCTCCTTTGGGAAAGTCCATTTTAATCGTTTATAATTGGCGGAGCGCCCGGGAAGTAAGGAAGTACGTAGGACATTTGCACTATGCGGTAAAACCTATATAAGGGCCGAGTGTCTATTTTTAGCTTAGTCTTCTTACAATTTAGCATGCGTCAACAAGTTACCACGTAGTGTTTGTGAAGTAAGGGGCTCCGCTGTCCACTGCTTAGTCGCGATGTACCCTATAACTAGTTAGCCAGTCTTCAGTAATGTGTAGCTAGGATTTAATTGTGTATTCTGCTTATTCTGATTATTGTATTTCATATTGTGTGCTGTGTATCTACTGACTATTTCTCATAACCATTTTATGTGTGATTTCTGTGTAATTTTCTGTATCATTTCTGTGTACCAAATATAAGCAATGATTGCGACATTCTGACTGGTTTAATTTCACTCTTTCGTCAAGGGAACACCGTCACCCCCGCCTACAACACCTGACTCCCGTTTTAATAACATTTTGGTCCTTGCGAGCCGGATCAGGTTCAATTAGAATAGAGTGAACCAGTCAGAATCATGAGTCACAGAAGTGAAATCACTACACGCAGCAAGCTACGAAGACTGGCAGAAGAAAAGGGTACGCGACAAGCAGAGGACATCGTCTCTGACTCAGGTCTACCATCAGAGAGGGCTCCAGGTTCTCCGTCCGTAGCACCGACATGGGCATCGACGTCCGCTCGTAATATTCCGCTCACAGGTGGCCGATTAATTGACCACAGTAAATTGACGTCAGAGAGAACGCACGGGGGGCAGGCAGCGACCAAGGGTCGCAACACCTCGTCGCGCAGCAAAATATCGTCAAGAAATAGCCACAGGAGCGTCGATTACTTACGTAAACGAATCGAGTACGAAGCGGAGCGCGAGTTAGTGCAGTTGAAAGAGAACCTGGTCAAAGACAAGGAAAACCTTGTTAAGAAAAGGATGGAGGCAGAAATAGCTGAGATAGAGGCGGCCGCTGAAAGCGATGATTCGCACTCAGATGGGAGTACGACACAGCGCGTCGAAGAGTGGGTGAAAACTACGCCCCAAGTCCCCCAATTGATAGAAGTATTGGGGACGCCGGCTGTGTCAGGCGCACCCGTTGAAAGGGCCGCGCCCCGTGAAACATCTGAGTCCCGTGATGAAACCGTAAGTAGAGTGAATCTTGGAAATAACCACCGTGGATCGTCAGTGTTGTGTGATCTAGACCAGTCCCAAGTACCTAGGGCATCCGCGTCTGTACCGTTACCTAACATAACGGCACCAATTACGCCCAGGTACATGCCAGAAACGTCATATGGTGTAAGGTTCCGGTTACCCAGCCGTTATCCCGTCTTTACCACTCCGGCCGCAAGTGTACCTCGAGTAGGCAAACTCGAGTCGGATACACGGCGGCAGATGCAGTACGGAGCGGATGATAAAGAAAGGCGGAGAGAATCGTCAGGGGACAGAGACCGGACGATAGACAGACTGGCAGAGGCTATCACGAACATGGCACGACCACCACGACCGGTACCAAGACAGGCATATGAATTGCCATACTTTAACGGTGACCCAGCCGACTGGATATCATATCGGAACATGTACTGGGAAACATCACAAATGTATAATTTCAAGGCGCACGAAAACTTAGCACGATTAAAAACCTCGTTACAAGGCGACGCAAAGGTATCAGTAGAGGACTTACTACGAACGTCAACTGATCCGACCGAGATAATGCGCGCGCTAGAGGATGAGTACGGTCACCCGATCGTAGTGCTACAGTACGCCATACAAAAGGTCAAAGAATTACCTAGAGTAACGGAAAGTGGACGTGAACTAATTCTCGTCAACTGTTCGTAATTGTGTTTCGTTACTCAGAAATATTCGGGCGGATGGATATATAAATAATCCACAGCTGGTGAATGAACTGCTGAGCAAGCTGACCCCTTTACAACGTGCGCAATACGGTGACTTCGCAATGGGCCTGGACAACGCACAGGGGGTGGACTTAAGAGTGTCTCCGAACCTAGAAATATTATCCCATTTTCTAATACACTTAACACGCTCAACGTCGTACTACACTCAGGCGTGCATGTTTGAGCCCAGTCCATCAAAGCCCCCTGCCAAGCAACAGCAGAAGTACGGCGGGACCGGTCAGTCCCGACCAGCCAACGCCGCACGCTCGGCCGCCAGCAGGCCTCCGTTGACACAACGAGTGAACACGCAGACCGACGAGTCTACCGCTCCTGAAGAATGCGTTATATGTCAACGAAAGCACATCATAGAAGAATGTGACCAGTTCAAGAAGCTTACCGTTCAACAGCGTTGGGACACGATAAAGGAAAAGAACACATGTTTCAAATGTCTCGTGAGTAAACATCCCAAGAGGTTCTGCCGTGCGAATAGATGCAAGAAGTGCGGGTTCGGACATCACCTGCTGTTACACGCGGATAAGCAGCCGAAAGAAAAAGAAAAAACGGCTATTCCATCAGAAAATAAAACGGAAAGCGTCACTAATATAGGCGAGTGGCGAGCTACGGCCCTACTAAAAATCATGCCAGTGGCGGTCAATATCGATAATCAGTGTTACGCGCTACTGGACGATGGTGCGACCGTGTCACTCATCGACAGCTCACTCGCCACCGACTTAGTGGGTCCGTGTGTTCCCCTCTCTCTAAAAACCGCGGGTGGCTACGGAGTGACAGACTCAACGTCGCGAGTGGTACAAGTGCGCGTTAAAGGACCTAACGGTCAGTGTCATAACATTGCGTGTCGGACAATAGTAGACATAAAACTGCCCACGCAGACAGTGTCCACCGCAGTGATCGACGACAACGCGCACCTACGCGACTTGGGCTGCGTAGAGATGAGGGGAGCCGAACCGCTGCTGCTGCTCGGACAGGACAACTGGGAGCTGCTCGTCAGTCAGGACATCCGCCAAGGAAGATCCGGTAAGCCAGTTGCCTCACTCACTAAGTTAGGTTGGGTCATACATGGACCATTTAATAATAATAATGATAGTAAAGAATGTGTTGATTGCATGACCGTTTCCCTTCCTATTTTGCACAATCTAGTAAAATCACAGTTTGAGCTAGAAGCGATAGGCATTTCAGATAATTTAAGAAAACATAAAAATGCCGATGAGTTCATTGATGTTTATCCCGAAGCTGTGGAAGCCATTAAATCTAGCCACTATATGGACGACTATCTAGATAGTGCTTGGACCGAGGAGAAGGCTAACACGTTAATAGAGGAAGTGACCAGAATACATGCATCCGGTGGATTCATAATCCGGGGGTGGGTCACTAACTCATCGGAGCTAAGGGAAAGGCTGAAAATAGAAATGCCTGATAAGGTAGCCCTTGAGAAGGGAACAGGCTCAGTAGAGAGGACCCTAGGTTTGATATGGTCACCTAAAGACGACGAGTTAGGTTTTGATTTGTCATTTAAAAGACTACCGCCTGAAATTATAAATGGTAGTCTAGTGCCCACTAAGAGACAATTTCTCAGTATGATAATGTCGATTTACGACCCACTAGGTTTCCTATATCCACGTGTAATTCAATCACGCATATTAATGCAACGAATATGGAAGTCGGGAATCCAATGGGACGAGCCCTTAAAAGTTAAAGACGCCAAAGTATGGTTTAATTGGCTTCATAATTTATACCGCTTATATAATTTAAAAATACCGCGGTGTTACGGGTTAAAACTCGATAATTTAGAATTACACGCGTTCGGGGACGCCAGCGAGCTGGCTTACGCCGCGGTAGTATACCTAGTGGGCTCTAACTCTGAAGGTAGGAGGGAATCGGTTATGTTACTAGGGAAAGCGCGAGTAGCTCCACAAAAAGTAGTATCCATTCCCAGGCTAGAGTTACAAGCAGCAGTGTTAGCCTGTCGTTTAGCACACACTGCCCACAAAGAGCTAGGTATACGAATTGATCGGAAGTTCCTGTGGACCGACAGCAAGACTGAGTTAAAATGGATAAACTCCGATGCACAGGAATTTCGACGATTCGTCTCGCACAGATTAGCCGAAATAGATAGGCTGTCAGGCAGAGGCAACTGGCGCTGGGTACCCTCACAGGATAACCCAGCTGACAAGGCCACCAGGTTGTGCTGGCCCGATGACCACGCAGAGTGGCTCTCGGGCCCCTCGTTTCTATGCAATCCACAGGAGCTGTGGCCTGCGTGTCCCGAGGCTGAGGCGTCGGAGGCGGACCTTGAGAGCATCCAGCGGGTCCACGCCGCAGCAGCACCGGTGGCGCCACTCCTCGAGTACGAGCGCTACTCATCGTGGAGACGCCTTCAGCGCGTCATGACGTGCGAGCGCGTCTTTACTGCCAACTCTCATCGTGGCATCGAGTGGCACTTCAATCCCCCGGCGGCCCCACACATGGGTGGCTGCTGGGAGCGCCTGGTGAGATGCGTAAAGAACGCTCTTGGCAGTACGCTCAAGTAGCGTGCCCCTCGTGAGGAGGTCCTTTACACCCTCCTCACCGAAGCCGAGCTGATCGTAAACAGCCGGCCACTGAGCTACGCGAACGACGACCACGACCAGCCCGTGTTCCTGACGCCGAACCATCTACTCCTGGGCACTGCGTCCGGGAGTACTCCGTCTGCACCGAGCGATGCCAAAAACATCGACTCTCGCCGGCAGCGGCGGCGCGTGAACGCGCTCGCCGACATGTTCTGGCGGCGCTGGCTGCGAGAGTACCTGCCTACGCTCCAACGTCGGGAAAAGTGGTCGAACAATGTGCCGAACGTACGTGTCAGTGATGTTGTAGTGATTATAGATAACAATAGACCGCAAAGTGCGTGGACCAAAGGCCTCATCAAGGCTGTGTATCACGGCAACGATGGTATCGTCCGTGTAGTAGATGTTAAGACTGTAAATGGGGTCCTACGTCGACCCGTAGCGAAGATTATTGTGCTTCCCACAGACCAAGAGTTGTAAGTCGGTTGAACCCTGTTACAGGGGGTGGAATGTAGGCGAAGCCCAATAAAACAAGCTATAGTTAATGTTATTCTTTCATTGTTATTGTGGGCAAAGCCCAATGAAACTAGCTATCCATTGACACCAATATTTCCATTCTAATGTAAAAGGTAACTAAGTTATAGCCCATGTAAAATACCTAAATAAATACCTAAATGTTCTTTCGTAACCAGTAGTAGATATCTAAGACAATACTGACTTGAATACCGTAGAATGTTAGTAATAACAATGTATTGACTTATGTTTTAGCCTGTTGAATGCAAAATAGCTTGTAGGAACAACCTGTTGGAATCTAATTAGACTGTAATGCCGGTGTCATTGTTTACTTAAGACTAATTACCGTTTGGATACTTTAAATGTAAATGCCTAACTATTAAACGTGTAGTTCAGTAATCATGGTGCAAGAATGTATGCTCCAATAGGACGACGTCTATTTGTTAATCCAATAAGAAACTAGGAGCCTTGAACTTCCTTACACGTGTTTTCGAATTCTCGACAGGTCGAGACCTGCTCCTTTGGGAAAGTCCATTTTAATCGTTTATAATTGGCGGAGCGCCCGGGAAGTAAGGAAGTACGTAGGACATTTGCACTATGCGGTAAAACCTATATAAGGGCCGAGTGTCTATTTTTAGCTTAGTCTTCTTACAATTTAGCATGCGTCAACAAGTTACCACGTAGTGTTTGTGAAGTAAGGGGCTCCGCTGTCCACTGCTTAGTCGCGATGTACCCTATAACTAGTTAGCCAGTCTTCAGTAATGTGTAGCTAGGATTTAATTGTGTGTTCTGCTTATTCTGATTGTTGTATTTCATATTGTGTGCTGTGTATCTACTGACTATTTCTCATAACCATTTTATGTGTGATTTCTGTGTAATTTTCTGTATCATTTCTGTGTACCAAATATAAGCAATGATTGCGACATTCTGACTGGTTTAATTTCACTCTTTCGTCAAGGGAACACCGTCACCCCCGCCTACAACACCTGACTCCCGTTTTAATAACAAAGTCTGAAAGTGGCACCGATAACACGATAAGTGAAAAGTTGTGTGGAAATCGGTTGTCAAGAGATACGGAGGAATGAGGAAAATGTCGTGAGGAAAGTATTGAGTATGAATGTCGATGGATATAAGAGTATGGGCCAAAGAAACGATGGATGGGCTATGTAAATTATGATATGGATAGAAAGGGGGTGAGTACTGAGATGACGCCTAATAGAGAAGTGTAGAAGAAAAATACTTTTTGCGCCGATCCCAAATAAATTGGGATAAGGGGAATGATAATGACGTAGAAATAAGTAGTATCAATATAATATAATTCTTTATTTATATAAAACAGACTGTAGTACATATCAGTTTTTACAAAGAAGGTAGTATAAAACATCTATACAATCAAGTGGGTGACGTGCTGTTCTCCTAGCTAGGCTATGAAATAGCCTGTATTAAGGAGTAACAGTAATATCAATGATGTTTGGTCGTGAGTTTAGATAAAAAAATCGACGAAGTTTTCTCTTTTACACCAGTTCAGTTAATTAACCGAATTATTCTTTCTTTCTAAATTTACTAAAAAGGTGTTACTCAGCTACACATCAAAAAACTAAAAACACACTTTTATAGAAAACCAAACAGTAGAATAAGATTAAAAACAAAAAAAAACCGGCCAAGTGCGAGTCAGACTCGCGCACCGAGGGTTCCGTACAAACCTGTAGGTATAAAGTTTAATTTTTTTTAAATTATATGATGTAACTAAAAATTTAGGGTTTTCGCAATTTTTCCTTTATCTGTGCTATAAGACGTTGCTTCGTACCAAATTTCAAAATTTTAGATCGACTGGACGTACCCGGTTTTGATTCCCTTGCGAGTTTCGAAAATTTTCGGAAATTTGCAGCATAAACGGCTATATCTTTTGATTGCGTTAGCTTAGAAGTTTGATTTTTTCACAACTCTAAGAGACACTTGAGTATTTGATATAAATTTCAGCTTGATACCTTCACGCGTTCCTGAGAAAAAGGGTCTTGACAGACGGACGGACGGACGGACAACAAAGTGATCCTATAAGGGTTCCGCTTTTTCCTTTTGAGGTGCGGAACCCTAAAAATGTAATTAAGGATAAATAAATGAAATTATTATAATGTAAAACGCGTGGGGTCCTTTTTGAGGTATTTTTAACCCTAGATTACTAAACTATCCTACGAGTGACGTTGTTACTAAACATTCCTAAAAAATACGACAGGAAAATAAAACAAAAAATCTACGAATTATAAGTTTTAATTATTTTAGAAATTACAATTACTTATTCTTTGGGTTTAAGAGATCACATAATAATGAAAATAGTTTAATTTTTTTTTTGCTCTACACAGTTTAAACGGGACGCGGGAACGACGCGAACTTAGTTTTTGAGAAGATCTGATTCATACAGCCCATCCCCTCTCTAAATCCTGCCTGCACATCCCATATTTTCTCACCGGTCACTCCTATCACTCTATTTATCAAAACCTTCGCATACAGTTTGCCGACAACACTCAAAAGACTAATGCCGCGGTAGTTTTTACACTCCTGCTGTGAGCCTTTTCCTTTATATAGTGGTACGATTACAGCCTTACACCAATCATCCGGTACACGGCCATATCTCCAACACATATTAAAGATCCGGCACAACAGGCTTGCTACCACCCCGTCACCGGTCTTCAGCATTACAGCAGACACTCTGTCATATCCTGCAGCTTTCCCAACTTTCATACCTTTCAGCGCTCGTACTATCTCGTCTATTTCTATTTCATTATCTTCATCTACCTCTGAGTTAGGGTCTTCTAAACTGGCATCTGCCCAGTTGCCCACTCCTTGCACGCTGTCCTGACAACTGAATAAACTTTCAAAGTATCCTTTCCAGCGTTCCAAGACCTTACATTCTTCATTTAGTAAACATCCATCTTCTGCTCTTCTAACATTCATACTCGATGTTCCTGTCACTCCGCGAGCCAATCTTACCTGTTTCCAAAACAGCTTAACATTGGCCCTGAAGTTATCAGAGAACTACCTCTTATACTTTTCTTGCCTTTCGTCCTTTTTCATTTTTACCATCTCTTTCACTTTCACTTTCATTTCGGAGTATTTCCTTTTAACTCTTTCCAAACCATCCGTCACATTCGCTGCCTGATTCATCCTATTTTGGGCCTTATAGGCTAACACATTAAGCCAGGCCTCTTTCTTCTTCCGCACAACCTCTTTAACTTCACCATCTACCCAAGAATCACTCATTCTACTACCATTTTTTCTCCGTGCCACACCACATACTTTTGTGGTTACTTGCACCATACTATTTTTCAGTATATCCCATACTTCCTCCATACTATAATCATTCGTATCATCAAATATTTTATCCGTCTTCACCTTTACTTCCCGCTTATATTTCACTTTTACTTTCAAATCTTGCAGTCTTTCTACTTTTATTCTTTCAAGTGCAGTCACAGGAACTCGAACTCGGTGACGCCAATGTCTGAACAGACCATCCACCCGACACATTACCAGATAATGATCTGTCCCTACGTTAACACCCCGATATCCTCTAGTATCTGTCACTTTACTCTTTAATCTTTCATTCACAATCACAAAGTCAATCATACTTCTACTGTCTTGCCTTTCCCACGTATACCTATGAACTTTTCTATGATTAAACATAGTGTTCATAACAGACAAATTCTTCTCTACACATATCTCTAGCAAACTCATCTCATTCTCATTCACTCTGTCATCCCCAAATGCACCTAGTACTTTTCGTACCCATTCCTCTTCACACCAACCCAACCATTAAAGTCACCCAGCATAAAAATCTTCTCGCTTGCTCTACATTCATTCACTAGATCCCTTATGCTGTTCCAAAATTCATCCCTCTCTGACGGTGAGCTTCCCATATCGGGTGCATAGACGCACAGCATAAAGATAGGTTTTAGGCCCACCTTCGCTCTCATCCATAAAATTCTGGGACTCACACAAACTTAATCTTTCACACATTTCATCTTTCGCTCGGAGAGGACAACTCCCACACCCTGACAGGCCCTTTGTGTCTCTTGAACACTAGACCAGATAGCGGTCAGAGATCCGTGTTTAGTCGTGTCCACTCCCTTTCTTTTCGTCTCATTCACACATAGCACATCAATCCTTTTATCCTTCACCATGTCACACACCTCATCCATCTTATCCTTTATACCTCCCTGCACATTCAGCGTTGCTAAGCGACATTCCGCTGCTCGCTTTTCGCCCCGTGGAAACAAATGACGTGGTGTGTGGCGAACATCACCGCCGCCTCCGAGTTTTATATTATTATTTATACTCATTCAGTTACCACGAAAAGCAGGGGAAAACAATCTGTCGACACCCTACAGAGCCCCGCATGTAGGGGTAAGGCTGGTTAGTGCCTGGGGGCGCCCGATCCCAGACAACAGGCACGCTCGCGACTAGGCTCCCCCCTAGTCATGCAGCTCTCGGCACGTCAACCTTAGCTGGGGTGTGAGGAAACTAATGGAATCCTCCAACAGCTACCTTAGTCGCCTTTTACGACACCCACGGACTGTGATGGGGTGGTCCTATTCACTACCCGGAGACCACGCGGGGAACAATTTTTAATTTATTTAATTTATAAGTCAGTTTATCTTTATTTAAAATGTTACAGAAATTGATTTCCTCTTTTTAGTTTGTATTTAAAGTGTATTGTTTTTAACTATAATTTATTTTCTTTGTTTTAGTTCGGCTTACAACAAAAGCGTGTCTTTTCTTTTTAACGGACTTCAAAAAACTTATTAAAAAAAAATAACAACCGACTTCCTTTAAAAAAACACTACAAAGTCAAAAATAACTTTAATTTCGGAATTCGGTGTCTTAGAATCTGTATTTAGGGTTTTTTTGCCACCGACTTACGAAATTAAAGTTATTTTTGACTTTGTAGTGTTTTTTTTTAAGAAAGTCGGTTGTTATTTTTGTAAAAAGTTTTTATTTTTATCTTTTTAGTTATGGTAGATACCCAGCACTAATCTAATCGCGTTATTCGTTCATTTGTCGCGCAAATACTTAATGCAAATTTAAGACTTATATGGTTTTCACATGGACTCCATTGTTCGAATGGAACAAAATGGGACCATTCGGGAAGTATCAGCTTTCAAATAGAAAAAAATCATCAAAATCGGTTCACCTAGTTAAAAGTTATGAGGTAACAAACATTTAAAAAAAATACAGTCGAATTGATAGCCTCCTCCTTTTTTTGAAGTCGGTTAAAAAGGAAAAAGTTCTATGTTCTACTGTGTATTTTTTTACGTATGTTCACTGATTTCTCCGCAAATTGTGAAAACATCGATTTCCACCATCAAATTTGGCAAGTTTTGGTATCCGAATTAGTGCAGGGTAGATACCATAACAAAAAAGGAAACTGTTTTTCCGTTTTTGCAGAAAAGTTTTTATTTATTCTGGTGGCCATGGCCAGAACAGTGGCACAAATTTACATAATTATTGTAATCACCGGTCCTTGATACCTAAGTGCAAAATTTTAAATTAATCTGATGTCTTGAAGTGGGTAAAATTTGAATTCCAAGATTCCGTTATAGATAGATAAATACAGGCAGCGCTAATAAAAGTGTGTTAAAAACAAGTTTATGCCGTACCCGTAACAACATTGAGCTTCGCGGGCTATCTCTCTAAGGTAGGTACCCCCTTTTTTTTTGGGATTGGATATCATCAAATGATTTCTCCCGCTCTGGGCGGAGCGGGAGGGCGTGTCAGACTTTTACTGACAAAAAACCCACCCGTGTTCCTTCAGTTGCCCATGTGCCAGGGTCACGGTATTTCTGGTCTGACCCTGAACTATGAACATACCTTCATCTTAGCGGCGGGCGGCGGCAGGCGCTGGAAGGCGACGCGCGGCCGGTTGTGTCCGGGCGGCGCCGCCACGGACTTGCCGCAGTAGGTGCAGGCCACGCACACGTGGCGCGGCACGCCGCCCGCGCCGCCGGGCCCCGCCGCGCCCCCCGCGCCCCACTCCGCGCCCCCCTCCGCGCCGCACACCCACGTGTCCAGCGCGCAGCGCGCCCACCACAGCTGCCAGCTGTCCAGGATCGTGCGGTAGCTGCAGCCAGACATACAGTTTAAGTCTTAAGAAAAAAGCAGACGAAAGGTTCCAAGATGCTCTGAATTTATCATACGTTTCACCGATAGAAATACGAAAAGGTACCCAGCCGCGATTATTAGTAAACATTCCGTCTATTTATTATTATTATATTCGTAATAAATGTCCGAAAGCAGAAAAAATAAATTCTTCGACATACTAACTACATTGTAAAATCAGGGTACTACAAAAAGAATATTTGGCAGCGGTGGGATTCGAACCCACGCCTCCGAAGAGACTGGTGCCTTAAACCAGCGCCTTAGACCGCTCGGCCACGCTACCCATGAACGCTACGCTCAATTTAACAGTTCAGTAACATTGCAATGAAGTTTACATGAAACAGCGTGATGCAAATAGCCATAGAAATGTTTAATATTGACAATATTGGCATTCGTTCAAGTTACCCGGAATGCTATGGATATCAGCAACATATACGCCCGATTTCACTAACATTAGGAAGCACCGTTAGATCTTTAACGCCGAGCGAGCGTTGAAAATGCAATATTCAATAACAGTTAGGCATTACATTTAGGTGTTCCTACGAGTTGCAGAAAGGGGGCAATCGTCTCTATTACATGGTGTCATAGAAGATGATGGAAAGTATTAAGCGTGGTGGTGAAAAATAGCGACATTTGACCTTTCTAAAAATGATCGGCCTATGGTAAAACAATACATTTATATCGTAACAGTTATATATTACTATCCGCCTTCGGTTAGTCTGACTATTTATTTTGCTCTTTAATATCAATGTCATGTAAAATGATCTTTTCGTTATTATTCATCAATTTATTGTTGGAAAACAAATGTCCAATTTACGTAAACAGATAGCATGTTTACGTATTTCTACATTGCAATATTATTTTTGAGATAACGAAGTGCAAAGATACCGATTAACACTGCGCTTTAAATAACTCGCGTGTGTTTAAACAAAAAAAAGATTCTTGGCAGCGGTGGGATTCGAACCCACGCCTCCGAAGAGACTGGTGCCTTAAACCAGCGCCTTAGACCGCTCGGCCACGCTACCCTATGAAAGTAGCGTTGAAACGATCTTTCTTTTTGTCTGAATAATTTTATTACAATTACATCCAGATTTCGATTCCGGCTGGTGTCACGTTACTTTTCATGAGTCGCATTCGCGCTGTGGTGGATATTATGAAACAATACATTATGCCTAATCATCACAAATGACACAATGCAGGTTATAGTCGACACCTTAAGTTTGAATGTCATAAAGTTACGGTCTACTTTTGCTTATGGTTTATGGTGTATTTCAAAAAGTTCTGATAAATTGTAAACAAATCCTGTTCCGGTTAAATTCTTGCGCAACCACTCACGAAAGGGAATAGTAACACATTCAACCATATTTACAAGGTTTTAACTTCGTATCTATCGCAATAGACATCGCGGCAGGCCCAGACGGATATGGCGGGATGAGCTGGACTCTTTTGATATAGATTGGGCCTTGGCAGTTCTGAACAGAGACGTGGAAAGAAACTACGGAGGAGGAAAAAAAACCTTTGTATCTCACTACTTTTTTTAAACAACGATTATTTGGATAGCATTATTAAAATGTAATTTAAAAATCTTCAATGAAAATAAACATTTAAAAATAAACCTTATTGTGTCGAATGAAACCATCACGAAGGTGATTTAGATAATTAAATCAAATTCCTTAATTTCAAAGGAATCCTAGTGTGGGATACAGCGAATTTGTAAAATTCTAGCGCCTAAGACTCCTACGTGTTGTACTACTAGATTTTAAATATGGTTACATGTTTTCTGAGCCGAATTATGCATCCACGGGTACGTTTTCAGATCCAGTAGTTTACATTTTCACCAGATAGTCCAGTACTGCTCTCGTACCTGTCCAGCCAGTTCCTGGTGCGCGGCTCCCGCAGCAGCTCGGCGGTGAAGCACCTGGCTCCCACCAGCGCCACAGACTGCACGTCGCCCGTGTTTTCCACCCAGCGCTGCAGCAGCGCTATACCTTCCGTACTAGCACCTGTAGAAGGCAACAGCTTTTTGTAACAACAGCTAGCAATACAAAAATATCTTTGATTATTTCTCATCGTCCGCGTGGATTTTAAATTTCCGCATGCAAACAGCCCCCTACTTACTCCCACAGGGGATGTTTATTGGGATCAACAGAGTCGATATCATTCTCCGGTCTATATAATAATAATAATAATTTATTTATTTCAGATTTATCTTGCGATTACATCCATATTTGTTAGTACGATGCGAGCTTACAAACTAGTGTTAGTAAAAAATAATTAAAATTAATTGCTGAATATTAAACATTAAGTGACTAGACCGGGTGGACTTCCCGATGATGGTGGAAAATCACTATACGACTGCATGCAGCCGTATCCAGCGAGCCAGCATCGGAGAGTCCCACCGGTCCGCCAGCGCGCGCAGGATAGTGTTGGGACTGTCGCGCGTACGGCGCATGATAGAAGCGCACCGTTTGCGCATGATGGCCGCAAAGCCGTCTGTGTGAGCCGCCGCGAACATCGCGGAAGCGCTGCAGTGGCGCGGCAGCCCCATCAGCACCCGGAACGCGTTATTGTATTGTACGCGCAGATCGCTGTATGTCCGCTGCGTATAGTTAACCCACAGGCTACAGGTGTAAAAGGACTGACAGTACGCTTTAAAAAGCGCAACTTTGACAGTCCCCGTACACCGTGAAAACCTGCGGGCCAACATGTTGCATCGGACAGACAGCGCTCTGCGCTCCCTATCAATATCCACTCTGTCCTTAAGGTCCTCGGTGACCCAGTGGCCCAAATACTTAAACTGCTCAACTTTCTGTAGAGCTGTACCACATAGTGTGAAATTCGGAACGAATGTATATCGCTTGTTGTCTGGCCTGAAAATCATTATTTCACTTTTTTTTACGTTGTAATTGAGCCCATGAGTCACCGCATAGGACTCACAAATATTCAGGAGCCTTCGTAAGGCACCAATCGACGGGCTCAACAGCACCATATCGTCTGCGTAGCTGATGTTATTGATGCATACTCCATCTATATGACACCCGATGCCAGCGCTGCTGAGCTCCTCGATCAGGCGGTTGACGTACAGGTTGAAGAGCGTAGGAGAGGTCAGCCCCCCTTGCCTCACCCCGCATTCCAACCCATACTCCCCCGAGAGCGAGCCTGCCCATTTCACACAATTCTTCTGCTTGTTATACCAATGCATAAATAATAGCTTAATTTCTGCAGGTAAACTAGTTTCATCCCTTAATTTACCCCATAGAATGTCGTACGATACAAGATCGAACGCTTTCGATAAATCAAGGTAGCAAGCATACACTGGAGTCTTTCTACTAGTGTAATACTGAACAGTCCGCTTGAGGCACAGGATAGCACTCTCGGTAGAAAGGCCGGGCCTGAAGCCAAACTGCGCGTCGTTTAGCGAGACGTGTTTATCCAGGTGCTGACCAAGCAGATTGTCCAGCACTTTGGCAACTACTGTGGCAAGGGAGATTGGTCTATAGTTGTTTACATCTGATATATCACCAGTTTTATTTTTGATGATGGGTACAACTATAGTACGCATTAAATTATGGGGCAGATGGGAGTGGCCCAAACACAGGGTAAAAAACATAGAAAGCACTCTGGGTAGGTGAACACCCGCGTGCTGCAGGTGCTCGATGCTGAGGCTGTCGTGACCCGGGGATTTACCCCTCACCATGCCTCTGATCACCTCACGCACTTCCTTCGTAGTAAAACAAACTCTACGCTCACCACCTTCCTCAGCATCGGGCTCCTGCCGCGCTCGGCCTAGAGGAGAGTCGACCCTGAAATGGTGGGAGAACATAGTGGCGATCTCGCTAGGGTCGTGCAATCCCGCCACGCTGACGGGAAGGCCCGGCTTATGATTCATTTTATTGGTGTTTTTCCAGAACTGACCGAATTTCTTGTTTGAATGAAGTTCCGCTATAATATCCATTTTGATTTGTCGTGAATTGTTTTGCCACCACTTTAACTTTGATTTAAAAGCGCGCCTAGTTTCACACATATCATTATAAAGACGGCCAGCGCCGGGCTTACCCCCATACAACCAAGCCTGAAAACATAGCCGAGCCCTCTCGTGAGCGCCGCGGACGTGCTTGTTCCACCCGGTAATGTAATTAAATCTACGCTTTTCGATAACATTATAACTATATGTAGCGGCTTCCGACAGTATACAAATAATCTTGTCATACATGTTATCTAACAGGATTTTATGACTTTTATTGCTACACATTTTATCTGAGCAGTAACTCAATTCCGAAGGGAAATCAATTTCCCGAAGTCTAGAGTGACATACATTTTTAAATTTCGCAATTTGAGTCGAGTCACGTTCACCCCAGACTATTCTATTTATGCAAACAGTTGGCATACAAGCTATAGGCTTAACTAACTACTACTACTACTAAACTATATACTATTCCGCAAAAATTACGTCGATCCGCTACTTTTTTGTTCAAAAGAAGGACAACACCAGCACACACGTTTCATATTTAAATTCTTGTTTCAAATTGATTTTGCCTCCCCTTAAACAAATATAAATTTTATAGCAGGTAGTGTAAAATAAGTTCAGAACTGACATATATGAAAAGTTGAAGCGTAAGTTGAACTTTATGTGTAACATTACCCATAATTACATATTGTACAGTCTAAAACTTTACATGTTTTGCTGAGGCGGTTGCTCGCCACAGACGTGCGTCATTTTATAACTATAAATATGCATAATTTACAATAAATGAGCGACTGCGATTACGGCTACGCGGTGACTAACATTAGAGAAAAGAATTGTCAACAGTTTTACTTGTAATCACTATTTATACGTAATAAACCTAATGGGAACTAAGTGAACTTTTGTCTACGTGCTCCAACCTAAACATCAACCTTGGCAACAGCAGCTCTGCGAGCGCACGAACCGTACACATATTGTATAACTATTAACACATTTCTATTTACATGTTTGGAAAGTGTATTGCATACAGACAACAGTAGAAAACAAACACACTTTCTCATAATTTTGTTGACCATCTAATTCCTACAACTAATCAAATGCACTCTTCACGCTTTAAGAATGAACACTCAATATTGTTCTAGCTAAGGTTCAAATCACTGAAACATAACTCACCAGTGAGTAGTATCCCGGACAGGTCTCCTTGTTCGACGAGCGAGTCGCACGTCTGTCGGATGTACTCGTGTAACTTCGCGTCTGACAAGAAAATGCACGCGAATGCCACGCGGTCCTCTAGCCGCATTTCAGTCTCGTTCTAGAAGAAAAAAAAATGCATTGTTTGCCTTTGCTTGGCATTGCCTGCAGGTCCCTACGTGATTGATTCAGGAATTACGAGATACGCAACCAGTTACCGACACAGTCCGAAGAATTACCAAACTTTAGTGGCAGTGGGCAGGGCACATTACTCGCAAAACAGATGGCCGATGGGGCCGAAAGGTTCTGGAGTGGCGACGGCGTATGGGAAAACGTAGCGTTGGAAAGCTTCCCACAAGGTGGACCGATGACCTGGTGAAGGCCGCAAAAATCCGTTGGATTTGGGAAGCACAGAATCGGTTGAAGTGGCGGAGCTTGGTGGGTGTTTATGTCTAGCAGTGGGCAGTGTTTTTCGGCTAAAATTATGTTTCGTTCACCGTACAGATCGTAAGCGCCCCCGATTTGAAGAAACCTTCGCCCGGCCTGATAGTGGGTCCAAGTGGATCTCAGAATGACGATACACATGTTATCCTAAATGAATTATTTACGGGGCCATGACCATTTCGTATACTAAGACTGCGGATCTGGGAAAGCACGTTAGAGTCCTTTTATGTGTTTATTTGAAGTAAATGCTTTGACTTTGGCGGGTCGTCAGAAGCCCGATAGTCTGAACATCCAGTTTTATCAAGAAGAACGATATTATCCAGCAATTGGGTTGTGGGGGGTGAAATAGGCAGTCGCTCCATGTAAAATATTAGTATGTTGCTGCATCCGGTTTGACTGGACGCTGACCAACATTCTTGGGACAACGCAAGGCAGTTTATGATCTTTGATACGCTGTGTTGAGCCACAAGTCCAGTAGTGCACTCACCAGCACAGCGGCCAGGTCGGGGTGGTGCGCGGGCGCCTGGTGGTGGTGCGGGTGCGCCGGCGCCGACGCCGCCAGGAAGCGCAGCAGCGCGCGCAGGTACGGGTCCGGCAGCGCCGCCGCCGCGCCGGTCAGCGCCTCGCGCCACAGCCGCTCGTCCGACAGCCCTGCCGCGGGGTGGGACACGTTACGCATTTGAAATAGGTATATATAACCTATTTAGAAACCACTTTAGGGTGGAACCTCTTTTGAAACCGGACGACGACCAAATGATGCTGGATGCTGGTAAATGCGATACCGGTGACCCTCCAGTTAAAATAACTTATGCGGAGGTTGATAAGGTTACTAAGCAAATAACCAGAGGGAAGTCACCGGGCACGATGGTCTCAGCATCGAGCATCTGCAGCATGCTGGTGTTCACTTGCCTAGGATCCTGTCCATGTTGTTTACTTTCTGTCTTCGTCATAACTACCTACCAGACGATCTCATGAAAACCATAGTAGTACCTATAATTAAAGATAAGACAAATGACGCCTCGGAAAAGGGAAATTATAGACCTATACGTCTGGGTACGACCCTGGGTAAGGTGCTGGATGGTGTGCTTAACAGACACTGAAGTCAACATGTCTCTGGATTCCAACCTGGACTGTCCACTGAATCTGCAGTACTTTGTCTTAAGCATACTGTCCAGTATTATACTGATAGAAGAACACCAGTATACGCCTGTTTCCTGGGTCTGTTAAAAGCGTTTGACATGATGTCATACAATGTTCGGTAGAGGAAGATGATGCTCAACACCAGGTCGCCTGTAGAGATCATAAATTTATTCAGATATTGGTATGATAACCAAAGTAATTTTGTTACGTGGATGGGCGAACGTTCGGATGAATATAGGATGGAGTGTGGAGTAAGGCAAGGGGGCTTAACTTCACCTACTCTATTTAATTTATATGTAAATGACTTGATTGATAAGCTCAGCACTGCTGGTGTCGGCGGTTCAGTGGATGGTGTGTTACCAATAATATACCTATGCTGATGACGTGGTCCTGCTGGGCCCCTCAATCAGCTCTGTGAGGTCACTATTGACCATATGTGAACGGTATGCAATGGCCTATGGGCTCAAGTACAATGTTCAGAAGAGCGAGCTGCTAGTTTTTAAGGCTGGGACTAAAACCTACCCTGTTCCTCCGATCACATTAAATGGAACAGTCCTACAGCAAGTTTTTACTGGGTCAATGAGAAACTAAGTGATGATATGGACATGGATAGGGAGCGCAGAGCATTGTCGGTAAGGGGTAATATTGTTTCTCGCAGGTTTGCGCGATGCTCCCGTGACGTTAAAGTTACAATTTTCAAAAGCTATTGCCAAACGTTATACACGTGCGTCGTGCAACCTGTGGAGCAATTACATTAAAAAAGCCGGCAATGCTCTGCGCGACCAGTATAACAACACGTTCCAGAGTTTGTTGGGGCTTCAATGGCGGTGCAGTGCCTCCAGCATGTTTGCCGACCACAGCACAGACAGCTTCCAGGCGGTATTTCGCATAAGACCAGCCTCTCTGTGGTCTCGAATAAAGGGTAGCACCAACACGCTTCTGAGCGTGGTGTCGGATAGAATGGACAGTTAAATCCTGAGGCATTGGTCGCTCCAATAATAATATGTCCATCCAGCTGCGCAGCATGGGCTCGTGCGCGCGCGCCAGCACGTCGAGCGCGGCGCGCACGCGCAGCTGGAAGGTACCTGCGAGTGCCAGCGCCACGACGCGCAGCATGGGCTCGTGCGCGCGCGCCAGCCCGTCGAGCGCGGCGCGCACGCGCAGCTGGAAGGTACCTGCGAGTGCCAGCGCCACGACGCGCAGCATGGGCTCGTGCGCGCGCGCCAGCACGTCGAGCGCGGCGCGCACGCGCAGCTGGAAGGTACCTGCGAGTGCCAGCGCCACGACGCGCAGCATGGGCTCGTGCGCGCGCGCCAGCACGTCGAGCGCGGCGCGCACGCGCAGCTGGAAGGTACCTGCGAGTGCCAGCGCCACGACGCGCAGCATGGGCTCGTGCGCGCGCGCCAGCACGTCGAGCGCGGCGCGCACGCGCAGCTGGAAGGCGGCGAGCGCGGCGGCGCGGCAGGGCGTGCCCTCGGCCTCGGCGCGCTCGACGCCCGCCAGCGCGTTCTCCCAGCCCCAGCCCCAGCCGCACAGCTGTAACGCGCGCGTGCGCTCCGCACTCCTGCACCACCACAGGGACGTACTCACATAAGCAACAAGTGATGAATACGATGATACACAAACGAATACCCGTGTTAAATCCTAAAGATCGACATGATCATTTTTACCACAGAGATATAAACTACTAATACTGAAATAATGAAAAATTAACGATTTTTTTTCATCATTCCAACTTTATTCAAAAATTTTTATTGACAGTACCAAACAACATAAAAAATGCATATAAGTCGTTAGTTTTGTTATGTGTATCAGTGTATGTAATTGAAATAACACTAGGAAGAACTTGGGGAGGCCTTTACCCAGCAGTGGGACAGTCAGTGGCGTGCACAGGGTTTTATGACCGGGTAGGCAGTTCCAAAAAAAAGACGTCTTTCGTAATTGCTCAAGTTAGTGAAGAAAAACTCACTAGGTGGGTTAAAAGGTTGAAATGGCGATTTCCTGATGATGCTAATAAATCGATGATTTCGGCCACCTCAAATATCAAATCCAAGTGAGTAATAGTTGAAAAAGGCCCTTCATGTGATTCGTATATATAAATATATTTAATAAGTAAATTAAGTACGGGTAACAGCAAAAATAATAAAGTAAACAAACTCGTTTATAAATGACATCTACGCGCCTATCTTTTTTCAAATATGATTTTAAATCATCGTCATAAAAAGTTGGTATGCGTCTTCATTCGACCAATAATTCTTTTTCCGTCGAAAGCACAGAAAGATATGTACTCGTTGTTGACTTTGTGTGTTTCTTAAATATGTACCAACGTGAGATTACGTTTTAATGAAAATGAACGTTCTGTCGATGCGCTGCTTGCTGGGGTAATAACAATAAACTTCGCTAAACGTAAAACTTCTTCGTAATACTTCTCTCAATACGGTAATTACCAAATGTATTTATGTTTGAGCAAGTCGCGGGATAGAAATCATGTAAACCGCAAATCCCGAACAATTCCACACTGTACTCGAACTACTAAACTAGCAAGGAACACAAAATAATTTAAATGTGTGTAAACAACA
This sequence comes from Aporophyla nigra, assembly GCA_947507805.1. Lineage (NCBI taxonomy): Eukaryota > Metazoa > Arthropoda > Insecta > Lepidoptera > Noctuidae > Aporophyla > Aporophyla nigra. The sequence goes on along the minus strand of OX382305.1, from coordinate 1,051,072 downwards.
ACACAGCCTTAATTATTACTATGAAACTTACGAGTTGCATTACCTCTTTGCTGGGTTAATTCTCGTTACTCAGGTACACATTTCCCTTTAGATACACTTTTTAACAAACACACATTTTCAATACAAACCTCACAAAATTTTGTAACATAGCCAATAAAAAAAAAAAAAAAACAGTTCAAAAAACTAATTGAAATAAGCAACAAATCTACCGAAATATTAACGTTTGTAAATGAATTAATCACAAGAAAACTCAATCAAAATTAAAACATAAAACAGCGCGCTTCACATGTAAGAAATCATTATGGATCCTTCCGTAAACAAGCAATTGCTAAAGGAGATGTTTCATTTTTATATGGGGCTCCGGCCATAACATGTACGTTTAAGAGAAGCTGGGATACTTACCACTGAATAGAATAAAGTAATTTTTTGTTCATAATATCAAATGGTTATTATGTACAAAATAAAAATTTAAAATGTTTGACGTTTGTCCTAAGAGTTAGCAAGTGGTTATTTTGAATTCGTTTAGAAACACACTTCAAAAATAGAGACTAAAGATTTTTGTAACGATGAAATGGTCACACTTAATTATGTTTACTCAAAAATATGTATAAGAGAATAATAGTAACTTATGTTTAACACTACAAAAATGCACACATTTTTTAATTATTTTCAACGTTACATTGATTTGATGAGACATGATTTCAGAACGAACGAAGTCTGCTAGTAAACGAGACGCCATGTTGAATAAAATATGGCAATAATTGAAAAACTATTATTTTTTGTACACAACAAATCAGGCTCAAATTCACCAAAGAATATTTTTTCCCAATTTGTGGTATTTTTTCCTCTTTTTCGATAAATGTACATCTGATGGCCGAAAATGAAACATCTCCTTTGATAACTAAAACGTTGACAAATAAAATTGCATCATTGCGAATCGGAATTTTCCTGAGGCTACGTACATATTCAACTTGATCGCATAATACTAACAGCGCGCCAATATTGGCGCAGGGACGGACGCCTGTGATTGGTTAGCCTGCGGCAGGACTTCCCTTTATGTGTGCAATGTATAGACACGAAAATGTAGAAGAAATTACCACTACATGCGTACATTTATGAATGAAATAAAGACATTATCGTTCGCTGCCTGCTTGCGTTGCGATCTGTTATGAATGCGTAGCCGTAGTAAATAGAACGGTATTCAAATGTTGCTATTATATTTACATTAGGCGTTTAAACTTTTTGAATAGTTTTATTACTTTTTACTGGTGTATAATTCTTTTATTTTTGAAATATTAGTAACTAGTCTTGATCTAGGGTCTAGGGTCTGCAGTGTCTTTTTGCCTATATGGACTGCACGTCGCTGGGGACAGTAGATGCTTAAATTTCAAGTTATTAGCATTAGTAGTTCTTGAGATATTCAGCTGTGACACACAGACTGAGTCTCACTATAAGAATTCCTTTTTACCATTTTAGTACGGCACACTAAAAAGACAATCATGACGAGTCGGCATCACTCACCTATAAATAGTAACTCTCCTATTGGGCAAGTCTGGTAGTAGAGAAGGCACGATCTCGGAGCGGTACCCGCCGTCGCCCACAGAGCGCAGCACCGTGCGCACTCCGGGGTGCTTCCACGGGCTGTTGCGGATACAACCTGGTACCAGCAACAGACCACAGAATGAAACACCATAGTGTGTTAGTTATACCACATCGACAGAGATCAAGAAACATAATAGATTTTAAGTAGACAGTTAAATGAGCACATATATAAATGTTACCATCTTCGACAAGTGACTTGCTGAGCGCCAGGAAATGCCAGAGACCACTGAGTGAGTCATCATCTGCTAAGTCTGCGTTCTGCCATAAATCTGGCTGCAACCAAACACGTAAAACGTATTCAATTACTGAAAATCTTCGCACAGGCACTAAAACCAATTTTATATTAATTTTACAATCGAGTTATGGAGCGATATGATGTGACCAAGTGATGGACCCTAAATATGTGTGACTTTATGACTTTCTAGAAGTCTAAAGCTCGTGTTCAGTAACACTAGGCGACACTTATGCTTAAATAAACAGGCGCAATAGGGAACATGCAATATTTTTATTTTTGTTTTCACTTTAAAGAATTCCATGAAGAATAGACCACAAATATATAAAAAAATTAAAACATTGTAATTTATCGGAAAAAATGCGGTTTTAAATTGACAGTTTAAATTTTCGCGCGAAAACGGGCCTATAGTTCCGATGACGTCATTCCTGTCACTGGTCGTACTTGTTCGTCGCTGGCTTTCACACTTTTGCATACTTTTTCGACATTCGAAATATTTTTTGTAAAAAATTAAAATGCACTATCCATCAACATCAGGTGATCATAACAATACCACTAATATTCCGAAAAAAAGCCGTGTTGACTCATCTTTTGTGCCCATGTGTCCGTGTCTACTTCAACAAAGTTTCCAAATAAATTGTTTTTGACTAGACGTTCTGACCCAAACTTGAGGAAGAAGTGATATCAAGCTGCAAAAAGAAATGACAATTATTCTCCAAAGACCACTATTCGATGCTGTGAAGAACACTTTGACGGAAACGTAAGTATTATGGCGAATATACTTGTTATTATGTCGTGTGTGTTATACGACATAAGGCGAATATACTTGTTCTACGACTATGCTTAGTTAATCTGCTTGTACGTAAAAACACGTTAATTACCTACCTAATACTTACAAAACTTGTCTATAGTAGATTTTTAATTTTACAGTTTGAGATCGACGTCGATAATTGGTAAAAGTTTAAAATGTGTAAACCTTTTTAGGGTTCCGTTGCCAAATGGCAAAAAACGGAACCCTTATAGATTCGCCATGTCTGTCTGTCTGTCTGTCTGTCTGTCTGTCTGTCTGTCTGTCCGAGTATGTCGCAGCCACTTTTCTCCGGAACTATAAGAGCTGTGCTATTGAAACTTGGTAAGTAGATGTATTCAGTAAACCGCATTAAGATTTTTACACAAAAATAGAAAAAAAACAATAATATTTGGGGTTCCCCATACATAGAACTGAAACTCAAATTTTTTTTTTCATCAAACCCTTACGTGTGGGGTATCTATGGATAGGTCTTCAAAAATGATATTGAGGTTTCTAATATCATTTTTTTTTAAAACAATAATATTTGGGGTTCCCCATACATAGAACTGAAACACAAAAAAAAAATTTCATCAAACCCTTACGTGTGGGGTATCTATGGATAGGTCTTCAAAAATGAAATTGAGGTTTCTAATATCATTTTTTTCTAAACTGAATAGTTTGCGCGAGAGACACTTCCAAAGTGGTAAAATTTGTGTCCCCCCCCCCCCCGTAACTTCTAAAATAAGGGAATGATAAAACTAAAAAAAATATATGATGTACATTACCATGAAAACTACCAACGAAAATTGGTTTGAACGAGATCTAGTTAGTAGTTTTTTTTAATACGTCATAAATCGTAAACCACAATTTACCTTTCATTCAGTCAACACAAATATAAAAATTAAAAAAAAAAAACATTTCATTTCATAAACGATGATGACGAATGATGATGATGATGACCTGCAGGTTTGTACGGAACCCTCGGTGCGCGAGTCCGACTCGCACTTGGCCGGTTTTTTTCTGAAAAAAGATCTCATGTCAACACTAACTCTTGGTAAATTCCTGGAGTCTGCTTTGATAATGCCAACTACCATTTTTATTTACAAAACGCAATTAATATTCCCATAAAATAATATTCACTTTTACAACCATAACCTCAACAAGTTGTCGTAACAGGAGTGACGTCACTAAACGCTGATTGGTGTTTCGAAATACGTTTCGTTTCAACTCATTTTTAATACGTAATTATTGTTAAAAATCAACATTTTATAAAATAAAAACATTGTAGTGGCCCTTCTTTTATACTTTTTTAACATTTAAATCATAAAATTTTCATAAATATTATATTTGCATCTTCCCTATTGGCTTTTCAACGTTTGGTCCCGAAGGCATTCATTTTTACACGCTTTATATTAGCTTCACTTGTATGTTTGTATGTTTGTTTGTAACCGACTCCTTATAGCGCGATTTTGACCCACTTTAAACGACCAGATTTCATTCAAACTTTGCACACCTGTCAAGGACCGATGACAATGCAATAATTTCATAAATTTGTGTCATTATCCTTGCCAGGGTTACCAGGACAGCAAAAAAACTGTCTTCGAAAACTACGCTGACATACGTCACAAACTAATTTGTGCCATTATCCTTGCCAGGGTTACCAGGACAGCAAAAAAAAACTGTTTTCGAAAACTACGCTGACATACGTCACAAACTACGCTGACATACGTCTCAAAATTCGAAACACCCTTAAAAATAGAAAATAAATAATAGTTTAAAAAACACGCTTCCATTGAAAACCAAACTAAAAAGTACAAAATAATGAAAAAAAAGCGTGGGGTGCCTGATATCAATAAAAAAATACCTTAAAAAGCACCCCACGCTTTTTTTCCATTATTTTGTACTTTTTAGTTTGGTTTTCAATGGAAGCGTGTTTTTTAGTTTTTTTAAACTATTATTTTTGAATAAATATTATGTTATGTTATTAAGGTGTCGTGTGTGAGAACTGTGGTGGCCCAGCGGTAACGGACGCGAGTAGCGAGTAGCCTCGTAGGTTAGAACACAGATAGGCGCTTTACCTTGTGTACATTACTTCATCACCCACCACTGCTCGAAAATGGTGAAAGAGATCATCGTGAGCGAAACGACGTCACCTAGTACCAAAAATTAGAAGACATGCGAAATTTACCAACCCACATTGGGCCCCTGTGGTGGGTAACGGCCCTCACAAAAAGGAGGCCTGTGTCCCAGCAGTGGGCAGTGATAACGAACATTATTGGGTGATACCTTAAGTCCATAATCAGTCTGAGCTCTCTTCTTCATGACGAAGGAAATGTCCCTGATGGCGGCGTAGAAGTCGTCGTTCATCATGCGCAGGGCTCCGCCCCCGCCCGTCCACACGAGGGAGCCGCCGCCGCCCCATGATACTGTCACCCGCTCGCACACTGTGTAGTCTACTAGGGCTCCTGGGGAATACAGTGACTGTTTTGAATACAGGTAATTTATGACAGTCACTTCTAAATTCCTATAACTTAACTAAACCAGTGATTGGGACGGACGTTTTGGGGCCTGTTTTCGTAATTTTTTCGGCAATTTTGTTCGACGCTATACTGTACTGCGGTAGCACAGCTTACCTGTAGCACAAACAGCCAACAACCTTCCCTCGTGTGTGGGATGCCACGTGAAAGCGACGAGGGGCGAAGCAGGCGCGCTGCTGACACATACATCTCGCTCTATAACGCTAGGGCCGCGGGAGTATTGCTCTTCAAGCTCAGCTTCCACTGCTGGGGCAGCCATCTGCATAACACAATGTTTTACAGTTAGATATGGTTATTTTTGCTCATTTATCGAACGAAATAACGTTCTCGATAATTTTAGTAAAGCATTTGATAAAGATAGCATTCCTTAATAAAATACAGAAGTATTGTAACAAAAAATTAAACCGCCAAAAAAACGGGTGTTTTTTTTTTTAAATCATTTTTTGTGGCTTTAATGTACTAATCATACTTGCCAAAGTATACCCTATCCAATAAAAAAGAATTATCAAAATCAGACTACTCTGTATAAAGTTATGCGTGGTCATACATTACAATCAGTGAATGAACAATCAATCATCCCCTGTTTTCCGACGCTTAGGATTCGATTTTGTTTTCCAAATTTATATGGGACCACCTTCGGGTTATGCTGTTTCCAATAAAAAAAGAATTATCACAATCGGACAACTATGTTAAAAGTTATGGGTTTTACATTAAAAAAATATATATATATATATATGCGTCGAATTGAGAACCACCACCGTTTTTTTTTTAGTCGGTTAAAAAACCTTACTCTTTTATGACTACATATCGACCTTCTGATGACACAGAACAGCAAACATACATAACTTTAAAAATGTATTTTAGGTTAATGACGTCTATAGCAAACAGAATGCCACAGGGACCTACATTGGGACCACTACTCTAGAGGTTTGACAATCTAATAATCATGCCATGACACATATATTTATGTCAATACAGATTTAGAAAGCTTCTACTTGAAAGTTGATTATGAAAATAACAATAGATTTCTAATGTAGTCACCATGCTGTCGGTAATGTTAACTTTACTATCACTGTTGGCCTGTTGAATGTCGTGGATGCGAAGAGTGCTTGAATCGCGCTGCAGTGACACCAGTAAATTACGTCTAGAACAAGAAACAAAGAACTACTGTAGAAGGATCGTCCATTAAAGCAAATCATAGCAATAGACTAAGTACGACTTGGGCTACCGTTAGTTCGAACCTTAACCACGTTTCTTGACGTTAGCGGAAGGGACATTTCTTTTCACTCTATCGGGTAGATAGAGTGAAATGTCCCTTCAGAATTGTCATACTGTGACTCATTCTTTTTTCAGTTAAATCCTAATTATTCCTCGGCCATTAGGTACTTACCTCGTGGGGCACCACTGTAGCTGCGCCAGCGGGCGGGGATGCTGCATAGTGAGGAGAGGCCTCTGCAGCGCGCGCGCGTCCCACACGCACGCCACGCCCTCCCCGCGCGACGCGATCTGGTACCCGCCGCACGGCTCCGCGCACACGCCGTAGCAGTACCGGCTCGTCGTCATACTTACCGCCTTGTTGGATAAGTCTGGGAATGACGAACGATTGAAGATATACTTGGGTTGGTAAAAAAAAGTAAGTATGCATCTATCCTACTATAAGGATATTATGGCACTCGAATCACGTTGACGGGGTGGGAGAGAGGTGACGCTGTTGGTTTACATTGTGCAATAAAATTGTTTTCTGTCAATCGAAATGTATTCATTAAACAAGATAGCGGGGTTAATTCCAATTTTAGCCACGCGCCACAATCACCATATAACGCCGGATTATCTAAGATTTTTCAAGTTTAGAATGTTATTGAAACAGAAAATAATTATATATTTGGCAGAGCAAGGCAAAAACTAAAAAAATAAATAGCACTAAACTTGACCTAAAATGAGTATGGGAAACCTCCCAAGTTTTCCCATTAGTCAGTTATATCCTGTGAACTCTAGTTCTCAGAATATCACTGACTAACTTGCTGAAAACTGCAGACGTAATGGCTTCGCTTGCATCATTTATGAGTCATTTATACGTCACTATCATGAATTTGTGACAGTTGAAGAATAGGTAATTGTAGCCGTGGTTGCGGTTTATCGCCGTCACCAATTAGATCTAGAAAAATCTACAAAGTTATAATAAAAATTCTTTATTAGCATAAACTGTGTTACAAAAAATATGGAATCCTCACTCCATGTCAAATACGTAGGTACAAAGATCGTATTTTTTTCTGGAGATATCAATATTTAGTTTTAAAAGATTAAAAGGGTTGTGATGATATGGCATATGGCCGGATTGAGGCAGACTGATCTGACATGTTAATGTGGATCTTACTGCCCAGCAAGATATGAATGATCCACCCGTACCTACATCGCAGGCTTAAAAGCCCTAAATCTTATGCATTTACGTCTGTATTTCTATACTTCTTACCTCTAAGATCAAATATCTTGATGTATTTCAGGTTCATGGAGGCTATGAGGGTTCTGCTGGAAAAATTTGCCCAAGTCACGCTGTGAGCCGTCTCCGAGAGTCCCATCTCGGCCAGCGGACGGGGGGGCTCCGCCGCTGATGACGAGGTGGCGGAGTCTGTAGCTTTGGGAGAAACAGAAGTTGGAAAATATTTTGTTGATAACATATCTCTTGTAGCAATTATTATTTTCACAAAAAAAGTTATAGTTGATGTAAATTATTAGTAAGAGTAAAAGTTCCTAATATTATAAATATGCATTTTATCAAGAAGATTCGCAATATTTAAGTTAAGTGTAACCTATATAGCTATCAGTTAAATCTTCCTAAATTGCTGCGTCCTAACATTCATAAGTTACTTCTATGCAGAGCCTATATATGTGTGAACATAGTGTAATATTTAAAATTTTGTCTGGCTTTACGTATGAGACGACGTGATCAAAATCGCAGGCAGCGCTTTTTGCGTGCAGCTCTGGGGCATATAATACCATTTATGCTTTTATATATGTATAATAATTTCTTCCTTTTCAATGAAAAAGTATTTTCTGGTTTTGTACATACAAAACTTATTTACGTTTAACCTCCTCAGACAGCGTGGAGCCCCGGTACACATCCCACAGCAGTATGCAGTGGTCACTGCGGTGCTTCTCCATGGCCACTGCCAGCATGTTGGTCTCCATGTGGCTCCATGCCACTGAGTTGCAGAGCCGAGGGTAGCGGGGAGCTGGGCAAATTATGGCACCATTAAAAAGGCAATGCAAATTGATACATTCAGCAAATCAATTTAGAAAATTTCGATACCACCAAAAGGATATCTGGTTTCCATAAAATTAAATAACACAATTGGCTCATAAACAACGAATTCACATAATTATTATGTGTTTAATTTAAATGTAAAATTAGGCAAAACTATTGAATCATTGAAAAACACGTCGCTAAGCAACAGTCAGGTGTAGAATTTAATAATATTTTTGCACAAATAAAATCAAATAGACGAAATCACAGTGGGGGCGACTTTTGTAAAGCCTCGAAGTCGTATGTTAAGGTAGGTACAGTGAGCGAAAATTTGAACCTTATAACAATGACGATAGAGTTGATAATATTTTTAAGTTTTTCATATGAGTGACTTGTAGTCCCCCTATCACACTTTGTTGACCTCTTTAAGTGATGGCGAAATATTGCTTCATCAGGACTATTAATTCGGTAGGCTTGCTGTTTTAATTGATACTTACTAAACTCTCTCCCAACAAGACCCAATGGATCATATGTCTGCTTCAGTGTAGTCAGTGCAACTCTTCCACTAGCATTCCCTACTGCTAGCAATGGCTCTGGCTGCTCCGGGATGGCACTGATGTCTACACAGCGGACCCCACTGGCACTTTGTGATGCAAGAACTGTTGCTCCACGGGTTGAAGATATTGGAGTAACTGGAGGACAGTTAAATGACACTTTACACAAAAGTTTTAAAAGTTGTGTTACATATCGACAGTTGTAAGGCTATTTGATCTAAGCGACATTTTTTGAAAGTTGCAGGAGAGGTATTCAAAGTTTTATTTTTCGAAAAAAAAAAAATCTTTTAAAAGAACTATTGAGTGGATTTTGGTAAATATAATTCAGTTTATCCAAAATCCACTAACTATACTCCATTTGTTTAGGTAGTTAACTAAATGTAAACAATCTTAACATGTCTTTTATCTAAAAAACTGTCTAAAAATTGAATCTAAAAATATTTACAATTAGGTATTTACTTAAACCGATGTTAGGTAAGTAACTTGATTTAAATAATATTTGTTGGTCTTTTATACGATTTATTTTATATAAAAAGACATATCAAGATTGTTTACCTTTAGTTAACTACCTAAACAAATGGAGTATAGTTCTTTTATAATGATTTTGTTTTTCGAAAAATAAAACTTTGAATCACTCTCCTGCAACTTTCAAAAAATGTCGCTTAGATCAAATAGCCTTTCAACCGTCTATATTATTTATTTATACATATCATTATTTATATTATCCACTGGCCTCATTGGTCTAGTTGTTGCAAAACCTTCTACAGGACCTCATGGTCCTCAATTTCTAAGTCAGGCAAAAGGTCATAGGGTTTTTCTATCTGAAATTTCTCAATAGTAGCCCCTGCTTCAGTAGAATCTAGATTTGTACCTGGTTGATGGCAATAAGCTTGCCCCCTATCACATGGGACTTAAATATAATGGTCAAATGGTAATATGTAGGTACACCTCTGCCAACCCTTTGGTGAAACAGGGTGTGATGTTATGTATTTACATAATATTTCCATACTTTAACAAAAGTTGAAATAGTTGAAACCTTGAAAACAGTTCCAGCACAACAAGTTCTTGTTATTTTTTATTTTTTGTTATTTATTTCTGTTCTAGCATACTTTTCAATTTTTTATTTTAATTTTGGTTTGGTTTATTGGTTTGAGCTATCTGACATATGGCAACAAACTGATTTAGTGTTTTTTTTATGTAAATTATTTTGCATACTATGTCATAAAATTAAGTTTTTCTAACTGAACAGGGATTTGTTGTGCAGGCAAATCCTTGCACCACTTTTTCTTCCCAGCCAAACCACTACGAAGTGGTGAAGGATGGGAGTATTTGTGGACTGCCTTATGTAATTTTGAAGTTCGAAAAGTACTGATTCTCAGCCAAGTTGAATCAATTAGTTTTCATTTTCATATTCATTTTGATTTGCATCCTTTTTTATTGCCACAAAATATAGAACTACACTCACTTCTAGAAAGTAAAGTGTATTCTGTGTTAATTTGCTCTAGAAACTGGCGCTAAAAATATCCACACAATCGGACTCATTAGTCCACTAATGAGCTTGTTATGTGCTTAAATGTAGTTCATAAACTTTGGCTCTAATATTGATAACAACACGATAACAATGAATTCAATAAGTTATGGAATTTTGCTGTTAAATATGTTTAACAGAAATAGCAGCGCTCGTTAGATGTTCCCGTTTTCACCATAAAGTCAATATGTATGGAATTTTGTACGTACATGTTGTTTTTTTCTCGATTTCCTTTATCCGAGAAACTTCGTATAAGGTTATGTCTGGACCCCATAATATAAATTTGTCGTGGTGTACGGGTGACCAAAGGACTTCCAATTTAACACCCGACATCATTTTATTTTTAATTTACACGATTTCTGAAAGAATCAATTATTAATCATATTTGTTTTGCGAGTAAATACGCAACTTCCATGAATGTTTTGACTTTTGACGTTTGAAACGTTTTGTTCTTAAACAGAAATAAACACGCTTAGGTCACACAATTTCAAAAAATAAACGTGAAAATGAGCCACTAGCAATAACTAAACGTTTCAAGTTTTAACAATTTTTGAACGTGATTTAAGTTGTCACATGAATTTGGTGTTGCCATCATAAAGTTAATAATATCCACTTCCATTTCACAAAAAATCAGAAATGCTAATTAGAAGATTCAAAATTAACATAGAATAGTTACAAATAAGGTACGGAATGAAGCGGTTTACACAAATAAAATAAAAAAGACAGAAAAAAAGAATTTGTGATGTTTTTCAGAACTACGCTGTACAGTAGGTAGGTACTGGTACCTGGCATACGTGTATGACCAGATGTATGAACTTAAACGAGGCAAAATGAATTTGAAAGAATCCTAGCAGGTGGTATTCTGTAGTTTCTGCCTACCCCCATGGGAAAAAGACGTGAGTTTATAATATATGTGTAGAACAAAAGAAAAACTGCAAGAATGGGGAAATAAACATGGCTATTTTTTATTTATGAATGTAGGTAGATATCTGTATTTTAGTCTACCAAAAAATTAAGGTATTTACATTTTGGCCCCACTAAATTTGGAAAATTTTGATTTTTATCGACATGCCAAGACGGAGATATAGATCTGCCACATTCCCTTATTTAAACGGCGTGAATATATATATTATTAAATGATAACATTTTTTTTTTACCAGCTTTTTGCGTATTACAGACGAAATTAAGCCTGCTAGCCTTATAAAAAAATATATATATCTGTGTCCTAATGATCATGTTGTAAACAAATTCTCCCTACATAAAAGGAAATGTTTATTTTAATTTTGAGTACCGCCCTAAAGAGGTCGCTACCTACGACATCGGCACCGATCATCAACCCTTCTTGACAGTCGCATGAAGTGAGTGACCATTGACGAAATAAGTGAAATCAATTTACACCCAAACACTAAAACGGAGGATAAACCGTCGAAGACTTGTTAATTAAGGTAAGTTCTAGAATTCATGCAGAGTGTCGTTCAGAAAGTGTAGCGGCGGGCGGCTCGGCGGCGGAGCTGTGTAGGTCAATGACGTGATGAATGTTTACTACAATGGCAACGCCTCGTCTTCTCCCACAGTTTCACGCGCATTGTCTTACGGTTCTCACGTGTTAATGCACTTTTCCCGACCCGGTTAGTTGTCCGAAAACTACTGTATTGTCGTCGTTCGTGTGTGCTACAGATAAGTGTTTGTACAAGTTTCCTTAAGGCGTCGCAGCAGACGTTAGTGACTCACTTGCTCGTTTTGTGATTGATTTTCCGCGTATTTTCCTCGGAATTAGCCGCCGTCGCTAATGATAATCATTCGTTGATTGTTTGTTGTTGTAACGCGTGCGTCGGGCGCAGTGTGTGTATCATGGTATTGTTGGGGCCGTCTCTCCCGTCTCCCTCGTTGTGGAGACTGTGCTGAGCCCCCAGTGATGTTCTCAGCCCTAGCCTACCAGTTATCTACTAAATTTCTGGAAGAGCAAAAGGTGAGAGTGAATTTTTGATGCACAACAATGCATCTTTAGAAAAACAAAACCCATTTCAGTGCAGCATTTTTGTTTCAAAATTCTGTTCTTCCTTATATGAGTTCCCCATCTAAATAATACAAGACTATGAGTAATCTTCTAAATACATTAACATGTTTGTGTTATCTTTGGAAATATAAGAATGTGGTTTAGAATGCTTCTGTGATCTAACAGAAATAACTTGCCCTGAGCCACACAAGGACTCACAATGGCATCCCTTTCCCTTATTGCTCAATACATTACAAGTATAATACATTTATTTACTGTGGCTTAGTATAACAGCAACAAATTATTCGCATGACTTTCACACATTTACGGCATGGTTTTCTCTATGATGCTCATAAATAATGGTCTACTTTAACAATGGATTGAATACTAATGGCTGTTTATTAATTTATACTGTAAACCTGTCAATAGGCAATTGTTTTGCTGGTTTTGAACAATCAATAGTTATTAGGTCCTCAGTTCCTCACTTACGTTCCCTAGATTTAGTATTTGTATGGATGCTGTATAACTAGCTGAACATATTTATTTATTGTTAAAACTTCATGCTGATTATATGGTAAATTGGCCACCATTGATAATTATCCATTGATAGTACTGGTATAGCTACCTATTTTACTGAAAAAGGGGTATGTAGGGATCATAGCAGGTGGCTTTCTGTGGTTTCTGCCTGCCCCCATGGGGAGAAGGCATTAGTTTACGTATGGATGTATATTGAAAAAATATTTTCAAAACAATAATACAGCCAGAGATCGCAGAAAATGGAAAGGTTTGAAAGTAAAAAGAGGGAGGTCCTTTGCGCAGCACTGGGACAATATGTAGGGTTACAAAATTAAGTACCTAAGGTTCTAGGGGTATTCCATTGCCTGCTAACTGGATTGTGGAGGTCAGGTATCATACAGTCAGACTGGAACCCGACCCCAACATATTTGGAAAAAGGCTATTCAACTAAGTAGTAAGTGCTGACATCATTCCAATAGGACGCTATACTTATCAGCGGTTCCTTGTATGACAGTAATTACCACGTAGATCTAATCATAACAGCTAATGTGTTTGTAACGACTTTGCCAATAGGTATCCCACTAACTTAAACTACTACGTGTGGCATCAGCCGCTCAGTTATAACTAGATAATATTTGTTTTGCTCTATAATTACTACTATGATGTAAGAACTTGCTTTGTTTACAAGTAGCAGATGGTTGATAGTACTTTCTGTGTGTGTAGGTCTTAGAGGTTATTTAATAAATAAAAAATATTCACATCTTTTTTCATGGTGGTATGCAGACAACTGCAATATTTAATGCCGTACAGTTGAAGACTCTTCACCCCTCACCGTCATCATTACTCCGCCTTTTCCCCAATTTATTTGTTGGTCAGTTTACTTGCATAAATCTCTATCAGCCCTCATCCCAGGGTTCAGGAACACAACCCCCCCCCCCCACCCTTTCTTATCTTTGATATACCATTTTTCTTATAGCCATTCATATTCATAATTGAAATTTTTCCTATCACATGCATCTCCTTCCCATTCTCAATACCCTATGTAGTTACTCTTAGTATGTACTGGAGTCTTTTTATAAAATCAGGGTTTTTTTTTTGTTAATCCTTTCACTGAAAGTGATTGTGCTGAGACTGAGAGGGACCTTACATTGACAGTTCAAGGTGAGGTCAAATCTTTCCAATGTACTCTCAGCTTGAGCAAACCGACATATTCTTTTGTTTTAAGTCTGTCTGTATTCATATTTGCATAAGTACTGATTAAATGGAGTCACCGCTTTTTAAAGAGGACTTCTTTATCACTTTATCTTTTTATGATATTTACAATATTTTATCAGTAAATATAATCTTTTTTCCATTGATCATACAATTAATAGCTTTTTACAATCAGTTGAAATCAATATTCCTTGTAATGATTATCAGTATTGGATTGGTCATCAAATATATCTCAAGTTATCTTGTGAACTATAATCTTAGGAAGAAAATTACAACACAGGTGATAAGGCTTTATCAGATTTTCAGAACAATCTGATACATACAGTTGATGATACAACTTTTAATATTGATAAACCAATGGAATCCGGTTTCGTAATTCTATATCGTGCACAGCATCCAATACTTAAAAACTCGAAATATTAAACTACTTTATCGTTTTTTTCCAAATATTTTTTTATAAATTCTTTGAGCCAACTCATCAATATCTTACTCTAGTTTTCTTTTACGACTCTAAGACCTACATTATGGTAGAAATGCGTTCAATATTTGTATCATTATCAGCAACAGGTATGGCAGCTAGGAATGTTAGAGTTAGTTTAGTAGGTAGCGCTTCACAGTTATTTGCTATAGCAATCTTGATAAGATTGGCTTGTGCGATAGTCGATAGTAAGTATTTTTTAAACTGTTTATTGTGTGGAAAAACCTAAACCAAAGTAGCGTCAAGTGATTCTGCTATCAGAGGGGTGCGTAATACACTAACAGTAAAAATGGCTTTAATTTTGACCGTTCAACATCATTCATCGAGTTATTAATGTTGTTTATCAGACACATTTTCCAACATATAAAGCAATGGATTTATTTATCCTTCAAAATGTTACAGATTCTGTTTGATGAGGGCGATTTCCTATGAACAATGAGAACAATGAGCATAGTTCATAACGTATGTTCATATATACTGAGCCCTCATCGCTTTTCAACAACAGCAGCACTTTCTCCCGTAGCGCATGGCGCATGCCGCTGGGTGAAACCATAGAAAATCACGTTTTTGTGTAAATGATAACACGTGAAAGCGGTTCAGAGTACAGTACGTACTCCACATATACTTATAAACAATAAGCAATTTCTATTGCACACGGTGATCGGATTCAATGATCAAATTATCATAGCACGCCACAGCACAGCTCAAGCAGTAAGACAAGTAAAGGATTTTCTAACCGTGGTATGTAGGCTCATGACCTTCCGCTTGGGATAAATACATACATCCATTGACTAACTGTTGGTACGAAAATAAACTACTTACCTTCTACGATATTTTAACCCGAACTAACCAAACTAGATTATTAATGATTATCGTATAATAGTAAACATATTCGTTTCTCGACATATACCGCTTTGGAAGTGGTTAATCAGAAGCCCCAAAGTCGGACAGCAAATGTTACTCTTCCCCATCCTCATCTGTCTCAGCTGAAGCAGCTGAATATCAATTTTTCACATGGAGCGACTGCCTACATGACCTCCACAACACAGGTACTGGGTTCTGTTACTCTTTCCCATTCCCCAAGTAATTGGTACGGGGACACCATTGATAGCCCGGAAGCCGACTCATATACGAGAAAGCAGATGATGACTTGTGTCTCTTAAAAGTGCGTGTACGTTCTCACGGGTTTATTCAATTACTTATCACCTGTATCTAAATAACCGCCATGGTAACTGTAAATAGGCCCACAATAGCACACAATTAAGCCATATTCACGCGAACCGTGTCGGTCACTCGTCCGTGACTAACGGTGACACCATGCTCTATAGTCTGTAATGTGACCTAGCTGCTAATTACATTAACTTTCGGTCGTTGGTCTGCTCTAGTGAATAGTTAAATATGTGACGACTATGTGCGTCAGGTGTTGAACGTCATGAAAAAAAAAAATGGGTTAGATATCGTGTTTTCGATGGGTAATTGTCCCCATGGCAGCCCCAAGTCCTAGGGCGGTCAAAGAAGTCTGTCAGACTCTTACTGACTAAAACTACTTGGTCTTCCTTGAACTTGAACTACCGTCAGCCAGAGGGCGGCAGTCGCCTGCACTCACATCCTAAATCTCACAAAGTAAACAACCTAAAACTGTTTTTGAATACTTATTTCATCTTCATCAGTTTTTTTTTGTGGTTTGAAATTCATCAAATTACTCCCGCTCTAGGGTGGAGCGGAAGGGCGTGTCAGACTTTTACTGACTAAAACCCACCCGTGTTCCTTCAGTTGCCCATTTGCCAGGGTCACGGTATCTCTTTCGAACGAATCTCGCGACCCTGGCAGATCTTCATCAGTTAGGAGTCATTTCCTGCACTGTATCCGTGCAGATTGATTACAATGTTTAGTCGTCCGCTTAGTTATAAGCGTCGTCGGTTCAGTCCCTGTCAAACGTCCCCAATGTACTCAACGTGTCGAACCCCCCACAGCTACAAATTATCTCGTAAACAAATTGATTCTTTATAACGTATCGAACGTTGCACAGTGGTAGATATTATAACCGTGACTGTGGGGAGAGAATTTTCGTGCTGTTTGCGAGATTCATGTTTCAGGGCGGTTAATGAGGTCCCAGAGGATTAGCTGCCTTCTTTTTGTATATTTTGATCCTCGGTGTGGTGAAAATGAGTGTTAATTACTTATTACTTGTCGGCCACTAGTCTAGACCGAATTGTCTGTATAATATTCGCATTTATAAATGCATAAACACCTGTCTTTAAATATAAGCATTCAAAGTGTATGTCTAACAGACATTATCTGATCATTTGATCAATGTCGAAAGCTTCCGAATACAGTTGTGTCGGTATGTAAAACGTGATGAATGAAAACACATGCATATTTTTAGCTAGAAAGCGGCCAAATGTGAAACTAACTAACACATTTCGCGATAGTGGATCTATTCAAAAGTTATGAATGTTTTCTATTCAACTTTGATATATTGATTTTATAATGACTCCTTTCGAATCCATTTCATATAACCGTTGACTTTCATAAAACTGCTGTAGGTTTACATTTTCTCGACGATAGTAGATCTTGTACATTGATCGAAAAAAGTATTTCAACACCAAATGCGCTCAGCTTCAAATAAGCTGTTCCATTTTTTAAGACAATCGATATTGGCAAGTATGGCGAAACATTTTTCGATCACAGTTTTTTTCCTAGAATTATCATTTGGATTAGTTTTTTTTAAACAATAAAGGTTGCGCATTCAGTCATTGTTTATTGTCTTCCGGCTAGTGATGTAGTGCCTGTTTCAGCGAATCAGTGACGTACATATGAGTCAGCTGCGTCGCTTACAATGATTACATTTTATCTTTTTATGTATGTACGACTCTGTATGTTTCACTCTGTTGATTTGCATATTCGCGATAACAGTGCCTCTGCGTTTGGATCATTTTTTATACTGAATATTGGCATTCAATGTTTTTATTGTCATGCTGATGTGAACTTATGTCCACTGGAATAACTGCCTTTATTGGCCATTCATTGGTTTATTGAAGAATTGCTTGACGTGTTTGTGTAGTATTCCTTACTGGGCAAAGAAAACTGTATGAAGTCTGATAAATAGGATCATCGTTGGCAAACTGTGAGTCTCCCTTCATGTTCCTACTTATGTATAGCACAAACAACCTGTACCCAGAATAATTAATATTGGTAGTGCTCTGAGCGTCTGGGATTCCCCTTCGTCATATTACCCTTATGTTGTAGCAAGTGGTCTCACTACGCCGCAACACACAGTGCATTGTCACACAAGTTTCTATTTCGCGCCAACTCGTCTGGAAAGCGACGAACTTTTTCCGCACCAGTGCTGCTGACGTGAAGTTTTTACTAAATTGCCAGCTATTACAGCGGCACATGCCTCACGCGATCTCTAAGGGAAACCTCTTACATCATTCAGATGATCATAATTGATTTAGTGGTTCAGACACGTTGATTGGATGTTTGCGGGTAATTAAAACGATAATAGTGCTGCACTTAAGAGCATTACAGGCAACGTTCACGCATTTAGCGTTGTTTGTCGAGAATGCTTCTGTTCCATATGGAACAGAAGCATTCTCGACAAACATTGGCCATTCACTGTTGCATTCTATTGCATTTGTAGTTGTAATCTACAAAAGAGACCCACGTACGAGTAACCAAGAACACATTAATTATGTACGACGCAGTTTTAGTCTCAAAATTCTTGTTTAAAACTGACATTCGATTCTGAGTTGGGTACCCGCCTGTTGAATCATTTCCAGTCTGCGATATAAGTTATACAGGTGTTTATATATGGCCAGTGTCTCGTATATTGCGCAGGTCGTAAGGGACAAGGCTAAAACGCATTTTTTTTACGACGCAGACGCATAAAGATGCACCTGTCATGGAAGACGCGTGATCATCATAATAATTATGATTGATGCAGATTTACATGGCGCGAATAGTGGCAAGTTTATCAATCAGTGTTGCTTTGACATCAATTTGTCTTGATTTAACTGTACTTAGCTGGATTGGATTTCAGTGTTGTGATCTATCGATGAAGCTTTTTATTTTGCCACCTCCACCATTGCTTGAATGATTGTCGGGTCAAGGTTAAGTGAACCACTTTTATAAACTCCTTTCTCCTATTATTGTTATAGAATCTCCTTGTTCTTGCTTGATTGAGTTTAATAATGTACCGTCTAAGAATGACTATTGTTCTTAAAACAGTAGAAAGCACAACTTTGAATATCGATAAGTACCTAAGCTTCATAATTGTGTTTTGGAGGTCAGGCGGCAATCGCTACATGTAAAATGAGTCTTTGTCTTTGCATCTTATTAGACTGGAATTGCAGCTTACCTGTTTTTTTATTTTTATTATAGACCTATTTAGTAAGGTATGTAGATGACGATGAGAAAGCTACCGATACGTCAAAGGCTTACTGACGAATCTGGATAGATTCAAGAGTGTTTACCCCTGTTTCGTAGCGGCATCCAACCATGTGGTTTGCGATATTGTCTTGCAACTTAGCCTTTCGTAGTGACATGGACCTTTTTCAGGCTGCGCCATAAAAAGCTGTGTCCTCCGCCTCCCGCATCCACTCTGTCCCAACCACCTTTTCAAAGTCGTCGGTTCATCTAGCTGGGGGGCGTCTCACACCACGCTTGTCGATACGCGGACTCCATTCCAGTACTCGTCGACGAAAAAACAACGTAGTTTTCCCAAAACGCTGCCCCACCCAACTAGAATCTCGTATCAGCTTATTTTTCAAAGCTGTGTCTACAGAGCTGGATATTGTCTTTACAAGAAATGGAATGCTATCTAAGTACCGCATGGTTGTGGGTATTAGCTTACTCGGCCCAGTTTACCACTTCGCCCTATGTTTTATCGCTTTGGTCTTTAAAACTGAAGTCTGATGAGTCTTATTTCGAGATGACATACTTAATAGTATGTCATCTCGAAATAAGAGCTCTCGTGATGTTTTCCAATGTATCTTCCTTTGTTAATCGTAGTTAGTGTAGTTGCAGCCGTACCACGAGCATACTGGTACCGATCGACAGCGAGGCATACTATACATACCTACGTAGGTTCCTACTTTATCGCTGAAACTGTATTTTTGATAGTGAAATAATAGCCTCAGACTGCAGCTTTGACTCCTTTATAGCGAATAATGTTAGTATAAATAATCCCATTATTTTAATGATATAATTATGTAGCGTGCCCAGCTTGGTTCTCCATACTAAATCTGAAAAACCGGGGGATTAAAGTTAAAATAAGGGAGGGCATTTATAGTGTCGATTAGTGTTGCCAAACACAAGGCTCCCTTCCGTCTTAAATTAGGGGGGCAGTCCCACAGTGCGTGTTTTCATTGTTTTCCGTTTATTTTTGGTGTAGTCAAAACAAATAATATTGAGTCTCTCCGTACAATAAAAGTAAGCCTGCAAAAAACATACAAGCTAGGCTGCAACAATGACGTCAGCTAACTATTTTGCCATGAAAAGCATTAATTTAATTCGTCACACCAATTTACAAGTACAAACACAGCGGTAATAGATCGTTATCGCATCTGTGGCAACTGTGACGAACCACGAGGCTGCGCTTGCGCATACTGCCCGCTCGTTATAAATAATGGCTAGTTATTCATTCACTCTGTTTACGTAATGGAAGAATCACTTTCACTTGACGGTTTATTGGATTTTAAATATAATCTTAGCTATTAATCAGTCTAGTCAGCCAATCGCCGCGCAGTGCTAGATAAAAGTCTGTTCCAATATGTTACGACTTACTTACCGCACCGTGTTCTACTGAATGCAAAAAGCTTGCATTCAGCTGATACACTTTCTGTTTGCCAGATATTCGACTCATACAAATGACAGAAACAGTCCAACACTACATTTCCGTCCCTACCTTTTCATTTGTCATAGATGTGAAACAAATGGCGATATGGTTGTCTTCATTGCTCCCCCGAATTTGCAATCGAGTGGATTGCTAAGCTCAGTTTCACATAAATCAATACAGTCTCGCGGGTCGTCGCCCTAACCAAGACAAACGCACCAATTAGAGAGATTAGATCGCTCCTGCAAATGGCAAATCTGAAGGGGGCGTTTGCGGGCAATTGAAAACCCTTCGCATTCTTCATATCATTGACTTGCTCAGTACATGTACCTCTATAAAGTTTACCTCTTAAAAACCAATATTACTACGAATGTATCCCCAACTAATATACGATTTTTTATTAACATTACTTTTTTCAACCTACAGCGTCCCACTACAGGTCAAAGGCCTGCCTCCCTTTCCCCTTTCCACATGTCTCTGTCTAGACTGCTAGTCCGTTAGATAATGTTGAGTCCATTCATCCTCTTCTTGGGTCTGTCGCGATGTCCTTTACTTGGGACTTTGGTGACACCTACTGTGTGATTGTTTTCGCTCTTAGCGCATTCTGACTTAAAATTAATAGCAGTCCTAGATATAGCAGTCATAGAGTCAGCTTTTGCTCTGTATTTAGCCTGGCAAGTTAGAGGTAATTCTGTCGTTCAGTCCACTAGGCGCGGACGATGGAAGGCTGGGGCTGGCACGCTAGCCTATTACATGTTCTTACATCAAACTTGATTATGCACAGCAAAATAAAAATGAAATATTACACGTCTTACATGAACCTCGCTAACTTTGATAGACGTAATTACTTTTCACTGCTTTATTTACAACTCATATCGCTATTTTACTGCAGACTTTATGTAGGTATGATGCACGAAACGCATCGGTGGACACCCTCTGCTTACGAAGCTGAGCAGCAGTACGCGTTATCAAAACGTCATGGGTATGGTTCGCAAAGTTTAGGCTGTGGTTTGTCGGGAGTATTTTTAGACAATGATAACCTTGACTCATCCCGTCATAAGGACTGTGAGCCTTCTTTTCCTTCATTTATCAGACATAATGTCAATATTCAGCAATGGTTTTGACAGACATTCCAGTCAACCAATTATTTTTTTGGCAGCTCGTGTGCGAATCGCGCAGAGAACTTCCACATTCGGCGGAAACCACACTCGTTACAACTAGACTAATTAGACAATGAACATCATTTATGTCATCATGGTTGCCCTTTGACACATTCCGCCATGGTGGGGAAACCATACGAAAACTTTATGTTTCCTTTAGAGTCCGATGCGAGCAGTCGTGTGTGTTTAATTAGTGAGTTCTCCCGCGCTCTGATACCGAAGTAAAAAAGAATTCTGTGTGATGCCTCGTTTATTTTGTGTAAGTAGGAACTTGTTGATTCACATCTAATAGTGTAATGAATGAGTCATATTTATGATTCAAGCGTTTCAAGGTCACCTATTGTTTGTGTTTATCTCAATTTCGCTGGAGTTGGAACGAGGCTGTTATTAAATCCTATTAACTGTGTACTAGGGCTTCGTATCTCAGCGATTAGTTGCACACTGCAAGTACTTACATTAAAACGTATCTGTCTGCCGTGCCAGTCAACGAATAGCCCTACTCATGTAGTACCGTCGGGTTCCAGACTAAAATTTACTGTCTTTTCCTGACTGAACTGGT
Source organism: Aporophyla nigra (assembly GCA_947507805.1). Lineage (NCBI taxonomy): Eukaryota > Metazoa > Arthropoda > Insecta > Lepidoptera > Noctuidae > Aporophyla > Aporophyla nigra. The sequence goes on along the minus strand of OX382305.1, from coordinate 1,028,831 downwards.
CTCTCTTTTTTTCTTATCAGCGTTTGTGTATGTTGGTGTTAACGGCTATCTACTTTTGTGTGGCAATTCCTAAGTACCTACTGCCACGCCTATCCACTTGATATCACCCATATCACCTCTTTTGACTACTACTTGAGAATGAGTCAAGACGAGCTCTATATTCCGAAACAATAGCCATACCTACCTACTGGAAGTTAAGGATAACTTCCATCACCCGCCCATTCTCCTCGCCTATTGTGCAGTGCTCCAATAATTATACTTTTATGTCGTATATAATAACCATAACACATAAATAAATAATCGAAATAAATATTTCCTTATACTCGATGGGACACCATAAACCTACAGAAAGATTAAATTATAAATAACGGCCATAAACAGTTACTAAAATAGCTATCCACACGATAACTTCAGCGAAGGAGCAGAAACACGTAAAGATGAAAGACGAACATAAACCGCTGACGTATCCGGCCCACAACTGAACTTTAATCAAAGGAAATTAGTTATTTTTGTCTGCGTAGGCGGCGCAGAGGCTCTCAGCGACAGACTGAGTTAACTGGTCTAGATCAGTTAATTTTATCTATTCAAGATTGTAAGCGCATGAGCGCATCCTAGGTCCGTGATTGTTTACAATTTTTATTTTGGACATAAAAAACTGCTTTAGAAATTACATTCATACGCTGATGATATGAAGGTCCTAAAGTCCATACGCACGTTAGCCGAGACTGAACTTCAGTCAGACCTTGACAGATTTGTACAGTATTGAAAGACCAACAAACTGCAACTAAATGGATCCAAATGTTTTCACGTAGTATTCACTCGCCAGAAATCCATCATTGACCCAGGGTATACACTGGATGGTACTTACTTAAATAAAGAAACCAGTAGCAGGGATCTCGGCGTGGTACACGATAGCAAGCTGCTTTTTGATGATCATGTAGAAACAGTTGTCAACAAGGCGTTCAAAGCCTTAGGTTTCATTATTAGAGCTTGTTCTAGCTTTCGTTCCCTAAAACCATTAAAAGTTCTTTACTGTTCTCTAGTCCGTAGCCACCTTGAGTACGTCTCTCAAGTATGGAACCCTCAATATGAGATCTACAAATTCTCGTATTGAGTCTATTCAAAGGAAATTTTTGCGGTACTTGGACTTCAAGGCGAGGCAACTATCAGTCGATTATGAACACCGTTCTAAGCGATATCGTTTCCTACCGATGGAAATGAGACGTAATATCAATGATATCTGTTTTTTAGTGAACATCGCAAACGGCTCCGTCGACTGCCCCGAACTTCTCAGCAAAATACGTCTTCGCACTAATGTTAACAACTTGAGAAAACGGCCGCTACTCCATGTACCATTCACATCGACTTAGTACAGGCGCAACGCCTTCAGTATACGAAGTGTTATTGCTTTCAATAGCTTACCATCACACCTGGATATTGATTTATTTAGCACCAGCGCACATAAAATTAGAAAAAATGTAAACAACAATTATTTTGGTGACAACCACAAATAACTTTAAACTCCGATTTTGATATTGCACGACTTGACATACCTAACATATTGTCTCGACATACCTACCTAATATGTTTCACACTGTTATCTGTGTACTTACTCAATTCACTGTAACTGGTCAACGCACGCGTGTAATTAGCAGATGTCATTACCTATTTCAATATTCATATTTGTTATTAGTCTGTAAGCATTCTTTAAAAATAAAATAAAATAAATGAACGGTGTGAAACAAATGCCTTTTCGGTGTATGCCTATCCAAGAAGCAGAGAATTCCGTATCCCTTAGTGCCAGTCCACACGGCGCGTTGCGTTGCGTTGCGTCGTCGCAACGCAAATATTTTGACGCATAGCCGGCCACACGGGCGCTGCGCCATCGCAGCGTTACTATGACGCAGTCTTAACGTTCCGTCGGCGCAGCGGCGACGCACAGTTGCGGCAAGCATTTTGAAAAAATTTCGCAGTCAGTCTATAGCAAATCATGGATCGGAAAAGACGTCTAGCATTGCTCCTATTACTACGTCACCGCCGAAATCGACGCAAGATCACAAGACGGTACTGGATCAGTCCTTTCATTTCATTAAGAAATCGTGATGGACAGTTTTTTTTTTTAGAATATCGGGAGTTGCTATTAGACGAAAAGAAGTTTTATATTTTTTTTAGAATGAGTGTAAAAGTACGTAGGTAAAAAATGAAATGAGCTTGCGTGTATCCTCCCTATCAACGCACAAGCAACTGAGCGCTGCCTCTCCGTCGCCGCAATGAGTACACCCCCTCCCGCTTCGTCTCGGGGGCTGCTGTCCGTCATGTGTGCGTTGCGACGACGCAGCGCGCCGTGTGAACAACTTGGTTATTTGTATGTAAAACAACGCAACGGCAGCGCTGCGTCGACGCAACGCTGACGCAACGCGCCGTGTGGACTGGCTCTTACTCGAATAGTAAAATAAAAATACCAGGCGTGGTCCCGGCCGCGGCAGGGAGAGAGGGTGGCATGTGTGGTTTTTAATACAGGGTGTAAGGGGAACGCTTCCGAAGCCAGAGCATAGGTTATATACAACCTAAATGCAAACGGATACCAATAACCTTTCGCCTTAAATTGATTATTTTCAAGCCTTCATTTTTAATTACTCAGCAATGAACACCATACAAAATGTAAGGTCACTGGCACGCAGCGCACCGGCGCGCGGCAGCGCCCGTCGCGACGGCGCGACGCATGCGCCGCCGCGACGGCGCGACGCGTGTGGCGCCTCTACGACACGACGCGTGCGCTGCCACGCCGGCACCGCCGAACCACGGTCTCCGTACGACAACTTCCCGGATTTCATAGGAAATTTACAAGGGCATATTTACATTTACAACAACTCTTACACTTTACAAAATTCATCATCTGCCTAGCCTTTTTCCAACTATGTCGCCGACCCCAGGCTTCCAATGTAACCGGATGCAGCTGAGTACCAGTATTTCACATGGAGCGACTGCCTATCTGATCTCCACAACCCAGATACTGGGTAATACGATACCCTTTGGTAAAACTGGTTGTCAGACTTTCGGGCTTCTGACGACCCGTGACGACTGTCTAAGATCTACGAAAGACAACCGGGATCAACGGCTAAACGTGCTTTCCGAGGCACAGAAGGGTCTTGGTATGTAAAGATGGTCACCCATACACGGAACAACCGCAGCAAACGTAGCTTAACTGAACGATCGACCCGTGCGGCTGTTGTAACTTACCCTCAAGCGCTTTACAAAATTATGAATTTTTATCGTATTAGTGGCCGTTAAACATTGAAACTGACTGAGGCATTTTACGTACCTTTCTAAATCTTTTGCGATTTTATGCTTAATTTGTCGAACTGTGCTCCATGCCTTTCATGCGAGATTCAGAAGAATGCCAGAGGTTTGAAAATCTGTCTCGATAAATCCCCAAAACGAAAGGAATAGCTTTGCCACGGGCTTCTAAACACATCAACATGTTACCGTTTTCACGAGCACTGTTTATCACAACAAAAACAATAAAAAAACACTAAAAACGTAACAATATTAACAAGACACAATTTTAAACTAAAGTGTTAAATACGACTCAATATCTATCGATCAGTTACACGTACCACTTTCGCTCACGAACCGAGTCGGAAAGGAACTAAGTAGACTACTAAAGAACTAACACAAGATCAAACATGCCGGCGCTTGCACGTGGTGCCGACAAAAGCCCCGCCGGCGTCGCATTGTCGGCGGCGCCGACGCACGGTGGGCTACAATTTACAAATCGCCTTCCATAGACATTGAGACTCGAATTTTGAAGGGTCCTTTTTTGGCTAGAAATGGATTCTGCTGATCATTACTATTCTAAAAATTTTGTATGGGGCAATTGCGTGTACAAATGAAGGAGTTATAATTTTTTAAAGAAAGAAATGAATGGCGCTGACATGAAAAATGAGTCTGTCTCTGGATTCATAAGGTTCACCATTAAACAGATAAGTACACACAGATAGTACCATTTATTTATCCTCTAAATTTAAAAATAAAATAATGTTGATAATTAATTTTATGGTTAAACTAGCTTTTGCCCGCGGCTTCGCCCGCGTGGATGTCGGAAATTAATGCAAGAGGACGTACTACCGCGATAAGAATGTGTTATTCCAGGTTATATAGGTAATATAGACTCTGTGTGCTATTTTCGATCCAGATCCATTCAGCCATTTTTGCGTGATTGAGAAACAAACACCCAATCATACATATTTTCACATTTATAATATTATTAGTAGTAGGATTATAACTCATATTACTTAGGATTCATAGTTTATGAGAACATCACGTGTGTTGGTGTTTTTAAAATAAAAGTAATAGTATTCAGAGTAAGAAGACTGTGACATAGGGCTTGGTTTAGTTGAATATAAGTCTTCCTGGTTTTTCTTAACGCTCCTATTTTACCTATACAGACACTCAATCATTTACCAGACACCGAACATAATTATAGGAATAGTACTTTTGCCAGTGGCTTGGCCCGTATAGCTGTCGGAAAATATCACCCGGGAACCTACTACCGGGATAAAGTAGGTATCCTATCTGTTACGTATCCATGATATAATACCTATATCTTTGTGCCAAATTCGATCTAAATCCGTTTGGCCGTCTTTGCATCATTGAGAAACAAACATCCAAAAATCTAAACATCTAAGCCATTTCGCGGTCTCTTACTTGGAATAATACTATTAGGTTTATTTTGAGTATAATGAACACACATGATATTTGCAATTACTATGAAGCCAAAGTAATATGAATTACAATCCTACTTATCCTGTACTACCCGGCCCCTGCCAACGCGCTCTGCGCCCACTTTTTAAATCTCTAATATCTTCTAAGATATTCATTTAAATTACATGCTGTAAAGGGCCATATTGATCTATATTAAATGCACAATGTATTTAAGGTACTTAATTGGATAAGGATTAATGCTGTATTGCTTAAAATTGCTTCGTAAATAAGCCCTTATTTCTCGTAAAAAGTAAAAGATAAAAAATGGTTATTGTGGGTTATCCCTATGAGATAGACATATACCATTGAGGACATTTTTGTAGGCCTTTTTAAGGTGTACAATACTGTAGTACATTATTTTGATCTATTTCGTAGGATTCAGCCAGGGTTTTTCGAATTTTGAGACGTATGTCAGCGTAGTTTTCGAAGATAGTTATTTTTTTTTCTAAAATAAAATAATCTTTCTAAAATAAAAATAGCCTAAGTTACTCCTTGTTACATCAGCTATCTGCCAGTGAAAGTCCCGTCAAAATCGGTCCAGCCATTTCAGAGATTAGCGGGAACGAACAGACAGACAGACAGACAGACAAAAATTGTAAAAAATGTTGTTTTGGTATATGTATCGTGTATACATCCATATACACTTAGTAAAAAGTGGTTATCTTAATATTAAAAACAGACACTCCAATTTTATTTATTTGTATAGATGTATAGATGCTTTAAATTATGAGTATGCTTATTCAAGTTCACAATATTTTTTTTATACTAAGGGTCAAGACAGTTTAAAAATTCACAAAAGTTCGTTTCACTAAATTGAAATCACATGGTAATTATGAATTAGCTTTCTAATCTCGCGATTGCGATCGCCCACTGTGCGGCGCCGCGCTGTCTTGTCATGTGAATGATCAAAAGATACAGAGACGAAACAGAAAACCAAATCATATTTCAAATGTTAGGAAATTGGACCTATGCTTTAAATTGAACTGTTTTTTTTAAACTTTTTAATAAGATTTATCGGGTTTCTTAGATTAAATTAATCAAAGTATCCACTTTAAATTAATTGAGTTTACTTACTAAATGAAGGATACAGTTATTGCAATAAACAAGCTTGCGTCGTGTGACTCTAATCACATTGGTATAAAGTTCAAATTCAATTGATTCACGTGCGCTAGTTGTTTGAAACTGTACTCGTAATGAAAATGTTTTAGTCAATCACAGCTAATGTTGGCGATCGTTCACTTTATTTCATTCACTATCCATTATCAACTAACATACAAAACTGTCATTAAATCTAAGACACAGTCCATCAATTTAAAACTTGTGATACTTCTGCAATTTACTTATTTTATTTTGGCGGCGTTATACAAAGAATAGATAAAAGTCACTGCGTGTACTTGGAGGTCGTTGTCCACGCGTCTGTCGGCGTGCGCGGTGAACCCGAGATCAGCTGATTTTTACATTTGAATTTACATCGCTTGCTAAAGCTGTAATTTTTTTTTTTCAAGTGCATTTGTTTTATCTCAAATAATGGTTCATTTGACTGTTCTCACAACATAGTCCACAAAAAATGCAAAAAAAATTGGTAAAAATTGTTAAAAAAAAATACATTTTTTTTTTATGCATACGTATTGAGAATAACTAGCCCTATCACCTGTTTTCGTTTTCGGAAGCGTTCCCCTTACACCCTGTATATCTGCACTCCGAGCAACAACAAGCGGAACAAGTCATACGCATAGCTAGAGTTATACTGTTAACGATATAATTTCGATTCCATAAAATTTTCGTCCAAAAATCACTCGCAGGCTCATATTTCGACAAAGTTCTCTTTCTGTGTAGGGTGCTAAAATTTTCAGGTTCGCTACTCCACACTTCTCTCTTGAATTTCAAATTCTCATAGTTACTAGGACTTCTAGCTAGAATCAATACTACTTTTTCGTAAATTTTGTCGCTCAAAAGTGTCTTTTATGTGTTTCTTTGACATAAAAGATTTCAAATAGCGCAAAAAAAGCACTTTAAACGTCAAAATTTACTTTAAAATATAATTGATAGCTTCTGCCCGCGACTTCGACCGCGTTAAATTTCTTGTTCTTCCGACCCTTCCCGTCGCGTCGAATCGCCTACCCGTGCGATTTTTCCCGTTTTTGCAACATTTTCCATAACTGCTCCGCTCCTCTTGGTTGTAGCGTGATGTTATATAGCCTATAGCCTTCCTCGAGAAATAGGCTACCCAACACAAAAAGATTTTTTCAATTCGAGCCAGTAGTTCCTGAGACTAGCACGTTCAATCAAACAAACATACAAACAAACATACAAACAAACAAACTCTTGAGCTTTATAATATTAGTATAGAATTATAGATTATATATAGTATAGCCCTTTTCAAAAGGTAGCTTCGTATGGAGAAGAATGGGCAACAAAATCCGACGTTACTCTTTTAAAATGTTTGACTTTAGATATGACTTTGACTGAGGTTTTCTTGCATAAGTCGACAATGTAACTCCTCTTTTTAACCCTTTTAATAAATATTCCTCGCCAACCAAGGCGACCGCCACAAAATTTTGGTCTGCGACCGCGCCTGACAGACTAGACCATACTTGATCGATATCCGGTGAGGTCGCAAATAGGGTTAAGTCTGAGGTGGAAATAGGAAGAAAATTAGTACTTAGTGATTTTATATCTTTAATTCTCAGTATTTAATCAAAGGACCTACCTCAGATTTTGGAGTTAGATGTTTTAGAAAAAAGCGCTGTCTTCGTTATTTCCCACATTTATAATGGTTCCACGGGTCTTCTAACATACAGGGACTACACCAGAAACCGTACATCTTTTGCAGTAATGCCCAGGTGATTGGATCCCGTTGCCGTCAAGCAGGAAATGGAACAGTATCGTTTGTTAACTGAACTTCTGGATACGTGTGACGCTTACCAATGATCTACTGATCAGTATGTGTGTCACGATGCTCCATTGTTTGTTGATTGTCGGAAGACTTGCCGTTTTCACTGAAAATTTTGACTGTGTATACATTTTGTAAGCCCAGAAGTCTTGGTGTTGTTTATCTATCGAAGCGTTTGTTTAGACTGGGCTTTTGGATCTTCGCTATAGATTTCAATTAGCTGAAACTTCGGATTTAAGTCTTACTCGTGTTTGACTCAGAAAAATCTCGATTTTACATATCATCACACACTTTCGTTACCTACCTACCTTCCTTCTTTGAACTTGACTCCGATATAATGTGTGTTTAACACAATATGAGCTTTGTAATCATAATCACGCAATCAATTCAGTTTCTGTTTCTTTAGATATTCAAATTGATATAACAGCACCATTATTATACTTATTTTATGCTATATGTGTGCACTCATGTTTTGGACAAATAACTCATCTTGTACATAAGACTCCTAAATAACTGGACAATCCACACAATACTACTACCTCATTATCAATTCCGTTCACATGTAGCTTTGTCTCACGATCTGTCTGCTAGTTCCTAGACCGACACATCAATCTTTTGTTCACATTCAATTAACTCTACTTATAACTAAGTAATTCTGAAATTACTACGCACATTCGTACTGTACTTGGCGTATAAAGTAGACGTGCCGTGACGTTAAACCTGCAGCTTAAACGCAAATCGTTTACATTGTGATTGATTGTCTAAAGCAGCCTTTCCCAAAGTGGGCGATAACGCCCCCCTTGTGGGCGCTGCAGGCCTAAAGAGGGGTGGTAAGAGACCCAGAAAAAAAATGGGGGCGTTGTGTAGAGTCTACACACCCCACACAGTCTTTTCTGGGTCTCTTACCACCCCCCTTTAGGCCTGCAGCGCCCACAAGGGGGGCGTTATCGCCTACTTTGGGAAAAGCTGGTCTAAAAGAAGGTTATTGCTAATCCATTGCTTCATATGTTCGAAAAAATGTTCTATTCAGCAACGTAAATTACGCAATGAATGTTGTTGAATGGTTAAAATGATAGCCACTGTTAGTCTGTTACACAATTACCCCGCTTCACCCTTTTTGCGTAAGTAATCCGAAATATATACGGGAGTAGTAAAATCGCGGTGGGTCTTTTTCCGAGTACTGAATTTTCAACTCTCTGTGTTGAATCCAAAATTGAGAATCCAACAGACTGCAGCGTGAGTGCGAGGCAGCACGTCGAAAATACACACGTTTGATTTTCGACTCTCAGCTCTAAGCAATGCGTTAAAGATACGATGCGCCAAAAAATCCAGCAGTGATCTTAATACGTCCGTGGACGTGGACTACTACATTTTCAATAGTAATCCGAAAGATTTTGTAGGAAATTGCTAATTCCACTTTATAATTAGAATAGAGTAAGAATAGAACAGTATGTTGTTGATGAACTGTCTAAATGAAAAGCATTGCCATTGTAAGGTTTACGTTATTACCCCACAGGATTCAAGGAACCTCTTAACCTCTCACAGGTGATTTGGCATTCCCAAAACAGGCGCCGGCCCGCTCTGTTCATGTAAACAACATTTCCCACGTTTCAAGGTAGTCAGAAAATTGTTTACATAGTTATTCAATCCACGTTCTCTTTTGTCGGTTCACAGCGATCAATTAAACGCAATCGATCCTTTTGTTTAACCGCGGCCAATACTCGACGTCTGAAGGACGCGTTGATGTGATCGCTCCCTTTTAGTGATGTCACCGTCTACGGCTTTTTAGCATCAGTTTCAATTATGTCAGTGAGATAAGATTTTAATGTAGATTTAATGACGTTTCATGATAAAATGAACAGGTAATTTGCATTAATTGTTTGAATACCACACAGGTTTTGAATATTAGATGACTGTTATTATTGATCACTATCTAGACATCAACCTTATCAACTGCCTTATTTTGATCAGTGATTAATACTTGTGCTTTGTTCCCAAGAGAAGAAAAGTAACGCTAAGTTTAGCATCGCGTGAAGTGACAATAATGATCACTATCATTCAAAACCGACAATTCTGTACCTACTCTGTCATTAGAAATGACGTAATCTCTTCCATAATTACTGTTGACCGATTTGATAAGGATATCGTTAGCTTATCGGGTATACATGTTATGTTACCTCTATTTGTTGTCATCTCGTCTATAACTGGCCGACAGTCTATGCGGCATCATGTTCTTTATCACACGTCCGATACCGTTCCGGTTACGTGGTTGTAAAAAGTACAGTTTTCACATCGAATCTACTATTATTGGAAAATGGTTTACCCACAGTGAAATTATCGTGAATTGCTTAATTTGAATAATGTAAATAAAAACAAAATCCGCTCAGTAATCCCGAAACGTATCCCGTATGTCATCTGTATGTAAATCAGATTTGAGCAGGGTCGACCGCGCTATTCATATTTCACTACAAGCTCTTGGGAATCCTTCATTATCTGATACAGGTTACAAAAAAAAAAAATAAAGACGCAAATTATCCAATCCCCAAAGGCTTTTTATTTATTTATTTATTTTTATTTTACACGACATTTTGGAGAAAATATTAAACGAGAACCATTCTGAGCTCTCCTTGATGTACGTTATACCCTAACATCTTGCGGATTAAGAGAAAATAAACCAGGATTGAGTCTAGAACAATAGATTTATTATGAACGACATTACCGTGACAACTTACAAGACAAAAGAGACAGTATAATCCGAACAAGGGGAGTATGTAAAACGCGCCACCTAGTGCAACAAATGCAACTTATTTGTGACATCTTAATCTGTTTGGTTTATACTTACTAACACCTGCCCTTAAACTAAACAGTTTTTAAACCAAGATTAGAAACACAACTGAAATGCTTTTCTCTACCTAAAGACTTTGTCAGTACATCTGCTGGCATAAATTCAGTGGATAGGTACTCTAAAATCACAATTTTATCTTTTACAATTTGCCGTATAAAATGATGTCTTACATCTATGTGTTTACTTCTACTATGATATACTTGACTATTACATAGTTTTTGAGCTGACTGACTGTCGTTATACAATGTTACAGAAAAACATTTTCCCAAACATTCATTCAAGAAACTTCTAATAAATTTAGCTTCTTTTGCACCTTCACATAAAGCCATATATTCAGCTTCGGTGCTTGAAAGAGCCACGGTTCTCTGTTTACGGCTTTCCCATGATACAGCGGCGTTACCAATTTTAAATACATAGCCCGTATAAGAACGTCGATCTAATTGATTCGATGCCCAATCCGCGTCAACATAGCCTAAAACAGAGAATGCGGATTTTTCATACACTACGTTATAGTCTATAGTACCCTTTAAATATCGCAAAATACGCTTCGCTGCTTTCCAGTGTATATCAGAATGACAATTGTTAAACTGACTTAGTAAACTTGCTGCGTAAGCGATATCTGGTCTCGTACATACTGCTATATACATAATGCATCCCATAAGACTTCTAAATCTTGAATTAGGGTCACTCTGATCTCCTTTTTCATATTTCATACCATTTTCTAATGGTGTATTCACAGGCTTACATTCAGTCATCTTAAATTGCTCCAGAACTTTCTGTATGTAATTTTTCTGATCAAGAATTATTTTATTTTCTTCTTGTCTTAAACGCATTCCCAATATATGTGTAGCTCGGCCAAGATCTCTCATTTCAAACATCCTCATTAGCTCTTCTTTCAGCTTCATCTTTACTGGTGTATCTTTACTGAAAATTAAAATATCATCCACATAAAGTGCCAAAATTATAAGATGGCCTTTGTCATCAGATTTTATGTAAACACATGGTTCGCTGAGAGATTTTCTGAACTGGAGGTCTGTTAGAGCATTATCTATCTTATCATACCAAGCCTTCGATGCTTGCTTCAGCCCATATATTGCTTTATTCAATTTAAAAACATAGTTTTCCTTTCCTTTCACTTTAAACCCATCTGGCTGCTCCATATACACGGCTTCTTTCAAATCCCCATTCAAAAACGCTGTTTTGACGTCCATGTGATCAACGTGCATGTCCAAGTTAACTGCCAGGGCAAGTAAGGTACGTATTGTAGAATATCTTACCACAGGTGAGTAGGTTTCCTTGTAGTCTACTCCATACTTTTGGGTAAAGCCTTTTGCAACAAGACGAGCTTTGTGGCGTAATAATTGACCATCAGTTCCCATCTTCTTCTTTAAAACCCATTTACATTTCACCGCTTTCTTTCCTGCAGGTAATGATGTCAAACTCCAAGCCTTATTCTTTTCAAATGACTCATACTCATCTATGATCGCTTTTTTCCAGAGTTCACTTTCAGGTCCAGACAACGCCTCGTCAATAGTCAACGGTTCATCACTGCGGTTCATGATTGTCATGGCCGCTTCACCAGTTGCAGTGTCTTCTAAATCTTCGTACTCACTCGTTGACAAATCTGAAGCCATATCAGGAGTCCACGTAACATCTGAATAATTTTCATCAGGAGAAGAATTAGAATCAGATATTTCTACTATTGATTCACGTGGTCGTGGTGGTGATTGATGTAGTTCAGTTTCATTACTGATCATCTCGGTAGTCGCGCTATTACTATTATCACTACTGAGATCTATTTGACAATCATCAGCACTAGTTTCCTGATTATGTTCTAAATCCTTGTACATTTTATCCTCTAAAAACTGAACATCTCTAGACTTAATACATTTAGACGGATTATCAGGATCTGCCAATCGATAACCTTTCGACTCATTACAGTAACCAGTAAAAATGTACCTTTTACTTTTGGCATCTAGTTTCTTGCGTCTTTGATAAGGAATCATAGCATACGCAATACAGCCAAACACTCGTAAGTTAGATAGATCAACTTTATTACCAGTCCATTTTTCCTCCGGTGTAGTTCCTCTCACTGCCTTGCTCGGTGATTTATTCTTAATAAAGATAGCTGTGTTGACTGCCTCCGCCCAGAACCTTCGATCCATTCCTGCATCCTGTAGCATACAGCGTGCTGACTCCATAATAGTGCGATTGGCCCTCTCCGCAACACCGTTTTGTTGTGGCGAGTAGGGCACGGTTGTCTGGTGCTCGATGCCATGCTGTCTCAGAAATACATGGAATTGATTATTAACATATTCACATCCATTGTCGGTTCTAAGCTTCTTTATTTTCAAATCAGTTTGATTTTCCACAAAACTCTTAAATGTTTTAAATACTGGCAACACTTCATCTTTTGTTCTAATAAAATAACCGAATGTCATTCTAGTGAAATCATCTATAAATGTCAATAGATATTTGGCACCACTAAATGAGGAGACTGACATTGGTCCACACAAATCAGAGTGTATAAGACCTAGTCTTTCATTTGCTCTATTGTGAGATTGTTTTGGAAATGGTAATCTATATTGTTTCCCTTCAATGCAAGCTACACAAGGGGTATACTTATGATCAGTGTAATCAATTCCACTAGCCATACCTTTCTTGAGTAAGTCCATACTTCTCATGTTCAGATGCCCGAGTCTGCGATGCCATAATTCTTGGGATGACCTCGCCTCGCACAGATTCGCAGCTTCTGCTTCCTGCCCTTCAGACAGAATCTCCATCAAAGGTTGCCCTTTTCGCTCTGTCTGACAAACTGTAGTCAACTCACGTCCATCTGTCACAGTGTCCAGTTGATAGACACCATTCACCTTCGTAGCACTTGCAACGACTGTCTCACCACAGCCAATTCTGCACAGTTTTGTATCAAAGTGCACACTTAACCCCTTCTCTGTCAATTTGTTAACAGAAAGTAAATTAGTAGACAAGTCCGGCACAAAAATAACATCACTAATTTTTGTAGTTTGTGTAGTCCCTTTCAAAAATAATTCTACATCACCATGTCCCTCACTAATTATTTTGTGATTGTTCGCAACTGTAACCAACCTCGGAGTGTCCACAACATAGTTCTTGAGAATGTTTTTGTTGTTTGCCATATGGCAAGTAGCACCGGAATCAACATACCACGCATTTGAGTTAATATCCACTGCCAATGCCGTAAGTAATGTCCCGTTCCACGCTTTCTCACTTTTCTCACTCTTTTTATCACTATTGTTTGTTTTTGTTGGACAGTTTTTCGAAAAATGACCGGGTTTTTTACACGTGAAACACTTTAGTTTTGTAGAACTTTTGTTATTTGATTTCGACGACCGGTTTGTCAACAATGCACTTTCTTCACTTTTATCAAACTCTCTGCGTAAGTTTTCTTGTAAAAGTTTGCTTTTCACGGTTTCACTGCTCAGTTTTATGTTCGAGTTTTCCAATGCCATAATTAGTGGGTCATAGTTTGTAGGCAAACCACTCAACATCAACACTGACAGGAAATCATCGTCCAATGGAGCACTAATATCTCGTAGTTGTTGATCTAAATCACTGATCTTCATGAGATACGCTTCCATATCACTGAATTGTTCCAATTTCAATCCAAACAGTGTTCGTAAAAGTCCAAGTCTTCTACACAGCCCCCGGTCCTCATAAGCATTTTTGAGGTTATGCCAGGCTGCATGTCCGGTGTTGACATTTCGCACATGCGCGAATGACGACGGCTGGACCATGAGACATATTTTCGCTAGCGCCCTTTGTTGTTTTCGCGTGTCCTGAACCTTGGGTACACCCGGCGCCGATTCCTCTATGCAGTCCCATAAGTCCTCATGTATTAAGTACATGCGCATCAAGAATTTCCAATTTCCGTAGTTGGAAATACCATTTAATTTCTCGAAATTCACGGAAATTCCAGAACTTGTAGCCGAACTAGCCGTTGAACCAGCACCGCTCGTGCCGGCGCCGCTGCCATCACCATTAGACATTTTTTTTTTTTTAACTTTTACTTTTACACACCAAATATTATTTTTATTTAACTATTTACGCATCCTGGGCCCATAACCTGAAGGATTAAGAGAAAATAAACCAGGATTGAGTCTAGAACAATAGATTTATTATGAACGACATTACCGTGACAACTTACAAGACAAAAGAGACAGTATAATCCGAACAAGGGGAGTATGTAAAACGCGCCACCTAGTGCAACAAATGCAACTTATTTGTGACATCTTAATCTGTTTGGTTTATACTTACTAACACAAATTATCCAATCCCCAAAGGCTTTTTATTTATTTATTTATTTTTATTTTACACGACATTTTGGAGAAAATATTAAACGAGAACCATTCTGAGCTCTCCTTGATGTACGTTATACCCTAACATCTTGCGGCCCTATGTAATGTTACATCGATAGTGTGGCTACGAGACGGAAAGTTTTATTTTTAACCGTTCAAACAAGTTTTGGCAATAGCTTAACATTGTGTCATACCCACGTTCAAGGTTTTGCAGGTACTCACTTATTCAGTCAAGTTCAATGTCTCTGTTACCATACACGGCCTGCCAGTTGCGACACCTAATATAAATATTTTTATGTATCGCAGAACCCTGCTTGGACGACGCCAAATAGTTTCGAGGCCTAGCGCCCACATGAATGAATTGTTTAGCTTATTTAGACATTTTTATTGTCATTATGTAGATTTGAGAAATTCCACCGAGCAAAATGAGACATCTCACGACACAATCGTGGTTCTTAAAATAACTTGTTATTCGTGGAATCCACAGGCTGCGAGATATGCGTCGGTTACTTTAGATTTAAATACGGAATTGGGTACTAATATAGATAGTCTTTCTCTTCGTGAAGAGGTATCCTGTACATGATATTAGAAGTGGAACTCATTGCCAGTGACTGTGTTCTTTAGCTTCGTAGCTTTTGCCAAACATTTCAAAGGGTTCAACGAACTTTGTTAAAAAAAAAATGGAATGCATCCTTAAAGCTAGCGTAAACAAGCATCTTCTAGGTACGCTTATTTCACCGCCCGCCGTTAACCTCATCCGGCGTTTCTTATCAGGCGAAACCGATGTTAAGAATACCACCGCTGAATATGCATTGTCAAAATGTTAAATTTGTCCATTAATAAAAAATTGTCTTGTATTCCAGTGTTCGTGTCTGGAGCCGCGAGTGAAGTGCGGCAACATGTCGAAGAAGCCGGCCGCGCAGCCGACGCTGCACAAAGTGATCATGGTGGGCTCGGGCGGCGTGGGCAAGTCCGCGCTCACGCTCCAGTTCATGTATGACGAGTTCGTGGAGGACTACGAGCCGACCAAGGCTGACAGCTATAGGAAGAAGGTGAGGGTCTACTTCAGTAAAAGAGACCATGAACTCTGAGTTTGTTTCAGCTTTTTTTTCTCAGGGATCAGTCCGCAAGGAAATGACGGCGTCATCTTGTTTTAAAAGATTGACCAAAAAATTTACTTGTAAAAGTGTCTTCAAAAACAAACATCATTTATATAATTTTGTCGCAAATATTGCAGGTTTGCTTGACTCGCCCTATACACAGATTTTAGCAAGGCTTTCGACAAAGACTCCCACAGACCGCTTAATCAGAAGCTTGCTGCGTTTGGCTTAACCGGTTCCGTCCTTAACTGGCATCACTCCTATCAAACTGAAATATCTTTTTTAGTGGTTGTCAATGATTATAAATCGAAACGCTGATAAAATAATCTCTGGGGTTCCGCAGGTTCCCGACCTATGTCCTGTAATAATACAATAATTTGTATATGGGCCTGCGGCCCTGGCGGCTATGGGTATGTCATGCTCACTGAAATGTCTCGCTGGTGGTGGCGTGCGTGTTGGATAATTAAGTTCCCTTCAAAATAGTTGAGCTGAAAGCCCATACGTCATGTTTGTGAACGGGCGCCGTCAGAAGGGACTGGTCATGTCTTAGCTGCCACGGTTTAATTTAATTTCTGAATTGTGTCTTGTTTTAACGCTTTTAATGTGCACGTCGTTTTACATCGTTTTTTTTATTCTAGGTGTTCATCACCTTATTTTTTTTTTAAAGAAAATAGAGGGGGTTATGTTGATCTCCCAGCGACAGTGTGTCTTCCTAAGATACCAGGATCTCCGGAACAAGTAGATCAATCTTTAGTCCTTCTAAATAGCGTCGACTCTACACCAAATGATTTCAAAAAGCTAGATCCATCCATATCTAATAAAATAAACTGCTATCTAACTTATTTTATAAGACATAAGGGTGGATTTAGCTTAGAGAGTTAGCCGAGCCGTCGCAAGACCTGACTCATTGGAATACAGACTGGTTTTAAAGAGATTACAGATTGTTTAAGCCGAAACGCAAATAAAATACTAGTTACTACGTTAGGCATGTTTTTACCTAGAATTAGCCAATGACTAACAGAATACAGCTTGAATTGAGTCTCAATATCTGCTCATACCTGGCACAGTTTACGTGCTCGTTGAGAATCTCTATTTGATATGCATAAAGATTTGCTCTCACGATTAGGGAGAAAATGAGAGATATTAAGTCAATCTCCGCAATCTACCAATTGTGCCGATGTGATTGACGTGGGAATCAGCACTTTTAAGGCCATTGTGAGCTTCCCATGCCTGAATAAAAACGTGGAGTAATCAGCTGTTTACTATTTGGCTGCTAGAAATAGGTACACGTTATTTTAAGTTATTATGGCGTTGGCGATTTTAGAGTCTTCACACACAGAATTTCGGTTCTCATCGCATCTTTTGATGTCCATTGTCTGTCCCATATTATTGCGTATAAAATAAGTTTTGAGTATGAATGTGGAATTATGGATGGCTATAGAAGTAGGGGAAGACCAAATAAACAATGAAAGAAGGGGATGACTACCGAAATGACAACTAATAGAGAAATACGGTAGAAAAAGACATGTTGCGCTGAACATAAATAAATTGGTATAAGGACAGGAATGATTATACAGGGTGTCCAGTAAATAGCACGACATACTGCAGGGGGTGATAGCTTGGGTCACTACCTATCAATACAACACAATATATGTTCAGCAAAATCTTACGGATTTTTTTTTCACCACTGTAGGTTAAACTTAAGTGATAAGAAAATAGTTCTGTGCAAATTTAAACAAAAAATAGTATTTCTTGAAAACATTCTTGTCTTTGATAGAAAAAAGACTTATCAATGAGTAAAGTAACTATTCACGAATAATTTGATGTAAAAAAAAGTACTAGAAAAGGATTTTTTCATTACGAGATGCTTAAAAATCTGTTTCAAGGTAGAGATTTTTCGGTATTTCGGAAAAATTTGTAAAACTGTAAATCCGTAAGATTTTGCTGAACATATATTGTGTTGTATTGATAGGTAGTGACCCAAGTTATCACCCCCTGCAGTATGTCGTGCTATTTACTGGACACCCTGTATAAAAGTAATTTCGCTTCAAACGTTCAACTATATACATTTTTCAGCTTAAGATGCGTGACCATTCATTCATACAGCTTTATAACTCTGCAGTGTCTGTGAGTTCCATTAGGATTCGTGATCACGAACCAACCAGTCAACTAAGTGTTATTAGTGCAAAGATCTCACAACGCGATGCAGCTACACGAGACGATCGTACATTCAATTCAAGGTTTTATAAATTGCAGTGGGAATAATAATGTTTTGCAAGCCGTTTTATCTGAATAAGACAAAACTGCACTGATACTGCTAGGTCTCAAAATCCTTTTGATATTATGATAGAAATGTAGAAATAAGTAGTATCTTCAAAAAACGTTGTAGTTCAAAATCTAGTTTCAGCGACAATCAAAGGCAAAAACTTGTAATCAAATATAGGGAAATGACAGGTATTTTTGACAGATTGACATTATAGATTAAAATGCGAACGTACCAATTCTCGGTGTGTGACAATAGCAGGTTCTAATACTCCTTTACCTTGGTGCCTCCAGGTGGTACTAGACGGCGAGGAGGTACAGATCGACATCCTGGATACGGCGGGCCAGGAGGACTACGCCGCCATCCGCGATAACTACTTCCGTTCAGGAGAAGGCTTCCTCTGCGTCTTCTCCATCACCGAGCCTGAGAGCTTCGATGCTACACAAGAGTTCAGGTAGACAAACATGGTTTATTTTTATAGTAGCTGGAAGGCGTCTACTATTTGTCCTGATTCCTAAAAGAATATAAAGCCTCTGAACATGTCACTATTATCTCAGCTGAAATACGTCTATTAGCTGGATTTAGACGTTTTCCTTTTTATGTTTATAGGCTCTCCTGAATCGCATTTCCGATTGTACTAATGAATTTGCAACGATGTCTTTTAAGATCTCTATCCACCTGTGTAAACTGTAATTGTTTTTCTTTTGAATCTATTGGACCAATCAGAAAGGAGAGATAGGCATATAATTATCATTATTATCCTGCTATTCTAGATTCTTCCCCTTCTCTTATTTATGGGATCCTACATTGTAGTATCTATGATTTTATTACTGATTATATTTTTTGTAGCAATTTATTTTGTTTCTGCATCTTCCTAGGTACCCTAGTAGAAAATGCCTAAGAATAAGTCCAATCAATCAACTCAGTCTATCGCAGTCCACCGCTGGATATAGGCCACTCCCATATTGCGCCACAACACCCTGTCCTCCCTCCGCCTGATGTCTGTCGAAGGACCGATGGCCAGTGGAGCAGACGAGTCCAGGAGTGGAGACCGCGTACCGGCAAGCGTAGTGTGGGACGCCCCCCAGCAAGTGGACTGACGCCCTAAAGAAAGTGGCTGGGGCAAACTGGATGCGGAAGATTAAATCTGTCTCTTCACAATTTTAAATACTTGTGCCTGAAGTGTTAATAATGCCATGCAAATGTTGTAACTTCCAGAGAACAAATACTCCGCGTTAAAAACGACGAGAACATTCCGTTCCTGCTGGTGGGCAACAAGTCGGACCTGGCGGACAAGCGGCGCGTGCCGCTGGACACGTGCCGCGAGCGCGCGCACAGCTGGCAGGTGCCCTACGTCGAGACCTCCGCCAAGACGCGCGACAACGTCGACAAGGTGCGTGCGGGGCTGGGGGGGGGGGGGGGGCTCCAGGGGCTTGCAGGAAAATAAAATGTGATCGCTGAAAATAATTTCTAGATAAAATCGAGTGAAATTATACTTTTTTCTACTGATTGGAATAGAAAGTATTTTGTCAATACCATGGCAAGAGCCGAAGTAGAACTGAAGTGCTCGCCAATAGGTGATGTCATCACCGACTCATAAATTAATTGATTTTGGCAGCGCCTTTATTACGTAGCAGTAAGAGTGTTTTCCTAATTCAAGTGTTTTTACTGATCTGCAGTTACCCGTATTGGTGACATAAAGTTTAAATTGAAATTCTAACCGAATTTCCGTCACTATAAAAAAACTGGTTCTACTGTTTAGGAAACTAATAAACAATACATTTGAGCCTCTCCCCGCCTCTATATACCTACCTAATCTAAGTAATCTAAGTGTTTCTCCTTCCTCTCTGCCCCACCCGAGCCAAGCCTGAGCTTTGCACGCTTCTGACTCCGTTGAGCCGAGCGGTGCGGCTCCGGCTGGCTTGTAGAGTTGCGCTGCGCATCGCTCGCCTGACGCTTTTCTATAACTTCACCTACACTTACAGACACACACTTACACGTTTATAATAACAGTGTTTTCAGGAAATTGATCCGAGGTCTAGTTACTCATGGGTTCTATCATTGTAGGATCATCTTACTTCAAAAGCGTTAGGTTTTAGACCAGGCAGTGCGCGGTGCAACTCTAATACAAAAAAATAGTTTTTTTTTTTTTTCATTTTATGATAAAATAATCGAGGGTTTGGCAGTAAATTAACCTGTCCGTTCAGTTATCATTACGAATGTAACAAAGCCCAGGTTTTATATTTGCGACTGAGATGCTTGTTTTAGTAGAGCTGCAGAGTTGATGATCTTGTCGACTTCCGTCCCACTAAATCGCGCTATAAGGTTGCCAATGTAAAACCTACCTTATAGCTATACCAACATAATTGTTTGAAGAGGGAGGCGCTAAAGTAGCCTGAGAAATTCAAATTGTCTTAGTTTTTATTGCATTTTGTAGGTCAGTGTCACGTTGTATTTTAATCAAAATATTGTTCGCGATTGCTATATAGTATATGTATTTACAGAAATATAATTATTGGAATCATGAATAGACCTGACCCTGCCCTGCAAATGAAACCAGTGTGTAGGTCAATGTGGGTGGTGGGGGAGTGTGAGGTGAGCTTGTGTGTCCGGTGTGTGATGGTGTGATGGTGGCTCGTCCGCAGGTGTTCTTTGACCTGATGCGGGAGATCCGGTCGCGCAAGTCGGACGACAGCCGCGCCACCAACGGCGACGTCAAGGGCAAGAAGCGGAGGAAAATCAAGTGCGCCATCTTGTAGACTCGGCCGGCGGATATGACGACACGCGATCTCAAATGATTATGATATTACAGACGCCACGTCTATGGGGTTCTTTTGTATACTCAAGGTGTCAATATGGTGTCAGTAGAACGTTCAGTTGCCGCGAGTAGTGTCCGGCGGTGTCCGGGACCGTCCGGCGGCGCTCGCGAGTGTCCGGAGCGCGTCCGTGTCCGCTTGGCTTGTCTGTCAGTGATATCGTGTCAACCTGTGCCGGTCTACTGCGTGTGCCGCGTCCCGTACTTGTGTATGTGATACTTGTCCCACGTATCCGACATTACAATACAATAATAATATAGTGCAATGCAATAAACTGTTTGACTAGATCAAACAATTATATTTATTTATGTTCATAAAGGTTCATACCATAACAACGATCACATACACTAACATCACCAATCAATAACGCATCTTGTGAATTCGTCTATTGTATTGTGTACTCTGTGCCGTTGACGTTAAGGTCGACAATCGCGTGTCAGGTGTCACTAGCACGTTCACATATACTAGTTGTAAGCAGGCTACTGTAAATTCTAATATATTTCGCCCACTTTGGTGCTTGCATTTATTGAATACTGTTTGTAATGATGTAGTCGAAAATAATTTAAAAATATTAATAAAATAATATTAAATGTGTGCTTAAATGGTTAAATAATTAAATATTAACTCCCCAAGCCATGGTTTAAAAGTTATTCTGACTATAAATTGACTAACTAATAAATAAATTTTATGTTTTTAAAAAGGTTCATCAAATATTTGTTGTAAATGAAAAGGTCACTATTGTTAACAATCACTCAAGCTCAATCGAAAGTACAATCTTTAACACAAATATACATAAAATAAACTACTTTACAAGAAATATTTTGACCGAATTCATTACAAACAGAATTCCATAAGTTTTTCTATGGATTAATTATTATTATGATTGTATCAAAGCTTAGTGCTTCGCGGATATTATGCGTGTCTGCCCGCCGGGGTGACGTCACGCAGCCAAGTGTAGGTATACACTAACAATAAGTTGATATGTTACATATTGTTCATATTATATGTCTCACTAGCTTTTGCCAGCGGCTTCGCCCACGCGGATGTCGAAAATTATCCCACGGGATCGTGCCACCGGGACAAAAGGTAGCCTATGACTTTTCCCAAGGTCTAGTCTATCTCTGTACCAAATCTCATCAAAATCGGTTCGGTGGTTTAGGCATGAAAGCGTAACAGACAGACAGAGTTATTTATAACATTAGTAGGGAAGTAGGGATTAAAAGGCTTTTAATTCACCACTAAAGCCGAGATCTATAAAAGTTACTTAGCTAGTGCTTTGAGTCAGACATGTCCATATCTCTATCTTATACTTGTAGTTTAACAGTTGTGCGACAGTGACAGAATTAACGCTTATCTAAAATAGGTGCTAACGGTTGTTCCAGTGTGACAGAGGTGGAGCTATACAGAACGGATAGCACTATCTTTGTTCACAACGGAGCAATAACGGCTTTAACGCTTTATAATACGACTCCAATTCTCACTTAATAAGGGTAAGCGAGGTAAAGGCGCATTAGCACATCCAGGGTTTTATAACCTACGTTTTTATTATACGCCTACTTTTCAAGTGGCCTAATTAATATATCGTTGATTGAAAGCGTTGAATACCTTGTTCAGGGTTGTGCCCTGAGTCACAAATGATTATATAGGCTAGGCGCATTAACAAGCATTTTTAGACAAAATCTATGAATGCCATATTATTATCAAGTGGATAACAGTACATATAATATGAACAATGTAGTACAACTCACACACTCGAACACGCATGGTCGGTAGCGTAAGTTTTGTATTTATTTTGTATGTAATAAGTGCTAAATGTATTGTGTAATGTGTTGAGCGGGGTACTGTTTATACGTGTTTGCGGAAATAGTATTGATTCAGACTACGCAATGTAGGGGCTAGTCAATATTGATGTCTCGAAAATATTAAGATATTCGGCCAAAATCTCACAGTAGTACAATCTCTTGGATATTAAAGACTTGGAAGCTTTTAACATTCACGAATTTTGGGATGATTAAAGTTTTATTGAAATCGTTCGCTTTCTTTTCTATAAGAATGTGGATATACGAATACTATTTCAGTGAACAGTTATTGTGTGATGTCTGCACCGGAATGTATAGGTTCGCTTCTCGGAGTAGCCGATAGTTGTCATGTCTTGTATGTTAAACGGTTTAACTTTTTGACTGCCACTCTTCAAACCAAATTTTTCATTGACTGTTTCTTGCAGTTCACTAGTATTTCCAATGCAACCACTTGAACAGAAGCTAATTTATTCAGTAATATGTATTTTGTTTCTTCGTATTGCAGAATGGCAGTCAAAAACAACCTAAACTATAAATGTAATGCTAAGTTTTGTATGCAATAAAGTCTGATATTTTTAAATCTTCACGATTTACTTTGTATATTTGGCCGTTGATCCGCCATTTTGGGCCATTTGCCTTCTTTGAACTTACTCGTTTACTATTAAAAACTCTTGGAATCACGTAAAACATACATACGCTAGAATTTTTATAGTGGTTACTGAGAGGCAGAATTGTCCTGTTCAAACATTTGAAATAATAAACATAGATATGGTCAGTTTTTACATAAATTCAAGCAGTAACGTTGTGTTGTATGAAGGCTTGTACTACACGATAGTGAGTAAGTGAGCGAACACATGATCAGTCGACGTTACATTGTAATGCCATCACAATATATTTGTCCACATAGTGCTATGCACGCGTAGCAATAACATGTTAGCATAATATACTGTTATTGGGGCCAGATGTGTATATCTTTAGATGGTCCCCAACTGCCAACACGAAGTAATTTTATAAGTCCATTCGCAAAAATAGCAATCCTTCACCTAGGATATCTATTCATTAGCGTCTCTCCTCTAAACGACGTCACGTGTCGATAGAAATTGTCGATATAGGCTTAAACTTTTATAATAATCGTGTTTCACAGTTACTGTCGACAGATGGCGGTGTTTTCAAACTTATATTCCTAAATGTACTTGTAATTTTCTATAGGCTAGTAATTTTAGTTCACAAATGTATGTATTATGTACCTACGAGTATATATGTATATCGAAGTCACAGGAACAAAATGATTGATATAAAGCAGGAAATATACAGATTTGCAAAATGATGTGTATTATTTTAACATAACTTGATTAGGTGGAGAAGAAAATAATGTTGAGGGTAGTATGAGATATAAGTATGCCTGCAAATAACAGGCTTCACCATCACAGACACAACTACGTGCAAATTGCACCAAATAATATATTTCCGGAATAATAATCATAACCCTCTCGTTAGGTAAGTATTCAAAATGACGAATAATCCAGCACTAAGTAACAAACAGGTAATAAATTATTTAGATTACATTTCACAAACTAAAGCATGTTACTTGTAGATTGTATTGGCACATAGCGACTCATTGGAAATAGACCTTAGTTCCATTGAAATAAGAACTATGCTAGTTAACGAGCCTTTTAATCGTTTTAACCATTCTGAAATCTACTTACGTAAGTTGTTTTTAAAGTTGAAATTTGTGTGTAATTTACATTGTTTTTCATTTTCACTTTTATTTGGTAAGTATCGTATATAACGTCTTGCAAAATGATACAGAACCTCAATCTAAATTGGTGAATATAAACCCTGCAGGCGTTCCTGACACTGATCCGCCAGATGTCGCGCATAAAGAAGGGGCTGGCGGCCGACGAAGAAGAGGAAGAAGTCAAGAAGCGAGGACCTTGCTGTGTCGTGTGCTAGCTACTCACTCACTGTACTCGACTGATCACACTAGCACAGTGCTACTACTTACAGTGGTTCATCGCCCATACATTAGAAAGGAGCTGTTACATTCTGACGTTGCGATTTAATTGCTTGTGGCATGCCGTAAGTTGAAGCAACAGTAAAAGTGGCTTTGCGACTTCTTTTTTATTACATGCCACAGCCACAGGCAAGAAACTTGCATCGTGTAAATGGGGCTATAAAGATCCACCCTCTTCCCCCGACCCTATGCACGATTACCCTGCGTGAACGCTGCCGTTCAACAGCGGTAAGTAGTAACACTGACGCTAGTATGAACGTAGCCGAAGAAGAGAGATCTAACCTCATACAGGTTTCACTCTGTCCTATCAAAGTGCTTATCAAATAAAATGCTACAGACTGTACTTCGGAGAGTGTGTGTAGGAGCCCTTATACTACCAGATGTACGGTAAGGTACCATCCGCACTTGGTTGATATCCCGACTAGGCGTGTGCACACGCGCTTTCTTCCACTTTTACTATGAGAACAGTCAACGTGTGGAACTCACTGCCAGCGTCTGTGTTGGGATTACACATTTAACCTGTCTGCTTTCAAGTGAACAGGCATCTTCTAGGCACGCTCGTTCGATCATAGACCTCCAAAAATAAAAAATGGCATACAATTTTCGCAGATTTCTGATCTGGTAAGATCAACCGCAGCTACCTCTTATATACACTAAGGTTTTTCCTTAATAAGCGTTGGCTACGTTCATATGTCTAAGAAATGTGCACTGCCATTTTTCTAATTATATTATACATTATTATGGTATAGTGCCATACACCAGAGTTCTCGGGATATAAGTATTTCTAATGATAACTATTTGATATAAGAGTAGTGCTATTTACTAATTTATTTAACTGGTTTAAAATGTTTGATATAATAAAATTCAAGTAAATCTCATTTCA
This sequence comes from Aporophyla nigra, assembly GCA_947507805.1. Taxonomy (NCBI): domain Eukaryota; kingdom Metazoa; phylum Arthropoda; class Insecta; order Lepidoptera; family Noctuidae; genus Aporophyla; species Aporophyla nigra. Next base: position 1,003,120 of record OX382305.1, on the reverse strand, counting down.
CTAACCGATGTATATTATGAGAGATATAATTTATGCAAAAAATGCTGTTGCATTTTCGCAGTTTTCGTAACATTCCGAACAAGGACTGATTTTAAAACAACCATTCAATAGTGGCGCCATCTATTATTTATATTATGTATTGAGCTGACATCCTTTTTTTTCCGGATTGTAAATCATCAAATGACTTCTCCCGCTCTGGACGGAGCGGGAGGGCGAGTCAGACTTTTACTGACTAAAACCCACCCGTGTTCCTTCAGTTGCCCATGTGCCAGGGTCACGGTATCTCTTTCGAACAATCTCGCGATCCTGGCAGGCATCGATCCTAGCATCCTCAGGTGACAGTAGATATGTTTATAGTTGTGATATTTAAATACTAACTGCTCGCTCAATCTCATAAGCTCTGCTTGTGCCAATCATAATCGAAACACGTTTATTGAGTGTGCATAGCAAAAGTGACCCAAATGAAGCACTTGGGTGTTTGTAAAATATTTCATACGAAAACTAGGATACTAGAAGGTCAATTCCTGTAATTCATAATACAACAATAAAGTATTTAAAAACGACTAGAAAAGGATTCTAAAGAAGAGGTTCTAAACTCGTCTTCTTTTTTTTTCTAAACTGTTTAGACTGGTATAGACGGTGAACCAAATAAGAAAATTCCCCCCGGATGTCGTAACATTTTTAAAGGTCACTTTCGCTGTTGCTATGTTATCGGCTATCTTGCCGAAACCAGCTACTCCCTAGTTACTCGATTAATATTAATTAATATTTCTGTAAATAATGATTATTATAATAAAACAATTGTATTATATTTGTGCATTTTTATTTATAAAAATATGTGTTACAAAATGTACTCTTATTTCAGTCTACGAATACACATTTATTCTTATTATTACTATTTACAATGCTTTAGTTGCTCACACTTTAAGTGCTCTTATGTATTATTAAAGTATATACAAAATAATATTCACAAAATTCCATAATTAGCTTCTGTTTAGCAGATTATTATTAAAGTTTTCCTTTACATTGATACTGAAACTATTTACCGACGGAGTTCTTTTGTTTCCAAAGTTATATTGCCAACACAAATTACCAATAAAGAACAACACAAAGTTAAAGGAGGGAGGGACCTTCCATAACAGATAACAAGAAGTATCAAAATCTTTACTTATTTACTGCAGCACAAGACAGTAATTATTTTTCTCTTTAGCGCTGGCAATCAGATTATAGTAAAAGATGCAGTTTCAGCTTTAAAAACACGGACATAAGGTTCAGAATAAACAATAATTTAACGTTTGCAACGCTGGATTTACTGTCGTCATGAAAAAAGGACTAGGAACCCGCTAGGCGTATCTTCTTTAAACCCCTCGTTAGAAAAACTTCTGGCATGGAAACAATGACACACGATCTATGGAACAACTAGAACGAAATATTGCGGAATTAGCTTGAAGCTCATTAACGCAAACGTATAAGCACAGCGCCGGTTTAGCATCGCCTCAAATCAAACCGTTCAGAATTCATTTTTCTCTGTAAGGCAACGCACACTTGAGCATTATACGGCATCGCCTTGGGCTAAGCTCGGGTACTAGAATGAGGTGAGATGATGCCAATCCGGTTCGGTGCTTACAACGTTTGATATGAATTTTAAAGGTCGTCCGTCACACTTAGGGTCCTTATAGGTGGTATTCCTTATTGTCACGCCAGCTGGCACTGGTGGCCGCAGCCGGCGGGACACAGCGCGTGCGTGTCCATCCAGCGCCGCATGTGGTGCAGGTGCCCGCCGTGAGAACATCCCTGGCACCACGCGTACAGGCCTCGCACCACCTGCAAGCAAGAAAGCAGGTCAATTTTTGACGAAAATAAATGCGCCATCCACCGGGTTCAAACCCGCTGCTTGGGTTTAAATCCGACAAACACCGAGGAAACTGGATGTATTCTTGAGTTGAAGAAATAACATTAGTGAATCATAGGATCTAGAGGCAACATTAATTAACAGGGACAGGGAGGGTAAAATAAAATGGTGTTAGATAAAAAATAATTTAGAAATATCATATTTTCCAGTATTGCTACTTTTGAATAATAACTTTTTGTGTCGGTGTTTACAGACGGCTACATATCAAGCTATACATTTCCAGTTTAAATTGACCTCTTATTCATACGGAAATCCAATACAATGTGAGATCAGTTTATACTAGAAATTCATAGCTTGATGTGTAGCCTTTTTTTTTTTTTTTTTGTGTACCCAGGTAGACGAAAATAAGGTTTCTCACTATCTACAATTTTGGCGACCGACTCCGACAAACATTCAGAGTTAGTCACTACAACACATGATATCACTGTATCAATGCTACATCGCGACTGTATCGTGATAATCGTGATGCAAAATCGTTATTACGTGCGCGAAGGTTTACCACAAGCGACAGCAACAACACTATCCCGGTCTTTTTGCGACTGTTTTGCTACTAAATTGCTGCAGATAGTTCGATGCGTTGATCTTATCAAATGTTCCGTACGGTTATTGTTACAGTAAAGTGATATTTTTATAAAAAATCATTTAGACCAGATATTTGGGTGCAAATCGGATTTAATCAGGAGGACAACACTCTAGGATGAGAGTGGGCAACACTCATCCTGGAGTGTTGGCCTCACTCATCCTAATCATCTCTAATCCATCCCTGAAGCAGATAAGATTGCCAATGAGAGCTCTGGCCCCACCAATACGACGTTCAATTCTACACTGCTAAGTTGGTATAGCTGGTTTCGATCGTGTAGTTCTAGAGTCATAAGTGTATATATATAGTAGCTCCAGACAAAATAACCTCCTGATAATGCGATCCGTGTCCAGAGGTACCGCTTTCTGAATCAAGTTTTTGATCCAGCTGCCGATCGTGTTTTTCATCTTTTTTTCTCATTTCTATCATTTTGAGAGCTAAAATTTACAATTATATAGATACGAACTCTATCAACAAGTCCCGCGGTTATAAGGAGCTGCTCCTCATTGATATGGCTATTAGCGAACAGGTTCGTCGTTCCTGAAAGGATCAGTCCACATGTTGAATAGATTATAAGGCCACTCTATGCCAAATATATGGCTCATGAACTGTATTTTTGATGTCATGTATGGGGCAATGGGTCCTCCATTGCCCCATACATGACATCGCTATCCAGGATGTCGAAATATCCAGAGGAGTAGCGAGCCGATAAGGTTCGAGTGAGGCATATTTCAGGGTGATAGTTTGAGTCCGCTTTGGTTCTGCCTAGCTCTGAATCCTCTGAGCACACTGCTTGAGAATTCAGGTATAGGCTACGGCTGAGGAGAGGTGGTCAGGTTATATGTCACCTCCTGTACATGGATGACCTAAAATTCTTTGCTACCAACAACTTGCAACTGATGGAGCTATTTGAAGGTAACTTAAACCTTCAGTAGCGTCATCAGGATGGAATTTGGTGTGCACAAAGGTGCGGTCATGCATGTAAGCGAGGGGAGATTGTGGAATCCGTTGGAACCTAACTCTTGGTTTCCATAAACCTTCGAGCCCTCTCCGCATCCGAACACAAGTATTTGGGTAAGTCAGAAGCGTTGGGCATCAATGTTACTGACATGAAGCAATCGTTGAAAAGAAGCGCTCCTTCTTTGGCCGCCTGAAGAAAGTATTGAATAGTCTTCTATCAGGCGGAAACAAGGTGCCTTCAATGGTTGGGTCATGCCGGTTTTGATGTTCTCTTTCGGCATACTCAAATGGACTCAGGCCAGTCATCGGTAATGAGACTTGCATATCCCGCGAAAGTGTGGAGGTCTTTTTAAATGCTAAGATTCTCCACAATCGCGTGATATGCAGTTTAAGAGGATATTTCCTTGAAACCGACGTGGGGATGCATCGAGATGTGGTCGCGGTGGACAAAGGGCTCTTCCCGCTCTCCTTGGCTAACAAGAACTGGCGCAAACTAGTAATACTTGACACTAATGAACGGATGGAGGTATTTATTTATTTAGGATCTCCAACAAAGAATCATCATTTCAGCCGTAAGACGTCCACTGCTGGACTTAGGCCTCCCCTAATTTGGTGGGCTTTGCCATAATCGCCACGCTTGGCAGGCGGGTTGGCCATCGCAGTATGGTGGTAAAATGCATAGAGAACGCTGCTGCCCATTCTCTAGTAAGTCCCTTAGTCGCCTTTTATGACACCCACGGGAAGAAACGGGGTGGTGTTATGCTTTACGTCGGGCACCACACGGTACCAACAAAGGATATACTTACATTATAAATCACAGTGATATAGGTTTCTTTTACGTGTACTCCTTCAATTACAAGAGACCACAGCATGCACTTATAGCTAGGTAAACATGATAAAAATAAAATGTGAAATTAGTATGGCAGAGTAAGGAGAGGTTTACGGACGCTTTTCCAGGCCCCACATGATCCCGATGTAGATCTACTGGCATCCGTAGCCTGGCTGCGTTTCGGTGACCTCTTTGGTTTCCCCAAGGAAGGGTTTGTCTGTACAATTATGAACGAAGTTATGATGACGAACAACTACCGGAGATTTATTGTGAAAGACGGCACGTTTCGCATCTGTCGGGCATGCCACCGTCCGGGGGAATCAATTAAGCACATAATCTCCGGGTATTCTCGTCTAGCTTACGAAGAGTAATTGCATAGGCCCGACCTAGTAGCCAGGATTATCCAACTTGCTCTGAAATACAGCCTTGTGAAATCGGAAGTGCCGTACTACAGGTGTGTGCCCGACCCAGTTCTCGAAAATGGAAATATCACATTCTACTGGGATCAATCCATCATCACTGACAGGATTATTGTTGCAAATAAGCCTGATATAGTGGTGGTGGATCGAGTAGAGCGGCACACAATGATTGTTGCCATAACGCCGAGAAAGATAAACAAATCAAGTATCTTGACTTCGCTCGCGAGGTTATTGACATGTGGGATGTGGATTTAGCCTCGACCCACATCTGAGGAGGCTCTCGTTAGGCAGCTGGATCAAGGGCTTGATTCAGAGAGCGGTACTTCTTGACACGTCTCGCGTTGTTCTGAGGTTCCTCTCTCGGGAGCCCAGACCGCCGGTAGTCTGGACCCTGTTCCCGGTATCGGTGGGCTAGTATTTTAATATTTCTAAGTATTTTTTTTTAATTGTAATAATGTGTAAGTGTTTAAATCGAAATAAAGGAAATAACAATCTACATATTTGTGAAGACCTATTTAGTTTTTATTTTATTATTTATGAGCGGAGAATTTTAAATGGACTTTTAAGATCGATCAATACCCGTCATAATTCTCATACAAACGCTCGTACATTACTTTGGCGTTACAACTTTTCCTCCTAGATACTTTGAACACAGGTCAGCATCTTATAGTTTCTAAGTTTCTATGTAATAAAAAAAACTTTTATGAATAAATTTTATCTGAACTTTGGCGTTCATAATGTTCTAACAATGTGAAAAAGCAAAGAAAAGATCTTCATAGTAACCTCGGACATGTAATGGACTTTCTACATGATATATATGTTACCGGCCAAACCCGATTTCAGGACAAACTAGTTTTGCCTAGGCTAAACTAGTTCTTCCTATACGCGATAGGATTAACTAGTATAGCCTAGTCCAAACTAATTTGTCCTAAGCCTGATAGGATAAACCAGTTTAAGCTAGTCCAAACTAATTTTTCCTAAGCCCGATAGGATAGAACAGTTTCGGCTAGGCCACCCAAGTAGCACAAAAGTGCTGGTTAACAGCATTTTAACAGTGCACAGTGAATGCATTAGTTGCTGAATAATAGCGTAGACAGCGCATCCTCAGATGATATAACTCTAATTTGGGCACAAATTATTCAGCACATAGCTGAGTAAGAGTTCCAATTGATAAATAATTGCATTATAATAACATTATAGTAGCATTTATGTGTGTAACAGTCACCTCAAGAGCTGAATATTGCCTGATTAACAAGACACGTGTGACTTACTATACAGCAAGGAAGACGAATGTGTACATTGTGTGTACTTTTAAACAGCTGAAATGACACACTGAGCGAAATTGTGGAACGCAATAACTCAATATTATTTATTTTTCTTTAATATGAACTGTCAAATTGTAAAACATGAAGTGTATCGTTGTGTGCAAGATCTCAGGAGCCATTGTGAAAATAAACATAAAATTTAAGGTAAGTTAAACTTCGATTTTTTGCTATTATATTTCAAATCTTATTGGGAAGGTAACTTTACTGTCAAATACCATACATATTTAGTTCAAAATTTTTACGCGCCTTCGGAATACCACTAAATACTAAAAGAAAAGTAACAAAAATTGAATGAATATAAAATAAATTTGTTTGTTTTAGTACAAAGAAAACAAAAAAAAAAACTGTTGTCGTGTAATTAATTTGTAATCCAAATTAATTACGATTGATACCCTATAAAATAAACAAAAATTTTATAATAATACACAGTAACGCAGTGAATATGGCGGATGGCAAGTGAACAGTTTTAATGTTAATATAATGCTAAGGTCTGTACGGGTTTTCACATGTGGCCTTTAATTCAGCAAAGAGTAAAATAGTTTGGCACTTGTGGAATACAAATCAGACATGGATCGATTAGGAGAGTTATATTGGTTCACATTTGCATCAGTTACCTTGATAACTACCTTTATGGATCCAAGCTTTTAGGGTTCCGCCGTGGTTCGTTTAAAGCCATTTTGTTCCTTTTTTTAGTTGTTATTCGACGATAAGTATTTAATTAAAATTGTAATTTAAGTAGCTGATATTATAATTTAGTTATGGGTATGTATAATACATAAGTTATTGATTTATTCAATATGCGACGAAATACCTATAACTTAGTAGATACCTATCTAAAAATAATGTATTCTTCTGGCCTAATAATAATTAATTACTTCCATATTTTTTTTTTTTTTTTTTTTTTTTTTTTTTTTTTCTCCCCGACCTCGCGGGCGCGACAGCAAGTAATTTTACAAGCTCCTCCATAATTAAATCGATAACTAATGCTAGAAGTTATTAAATGGTGACAAAATATATATTATTTTGTAGCTAATTGTTTTCGTTATAAAGTGTTCAAATCTTCTCCGATTTCATCAAGTGGTTAAGAAGTAAACACAGTTTTAAAGAGGACTGCGAGTGGCCAGTAATTGCAAAAATACGACATATCTAGTAAGCGAACACGGCGGCGTGACGCGTCAGGTCAACGAACGACCTTCAAAATCTGTAGTGCGCACATCGGCGCCGCAAGTACATCGCTCGGCTCGACTCGGCTAGCGTTCGGAGTGACGAGTGATAGACGACACACACGTTACCTACCTGTGCAAGCGCCAATACTCCAAGTCACCCGGTGAGTCATCTTTGTTTTGAACGGCGCTGGTGACATACAACTTACGAGCTTAAGTAAATTACGTTAATCTAGTGGTTTGGCTATTATATTGCTATTATATTGCTATTGCTGCTTTTACTGGACTCCTAGTATTCTGCTATCGCTGCTACTCGTATTTTTAATAAAGTGTTACAATGACGCAACGTACACCACCGAAAGTACAAATGGATAACCTAAGTAAGTCGGAATCTGACTTAAATACGGCAATACCAGATAAACAGGATTTTGTCAAGAAGTGCAGACACAAACGTCTTCGAAAAGGAACTTCCTCGTCATCAGGGGATGATGATGGGGTGGTGGAGGACCCAAATAAAGGGGAATTGGAGCTTTTTAAGGAGGAAATTAAAAATATTCTCGAGTCCTGGAAATCGGATCAGAACGCAATGATGTCTAAACTGATAACCGATATTGCTGAATTGAAACTTCAAAACTCAAATATACAGCGATCTAACGAAGAAATTGAAAAATCAATGAGCTTTATTAGCAAACAATATGAAGATTTAAAAAGTGAAGTTGATAGCCTACAGAAAGATCGCCAGACTCAGAAACTTTACATAGAAAGCCTTGAGAGGAAAGTTCAGGACATTCAGTTCAAATCGCGGTCATCTACGTTGGAAGTAAGAAATGTTCCACTGACAGAAGGAGAAGCCACAGAAGATTTGTCACAAATGGTGAGTAATATCGGGAAAAATACTGGTATTGCTATCCCAACCTCCGAAATACGAGATGTGTACCGCCTCCCGGGGAAAACCAGTTCTGCACGTCCCATTGTAGTGGAATTTGTTACAGTCAAAACTAAACAGAACTTGCTATCTACTGTTCGAGAATATAATAAGAACAAAAAGAATAAAGAGGACAAACTCAACACTGAAATGGCTGGAATTCCTGGACAACGCCAGCCAGTTTATATTGCAGATTACCTTCCTCCAAGCTCAAAAAAGCTGTTCTTCTTGTCTCGCGAGTTTGCCAAGAAGAACGGCTATAAATTCTGCTGGTCAAAAAATGGAAACATCTTTGTACGTAAGGAACAGGGTGACAATCAAATTATCATAACATCTGAGAAATGCCTAACTGAGTTACAAAATAGCATATGACTCATATTTGTTGTTATTATTCTATTTCTGACTTCGCTTGTGTCACTAAAATTGTTTTCACTTCCGTGGTATATTGTTAATACGTGTCTAGACAATATCTTTAACCTAGTATACGTCTACTATTGTACATTAAGAGCTAAGAAAATATACAATATGTTTTTATATTTACCTGTTACCACTGTAAGCAAACATAATATTTTCTATTTAATATTTTTTCCTCATAAATCATTACAGGTTATACGCCTATCTAATCTTAGACATACACTTATAAACACATGCCGTCATACCTACATACTTATTTCACATAAACATAACATATTAAAAATCATACGCCCATATACTCATACACATACATTTATAAACTCATGCCTACGAACATATATACATATTCCTGCAAAACTAAAATGCATACTATCATCATTACACATCCCCAGAAACAGAATAGTAAAAAATGGTATTAGATACGTAACCTATCTGGCATTGACGCAATATTTTTGGAAACACTTCTGTTATAAATGGCTAACATAACTGAAATAAGCGAAGAATTGGACTCAATTCCTGGGGCTAACTCGCATATATGTTTACCAGAAGATTGTAGTATACATTTAATTAATCCGGATAAGTCAATTAATATTTTACATATAAATATAAGAAGTATCAATAAACACTTTGACGATCTATCTGTACTCTTGGCTACTATTAAAACAAGATGTGACATAATTATCCTAACAGAATGTTGGCTTAGTAAAGTTAATAAAATTCCAATTTTAGAAGGCTATACCTCATTTTATACTAAGCGTACAAAAAACCAAAATGATGGCATTATTATCTACAGTAACAAGGATTTAAAGTGCAAGGTGTCTGAACCAGATTTTGTGGGTGCCAATTGCCTTAATTGCTGCTTAGATCAGAAATTAGCGCTAGTAGCTATTTATCGCTCACCATCTAACCGGGGCCAAGATAAGTTGGATGAATTTTTGAATAGCTTGAACACTATCTACACCCAATACGCAAATTATCCCAGCATAGCGCTAATAGGAGACATTAACATAGACATCAAAACTGATACTACAGACGAGAGAAGTAATGACTACCTTATATTGAATGCTATGCACGGCCTAATACCTGCCCACCTATTTCCCACTAGAATCGATAACTGTTTAGACCATATCCTTTTAAAATCTAAGTTGCCTTCTACCTCTATAATATTAAAAACCGACATTACCGATCATGCACCCATTATCTTATCTCTGCAAATTATAAGCTCAAAAGACCAAAAAGTTAATAAATTTTCCACTCATATAGATCAACGAGCTATTAAAACTGATTTAGAAAATACAAACTTTGAAGATATATTAAACTCGGGTAATGCTAATGAAGCAACAAATAAATTCATATCGATAGTCACGTCCATCATAAATAAACATACGTATAGAAGAATCGTTTCTAAGAGAAAAAGAAATATAAAACCCTGGATTACTCCAGGGCTCTTACGCTGTATTGCCAACCGGAATAAACTACATAAAAAATCTTGCAACTCGCCAGATAATCTAATTCTTAAATTAACCTATACGCGCTACCGTAACTTCTGCAATTCCCTTCTTCGTAAGCTAAAAAGAGAATACGAGAAAGGGGAAATTGCAAAAGCAGGAAATAATCCCAAAGCCTTATGGAATGTGATTAAAGATATAACTAATACCAAAAAAAGCCGTTCCCAACCTTTGGAACTTTTAAATATTTGTGCCGATCCTAAACTCTCTGTTAACCATGTTTGCTCATATTTTACAGATATTGGCAAGAAACTTGCAGATAAAATTATCTTGTTGAACCAAAACACACACACAAAACTTCTAATCAAGTCAGATCCTCCTGTTAATTCTTTTTTCCTCCCAGAGACAGATGCTAATGAGGTGGAATCAATCATTCAACAGCTACGCAGTAACTGTGCGACGGGCTGGGACAAAATATCGTCTAGTATTCTAAAATATTGTCGAAATTCAATAATTCCCTCTATAACGCACATTTTTAATCTGTCTATACAAACCGGAGTATTTCCCAATGCGTTTAAGAAAGCTTTAGTGCACCCAATTCACAAGGGAGGAGACAGAGACTGTGTAAGCAACTACAGGCCAATTTCAGTGCTGTCAGCGCTATCAAAAGTGCTTGAGAAAATATTAAACATAAGACTCAATAAATACCTAAACAAAAATAATTTAATTGCCAGTAACCAATATGGTTTTCGAAACGGAGTTTCTACTGAAGATGCTGTGCTTGATCTCACTCAATTTCTTGCAAATCAACTAGACAATAAGAATAAATGTCTTGGTATTTTCTTGGATATGGCAAAAGCCTTTGACACGGTCTCTGTTTCTAACCTTTTAATCAAACTGGAGAACATGGGCATTAGGGGTACACCTTTACAATTGTTCAAAGATTATTTAAGCAATAGAACCCAACAAGTTAAAATTGATTCCTGTCTCAGTGAGGAAACACTAGTAACTTACGGAGTGCCCCAAGGGAGCGTTTTAGGCCCTACGTTGTTTAAAATATACATAAATGACCTTTGCACAATGTCTAAGCCTAACGCAAAAATTTATACCTACGCTGACGACACAGCTATTGTGATAAACGCTCCCACCTGGGACGAGGTCAAGGTAAAAGCAGAGGATTGTTTTGGGGAAGTTATAAAGTGGCTCAACTCCAACCTTCTCACACTTAACCTGGACAAAACAAACTATATTACATTTTCCATTAATAAGACAACACAACCACCTGAAACTTTTGGTATTGTCGCCCATTCTTGTTCAGACAGAACACAAAATTGTAATTGTCAAACAATTGCTCGGTCTACTACTGTTAAGTACCTTGGAGTAGAAATTGACGACAAATTGCGATGGGACAAACACTTAACTAAACTAAAAACAAGGTTAAGGAGTATGATTTATATTTTTAAAACTCTTAGAGAATCTGCATCAACTGAGCTTCTTACAAAAATATACATTGCACTATGCCAATCCGTCATTCAGTATTGCATCACAGTGTGGGGGGGTGCTGCAAAAACAAGGTTCCTCGCATTGGAACGGGCACAGAGAGCTATTCTTAAAGTGATGACCCGAAAGCCGTTTAGATACTCGACGACACAACTGTATTCTGACTGCAAGGTGCTTAGGGTACGACAGATCTATGTGCTTGAATCCATCTTGAGAAAGCATCGATCGGCTCCCCCTCCTGATACTGCCAGACGTAGACAGAAACTAGTTTGGCATATTTCTTCATATCACACAGCATTTGCGAGAAGACAGTATTATATAACAAGCACTATACTTTATAACAAAATAAATAAAAAACTTAACATAATACATTTAAGCAAGCATGATGCTAAGGTTTTAGTGAAAGGATGGTTATTACAATTGGACTACCTAACAACAGAACATCTTTTATCTCCACAAATATAATAAATATATTTATAAAAGGCACACACACACACACACGCACACTTACACTACACGCACACACCCACATACACGCATACACACCCCACATACACACATACTTTTATTCACTACTTGCATTTTCTTTTTAATAAAAATAAATATATATATATATACATTTATTAATAATTTAAAACACATAATGTTTTTTAGGTTACAAAATAATGAAATTGTCAGCTGAACGCTATCTTCTGAGATACAGGCCTTGCCTAGTTCAGAAGATAGAGTCTGTTTATCAAACCTCTTTTACCACCACAAATGCTGCTGGATTATTGTTGTTTATTGTATACGAGATTAGTATTAAGTTCGTTTTAATATGTAATCATGGTTGCTATGATGGTGAGAAATAAACTCTTTTTATTTATTTATTTATATGAAATTGAAATTGACATGCCATACGCACTATTTATGCGTCGCGAAAAGTATTTTTTATAAAACATTTCGCTTGATCTGCAACATGGTGCATGCAACGCTATCGTTCACACGCCCGCGCCGGCGCGCGGCGCGGTGACGACGTCATGTCGCATTATTTGTTTACATAGATCATCAGTTTATCGCTAAATCGCAACTGGGTTGGTAGTTCGTATTCTACGATAGATGAACAATATCATTTCAATTTAGGGTTGCGAATAAAAGTAAATAAGTTGCGATCGACTTAATTCCTGCTATTTTGGTAGGTAGTAAAGACAGTGGGTCCTCTGTGTTTGTGTCTGTAGATGTTTTGTATATAATTATTATGTTTAGGTATTTAATATGTTATTATATCTTGTGGTTTTTTTCCCTCAAAAACTGTATAGGTAGTGTTGTCATTTTAAGGAACTGATACTTCTATTATAATAAATATATTTCTCTTGTTTTTTACAGAACAAGCTTTTCTAAATTCACTCATTCGCTTCACTTGTGTGTGAGCACTCATAAGCACAGTACGCGCCACTCAAAGAAATAGATCGCCAACCTTTTTACGGTTTTGCTTCAAATTAATTATCGAGTTTTGAAAATGAAATCGTGCGCAGTCTGTAACGTGCAGTTTAACGATGGCGTCCAGTGTGGCAGTTGCAAGAAACACTTGGATTTTGGATGTGCGAACATCTCAGAAACTGGATGGAGAAAGCTGGGTGCCAATAGGATGGCACAATGGAAATGCCCCACTTGCAGAACGTCGTCACCAGTTGTGCCTACCCCGGAACCTGCATCGCTGGATACCATACTAAGTGAGATTCGCGACATGAAGCGACAGCTACTCAACTTGCCGACCTTGGTAGATGATGTTCGCGTGATCAAGGATGAGTTGGCCGAGCTTAAGTTGACATGTGAGGGCACTGCTGGGAGACTCGATGATTTCGACACAAGACTCGTGGAAATTGAAGCAAAAGTGTCTGAATTTGATAAGCTTCAGGAGTCAGTTAAATGTTTACAGACTGACTTGGCGAGCACGAAGTACCAACTTTCGACGTTTGAACAGAGATCCAGGCTGAACAACGTCGAAATTAAGGGGGTTCCTATAAAAAAGGATGAAAATTTATACTCAATTGTCGACGCTATCGGCCGTACAGTCAACTACAGCTGTCCCAAAACCCAAGTGAACTACATTTCAAGGGTCCCTATTTTTGGTTCCAATGAAAAGCTAATAATAGTGAGTTTTTTAAACCGGTATATAAAGGAAGATTTCATTGCGGCGGCACGCGCCAAGAAGGACCTATCTGCTTGTGACATCGGGTTTCAAGGCTCATCTCAGCGTGTGTATATTAATGATCACCTAAGTGTGGAGTACAAAAAGCTTTTAACCAAAGTGAAAATCATTGCCAAGGATAAACATTATGAGTACGTATGGGTTAAACATGGTAAAATTCATATACTTAAAAATAATCATTCAAAAGTTTTTATTATAAGGAAGGAGTCAGATTTAAACAAGATTGTCTAATATGCTTTATAATTGTTACACTTAGTTTCGTATTTTACTATAATATTTTACTTCAATGGCTCAAAACGCTTAACACCATTTCGGTCACATTAACTTTTTGCAAAATGTTTAATACCCCTGCCGTACTAATGACCTCGACACCTCTCTTTTGTTTAATTACCGGTTTGCTTTGTGTTCGTTATCGCGCTGTTTGCTTTAAAGCTATACCACACTACAATATGTTTTACTCTCTCGCACTTGCACACATCACGCACTATTGCTTGCTTTTTCGCACGGTTGTTTACTACTTAACATCGTATGATTTTTGCACTCGCACAAATCTTTTTGACTTTTACCTTCATTATACTTATTTAATTATATTATACCTTATTCTACAACGTTATTTAATGAAAGGCTTTATTTTAATGGCTTATACAGATTTATACACAATTATTAGTTTCGGCTTTCAATGGCTCCTAAGTTAAATATATTTTATCAAAACGTTCGCGGGCTTAGAACTAAAAGTGATACTTTCTATCGTCAAATGTTGCTAAACTCGTACGATATTATTGTACTTACAGAGACGTGGTTATTAGATGGAGTTTTAAATTCCGAATTCTTTGATGAACGATACATTGTGTGGCGTCGTGATCGAGATTATGTTTTGACCGGGCAATCGCGTGGTGGGGGTGTGCTTATTGCTTCGCGCAGGGAACTTTCAGTTATATGCCAACCTACCTTCTATTCTTCAGCAGAGGATTTATGGCTCAGCATACGACTGAAAAATCTTAATACACGTAAATATATTACCTTACATATTTGCGTTGTTTATTTATGTCAGCAAAACTTAGGCCTTTCTTTTTCTTTACAACTTCGCAACTACCTCACTAAATTAAACCAAATAGTTATAAGTAACTCTTGCGATACCTTTCTCATAATAGGTGATTTTAACATGAGCGGTATTAACTGGGTCCCATCTGATAATCTATCGCTCGTCCCAATGAACCCGAATGGTCCAGACGAAGTTTTACTTGGTGACGAATTATGTACCCTAGATTTGAGTCAATTCAATGGTGTTCTCAATAGGTATGGAAAATTTTTAGATTTGGTACTTTGTAACCAATTAGTTAACGTGGTTGAATGTTCAAGTCCGCTGGTTCCCATCGACGCCTATCATCCAGCACTATTAATTAATATGGATTTCGTCGAAGCACCTATATTAGAGTGCGCGCCTCGGACGCAATATCTTTTCGACAAAGGCGATTATGAATCTATCAACAAAGACATTTCCACGACTGACTGGGAATCCGAGTTTGCGACACGATCAATGGATGAATCATTAAACTTTTTCAATCAAGTTATTCTCAATTTACATTCAAAATACATTCTACAAAAACTGCATCGTAAAAAAACATATCCAGCTTGGTACAGTTTAGCATTAATTAAAACAATTAAAGAAAAATACAAACATTTAAAAAAGTTTAAGACGTACGGCAATATGGCGGATGAGTCAACATTTAAGCTTCTTCGTGAAAGGGTAAAGTTATTGGAATCGCAGTGTTATGAAAAGTACTTGGATTTAACTGAGAAATCTATAAAAGAAAATCCAAAATATTTTTGGACCTTTGTTAAAAAACGACACAACTCAAATGCAGTTCCGAGCACTTTAAACTATCAAAGCGAAGCGTTGCGTACCGGAGAAACAATATGTGAAGCGTTTTCTACATACTTTCACTCAACATTTCTAGATACTAGCCCTAGTCATGGAATTTCTTCACCCCGTCTTTTTACTGAAACTTCCAGCCTTTCAGATATAAGTAGCATTGTCGTGAACGTTGAGGAGGTGTCTGATTTGCTTCGCAAGTTGGATACTTCTAAAGCGGCTGGCCCAGACAATATTTCATCCAAATTTCTTGTGCGATGTTCGACTTCGATTGCCAAACCTGTCTCGATTCTCTTCAGGAAGTCCTTAGAGACTTGCGTTGTACCTCAACTTTGGAAATCGGCTTTCATAACGCCTATTCACAAAAAAGGAGACAAAACTGAAGTTGTTAACTACAGACCGATATCTAAGCTCTGTATTGTAGCAAAGATCTTCGAAAGGATCATCTATAACCAGGTGTATAGTGCTCTAAAAAATTCGTTTAGTTCCTTTCAACATGGTTTTTTGAAGGGAAGGTCTACCGTTACCAACTTAATTCTGCTCAATGATTTTATTACTGACGCCATGGATAACGGTAAGCAGG
Source organism: Aporophyla nigra (assembly GCA_947507805.1). Classification (NCBI taxonomy): domain Eukaryota; kingdom Metazoa; phylum Arthropoda; class Insecta; order Lepidoptera; family Noctuidae; genus Aporophyla; species Aporophyla nigra. The sequence continues at coordinate 986,998 of OX382305.1, read as the reverse complement.
TTGATGTCGTTTATACTGATTACAGTAAAGCCTTTGATCGGATTGACCATGACATCTTAATATCAAAGTTATATGGCATGGGAATACGAGGTGATTTACTCAGATGGTTTTCTTCGTACTTGGAGAACAGGTCCCAAGCAGTAGTTTTAAGCAATTATATGTCTAGTTGGGTGCCTGTCCCCAGTGGAGTCCCCCAGGGTTCGTTGCTCGGCCCATTACTCTTCATTATCTATATAAACGACATTAACTCTTGCTTAATTTCTTCCAAACTCCTGTGCTTTGCCGACGATATGAAGATCTATGCCACAATATCATCACAGGTGGATATGACTGCACTTCAGGATGATTTACGTCGACTGGAAGCTTATTGTCGTGAGAATAAGCTTGATCTTAACCCTGCTAAATGTTCGGTCCTAACGTATTCTCGAAAACGTGCTATTATACCTTCATCGTATATTTTAGGCGATCAAGCACTACCTAGAACGAATTGCATCCGAGATCTGGGGGTACATCATGATTCTAAGCTTACATTTGAGTTTCATGTCGATGCCATAGTTGCTAAAGCATCTAGGGCACTAGGTTTCATAATGCGTCTGTCCAAGAGCTTCACTCAAGCCAAAACTTTAAAAATTCTTTACTGTACTTTTGTTAGAAGTCACTTGGAATACGCGTCTGAAATCTGGAATCCGTGTTATCACAAGTACATAGATCGTATAGAGAGCATCCAGAAAAGGTTCATCAAATACTTGTGTTATCATCAGAAAGTGCCCTACCGGTCCGAAGATTACCTCAACCTCTGTAAGAGGTATCATATATTGCCCCTAATTAATCGGCGTGCAATCTCTGACTGTACCACATTATTAAAAATTTTCAATAATTCTATTAATAACTCTGATATTCTATCCAAATTTTATTTTAAGGTTCCCATAAAGTCAAAGCGATGGAACGCACCGTTGCGTGTTCCATTTACCTCTACAAATTACAGGCAAAATTCATTTATAGTGCGTGCAAGTAATAACTTCAACAGCATGTGTAAACAGCACGATTTCGATCCGTTCGTAACAAGTGTGTCCTCGGCCAGAAAGTGCCTGAGCCTTGGTTTTTTTAATTAAGATTTTGTATATCCTAGTTTTGATTCTTGCTTTGAATATAAAATGTGAATTTAGTTTAAGCATTAATGTTATACTGTTTTTTTCCTTCTATTCTTTTTTTTGGTAACTGTATTGTGATGTTCACACTCTTTCTTTCTTTCTAATCTGTTCCTATAAGTGATGACTTGTAATTGGCTGTCAGTCTCACACACATTTTTTTTATTCTGTTTGTTTTAGCTGTAAGTCATCCAAAGTTATTAAATAAATAAATAGTTCAGACTATAGAGAGCGATGTTGTCGATCTAACAGTCGTTCCTGCATCGTGGAAAACTAAGGAAATTCTATGGTGGCCACCGAGAAGTACTTTTATACTCCTTGAAATTATAAAAAGATGAAAATTCAAGGCGTGGACCAGGGTGGTACACCGTAAATTGTTCTTTAAAAAGGGAAAATTAAATAAACATAAAGAAAATTACGTTATTTTTTTAGATGCTAGCTGTACTGGTATTTCCTAACTGACTACCTCTGACAATAATTGGCAAAGTCTGGAATCTTAAAAACTCACGAAATTAATTTATGTATTATAATTTTAAAAATCTTGGATTTCTCTTAATAAATCTTCTTCATTTTTAAGAAAGTACCAGAAACATACCAATATTAATTTTGTGGCAACCATATTAGTCCCGAAAATGTGTAGGTTATAAGAAGATTTTTGTAGCAGAGAGTACCTACTCAGCCTAATGTCACCAAACACACTGATCTCTATTTATAAAGGCTTTTTTGTATTGTTTTGTCAATATGTGCAATTATTATTTATTGTTACTTTAAATCCGACGTAAATTTGACATTTGCTTTTATTTCAACTAAGTGACATATATTTTTAGTTTGATAATAACATTTTATTGTTTTCTGCTGCAGCATTGTTACTTTTATCTTAATTTTTGTAATATGGGTTATGTCTGAAATAAATTGATTTCATTTTTTTTTAATAAATATAACATACGGAACCCGTAGCGTCCAATGTTCCATTCGCGCATGCCGACACTTCGATGCATGCTGTTATTCGAGTGTATGGTAACAACTGACTAATAGGGGAAAAGTGAACCTGTATGCAGCAAAGCATTAAATTTTTGTTAAATAAGTTCACAAAGTAACTGATTACATTATAGTGGGTTACATGTTCTCTCTTAAAATGCAACGGTTGTATAGTACACGTGTGGGCTATTATTCAGAAAACTTACAGCTGATAGGGTACTGCACCACTAAGCGCTGAATAACAGTGACTTTGTGGCGTGTTTGTGGTGCTTAATAGAATTACTGTACAGCAAATAGCATTATAGTTGGCCACGTTTTTTTCTAAACAGCTGTTACACCCCGGGTGAATACTAATAACTCTATGTAAATGCTCAGAGTACCGCTGTGGGCCTTATGTGACAATTTATAATGCAGCTCTGTGCTACTTGGGCACACTAGTTGATCCTGATATAAATACGCACACTCTAGGATAAACTAAGAAAACCATGTAAAAATATATAACAATTTTAATAATTAAGATATGATTATTGCTTCTATTCAAAATAATAGTTTTAAAAAACTAAAAAACACGCTTCCATTGAAAACCAAACTAAAAAGTACAAAATAATGGAAAAAAAGCGTGGGGTGCTTTTTAAGGTATTTTTTTATTGATATCAGGCACCCCACGCTTTTTTTCCATTATTTTGTACTTTTTAGTTTGGTTTTCAATGGAAGCGTGTTTTTTAGTTTTTTAAAACTATTATTTATTTTCTATTTTTTAGGGTGTTTCGAATTTTGAGACGTATGTCAGCGTAGTTTGTGGCGTATGTCAGCGTAGTTTGTGACGTATGTCAGCGTAGTTTTTGACGTATGTCAGCGTAGTTTGTGTCGTATATCAGCGTAGTTTGTGACGTATGTCAGCGTAGTTTTCGAAGACAGTTTTTTTTGCTGTCCTGGTAACCCTGGCAAGGATAATGGCAAATTTATGAAATTATTGCATTGTCATCGGTCCTTGACAGGTGTGCAAAGTTTGAATGAAATCTGGTCGTTTAAAGTGGGTCAAAATCGCGCTATAAGGAGTCGGTTACAAACAAACATACAAATATTCAAACATACAAGTGAAGCTAATATAAAGCATGTAAAAACAACACTTATTATTTATTATAGTATGATTATTTGTATTACCAATTATCCATAACTTTTAACGACGAATCATTATGGTTTTAATAAAAATGATTATTTTTCCAATTACGGAGTATTTTATTAAGTTTATCTATTTATTTTGACTTTCTAGATATACTATAAAGTTTAGACTAGGCCATACCAGTTTATCCTAGAGTGTGCGTATTTATATCAGGACCAACCAGTTTGGCCTAGCCTAAACTGTTCTATCCTATCGGGCTTAGGAAAAATTAGTTTGGACTAGCTTAAACTGGTTTATCCTATCAGGCTTAGGACAAATTAGTTAGGACTAGGCTATACTAGTTAATCCTATCGCGTATAGGAAGAACTAGTTTAGCCTAGGCAAAACTAGTTTGTCCTGAAATCGGGTTTGGCCGGTAACATATTCTAAACATTTTAGGGCTTTTTCAAAAACACATATTTTCTGGAAAAAGTTTTATGAAATTTTCGAACGCCAACTATCGTTTGATGTTATCGAGTTCTTCCGCGCTTCCATTTCGCTTGTATTGCGTTGAATAAAAAAACAAGCTTTTCAATCATGCTTGCGTTGGCGAAAGTGGGATCGGGAAGGGTCTTTGTTATTTCTAAGCACAGTAATAAGTGAGCTATAAGTTTCCCGAACAGAATCAAATACCTGATGGCACACGGCGCACAGGTCGGGCAGGTGGCGCAGGTGCGGGTGGCACGAGTCGCAGGCCGCGTGCGGCCGCGTGCGGCGCCCGCAGCGCCCGCAGCACACCGCCACGCTGGTGGACTGTTGCGACATCACCCACACGCTGTTCAGCCAGGCGCAGCGCACCACCTTGTTGAGGAAACGGACGTTAAGGATATAGCAGACAAGGCTGGCGAAGCAAAAAGGTGCATCTTTCTAGTGAAGTTAACTTAATTATGAAATTATATTTTATTTTAAAACAATATGATTAGCAGACTAAAACAGATCCCCTTAAACTTAAGGGAAGGACCCACTTCCTCCATAAACTTAAGTGAAAGATATATAAAACCGTGGTCACACCTGCTATCTTGTATGGGTCAGAATATTGGGCCACAAAAGGAATGAATGAAAGGCAATTGCATGCAGCTGAGACGAGAATGTTACGAGGGATGTGTGGTGTTACTCGAATAGATAGAATAAAAATTAGTACATAAGAGTAAGTCTGAAAGTGGCACCGATAACTGAAAAGTTGTGTGGGAATCGATTCATGGTATGGTCCCGTGATACGAAGGAATGAGGAAAATATCGTGAGGAAAGTATTGTGTATTGTTCGAACCGTTCAAAACTATACTGCATGCATGTGTATTTGTATATATGTGTGTGTGTGTGTGTGTAAGAAACGATCCTTTTAACATATGTATTAACAAGTAGCTAATTAGTATCGAAATAAAGCCATAAGAAGCAACATCTCTTTAAGTTAACTCAACGTCCTTACAAACTAAAATAAACCGTATTACCAACGAACAAGTATGAATGTCGATGGCTATAAGAGTAGAGGGAGACCAAAGAAACGATAGATGGACAGTGAGAATTATGATATGTATAGAAAGGGGGTGACTATTAATAATAATATTAATAACCCCGCAGGGCAGCATGTGGCGTGCTGTTGGGCAGTAGCGACCCCACGGACCCTATCTCCCGGGAGAATTCTTGTTCCTCATCTCTGGCTTGCCTTTATTGGCCGGCTGGAGTGAACACTGATGAGGTTCAGAGCTCCCGCCTCATTCTTGCCTTTATTGGCTGGCTTGAGTGGAGATTCGCAAGAGCAAACGTGCTCGGGGAAAGGAAGTATTCCAGTAAGTGCTCGTAGGGATCTTGACCATCTTCCGGGCTCTGGGATTGTTCTGAAAGCCGTGGAATACCTCTCCACTTCTCAAGCACCTCAGGAAGTGTTGCCCCCTTGTCGCTACGTCACTATGTGCTAGCGACGTTTCCCGGGGGCCCATTATTGAGTGTGCAAGTCACCCCCTGCCATTTTATCCGTGTATACAAAACATTGATCAGGCAGGGGCTATAGTCCCTCCATAGTTGCGGTTACCAATCCACTATAGCCATCCAAACCATAGCCTAATTTGCTTTGTTTCCATATTCTGTAATAGTTCTGCTCCAACCGGGGATTGTCTTTGGATGCACTTGGATAGTGCATACAGGGATAATCGTCGGTTGGTGCCCTCTCATCATTTAAAATTGTCTAAGGGGCCTCTGCGAGTTGGCTTCGGCCCCTCGTACGCCTTCCAAAAGACCGGGATCCTAGGGTCCCGAGATATGTAAACATAAATAAAAATATTAATAATACTGGCTCTCTCTTTTTCAGGTGCTTGAGCCAGCTGTCAACGTTTCGGCACAACGACTGTCGGATCAGGTGCGGGTCATCCAACGTCATCGTATGTTGGATGAAACTGTACTTGATCGCTTGCGAAACGAAATGCGGAGTAGCCATGTCATCGTCCCCACGCCGCAGACTGCTGCGGTACCACCGCAGCCAGTCACAACTTACGCTGACGAGGGAAGGCATGACAGCGCTACAAACGTAAGTACCCATTGCAATGATGAATTGAGGAGTGCTTTGGAGTGTGCGATTCGGGAATATCGGTTCATGACTCCCGAACTTAGACCACGCTTACCTCGTTTGCCCATGCATAACAAAAATAGAGCACTGGTGGCGGCTTTGGATTCGCAGTTGTCAAACTATTTTGATGACTGCGAAGACCTCGCCGATACTCATTCGATTCTGTACTGCGCGGCTGTAGCGGCATGTCGTGTAGCTCACGTCAAATTCCCTAATGACTCTAGAGCTACACGACCGAAACCAGCCGTACCAGCTTGGCAGTGCAGAATTGAATGTCGTATTGGTGGGGCCAGAGCCCTCATCGGGAAACTGATCTGCTTCAGGGAGGGCAACACTCGCCCTAGAGTGATGCGCTTTGTGAGGCGGGCATTCTCGGGGACTGATATCAGCCCTCGGGACTATATGTCCCGTGTCACAGAGCGCATAGACTTCCTGAAGCAGAAAGTATATGCATGGGCAAACCGTATTCGTAGGTATAAGCGGCGAGTGGACCGATATACTCAGAACCGCACCTTCCAGAGTGATGAAAGGTGGGTTTATAGGGCTTGGGAGCGACCGGTCCAAGGTGTGGTGGACGCGCACCTGCCGGATAATGATGCTATGTGTTCTTTTTGGCGCAGTATCTGGTCGGTGCCTGTCAGTCACACCGAAGGGGATTGGGCTCGAGAAGTCGAGCGAGCCTGCGAGCCAATACCAGAAATGGGGGCTATTACCATCTGCCCCCAAGATGTAGCTCGTGCAGTCCGCCCATTGCCCAATTGGAAGTCTCCAGGGCCGGACGGGCTGCACAACTTCTGGATTAAATGGTTCATTGGATCGCATGCTCGCTTGGCGGCTCAGTACCAGACTGCTTTGGAGTCTGGTTCGCTACCCCAGTTCCTAACAACAGGAATTACCCACCTGCTCCACAAATCAGGTAGTACCGCGGAACCCAAAAATTATAGACCGATCACGTGTTTGCCGACGGTCTATAAAGTTCTTACATCCATTTTGAGAGCTAAAATTTACAATCATATTGACACCAACTCCATCATGTCTGTCTCTCAAAATGGATGTAGGAACGGGTCTCGCGGTACTAAGGAGCTGCTCCTCATTGATATGGCCATTAGCCAACAGGTTCGTCGTTCCCGAAAGGATCTGTCGACATGTTGGATAGATTATAAGAAGGCCTATGACTCGGTACCCCATACATGGCTTAAGAGGGTGCTGGAGTTGTATAAAGTCGATGCAACTCTGCGCACCTTCCTGATTTCATGTATGGAGCAGTGGAGGACGGTCCTTCGCTATCCAGGATGTCGAAATATCCAAAGGAACAGCGAACCGATAAGGATCGAGCGAGGCATATTTCAGGGCGATAGTTTGAGTCCGCTTTGGTTCTGCTTAGCCCTGAATCCTCTGAGCACACTGCTGGAGGATTCAGGTATTGGCTATCGGTTGAGGAGAGGTGGTCAGGTTATATCTCACCTCCTTTACATGGATGACCTTAAACTCTTTGCCCCCAACAATTTTCAACTGATGGAGCTACTGAAAGTAACTGAAACCTTCAGTAGCGCCATCAGGATGGAATTTGGTGTGGACAAATGTGCGGTCATGCATGTAAAGCGAGGGGAGATTGTGGAATCCGCGGGAACCCAACTCTCGGATTCCATAAACCTCCGAGCCCTCTCCGCATCCGAAACCTATAAGTATTTGGGTATGTCGGAAGCATTGGGCATCAATGTTACTGACATGAAGCAATCGTTGAAGGACCGCTTCTTTGGCCGCCTGAAGAAAGTATTTAATAGTCTTCTATCAGGCGGAAACAAGGTGCGCGCCTTCAACGGTTGGGTCATGCCGGTTTTGATGTACTCTTTCGGCATACTCAAATGGACTCAGACCGAACTCGACGCCCTGGACAGGAGGGTCCGTACGTTGCTGACTGCATATCGAATGCATCACCCACGGTCATCGGTAATGAGGCTGTATATCCTGCGAAATGGGTATGTGGGGTGTGTGTATGGCTGTGAATCGACGTCGCCGGCTATCAAGAATGCAGACGTTGCATCGTGTTCGGCTGATCGCGTCGCACCTGCCGGGGAAGCAACGCGTGTAATAGGTACATCGACTCCCAAATGTGCCTATTCTACAATAGTCGCCAAGACGAAACCTGCTACGTCGGAAACAAAACGACAAGCAGAAAGATCCAAGAAGGGTAAGCAGAGTCGCTCGGTATTGAGAGCGACGAAAGGCGCTATGGTGGACCAAAAACAGCAGGGACCATCGAAGCACACGTGCGATGAGGACGGCTTCATCAAGGTGGAGAGAAAGAAAAAGAAGCCTACTTATCGCAACCAGTGCGGGACAGCGCTGGCAGGACCCAACATGCTGCTACGTCCTGCAGTACCGTCGACGCAGCTGTACGTGTCCCGTTTACACCACTCTACGAAGACTGAGGACATCGTCGAGTACATACGGGTGAAGACCAGCTGGACCTTGAGGGTGGAGAAGTTGGAGGCGCGCCATAATACCAACTTTAATTCGTTTGTGGTGCGCGTTCCAACCCAACATTTGGTGACCTTTCTCAAGGAAGAGTTTTGGCCGAAAGGTGTGCTGTATCGGCGATTCCGAGGCCGGCTACGCGACACCTCGCAGCGTAACACGACGCCGTCACTTCGTGTGCAGTAGTTTTTAAGTATATTGTTTAAAATATGTATTAGTTTATTATTGTTTTATATTTATATGTGTATTGTGTTTTATGGGCCTTTAGTTGCCTGAAATAAAGGATAAAATAAAATAAATAAATAAATATCCCGCGAAAGTGTGGAGGTCGAGGCTTTTTAAACGCTAAGACTCTCCACAATCGCGAGATATGCAGTCTCAGGGAATATTTCCTAGAAACCGACGTGGGAATGCACCGCGATGTGGTCGCTGTGGACAAGGGCCTCACCCCGCTCTCCTTGGCTAACGAGAACTGGCGCAAACCTCTAGTACTTGACACTAATGAACGCATGGAAGTATGGCAGAGTAAGGAGCTCCACGGACGCTTTTTCCTGGCCTTACATGGACCCGATGTAGATATACTAGCGTCCGTAGCCTGGCTGCGTTTCGGTGACCTCTTTGGGGAAACCGAAGGTTTTGTCTGTGCAATTATGGACGAAGTTATGATGACGAACAATTACCGGAGATTTATTGTGAAAGACGGCACGGTTGACATCTGTCGGGCATGCCACCGTCCAGGCGAATCAATTAGGCACATAATCTCCGGGTGTTCGCGTCTAGCTAACGAAGAATACTTGCATAGGCACAACCTAGTAGCCAGGATTATTCATCAGCAACTTGCTCTTAAATACAGCCTTGTGGAATCGGAAGTGCCGTACTACAGGTATGTGCCCGACCCAGTTCTCGAAAATGGACATATCACATTGTACTGGGATCGATCCATCATCACTGATAGGACTATTGTCGCAAATAAGCCTGATATAGTGGTGGTGGATCGAGTAGAGCGGCGCACAATGATTGTTGACATAACGGTCCCACATGACGAGAACCTCGTGAAAGCTGAGAAAGATAAACAGATCAAGTATCTTGACTTGGCTCGCGAGGTTGTCGACATGTGGGATGTGGATTCAGCGATCATTGTGCCGATAGTCGTCACTGCCAATGGCTTGATAGCCAAGAGCCTCGACCAACACCTAAGGAGGCTCTCGTTAGGCAGCTGGGTCAAGGGCTTGATTCAGAAAGCGGTACTTCTGGACACGGCTCGCATTGTCAGGAGGTTCCTCTCTCTGGAGCCCTGACCACCGGTAGCTTGGACCCTGTTCCCGATACCGGTGGGCTACTATTTTTTATATTTTTAAATGTTTTTTTTTACTTTTGTTTTTCTAATATTTAAAAATATAATTAATATGTGTATATTAAGAAATAAAGATAATAATATAATAATAATGCCGGGGGCCCATTATTGAGTGTGCAAGTCACCCCCTGCCATTTAGTCCGTGTATATAAACAACATTGATGCGGCAGGGGCCATAGGCCTTTCATAGTTCTTGGTAACCAGTCCATTTTAGCCAGCCAAATACATAGCCCAACATCTTGGTTTCCATATCCTGCAATAGTCCAACACCAACCGGGGGTTGTCCTTGGGTGCACTTGCACAGTGCATACGGGGATAATCGTCGGTTAGTGCCTCACTTCATCTAAATTTTCTAAGGGGCCTCTGCGAGTTGGCTTCGGCCCCTCGTACGCCTTCCAAAAGACCGGGATTCTAGGATCCCGAGATATATTAACATATACGATAATAATAATAATATATATATATACCCGCAGGGCAGGTTGTGGCGAGCTGTTGGGCAGTAGCGACCCCACGGACCCTATCTCCTGGGAGAATTCTTGTTCCTCATCTCTGGCTTGCCTTTATTGGCCGGCTGGAGTGAACACTGATGAGGTTCAGAGCTCCCACCTCATTCTTGCCTTTATTGGCTGGCTTGAGTGGAGATTCGCAAGAGCAAACGTGCTCGGGGAAAGGAAGTATTCCAGTAAGTGCTCGTAGGGATCTTGACCATCTTCCGGGCTCTGGGATTGTTCTGAAAGCCGTGGAATACCTCTCCACTTCTCAAGCACCTCAGGAAGTGTTGCCCCCTTGTCGCTACGTCACTATGTGCTAGCGACGTTTCCCGGGGGCCCATTATTGAGTGTGCAAGTCACCCCCTGCCATTTTATCCGTGTATACAAAACATTGATCAGGCAGGGGCCATAGTCCCTCCATAGTTGCGGTTACCAATCCACTATAGCCATCCAAACCTATAGCCTAATTTGCTTTGTTTCCATATTCTGTAATAGTTCTGCTCCAACCGGGGATTGTCTTTGGATGCACTTGCATAGTGCATACAGGGATAATCGTCGGTTGGTGCCCCCTCATCATTTAAAATTGTCTAAGGGGCCTCTGCGAGTTGGCTTCGGCCCCTCGTACGCCTTCCAAAAGACCGGGATCCTAGGGTCCCGAGATATGTTAACATAAATAAAAATAATAATATAATATCTTAGGGCAACCAACACAACGTTATTTGATCCCAAACTAGGCAGAGCCTGTACTATGGTAACCAGACAACTGATAAAGTTACTTATATATTTCTAAATACATACAAATTATAAATAAATTACACCCAGACACAGAACAAATGATTGTGCTCATCACACAACATTTGTCCTGGGTGGGAATCGAACCCACGACCTCAGTCTTAGCAGTCAGGGTCACTAACCACTAGACTAACAGGCCAGTCAAATAAAAATAATAATACATTTATTTTCAGGTGACAATGACCCATAGACACATACCTTACAAACTAACATACATAGGTATTATACAAATCCTGTGTTAATAAAATAGTACCTTAAACTATGTTAGTAACACTTCACTAGCTTGACCATGACCTGTCCTGTGGCACTTGTCCGCGGAAGCGACGGAACACCACGTCCTGTGGCTAAAAGTCTTCGTCCATGACGATGGGCAGATAACAATCCAGTACACGCACCACAAACGCCTTGAAGTTGACGTTGCGGTGTGACTCCAGTAACTGCACCCTCGGCATGTACTTCGTCTTCTGGCGTACGTACTCCACGATGTCTTCCGTGGTGTATGTAGGCGAGAAATGTACACCGGAGTGTTCGGCTTTGCAGCGCGCAAGCTGACATGGGACTTCGGAGTAGCTTTCCCGTAACGGTTCTTGTTCGTTCGCGAACGGCGCTTCCTCCTTTGCACCGTCACGAAACCCTCATTATCTGGCTTTGGCTTAGTTGTAACGCCTGGAGCACTCGCAGTGACGCTAGCAAAATCCTTTTGTGAGGGTTTCGTCAAGGCTGCAGTCACTGGCAGTGGGACGGGGCGAGGGGCTCGGGCGAGGGGCTCGGGCGGCGGTGGTGAAGGAGCCGCTTTGACGGGCGCGGGGCTGCGAGGCACGTAGGCAGGGCGTTCTGCAAGCTCAGCAAACGATGGATGCGCTGGCGACGAAACTGCAGACGCGGAATTTGATGACGATACATCGAGGCCGGCTCCGCGACACATGTTTACGTTTGACGCATCGACTGATGACCTAGATACCGTCACACTATTGCGCAAGTCGCTGAATTCTTTGCGCAAATCGGCGACAGTGTTCTGGGATGCCTCTAACTTCGCTAGAACATCCGCGAGGCGGGCCTTCAAAAAGACAATGTCCTTCAGAAGACTCGTTACATTGACGTGGTCGAAAGTGACAGGAGGAAGCTTGTGCAGCTCCTTCGCCACAAACGTAGGCACGTCGTCCGGGTCAGTCTCCTTGAACAGCGTGATAATATCTTGCAGGCTTCTCTTAGTCCCGTCACGCCGGCGGGACACCATCTGGTCGCGCTTGTTAAGCACGTTGAATAACAACAGCTTAGCAGCAGCTATGTCCTCCTCGCTGAATTTCGTTGGAGATTTGGACAGCGGACACCTCGTCCACGACTAATATATGTAAGGAGCCCAACAATTATAGGCCCGTGTTAGTTCTGCCAGTTCTCAGTAAGGTGTTTGAAAAGTTGATGCTCAACCAAATGTTACGTCGCTTTAATAAAAATTCCATCTTTCATGAACACCAGTACGGTTTCACCAAAGGGCATTGTTCTACCGACGCTGGTGTCACCCTAATAAAGAATATTTTTAACGCCTGGGAAGAAGCACAAAATGCCATTGGAATCTTTTGTGACCTCTCTAAAGCGTTCGATTGCGTAAACTATGAGACACTTAAACTGAAACTAGAGCACTACGGGATTGGAAATACAGCTCTTGACTTAATAAAATCATACCTAAAGGATAAAACGGTCAAAGTCCAAGTAAACGGCGTAAACTCATTAGGGTCTGAAATGGCAATGAGCGTTCCTCAAGGCTCAATATTGGGTCCATTCCTCTTTTTGGTTTACATTAATGATTTACCCCATTTACTTCCAAACCAACCGAAGATGGTGTTATTTGCAGATTTGGTGTTATTTGCATCATTGATATTTAAAATCGACAGACGATCACAAACTCTTGATGACGCAAATAACTCCATTCTTCAGGTCCAAGACTGGTTTACGGTAAATAATTTGGCACATTTTACTGTAGGGTAGGACTGCTGACATTGAATCCATTTTTATTTTGCAAAAGAGACCTGTCAGAGCCATTTATCATTAAGTCGCCGCGAATCTCTCAGGGAACTATTTAAAATGATTAATATTAAGACGGTACCTTGCCAATTCATTTATGAAAATATTATGTATTTAAGAAAAAACCTACACATTTCTAATAGGTTTTTAAATAACACATTTAAATAATATTTATATATTTTTATTTTATTAGGTAGTATTTATGTCTAGCGATGAAAGCAGTGATAATAGTAGATTTTTCTCTATAACAAGCAACGGCGACAGTTTTATGAGTATTCCTTCTCTTGCTGACAGTCTTGCAGCACAGTTTTCTGAAGTTCCTAAAAATTTTAATATCATTCATATCAACACTCAGACTATTCCGGCTAACTTCCACGATATGCTGGCAAGCTTTGACTGTAAGAACGTACATGCTATTCTTATTTCCGAGTCATGGCTTAAACCTTGTCTCCCTTCAACTAGTTATTATCTTCCTGGCTTCCAGCTTATAAGAAATGACCGCTCGGTTGGTGGTGGTGGTGGTGTTGCCATATATCTTCGCACACATATTCCCTACTCAGTAGTCAATGTGTCAGCGCAGCCACTGCCATCGAGTGCTGGTGAAAATCTCTTCCTTGAAGTTGAGCTACACCATTCTAAATTACTTCTTGGTGTCTATTATTGTCCTTCCTTACGCGTAAATTTCTTTTCATCTTTTGAAAATCTCTTAGAAGTGCTGATACCTTCTTACAATCATAGTATAGTCATGGATGATTTTAATACTTGTCTTCTAAAAAAAGACCATCGCTCTTCTTCTCTGACCAATATTTTGGCTTCCAATAATCTTTCTATTCTTCCACTGAGTGCCACTCACCATTTTCCTAACTCTACCCCTTCACTTCTTGACTTAATTTTTGTCTCTTCTCTTGATCATGTCGCTAAGCATGGTCAATGTTCAGCCGACACCTTTTCCTATCATGACCTAATTTTCCTGTCATACAAAGATCGCCCACCTAAAGCAAAAGCTAAGATACTCATGCAGCGCAATTTTGGTGAAATGAACGTTGACAATCTGTGCAAGGATGCCAACAATATAGATTGGTCAGACCTGTCTGCCTCTGGTTCAGTCGATGAGCAAGTTAACATTTTACGGCAAAGCTTATCGAGCTTTACGATCATCACGTACCTGTTAGAGCAGTTAAAGTTAAACATTTGCCAGCGCCTTGGCTCACAAATGATATTAAAACACTTATGCACAAGAAAGTAACGGCAAAGTCTAAATATAAACGTAGGGCTAATGACGTTAACAGGGAAAGATATCTCTCAATCCGTAATCACTGCAATAAGGTGTGTAGGAATGCTGGAGGATGTGGGCATCATGTATCTATCATAATAGGTTGGGGAAAAAGTATCTTCGCATTTTTTAAGAAAATTCAAAACATTTTTTAATAAAGTTTATTTACATTTAACTAAAGTATGTAGGTACCATTTTGTTCGATAACTTTTTGCCATCTTGTAGGTAGGGACATGATCCCATTGCTATAGAAATTTTGGGACTTCTGGTCAAAATACCGCGACAAGTGGTTTTGGCAGTCCTCTCGTGATGTTAACCTGACACTGCCTAAAGAATTCTGAAGAGACCGAAACAGGTGGAAATCTGAAGGTGCAAGGTCAGGACTATAAGGCGGATGCATTAACACCACCCAGCCAAACTCTCTTAATTTTTGTTGGGTGGCTAAAGATGTGTGAGGTCTAGCGTTATCATGATGAAAAACCACACCCCTTCTGTTGATTAATTCCGGCCGCTTTCTCTCAACTTCTTGCTTTAATCTCATCAGTTGTTCGCAGTAGAGTTCAGAATCGATGGTCCTGCCTGGTGGTAACAGCTCATAATGAATAATGCCCTTCCAATCCCACCACACACACAGCATCACCTTGTTGCGAGTTAACCAGGCTTTCGCCACAGTCTGTGAAGCCTGACCGGCTTTTGACCACGACCTTTTTCGCACGTTCTTGTCATACGTGATCCACTTTTCATCACCAGTTATCAGCTTCATCAAAAATGGTTCGGTTTCATTACGTCGTAATAAAGAATCACAAATGAGTACACGGTTCATTAGGTTTCTTTCAGTGAGCTCGTGAGGTACCCAACTGTCGAGCTTTTTTGTGTACCCAGTTTTTCTCAAATGCGCCAAAACTGTTTTGTGGTCAATTTTTAGTTCTTCAGCTACGTCGTAACTACTGGTATGCCGATCTTGCTCCACTTTTTCAAAAATGGCATCCATTTTATCCGTAATAGGGCGACCAGAGCGACGTGCATCTTTGACATCAAAATTTCCGGATTGAAAACGCTTAAACCAAATTTGTGCTACTCTCACAGACACTACACTAGGTCCATAAACATCGCAAATTTTTTTCGCGGCTTGCGTTGCATTTTTACCTTTTTTGTAGTAAAATTTTAAAATGTATCGAATTTCTTCATTAGATTCACTCATCTTGACGGTACGAAAAACAAATGAAAATCACACATTTTCCTAATTTGAATTTGGAATTATGTTCTTTAAAATTTAAACTTTCAATGATACCAAAACCAGCCAGATACAAATAATATAGCCAAAGAGAATTTATTACAAGTTCATACATACTATAATGCGAAAAGACTTTTTCCCCAACCTAATATAATTAATTTATCTCTCATTGCTTCATTTTCAATTCTTTTACCTATTGTGGTATGATAATTTTATTTTAGGTGCATCGTCTTCACATATAATTATACAAATATTGAGAAACATTTTAAAAGAGTAACGGTGGGGTTTCTTGCCCATTCTTCTCCATATGAATCTACCTTTTGGAAGGGGTAACTAGAATCAATTCTATTTTTATGTAACTGTTGACGTTCAAAAATGCCTTTTTTGGGCCTAATTGAAATAAATGCTTTGAATTTGAATAGAGAAGTGTGGAAGAAAAAGACATGTTGCGTCGACCCCAAATAAATTGTGATGCGGGTAGGAGAATGATGTTGATAAGCAGACTAAAAGAATACCTCAGTGGCGACATTCCACAGTTTGTGTCTCTGCAGCACGTCGATGTAGCCCAGCAGCCAGTGCTCCTGTAAACTCTCCTCAATGTACGGGAACAAGTCACTCCTGAGAATCCAAAGGTATTATGCGATTATTTTCAGTCTGGCTTCCAACCGACTGGAGGAACCTGATCTTTTGTTACATTCAAACACATGACAAAATTATTGGAGTAATGAGTTAAGACTCACGTTCAAAATTTTAATTATCTCATAGGTGTCGTTGTATTATGTTATTTTTGATAAATAAATAAAATAAATATCTTGGGACAACCAACACACCGTTATCTGATCCCAAACTAGGCAGAGCCTGTACTATGGCAACCAGACAACTGATAAACATACTAATATATTTCTAAATACATACATATTATAGATAAATTACACCCAGACACAGAACAAATGATCGTGCTCATCACACAAAGATTTGTCCTGGGTGGGAATCGAACCCACGACCTCAATCTCGGCAGTCAGGGTCACTAACCACTAGACTAACAGGCCAGTTAAAATTAAAATTAAAATTTATGTTTCTGACTTTGTATGGATTATTGGAACCTAAAATAAATGAACGGAAAAGAAATTTGACTCTGGTTATAATTTATAAAAAAACGTGAGGGATCGGGGAACACCCATCAGGAACGAAGTTCTTTACGATTTTTCTTCAACTCTGAATGTAATGTCGTTTATTCTAATTCCTTAAACTCAATTTTAACCTCATTATCGGCGAAACACCCTCGAAAACCATGAAAAATACAGCTATGATGAAAACTTTGAAAATTTCACATCCGCCATTTTTAACTTTCATATTGACCTCATTTGCGTGACGATTTCTACAATCTTACTCCTTCCACCAGCTGTGTTAAAGAAATTCTTTCCATATTGTTGAGCTATCGTCACCTGTGTTCCTGCAGCACCAACATGACCACGGCGGCAGTCTGTACGTCCCCGAGCTCGGCGTGCAGCTTCAGCGCCGCAGCCAACAACGGCGCCACCTCTAGCTGAGGACTCTTGGCTTCTCCCACCCGGACTGCAAGTCCTGAGTCGCCACCCTCGCCCTCATCCATCTGATCAATAATATTTTTAATTCAAAAACTGATAGACTTAGGATAAGACTCGTCAGGGAGTTCTAATACACTAAGAATAAATACTATGGAATAACCTTAAGTCTAGTGGACACCAAAAACGTTAAGATGTCAACGTTTATGAATCGATTCGATTCTTTTATTGTATTTATTTTAACAAACTCTTCGTCAGTTACCCTATCGAAAGAAATGCAAAAAACTATCTAGACATAGTATAAATCAAAGCCGCTTTTCGTGTCTGCCTGTCTGTTACCGTTCAGTTCTTTTAAACTATACAGGGTTATTTGTAAAACACCGGCAACCTCTCAGGTCTATGTTACTAACATCATAATCAACAACTTTTGTTCTGTGACTTTTAAAAATTCATCATATTTTAATTCATCAGATTTTCAAACAAAAATAAAAATATTTACATTAAACGCTCTAAATGTTACGGAGTCTATGCGAAGCAAAAGAAAGCGATAGTATATTAGCAAGGGGAGCGGGGTTAGGGCGGCGGGGGCGCTTGAACTTGACCTATTTACAGGCAGCCGATTTTTGTATGAAAATCTGATGCACTAAAATATGATGAATTTTTAAAAGTCATAGAACAAAAGTTGTTGATTATGATGTTAGTAACATAGACCTGAGAGGTTGCCGGTGTTTTACAAATAACCCTGTATAATCGATTTTGATGCAGTGTTCACCATCATTTCGGGCCGTATTTATTGCGGAAGATTATGTGTGTAATACGAATATATTAAAGAACAGAAATCTGGATGATTTGACATGTGCCATTGACACGTGCGAGGCAGTTTGTAAATAACTTTCTAATGACGAGTCTTCATGTATGTAGATGTCCAGTATCAATATTAGTCCAAAAACTAAATCTAAGAGGCAATAACAAGTAACAACAACATACAGCCAAATAGATAGAAGACGTAACAAGTATCAATAAACTCACATGCATGTTATTGTGGTGGTACCCGGAGTGGTCGAGGTTGGGCGGCGCGGTGCAGGCGGAGCCGCCGGAGCCGCTGGAGCCGCTGCCGGGCGACGAGCTGCCGCCCGGGGACGTGCCGCCGCCGCCACTGCCGCGCTGCGATGCTGCACCACATCACAGTAATAGAAGGACCAGTGTCATCGACACGTAGTTTACGCGTATGTTCATACTACTCGTGTACTCAATATTGATGTTGATATATGTGTATCACATTGGGTTTAAGAAACCGTTTGGCTTTGTATAGCGTCGTCGTTGTCGTTCAAACCTATGTAAACGTTACACCACCAAGATGAGGATGGCCTACTGTGATAGGCTTTTTTTTGTGGATGAGAAATCATCAAATGACGTCTCCCGCTCTTGGGCGGAGCGGGAGGCGTGTCAGACTTTGACTGACTAAAACCCACCCGTGTTCCTTCAGTTGCCCATGTGCCAGGGTCACGGTATCTCTTTCGAACAATGTCGCGACCCTGACAGGTACTGTGGTAGGCTTGGGTCACACATTTTTATCACAGTTTAGGAACAAAATGCGTGACTCAAGCCTATGACAGAGGCCGTGCTCGCCCCGCAGGTTACTGGAACGGTCAAGGAACGATAATATTGCGCGAATTTCAAACAAATTCTGTTCGCCACAGCGGGCGTAATCAGCTTAAAATATTGTCGCTGTCCTATAGTACTAAATATTTTAAATTGTTTAGGTGTTTTTATTTTATTTTGCGAAGTCCTAGGTGTTGAGTTTGTCTATAATCATTTCTCATCGGGTTCAACCGTCGATCAGAATATTTATTTTTGCATCTCATAACACCCTGCAAAAGTTGTACAAACATCAAGAGGTCGTACCGTGCGGCTCCTTGTCGTCGCGGCGCGGCTGGCGCGGCTCGGCGCGGTGCGGCGCGCGGTGCGGCGGCGCGGGCGGCGAGGGCGCGCTGCGCAGCGGGAAGGCCTCCTCGGGCAGCGCCCAGTCCGCCGCCTCCGTGTCCACGTAGTGCGCCGACGCCGCCGACACCCAGCCCGCCGCCGGCTCTGTGGGCCGCCGCGCTCACATTACTTACCCAACAAACTTTCACAATATTAATGCTAAACGGGAATTGTTCTTTACTTTCAACTGACTAAACCATTCGTTGCTTTGAGAGTGCGTTCCTGACACTTGTCTGTTATACACAGTCATTTCTTAAACATAATATATATTTTACATCTGATGCAAGCCTACAGCATCGACAATCAATATAACTGCGATGCAAAAATAGACGGAAAATAACTATGAAAGGAGTGCAAAGACCAAGTAAATAGTGATCGTATATTTATAAAAAGGGGCATATTTACAAAGAAACTTAACAATTGAAATAGTTGAGCATAGTTGCTTATTGACTTGCTAACTACACTCATGGAAAAATTTAGAGGAATGCAAAAAACAGTGTGTATTAAACATAATATCATAGATATTTGTGATAATTAAGTATAATCATTTGGATTTTACTTATTATATTCGTTCATTTAAAATTGTAACAGTCGAAACAACAAACCATCTAATGACAAAAAATAATCAAATAAGGAAAAAAAAATTGCACTCCGGGAGTGCCGGCAGAAGTGAAAACTTGATTATTAACGTTGAGCATGTTTGATATTTTGGAATGGTTAGGGAATAATTTGTTGTTCAATTTCCATATTTTAAGCACTTTATATTCACGAATTTTACGAATACACAACAATGTGATCACTACACAGACGGTCGAGCCATCAGCTGTCACCATCCATGGATGCGCGTGGCACGCTGTAACATAGACGAACATTCGCGCAAGCGCCCTGCGCCGCCTAAACGAAACAGTAGGCCCAGGCATACATTTTCGCCGCGCCGTAGAGAGGGGATAGCTGTCTACTCTCCATCCGTCCTACGCTTTTTCGATCAGGTCACGTGTCCTGACGCGAGTTTAAGATTTTATACCCATTACAGAAAAAGTGCTCAACGCCGCTAAAGAAGTTTTCACTTCAAAAAATACAGGAAAGACACATTTTTACAAATGTTTATTTGAGTAAGTAATGAAATGAAATGTTTATTTATGTAAGTAGATCTTATAAGACACTTTTTTTAAAGGTCTATTTTTTTTGTTCAATATTTTAAAAACTAGACAGTGCTGGCATTTCCTAGCTGACTGATCCCTGAAAAGAAGAGCCTTCTCAACGCCTTCTCGCTGTAGTTTGACATGTTCTGTTATGCACAAAAAAAAAAAAACTGCGGACTCTACAGTTTCCAGGACCTCGATTGTCTAAGACGATGTTGGATCCTAGATTTCTTAAAACCGGTAAGGCGAACTTGATACTACATTTTATTTTTTTTTGGCATTAAGAACTGGGTTATTTGTGGTAAACCAATCTGTTACTATTGAGAGTGTACTGTTTACTTCGTCAAAATCTTTTCTATTCCTGTCCACTTTAAAGATATGAGAAGTATCATCAGCAAATAGTACAATATCTCAGAGATAATTTAAATATAATGGTAAGTCATTAATATACACTAAAAATAAGAAGAGACCCAGTATTGAGCCTTGAGCTACACCTAACTGAACTAGTAGTCCCGGAGATTTCACACCATTGACATCTACATATTGGTGCCTATTTTGCAAATAAGAACTTATTACGTTGAGAGCTTTGTTTTGAACACTATAATGACGCAGTTTATTCAAAGTGTGTCATGGTGAACGCAATAAAAAGCTTTTGAAGGGATCACAAAAAAAAAACTCCAATAGCAATTGCGAGTTCTCCCATGGGTTAAAAATGTGTTTTAGTAGAGTAACACCAGCAGCTGTAGTCGAACGACCTTTTGTAAAGCCATATCGTTCATCATGAAGGAGGCTATTTAAATTAAAATGTCTTAGCCACTGCTTGAGTATTAATTCTTCAAATATTTTACGAATTGCAGGTAGGATAGAAATAGGTCTGAAATTGCCAACGTTATTTTTATTACCTGATTTAAATAATGGTACGACTTTACTACTCTTCATGAGGTCAGGAAAAGAACCTAAATCAACACATTTATTAAAAGCTGTGCTAGGGGGCAAGAATGTCTATTATATTACTTAAAAGTTTAATGGAGATGCCCCAGAATATCAGTCGAAACAAGGATTTGAAACAGAATGTAGAAATCCTATTATTAAGACATTATTCTTATCTAGCTTATACTTTGCATTTCCACGACGGTGCTCTTCCACGATCGAACAAAGACAAACTCGCACTAGATTTTACCAAATATAATGCCCTACCCAGAAACAACGACATCATAGCCGTTATTAAGTATTGTTAAAGTACAATAAAACATTCAATTGCCTGAGTTGTCGTAATGAAAACACACTCCAAAGGAATGTTATAATTGATGGTAATACTTTGACAGTGTTGCTACAGTGGATATTATAATTCGGTATTAAAATAATATACTTTTTCCAAAGTAAACCGATAAAATCACGACACTATTGTAAACGCAATATTGTACTCACCTTCCGCTCTAGCAGGCTTGGCCGGCTTGCTGGGCGGTATGTAGATGCTCAGCGTGGGCTTGCCCAGCACCCCACTGTTATGGAATTGTGTCTCCGCCCAGTCTTCTTCTTCTTCTAAAGGTTCCTCTTCCACTGCATTACTGGTAAACAAAAACATGATGATTATAATATCAGACTTGATCCTTTGGAAGCCCAAAGGATCAACTCTACTTGTCAAGTTATTTTATCTAAATATATAAAAGGCAAACCTGACTGACTCATCTATCAACGCACAGCCGGAACTACTGAACAGATTTTGCTGAAATTTGGCATACAAATAGTTGTAATGATGTAAGCATCCGTTAAGACAGGATTTTTGAAAATTCGCCCCCTAAAGGGGTGAAAAAGGGGTTAACATTTTGTATGGAAGTCCGTCATTTTTAGAGTTAGAAGCCTGAAACTTTGTTTTTAGGTGAACGATTAAAAACAAACAATTATGCGTCCTAGGGTTTTTGAAAATTCAACCCCTAAGGGGGTGGAAAAGAGCTTGAAAGATTGTATGGGAGAACAAGATTAGTTAAACTATTTTATTCGAAACTTCACAGGAGTACTCCTATCAAGAAATGAGTAAACAAGTGTTTCAGGCTCTTTCAAAATTCAACCCCTAAAAGGTGGAAAAGGGGTGACAAATTCTGAAAATCCATATGGGTATCGTTTTTATGGTTTATCGGGTCACTGATTACGAAAACAACAACTATTTCACAAAAATTGCACAAAAACATGAAACGAAATAGACAAGAAGAATTCTACAAAAAATTGCACAAAATTACACCTGAACAAAAAAAAAAAAATTAAAAATCAAAAAATAATGAAAATAAGCAACCAAACCAAATATTTTTTTTTTTTTTTCAAAGTAAATGACAAATACTTAGGTACCTACCTATTTTGTATTGATCTTCAAGTTCCAATCGCTATCAATAGATGGCGTTGGTATCGTTTTAGAACGCGGTAACGTTGTGTTTTTTCGAACTAATATAAAGTGAATGGTGAATGAGCTAGACTTCGACTTTGTTTGCTTGCTTACGGTTTAAGATTTGCTTCGTGTTTCGGATTAGTTACTTGATTTTGTCTGTTTTACAACCACTGCTTTAAACTTGGAATGACCATAAACAAATCACAAGGGCAAACATTAAAATCTGCGGGATAGACTTGAGAGAAAACTGTTTTTCACACGGGCAATTCTATATTGCATGCTCTCCCGTAAGCTTGCCTAGTAGTCTGTTAATTTTGGTACACAGTAAAAGATTAGAAAAAATGTGGTGTATAAAGAAGTTTTGTAGTTTACTAGCTTTTGGCCACTTCGTCCGTGCAATTCTACTTCCTCTCTTAGCGCTCGCCTACGCGCCACTCCGCGAAGTCGCGGGCAAAAGCTAGTTTTAAATAAATCTAGGAACTGTCAAAAGGTAAGTGCACGGTTCCAACAACTCATTACCTATTGAGAAGAACCAGTAAGAAACGTTATGGTAACGCTTTTAAACATAATTGGCTTCTACAGTGTTTACAAATATTAATAGGAATGGGAAGACAGGGTACACCTGTCAACAAGTAACAGATACCGTTATAACATTCACGAAGTAGGAAAGAATCTATAAAATCTTTATAAAAAATAAATACAAAAAAAAAAAACGACTCAAACTAAATGATGACATGTCATCAGGAGACCCGAATTTATGTTTGACCTCTACTCTGAATGAAGTAAGTGAGTGATGTGTCTCACTTGGGATAGGTGTGTGTGTAGGGCGGCAGGGGCGGCGGCTCAGGGCGCGGCAGCTCGCGGTCCTGGCGCGGCTGCGGGGCGGGGGGGCCGCGCGCCGCCCCCGCGCGCGCGCCGTACACGCAGCGCACCACCTCCCACACGTGGCACACCTGCGGGGGGGCGCTGGTTAGGGACCATGTACTGACACCACACTGCCAGAAGACAAGCAAGGTGCCCGATGAGATTTCCCATCGGTAATAATTACAAGCTTATTGTTTAAACGCAAGCATAATACATAATAGGCTATTGGTCACCATGTGTCTGTTGTGTGCTCTAGCGACGTCTGCGTTGTGCTTGGCGAGGTCGTGCGGCGGCGCTCCCCGCATGCGGTAGGAGCGCGCGCACTGCACGAGCGCGTGCGTGCGCGCGCTGGCTGGCGCTGCGTAGCGATATAATGTGGACGACGCTCCTCCTGGAAATGCACGCTCTAGGGCAGCTTGTGCACTTGGAGATAGGGACCCGGCTGTTGGTTGCTTGCGACTATAGATTTGGAAAAAAATATTATTCGTCAGCCAACATAAAAAGTAAACAATATTTGCGGCGTGTACGAGCCAATAATGCTCATACAGCAAAAGTACGTTTATGCGTAATGAACTTGATAATCATTCAATTCATTCGTAACTAAAACACTGATCGACCATATATCGATACATAACAACAAAACATTAAGTGCGGCGCCAGACAACTAACCAAACATAACTTGTAACTATTTCCACAAATAAACTATTAAACGGATGATTAAACGGGTGCTATGGATAATGGTAAACAGGTCGGTTTAAACTGATTATAGCAAGGCATTTGATCGGATCGACCACCATACTCTGATAAAGAAGCTAAGCTACATAGGCATCCGTGGAGAACTCCTAAGGTGGTTCTATTCCTACATTGATAACAGGTCACAAGCAGTAGTTCTCAACAATTACATGTCTAGTTGGGTAAACGTGTCCAGCGGAGTGCCTCAGGGTTCGTTGTTTGGTCCATTTTTATTTGTAGTCAGTGCCTCCATGCATACAAACTATTATATTTTGCCGATGGCATGAAAATCTACGCCAGTATCTCAACGCTTGAAGACAGACTAGCACTTCAGGCTGACCTGTATCGGCTGGAAGAGTATTGTCGGGTTAATAAACTAGATCTTAACCCAACCAAGTGTTCGGTGATCACTTAAACTAGAAAACAGGCAGTCCAAGGCACTAGTTACACATTGGCGGGTCAGATCTTGCCGAGGTGCAATACTATTCGTGACTTGGGCGTCCATCAAGACAGTTAGTTAGTTTTTTACACACACATTGATGCACTTGTCAAAAAAGCATCTAAACTGCTTGGTTTTATAATACGTCTCTCTAAGAGCTTTACTGAAGGTAAAACACTAAAAATATTGTATTGCACCTTCGTAAGAAGTCAGCTAGAGTATGTGTCTCAAATATGGAATCCACGTTATCATAAATACATCATAGACCGCATTGAAAACATCCAAAGACGATTCATAAAAGGGTGTCCGGTGGCAGAATTAGGATATAAACATCAAATTTCTCTATAACCGTTGAACGGGGGTGCGGGGAAGGGGCTGCGCTAGCTTCGTCATTCGTGCGGATTATTTAGTCACGATGTCGCATTGGGCGGGAGAACAACGCGCGTTCGCAATCGAAGCGTATTTCAAGGCGAATGATTCGTGTGTTGCTTCTCGTCGAAGATTTTGTTCGCGTTACAATATTCGACGTTTACGTGATGCTCCAAGTGAAGATTTAATCCGATCGTGGGTGCAGCGATTTCGGGAAACAAGTTCAGCAGCAAACAACCCTCGGCCGGGGCCTAGCCGGACGTCGAGGACAGATGAAAACATTGAACTCGTCGCGAACAGTTGGAACGATAATCCGCGTCAGTCCGTGCGCAAGAGAGCAGCTGCTCTAGGGCTCCCGAAGACCATTGTGCATGAAATATTGAAGAAGAATATTAAATTTCATCCTTTTCAAATTCAGATTGTGCAAGCACTGAAACCTACTGATTACAATTCGCGTAAAAATTTCTGCGAGATAATGTTAGAGCGATTTCGTACGGTAAACACTATCTTTTGGAGTGACGAAGCCCATTTTCATTTGAATGGAAGTGTGAATACGCAGAATTGCCGTTTCACAGTCCCAAAGTAACGGTTTGGTGCGGATTATCAAGCCGTGGGATAATCAGGACCTATTTTTTTGAAAATGGTCGAGAACAAGCCATTAGTGTCAGCGGTATTGCTTATCGGCGTATGCTGAAAGATAATTTTTTGCCATTATTGCAAGAACATGCTGCCTTCAATGTTCATACATGGTTTCAGCAAGATGGCGCACGCCTCACACTGCTAGAGAGACTATGGCGCTTCTTCGGGATTTCTTCCGTGCAAAAATTGATAAGGCGCTTTGGTGACATCTCCTGGCCACCCAGGTCACCGGATCTCACCCCCATGGACTTTTTTTGTGGGGGTACCTCAAAAGTAAGGTTTACCCTGCAACCATCTAAGCATTAACAGAAAATATTGTTCGTGAAGTTAATGCCATCCCAATATCGGTTATTCAGCGCGTGGCACGGAACACTGAGGCCAGATTTCAAGAGTGTTTTCAACGTGATGGTCGACATTTAGATGAAAACATTTTTAAAAACTAAGACCCGCACCTTTATTCTTTATAATAAATATTGAAATAAATTGATATCTTATACAGGTTTTTTTAAATTTAAATTTGAAATCCTGATTCTGCCACCGGACACCCTGTATCTCTGCTTTCATCAAAAGATTCCATATCAGTCAACCGATTATTTTGGGCTCTGTAAGAGGAACGTCTTCTACCACTGGCAGATCGAAGAAAAATTGCAGAATGTTTATTCCTTTTGAAAATCCTCAATAACAATATTGATAATCCTGAGATTTTGTCAAAATTTTATTTTAATGTGCCACGTACATCACTTCGTTTTAATCTACCCATACATGTACCACATACATTTTCAAATTGGGGGGCTTGTGGCTAAGTAATAACAGCTGCACGGGTCGATTGTACAGCTTAAGCTACGCTTACCGCGATTGGTCCGTGGATGGGTGACCATCTTTACATACTTACCAAGATCCTTCCGTGCCTCGGAAAGCGTTAAGCCGTTGGTCCCGGCTATCTTTCGTAGATCTTAGACGGTCGTTACGGGTCGTCAGCAGCCCAAATGTCTGACCACCAGTCTTACCAAGGGGTACCGTATTACCCAGCAACTGGGTTGTGGAGGTCAGATAGGCCGTCGCTCCATGTAAAATACTAGTACTCAGCTGCATCCGGTTAGACTGGAAGCCGACCCCAACATAGTTGGGAAAAGGCAGGCAGATGATGATACATCTTCGAATCATATACAGAATAGTTATATTGTGCGAGCAAGCAGCAATTTCAATGATATATGCAAGGAATATGATTTTGATCCATTCACAATAAGTGTCAATTCAGCCAGTAGGTTCTTAAGCCTCAAATTTTTCAAGTAGCGGCAGGTTCATCATCATCATCATCATTTCAGCCGAAAGACGTCCACTGCTGGACATAGGCCTCCCCCAAGCACCGCCACTTCGACCTATTCTGTGCTTCTCGCATCCAACGTATTCCTGCGGCCTTCACCAGGTCATCGGTCCATCTTGTGGGAGGCCTTCCAACACTCCGTCTTCCAGTACGCGGTCGCCACTCCAGAACCTTCCGACCCCATCGGCCATCCGTTCTGCGAGCAATGTGCCCTGCCCACTGCCACTTAAGTTTGGCAATTCTTCGGGCTATATCGGTTACCTTGGTTTTCCTACGGATCTCTTCATTTTTGATTCGCAGGTTATATTGTTTGATCTTGTTTTTATTATTTTCTTGATTATTTCAGTCATATAACTGCTAACCAAGTATTTATGTCTTTCTACTTTAAAAAAGGCGATGTGTTTTTGTTTTTGTGCTCACACCATAAATTATTCATGTGTATACGTGAGGACTTGTAATTGGCTTTCTGATGATTATGTTTTCCTTTTTTCTTTGAGTTTTGATTAGCTGTAAATCCTCCATGAACTAAATAAATAAATAAATTTAACAGTGCAGTAGTTTGGTGTAACTTAACTATCTATAACAACTACCGGGGTATCCGTCAACGACGAGAAAGCCCCTAAATATTTGATCCTTCGAGCCGGATGGTACGGAAAATCATCCTGTGAGTCATCGTGTCTCCTCATCAGCAGAGTGCTTAGCGTGATATATTCCAATTACGTTAGCAAATCAGTGCTTTTGGCTTCCCACTAGCGGGCCTAATGCTACTGGCATTGAGACGTTGCACATGACGTAAAGGAGGGTGACTGCCTGCTATTAACGAACCAGCAGAGATCACGTCTACTGCTACAAATTACTTATCAAGAAATAATCAGCGAGGATAACGTCCACGCCGGTTACTACAGCGGAGATCACGTCTACCGCTACAAACAAGAAATAATCAGCGATTACTTCAAAACCCTTGGGATTTTCGTCAATTTAACGTGGAATTTCAAATAGCAGTCAAGTAATGAATGTATGAATATAACCACTACTTTATTCCACACGGTTTATCTCACAGATGTAATACTCTGTACGGCAGAGTTTTTTTTTCTAATCAATCTCAATGGAAAAAATCTTATTCATCCGTTGCTTCCCTGCTGCTGCGTTAAGCAAGGACAAATCGCATCCAAAATCACAATATCGCATGTATAATGAGTATGAGTAACTATATCAGTAAAGTTTGTAATGCATGATCCCTCACCCCAGGCCCGGCACGTGCCGGTCGGGCTGCGCGGGCAGCGCGGGCAGCGCGGGCAGCGGCCGCTCGGGCGCCGCGTGCGCCACCTCGCCGCGCGCCGACACGCACACGCCCTGCGGGTTGGCCCACAGCACCGGGTGCGCCGCCTCGCTGAACCTGTGGCGGTACAGGCTGCAGTCCTGGATCAATACATGACACAAACATTTTATAAAGGTGGTGTTATTCTTTACGTCCGGCACCACACGGTACACAATCTGTGATAGTCTATTGTATACCTGTATGGGGTGGGACAGCAAAATCAAAGTTCATACACATAGAACGAGCGCAGAGAGGCCTAATACAAATTATGTATTTTAAGAAACGGAGATTCCCTACAGAAAGTCTATATGAGATCAGTGGCATCTGTAAGGAAATTATAAATTTGTGCCTCGATCTTAAAAAGCATAAGACACTAACATATGACAAAAAAAATATATATATTAAAAAGAAGAAAGGATATCATTGCGCAAGTCCCACAATCTAAAACCAATTTTGCTGCCACACAATATATAAAAACTTTATTACAAAAAAAAAAAAAAAAAAACAACCGACTTCCTTAAAAACACTACAAAGTGAAAAATAACTTTAATTTCGGAAGTCGGTGTCTTAGGATCTGTTTTTATGGTTTTTTTGCCACCGACTTCCGAAATTAAAGTTATTTTTCACTTTGTAGTGTTTTTAAGGAAGTCGGTTGTTTTTTTTTGTAATAAAGTTTTTATTTTTAAATTTTTAGTTGTGGTATTCACCCTGCACTAATTCCAAACAAACAATGCATATTTATGCGATAGCAGAAATCGCGGTTGATTTGCTGTCATTTTTTAAAGAGTTCCGGTGTCTGTCTCCCGAACTCATCATCAGATCTATATAAATATTATATGGGACCATTTCGGAATAAACCCCTTTCGAACAAAAAAAGAATTTTGCAAATCCGTCTATATATGACGGAGTTATGGCCGAACATACATAAAAAAAATAAAAATAAAAAAAAAACATGTAAACATCCGAATTGAGAACCTCCTCCTTTTTGAAGTCGGTTAAAAAATCAATCGGCACGGTTATAACAAATACTTATACATTTACACTGAACATCTTCATAAAGGTATAAAAATGCTAATAGAATGGTTAAAATCACGCACTTATGCAGGTACTGAATTATTGCTACAATAATTGAAAATTTGTTATACTGGCACCACCACACCCACATCCACATCTTCCCACCTACACACATCTACATCACCTTCACACATCACACACCACACACACTACACACCTCACACACCCCGCCACATATCACACGAAAATAGTGTACTACTCTAATTGTAAATGTGTTCAAGAATGATAACTCTTATCCTTTCCTCTTTACTTCCTGTTCTCACTCACATATTCAATCACTCATTTACCTCTTGCTCCTTTCCGTCAGTCTGGAAACAGGCTCATATTATACCTTTACCTAAAACTAATAACCCTACTTTATTAACCCACTTTAGACCTATTTCTATTCTTCCATTTCTCTCTAAAGTTCTTGAGCACATAGTTCATAGACAAGTATCATTTTTCTTGGCGTCAAACTCGTTAATTTCTCCTTTCCAATCCGGCTTTCGCTCAGGTCACAGTACTGTAACCGCGCTTCTTAAGGTAACTGACGACATCCGCTGGGCAATGGAGAATAAGTCCCTGACTGTTCTCGTATTGCTTGATTTTAGTAGCGCCTTTAACTCTGTGGATTTTGACATTTTACTAGGTATCCTCCAATCTATAAATTTCTCTTCTCCTTCCTTAGCCTGGTTCAGTTCTTATCTCCGAGGACGCTCTCAGTGTGTTCGCCTGGAGGACTCCTTCTCTGATTGGTGTTGTCTCACTGAGGGTGTTCCCCAGGGTAGTGTTCTCTCTCCTCTTCTTTTTTCCATTTTCATAAACCTTGTTACCACGGTTATTTCCTCTAGTTTTCATCTTTACGCGGATGACTTGCAGCTTTACCGGCATTTTACTGTAACTGACGCGGACTCTGCACTTGCTGCAATGAATCGTGACCTGGCTTGCATCAGTGTTTGGGCTAAGTCATTTGGTTTGCAAATTAACCCATCTAAATCTCAGGCCATGATCATAGGCAGTAGATTTGTTCGTAATGCGGCTGATGTTGCATCCCTGATGCCTTTGAATCTAGATGGTGTTCGTATTGACTACACAGAAACCGCTAAAGATCTGGGTGTAGTTATTGACTGCAATCTTTCGTGGCGTGCTCAGGTGAATGAGGTCAGTCGAAAGGTACATTTCTCCTTTCATTCGCTGAAATGCCTTCAAAGTCTCTTGCCCTTGAAAACTAAAATTTCTTTGGCACAAACACTTATTCAGCCGATTATAGATTATGCTGACGCGTGCTACTTGGATGCTACTGAGGAGCTATTAAACAAGCTTGAGCGCCTGCAAAACCTGTGCATTCGCTTTGTTTTCGGTCTTCGAAAGTATGACCATGTTTCTCACCTTCGCAAGGAACTCAAGTGGCTCCCAATCCGCCTTCGCAGGAACACTCGGATTTTATGTCTCCTCTTCAACCTCCTACACAACCCGTCTTACCCTTCCTATCTGCGTGAACGGTTTTCTTACGCTCGCCCTAGCGATGCACTGTGCAGATCACACCTTAGATCCCTCCTTAAATCCCAACCCCATAAAACCAGTTATTATTCCTATTCCTTCTCTGTTCATGCTGTTAGATTGTGGAACTCACTTCCGCCTAGCATTCGAGATCTAAAAACTATTTCCCTTTTCAAATGTCGAGTAAAAGAGCATTACCTTTCCTCATAATTGTGTGTATTTATGTATATATTTACGTTTATTTTTTATATTTTAGCTTTATGTATTTATTTAAGTATATGTTAAATTCTTGCATTATATATGTATAAGTATATTTTAGTTTAAGACTTCACATATTCATATCTCTCTTCTTGTTTTCACACACTATTGTCTACATTTCTTTTTCATTTCTCTTTTCGCAGGTCTGCTGGAAGAAATTTCTTAAGAAATAAGCAGTACCTTTGTACTCAATTGTTTTTGTTGAATGTAATATTCTAATTTTGAATTTCGCGCCTATTTATGTCGCTTGCGCACTCTAAAATATAGCTGTCTCTCTCTTTTCTGTGACATCAAGCGACCGTGTATTACTGTTCATATAATTGCTAGTTTTATAATAAATAGTAATTAAAACCTGAGCTACGTCGTTTAATTCAACAGGTTATGGGCCCAGGAAAGCTCAGAAATAAAGACAGTGCAAAATTTAATCGTAAAATCAGTGATCAAAGACATTGAAGTGAACTTAACCTCAAAACGAAACGTGTTTCGTGAACTTTCGTGTGAATGTGTTTTATTGTTGGACATTAGCGAAGTAATTACGCATTTGAACTGTTATTGTGTTGAAAATGGCATTAAATAATACTCCCGCTTTCATCGAAAAGCTGTCTGGCCGTGAAAATTATGCAACCTGGCGTTTTGCAATGCAAACCTACTTGCAACACGAGGAACTCTGGGATTGCATAGAAGGCAACTCAGAAAGTGCAGATAAGAAACGGGACACTAAAGCTAAGACAAAGATAATACTCTCAGTTGATCCAACAAATTATGTACACATTGAAGAGGCTCGCACGGCAAAAGAAGTATGGGAGAAATTGTCGTCGGCGTTTGACGACTCTGGGCTAACACGCCGAGTTGGTCTCCTGCGTGATCTGTGTAATACATCGCTAAGTGAATGTCAAAATATAGAGCAGTATGTAAGCAAAATAATGGGTACCGCTCATAAGCTCAGAAACATAGGCTTTAAGGTAGATGACGAGTGGCTAGGAACACTGCTACTCTCTGGTCTTCCTAATACGTATCAGCCTATGATAATAGCCATAGAGAGCTCCGGAATGAAAATTACCTCAGATTCTGTTAAGGCAAAGTTATTACAAGATGTAAGACTGTCTGAAAATGACTCCAAGGCATTTGCAGTAAACAAAAAGTTTCAGAAAAACCAGAAGAAGCCATCAAAAGGACCTAGATGCTATACCTGCAATAAATATGGCCACAAAAGTCCAGAATGCAAATCTAAAGCTAAAGACACACAAAAACCAAGCAGTTCGTCATATGCAGCTGTATTTGTAGCATCATTCTCACAAAATGATGCCTGGTATGTGGACTCGGGTGCAACCTCGCACATGACCAAACACAAGGATTTACTTCAGAATGAGTCGACCTCTTCCATAAAGAAAATAAGAGTTGCAGACAACAAGGAGCTATCTGTGCAGTCCTCAGGGCAAGTAAGCTTGAACACTTATAATAATAAAGGTCATGAGAAAAAGGTCCTGTTTAACAATGTTTTGTATGTTCCCGATCTGGCAACTAACCTGCTATCGGTGAGTCAGATTATTCAAAGTGGTGGCCAAGTAAGATTTGACAAAACTGGCTGTGTTATTATGAACAGTAAAAATCAGATAGTAGCAACAGCTAGTATAATCAACAACATGTACCGGCTGAACACTCCTGAAGGAGGCTATGCATGCATGTCTGATGTTGAAGAACATGATATTTACCTGTGGCACCAAAGAATGGGACACCTTAATTTCCACAGTTTAAAGAAAATGCCTGAAAATGCTGACCATGTAACTTTCTCAGCAAATACAGAAAGTCTGACATGTGTCACCTGTAAAGAAGGTAAGCAAACACGGCTACCTTTTAAAAGTGAAGGAAGTAGATCAATGGTTCCTCTTCAATTGGTACACTCAGATATATGTGGACCTATGGAAACACAAACAATAGGAGGTGCCAAGTATTTTCTGACTTTCACAGATGATTATACTAAGAAGATTTATGTGTATTTTCTTACCAAAAAGAGTGATACACTAAGAAAATTCAAAGAGTTTAAAAATGAAGTAGAAAATCAATTGAATCGTCACATAAAGATTCTTAGAACGGATAATGGTCTAGAGTATGTCAGTAATGAATTCTCTGACTACTTAAAAAGTGCTGGTATCATACACCAGACTACCACACCATACACTCCTGAACAAAATGGGACTGCAGAACGAATGAACAGAACTGTCATTGAAAGAGCGAAATGTATGCTGCTTAATGCAAAACTACCAAAACAATATTGGGCTGATGCAGTACACACAGCTGCCTACATAATTAATCGTTCTCCAACCAAGTCCCTGTCATTCAAGACACCAGAAGAACTGTGGTCTGGACGGAAACCAAATGTAAAACACATGCGTATATTTGGTTGTGAAGCTATGGTACACCTACCACAAGAGAAGCGTAAAAAGTGGGACCCAAAGGCACTGAAAATGATATTTATTGGCTATTGTGATCACAGTAAAGGCTATAGATTCACAATACCTAACTCTAGAAAAGTGATAAAAAGCAGGGATGCTACATTTTTCGAATCTACTGTCAAAAGAGATTATGTACCTGTACAACTGTCAGAAAAGAATCCTGTAACGAAAATTGATGTAAGTGAAGAAAATAATACCACTGAAATAGATGACGAATCTTCAACAAGTTCATATGATACTGTATGTGAAAATAAAACATCTTCAGACAGTGATTACTCACCCAACATCAGTTTAGATTCTCCTATAGTTAGCAACATAACATTGAGACCTAGAAAGAACAGAAATGAAGTAAAACCAGATGATTCTGAAGAAAGTACATACCTGTGTCAAAGTGAAGACATTCACTCAGATGTTCCAGTAACATATAAGGAAGCTGTGAATTCAGTTAATAAAGATAAATGGATCAAGTCCATTGGTGAGGAACTGGAAGCTCATCAGAAAAATAACACCTGGACATTGGTTGAAAAACCTCTGAATGCAAAAGTTATACCATGTAAATGGGTATTCCGAATCAAGGACGAACCAACGGGTCTAAGGTATAAATCAAGACTGTGTGCAAAAGGGTATTCACAGACCAAAGGTATTGATTACCATGAAACTTATGCTCCGACAGTCAGGTATGATTCTATACGTTTGCTTCTTTCAGTTGCAGCACAAAATAATTTAAAATTATTCAACTGGATGTCAAAACAGCATTTCTTTATGGAGAACTTAATGAGACCATATTTATGAAACCACCAGAGGGCCTGCATCATGAAGACAATATGGTATGCAAACTTAATAAATCATTATATGGTCTAAAGCAAGCTCCACGGTGTTGGAATAATAAATTTGACTCTGCGCTTAAGAAGTTTGGATTTGTCAACAGCAGAGCAGACCAATGTGTGTATGTTGGTGAAGTCAATAAAAAGAAATGCTATCTATGCATATATGTTGATGATGGGTTGTTATTTTCCTCAGATGAATGGGCTCTACAGGAAATAACTAAAGAATTGAGAACCATATTTGAAATTAAAATATTAACCAAACCTGGAAACTTTGTGGGAATGCAAATTGAACAGTTTAGTAAATGCATATTTATCCATCAGACTAAATATATAGAACAAATGTTGGCCAAATTCAACATGACTCTTGCTAATTCCAACAGTGTTCCAGTTGACCCCCACATGAAGTTGCAAAAGGGAAATGAAGAGGGTGAGAAGAACGTGCCGTACAGAGAAGCAGTGGGCTCTCTGATGCATCTGGCTATTGTGAGTCGACCCGATATCATGTTTGCTGTCAGTCTGGTGAGCCGTTTTCTTAATTGTTACAATCAGATCCATTGGAATGCAGTAAAACGGATTTTCAAATATTTGAAAGATACAAAAGAGTATGGGTTGTGCTATACACAATCTGCACAAATATCAGACATCACGGGCTACAGTGATGCAGACTATGCAAATGATATGGATACACGCCGTTCAGTCACTGGCTATGTATTCATCAAGAACGGGGCGGCTGTGACTTGGTCCAGCCAAAGACAACAAACAGTGGCTCTGTCTACAACAGAGGCCGAATTTATGGCAGCCTGTGCTGCTACCAAAGAGACAATGTGGATCAAACAGTTTTTAAGTGACATTAATGAATATAAACAGGATTCTATGTGTCTTAATTTAGATAACCAAAGTGCTATTAGTGTCATTAAAAATATCAATTTCCATAAGAGATGTAAACATATTGAGATTAAATATCACTTTATTAAAGAAAAGTATCATCAGAAGATAATTGTATTAAAGTTTGTTAGTAGTGATTGTCAGTTTGCTGACATACTTACAAAAGCATTGCCTAAAGATAAATTTCAATATTTAAGATCAATGCTTGGAATGTTATCATATAACTCAGTTTCCAATTGATTCTGGACTAATCTTTAAAGTTAAAATGTAACTCACTTTTGTATTGATTCAAGAAAAATGTATAACTCTGTTTTCAACTTGTGTAATGTATTGTATAACTTAGTTTTCATTTTGTTAATTTGTGAGTTACTGTCTAATTTAATTAGTTATTATGTACCAGTTATTGTCATAATGAGGCTTAAATTCAGGACGGGTGTTGAATGTAATATTCTAATTTTGAATTTCGCGCCTATTTATGTCGCTTGCGCACTCTAAAATATAGCTGTCTCTCTCTTTTCTGTGACATCAAGCGACCGTGTATTACTGTTCATATAATTGCTAGTTTTATAATAAATAGTAATTAAAACCTGAGCCACGTCGTTTAATTCAACAGTTTTAATATGTCTTATCACTCTGTTTTTTTACTGTGTGTACATAAATAATAAAATAAATAAATAATAAATAAATAAATAACAAAAATGTATCTCCAAAAGTAATAATAATAGGTTGGGGAAAAAGTTTCTTCGCATTTTTTAAGAAAATTCAAAACATTTTTTAATAAAGTTTATTTACATTTAACTAAAGTATGTAGGTACCATTTTGTTCGATAACTTTTTGCCATCTTGTAGGTAGGGACATGATCCCATTGCTATAGAAATTTTGGGACTTCTGGTCAAAATACCGCGACAAGTGGTTTTGGCAGTCCTCTCGTGATGTTAACCTGACACTGCCTAAAGAATTCTGAAGAGACCGAAACAGGTGGAAATCTGAAGGTGCAAGGTCAGGACTATACGGCGGATGCATTAACACCTCCCAGCCAAACTCTCTTAATTTTTGTTGGGTGGCTAAAGATGTGTAAGGTCTAGCGTTATCATGATGAAAAACCACACCCCTTCTGTTGATTAATTCCGGCCGCTTTCTCTCAACTTCTTGCTTTAATCTCATCAGTTGTTCGCAGTAGAGTTCAGAATCGAATGCCCTTTCAATCCCACCACACACACAGCATCACCTTGTTGCGAGTTAACCCGGGTTTCGCCACAGTCTGTGAAGCCTGACCGGCCTTTGACCACGACCTTTTTCGCACGTTCTTGTCATACGTGATCCACTTTTCATCACCAGTTATCAGCTTCTTCAAAAATGGTTCGGTTTCATTACGTCGTAATAAAGAATCACAAATGAGTACACGGTTCATTAGGTTTCTTTCAGTGAGCTCGTGAGGTACCCAAATGTCGAGCTTTTTTGTGTACCCAGTTTTTTTCAAATGCGCCAAAACTGTTTTGTGGTCAATTTCCAGTTCTTCAGCTACGTCGTAACTACTGGTATGCCGATCTTGCTCCACTTTTTCAAAAATGGCATCCATTTTATCCGTAATAGGGCGACCAGAGCGACGTGCATCTTTGACATCAAAATTTCCGGATTGAAAACGCTTAAACCAAATTTGTGCTACTCTCACCTCACAGACACTACACTAGGTCCATAAACATCGCAAATTTTTTTCGCGGCTTGCGTTGCATTTTTACCTTTTTTGTAGTAAAATTTTAAAATGTATCGAATTTCTTCATTAGATTCACTCATCTTGACGGTACGAAAAACAAATGAAAATCACACATTTTCCTAATTTGAATTTGGAATTATGTTCTTTAAAATTTAAACTTTCAATGATACCAAAACCAGCCAGATACAAATAGTATAGCCAAAGAGATTTTATTACAAGTTCATACATACTATAATGCGAAAAGACTTTTTCCCCAACCTAATAATAATAAGTTAGTTTTGTAAGTTTCAAAAATAGCCAAAGCCATGGAAGTGCAGAGTCACCTAACACAGGCGTTATCATGCTTAAAAGGAGGTTCCAATCATAAACTAATGTATACTAGTTTGTACTGAAATAAATTTTTTTTTTTTTTTTGAGTTTTTGATTTATTTTTACTTGGTAATTCATGTTACTTGGACGCGGAATCATAAACGACTCACTTGCATAGCTATTTAACAGTTCGATACGCTCCCTTGCCGCATCAAACATCAATTAATGTGTGGAATCAAATATCAAGGAGTCCTCAACTTTAAATTAAATAGACGACCTCCATTCTTCCGACTGCTATTTGCTGTCGGGCGCAAGGTAATTTTCCATACAAGAATCTGTCGAATGGTACTGAATCTTTATGCTAAACTCACCATTTTTACATTTCAAGACATGATACGAATCTAGGATTCTACCTGTACTTACCCTGCTAGTAGACAAGAATGTGTGTGGCTCAGCCAGCCACGCGATGGCAGTGGTGACGTCACGATGTTCCGCGAATGTTGCCAGCGGTACATGTGGGCGTCTGACATCCCACACGTGGACTGCGCAGTCCAAGACTAGGGCGCAGGATGCTACTTGGTACCTGATATAAAACATTTTTTTTTTTTAACAAAGCCTGGTTTACTCAAGCCGTCTGTTGTTTATTTTACTATTGGTTGGATGGTTTGGAATCAGCCAAAAACTAACGTCATAGTGATAGATATGTCGCAGATGGATTGTCGAATTCGTTGTTTACATAACATGTAAATGCTGTCACATACCTTTGGATACCGGAAATAAATAGTGGGCTGAGTAGTGTATAGTGGTGTTTGCCAGCGCCAGTGTCGGTTCCTATCAGAATCGGGTGCCGTATGGATACAGTAAGTCGGCGGAACTCTGTCTACGGTGATTACCCAGTGAATCAGATGTGATACAACTCCGGGTTGTGGCTGAATGTTGGCGTTGATCACCTGATCAACGCCAACATTCAGCCACGAAACACGAAAACTCTTGAGCACCCACCTGGGTGCTCAAGAGTTTTCTTTGATTTACGCTGAACTAGCTGTTCGAATACTGCGTCAATGTTTATGTACGGGGTCACCAATATAGAGGTATGAGAAGGAGCAGGGTATAAACTTGTCCTCTACAAAAAAGGAAGGATCCTAGGATCCTGCGACCCGTCGAGTGTTGTGACTGGTGGGAGTGGTGGGGTACTGCCCGACGAATTATGTGTTGTTGTGTAAATAATTATGCTAGTCACGCCAAAAAACTGTTCTTGAGTGATGCAGGATTCCGCGCGACGTCACTATGATGCGTATTTCGTATTTGGCGATATAAAACCCGCCACAGAGGTTATGTAAAACAGCTTTAAATGAAACATCAGATTGTAGATTGTAGTTCTAAATATTGTCAGTCGTAACTGTTTGTCACAATAACAAGCTAGATAGCATTTGTTAAACAGCGAGGAATCTAGTAATTGCACTTACTTTTTCTGTGGTCTCCATTTCACGTGTCCGACGGAAGCTATAGTGTAAATGGTATGCTCCAAATTAGGCTTGCCGTAGATGTCCCAAACCTGGAACAAAATTGTTTTTCTACAAATTACGAAACTTCACGAATCACATACTGGGCTTGTACAGACGATTCCATAACCGCAATAGGAGATTATAACCCTTTTGTTTCCACTTCCAACGGGTCATTGGTCAGCTAGGGTAAAGGAGTAGAGGCGATAGGCGTAGAGACTTTAAAGTAAATAATATTTCAGTACTTGTATAAGTGACCTAACATCATCGATCCTTCCGAGACAATTTCGACCTCCAAAAAACTCTTATCTTGGGACCTCTCAGCCGCAATACCTAGCATTGTATGAATTACACGCGCCACGCTGATAACAGCTAGACACAATAATTATCTAATTAATTGTTTAAGTATCGCACTGTTCGTTAGGGTCGTAACAAACCCTTGACGTGTGGTAGGCCCTATTACCCGCTCATTTTTAGAGGAAAATTGCTTTCG
This sequence comes from Aporophyla nigra, assembly GCA_947507805.1. Classification (NCBI taxonomy): domain Eukaryota; kingdom Metazoa; phylum Arthropoda; class Insecta; order Lepidoptera; family Noctuidae; genus Aporophyla; species Aporophyla nigra. Next base: position 947,778 of record OX382305.1, on the reverse strand, counting down.
TACAGTTACTTTCATGCAATTTTACATTCTTAATTATGTAAATTGAACTCTCGTGACAGCTATAAAATGGTGTTGACTGTATATTTGGAACGAAGGTCCTTAAACCTGTACGAGTTGACTGGTAGAAATCTTCACGGAAGGAAAAGCGTTATGACCCTCCATGCGCGTTTCGCTCACTCTCTTTTTTTGTATACGTGTGTGTGCGGTGCGAATATCGCGAAATAAACTAGATTCGTAACCGGGATAAGAACACAACAATCTGTTCCAGTACTAAAATAACTGATGTCACTTGGAAAGCTGCCGCGCTGGAATAGGGCTGAAGATGTCTACCGTATGTCAGACGATCAATGGGCCAAAGTTACGACCCAATAGGCCCCACTTAATGGCAAAAGATATCGCAGCAGGCCCAGACGGAGAAAGCGGTATGAGCTGGACTGTTTTAATAAAGATTGGTCATTGGCACCTCTGGACAGAGAGACGTGGAAAGAGACTAGAAAGGCCTTCGCTCAGAAATGGGGCATCAAGGGCTAATAAAAAAAGAGAGACAATGGTCAATCAGATAAATAAGATTACCTCGAAATGAAATTCAAGATTTTAGTAATTATATGAAAGCAGGGTGTATTGTAACCCTAGCCAATGACTCAATAATGAAACATTGCGATGTAGCAGGACAGTCACTGGTCTAGGAGATAACATCGCAACAAACATGTAATATGAGCTCATAATTATAATAATATCGACGCGTGACCAATCGGCTACAGCTATCGGTGACCCAGTTGTTTATCTAATAGGCGCTGATAGCTCAGGCGCGTAACCTCTTGTTCAAACTTATTTACCTGCTAAATATTACCATAATTAACAAAATTCTACATGTTTTTGTTTTAAATTTTTCGCTGTTTGTTTTAACAATCTATATAAGAAATGGTTTATTTATAGATCCAAAGGGCAAAATCGCCGAACACTGGCAGACTGGAAAGTAGTGTTGCCAAATAATTACAATGAAATGAATTAGCTTCAGATAGATCATGATCATGAGTGTGGAGCATGGTAACCCAGGTTCCACACTGGATCGTTTGGCACCGCAGACAATTGCTAGATAATATATGATTGATCATGATGATTCAATTACATTTAGGGACGCAGCATCGTGTTCTGTGTCGTGCTGGACGTAAAGAATGGCACCATGCCATTTCTTCTCGTGTGTGTCGTAAAATGAGACTTACTAGAGAATTCTACTACTATCTATACTAATATTATAAAGCTGAAGAGTTTGTTTGTTTGTATGTTTGTTTGTTTGATTGAACGCGCTAATCTCAGGTCCGAATTGAAATATTCTTTTTGTGTTGGGTAGCCTATTTATCGAGGAAGGCTATAGGTTATTATAGCATCACGCTACAACCAAGAGGAGAGAACAGTAATGAAAAATGTTGCAAAAACGGGGAAAATCGCACAGGTAGGCGATTCGACGCGACAGGAATGGTCGGGGGAGCAAGAAATTTAACGCGAACGAAGTCGCAGGCAGAAGCTAGTACTAGATAATTCTCGGTTTTTTTTTTAAATCACCATACTGCGATCGCCAACCCGCCTGTCAAGCGCGGTCATTATGCCAAACCCCCCAAAAAATTAACCGGTCAAATTGGTGGTGCTTGGGGGAGGCCTGTGTCCAGCACTGGACGTCTTTCGGCTGAAATGATGATGATGAATGGTGAATATCGTGTTCAATGTTGGACCTTTAATAATAGCAATGTGATGCAATGCAATGCAATGTTACAGAGTGCCTTTACCATCTTCTGTGTTCATCATTGGCTTCATTTCTTTAAGGATTACCTTAATAGTCTTATCCCTAGAAGCGGTAGCCAGCCAGGGCATCTCCGGATGCCAGTCACACGCGAACACCGGGCCGGAGTGGGCGGTGAACTGCAGCAGGCAGCGCTCGTGGCGCCGCACGTCCCACAGCTGCACGTTGCCGTTCTCGGACACCGCGGCGAACGTGTGCGCCTGGTGCGGGCTGAACTGCACGTCGCGGATCGACTCCGTGTTGCTGTTCAGAAACAAGTGATACAGATATTCTTATTGTTACCAAAGTAGATAATGCTGGTGAAATTGTCTGAATTTTTTTGAAATAGCTGGACCAGCAACTTGTGTTGAATATATCCAGCCCTTTTGCTGTTATGGAAAACTTCCGAATTATTTCAAAACCAATTACTTTTATAATTTTTTGACAATGTCCAAAGTTACCATACTTTATTTTTAAATTTTATCCTGAAATTAAGAGGATCTTTTAATATGAGAGGAGCAGTTTGGTGGTCCAGTGGCAGCGACCGCGTGTTACGAATTGTAGACGTTGTAGGTTCAAACCCTGACGGCGGCTTTCTACTTTATGTAAATTATTTCATCACCATTGCTCTCAATATAATAAAAAAGGGTCTTGACAGACAGACAGACGGACAGACCACAAAGTGATCCTATAAGGATTCCGTTTTTCCTTTTGAGGTACGGAACCCTAAAAAAACGTAAGTAAACCGGCATATCCTAAAACCAAAAATTTGAAAACATTTGACTTCTACCCACCTGCACTGGGCACGCGTGGTGGGTGACGGTCCTGTGTCCCAGCAGTGGAACCATTATAGGCTGATTATTTATACTAATATGATAAAGCTGATGAGTTTGTTTGTTTGGTTGAACGCGGTAATCTCAGAAACTACTGGTCTGAAATGATATATTTTTTTGTTGTGGGTATTTATTGAGGAAGGCTATATAACATCACGCTACGATCAAAAGGAGCGGAGCAGCAACGAAAACTGGGATTTCGATGCGTCGGGAAGGGTCTGGGGAGCAAAAATTTGACGCGGACGAAGTCGCGGGCAGAAGCTAGTGTTAAATATGATAGCTTCTTACTATCTCACCTTATGAATGTCCGTGCCACTTCCTTCATGCGCAAATCGAAGCACTTCATCATGCCATCTTGAGAGCCAGAGATGAGCAGTGCTGGCTCTGTCAGGTGGAAGCTAACCTGCATTCAAATGTATCATATTGATAGGTATTAGAGGGGAAACAATTGACATATTAGCTGTTGGCTTAATGCTTTTCAAAGGCGGTCCTATTATTTATACCACAAACACACCAATGTGTACACAGCAATTCCCAGTAAATTAAAAGTTCAACAGGATTGTAATTTTCTAACTATTGTATAGTGACATACGCATTTTCTGTGAATAGAATTTTGGGGTGATACAGAGACCATTAATGGTAGCAGCACTGTGAACATATCTTGTAATGATCTAATGCTAATAATTTTGTTTTAGCTATCACTTGAACTGTAACCTATTAGGAGTCATCACAGGTCATTGTGCCAAATACTGATTTTATCATTAAGTTTTAATTATGCAAACATTAAGCATGGTTATCAGTATTTAGCCTCATTTACCTTGTTCACAGTTCTCTTATGGTCAGAGAACACATGCTCCTGTTTGGAGCGACCCGACCTGCCCAGGTTCCACACCACCACTGCGCCATTGGTAGCTGCAGTGGCTAGGGTGTTTTCTACAAAAAAAATATTTACTTAATGCACTGTTTTTAAGAAGAATGTAAATTTTGAAAAGAGTATTTAAAAATATTATGAGTATTTTCTTGTACATACAATAGGATTCTCATTAAAATCTTACAACGTTTTCGTAACTTTTTCTAATCAAATAATGAAACACTAGAAACAAAATCAAGGTTATTTTAAGACCTATTTTAAAAGCTAAAACTGCACAGAGATCAAAAGTTCATTGAAATTCTTATCTCAACCTTTGATAACAACTGTTTTTGATACATAGCATTCCTTAAAGTGATTCATTTAAAATATAATTAAGTGGTTTATCATTTATTATAACGGGGTTCCACTTAGATAAACACTGTTAAAGGTGTTTCTTATGGGACACAGGGTAGGGAAGCTAATCTGACCTGTAATTTGGGGTAGTTATTGGTTTAGGGTTGGTGGGTTGAAAGATTTAGTTTCGAAAATCGTAGATAAGATGAAAAGTACCTTCAATAGTACTCCAAGCAACATCAATGGAGGAAAAATTCAGATTCAAGTTTTTCCCAACCCTCAAGTTGCAGACTTCCGAAAATTCATTTTCGCCAATGGAAAACACTTTGAATACTGTAACAAAAATATCATTAAACTTAACTTAGTCATGCATGGCAAATAATTTTATGCAAATTAAATAAAAATATATTTGATGTAAGTTACCATTGCGCCCAGCTATGACAACTTGTGAACAGTCTTTATTTAGAGCCAAAGCGTTTGCGGGCCCCTCCTGGGACACGCATATTGTGTTAGAAGGTATCATTGTCAATAAACTTTATCAAAACAATTTAATGAAATTTATATAAATTGTCACATGATCAATTTCACAACAACACACACAACGCTTTTCAGCAACCATCACAGGATGAACCCTAGTTTGTAAATGGGGGGGGGAAAGATAGATAACTAAGTTTACAAATAATTTTTACATAGTTAAAATAATTAGATACAACAATAGAAATCGCTTGTTTATTTTGACTAATTTTGAGGTTGCTTGTCATGTCAAGTCAACTGTCACTCCAATTTGACATTGGCAGTAGCACCAGATGGCATATGCGGAACGTTTCACGCAATTTCATTAAAATTTATGCAACACAGACAAATCATTTTTCCTGTCCTTTTTAAAATTATTTTGAACATTGAGGTGCATTGCACAAGCAAATCAAAATAATTCGATACATTTTTATTTCGTTCAAGCCTTGATGTAATTGTAATAAATCAAAACAACGTGTTCTGCAATCTATAATTTTAATCTGCGTAATCAGTGATTTATCGCTTTATAAATTAAAAAAGCAAAATGTCAGAACGCAGACGTCAAACGCAGGTTTTCTTTTTTCATGGATTTTTCGAAAAAACGCAATAACAGCGTACGGTTCCCGTAATGAATTGCTATGGTTTTTCGAACACAAAAAACTGTTAGTATGTGAGGTATAGTGTGAGGCTCATTCATACATTTGGGACGATGGATAGTGGAGACAGGATTTTGGTGGCTGCGGGACTGACGGCTGCTGTAGTGGTCGGAGCCTTCGTGCTGTGGGGTCCTGGTGGGGCTCCGAAGGTGCGCAAGAGACGCGGGCAGATCGCCGGTCTTCAGAACTTGGGCAGGACGTGCTTCCTCAACACCCTGTTACAAGCGCTCGCAGCCTGTCCCACTTTCATCGATTGGCTCAAAAATTATGCTAAAGCAGACGGCCACAACAGTATGATTACCACATTGTATACAGTCATTGAAGGTATTTTTTTCTCTGAATAATTTAGTTTTAGTTAGTCATTAAGCCTCATAAAATAATTAATAATTTAAAATATTCTCATTCCTCTTTTAATTATCAAGCACACTCTTAATATTCATTATTATGTAGTTACAAATAAACTAAAATAAAATATTCCTGAACACTACTAAACAGCATCAGAAAAGCCCCCAGTGAACTGAAAGAGAAACTAAATATTCACAATAATTATGACGTAACTGAATATAATAGTATAAGTATTGCTGTTTATGGTTTTAAAAAGTTATAACAATCAATCATGTCCTCAACGTCAAATGAGCTACCTGTTGACTTAACATTCTTTACAAAAATGTAAAATAATCAACTATCTTATGTTAAATGTCATGGTTCTGAGAACTCATTTTAAAAACATCTTTTGTTAGAAGGCCAAGATTAAATATTTATAGAATGAACCATTCAAGACAGTAACCTAACTTTATTAAGTTCATTTAGAGCGAGTGTGTGCAAATCTCTCATAATACACTACCTTTTACTATATATCCCTTTGTAAACATACACCTTCACCAAGTTGTGTTGCTGTAGTAACAATTATTGATGGACTTCCAGAATCCATATCTAGTTTCTTTGTATAAGATTTGACAAAATACTGGACAATGATTTAATATTGTGTATAAAATATTTCTTTCACCAAAATATTCCTTATCATTTTGAGTGATGCAATAAAAATAGGTATGTGAACAGGTGATACATGCCTGCAATCAATCACAACATTGTGTGTGCCAGGTTTAGAAAGTAAAGCTTAAGAATAAAGGAAAATCTGGGCTGAGCTGCTTGAATGGTGCAGCTTAATATATGCCCTTATTGTGATCCATTTAATAATGCTTCTGTAAATTGTAAAGTAATTAGCCATAGGTTTTATAATAGTTTGTCAGAAGATTCAGGTTATTCACCTGTAAATGAGCGATTCTGGTTTTCATTGTCAATGATTCAGCATACAGATGAGGCGCCTGTTCAGATCATAATAGACATAATAATGAAAACAATACACAATCTGTAATTTTTTGGGTGAACTGCATATAAAATAGAATAAGAGTACAAGAATGATGATAAAGATCTCAGAAAAAGAAGACCCCTCCCTCCTGTTACTTGATTTTTAGCATTTTTTTTTTTTTGATAATCTCTCATTGCAAGCCCGTGTTCTTTTCAACATCCTCTAATCTAAACAGTTGTAAACGGTACCCACGAGTCTGCTCGCGGTACTCCTGTCTGCCCGCTGGGTGTGCTACAGTCCCTCCGGGCGGCTGGCTGGGTGGTGCCCGCAGACCAGCAGGATGCTCATGAACTACTCCATGTGCTGCTGGCTTGTATTGAGGAGGAGACCACTAGCATGTCTAAGAAGGTAGGGCTTCATTAATGTGTTTGCTGGTTTTGCAATATTTGTGGTTCATTTGCCATGTCCATATGAAATGAATACTTGATTATAATTCTACTGCTGAAAGTGAAGTGAAGGAAAAACATATTGTGCCGACCCTACGCAACATGGGACTAGGGAAGTAGAAGGTGTATGAATTAAAATATAATGCTGCAAATGGTAACATCAGTCTCATTAGGAACTGGCTAACAGAAAGTAATTTCCTGCTTATATCTGAAGAAAACCCTGAGTCAGTAACTCAGCAGCGATTGTTTTTACCACAGATTACTCTGTCATAGACTTCCCTATTATTATATATATTTCCCTAGTAAATACGCAAGATGCCCTGTACCTATAGGTACTTTAATTAGTCGTTTATCTTCCTATTTCCCTATACTGCTCCCTAAGTATGAAAAACTAATGAACTCTTTTCCCCCAAGCCTGGCTGTCTCTCCGACGCTCTCGGACTGGGCGGCAGCCGCGCGTGGTCGGCACTAGCGTCGCCCGCGTCGCCGCCCGCCGCGCCACACCCGCTGCGCGCCGACTCCACGCCGCCCACGCCCTCCGGCCTGTCCGTGCGCCCGGCCTCTGCCGCGCCCACTGATGAACCCGATCTTGTGGAATCAGGTAAGGGGTTACACTGAACTAAATTAAAAAGTATGATCATGAAAGTAGAATGGTTTTACATCGAGCTGCCCACGACATATTTACAAGAAGAGAAGCAATATTTTATCATGAATCTTAAATACTGTGTAAATTCATCACTTATAGACCACACATGCACACCATTCTCATTACGTACGCAGCATAGATCTAATATAATAATAGTATCTATTAATTAAAAAAACAGAATTTTATCTTGAAATATAGTTTATGTAGGTATGTATATTTATTTGAAAATTCATACATCTTAGAAGTAAGTTAGTCAGCGCAACATGTTTTCTTTTTCTATTCTCCCCTGTCAACCGTCATGCTGTCATTCACTCCATTTTCTTTGATATTCTTGGCCATTAAGTAGATTCTCCCACTATTTTTTCTGCTGGCTTACCAAGCCAAAAGCTATCACAACAATACACTTTTTCTCCTCAGAACCAATAATGGAAGCCCCCCGCCTCACGAAGGGTGTGTCGCGCTCGCTGTGCCACCTGAGCTCGGTGGGGCGGCGCTGGGCCACGCCGGCCGTGGCCCGGCCTCCGCCCGCGCCGCCCTTCCGCGGCACTCTGGCCTCCAGGCTACAGTGCACTGTGTGCTCACATAAGGTGAGATAGTCAGCAGCGCTGCAGGTGTGTCCCGAACGCTGTGCCACCTGAGCTCGCTCTGTATTTTATGTATCTAATAGAGCAAACCTATAAATATTGATCTCCCCACAGAGTCCGATCCGGTACGACAAGTTCGACAGCATCTCTCTGTCGATGACCAACGCCAGCGTCGGGCTCACCGGCTCCTTCAGTCTGTCAGGTGAGCTAGCTATTTAACGCACATAATATTCTAATGATTTCAATGCTTACTCTTGCTCCCAGATCGTCATCAGCGGCCTAATTGCGGAACACATTATTGGCAAATGATTGAGACTAATTTGTTTCGTTTTTATCGCAGTTTGTTTAAAATTACGAATTTGGTATTGCGTTACTCCCCTAAAGTGTGAAACCAACGGCTAGTCGGTTTGGACGATAAAGAGTGAACGATATGTCAAGAAAAAATGGGCAAACGTCTATTTTTGGAATTGCGTAACATATTTGACAAGCGACAATTTGCTTCAATCGTTGTCATGAAATCAACGGCTAGTTGTATTGAAGCAGAAGGCAAGTTAGTTGTCGCTTTCGTTTTTCGTTCCACATATTTTAGGATTTAAACGTAAAATCTGCTAAATTATAGCGAAAAAATGTAAGTGATAGTCTTCCTGATAAATTGTGGATGTGATTTTGTGTAAAACTCCAATAATAAATCACTATTAGTGGTATTATGAATATCGAAAGAGCGAGTTGATTTTATAAGGAAAATTGGAAGTTTTCTTCTGTGACAAGTGCTTACAAGGCGACCGCAAGTTATTCTACATCATCTACATGATATTTAAGAAACGAGATAAATTTGTGGCATATTTACGAAAGAAAAATTCGTACCTCGTATCGTAATAAGCTTAACCTATGGCAAGCTGAGCAAGCCAGTTGAGCTGTTACTTATTTGGAAAAGCAAAAAGCGATCAAGGCAAAGAGGAACAACAACAGAAAAAAGAAGCAGTAAATGTCAATGATTACCTACCTCTATAGGACTTCAATAAACATAGGTGCACACACACCATACTTAGACTTATTTCCACAACATGTCTGTTTTAAGGTACTTAATTTTCAATATTATTTTCTTTAAAAGTGTTTATCATTGAATATGCTCACTATAGGTACCTACCTATCTACCTAAATATTGTATGTACCTTAATGTTTTTCTCATTATTGTTAATTAATAGTTACTTAAGAATATCAAAGTCAATAATTGTTTGTCCATGGATTACAGCCCACTCCGTCTCACAGAGGAGGCCCGTGTCTCAGCAGTGGGAACTATATAGGCAGATTATGCTAATCCCTGTCAAGTTTATTGCACATGTTGCAAATCAATTCAATCAAACAGTATTATTCTTTTCATTCGGTGGATATGAACATAATCAGCATTGTAGTTCATGTCATCAGACTATGGTAGTCTTCAAAATTGTTTTCTAAAGATTGAATTTCAATGTTACTGTAGAGCATCATAATACTTATTTATTTCTGTTTATTATGAGGCGCCCTTTAAAATAGTTTTTCGCATTTAATAGGTTTTGCTTCATATAAAGCAAAGCAATGTACCTATGTAGTTATATCATAGGTCCATCAATCTTTTTATCTAATACCAGACTTTAAATTATAATGATGGATATTCCATCATCCATTAATCATCCAGTTGGAGGATGATGATGTACTTAAATTCTTTTTTTCTTTCAGGTAGGTCAACTACACTAAACAGGAGAATTGTAAACTTTCTCTTGTGCCCTCACAGCAAACATTACTAAGCTGTATTTAAATTATAAATAATGATTTCCACAAGAAAATACTGCAAGAGGAGAGGAAGAATTTACAAATACTATTGTCTGAATGTAATTATATTCAATAAAAATGATTGTTTTTGATAACCATTATATATTTGTTTCTGTTTACCTCAAGGTGATAATGAATGCCAGTTAATTAAGTTACACACCATTATTTTATAAACAGTATCACTTTAATAGTCCATAACTAGTCTTTATTTCTTTTTTAAAACTTAATGCTTATGTAAATATTTCATTACAAGTTATTTTTATTTGTACCTATATAGTTCATAAATGAAACACTATTAAAGTTAACACTGTTTTTAATCAACACAGTAAGTACATAATTATGTTTATATTGCTGTTCAAATAACATTGAATGGTTTTCTAAACACATTTATTATCTTTAATGAACAATATTCAGTTTCTATTTCTGCCCTTGAGAAGCTTAAAAACTGAAGTGGTTGCAGAGCAGCAGTAACAGTGCAGTCAGAAGTAGATCTCAGCAGTGGTCAAAGGAAATAGCAAAAGCATCATTCATGCTGCTTTCAAATCTTCATAGGTGAAACGCTCGAGGACTCTCCTGCAGATTTAAAACAAAATCAAATTATTTTCTGCTCAGTTATAGTACTTAATAAATAATGCAGCAAACTAGGCTCACTAACTAGACTTTCATCAAGCCACGGCTGGGCAAAAGCTCTAGGCCTAGTCATTGGTGGCAGTTGTTTCACCAATTTTTATTGATCAGCTATTTTTATTGAACATAATACTAAATTAGAATGACAAACAATACTTATACACAAAATATATGATGTGATTTATTTAATTTGCCTAAATAAATATATTCATAATTATGAGTTGCCGATTGATTCTTAGCATCCATACATAAACTCACGCTTTTTTCCCATGGGGGTAGGCAGAAAGTACAGAATGCCACCTACGATCCTTGCATACTGTTTTTGCTTTGTTTACGTTCATACATCTGGTCATACACGCACGCCAGTTACCAGTACTATGCACCAGACCTTTCTGAACAGCACCAAAAAGGTATGTCCTCCTAGGGTGTCCCAGTGTTCTGCCGTGTCCAGTCACATCTGCCTTGTAAATACTTGTTGTTAGCCGCCTATCATTCATCCACTCCAGACCAAACCATCAAAGCATACTTAACTCTTGTTCTTAACTGTGACAAAAGGCTCACCTCCAATGATTGATACAGAAGATTGTATTTCTATGTCCAGCCTTGCCAGCAAATTCTTTGAAGGAAAATCGCCTGTATGTCAACTAGCTTGATGTTGGTAGGGAAGTGTTCCATTCATGTAGATTCAGCTGTAGCACCTTCTGCGAAAATATGATTAATGTATTGTTGTTACTTGGTTACTTAGTGGTTATTTTAGTTTGCATCAGCATCTACATAATACAAAAATATCAAATAACAATATATCTCATTTGTTAGAATGTGAGGCTGACATACATAATCATTAATTTAACTAGAAATAAGTTGCAGAAGTCTACACAGTAAAATAATGGTTGTCCGTTTGGTCAATAATGTACTGTACCTACAGCTACAATAATCACTTCTACACGCGTAATTCCTATTTACATTGGTGTACTTACTTGCAGTGGTGATATTGACTTGTCCTTTTCGTTTTGGAGCAAAACAGCGTAAGTCGTAATGCAGCCAGTACAAAACGAAGACAGAGCCCTATTCCTTGCCAAAGATCTTCCAAACCAACCATCGAGTAGTTACTCGAGGGTTGGTGGAATATTTAGTTAAATGTTGTGCTACTAGAAATTTTCCAAAACTGCTTTTGAATGGCCCAAGCCCATGTATCTGTATGCGAATCGTAAATAAAATGCAAAACATAACAACTTTCAATCAACAAAATAATAGCGGTTTTTTTTTTACTCAGTGTTGCCAATTTTTCTCCCGAGTCAATGTTTTTCTCACTGATGGCGGTTCTTCTAAAATAAACTATATTCGCAAATTTTATATTATTTATTCGTATTACTGTCATTCGGTCGTTGTTTTGAGGATGAAATAAAACTTATCATGTTATAATTATAGTCTTTGTTATAACATAATTACTATAGATAATATAACACGACAATTACTGGAAAAGTAAGTGAAGCTATGTATTTGTTTGATTTTTAGCTACACAATAATGGAATAATGGTTAATTTTACTATCCCGAAAGTAGGCTCCAATGGCATATTTTTTCAAAATCACGTTTTTCGATATTAACACTGGTGCTATTCACTATATTTGTCATGCTAAACTATCTTTCCAAATCAACGTTGTATCCAATGTGGTTTCGGCATTTAAAAATAATCATAAGTGCCACAGGCTTCTTGAAAATAATAAAACCACTTTCCAGTATCGTGTTAATATAATATTTTCTCGAGTCAAAGCCAAAGTCAAATTAGACTAACCAAAACAAAACCACCAGCTACAAACAAATAGTTGAAATAGTTCGCCAGTTGCGGTGTCCATACCGACCAACCTGGGATTAGTGGAAATCTCAATAAGTTGACAACCCTGCTTTTCTACTATTTTTCCACTGGCCACAGATAACTAAAACGTGAAGATAATAACGTTTCGTTGTGTTTTTCAATTATGGTAGTTTTTGGTAGAAAGTGTTTTATAAATTGGTTTTTAAATTTTTAAGAAATCATTGTACTTTTTCATTTATAAACAGTAGTAGACCATCAGTTGTCATTAAAACAATGTCATATTATTGTAAAATTATTCGCAAGCAAATAGTTCATATTGATGAAACAAAACGCATATATGAAAACGATTGGGTAAGATTTTGGTACCCTCCCTATACAATTTGGCAGAATTTGTTTAATTTTAGTTACACAATTCCGATTATGGACACGGAAATCGACTGGAGTTTGTTTAAATTCAGAATTGCTTTCAGAAATTAAATGTGTTCCGCAATTAGGCTGCTGATCTGTAAAAGGTAAACCCTCGAATTCCCAAGTTTTGTGATCACTATAATACATCTTTTTTTTTATTCAAAATTAAAGGGCGTTGTCGTATATCCATCTTAAAGTGACAGAGATTGCATGAGAGTGAACGGCGACGTCTGATTGAGTTAAAGAGTATTTATTCGATTAAAGCTCTTGATAATAATGATGTTTTTAAGCCGGCCATAGCGACTGCAAAGCCAATGATGGCCAACGTTTCTTGCTGCCCAGTATTGGGGCAAGAATTCACGCAAGAAAGTAATAACATGGGGTCACCGTTATCAAAGTAGGACTATGTAATAAACGCACGATAAAATCTCTATTTAGGGTAATCTATTACCTACTATTTTGGCCAACAAGTAAACATTTATTGGAGTACGTTCAAAAAACTCATTAACATTTTCATAAGTATTTGTACTGCATAGAAACATTTTCATGTTCACAACATTGACTGAACAAGGTTGAGCGAAAATCGTTGAACAACACAAAACTAAAATGAACAACTTTTTACACGCTTTATATTAGCTTCACTTGTATGTTTGTATGTTTGTATATTTGTATGTTTGTATATTTGTATGTTTGTTTGTAACCGACTCCTTATAGCGCGATTTTGACCCACTTTAAACGACCAGATTTTATTCAAACTTTGCACACCTATCAAGGACCGATGACAATGCAATAATTTCATAAATTTGTGCCATTATCCTTGCCAGGGTTACCAGGACAGCAAAAAAACTGTCACAAACTACGCTGACATACGTCTCAAAATTCGAAATACCCTAAAAAATAGAAAATAAATAATAGTTTAAAAAAACTAAAAAACACGCTTCCATTGAAAACCAAACTAAAAAGTACAAAATAATGGAAAAAAAAGCGTGGGGTGCTGATATCAATAAAAAAATACCTTAAAAAGCACCACACGCTTTTTTTTCCATTATTTTGTACTTTTTAGTTTGGTTTTCAATGGAAGCGTGTTTTTTAGTTTTTTTAAACTATTATTTTTTGGTGACAATGTTTCCTTAAAGCTGAGTAAAATTTTTCTTTGTACCTTATAGCCTATACAATTTCAAATTGAACTTAATTGTTGCATGTGTCAGCTGTTGTCGGTCAGGACTGTATTTGTTTGAATAACGCGTGGCTACTATTGTGAACAATAACTAGAGTGACGCTCAAAAAAGTAAATATGATATAACATAAAACATTACAAAACCATAAAAAGTAAGACTTGTTCGGTCCCTGCTGGTTGTTTGGACCCTAATAACTCCGGCTTACTGTGGTCAGGCTTGCTCCGCGCCTTCACGGCGCCGGAGATGGTGAAGGGCGTGCGCTGCAGTAAGTGCTGCCCCGAGCCCGCCGAGCCCGCGCCGCCCGCCGCCTACACCAAGCACATACGCACCGTCAGCTTCGGGAAGGTACGCTCGGCTTTACATTGGATATAAGCGGTCTTAAATTACATCACATGATTCATTACCAAATCATTTTTTTTAATTTTTTAATTTGGAAATTACATGACTTGATTCATTATACCGCTGATGAAACCTGATCCTGTAAAACTACTTTTTTGAAACGAGAGAGTTCTTTAACGCAGCTTCCGGTAGAAGTCGAATTGGAGAAACACTCACATAGCGAAACCGCGTCATGCGTTCTCCGCGGCTTTTTATTAAATGTATATGAGAAAGAGTGACATAGTTTTCATGGTTTTCGAGAGTGCTGAAGCCGCTAGTGAGGTATAAATAAAATCCAAGTAGGCGGCTGCGAACATTTTCTAATTTATCATTGTGGGTGTAGTTTTCGAGGTTTTAGAGAGTGCTGCAGCCAAAATAAAGTTTGAACATTTTAAACTACACAGTTACATTGGGAGCTAAAAAAAATGGTAAGGAACTTTGTTCATGACTTGGGTCATCTAACCGCGCACATATTTTTGTCTTCAAATGCATAATTGGGCATAAAGCGCGTTCGGAGCGTGTGATACATTCAAAACGTTCGGATTGTACGCGTTCAAATCCTGACATGTTCTGACGTCCTGAGTATGTGTTACAGTTGCCATACTGCTTGTGCCTGCACATCGGGCGCGTGGAGTGGTTGGGCGGAGCCCTAAATAAGCGAGGCGAGTTCGTGGCCTTCCCCGAGTCCCTGTCCATGGCGCCCTACTCCGCCGTGCAGCAGCCAAAGGTACGACTTATCACTTATGTCATGCTTTACTTTTTCAGCCGGACTCCATGGCTATCAGTTACATATTCATTACTCTTTATAACATGGCATTAAAGTTCAGGTGCAGCAGATATGCAGTCATCTTGTTATTTGATCTATCGGGAGCATATTTATATCCCACAAATTAATTTTGTTCCGCTTCCGTTTCTGTGGTTCACTTGGCCGTCTCTGAACCAACTCCGGACCCAAGAAGATGTAACTCTAACGACGTAAAGTGAGGCTACTTCCACGGAACGGTAGTGCCACGGTTGGGTGGAAATAAAGCAGTGTCCCAAACGATGGACCTCCCTATCCTGCCCTATGCCTGCCCCAAAACATGCAGAGTGACCCGCGCGCCGCCGTCTGCGTTCCGTGGATCCGAAGCTAAGGGCCGTTAAAATGAGGAATATTAGCGATATGAAGAAGGAGCTGTAACTGTTCCGGCAGGTGGAGCTGGTGTCGCTGCTGGGCCCGACGCGGGCGCGCGGGGCGGGCGCGCGCGAGGCGGGGGCGGGCGCGCGGGAGGCGGGCTCGGGCGAGGCGGGCGGCGCGCTGTACCGCCTGGCCGCCGTCGTGCTGCACGTGGGCGGGCCCAGGTCCGGACACTTCGCCACCTACCGCCGCGGGAACGGCTTCGAGGCCAAGAGGTACGACCCTATACAACTTTTATGTAGAAGACGATCCATTTAAAAATCCATACTAATATTATAAATGGGAAAGTGTTTGTGTCTGTTTGTCCGTCTTTCACGGCAAAACGGAGCGACGAATTGACGTGATTTTTTAAGTGGAGATAGTTGACGGGATGGAGAATGACATATACTACTTTTTGTCTCTTTATAAACCCCCCACTTTCCCTTAAATGGGGAGGGTGGAATTTAACGCGAGTGAAGCCGCGGGCAAAAGCTAGTAAACTATATTCCTAATAATCCACTCTGCAGTGTTGTCACATTCTCACTTACCATTCTGTTCAATAAAGGAGATGGCTAAATGAGTGCCCTCAATTTGTATTGGAATCTCACATTAACTCGTAATATTTAAATATTCATTTATTAATTATTGAGTGTTTAGTAATTTCTAAGAACTTTCGTGAACTGTTTAGCATAAAAAAGTATCTTAATTGCTTTTTAAGCTTTCCATTGATGTGTCAAGGGGAAATAATACAGTACTGCAAGCTAGGGAGGAGTCATAGTGCTTTTCCAGAATGTCAAATTGAAACTATACTTATATCGATTTTTGATAACTGCTATCAAAATAATTTATTGTCTGAAACTAAGAACTGGCAATCAGAGTTTTTAGCGGGAATCGATGGCGTTCAATTCGGGGTCCTGTTTAGTTGCTTGTTATTGCGTTTTCAGCAGGTTTTGATTCGGAAAATAGGGTTGTTTTTAAAGTGTCAGGTCAGTCAGAATGTGCTCCTTCTTTTCATCTTACTATTTATATTCTGTCAAAAAATATTAAGTAATAATAGTAATAGTGGTCGAAAAAACCAAGTTTTTTTTCAGCTATTTCGATTATTTTATCGATTCTTCTACACATGAAGTTCAATCCCATCTCTATCATAAAAACCAAACGTCAGATGTCAGACGTCATTTGAACGCTTTGCCGTTTGCTTGTTCGTTGTGTTTTTTTATTTTGGATTTTCACTGACCCAGGCTTGTTTATTAGACTTATTGTGTGTGCTCACCTTGCTACTGACCTCTTGCTACCTACTCTACACGGTCTTGACTTTCAATAAATTCATCATGCGATACATAAACTGCGGTAATTCAGAAGCTACGTTTGCAGTTTCTATACTTATTGACGTTAGGAGTTACGTGATAGCGATTTAATTTTTACGATTGTAAAGATATGAAAAGTTCCTGAAACAGTTTTTATATGAAATACTAATATTCAACTATTCAGCTTTACATACTGCTAGGTACCATATTTATTCTTTGCCAGGATGTCGCCTATACTTCAATTTAGCCATGTCCTTTATAACGAAATGTTAAACATCAGCTAAGTTCGATAACCCCTTTTTAACCGACTTCAAAAAAAGGAGGAGGTTATCTATTCGACTGTTTTTTTATGTTTGTTACCTCATAACTTTTGACTAGGTGAACCGATTTTGATGATTATTTTTTTATTTGAAAGCTTGTGCTTCCCGAATGGTCCCATTTCATTATTTAATTTAGTTCCATTCAGACAATGATCCATGTGAAAACCATATAAGTCTTAAATTTGCATTAAGTATTTGCGCGACAAATGAACGAATAACGCGATTAGATTAGTGCGGGGTATGTACTATAAACTAAAAAGTTAAAAATAAAAACTTTTTACAAAAAAATAACAACCGACTTCCTTAAATAAACACTACAAATTCAAAAATAATTTTAATTTCGGAAGTCGGTGGGAAAAAAAACCTTAAATACAGATCCTAAGACACCGAATTCTGAAATTAAAGTTATTTAAGGAAGTCGGTTGTTATTTTTTTGTAAAAAGTTTGTTTATAAAACATCTCTCGGTTAATCAAGCTAACATAATGCCGGCCAAAAAAAAAAACAATACATAACAACCAACAATTAAAAGTGTAAGTAAGTAAAAACTGGTTCCTTCATTGAAGTGTTTTAACATCTCCCGTCCCACTGACGCGATATCGGGTCAGCCGAAAAATTTCCTCTGCGTCCCGAAGACTCGATATCGCGTCCTATGACTACAACCAAAAACACACCATCACGGCATAGAAAAAAAAAGCATATAGTCGCGTGAAGTCATAGGACGCGATATCGAGTCATCGGGACGCAGAGGACATTGTTCGGCTGACTCGATATCGCGTCAGTGGGACGGGAGAGGTTAAGACAGTTCATCTTATGTTGCCCAAAAGAAATGTTTACGAGCTATATATGGGATTCCATCTGATGAATCATGTCAACCTTTATTTAAAAAGCTTGGTTTGCTACCGTTACCTTCATTATATTTGTATGAAGCATGTATGTTTGTTAGGAAATATAAACAATTATTCAAAACAGCAGAAGAAATAAATTCTCGAAGTCGGCGTGACCCATTTACACTTGTACTAGACGAGCTCCCTAGGTTAGCTAAATATAATAAAAGCTGCCTGGCTATGTGTGTACGTGTTTACAACAAATTACCAAATGTATTAAAAATATTAAATTGCAGATTATTTAAAATTAAATTATATGAATGGCTGAATGAAAATAATTTCTATAATATTAAGGATTTTTTTGGACATAAATGTATTTAAATTCATATTTTATTATTCACCTAAATTTGCATGCTTTAATTGTAAGCCAAACATGTATGATCTCATTTTATAACAACACCTATGTATACCATGTTTTAAGCAAATAAATGATCTTATCTTATGTGAACAGCAAAGATTGTAGAATTGAACAGCACATACTGTCCCCAGATGGTGGTACACGTCGGACACGCTGGTGCACGAGGTGTCGCTGCAGGAGGTGCTGCGCTGCTCCGCCTACATGCTGTTCTACGAGCGCCTGCGCCCCGCCGCCATGTCGGCCTCCACCTACTCGCACCACCTGTAGACCCGCGCCCGGACCATTGTCGGACACCAGGGTTATCGCTCTTGAGAATACCAATAGTCCAGTTTAGCGTCCGGAAAATATATCCATTTCGAACAGGACGACTATCAGCGCCCGGAACGCATACATAACTGTTCCAAATATTAGTTTTCACTTACGAGAAAATATAGTTTCAAAGTAAACTGAAAAAGTATTGAACTAAATTCTGCGCGGACGTTGATCGAATCTAGATTTGTAGTGCTAGGAGTAGCAAGAATACAACAGGACACACATTTGTCCGTAGCGCTTAAAAATAGGGAACAGAATCAAAATATTATCTGAACTTTCAACACTGAAATAGTTAATATTACACAACGCAAATTTCATGCGTCATAAAATAGAAGACACAAATTACTAGTGTCGTATCACTATTTAGACGGTGCAGCTTTTATTGTTGCTCCAACTTATGGCATGATGCAGGTAATTAATCGCACCGTGTCAATCAGTCTTGAGTCAACGTAACGCACGAACACATTATGTAATTATTATGAAACTGTATTTTCACGGAAGCGATAACTATTAAATATCATCGCTAGAAATGACAACCCTAAAAATTCTAATTGTTGAATAAAAAATAAAAAATTATAATGTTTGGCTGTGCCCTTATGAATTGTACAGATTTCACTCTCATAATAATAATTATTACTAACGTGATTTCACTCAAAGCTCATTTTTTAATAAAATCAGTATTAAATTTAAGTCTGTTTTTGATACTAAATGTTGTAAGTACACTGGCGAGGGTAGTTCACTTTAATTCTATACATGCTTGAGTATTTACTGAACTTGAAACAATGTCGGCCCTGCCAAGCACGGTGCGGCTCGATGCAATGAAATATACATGTTTCGAACTGCTCAAGTATGAAATAAAACAAAAACTAAATAATTTTGTCTAAAAGTACGAACCATACCTATTATTTGAAAATATTTCAAGTTATGCCAGTGTACAGAATTAAAACGATTTCAAAATTCTTGCATTTGATCAATTTTCTCTTGCATTAAAAACTACATATCGTATGTAACGGTCTCGTATTAGCTTTGGACTCGGACGTAGTGTGCTGGGTTAGTTCCTACCGTAGCCATAGATGATGCTGTCATGACAATTTTACACTAATATTAATATCACGTGGTCGTCTCGAAACTAACGGCGAGTGCGCATCGAGAGCGGACATGTTTAGCAAATTTCAAACATATTCGTTCGGACATATTTATAACCCTACCTGTAGTTTTCATTCGGAATATTGGAAATACGTGGTCGGAACCACAATAAGGTGCAAGTATAAACTCACCCAAGGCGGTATAATTCAATCTTTGGTTAGCACCCTCATTCCTGCCGCTCAGATCTTGGACTCTCGACAGACACCCCTCCAGTCCAGTCAATCTGTCCATTTCCTACTCTTCGCAGAGCCCGCTGCACTGCTCGTGCGCGCACTCGTCACAATATAATATACTCTCTGTCTGTAGATACATTAATACTCTATCGACTAGTCTGTGTAGTCTGTATATATCCTGGCACGCTACGTTTCCTAGATAGAAACTCTAATCATTAGGAAGAGTCTATTTTTCCACTCGCCCGATATCTTCAGCGGTACTAATCTTTTTACCTTTTTGTACAAATCTACACAAGTTCGAGTTTGATCTTTAGAAGGCACCTTCTTTGTATAAAGAACAACTTGGATTCCCTGGTATAACATTATAGAAGCTTACATATAAAACGGTCATAAACTGATATATGAAAAGCTATTTGAAATTAATGTGGAGTAGTAAGCCTGAATTTTCGAAAATTGTGTGCCATGACCTTGAGCGATGTGTTACATTATTAGCTTTCGCTTCTCTCTGTGTACTTAATATGTTGTACGATATGTGTACAACTCGAACACTGATCTTTATTACTGATCGATGTATGTACAATATTGATTCGTCTCTGTCACCTGGCTAAACGCAAACCCGACTTTATAGACTTTTAATTACAAAAATAATTAACTTTATTTGCTTGGCAGTAAGGGCGAAAATAAACTTGATCGAAGTTATAGAACAGTACATCTCAAAAAACGAAAAAACGTTTTGTACCTTTTTTATGCTGGTAAAGTTGATTAATTTTTTCATTAAAGAAATATCTGTATTAGTCAGATATCGAGTTGCTGAAGGTTTATAGGAAAGATAATATTATAAGCCTGAGTGTAACCAAATTTAAATGTATTGGTAACCGATCCACAGTTAATCATTATTACTATTGACTTTACACTTGAATTTATTGTATTTATCGTCCAATCCTGTATTAATTGTAGGTACATACTTTAAATGTATATCATTTTTACTGGGCATTTTGTGCTTTGGCGGTAGGTCATACTGTCTCATCATCAGCCTATAGCAGTCCACTGCTGGACATAGGCCTCCCCAATTCTAAAATTTACCAATATTTATGGGTAAATCCCCAATATTCTGAGCATGGGTCTTTTACCTAATGATTGTACTAGTATTATGCCAGGCACAAATTACAGCAACACAACGCATTTTATACAAAAAAGTGCAGTGCGACCCATATTGAATGTATTCAAGTGATGGGGTCTGCTATAATCTGCTTTAACATTTAGAAGTCTCTACTCGATTATAAATACTTATTAAGATTTGCAAATAGGCAAAAGGAGTAGGTATAGAAGAATTGTAGCATGCTGTTGATAGTATCTACCTCCTATGTGCGAAAAATGCACTTACTTCATTTAGTTAAGCAGCAGTAGCCATTGATAACCAGTGATAACGTTATCTATAACTGTGACCTGCCGCCACCCACTTAGCAAGTACTTACTTATGCATTTATTTTATACTTTTGACTTGTCCACATGTGTCCTTCCTGTACATAATATTACTTGAAAATCAAATTTTCGAATTAAAAGCTCGTTTTATAAATTTAAAAGTTTTTGGAGGCTATGGTCCAGTTCTTGTAGTGAGGGGGGAGGGAGGGAGTTTTGGTGCCTAAATTGTGGCCATTCGTGACTATGACTGAGCAGTGTTGCCATTTTATATCGTTATCGCATAAACGTAGCTGTAGATGTTATTTATTATGTTCTGACGGTTAGATGCGGGTCAGTGGTACGGAATATAGTTATTATTTGTGTGAATCTTGCTTTAGTTGCTATTTTTAAATAACCTGCTGTACACAATACACTTCGTCCCACGCGTCCACATGGAAATGCTTTATACATCCTGAAATATGTTTGACTACGAAGTTTACAAAGCTGTAATAATTGTTTCCCATAATTTGTGTAGCGCCATCTGTTGGAATTTACAGAAATAATGTATTCTTTTATTTGTACTTCTGTATAATATTTTAGTTTTAGCCGAATATTAGGTTATAGTACTTGTAAAATATGTTGCTAAAATGTTTTCATTAAAAACATAGTAAAATATAAAATTAAACATTGCATAATTATGTTTGTTGTTTTGAAAAGTTAAAAATATTGAACAATTATTGCTTTATAGAAACATTTATATTTTTTAGAAATATAGTTTATTTCATGCCATATTATGAAGGATTGTTGGAAACCCTCTTGGCATGAGTCATAGTTTGCTAGCATGTTGTGCAATCACAAACTAATGTAAAACAATTTGTGGCTTGGAGATCCAAAATGAGTTTTCTCTTTGATTCAGTGAATTCTCCGAAAAGGGAATTAATTGAGGATGTATCTGTATTTTATTGCAACAACTTAGAACCTTTTTCTTGTGACCCATTTAGGTAAAACTACAGAAAAAAGCATTTCTCTATTATAATGCTTTTTTGCAGTGGTTTGTCAGTAATATTGACGATAATTGTGATTTAAGAAGGAATAGCTGCTGTTAGAATTAATTGTTTTTCTCATGAATTACATTTTATGTAGTAATTGTGCAATTTAATATTGCATAATGTTGCTTAAAGAATCTGTTGAATGTATGACACATGTCTGAGGGTAGTTTATTAAAATTTGTGGTTTGAGCTTTCAGACTTTTGGAATGTAGTGTATATGGGCGGCCAATAAATGCAATTCTAACCAAAACAATACTTTTGGAACAAAGTTTCAGTCAAGTTCCATGGTGCGGCATATGCTAGTTTACTGATAGAAATAGTCGCTTAAAGAAAAACCGTTATACTGCGTCCATGCTACTTTCTCTGTCTATTTCTATAATGTATGAGTGCTTGCGAGTATTGTATAAGGAATTTTGTTCCAGACCACCCGGTCTCCGACTTCAAATAGTCAAAAATTTACAGTTGAAATAATGAATGCTACATCAATTTGTATGGAAGTAATAAATCAAAAGAAAGGAGATCAATATCTACATCGTCCCTAGCTGCCTGGTACACTACATTTGATTGGTCAGTTAGTAGGAAATTATGTAAACTTATGTTTATCATTAGGAACTTGCTTTGCATAATAGTTTTGTAATTTAGATTTAATATTGTTGTGTTGGCAATGATTGAACTTCCAGAGAAACACTTGTGGCAACTGTAGATAGGATGGATTGTATCTAACAAATGTTTATAAATAAAATGTATCATAAGTGGCAATGCGTTTCTATTGCTCAATTGATCCCTTACAAGAAAAGTAATTATTAATCGGTTAAAGAACACTGAATGACACACAATAGACATTTTATTATTGTTATGTCTGAGGGCATTAATATGTCCCTCCTACAAAGTGTTAACATACCTCTTATAACAAAAATTATTTTTACTATTTCCTATCAATAGTTCTACATATAATGGATTGTAAATACTGGTCACAAAGTGTAAATTAATTTTATTATCAATTAGAATTTTTAAATCAAAAGATATTCATAATATTCACAATGTATTTTATTGTTATTACAAATAAAAAAGACAAAATTCAAGTCTCATTCGTTTGTACGAAATCTGATCAACAGAGTTAGTTTTCTTAAATTTTTCTATTCACTGTGTGTGTATGTTACACAAATAATATCACAAACAGTCAATTTTACAAGTAGTTAGATACTAGGACATGCTGTCAATGAGCGATGCTCGCATTGTTGATGTGATTGCTGTGGGCTTAGCGTCGTTCAGCTTGAACACACTTTCAATAACTGAGATTTCTGTCGAAGTAGTGTCCAGACCACAGAATG
This sequence comes from Aporophyla nigra, assembly GCA_947507805.1. Taxonomy (NCBI): domain Eukaryota; kingdom Metazoa; phylum Arthropoda; class Insecta; order Lepidoptera; family Noctuidae; genus Aporophyla; species Aporophyla nigra. Next base: position 924,158 of record OX382305.1, on the reverse strand, counting down.
CACACCAGTCGTTGACCACCATTCCAGCGGCAATGACGTCACTGCCTCTGTTCACTGTGCCCGCTACCAGCGGTACTTGTAGCAGAGATGACAACTCATCCTGGTCCTGGATCGTGGTTTTAGGATGCACGAGCCCGCCGCGATTACTGAGCGCGGCGTATGATCCGACCAGTACATTCCCCGCCACCGTCTGTCTGAACACTTCCACGTCGAGTGTGTCTGCGAGGATCTCCTCCGTGTCTCGGTCCAGGTCGGGGTGCACGAGCGCCACGTAGTCGTTGCAAGCGATCACGTTCCCAAGCGCGCTGAGCCGCTCCTCCACGCGCTGCACCTTGATGGTATCCGGTAGACTGTTTCTAATGTGTTGCAACTCTGTGTCTGTTGTCGATGACGGAACCAGCAGTCCGTTTTTGTTACCCACCGTCATACGGCCGATGATCCGGCACCCCGCGACGCTCATGTGTACTACGGGCATGGTCTCTGATAACTCTGCCTCGAACACGCTGTAGAAGTTCTCCGATCCACCGATTGCGACGAGACAATAGGAGTTTGTTAATTTACTAAACACCCCAACCTCATTGTTGTTTTCGAATTGGACGCGGACTGCCATGATTTTGATTTATTCAAACTTTACTTGTAATTACAAAGTATTTCACAATAATAAAGCTTCACGTGGGGATAAAAGAAAAAACACGGGGATCTTCGTTCAAATGGTTACATTAACGTCAGTTTGACAGGTCCATTCGTAGTTTTATCACAATGCCGTGTTCCATTTCAAGAAATAACGAATTGTCAAACATAAGTTCTTTATGTCTCGATCTTTCTTGCGTGGAAATTATATAATTGTTCTCACTCTTAAGCTATGGAAACATTTCTATGAGTTTGGAACGCGCCTAAAGCGCGCCTTATGAGCGCGTTCAGAGGAAAAGTAAACAATATTTTGTAATAATAAATTATTTTAGTTACGCTCAATACTACACGCTTTTTTCCATTATAACCCTCCAAGTTCATAAAGGCCTAAGAACAAAAAAAGAAGAGAAAAAGTCATTCCTACAGCTTTATGAACTTAGAGCGTTGTATTGATGGTTTTGATGATAATAATTCTGTAACTACATATGTCTTACAGGCGCGAATAATATTTTAATCAACATACAACCTAGCACTGGCCTGCAAATTGCAAAAAACGTAAGAAAATTTGAATTTCGCGGGCTGGTTGAAGCATTCACCTTAAGTCAATGTGTTTGGAATTGGAATTTACCATAGTGTAATATTACTATGCTTTCATAGTTGGCCCCAAGATCTCTGAATACACTTTTTAGATGAATGGCCTCTTTCGCAGCTTCAGTCAATGCTACATATTCCGCTTCGGCCGTAGATAGTGCAACGGACTTTTGTTTCTTCGATATCCAGCTTATGGCCGTTCCAGCATATTTAAAACAACAACCGGAAAAAGACTTGCGGTCCAGCTTGCATGCGCCCCAATCTGCGTCAGCCATGCCATGTAATTCTTGGCGAGTTTTCCTGAATATAAGACCAACGCCTTTGGTTCCTTTTAAATAACGCAGCACTCTTTTTGCGCACTTGAAATGCTCTTCGCCGTAATAGTCAATAAACTGAGAGAGATAGCTAAAGGCATACATTATATGAGGTCCAGTAGCAACAGCCAGATACATGAGCGTGCCAATATTTTTTTTGTAAGGCAGATGGTTCTTATCACCTCTTTCTCCTTTTTCTAGTTTAAGACCTGGTTCTATGGGCGTCGATGTAGCCTTGCAATCTTCCATTTTAAATTTTTTATGAGTGTCTTCTATGAACTTCTCTTGGTTCAGTTTGATTTCATCTCCCTTATAGGTAACATCTATTCCTATTATCCGTTGAGGTGTTCCTAAGTCTTTTAATTCAAATTTGGCATTTAACATGTCTTTTATTTCTTGTAGCTTTCTGGGACATGAATAGGCAATTAACAAATCGTCGACATATATTATTATTATGACTTTTACTCCTCTTTTCTCTTGTATGTATAGACATGGGTCAGCTTCCGATGCTTTGAAACCTATGTTCTTTAATTCTGTGTCGAGTTTCTTGTACCATTGCCTCCCTGCCTGTTTGAGTCCATGTATAGCTTTTATGAGATGACAAACTTTCCCTTTAGGGTTGTTTTTTTATGTCTTTTAGCATACTCATTGTTTTGTTGTACAAACTTAAATTTTCCTGTTTACTTTCTTCAACCATGATTTCAGTCAGATATTCTTCTAAATAGTCAGGATAATTCATTACAATTTTTTCTTCTAGTTCACCATTCAGGTATGACGTTGTAACATCCATCTGGTTCAATTTCAAGCCTTCTTCCATGGCTATTCCAACAACAGATCTTGTCGAACTCTGTTTAGCTACAGGAGCGTATGTTTCATTGAAGTCAACGCCTGGTCGCCGAGTGAAACCCCGTGCTACTAACCTGGACAATTTGCCTTTGATGCAGGTCTCACATGTTTCCATGTCTTCACCGGTTATCCTTCCCAGACATCTTCTTTAAGTCTCTTTCATTTATGTGGCCGAGTTTGCGATGCCATTCCATTATGTCACTGTCATTTTTTGTTTTGTAATTTGCAGTGTCTTTTCGTCCAGATTCAAAGTAGTAAAGCCTTAGAGCATAAAGCCCATCTCTCTTTCGAGCAGTCAGTGTTATTTCACCGGTTTTGTCTACGACGTAGGCTTTCTCGTTTTAAAAAACAAACTTATTTCCTCTGTCCGTTATTTTAGCGACGGTTATTAGGTTTACAGAAATATCCGGAACATACAGTGTGTCATGGAAATTGTAGCCGTGTTTAGCGGTGCTGATTGTAACTTTCCCTTTGCCTTGAATTCTACTGGTATATTTGTTTGATACCAACTTTAGGGTGCCAATTTCAGGGGTCATAGTAGAAAACATTGATTCGTCACCGCACATGTGCGATGAGCAGCCGCTGTCTAGACACCAGGCATTTTCATCAGCGTCTGTATTTACGGTGTTCAGACAAACGTTAAAATTGTATTTGCTTCCCTTGTCCTTTTCATTCGGGTTTTTCTTCTTGCCCCAATATTTCTCGATGGTGTGACCTTTCTTTTTACAGCTCTTGCAGTACAACCTTTGCCTATTTTTCTTAACGTGATAGGCTTCTGAGCTTTCAGGCTGTCCATTGCCACTCCTTGCTTGTTATTCTTCCAGAATCTTTACTTTTAGATCTTCAGGATTAGGCAGGGTGTCTTGAGATTCGATGGCTATTCTAAAGTTCTCAAAAGTTGTCGGCAAACTGTAGAGGAGCATTATGCTAAGCAGTTCTGGAGGTACCTTTATATCCATATCTGCGAGTTTGTCCACGATGTCCATAAAGTTATTTATGTGGTCACGTACCTATATCTTCTCCTGTGGTCATTCGCTTTAGAACCAATTGTTTTAATAAGGTAGCTTTCCTCGCAGGCCCAGTGCTTTGATAAGTAGCCTTTAACTTGTCCCATACAGCTTTAGATGTCGCACCGACTTCAATTATTTGTTTTAATTCCGATGGCGACGGTGATAACAAAAGTAGGATTTCAGCCTTTGCCTTCAAGTCCTCTTTGTTGAATGCCAATCTCGCCGCCGCATCCGCAACTGGTGGTAACGTTTTCTCACCGCTTACGATATCCCAAGTCATTTTTGATCAGGACCGCCTGTGCTTGCAAACACCAAGTATCATAGTTTGACTTGGTCAAAGGTTCTATATTTCTATAACTCGTAGTTGTTGCCATTTTTTCTTATTTGCAAACAACCACGCTCTGCTACCAATTTGTGAGGGAATTATTTATTAAAAGATACGTATGTTTATAGACATTGTTTTTTATTTGCCACAACTATTCTTAGAAATAAAACAAACGACATGTAGTGTCAATCGGTACTGAATGATGGTCAGTACTCACAAAATGTATATTATGGTTAAATACCTTTATTCTATAATCTGAGGTTAAATATGTCATATCCAAGGAACATAATATACCCGACCCCTGGAATGCGCACAGGCTGTCAATGCGCGGTCCGAGCGAGATAGCTTCGCGACAGCCCTCTGTCCGTTTCATTAGGGTGACCAAGCAATATGATGTAGGTAGATACTAATATAACAGGATATAATATATTAACAGGATATAATATATTAACCAATACTTTGATTTAAAAAAAAAAATTATGCTTTAAGAATGGATTAACGTAAAACGCATTGTGGATAATTTATAAATTTGGTAGATATTTACAGTCAGGTTCACATATTACTAAATAAAACAGTTTTATGCAATTTCTGTCTTAAAGTTGATTTTCAGTATTTGAGTTTTACCGTGGCTCATCATACATCATACGGGCGGTAAGAAAATGAGACGCAATGCTTTAATAAGGTGCATTTCGTGTGAATCTTATTAATTTACACAAAGTAATGCGCCTGCTTGGGTTTGAACTCACGACCTACTACTCGTAACTCGTAAGTCACGGTCGTTACCACTGGGCCACCACTGCTGAGTCTGAAATCATATTTTTTAAATTTATTTAAAATATACGAAGTGAGACACCTAAATCAGCGATTAACATGGGAAGTCGTAACTTTTTTGCCATTTCCCTAGAATGTTCCTCGGGAAATGTGAAATTTCATAATCACTTCTATTAAGTATTCGGTACATCATTCCTTGTAAAGTTATATGCGTGGCTTGTACTAAAGAACAGTCTCAACACACATATTACTAAAATAAATGTTAAAATCAGCCTAGTATAAACATAAAATACCTATAACAGACATGCGTAATTATGCTCACGTTGAAGACTACCTCCTATTTAGCTGTATTGTGTAAATAATCTTATAATTTAGTTAATTATGGGCACCCACCCTAGAAAGAGACACAGGGCTCTCGAAACGCTTTCTCTCTCGGACCGAATTTCTCTTTGACCAAGTGATTGTCTGTAATAGAACTTAGAATCATATAAATAAGGTTTATTTTTATAATGGTGTCAAATTGACAATGCACATTCCAGGGGTCAGGTATAAGTTCCTTGGTCATATCTGCGGTTAAATGTCTTATCTGCGGATATTGCAGTGGACTGCAACTTTAGTAAGTACTTTAAATTTAGTTAACCTTATATATTAAATAGGTATGTTGTAGGTAGTTGTTTATTATTTATTGAGCCATTTATGCACACACATAAGCAGACAAGGAGAAAGGAACAGAAAAATATGTACAAAGTTATGGTAATGCTTATTTCTATAGAAATTTCTTCCAGCATACTTACAATAGGAGAGAATATTTTATTTTATTTATTTATTTTGGCCAACCAACAACTGTATATACTCATACAATATAAAAATGTTTTTCTATTAACTAAGGTTAGTATTTTTTTTTTTTAAAGGTATTATTACAGTTTATTATAGGTTAGCACCGCATGCCCCATAAAAGTAAGAACTATGATACAAATTTACACGATGCTAAAAAAATAAATTACATTTAAGAGACATATAAAAATCAAGAGAAAATAAAATAATAATATTTGTATAATAATAATAGGTTGGGGAAAAAGTTTCTTCGCATTTTTTAAGAAAATTCAAAATATTTTTTAATAAAGTTTATTTACATTTAACTAAAGTATGTAGGTAGGTACCATTTTGTTCGATAACTTTTTGCCATCTTGTAGGTAGGGACATGATCCCATTGCTATAGAAATTTTGGGACATCTGGTCAAAATACCGCGACAAGTGGTTTTGGCAGTCCTCTCGTGATGTTAACCTGACACTGCCTAAAGAATTCTGAAGAGACCGAAACAGGTGGAAATCTGAAGGTGCAAGGTCAGGACTATACGGCGGATGCATTAACACCTCCCAGCCAAACTCTCTTAATTTTTGTTGGGTGGCTAAAGATGTGTGAGGTCTAGCGTTATCATGATGAAAAACCACACCCCTTCTGTTGATTAATTCCGGCCGCTTTCTCTCAACTTCTTGCTTTAATCTCATCAGTTGTTCGCAGTAGAGTTCAGAATCGATGGTCCTGCCTGGTGGTAACAGCTCATAATGAATAATGCCCTTCCAATCCCACCACACACACAGCATCACCTTGTTGCGAGTTAACCCGGGTTTCGCCACAGTCTGTGAAGCCTGACCGGCCTTTGACCACGACCTTTTTCGCACGTTCTTGTCATACGTGATCCACTTTTCATCACCAGTTATCAGCTTCTTCAAAAATGGTTCGGTTTCATTACGTCGTAATAAAGAATCACAAATGAGTACACGGTTCATTAGGTTTCTTTCAGTGAGCTCGTGAGGTACCCAAATGTCGAGCTTTTTTGTGTACCCAGTTTTTTCAAATGCGCCAAAACTGTTTTGTGGTCAATTTCCAGTTCTTCAGCTACGTCGTAACTACTGGTATGCCAATCTTGCTCCACTTTTTCAAAAATGGCCTCCATTTTATCCGTAATAGGGCGACCAGAGCGACGTGCATCTTTGACATCAAAATTTCCGGATTGAAAACGCTTAAACCAAATTTGTGCTACTCTCACAGATACTACACTAGGTCCATAAACATCGCAAATTTTTTTCGCGGCTTGCGTTGCATTTTTACCTTTTTTGTAGTAAAATTTTAAAATGTATCGAATTTCTTCATTAGATTCACTCATCTTGACGGTACGAAAAACAAATGAAAATCACACATTTTTCTAATTTGAATTTGGAATTATGTTCTTTAAAATTTAAACTTTCAATGATACCAAAACCAGCCAGATACAAATAGTATAGCCAAAGAGATTTTATTACAAGTTCATACATACTATAATGCGAAAAGACTTTTTCCCCAACATAATATATTATACAAAGATTATCCCTCAATAAAGTCCTCAATTAGTCCCCCGCAGGCCTGTAATCAAACGGATGACCACTATGCATCTCACATCTGTTTGCTGAAGTGGGTAACGCAAATCAGGTTATCGAAATTGGCATTTCGATACGATAGCCTGTCGAATACCGAAATCTTTTATAGTAGCAGGCTACACTGCAACGCAGAAAAAACTGTATCGATTTAAATCCCACTAACGTCTACGATTCTTAAACATAATATCAATATGTTTAAATATATTGAAATAATTAATCTGATTTCAATGGATTAAAAATATGAGTTTTTTTTTTACAACCCTGACGCACATCATGTCAGTCGTTTGGTTGCCTTAATGTACAGACGCCAACACATCAAACTACCTGAAAAGAAACTGACAAATTCTGCCAATCAACTTTGAACCTAAAATCTAATAAATAAAAAATAAAATACGTTTAATTCAGACTATTGAAATGTCCATAACGGAAGTTAGTATTACATTATCTTTAAAACTATGTTAGTCGTGAGGAGATCAATTATACTCGTACAGAAAATAAATTAAAATTAAATTGAAATAAATTAAAAATTAAATTGAAATAAATGTAAAATTAAATTGTAATAAGTTAAAAATAAATATAAAACAAGTTAAAATTTAAATAACATAGATTAAATTAAAAATAAGTTAAATTAAATTAAAAAATAAGTTAAATTAAAATGAAATAAATTAAAGATAAATTGAAGAAAAAAAAAACTTATTGTAAATTAGCTAAAACAAAAGATTAAATTAAAATATAGTATCAGGTCACATGCAGAGGAGGCCAAACGCCGGGGCGAAACTCCGCTGCCCCGACAAATCGCGGCACGGCGGACAGAGCTCCGGCAGGATCTCATAGCGACATGGCGGGTACGATTGTCGCAATCGGAACTCAGCGCTGGGCACGCCACAATTGCGGCGGTAAGTCCCCTCTTTGACGAGTGGATAGAGAGGCGCCACGGCGTCCTCACTTTCTGCCTGACACAGGTTCTCACCGGGCATGGGTGCTTCGGTGGGTTCCTGTTCAGGATAAAGCGGGAGGAAACGCCCGGGTGATTCCATTGCGAGGATCGTCTGGAGGACCCGCGCGGAACATACGGTGGAGGTGTGTCCTGCCTGGGCGGAGCACCACCGTGACCTCGTGGAGGCGATTGGCGGCAGCGACCTCTCGCGTCCGGCCCTGGTGCGCGCCATGGTACGGAGCGAAAGGGCATGGGAAGCCGTCACCTCCTTCTGCCAAGCAGTAATGCTCGCGAAGGAGGAGGCGGGGCGCGTGAAGGAGTGGCAGTCTCTGCGCCCTCACGTCCCTAGCCGCCGCAGGAGGAGACGCCCCGGGCGTCGGGAGTCAGTAGCAGACTCCCGGCCTCCGTATGCCCGGGCATGCGGGCGGCGAGCAATGGGTAGCTCGCCGCCCCGTAAGGACCAGGCTCGGGTTGACGGCGCGTAGTGTTCCATGCGCGCCTCAAAGAGATGTCAGCATTACTGTAGGGGTCTGCTAGCAGCGATGCCTGCCAGGGTCGCGAGATTGTTCGAAAGAGATACCGTGACCCTGGCACATGGGCAACTTAAGGAACACGGGTGGGTTTTAGTCAGTAAAAGTCTGATGATTTCCCATAAAATAATTATAATTATTCTTGTCCGATACATCACCAGAGACGTTCTTTGCTATAGGCACAACAATAGTTTCCGTCATCTTAGGTGGTAAGTATGAGTGACGTATACAGAAAGTAAACAACATAGCCAGCCAGCACCCTATATAAATGGTTACCCGCTTGCTGCAGGTGCTCAATGCTGAGCCCGTCACTACCTGGAGATTTGCCGCGTTTCATGTTACTAATAATATGTTTCACGTCTTTAGTAGAAAACCCAATTGGTTTCTCACAGTCAGTGACGGCCGCAACATCCGCAACAACAGAACTGTCGGCAAGCGGTGACTCAACTATAAAATGATTTTTAAACAGGTTAGCAATATCTTTAGGCTCACTACACTCGCCTGCAGTCACTGGCAAACTTACCCTACCGTTCATTATTTTAGTACCTTTCCAAAAAGCCCGAAAGTTTTTATCACTGACGTGTGACGCTAATAAATCTATTTTAAGCTGCTCTTGGTGGTTTTGATAGAACTTAAATCTAGATTTAAATATTTTCCGCGTAAGAAACATGTTGTCATGGAGAGGCACACTATCAGGTTTACTATGCCTTAGGTATGTTTGATATGCCTGCCTAGTTTGATTATGAGCTTCTCTCACGTGTTTGTTCCACCCCACTACCGTTTCACCTTTCTTTAACTTTCTCACCTTCTTGCTCTGCACAGATACCTCACACAAAATGTTAATAATGTCATTATATAAATTGTCAATAATATTTCTATGTTCAAAATTACTACACATACTGTCTGCACAAACACAAAATTAATTAGGGAACTGAAGTTCTTTAAATTTACCTACTATTACAAATGTCAGAATAACTTATTATTTCGTCACTTTCTCTATCACCCCACAAAATGTCATTACAAATCCAATCGTCAGAAACACATTTAGTTCGAATTATGTCAAGATTACATTTAACAATTAAAGGTAAGTGATCCGACCAATACACTCCATAGTCAACATTAATGTTAGTTATTGCTTGCCAGGCTGATTCCGTGACTAAACAGTGATCTAACCATCGCTTACAACAATGAGCCTCGCTATAGAACGTATGTGTATCTGACGACCTACCAAGCTTAGCTATGTCTGCGCAAATCCATTTATTATCGCTACAAAAATCTAATAACTCCTTACAAAAAGGTGCTGATGGGTGAGCGTTAAAATCACCCAGAATAAATGCAGATTCCACGTCATTTTGTTGCACAATAGCGCTAAACTCCCCTAGACAATTCGTAAACTTTGGTAGGTTGTCAGACTGGTCTGTAGGCATGTACACACATATAACTACAACTGCACGAATATTACCTGTAATATCTCTAATTGCCGTAATACGATCACTTTCACTATTGATAACTGTCACTTTCGTAAACACACTTTTACGCCACAGAATCGCAACCCCACCGAACGGTCTCCCTCGCTTCACACGGGACGATAAGTCTATCGCCGATTTTCCGGTCATTGTCGATGCTACCGAGGGAAGGCAGGACCTGCGGCACCAGTCACGTCTCCTGCAGTGCTACCAAGTCCGCGCGCTTGCACAGTGATCGCACGCATTACACACTCCTTTTCACATTTTTGCAATTAAAACTAACCAGCGTGTTGTTTTGATTGTGTTCCATTAAAATTTTGCTCAACCGGCCCCTGTCTCATACTCACAAAACGGCGGAACTTTACTCCGTCCGGCCATAAGTTGTCATCAAGATACAAATGCATTCTACATTTAGATACATACTTACAATTTAAAAGCGTTGTACCCTCTATAGTATTTCATGTTAATTCTAGAAAGGGTCAGTTTTTCCTGCGTTTTTTATAAATGTATTCAGTTATGTCATCTTCCACAGTGTCTTTATGTACAGTTGAGACAAACAGGGGCACTTTACGGCCATTCTCCGATGAGCAAGTTTTACGTGTCCGGGCTTGCATAATCCGTAATATTATCATATTCATTCATGCAATTTTTTTAAATGTTAGATAGCATCCGTATCTAGCTGTAAACGAAAACATTGGCTTCTGTTTTAAGAAGTTAAGACTAAATTTATTTATCTTATGTTCAAAGAACCTCTGTTCTCTAATTACCGTGGCTTGTCTGCACACCAACTTAATGTTAAAACTTGCTTGTAATTTTTATTTTATTTTTTTTATTTTATCCTTTATTTCAGGCAACTAAAGGCCCATAAAACACAATACACATTATAAATATAAAACAATAATAAACTAATACATATTTTAAACAATATACTTAAAAACTACTGCACACGAAGTGACGGCGTCGTGTTACGCTGCGAGGTGTCGCGTAGCCGGCCTCGGAATCGCCGATACAGCACACCTTTCGGCCAAAACTCTTCCTTGAGAAAGGTCACCAAATGTTGGGTTGGAACGCGCACCACAAACGAATTAAAGTTGGTATTATGGCGCGCCTCCAACTTCTCCACCCTCAAGGTCCAGCTGGTCTTCACCCGTATGTACTCGACGATGTCCTCAGTCTTCGTAGAGTGGTGTAAACGGGACACGTACAGCTGCGTCGAAGGTACTGCAGGACGTAGCAGCATGTTGGGTCCTGCCAGCGCTGTCCCGCACTGGTTGCGATAAGTAGGCTTCTTTTTCTTTCTCTCCACCTTGATGAAGCCGTCCTCATCGCACGTGTGCTTCGATGGTCCCTGCTGTTTTTGGTCCACCATAGCGCCTTTCGTCGCTCTCAATACCGAGCGACTCTGCTTACCCTTCTTGGATCCTCCTGCTTGTCGTTTTGTTTCCGACGTAGCAGGTTTCGTCTTGGCGACTATTGTAGAATAGGCACATTTGGGAGTCGATGTACCTATTACACGCGTTGCTTCCCCGGCAGGTGCGACGCGATCAGCCGAACACGATGCAACGTCTGCATTCTTGATAGCCGGCGACGTCGATTCACTCGCCGACTGAAAACTGCAGACAGAAGCATTTTGTGCTCCGCGACGTGTGTTCACGTTGGAGCCTTCCGGTGACCCACTTTTCGGAATAGCGTTGCGCAACAACGCTACTTCGGCTCGTAAATCACCAATGATGACATCCGATGACTCCAACTTGGATTTCATTTCGGCCTGGCTCACCTTCAGAGACGTGATGTCCTTCAGCAGCCTGGTGACGTCAACGTGATCGAAATTGACTGGAGGCAGCTTGTGCAAGTCCTTCACTACAAAATCTGGCACGTCATCCGGATCGGTCCTCTTCAGCAGGTCGATGATGTCCTGCAGACTCTTCTCGCCACCATCCCTCCGTCGAGATGGCATCTGTCCGACTTGGTCGAGTGTTTGAAACAGCAGCAACTTGGCACTGCGTACCTCTTCCTCTTTAAATGAAGACTTGCAGATCTGCAAGATGCTGACCTCGTCCATGTAGTCGATGGCATGTTTGACGAATGCCAAAAGCTCGTTGACAATGACTTGATTTGTAGCCATTGCGAACAAATCGGGCAGCTATTACCGCTGCACAAAACGCGAATAAAATATTCTTGCTGAAGTGCGCAAACGCGTCCGTTTCCGACCGCGCATCGCACACGACTTTTATAACATACAGATTTACTTTGATCCATTCAACGTTTTAAACGGTATTAAGCAACGTGTAACTCATTACGAAATATCGACTCAATAGAACCAGTCTATAAATAATTATCATTAAGTAACCGAATGTCCAATCGAAAGTTATAATTGCCGTGACATTTTCTGTTTTCGGGAGCACATCCCTAATTAACAGTATTTGGTACATCACTGCCATACGCGTCGCGTCTCCTCAGTGTATGCCGCTTCCCATCACGAGTTGCATGTCTCTAACGTTAGTGTACCGCCAATGAAGCTCGTGAGTATATAATTACCGTAGCCTTGGTTAAAAACTTTTCTAATTACCGTTGTACTTATTTTAATGCATGATTTTTTAAGTTAGACCCAAGTTGATCATGTAAATGGAGACAATACTTTGGCCTCCGTGCGTTGTAATAAGCTAGTATTTGCATGCTGTGTCGTTTTTCGACATTTTTAAGAAAATCTATCGTTTTCTAATTACCGTATACTAATTACCATATTTTTATAATTACCATTGTATGAAAAATTAATACTTATTTACTAACTGTTGCCGCGATGTCGCACCAATGGAAAGTTTTCCTGCGGTTATCGTAGATTATTGTTATTATTGTCAGTAAATATGACTGTATTATATGCTGACCATTCATGAAGTTATTTAATTTATATGATGGGAAAACCCAAAAAGACCAAAGAGGAAGTTAAAGAAAAGAGAAGGCTCGCGGCACGACAACGCCGAGATCGAATTAAAAAATGACCCTGTTTTGTATCAGCAATCAAAAGAAAAAGAGAAAGAAAGGTATAATAAAAGAAAAAGAGATAAAAAAATACTTCCAATCTGCGAAATGTCACCAAAAAACCGGAAGAAAACTCAAAAAAGAAATAGGGAAAATTTCAGAGCTTACTATAGATAAAAGCCAAAAGGAAAAGGGAAAATTGGAAACAATTGAGGAAGAAGTGATCGAAGATCGTGATGTGCTTGATGACAATACAACAGATCCTCTTGAAACTCTGTCAACACTATTATTATCATCTCAATTATTTATCATCACTATATACATCTCAATTATTTATCATACTCGCTGCGCTCAAAAATTATACTAAAAGAGTATCTTTACAAAATTGTTCCGAAAATCCCCAATCAAAAAAAGAAGATAATCAGCAAGACGAGATTTGTTTACAGTCGACTTCTTTTGAAAATGAATTAGTTCCCTTGAAGAAGACATTAAATTTTAAACTATCTAGTGCTCTGTCCTCATCTTCTACTGAAAGTATGTTATTATTGAGCAATAATGAGCAATTGACAGGCAATAAAATACAAGTGTGAATATTACGGAACGAGCGCCTTCCTTGTGTCCAACACCAACTTCACTATCTTCGAAAAGAATTGTCGAGAAACCGAAACATAAAAAAAATAAAAAAAATACCAAATAAGACAATGTTTGTTTTATTTAGTTTATTTTTACCTGATTTTCATTGAAAGTGTCTTATTTTTAATAAATTATAGCAAGATAAAGTGTATTTTTTACTAATGGTTATGGTTATTATGAGGGCCATCGTTAATTCTATTGCTTTAATCATAATTATATGTGTACAAATAATTAATGTGTGTTATTATCATTTCATTATATCATATTTTACACAGACTTGATTATATTTTCTAATTACCGTTGCATTAAATATTAAATTTTTCTAATTACCATACTCATCAAATTTTTAATTCTCTTTAACTAGAAAACCACCATTAATTGTTACATGCCACATTAATTATTGAATTCCTATCTTTGATTTCTTTCATATTTTAATGTGTTTGAGTCAAATTAGTGAAAAATAAAAAAGGTAACGGTAATTAGGCAAAGAACGCCAAATTGGAGAATGGCCGTTTAGTGTCAGCCGCCTTAAAATTACTTAGAGATTCCGCGGTTGCCTTACCCAACTGACTCACAAAACGATTTCGTAAACGATTTCTTTGAACGACAGTCCAGCCGTGATCGGATCTTGAAATCTCCGCCTTTTTTTACGACTTCTGCCATAGATAATGGATTTTCAGACACTACAATAGGCTTAGTCGTAGTATAAACTGGTACAGTTGCACTTGGTTTCTCAGCTGTTTGAGATAACAGTTTACACGGCATCGAAACACGTTGATTTACATCTGACGCGACACCGTGCCTATTTGCGTCCCGCTCGGTTACACCATTCTCACACACTGAGCTATCCTCCGAGCGCAGGTATGATGGAGATAGCACTTGTGGTGTGCTCTCACTGCCTTGTGGTCTCAGTGTCGGCTCCTTGATTTTGTTTATCACAGGTGATATACCTACTGGTCCGCTATCCATACAAAAACGAACTAACTAATGCTATACCTACTAGCGATAAAGTTGAAAATCTAGTAAAGAAATTTGATAGATTGTAGTAGCTTGATGTGCTGGCATCTGTACATTTAAGTCGTTTAAAGATTCCAATAGTTTGAAAGGGTTTTTTTTTTGTATATCAATGGATATGATATTCCTTTTTAATTTTTGTTTTATTTTTCATTCTTTTCCGATATCGAGACCCAGCACATGTCTAAAGTAGGTTAAATTTACACTTAAGTAACAGTAAGTGCCAAGCGTGGCGATTATGGCAAAGCCCCCCAAATTGGGGGAGGCCTAAGTTCAGCAGTGGACGTCTTAGGGCTGAAATGAAGAACAGTACCTAAGTGACACTTAAGGTAGTAAAATGTACACAAATAAATAAATATTGCTAACTGGTGAATATGACAGTCTGCTGGCACCGCACTGATGTGAGCTTTGAGTGTATTGGCGAATTTGGGTGGCCCAGGAGAGCTCGGAAAATGAAAACGGATAATTTTAGCAAGCTGTTAGAGAGCTCATTGCCTTACAACCCAGAGTCCATTTTCGGCATGTTAATTGGTAGAAAACCAGTCTTTTTTTCATTTTGAAGATTTTATGTTTGCAAATTTTTAGGCATTTGCAGACTGACCTACCTGACCCTGGGAACAGCGAATATAGCCGCATGTTCTTCTTTAAATTAATCTTATTTTTCTAAAAATTTGGCCCCACACTCTAAGCGGGCTATGCCACCAACTCTCTAACCCACCAAACCCCCACCTTCAAAATGCGATATCTCAGCGAAAAAAAAAAGATATTTTGGGCAAACTCAACGGCATTTGAAAGAGGAAGACTTGTACTTTTAAATGCCGTTCGCAGTTTTTTGAGAAAAAAAAGTCCGCACGGCTACATAACCTCAAATATGGCCAAAAACAGCGTTTTTTGCACTTTTAGGTTAGGATTACTAAAAAACCTTAGAGAATCAAGTGTTTTTATTGCCAGATTCGAATTCAGCGACCCGAAATCTACGCGCAATGACTATTTATATTCAATCCATAAGAGTCATGTCGACCTGTGTTATAGATAAGAAACATAGTCGGTCCCTAGATAATCCCCTGGGGAACCCCGTTATTGATGAGTTCTTGATGAAGAACCGGTAATTCGGTCTGATGATCAAACACCGTACCGAATTACCGGTACAAACAGCCTATGTCCGAGCCGACAAAAGTTAATCCAAATAAAGGCTCTCGATCATCATTATCCTGCCTTAAATAAATGCTCTCCATCCTGGAGATAGGAATCGGAATTGGGACCGAGTCAAACGCTTTCTAAAAATTTGGGAAGATTCTAAAAAAAATCCATCACAAGGCATTTTTATCTGCCAAAAATGCCGTGTGACTAAAGTTTGTACCGCATTTTCGGTTGCTAGACCACTTCTAAATCTGATCTGTATTGGTTGATTTAGATGATGTTTATTTCTCCACTTATTTAGTCAAGTAATGTACTTTGAAAATGTTAGCAAATATTTTGTAAATGAGCAGTAGGTGGAACTAAAGCTTTTCGCGAAAGCTTAATAACTTTCATAGTATTTTATTCCAGACAGTGGCGCAATCATCCCTTAGTGACATTAATATGGTTTGGAGCTATGGGGAATAGAGTGCAAAATTCACAACCTCTGCAGAAAATGGATCCTCCGAGCAGACGGGTGTCGTATCTGGTGAGCACTGCCCGACGATTGACGGGATTTCGGGACGTCGTTTATATGGTAGTTGCGCGGTGAACTCTATTTTTGCAATTTCGTTGCGAACAGACGTGTCAAAGATTTATTAAAATAAATAAATAATTACTTGCTGAATCGTGACCTAGTTTCAGCAAATAGCCGGTAGTAACGCAAACTGTGTCATACGTAAGCATAATATGTTAGATATGTGTAAATGATTAATGTGAAAATGTGTATGAGTTTTTAACAAGAAATAACTTATATTGTAATGGCAACCAGTCCCTTCAGCCGGGGCGGCAGATGTGCTCGGAGCCCACCTCCTACACCCGTGCCCGTGCCCGCACCTGCACCTCCACCCGAGCCCGCACCCGCTTCTCCCCCTAAACCGCCCAGCCAAAGAGTCGATGACGGGATTGAAGTGATAGCTACGCCAGAAATCCAGAACTGGATGTCGTCCATTGAGCAATGCCTCAATGAAGTATGCTCTATTACATCAGAGGGTAAATTGAACATGGAGCAAAAACTGCGGATAAGTACCCTATGCCGAAAAGTTAGTCACGGCACATCGCAGATGGCAGTCCAGTATCAGTCCCTCAAAATGAGAGCCGTCCGGGTCCACTCCACCGTCCAAACACTCGAGGACCAAATTGATCTGTCTCAACAACTACAAGACCTGAAGCAGAAAATCGGAGCCTCAATTAAACCAGTTACGGAATCTTCCTTTGCCGACATGGTAAAAAAAGGTACCAACAATTTTATACAGCCGATAAATTTAAGCTCAGTGGCTATATACCCTAACGATAAACTGAAGTCTAGTGTAGAGACCAAAACCCTTGTCCAAAAAATTATCTGCCCCGAGCAAATGAAACTCCAAATAAGAGGACTACGTAAGACAAAAAATGGCGGTGTTATTATCAGCACAGAATCAAAAGACGACATTGAGAAGGTGAAAAAAACGATGGAATTAGCAAATTCAGGCCTTACAGTAGACGAGCCCCCAAAAAGGAAGCCAAGAGTAGTGGTTATCGGAGTGCCCTCATCTATGCAAGAGAATGAAGTTTTTACTTGTTTATTCCACCAAAATCTAGCCGAGAACCTTCACAACTGCAGCCTGGAGACATTTCTGACCTCCATTAAGTTGAGCCATAAGTCAGGTAAGAAGGACGCTGAAACCTGCAACTATATAATTGAAGTATCTGCAGAGATACGTAAAGCCCTGATAAATAAAGGCAGAGTGTTTGTGAATTGGTCATCATGCCCCGTCAGAGACTTTACACTTGTTACACGCTGTTATAACTGCCAGCAGTACGGACATGCGGCCAAATCATGTCGAGAGACCACCAATACCTGTGGCCATTGTGGTGATCAGGGTCACTCAATCAAAGATTGCACAAAGAAGGCTGAGACACCTAAACGCGCTACTTGCTTAAAATTCAAAAAGCCGAGCAACCACAAGACCAGTGCTGATGATTGTCCAGCGAAAATAATGGCAGAAAAGAGGTACATAAATTCTATCGCTTATGTTGGCGCCTAAGAGCGCCGTTAATTAAGTATTTATCTAGCCCTTGTTATTGGTATTTTATAATTATGATTAGTAATTTAATTAATGACATAGATAAATTCTCTGTAGCTGAATCCCATACTTGTGACGTTGAACATTGTAAACAATATCTCTCCTCCTACTCTAGTCCGCTAACCATACTAACCCAAAATGTTCGGAGTATTTCTAAGAATTACGACAGTTTTTGCATTTTCCTACAACGTCTAGACATAAACTGTGACGTTATTGTCTTAACCGAATGTTGGCTTTCAAAGCAATATAACATACCACAAATTCCGGGATATAATATGTACAAAAGTAACATAACCTACAATCAGAACGATGGAGTGATAGTTTAAGCAAGAAACCATCTCAATGTGTCTGTCGAGGAACCGAATATGCACGACTGTAGCAGATTGTTAATTAAAATTGGTTCAGAATTCGCGATACTAGCCTTATATCGATCCCCCTCTTTTAAAAATATAAGCAATTTCACTGTCTCTCTAAATGAAGCCTTTCAGAATCTATCATCTTTCAAAAATACCATTTTGATTGGAGATATTAATATCAACATTCGTCCAGAAAGTGCTGACGCATCCGCTGAGGAATACCTTAACCTGTGAGCTTTCCATGGTTTGCTTCCCACTCACACGCTTCCTACCCATCAAAGTGGCTCCTGCTTGGACCATATAATACTCAAATCGAATTTCTCTGCTCTTGCCCTTGTAATTAATTCAACAATAACCGATCACAGTGCTTTCCTATTCATTTTAAATTGTTAATTGCCTAAAGTAGTCACTCGCACGATTACTAGATTAAACGTAAATAAACTTGAAGAAGACTTACACAATATCGACTTTGACCCGGTCTACGATTCCGCTGATCCGCATTTTTGTACAATGTACCAGAAAAACACTGTCAAAACTCGGCTAAATAGTAAAAACTACAATATAAAACCATGGGTCACGGCAGGACTCAACATAGAGATAAATTGCATATGAAAGCTAAAACTAACCCAGATAATTTAATTCTACAACAGTCGTATAAACGATATCGTAACTTTTGTAATGATCTCCTAAAAAAAGTAAAATGCACCTACGATAAAATTGCACTTGAAAAGGCTGGTACGAGTAGCAAAAAAATCTGGAATTTTATTAAAAGTGTAACATACAATTCAAAACAAAATCACTCATCTTCTGGTTTGTTACAAGCACACTCATCACAGTTAACATCTGCCAACATTGCAAATAATTTCTTTGTAAATGTTGGAAAGTGTTTAGCTGAAAAAGTTCAGGGCCAATCACAATATCTAACCAGCACACCATTTCCATGTAGCACTATTTTATCATCCTTTGCGTTGTTAGACACTGACGAGGCTGAGGTAGAGACTATAATTATGAGTTTGAAAGATGACTCTGCAGTAGGCTGGGATAACATACCAAATAAGATTATTAAACAGTTTAGACACATTTTGATACCACCACTTACATATATCTTCCAAAAATGTTTATCTACAGGTATTTTTCCTGAGTGCCTAAAAAAAGCTGTTGTTGTCCCTGTTTATAAATCAGGCAATAAAGAACAAGTGACAAATTATAGACCTATTTCCTTACTGCCTTCTATGTCTAAAATATTAGAAAAAAAATCTAAATAAAAGGCTTTACAAATACTTGGAGGATAAATTAATTTTATCGAAACGGCAGTTTGGATTTAGGCCAAAAATGTCAACAGACGATGCCGTACATCATCTGACTGACTATTCATCCAAAGAACTCGATAATGGTAACCACACAGTAGGAATCTTCCTGGACCTCGCGAAAGCATTTGACACGGTTTCTATTTCTATTCTGTTGCGCAAGCTTGAAGCCATAGGTATAAGAGGGACCCACCTGAAATTATTTAAAAGCTATTTAGAAGACCGTACCCAGTGTGTAAGGATTGGTAATGTTCTCAGTGATGATCAAAAAAACACGTCCTTCGGAATTCCCCAAGGAAGTATTTTGGGACCTACACTATTTTTGATTTATACAGGGTGGAATTGAAGTCATGGGCATTATTTTAAACCAAGGCACTACTCACGATACTAATTGCATTAAGGCTACTATTGTGCAAATCAAAAATAGTATCAATGCAAGCATGGAAAATCTCAAAAATGTAGTAAGTCATACAAAGTATCAATTCGTTGCGCATCGATAGCGAATGCTGCAGTAGGTACCTACGCCGTACGCGTGAACTCTTTGACCCTACGCGACCCACGTGACATAGGTACGTAAGTTGCTAACGACTTGATTCATATTAGATTCCAACTTTCCCTTCATAATTTGCCGGCTTAGGACGGTCAAAACTACGTTTATTTACATAAATTAAAAAAAAAATATTTACGTATCTACCTAGTTAAAATTAATTTCCTGTAGTTTTGGCGTATTTACAAAGTTGGAATCACAGTATTTACAATAATTGTTTAGGAATCTCAATGTATTAACATTAATTTAAACTACCTATCTTATTATCTAGCACTTACACGTATTTTAAAAGATGCTCAAAATGTCCACCACCTTTTTCAATACACAATTGAGCCCTACGTCTGTGATTGTCTTTCAGACTGTTCAACACAAAGTCCCGCGCTTTCATGTGTCGAATGCGTTAGTAATTTTGTTTTTTAAATCGTCTTTTGACTCACTTTCACGTTCGTAAAGAATTCTTTTAATTACACCCCAAAAAAAAAAAGTCCAGATCGTGTTCACAATCACTGCATTACCGCTAACACTTAATACACTGCAATCCAAGGGTATGATCGGGACGTGAGATGCGCGTGCGGCGATTACGTCACGGGATCAATTACATGCGTCAACGCACCTGCGCAGTCGTTATGACACTGGTTCGGAAAGCAGCCCCCGCGCGGGGGTGATATCCGTATTTTTGCGAGTGAGGGAGCGGGACGGAGAGAGTTGTCGGCGGGCGGCATGCCTTTTAGCCTATTGTCTGTGATTGTGTTACCGCTTGTAAGGAAACGCCGCGCACTCGCCGGCTGGCCGCAATGACTAGTTATTAGTATTATTTGATGTTTGTTTACTTTTCGTTTCGCGCTGTACTGCGCTTTAATGATATTGATACTTCAAGACTTATTAGCGTTTATGAAGTATTTTGTTTTAATTACTTTAAGTGTTTATTTGCAATAATAAGCCTTTTGCAATATGACTTACTACATTTTTAAGGTTTTACATACTTGCATTAAAATATTTTTGATTTGCGTATTAATAGGCCTAATGCAATCAGTATCGTTAGTAGTGCCTTAGGTTAAAATAATGCCCATGACTTCGATTGCATCCTGTATAAACGATCTTTGTAATCTAAACTTAGAGCACGGCCAAATTATTTCTTATGCTGACGATACTGCCATACTATTTTCAGCTGACTCAGAAAACAATGTCTACAAATTTGCGCAACACGGTTTTAATGTTGTTAATAAATGGCTTCAATATAATTCACTCACACTAAATGCAGACAAAACAAATTACATTAAGTTTTCGATGCGCAAGCAAACATCAACTTGCCCTACCTCGACAATATATGCTAATCATGCGCTATGCCTACAGATAACCAATGTGTTTGTCCTGTCATCAAAATGACAAATACAACGAAATACCTTGGTGTTATAATGGATGAATCACTTTTGTTCAAAAAACACATAGAAGCCTTAAATAGCAGAATTCGCAAGTTGATATTTGTTTTTAAAAAGTTACGCCATATTGCTGACCCAAAAATAATTAGACAAGTTTACTTTGCTCTATGTCAATCGATATTAACTTACTGTATTACCACATGGGGTGGAGCGGGTAAAACATTGTTATTAACTATCGAGAGCTCAGAGAGCGATACTCAAAGTGTCTACTTCCCGCCCTTTCCTTTTCCCTACTAACCTACTATACAAATCTTGTGAAGTATTAACAGTTCGACAGCTATTTATAATGAGCATTGTATTAAAACAACACGCAGCTCTACCCTACAGCACTGAATTAACTAATCAAAGACGTAAAGATATAGTCTAGTCTGTCCACAAAATAGAACAAAACATGCTTTTATATCCAAATTTTATCTGTACCTCGGCCCTCTCCTCTATAATAGATTAAACTCTATAGCAAAATTTTTTTCACATAACTAGGGTGATTAGGCCGGTTTACGACCACTTAGTCGACTTGCAGTCTTTAAAATCACATTATTATTATAGTAAGTGTTAATATTTTGATATTGGACCTACATTCGAAAGAAGAACGTTTAAACTACACGATGTGATACATTTTTTTGCATTATATTAATGTATTATTTTACAATTTAAAGATATATCGAAAAGTGCGATTTTTTCAGTTCCCGGACACCTACAGTCAGTTTACGTCTGTTTTTCGTTAGTTCTCGACCATTAGAAAGCCACTGTAAAAACAACTCTAAGATTATCTGATTAAAGTCGAAAATAAAATCATTAAACAAATGTTTTGGATAATCATGTTTATTTAATATAAAAGTTCGAAACTGGCAGGTATACTCTAATTGAGCTGCTTCTATGCAAGGAATATTTTTATATTAGTACATCTTAGATGAAACCAGCGCATACATTCATCACAACCAATGTTCTTTTCTGAGTCATCTTCGACATCGCTGTTCAAATTATCGGAACATTAGCCGCATTTTAAAAACGACTTCTTTGTGGTTTTCCGTACTGTTTTCTTCTTTCTTAATATTTTTTTCATCTCGCCCCTTATTTTTTCATTCTTTTTCCTCTCCTCTTATTAGTTGTTTCCCTAAACGGGTATATTTTGTTCAGAGTAAACTCAATGGTCGACAACGGATCAGTTGTCGACCACCATGATTTGATAATTTTTAAATGCTTAAAATTTCGATTATATTGTACAAATAGCCGGTCGCAATCTGACGAGCAAATTAGCCATGCCGAAATGAATACAAAAAATCGAAGTATTTCGCGTCATACAACGCAGTAAGTGCACAATCTTTAAAAAATAACTAGTCTAATAAAGCTAGTTCCCGACCAGGTGGTCGTAAGCTAACGGATGCGTAATTTTAGCAAGTTAGTTGACCGACCACCCATTATTTTAATAAAACACTCTTAATTTCCAATACATTATTAGTTAATCAGTAAATACAAAGATATTTTGACACACAAAACATAATATGTATGTTCAAAACTAGATAATAATAACATGTTTTTCTTACGTTTGAAAAACTGTCCGCTCACTACTTTTCGCTATAATTTGGTAACCCGATTACTGTAGCTCAAGTTCATTACCTCACTGAGTGGCATCAAACTATCTTATATGGACAAGCGATGGCACAGGGGAAGGAGACAGGATGATCGTTCGTTTGCATACAATTCGAACATTTGTCGCCCTTCATTTTGACTATTTTTACGTGATTTACGCTTAATGGTCGAGAACCAGTGGTGGTCGGCGAACTAGCGTAGTCACCCTATACAAATTGTAAGAGAACTCTTAATGACGCTCTCCAAAGTATGTCTTACGAAGAAACAGAGAATTTACTAACTGTGTTAAAGTAAGTATTCACCTACGTTAAGTATTTAATTCTATAAAATTTTAGAAACTATTTTATAAGCTACTCAACATTTATACAATAATTTGTCTATTCACAACTTTAGGTTATTTATTTATTTTATAAGACTATTTAGGCTCTTCTTGCCTGAAACACAGGATTACCTAGTTCAGGCACGTAAACATTAGAATATAATTAACATATAAGCAAACTGTACATATTATTAAGCCTTTTATTTTTTGAATAAATATTATGTTACGTTATTTGCGTGATGCAGGATATTGGAGAGTGTATTTTTGTGTTATTAGATATTTTTAAAGCAAGGTTGTTGCCAATATTTACAAAATACTGATTTTGGTACAAATGCGTTTAAGGATACTCACGCAGCATTGCAGACTCTTTTGTGACACAACTTAAAAATTAAATAATTTTGACGAAATCTATGTGTCTAGTTCTGCCGTAATTGACATCACCTGGAAAAGTAAACAAAATGGATGAAATTATGTAATTTATTGTATTTCAATTTTTATTCAAAATTAAAAGACATGAATAAATGTATTCGCGATGAAGATGAAAGATGCGGAAATTCATAATACTGAATTGCTTGGTGGACTGCAATGATACGGAGCTGTTCCCAAGTGATGTTATTCAAAACCTGAGGCAGGTTGTGATTGCTCCAATCGCATACACGCCGAAGATCCAACAAGCTTTACAAAGAATCAATTTTAGATATCACAGGACTTGTAGTTATTCGAATCTATTACGGGTAATAATTACCATTCGATTTTAGTACCTAATTATTTAGTAGGAAAACTCATTTCGGCTTTCTATGCAAGGTAGCCAGTATTTTGATTTCGCTCGAAAGTTATACTTTAGAAGGGTTTAGTTGGGAGATTAAAAGTGTGAAAGATTTTTTTTAAAACAAAAAGTTGTTGCTAAGCATTATATGCTCAATCAAAATTACCATCTGATCTGTTCTTTGAATCCCTCTTGCCTATTTTTAAGGGAGAAGCGCCAAGATAACCCGCAAAATTCATTTTTATTTTTTATTTGTTGCAATTTGCAGGTCAGTGTTATGTTGTATATTATGTCGACCAATATATACGCATAAATAAGTAAATAAATTTGAATTCCTTACTTGACTTCCTTGGCGCATGCATCATATGTGTTATTAATTTTCACACCTACTTCAAAATCTTCATCTCATTATTGTATCAAAGTCTATCCACATTTTTTACTTTCTAAAACATGACAAACGTGTTAATCCAGGAATGTAATGTTGGTGAAGGTGAGACCTTGTTGATGTTCTGGGGCTACGAGCGCTCTGACAGCAAGGTGACCATAAGTATGTCCACCGATAGCTGCACCTCCTTACACGCACCGGTAAGAGCAATTCAAATACTTGAGTACCTACCCCCACTAATTGATTGTCCCCCGCCCAAGTAACACAGGAAGCATTTTAAGAAACGAAAAATAAACTTATGTAGAACTTGAGGTCCATATAAAGTCATAAATAAGTTCACCGAGCGTCTTGATGCTTTATATTGACATTTCAAACCATGCTGATGCTATACACTGTACAACGGTTGGATAATGGCATATCAAAATGCTTTTGTAAAGCCTTTCGTTTTAGTGGAGCAAACCACAACACTGCTGCACAGCCTTCACCTGTGTTTAGTGAATTTGGATATATAGTAACATTTTTAAGTAGCAAATAAACGCTTAATGCAGTTTAATAGCATGGACATAAACCACGATACCACGTAAACCACCACAACGTCACGTAATTCCGTTATACTGCTTTCAGATATTTTTAGTGCCTTAGGGTCAACAGTAACATTTTTAAGTAGGAAGATAATGCCTAACGCCACTTAATAGCATATACTTGTACCATTATAATGCACCGTAGATCCATTAAATAGCTTTGAGCTGCTTTTGGTGTCCTTTGTCATATAATAGCACTTTTAAGTGCTAAGTAAAAGCCTAGTACTGCTGAACGGCATAAACGTGAATCAATGTAATGCTTGCATTTTTAAAGATCAACTGAGTTCTGTTAAATAATAAATGATTTTATTTCTGTAAGAAGGTTCGTACAAGCACTTTTACATGTCAATGATATTTTTTTTAACTAGATGAGTTCTGCGTTTCCTAACTGACTACTCTGAGAAGAAAGGCCGAAACAAACTCAGAGGTCTCTTTTAAAGTCCAGACATAATCTTGGTCACATCATGTGAAGACCATGTAGATTGGTGACTGCAATGGTCTTTTGAGGAAAGAACCACACAGGTTGAGTGGACCTGTCCAGTCAGTGCAAGCATTTGTCACTAATCGTTTAGCTCAACTCGGAACATAAGGAGCCCAACACTTTAACGAACAATACCAAAGAAAGGACATTTGAGTAAGCCACATAAATTACTCAAACTGCCAAATCATGATTACTGAGAAGGAAAGAAAACAAAATTTAAAAAAAGACCCACATAGTCTTCACATTCACAATAATTAAAACAATATGATACTTTACAAAGTAAATATTCATGTCATTGCATATATAAAAATTATCAATGTCAGTGTGTATATAAAAAAAAGAAACGGATATAATTTTGTTGGTCAGATCATTTGATGACCATGTAGACCGGTGTCTGAAATAGTCTTTTGAGGAAAGAACCACACAGATTTGAGTGGATCTATCCAGTCAGTGCACGCATTTGTCAATTATCGTACATCTCAACTCGGAACTTAAGGAGCTCAACGATTCGACGAACAATACCAAAGAAAGATATGGGTAGGCCGCACAAACTACTCAAACTACCAGACCATAATCAAAAGTGAAACAATGACCCACATAGTCCTCAAATTCTCAATAATCAAAGTAATATTCATACAATTAATATTCATGTCATGTAAAATAAAATAAAAAGGAGTAAAATAGCAAAATAATAACAAAAAAAATAATTTTCGTTTTATCCTCAATATGGTCTTTAATAGTATAGTAGGCTTTCTGACATAATTTACGCTTTATAAAAGATTTGAATTTATTTAGGCTTAGTTCTTGAAAGAGGCTAGGAATTTTATTACAAAAACGAATACATTGGCATCTAAACAAGCCGCCTATTTTCTTGAGCCTGGTTGTAGGAACAACAAATTTTTGTTTGTTTCTAGGATCTACATTATGGATATCACTGTATCTTTTAAAGAGATTAATATTTTGAAGTGCTTACAGCAGATTTTCATAAATATACTGAGAAGGGACAGTCATTATATTAATCTCTTTATATTTGTCTCTGAGGAAGTATCTGGGACTTAATTTATAAATCGAACTAATTTACCCTTTTTTGTAAAACAAAAATTGTCTGAATATCGGCGGCATTTCCCCACAGCAGAATACCGTACGACATCACGCTATGAAAATAACTAAAGTAATTTAACTCACTAAACGGGCTGTCTCTAAATCAGTTAAATCACGAATTTTCTTAACAGCGTATGCTGCAGAGCTTAGCTTTTTTGACAATTTATCTATATGGAGGCCCCATTGAAGCTTGGCATCCATAGTTATGCCTAAGAATACTGTTATATCTTCGAGTTTCAACTCTTCACCCTTTATGAGTACACTAGTTTTTACTTGCCTAACATGAGGTATCGTAAACTGAATAAATTTAGTTTTTTTCTTGTTCAGAAGTAGGTTATTAACATTAAACCAGTTAACTACATTAGCAAGGGCTCTATTTACATTGTCAGTAACCAGCTGCTGACGTTTGAGTTTGAATAAAAGTGAAGTGTCGTCTGCAAACAAATATATACAATGTTTATCCTTTATGAGGTAAGCCAAGTCATTTATATAAATAAGAAATAAAAATGGGCCTAAAATTGAGCCCTGGGGGACCCCCATTTTAACTATAGATCCAGCTGATCTTTTTCCGTTGACGTCAATTCTCTGAATCCTATCACTTATGAAGTAAGAAGATCCAGAGAGGCGTTCTGGATTCCGTAGTGGTGAAGTTTCCTCATCAATGTTTCATGAAAAACACAATAAAATGCCTTGGACAAATCTTAAAAAATACCCAAAGCATCGCATTTGTCCTCCCATGCATTCCCAAGCAGCAAAATTATCATATAGTGCAGATGATATAGGCCTCCAGCACTTATAATATTCTCTTAATGGTTCTAGTATTCGCTGCTACGCTTATAATAGCAAGCATGGAGTTAGTTGGGCCTTATAGTATATCTGATCTTATACATTAACTTATAATTACTTATAGGTACAAATTAAGGGTGCAGTATAAGCTTGGGTAACCTATAAAAGTATCGCGAGGGTGTAAATGCACTCAAGAGTAGATAAACTGGTAAGCTGTACTTTTTATAACTGCTAACAAGACGCATTATAGCACTACTATAAGTAAATTACGCCAATAAGAGTGATAAACAGAACTAAACATACTGGAAACTATTTGCATTTATTACTTGGTTTTATAAGGGTGTATAAATTCACTTTACAGAACAATTATAAGTAAAATGGAACGGTTTTATAGTGGTATAAACCAATTTTGTTATATTCTTAATACGAATAAAAAGGTTTAATATAATATACTTAGTGTCCTGTAAAAGAATACATTGGTTTATAATGGTCTTGCAAATGCTGCTATAGTCTCAGTTCGGGGTTATTACAAACGAAAAGTTCAGTAAATCTATAAACAGATAATTCAGGTGTCGGGTTCTAGCTTTGTATCTGGCGAAGAACGAATCGTAAAAATAGGAGAAGGTTCCGTAGAAAATAGTTACTGTGAACATTTTTAGAAAAAATGTTTATTTTAATAATTCTGCACAAAACTACGTATTATCGATAAAAAGCGATTTAGACTTAGAAGATTGTATTAGTAAGGAACCTGTGCAAGAAAATGAAAGCGATTGAAGACTATTCCAATTTTCAACTACATAGTGGTCTTAGAAAATGGGCTGTAGAATAAAATACACGACATGCGGCATTAAATTCTTTATTAGAAATTTTGAAAGCTGTAAGTATTTCATTTTTATATACCGTATAAATCAATGACTTTTAGGTATAGGTAAAGAGAAAACAGAGAAATTAAACTTAAACTGACAGAAATTAGGTACTATTGAGTAAGTTACCAAGCTCACATTCATCACTGGTGAAGTGGTTATAAACTGAGTAGAAGCAGCATTTTTCACACCAAAATGTTTTTTCTTTTAATAATGATCTTATGTGTTCTTTATTCAAAACGAAGTGTCGGGGCCGTCTTGCAAGATTTTTTGAAACTACAACCACAACAACCACGACATTTCTGAGACAACAAAAAGTGTGTTTCGTTCCAAGGCCACCTTAAGGTTTTTAAAGCTCGGAAATCCCTTTTAGTCAAAAACCGATCGACGTCCAGAAAAATTGCCAATTTCAATGCTGAAACCTAAACAAAAACATTAAAATAAGACATAGGTACCTAAGAGCAATATAAAATAACCGTCCGCTTATAGAAATATTTGCGGAACCCTAATTCCAATCAATATGGCCAAGCATTGGTTCTGATATTTACCATTATTAAACAAAGTACGCCTATAACGGTTTGTTAATGTATTTGGGAAAACCAACTTTTTCAGAATGGCGACTTTTCGTTGTGTTTTACTGAAACCAACATTATTTTAAAATTCAACTTAAGTAGTTCGAAATACCAATGTGTCAGTAACGAGCTTACTAAACGTTGCTGCCCAGATGACACTGTCTAATGGTAGTAGTGACGGTAATGGCACCCTTGATCAGTGTAATATTGAACGAGTCACGTCGATAAAGTAGCTTGGCATAGTGATTGATTGCAACCCTACGTTCAAAGAGTACATAATACACCTATCAAACAGAGTGCGCAAACTCATGTACATTTTTAAACAACTACGCACATCAGCCGATGCTGTAGTCATGAAAATGACTTATCAGGCACTGTGTCAATCAATTTTGGTTTATTGTATCTCGTCCTGAGGCGGGGCGGCCAAATCCCACTATATTCGGATCGAACGTGCGCAAATAGCGGTTCTCAAGGTATGCTGTTCCAAGCCAAGACTTTATCCCACCATTAAGCTCTATGAATATTGTCAGGTCCTAACGGTTAGGCAATTGTTTGTACTGGCCACTGCTACTAAACAACACGCTATTTCCTACTTTTCTCAGCAAACGAATCGACGTAGCCGTATCGTGGCCCTGACTACTCCTTTAAAAACTTCCTTTAGTCATAGATTCTTTATTTTCCTTGGACCCTATCTTTACAATAAATTAAATCGAATCCTTTCCCTGCACTCATTGAACAAACATAATTTTAAAATCGCTTTACAAGCCTGGCTCCAAACCCAAACATATACTGCCACGGAAGCTCTTTTTGACGTTTTAGTCTAATCAGACTCATCCATTATATTATTCTCCCCAACACACAGACACATGCACACCCTTTCACACACACACATACACCTTCACACAGACACACACACCTCCATACACACACACAAACATAAATTCATATAAAAAAAAACCGAACATATTTTTGCTTTGTAATCAATTTACACATTTGTTTATTTTTTATTAAAAAAAAAAAAAACTCACTTTTTGTTTGAAACTTTTGTTACTTGCTGTGATATCAGATGTATGTAAGCAATTAAATGTGTAACAATGAACAGGTGGGGACCTGGTGACTTATATTACAGGTGTTACTACCTACCACAGGCACCAGCGATCCACAACCAAAAACTGTTAGCTATCTCCTGTGTGTAAACATTTTTTTTGTATTTTTTGGCTTGTGGTGAGAAATAAACACATTTTATTATTATATTTATTATTATTAGTTAAAACGCAAATTTCAAGGGGCGTGTAAAAATTTTGATAAAAAACTTATTATACTTCACCGAAAATATACGTGCGCCATGCACATTTAAACACATCAAACATCTTGACTTATTGTTAACTCAAAATTGATATTCTAGATAATACTCGTATTTATAAGAAATGGATTATTAATGTTTAAATATGTGCGCTGCAACATTCACCAATTCACAACACTTTGTATGAGGTTGTAAAAGATTCACTGTGTACGTTATTGTCGTATTTGGTTCCATTAAACGCTGATAGTTAGCTTCGCGGGAGCAAATAGTTTTACGTAGTCCATCTGTAAGGTCGTTATTGTCGTGTTTGGTTTCATTAAGTGCTGATAGTTAGCTTCGCGGGCGCAAATAGTTTTACGTAGTCCAACTATAAGGTCGTTGTTGGTCAAAGTGGTGTTCACCAAGTCTACTATAGACATTTAATTAGGTAAAATACGCTTATAAATTGGGCCCTTTTCCATGGTTATAATTGCTTACTAGCGTTATAGTCCTAGTGAAATGGTGGTTCCAGGACAATTACTGAACCACATTTTGCTACTTGGGTTATATACATGACCTAAAAGTTCAACTCCGGCATCGGTAGTCGAACGACCCTTTGTAAAACCAAACTGTTTGTTGTGTAATAAAGTATGTTTATTAAAAAAAACTTTTTACAAAAAAATTACAACCGCCTTCCTAAAAAAAAAACACTACAAAGTGAAAAATAACTTTAACTTTGGAAGTCGGTGTCTTAGGATCTGTAATTAAGGTTTTTTTGCCACCGACTTCCGAAATGAAAGTTATTTTTCACTTTGTAGTGTTTTTTTTTTTAGGAAGTCAGTTGTTATTTTTTTGTAAAAAAATATTTTTAACTTTTTAGTTATGGTAGATACCCCGCACTAATCAAAACGCGTTATTCGTTCATTTGTCGCGTAAATACTTAATGCAAATTTAAGACTTATATGGTTTTCAAATGGATCCCATTGTTCGAATTGAACCAAAAAGGGACCAAGAAGCACCTGTTTTCAAACAAAAAAATAATCATCAAAATCGGTTCACCCAGTCAAAAGTTATGAGGTAATAAACATAAAAAAGTACAGTCGAATTGATAACCTCCTCCTTTTTTTGAAGTCGGTTAAAAATCGTTGCAATTGATTTAGAACAAGTTTTTCAAAAAAAATACTGAAGGTAGGTAGCACTGAAATTGGTCTATAGTTAGTAGGGTCTTATGTACGATTTAAACAACAGTATTATTTTACTGTTTTTCATAAGATCAGGAAACTCACCACCGTCAATACAATTAAATTGTAATGCTAATCGTTTTTAATCAAATACACGTGAGTACTGCGCAAAGCTGTATTTGCATTAATTTAACGGTATTAGTAAAATCATTTGTCAGCCAAAAACAAAGAAATAAGAAAAAAAATCCGGACAAGTGCGAATCGGACTCGCCCACCGAGGATTCTGTACAAAGTAGACCGTACATTTTTCTGTGATTCAACTAAAAATATTTTTAAATTATGTTACAAATTAGAAAAAAAGTATTAAAAAAAACTACAAATCGATTTGGTCACCCATACATTTATATCGCGCATACCGTTCCTTAATCTCGATGATTGATTACGTACTTTGTTTTATTTTTACACGCTTTATATTAGCTTCACTTGTATGTTTGTTTGTAACCGACTCTTTATAGCGCGATTTTGACCCACTTTAAACGACCAGATTTCATTCAAACTTTGCACACCTGTCAAGGACCGATGACAATGCAATAATTTCATAAATTTGTGCCATTATCCCTGCCAGGGTTACCAGGACAGCAAAAAAACTGTCTTCGAAAACTACGCTGACATACGTCACAAACTAATTTGTGCCATTATCCTTGCCAGGGTTACCAGGACAGCAAAAAAACTGTCTTGGAAAACTACGCTGACATACGTCACAAACTACGCTGACATACGTCTCAAAATTCGAAACATCCTAAAAAATAGAAAATAAATAATAGTTTAAAAAAACTAAAAAACACGCTTCCATTGAAACCAAACTAAAAAGTACAAAATAATGGAAATAAATAATAGTTAAAAAAAACTAAAAAACACGCTTCCATGGAAAACCAAACTAAAAAGTACAAAATAATGGAAAAAAAGCGTGGGGTGCTTTTAAGGTATTTTTTTATTGATATCAGGCACCCCACGCTTTTTTTGGGTTGGTTTTCCATGGAAGCGTGTTTTTTAGTTTTTTTAAACTATTATTTATTTTCTATTTTTTAGGGTATTTCGAATTTTGAGACGTATGTCAGCGTAGTTTGTGACAGTTTTTTTGCTGTCCTGGTAACCCTGGCAAGGATAATGGCACAAATTTATGAAATTATTGCATTGTCATCAGTCCTTGACAGGTGTGCAAAGTTTGAATGAAATCTGGTCGTTTAAAGTGGGTCAAAATCGCACTATAAGGAGTCGGTTACAAACAAACATACAAATATACAAACATACAAGTGAAGCTAATATAAAGCGTGTAAAAAAGCGTGGGGTGCCTGATATCAATAAAAAAATACCTTAAAAAGCACCCCACGCTTTTTTTCCATTATTTTGTACTTTTTAGTTTGGTTTCAATGGAAGCGTGTTTTTTAGTTTTTTTATTATATTATGTAACAAATGTATAGTTTTCAAATTTTTGCCGATATTACGTCAAAGGAAACTACCTTATACAGTATGATTCCCTTGAGTGTCGAAATATACGTTTTTTGCGGCATAAATGACCTTATATTTTTTACGTTAATTCAGAAATTTGTTTCTTTCACAGTTTTAAGGGACTGTAAACTTGGGTAGGTATATGATTTCAGTTTCAATTCAATACCTCCACGCCTTCCCGAGATAAAGGGTCTCGACAGGCAGACAAACCGAACGACAGACACAAAAAAGTGATCTTATAACAATTCTGTTTTTCCTTTTGAGGTAAAGAACCCTAACAAGAAACAAACTTTTCAAAACATTATATTAATATTATCCTAGATAAACTTTTTACATTATTTTACTTTAACCACTTATAATATCTTCTGGTTTCGGTGTGGTTTGCACTTGGCGATAATAACTCGTATGCGAAAACGATACAAAAATGCTGTAAGTCGGCCGTTATACTGCTTTGATGTGTTACTTGGGCCGTAGCTCATCAGTGGGCCAGGCTAGTGCTGTGCTGTGATTGGCTTTAGCTCAAAGTCTTAGAATGTCTAATGTCTAATCTGAATCTGCATGAGACTAAGCGCTGAATATGATTGGTGGCACAGACGACTGCACCGAGCTCTCATCGTGACAAGGATTTGCGTTCCACTGCCCAACAAACAGATATAAGCTGTAGATACTCCGGCATCTCTTCACCAGGTACTAGTTATGTGTATATTTTACGACGAAGTTTATACTTTACAAAGTAGGTACAGAATGTTATTATAGTAGAATATCATTTTGCGAGGGTAGATAGGATATAGATAGGTGCCTCGTGTACTGCAAGGATCTTTTGGCGTATTTTTATTTTGTGGTTGTAGGTAAATATTTCACGATGGTTGGACTGCGTGAATTATGATAATGGATGGAAAGGGGGTGACTACTGAGATGACGACTAATAGAGAAGTGTAGTAGAAAAAAAAGGCATGTTGCGCCGACCCCAAATAAATTGGGATAGGGGTAGGAGAATGATGATGATCACAAAATAATGACTTTTGGTTAAGTAATAACACTACGCGCCAAATAAATCCTTATATCGTTGTACTAATTTAGTTGTTGTGGAACCCAGTGTAATCTGTATTTATATTATTCCTGACCACTATGCAATCGTGAAACAGCGAATCCAAATGAAACGGATGAGCAGCGGCAGATGCGCGCTCGCATAGCGGACTCGCTGACGTTCTCCTCGCCCGCGTCGTCTCTGGTGCAGCCGGCCGGTCGCTCCATGTCCATCCTCAGCTCCGTGTGTGCGCTGTTGCTCAACAAACAGGTACAACTATTTGGTATGACTAAATAGCTGCCCAAGTAACACAGGAAGCATTTTAACTAACGAATAGTATACTTATGTAGAACTTAAGGTCCATATAAACTCATAAATACGTCAACAATAGCATTTTTAAATAGTACGATAATGCCTAACGCCACTTAATAGCATAAACTTGTACCATTATCATCATCAGCAGCCTATAACGTTCCCACAGCTGGGACACAGGCCTCCTCTCGGTGAGAGGGAGCGGGCCATAATCCACCACGCGGGCCCAGTGCGGGTTGGTAGATGTCACAATCATGTCTTCGAATTTTTGGTTCTAAGACATGCCGGTTTCCTCACGATGTTTTCCTTCACCATTTTGAGAGCAGTAGTGATGAAAATAATTCACACAAAGTAAAGCGCCTGATTGGGTTCGAACTTTTTCCTACTACTCGTAAGTCGCGGCCCTTACCACTGGGCCACCACTGCTCTCTGCTCTCTGTACCATTATAATGCACCGTAAATCCATTGCATAGCTTTAAGCTGCTGTTTGTGTCCTTTGTCATATAATAGCACTTTTAAGTGCTATTATAATGCTTTTGTAATAAACATCTTCATTATCCATAATATTGCTAGTTTAATGCTTCTGTAATGCGATTGGCAACTTCATTGACCATAGTGATGCTCCTTTAATGCTATTGATACCGTTTTTAACCACAATAATGCTAATAAAATGTATCTTTAATGCAATTAAACAACTATTTGTGAACCTATTTAGGATCTAAAGCCGTAAAATTTGTGCCCAAATAAGCAGTACAGTAGCCGTATAAACGGTTGTAATGCTATTGTAGAACTAACTCAAAATGCGAAAATGATACAGAAATGTTGTAAGTCGGCCGTTGTACTGCTTGATGTGTTACTTGGGTGTCTTCATATTGTTTAGATAGTAGAGCACCCAACGTTGTTACGGCTGACCTGGCTGGGTTCCTGAGGTACTTAGGTAGAGGTATCAAGTGCCAGTCCCCAATGAGTGTAATCCATTTTAGACTAGAATTTCATACGATAAGGTAAATAAACTAGATCAGTCTTAAACCATCGGTTTTGTTCATCATCATCATCATCATTTCAGCCGTAAGACGTCCACTGCTGGACTTAGGCCGCCCCCAATTTGGGGGGCTTTGCCATAATCGCCACGCTTGGCAGGCGGGTTGGCGATCGCAGTATGGTGGTAGAATGTATAGAGAACGCTGCTGCCCATTCTCTAGTAAGTCCCTTAGTCGCCTTTTACGACACCCACGGGACGAAATGGGGTGGTGTTATTCTTTACGTCCGGCACCACACGGTACAGGTACGGTTTTGTTAACTCATATTATATAGGTAGGTACTTATTTGACGACTTGCGACATGTATCTCATCGACTGTAAAGTTTGGCCCTGCACCGTCGTTAGGGCGGGCCAGCCGCGAAGGAGGTGTCCAGTTTCACGGGAAGCCTTCGCTCGGACAACATCTGCCGGATCTGTTTCGGCGGCGAGTCGGCAGAGCGGCTGGTGCGGCCGTGCTCATGCAGAGGAACCATCGCCGCCGTGCACCGCTCTTGCCTCGAGCGCTGGCTGCTGCAAGCTGCTACCTCCTACTGCGAGCTGTGCAGGCATCACTATGTCGTCACCAGGAGTCATAAGTGAGTTGCTTTGAAAATCGAACCTACAATACATTTTCTTGTTTCAATACATATTTCATACATTCAATACATTCAGTAACTGGGTTGTGGAGGTCAGACAGGCAGTCACACCATATAAAATACTAGTACTTAGCTGCATCCGGTTAGACTGGAAGCCGACCCCAACATAGTTGGGAAAAGGCAGGCAGATTACGATGAATACATTTTCTTGTTTATATAATTCCGTTTCGTGATTCTAGTAATATACCGAAAAATTAAATTGAAACCTGAGGGGTAATTGCGATCCGGATAATCCTGGGATACCGCACGGTCTCCTGCGAGGCGGCGAGCCTCCTTGCCGGAGTGCCGCCATGGGATCTGGAGGCAAAGGTCCTCGCCCACATGTGGGAGTGGCGCGAGGATGCGAAACGCCGGGGCGAAACTCCGCTGCCGCGACAAATCGCGGCACGGCGGACGGAGCACCCGTACAATCGTACCCGTCATGTCGCTATGAGATCCTGCCGGAGGATCTCATAGCGACATGACGGGTACGATTGTCGCAATCGCAACCCAGCGCTGGGCATGCCACAATTGCGGCGGTAAGTCCCCTCTTTGAGGAGTGGATAGAGAGGCGCCACGGCGTCCTCACCTTCTGCCTGACGCAGGTTCTCACCGGGCATGGGTGCTTCGGTGGGTTCCTGTTCAGGATAAAGCGGGAGGAAACGCCCGGGTGTTTCCATTGTGAGGATCGTCTAGAAGACACGGTGGAGCATACAGTGGAAGTGTGCCCTGCCTGGGCGAAGCACCGCCGTGTCCTCGTGGAGGCGATCGGCGGCGGCGATCTCTCGCGTCCGAACCTGGGGCGAGCCATGGTACGGAGCGAGAGGGCATGGGAAGCCGTCACCTCCTTCTACGAAGCAGTAATGCTCGCGAAGGAGGAGGCGGGGCGCGTGAGGGAGTGGCAGTCTCTGCGCCCTCACGTCCCTAGCCGCCGCAGCTTGCGGGTGGCGAGCAATGGGTAGCTCGCCGCCCGGTAAGGACCAAGCTCGGGTCGACGGCGCGTAGTGTTCTACGCGCGCCTCAAAGAGATGTCAGCAACACTGAAGGGGTCTGCTAGGACCGATGCCTGCCGGGGTCGCGTGATTGTTCGAAAGAGATACCGTGACCCTGGCACATGGGCAACTGAAGGAACACGGGTGGGTTTTAGTCAGTAAAAGTCTGACACGCCTCCCGCTCCGCCCAGAGCGGGAGAAGTCATTTGATGATTTCCCATCCAAAAAAAAAAAAAAAAATGGGTAATTGCGGAACTTTTTATCGGTAGGAATTGGTAGTTAAACAACATTCATTGCGTTATTTACGTTGCTGAGCCGACAATTTATTCGAACAAATGACGTAATGGTTTAGAAATAATCTTCAATCCCATTCAGATTGTGATAAATTATGCGTTTCTCAATTAGGGTGCAGGTATCATATTTATTTCGGGAGTCTATTACAAGGCCTTCCATCCAGATGGTCGTGGGTGCGCTCGATGGCGGAGTGGGCGATGTCGGGGCGCGGGCGCGCGCTGGCGGCCGACGTGTGGCGCGCGCTGGCGCTGGGCACGGCCAGCGTGCTGGGCACGGCGCGCGCTCTGCACGCCTGCGACGCTGTGCTGCAGGCCGGCGCGCGCAGGGGAGGAGGCGCCGCACTCGCAGCCAATCTGTTCTCGTCGTTGCTCATTGGAGTTATCGGTGAGGGGATGGTGAATGTGAAAGTATTCTTTTATCACAATTTAGGGATTCAGATCAAAATACTATTCAAAAGTCCCTGAATTCGGCCTTTTGCCTTATTCCTGTTAAAGTCTCATTCGTTATCAGATTTACCATAATCAATGCTGGATCTTTCTATGGTCTCACCAGGAGCGCTAAACGGTCTGCTGACCACGTGGATGCTGCTGAAAATACAAGAACATCAGATGTCGTGGCAGGCGTGGCGCGACAGCACCCTGCACGTCCACGTGACGCTGGCAGACGAAGCCAACACGCTTACCCCGCAAACATCGGAGGCCACGGTGGTTGGCGACGAGGATGGCAACGCCACCGCTGACAGGAGCACCAATGTTGCTGACCCTTTTATGGTTTCACTTCCGTACAATCTGCCTGAACCGTGAGGTTAGCGGTTTATTTTTTTCTTAGAGTAACATCTGATCTGCAGACTGAGGCAGTAGAATGGTTGCGGATCTTTAAAGGTTGAAGTTGGGACGCAATTCTCATAACTGAGGCCTATTTGTGGCAGGAACATCTACGCACAACCTGCGGCCATGGATTCAGTACATGTAGGTTGGTTATTTTAAATAATATTAGCCCTACCATACGTATAGACTGGTTAGATATGGCACTTTTCTATGAAACAGGTTCAATTTCTTTGATAGTCCACATCATTGTGCTGTATTCATGGTTTCAGTTGGCGCGTTGATGTCTGTGTCACTGTGATCGAGTTCAGATGACCGTCTGTGTGTTTAAGCCTAAAGGCTACTTTGGCTTTACTGACATTTAAACAAACATTTTCAGTTTTAGTTACGTAGCGCATTAATGCACACAGAGTTAACCCGAGGCGGTGGCCTGGGATCAGAAGCAAATCCACAACACCTCCGCGTCAATTATTAAATACGCCACTAGATACTAGGTACACCTACACGTATTATAACGATCAGTTTTACATCCTGTGCATCACCATCAAAACTATTAAATGTACCTACTGTTTATTTATCAATGTCATGATATTATTAAAGACATATATTTACATTATGTATGAGCTAACAGACTTAATGTAATATACTATGTAAGTATTTAAAAAGAATCACAGAGCATCAAAAAATTCGTTCTCGATCAAAGAATAGGTCACGTAAAGAGTCGATCACCGCTTGGCGATGTCTCACAAAATCATTTGGGCAACCTGAGGCTTCTTCCGTTTGGCCACACGGATACAGCCCCCCTATGGTGGATAATCTGATGTAGTATGTTTGTATTTGTATAGGTTCCACTCTAGGGTGGGTAGCTGTTTTAGGTTTCAAAAGAATAAGCCCAGTAAGATCCCCTGACCCTGTTTCAACCCCAAACGGGTCGAACATATAACTTCCAGTCAGATTGGAATATTTTCGTACTAGGAAGAAGATGGGATAGCGCAAGGGGGTCAACACAAGATCCCCACACCAAAAGCCAGCCTAAATTCTAAGGTATTTTGGTAAATGCGTCTGTTCTCTTCCCTTCGTCGCGTGCCAAGCCGTTGGGTTCTAATGACGGATGATGTTATTAATGCTAGCTCGCTCTTACTGAAACAGGTCATGCTTTCTAATGGGCTAATGGTGGTAGATACCTAATTACCTAACATACCGTTATTTTGTCCACAGAAACTTGCAAGTTTTCTTGGCCACTGAGATATCAAACCGCATGAAATTAGAAATGTTAATGAAAAAAATCCAATCTAAATTGTCGTCTAGAAGCATTGCGCTACTGAGATCGCCGAGAAAAGAGAATTTTATCGCCGCGACTATGGTGGCCACTTCTTCCATATGCTTCGTGCTATCAACTAGCGTTTGTTTTATCATTTTCACAAGTTTGGTAGTATTTCGGTTTATGAGAATCAACCCGGATGCTACCACATAATCTTTGAATTAACCATAGAAAGATAACACATGACTTGAGGAAGTGAGTCTAGTGCGAAGTTCCCAGGGCCACGGCGAACGCCATGTCTTCTTTTCTTTACTGACCATATCCACCTGTCAGTTTCATTCATTAAGCTATAAATCACTTTTAAATAAATATTGCTGAAACTTCAATCCATTTTATGTCTCGTTTTTTTTTTTCTTTTTGTACACAACAAAAAAGGCGGCAGTAAAGTCGCTAACACTACATTCTGCATTAAATTTTTTTCGGTGCACCTGGGGACTTTCAGGTATAACAATGCTATACAAAAATCTGTCACTTATCTAGACCGTGTCATCTCTTGATGTAGATGTGGAGGTCGTCGAAATTATAAAATTGATGAAAACAGATAAGTAGGTGATTATGGTCACGTCATAAAGAAGCCCTGCGTATGTACAACAGTTTTGTTACACAGTAATGATTCTTATGTATTCACAAACCAAATATGCATACATAACCTTAGTCCAGTCGGTTTTTTTATTTTTGTTTTAAGGTAGACATCTCACAACTCTATGGTGGTAGCCCTGGTGGTGGCTCACGTCATTACAAATAATACACCCCTGTTTTGTTAATCAATATTTATTTCATCATTAATATAAATTAACATAATAATCATTACAATAATATCAAATTTCATAAAATCAGTAGCGAATACATCAAGCCGCTGTTATTATTAATGTCAAATTTATATAATATGTTAAATGTAATCGTGAAACAGTATGTACACTGATTAGCAAAGGACTCTACTCTCTTATGTGGGTATATAAGTGCAAGCGATCCTTAGCGGTGCACTACACTACTACACTATGACCTAACAGTAGTCGCTCGATATATAAATGTTAGTTAAAACTTACAAGCTAACGTAGAAAAAATCACATCTTGAGATTATAATAAATAGGAGGACTGTATCGAGACAGCGCTTGGAGATACGAGTTGGGCGGACACTGACATATAAACATTTATAACAAACGAACAAATAAACAACATACGCTCTTTGGATTTATAACACACTTCCTAACGTACTACTTGTGACTACAGCGATCAACTACTCGGCGCAGGCGCCTGACTCCCCGCGGACGCGAACACCCGCTATTGTCAATACAAAACCTTCTAAAAGGATGGACCAACTAATTTATGAATGGAAAATCTTATGACTAAACCATTGGAGCCTTCTAAAAATAATCGCCAACTTAGACGTAAAGGAAGTCTAATCAATTACCCCTCGAGGCTTCAATTTGTTTGTATGACAGTAGGGGGTGCTCGCGCTCGGTGGCTGGGCGACGCGTGACGGTCAGTCCTGGTCCTTGAACCGGCGGTAGATGGACTGGACGTACGTGAACACGCACTTCCAGTCCGGCTTGCGCATC
Organism: Aporophyla nigra; assembly: GCA_947507805.1. Classification (NCBI taxonomy): domain Eukaryota; kingdom Metazoa; phylum Arthropoda; class Insecta; order Lepidoptera; family Noctuidae; genus Aporophyla; species Aporophyla nigra. The sequence continues at coordinate 883,404 of OX382305.1, read as the reverse complement.
GTCACCATGTCGTCCACGTCGAGCAGGGGGTAGATGCCCGCCTTCTCACTGGAGACAAACGACAACTTATTAGTAAACATTACGAGTAACTCAATCTTGCTTGAGGCTCATTGGCATTCATTCACCTCCGAAGATGACGACAAAATATTCTACAATTATATGCAACTATATCCACAGAGCTTGTTCACTACTCAGTTCCTTATTCAATGCTATGATTGTAGGGTGCTATATTAATTTATAATTTATAATGCTGCAATAATCTCCATTACTGCTTGAGTCAGTTAATGATCTTTAGAGAGAATACAGCCCAATGTCGTGTTGTTTTCGTAAGCCCAAGCTAGCGAAAGATCCTATTGGTGTTGTGGAATACTTACTCGGCAATTTTGAAGGCGAGCGTGAAGTTGTGTCGGCGTTTCTCAGGCGACAGCTGGGAGTAGTCGAAGGCGTCCGGCAGGAAGTGGTGCAGCAGCGCGCAGAACGCCAGCCCGTCCGCCCAACTCGTGGAGAAGTTCTCCAGCTTCACATTCTGGAGAAACACGAGGAGAATATTGTAGTTCGTGTAGAATGAGGAAGAATTTAGGCCGTGTTCGGAAAAGTTCGTTAGTTTTTTAATTTATTGTAGCTAAGAACTCATAAATTAAGGTAACTTAGTAAGTGCACGGTCAAGTTATCAGCGCACATTATCAAAATGAGGGTCAGTAAAGAATATGTTTTATTTAAATTCATTTTTTTATGGTTCCTTAAAATTATTGTGACAAACTACATACATGTGATTCGGGAAATGCTAATCTAAGAATTATCTACACAGGAACTCAGTGGAGGCACAAACAATAGACAACTTGGAGAGTTCAGATTCACCCAATTTATTTACAACTCATACCCACAAGTACTTGGACACTTCTATCTAAAGTTAACAACACAAAATCATGCATAATCCTGGAAAGTCTTAATCACACTTCAATTGACGTACTTTGTTGTTTATAAACCCATGCCTTTTAATTTAAAATTATTTTTTATATAATTAGTCATTTTTGGTTTGTTATAAAATTCACACGAATCACTCCCAGATTATAGGTACTATTTCGTCCCAATGTTTAAAAATTAAATACAAAATAAATATACATAGTCCATGTATACATGTGAGACATATTACACTGATAGATCGAAACCAAAGCAATATAATTTGGTCGTACAGTGACGGACGAATAAATTAACAATAACTAGTGAAAATAACACAACGTATAAAATATATACAGGAAAGTAGCAGCCAAAATGAAGCGATAAGAGAAGCGTGAAGTATGAGTGGTAGTGACGTCATAGACGTGTGTGTTAATACTATGTGCGCGTGCGCAGCGTTCGCTATCAACATGCTACATCTCGATAACGCGGTTAAATCCGTTAAATCCGAATGCCCTGACTGTAAGGCCGATGCAAATTTTGAAATATCGATGTCGTTTCGGCTTTTTACCAATTACACATGTCGATAAAAATATGCATTTGCCTAGTCTAACCGCATTTTTAACCTCCCCAATACGTTTATTTACAGTATCTAAATACTAAAAAACATAAACATATAGGAAAAATACAGAGAAACTATTGCTTTTTGGTGCGCCAATACAGCTACGTAGCCCGTATACATTTAGACGACATAATAGTATACGCAGTGGGGGTGTTGCGTGCGGACGGAGAGGAGGGCGGGAGGTGTGGAGTGTACCTCGTAGTCCCGGGTCTTGTCGCGACACCACTGCAGCAATCGCTCTTTAATAGTGACGGCGCTGGCTTGCAGCGCGGGATCCGTGAACTTGAAGTAAGGCTGCGCCGGAGAGCCCGGGCTCTGCGGGGTCTTGGGCGAGCTACAACCGGGACGTATGTTAGTCACCGAGCTTCAACTGACTGCGGCCTCGCCGCGCGCCGGTTAGTTCGTCGACGAGCAAACTATTAGTTCGTGTGTCACATCGTGTGCTACGGAACGCGAGTGCAATTAATGGGGCTCGAAGGTTATTTACAAGAACGCGTGCTGATGTCATGGCAACTAGATGTCAAGCTATCAGCTGAGCTTCGTTTATGAACGATACTGGATGTCCTCATGGCAGGGTAAGTATGCGATTATTGACAGAGGTCTCGTATGTACTTAGCCTTATATGCTTCTCGGGAAAAAAATATTATCGTTAAAGCATCTAATATACATGTTATAATGCATATCATTAACTTTTATATTTACTTGTTTCTAATCCTTATTCGTATCCACAGATATGGCTGCCAAAAATAAATAAAATATATTGCATTACATTACGTATGAAGCGAAAGGTTCTTATACATAAAATAATGGTAAGCAGTCTTATGTGTCGGTCGTGTTCCGTGTACGATATCGTCACAAGTCAACGCATGGTCTGAACTGGTCTGTGATGGAAAAAGGATGAAACTTACTTGGGACTGTTGGTTGAGTTTTGTTTTTCGAGCTGCCGGAACTTGGCAAATGGCGACACGGGCTTGGGCGCCGGCTTGGTCATACTCTCTATCACTGTGAATTTACAAAATATTTATTATTCAACCATTCATATGTTTTACTTTTATTCAGAAAATAGTAGTGCAAAGCAATGGCAGCTAACCTTTAGATGTTTTAGTGGTGGTAGTGCTACTGCTAACAGTTTTTTCTGACGAGTTCCTCCTCACGCTCGATGTCACAGTTACTTCCTCTTCCTCTGCAAACAAAACGTTGACATTAGTGGCCGTCGCTGACTCGAGGACACACAGATCTAACACTAACTCGAAACACTTGGAAAACAATCAGCAAGACAGTACAACGATAACCTATAAGCTATTAGTCAAATAACACGGTTACAGAGGGCGCGGATGAAGATGGTTCGGAGGTTACGAGCAGATATGTACATCGACGTGATAGCGCGGGCGAGGGCCGGAGGGGGCCGGGGGGCATGCGGGGCGGGCACAAGCACAGACCCACACACACACGACTCACGCGCGTCTCGCTCGTCTCCCGCTCCTAACTAGTGGAATGTTGCGACGCTACGCTACGCGAGCGCCGACACCAGGTCTTCGAATGCGTCTTCAGTGTTGCTCTCGTCCAGGAACTGCAGCTCCGACACCGTGGGCATCGTGCGGCTGCGGCCCAGCGAGTAGGCCTGCGGCGGCGCGTACGACTGCCGCAGCGCCCGCGGCCGCGCCGCACCCACACCTGTCGCCGGCCGCATCGGTTGTTGCTGCTGCCCAGAGAAATACGCTTCCACCGTCCGCTTCTTTTCTGTTACTTCCTCGCGGGCGATGCCACCCTCAAACAGCTTGGGTACAGCTAGCAGGTGCATAGACTTGGCGCGTGCGACCACTCGGCGCGGTGAAGCCGACTTGGGGCTGGCGACCATTTGGTGCCACGAGCCCGACCTGCTGAGCGGGCTGGAGCCGAGGCTGCCTGCCGACTCGCTGGACAGCACGGACTCGCGGGACGCGGCGAGCGCGCCGGGGGACTGGGGGGCGTGCGGGGGGGCGGGCGCGAGCAAGGGGGAGCGGCCGGTATTTACAGGGGCCCGTACCTGGGACCTCGCCGTCTCGCGTTTTTTCCGTTCGATCTGCGCGATGACGTCGTTTTTCGGTGACGAAAACTTGTCGAGTGCGCCGCGCAGACTGTCCGCCGCCGAACCTCGACGACCTTCGTCGTTGCGTGTACGCACGCCGGTCGTGATGGTAGCCGCACCACGCACCGGGCCACGCATCACGCGAGTCACTACGCTATCGTGCTCCGTTGTGGCGCCTTCTTCGACGCCATTAGTGTAAGGCACGTCACCATTCGGGTACGTGTGGGGCGACTCTATCGAGTTGGTGGCTCGCGGTGAATACGGGCTGGCCGGTGCGCGCGGCTGCAGGGGCGAAGCGCCACTGCGGTGGCGATCGGTATCGTTGGTGACAACGTCTGGGAGGTAATCCACCTTGTGGGCGCGGGCCTTCTCTATGTCTGGCGTGCGCTGCAGCGGGACAAAGGTGGAGATGCCACCGGTTGGTGTATAGTCAGTGATGGTATATGCAGGTGGTGCGGGGGGTTTCCGTTCCGTGGGGTCACCGTGGCCGTTCACGACTGTCTCACGTCGGTTCTTTTCACGAATTTGTTTCTCATAAAACTCGATTTGCAGTTTCTGTGCATCAACCTTGGGTAAATAGGCATCTTGTGCTGGCAATTTGGTGTCATCAATTTTCCGTACGAGTTCCGGAGCGGAGAGGTCATTCTGACTAGGTATGGTCTTTACCGGATAGTTTTGTATTTGCGGGAGAGCGTGAGTCGGCGGTGCGGGCGGGTGGAACGCGGACGGTCTCTCCCGGTAAGGGGCGGGCGTGGGCTCGGGTTTGTTGCTCTCGAACTTGGCGGCAGTCATACCAACCACCCTTTTTGGTTTGTCTGCATCTGTAGCCCAAGGTTTGCTTGGCACCGGTGGGCTCACGGGAAGAGGCATTAGGTTCACCGGGAACGCAGGTGTATGGTCAACCGTAGGGGAGGTCACGTTCAAGACGGACGGGGGACTCCATATGTAAGCGGGAGCCGCTATCGGTGACGTCACTTTGGTTGGCGGTTTAAACGCAGACATAGGTGCGTGAGAGAACTGATTTACGGGTATAGGCCGCGTTACGAATGGTTTGACAATTAGCGGCTTTGTGGGGGACTGCGGAACCGGCGGGTGTGGTGGAGGCGCGGCCGGCGCGTGAAGAGCTGACGGCGCCGGCGGGAGTATGGGCGCTGAAGCCGGCGCGGTAATGGGCGCGGGCCGGTAGGCGGGCAGAGATGTTGGTGCTGTGATTTGCGCAGGGCGATACGCGGGTAGAGACGCGGGCGCGGTAGATGGCGCGGTTGGCGGCGGGAGCGGGTGCTGCACTTGGCGCGGGATGTGCACGCGCATCTGCTCCCTCCGTTCGTTAACCCACGGTGGCTTAACGATGTCACTGTTATTCTCATTATAGAACTTCCTAGGTCGTGCGGCGGCCGGGTTCACCGTAGTTTCATCTGCTGTGCGCCAGAAGCGTCGCGCAGATGACGCACTCGACGACCTACTGTTCGTCATACTGTTGTCCTCCCGCTCGCGACTCTCGAATGCGTGCTTGATGTTCCCGAACCTGCTGCTCCAGTTGGCGGGGCCGGTGGCGACTGCCTCACGATCGGCCGCTTCGTTCTTCTTCATGAACGCTACAAACTTTCTATCGTTCTCGGTCTGAGGCCTGAAATCGGGGACGATGGGGCGCGGAGATGTCTCATCATCGTTGTCGCTATCGATGCGGTACCCGGCGAGCGGCCTTCCTATGTCGATAGTGTTGGCACGTTTCATGCGCAACCGTTTGTTGTTACTATTTCCGAATCGGCTGAATGGTTTAGAATCATCTTGAGTGACGGTTGGTGGTGCCGCAAAGTTGTAAGTGGGCGGGAGTGGCATGTATAATGGTGCACGTTTTGGGTCCTCGCGTTTATATTCCTTTTCTTGGGTAGGCGCGGGCTCTACGGGGGCGCGTCGTGGTATATTCTCCTTCTGAGCGTGCGAATCGAACTTGTTAGCGATGGCTGCTATGCTACTCTTAGAGTCGGAGGGGCGCCGTTCCATGCGCGGCTGCGGTTGGTACGACTGGTGGAGCGGCTGGGGCTGGTACAGCAGGTGCGGCACCTGCACCGGTTGCGGCTGGAAGACAGGTTGGGGCGCGGGCGCGGGCGCCTGCTGCGGGGGAGGTGGCACCTGCTGGCGGGGTTGTTGCAGAGGTTGCGGCTGGTCGTAGGGTTGGGATCGTTGGCCGCTCGCATCGGCGACAGAGTGCCGGTAAAAGTCCGGCTTACGTGTGGTCGGGGCTCGCTTCTCCACGACGACGCGCGCGTCCCTATTCAACTGTGGAACTTCGTAGCTGACAGAGTGCGCTACTGGTGTTGGTTTCTTTCGGGACGCAACGGCGTCGTGGTAACTGATATTCTCGTCAATACTTTGTTTTCGTTCTGGGGTAGAAGGTTCGTCTGTGCTAGTCGCCATGGAGGCCGTGGAGGTAGCGCCCGACGACAGAGGGCCTTTAGCACCGAGCGCAAGTTGGTCGCGGTCTACGAGGCGGCGCGCCTCCTCCAGCTCCTCGTGCGTGACGCCGACGGTGTGGCGCGCGGCGCGGCTGCGGCGCCGCGGCCTGCGCCGGCAGCCGTCCAGCCGGTCGGCGGCGTCCAGCGCGTCTTCCAGCCGGTCGGCCAGCGACAGCAGCGCGCGCGCCTGCGGGTGCTGGCTGGGCGGCGCCAGCGCGGCGCGCAGGCGAGCCAGCGAGCGCCGCACGTCGGCCACCACGTCGGCGGGCGCGGCGCCCAGGCCGGCCAGCAGACGCTCGCCGCCGCCGCCCAGCAGGCCCTGCAGCAGCGGGAGCAGGAGGGACTCACCGCGACTGTCGCCGTCTGCGCCGCCCGCCTCGCCAGCCGCTGCCAGCGCCTCCGTCACGGCGCTCGCGCATGCTGCCGACACACCAATGATTAAGTACTGTTCTCAGAACTGGAGCTGCCAATTTACTTATGTAGAATGCTTCATGTGCGAAATTATTGAAAGTTGCAGTGGGAAGAGCAAAGATCATTAAGTAAAGTAGCTTCCTTATATTAATACATTACTGTTACCTTTTAGAACCCCATTTGTTATCGAAGTCTGCAAATAAATATTAGCAAAGAAAAATATTCAAATATATGTGTACTCATACATAGTATTGTTTGTAAATAGCTTCGTTATAAACTCTATTGTGCATGCTGTGGTCTCCTACAAGTGAAGAAGTACACCTACTTAATACCTCAGGTTACCCTTTGTTTACGTGTCAATGTATTGTGTACATCTTTTGTTGGAGATCCAAAATAAATAAATAAAAATAAATGTGTGCTCGCCTGACTGTCTTGTTTTACTTTTTGTCACTTAATTCATTCTCATAATCAGCCTATATTGCTCCCAATGATGCTGAGGACCAATACGGGCCCAATACGGGTGGGTTTTATTGCTTTCGTTTATTTCGGGAGTATTTAACTTGTCTCGAAGCAAAAGCTTACAACAATAAACTATCCAGCTATTAGATATATACTGTGCCAGAATAAAATATTTTTAAACTTAGAAAGTGTACAGACGTAGATGATTGGCAAGTGGTGGTGGTGTCCTGCAGGTCTCATGGTGGTCGTGTCCTGCAGGTCTCATGGTGGTCGTGGTCAAGAAATGTGGCTACTGTGGTGTTACTTACCTTCTTGTTCAGCCATTAGTGTTCGGATGCGCGCGCGCAGTCGTCGACGTTGCTCGTAGTCGTTGCACTCGTCCAGCTGGAATTACAATATGGATAATATTCAAAATATAATCAGAAGAAAAAATAATTAATATTGAAATGATCGTGGCCTTGTGCCTGAAATAGTTTTTTGAAAATATTATAACAATAAATTTTCTATAATTTGAATAGATAAACGATATAATTGAGAATACTGAATTTTTCACGCTTTTTTACTTGGTAAGCATTCGGAAAACAATAGGCATGGATGAGATTGATAAAAAAAAAACCTTAAAAATTGTAATAAGCAACTGAAAAATAGTTTTAAACATTTTTTCAGTTGCTGGAAAACTTGCAACAACAAGTTTACCGCAAGCTTTCTCATTTAAACGCAATTTTCAGATGTTAATGTGACAACTCGTCACACAACATACTGTACAGGTACACCCTTTGTATTTGCTCCGTGTGTACACCACTCACACACACACAGCTGCTGACACCCTCGCAACATCGCGACACACTGTTTTACACACAAACAGTAATATTAAATATTTGTTATTCAAATGTTTGTCAACCGCGCATGCGCGAGGCTGCTCCCACGACCACTTCTTCACGGTAACTGTGTATTCACCGCCTATATTATTTTACTGCGGTTGCTCAGATAAGGCGCTGTGCATACCACGGAAAAGAGAAAAACGGAATGATTACATTTTGACGTGGATGAGTATAAAGTCAGTTAGAATTTAAGTGCTATCACATAATGTGACTTTTCGTGGAAGTCTTTTCTGCTTGTTTCTTAAGGTCTTTAAAGAGGCTCTATTCCGCGGAGGATTCATATGGCTGATTCATCGACTCATTGAGCTATTCCATCATTGGTCTACTTTTGGAGGAGAAAGGAAAACTTACAACTACTAATAATTTCTAATCCCTACAGACAAGAGTAGGAACATATTTTATACCAGCTTCACATCCGGTTATGAATGCAGTGTATAGCGTAGACCATTCTAAATTAATTGTTAATGCTACATGTAGTATGAACACTGCCTAACGAGAGCTTTCTGCACGAGTGGTCAGGTTGTCGATAAGTGACGCTTGTATCGCGGGCGGTAACCGGTTCAGTGCCGAGCCGGGCCGGCCCGGAAGTACCTACTGCAGCCGGAAGCCGGAAGTGAGGACTGCCCTCAATAGCACGGCTTTGTTGGTGAGCCGATGATTTGACAACGTGTGCTCGTTTGTCATCACAATGATGAGTCGTGGTTATTTTATGTTATGAGGTTGGATTTATTTGATTTTAATTTGTTTGAGGTAATTATCGGCGATGGCTGTTACTACTCGTTGACTGTTGTGAAAGTTTGTATTGTGTGAATAGGTGTTTGTTTTTGACTCTTTAAACATATTTTAGTTTGCTTTTTAATGAATGTTTATTATCATGCGGACGTCCTACGCTAAACTGGTATTTTCGTCTGACATAATTAATTGAAATTAAATTCATTTATTTTTAGACTAATATTTACCATAATTGTTACATTACTAACATTTTAAGACCTAAATAGTTATTTAGGTCTTAAAATGTTAGTAATGTAACAATTCCATCATTAATAAAATTCGAAATGTTGGAAAGTCATTCATGATAAATAATAAAAACTATAAAAATATGGTGACTTAGTATTCCTACATGGCACATCAACGGTCACAAACTACCATGGTTGTCCCGCTAACACAGCTCGCGTCAGCACCCCGATTGTCTCAACATTATGACACCGTGTGAAGGCATGATAATATTTCACAACAGTCGGTACTCAGTCGGACGTGTACAGTGTCAAGTACAAATATTTCACAACAGTCGGTACTCAGTCGGACGTGTAGTGTCAAGTACACGCGGCTCCCATGCCGCATGCCGCCGCACGCCGTGCTGCGTCAGCGAAAGTGATCACCGACTGCGATGGAAGGCAGAAGCCAATAGCGATTTACGCTTATTAAGTCAATTGGCAGTAGGCACTTTATTGGTGTTTTTCTTTAAAGTCTAACTAGTTAGGTATAAATAAGCTAGTTTTGTTTTGCTTGTTTTTTTTTGGGTTCTTTAGGGGGATTTTTTTATAGATGATGTATTTCTATTGCCGCTATAACAAATAATACTAAAATAAAGAATAAAATAAATATTTAATGAGGCTTTCATGCAACAAATCTGATGTATTTTCCCGTTTTTATAGATAATGGTACTCCCGACCCTGCGTGCGCGACTTCGACTCGCACTCAGACGGTTTTTTTTGTCTTTTTTCTTTTCTTATGAAAGTAGGCAAAATATTCTCTTAGGATTCTCCTTTTTTTAGAGATAGGAGACCTTTTCGATCTCTAACGTAGCTAGCTACTGGAAAGAATAGAATAGAATAGAATAATATTTATTTGCTAAAAAAACATGGTGTAAAAGATGGTAAAAAAATGAAATTAAAAAGAGCATACATGTTTTTGCTTAACAGTTATAAGCGTACAAATTTACACAAGCATATTTAACATTTATAATCTAAAAATTCTTTGACACTATAAAAACTATGACTACACAGCCATTCATGCAATTTATTTTTGAATAATCTCATATTTAAAATCTTGAGATTACTTGGTATCTTATTATATATACGTACACACATAGATATACAACTTTTATTATATTTAGCTAGTCTCGGAAGGAGATCCAGTACGAGCCTGTGAGGGTCTCGCCGGTTACGAGGATATAAGTCATCTGCATTACAAAATAATTCCTTATGCTTCCTCACAAACATGCATGTTTCATATAAGTACAGAGACGGGAGCGGCAACAAGCCAAGCTTTTCAAATATCGGCCTACAGGATTCGTCAGGTCGAAGCCCGTTTATAGCTTTAATACATTTTTTTTTGTGCAATTAATGCTCTATTTTGGTCTGTACCGTGTGGTGCCGGACGTAAAGAATAACACCACCCCCTTTCTACCCGTGGGTGTCGTAAAAGGCGACTATGGGACTTACTAGAGAATGGGCAGCAGCGTTTTCTATGCATTTTACCACCATACTGCGATCGCCAACCCGCCTGCCAAGCGTGGCGATTATGGCAAAGCCCCCCAAATTGGGGGAGGCCTAAGTCCAGCAGTGGACGTCTTACGGCTGAAATGATGATGATGATTTTGGTCTGTGCTATTGCCCCACATTATCAAGCCATAAAGGAGCACCGATTCAACGTATGCGTGGTAGGAAGTTATTGCCGTTTTAACGTTTGTTATATTTCTGACTTTTTTAAGTGCATATACGAAATTATGTATCCGCTTTGAGACGGTAACAATATGTGCTTTCCAGTTTATGTCTCGATCTAAGGTTAATAAAGTAAAGTAAGGATTGATTAATTGAGAAGTACAAAGTAGTGATAAAATTGCTGTCAACTTGTACCACTCGCCTGACATGCGCACGGGCAGTTCGTCGCGTCAAGTTAGACGCGTGTCGCTGCGTGTGAGTGGACGTCGCCGACACACCGTGAAAGCCTCTTCCAATACTTTCCACGCAATGACTTGACAATATCTATGCGTGCTGTTAGACTTCTATAAACATCGTGTGCTTCTAGCCAGATCTGGATAAATTGTAAACGTATAGAATCAGAAAGTGAAGAAAAATTATGGTTGAAAACATCCATCAAACGCTTAATAATCCAATCAAACCAAAGCAACCAAAAATCTGTTTCATGCTCCTGGCGAATGGATTTATACCAAGCTTTCCATATTTCTATATGGCTTCTTGGAAATTGGTCTGTTAAAAGACTGGTGGTCAATATTATGTGTAGGAGTAGCTGCGGTAATGTTTTGTAAAGCGATTAACGGGCGGAGGACCGGAATGAGTCAGCTAATAGCTAATGAATGAAAGTCGCGTATGAATGGCGACGAGACCGGTCCACACACTCGGTAGTCAGTATGTACCGGGGAGCTGGTCACTCACTCTGACCGACTTATCGAGGTTTACATGGGGTTAAAACATAACGATTTAACGAGAAATTTAATTATATTCTTGCTTGCTTGCTTTTACTGCACAAGATTAAGTAACATTGGAAATCTATGAGGATCATGACTGCCAGAACCTTTTTTGATAATGCAAAATTTTGTTTTAAAAGAAAAATTCCTTCGGCAAAAACTCGAATGATTGATGAAATGGATATCCATGAAGGTTTTTGCGTACTTTCATAAAAAAATCTATGTTTCCCTTCAGTCGTAGATGGCAGATGGTCCTAAGCTTTTGAAAGAAAAAATACCTACAGATCGGAAACAGCTTTCTTTGAGCACCAGATGTTAGGAACAGGAATAAAAATAACGGTCCATAGAACTCACTCGTCGCGTTAACTCACTTCTTACTCTAATCGATATTAGTGTTCAAGTTCAACTAGAGGTTATAACATCGAATAAAGAATGGTTTTCATCAACTGAATTTCAGTGGCGCAACTTTACACTCAGAAAGCCGAACATTTTTGTCCAGCCTAAACAATTTGGCGACGCGTATCTAAGAAGTCTCTAATAGGAAAATACGAACAACAGGATAAGAGTGTCCATGGAGTTTCTTGCCCGTTCTTCTCCATAGGTATCTACTACACTTTGAAATGAGCAACTAGCTTCATCTATCATACGAACCGATTTTTTAACAACTGAAATGTGCCTGTAAATGGTTGACTTAAAATAAATTCTTAGAGTTTTAATAAATGTGATAAAGAACTCACGAGTTTCCTGAGAAGATGCTCGTCCCAGCACTGGTCTACGTCGAAGTCCTCGAGGGTCCTGGTCTGTGAGCTGGTGACCTTGCCACCGCCGCTGCTGCTTGTACGAACTGTCTCCTGAAGGACAAAGAGAGGAAATATCATTAGTATGATGGTGGAGATAAACAAAAGTATTCGTTACACTTTGGAATAAATATTTATCTAAAGGAACCTGTCGGATTATCCAAAATAACGACTGTTATTAGACACACTTATTATTTTCAACGTACTTGATCTCAGGACCCTTGAAATTACCAAAAAATAACCTTTAGTCTGCATGTCATCGCATTTAATCTTGTATGCTTAATTAGTTTATAAAACAACAAGATTATAAAGCCGACGATGTGATTCTAGCTTACCGCTGATGTTTTGTTTAAGGCTTTTATTCATGTCAAAAATCCATGGAAATAGTACAAAATCAATATTTTTCACTGTCGTCTTCCTAATGTCCCAACCTTGTAACTGTGACTCACACTAGATCAATGTCTCCACTATTGCAAAACGAAGATATTTTCACGTAATAATAACAGTGACATATTCACAAATAGCGCGACCTGACCTTGTTGGAGAGTTGGTCAAAGGCCGACTGCGCAGGCGCCGCTCATTTACATTGCTGTCAATGAATCATTAGCTGTTCGAGTTCGACATGTTGACAGATTGCTGATGTAGATTTTAAGTGATTTGCATTCCCAATGCTCTTGAAGTGCGAAATATATGTAATATTACATTTAGTTGTGTGGCCCTCCTAAAAACTCCTGAGATGTCTCAAGTCCAGAACATAGTAAAAACTGATTTACTATACAATCACTATCAATAACCACTATTTGAGATTTGATTTGATTTTTTAGGCATCAAAAATTTCTGTGACATCATTACATCTAACTTTGAAACACTTAAAAATCTTCAATTTAGTTTTCGTCCATCATGGCAGATATATCTTGAAAGTACCTACATTTCAATCTTAATTTCATCTGAAATACGATGTCTGTGGTTATTTACATATTTCAGTAGAAAGCCAGCTGTTACAGCATGTCGTGATAAATTAAAAAGTTAAAGAATTTTAAAATTCATTGATACGGAGGGATGCGGTAAAAGCTTGCAGCTAATTCCGTACGGAGCTGAGGAGATATAATTATGTTGTGTATCGACCTTGAATGTACGATACATACACAGGGCTGCCCGGTTGTGGTTCATAAAGTTTATGGCGATATTGACGTCATTATGTGTGAGTAGCAGATTTTTATGGCGGAAAGATAGTTGTGTAAATACTGCTTTTAAAAATAAATGAATCTGAACCTAAAATTCGTTTTTAATCCATGATACTAATCATACATTTCAAGTCTCTTGTGTTTACCGTTTTTGTAGATATAGGAAATAGATTTTACACCTATAAAAATGAACTGTATGTATACATTTTCAGCGATAATGAACGAATAAACTAACATCACGTTTGCTACACTAGATGTTAATGAAATAGGTGATACTGATGTGAACTGTGTAATGGTTGGCAAAGTGGTCAATTAGAAATGTTATGTAGGACGGTACCGATTGAACCGTCCAAATTACTCTAAAGCCTGAAATAATACAGATAACTAGCTGAAACGTACATTAACTGTTTATGTTCGACAACCCTAATTCCTTTATTAAAGTACTGTGTATTTCAGTGTAACGGTTGAATAGTTGTATAGTCTATTTCTGAGATTTGCGCAACAATACCTACACACACAACCGTACGATAGCCACAATTTTTCAGGCCATTCGATATAATCTACAGCATTAAATAGTTTGTTGTGATAGTACACTGAACGGCGAGTTATTTCAGGAATCCTGAAATAATCTAGGTTTACATTAACATACATTGTGTGGAGTTACCTATTAAACGCTTAAATAGTTTTTAAATATATTGGTTTTCTTAGCAGCACTAGGAAAAGACAGAATTCTTTGGATAGGGAGAGGGAGGCCTTTGCCCTGCAGTGGGACAATACAGGCTAGTTAGATTAGATTAGATTTTCTTAGGAATAGGTAATCCTAACGCGAATAGACCCAGTTTGTCTTAGATCTAAGAATATAAGAAACGCATAATCAAATAAAGGCCTCTGTCGAGCCGTAGATAATTCGGCGGATGATGATGATGACAAATATCAAATACATCCAGTCAGTACAGACAGTGATATCTTTAAATGTAATGTATCTATAGGTGCCCCTACACTTTTTACACTGTGTAAATGAAACAGATTCAAACTTTATGTAACGGCACGCAGCGCCGGCAGCGCATACGATTTATAGAACGTTTGAAAAAAACATTATGCAGCTATTTGGCATGCGCTTGCAAACTACAAATATATATTTCATCGGAATAGATTTTAGCTTGACCATTGTCACTTCTAGCACAGTCGAACCGTGGACCATCTTGAGAAGCTGCGACATATTCACCAAGTTACGGATTTTTGCATTCGCCTATCGATTTATTTCATAGCTGTTGTGTCATGCACGCAATTAATTCTACCCTGCACCCTAATTGAGTAACACAACAATCAGAATGATTTTGAGAGGAACGGATAAGCAATATTATCCGTTGCTTCATATGTTCGAAAAACTTGTCTGCACAACAAAGTAAATATCGCAATGATTGTTGTTGAAAGACATTCCTTCTGTTAGTGTATTGTACAATTACTCCTCTGATTCTACTTAGCTACTTCCATCTCATCGGATTCTTTGTCTCATCGGAGTCCATGCATTTCTCTTCGTCCATGTTTCTTTTGACTTTGTTCCATATTTATTTGAGTTAAGACAAGCGGAGGGCACCTTGTCTTTTCTGATCGATAAATGGACAATCCATCATTAATTTGCGAAGAAACACTTGGAGTATTTGTTTCGAACATTCATCGGTATTTATATCTAATTGATTTGTTGTGAGAGTAAAACTGCAACGCATTTTCATAACCAACATTAAAGAAATTTATCTTAGTTATTACACTGTCAATAAAAGATGTTTTATTGAACTAAAGAGCAACAGAAGTTCTGATTTTCTCTATAAGCATTATGACTTTTTGCTATGGAACAGTTTCAGTGAAAAGCAATCATCATCATCATTTACAATATGCCTTTTCCCATAGATATCCAGAGATATGCCTTCATTGCGGAATAGTAAGGAATCCTAGTGTCGCCGCTTATCTCCCACCCAAAAAATTACAACATTAACAAATAGTGTACTGACGACACACACTTAAAATTTAAACACGCACACCAAAAAGAAAGCAGCCACACTAAATCAATTTCTAATAGCACACATACACAGAATGGGCGGGGCATTCACTTGTAAACACTTGCTATTTGCGAACATCTAATGCACACGCATGCAATTAGGGAGTCGAAGCGATGGTCGATTATTTTTATCGATATTTAATTTTAACACATTATTGTATTATAATAACTTCGTTTAATTTTATTTAAATATTTTGTTTTATATATCTATCAAAATATAGTTTACTTTTACTCAAATAAAATGGGAATATGTTTTTAAAATTTTGTATTATCGGTAAAAGGGAACGCTCTCTGTTACATATCATGCCATATAAAAAATAATATATTACTTAATCTTAAAAAAAAATTATTATTACTAAGGATATTTTAATATAATACGTTATGTTATATCTATGTGGGCTAAGTTTGTTACTACGTTAGAGGCCGGATTGGAGCCGAGAGCGTAATAATACAATGTTCACGCAAGTTATACGACATTTTTAACACATTTGTATAGAAATAAAATAAAATGTGAAACCCTCAGTATTATAGACAAAGATTTGACAAAATAGCGACGGACCGCGAATTTTCTAATTTAAACTTCGAACCTTAGATCGTCGGCCTCATGATTGACTAAGATGGGCTTGCGATTTAGTGATCAATACAATAATGTTGCGGAAAATATATTTTTATTTTCAATAATATTTTACCATCGCAATCTTCAATATTTATTATTATTTTTCAGAGCAGTGGTGGCCCAGTGGTATCAACCTCGACTTACAAGTTGTAGATCGTGGGTTCGAACTCAGGCAGGCGCTTTACTTTGTGTAAATAATTTCATTACCACTGCTCTCAATAACGGTGAAGGAAAACATCGTGAGGAAACCGGCATGTCTTAGAACCAAAAATTCGAAGACATGTGACATCTGCCAACCCGCACTGGACCCTCGTGGTGGATTATGGCCCACTTCCTCTCACCAAGAGGAGGCCTGTGTCCCAGCAGTGGGAACAATATAGGCTGATGATGATGATCTTCAATATTAATCTTACTTGGTCAATAATATTGCGCAATATTATTAATAGTTTTTAATTTGCTATTTAGTGGTTTCGTAAGGTGGGCCACCTTATGAAACCAGCCCACCTTACGAAACCACCAAATAGCAAAATTAAAAAAAATTGAATATTTTTGTATTTCGAAAACAAATTATTGTAATTTTTTTACCAAATATAAATAATTGGATGAAATATAATATTTATTTATCATATTACTTATCATATTGTACAATAAATTAAAAACTGTTAATTTGTGAAAATCTTTAGGCATAATATTACACACACACTCAACTGTATTGGAATTATAATGTTTTAATTTGGTTCAAACAACATTAAATTAATAAGTAATTTAACTGTTTTACTATACAATTAATCCGAGGATATCCATTGAGTTCTGTAAAAAATATTCAACTGCAATAATACGCATATCGATAAAATCAGCCGCACGCAAACGATTGCACCTCTCTAAGTCGAAAACGTTCGTTTCGTTCGGGAAGATTCGGGCTAGTTCGGGTTAGTTCGTGTCGCTCCGCACGTAAGTTAGTAAATCATTTAAAAATTGATTTAAAATATAAAACAGTGACTTAATTGTTTATTTACCGGTGGTAGGACATGCCATTTGTCTTCAGGTTGATGGTATTTGGTCTATTTTTACAAATAATTGCTGCACAACTCGGCATTTTGGCTTTTTACGTATCAATAGTGCACTGTACGCAGTTGCAAAGCGACTGAATGAAGCGTACAGCCGCCGTTCGACAATACTATCAAATTGATAGTATTGAGGCGGCACGTGCCACGCCCCCAAGGCATATCCCTCGATATCCGTGCCTTTTCCCGACTTTTTTGGGGTTAGTTTCCAGTCTAACCGAATGCAGCTTAATATCATTATTTTACATGGAGCAACTGCTTTTATGACTTCCACAATTCAGTCTCTGGGTAATACGATACCCCTTGGTAAGACTGGTGGTCAGACTTTCGGGCTTCTGATGATCCGTAAAGAGTCCACATCCACGAAGAGACCAAAGATCTACGAATGAAAGCTGGTACCAGTGGTTTTATGTGCTTTCTGAGGCACGGAGGGGTCGTGGTATATAAATATGGTACCCCCTTATCCTACCTATACACGGACCAACCACGGGAACTGTAGCTTATCCTCCTCCATCGACCCGTGCGGCTTTTGTTACTTAGCCAAGCATATATTGGTTTTATCGAGTTTTCAGCTTTTCAGCACTGAAACCAAGACTGTGGGCTTTAATATTAGGTATATGTTAGCCGCACACAGTAACACATGATATTCATGAATAATTTTTATGACACGGGTGATGAATACCGCGTGTTTATCCTAGGCTGCGCGGGCGCCGCTCCAACGCGGAACTGCCACTTTTACGTGCAGACACTAAACTGATGACGTGTTCTATATTAGTGCTGCTGATGTCTCCGCAGATGGGCTCGCTGTGTTTACTAGATGCACCGGGAACACGCTCAGCTGTTGGACGTACGGCCAATTTGTCGTCAGCAGCGTAATTGTATCATTTATGTTTCTGATATGATGTATTGCCTGTCTTGATGATAAAGTGCTATGTCTGTTACAGTCGAATTGCAGGCAAAATGTTCCATTTGTTATTACTTTTAAGAGTTATTACTTCGACCTAAGACGTCAGTCTCACCACGTGTTACGGAAGGAAATGGACGACTTTTTATAGCCATTAAATTTACTGCGAGAGCGTCCATTACCCAGGACTAGACATCGGTCCATGCGAAACGTATTTCAGCGCACTAATGCTAAAAATAACTTTATCTAAACGTTCTGTATGTTTTATTGCCTACTAATGCCATGAAGACACGGTTTCTTTCAAATATACTACTTTAATAAATTGTTGATGTAGTATATTTCGTCATAACGCCTAAATACGAGAACATAAGCCTATCCATGCAAACGGATTTGAAGATTACACGAACATTCAAACACCAACATTATTATTTAACTAATTTCTTCTAATTTTCTCATCAACCGCCTGACAGTCTCCCGCGCGTCTGTCGCAGACTCCCAGCTATTTACCAATTGCTCCGTCTTGTCAGTCAGTAGGCTATAGTTAGCACATGAGTCACCAGGTCAAATGGCCCGAATGCTCGAGGACTAAGTCTTGTTGCATTCCTTCAGCACAGCGGCGCGGCAGTGCAGCCCGGGCTAATTCCAGTAGGGACAATGTCTCGTGTCCTTGCACAAGAATGCAAAGAAACGAATTCTTTGTAAGAGTTCTGGATATTTTTGGTCGCAGTTATTTCAGTTGGGGAGAAGCATTTTAAGAATTTAGAAATGGACAAAGAGGTTTTCAAGGATAAAGACAGTGTTAGTATTAAAGCGTATTTTCGTTTGAAGAAGGCGCGGTGAACTGGCAAGCCTAAATTGTTTGATCTCAATGTGCTCTTGATCATTAGTCAAGTGCCATTTTTAGGAGAACAGTGTTCAGTGAGATCAATTAGCATTTATTTAAACTCCATACTTTTCAAGCGCCAAATGGGTACATAAACTATCCAGAACTTTCCTTCGAAAAACTGCAGCTACATTTGAACGATCATCACCCAATGATAGCTGCGTCCAAAACAAAGTAACGCATACGTGGGCGTTCGTTGACATCAGTGATAGAAGCGATATCGACATGATCAGTCATCTGCGACTCTGAGAGGCGCGTGCCAAGTAGGCAGCCCTTTGATGTGGGCCTTGTTTAGTCTGTGAGGCGCCGAAACTGTTAACTAGAGTAGTTGATATGTAGTTGAACCATAACATATCGTTTGCAAGTATTGATGACCTAATAACTGTTTTGTGAATTGTAATGGCAGTCCGCAGGTGGTCTCACTTCGATGGTCTTTTGTTTTAACGACATCGGTTGGCCAACGAAAAGTTGTTGTCGCCTCGACATCTACAACTTCTACAGTGGTAAAGTCTCTTTGATCTGTTCGGGATTTCCACCAGCAGAACACAGCAATAGCTTGGTGATCCTGGTTCGCTTTTTACAAAGTTAACTTTTATTGGTCTAAACACCAGTTCCTTAAAAATACTGGATAGATATCATTCACAGTAAGTAAAATTTTCAGATCAAGACATTTTCATTTTGTAGAAATATTTTAACTTAAATATGTCTGTTTATTGTTATATGTTTGTGTTTCCACGTATCGAACGATAGCGTGATACTATGATAGTTTATTTACCTACAGACAGAGCTACGTGGGAGTCTAGAAATGTGAATTGTGGAGTATTCGCGAATAAAATAAAACGCGTGTAACGCGAAACACATGTTTTATTTTATTCGCGAATACTTCAGTTGAGAAAATAAAGAGAGATGAGATAATCATCTTTAGTAGTTGTTACAGCTGGTGGGAGATTGAGATGTTTGAATGATCTGAGGATGATGGGTTACAATGTGCTCGCTGTGATGATGCAGATGGTCTCTGATATATGACTGATGATAGTTGTGTGTGAGTTAATCTATGCGCCATGGAATTATGTTTGCACGTAAAGAATGGTCAGCTCCTTGACTATCTAAATATTCTTATCATGGACAAGTCATTTTCTCTTCTTTGCCTTCTGAAGTTTCCAAGAACGTATCTAGTCTTCCTCACAGTAGACTGCCCATTCCTCACCACTGACATTAACATCTGACCCTATTCCAAGCAATTGATCCACAATCGCGCATAGTATAATAATAATAGGCGCGTTATATTTCAGAAGATCACTGGGCCACATTTTTGGCAGGTCGCTCCGAAACTGCGCAGTAAAAATAAAACCGCGCGCGCATCCCCGCTTCCAATAGATCCGTAGAGGCGGGAAGTGGCTGGATTGTAAATAAATTGTGCACCACGTAAGATGATACGGTGTTTACAAAGTAGTGTGTGCACATGAACGTCCTCTAATGTGGAATTAAGTACTACTTGTGTTATTTCATGACCTTCCTCTGTTTTGATTTGTACTGCAATTACTGCTTTCAATATCTTTCAATTTTGATAACTATGTTAATCCTTCTAGTGAGTGTTTCACAGTTCGACTCAACCATAACGTTGTCCATATGTAACCAGTGATGACCAGCAATGGCTTTGTCTCTTTTCAAATTGCTGTTTTGTATCTATTACCAATATTTTTTATTTGTGATTGTTTTGTTAGTAGGTACCTAGATATTATACGCTTAATTCTAGAACAAAGTCTCCGGTAGCGTATTAGCGCAGTAAGGAGGATTGTGTTTTAGTAGATGTTAAGGATTCAGTATAATGATAAGCCTATAAACTTATTTTAACGTTTTCATAAATTCTGTTAAGCACGGATACTTTTTTTAATAAGTACGAGGCCATTGTTCCTTAATATGTATTTCGCCATTATTTTAACGAAAGTCGCATAATAAGGATGTAATTATTGAGTTATAAAACTGTTAATGTGAAGAAAAATGTAGTTATAACAGTTTCGACCAAGTGGACGAAAGTGGACAAAGATATAAACAATAAATATATGAAAGTGTTCCTCATATGGAGTTTCGTAACGTGTGATAAACACGAAGCCTCGTTAAAGTAAATCACGGAAAATTGCAATTTTATGAACCTAACTTTTTGAATACTGTCATAATATTATTTTGAATGATCTTAATACACATTAAGATTGGTCGATATAGATAGAGCCGTTGACGTCAATATAGAGACTTTTCATTGTGATATTAATGTGGTAGTGCTGTAAATTAAACCTTTCCTATCCAGGGCTTCTTATATCTGCCTCTATCATGTTTGTGGTGTTACGACAATGCTGCCTAAAATGCTCGCAATTCTGGGACAAACTGGGTTGGTAAATGTCACAGGTCTTCGATTAGCTCGTACTAGGACATGCTGGTTCCTCACAATAGGTTTCCTTCACCGTTTTGAGAGCAGTGGTGGTCGATATGTAACGAATTAATGCTAGCTTCGGCCGTCTTATGGCACTCTGCAATAGTATAGCTTTCTATCAGTGTTTTTTTTTGCATTAGTATCAGTAGGTACTTAGATTATCTCTTACAAATAAACATATAATTTTACCTTATTATAAAAAAAAAAATGAAATTTAAAAACCCCCGACACAAAAACCTAAGATCCCTTTAAAAAATAATAAAAAAACTCAATCTTAAAGTACCTAAGTATGTATTAATAATTTTAAAAAAATACGTCAAATCAAATCAAATCAAATCAAAATATTTTTATTTCATATAAACCTACATGTGCACTTATGAAACGTCAGAAGCTAGGTGCACGGTTCCAAATAGTTGGTTCCTATGGAGAAGAGCCGGCAAGAAACTCCACGGTTACTCTTTTAAAAATAATTCGTTTTTACAATTGTTTCAAATTACAGTGTTAATAGTATGGGAGGACAGTGTAGGCCTGTCAACAAGTACCAGGTACTGAATAAGACGTCGCGTTGGGAGACCGCTCCAAACCTAACAATTTAATTAATATTGCATTTAGGATACGAACGTCAACGACGTCTGCCCTCGCAGAGCGGCACCCCAACGCGACGTATTTAAAAAATAATTATTAATTCATACTTAGGTACTTTAAGATTGAGTTTTTTTTATTATTTTTTACTTTTTAAAGGGATCTTAGGTTTTTATGTCGGGGGTTTTTTAAATTTTAAATTTATTTTTTTATTTTATACTTGTTATAGGTATACTTATTATAATGTAGATTTTGTTAAGTTGTAAATACATAGAACTTCGCCGTGGCCAACAGGAAGATGGGAAGCTTCCAAAAACAATATCAAGTCAATTTGATGATGCCACTATCCGCCGGAGTTGTGTTGGCGAGAATGGATGGATTCTGATAAGGCCACATAATGTAACTTTTCAAGGTCTTAGAGGATATGGAAATATTGAAAGAACAAATTTTCCTATCATTTTATGTTGGGCGATTACGGCATATAAGTTGCAAGGGACGACAGTTGAAAAAGCTGTGGTTTACTTAGGTAAAAGTACTTTCGCAAAAGGCCAAGCCTATGTAGCCTTAAATAGAGTATTTTTACTCTGCTTAAGGTTACATAGGCTTGACCTTTTCCTTGGATGGTGTAGCAATTTGTTAGCTCGACCAAAGAAAACTATTTAATAACCCACATGACAAATCATCTTTAGCAGAATTGCAAAGACTGAGATGTAGTCATTGATACTCTCACGTGACAATTGGATTTCCATGTCCCAATTTTCCCACCACCAATTTTCTCATCAAGCGAAGCTAAGAACATTCTCGATTAAGTCATCAATATTCTCTTTCAGTGCGCTTTCATGTGAGACCCCACTCGAGTATATTTGTAGACATTCGGTTATTCTTCCCCACTTTCACCCCCACAACTTTTAAACGGCTCAACCGATTTTCATCAAACATGTCTAAGAACACTCGCACATAAGTCACCTTTAATACAAAAAAAAAAATGAAATCGCTTCATCCGTTCGGGAGCAATGATGCCACAGACAGACAGACACACAGACAGACAGACACCCCTTTTTTTCCTTCGGGGGTTAAAAATAGAAAACAAGAAGATTAGACAGTGAATAGAGGATACTTGTAGAAACGTAAGTAGAAGATAAATTATATGACGATTACGCGACGCTGTGACTTAGATTGATGACTGACGATTATGTTACTGAGCTGCGCTCACAAAATTTTCTCAAAGATATCACGATATTTTCAGTACTCTATTTCTAATGTTTATTAGAACTGAATTTATTAAACGTTTGATAAATGAAAAACGATGCATGTGCCAAAAGTAACGTCGGTATCATCTAAACTGTATTTATTTAAATTTAGTTGCAGAGTAATAAAATGAATACTTGCTAGTATCCTTATAACCATCATTCTGGATGGCATTCGCTAAAATTTTCCGACCAATGTGTTTGTAACTATGAAATATTGAACGTCTACCATCATGTATAGCTCACGCTCAAGCTTAAGCTCACTACTTAGAAACTATTTTTGGATGTAGATTCAATACGCGTAGAAACGAAAGACAAAATGTAGAAAAGCATGTCACTTAGCATATAAAGAGATATTGGTGCCGATTCTGTTGTAAACCGAACTAAACTAATTAAACTATCTCTAAAATTGCTTACTTTTAGCTATGAGAATTGTTACGCTATTCTGCAAGAAATAATCTCTAAAAATAAAAATTATTTTGACACGACTAAAATCAAATTTGACAATCGCGACTCAACGAGGTATTTTTTTTTCTTTTGCCTTCGCAACGTGGTACTTGTGTGCGCTACGCAATGAACTTGTTGAGAGACGAATGCGTGCGCAAGGGGGCAGCCTGGATGTGTTTTATATGGAATTTTTCATTTTTTGTTTGAAAAATATAAAAAAAAATATTACCCACGTGTTGAATATGTCAATAAAGGGGGTCGAAAATTTCATTATTTTTGCGATAGGACACGCCATTTTCGAGATATAAGCAAAAGAAAAAACATTACAGTACTGTTTTTGCACGTGAAGGCGAGGCGTTGCTTGGTGTGAATTTTTGTTCATGACCACTAGTTTTATTCCACACCTTTTTAATCGCGATTAAAAATAATCAGATTTAGTTAAAATAAATTATTATAGTCAAAATTTTTGGTGAAAACCGGCAAACTCAGAATAGCAAAATTGTCATTTTCACAAAACTAATAACTCAGTGCAATCTTAGTGCTGTCAAACTAAAATATAGTTAAGCTGTGTCACTTTAATCTATTTCAGAATAGGAAATCGTCGTTTGACAGGAATAAACCAAATTTTAGTGATTTTTAGTTTAGTTTAGAGAATTTTATGACAATAGAATCGGCACCAGTGTGTCACTACGTCGTAGGGTTGGATAGAAGTGGTCATGCTACGCGTGCAAATCAAATTGTCTAACCAAATTCAACAAATTTTCAGTATTTTACATGAAATTCTGTCATTACAAATTTTATTGTAGAAGCCTCTATTCTGTGGCATAAACAGTAATCTAAAATCTATGCCCAGTTATCACAATTCAGGTATTAGTAAAAACTGTAACGATATATCAGACTCTCCCATACATAAGTACTCAAACTCATTAATTTCTCCTTTCCAATCTGGTTTTCGCTCGGGTCACAGTACTGTAACCGCGCTTCTTAAGGTAACTGATGACATCCGCTGGGCAATGGAGAATAAGTCTCTGACTGTTCTCGTATTGCTTGATTTTAGTAGCGCCTTCAACTCTGTGGATTTCGACATTTTACTAGGTATCCTCCAATCTATAAATTTCTCTTCTCCCTCCTTAGCCTGGTTCAGTTCTTATCTCCGAGGACGCTCTCAGTGTGTTCGCCTGGAGGAGTCCTTCTCTGACTGGTGTTGCCTCACTGAGGGTGTTCCCCAGGGTAGCGTTCTCTCTCCTCTTCTTTTTTCAATTTTCATAAACCTTGTAACCACGGTTATTTCCTCTAGTTTCCATCTCTACGCAGATGACTTGCAGCTTTACCGGCATTTTACTGTAGCTGACGCGGGCTCTTCACTTGCTGCAATGAATCGTGACCTGGCTCGCATCAGTGTTTGGGCTAAGTCATTTGGTTTGCAAATTAACCCAACTAAATCCCAGGCCATGATCATTGGCAGCAGATTCGTTCGCAATGCGGCTGATGTTGCATCTCTGATGCCTTTGTATCTAGATGGTGTTCGTATTGTCTATACCGAAACCACTAAAGATCTGGGTGTGATTATTGACTCCAATCTTTCGTGGCGTGCTCAGGTCAATGAGGTCAGTCGGAAGGTACATTTCTCCTTCCATTCGCTGAAATGCCTTCAAAGTCTCCTGCCATTGAAGACTAAAATTTCTTTGGCTCAAACACTTATTCAGCCGATTATAGATTATGCCGACGCCTGCTACCTGGATGCTACTGAAGAGCTATTAAACAAGCTTGAGCGCCTGCAAAACCTGTGCATTCGCTTTGTTTTCGGTCTTCGTAAGTATGACCATGTTTCTCACCTTCGCAAGGAACTCAAGTGGCTCCCAATCCGCCTTCGCAGGAACACTCGGATTTTATGTCTCCTTTTCAACATCTTACACAACCCGTCATATCCTTCCTACCTGCGTGAGCGTTTTTCTTACGCTCGCCCTAGCGATGCACCGTGCAGATCACACCTTAGATCCCTCCTTAAATCCCAACCCCATAAAACCAGTTATTATTCTTATTCCTTCTCTGTTCATGCTGTAAGATTATGGAACTCGCTTCCGCCTACAATTCGAGACTTAAAAACTATTTCTCTATTCAAATATCGAGTAAAAGAGCATTATCTTTCCTCATAATTTTGTATATTTATACATATTTATTTATGTTTATTTATATATTTTAACTTTATATATTTATTTAGGTATATGTTAATTTCTTGCATTATATATGTATAAGTATATTTTAGTTTAAGACTTCGCATATTCATATT
Source organism: Aporophyla nigra (assembly GCA_947507805.1). NCBI lineage: Eukaryota > Metazoa > Arthropoda > Insecta > Lepidoptera > Noctuidae > Aporophyla > Aporophyla nigra. The sequence continues at coordinate 857,682 of OX382305.1, read as the reverse complement.
TTCTCTTCTTGTTTTCACACACTATTGTCTACATTTCTTTTTAATTTCTCCTTTCGCAGGTCTGCTGGAAGAAATTTCTTAAGAAATAAGCAGTACCTTTGTACTCAATTCTATTACTATGCCTTATCACTCTGTATTTTACTGTGTGTACATAAATAATAAAATAAATAAAATAAATAAATAAGTTTATAATGGTATTTGTTGTCATATCTGATGATACCCGTTACCCTTGTGAAGTAATAGCACTATAGCAGATGCCATTATTACTGCAATACATACTTTGCATACTTTATGTGTATGTCAACTTCATCACGAGGTTCACCTTCGACTATTATCATTTAAACGACTAGTAAATACTATTATGCACAATGTACACGTCAGTATGTAATATTTAATGAACAGGTAATAATTGTCAAACAACTTAACTAATCATGAAATTAACGCACCAATGTTTGCAAGCGTTTACATAAGCGATTTGTTTACCTATTGAAGTACTCAATAGGAAATTCTCATGCACAATATATTCTACGATAGATATGAATTAAAAAACTCTACAAGAGATATGAATTAATTGGTCATTCTTAGTGTCAATAATCCCCATGTAAGATAATCCAATAAAAAAAATCCGTTGTTGGTTGAAATCATGTTAATCATGATAATCTTGAAAGTGACATATTGAACCACAGCTGGTAAAACTAGAAACGTCGAAACTTTCAAAACATTCGGGGACAAGCTACACTTAAGATATCTATTACTTTATTATAGTAACTGTAGTGTGTTCTGGCGCTTGCACCGATGCGTCCCACTGCGCATGCTCAGGGAGCTGCGCACGCGACGACCATTAGCACATTTAAGTTTAACGGACGTTTTTGTAAAGCAGTCTCTACAGACCAGCGGCAGAACTGATGTTAATGACATATCGTGGCAGAAAACTCTTGCCATTTCCTTCACCTAGTGTGGAGATGAAAGGTGGGTAATATTTCCGGAGTTTTGTACTCAGTCATATACGTCAAGCTGATGTAAAGGAAATATAGAATTAACACGGATACGAGAATACATAAGTCGTCGCTAATATTTATAAAAATTGGATTGTGAAATCTCGAAGATGAAAAAAAGATGTTTTTTTTTTTCTAAAGAGTTTACTGAGAAGTAAGTTACAGTTATATATTTTTGTTATCAAAACCTAGAAGATTGTAAGTATAATATCCATCATCGAAATTAATCAATAATCAGACTAATACAAAAAGTAACAGTTTAGTAACAACGATAGATATAATGGATAAATAGCAACTAGGAAAAAGCAATATAAAATTACATCCAAGCAAAAACTAGTAGATTGTGCGGTGACAAAAACTAGAAGAGACAACATCACAAAATCATACCTACAGAAGGACCATTATCAGGCGCGGTCGCAGCCTACGATTTGGGGGGGGGGGGGGGGTCACCATGAGTACTGAAGAAATTTTTTAGGAAGGTACATCGCCTCGTTGGTGTAGTAGTCGCAAGCGCTACTGATGAACATGAAGTCCCGGGTTCGATTCCCAGCAAGGGTAGTATTATTGGGTTTTTCCATCGGAATGTTGATGGCAAAAGGCTCGCCTCATATGACATGGGACTTAAACAGAACTGGCAAAATATGTGTACTATATTTAGGTACATCTCTGTCAACTTTTCGGGAATCAGGGTTCTGGTTTGGGTTCGGTTATGTTTTATACTCGCATTTTCAAACAGAAATAGGAGTTACATTGTCGATTTATGCCAGGAAAGCTCAGGCAACTATGAGAATTATGAATGCAAGAGCGAGCGTAACGAGCTTCCACTGCCACGACAAATCGCGGCACGGCGGACAGAGCTCCGGTGTGATCTCATGGTGACATGGCGGGTACGATTGTCGCAACCCAGTGCTGGGCACGCCACAATTGCGGCGGTAAGTCCCTTCTTTGAGGAGTGGATAGAGCAGCGTCCTCACCTTCCGCCTAACGTAGGTCCTCGCCGGGCATGGGTGCTTCGTGGAGTTCTTGTTCAGGATAAAGCGGGAGGAAACGCCCAGGTGTTCCCATTGCGTGGATCGTCTGGAGGACACGGTGGAGCATACGGTGGAGGTGTGCCCTGCCTGGAACCTGTCCTCGTGGAGGCGATCGGCGGCAGCGACCTCTCGCGTCTAGCCCTGGTGCGAGCCATGGTACGGAGCGAGAGGGCATGGGATGCCGTTACCTCCTCTCTTTCTGCAAAGCAGTAATGCTCGCGAAGGAGGAGGCGGGGCGCGTGAGGGAGAGGTAATTTATGCGTCCTCACGCCCCTAGCCGCCGCAGGAGGAGACGCGCAGAGCGTTGGGAATCGAAAGCGGACTCCCGGCCACCGTAGGCGCGGGCTTGCGGGCGGCGAGCAATGGGTAGCTCGCCAACCGGTAAGGACCAGGCCCGTGTCTACGGCGTGTAGTGTTCCTCGCGCGCCTCAAAGAGATGTTAGCAAATTGAAGGGGTCTGCTAGGACCAATGCTTTCCAGGGTCGCGAGACCTGTTCGAAAGAATTACCTAGGCCCTGGCATATAGGCAACTGAAGGAACATGGGTGGGTTTTAGTCAGTAAAAGTCTGGCCCTCCCGCTCGGCCTTAGAGCGGAAGACGTCATTTGATGATGTACCACCACAAAAAAAAAAGCGTAGCGAGCTCGAAAATGTTAACAACCCGCCTTGTTTAGGTTCGGTTTTGTATATGTATATTTTTCACGTAAGTAGGAGTTACATTAACGATTTATGCCAAGAAAGTTCAGGCAACTATGAGAAATATTAATGCAAGAGCGAGCGAAGCGAGCTCAAAAATTTTAACAACCCGCTTGGTTTACTTTCGGTTTTGTTTGTATTTCCAACCTAAATAGGAGTTACATTGTCGATTTTTGCCAGGAAAGTCCAGGTAACTGTGACAATTATGAATGCAAGAGCGAGCGTAGCGAACTCGAAGATTTCCCACACGTTCCGATAGGTTTCTTTGATGGTTCCAAAAGGAAAGCTGAAGTATCACGAGAATGTAGAATACAAGAGAGAGCGAAGAGATTCCGATAAATTTTAGTACCACTAATTATAACATTTTAATTTTTGATACCTTTTTTAACCCTTTGTTCTTGATTTCTTATATTCTTAATCTTTTTGCAAATGTCCATAAGTCTCCGTAGCTCAAGTTGGAACAATTTTAAGTTAGTAAGATAGGCAAATCGTTCCGGGTCGTTCCGGGTCTCGACAGCATGACTGACTTTGGGGGGGGTCATGACCCCTAGGACCCCCCCCCCCCCCCTCGGACCACGCCTGACCATTATAGACAATCGCTTAAGTTCAAAGTCACAAGGCAAATGAATTTGAGATTGTACAGTAGGAAAACTAACCTAAGAAGAAAATAGGAGAACGAAAGGAGATAGAGCAAGAGAGAGAGCGGAAGATCGAAGCAGAAATAAAGACGAAAAATTGTGAGTGAGTCCATGGTCAGTCGGGAGGTACCTCAAACTAGGGGTAACAGAGATTTAGCCTTTAGATAAATAAATAAATAATAAATTTATTCAGTTCATATACAACACAGTACATACAATATTAGGAAAACAATTGGATGGGAAATCATCAAATGACTTCTCCCGCTCTGGGCGGAGCGGGAGGGCGTGTCAGACTTTTACTGACTAAAACCCACCCGTGTTCCTTCAGTTGCCCATGTGCCAGGGTCACGGTATCTCTTTCGAACAATCTCGCGACCCTGGAAGCCTTAGGAGCTAGTTTTTTACAAATTCCCTGGACCCCACACTAGGATTCCCTGTGTCGTGAGGTCCAGTCTCTTCCCACGTGAGGTTAATATATATATTTTTTTTTTTAGGGAAATATATTAATATGAAAAAAGGTAATAACAATTTGATACAAGGAGATAAAAAAAAAAACAATGAAAAATTTAAAACAATAACTAGAAACTTATGTGAAATTTAATACGAAGTACATAACTATAAATATGTGCTTTTGGGTGTGTGTGTGTGTAGTGTGGAATGTGTGTGAAGTGTGGAGTGAGTGTGGGGGTGTATTTGGTGAAAACGAATGGTTTGGTGCGTACGTGTGGTTTTTTTTAACTTTTTTTTATCTTGGCATGTCAGATATTTACGATTGTATGTGCAGAAGGTTCTCCGTTGGTCGTAATTTTTGGGGTACAGCCATTTAAATATGGCATTTTTACAGCTGGTGTACGTTAAGTCCAGTATAGATCTATTGTGGGAGTAGAATTTAGAGTAGAGATATGACCCAAGAAATGCATAAGATCTGCGTGCAAAAGAATGTACTCGTGGCCGAACTACTAAAGAGCTGATGCGAACTATAGTCAGACTTGCTTACTATCAGTAAAGCGGTGAAACAATTGCATGTAACTTCTGATATTCGTTATTTTGATATAATGCAGATATAATTGGCGGTGAAAGTCGTAATGGCGGGATATTATACTAATGTAATTACGAGATATTTACAGCGGTGTTTTTATGTTTCCCTCATAAAAATCACACGTTCAAGTTTCGCAAATTGATTTTGCTTTCCGTTATAGATTTAAACTTAGTTTTGATCCCTAGGTCTGTGTTTTGGACGAGTCAGGTGCTTCACTAACTAGTAAATGTTTTGTGTGCTAGTATTTAAAATATAATTCTAAAAACTATAAATTTTATGGATTTCGTAAGGGTATTATACACTATACAGTATTACATTTTGAATTGTGACACAAACATTTAAACTGCAAAACCGCGTCACGCCTACAATAGGACACACAACTTGGCATCATATTCCAACTGTCTCGACTTCTGGCTGGGAACGCTGACCGTTCCCACGAGCATTTACACGCCTTTTGTTTCATATTCAGTTTCTATTTATACATATTATTCTACTGTACTATTTAGGATAAGCAACAGTCTCAAACTAAGCGAATCAAAAGGTCAATTTCTTCCTAGTTTAATCTTGCATGAGCACTTATGAGCTCTTCATTCGCAGTAAGACACGCACCGATGACTTGAACATAATTACTGGTATATAAGCAATTACGCCAATTGTTATTATTACATACATATACATGACTACGTTCCGTTCCGCCCACATTCACGCCATCTTCTTGGAACGGTAGTGGAAGCACTGAATATTCATTTTGACACAATTATAGCTGTAAAAGAAGGTGGTGATTTCCATTTTTGTTGTTAAGAGAAAATAACCCGTCATTATCTTGAGCTTGTTATCTTTTTATGTGGTTTTATGCTCGGTTTAACTAATGAGATTCATTGTACATAGTCTAAGCTTTGAAATTAAATTTTAGAGTAATCTTTCTTGCTTTAAATAATTATGCTGGTGTCTTTACTAAATAATTATCTTCATTAAATCAGTAACCATACTATGTTCGCCACATTCAATGGCCATTACAAGTCTTATAAAGTAATTTCTAAGACTTGCACCTTTCAACGTCCGGAGAAAATTATATTAACCACGGGATATGAAACTCTATGCCTAAAGTAGTAAAGCTTTTATAAAGGCAACCTTGGAAATCTGTAATGAGTTGTAGCTTGTTGTAGAGGAAAGTCTATAGACTTTCCTTTGATTGATAGGTGCGAATGCACGTAACTAACACATATAAACGTCCTGCTGGGAAACGTAATGTATGTGGAAGTCATGCTTTCTAATTGTTGAAAAAAATTGCGCTAGTTTCTGAATAAGAAAGCTTATGAAAGGAGTCTTGTAATATACGATCGGTAGACTAGAGCCAAAATAACAAGAAGAAAAACTATTATTGCAGTTGAGAGAGCAGAGTATTTGCATGTTCCTCAAGATTCGTATTATTCTCGCATAGTATAACAGTCTAGTAATATTATAATAGACCTATATAATATTAACAACCATAAATATTTCGCAAAATCTAAACAACGAGTTGGCACACGAAATCAGGAAAAGTCGAAAGGAGTCAATGCCACGATACAGTAAAACTCATTGTAATTCCCGACAAATTACAAAACATTTCGACTTGTCCCCTCACAATTTCTTTGTAAACCTTGGCCCTTTTACTGAGAACTATTGCGCTCCATATGTGGATATAGGGGAAGCAGATACGTAAGGTCATTAGCTTGTGTTTGTACGCAGCTTGGCAAACGACCAACAGAAAGGCGCGCACGCAGGGCTGATGGCCGACAGATTTTGGTGAATTTAAATAAGGAAAACAGAGAAAATGTGTGTGTTTGACATTGTTCGGCCGTCTGGCTTTCAGTCATCGTTAAATCAGTGTGTATGCCACAAGTCAGCGTTAAACATAATCTGAACATCGGTATGCAGCGTAGAAATGCTTTAATATGGATGAATTCATAGGCATTTTTAACGAACTATCTCAGGACTTAAAACTACATACACTGCGAATATTATTCAGAATTTCTTTCAAATGAAATGAAAGTTCGTATGAGAATTTTCTGATAACATCCTTAGAAGATTTGTTGGTGGTTTATTGTTTTATAATTTATGTTCCATGTTATTACTAGATTATGATCATGATTTCCTTACGATGTTGTTAGTCAATACGTAGGTAGGCAATGGCAGAACGTGGCACATGTGGCACTGTCGTAGGAGTAAGATATATGGACCGACAGATGCCAAACAGTTGTGTGGATGGAGCAGATTGTTCCATTCTACAAAGGTGATAAGGAAAACTAATTATAGAAGAATAGCCAGAAGAGAAACACGTGTGATTGTTATGTAAGAATGAGCAGTGCCATGTCTTGCTCTGGTTGCTGTTACTGGCAAGAGGATTATACTAGATAGATTACATGAAAAGGCCAAAAAAAGGATGGGGCGTTGATTTGAGTTGAAAATCTGGCAGTCTTAGCAGTACATACATGACAGGCTTCGTCGCATATGAATGGAAAATTCAATAAAATTGTTCCGGGAACAATTCAGTGCAGTGAAAACACAAGGTGGCAAAATTCGCATTAAGTCTAAATATTCTCAACGCAAACGGTCAATCAAAACACATCCATTTTCGTCATGAGCGTCCACACAAACAAACAAGTCTACCCTTTTCCCCGTATCTCCGGCGCACAAAGTCGTCGCACGCGCTCCCCACGTGCTAGTGACTAGGGAATTCTGCCACATACGTCACAGCTGTATTTCTGGCGGTCAGACTTGGACAAAGGGACTCACTCCCACGACGGAGATGCTCCTTGAATGATGCAGCGAAAATAAAAGAGTTTTGTTTGTTTTAGAGCAGTTTTTCCTGGTTGATAAATTCTGTGGCTGTTGTGTGAAATATTGTTTGCTATTTTTCCGTGCTATATGAGGAAATGAAAACCTACATTGTCACTGTTACAAAAAATGATTGCGTAAATCGGCTGCAATATTGTTTCAATGACCTAGCTTTTACTTCCTGAAATAACTGTTTTTTGGTGATCTATGCTTTGTTGAAGTTAAATGGTTTCCCCGAAGTTTATTATAGACCGTTATGTTTTACCAACTTTAATTTTAGATGAAGGATTTTCCGGACAAAAGGAGTACTATTATTTTCTTGAACACAAATTTTGCAGATCCTAATGACAGATTTTCCTGAACTAAATGGAGTAATCGAGTTATTTTTACTTCCCTCTCCTATCAAGCACTAAATGTATTTACTATAGGCGGGGAGCCACTCGTTTCACCTTGCACTACTTGAGGTATTAATAGAGACCTTGTGGCTTCACGAGCAATCGAGCATGTGTGCGATGTACGTGGAGAGGCACCGCGTGTGCTCGAGCTGTTCCAAATAGCCTGTATTTACTTGTGATAGATGTTCAATAATGTATATTGTTTTTATTTCAAAGACGTAAATATCCCTCTGAAACTTTTGGAGGGAAAAATGATATATTTAAGTCTTGACAATCGGAACCAATAATAGATGCAATAGTTTTCTATGCAAATTGTGTAAATGTATTTTAGTGGAAGAATTTCTATAAACTAGAAAAGACTCATATCTTGATAATAAACATAATTTAAGACCGAATCTGTCGACGATATTAAAGATAAAATAGACAAAATGAGAAAAATAATCGAGAAGGTGGTACAACAGCTCATGAGGAAGAAAGTATAACAATTGGCAATTTTAACCCAACACCTTTGCAACTCCTCAAGAGACCTAATAACCGCGGTGACCCAGTTGTGTTGGCGCGAGATTGGCGTGCTATTATAATCGGCGCAGGCGCATCGGTCAACGACCGCTTCTCGCTCGGTGTGACCAGAGACGCGCGGTGGGGACGCGGAAGCGGACAACTGACATTTGGTCGTTTTAGTGTTGATTGACTTTGACGATCGGAATCAAAGCTGATCGAGATGCGAATATTTTACTTATCGAGGGGTGTATCAACTGGGTAAGCTGAATAAATCTTTCATCCAAGAATAGAATAGAAGTAATAAAACTCTCTCTCTCTGCGTTGGTCTATACACCTAACTACAAACAGTTAGAAATTAGACTACGTCATCGTCATAATCTACTTAGAACTATCATCTACTTTGTCTTCGATTCAAAGTCAGATGGTTCTCATATGCTTCTGACCAATGATACTTTTGTTTCAAAAGAACGTAATATTCTCAGTATACCTCGTATTATCTGCGCTATCCGCTTCCGCTTTCCCCAGCACCATATCAACATCGTGCACTCACTTGGCGAGTGACACAGCACTTTGATCCATTCAATCGACAGCCTAATTGATGGCTCTTTGATTGCCAATTAATTACCACATTTTATGCTTGTCACCATTTGTGCACTATGTTACGTAACGTCATTGTTTCCGGTGAAGTAAGTGTTATAATAGTTACTCCTAATCGCAATGTTTTGTGAGGACCTCACAGAAAATTCAGTGGATCTTTAGTACTTGTAAGAAATATTGTATTCATATTGTCATCGATAAGAGAGTCATTTTAAAGCCTTTCAAGAAATTTGTAGCTGTGCAGTGTGCTACAATGAATAGTCAAACAGTTTGTTAGTGAAAGAATCTGTGATAGATAATTGACGATAAATAAAAGCCCCTTACTGTTTTCTTGGTGACGTTGGGCAATAATACTGCACATTTCACAATCCCACTATTTATTCAAACGTGGTATTAATTCTGAACAATAATCAGCAGCGACATACAAGTTAATGCTCCCAAAATCATAAGATCTACACTGTCTTTATTTACTTCCAAAAATTCTGCTATTAATATAATTCTAACAAAGTGCCAAAAGACATCAACCTTGACAGAAATTAAGAACAGTAAGACATGTGAAACATTCATCTACATTATGATTTGGAGATGAAATGTAAATGTCGCATGTTTGTCGTATACCGTCGGATACATAAAGTTTCGCATTATGTTAAAATCAAAACAATGTAATGAGCTCTGAGATTATACATGGAATATTAATGATAATGTCAACGTTATCGACATTTTCTTTTTTCGTTAAATGCACTCCTTAATGGTCGAAATCTCAAATTGTTTTATAGGTGCATCGACTTTGTAGTGAGTACGACACTTTTTTTGTTGGTTTGACAGGACATTGATGGTTTTCAACTTTAAAATTTTCCAACAGTAAGGGGCCTAAGATACTACCCTACAGTGGGTTGTACCCAAATGTCATTTGCCTGCTACTGAAAATTACTGATAAATTCTTATCAGGTATAGAGCCTTCCAAATTAGTAAACTATTATTACGAAACATAACTAAGGAACCTTTATTCGATGCCTAAGTTGACATAATAAACTTACTTACGAATGCTTAAGTAAACGAAAGCTTTTCTAAGAATGCCTTCATGAATGAACACTAACCATAACTAAGTGAAAGATATGAAATTGATAACTGTCAAGCTTACATCTATTACATCATGATGATGATGATGTGGCATATTATCACTTCCTGTCTAAGATGAAACTGCAGATCATCGTGTGAGGACATATGTGATAGTGAAAGGTGTTCATTGGCAAATCATTCATAATGATGTTTACTTTAATGACGATTAGTTTGAGCGTTGCAAGGATTTGATAAAAGCGTTTGAATGAGTTAGGAAAGAAAATAAAACTTTAAAAAATAAGGTTTAATTTATCAGGAACATCTGATGAATTCTGGAAGAAGCAATGATTGTGTGGTTTGATTCGGAAGACACTTGCAAAGTGTAGTCTTATACCTGGTTATTTCGAGGTGGGTAGAGTTTTTGATAGCCTTTAAGTATCATTTCTATTAGTTAATACGGCAATTTTCTATCAAAAGGTCAGTTTCGACTTGTTTCCCAATTAACCATCTTTCCTGCAGATATGTATCTGCCCCACCGTTAACTATCTAGTAAGAAATGGATAGAGTCGCCATTACGGCTGCCTAGATAAACATCTGCCATTTACTTGAGATGCCAGTAAGCGGAGAAAGATAATAACACCGTAATAATATTGTGAAAACAATGTAATTTAACATAATCGCCGCTGTCCGCCGGGGATCAGGGCTTGCACAGACGGACCACACTGTTATTGTGAAATCTGGAGCTTTAGAACAAGCGATAAAATAAGAGACACCTACACAAAATTGAATACTCTTTTCAAATTATGTTCTTGTCCACCGATAATTTTCTGGGCACATTTTTACAAAAGGCTCACTTGCAAAGGACAATGTTTACTTCAACAATAAGCAGGCGATGATGTGCTTTATTGTTGTATCAATGTTTATTAGTTTCAATTGGTTTGGTTAACATTTGAGTGGCATCAATTATGATACATTAAAGATTTGCAATTGTGGGGATATCTCCCTTTTAGTAATCTCTACTAGTGTATTATTTTGCTATATACTGGAAAATGGCCCCGTCTGAACACAACTTTCCCGCCAACATCTTCAGATGATGTAAATAAATAGCAAGTAGGTATATCATTTGTGTTGAGCTGTTCGCGAGCTGCGTGTAATAGCTGTGGTTTGTGCGGCTCTGCAAGCTTCCTACTGGCTTGTTACGGAAAACAAGCTGTATTTGCGGAGAAAATAAATAATGATTACATTATTTGCAGTGTGAATTGAGCTAGTGAAATAGACGAACGGTAACTTTTCATTTGCGAAAACTACTAGGTAGAGGTATACAATTTTTTTTTTTTGTTCTCCTGCTCTGTCCAACTTTCCTGGGCAAAGGCCTCCCTCCACTTCTTCCAACTATCGCGAAGCCGCGCGTCCTGCTGCCAGTTTCGACGGAATCTATCCAGCTCTTCCTTCCATAGATATTATATTATTGAAAAAGATGTATGCAATAATAATTTGTATTATTTATTTATGGTTTAGATTGTAAGCTTAGCTGTGTGTGTATTTTCTGTGTAGTTTTAGTTAACTTCTTGAAGAAATTGTCTTTTCTGTTTTAAGACACGAAATAACTTTTACTCACAGAACAAATATTATTATTTTAAGAAAGTCTTCGAAACTAAAGCAACCTGCCCTTGACTATATCCCAACATTTCTACTACACACACTTTTATTTGTAGTTTAATTCTAGCGGCCGCGGCCGTGTGTCGCAACCGACCTCCGGTTGACAAGTGCCTGACAGACGCACGGTCACGTTTGACAGTTGAACCGGCCGTGTGTACTGTGGGTCACAGGTAGCATGAGGGAAATATTGTGCAATAATAACATTTTGCAAGTAAATACTTACAAAGTAGTTCTCTGTATGTATTCAGAGCATGTTCCACTGAAATTCGGTTTCAGGAAACGGGTCGTGATTGTATCTAATGGTGTTTATAGGTGACGAGCCATTAACCTACATAGGTAGGATAGTTTTAATTATTAAAATTTGTATACGAAGAGCTTTACTTCATACCTGTCTACTGTCAAGCAAAAAAATAAGAAAATTGGAAAATGGCGCCTAACATTTTGAAGGAAAAACCTTTGCTAATTTGAACTTTTTTCGAGAAATTTGTTAAATATTTAATAGCTCTACCTTCTATTTATATTCAGTGATGGATAATTCCCGATGGTAATTATCTATTTTAGTGTTAAAGTTCAAAGTCCGCTGAAAGCTTGCGTGACGTCAACGACGGAATTTAACCGATGCCGACAAAAGACGATCGGTAAAAATATAACCGAGTCACTGCTTGCAGATCAAATATTTTACTAATTAAAAAAATTTAAGCACAAATAAAATTAAAAAAATATTAAATCAATGAACATTGTACAACATCGATGTCTTCTAAATTAATTTTATCAAGCATGTAATATTATTTTGGGAAAAAGTGTTAGAAAATAATCGTCAAGTGTGAACTCACCACAAAAAGTAGAGCTGAAAATGATAGCAAATCCTGTAGATATCCGATGGTCACTATGATAGGGTCTACACCGGTGTATTATATATTACACGCGGTACTACTGCACTATTTAATTAATTACTTATACCATAATATTATGGTTCATTTGATGGTTCTCATGGCATATCGGCGCGTGCCGTGCGCGGGAGTTGGGGACGGACTGCGCGCGCCGCCCGCTGTGACGTCAGCGAGCCAAATATAGTGCGGGGACCACACCACGCTATTTTCACCCCCACAAAATCGAACCCAGAAGCGTTTAAAGTTAATTTTCGCTTGGTGTGTGGTGTGAGTTAAGGCGTTAAGTAGTAAATGGTGGTGAAATGTCGGGCCGGGCGTGTTATTTTTGCATAGGATTTTCATCGCTTTCCGCGCTAGAACGCGTGGCTTTAAACGGCAATAAGCCGGCGCTAGCGCATCAGCTTGGAGCTTTTGTTTACGAGAACGTCGCGGTTCGTAGTAATGTAGATGTAGGGTACAACAGTAGGTAATGATAGGGCGATATTTGGACCACATGTGGGTTGCGACAAATATGTTTCAGCGTGGGAGAATTTTAAATCTTTCGTTACAAAGTTAAGCTTTCATTGAGATTCTGAAATGTTCTAATGTTAAAGGAAAATTAAAGAGATTGTTTATCTGCTAATTGGTTAACTGTACTCTGTTAACTTATCCGCCGTGTTATAAAAACAAGAATGTTTGTTTACTTCTCAGTGACCTTTTTCTTTACGGGTTGAAGTGGGTCAGCAACATACCATGACATAACCTTGCAGCCAAATTTAACAGGGCTTGGTTAACACTGATCGATGACGACGATCGTGAAACTTTTTCTGTATGGGAAAACTGTTATATTGTTTCTACCTACCCCTACGCTATGGAAAAAGGGAATGTGATGTATGTTATATGTATATGATAAATACCTTGAAAGAGACCAGCTATTTAGCTCTCAGAAAGCCAAAGAAAAAATATCTTGATAACCATTGACGTTCTCAAGAGAATTCCTTCCACCTTCCAGTCTAACCAGATGCTACGAACTGTGCTTCACGTCTAGATCTGTCGTACTTACCTACGTACATTGCTAACGTTGCCCCACATGCGTACTCATGATAAACAAATGCCGGCGCGTGCGCACACGCGCGGGATCTACACGCTGCGCAGTACTACACACCCTTATTCATCATCAGCACGTTTGGACATCCTTCTTTGTCATATTGAGCACCTTATAAGGAGATTTCATGTTTATTTTAAGTTGAAATCTAGGGGTGTCCATTTTTATTTTTGATTTAAGTTCATAGCTAAGTGCTACGACGAAGATTGGTTGTTTTACGAGTTCAAGTTATCTGCGAAGAAAATTGCTTTAGGTGGGCGAATGCGTCTTTATATTTAGTCATACATAAATGTTAAGGGAACTTCATCTAAGGAGATAATCCTTTTCCAAATCGAACAAATAATTTTGACTTTCTCTTTAGATACAACTGAGCCAGCGTCAGGATGATCGCCTGCCGTCCGCGGTGCCAGTTATTAGAGACATTGTCATTTCAATCTATGATATTGAGATCTCAAATAGTTGGTCAGGCAAGAATCTTAGTCTGTAGAAAGGCAATGGGAAGATTGTCCAGAAAGATGACATAATAATTATGGTACGGATTAAACGTTTCTGTCCGAAAGGAATATATCGTAGTGAAAAGTGGTCACAACAGGCAGGATGAGGCTGATATAAGCCAGCTCAAATACTATCAAGTCAAAATATTACAATTTTACATCACAAATACATTGCATCCCCTAATCGTAACTGCGAAGCACCTGCACATCTGTCTGCCCCATACATCTCGGCTGACAATCGCACGCCGGTTGTATTAAAAAGTAATCATTAGTCGGCCATTAATGCGCGTTTCAAATAAATAAATAAATCAATGCCGCGCGGGCGCATATGCGCGTGATTCATGCGCCTCCCGTGCCAAGCGCACTGCACACGATACTGCAACTGTACCACCTAATAACGGGATATCAGAAGAACTGCTGTTCAAAAGGAAAGACGCTAGGAGGAAAGTCACGTGGTAGTTCATCGTTGCCTATTAGCTTAGTATTTAGTTAAACAAGTTTGGCAAAGCCACATCATGCAGCCAGATTTTAAAAAAAATCGCACCGTACTGTATTAGAGGCTCATTTTCGGAAAATCAAAGATACTCACAGTATGTTTCAAGTGGAAGGTTTATATGTATAGTACGCGGGCGAATCCGCTGGCAAAAGCAAGTAATTTAAAAGGATTATTTAAGATATCAGTATTGTTTAAGTTTCTGGCGCGCGTTATAAATTTCTCAACGTAGTCATTGGTTGGGGTTTCCGCCTTAAAGTGATCGCAAACCGTTTTGAAATCGAGCTCCTCTTTATAATATGAATTTGACATACGCGAGTACGTACGCGGGAACTTATAGACAGGCTCTCAATGTGAGCGCTAGATCACTGTCTAGCCATTTCTTTATAACCGCAATCACAGATTACTAAATAGTTACTACGCCGCAATGAAGCAAAATTGTACGAGGAATCTTCGAAGCAATTTGCATCAGTGTCTAAAACATGCTTCAAAGAGTTCGGACACTTTTGAATCGGTACCATACCTATTGGACTATGAGCAATTTTGAAAAATACCAAAATGCAAATGAAGACAATACATAAAGACCGAAACTGAAAGCGTAACCGTAGACCGTGTAGATGATATTACGTGCAGTAGATATGTATGTAGGTATAAACTATTTTGTTTTCTACAGAATATTATATGCTAGTTTCAAATCAAATCAAATCAAACGTTGTAAGAAGTAGGACTTCTGTTTTCATTAAAGTGTGAATGCACCGCAGTGTTGCATTTAGCGTAATATTGTATTGGATTAACACCTGCGTGATGTATGTGGATGTGGTTACCGGGTTACATGTTAAGAATAGGATATACATCGCTTTTCCCGGGTGTAGCATCTAGCTATAGTTACGATACAGTATTGCTGATTTCAATGCAGTATTCGAAAACATCTTTTAAGACCCCATTCCGCGGCAAAGCCTTATAAAAGACAATGTGTGTTGTGTGTGCGTATTTTACACTTAGCGTGCTTCCGCGAAAATTGTAGTATGTAGGTCATTTACACCGCACTATTGGCCAAGTAACCAATAACGAACATATTGAATTCCATCCATAGTCTCACCGGCGCGGCGGTTTGTAGTTTCATACAACAACAGGCAACGCTGTGATGAGTCTGTGATAAATATACTTCAATCTACTGAGGTCTCATCGTACCTACTTATGGTGCCGAAATCCCTAATAAATTCACATCAGACCGTCAAACATCGTTACAACCATCGTTATCCTAGACGTACCTGCTTGACCACCAGCTTGCCGGTGGGCTTCTCGGTGACGTAGCTCTGCATGCCGGCCATCAGCACCGTGGCGCCCAGGAACTTGTTGAGCAGAGCGCGCGCCTCCGCGTCCTCCGTCGTGTCACCCTCCTGGATCACTGAGGGAGGAGCGAAAGTTTGAATATAGGAACAAAGTTAGTGCAGCTGTGGAGACTTTAGGGCACAGTCTTCACAAGATTTTCACTTCACACACACATCACACTAGTAAAGGACCAATAGCTTTTTGATTGAAGCGCTATAGATCAAAACAAAACAGAAAAACCATTTTTGATTGGTAAAAACGTTGTCCTAACGTCTGTTGGTGGTTTTCAACAACAGGGAGAGCGTCCTAAGGTTGGTACTAAGCCATTTTTGATTATTCTACAAGTAATCTATAGAATGGTTTAAGCTGAGTCACGAGATATGCTCGTGTATCAGGAGGAACTCCCTTTGAAACACTCTTTAAGGTAAATACGTAGTTACTGCTAAGTTTTAAACTGATCTTTATTGAGCCCATATTTATTAATGAAGTAATGGTAGTTAAAGCCTTATAGGAAAAGGTAAACGATAGTTTTCTGAGTTTATTTTATCTTCACGATACCGATTAAATTCTAGGTGAGACGTTTCCTGAAATGAATGCCTGCTCATTTGCAAACGGAACACTAGTTCACCTTCAATGCAGGATGCATCTCTACACAATATGCAAGCACGTATCGTGTTCAGTGTTGCCCATTTTTTACCAGATCTATGAAGGCGACAGCTACTTATTATCGCGGCCAGCCGACCATATGAGGCCATTAGCTTTTCTAAATTGAGCTAATTACTGTCCCACTGACCAATATGATCAAGACGTGTCGTCTAAGTTTACAGGACAATTAAAATTGTATTACGAAACGGGCAAAGGAAATTACACTACCTACATGTAAAGATTAGCTTCTACGTACGTCTTAATAGATCTTAATTCTGCCATTTGTCTCTCAGTTACCTTTCCATATATTAAAATCATCTCACCAGCACTTCCTTTTACATGTAGTACCAGTTTACCAGGGGACTAATACACAGGTGGTTATAACTATGATAAGAAATCAATAGTTCTGCCAAGCGTGACTAATGGCACAGGCATCACGGTTGTAGAGACAGTGACAGACATCAGTTAGACTTTGGCAACCTGTGAGGTTCCATCGACTTTCCATCAACCATGCTGCCAAGTACAGTTTCGAATTACATGAAAATTGGCGAACCATTATTTATAAGACCGATGAGGTACCCTTAAGGTTATAAGGGTTACAAGCATTTGGTAAGTTGGCATCTAGGCTGAGAAAAGATAGTAGATCCTTTTTAGTTTTGGTCACATTTAGGACTTTGCCTTGTTAAATAACTGTAGCTTCAGTATCACTGCAAAAGGACCTATATTAACCCTATTTTAGAATAAGTGAGCCATCGGTGGTCGTCAAGATATTCGAGATCTTGGTAGCGAATCGAACTTCGTGAATAAATATAGTTACTAACCTATATCAGCATTCTTCATCCTGGTCAATATATCCTGCACTCCCGTGACCTTGGTGCTGCTGTCCAGGAAAGACTTCTCCCCCCGCGTGCCCTGGTGCGTGGTGGTGCCATGGCGACTGGTGGTGGTGGTGACGGTCCTCACTCCACCATCCACACGCTCGGTGGTCACAACTGTATCGTCTACCGAGCCCAGACTGTGCTCACTGTCTGTGCGGGTTAGACCTGGGGAGGTTGGAATGGTTAGTTTTGGTGGCTTAGGGGGATACTGGGTGATCCTGATGGTTGAAGAGAGGCAGCTAGGTTGGTCTAAAGTTATTTCAATAAGTGAAGACCATGTAACGTGTAATACCAGACATCAGACAAGAAAAATATATTCCTCAATGTTACCATGTGACGGTGTGAATGGCACGTAAGGTGACTACAATAAGGAAAGAATTATTATTTTTTCAATTTTTATATTGAATTATTCAGGTTAATTTGAGTAAACAGGAAAAATGAGTAGGTTTTATATTTGTACGGTTAAAAACAACAGGTTCCTTCAAAGGGGAACATGTGGTTTCAAATGAGGAGCAGGTAGCTTACCAGCGTGTGCGGAAGAGTCGCTGGAGACGCTGTCCTTCATGGTGGCGGTGCGCAGGATCAGGCCGGCCTTAGGGTACGTGGTGCGCTCGGTCTTGGAGCTCTCGTCTACGAACATAATGGTGTGATTATACAAAATGCTCATTAAGGTCACTCTCCATCACAATTAATTAATGGAACTCTTACTGTTAAGTTTTGGTTACGTTTTGGTTTTTTACAATTTATTTGTGCTCGAGTATAGTTTTCAATGTTTTGTTAGTGGCGTGGGCTAACTGACATATGCTAACAACTAACTTGATATATTTTTTTGTGTTTCGTAATATTCGTAAATTACATATTATTGTTTAGAATCAATTCCTTTTAACTTAACAGACAGTTGTGCTGCTGGGGAGTTTCTTGCGCCACTTCTTCCCAGCTAAACCTAGCCTCACACCTACCCACTAGGAAGTGGTAAAGGGCGGTCGTTTTGAGGGACTGTCTGATTTCGACGTTCATAAAGGGCTGAATCTCAGCCTAGTTTGACGTAATGAAACTTTTGATATTAATTAAAAATAATTAGACATTATAGGCAATGGCATCTGGATGTGTATTTCCACGGTTGTTTGACCTGACTACGTCACAGCATAGCAAGCCTAGGGTAATGATATTAACAGTTTATGTAGGTAATAATGTTCTTATATTAGTAAATAATGAATGTATTTAAGTATGTACTGCTGTATATACGACAGTAACTCAATAAGTTATTACTGATCCAATTTTGTTCAGTAAGACGTAGGAATATTTCTAAGAACCAGTGAAGGTTTTTGGACGACATTGTTGTTTCCAAAATCATGAGTGATTCGTACATAGCCTGCAACGATAGGTAAGTACATAAATAATTTATTGAAACTCTAGCCCTTTATCGTCACTACGCTCTACCAAACATCCTGTATTCACGTTCAAATTGTCATAACACCGAATTTCAAACAAGCATCTTTATTCGTTACAAAAGGTATTTATTTTAAAATATTTGATAACTTCCTGTAAGTCATCATGTGTTAAGTACGGGGAACACCGCGGGCTAAGGCATACTAATGACATTTAAATAGGTAGTTGACCCCGGCGGTCACAACACCCGAGATGAGTAATCACCCGCGTAGAGTAACGATAAGATAGCACTCGAGACGAGAGTGGAAATCTGATAACATACCGACATCATTTCGTATGTAAACATGCTTGTAAACATGGATAATAATTATCTGTCTATGCATTATTTTATGCAAGAGGCTACCGGTAAGGTGTATAGCCAGCAGAAAAAAATACTGACTCGGCAAATACATCGTTTTTTGTTGCAAAACAACTCCTTTAGTTCACGTGCAGTGCAAATTTTATGTAAAATCTTCTTAGGGTTTTTATGGCTCGGAAATCTTATTTAACACGTTTTTATTTATTAATTAAACTCATACGAATGTTACAGTTAATTCACCTTGCGATCGTGCAAATCCAAAAACCTTTGACAACTTTTTACTAGTAAATAAGGTAAACTAGAAGTGTATGTATGCATAGGTATGATGTACTTGGTATATAGGTGTTTGTACATAGTGCATTCCCTTATGGTATATTGTTGCGTTTGTATGGTTTAATTTGTTGGTTTTGTGTTATACTGCAGACAGACACAAACAGACACTATCAAAGTACTGGAAAAATACAATACCAAAAACAGTCTTAAAAATTCAAGGTTTTTTTTTCACTCTCTACTTAGTGTTTCATTTTAAAGTCCGTTTATCTTTTTTTTTTGTAAAACAAAAAACTAGTTTTTAGCTGTTGTACTTACACTACTGGGGAGTTTGTTGGCCACTTCTTCCCAGCTAAAGCACTAGGAAGTGCGCGACGGGTGGGCGTTTTGGGAGGACTGTCTTTTGTAATTTT
The DNA here is from genome assembly GCA_947507805.1 of Aporophyla nigra. Lineage (NCBI taxonomy): Eukaryota > Metazoa > Arthropoda > Insecta > Lepidoptera > Noctuidae > Aporophyla > Aporophyla nigra. Next base: position 838,010 of record OX382305.1, on the reverse strand, counting down.
GTCGTTCGAAAAGTGCTGATCCTCAGCCTAATTTGAATAAATGACTTTTGATTTTGATTTTGACTACACAAAATCAAAAATCCGTTTAAGTTGTAAGAATCTTTTTAGGATTAACAACGAGATGTCCCACAAAAAAAAAAAAAAACAAAATCATATCACTACTTGCTATTTAAATAACTGTGACAGGAAGTAAGTACAACATCATCAATATACGCACAGCAGAAAAAACGTATTATTGAAACTAACTCAATAATTACCCAAGTAAGGTTAATAAAATTTATTTGGGCTCTGAGGCAAACCAGTCCATTAAAAAAAAAAATGTATCCACAATTGTCGGAGACATCGCATTACTAATATACAAGAAATACCCTCAAAAGACAAATCAATTTTAATTTCTACTATTGCAGGTATGCCGTAAGAATTTCTAATTGAAACAAACAGCACCTTTGTGCTTTGTTTTCCTGTATATTGTAACTTTTCTATCTCTGTGTGGGTACTACAATATATAAATGGTTAAATGAAGAAATAAACCTGTAGGTATGCCTCAAGAAAATACTTATTCAAAACAAACGAACGTCGAGTTAATACATTCATAAGATAATGAACACTGTCAAATGCTCACTTACCTAATCTCTGATAAATACTCAGCAACAACTTAAAATTATAACTACAATCCTTGTTTGTATCCATTTTGACGAAATATTCTCAAAAGCACATGTAAATAGTAAGTACTGCACAGAACCTCGTCGGGTTAGTCCGAGAGGCAGTTGACGACTGAAAACGTAAACGCAGCCAGTGCAATATGAAAGTATGAAAGTTATTACGTAAGGAGCCGCACGCTAACGCGCTCGCGTGCGTTTACGTTACGTTATTATTATGTGATATCACGAAACTGTAGATAATTTCCATGAGGTTTTGGTGGGAAATGTATCAAGTGTGATGCACACGCGCTGTGGACACTGTGTGTAGTTTATAATATCGCCCGTCTTAATATTATTTTAGTAAAGCTTGTGAAAAACGGGCAGGCAGAGGTGTGTACGATACCCACATTTTGGCACTTTTATATTTAAGTAATTTAGGCTTACCTACTTGGTCAAACTTAGGCACAAACCTTGACTTTGAGGTCAAAGTGAGAAAATCCAACCATTATTCCCCCGGGAGTTGAACTTAGAGCCTACCCCCAGGTGCCTACTAGAATAAATACTTTCAGAATGTGATAAAATTTTATAAAGTATTTCTTTTTGTCATTTAGTATATTTTTAATCTTTCGGTAGCCTTTGCGTTTGTTTATAACGTTGCGTAACGAATAAACGGGTCGCTTATTGTACAAACTTGACAAAATCGTTTATTTTCTATTGCGTTGTCATTGCTAAGTATTTCACTATTGTCGTCTTGACATAAAAGAAAAAATCGTGATATTTAAGCAATGTTGCAACTATTCGTAACTCTAGTACGCTCCGATTCCCTTCATTAGACCGGCGCAGGCTCAGGCTGATTCTAGTAACTTTGTTGCCTCATTGGTTTTGTTTAAGAACTTCTATCAACGTCAAAATTCCTGATTCAGTTCTGAGGAATAGGCGTAACCTGTCAGATACTCGGATTTTGACATATTTTTATTTAATGTTTTGGTATATAAATTCGACCACACTCGGTATCTACAGCAGCGGCTACTATTATCTCGGGACAAAAAGTATTTTCCCATGATGATGGGCTATGACTAAGTGAACTTTGGTTCGAGGTGACTGTACTGTATATGTACCTACTGATCATTATTTAATCGCCATACCTGTTATTTGACATCAAAACGGCCACACTTTGCTTGCTGATTCATCAAATTGTTAATAAAAGTTATGCTAATGTAATACTCACTGGCACTCTTGATATATTTCTCCGTGAGCGACTTCACCGAGCTCTGTCTGACGGTCTTCTTGTCATCTGTCCTCTCGATCCTCTCCTTCCTCTCTTGCATCCTGTCTCCTTTCTTCTCCACCTTCTCCACTCGTCTCTGCATTCTCTCTGTTTTGTCTTCTCTTCTGTCTTTTGCACTGTCTACGACCTCCTCCCTAGCTTGCCTGGTTCTGTCTCTTATTGTGTCTCCCACGATCTCTTCTCGTCTACTTTCAATGCGTCTGGTTTCTCCTCCGATCTCTTCCCTTCTGCTCTCGATGCGTCTGGTTTCTCCTATGGTCTCTTCTCGTCTGCTGTCGAAGCTCCTCTCAGTGATGTCTTCTATCTTGGTGTCAGAGATGCGGCGGTCGCTGTGCGTGAACTGGTCTATCGCGGCGCGATCTTCTCTCTACGGGAGATAAGGTGCATATTTGTATGATTGTAGATTTGATAAATTGATATTATTACCATAGCAGCCGGAAGGAAATAAATAGTTGAAATTCTTTAGATTTGTTTACAAAATTATCATAGTTTTTACCCGACTACGGCGAAGCAAAAATGAGGGTTATAATTTTGACCGGTTATCACGTATGTTGGTATTCATGTATGTATGTTCATCCGTGGTCATATCTTCTAAACTACTTATCATAATTTGACAAATAAGGTAACGTTGAAACCATATTGATTGTCCGCTGGTTAAAGGGTATTGGAAATGTGTTGCAGTAGTTATGTACATACTTATTATGAAATCATGCTTACTGAGTCAGCAAAATTTCACAAGAAGGCAACCGAAAGATATTTCGGTTGTCTTCTTGTAAAATTTCTAAAGTATTACTTATCTGTTCCACGCGTTTTTCGTTATTTCAAAACGGGATGATCAATCTGCCATAAGCTTTTAACAAGTGGAACATAATTATGTAGCTTTTAAATCTTTTATTGAGATATCAGAAGCGCTCTAACTACACATTGCTATGACAAATCCGTCAGGTGGCTGCCAGGCTTACCCCGTGAGCTTCCTTCAGTGTGGTCCCAGTGTCCCCTCCAAACTTCTTCGTCGTGGTGATGGCAGCCAGCCCGTGCATGCGGGAGGGGGGCTCCCCCTGACCCTGCAGCAGGCGCTCCAGGTCCTCGGGCTCCGTGGAATACGCGGTCACGGAGACGGTACCTTCAGGCTCGCCCCCGTTGCGGGAGTGGTACTCCTGACGGATCACCGTACCTTTCACTGGGTAGGGAAATATTTTGTTAGATTGTTATGAGTTATAGCTGAATAGCGACTAAGCCAAATGAGTTTTAATCGAATGATTGTTAATTCGGATATCGTAGAACATCTGAACCGGTCGTACGAGGAAACTGTAAGAGATTGGACAGGAAAATTGCTCTAAATAATATTTTTGTTATGTAGGTAAGTATGTTGGTAGTTTTTAATATACCTAACGTTCTACACATACTTTGTAAAAGTGAACAATATAGATGTCGCAAAGCACACGACGCAACAATGCAAGGCACCGAGCTATTGGGAGTAGTCTTGCGATTTCTATCTTTGTTACACTACAAACATTTCGCTACAGTACCTATTACGTAGATATATGGATTTTCAAAAGATGACACACTTACAGCTCTGCTTTTATAAACGAGCGCTCAAGAAATGTGCGTACTTAACGATCTTAATGAACAACATAGTGACATAGTAAGCAACAAAGTTAACTTCACGTTAAACTCACCAACTTATTTAACAGTTCAAGAAATCAGTCAAGACGGTCCCACACTTAGACAACTACTGAACACTTTAGACAGAAATAGTCACATTCAGCTGAACTAACATTTGTTTTGTGAACAATTATATGATTCAAAGTGTTGAACGCTTAGTAATTTGAGTTACTTTAGTACTAAGTAAGGACGCGTCAACTTTCAGTTTGTTCTGAAAACCGACACGAAAACTAGAAAGTTGGTGACGTCATGTGTTACCGTTGTCAACTTCTTAACATTGACCGCGATACAACTGAATAGCCCCGATAATATTATAAAAGCAATTACTGAACGAAAAGTGACTCAACGTCTTTTGATAAGACTTTTTATAAACGTTTAAGTGATGCATTAACTTAGCTAACAGGCTATTTAAATCACCTACTACTGCATTTTCAAAGAAATGATTCTCTGTTTAGTGTTCTTAACCTCGTAATCTGATAGCCTAATGTTTTGAACCATGCGCATGCTTACATCCTCAGTCGGTCATATCCCTCTGTGAATTGTTTTACAGGTCTTCTATTTACGAAAAGAATTTACTTCACAAACAAACACTGCCGCAGTGTATCTAACCTTGTTTATTAGAAACGTTGTGAGTGAAGGGAAGTGATTCCCACACCATAATTATTATGTTGTTAAATAACAAAAAGTATGTTAAGAGTGCTTGCTTACCTTGGTAGTTAGAGGCGCCGTTCCTTAAAGCTCTGATACCGAAAAGAGGTTTCCCGTCCGAGTCCACTGGTCCAGGCCCATAACTGGACGTGATCACGTCAATAGGTTTCGTGATCACCTTACTAGGACTAGGAGCCCTGAACTTTGGCTTCTCCTCTATTTTCTTACTGCTGAACGTCCTGGTCTCCGAACTAATCTTCTTGAGGTTCCTGTTCGTTACCCACGATGGTTTCTCTTCTTGAACAGGTTTTTGTGGCAGTTTCTTCTCAATTTCATACACCGTTTTTATAATGGTCTCTTTCTTAGCGGGTTCTGTTCTAAGCTGCTTATGTGCTGGACTTGGAGTCCGATCGTAAATTCGCTCTGGGCTTTGAGCCATTCGCTCTGGGTCTTGAGCCTTTCGGTCCGGACTTTGTGTCTTTCGTTCTGGGTATTGAGCCTTTCGATCCGGACTTTGTGCTTTTCGGTCCGGACTTTGTGTCTTTCGTTCTGGGTATTGAGCCCTTCGATCCGGGTATTGAGGCTTTCGGTCAGGACTTTGTGCCTTCCGCTCGGGGTAATGAGGCCTTTGGTCCGGACTTTGTGCCTTTCGCTCTGGGTATTGAACCTGTCGTTCCGGGCTTTGATCCTTTCGCAATGGACTTTGTGCCCTTCGCTCCGGACTCTGACGCCTTTCTGGGGATGGAGACCTTTTATTAGTTCCATTCATTTGTACGACTTCTATGACGTCCCTAGAAGAAGTCCTCTCTGTAAAGCGTTTAGCCGTAGAATATTCTTCCACAATTTTGTGTTCTTCTGTCTGTTTTACTGTCCGCTGTTTATCTTCTGCCGCCTTCTTTGATTTAGCTTCGGCAAATCTGATCTTATCAGCCTCACTAAGGCCTACTTTCTTCATGTAAGCGGATGCATACTCATTGAAACGATTGGGTTTAGGCTTCGGAGTAGCTGTTTTATTAGGGGACTGAGTTCGAGACATCTTGTCTGGACTGGGATGACGAACAGGACTCTTAGTTTTAAGTGTAGATTTTGGAGCGGGTTTCTCAGGACTGTGTGGTCTTGGGCGCCTGTCGACCACTGTTTTGCTCGCCTTAGCGTGTCCGTTAAGCACTGGTTGTACATGCTCTCTAGGATGAGTGCGTTCAGGGATCGACCTTTGAGGAGTTTTGACTTGACGATCAGGTGACGTGGTTTTGTGGAGTGTAGATTTTGGAGCCCGTTCAGGTGACCTTGTTTGTAGGCGCTCAGGAGATCTCAGTTTTTGATTACTCACGGTATGTCTGGTTGTTTTAGTGTAAGTGTTAGTGTTGACGTGTTCGCTCTCTACCTTCTTCTTAGCAACACGAATTTGGGATCTGATGCGTCGCCTCTGCTCGTAACCAACGACCTTTTCCAACTGAAAATTAGAATATAGTCAGCAAAAGTATAAAGATAATATGGCAAAATGAATAACAATTATGAGCATGCAAATCTTGTGTTTACTGACCATTTGTTCCAGGAGGTCCAGGTCGAAGATGTCTTCAATACAGGGGTGTTCGACGCTGCGTCGACGTTCGCTACTCGCCGTTGATCTTTCAACACTGGTTCTTCGAAGCTCTATTCCAAACTTGCCGCTACCTCGTCGACTGCTTACTTCGGTATCCTCAACTACCTTTGTCTCCTCCTTGATTTGGCTGGTTTTTGTGGGGCGCAGATATCCGGGAATCTTATCAGGCTTATCATTATCGGGCCGCTGTTTCGGAGATTCGGCTCTGTGCGAAGCTGGATATCTCGATAAAAGAGGTTTGGTGTTACTTATGGCCTCTACAGTTTGACGCATTGGAGACTTAGACCTAGGTACTTCAGGTGATTGGGCAGCCATATGAGATGGACTACTTTGTGGCTTATCATCGCAACGAGGATAGTGTGGTCGATTTAGTGTGCCACTTGTTGGGCGTTCCTTAGGTGTATGAGGAGCAACATCTCCTTCGCTATCAACGTCAGTTACATTAGGGGAGCCATCTTCAACAGAAGGATGTAGAACAATGGTTGAATCAGTTTTGGGAGACTTCTTCATCACACCGATGTCTGTCAGCTTTGCTGTTTTAGAGTGAGTGGTTTCTTTTGTTTTTTGAGTAGTTGTTGCAATATTTTCAAATAAAGCTTTCGCTTTTTTCACAGCCTCACTACTGCGGAGAGTGGTTATTTTAACAGTAGGTGTCCTTTCCGTTGGTTTCGGTTTATTAGGGCTGCTGTGATCCTTAACCTTTGGAAATGATGATGTAGTTTCCTTCGGTTTAAGTGGCTTATCAACACGGTGTCGATGGTCTGGTGTCCTTCTATCATTAGTAACTTCTACATTCTCAGCATAAGTTGTTGTCTCAATCTCGTATTCCTCATCATCAGCTTCATCGACTATCTTTTGCATGATCATGTCATGTTGCTCTTTTATTTTCTTTTCCTTCTCCTCAACCTCGTGAGTTTCCGTCAAGAACTGCTCAGCTGTTTTTACAAACTTATGTACTTTATCAGAAACACTGAGCAAACAGTCATCACTCTTCAAAGAGTCATCTACGTTAGTCAGATCAGGACGTTCTACCCGTTGTGGCGTCGGCTTCACTTTAGGTGTTTTAACGTTCTCTGCGGTCTCTACAAACAAGTGTGCTTTGTCGTGTACACTTAGCTTTGTATAGTCATCTTGATAAACAGTATTCTTGTCGTACTCATCGGTTACTCTACGCGACGGACTCTTACTATCTCTCGTATCTCTTGGTCCTTTAGCAAATTTGTTAACTTTCTCTGATACAGATAGCAGGCACTCATCGGATTTCAACCTGTCATCAATAAAATCTGAATGCACTCTTCTTTCCATATCTTTAAATGTTGTAGAAGTAGTGGTAGGCTTGGTCACTGTATCGACACCTTTTGTGAACCGGGATACCTTATCGGTTACGCTAAGAAGGCTTTCATCGTCCTCAGTAACGATGTCGACATCTGTTTTCCTGACGAATAGCTCATCATCTTCACAGATTTCAACAATATCATCGACGATGGTCTCGGCCTCATGGATAGTGTGATATGCTCGCCTATTGAATTCATCATCAGGTTCGCTTACTTCGTCAGGATACCGAGGAGTACCAACATCTTCTCCGAAATTAACCGGAGTTGGACAGATTCGATCCGGTGAGTTCTCCCTGGATGACTTAGATTGCTGCACATCAATAATAATATCGTCTTCATCAGTGGATGTATTCAGCGTCGTCGCAGATTTAGGCTTGTTTGGCAATTTTGAATGGGGTTCTTTAAATGTGGACTTCGTAGTCTTAACCGTTGTCTTTGTGGACACGTCACTTACTGTTATTTCTGGCTTGGACTTCATTCTTTGAGGGGATGTTTTCTTGGACTTCATGGTTATATCGCTAACAGTGCGTATGACTTTTGTATCACTGTCTTTCTTTGCAGGAATCACGCTTTCTCTAATGCCTTTAGGAGTCGGCGTCCGCTTAGATTCGGGTTCATTTGGACGACCTGTCGGTGATGGAATGATCTTCGTAGGAGTTCTACCTGTTGTTGTTCGCGTAAAACTATTCTGCTTGGTAACAGAACTAATATTAGTCGTCTTCTTCAAATCAGTTGCCGTCTTTTCTACTTTGGTGACACTGAGCGTGGTAGGAGTTGGTTTCCTAGTCAGATGAGTAGGTATCTGTTCCTTAGGTTTAATACCACTTGGTTTTGATATCTGAGGAGACTGTGGCCTCTCAGACGGCGAAACAGGTTTTTTCGGGGAAATACTTCTAGTTTTTGTCGGAAAATCTGGACTTTTGTCTGATTTAGTGGGCGTAGCGATACCCGAGGGTTTCTTAGTTGGGGAAACAGTTCTGGTAGAAAGTTTGCTTGGCACTTTTTGATCTTTTGGTTTTTCACTCATTGGTTTCTCCGGACGAGGTGTTGCTTTAGTGGCCGAGAACTTTGCTGTGATTTCTGTGCTATCTTCAGTTAAAGATTCATCGTCTATTTCAGTATGGCTGGTTATATCAATATCTTGCAAGCTGGTTGTTGTTTTACTAGGGCTTCTCTCTCGACTTGGTGACTTTTCTTTACGTTCTGGAGAAAGTTTTCTAAGAGATTTTTGCACTCTGTCCATAATTTCCTGTTCTCTCTCAGACCTAAGGAAGTCGGTACTCACTTCAGTGACTTTGGTCGTTTTCTTCATTGGAGAAGGTGTACGAAGCTGTCTCGGCTCTTCTGGTTTTTGCAGGTAGCCAGGCTTTGTTTTTGATGACTCATGAGGAGTGCGACGTAATGGTGATTCAGACGATCTTGGTGACGGATATTTTTCTACGACACCTACAGTGTTTTCAAACTCTTCGGTAGTAGAACTAGTTTCAAACTTGGATGTAACTGCATCAGTTGGCTTCATGTAGCTGGGTTTTCTATCCGGGCTAGAGTCTGACCGAGTTGGAGATGATTCCTGTGGATATTTGTGTCCAGGCTTTTTGGTTGTACTACCTGTAGGTGTGAAGGGTTTCTTAGCGGACACATCAGGTTGATGCTTTGTGGGTGATTCTGCACGCGAATGTTTAGGAGTGGACTTGAAACCATCAGCATGTGTAGGAGCCCTTCTTGTAGGTGAGGTACTTGATGGTCGGGAAGTGTGGTGGTGATCTTCGGTTATTTTGGACATTGTCATCTTCTGAATATCCTCTAAGGTGGAATCATATGCAGCCTTTATGGATGTTGTGGATTTCAACTGAATAGATTCCTTAACATCAGAAGTTGGCATTTTCCTAGACGGTGATGTTTCTTTAGGATATCGATCACCTGTTTGTCTTTCAGGACTGGTTCGAGGTGAAGTTTCATCATATTTTGGCTTGCAGTTGCGACTTCTGTCCAAATGAGGCTTAGTGGGAGCGTCATCAGGTTTTATGGTTTTTTGAGTGGACATTTCCGAAGGGCGCGAGGAGGAATATTTGCTTTGCACTATCTTAATGGAGGTGTCGTCTTCGTAAACCTCGGTGGAGTCCTCTCTAGTACTGACAGAGGTCGTGGTTCTCATGTATCCAGGAGTTTCCAGATTGGCAGTTTGGTTAGAAGGAGAAACTTCTCTCGGGTATTTATCAGTGGGTTTTCTGCCATGTGGCTCAGACGGCTGCTGATGCCCCGGCTTACGATCAGGACTAATACTTTTCCTAGTTGTATTATTTTCCGATGGATGAGGCCTAGACGGCGAAAGAGTTCGAGGACCGTCAGATTCTGGCTCATGCTTATCGCTAAGCTTTGAGGGTTTGCGAGTAGGTGAATCAGAAGGACGAGAAGGATGTTTCCTGTCAACAGTTTCGGTTTTACAGGTTTCTAAAAAGTCTTTAGTTGCGGACACTGTGTCTTGTTTGTGAACGTGAGATGAAGTTGTCTTCATGAACCCAGGTGTTTTCTCTTTGCTTGGTTCTTGCTTCGTCGGAGACTGTTCCTTACTGTATTTATCAACGGGTTGTTTTTCAGGACTAACCCTCTTTGGTGTCATATTGTCTTTTGGTTTACGTTGAGGACTCTTATCTGTTGGTTGAGTAGATCTAGATGGCGAAGTTATACGAGGATAGTCTTCAGGTTCCGAAGTTTTCCTTGTTTTTGAATCCGACGGACGTTGAGGAGCACGCTTTTCTGTAGTTTTTAGTGTTGCTGTTTCTTCAATGTCTTCAGTTGTAGATATAGTATCATATTTAGATGAAACAGATGATGTGGTTTTCATGTAGTTAGGGATTTTGTCGGGCTTTGCATTACTTGGAGAAATATCTCGTGGATATTTATCAACAGACTTATTCTCGGGGCTAGATCGAGTAGGATATGGCTGCTCACGGTTTGCGAGCTGCGGCTTCCGATCAGGGCTCTGTTCTTTTGGATGAGATTGAATAGGTTGTGGCCTAGGATCATCGGATGGTTTAGAAGTCTTCCGGGTAGGCGACTCAGAAGTTCGGGGAGAAGTGTATCTGGTTCGAACTGTCTCGGAAGTGGTCTCATGAATATCCTCAGAGGACGTAGTCTCAAACTTAGATGTCATAGAGGCAGTAGTTTTCATGTAACTAGGTCTTGACGGTGATGAATCTTTAGGCTTCGATGGCTTTTTTTCCGGACTCTTATCGGAAGAATGAGCCGGTCTAGTCGGAACATCATCTGACGTTTTGGGGGCTTTATGTGTAGGAGACCCTGACGGACGAGTAGATGACCGAGTTTCTGAAGTTTTTTTGACTGTGGAGTCTTCTAAATCTTCAGTTGTAGACGAAGAATCGTATTCAACTACCATCGAAGTTGTAGTTTTATTGTAACCAGGTCTAGATGGAGATGTTTCTCGTGGGAAGTCGTCACTAGGTTTTTTCTCCGGACTTATTCTAGTTGGTGCATTTTCTTGAACGATAGGTTTGCGCTTCGGACTCCTGTCAGATGGCTGATCTGACTTCAATGGTTTTTCAGGAGTTTTTCTTGCCGGAGACTCAGAGGTTCTTGAGGGTTTCCTTTCTGTTGTTTTAGTCATTACTGTCTGTTTTAGATTCTCCGTCGCAGTATCATTTTTAGATGAAACAGCTGATGTGATTTTCATATAGCCCGGAGTAACTGGAGTATATTCCTCTGGGTGCTTATCTCCAGGTTTCTTCTCAGTTGGTTCATATCCTGGTTTCCTCTCAGGGCTCAAGCTAGATCTTGGAGAAGTACCTGATGGCCGACGACTCGATGGACCAGTGGTACGAGGGTACTCTGAATCTTTTGGTGTTCGTTCAGGACTTTCACGGGGTTTTGGAGTGTCTTTGTTGAGTCTGTTAGGGATGCTGTCCGAAGGTTGATGTGAAGGTTTTCTCTCTGGACTTTGTCTTGGCGATAGATAATTTGTCTTGACAGTTTCCGTTACACCTTCAGTATCTTTAGTTGACGTATCAGACTTTAAAATGGTAGTATCTTTTATAATAATATCTTGAAGCTTAGTGGGAGAGACCTCTCGTGGAGTTTTGGGTTTCTTACCAGTAGGAGCATTGTCGCGACTGGGGGTGGTTGTTTTGAGGAAACTTTCCTGTTCACGAGACATGAAATCAGTGACATCAGTTTTAGTGTCAGTAGTTTTCTTGACAGTTGGATATTCGAATGGAGTTTCTCTTGGCGCAGGACTGCGACAAGGGGAGACACTAGGAGAGCTCAAGTTTGTTTGTGGTTCGTTCAAATAAGTCGTTTGTTTGACAATTTCGGTTGCAGTGGTATCATCCATCATACCCAGGATCTTACGGCAGCGGTCTTCATAAGTTTCTCTACGTTCAAAGGGTGGTTTTTGTTTACCAACCGGAGCATCCGTACCAGGCCCTTCCGGGCGGTCTTTTTTCACCACTTTATGATCAGGAAAGTCTTTTGGTTCTTCTGGAGAAATACGGAAACTGGATGGGGGCTTTTCCATCGGAGACGCCTGCGTCATCTCAGTCGTCGGTTTCTTTAAGGAACTCTTTCTCGGCACACTGTCCTTAGAAGGAGAGACACGTTTTTCGGGAGATGGAGATCTACAAGGTATCTTAGAGGGCGATTGAGATCTATTAACTTCGAGGCTTTCAGGTCTTCTAGAAGCCATGGAGGTTTCGTCTGTTGAGCGTACTTCTGAGTAATATTCTTGGTCATCCAAGTCAGTAACAACGGTCTTCTCAGTTCGTGGAGAACTAAAGTACACAAAACCACTCACAGAAGTAGTAGGAGAGCTTTGACCAGTCGATGGCTCAGTGTCTGTAGGTTTGGGCTTCCTGGTAGGGCTAGAAGATGGAGTAACCAGTTGCCTCGGATGGTCTTTAGAGGTCTTTTTATTTACTTCTTCAGTAGCTTTCTCAGTAGTAATAAAGTCGCTACTAGGGTTTAATTTGGTACCTTTTGAAGGAGATTTTACCGGAGATACACTATCACGTGGTGCCTTCTTGTTGGGGGACGATTGCTGCTCAAGGGTTTTCTTAGGAGATTTTTCACGGCGCGTTAACGAATCAAACTTGACATCTTTTGTATCTTTAGTAGTTGTTGTCGTGATTACCTCACGGACGTCACGATCATAAGGCTTTTTCTTATCATAAGTCCCATATTTCGAAGGCGATGGTTCCCTAGGACCAGTTTTATCAGTAGGAGAATCTTTATACTTTGGAGTAAGATGTTTTGTTGTTATTTCTTCAGTAATGTCAGTTTTTTTTACTTGAGTCGTATCAAGCTGGTCACGTTGGTCAATAAATGTAACATGTTCTTTAGGTGAAGGTGACCTTTTGCTCTGGAAGTCTGGAGAATCTCTGCTAGGACTCTTCGTTGAGGGTGAGGACTCCTTATATCTTGGAGAGGGGTGTTCAAGACCAGATGGTGAGTGTTCTGGATAGTTGGTGTTAGTTTTATCAGTACGAGTGTACATTTTAGTTTCCTCGTCTATAAACTTGTAATGATCTGCTTGTATTTTCGTCGTGGTTTTAGAGAAGTCCTGGGGTTTGCGTTCAGGGCTTTGTGAGGGTGCATGTTTTGTGGGTAACGTTTTGTCTGATGGTTTTGTGGGTGACTTCAGGCTGTCTGATGGTTTATTTGCAGAAGTTGGTCTCATATATCCCGGTTTCCGATCAGGACTTACACTTCCTCTATTTGGAGTTGCTTCTTGAGGCTGTTCGTCGGTAGGTTTGTCAGATCTATCAGTAGCAGGAGTAGGCGGCTGAAAACCATGCTTGCGGTCAGGACTTGTGCCAGGTCTTTTGGTACTGTCTGCGGGATGGTTAGGTCGAGAAGGAGAAGTGGTTCGAGGAAACTCCGTGGTTGGACTTGATCGACGATCATTATGCTTCTGATGTTCTGATTTCCTATCTGGGCTTTGACTCGCTTTCTTATCCATAGGGAAACCATCAGTGGTTCTATCGGGACTGGACCTATTCGTAGCTGTACGTGGGAAAGCTGAATCAGGAGAAGTGTGCCGATTTGGTTTTTTTTCTGGCATTGCCCGTGGCCTAGTTGGTGACTCGCGACGATCCACAGGACGGGTTGGAGAACTGATTCTAGGGTAGTTGTCCGTTGGAGATCGTTTCTGGGATGGTTTCCTATCTGGGCTCTTGCTGGGCTTGAAGGATAAATCTTGAGGTCTTTTCTCTGGACTTGTGCTCGGTCTCTGACGATAATCTTGAGGCTTCCTCTCAGGGCTAAATCCAGGTCTAGTTGGAGAACGACCAGTTGGTGGTCTTTTATTATCTGGACTTGTATACTTATGCGTCTTAACCTCAGTAACGGAATGAGTAGAAGTAGTGGAGTGCCTGTCAGAGAATGTACGAGAAGGTGAATATCTATCAATTTTGTTGGGGCTACCACCGCGGCTTGATGGTTTTCTGGAGGTTTTATCAGGGCTTACACTGCTTCGTAGCGAAGATGTGCTTGACTTGAAAGTTCTGCTACCAGGAGATGAAGCCCTGGTCGATGGTCGATTGGAAGTAGGAGTATCAGAACGCAGTGTGCTTGCCCAAGCCTGGTGTGTGGGGCTCCAATCGTTGCTAATCTTCTTTTGTGGGTAATCAGCTTGGTACGTGGTTTGATATTGATCGGTGCTCGTCTTCCTCTCTACAGTCTCCTCAACTTTTTTGTCTCTCGTCACGTGATGGATTCTCTCCTCTGTGTGCCTGGTTTGCTGTGGTACGTTATCCCCTCCTTGAACCGGGTGGACGTTATGCGGGGTATCTGTATCAGGATGCCCACTGCGCGGGGTGTATGTGTCAGGGCGTTCGTTACGCGGGGTGCATGTATCAGGGCGTTGATTCCGCGGTGTATAATCTTCAGGTCGTTCATTACGTGGTGTATAATCTCCAGGGCGTTTATTACGCGGTGTATAATCCCCAGGGCGTTCATTATGCGGGGTGAATGTGTCAGGGCGTTCATTACGCGGTGTATAATCTCCAGGGCGTTCATCACGCAGTGTAATATCTCCATGGCGTTCATTACGCGGTGTAATATCTCCAGGGCGTTCATCACGCGGTTTAATATCTCCAGGGCGTTCATTACGCGGTGTGAATGATTCCGGACGACTGTCACGTGGTGTAAATGTTTCCGGGCGACTGTCCCGTGGTTTGAATGTTTCGGGACGATCATTGCCAGGTGTTATTGTCTCGGGACGTTCATGACGTGGTGAAGAAGGATCGGGTCGTTCATTCCGCGGTGTAAATGTTTCCGGGCGACTGTCCCGTGGTTTGAATGTTTCGGGTCGATCATTGCCAGGTGTTATTGTCTCGGGACGTTCATGACGTGGTGAAGAAGTATCGGGTCGTTCATTCCGCGGCGTAAATGTTTCAGGGCGACTGTCGCGCGGCGTTACTGTGTCACGGCGGATATTCGTGGTGTCATATTTCCGGTGATGGGTCTGATTGGTCCGTTGATGAGTTTGCACAGAGTCATCTTTGTCAGTAGTTTCAACAACTTTATTGACACGTGTCACATGTCGAGTTGTTTGCGAGTAGTCATCGTCGGCTTTAGAATCATCTATCACTTTCCTGTTAACTTGAGTTTCATGGTGTTGCACATCCGAATAATCTGCATTATCCTTCGTCGTATAATCTGCTATTTGTCTTTTGAAGTCGTAGTCATCAACGTTTCTTTGAGAATCGACAATGTCAGTGGCGCGGTTGTCAACTACGTGACGAATGATTTTGGACGATTCCCTGGCATCAGACCGCTGTTGGGTGGAGTAGGACTTGTTCTCCCTTGTCTGATATGATTGTTCAGAGCGGGTGCTTTGTACCGGAGCCCGAAATTCTCTCTTGGTGCTGGTTACCCGAGTTCCGTCAGGCAGGCACCGCGTCTCTACGATCACTCTGGTGTTATCATCAGGGTAATCGATCTTCCTGGACACGAGTTCTCCAGTCTCCACATCATTTCTTGTCACATTTTGTTCGTAGTCGTTTTTCCGGACACTATGTTCGAATTCATTCCTTCTCACACTTTGCTCGTAACCAGTGTTTCTTACATTTTGTTGGAAGTCATTCTTCCTCAAATTTTGATCATAATCATTCTTCCTCAAGTTTTGTTCGTAATCATTAGTTTTATTGATCTGTCTTCTTGTTAAAGAGGACGCGTCCTCATTGCGGTTAGTATCATAACTTCGTAGGTCATAGTCGTCGTTGGTCAAATATGGCACTGTTTCATGTTTCGTCGAAGACATCTGCTGGAACTTTGACGAGGAAGTCGAAGAACTTGTGGTCGACGAGATTTGTGTCCCGTCGTCAGTCTTGCGGACGACGTGCTCTCGAGCGGCTGTTTCCGACGCCGTCTCATTGCGTTTCAGGCTACTGTTGTCATCGTGGTACTCGGTAACAGCTTCTTTGTGATGGTCAACTGCTGCGAACTGTCCCTTGCCTCCATCTACGTCGTATCTTCCTTCGATGTTGGCGTGGACAGACTTGACGTGCGTGTGGCCGTCGTCAGTGGTCTTGTTCTCCGACTCCACATTCCACCCAGCGTTGGACAGCGCCTTCAGATCTGCAAGTAGAAATTAGTATAAGCTACTGATCGTGAACTGCGTACACCGTTACCGGTTAAAAAGCGTTAGTTCTGTTAAGGTTAGGCATGGGTGTGTCGTGCAGGCACCTTGGCCACGGTACGTGAACTCCTTGGGCGGGGAGCCGGCGTCGCGGACCTCCTTGCTCTTCATCGACTGGAAGCTCTGGTCCGCGAACGACTTGACGTGGCCCTGCGCAGCACTGAACTCACTACCTGTTGAATTCGGGTACAACTACGCTAACTTGTGGTCTTTTGGGAAGATAGACTTTCATATTTTCAGAGTAAAGTAAAGGGAGACATGAATGTGGCGTACAAAACATCAAAAACGTTCAAAAACGGGAACAATTTTCATACTTAAATAAATAAACAACACATTTATAATTGGTTCACCATTCGCTCGTTGCGTGAAACTAGAATTGACAATTGAAGTTTCTATAACTTTTTAACCTTTACGGATCACAACCATAGAAACAGGTAAAGATGCTTTTTTTTAATACTTATAATTTCGATATCACATTTACTGAATTCAATTTTACCGTCAAACCACAAACATTTAAATTGCTTCCACGCCCATATAAAATCCCATGCATAACTACTAAAATATAACAACTGGATAGAGATGACAATCATTCAAGCTTTACATCTATCTACAAACACTACGTTTATGTCTAGCAGTCGAATCTTTGTTCTACAGACATTCTAAAGCCTCGAATTGAAAGTAAACAAAAGTTTCAGCTAAGTATATGTTTTTCTGTTGCTAGTGAGCTAGTATGCTATAAATAGTTCTGCCAGCAACATTTGATGTTGCTCAAGCCAGTATTGCTCAAATTTTGTTTACCACGAATACAAAGCTTGTTTCCTTCTACCCTGTCACTACTCAAGACCGTAAAATAAAATAGGTGTGTTACCTTTCCCATCTCTGATGGGTTCGGGCGAGTACAGGTTGCGCAAGCGCTCCTCCCGAAGCCGGTACATGTGCGCGCGGATCTCTTTCTTACGGGAGAAGTCCTCCGTCTGCTGCCACTGAAATGTTATGATGGGTATGTTAATTTGGCTGCCTTGTTTATCAATCATCAACTATTTCAGCCGAAAAACATCAACCGCTGGACAGGCCTCCCCCAATAATGGGTTCGGGCTTTGCCATAATCGCCACGCTTGGCAGGCGGGTTGGCGATAGCAGTATGGTGGTAAAATGCTTAGAGAACGCTGCTGCCCATTCACTGGAAAGTCCCTTAGTCGCCTTCTACGACACCCACGGGAAGATATGGGATGGTGCTATTCTTTACGTCCGTCAACACACGGCCTTATTCATGTGGTTTCAATTTCTATTATAGCTATCTGGATTTTTTTGTTAGGAAATCTTATATAAACACTGATTTTCGGCATGGCTTTCGCTTATCAAAATATTTTCACAGTTGAGATTATGCATGGAATCAGTATGTACCTACTATTAAGGAACCACGAATGTCATTGTGAAATTTTTAAAATCAAGTTTTTAATATCATGCGCCTGTCGCTTTTGTAGCATCAAGTATAAGTTGAACAGCACTGCTCGTGACTGCCGTCAGGCGCCCGAAACTTTAGTTTTCATTTTTACGTCAAAATTCGGCGTTTTGTGGATTTGAATAAATTGCTTGAAAGTATCTCAGAAACGCACAAAAGCTTAACTAGAAATTAAAAGCACAACTCCAAATAGACTGCTAAATAGTATATTTGTAACTTGCCGTGAATGGTTTTAGTTATTATCTGGAAAACACGTAGGTTTGTTAGCAGCAAAAAGAAAACAAGGAATTAGCTCCCATTTTAATAAAAAAATAATAAAAACTCACCATGCGGCGCAGTAAATCCTCGTCGCGGATCAACGACACGTCGCCTTCAGACATTCTGTGAACAACAACAACACATCTATTTAATGCATTATTTATACATCTTCTTTTAATAACCAATGATTATTCCCACCATTTGCAGACGCAAGAGAAAGAATCTGACAAAATCAAGGATAACTTTGAATAAAAATGGACGTGTGAGTTTGGTTATTAAATTCTGTAGTTCATTTAAACAAATTTACTATTTAAGAAACCAAAAAACGTATATTATTACAAAAGTGCAGGGTATTTTAACAAGTTGTATTTTAATTTTTCACTATACCTCCAAAAATCCTTTCAACTATTGGTACGTAACGCAATATTTTAATTGATAACAGGATGAACATTTCAAGTACCTATTCAAAGATATCCAAGTTACGGTACAAATAAATCGAGGAACATAGCGTGGTGGACGGGAGGAGGCAACAAAGCTGACAGCAGGTCCAAAGCCGAAAACATGTTAACATCATTTGAAAACGTATTGACATCATGTCAATACTGAAAAAAGAAGAAAATATCCCGAAACTGATTACCTATTAATGTACAATAAATAAAATTATCTACAGTGACCAAAGATTACTGAATAACTACATTTTCAAAATGTCACAACGTTAACCATTCTCTAATAACAAGGCCCGAGTCCTATCGGTCCCGAATCAGTTAACCTATTGATATTTGCGCCAAAACTGGCAATACAGCGTGATTGTAATGATGACATTCTATTCAATGAATCCTAGTAAAGATTTTAAGGTTATATGAATAGATGCACCCAAGTTGCAACAGTCAATCTGACGTCCAGACACAATAATTTCAAGTCAACAAATCAGTTCGAATGTTTATTCGCAGCACATACATTGTCATCATCACAATTGAACCGCATCATCATCAGCCGAAACACGTACACCGCTGAACAAAGGCCTCCCCCAATTGAATCCCATAAGTAGCCTGGAATAATAAAGGGTTCGACATTTATGAAAACCACGTAAATGAACTGACTGTCGAGACGCCATGGCCACTCGACATGGCGACCTTAGGATGCCAGAAGTAGCCAGGCCTGCGCCACTGGCGACGCGCGACGTCGCCATGGCGTCTTAATGAGACAGAGCTCTTATATTTCCAAAAAATAATAATAAAAAAATATGCCGACCCGGTGTGCACACAATTTTTTTTTCATTCGCCACTGTTGTGCGAGAAAATATACATTCGGTTTTGTTGCCCGGCCTGTGCCCAATCAAGCTGACTCCAACAAACCCTAGAGCACAGACTGTCATACGTAGAAATACACGTGATTTGGAAATCACCGCTGATTTTGAAATTCGAACTAATAGCCGGCATTATATTCGACAGCCAATATGGTCGTCACCCTGATGTACTCATACACCATTATAAAGTAAACTCATCCGAATGACAGCTAATTAAACAATCGCGGTACAATTGGTTCCGGACTGATGAGTTGATCTGCGACACATATCAAATATGTCAGGTTTTCTGATTTCATTTATAAATTCTATTGATCGGGAATTTATTTAAACGAATTTTGCTATAAGACCGTTAGTATGTATCAATTCATCCAAAGAATATGTTTGACTAAACCAACAAGGACCTAAAAATATTTAAAAGAAAAAAAAAACAAAATTACATATTAGAATTTAAGTAATTAGCCAAAATACTAACGTTGTATAAAGTAAAAGTATGTTTTGAAACTTTAAAAAGCAGCCATTAGAGGATAGATTATGGCTCCTGAAGATGATAATAAAGAATGCATTATTGTGCAGCACTGACGTAAACAGGTCAACTGTGATGATACAATACCAGTCAAATACAATCATGAGGGCATGCGCAATCACAACAGCTTCCTGAAGCAAATAGAGCTATTTATAAGCACGCATATATGATGACCATATCACAGCCAATTAACACTTAAGTGATCGCTAAATGAACTTGTATGAATCTCGCTGGAGTGTCACGTTTGGTCGCGCGGTGCAATTGACAGACCTTGGCGACACAATTAGTGGTCGTGCAGCCACGTCTGTGGCTCATTGCCGGATTTATGGGTGACCGTCGAGGCTGCCTATGTAATGTTACAGGATGTACAACCGTGGAAAATATTGGTGGATCGCTTTTCACCCTTATGCCTTAAGCAATAAGGTTGAAAAGTGGTTGATCGCCAGTGCCAGCGATGGTACATATTGGTGGTTTGGAGCCACGGATTATGTATACCGTTTAGAAGAAAGAAATAATTTTAAGTGACTTGTAAGATAATCAAGGATTATCAAATTAATTAATTGTTCAGTGCCAAGGGAAGTGATTTGGGCTACCAGCTGAAGTCTTATCATAACCCAGTTATATCTAGTTCTATATAATCTAGTTTAGAAAACAAACACCATTTTTTTTTTAGGTCAACATATAAATCACTTTAACACATGTTCATTGACACATTCCTAATAGCTAACACTAAAGCATTTGTCGTGAGCCATCTGTCAATGTAGTTCAACCTCAATCCTTGCGCCATATGGCCAGTGGCCCAAAGGCCTGGCCATATATGGTACACATACGCCACCCCGGTGCCCTTGCCCCTCTTACAGCATCTTATAAGGAGACATAACTTTTATCTCGATACCACTCGGCAAAAACGAGTAAAGCTGTATTGAGTATGTTTTTTAATTTTAATTTATTTTTAGTTACGTGTCCTAGATACAGAGGTCGTTTAGTTGTAGTTGTAATTATTTTACTTAATCCAATTAATTAAAGAAATATATTTTTTTTGCGAACACGAAAATGATAACTAGCATTTCTTCAAACGGTTGCTCCGATTAAAAGTGCACTTTGATCACATTTAAAACGAAGTTACCAAGAACCGCTCTTGAGACAGTTACAAAGAAATGGGAGTATCACATGATCCATACTTTAATATCATTCCGTGAAATTATAAAGAGGCAGCTGTGAGAAATGCATGACTAAATAAACCGGCTACATACATGCACAAGGAATTCCGAATGCCAGACGAAGGCACCGTGTGTTTTGCCCGTCTTTATCATAACCAACGTTTTAACGGAAAATTCCAGAATGTTTTCGTCCTAGTAGTCAGATGGTAGTGTCTCAATAAGCCATGATGTCACCTAATGGCCGCCTGCCTGACACCCGCGATTGGACCAGTGGCCAAACTAATGGCTAGTGATAAATGAGTAGGACAGCGGGGTTGGACTAGTAAGTGAGGTAACTGTAATGGGCATTAATGTGTTTGGTGATTGGGAGTGATGAATGTTGTCCATACAGTTAGCTTAGGCTAAGCCCAGATAATACTGGACCTAATTGGTAATGAGCATTACCTCACCCACAACTTTGAAATATACTGACGAAACTACGAGACACAATACACAGAACTGCGACTTACTAAGACTAGACAACACTTGTCTAGACTTCTAGTTTCTTCATGTAGTGAAATCAATCTTTTAAATTCAAAAAATACTTTTTCAATAACTTTAAGCTGTACCATTACTTCGCGTAACTTATAATTATTTATAGAAGGGAATCCATCTTTAACAAAAGCCTTATAGTCCCATCGCACTATACAACATGCAGGTGTAACACAATAATTTCACTATAGTTGGGCAGTAAGGTACGTCCTAAAGGTCACAGGACTCAGGGCTCAGGTAGGGCGAGCGCAGGACAGGCCGCGCTGAACCTGCTAGTGACTCACGCGCATAGATCAACTGAACAGGAGGAGAAAGGGAACGCGAAACCATGGTTGTGAAGTTATGTTGAATTGTTGAAGTACTTTATGAAAAGACTCTTGGGAACTAAATATTGTATAGGTGTACTGTCTTGTTCATAATATAGTACACATAAATAAAGGTGTTTAGGATTACCAATCTTAAGGATGGTTTTTTTACCTGTCAGGGTCGCGACCTGTTAGGGTAGCGAGATTGTTCGAAAGAGATACCGTGACCCTGGCACATGGGCAACTGAAGGAACACGGGTGGGTTTTAGTCAGTAAAAGTCTGACACGCCCTCCCGCTCCGCCCAGAGCGGGAGAAGTCATTTGATGATTTTCCATCCAAAAAAAAAAGGATGATTTTTTATAATTATCTTAACCTCATCGAGTCGACTGTTCTTTCGGTGTTAACGCGGGTTTACATATTTTTTTACCAATCCAGTAAAGAGTGCTGTAAAGAAAACCGATAGAAGATGGGGCGTGGAACCTGAGACAACAAAGTTTTGATGCCTCTTTTTGACACCCTAAACCAGCTTTACTTTGGCACACTTATAAAATTGGAGCAATTTCTTTGTCTACCGTAGTCGTTAGGGCCGCTCCTAAGGTCAGAGGACTCGGGTAGGGCCTGACCGGTCAGCGGCGCCTGCGCAACCTGACCGTGACTCACGCGCGTTGCGTAGATCGGGACAAGCTGAATGCCTAACCGGTGACCAACTCACTGAGGACGCCAAATATTTCGGATGTCTGGACGGGATGTTTTGCAATGGGCTGCTTACATGTTTTTATTTGGTTGTTCAAGTTGATACCTACGTTAGTGTGATTTTACGGAGTTATGTATTTGTATCGGAGACTTTATGATCCTGTACCTACCCAGTTGTTGCAAGTAGTGCAAAGGTACTTCAACGCCGTCATGGATTAGTATCCATCAAACCACAGCTGTACAAAGATTTGTTGGCGCGGCTAAAATTGGAACGAACACCGTTATCTTATTTTTTGATACAACTTCTGGGACTATTTCACAAATGTTTACTATCAACGCCCTCTGTCAACGTCACTGAGGCGCTGTTTTTTCTTCTTCGTGCTATCTGCGGCCTGCCTGGTCTATGACCACCATACGTGTAACACGGTGACATAATGGAAGGCGAACGACATGTACTTACGACAAACGAATATTAATACGTGAACAGGTTCCTAAGTATTGATGTGCGGACCTTCTGATTATTGGACGGGAGGATTAAGCTTTTTGCCTTCGAAATAGTGTAAAAACATATGAATAACAAGTCATTAATGTCAAATGTACCTATGTTATTGTACAAAAGCACCTTTTAAAAACATGTAACAAACTTGATGAGGTAAGTAGGTACCTACCAAGGTGCCACAATATAATTAAGTATTTTTACGAGGTTTTGAAACTAAACTAACTGTATTAAGCGTCACTTTGCTAAATCTAATAAATTACAGACTATTTGAAAACAACAAAGCTGATATACAAACTACACTATGAGGAAAATAACAAAATGCTCAATAGTCATTAACCAATGATAGCCTTTGAAGTGCCACTATGCTAAACCTATGGCCCATTCATTATCCGTCATTACGAGTCACCTGCCGAATGCTGCATAAATGGGAACAAGCGGTAATTCAATCGATGGTGGAAAATATCTTTTTACCCAAGTCATGTAGAAAAACAAATTCGACAGAGAAACTCCTCATCACTATGTCACCCACAACCCCCGTGAGAACGTCACCTGGTTCACGCTCATCTTGCATCCGGCAGAACTTTGCGCAGAACTGTCAAATACACGCGTGTAGCGGTGACGCGCCCTGAATGTAAACGACGGGTGTGGGACTGTGGGCAGAATTAATGAGGGCTTGAGAGTGAAAGCATATTCGATAAGCAGCAGGATATTGATGGTGTGATCTGGGCTAGTGGCTGTGTATGAGACATTAACTTCGAGACGTGTAGTAGACGTGTATCATTCAGCCGACTGACAAGATAAGTCCTGTTGTGGTGTTTAGGATACATTGCTTGGATTAGTGGCATTCATAGCACGTCATACTTTCCACGTCGTACCGTGTGGTGCCGGACGTAAAGAATAACACCACCCCATTTCTTCCCGTGGGTGTCGTAAAAGGCGACTAAGGGACTTACTAGAGAATGGGCAGCAGCGTTCTCTATGCATTTTACCACCATACTACGATCGCCAACCCGTCTGCCAAGCGTGGTGATTATGGCAAAGCCTCCCAAATTGGGGGAGGCCTAAGTCCAGCAGTGGACGTCTTACGGCTGAAATGATGATGATGATAGCACGTACATAATAGGTAACAGATGAGAAGGCCCAGACAGATCGTAATCGCTTTCAAAGGGTATCGTATTTCTACAATTTTTTTAAACAGGTATAGAAAATATAAACTTTTCGGTTGCTTATGTCAATACGATACATGTTTGACTATTCCATTATTGAAATCTATTCCTAACTAGCTGACGGTACTGACCTTATCCTGTTTCCTAGAACTCGATAGCATTGCCATCTGTCGGGCTGATTTGTGAATCTAAACCATCCAGGGTGCCACCCAAACGCATACAAAAAAATTCGTTCAAATCGGTCCTGCCGTTTAGGAGGAGTTCCATGACATACACACGTAGGTACAGTAGAATTATAAACATAGGGTTAATAGGTATTATAAAGCTGAAGAGTTTGTTTGTTTGGTTGAACGCGCTAATCTCAGGAACTACTGGTCCGAATTAGAAAATTATTTTTGTGTTGGTAAGACTATTTATTGAGGAAGGCAATAGGCTATATAATATCACGCTACGATCAGAACGACCGGAGCAGCAACGAAAACTGGCAAGCAATTCATGCGACGGGAAGGGTCACGGGAGCAAAAATTTGACGCGGACGAAGTCGCGGGCAGAAGCTAGTCGCTAATATAATGACACTATGTAGACCTTCAAACTACAAAGGCTCCCGCAGAGAGGTGCAACTTTATTAGAACAATTTCTATAAAAAATAATGGAAATTCTTCTACTAGAATTGCGACGGCCCCTCGCACCTGTTTGCGGAAGACATAACTATTTTTGACATAAAACTAGTTAAGCGGACTATCCAACAAATACAATACCGTTCAAGTTCTAGGTTTATCTTGGACCAAGATTGGTAGATAGATACATATGTACATCTAAAATGCCACAATAATAATGTTTTCAGCATCCGTCAGTCACGAACGGTAACACATTACCCTAGTGAGCCATCACTAAACAGAAGCGTTAGTATGTTTTGTAGAAGAAAGTGAGAATTTCCTCACAAACGGGCCAACTCCCAAGCGAAAGTTACTTCAGTTCAACTTAGGTATTCTAGTCACTCACGTGTCTTTACTTGAATAGCTTAAAGTTCAAGGTTAAGCGGATTTAGACTGACATTTAAACTATTTGTTTATCCAGTTTGTGTTAAATTAACTAATTAAATGTCACAGGAAACGTTTATACAACTGTCGGTAGGTATTAGAACTGCATGTAATTTTGATAGCATCTAATCTAAACGATATCAGTAGGTAGAGATCAACGATCAGCGGTCTGTTTACACATTACATCAAATGTTTATAATTGAATTTACCGCTAGACGATAACCTATGCAGCCCAATAGATTAGTAATTAGCACGTAGTAAAAACTGACGATATAAGTCAGTGATGTAGTCTATCTCACGTAGGATGAAAATTTGAATGCAGGAGATCCCGGGAACTCATTAAAATGTGATAAAAATACCACTACATGGCTAGGTCTCTGTTTTAGGAAGATTCAGTGTATTTCACAAGAAAAAAGACAAGTTAGAATATGTATTCGACTATGAATATGTCATGGGTTCATCCAAGTAG
Organism: Aporophyla nigra; assembly: GCA_947507805.1. Classification (NCBI taxonomy): domain Eukaryota; kingdom Metazoa; phylum Arthropoda; class Insecta; order Lepidoptera; family Noctuidae; genus Aporophyla; species Aporophyla nigra. The sequence continues at coordinate 812,765 of OX382305.1, read as the reverse complement.
TCTTATTGTAGGTAAATTGAAACAAATAGGTACTTTGATGTTTATTTCTAAGGTTATAAATAGACCCTATGACCATATCCGAAGTCTATTATTAACCATGAAATAAACAAAAACGGCTGTTTCCATCTACCACCACTTGTTATGGCGTCCACACAATGGCCTGAGCTGGCCACACTCCAAAGAGTATATCACTCAATTTGTATACAAAAGGCTTACCGAAGTGATTTGTTTGTAGTAGTTGAGTGTAGGCGATAGTTTATGCGCATTTAAAATTACATGCAAGGCCTTGGGAATTAGGACCTTAGTTATAAAGGACCACCCCGTCGGAGATCCTTTTCACACACGATGCATAGTAGACGAAAAACCCAGTGTGAAAAAACAAAACCAAAGCCTATCCAATGATTCAATGATGAAGCTTTTAATGGTGCTAATTGCCAATACCTTAGGTTCATCCAAAGACTAAATTCCCTCGATTAACTTGATATAGCATAGCAGGATCTAATAGAACAATCAGGTTCACTACAAATAGAAAAACATCGTCACCAAACCAGTTTAAACAAATTAAAAACTATATTGAGAATGACATGTTTTTAAAAGTCGTCAAATAAATTAATTTAACACCAAATCCGGTCAAAACATAGACACACTGATGACATATATATTAATGTCGTTCATATTAGCATTGGTTCGACCTTGTCAAAAGCAAGGCTCTGCAGAGGATGCGTCTGCGGCGGTGACGTCATCCCGAATTGGCCCGAAGGTCCTCGAAGTAACACGAGCCGTGATTTACTTAAGTATTTATTTATATTTTAAATGCATAATGCATGTTTTGTTAAATGACATAATGACTTATTATAATATCATTCTTATAATCATAATAACCGTGTTTTGAGGACAACCAGAAATTCAATAAGTTAACAATAGGTACTTACCATGCCTTATCAATATACTTAAGAAATATTTATAAGCTCAATTTGGTGACTCGCCAGGTAGATAAACTCTCATCGCCAGGAAGACAGTTTCGCACAGAGAGAAACATTTTCTAATTGATCACAATATGTTTTATAATCAAAATTCTTCTAAATTTGTCTGTAGAATGTGTTTACCAATGAGTGCCAAATGGCCAAATTCTAATTTGACACTGAAATAGTACCTAGTCTTGGGCGCGAATTTCTTTCTAAAGATCGAAATTAAATTATCTGTGAATCCCTAGAAGTGAATAATATAGAAAACGAAGCAGAATCCATTCTATATTAGAAATGTGAAAGTAACTCTGTCAGTCTGTCTATTACTATTTCATGTCGAAATGGCTTAACGGAAGTTGATGAAATTTGGCACACGGATATACAATGAGCTGAGTTGTAGGATCTAGGATACTTATATCCCGTTAGTTCGTTTAGAATAATTTCCAACCTTTATGAAGGCGAAGCTGCGAGCAACAACTTGTGGAATATAAAGTGAACGCAGGAGCTACAAGTGGAGTCACGGCCTTAGATCCAACGTTTATACAATTCCCACAAATTACTACAATTCAGCTATTTAACATCAAAAACAATAATTCCTTAAATCGTTCAATTTATGCACCACCCACTATGTTAGCACTACAATAACATGCTATAAAAAAGTTGCTCGCTTCCGCCGAGTGACGTCACTTCGTTTACATGAGATCAGGCTTAGCTTTATCTGTGCAAACTTAGCTAGGATCATTTCCGTTTCCTTGGCAGTATTTATTTTAGACTTTGAGTACCTGGGTTGATTGAATAAGCGGTTTAGATTTGTATCTCGTTGGAGAAGACATTAAGGAATAGTTACCTACTTTGAAAAGTATCATTTTACTGATTGCTAATGGTACCTAGCATTAGCAATCAGTAAAATGATACTTCGCCCGGATGAAGGATCCCAGATGAAGTCACGTTATTCACGTCTAAGGATAAAAAATAAATGAATAACGGGATGTTGAAACAACTAAAATAAAATGAAAATCGCTCCACGTACAACCAAACATATTGAAAACCTATGTTTACTCCAGAACAAATAGGAAAGAGAAAGCTCGGAGTTGTATTGTGCCATCCAAGTCAATAAGTTCTTCAAAACAAAACACTGAAAACAAATGACAATCGCTTCACGTAGAACAAAAGACGTGGAAAACAAATGAAAGTGTGGGTTCTGAAGAATTTTAAGAGTGCGAACTTCGAGATTGTGTCATCCAAGAACCAAATGCGAGTGTCCCTTCGATGACCTTGGTAAACGGTAATATAGGAACAAACAAATAAATGTAGCTAGTTGAATCACCCGCCCACGGGCTCTGTGCCCATGTCCAACTGGCTGCGCATGCGCTGATCGATCAATTGTGTTGGAGTGCTAATGGACGGGTCCTTATAGTATGTAGGCAAGTGTGAACATTTGAAAATGATTTGCGAAAATTAACGAGTACTGTTTTGGATTTGGTGTTGGTCAATAATGCCTGAAAACACTCTTATGCAAAAGGTTAAAAACTATATATGCCGTTATATCTTTGGTTTGTTTGCTTCAAAATAAAATAATAACTGAAATAAGAGTTCTGTCTTAGAGTCAACGCATACAGTCTTAAACGTTGGAAAAAGCCTACAGAAAATGCACTTTTTATTCCAGAGTTCATCCTCAAAAACCAACTAATTTTCCATATTTTACAACCTAACAATTTCGCATCCCATCCTCACCTGCTAATCATAAAACAGGCTGTGTATCTCATAGGCTATACGTAAGTACTACATATACTATTATGGCCTGTAGGTACCTACACCTGGGTCCTGCACCCAACTGGTTTTGCCGACCGTGGGACGCGACCAATCGTTCGGCAAAGTTGGCGTTGGATGTTGGCGAAAGAAACAAAGGTGGGATGTGTTGGGCTAATATTTGATGAACTTGAATATATGTACCTAAAGGTTTAAGGAGAAACCTGTGATGATGTGATTTATGTAAAGCAAGACAAATAATTGGTAGATGATAAAAGTTTCGAGAGTGATTGGTTCTGGATTCCTCAAATTCAGAAAAGTGATAATTATCTAGTAACAGACAAACATAGAAAGTAATATAATTAAAAATGTGAAAATAATTGGTAATTGCAAGCTATTATCGTGTCAATAGTTATGTTTGTAAGCATAAAACGGTCGCGTGTGTACCGCGGTCGTGGTACTGAGGAGCATTCTCTGAGCGCCTCGAATATCATTGAGATGTCAATAATACGGCTTCTTATACAATCCTCTACACTTGTAGTAACGTTGTGATTGAGATGATTGTATTGTTTCGTGAAAGGAGACAAGATTCGAACGGTTTTCCACGATGACTTTACCAGCCAACTAAAACAGTACAACTAAAACATCGTTTTCGTGTAAACTTTTTATGCAAATAATAAATTCGTTATTCAAAATTTCGACATAAAATGAGAACCAATCCTTGACTTTGTGAAAAAGTACTGGATTACAAACAAGTTACCAAAACTGGCAAAGATACTGAAAGGATTCCAAACAATATTCCGATCAAAAGTAACACTTAACACAACCAGTAACAGTTTAACTTCCCAAATCATTGCATTAAAGAGGCGAAGATATTCGGAGGATCGGTAAATAAAAGATTATTTGGTACATCTCCTAATATGGCGACTAAACGCCTTATGAGCGTTCAGTTCCGCCCACTAACAGTTTGGAGTTATGAGTTAATTTGCCCGCACCATGAGACCGTGACACTGCTGACGGTCAACACAGACGTTGCTATGCCAATGTCTTTGAGTTGACCGTAATTAATCTGAAGTTTGTACAAACCTTGATGTCATTCTGGAAGGATCTCGTGATTCTAGACATTCTGGAAAGCTAATCATGACAAACATAAAAAAGATGCAACATTTAGGGAATGCCAGGAATTGGTCGTGAACATGACTCTTGATGACGTAGCTGTTGCTGGTACTACATAACATAGTGCATTGAAATAAATCAAAATATTTATGCTGCGCGAAGCTTCGATACATGCTTCGGCATCAATTCTAATTCTGCGTATCCCTGGTAGAGGGTCATAGAGGTATGTGATGTGCTGTTACGCTATACTGATTTGTTATGTTACAATTATAATCTAAGTAACGCGGTCGATGCGCAGTTGTCTTATGGTGTGTACAGTTATAGGGCCAGGCGGGCACTGCTTGATGATGATAGAAACCAACGTGCAGCAGTTGAATGCAATATGCTTTGTCATTATCAGATATTTACCATCTATGGCAGTTGTAAGATTCGAAACTAGACCTAAAGCAAAATACTGTGAACCCCCATAGCAAAAGAATGTTTTAATAGTACATTACGATTCAGAGTCGATCTGCATCTGTGCCCACAGCGTCTGTGTTCTGAGAACCCGCAGAGTGCATGTTTTGGCGGACGCAACCCGACGCGCGACGCCTGCGCCTGCGCGCGCGCCTGTTTCTCAAAACATGCACTACATCTGACTCGGCTAGACTTTCTAGTGGGAAACTATCATGAAGGTGGATACAGTTCACATTGATGTTTTGAATTAAAATACGAGTCCGTTTTCACAGCCAAATTGTTGAATTTTGTCTCTTCTTACTACTAGGTAATAATGGTACGTACGGCTACAAATCAAGTTATACATTACCAGTATAAGCTGACTTATGAAAAATCTCTACAATGCGAGCTCAGTTAAAACTGAAAATGTATAGCTTGATATGTAGCCGTGTGTACTAGAAACAGTAAAAATCTGCTGTTCCATACATTTTGACCGCGTAGGTACTTATTGCACTTTTCTACTAAGTTCTCGATTAAATATGCACTCTAAAAGTCCCTACGTAATGTCTATTAAATTATTTAACAAACTACGCGCAACAATAAAAAAAGAGGAGAAAATAAACATATTCCTAAAAAACCTTAGACTATTTTTAATAAAGAAAAGCTATTACTCAATAAACGAATACCTAAGTGATAAACTTATAAAGTCCTAACTTAGGTATACTTTAAACTATATTTAAATCATTAGCATCATTTTATTTTATTTTTTATTACATAATATCTCAATCATATTTTGTATCTTGTATTTAATATTGCTATTAGTTTATCAGAATTATAATATCGTAAACATTATTTATCTTTGATCATTATTTTTATATTATTATAGAAGTATTCTAAGTAAGGCTACATACCTAATTAACAAATGCTTCCTCTCTCCTAACTCACTTATTTTGCTGTGCCCGACAGGGTCCATGATCTAATTATAAGTTTACCACCTAATAATACATGTGGAATGCAATCAAAGTATTGAGTATTCTTAGAAATATTTTGCGGGTTCAGAATTTCGTGCTGAATTCATTCACACGGTATATTTCAGACTTCTTTTCAGCAAAAAAGTACAGACTAGGAATAAATATTGTAAACACCGTGAAGGATCATTTATGTCTGCACGTCATTATTTTAACATTGACAGTTCGAAGAGGTGACATGCGCTCGCTACTTATGTAGGAAGGTTATTTAAAAATAGCTTAATATTAGATATCGTTCCTTAACTGTACCTATTATTGAAATACGCATACACGATATTATTGAAATCCCATTGCTGGTCCATTAAAATTAACGTTATGTAATTGAAGGTAGCATCCCTGTCAGTAATATTCGAATATTTGAAAATTCATTACGACCAACGGTGTTGGGACAACATAGGCTTAGAGATTGTACCTTTGTTGCATAAGACATGCCCGTTCTACTAAGTGCCCATCCTATAAATACGTAAGTGTACCCCATGCCTGCTGCCCATCCCACCATTACCTGCCACATTGACCTGTGAGTCAAGTAGATAACTATTGTCTGTAATAACTTAACTAGGTACGTAAGACGACGTAAATATTCAACAGCTCGTTAGCTCTAAAATACGATTCAGTGTTCGGGGAGATGAAGATTTCATGGTTGTTTTCACTACTAGTAGTAAAAACTAAAAGAAAAGAAAAAAATGTGAAAAGAATCGTTCTTGTATAGATGTCATGAGATTTCATGACAGCTATACAAAAAGGATTCTTTTGCCGAAAGCTACAGTAAAAAGTAAGAGCAAAATTATGAAATAAAGGAACAATATTCTATTCTACGCATTGTCTAACTAAAGTATAAACATATAACCCTGACATTAGAATAGAGCTGCCCACCAACTGCGTTCATAATGTGAATCATTTTGAAAGATATTTCTAATCCATGATTTCAAAAGTTCGAAAAAAGATTTTTCGTGAAATCACACAGTTCCTATGAGCACTTTTCCCTGCCAAAACTATAGGAACCTACATTCTCTTACATACAAGCGCACTCGGTCCGCGGGTAGCCTTCACGGCGTGCCGCACTGGAGCCGGTCTGCGCGATCTGACCACTGACCAGCGCTGCGCAGTGCACGCTCCGAGGGACCCATTGTGTGGGTACACGTAAGTGGGGCAGGTAGGTAGGTCAGGTGAAGGAATTGGATAACTTGTCTTTAAGTTGTGGAGGTCTTGAGAGGTTGTAAGGAGGACTTCTATGAGTACTGAAGGTTAATCTTGATTTTGGTTTTTTATTCCATAATACTATCTGTTACGAATAAAAACTAGTTGTGAGTGAGCTTGCTGCGCTATAACAGGTCGTGTAGGCACTCATTTCTTAGCCTGTTTTTAATCTACATTGTGCATTAAATAAATAAATTGATGAGGTCCCTTTTCGTGCTTTTCAGTGATTTTACAAGACGCTAGTTTTTCATAGATCTCATGGTTTATTAATAGTTAAAGATTATTTTTTCTGGTTATGACATGACTAGCAGGAAGAGGTGTCACAATAAGGACAGGGCTAGGCTGGTCGGGTTCAGTCGGAGTTCAAAATCTCCTTATACGATAACCAAACTTTACGATTTTAGAAACAGCAGATAATTGAAAACAGTGACAAAATTGTATTTGGAGACCGAATTGTAGAAAATGCATGACCTACGTGAGTCAGTTCTTTAGAAATGACGATAAATTAATGATGTTTTTTTTTCTACGAATCCCCTATATTTAGTTCATATAAGACGATTCATCAATAAAATCAATAAGCATGATGAATCGATGACATAATGATTCAAAGTAAAAATCATCAACTGACCTTTCTTCTGTTACATAAACTACTGAAAGTAATACATACTTACTTGAAAAATATTAACACCAAGTATTTAAAACCAATGAAGCACTAATCTATTTAAATTCATAATTATCCATTGTCCCCATCAAACACTTAGTCCTGTACACTAGCAAAATTATTTAACACTCACAAATATATTATCTCACAATTTCCCGAATAACATCAAAAGCTGACAAAGTTACATTATAATAACTATAATATTATAAAACCACTGGTACGCGTACAACCGCTTGTTTTACATAATTTTCTTTGACAGAATGTCGAATGTTTGTTCAATACACAAACACACACATCGACAACTCACGCGCACAATGGCGGTAGTTTATAAATGTTGGCGCAAATATACTTATTAGTCATAAGGACAGGTTGCAGACTTTAGTGTCAAGGATTAGTTCAGAGTGACGTCATTCAAGTAAAGCCTTTTCTCCACAGGAGAAGGGTTAAAAATCATATTTAGGATGACAATGAAAATTTTTATATGTACCAGCTACCTACGTTTGTATGGTCTATAATACTGCTTGCGTATATGCAGTATGAAGGTGATTTTGAGGTCTCTTTTAAAGACAAAAATAAACTACAAAAAAATTATAGCATATGTTCTTGAATATCGGATCGTATACAAATGTATTGCCTGCCGTTAAAGCCAACCATAAAAAAAATCTCTGCAGTTATCTATATCAAGAAAATGGAAATTAGATATATGCAGAACAAAATTTAATATCCCGTAATAGATCACTGAAAGCCTTTCTCTTGATTCTTTTGAACTATCTTTCCAGGATACAGAACGCCAAGGCAGTTTTAAACTATAAATATACTACTGGAAATCCCATAAATAATTTAGATATCTATATACCTATGAATATGTTGATTTCAAAGTCTAATGTTACAAAATCTAGGAGGAAGTGTACGAACTTATTATTATTACTTTAAAATAATTACGGAAAATAGAAAACTATATACCTAGGAATATTCGAGTGTGTCAACAAAATAATTAGTACATAACTAACAATACTATTTGTTTACATAAGACATACAAATATAGATTGACATGAATTTGCCTCAGAGGATAAATAACGGGAATTTGATAATATAATGCGAACTAATATAAATTCCGATGATATTTACGAATCAATGTTTATTTGCGTTTCAACTGAAACACTGAAGTGAATCAGTTGTTCCACAAAACTATGAGGAAAAATAAACAAACGGTTTCTATCTAATTAGTAGTAACTTTGCACCTGATTTTAATTAAAAAACAGGAATTTAGAAATCTCAAGCAAATATATTACTAATTGGGTACACAATATCGGTAGGTATACCTTAGGTAAAGTCTTTGATTAAACAATTGACGCAATAAATAATTTTACTAAGTTACATAATTTCGTTGTCAAATACTAGATAAACAGCTGGTGTTTAAATTAAGAAATCATCACGATGATGACCATTTTATATCTACCATTAATAAAATCTTACTTACTTTTTGAAGACACCATGGTGGCTTTCAAGATTTGCCCCAAGAACCTAATTCGTAGTTAGTTCAAACCACGAATAACAAAAGACAGTAAGCCACTCCAATCACAGTCAACAACAGACATAACGACTCCACTTAAGAAAATAAAATCCCCGACGAAGGAAATAAACTAGTTTATGAAGCTGAATGTTTATTGCTTCGGAAGACATCTGACATTGAGCAGATGAAGTCATGCCTTATTCTGTCACCGTGTTGGATAGAGACCCTCTGTGCGATATATCGTGATCAAACGGCGATTAGCAGGAAAACGTTCGTACTGTTATTATGATATCAAGATCATTTTGATGACTCATATTTATATCGTTGATGATTTGTCGATAGGGGCAGCAGAAGGTAAAGTTCCAATTAATACCACAGTAAATGTTTTCTGGGTTGAATTAGTACAAATGTCTGTCAGAGTCATTATCTGCCGAACTTTTTCCCATCTATGTTGGGGTCGGCTTCTAGTCTAACCAAATGCACCTGAATACCAGTGTTTTACATGCAGCCACTGCCATTTTGATCTCCACAAGCCAGTTACTGAGTAACACGATACCCCTTGGTAAGACTGGCTGTCACACTTTCGGGCGTCTGACGACCTGTGACGACGAAGATCCACGAATGACAGATGATACCAACGGCTTAATGTGCTTTCCGAAGCACGGAAGGTTCTTGGTTTATAAAGATGGACACCGATGCACAGATCATCCGCAGCAAGTGTAGCTTTACCTGATCGATCGAGCCCTGGGGCTAATATTACTTAGCCACAAGCCTCTTATCTGTGGAACAGTGAAATGCTCTTAATTGAACCGTTGCGTTGGGAGGTTGAGAGATATTCAGCCTATTAACTATATTAATTGTTATAAGTAGAAGTTTACTTGCATTTTGAACAGAAGCTTGTAAAGCATAAAACTAAGTACGTAATGTGTTCTTAAAAGGAGTCAACAATTGAAAAGAATTAGAGTAAATACTATTTATAATATTGCACGTAAATAAAGTCACGGCTGATGGTGATTATTGAACAAACTGAGAATTCATACAAGATACAAAATAGGTACCTGATGGCAAGTCTTACAAAATATAGTAGCACCTGTAGCACTAAGTTAGCTCACTTCTAAAGATTAAAAATAAGGCTCACCAGGCTCTATTCTGTTTTGAAAACTCAACCGAAACGGGGCAAAGAATTCAGGTGTTAATTGTAGAAAAAATATTTGTATAGCGAATGACAAGGCGAATGCTAAACCCACCAGTAAACCCACACTCATAGATTTTAAAACAATTTTTTTTTTCAATTTGTTGGTCATCCTTACCAAAGACGAATGATTTTCATGTCACTTCACATTTTTGTTTAAACCTATCATTATAATTTATATATTATTGCTCAAGGTTTGAAACCTACGCAAGGATTAATCCGGTGTTTTGGCCGGCTTACGTGAAGATGGGTCAAATACTTAGAGGCCTTTTGGGATAGGATGGGAGACACTAAATCAAAGTTAATTCAAACCCTGATGTTGGTTTTCCTCAAAGGGTTCTTGTTACATTCGTCAAAACAAGACAGGGAAAGGCTGTAACAGACTTTTGAAATCGGTGTTTTTCCGAGTTTGGCGCAGTTTTTCAAGTTGTGGACGAAGTATATCCAGGTTTACCCAAAACACGAATGATTGGTCGCGACATCATGTTCACTTTACTCGCAAAAAGTTTGTGAAATATTTTATATCTAACTTTTTTACGAACATTTCCATAGTTTTCTTTTTTTGTATGATTACCTATTGGCTGATCATTTCAGACATTACTCACTTTAAAGCATAATATTTCTATCACTTACCAAAGTTAATCGAAAACAGAGGCTGCGTGTGCTGCTAGTGAATCCCAGAGACTAACTTTAGGCTAGCTAAGATGGGCCACAGACGAGCGACACTTGTCCGGGCGGGCGGGCGAGTGCGCGTCGCCGCTAATCGGCGCGGGGGCGCTAGATGAAACAATCGCTCGATCTGTGCACTCTCGCGCCCACGCTAAGTCCAAGCACAAATGCGGCGGTTTTTTCTTGCAAAATATTTTGCAATTTCTCATAATTATTTTCATTTAAATGAAATATTAGGTGGGTATTCCATTTTTTACTGAAGTCTTCTCTTCTCTTCAGTCATACGAGTTTCAAAAATGTATTTCAACTGTGATTTTACATATCATGAATTAGTTTGACAGTGACATCAAAGAGTAAAACATTATGCATTATGATTCAATGAATGACATCGCCTACGTACACTTAAACTTAATCATTCAAGATACATCGCCAGGACAAAAAATATAACTTGAGAACAAGCAGTGTGTAGGTTAAAGTGTTTATTTTGATATTTATTCAAACAAAACAATAAGCATTAAAATTATGTTTTGATATTATTTGCAGTCACGTAGACACGACCAATAAAACATCTTAGGTAAGATATAATATTAACATGGTGATGATTTCTAGCCTAGATCCAGTATTTTTATATTTTCAACACCATTCATTCCTACCCAAGAAGGTACTAGGTGCAGTGTTCTCTGGAAATCACAATATTTCTCAAGTGCAACTTTAGCACTTCCTACATTTTTACATAATTATTAAAAACAATATTCCAGAGAGGTAAAGCAACTGAAATTGGCTGTTTTATTTAAAGTCTCCAATAAATGAAAAGAACGCAGAAAGTAATGAAAACGAAAACAAACATTAATTATTTAATTAAAAGGCAGTGAAATTGATTCTTGCCAAAAACAATGTTATCAATGTAGGACAGGCAAACAGTTTTATTAGGGTATTGACTGAAAATGAACATTTACTTACTGAAAATTAATTAATTCGTGCAATAAATTGGAAGCCTTATTTACATAGATAGTCTGAACTAACCTAACAATACCTATCTATAATCTATTGTGGTCTTACTATTTGTTTTTGTAGAATGTTGTTGTAAAAGAGGGTCAAAATGGTCAACCGCCTAATACAGTTCACGACAGGGGCCCACCTGATGGCGAGATCGGCGCGTGCGCCGGTGACGTCAACAGTTCGATAGTAATCGTCCCGCTCCTGCCGCGAAAATGATCCTTCGCACAGGGTCTACGCATATTTTTGGGGATTTGGGATAAATCTCTTTGCTTTTAATACACATTTTATGTCCGTCTACTAACTCTTCCTTTAATAAAAAAATATTCTGTAACACCTAGTCTTTAGCTGTTCATGGGTTGTGCAATCAAAAAAGGAACTTTTAGCTTTGTCACGTTTTTTAAAGTTAAGGGATTCTCGTAGCACTCCCGGAGCTACGGCGGCGCTACGACGCTACGCCGCGCAGTAACCAGAATACAATTTGAATTGTTATTGGGAAATTGTAACCAATGGGTTGGTCTTTTAAACAATTTGTTAGACGTCGGATTAATATAGGATAAGGAGCTGTTTGCGCTGTTGTTGAGTATGACGCCCTGGATTCGGTTCCCAAGTCGGGCAAAAAGTTATATTGGATTTTTCCATCAGCCATTTCTCATTAGTAGGTGGTCTGGAGGCTGGACTTGTGTTTGGTTGACAGTAATAGGCTCGTCGCCTATTCCATGGGATTTAAACATGGCTGACAAAATGTGGATGAACTAGACTAGAGTATAACTCTGTCCAACCCATCAGAGAATCCAGATGTGAAGTTTTGTAACAGTTTACAGACGCATTTATTTATATACCTTGCCTTTGACGTCAACATACATATATGGTCTCATACGTTTAATAATAATTAAATTAAAATAAACTTATAAATAACAGAGATTCAGAGCCCCAGTCGGAGCGCACGAACAAGCGCGATTCTTGTTAATAGAATAAAAGCTTACTCACTTATGTGATAAGTGATAGCAAATATGATGATCATCAAGTCAATGTACTTTGATTAAGTGACAGCACCTGATAATATAATAATAGGAAGTTCAAATATTCGTGTATTGTATTGTTTTTCGATAACCCCTCATATTTGTTTTATTTTTCTTGCGTAGGTTATAGCCTTTTTTCCTCAACTACCACCAGGCTGATTCAAACCATCGCACTGATTTTCCACTTAGTGATGTCTTGCCAATATAAGTATACTTAGTTAAAGACCTCTATTGTCCCTGTTTTCTGGTGGGAACCCTGCAAGTCCTCGGCAGTGCTTAAGTGGCGGTAATGGCATTGCATCAGTTATTCAGTTGCAGCGTATGGTGGGCGTGTAATGACTCGTAATGTTCGCGCTAGACGCGTGATTGATTGCGGGTTCAGTGCCGATGGGAAGCGATAATGTCGGTCTAAACCAGCAATGAAGGACAATGTGTAGAATGCGGAGAATATGTAAACTTAATAAATGGTGGGGTTGTTTAAGATATGCAACTATTTAAGAGGGTTTGAAACAAGATCATTTTTATGGACAGCTGCCGCTATTATTATGGTATTATGTACCTATCATTTCAGAAGCCCTACACTTAATACTGCAAGTATATGGACCTCACCCGTTGCAATGGCAGATTTTTTTTATTAAGCTCGTCTATTTATATCCATAATAATAATAATCTCCTCCTCCCAGTATCCTTTAATAATCATCTCTAAACATACCCAGAATTTGCAGAGTCAATTTAACATATCAGATGTAACAAACAAAATTAAAGTATTGAACAAATTCTATCTAGGCTTAGCATGCAAGGCATGTAGCTGCGCCTGCGCATGTGCTTCATGTATCGACTAATGACTGTCGTGTTCGACGTGTGTGGTGTGGGGGGCTTTCGTAGTTATCTGTACTTTCGTGTGCACCTGTCTGTGAGCGGTGGAAGCGATGCGAGCGGAGCTGAACGGACTGTAGTTGATTCAGGAAAATCTATTAGCGATATTTTACGCATACCTAACAGTCATGTTTTATGAGAAATTAAATAAATTAAAATTGTTGTCTTCTCTGGTTGTGATTGATGTTCTCACTGTCTAATCACATGCATGTAACTAATGCATTGTACCATTTTTTTAATAAATATTTTTATCAATACGAATTACTTCTTGATGAATAGGGTAAAAAACGTTCAACTTTTGATTACTCAACTGTTCTTTTATTTTTAAGCAGGGGACCTGCCGAAAGCCGTGAAACTCAAAGCATTTACTTCAATTTAACCAATTACAGGTTCTTTTGAACTGTCAAATACTCAGTCAGTTAATCAGAAAGTTGAAGCCCATTCCAAAGCGTAGAACTCTATGGAGAAGCACGGGCAAGCAACTCCATGGACACCTTTTACATCAAGATATAACAATATTCTCGAATATTATTCTTCACTTACCCATCCAATATGGTACAAACTCCAAAGCCGAGTCTACAATACATTGAATGCCACAGCTCATCTCACCTCGCTCATGTCTCCCTCAACTACTATTAAATTAAGCACGTTAGCTTACTAATGGGCACATTACACCATGGGATGGCACGTGAGCCTGCGCTTGCGCACCGAGGCGGGAAGCGCGCTGCACTTCTTATAGCAGCCAGCATGACTACTTACCACGGTCGTCAGTGATGGGTCGTCATTGTATACTAATTATGTTGTTAGAAAGTTTTTATTTAAAATTGTTCCTGTTGGTTTAGCGTGACGTCTAGTAGACAAATTGATTTAAATTGTTGTGGTATTGTTGATGTATTATTTCTATGTGATGGGTTCTTAGGATCTTAGACGATAGCGTAATATCATAATTTTCAACTTAGTTGTATGGTGTTTTCTTTATTTGAATGTATTATGTCCTAAAATTAATAACCTCATGTAGATCCTTATTTAATGTTAATTATAATTATTAAAAAAAAAGATCATATGAATAAATGAGAGAGTAAAGACTACCTCAATTAAAAGAAATCTCATGATACCTAAATATCGTATTACATCCATTGTGAATTTTCCAACAACAATTCAAATCATACATATTTCCAAGCCATAATTACAAAACTTAAGTACACACACATACAGCCAATATCAACAGTAATTAATAATAGACTCATAGTAATAAACTAGACAAATGTCACGTCCATACAGTATCAATAGGTAGACTCAGCCCGCGTGCCCGCGCGCTATCAGGTAAGTAGATGATACGGAGTCCTCGGTATCAGGAGCTGAGCACACTCGACATGTCATGCACCGAATTAGACATGATACGGTGCTAATTAATTGTAATGCTCAATTAAGTACAATTTGTGGCTAAATACCTAGTTGTTAGTCTAGTAATAGGACGCATACTGCTTAATGTCGGGACAGAGTGGGCTCTGTGTGAGGATTCGGGTCCTCAATATGGTTATACATTCAAATAAACATCAAGTTTCGTTTTAATCTTCTTCAAGGTTTAGACTACTTATATAGGTATTATCGAATACTAGCCGCGCCCCGTGAGAATATCAGGATAAAACGTATCTGATGTCCTAGTACATGTCATGGTCTACCTATGTGCCAAATGTCATGCTAATCCATGAAGCCGTTTTAACGTGAAAGTGTAAAAACAATTTTCCTTTTACTTTCGCATTTATAATATAAATGAATTAGGATTAAGATTTAGACTTAAGGTGAATGCTCCAAACCAGCCCGCGAAATTCAACATTTCTTGTGTTTTTTTGCAATTTGCAGGCCAGTGCTAAGTTGTATGTTGATTAAAATATTATTCGCGACTGTAAGACGTATGTAGTTACAGAATTATAATCATCAAAATCACCAATCCAAGTTCCTAAAGGCTTAAGAACAAAAAAAAAACAGAAAAAGTCATTCCTACAGCTTTATGAACTTAGAGCGTTATATTGATGATTTTGATGATTATAATTCTGTAACTACATATGTCTTACAAGCGCGAATCATATTTTAATCAACATACAACCTAGCACTGGCCTGCAAATTGCAAAAAACGTAAGAAAATTTGAATTTCGCGGGCTGGTTGAAGCATACACCTTAAAACATTTAACTTTGCCTTGCACATGCCATACCTTCCGTCTGGCTTCAATTCCGTCTGCGTTCTTAGCATTTTTCCAGGATGACTGCATTTCGTCCAAATCAAATGCATTTATTTGTTTACTCTCATGCACATCACACATTTTACCAATTATATTAAAGTGGAAGCTGAAGGGTGGCCTGCGAAATTCGAACTCTCTTAGGGTTTAGTCAGCTGCCAAGACATTCTTCATAACTTCATGATGCTGAACACAAACCTCACTTATTACGGTTCCTCTGAGCAGCTGCATTCAACACCGATCATGAAAGCCACAACCCAAATATGCGTGATGTGTACAACAATATAGTTAATTGTGCGATAGACACGTGCACTCGTGCACTGATCAGTGATTAGTGATAGAGAACTGTTGCGTTAGACATCTTTCGACATGTCTCCTAAGAGAGATAAACATTGTCTGCAAAGGTTACTTGTCAAGTTGTGACTATCGGCTATTGTGCAAAACTAAACTGATATGGGTATAATGCAGCATATCGCCATGATTCGGAGAAACCTTTTGCAATGATAGGGCACTAAATGAAAAGGTTCCATCGAAAATTAAAAGAGAGTTCCCTATGATAAAGAAATTGCCAAAGAAGAATTAGCCGACTTGTGCGAGAAAATGGAAATGGACATATTATGGACCCTTATAGGACTTTCAACGAAAATAACGGTTTTTTGATAGGTTGAGAGTTTCGTTATAAAAGGACTTTGAAGTGTCTTGAATATCTTACTTCGAAGTGACACAAAATATGTAGGTGGAGATTTATGAGAAGTCGGTTAAAAAAAGAAATTACCGCATTTCATGCAAAATAAACAATACTGTTGAATCACAGTATGTAAGGAATATGTCACGGTCAACGTGTAACCAGTCGATATGCACACAGACAGAGAGATATATTGAAAACGAAACCTACACTTTTAAGGCTGTGTTCACGCTATTTTTGCGATATTAAAGCGTTGAAAACTTAACGAGTTGAACCATAATTAAACTGACGGATTCATTCACACTATGGATCGAAATCTATAATGTAAATACCGGTAATCGGTATCTATAGGACGAAATTACTGTCATTTGAAGTTGCAATATTTATCTTATGCATATCCAGAAGGAAAATCAGGTTCTACCAGCATTGTTTTTGCTACTGGCGCAATATGAATACCAAAACTAACTGACTGGACAGACGTTTTCCTGGTTCCTAGACATCAATCGGGTCAAATTATGAATCTAAACCATCCATGGGGCCCAAATATATATCATAGAAAGTGTGACAGCGAAGCCATGCTGAACTGACATTCGTTCTTAGCACAGTTTACTACAATCTTACATTTTGCAGGCAAAGGAGAACAAACATGAAAACCAATTGGTTCCATTTGAGTGAATGCTCTAAACATTCAAAGTAAACAATATATTTTAACAAAAGCAAAGCCTTGGATTTTAGAAAGATGATGTCATGTTCATCAAGTATGGCCTGCACATCACTCGTGTAATTATAATAATTACTACTTTTATTAATAAGGCTTAGCGGGTATTGTTTCAAGCGTAGGCAGAACTTGTAGAGGTTTTGCGATCCGCTAATTAGAGACGGACCTTCAACTTCTTAAATGATTTCTTTCTATTTATCCATATTTATTTACGGTGGGCGCAGCATTTGTTCTCATTTTTCACACATCTCTATTAGCCGTTATTCCAGTAGTCACCATCTCTAACCACATGATTTGTCGTCATCACTACATAGTATAAAACAAAGTCGCTTCCCGCTGTCTGTCCCTATGTATGCTTAAATCTTTAAAAATCCAAAACGGATTTTGATGCGGTTTTTTTAATAGATACAGTGCTGTTAGACTGGCCTGTTAGTCTAGTGGTTAGTGACCCTGACTGCTGAGACTGAGGTCGTGGTTTCGATTCCCACCCAGGACAAATCTTTGTGTGATGAGCACGATCATTTGTTCTGTGTCTGGGTGTAATTTATCTATAATATGTATGTATTTAGAAATATATAAGTATGTTTATCAGTTGTCTGTTTGCCATAGTACAGGCTCTGCCAAGTTTGGGATCAGATAACGGTGTGTTGGTTGTCGATATATTTATTTATTCAAGAGGAAGATTTATGTAGTACTAGCTTTTGCCAGCGGCTTCGCCCGCGTGTTATATTATAGGTATATATGAGAACATTAAAAATACGATGCATATATTATATATTTTTAATGTTCTCATATCAACCATATCAAAAGTTTCTTCACAAGACTATGGTCCCGATTATAGTTGTTGTATTATGACTTAGTAGCTGATAACAGGCAGCAATAAATTTGGAGCCGGTTTACGTATAATAACAACATGGACCATTACTAAGGACATGATAAGTTTTTTTAATAAAATAAATTGAACAACAACAGTGGAGTTGTTTGGAATTGTTTCCAGTGATGCTTTCGATAGACTGAGCTCGACGTTTTGATTACATATTATAACAATTGTAATGTTGCCATAATATGTGGTTAGTGTTTAGGACTGAAGGACTTCTAATATTGCGCAATACAAAAAGCGTTTGTTCTTATGAAAAGCAATGGAATTCTGCACGCAATTTCAATATTGATTGAAATAAAGGAAGAATCTCAAAACACTTTTATCAAATTCACTTTCATTCATAACACGGTATCTTGTATTATTATTTTTGATAATTGTTTTATTAACTCGTTTAATAATGGCTGCGTGGGAACGGTGTTATTCAACATCGCGTAAGATTATTTCGAGAAACCAGAACTTGATTGCAACCCGCCGCACAGGTACGCTATACATATGTGCGTACGGTAGATGTAAATGTACGGTCCGCAGTGGTCCCTTGAACATTATCAATTTTGCTTAGAAATACCAGGGATAGAGTTTCTACCAAGTTTCGTTCACTTTCAATCGATATTATAGGTACCATGATCTGACCAATCCAAGGAGTTCCCCAAGGTAAAGTTGATTGCACAAACAAGCTTTCGACAATATATCCCATCTCCAAATTAGCATATTCTGTTGCTGTTTCATAGTGATATTTGATGACTTCGATATCCTCATAGTTGAGTATGTTGACTAAGGTTCATCTGAGTAATATAAGTAATAGACACTGTACGTTTGTAGAAGTCGTGATTTCTACTTTCATACTAAACGAATCATCGTTATTCTTATGGACGTCGTCAGTGCTTTATTATGAATAGATGAACTTGTGGATGTTTGTTCTATTGTTGAATACAGGGCATATTTTGATTTCGTGCCTTTCGTGTCATAATCATAGCCCATACCTATGGTATTTTAGTCTTATGGTAACTATTTTGTTTTTCTTTTTATAGTTTTCTTCGCATAATTTTGTTGCTGGAATGAAACTAAACGTGGGTGGTGTTTTAAGACAAAAAACACTGTGACTAATGCTTAAGTCTAGAACATAATTCCGTCTAGGTTCAACATTATGGAGATAAAGATATAAAGGAACAGAGAAACAATAAAAAACTTAAAGAACTTGATGATGACTCAGAGTTACCTCCTTTAGGCAAACATAAAAACATTCTGTGTGTCCACCAAAATAGGTGATAAAGACCACAACGAGTTTATTTAGGATTACAACAACCAAGTGTCGGACAAACATTCATAGCTACTGATGACAAAGTTGACAAACTTATGAAATACCGGGATTAGATAAAGGTTAACTAATGATACGCCAAAGATTATAAAGTAAGTACAAGAATCCAAGAAGCAGGTGTACAAACAAGAGCATCCGAACCTGCCGCCGCACACCTAGCCGCAAAGATATTTGTTATGATGACAACAGTTCACAACACACACGGGACAAAGCCGGCGCATTCCGCTGGAGAAATAAACATCAGCGTAAGCAAACAATCACCAACTCTTAAAACATTGGATTACGTCGATATTACTCATGCAACATAAACATATCAAATTTGAAAGAAAAATGTGGCTATGTTTGAATAAAAACATGAGCCTACTCCTTAATTTATGCGTGGACACGTTTAAAAAAATACAACTGTCAAATAGCCCGCCATCTGTATCGCTCAGCTGAGCGAAACATGAGATCGTAATTTAAAACTTAAGTCAAACTTACCTGTGTTTGAGCACAGCCACCGGCCGCTAACACAGCTCGCCCGTTACCATTTAAATTTTAAACAATCGCTCAAAACTCAGATATCTTCCAGTGCACAGTTTAATTTCCACCTTTATGTTAATTGTAACTTATATTAACAGTTAATAAAGCTCACGTGTTACTGCAAAGCGTTAGTGTTAGTTGTTTTTATTCTGTATATTCGCGAAGTCGTTTCGTTCGTGTCGGCCGCTCGGTATGCACTTTTGGGGTCACTCGGGGTCGATTGGTTTTATTGTGTTTTTTCGCGTGGTGCGGCTTTGAGCGTGCGAGCATGGGTCGACGTGGCGTGCGGCGCGGTCGGCGTCCGAGCGATCACTGCGGCCCGCAAAGTGACCCGCGTCGGCTCTCCAACCACTGCGGGATGCGCGCGCGCACCTCCTACTCCTCCCTCATCCCTCTCCCGCAGGCTTTCGTGCCCTACCTAAAAGATAAAATACTTATCGAAACGCGTTCCGAGAAAGCGATGCCACAATACACACATACGAGTCTAATTAGTCTAAGTGTGTTATTTATTTTGATGCGATAAAAGCCTGTTCTTCGACAGCCAGCGTTTATGGCTACGTGTAACGACCGATATATTTTTGTGTGCCTATCGTTATATTACTATTTGTCACTATAGTTTTGATCACAGAAAATGCCGCGTCGAAGTTAATCGGAACACATTCATTAGACTCCTATTGGATCACAACTGAAACCTTTATTCTTGAAGATAGTACTGATGAAAGTAATGATTCATGCATGGCTTGTGAGCATCGATCACTAATAAAGAACCTTGTGAGACAATAATCTTAAAAGATAAACGCTCCATGCGATAATCTTTAAGACAATAATGTATCGAAAAGTGGTTTTGTGTGCACAATGGCCGGTGGCAGCGATGAAGCCGATACTGGACAATGACAGGCCGGCGGCACTATTGTTGAAAAACCGGAACCAACCGCTGATCCGGCTAAACAATTGAATATTGCGAAGAAATTGGGTCCCTATCATTTGTTTTCTGATTTCTTGCGAATAGTACCGAAGTCTTTAGAATGTACGACTCGAAGGATGAACGAGGAACAAACTGTCTCAGATGATTATCAGTTATTGATGGCTCGAGGTCAACCTTTGCAAACCATGAGCAACGGGACTTTTACTGTGGATCTTGTTTCATTTTTGTGTTCTCTTTTCCGTACCCTTCTTGGAATAAGAGGCGATTGTTTCACTCCCACACTTCCTTATGGAACTTAAATCAATACAGATGCATCAAATGGCGAGATAATATCAGAAGAATTCAGATCATGTGCAAGTAACTGTACAACATGTTCGTCCCTTGATCCACGGAGGAGCAAGTTCCAGGGTGTTACGTAGTAGATTACATAGTGAGAGCCGAGAGTCGCACGGCCTCGATAAGGTCCATAAAATACCAACATTACGGCCACTAGATACTTGACAACTACCATACTGGACCGATTGAATTTAAGGAATTCGTTCGCCTTGTAAATTTGTTTATGGTGTTGGATTTCCATACTGATCTGGAGGAAAAAATGTTTATTAGTCTCTGAGCTTGCTAGGTTTAGTATATCACGCAAAAGTTGACGTAATAAATCAACCAAGCCGTGACCTATTACAAGTCACCCTAAAAGGGGTCTACTTAGACTGCGCTTGTCGCAGTTACTGCGCATGTCTCAGATGTTGATCTGATGCATTATGACAGTTACTTGACAATTTGTTATGAAAGTATGATGTCTAGAGCGGCTCAATTAGGTTTTGAGTAACTTATCGACTCTCAGTGCGTAGAGTTGGTAAAGGAAGCAGGGTTGCAAAGGAAGGAAACTTGCATAATAGCATAATTTCTGAATACTTTGTCAATAATGTCGCGTTAGCTCCCAAGAAACTATCTGCTACAAAAACATGCACTCAGTACTCAGGCTCTAGCAGCACTCCTTGGTTAGTTCGGAGCTATAATGAAAGTAGGCGTAGAACTTACTCGTAAAAGGCTTAAGGCCTTAAGCCTAGGTCGTCGCAACTGATTCAATGTCTACATCCCACAGAGAGGTAGTGTTTAAGCCGATGACATCACTCGTTTCTGATAATCGCCCACCCATCCGCTCGGCTGGCGCAAGGATCGGTTTTAAACATCACGTAATATTTGTGGTTACTCTGTCTCATTTTATTTTGAAGTACCTATTGTTGGAGTAACTTTTGTTGTTATGAACTGTAACCATAAAGTTATTGGTATAGGAAAAGTAACTTCAAGCTCAAGTTCACCAAGTTCTGGTTACTTTCGCCTGCTACTGAAATGAGATAGGTAAGTATTATGGCAAAAAGGCAATGTAATTAAATGGGACAGTAAACAATCCAGGAATTTGAAAAAGAGTTTTGAAGAAGATCAATCAGACCAGGGGTAAGAGGGAAAACTAAAGAGTCTGCAACGGAACTGGCAAAGGATACTTAAAAATATTCGAAATAACAAACTTATATAGTACATTTTAACAGAAGCGCTTTATGAAAAGGGTATTGCAGAGCTAAAAGACAGTCCCTAATAACGACACTCTAACGACACGCTAAAGAGAGATATAGACGATAATATTGATCCATCAATTTGACGAAAGATAATTTTTTCCATGTCATTGGTACCGAGTAACAGGTTTCCTCCACATGACCTTCCCAACCTGTGCGGCAAGATAACCAGCCCACTGTTCCATTCAGCTCAGCGCCAACCTTCATAGTAACGGCCTGCATGGACCACTCATACTAATTACTGCACGCGGATAGAATAATCGCCATTTGTTTTGAAGTAACGGAAACTACTGATAATTAATATTCATTGGAAGCTAGAACAAGATAATTACTGAGGTGATGATTATCGAGCCTTTAGATATAATAAATGTTTCTAAGATTCCAAGTCACCTTCGCTATGAACTTAGGAATAAAAAGTTAAATGAAAAAAGAAACCTTTTGGGGTTGTTAGGTTTCCGGCTGAAATACAAAAACCCAAAAAGTAAACGATAAATGATTTTATATCTTTAAGTAGGTTTGTATACTTTTACACATCAATCATATGTTAATTACTAGATAAGGTCGGTGTTTCCTATCCGCCTACTGAAAGAAAGGCGGAATGAAACTCTGTGGTCACAGTCTCTTTTAAAGTCCAGACATAATCTTAGTAAGATCATGTGAAGACTATGTAGATTGGCGTCTAGAATGGGCTTTTTAGGAAAAAACCACATAGGTTGAGGGACCTGTTCAGTCAGTGTACGCATTTGTCAGTAACCTGCATCTCAACTCCGAGACTTAGAAATGAAAACAACCCAAAAAGGATAATTTTGGCCACCTTCGTTAGCATATTGGCTAAGGAAATGTCCCTTTTGCCCTCGAAAAATGGGTCCTGTTGACACTCTGTTTTGATTGTAATATTTTGGGAACAGTGTTTTATTACTAAAAGTAAAAATCAGAATTCAGTTTGTTTAAACGAGAATAAATCTAAGATGTAGCCTAAAGCCTAAACCATTCATACAGATAATTTAGCCTTTATACCCAGAATTATATATCGTCTCATTTGACCCCTAACCAATATGACAGAAAAACAAACTCGACTGTGGCTCTCACTCATCGCCTCATCGGTCAAGTACGAATGATTCAGGCTTGTTCAATAAAATGTGCTATATAATTAGTACGACAATGTGCATTACGTACAACTTTATTTAAATACTCGCTCATCTTGATCTCAGGCGATGTATTGCCTTACAGCAGTGTATCGTAATCATTTAAGCTTGTAACTGCAGCACTGCAGCTCTTAACAATATTGGACTGAAGTTGTCAAGAGGCAGTTGCTGAAAGAACCATAAATATTTGCAGCACGTTATCATCATCAACATCATAATCCCATCAATATTGTGGGTTATAGATAGGTATATAATATAGATGTATTTATGACACAGTGATCCTGTGACCACTTATACCTCGTCTTTAAGTAATAAAAGAAAATTGCAGTCTAAAAAGAAAAACTAAAATCCAAAAAAGAAGATAGGGTTGATGACAAGAACGTCCCATTTCAGATCAAGATTGGTCAGCTATTCTAAGTAGTGACTCCAATCAAGTCAAAAGTCATTTATTCAAACTACGCTGAGAGTCACACTTTTTGAACATCAAAATTACATAACCCGAAACGTCCGCCCTTCACTCTAGTCTAGAATATTGAATGCCATCAAAACCATGAGTTGTAAAAAATGCCAAGTCTCGCTACTGAATTCTTCTAGCATAAAAAGTTGTGAGATCCCTGTATACCAACTCGGTTAATTTATTCAGTCCCTCCTTAAGGGACCCTCCGTCGTAAGTTATTACGTAATTACCTAACCTTACAACATCATATAGTGACCATATCAATATTAAAAATATTTTATGTCATTTCTTTTTGCAGATAGTCCTACTTTTATCCTTTCCGGTACCTACCTTCTATTTCTTGAATGCCAACAACGGATTTTCTTAGAGCCCACTCTCTGTCTTATGAGCTTTTCTTAGTTTTGTTGCTAGTCTTTTAATAAATTACTTAACCCATTATTTTTAAATATAATTTTTATTTATTCTTTTACATCTCACAACTATCTCTACAGATCTTAAACCTAATTCGATAGTGTGGCTAACAACTATTTTAACCTACCTAGTATTATATACCGGATGACATTTTTTACCGTCTCGACCTTCATATGGTGTGTTGTGTAACTAGAATAAAAGGCAGGAAGGCCTTCAGATTCATCGTAGGTGACTAAAGGAGCGCGGGACGCGGGTGGACAGGGATGCGTGTGCGGCTCGTGCGCCTATGAAAGATCAATGAGGCCGCCTATCGGCCGGCTTCAAAGGGTAGGACCGCGCTCCGAAATCAATGATACATGCCGCGCATTGAGTAGAGTGCGTATGATTTGAGTTTCGATAGATTTTAAATTTTATTTTTGTTTTTTTTTCCAAATTCCTGTTTTTGTTGTTCTAGTATGAAAATGTTACTTTAAATGTGTAGTATTTATTACTAGATCAATTTAATTACATGTTATTCAAAAATAAAAATTATAAAAATTTCTATGCCAAAAGCTTCTATTCCGTTCACCTATGACCCCCATTTTTTTTCAAGACGCTAAAAAAAGTCACCCAGTATAATAGATACCTACTTATAGTTTTGGTTATATAAATTTACAGGTATTTAATACTAAAAAAGCAGAAATAGTTACCTACTTAATTAAAACTTAAACAATAAAAATACTAAAAAAAAGCTTAAAAACTAACACAACAATTAAACCTAAACAGCATTATCTTTCATTTATGCACGCACTTGGTTACTGAAAATTCAAGCTTCTAGTTTTATCCACAACGAAGTTATAGGGAGCCGAAAATGGCCTGAACTGTTTCGAGAACAGAATGGTACGGCCGGGCGGCCGTGCCGCTTTTTTGCTCGACTTGGCGGGGGCACTACCGTACCCCCAGATGGAAATTACATAGAATAATATTGAATGATAAATAAACCCATCACAATATAATGTACACAGGTGCAAACAAAAGAACGTTGTGGGCGGCGCAATCAAGTTGCAGTTAGATGAAATAATCAAAATGTTATGACAACTGGTTTTAACACTGTACGTATTACATTAACCGTCGCGTCGGTACATTACCGCATGTGACCGTAATTATGGGAAAATTTTATATATCGTTATGAGATAATTCGTGCGATCTGTCTTTATTATTATGTCCCATTTGTAGAGCTGCTACTATCTTGATTAATGTCACAAGCCGTGCACCCGATGCTTAGGCCCGATGAGATTTTTCTTCGTAAAAATTACGAACTTGCATACAAACTTTTATCCCTTATTTGACACCAAATTCCTTAGTAGTGAATTTTCAATTTAGTAGGTTTCGTATTTGAAGAAGCACCTTTTTGGGTAAGGAGAGATAATGTGGTTGTGGTAAAGTTAACATTAAGGGTTTTAGGATTGAACTATAAATATGGCTGGTATGGTATGTATTATATTACAAAAATAACACTATGTATTACAAAAATAACTACTTGAAAAATGTTATTATACTCTAAGTGAATTTCTTAACCCATTTGGATCTGCTGTCCTTGTACAGGGACAGTTGTTCAACCACCCACAAGTTTTCATATATTTTATATGTCTTTAATTTTAAACTGAATTTTGTATACTAAGTAGTGTATCTTATGAATTTAATTTTAAATATTGACAGTTTTTTAGAAAAAAGTGATCAAATTGTTACTTTCGTCCGCAGAAGTTAAAACAAAAATTATCTTCACGAGGTAAGGCTTTTTATTGTATGTTGCTATGCAAATTTTTATCACTTTTTTGGGATAAGTATTAGTTAGTATTATCAATAAGAATATAAATGGATAATACCTGTTTAATTTGAAGTTTTGTTGACGGGAGGTCATAGTTTATTCAAGTGTCCCTATATAGGGACATTGGGCACATCACTTATATTTTTATATTAAATTTGTATTTATTTTCTATTTTTTTTTTAGAACCCATTCCTTATCAATAATTAATAAAAGGCAATTTGATCTAATAAATGATTACCGAGGGCTTGAAGAAGCACTGGAGAGTATTTTGAACGAAGGAGACGATCTGGAAACTGATTATGAATTGGTAGCTATTCCTCCAGGTCCAAGTATTCATACTGATGAAGAAGAGTTTGACGAAGACAACATCCAATAGAATATATTACCTCGGGACATTCCTGGCAGAGTAGAAGTTTTTGCTTCTCAAAGTGATAACGATTGGGACAGCAGTGATGAAAATCCCTTACAAAAACAAGTTAGAAATCCTCCGGAAACTGAACCAAAGTGGCGTAAATGCGAAAGTTCCTACGAAAATATTGCGTCAACTGATGAAAATCTAAATAGGTGCAAAGAAAACTTAGTTACTAAACTAAAAGATTTAGGGCCATTACAGATATTTGAAAAGTGTTTTGATGAAGAAGTCATGCAGATGATTTTAGTCAATACAAAACTGTATGCCGCATAAAACAATAAACACGACTTTGATGTGACCATTGAAGAGCTCCAAAAATTCTTTGGAATACTTACACTTACCGGGTACCATACATTGCCAAGGGGACGTTTATACTGGTCTCTAGATGAGGACTGCAACATACCAATTGTTTCCAAAACCATGTCGAAAAAAAGGTACTTCGAAATAAAGAAGTTTTTACATTTTTGTGATACTGAAGCTGCTGTTGGATACACTGATAAAATGTACAAAATACGACCACTGGCTAATGTTCTTATCAAAAAAGAAGAAGAGAGCTGATTGTGATTACAGATTTGCTACTACTAAACAAATTTTGTTCGTTCGTTAGCTTGACAATAGCGTGTGTACTATGGGCACCAACTATGACAGTGTACACCCGTTGGGCAAGGTAAAGAGATGGGACGGTTTACAGAAGCAAAAAGTAGATATGGACATCCCACACGTTTTCCAAAACTATGATAAAAGCATGGGTGGTGTCGGTGTCTGTTGCAGTATATAGATGCACAATTCGAGGCAAAAAATGGTCGTGGATGTTGTTTACATATATGTTAGATTTAGCTATTGCTAATGTTTGGCGTCTGCGTACTCTGATACATGAAGAAAAAATAGATCAGCTTCAATTTCGTCGTATCGTCGAGATCTTACTTGAAATCTGATGGGCGCCAAGATCGAAGGCGAAAACCATCATCCGCAGTACCAGGACTGGCAGCAGATGGAGTTGGACACTTTCCTCAGAGACTGCCTAACCAACTACGATGCGTTGTTTGCTATAAAAAGTACGATGGCAATGCAAAAAATGCATAAAAACCTTGTGCATTAAAAATAATAATTGCTTTGAAATACCACTCTTGAGCCCATTGTCCCTGTACAAGGACAGTGTTTTTTTTAATACTTACTAATTATTATTTCTTAAGTTTTTTTGTTCAATTGTCATAAGCCTCCTGTCGTTTATTTAATAAACAATTTTTCATAAATCTTTGTTTCATTTGTATTTGGGTCCAAATGAATCTCTGTAACTTTATAATATTGACATTTTTACTTACTTTATTTTTAAATTAATCTTCTGAATTGACTATAAATTTTGACATGAGATGAAATTGATTATGAATATTGTAATTTTATTTGCTTGCATAATCATATTATGACGAATTTATATTTTAATTTAATAGTATAATAAAAAAAAATCTTAATAATTTGTATGTCAATTGGCAAAACATAGCGCACTACCTAATCCTTAAGATCTTGTATATAATTGTCACCTATGTTTACGAATAAATGATTTGATTTGATTTGTTAACGTGACTAATACTTACTTTATAATACTACTAGCTTAGAGGCACGCCACAATTGCGGCGGTAAGTCCGCTCTTTGAGGAGTGGATAGAGAGGCGCCACGGCGTCCTCACCTTCCGCCTGACGCAGGTTCTCACCGGGCATGGGTGCTTCGGTGGGTTCCTGTTCAGGATAAAGCGGGAGGAAACGCCCGGGTGTTTCCATTATGAGGATCGTCTAGAGGACACGGTGGAGCATACGGTAGAAGTGTGCCCTGCCTTGGCGGAGCACCGCCGTGTCCTCGTGGAGGCGATCGGCGGCGGTGACCTCTCGCGTCCGGCCCTGGTGCGAGCCATGGTACGGAGCGAGAGGGCATGCGAAGCCGTCACCTCCTTCTGCGAAGCAGTAGTGCTCGCGAAGGAGGAGGCGGGGCGCGTGAGGGAGTGGCAGTCTCTGCGCCCTCACGTCCCTAGCCGCCGCAGGAGGAGACGCCCCGGGCGTCGGGAGTCGATTGCGGACTCCCGGCCACCGTAGGCACGAGCTTGCGGGCGGCGAGCAATGGGTAGCTCGCCGCCCGGTAAGGACCAGGCTCGGGTCGACGGCGCGTAGTGTTCCACGCGCGCCTCAAAGAGATGTCAGCAGCACTGAAGGGGTCTGCTAGGACCGATGCCTGCCGGGGTCGCGTGATTGTTCGAAAGAGATACCGTGAGCCTGGCACATAGGCAACTGAAGGAACATGGATGGGTTTTAGTCAGTAAAAGTCTGACACGCCCTCCCGCTCCGCCCAGAGCGGGAGAAGTCATTTGATGATTTCCCATCCAAAAAAAATTTCAAAAAAAAAAAAAAATACTACTAGCTTTTGCCAGTGACTTCACCCGCGTGGAGGTCGGATATTATCCAACAGGAACGTACTAACGGGATAAAATCCGGTATGTTAATGCAGGTTATAAAGTATGTGTGTGCCATATTTCGTATACACTCAGCCGTTTTTGCGTGATTGAGTAACAAACATCCAAACTTGTACATTCAAAAAGTAGATGAATTAAGCAGCAGTTAAGTAAGGTGGGATATTTGTTTAATCCTCGTAGTGAATCTACTTTCTTCATAACATTATAAGCAGGTAAGGTGCAGCACCCCGACACAGTCGCCAATGCAGAGCTGCGCAGGCGCTGGTGACGTCATGCATTAGCATCACAATCGTGCGCCACCAGTCCACCACGCATTGTCCCGCGACGCCCTACGCAAACAATACACACATGACCCGATTGACAATTAATGAGCTATCTTATAGAAAAGTGACGAACAACAACATGAGCTCTGCTAGGTCAGTTAATATATAAGGTTTTCCTAAACGAGAGCGATACTAATCTATCTATACTCCATTTGTTTAGGTAGTTAACTAAAGGTAAACAATCTTGATATGTCTTTTTATATAAAATAAATCGTAATAAAAGACCAACAAATATTATTTAAATTAAGTTACTTACCTAACATCGGTTTAAGTAAATACCTAATTGTAAACATTTTTAGATTCAATTTTTAGACAGTTTTTTAGATAAAAGACATGTTAAGATTGTTTACATTTAGTTAACTACCTAAACAAATGGAGTATAGATACTATTATTAAACTTAAATAATTTATTTGATTGTTAGTTTGAACGTATTTATGTCTGGAACAGCTAGAAGGATATCAAATATCGTTGTGCATTTGATAGCCCAATTCTCGAGAAAGTTACTATATACTATTTAACATCTAGTTATAACCCTAAGAAGCCGAATAAAAATAAAAAGACTCGGAAAGAACGCTGAGTGACAACGAGCTTCCTCTCTCGTATCCTTTTCCTACAGGGTCCATAATATTATAAATGATATAGTTACCACCTAAGTACACATGATGGTAAAGCAATAAACATATTGAGTATTGAGGTAATAGCTTAGGAGGCGATACGATGCGACGGGGTGAGTTGAGGGAACATGAAATTTCACGCGAACAAATCGGGGGCAGTAGCTGTGTAAAAAAAGGATAATTTGAAAATGTTACTCCGAAACTTTGTGTTCTTTTTGAAAACTCTGCGTTTTTTATTTTCAAATCATTAAACTGTCCCACCTACATCATAAGGAATGGATTTGTTGACATCCAAAACTGTGATATCATGGAAATTGGCATAGCTTTCTCTTTTTGATATTTATTTATTTGTCTGATGTTACAGATAATAAATTAATTATTTCCTGTCATTGTTATTTACTTAGCAAGGGAAGATTTTACGATTTGATTTTGAACTTTTAATATTTCACTTCTTCGTAGTGGGGTACCACAACTTAGAAGTGAAAAATAAAAAGTGTATTTGAATAAAAAACTACAACGTTAATATCGGAAGTTGGTGGCAAAACACAAATCCACAGAGACCGACTTCCGAAATCAAAGTAATTTTTACTTTATAGAGTTTTTTTTTTTTTAGGATTTAGTTGTTTTTCGCAATAAATGGCCAACTATACTCAACCGTCCTGACTCCACTAGTGCTTCCTGCCACCGACCTGCATGGAAACTGAAAGTGATACTTCACAGCCAGCGAACAATACTTTAACCTATTTCTCTCACTTTTACGACCACACCGATGAGTTAATAGGTAATCAATGCAATTTTATTTAACCTCCCAAAGTTCCAATTTACAATTTAATTTTTGCGTAACTACACCTGTTATGGGTGTAAAGTTCGAAAGAGGTACCGTGGCCCTGGCATATAGGCAACTGAAGGAACACCGGTGGGTTTTAGTCAGTAAAAGTCTGACACGCCCTACCGCTCCACCCAGAGCGGGAGACGTCATTTGATGATATCCCACCCTTAAAAAAATGGGTGTAAATTAAACTTGTAAAGTTTTTCTAAACGTAGCATCCCACTATCATTTCTCCAAAAACACACATTTCCCAGTAAGATAGTATTTGTTATGTTTGTGGCTTCTTACACTGGTTGGTAATACCCGACGCAACCGAACTAATTTAATTTCATTGCAGTCATGTTTTGCATAACGCTGCGCCCGCGCATCGCTCATTGTTTTGACACTGGACACTGTGTCGAACTCGAATCATTCTGCAGTAATATTATAAACATTATACCTTTGGTAACTTGCTACGGCTGTGAAAGTAATGGCTAAATGGTTCCTGTGAGAGGCGACCTGTGCTATAGAAACGGTAAGTGCTGCAAAACCAAAACCAAAAAGATTGTGCGAAGATGCTGGTCAACAAAGCTATTGTTGTGTTTAGACTAATATTAAGGACACTGCCTCTGCTAGTTAGTATCCTATAGGTAGGACTCATGTGTGCATGCTCAGTTAAATTACTGACGAATTGAACCTCCAGTTTGCGCAGGTCAGCTACCCTGGCCATGGATAGGCCATCATTTAGATATCGAGTCTGCTGCAGGTGTCGAACAGCATGTCGGGTTTTTCATATTATATCTAGTAATATCTAGAACAGTCCTTACGAATAGTTATATTAAGTTATTTTTTATTTTTTTTGTAAAAATTTATTTAAATTGCTTCGTTGCTAAGTATCTACTTACCACCATGTTCAGTTCCAAACTATACTTATTGATCTAATTTCGAATACCCGCCAACACCATCTGGTCACAAAATAAAGTATTTAACAGTGGAACTGAGCCACAATTTACATCATTGCTCGAAATAACCGCAAAACAATTCAACAGGCTTGCTTGTACTAAAACGATGCGATAACACTAGTATGGTCATCTGAATTTATGGAATTGGAGCACAACCAGTCGATGACTTCATAAATACCTAGCACCCGCTAATATGGAGGAACCTATAGCCTAAAGAAGTGTCTTATTGGAAGCACAGAATGTCTGCGATGGAGTACTGATTATATTTATTTAACACCTTAGTTTATTTTCTGAACCGACTTAAAAAAAAGGAGGTTTTCAATTTGGTTTTGTTTTTTTCTTGGTACCTCTAAACTACGTCATTGATAAACTGATTTGAAAAATGCTTTGGTTTGAAAGGTCTCCCTTACTAACTCACCGAGTGGTCCCATATAAAGGACAAACTGATTTTAAATTAGCTTCAAAAGTACGTATTTTTTCCATATAGCTTATGTTGATGATGTTATACTTAAATATAGCAACTTAGAGTAATTATTATTCTAAGTATAGCAACTTAAATCTTAAGTTAAAATTATTCATTAACCTTAACACAATATACAAACTAACAGTGAAATAAATAAGGGTAATTTATAATTTATTATAATAACTAGCTTTTGCCCGCGGCTTCGCCCGCGTGGATGTCGGAAATTAACGCAAGAGGACGTACTACTGCGGTAAAAATGTGTTAATCCAGGTTATATAGGTAATATAGACTCTGTGTGCTATTTTCGATCCAGATCCATTCAGCCATTTTTGCGTGATTGAGAAACAAACACCCAATCATACATATTTTCGCATTTATAATATTAGTAGTAGTAGGATTATAATTCATATGACTTAGGATTCATAGTTTATGAGAACATCATGTGTGTTGGTGTTTTTAAAATAAGAGTAATAATTGCTGTCAGTGGGAAAACTGCCCTACAGGCTGGCAGCGTTGCCACGTTGGATAACAATGCTGATTCTTTGACCTAAAAATAGACCAGTCCTCTGGTCCCATGAAGAGTCGACCAACCGCTTGGCGATGTTCCGGAATACTCAATGAGCACTTGGACCCTAGTGTTTCAACCCCAAATGGCTCAAACATATCGCTCCCAGTAAGGTTGTTATATATATGCGCAGTTTAAGGTTTTCTGCACCTGAAGCAGGCACCCCAGCACAGGCTGCCGTGCCAAGAAGATGGGATGGCGCGACGGCGTCTCCACAGGTAGTATCCCATCACCATAGGCTTACCCCATTTCTAAGGCATTATGGTTATTCCGACTGGCCACTTCGTCGCGTTGCATTAGGTTCTAAGTCTAAGCCAAGCACATTAGGTTCTAAGACAGCTGGCAACCCGGCGATGACAAGCGCCCAACGAATGTTGTCATTCAGGCCAACCCGTGATCTTACTGCAAGCAAGGCCATGGTGGCCGAGGCGATCAACTGCTTCACCGCGCTGACACCGATGCAGAGTCACGCAAGGAGCACCCAGACGCAGACTTGTTGCGAGTCGGAAAGTAGAGTCAGCCAGCATAGAGCCTATGTCATCCCGACTCCCATTCTCCCACACCAGCTGACGGGCACGCTCAGAGTATTGGTGGACGTATTAATGAGATTATTCCGTACCAACCTGCAGAGCGGCTCATCCCTCTGTATCCCACTTATCATTTATGAGTAAAAGTTGAAATCTTAAGATTTCTAATTAGGTCTCTATAATTCTGAAGGTGCGAAAGGTTCACACAGGACAAGCCACCTTCCAGACGTTCATGGCATCGGTCAAACACGGCACTTCAGAGTCAGCCTGAGAAGGAGTTAAGATTTTCGTGGTTTTTGGCATTTCGGTGCTGTGAACCGAGGACAGGGGCTTAATATTAAATTATACGTAATAATTTCATGTCGCTATTATTTATTACTTAGCAAGTGAGGATTACTAAAAAGTCAAATAATTATATTATTTAATACAAAAAAACTTTAATTTCGGAAGTTGCTGTTTTTAAAGGTATTTTTTGCCACCGACTTCCGAAATAAAAGTTATTTTTCACTTTGTGTTTTTGTTCTTGGAAGTTTGTTGTTTTTGTGAGATCTGATCGTAATTGTTTTTGTGAGATCTGATCGTAATCATCACCACGTTGTCATTTGTTTGTAAATTGTACTGATTGTGTTGTGATAGGACTTGACCATGACTGGCTCTCTGTTATAGATGACAATCTCAAAGTAGGTGCTTTACATAAAACCTTGGACTGGACCAGTATTTAAATCAAAACGGATATTGAAAATTAACGCCAAGATCAGAACAAATAAATGGTAAACGACCAACCTAATGTAATAATGTAATTTAAAGCAATTTCCATTCAATTGCAGTCCGTCGTCAATTAATTTCCATCCCGCTATAACAACATGACAAGTGACTAAGAGCCGATCAAGTCTCGGCCAGTACTTAATCCTTTACTAGCTCGCTCGTATTTCAAGCTGCCATATTTTATCTAATCCCAGATCGCTACGTAAAAGGAAACAGCAAATTACTCACACTGTGTATCGGAGAGTGACAGAATAAATCAAATGTTTCATAAATCAACGAGCCAAAAGTATGGACGATGGATTTAAAGTTTGAAGACGGAGGCAGCCGCCGCGCCGCGTCGGTGATATTTGAATAGAGGTATGGACAATATCCTAATAGGAGCTATAAGTTTATTGCATGCGGTAAATCATCTTACCTACATAGTTTATTGCAGATGGAAGATTTCGGTACAGATTTTGTTCGAGAAAAAGTATCATTTGCTGTAGTAGCGTAAAGTAATCGTAGTTCTTCTTATTAATCTTCAGTTTTTCGTGCCACTATTGCTAGGGGCATTGGGGAGAAGCAGATAGGCAATACAAGTAGTAAACTCGATTTCCTGTCGCCTACGTTTAACACTCCTTATTTAAAGTTAATTATGTTTTACCTTTTTGGTAAACTTAAAAGCAAAATTGGGGATCCTGCTAAGAGAGGAAGTATTCTAGTTCACCGATTAATTTCAACAATATTTAGAACCCTGACTGGAAATGACGAAGATACCTTGGTCATCATTCAAGCGTCGAACCTGCCCACGGCAAAGACAGGAGACACTCCTCCACTAAGCATATAACGTCACCTCACTAAATCAAATATAATAAAAGCTCCACAGACTGCGAGGCGTTGTCTGTGACATATCAGATCGTATTGATCACCGCAGGCACTTGCCCACGCGCACCTAATACAGCTATTTTAGAACAAAGACACGCAAAATGTATGAAACGTGTACCTACTAGATACTTTAAGAGGAAATTGGCATTGCATACAATAGACTACATTCGTGTTTTTTTTTGATTTCATCATCCTTTTTTTTTTTGGATGGGAAATCATCAAGTGACGTCTCCCGCTCTTGGGTGGAGCGGAAGGGCGTGTCAGACTTTTACTGACTAAAACCCACCCGTGTTCCTTCAGTAGCCCATATGCCAGGGTCACGGTGTCTCTTTCGAACAATATCGCGACCCTGGCAGGTATCATCATCCTTACCTCAATACTGTAGCCTGTTAGCTTCCATCCACAATCTTTGTATCATAACCAGCCTTTAATGTTCCAAGTTCCAACCGCTCGGACACAGGCCCCGTCTCTGTGACAAGAAGTTGGCCATAATCTACCACGCGGGCCCAATGCGGGTTGATGGATGACACATACACACATACAATACATACAATCACGCCTTTTTCCCATGGGGGTAGGCAGAAACGGAACCACGGAACGCCACCTGCTACGATCTCTATACACTCCTTTTGCCTCGTTTAGGTTCACACAATTGGTCATACACACATACCGGTTGCGAGTACTACGCACCTGACCTTTCAGAAGAACATCACCAATAAAGTCACTATATGTCCTCCTAGGGCGTCCCCTTCCGGTGTTTCCACTCACATCTGCCTTGTAAATATACCTTTTGTGAGCCGTCCTTGCAACATGATCAAGCCATCAAGCATACTTTTTTAAATTTTTGTCAAATGATGACACATGTCTTTGACTTTTTGGTTCTTGGACATGCCAGTTTCTTCCCGATGAGTTTTTTTCCGTTTTGAGAGCAGTGGTGTTGAAATTAATTACACAAAGTAAAGCGCCTGCCTGGGTTCAACCTACGACCTACCACTCGAAACTCGGGGCTGCTACCACTGTGCACTGCGCCACCACTGCAACCTTTGTATGTTACACAGGTATAACGAAAGAAGGAGACCAAGATACAGATATTGTACGGTATGAATCTTAAGTAGTAAATAGAGTTTATTCACCGCTCGTGGCCCGTAGGACCCTGATAATACGGCAAGGCCACACAGTAAAGATTCAGTACCAGTATTGGAAGCCAATAAACGCTGCAATTGCTTACGTAGCCAACAGTCTATTATACATAATGATTTACTTCAATTCCTGCACTGTTCAGTTCATAATTGGCCATAAACTAAAGAGTTAACTGGTATAAGTCTAGAGTTGCGCAGTTTCACTTGAGATTTGGTTACCCCATTATAAACAATAGAAATGTGATAGGGAAAGTATGAAATTATTAAATGGCTTCGAATCCTTTGAAAACTCATGATTTACAATCGTATTCAAAGCTGCTACTGTCACTGTTCTGTTAAACAAAGTACAATTAACTAAAATCAGTCGATGCTATGATAAAATGGTGATTACGCTATACGGTGATCGTTCAGTCATTGAGAGGTCTGAGTTGAGCACTGAAAGAGCAAACTGTGAGACTACAACAGATGGTTTAGAAGTTATCTAGGTAAAGATATATTTATATCATAACTACTGTGTACGTGCATACAGTTATCCACCTCAACCGGTGGGAACTGTTTACCACACTATAGTTGAATATCACGCGCTCGTCATAAAACGACGAAAATCTATTAGTCTATGAGATGGTGTGAAGTGTGTGGAGAAAAGTACAGCAATTACCAGCTAGGCTATACCCATACCCAGTGCACTAAGCTTGAAGGTGTGTGTCATAAATGTGAATGTTGGTTGTTCGGATTGAATCAGAGTTTACATCGCAATAAATTCGATATCCGTGCAATAAACACTAGGCCAGTAATAAAATCCTAACTAATTTGTAACATCTCAAGCTCAACAGGTTGACTTGAAAAGCTCTTGGAATAAAAGTGGCATAATATAACATCACACCTTGTTTCACGTCACGCCCCGAAAGGTTGGGCAGAGGTGTACCTATAGTACATCCACATTTCACCAGATATGTTTAAGTGCCATGGAATAGGGGGCGAGCCTATTATTATATCTTAAACTCAAAAAAGGAGAAAAAAATAAAATCCTGCTGATTTCTCTCACAAAAGGAACGAAGGTACCTTATGGTAAAAGACTTGGGATCCTAGAGAACCCCTGGGGCCCCTCGGTCATTGGAACCGAAAGATCTGTTACGACTGGTTATAACTGTGCGTATGTTGGAGTCAACTACAAACATCCAATATACTCGGATCGGCAGAAAGTCCGTGGATCCTCGGGAAGGGGCAGGTAGGTGAGGTTACCATTTGAGCATGGATACAGGTCTCTCTAAGTCCTCTTGATTTTGAATGAAGCCAATCCTGATAAAAGACTTACTAATTCTCCGTGAGCATGAGAAATAATCAACGCTTGCTAATCGGATTACACACTGAGCTGTACCTGCGAGGCTGCGCGAGAGTGCTCGCCATATAAGGGTGCGTGCGCCGCGGTGACGTCACCGGCGCCTACGCACCATCGCGCGATCTGAGCTGTGAATGAAATCTCCATATGCAGGGAAATCGAGTGTTTTCTATGAAGCAGTGTGTAAAGCTTTACAAATAGTGTCAGGTATAAGGCGATCTAGCCAACCAACAGGATTTTCAATTGTTCATGTACGTTTTTAAGTGAATGCGTAGACCGCATTCACTAATAGACAGGTCTGCTTCCATCAAAATCTGTCATGTGGAGCCAGTGATAGCTATTAACTAGGCCATTTCTCATTTCGGGCTAGTAAGCTTTGTCGATATCGATTTTTGGGTTTGGTGATTAAACTCAGTACCGTATCACCATTTATCGTCCACTTCAAACAACATACAATGCCCACGAGTGCGACCTATGCATAGCGCACGACGGTCAGGCGCACGTGCGCACGATGGACGAGTGCGTGACCATGCGCACACGCATTGCCGATAGCCCTCTATGAAAACTGTTGCATTTCTTATATTAATATGTATACCTCAGTTTTGGCAATGACATCGTTTTGTAAAGGGCGGGTCCTTAAATGATGCGTCAATAGCGATAATGGGAACCTTTTGAAAAATAAATAAGCGTTTCCACGGCCATCGGCCCATCTCACAATGGTAGGTCAAAGTTCATAGATGGTACTTGGTTAATTTTTATGAGTAAAGCTGATGTTATATTTTAACTATTCAGTTTCAGTTTGAGAATCGTTCTCATAATTTGTTTAAAAACGCACTTTGAATTGATCGAACCACTTATTTAAATTCATATCTTTTACAGAGTTGGCATATACATTACAAAAAATTATTAACTCAACAAAACAGAACTTGACAATGTCCTAAGTGTGATCTGAAGACCTGCTACTGTTGGGTTTTTCCATCATGAATGAGTGAATTGGTCCTTTGACCTCATTAGAAGACGCAAAACAAAAGAATAAACTACGAATAATCAACAATAATTAAAAACCGAGAATAGCCAATAATATAAGGAAAAACGCACTTAGCATGAATAGACAAGAAAGACAGCGATCATTAATAAGCGGGTGTCGCAGAGCGCATGAATCAATCGGTGCGTGGGCGCAGCCTTCACGGACGGACTGATGGAGATGAGGTGATGCTTATGATTCTGTCGCTTCCGGATGGGATAAGGTAGAGTTTACTAAATATTCATACGCAAGGAGAAAGTTTGTTTTGATGTTTGTTTAATTTATCTGAATATTTTGCCAAGTATTTTGCTGCTGGATGCGAGAGCTCAAAGCTGACTGATGTGGGGCTGCTTGGAGAGGCCTATGTCCAGCAGTGGACGTCAAAATGTTGGGTTCGAGAAATAGAAATAGAATTCATTTATTTGCAATTGTAACGCTATGTAAAATATTGAAACAGTAGAATTTATATACATTATGTATAGAATTGAATGGATGTTGTTACGACAATATTAAAAATCCTTTAGTATCCAGAACTAAAATAAAATGGGTAATGGCTTTATAAGTAACTACTAACAAATAATAATAAAAAACAATTAAATGATATCCCAAATTAACTCACACGAATTACATGATTATTAGCAAACTCAAAGCGGCAAGTATGGTCTCTATTCTTTAGAATTCCAGCTTAGCTTATTGGTCTGGCTAGTCCTAAGGAGCTTAATGGAAACTTTACCATCTTAAGATCGTCCTTAAACAACTCACGAGCTCGTGCTCCTGAGGTGTTTAAAGGACTGATCCTTATGATACCAATGATGGCGATAGCTACATCCTTCAAAAGCTCTTTTATCCGCTTGTCAAAACTTAGAGAAATCAGACTACACTTAATCAGGTACTACCTACCGAAAGGATTACTTACAGCATGTCGCAAGCGAAGCCGCAGGGCGCGCTGGCGCAACGGCGGCCATTCGACACCAACCGCGAACCGTCCAGAAATCACATTAGCTACGCGCTGTTAGCTCTCAAATATCTTATTTTGGGTACCTACTGTATACATGCGGAATGGCTACCTATGTAGTCATAAAAGGCGTAAACAATAAACTTAAATGCTTCAATCTTCACTGATAAGCGTAGGCCCCCTCATCCTAGCCACACTGCATGTTTCTCATGAACAGTTCTACTAATTTGGTTGACTTTTGAGATTTATCCATTTGTGACTTTAAATTCATAAATATGATTACATTTTATTCTACGCCGCGCGCCGCAGTGCTATTCTTTTCATGGACATAAGAAATCATAGCTGATTCATGAGGAAAAGATTGTCACAATATGTAAGTAGGTACATTAAAAGCAATATTTTATTGTGTAGGCAAGTACATCGACTAAGGCCAGGAAAATCTCTTACAAACGTGTTTCTAGAGTTTCATTCATGTCGTCATTATTGCCAACGTTAAACTTTTCTTCTTGCCAATATCTTGAACTTCCTCATTGGCTATGTCTATTGAACAGCTGCTCATGATTATCATCACTATCTGCAGCTCCTACTGCTAGGCAGAGGCCTCTTTTATCTTCTGCCCATCCCCATGTTCTTTTGCTTGCCTTCATCCAGGTGTTGACCGCAATAGCAGCAATTTCGTCCGCCCATCTCGGTGCCGGACGACTGACATCTCGTCTTCCAGTCCTTGGACGCCACTCTGTGACAGCCTTACTCGATCTGTTATCACTGGGCCTTGCTCAACATCCTGCTCAATTTCACTTAGGTTCCATGACACTCTTTTCGATATTGTAGACCTTCTTACGTCTTCGGATCTCGACGTTTGGAACTCAGCCTATTAGCCTGATGCCAAGCATGACCGCTCCATGGCTCTCTGTACAAGTCGCAGCCTGTAAGCAGCATGCTCTGTGAGCGTCCATGTTTCGGCACCGAACTTCATGGTGGGCAGAACACACTGGTCATAGAGGCAGGACCTTAGACACTTTTGGTTATTTCTGTGTTTTTTTTTAAATTTTTATTTGTAATACTAAAATGTCAGTAAAGAATAGTTCGAATAACGTATTAACTCACTAAAAAAGGAAACCTCCTAAGTAATGGGAAATTGCAAAAGCACTTTACAGCTGCAAAAAATTTTCAAGATTGTGTTCAGATAATTTTACAGCTGGATTTTTTACAGGACAAAGTATAATGGTAATGTAAAACACAATATTGTAGTAATATCACAAAACAAATATGTTTGAAATATTTTGGTTTTTTATGTTTTGGTATTATTTGAACTTATATTTACATTTAAGAGCAGTGCTAACGTATCCGTAGCGTACAAGTCATTGGTAGCTCCTCGAGAGAGCCCCGCTCTACCACTATAGCGACTAGACGTTCCCATTGGGTTGTTGTGTCATCATCTTCAACCTATAGCAGTCCACTGCTGGACATAGGCCTCTCCAATTGCACGCCATTCAGCTCAATTCTCAGGAACACTCATCCAGCTGCTACCAACCACCCTGCGAAGATCATCGCTCCACCTAGCGCCTGAAGACGTCCTGCCTTACGTTTGCCGATTCGGTCATCGATTCGAGGGCTAATGTGGCCGGCCCACTGCCACTTCAGCTTGCTAATCCTATGAGCTATGTCGACAATTTGGTTCTCTGCCGGATCACCTCATTCCGGATTCTATCCCTCAGAGGTACCTACTCCAAACATTGCTCGTTCCATAGTTTCTTGTCATCAAAGTGTAAAATGGTTATTATGCACATGATAAGGCCATTTTTTAGTTAATTGTGTTTTAAAAGATCTAACATAATCCATTAAAATATTTTAAAAATCCATGACGTTTTATTTTTATTTCCATATTTAAAAAAAATAAAAACCAGCATTCATGGACACTGCGAACGAACGAAACTTTTTTTTCCCGATCGTCAACAGTGTTGACTACAGGAACGAAAGGTGTTACCGAACGGGAATTACCCAAAATAATAAGTAGCGTTCGTCAACACTGTGAACGAACGAAACTTTTTTTTCCCGATCGTCAACAGTGTTGACGAAAGGGTGTTACCGAGCGGGAATAACCCGATTGCGAACTCCCGGCCACCGTAGGCGCGAGCTTGCGGGTGGCGAGCAATGGGTAGCTCGCCGCCCGGTAAGGACCAAGCTCGGGTCGACGGCGCGTAGTGTTCCACGCGCGCCTCAAAGAGATATCAGCAGTACTGAAGGGGTCTGCTAGGACCGATGCCTGCCGGGGTCGCGTGATTGTTCGAAAGAGATACCGTGACTCTGGCACATGGGCAACTGAAGGAACACGGGTGAACAAAAAGTGAAAAAAAACCGGCCAAGTGCGAGTCGGACTCGCGCACCGAGGGTTCCGTACAAACCTGTAGGTATATAAGTAAAAGTTCACCCATCACGACAATCGAGTCAAAGTTCTGTTCTGTTTCTTAGCTTGGTTTTATTTCTGTCTGTGTTTTGTTCTTTTTATTATATGATGTAACTAAAAATTTACGGTTTTCGCAATTTTTCCTTTATTTGTGCTATAAGACGTTGGTTCGTACCAAATTTCAAAATTCTAGATCGACTGGAAGTACCCTTTAGGTTTTGATTCCCTTGCGAGATTCGAAAATTTGAGGAAATTTGCGGCATAAACGGCTATATCTTTTGATTGCGTTAGCTCAGAAGTTTGATTTTTTCACAGCTCCAAGGGACAGTAGACTTGAGTATTTGTTATAAATTTGAGCTTGATACCTCCACGCGTTCCTGAGAAAAAGGGTCTTGACAGACGGACGGACGGACGGACGGACGGACGGACGGATAACAAAGTGATCCTATAAGGGTTCCGCTTTTTCCTTTTGAGGTGCGGAACCCTAAAAAAAGGCTAAACGTTTATCGAAAGCTATAACTTATTAGCTTAGTAAATCCGCGAACTGAGTGGACATAGAAAGTGATTTATAACGTCGCATTAGATGCTTTTATCTTTATCTAAGTGAAGTTATTAATTTTACCAAAACCTCCTAACATTTGCGACTGTCCCAAAACATACTAAGTAGTTTTAAATGAATTTCGTTAAGATAACTTGTTAAAGTTGTTTTCGTAGAAGCTTTCTATTAACTCGCTTCTTTGTAGTTCATTGATCTTTCAGAACTAAAATAAATCATTATATAAAATGCGTTACTACTTTGACCTTCAAAATCGAGTAGATATAACATAGGCAACAGTATCGAGCCATCGCCCATATTTACTAATTATGGCATTCATACTCATTAAGGCTACTAGCTCTGTGCAACATCATGAAGAGATGGAAGTATTATATGAAAAGCACAGGAACCACGGGAAGGGGGCGTACAGGGCAGACCTCCCCTGTATACTCTTCGCCTTCTATCGGAAGTGAATAGTGAGAATCGTGAATCATGAGTTCCTTCTTCAGTTCAGTTCAGTCTATTCCTCTAACTAAAGAGCTTACATTACATGGATGGACCGAGTTGAATAACTAACCAAAGCATTCCGTGATAAATCAAAGACTGATCGAGATAGTTTCGTAATTTTATGTATGTTCATTTTTGTCAGACATAAGATTTTACTGTCATCAATACAGAAAGATCTTCATTTTTGTCAGACATAAAATTGTACTGTCATCAATAAAGATAGAAGAAACACTAAAGAAATACACCAAGTTAGTTAAGATTAAATCAGACAGTGGTGCCGATTCTGTTGTTCACTGAACTAAACTATCTCTTCAATTCCTTACTTTTGGCTATGAGAATTGTAACGCTATTCCGCAAGCAAAAATCTCTAAATTTAAAAATTATTTTAACACGATTAAAATCGAATTTGACAATCGCGACACAACGTCGTAGGTATTTATTTTTTCTTTTGGCTTCGCAACGTGGTACTTGTGTGCGCTACGCAATGAATTTTTTGAGAGACGAAGGCGCGCGCCCCTTACGCGCGCAGGCAGCCTGGACGTGTTTTATATGGAATTTTTCACTGATTGTTTGAAAAATAAAAATAAATATTATCCACGTGTTGAGATTTATATGCGTAGGAATTTTATAAAGGGGGTCGGAAATTTCATTATTTTTTGCGATAGGACACACCATTTCCGAGATATAATCAAAAGAAACGGAAAATAAAAAATTCAGTACTGTTTTTACACG
Organism: Aporophyla nigra; assembly: GCA_947507805.1. Classification (NCBI taxonomy): domain Eukaryota; kingdom Metazoa; phylum Arthropoda; class Insecta; order Lepidoptera; family Noctuidae; genus Aporophyla; species Aporophyla nigra. The sequence continues at coordinate 769,273 of OX382305.1, read as the reverse complement.
TGAAGGCGAGGCGTTAGTGTGAATTTTAGTTCATGACCCCTAGTTTTATTCCACACCTTTTTAATCGCGATTAAAAATAGTCAGATTTAAGTAGTTAAAATAAATTATTATAGTCAATATTTTTGGTGAAAACCGGCAAACTCAGAATAGCAAAATTGTCATTTTCACTAAACTAATAATTCAGTGCAATCTTAGTGCTGTCAAACTAAAATATAGTTAAGTTGTGTCACTTTAGTCTATTTCAGAATTGGAAATCGTCGTTTGACAGGAATAAACCTTTTAGTGATTTTTTCTTTAGTTTAGAGAATTTTGTACAACAGAATCAGCACCAGTGTAGGATTAATTTATGGGAAACTAACTCTATCACCAGGTGGTCCACTTAGTAATCCCTAGCATCCATAATCAAATTGTAGGTATTATAAGAAATCCAAGTTTGTTACTTAATTGTATGAAATATTTAAGTATTAATTACTGAGCGCTCCCCATTAATTAAACAAGGACTATAAAAAAAAACGTTATATGTATCTAGGTAAAGATGCAGCAATAGAATATTTAAAACTTTCCTTTAATTATTGTAGATCTACGGAGGGCGTTGGATTCGATAGAGAGAGAGAGTGGTTTGAAAAAACGTGAGCTCTTGTAGATCACGACCGCTTGACAAATGATGCGCCCTGCCACCAGTGCCAACACCATTCATTGAGTGAACTTGATTGTGGCTTATCTAGGTACTGGTCTTATGGAACAAATAATGATCTTACTTATCTCTGAAGATACAAAGTCACGGATTTTTGTGTTGTTTACCTACAGTCATTTTACTCCACTTTGTACTTGAATGATTTATATAATTTGTTCAGTTAGCTTCTGCATGGTTAAAAGGGTTATCTTTATGGTTTACCATATGGTCGCCGCACTTTGTGTAAGTTGTTATGGATACCTTGTTGTCTCGACTCGGCTCTCGGTTATTTTTGGAAATAAATGCTGATTTTGAATAGGTATACCTATGAAGGTCCACCTATTGGTATTGTCATCATCATCACCATTTCAGCCACAAAACGTCCCCTCCTAAACATAGGCCTCCCTCAAAGGGGGGTTTGCCATAAACGCCACGCTTGGCAAGCGGGTTGGCGTTCGCAGTATGGTGGTAAAGTGCACAGAGAACGCTGCTGCCCATTCTCTAGTAAGTCCGTTAGTCGCCTCCTACGACACCCACGGGAAGATTTACGTCCGGCAACACACGGAACACATGGGCAGTGTAGCTGAACAATAAAGAGCTTTTACGCATTGTGTGCCCAATCAACGATACCGATCTGTATTAAGAATAATGTCCCTTTTTTGTCTGACCTGATGTGAGCTACCTATACAGGTTCGGAAAAGTAAGAAGAGCTAAATCCGAAAATCTACTTCCTCCACACATGGCGCCACGTCTAGATAATACTCATCAAGTTACGAGGCTGTTCTCGAACAACATTGAGTTTATATATAATTGTGTGTTAATCACTAAAATGACCATGTATCGCAACATTGGATGAGCACAAACCGCAATGACTGAATACTAACTATTTACAAGACCGTTTCGAAGAATTTTAAAAATAAAATTAGACCAGTCGAAGTCTAGTCATTGGGGTCAATGTTAGGGACCCATACTTAATACCTGGTTGAAATCTGTGTAACATAGGTACAGGTTGACCCGTTTAAAAATGTCCAAAACAATATTTTTGATTTCGCTCGCCAAGAGCTTTTCGATATAAATGTGTTTTCTGCGATTGTTTATTTACCTATATGTAGTTTACGAGAAAATCAATATGCTAGAGATGGCACAAAATACTTATTATAGAGAGGAAGAACGGCAGAAATTTGCTCAACAGTTTGGGATTGGGATACAATATAGGCAATAACATAAAAGGAGGACACTTTGCCCATAGGGAACCAAAACACAAAACACTTTCGAGATTATCGGTCAGATAAAATAAAACAAAACGACCTTCAATCACGTTTTTATTGTGAAAGGTCAGTTTTGGCAGTATTTTGGTACTCAAAATCTCGAAAGTGTTTTTTTGAAAAAACATCTCTCGAAAACATATTTCCCTTTGAGCAAAGTTTTCTAGGGTCCTAAGTTTTAAAAACCTTAAAACCTACAAAAATATTTGTGAAAGTTATGTAAATCAGCTAACAGAAAGTTACATACACGTTGCCCTGAAGATGTTGCGAGTCTCACTCTGCAGAAGTTAGGATTATGTGGGAGTGTCCTGTACCAGTCTGAGCATAAGGCTGTTTTCACACCTAGGTTGGCTGGCTGACATATGGCAAATGATTTAATTTAATGTTAATTGTCTCTTAATGTTTACAGCTTACCATTATATAGAATCAAGTTCTTCTCACTGGCCAGACAGAGCTGTGCTGCTGGGGAGTTTGTTGCGCCACTTCTTCTTCTCAGCTAAAGCACTAGGAAGTGGTGAAAGGCGGGCGTTTTAGGGTCTTATGTAATTTTGAAAAGTGTTTTTGTTCAAAAATTTGTTTTGTTTTTTTTTTTTTTTTGTTCGAAATTTTCTGATGCTCAGCCTAATTTAAATAAATATGTTTTGATTTCAACACCGAATGTACAGTCGGAGGCTGACTATACATTTAGTGTGAAAAAGGCCTTATTATGTTTTCCCCGGGGCGGAGATTTTTCATGAAGTTCTCCCCGATTAAAAAAGGGTAGATATAGAATCAGAGATATAATCGCCTCAGATTCTTCTTTGGCCTAGCCACACAGGTAATGTTTTCCTAATAAACGCTTTCGATTACCTAAATCAAATTTGCGATGTCCCGATGTAAACTTCTCATAAACCGATTAATCACCAACTAAAGCCAGCTCATGACCTGTTTACCAACACCACAATCAAATGAGCTCAAGGTGTGTGATGTCACACAACATGGTGCATTTCTAGGAAAGCAGTTTTCCTGTTAATTCTTTTATTGAAACTAAAAGTAACCCATATAAGCGAGTGCATACCAGCGCGCGCGTCTGACTCGGTTACTAAAACAAAATAAGTAGGTATTTATAGGAGTGTGCTCATTCATAGAAGAAGGATTCTTTCACGTTTGAGGTATTTTAGTAGTGTGTAATCTCACATCGTTTGTACCTCTTAACAATGAGTAGCTAGGAGCCAAATATCATCATATGCCTGCCTTTTCCCAACTGTGTTGGGGTCGGCTTTCAGTCTAACCGGATGCAGTTGCCAAATACACTATTGGAAATCTGTTCGGCCCCTAACTGCTGCTTGCTAAACTTACTAATTTTTAGACCCGCTATGTTGAACGAATGAGATGCAATATTTCCATGATATCGTATTAAAAAGAGCTGGGCAAACAAAAGACGGCCTAGTTCCTTTAAGACTTCTTACTAATAAACCTACGAAAAACTTATATCTAAATAAACCCGTTATATTTGTAGCTCTTACCATTTGTGGCAAGCTAATTCGAAGTCTCACAAACAAGTATTACAAATGAATGCAACATAAATGTTTATGCTCATTCGATTCCTCGAGCACCGTGGAAATTAGCACAATGCCGGTGTAGCGAGAGCAACGTATCGCGCCTATAAAACATATCAAGTATTATATTAGCTCATGAGACCGAGTGGACCGACATTGACGCGCCGTATAGGGAGACACGCCGCCCTTGTCCCACTCGAGGGGGTGAACGGAAGGGCTGTCAACGAAACTTGTGGAAATATAACTGGTCATCATGAAATAACATATCTACCGTCAAGCATTTAAAACGAATTGACTAGTTACCTATGAAACTGTACCCAAAAATTTAGTGCACTCGCACTCAGTTGTAATGTATTCAAGACACAAGACCAGAAAGAGCCACCCCTACGGTATTGGTGACTTTTTTCCGGGAATAATGTGAATGGAAAGGACGTACAGAAATACACAAAAGGTGTCTCTCGGTCCTATAATGACAGGCGACGCTCTGTCGAAGCGTATGACAACATACGAACGTAGGGAAATTAACTGATCTATGATATGAATTTAACCGCTTTCCCCTTTTCACCAAAATTAAATACAGCGAATTAATAAGCTTTGCTCTCGCAGCCCTACAACATAACCCAGTCATATAAACGATGCGATGCGTATCGCAAACGACAGATTTACAGTCTGATGCAACCAAACACAGCGCGACCTTACACCAACCAGAGGCTTTTGGCCGTTAATGAACAATTAAATAATAACTTTTTGTACACATTCAATATCGATCATTTACAATAATGAACACGCTCGTAAGCTGTCGGCACGCGGTGTCGTTGCGTTACTCATGAGCTGTTGGCGTGCTACAGAAACAGATGGCAAGTTAAGTTAAAAATGTAAAGGTAGATAAAAACTAGACAGGTAGCAAATATGTTCTGCGAATCCAGGAAAGTTATGATATCATTTTTAAGATTGTATTAAGTGTTTTGTAAGGTCCTGTAAGAATGGCTTTTAACTTCCATGTGGACGTAAGGGTGACAACTGACAGGTGATTTATCACTGTGGAGGTTCTGGCACTGGAGGGTCATTGTAGTAGATACTGTTATTTACGTAATATTTGAAACGATCCCTCAATTCTAAGTTCAAGGATATTCCCTGTTGCATGCTAGGGTAGTACAGTCAATGCCCTGCATTAGCTCACCCCTCCTACACAGAAGAAATTAGGAAAAGGGGTCAGGTATTGTAGGGTATTGACTGTACCTACCCAGACACAATAACAATACACATGCGGTGACCTAACTAGGAGCACGATTAGTTTGGCTGATAAAGTCCCTATTATTAGACATCACTTAGCTTTCATGTGTACATTTGTATTCACATCATTAAATGTTTACTACGTGATACGGTTGTGTCACTTTGTGAAGTCGTTTAATTAAGAACAATATTGCGGATATTGACGTCTGGTATTGTTTGCCAGACCAGATGAAAAGAAAATATCATTAGCTAATGTCATCATTAATGACCATCATTTCTCAGAATTATAGCTAGATAAGGAACTGTCTTTTGCCAATGAAATCCAGAAGCTCATAAATATGTTCGACATAATAAAAATATTAAATTAATTCATTAACAGAGAAGCGCAGTCTAAACTACTTGGTTTAGAAGCATGAAATTTTGCACACGTGATCTCTTTGTAACGAAGAAGCACTAAGAACGGATTTTATGTTTTTCTATTCGCTCTTCTCACCTAAACCTAAAGTAAAGTGCAAATATGAGATACCCTTGTAAGCGCCCGCACAGAAGACAATGCGCTTATTGTTGCAGCGTGCGCATGCGCAGCGTCACGGCCCGCCACCCGCTCGCACCCGGGTCCGGTGCCGCCAGGCGACACCCGCTGTCCTTCAAGCCTGCCGACTCCTTACAGCACGGGTTGCTTCACACTTATGTACTCGTAGGTACTACAGTACTAGGGATAGCGAAATGTGGGTCCACATGAGTGAAAATAAGAGGGTGCATACTGAGCAAGAAAACACGATACAAAGATGAAGATATTATATTATTATAAATCATTTATTGAAAGTAACAGAGACCCATAACATAAATAGTATCACCTTCACTGGCCAATATCGTCATGGCAGCTGCAAGCTTTTCTCATAAGTAAGCAAAAAATTAAGCTACAACCTACTGTAGGCAACACTCCCTTGGCGTTCAGTGCTGAATGCTGACGCGACGAGCTTCTATCTATAAAAGCACTCGCAAAAAATATAGTTTAAAGCTACCTATAGTATTTAATTACCAGTCAAGTCGTAAAGGACTTTACTGGTAATTAAATAACACACTAATGGTAGAATGGCTTTCATTTTGACATTTCAACAGCATTAATTGCATTATTCACGTTGTTGAGTAGACAAATTGATCGCATATAATTATGAAAATTAATTTTGAGCAAACAATGGGTTAACTCATGGTCTTCAAAATGATTCAGAGTCTTATTGGTAGTGTGTTACGCAATTAGTGTGCAGTGTAGCTCGATAGTGCACAATCAAACGCTTAATACATCTAATTAAAAGGATACTGGCAGTCGAATCACATGATAATAACTTCTCTTGTAACTCTCACATTACTCATAGTTTTTTTACGCGACTTTTACCTGTAGTTATATAAGATTCGGCGTATTGGTCGCAAATAAACTGCATTAGCTATAAACAGGCTATTTTTCATTCTCGATAAGGAGAGGCGAGTGTCGTGACATGTCCATAGCTAGCGAGCTAACTGTGTCATTATGTAGGGTTGGCTAAACTACGTTGGCCGTTACAATACAGGACTTTTAATTATTGAGGTCCGGAAAACGCATACTTAAGTACTCATTTTTATTTAGGACACCGTTCTTACGACATTTAGGCAAAAATGAGATTGAGAAAAATTGCGATCTATTCCAGAAGATGCTCAGTAATTCCTACCAAGCAAATTAACAGTGATATCCTTGGCTCATTCACGAAGACTAGACAGCAGCTGCTGTGAGCAAGTGTGCAGGAAATTTCGGCCATGAGAAGAAAAATCAAGAGATGTATTCTAGTTAGATACTACGATGAACTATGCTGACCAAGCTAAAGTGAAATCAACGGTTCATAGGCAGAAGATAGCCAGGGAAACCCATCTCTAGCATCGTGAATATGCCTTTCATGCATTCTATGTTTGTTACAGTTGGCACCCCTAGCCAGCCGGCCGGCGTGTCCATACCGGGCGGACACATGGACGCGGCCATATGGCGCCTCACTTGCATCACCACTCACTACCACCACGCCACCACTCGCAACCACCACAACGAAGATTGGGGAGGCTTGCCGCATTAGACACTGACGACCTGAACTTGTGAACAATGCTTGTCTGATTATATACAATAATGTGACTAGCTTTATTGTGCTAGTTTTTGACCGCGGCTTCGCCCACGTGGATGTCGGAAAATGGGAATCACACGGGAACTTAGTCCCGGGATAAAAAAGAAGGAGCCAGTGTCCTAACCAGGTCATGGTATCCCTTTCATTAAAATCCATTCACCCGTATAAACCGTAAAAATGTAACAGGTGGAGTTTATTCGGAAAATATCCCACGGGAACCTACTACTGAGCTAAAAAAATATCTTATCTGTAAATACAGGTTATAAACTATACCAAATGTCATCCAAATCTGTTCAGCTGTTTTTGCGTGATTAAGTAACAAACATACAAACTTTCACATTTATCATATTAGTAGGATGTGAAGTGTTGGGATCGGGATTACACAGGCCGACAAAATTTAACAAAAGTCCAGACCCAGAGACCAGACCTAACATACCTGAAGGATTTTGATGCGCTGAATCCGAATCCGAGCTCAGAATTGCTCCTATAGTCTGGTTTTCGAGATATCCTAACCTAAAAGAGCAAAAAACGCGTTTTTTTTGTAGTTTTTGAGGTCTTATTCACCCTATAAGGTCAGAATTTTTCGTATGCTCAAAAAACAACCTCTAAAAATTTAGGGGTAATTTTAAACCATAAGCAGGCTAACCCACCTGACCCTGGAAACAGCAAGTTTAATCACTTATTTTTCTTTAAACAATTCGGATTCGGAATCAGCGCCCCCAAAAACACAAGATCAACATGGTCTGGTCTCGGGCAGAATTTTTTCGTTTTTTTTTTGTGGTTGGTTTAATACAAGTGTAAAATTTCAAATAGCGATGTTTTGGTGAAAAAAAAGATAGTTGAAAAATCCAAACAGTTCTAAAAGGGGAAGGGTGGTACTTTCAATTGCCATACAACGTTTTTTGATAATCATTTATTTCCTTCTGTCACGTAACCTCAAAAACTGCAAAAAAAAAATTTTTTTTGGTTAGGATATCTCGAAAACTAGACGTACCTATAGGAGTCATTCTGAACACTCATTCGGATCGGATACAGCGCATCAAAATCCTTCGTGTACGATAGGTCTAGCCTCTGGGTTAAAAATTTGTAGGCCTGTGTTATTTGTCTTAAACTACTCCATGAGACGGAATGAGTTCTTCAACAATTTCCAGATAGCTGCGATTTTTCCTCGTGGTAGACAGACAGACTGACGGATAGAGATTTTTTTGTTACGTTGCGTTAGTTTTTGTGCCGTGCCCTCATCTCCGGGCCGTGGTCCAGTCGATGGTCAGCAGCGAGGAGTCAGGGGCCAGCTGGGATGTTGTGGTATCCTTCTGCTAAACAGTTGTGTCGCAGAAGGAGGCTGCGGAAAGGGAGTGGGAAATCTCTTTTGCTAATCCGGCCCGCAGCAAGCTTCGGCGGACGGCGGACAACGCCCTCTTCTAGCCCCCTAAATGGGTCCAGGGGCGACGGATTTGGGGACATTCATCGCCCCTTATTCCTTAGGACCCGAGATGGCGGCACGTAGTGTTTCACGCGCGCCTCTATATGATGTAAGGGGGGGGAACCACCCTGCGTCGCAGGCCGGCACCAGTCGGGGATCGCAAAAGTCGCACTAGGTCCCGTGGTCCCCGACGTAGGCGTGAGACGGAACACCGGGGTGGTTTTAGACAGTAAGAGTCTGACACACCCTTCCGCCCTCCCCAGGGCGTCGTCATTAATGTCCTCCACATTACTGACGATTTCCACATCGACATCAAAGCCTAAATAACAAATTTTGTACTACTTTGAAAATGAAGGACTTTCCATATACAACTTCATACCATTTTTCACTTTTTCGGGGGAGAAATTAACAAAACCGCTGAGACGCAAATAATTGATAACTATTTTATTATTGAAATAACCTTAACCCAATAAGTCTAACATCTCTTAATTATTTCACTTTTTTTTTAAAGATGATACAGAATCGCTTAGACAGGAAAGTGGACAAACATCAGCCACCAGAACAAGCCGGATTTCCCTCAAGTTTTTCTACAACCTTCAAACACTAAATTGTTTACAAGCACATTACAGGAGATATTTAGGTCACTGGCAGCCTCATGGAAGACCAAGGGGATCGACGTCGACAAAAGGAGGCTGCCAAACCTCCGTTTTGCCGACCATACAGTCCTTTTTGCTCCCACATCTCAAGAATGTCAGACCATGCTCCAAGAGCTGAGCACGGCTAGCTTCAGGGTGAGGTTCTAAAAATGAAATGATTACTAACAGCACGCGTAGAGTCGAAATAGATGGGCAGGATGTACATTATGTCGATGAGTATGTGTCTATCTGGGCCAGTTAGTTTCTTTGGAAAACAAGCAGGAAAGAGAAATAGATCGCCTAATCGAAAACGCCTGGAAAAGCTACTGGTCCATGAAGACGCTTATGAACGGTGATCTATCGATGGCAGCGCCCCTGAATCGCAATCTCATCGACATTTGTATCCTGCCCGTCTTAACCTATGGTTCTCAGATCTGGTTGCTGACCGAGTCTCAAAAAAGTTCCGCCTTGGAGTTTGTCAAAGAGCGATGGAACGCAGTATTCTGGGTGTAAAAACACAGGACAAAATTCGGAACACCACGCTGCGTTCCAAAATGGATATAACAGATGTAGGCAAAAAGGCTGCCAGGCTCAAATGGTATTGGACGGGTCACATTAGCCGTATGCAAGTTGACCGCTGGACAAAGGTCTTCACACAATGGGTGCCTGAAGATGGACGACGCCGCCGCGGCCCAGAAAGCGGTGGCGAGACGACCTAGATGCATCACACGACGACTGGTTCGAGGTGGCGAGGGATAAGAGTTCCTGGAAGAACTTGGGGAGCCCAGCAGTGGGACAGTATCATGATCATCATCATCATTTCAGCTGAAAGACGTCCACTGCTGGACATAGGCCTCCCCCAAGCACCGCCACTTCAACCGGTTGTGTGCTGCTCGCATCCATGTACAGTGGGACAGTACAGACTAAACAAAAAAAAAGTTTTAAACGTGTTTCTACCTTCGAAATAGAATGTGAAATCAGTCAAACAGTCTGTTAGTATTGTATTTCTGTAACATACATATAATAATTATGGTACAAAAAATAAAGAGTATTATATTCTTTAATGCTCCCGACTGCTAGGAAAAGCTTTGATTAATCAACGTCGGTTTATTCCACGCCATTTTTAATAATAGTTAGTTCAAAAATACGTTGTCAATTATTATTATTATATTTAGATCACAGTTCATTCAGTACGTATCTCTCGATGAACTCCTCGGAGATCTCCAGCAATCGCTCGCGGTAGACGCCGCACTTCTGCGCGTACGCAAGCACCGGCTCCGTCCGATCCTCGTTCACGTATCGGTCGTACGTCTGCGGGTCGTCGAACGTCACCTGCGCAGCCTTCGGGTGCATCAGGATGAACGGGTGGATGGCGGCCGGCTCCAGTACACCGAACATGCGGCTTTGCTCGCACCAGTACAAGAAACTCTCTTTATCGTAACCCAAATCTATTAACCTCCGTTTAGAGGCCTCGTTCAAATTTTCCGTAAACACTGCGAAGTATTGATCGTAGATTTTTTTCTCGTGCTTCTCTCTAAAGCTCCTAGAAGTGGTCAAGTACATGAACGTCATGAGATCAAAGGCTGGCGGCGTGTACCGTATCAGCTGGAAGTCGACGATGATAGCATTAGTTAGCACGTTGTCGTCGTACTTAAACATCATGTTATTCACCCAGAGATCCTTATGAATCAGCACATTTAAAGTTCCCTTATATTCCTTTACAGTATCACATGCTACTAAATACTGCTTCGCTAATTTCTGCTCCAAATCAGGGATGTTCCGATAAGACTTCGAAGAGTAAGCTTTGATGAAGTTTGCAGTCAGTTTGGCGCTGGATTTTATGAATGGGGAGTCACAAAACGAGGATTCATCGAGCAAGCTGCCACATTCTTGATTGGTGTTGTAGGGACGGTTGTTGAGGATGCTCTTGTTCGTCTCGTAGTTGGTGAAGGCCGCGTGGAAGCGCGCGAGGGTGGCGACTCCGAACATCTCATGCTGGTAGTCTAAAGTGTCCTGGTAGTTGCAGGATGCGTAGCCTTCCACCGCCAGGTCTGGCATCACGATCATTGAGTCCGTGTAGATGTAGGCTTTTGGACACCAGGGGTTCGGATCTGAAGGAAAAGACATGGAAAATATAGAGGAATGAACTAATAATGGTTGTGATCCTGACAATTTTGGAGGTTCCATCAGTACAGTACTTGTGTTAACTTTTAAGAATGTTTTCGTTTATTGATTACACAGCACGATGTGACTCTTGCTCCTTGAATGAGAGTAGTCATTCCCCGTTGATTTTGGGTCATTGAATTCAAATTCGGCCTCTGAATTGCTCCATCACATCACATTTTTTGGATATCCTAACCTAAAAGTGCAAAAAACACGATTTTAGCGTGTTTTCACGGTTATGTAGCATCGCGACAAATTTAGTTATCGAAAAAACACACAAAACGCAGTATAAGCATTGCTCTTCCAAATAACGATGAGTTTGCGCGAATACCTTTTTTCGTCATCGAGAAATTTGATTTTCAAAAATTTTGTGCAACAATTTAACAATGCCAACTACAATTTAGCTTATAATCTCGTTTAGAAGCCGAAAAGAAATGTAGGTAACTATGGAAAAATTACATTTTGAGATTAAGTTAGAATAGCGTCAATGATTCTTTTAGAGTACTTAGCATATTAAAAGAGTAGGATTTTAAATGACGTAAAAGTTAGCAGCCAAAGAAGTTGAGTTGATTCTACTTGTCTATCGTTAGTTCATAGCCGTTGAACAATCCATGTATATAAAAATTTTCAAAATCAAATTTCTTTTTGTTTTTTTTTTGCACTTTTAGGTTAGGATATCTAAAAAATGTGATGTGATGGAGCAATTCCGAGGCCGAATTTGAATTCAGTGACCCAAAATCTACGGAGAATGACTACTCTCATTCAAGGAGCAAGAGTCACGTCGTGCTGTGTCATATGTATATTCTCTTTATAATCCAAGATTTGATCTCGAAGCAAGATCAAAATAACTTTTAAACTAGGTTTGAAAGTTCTGTTAAGTCACTGTGCAACACACTGACAGTATCCGGCTTTAATTGTGATAGTTCAACAACTTACGTTCTTCAACGGACAAATTTTTCGAACAAATGAACCGATGGATTAGCAATCAATATCCTATACAATGATTCAGTTTGTGATTGATTATAGTATATGTGTTACGCAATTAGGGTACAGGTAAATTATTATGAAACATTCTATTGAGTAACTAATCTTCTAGGACAATGTTACCCAGACATAGTTCTGCCATGGCCCGGTCATTTTCATACTGCCCCTTCGTGACCTATAATAGTTAAACTTTTCAAACTATATTGCGGTATCGGTTATTTAGTGCAAAGTATGGAACTGCTTATTTTTTTACCAAAGAAACCACATTCGCCACAAATGATGAGTTTTATCATGGAGTCTGGTACCACTCAAGTCGGTTTCTATATTTATTTTTAAGGTACTGTTGAGAACTCAACTTTGTTGGTTGTGACGAAAGGCATTTAAAAAGTGATTGCTTGATTAGCTAATTTTGTATGTTCGTAGATAGTAGGTATTATTATAAATCTAAGTGGGAATACTGCAACGCAACATGGACCCAGTATTTTCACAGTGCCATTTAAAGTTGTGAACAAAGATGGAATTATTTTTTTGTTTGTTTTGAATTATTAGGTTCATTCGTTTTGATTTCGATACCCAACACGTGGGTAAAGTTTTGCCTGCTAATTTTAATTTGAACGCCAATATACGGTAGTTTTTTGTCGTTAGTTAAATAATTAAAATTCACTAACCATTCTCATCTCGAATCTCCTCCAGCACTTTGAACATGTAGCTTTCTCTCTTAAAATATTGTTTATTATCTATAAACTCCGCTTTGGGCTGGTTGTTCCTTGGAATACACTTTATGAACAGGTGTATATTTTTCACTGCGCCGTCAACTGTCACTCGTAGGGTGGCTCTCATGTGGTCGCCAAGGAACCCGGCGAGTCCGTCTGTGGCTGCTCTGACGTTGCAGCCCTGCGGCGACCACACGTCAGCCCCGATAGCCTGCTTAACAATATGATTCACTTGCTTCTCACTCAAGATATCCTCCAATAAGAATTGTCTGGTTCCACCGACCATCTTGACAAGTTCTAAGTTTATTTCTGGGAGAAATAATCGACTAGCACATTATATACCACAGTTTTATCTATAAATAACTGTACCTTTTTGTTCTTCGATAACATTTGCAAAATGGATGCACTAACATTAAAAATATACCTTATGTTTTAGGAAATAAGTGTCGTTATAATGTATGATGCGTTAATATATAGATTTTATCGGTAAGACATCACAGCGCGAATTGTTAGTATTTGCAGGAAGATTAAGGAGAGCGACTGTTTGCGCTGGAGCGTCCATTGTTCGCATTTCAAGTTCATTCCAGATAATTTTCTGACAGTTGGCAAATGTTGAATAATACCTACTTAACAATAAAGGCTTAGTCTCATGATGCAGAATGAATCAAACAGCTTTTAAATAATTGTTAGTTGAAATACTTTAGGGGGAAGCGCAGAGCAGCCCGCGAATTTTTATATTTTTTTTTGCAATATGCAGGTCAGTGCCAGGAATTACTGTCAGGGTATGTCTTGATCAAAATAAGATTCAGGACGTAATATGTACCTATACAGTATTCATAATTATTAAAACCACCAATACAGGGTTGTATTGATGGTTTTAATAATTAAGTAATAAATAAATTTAATAATTCAAGTTTATATAATCCCATTGAATGACAATTATAATAATAATAACTTAGGGCAACCAACACAACGTTATCTGATCCCAAACTAGGCAGAGCCTGTACTATGATACAACCAGACAACTGATAAACATACTTATATATTTCTAAATACATACATAATTATTATATTATAGATAAATTACACCCAGACACAGAACAAATGATTGTGCTCATCACACAAAGATTTGTCCTGGGTGGGAATCGAACCCACGACCTCAGTCTTAGCAGTCAGGGTCACTAACCACTAGACTAACAGGAAAAAACTCATAATTTTATAAAGCCATATTTTTCACGGGCTCGAATCATATTTTATCAACATTCGACCTGATATTGACCTGCAATTTACAAAAAAAGTTTAAAGGTTGAATTTCGGGCCTACCTTAACTCTAACCAGACATCAAGCACAACACCTATCGAATGGGGCCGGGTTTGAGGCACGCCCGCCTATAACTGACTCTGGTTTCACAACACCTATCGAATGGGGCCGGTTTGCGGCACGCCCGCCTATAACTGACTCTGGTTTCACAAAACCAATCGAATGGGGCCGGGTTTGAAGCACGCCCTCCTATAACTGAGTCTGGTTTCACAACACCTACCGAATGGGGCCGAGTTTGAGGCACACCCGCCTATAACTTACTCTGGTTTTACAACGCCTATCGAATGGGGCCGGTTTGAGGCACTCCCGCCTATAACTGACTCTGGTTTCACAACACCTATCGAATGGGGCCGGTTTGAGGCACACCCGCCTATAACTGTCTCTGGTTTTACAACACCTATCGAATGGGGCCGGTTTGAGGCACACCCGCCTATAACTGACTCTGGTTTCACAACACCTATCGAATGGGGCCAGGTTTGAGGTACACCCGCCTATAACTGATTCTGGTTTCACAACACCTATCGAATGGGCCCGGTTTGAGGCACGCCCGCCGAAACCGGCCCCGTTCGATAGGTGTTGTGAAACCAGACGTCTCCTCCCGCCGCAGGAGGAGACGCCCCGGGCGTCGGGAGTCGATTGCGGACTCCCGGCCATCGTAGGCACGAGCTTGCGGGCGGCGAGCAATGGGTAGCTCGCCGCCCGGTAAGGACCAAGCTCGGGTCGACGGCGCGTAGTGTTCCACGCGCGCCTCAAAGAGATGTCAGCAGCACTGAAGGGGTCTGCTAGGACCGATGCCTGCCGGGGTCGCGTGATTGTTCGAAAGAGATACCGTGACCCTGGCACATGGGCAACTGAAGGAACACGGGTGGGTTTTAGTCAGTAAAAGTCTGACACGCCCTCCTGCTCCGCCCAGAGCGGGAGAAGTCATTTGATGATTTCCCATCCAAAAAAAAAAAGGCACGCCCGCCTATAACTTACTCTGATTTCACAACGGTACTGCCTTTCTTCTCCTAAAATTCTTTTTTTTCCGAAAATCATTATCCATAAAACGTTAGCTATATATAAACGTCAGTAACCATAATGTTAAAAAAAAAATCTAAATTTTGTTTTACATAATTATCTTTACTTCTAAAATTATTCTGTCTTAATATCAAATATTATAATCATGAAATCTATTAATTTGGCATGTTATAAAATCATAATTATGTCCTAAGTATTGTAATATATGAAGTGTATTCCGAATGTTCATTTATAATAAACTTGTCAGTAGTCAAAAAAATGTTACAAGTTAGGTTTAAGTGACAGAAACGAATCGCTGTAAATCCGACTCCACGTAGTCTTGTATGCCCTACCCCTAGCCTAGAGTGTAGGTAATTTAGAATCGCGGAAGGGCGAGGCGGCCCGCGAGCTGAGGAGCAGGTGGTTGTAACGGTCGCCACCATAGCTGAGGCTGGCCGGCGAAGTCGACCAGCAAAACGAAGCTGTGGTGGTGATCGTTAAACCGTCTGCGACGATAAGCTCGCGTGGGACCACCGCAGCCCCACAGCGCCGCAGCCGTGACAGAAACCATGCCTGCTGCTTGTTGCATGCTCGCTTGCATGCTGTATGCTTGCTGGCATGCTGCTTGCTTGCTTGAATGCGCGATTGCATGCTGCTTGCTTGCGTGCATGCTGCGTGCATGGTGTATGCTTGTTTGTATGCTTCTTAGAGGGAAATAAAACCACATGTTCACAATCATCAAAACAGATGATTGTGAACATGTGGTTTTGTTCATTGAGTGATATGATAATACATGCAGCGCCATGCCAGGCCTTGACAAAAGCTATCATGCTTTTGCATTTTTTTCTATTTATGTATTGTATCAGTTGGATTTGATAAAATACTGAGTTCTTAGTGAATTTTGTACTACAATTTAGTTTTAATATTATTATTAGGATAACATACAATAATTTGAATTTTAGACTTATAACTGCTATTGAAAAAAGTTTTAAATCTTGTGTATAATATTGATTGTAATATTTATGATAAACGTATGCATACTGTATTTAGGAATTTCAATTTTATGGCATGTGATATTATGTGAAATTTAGTTCGGGCAAGTTATCATTCGGAGAAATGATGATTAGGACAAAAAGAATTATGGCTCTTTAGACTATGCATAAAAAAGTCAGCTCACACGAGAACCTTCACAACACCAATCGAATGGGGCCTATAACTGACTATGGTTCCACGAGGATGCGCTAAAGTAGGCCCCGAAATTAAAATTTTTTACGTTTGTTTTGTGCAGTTTTCGATTAGAGCCTGCGTGACATTTGTTCGTCACGTGTGTGTAAGCTGATTTCGCACATAAAAGTCGTAGGGTTTTAAACTCCACTGTGAAGCATCCTTAACAATTTTAAATAGGACAATGTTATTATTTATTTAATTAGAAAGTTTTCTTAAGAGTCATGCGTAATATTTACAAGATGCAAGTGACGCCAGACTTCTGACAAACAAGATAATGTTTCTTCGGAAGTTACGGATCTAAATTAAAAGCCTGGCGATGATAGCGTAAGATTCACTCCACCAATCAGTACAACTTGTATGACGAGCTGGTGATATTGTCGCAGCACCTGCGACCGTTATAGCCCGACTATAACGGTCGCAGGCGCTGAGTGTTAGATATAGTATATTTGAATTCTAGTAACCGACCCCAACATGTTTGGCAAGGTTTTTAACTTCTTCATCATCATCATTTCAGCCGAAAGACGTCCACTGCTGGACATAAGCCTCCCCCAAACTCCACATTTCGACCGGTTTTGTACTTCCTGCATCCAGAGGATTTCTGCGGCCTTCACAAGGTCATCGATACACCTTGTGGGAGGCCGTCCAACTTTGAGTCTTCCGGTACGCGGTCGCCACTCCCGAATTTTTCGGCCCCATCGGCCATCTGGTTTTACGAGTAATGTGCCCTGCCCACTGCCATTTAAATTTGGCAATTCTTCGAGCTATGTCGGTTGCCTTGGTTCGCCTGCGAATCTCTTTTTTTGTGATTCGATCACATAGGAAATCTCCAAGCATAGCTCTCTCCGTTGCCCTTTGGGCGACTTTAGCCTTCTAATGAGGCCCATTGTAAGCGTCCCCGTTTGAGTACCGTAGGTCATCACTGGCAACACACACTGGTCAAACACTTTCGACTTGAGGAACTTGGTATATAGTTGTAATTAGGCAAATGCAGGTTTGATGAACTACTTGTAGTAATTGGAGAGGCACTAAAGGACGAAAAAACTAAAGGTAGGATGCTCCCAGGATAAGATTCTGCGCAGGAGAGCTGGTGGCAACTGGATGAGAGTAGACGAAGATTTCATTAAACGGTGTGCGATTGAAGAGACCCAACAGTGGACCGTTATACGAGAATATAATAACAAAACAAAATGTTTTTTTTTGTAAATAACTATATTTATGGAACAATATAATATCTTTCGCTACATTGTTAATATAACACGTAAAAATATAATTCCGGAGTGCTGTCAGTTTGTATAACCTTGGCAAGCAGTCGTCGTATCGTAATGTACAAAGTATGGCAACATTTGGCGGTCGGCGGATCAGCGACCTCAGTTTGGTGAAACCAAGTATTTACGTAACAATAAGTCATTTATAATCATTTAACAGTGATTATACAAATAGCTTCTGTGCGCAAATATGTCATCCTTTGTCTTATGTTATAATAGGCTTAGTCTGTCTACAATATAACATAACCCTTCTTTGCAGTCGGGCATAAATGCTAATGACCTTATCTAGTATAAAAGTAAAAACCACAAATTGATACAATAAAATACTTGGTCCTGCAAACAGCATCGTGTTAAAATTGCTTTCTTTATTAGTCTTATAAACTGACGTATAATTAATCCTATGATAATATTTGTTAATAATAGCTGTCTTAAATATTTCTATAACAATAAAGCTTACTGGAAAAATGTTTCATCGGAAGACGAGCGATGGCAAATGTTAACTATTCACTATATTTATAATTATTAATAATATTTAACTAGGTATATTCGAGAACAATATTCGTGTATAATTGAAATAAGACACACTTTTATTGGGCAAAGCTTTCCTTAGCTTTCGACGCTTAATTATTAATTTAAGGTGCATATTGGCCAGTGACGTGCAGTCCATATAGGCAAAAAGACACTGCAGACCCTAGGGTATAGACCCTAGATAAGGACTAGTTACTAATATTTCAAAAATAAAAGAATTATACTAACAGTAAGTAATAAAACCATTCAAAAAGTTTAAACGCCTAATGTAAATATAATAGCAACGTTCATACCGTTCTATTTACTACGGCAACGCATTCATAACAGATCGCAACGTAAGCAGGCAGCGAACGATCGTGTCTTTATTTCATTCATAAATGAACGCATGTAGTGGTAATTTCTTCTACATTTTCGTGTCTATACATTGCACACATAAAGCGAAGTCCTGCCGCAGGATAACCAATCACAGGCGTCCCTGCGTCATTCAATAATGGTGCATGGCCGCCTGTGATTGGTGAGTATTATCACAGCGCGCTGTGAGTATTATGCGATCAAGTTGAATATGTACGTAGCCTCAGGAACATTACGATTCGCAATGATGCAATTTTATTTGTCAACGTTTTAGTTATCAAAATTTAGAAATTGTTTGTTTACGAAAGGATCCATATTGATTTCGTACATGTGAAGCGCGCTGTTTTATGTTTTTATTTTGATTGAGTTTTCTTGTGATTAATTCATTTACAAACGTTAATATTTAGGTAGATTTGTTGCTTATTTCAAGTAGTTTTTTGAATTGTTTTAATTTTTACTTACTACGCTGTTTGTTTGTTTTTTTTTCAAAATGTTGTTCGATTGTGAGGTTTGTGTTGAAAATGTGTTTGTTAAAAAGTGTATCTAAATGGAAATGTGTACCTGAGTAACGAGAATTATAACCCAGCAAAGAGGTAATGCAACTCGTAAGTTTCATAGTAATAATTAAGCAACTAAAACCGGCTATGTTGTTGTTTACACACATTTAATTTTTTTGTTTCCTTGCTAGTTTAGTAGTTCGAGTACAGTGTGGAATTATTCGGGATTTGCAGATTTACATGATTACTATCCCACGGCTTGCTCAAAGATTTTGGTAATTATCGTATTGAGAGAAGTATTACGAAGAAGTTTTTCATTAAAACGTATTCTTACGTACCTATTTAAGAAACACAAAGTCAACAACAAGTACCTACACATCTTTCTGTGCTTTCGACGGAAAAAGAATTATTGGTCGAATGAAGACGCATACCAACTATTTATGACGATGGTTTAAAATCATATTTAAAAAAGATAGACGCGTAGATGTCATTTATAAATGAGTTTGTTTACTTTATTATTTTTGCTGTTACCCGTACTTAATTTACCTATTAAATATATTTACATATACGAATCACATGAAGGGCCTTTTTCAACTATCACTCACCTGGATCAGATATTTGAGGTGGCCGAAATCATTTATTAGCATTATTAGGAAATCGCCATTTCAAACTTTTAAACCACCTAGTGAGTTTTTCTTCACTAACTTGAGCAATTACGAAAGACGTTTTTTTTTTTTTTTGAACTGCCTACCCGATTATAAAACCCTGTGCACGCCACTGATATTGGCATATACAACCAAACCAAAACATTTTGAACATAGCTGCAATACTGAAAACTGTTTATAATATCAAATAAACAAGAAAATCTAAACAGCCCATATGTTACTTTAGTAAAGTGAGTCTTATTTCCGGTCTAACTTACTAAGGCACAGAGGAGTTTGAGCGTCGTGTCGCTAGATGGCGCTAGTATCGTAAGAGGTCCTAGCAGGTATATTTTTTACTAAATAGATTACGTTGTCATGTTGAGCAAACTTAACATAACGTTAATAAATATTACGTCGAGTGTTAAGGCATGTGCAGACTTCAGAACTTAGCATTATTACGACGTTAATTGCTTAATCAGTTTACTGCAACTATTGTTGCAAGTTGCGCAATATCTACACTATCATTTTTATCTTTTCATAGAAAACATGAATTCCATGTTCAACCATGACCCATTTCGAGGTTACTCATTAATTATCGAACGCCCTGTACGTCACGCGAATGATCTAAATACTCGAACTTCGGAAAGTGTACACATGACCTGACAGTCGTGTCGACGCTAGCGCCATCGTCGCACGCGTGGCAATGTTTAACATCCCTATAACTGGCAAGACACTTAACTAAACAAATACAGATAAATACTGACTGTATATGAGTTTGATATGATGACGATTGTTACTTAGTTTCAAAACAACTCCCAATATATTATTGTACATATCTTAGGCAGTTTTAACACAAAACCATTAATTAATTTTTATTATATTGCTTTATAATTCATTTTGGAACGCCCGCCGACGTCCTTTCGCAGGTGGGCGCTAATGGCTAATATAGCTGTTAACGAACATTCAAAATATTTGAACCACATTTTTGTTCCAATGAATATTAGAAAAATAAACTTTTTCTTGTTTTTGATACCACAAAGAGGTAAAGTTGTTTGTAAACGGTAATCTTTACAAATACTCATTTGATTACAAAAAAAAACCTCTGATAGAAAGCTTCACTATTCCTAAATGCGGGTAAAAAACCGCAGGACGCAACTGGTACAGATAGAGAGGTTAAACACGGTTTTTAAATCTTAAAAATTATAGAAACATTCGTGATCATATCAAACTAAAGTAACTTAATAATAACATGTATACATATAACATTATTTGTAACATAACGAATACATTTCAGTCTCTTATGTATAATACAGATACTAACAGTATATAACATGTAAAAAGGAAGACTCATTGCGTCATTTGGAAGACGGGGAAAAATATTTTAAGATATTAATATTAAATCTTCTTTACAATGCCAAAACGGGGAATAGAAACATGTATATAATGTATAAAAATGTCTTCTGTAAAATTGCTCCGAAAATACAAAAATACTGCTACATAATGTCATGGCTTATAAGCAGTGTCAATTCTATAGAGTGTACTATTTTAAGTTTTATAATATCTATGCAAGTAGCATTCATATATCTCAATTCAAAGAAAACAGATCACCTATAAAAAAAGAGATGAATGTTTTGTGTACTAATATTTTCAATTTCATTATTTGTAGAAGTGTTAATTCGTTTAAACGCAGATCTAAAGTTACAAATATTTTCCCACCATCGTGTTGGAGACATGTTAAATCCGGGAAAAATCTGGCTCAAAGGACCAACAATATGTGAAGTCCTACCGGGTTCAATAAAACTGCCTGATAAACACACAAGTTGAGGTTTTCTTCCATATTACATATAAAAATTCCCGGCATACATTACACCTCAGCGGTAGGACTCCACACGTAAAATCGAGTTAAATCACTTAAATCAGCAAAATCCGTAAAATTTCGTATACGGCCTCTTAAGTCTCCTAACCTAACCTTTAGTCGATTATTGAAGTTGATATTTCGTAAATAAATATTTGTAAAATGAGATTTACTTTTTACTCAGTCGGAGTATAGTTTTTTTTTTCAATTCCTTTCATACATTTTTGGCAGTTCATATATTTTTATAAAACGATTATATATGTTTAAATAACACGGCAAATTGAGGTTGTCTCAGTTTCAGTAATCAAGTTTCAACTTGAAGTGCTTGAAATATTCAAATGGTCTTTCATGTGAAGTTCTGGTTCAGGGAAGATGTCGTAGTTGTCCGTGCCGCTACAGTAGCGCGTGCAGGCGCGCCAGCGAGTGGCGCAGCAGGCGCTCGGGGTGCGCGGGCGCCGCGTACTGCTGCGCGGCCGCGGGCGGCGGCGGCACGCGCCACGCCACCACGTGCTCTCGCCCGGTCGTCACACTCGCGCATACCGTGAACAGCACGCCGCGCTCCCACGCCACGCGTAGCGCTGACAGCACCTGTCGGACCGACCAGGTATGGTATCAATGCTTTATATTGAATGCTGAAACGCATTTGATGTGTCTAAAGTACCACATTCACGGTCGATAACGATATAGTTTTGATTTTCATGTAGGGATACCTCTTTTTTATTCATACCTCTTTCTTAAGCAGAGGGCAACAATATCAGGTACAGAAATTTTGAAAAAATACACTACAGACTGTCTAGCAGTGGCGCAGGTAACTAATAAGCAGATTCCTGTCGGCTTCCCTTACGAAATTATGACAATCAGTAGTTCTCAGCAGTGCTTAATAATCACACTGAATGTATTTAATCTTACACCATAAAATTAAAGTATTACAAAACCCCAACCTACATAAAACAATATTTGCCTTTATATTCCAACGAAAACAAAACATTTAAAGTGCGCGCGAATCTCCCGCGCCACCGCGCGCGAACATTTTGCACCAGTATAACTCGGTCTACACTCCGGGTTATACACAGCATAACACATAAATTTCTATACAAAATAATCTCGTCATCACGTCACTTCAGGTCATGTGACACGCATTTTTTTTGAGGCGTTGGTAAGCCGGAATAAATCGGGTTATTCGAACAATATCGGTCCTTTCGTTGAATTTCATTAGCATTTGGGTCGGTCGTCGGCCCTTCCCCCGCCTTCTTGAGCCCCTGCTCGACGCAACAGTAATTTTGTCATTTTAAATCTTTGTTGACCATTGACGTAAATAGAATTATAACCTTAAAACCTTTTATTTTGTTGATACTTGTGGTTAATTAGCATTTATTTCGTTGTATTCATATAAGTAATTAGTGTAGTACTAGTGTAACAATTAGAATTTGATAATTGTGAGTTTGTTATGAAATTGTGCGTTCGCAATTAGGAATTTGTGGTAAGTCTATAGATTAGCAAGTTGAAATTACTTTTTTAGAGTTGATTTGAAAAGTTATTAGTAGGATGGCGGCATTAATAGTTTTAGATTGTTGTGTCACAGATTATTTGCTTCGTGAGGAAACAGACTTTTCATGGTTAAGTTTTGAAAATAAGAAACACATAATTAGGTTAGGTCATAATTCATTATTGTGTGAAACTTTTCCACAAATTACAACATTATGTAGTATATTTTTGACACTTCCCGTTACAGTGGCATCCGCGGAGAGGTCGTTTTCGGCTTTGAAGCGAATTCTCAAAAACAAGAACGATTATCTGATGTAGCCATTTTTTCTATAGAAAAACATTTATTGCTAAAAATTAAGAATCATCCCGGCTTTTATGATAATGTCTTAACGCACTTTGTACTAAAGAATAGACGAATAGCTTTAGAGTATAAGTAGTATTATAAGTAGAATAAGTCAATAGTCTTGTAGTTAAGTAGTTTTTTCTAGTAGACATCATACGTCAACGTCATCACACTCATCACACCACAAACGGCTTTTTTCAAAGCCACTTTTATTATACTTGCAAGACACTGTTTCAATCACCAGTGCTTACACGTATAGTAAAGGAGGACTGAAGACATCTGCTTATAGAAGACTGAAGCCAGGAAGTCAGTCACAGATTTTAAGTAACTGGACTACGTGCGCCACGTCCGGCCTAGGTAAGCATTTTTGTTTGCTCCGGCTTACCTCTCTAATAAAATCACCCTTCGCCACTGCTGTCTAGTCTACCCAAAAACTCCTGTTCTCACTAGCGAATAAACCTCATCATCTCGTTCATCAGAGACCTCAACCTTAAAATTACCGCACTCAACCAGACGAGAGACGAAGGGGTGAAAATACTCAACCGCGACCTCTGTAACTCCAACGTTTGCATCATACACCACACGGACCTACCTTCGCAACCTAACAGTGCGGGCTATGGCATGCTCGGTGCAGCCATCTTGCCGCATGATGTGGAAGCTTTCGACACCATAACATGCCTACAAACAACATCGGCTAGCTCCAATCAAATTCCCTGTGGCATAGTGGTGGACAGAGAGAAAACTCTGGTAAGGAATACCAGCGGTATTGCAAACAGCGAAAAAATAAGACAACAATTCCAACAAATTCTATGGAGTAAAACCACGCACCTACCGAAAGAAATCATAACTGCGGAATATATAATGCAACTAGAACAACCCTCACAAAAACCGTGGATGAGTATGCACCATGGCGGCTACATGAAAACAACAACATAGATCAACTTCCAGAGATTATTATTGATTTAATCGACAAAAGGAACCAAGCAAAAAGTAAAGCGTGATGATTACGCTTCAACCAGGATAGAATAACGGAACAAGCAACACGAAGAACCTACAATCGTCTGAAATGCCAAGTCCAATAAGCACTCGTAGAATGTAGCAGCGAAAAATGGGCCCGGATAATTAGCGATCCTCAGGACAACTCAGCACAGATGTGGCGAATCCAACGCAACCCGAAGGCCTCAGTACCGAGACTCCCGAACATTGAGGGTTGCAACAGTAAGAAAAAAAACCATCAACGCCTTGGTCCACGCAGCGATCGTCAAAAAAACCCGAGATAAACAACGAATATAAAAGCATAAAGAAGACCGCACCGTTCCAGCCTTTCGACCCCCATCGAGGAAATCAGATTCGCGCTGAGTCGCATACATTTACATGTAAGAAGACGCCTGGTCCGGACAAAATCATAGCAGACGCCCTCAAACTCCGAGGAGACCGCTTTGTCATCAGGTACAAAGTAATCGCTGACTACCTGCTACTGACAGGTTATTATTTCATCAGTGTATCTTCCTACATGAAGCAGGCAAGACCGCCAGAGAGCCTGCAATCACCGGTACGCCAAATCGTACCGACCCATCTCTCTCCTAAACATCATGGGTAAACTACACGAACGCCTGCGACACACGGCCGACAAACTCCAATCGCCGTGCCAACATCGCTTTACCAAGACGAGAGGAACAGGCACACTGATCCTTCGCACCGGCAATTTCATCACGTATGCGCTGGAAGCGAGGGACAGTGCGGCCATGGGCCTGACGGTTCTTTGAAACGCCTTCGACTCAGTAAACCACGAAGGTCTGACGAAGAAGCTTCAAAGAGCTAACGTCCCGAACAACATCATCAAAATAATAGACACTTACCTGGGTGCTTACTCTCGAATATAATTCCAATAGATCGACATTGGAAAAGTCAGTCAAACGTCAGGGATTGGCTGGACTCACTGAGTCTACCCAATCCCTGATGTTTAACTCAACCAACTGACGAGAGTAAGCACCCTGAGCGGTCGCAAATTCTAGGTACGCTTCAGAACTACCAACGGCGATGTAAAACCAGTGACACACGGGGTTCCTCAGGGCTCTATTCTGGGTCCGGTCATTTTCAATCAGTACGTATACGATGTTTGGGACGTTTGGGGTGTGCTTTGTTGACTCACAAGAGAAACTACCGCAGAACCATTAGCATTTAAGACGAGGATATCGATTTTAAAAATAGCATAAAATATTTGGGCGTACGTAGGGGCTAAGTGCCTATTTGAAATAAATGCTTTGACTTTTGACTTCTGACCCCATAAATAAAAAAATGAATATATTGCTTATTTGCTGGGTTTTATTTGCTGGGTTCGTTTTCTCCTCTACCGATCGTGATGTCTCCAGACAAAGTTCATTTTCGTTATATGGATGTATGTATGTATCTATGTATGTATTTAATATTCATTGTTTTTCGAGTTATCTATCCCTTATGTTGCACCTGCCATGTTATTCTCTGCATCACCCTAAGGTTGACTGGTAGAAAATGCCTCAGGCATTAAGTCCGCCTTTGTACAGTATTTTTACTTGTGCATAAAGTTTTAATAAATAAATAAATAAATATATGTAGGAGAAGGCATGCCTATCTCGCTCTCATCAGCGATATGTTTGATCTACTATGGGCGTACTTTGGGAACTGTTGGTTAATGCGCAATAGAAAAACCGTTATACTTCAAATCAAATTATAATTTAAACGTACAAAGTAATTGCACTAGCTATTCATACACTATAGGTACACTTCACAACTACACGGAACGCGCGACAGTTTCTAAACTTGTTCACTGCTTGACCGCTACCGAGATACTGAACTTAACTCTGGTCGAGCGTTAGGTTGTAGACTCTGTCGAGCGCCGCTTGGTGGCGCTGGCGTCCCGATTTGTCAATTGAGCGACTAACGTATTGCCGACACGGCCATCCTGCATGCACACGTCCTCATGTGTTAATCTGCAACCAATAATCAACAACAGTGCATGTCCGACTCGGCCAATTCTGACCTTCATCAAAAACAAAACAGTACTTCAAATTAACTAAATGACATTTCATTAATCACAGTAAATATCATCTACCAGAGCCGTGTACCATCGTTATTCACATCAACATCTTTACTAAGAGCCATAGATACACACCGAGAAAGCCACACACGAGTAAATCACTCTAACGCCACGGCTCTCCAGGCGACCAGCAATCTCATTGCTTGCACACATCCAGCGCATGGATCAAAACTTCTGTACGCATATCCATCTAGTGGATCGCCCGTGTGCATCACCCAGACTACACACTACGGTCTCTTCAGACCCCGACCTCCGCCAGAGTTAAACGCGCATCGCGCACCCACGGACTACTTGAGTTGCCTCAAGAGACACCGATTTCTGCCGGGCTACGACTACGTAATAACCACTGGTACGGTCGACATTACGACGGCCGATAGAGAACCCTACTCGCGTGCTTCCCATGACTTAAACTTGCTCATCACCACTGTGATCACTATCTACTCCGATTGGTACATGACTTACTAGCATCTTCCTTAACCTCCCAAGTAGCACAGAACTGCATTATAAATTGTCACATAAGGCCCACAGCGGTACTCTGAGCATTTATATAGAGTTATTAGTATTCACCCGGGGTGTAACAGCTGTTTAGAAAAAAACGTGGCCAACTATAATGCTATCTGCTGTACAGTAATTCTATTAAGCACCACAAACACGCCACAAAGTCACTATTCAGCGCTTAGTGGTGCAGTACCCTATCAGCTGTAAGTTTTCTGAATAATAGCCCACACGTGTACTATAAAACCGTTGCATTTTAAGAGAGAACATGTAACCCACTATAATGTAATCAGTTACTTTGTGAACTTATTTAACAAAAATTTAATGCTTTATGCTGCATACAGGTTCACTTTTCCCCTATTAGTCAGTTGTTACCATACACTCGAATAACAGCATGCATCGAAGTGTCGGCATGCGCGAATGGAACATTGGACGCGACGGGTTCCGTATGTTATATTTATAAAAAAAAAAAAAAATGAAATCAATTTATTTCAGACATAACACATATTACCAAATTTAAGATAAAAGTAACAATGCTGCAGCAGAAAACAATAAAATGTTATTAACAAACTAAAAATATATGTCACTTAGTTGAAATAAAAGCAAATGTCAAATTTACGTCGGATTTAAATTAAAGTAACAATAAATAATAATTGCACATATTGACAAAACAATACAAAAAAGCCTTTATAAATAGAGATCAGTGTGTTTGGTGACATTAGGCTGAGTAGGTACTCTCTGCTACAAAAATCTTCTTATAACCTACACATTTTCGGGACTAATATGGTTGCCACAAAATTAATATTGGTATGTTTCTGGTACTTTCTTAAAAATGAAGAAGATTTATTAAGATGAATCCAAGATTTTTTAAATTATAATACATAAATTAATTTCGAGAGTTTTTAAGATTCCAGATTTCGCCAATTATTGTCAGAGGTAGTCAGTTAGGAAATACCAGTACAGCTAGCATCTAAAAAAACAACGTAATTTTCTTTATGTTTATTTAATTTTCCCTTTTTAAAGAACAATTTACGGTGTACCACTCTGGTCCACGCCTTGAATTTTCATCTTTTTATAATTTCAAGGAGTATAAAAGTACTTCTCGGTGGCCACCATAGAATTTCCTTAGTTTTCCACGATGCAGGAACGACTGTTAGATCGACAACATCGCTCTCTATAGTCTGAACTATTTTGAAAAGCTTGTTCTGTAAAAAACAAGAGAAGTATATTTATTATAATAGAAGTATCAGTTCCTTAAAATGACAACACTACCTATACAGTTTTTGAGGAAAAAAAACCACAAGATATAATAACATATTAAATACCTAAACATAACGTAACATAATAATTATATACAAAACATCTACAGACACAAACACAGAGGACCCACTGTCTTTACTACCTACCAAAATAGCAGGAATTAAGTCGATCGCAACTTATTTACTTTTATTCGCAACCCTAAATTGAAATGATATTGTTCATCTATCGTAGAATACGAACGACCAACCCAGTTGCGATTTAGCGATAAACTGATGATCTATGTAAACAAATAATGCGACATGACGTCGTCACCGCGCCGCGCACCGGGCGCGGGCGTGTGAACGATAGCGTTGCATGCACCATGTTGCAGATCAAGCGAAATGTTTCATAAAAAAACTTTTCGCGACGCATAAATAGTGCGTATGGCATGTCAATTTCAATTTCATATGGAAGTAATTAATTATTATTAGGCCAGAAGAATACATTATTTTTAGATAGGTATCTACTAAGTTATAGGTATTTCGTCGCATATTGAATAAATCAATAACTTATGTATTATACAAACCCATAACTAAATTATAATATCAGCTACTTAAACTACAATTTTAATTAAATACTTATCGTCGAATAACAACTAAAAAAAGGAACAAAATGGTTAAATGGCTTTAAACGAACCACGGCAGAACCCTAAAAGCTTGGATCCATAAAGGTAGTTATCAAGGTAACTGATGCAAATGTGAACCAATATAACTCTCCTAATCGATCCATGTCTGATTTGTATTCCATAAGTGCCAAACTATTTTACTCTTTGCTGAATTAAAGGCCACATGTGAACACCCGTACAGACCTTAGCATTATATTAACATTAAAACTGTTCACTTGCCATCCGCCATATTCACTGCGTTACTGTGTATTATTATAAAATTTTATCTTTAAATTTTTGTTTATTTTATAGGGTATCAATCGTAATTAATTTGGATTACAAATTAATTACACGGAAACAGTTTTTTTTTGTTTTCTTTGTACTAAAACAAACAAATTTATTTTATATTCATTCAATTTTTGTTACTTTTCTTTTAGTATTTAGTGGTATTCCGAAGGCGCGTGAAAATTTTGAACTTAATATGTATGGTATTTGACAGTAAAGTTACCTTCCCAATAAGATTTGAAATATAATAGCAAAAAATCGAAGTTTAAATTACCTTAAATTTTATGTTTATTTTCACAATGGCTCCTGAGATCTTGCACACAACGATACACTTCATGTTTTACAATTTGACAGTTCATATTAAAGAAAAATAAATAATATTGAGTTATTGCGTTCCACAATTTCGCTCAGTGTGTCATTTCAGCTGTTTAAAAGGACACACAATGTACACATTCGTCTTCCTTGCTGTATAGTAAGTCACACGTGTCTTGTTAATCAGGCAATATTCAGCTCTTGAGGTGACTGTTACACACATAAATGCTACTATAATGTTATTATAATGCAATTATTTATCAATTGGAACTCTTACTCAGCTATGTGCTGAATAATTTGTGCCCAAATTAGAGTTATATCATCTGAGGATACGCTGTCTACGCTATTATTCAGCAACTAATGCATTCACTGTGCACTGTTAAAATGCTGTTAACCAGCACTTTTGTGCTACTTGGGCTATCGTAAGCGTATTTGTAAGGACGGTTAGAATTTAAAGCTTTTAAGGTACAGTGATCACCATCCAAAACTTCCACTACCTTAAACGGACGTCTGAACTTCCGATCTAACTTAGTCTGATTTCGCTTCTAACAGCACGAAATCGCCGACAGAAAACTTTGTTACAGCTGCCTTTTCCCTATCGAATCGAGCTTTGTCATATTCCGCACTACGTTTAATATTCTCTGACGCAATCTCGCGGACTTCATCAATGTTGACTTCGGTATCTACATCACTACACATCAATGACAACGGTCTCGCAACTTTGCCAATTAAAAGCTCTAGAGGTGGAAGCTTTTGTGTCGCGGTTTATGGTACAATTTATAGCTAGCAAGACGCAATAGGAGAAGTATCTCCTATTGCGTCTTGCCATGATTTATTATCGCTAATCTCTAAAGCAGTTAACATTGCTTGTAAGACACTCATTACACGCCTTACTTGCCCATTCGCACGAGCTGAACCGGTCGCTATTAAGTGCAAATTAACGAACAAAAATCGCGAAATTCCTTACTCGCAAAACATCTGCCTTGGTCAGCTATAATACAAGTCAGAGCTCCGAAAAGCGCTACACTCTGATTGACTACCCGAATGCTGTTCTTAGAGTCAATGTTGCTACTATTTTCTAAGGAACTGATTATTTTAGAAATTTCTTCATCGCGTTGTTGCTCAGCTTGGAGCCAGTTGATCGAGAGTTCTGTGACGTTTACGCGCATTTGCTCTACATGGGGGGGACATTAATTTCTTTGGGTTTTAACTTTAGTGGGTTTCAGGAAAAAAAAATCCACATGTGTCATCCGCTTACGCTCTCTGCACACCACATTAAAATCAAAGGACTGTAGAAAAGCCTACAATCTGTGCGCTCGAGGAGTCAAGTCGTGTTTACTTTGCGATGATTTCAGTGAGTTACAATCTGTATGACAGTAAACTTCCTACCGCGCAGGTATTGTCTGAAATGCTTGATAGAGTTTACAACTGCAAGTGTCTCCAGCTCATAAGAGTGATATTTACTTTCTGCTGGGGACGTTCGCTTGCTAAAGTAAGCTATGACATGGCAACGGCTATCTACGACTTGAAATAAGATCGCTCGATAGCCTAAGCTACTAGCGTCCGTGTGTAGCTCTACTGGGTATTGTGAGTCAAAAATCATTAAAACAGGGTTATTGATCAAAATAGATATGACCCTTTAGCGTATTTCTTCACACTCGGGCTTCCAAGTCAAATTACCTTTAAGGGAAGTCAATCGATACAAAGGAGCCAACATTGTCGAGAAACTTTGCACAATTTGCCTAAAGTATGAAGAGAGTCCAATAAATTGCCTTAACTGTGTAACCGTCCGTGGAGGTGGAAGAGCAGTTAGTGCCTCTACCTTCCGCTGATTGGGTCTTATCTGGCCAGCTTCTACTTCAAAATCCAAGAACTCTACCTTCGTCTTGAGGCAGGAGCACTTCTTAGGTTTAAAGAGAAACCAGCTCTGCTCAGAACTTCCAAAACTACAGTTAGTCTTTCTAGACCTGTTTTTACATCGGGTGAAACGATAAGAACGTCATCTACGTATACGATCACGTAATTATGAGCCAGGTCACCTAAAGCATTCATCATGATGGCTCTTTGAAAAACAGAGTTAGCAATTTTTTAGGCCAAATGGCATTGTCATAAATTCATATTGGCCTTCAGGTGTTATGAATGCTGTACTCTCAATTGACTCTGCGATAAAGGAATTAAATGGAATCCACTACCGCAGTCTAATTTATTGAGAAAAGTAATTTGCTGCGCTGAGACGCGTTATCTGGTCAGAAATAAGGGGGAGTGGATACCGGTCAGGGAGGGTTACTGTTGAGTTCACGGTAATCGATAAACATACGGTCAGAACCATCGCGCTTCTTCACGAGGAGAGCGGAGCTTGCGAATGGAGAACAACTAGGCCTTATAATATTTGCATCTAATAGCTCCTCCACACGTTCACGAATCACTTTTCGTTCATCCGCGGACATCCTATACGGTAGCCGCTGCACTGTTCGGTTCGGAACAATTAATCTTATTTTAAGCTCACCCGTTTTAACTCGCGTAGTAGGCATGCCGGAAGTAAAAAAATGTGAAAATCGATTTAAAATTTGCAATAGCTCAGATTTCTCTTCTCCTATAATGTTTGTATCAATCGCGTTAAAATCAGCTTCTGGTTGATTACCGTTCAAAACCGAATTTCCTACACGTATTTTATGTAACGAAATCTGTTGCAGACATGTTAATAGAAAAGCCTAGATTCAATATCTCACGTCCTGTCATAATATTACTCTGCAAGTAACTGTCGGGAAGCATATGTCACAAAATCTCAAGCTGGTGCTTGCTACATAAGATTTGTTCTGTGCTGAATACACGTGTTTGACCAATACCAGTCAATGCAACAACGTTGTTAACTCGTTTGCCACTTAATTTAGCTGCAAAACTCTCCTTAACTAACGAGCATTCAGCACCAGAATCGTAAACAAAACAATACAGCTCACCTTTATGTTCTAAAACGCCTAAGGGTAGTTGTACGACGCAAACATTCACTCGCAGTTCACTGCTTGCAGCACGTGCTCCACCATCCGCTTGATCGCCGATGTTCGTACACCGGGCCACGATATGTCCTGGTTTCCCACACTTGAAGCAGATGAAGAACTTCACTGATGGCTGCGGGGTTACTTGGCTCGATTCTGAAGACACTAGCTCTTCCTCTACCATCAATCAGCTTGCTCCTGCACTCAGGTCGCTTGTGACCAGGTTTCCCGCAGTTGTAGCATTTTAGCGAGGTTATCTACGCCTTGCGTTTCAAGTGCGAATAAATGAGGGTACCCGACTAGGGCTCCGTTGAAACAAATCTCGCCATGGACAGTACTTTAAAGTAACTCCTATACCTTGGTGTGCTATTTGCGATAGCCACGTAGATGCTGCTCCTCTGAGCGCCTTACTGTTGACCACAACAAGTTGACCGCGTTGCATTGAAATTTCAGCAAAACATAAATCAGCTGTCGCGCACCATGATCGCATCTGTATCTGCTTTGTCTGAGTCGAACTTGGGCAGATCCACACGATCCAATAAGCACTCGCATGCTTGCATTTTGTTGTTCAAACATTGCACGCCAACAATCACTTTCAGAATTTTTATTTTGCGCTTGAACCAACGTGTATTCCACTTCTGATGTAGGAGAAGGCATGCCTATCTCGCTCTCTTCAGCCATATTTTTGATCTACTGTGGGGGTATTATGGGAACTGTTGGTTGATGCGCAATAGAAAAACCGTTATACTTGAAATCAAATTATAATTTAAACTAACAAAGTAATTGCACTAGCTATTCATACACTATAGGTACACTTCACAACAACACGGAACGCGCGACGGTTTCTAAACTTGTTCACTGCTTGACCGCTACCGAGAGACTG
Organism: Aporophyla nigra; assembly: GCA_947507805.1. Lineage (NCBI taxonomy): Eukaryota > Metazoa > Arthropoda > Insecta > Lepidoptera > Noctuidae > Aporophyla > Aporophyla nigra. The sequence continues at coordinate 736,041 of OX382305.1, read as the reverse complement.
AACTTAACTCTGGTCGAGCGTTAGTTTGTAAACTCTGTCGAGCGCCGCTTGGTGGCGCTGGCGTCCCGATTAGTCAATTGAGCGACTAACGTATTGCCGACATATAAATAAAAATATCTTAGGACAACCAACACAACGTTATCTGATCCCAAACTAGGCAGAGCCTGTACTATGGTAACCAAACAACTGATAAATATATATTTCTAAATACATACACATTATAGATAAATAAATAAAAATAAAACCCAATAAATTGTAATTGGCTTAAGGATAGGGCAATATACACACTAAAAAGTTCACAGCATACACTACACGACACTTATAAAGATCTCTCTCAGACAAACATAAGTAGACTGTGGGTAGCTGACACACCCACAGACCGAATACCAGACCGACCTGTGGACATAATGTAACATATGAAACGGGGTAATAAACATCGTTCTATTCTATTCTATTCAAGGCTCAAGTTGTACTAGCAACATAAGGCGGCCGCACGCGCTGAGGGCCCGTTGAGGGTTCGAGGCCCGCGTTACACTTCCCGAGCGGACACCCACGCGAGTTGTCCCGTTAGGCCTCAAACATAAGAACTATTTTCAAAATTAAATGTTGTTACTGACGTATAAAGTGTATTCATTGGCTGTCGAATTTTGTGATATTTCATTTATTTATTCAATAACAATTAACATTGTGTTGATACCTGTCGTCCAAGCTGCGTGTCGGGCAGAAGCGTGTGTCTCGGGAAGCCCACGGCGTAGTAGGGCGCGCCCGGCACCGGGTGCATGGGGCCCTGCCGCCCCGACTGGAAACTGTGCGGAAACGTAACGTTACACGACACAATGTAGTACCGAACAGTACAATAAGTTTACACTGGTGCCGATTCTATTGTCACAAAATTCTCTAAACTAAACTAAAAATCACTAAAATTTGGTTTATTCCTGTCAAACGACGATTTCCTATTCTGAAATAGACTAAAGTGACACAATCACACAACTTAACTATATTTTAGTTTGACAGCACTAAGATTGCACTGAGTTATTATAGTGGATTCATTTTAATAGGTAACATTTGACGTCTATCAGTTTTATATTCATAGTGAGGTGACCTGCTTAAAAACATCGATTAAAGTAAATGAATCGATACGGACTTGAAACATATGTGAATTTTAAAATTCGTCAGGCGAATTCCTGTCCCATTATAATTTTTTGTTTCGTAAATTTGAGGAGCAAAATAAGACAATTACATAATCTAACAAAAAAAAATGCGTTTATTCAGTTGAACTATCAGAACTGTTATTAGTATTGTCATCTTCATTACTGCTGTCAGCACTCAGAGATTTTATTCATTTTCTATTGTCTATTCTCACATCTCGTTCAAAATCTTGTAAAATTATTTTCTTTGTTTTCTCTACGACTTTTCTCCAGTCTTCTGTAGTGACTTCTGCACACGCAGTTTGTAGCAGAGTCATCATTTTAGCAGTACTGAAGGGTGTTTCAGTATTGTTCCGCGCTGCATGACCCTTTATTTGTGCCCAAATAAGCTCGATGGCGTTATACTGGCAATGGTAGGGAGGCAATCGAATAACTTCGTGTCCATGCTCTAGGGCTAGTTCATCGATTACATAGCGGAGCTTGGAAGGGCTTATTTGCGTTTACCAGATTTAGCAACTCAACTTTTAATAAAGTTGGACTTGCATCCACACCATTTCTTACCAGCCACGAGACAATTTCTTGCGTTTTATTTGCTTGAGTTGGTGGTCTATCAACTTGTTCAGAACGATACGGTGTATTGTCCATTATAATTTTCGATGGGTTTTCTAAGTTGACTAGCAGCTTCTCAAACCACTCTTTAAAACCTCAAAGTTCATTTCCTCATGGTAATCACTTGTAGTTTTAGAGGCGAATGCGAGGAGGCAGTCTGGAATAAAACCTTGAGAAGCTGATCTCGCGTGACATATAATAAGTCGGGCTCCTTTTCCCGATGGAACTTTTGAGGTGGAGGCCGCTGTATCATCGGTCCATGTCCGCGAAACCGTATGGTTCGCATTCAACCATGTTTCGTCAATAAACACGACATTTTTCCAATCTGTAATTTTATTTACTTGACGTAAGAATGTTACTCTCTTCAAAATAATATCGTAGCGTTCTAGCAGGATTTTCCGCTTGTCAGATTTTTTAAATCTAAAGCCAATCGATTTCAAAACATTTGATAGAGACGATTTTAATTTTATTTTACTTTATTGGGACATAAAACAGTTACACATTACAATTTAAGTGTGACAGAGTAAGTTATAGACTAGGTTAACGTGTAACCTACGCCAATGTCCGCGAAATAATAGTTTGTACTTAGATATAATTCATTTATAGTGCGTGCAAGTAACAACTTCAATAAAATGTGTAAACAGCATGATTTCGATCCTTTTATAACGAGTGTGTCCTCGGCCAGAAAGTGCCTCAGCCTTGGTTTTTTTAATTAAAATTTTGTATATCCTGGTTTTGATTCTTGCTTCGATTATAAAATGTGAATTTAGTTTAAGCATTAATGTTATACTGTTTTTTTTTCTTTCTATATATTCTTTTTTGGTAACTGTGTTGTAATGTTCACACTCTTTTTTTTCTCTTCTTATCTGTTTCTATAAGTGATGACTTGTAATTGGCTGTCAGTTTCACACGCAATTTTTTATTCTGTTTGTTTTAGCTGTAAGTCATCCAAAGTTATTAAATAAATAAATAAATAAATATAATAATAATAATATCTTAGGACAACCAACACAACGTTATCTGATCCCAAACTAGGCAGAGCCTGTACTATGGCAACCAGACAACTGATAAACATACTTATATATTTCTAAATACATACATATTATAGATAAATTACACCCAGACACAGAACAAATGATTGATCACACAAAGATTTGTCCTGGGTGGGAATCGAACCCACGACCTCAGTCTTAGCAGTCAGGGTCACTAACCACTAGACTAACAGGCCAGCCTATATTTATAATTCATGCGTTGATTTTACAATATAAAAAAAAACAACTCGTACGTATTATATTTACCGCCAAAAAATAAGCCTGCGTCTTTTAACGAACTCATTAGCCTTTCCCGTGTAGGATATTCTTTTCTCGAGTAATATCCATAAATGTGGTTGCGAATTGCAGCAGCATCAAAATTATCAACGCCAACAATTTTCTTGTCCCTCTTTCTTTTTTCGGTGTACGTAAAGTATTATCTTCTGAGCCTGATGGTTCGTATTTCTCTTTCAGAATTTGAGTTACTGTCCTCTTCCCCATTCCCAATGCTTCGGCAACGCGTTCTCTCGGTTGTGTCAATGGTAAAAGAGGCCCATCGTTAACTGATTGACGTTCAAAATAATTGTACAATTTCACCACTAGTTCGCGCGATTGACTGTTTAGCGTTTTCCCCCGTTTCGACATGGTAAGACTGTAATGTTGTTTTTGTTTACTAATCGCTAAGCAATCGGCGTCCAATTTATAGCCAAGTAAACGTAGTCAGTTAGATCAGTCCAATAAAAAAGCCGGGTCAGAAGAAAATAACAGAGAGCACACCAAAAACGCACAGTCACTTCGCACAACGACAAAAGACTGCGTCATGTAATGGCGATATGACATGGCGTCATCGACAGGCACTGGTGTTGCCAGCAACATCCCACCTAAATTGTACCTAACATCAATGATTTTTCTATTTAGTTATTTTTTGTATTAAAAAAGAAAAGAATAATAAATATAATTATGTTTTATTATAATAACAAAGTGGTTATTAATTTATGGTGCTATTTCTTCACAAGTAATCATTGCATTCGATTCTACTTATCAGCTTTCGATTTTTAGAGTAACATCCTTAATGTTTAAAAAGAAAAAGGGTTAACTGACGCAACATTGTAACGACGTTCAGTTCTTTATATCAGAAATTGTTTATTATGTTTAGAATGGTTTATTAGTGAAAGCAAATCGTAAAATTACTCGTATCGGTCATTATTACAATAAATATGTAATCGTAATGGAAAAAAGTTAAGCAATTCTGCAGTTCTAACAAAACGAAAAAATATATTATTTTATGCCCGCCGTTACAAGGTTACGTTGTTGAATTTTGATGAACTCTCAAATGTTACCTATTAAAATGACTCCACTTTAGTTTAGTGAAAATGACAATTTTGCTATTCTGAGTTTGCCGGTTTTCACCAAAAATTTTGACTATAATAATTTATTTTAACTAAATCTGACAATTTTTTATCGCGATTAAAAAGGTGTGGAATAAAACTAGTGTCATGAACTAAAATTCACACCAACAACGCTTCGCCTTCACGTGCAAAACATTACTGTATTTTTTGTTTTCCTTTTCTTTTGCTCATATCTCGAAAATGGCGTGTCCTATCGCAAAAATAATGAAATTTTCGACCCCCTTTATTAAACCCCTGCACATATAAATCTCAACACGTGGGTAGTATTTTTTTATATTTTTCAAAGTGAAAAAATTCCATATAAAACAAGTCCAGGCTGCACCCTTGCGCGCGCCTTCGTCTCTCAAAAAATTCACTGCGTAGCGCACACAAGTACTACGTTGCGAATCCAAAAGAAAAAAAAATACCACGTTGAGTCGCGATTGTCAATATCGATTTCAGTCGTGTCAAAATAATTTTTAAATTTAGAGATTTTTTCTTGCAGAATAGCGTTACAATTCTCATAGCCAAAGGTAAGGAATTTTAGAGATAGTTTAGTTCGGAGTACAACAGAATCGGCACTACTGTCGTGAAAAACTGTTGGCTCAAGCAGTACGTTTTTTTCTGTTTTTCTTCTTGTCTGTTTATACATATATGTGCATAAATAGTTAAATAAATAAATAAGAATTAATTTAAATAACAGAAATCAGTTCACAAAGTTAAAGAACCGTACACCTAGCGTTTCATAAGTGTCTGTATAGGTTTATATGAAGTAAATATTTTGATTTGATTTAAAGATGTGCACCTATGTAGTCATATTTGTACGAAGGGTGCCGATTCTTAAATCCAAGATGGCGGCCACCTAAATATATTTATGCTACATATGCTTTAAAGATTGCTTTCTTAATGGTTTCAGAGTTTCTGATGTCGAAAATGAGGTAGAAACAAAATAAAACATGGCTACCATCGAGTTGGTGAATTGTTGGTGTCGGCTGTGAGTATAGTGTAGCGGCACGTACTTGTATGTGACGAGTATGCAGGAGGTGCAGTGCGGGTGCTGCGGCAGCGCGCCGGGCTGCAGCGCCCACGCCATGCTGCCGCGCGGCTGTGAGTATAGTGTAGCGGCACGTACTTGTATGTGACGAGTATGCAGGAGGTGCAGTGCGGGTGCTGCGGCAGCGCGCCGGGCTGCAGCGCCCACGCCATGCTGCCGCGCGGCTGTGAGTATAGTGTAGCGGCACGTACTTGTATGTGACGAGTATGCAGGAGGTGCAGTGCGGGTGCTGCGGCAGCGCGCCGGGCTGCAGCGCCCACGCCATGCTGCCGCGCGGCTGTGAGTATAGTGTAGCGGCACGTACTTGTATGTGACGAGTATGCAGGAGGTGCAGTGCGGGTGCTGCGGCAGCGCGCCGGGCTGCAGCGCCCACGCCATGCTGCCGCGCGGCTGTGAGTATAGTGTAGCGGCACGTACTTGTATGTGACGAGTATGCAGGAGGTGCAGTGCGGGTGCTGCGGCAGCGCGCCGGGCTGCAGCGCCCACGCCATGCTGCCGCGCGGCTGTGAGTATAGTGTAGCGGCACGTACTTGTATGTGACGAGTATGCAGGAGGTGCAGTGCGGGTGCTGCGGCAGCGCGCCGGGCTGCAGCGCCCACGCCATGCTGCCGCGCGGCTGTGAGTATAGTGTAGCGGCACGTACTTGTATGTGACGAGTATGCAGGAGGTGCAGTGCGGGTGCTGCGGCAGCGCGCCGGGCTGCAGCGCCCACGCCATGCTACCGCGCGGCTGTGAGTATAGTGTAGCGGCACGTACTTGTATGTGACGAGTATGCAGGAGGTGCAGTGCGGGTGCTGCGGCAGCGCGCCGGGCTGCAGCGCCCACGCCATGCTGCCGCGCGGCTGCTCGCCCGCCACGCCCGGCGCCGGCGCGCGGCCGTACGTGCGGCCGCACACCAGGCACTCGATGTACAGCGGCTCGTGTCGCGCGCGCAGGCGCTCCAGCTGTCGGTTGAGGCAGTGCAGGTGCAGCATGTGCTGGCAGGCGCTGAGCGCCACGGCGGGCGCGGCGCAGCTGTCCAGCGGCGCCAGGCAGGCGGGGCACAGCGCGCCCCACTGCGGACACGCCACGCTGCGCACCCACACGCACACCTGCGACGACGCCTCGTCCACGCCTACGGGAACAGTCGATCAATCAACATATTTTTATTTCTCATAAACCTACATGGGCACTTATGAAACGTCAGAAGCTAGGTGCACGGTTTCAAATTGTTGATTCCTATGGAGAAGAGCCGGCAAGAAACTCCACGGTTACTCTTTTAAAAATAATTGGGTTTTCCAATGGTTTTAAATTACAGTATTAATAGATATGGGAGAGCAGGATAGAACTGTCAACAAGTGCTAAGTACTTAATATAACGAGTAAGAAGTCTAGTTAAAAGAGTGCGCAAATTGTTTAAAAAAAATTACATACATTCGCCGATTCAAAACTAATCACACAAGTTTATTTGGCCCTATGTCAATCAATAATTCAATACTGCATCACAAAATCAAAATCAAAATTCATTTATTCAAACTAGGCTGAGAGTCAACACTTTTTGATCGTCAAAGTTACATCAGACAGTCCCACCAAAACGCCCGCCACTCGACACTTCCTAGTGCTTTAGCTGAGAAAAAGAAGTGGCGCAGCAAACTCCCCAGCAGCACAGCTGTCTAATAAGTTAGAAGAACTTGATTCTATACAATTTTAAGTAGTAAACATTAAAAGACACAAGAAATTAAATTAAATGATTTGCCATATGTCAGCTAGCCAACCCAATATTCCAACAAATAAAATGAAATCTATACTCAAGCAAAAGCAAAAAATATTTATATAATGTAAATATAGGTACCAAAATAAAAGCCTCCTGGCATAAAGGGCGTGACAGCTTACATATGCAATGCTAAAACACGTTCACATAGCTGTTACGACCCGAGTTACAACTCGAGGCCACAAATGATAAAATAGGACCATCGACGTAAAAACAAATAAACAGTACAAAAACAATAACATCATGGGGTGGCGCACCAAAAACTAATCTGCTTCCTCTTGATAGAGGTCAGAGAGCAATTTTAAAGGTAGCAAACTTCGATCCCTTTTTCTTTCCCACGGGCACACTACATAAATACGAAAAACTTTATTCCGACAGTCACAAATACGAATTTCAAAAAACCGATTTTCATAATTCCGAATGATTCAAAATTCTGAATAATAAAAAATAGGAATAATGATAAGTCGGAGCTGTTACTCCGACTTATCATTATTCCTATTTTTATAATTCCTAAATTTCAATATTCCTAACGTTTATAATTACTATTCTCAAAATACCGAGTTTCAATATACCGAATAACAAAAAGTCTGACTTAATGATAGTCCGAAACATCAAAAATACGAATTCCGATTATTAAAATACCGATTAATAAAATTCCGAAATAGAAACGCCTTGTAAAACCGGATAGCAAGACATATAAACACATAATTGCTCGTCAGAGAGAAGTATTTTATTATGTTTAGTATGAGCAGGTAGAATTAAAAAACATGCAAGCAAGCATGCAGCATGCAAGCAGGCATGCAGCGTGAAAGCAGACATGCAGCATGCAAGCAAGCATGCAACATGCAAGCAGGCATGCAAGCAGGCATGCAACATGCAAGCAGGCATACAGTATGCAAGCAGCAAGCAAGCAGGCATGCAGCAAGCATTCAATCAATCAATTTATTTATTTTCTCACCACAATATTAAAAAGTTTACAGGTCCATATTATTAAGTCTTAAGCTATTAATACACATTACAATATTGTGGGAGGCTGGTGCCTAAGCTAGGCCAAAACCTGTGTTTCAGGACACCAGGTCTCCACCCCGAGTAACAATGTCTGGGCGTACTATAGCGTTACACCATATAATTATCATGCGGCGAGTACAACGTTATGGAGATTAGTACGGTTGTGTACGAGAATGAGTGTGTGATTATGTATTTGCTTGTGTGTGTGTGTGTGTGTGTGTGTGTGTCTGTGTGTGTGTGTGTGTGTGTGTGTGTGTGTGTGTGTGTGTCTGTGTTTGTTTTAAGTACCATCCGAGGACGTGCGTATGAATACACAAGGCACGACCGAGGACCTTTTCAAAGCGAGGACCTTTTCGAGGGTCCTCGGTTTGATTTGACCAAAGATTCGTATTCTGCAAGCGATTTTGAGCCTTTCTGTATACTTAATAGAAAAAAGTTGTCAGAACCTCGGTTTGATAAAAAAATTTCATAATCTTACACACGCATTGTGTATCCACCAGGTGGCGCCTGTGTCACCTCATACACAGCCTCTTTACACTCATTTCACGTTGGTTGTATTATTCGAGGACTTTTGTGTTAACTTTAACACAAAGGACCTCGGTTTGGTAGCTTTTCCAAACAATGTGTATTTGAGACCTCGGTTTGCTAGATTTTCCGAACAATGTGTATTCTAGTCCTCGTTTAGACAGTTTTCCTCGTGTGTAGAAGACGAGTGATGTGCTATCATTTAAATAAAATTATGGAGGAAAAAATCGAAGGTATACTGAACCCTTAAGCAAATCGTTAGTAGCTACTTGGCGCACGAGGAATAAGGAGGTTTCTTCTGCTGTTTGTGCTAAATACCTAGGCCTTCTAGATTACACAACTTTATGATTTCAACCATAAAATATTTTACGGTCATGGGACACAAACAACAAGTTGAAGTAAACAAGTACAACGAAATAAAGAAAGTTTTATTTTAAAATTAAACAAACTATTCGACTCAAACAAAACTACTTACAGAGAAAATAATTAGATCGACATAATTTGGGCTAAAAACTTAACATAACATTAAGTAACATAATGTTTATTTAGAAAACAATAAAGAAATATTATCAAGTGAGATCAAAATAATTTGGGAAGCATGAAAACTTAATAGCTAGCTATAAAACTATTAAAGATAAATCACATATTATTGGGTTTTTTTTTTTTTTGGATGGGAAATCATCAAATGACTTCTCCCGCTCTGGGCGGAGCGGGAGGGCGTGTCAGACTTTTACTGACTAAAACCCACCCGTGTTCCTTCAGTTGCCCATGTGCCAGGGTCACGGTATCTCTTTTGAACAATCACGCGACCCCGGCAGGATATTATTGGGTTGGCAAATAAATACTGAAACACTTTTATGTTTTGAAAGTTCAAAAATTTCTAAAAGAAAGTACTAGTAAATTGTAGAACGTTCTGGAACGTATCGGCTGAGACGTATATAAACGCGCACGGTTCCGCACTAAAGCAATAGTGATCAAAATGGAGGAAAAACAAATTCGTCTGATAATGTTATACGAGTTTAAAAAAAACAACAGCGCACGACAGGCAGCTGAAAACATCAACGCTGTATTCGGCCAGGGCACCACTAGCCACGTGACTGTAAGCCGTTGGTACAAACGCTTTGCTGACGGAGATATCAGCCTTGAAGATCGAACTCGCAGTGCCCGACCGTGTGAGCTCGACGATGACACCCTGCGTAACGAACTGCAATCGTATCCAGATGCAACCACACGAGAATTAGCTGAGCGACTAAATTGTAGCCACACAACTATTGAAAATCATCTGCATGCGCTTGGCTATAGAAAAGTTATAGCGCGATGGATCCCCCATGTTCTGCTACCCGAACAGCCCGGGCTCCTCCTGCGTTCCCATCGCAAAGATTTTTTAGCACACTTAGTGACCGGAGATGAGGGTTACATTCTTTACGAAAACGATACGTGGCACGCTTTTTGGATTCCTCGTGGGGATGACCCGCCAGTTCAGTCAAAGCCGTACCCCCATCGCCATAAAATTCTTTTTAGCTGTTTCTGGGATGCGCAAGGCATACTCTTCTGGGAGCTTCTCCACGACAAGCAAACTGTCACCGCCGAGCTCTACGCTGAACAACTGCGTCGCCTTGCCACTGCTATCCAAGAGAAGCGGCCAAGACGCATCGAGGTTCACTTATTAAACGACAACGCCCGGCCGCATGTTGCTTCTGTTTCTCGTTGTCAACTGGAACAACTAAACTGGGACGTGGTACCACACCCAGCATATTCTTCAGACCTAGCTCCATCGGACTACCATCTCTTCCGAGCTCTAAAGTATTTTCTACGCAAAAAAAAGTTCCGCGATTTTAATGATATTAAATGTAACCTCGGTCAATTTGTTTACTCTCAGACTCAAAAGTTTTGGTCCGATGGCATTCAGTCTCTGCCCTTAAGGTGGTCACAAGTCATTGATACACAGGGTGACTACATTGTAGATTAAACGTGATTAATTATTAAATAAAAAAAGAAAATTAAAATTGTTTCAAGTGTTTCATTACTTTCTTGCCAACCTGATATATGCCAGTCAAATTCAAAATTTCTTGCTTTTTTCGCAAACTATAGCGATAAAAAGGATTAATTGTTGTATCATCAGTTTTCATCAATACTTTTATTAGTTACTAGCGAAAAACGCAAGAAAAGAATGTAGGTTAAAGAATTAATGATCTTTGGAATAACACCCTATTGGTTACAATCATCACCATTCATAAAAAAAAAAAACATCCTTTGGGATAATCAATACCAGCATCTTTGAGATCTAGAATTAAACTTCAGTTTTCTTTTTAGAGAGAGAGAGGCAGAGAGGGAGAGAGAGAGAGAGAGAGGGAGAGAGAGAGAGAGAAAGGGAGAGAGAGAGAGAGAAAGGGAGATAATGTTAGAGAAAAGAGACTTTCCGTGAAAATATTGTGTAAATAAACATTGAATCGTAACATAACATCACGTCTTATTTCCCCGAAGGGTTGGGTAGAGGTATACCAAAAGTACACCTACGTTTCGCCAGTTATGTTGGTATAACATAATACTTTGAAAAGCGCCTACAAACGTAAAGATAATCGACTCGTCCTCGCTTGGTACTTCATTTTTAGAAAATGTGTGTAAGGAATCATTCGGAACATTCTACTTACATTAATAAATTATCTAATGGTATTTAGGTAGGAAGTTTTTTCATGTCCTCGCTGTGTTCAAGTTCTACTCGGAAAACTGTCCTCAGTTTAGTGATATAAAGTGTAACACAGCGTCCGCAGTTAGTACAAGATATAAGAAATATTGTGTAAAAATACGTCCTCGGAAGGGTGTCGCAGGGCTGACTTAAGGGGTCCTCGGTTGGCATACACAAAGTCCTCGTATGTGCATCGCTGGTCACATTTGGCTGTGTATTTCAGGTCCTCGGTATGATAGCCGCAATTCATACAGAAAAAAGTTGAGATAGCATTTTGCCAATAAGCTTATCACTATATATTTAGTCATCTGTCTCTTTCTATCTTATTCAAAAAGGCCAACGAAGTATTGAAACCAGTTTTTTGGAGGGTCCTCGGTACGGTCAAGAACTACCAAGGTCCTCGTAAGGGTGTCTGTACAAACAAGGGTGTGTGTGTGAGTGAGTGAGTGTGCTTTTAAGATTTTTTTCAAGGACACATTCGGTAGTTTCGTATGACAGCTTCAATAGCCAACTAGTAAGCTTGCTTATCAATTTATTCCTAGTTAAAGTATATAGGTATATCCAGAAGACGATGGATTTTATTATAAATTCGGGCACTGAGTACGTTGAAGTGTCGGTCTGCGAAAGAAGTACGACACCGAGTAGTGTTACAAACTGGGTAACCTTTACGTTTTTTCAAAAGTTTATCATCAAGAGGAAGCAAAGAATGACGGCGTAATACCGCACGTAGAATAAAGAGTTGACGAACGTTGAGAACTTCTGATTCAGAATAGAGCAGGGCGGTGTGGTAATCTCTGCGCTTGAACTGCATAACTTTAAGAATCGCCCTTTGCGCTCGTTCAACCTGAATCAGGTGACTTTTGCAGGTTCCTCCCCAAGAAGAAATACAATAAGTAAGAACGGAGACACACAAGCTCTGATAAACAAGAAACAGGGTTTCACGATCAGCGGAGTGTCTCAGCTCTTTGAAAATATATATTAATTATTTGAGCATTGTTTCTGTCACGGCTCCGGCGCTGCGGGGTTTGGGCGACCACACGCGTGCTTATCATCGCAGATGGCACCTGCTCCTCAGCTCGCAGGCCGCCCCACCCCTCCGCTCCTACGCGGGTTTAAATTACACTCTAGGGGTAGGGCAGACAAGACTGCGTGAAGTCGGTTTTGCAGCGATTCGTTTCTGTCACAAAATTCTGTAGCACAACATGTTGACTTTTAGTTTATTCGAAGTATTGAAAATCGGAATGTCGTTTTTCGGACCGAGAACCCTTCGAGCATTTGATTCTTCGAAAGTATGAAAATCGGAAAACTAACAAATCGCATTTACGAGTTTCGGTAAAATAAATTTCGTGATTTTCAATAATAGACATTATAATTCTTAAGTATTATGAAATTCGGACTTTTGAAAATCGGAACATCGAAATTCGGAATAAAATATTTCGGAGTATTTGGGTGTTCCCCTTTCCCACAGATCTGCTATGTAAATCCTGCAACGTACTGACTGTGCGCCAACTTTTCATAATGCACTTAGTATTAAAACAGCACACCATGCTTACCTACACTGCTGGCAATACTAACAAAAGGCGGAATGATAAAGTATGCACATCTAATTGGGTTGGGTGTTCCCCTAATGCAACCTCAAAATATGTTTTTGTAGAAAGATTTTTTACATTCTTAGGCCCATTTCTGTACAATAGGTTAAATAGAAAACTAAGTATCTTTAAATTAAATTACTTTAGCTGTAAACAAATTATACTTAAGGCGAGGTGATTCAACACTCATACAGATTTGAGGAGGTGAGGTGCGGGGATATCCGCGGGGCGCCTCCCGCGCGTCCTTCTTGTCGAACACGTTAGCGCGCCAAAAGTTCGGGCGGTGCGGCGGCGGTGGCGGGCGTAGCACAGACAGTTCATAGTGTAGCGATATCAGTATGTCCACAGTATTAGAAACCACAGAAGAAAAGATAATACAAGAACAAAATTATTTATTTATTTATTTCTAAAACTATTTTACATAGTTCTTGATTGAATCCTCGTTGGAACATTTGTATACAGCTGCTAATTCTATCTAGTGTATCCCACTAATATTATAAATGCGAAACTTCGTGAGTATCGATATATGGATGGATGTTTGTTACTCTTTCACGTAAAAATACTGATCGGATTTGAATGCAATTTGGCACGCAGATAGTTTATAAACTGGATTAATATCATAAATGCGAAAATTTGTGAGTATGGATGTATGGATGGATGTTTGTTATTCTTTCACGCAAAAACTACTGAACGGATTTGGATGAAATATGGCACGCAGATAGTTTCAAACCTGGACTAATATTATAAATGCGACAGTTTGTGAGTATGGATGTACGGAAGTATGGATGTATGGATGGGTGTTTGTTACTCTTTCACGCAAAAACTAATGAATGGATTTGGATGAAAAGCACGCAGATAATTTATAACTTAGACTTATATTATGAATGCGACAGTTTGTGAGTATGGATGTATGGATGGATGTTTGTTCTTTCACGCAAAAACTACTAAACGTATTTGGATGAAATTTAGCTTGCAGATAGTTTATAACCTGGACTAATATTATAAATGCGAAAGTTTGTGAGTATGGATGTATGGAAGTATTGATGGATGTATGTTACTCTTTCACGCAAAACTACTGAACAGATTTGGATGAAATTTGGCACCCAGATAGTTTATAACCTGGATTAACACATAAGAGTCCTTTTTACCCCGGTTAGTACGTTACCGCTGAATAATTTCCGACCTCCATGCGGGCCCTCATCCTTGTCACAGCTGGTCACATTTGTGAGAGCCCCTCTCCCTTGTGGAACGTCACATATTGTGCAATTTAACATCTAGACATTGAAACAGCAGTTCCGAAATTGGTTTTACTTCCATTCAAATCAAACATTTGTTTCAATCAAAACAATCACGTAATATAATGTTTCATGTTTCATTACGGAGTTTTTATGGCCACCTTCCAGCTCCATCATCAAATCAGCTCTATGTCATAATAATATTGCATTGTCATCCGATTAATACATGCAAAACAACATGTAGGTAAAATTTCAGCTCAGTCGGAAACCGGGAAGTGGCTCAAATTTAACTTACAAGATTTGATTACAGACAGACAACGGGACGACTGAAAGTAAAAAAAATAAACGCTTGTAAAAAAAAACCCGACATCCCTCCACGAAAATCAATTGGCAAAACACTTTTTCACATTAAAAAAAACCGACTTCCTCAAAAACACTAGAAAGTGAAAAATAACTTTAATTACGGAAGTCGGTGTCTTAGGATCTGTATTTGGGTTTTGAGGAAGTCGGTTTTTTTTTACTTTTTAGTTAAGGTTTCTACCCCGCATTAATTCCTATACTTACCACTAATCGCTAGGTGAAATTTAATACTTTACTACTGCTGTAAATCATTGAGGAATTCCCTCGACTGTCTGTCTATGGTCCCCATCATCAGACCTGTAATGGTACTTATAAGCCTTATGGGAGCTTTCTCATCAATAGAAATTAATTAAGTTTAAACACCAGGTAATTGCTGTGAATCGTTGAGGAGTTCCCTCGATTGTCTTTCGGCTCCATCATCAGATCAACTCCGGACCTTAATTAAATAGTAGTGATAAAATTGGCACTTTGAACCGTATAAAGTAAGCCCAACAATAGGGAACTGCTGTAAATCGTTGACGAATTCCCTCAACTGTCTATGGTCTCCATCATCAGACCTGTAATGGCACTTATAGCCCATATGGGTGCAAAGTTCTCATCAATAGAAATGAATTAAGTCCAAACACCGGGTAATTGCTGTAAGTCGTTGAAGAGTTCCCTCGACTGTCTTTCGGCTTCATCATCAGAGCAACTTCAGACCTTCATTAAATAGTAGTGCTTTAAGAATAATTAATGAAAGAAATAAAAAACGCACTAGTCTCCACTACAATTTTCGAAGTTTCCCTTCGACTTCTCTAGGGTGCCATCATCAGATCCTGGTTTCCTTTTCGTGGGACCACCCTTGGAATATCTCCTTTCCAACAAAAAAAGAATCATCAAAATTGGTTCATAAACGAGGAAGTTATAGGTGAACACATAAAAAAAAAAAAAAAAATATAAAAGGTCGAATTAAGAAACCTCCTCCGTTTTTTTGAAGTCGGTTAATGAAAGAAAAACATTAAATAAAATCACATCACAACAATTCGCGGTGCGTGTGGCGGCATTTATCAAAGGGGTCTCAGGCGGTCCGCGTGGGACACTGTGGACCGTGTGTAAACTCGCCCACAAAATAATTTGAACCTTATACTTGCACAAATAAGGTTAATAGTTTAGATTTCGTGTTTTATCAGTTACTTTTGCGTTTGGTCACGTGATCGCACGGAAAGCACTGACATAGGTCCACCGTCTAAGAGCGCCAACGCTCGAATACAGATCGTACCGACCTCGCCGCCGAGGTCCGTCGTCGCGACCCCGACTTAACAGTCCCTCCCGACCCTTGCATGAGCCAGCCCGCGATGCTGCGCCTGTAGCTTTAAATTAGCCCCTAAATAATTTAACCCAGATCCAGCACGTCCCTTGCTGCCCTCCCCCAGTGATTGCCTAAGCCGAGGTGCGAACCCCCCTCGGGGTTACCCTTAGGACTTTCGCTTTAGTTTGTAATTTTACTATGGCCCGGCTGGAGGTCTAAAAAGTTTACTATTTAGAAATCGCCGGGCAAAAATCCGTTTAAGTAGTCAGAATCTTTTTCAGATTAACTACGAGATGTCCTACAAAAAAAAAAAAAAAAAAAAAAAAAAAAAAAAAAAAAAAAAAAAAAAAAAAAAAAAAAAAAAACAACGCTCGAAATTGGCAAGGAAAGTGGATGATCTCCCGATTTTGGTAGGTATTTAAACATAATAATTATTGTAATGATTTTATCAGGACAAACTCAGCGCCTAGACCTAAACAATTTTATTACCTTTTCATTCACATAAGAAATAATAAAAAAACGTTTGGTTTGTAGCTATTAAATTGGTTAAAAATTACAATAAGAGGTATCTTTGGGTTTTTTTTCTATCGAGCAAAGTTAATTTAATCGTGTTTCTAAAAGTAACTACACATCCGTCAGATCCTTAAATAAGACATATATTTTGTTCACAATTGTATAACACTATTTTCCATGTTTTTCCATTGATTCAAAAACTAGTGAGCGCGGTCTCTGTTGGGTTATAGCGTCTTAAATATTTAGTAACCATCGATTAATTATGCACAGACAGAAGATCTACTTGTTGTCGGCAAATAGAACGACTAATTTAATATGCTATTTTACTTTTCTAATTTTAATTTAGTTTTTACTTAATGCTCATTGTTAATTTATTATATTAAGTATTTATGCACTTACTAGCCTGAAGCACAGGTTCAACCTAGTTCAGGCAAATGAGCAACTGTGCTCTATTTTAAGTATTAAATGACTTTGTAAATGTGCTCCTTTTTATAAATAAACTATATTATTGTTATTATTGTATTTTGTTTAAGGGGCACACCTAGTGTGAAATTTTCAAAATATGTTTTATTTTTATTTTTCAGATTTCGATAGGTTATACCTTTAAAAATAACATACTAAAACTTTAAATCGATATCTAAAATAGTTTTTGAGTTGCAGCAAGAGATTATACGGCTCTTAAGGACGAGACGAGACTACAAATCGCTGATCATCGCCAACGGGCTTGTTCAAAAATTAAATTAAAAATTTAAAAAACCCCCGACACAAAAACCTAAGATCCCTTTAAAAAGTAAAAAATAATAAAAAACTCATTCTTAAAGTACCTAAGTATGTATTAATAATTTTTTTTTAAATACGTCGCGTTGGGGGACCGCTCCAAACGTAACAATTTAATTTCAAATAGTCTATTACCTAACTGAAGAAAACTTTTATAAAATTACTTCTAAATATTGCATTTAGGATACGATCCTCAACGACGTCTGCCCTCGCAGAGCGGTCCTCCAACGCGTCGTATTTTTTTTTAAATTATTAATACATAGGTACTTTAATATTGAGTTTTTTAATTATTTTTTACTTTTTAAAGGGATCTTAGGTTTTTGTGTCGGGGGTTTTTTAAATTTTAAATTTAATTTTTTATTTTATACTTTTTATAGGTATACAGGTACTGCGATCGCCAACCCGCCTGCCAAGCGTGGCGATTATGAAAAAAGCCCCCCAAATTGGGGGAGACCTAAGTCCAGCAGTGGACGTCTTTCGGCTGAAATGATGATAGGTATACTTATTATAATGTAGATTTTGTTAAGTTGTCATCATCATCATCATTTCAGCCGTCAGACGTCCACTGCTGGACTTAGGCCTCCCTCAATTTGGGGGGCTTTGCCATAATCGCCACGCTTGGCAGGCGGGTTGGCGATCGCAGTATGGTGGTAAAATGCATAGAGAACGCTGCTGCCCATTCTCTAGTAAGTCCTTCAATCGCCTTTTACGACACCCACAGGAAGAAATGGGGTGGTGTTATTCTTTACGTCCGGCACCACACGGTACGTTGTTAAGTTGTAAACACATAGAACTTCGCCGTGGCCAACAGGAAGATGGGAAGCTTCCAAAAACAATATCAATTCAATTTGATGATGCCACTATCGGCGGAGTTGTGTTGACGAGAATGGATGGATTCTGATAAGGCCACATAATGCAACTTTTCAAGGTCTTAGAGGATATGGAAATATTGAAAGAACAATGTTTCCTATCATTTTATTTTGGGCGATTACGGCATATATGCCGTAATCGCCGCAACTTATAAGTTGCAAGGGACGACAGTTGAAAAAGCTGTGGTTTACTTAAGTAAAAGTACTTTCGCAAAAGGCCAAGCCTATGTAGCCTTAAGTAGAGTATTATTACTTTGCTTAAGGCTACATAGGCTTGGCCTTTTCCTTGGATGGTGTAGCAATTTGTGAGCTTGACCAAACAAAACTATTTAATAACCCACATGACAAATCATCTTTAGCAGAATTGCAAAGACTGAGATGTAGTCATTGATACTCTCACGTGACAATCGGATTTCCATGTCCCAATTTTCGCACCACCAATTTTCTCATCAAGCGAAGCTAAGAACATCATTCTCTTTCAGTGCGCTTTCATTTGAGACCGCACTCGAGTATATTTGTAGACATTCGGTTATTCTTCCCCACTTTCACCCCCCACAACTTTTAAACGGCTCAACCGATTTTCATCAAACATGTCTAAGAGCACTCGCACATAAGTCACCTTTAATACAAAAAAATAATAATTGAAATCGCTTCATCCGTTCGGGAGCTATGATGCCACAGACAGACAGACAGACACGTCAAACTTATAACACCCCTCTTTTTCCGTCGGGGGTTAAAAAGAGGGTCGATCATCTCGAAGAAGAGCTTCTTCAGCTCAACAAGCACTTTTTGAGGAAGAGGAAGGTGAATTATATGGGCCTGGAATAGCAGATTAACTATAAGTATGATTTTAATCCATTAATAACAGTGAAAACGACCATTTTATCTTTAAACGCGTTTTTCTCGAAACAGCATTTTTCGAATTTGCTGGAGTGATTACTCGGAGACAAATGATCTGATCGCTATCAATTTTTTTTTTTGCATCTTCTCTATATAGTTCTCCATACGATGACCCTCCAGTTTTTGGCTCTGATCAAAAATCGAATTTTGGCAGGACAAAAACGACCAAAATTTTGGGTAAAATTTAACTTTTTTTTTCAACATGCCGCCATTTTGTCAATTTTTGATTTTTTTTGTTCGCCCGAGGGTCATCGTACAGACAATATGTTTTAGTTTAACGAGATTTTTTTTTTAAAGTTTTATCAATTTAGAAGGCTGCAATCACTCCAGCAGTGGAGGACCTTTTTTTTGGCGCCGCTAGAGATCGCGTTTCATTTCAAAAATATTTAATATTTTATTTCAAAAATTTTACTGTGTATATATTATTATTATTATTTTTATATGTTAATATATCTCGGGACCCTAGGATCCCGGTCTTTTGGAAGGCATACGAGGGGCCGAAGCCAACTCGCAGAGGCCCCTTAGAAATTTAGTTGACGTGAGGCACTAACCGACGATTATCCCCGTATGCACTGTGCAAGTGCACCCAAGGACAACCCCCGGCTGGTGTTGGACTATTGCAGATATGGAAACCAAGATGTTGGACTATGTATATGGATGGCTAAAATGGACTGGTTACCAAGAACTATGGAAGGACTATGGCCCCTGCCGCATCAATGTTTTGTATTTACATGGATTAAATGGCAGGGGGTGACTTGCACACTCAATAATGGGCCCCCAGAAACCGTCGCTGGCACATAATGACGCAGAGACAAGGGGGCAACACTTCCTGAGGTGCTTGAGGAGTGGAGAGGTATTCCACGGCTTTCAGAACAATCCCAGAGCCCGGAAGATGGTCAAGATCCCTACGAGCACTTACTGGAATACTTCCTTTCCCCGAGCACGTTTGCTCTTGCGAATCTCCACTCAAGCCGGCCAATAAAGGCAAGAATGAGGTGGGAGCTCTGAACCTCTTCAGTGTTCACTCCAGCCGGCCAATAAAGGCAAGCCAGAGATGAGGAACAAGAATTCTCCTGGGAGATAGGGTCCGTGGGGTCGCTACTGCCCAACAGCACGCCACATGCTGCCCTGCGGGTTTATTATTATTATTATTATTAAATTCAGCAATAAGTGTGAATTCAGCCAGAAGGTGCTTAAGCCTTAAATTTGCATAAATTTTAAATAGCCTGCTCGGGGATAGCTGGATTGCACCAACGCGGATGTATACGTGCATCCGCGGTGGGGCGACCCAGACTGCCAGGCACTTCTTCTCCTGCAACCGAGCGGGTGGGCAGGTTGCGGATAGCCCAACCCCGGCTGCGGGATTGACCGTCTTGCGGAAGATCCTGCACTCGGGGCATCTTGAAAGAGATCCCGGACAAGAGAAGTTCCCGAAGGCCAAAATCCCAGGCATAGGGTAACCAATCACCATCTCCCCCGTGTACCACCATCCAACCAAACCATCCCTCCTCTTCCGGCTATCCCGTCAATCCGAAATCCCTAGGCCAGATCCCAGACCTAGGGTGACTCCAATGAACCCATTCCATCCCACAAAAACTCCTCCCTCCTGTCCTCACATCCTATCGTTCCCAGAGGAGGGGTAACCTCTGCTCCAAAAAAGCCCACCCCCAACAAAAAAGAAAAGACAAATGCAGAAGGAAAAAGAGACTACCCAGGTGGGTCCCGGCCAAGCCGGGGAATCCCACACCGCCACGGCGGTCAGCCCCCATCGTATTCTGGGGGGGGCAACCGACTGCACCTCTTTGCCGCGCTCTTCAGCGCACTCGGCTGCTGACTCAGCGCCAATCCTACAGGCAGCGACAAACGCGCCCATACCCTCGACATCGGCTGCGACAAACGCGCCAACAACCACACCCACGGCTGCGACCCACGCGCCAAACCCCACGACGCAATATGCGCCTCCCGCGAGTCTCTGGCAACAGAGCATCGTGCGGAACAGCGTGACTAACCCAGACAACGACACAGACCGACACAGACAGAGAGGGACAGGGAAAGATGGCGGGCCTGGCAGCTCTAAAACTTTCTCGGGTGATGGAGTACGCCTGCTGCACAAGCGCGGAAAAGTCACATCCCGGGAAAGAAAGAAGGCAAAGGCACAGGCAGTACGCGACCAGACGCCGGTCCGCACAGGAGAAACCCCGTGCGAAAAGCGTCCGGACGCGGAGCCACGCGACCGGCCGTCGGTCCGCACAGGGGAAACCCCGAGCGAAAAACGGCCGGACGCGGAGCCACACGACCAGCCGTCAGTCCGCACAGGGGAAACCCCGAGCGAAACGCGGCCGGGCGTGGAGCCTTGCGACCGGCCGTCAGTCCGCACAGGGACAACCCCGAGCGAAACGCGGCCGGACGCGCATCAAAGCGGGCGAGGGCAAGTCCGCGCGGGGGAAACCCAGCGTGAACAGCCTCCGCACGCGGCGGGATCTGCCAGGGTCGCCAGTCGACCCCTGACCTCCGACAAGACCCAACCCGGACCTAGGACGAGGAGGGGGCGGCGGTCTGGACCAACACACGCACAGGCGACGCCGGCAACACACACCTTGCCAGGGCCCTCCAAGCCGCAGCCTGGACCAAGCGGTACAGGGCCGGCGAAGAGAGGACGCTCAGACGACACGGCTTCACCGAGCACTCTCCAAGGGGACGCCAAGCGTGTGAGGGTCCACTCTGCTCATGGGGAGCAGAGAACCTACGCGCGAGCCACGAAGGATATTCCTGCGAGGCTGGCCGTAGCAATCTGCTTCCCTCCCCCCTCCAGAGACCTGACCAAGGAAGAGGCCGAGCACATTAAAACGGCCCTAGAGGACTTCCTAATGGACACCGACCCGACGACACCACTCCCAGCCTTCCGTGGGTACCCACGGATAGCGGAAGGCACCGTGCAGATGTGGTGCGAGGACGACAATGCCCTGACCTGGCTGACACAAGCCGCACCCCGAATAAGACTCCCCGACACTGACCTAACACTGACCGTACTGAAACAGTCCGACGTGCCCACCCGTGTCCGAGCCTCGCTCTTCGTCCCCCGTTACAAAGGTGACGTGGCCAGGCTCCAGAGTATTCTGATCCGTCAGAATACTTGGTATGACATTGCCAGGTGGTCATTGTACAGAGCAACTACCGTCGGTGGCGACAACTACGGGACGTATCTGACCCTAGGTGTACCACCGGAGGAAGTTGATAGGGTCCTAGCCAGGGAGCGACGGATATCGTACCTCCTGGGGTCGATATACGTGCGCTTTTGGCCCACGACCCTACCCTCTGTCACCAAGACCGACAGCACCGACGAGACAACCGCACAACCATTGACACAGACGACTGAAACCGACATTGCCCAACTCGAGCAGGTTATGGCCCGAGCAGCAATGGAGGACGACAGCGACACCCTACCGCCTTCATCACCCGGCTGGAACGATCGATTACTCGCCTCGTCGCCGGGTGACCTACACGAAGACCAGCTCAGGGTGGAGGTAGAGGAGAGACTTTCCGATGGATGCAGCTCCGACTAACTCCACCCCACCACCGTCACCGCCCATACACGTCATCCAGACCAACCTCCAACACAGCCAAACTGCCACGGCCAACTTACGCAGAGCTCTGGAGGTTAAACCCCGAACCATCGCACTGATCCAAGAGCCGTGGATCAGGAACAACAGAATCTGCGGCCTCAGTAACATCGGAGGTAAGCTAATTCTCAACACACACGGCGCAGACAAACCACGAACCTGCGCCTACATACCCAAAGATATCCCTACCACACCACTCACACAATTCTGTTCCAGAGACCTGACAGCAGTCAGGCTCCAGACCGAAGGTAACGTTCCAGACGTCGTACTAGCCTCGGTATACATGCCAGGCGAGGACGCTAGCTGCCCGCCAAAGGAGATGGCCGACCTAGTGCAGCACTGTGAACGTGCAAAACTAGACCTGATCATCTGCACCGACTCCAACGCCCACCACCCGCTCTGGGGTAGCGACTCGCCGAACTCCAGAGGAGAGGTACTATCCACCTATTTATTCTCTACTAACCTTAACATTGTTAACCGAGGCTCTGAGCCCACTTGGGTCACAGTCCGAGGACAAACAATCATTGATCTGACGCTTGCTACAGAAAGCGCGACAAACCTCATCACAAACTGGCACGTCTCGGATGAACTCTCCTGCTCCGACCACAGAAGAATCCGATTCACACTAAATACCCACACTGGGGAACCCGTACCGAGGCGTAACCCGCGGCGCACTAATGTGCCCGAGTACAAACGCCTCCTGGCCTCCTTACTAGCTAGGCATCTATCACGGGTAACAATAAAAACCCCCGAACAACTGGAATACACCGTGACAAAATTATCTGAATATCTAACCGAAGCATACCATGCATGCTGCAAACTAAGGGCGCCACAAAACAACAGCGAGAGAAATCCCTGGTGGAACGCCAACCTTAGTAAACTCAGAGACACACTACGCAAACAATTCAACAGGGCCAAAAACACTAGGCTCCCGGACGACTGGGAGCAATACAAAGAAACCCAATACACATACAAAAAGCAGATCAGAACTGCTAGAAGGGCAGCCTGGCGGAAATTCTGCGAATCCATCGAAACCAACAACGAAGCCGCAAGGGTAAGGAAAATCCTCTCGACTGATCAGGATCGAACCCTTGGTGCGCTGAAAAAACCCGACAACTCATACACATTGAGTGACCACGAAACCAGTAAAGTCCTCCTGGAAACCCACTTCCCCGGTTGTACCCTCCAAGAGGTCAGGACATGGGAAGGTGAACCAGAATGGACCCCAACAAACCTAGATTGGTCTAGGGCCCAAAGCATGGTGACAGAAGAAAAGATAAAGTGGGCCATTGACACCTTTCAGCCCTACAAATCTGCAGGGCTGGATGGCATCTTTCCAGCCCTCCTACAGTGGGGGGCTGACCACCTGATACCATGCTTGGTGGAGATCTATCGGGCCTGCATTGCACTCAGATACACACCCCTAGCGTGGCGCGAAGTGAAAGTCATTTTCATACCCAAGCCAGGCAAACCCGACTATACACAACCAAAGGCCTATAGGCCTATAAGTCTCACATCCTTCCTACTAAAAACCCTCGAGAGACTCTGTGATAGACATATCCGAGACGGACCTCTCAGGGTCAAACCCCTTCACAAACAACAGCACGCGTACTCCACGGGCAGATCAACAGAGTCTGCGCTACATAGCGTGGTCTCCAAAATTGAATGCGCAGTGGACCACAAATGCTCAGCACTGGCAGTTTTCATTGACATTGAAGGCGCTTTCGACAAAACTATGTTCAATAGTATCAGCATGGCCCTCGACAGACACAACATAAATCCGACCTTGAGCGGATGGATCACCAACATGCTCAAATTGAGAGCTGTACAAGTCACAGTGAACGACACTACAAGGGCGGTAGTGGCGAAGGGCTGCCCGCAAGGGGGCGTCCTCTCGCCACTTTTATGGAACCTGGTCGTAGACAGCCTCATCAAAACACTCAACGATAAAGGTTACTTCACCGTAGGCTATGCCGATGACATAACCATAATAATAAATGGCACCCATGAAAACACCCTATGCCACCTCATGCGCCAAGCCCTGAAAATAGTAGAGGACTGGTGCAATAAACACCAACTATCAGTAAACCCCACAAAAACCGAGATGATCCTCTTTACAAAAAAGAGAAAACTCGCGAAACTCGAACTGCCACGACTGTTTGGCACCACCCTAAGCCTTTCAACTGAAACCAAATACCTGGGCATATTTTTGGACAAACAGCTGAATTGGGCAAAACACACCAACTACATAACTACAAAAGCCAGCATATCCCTGTGGCAGTGCAAGAGAATGCTTGGCAGGAATTGGGGAATCAGCCCCAAAGTCACCCACTGGCTATACACCACAGTTATTCGACCAATCATCACATACGGCTCTATAGTCTGGTGGCCCAGAACAGACCTGAGCACAGCCCAAAAAGACCTTGAAAAGGTGCAACGATTCGCTTGTGTAGCCATCACTAGCTGCATGAGAACTACACCCACCGCTGCCCTACAGGTAATGCTCGGGCTACCACCTCTACACCTAATCGTGCGGGAGGAGGCTGCCCTGGCTGCCCTAAGACTGAATATAGCAGGGACCCTAAGCAATGACTCGAGGGTCAAGCACTCACGCATTAGGGACGATGCGATCAAGCGACAACCAATGATGGCATCACCCTGCGATAAAACCCCAAAACTACACTACTTTCAAAAGCACTACAACGTTATACTCGCAGAAGAACAAAACGACCACTCGGGCCCGGAAGAGCTAAGAGTCTACACTGATGGCTCAAAGACCACCTCTGGGACCGGAGTCGGAGTTTTCTCACACGACCTTAACATAAAAATATCCAGCCCGCTGGGAATGCTCAACACCGTCTACCAGGCGGAATGCGTGGGCATCATACAGGCGGTGTATGCCATTGAAGCCAGAAGAGTTACGGACAGTCATATACGTATACTCTCCGACAGCGCTTCAGTCCTCCAATCCCTAGCCAAACGATACATAACCTCAAGCCTTATACTAGAATGTCACAACGCATTAGAACGGGTAACAGTTTCTAATCGCAACAAAGTGACACTGCAATGGATAAAAGGACACAGTGGATCACTAGGCAATGACGCTGCTGACGAACTGGCCAGAAAGGCATCCAGCGCGTCAGTCTGCGGCCCCGAGCCCATCGTGCCCATCCCCTTTAACCAGCTACGCAGGTGGCTGCAGGAATTTACCCACACACAAGCGGAGAGCTGGTGGACCTCGGCACCGGGCTGCAGGCAGTCCAGAGAAGCTATGCCATCCCCGGATGGCAGGCTAACCAGACGTCTGCTACGCCTGGACAGGGATGGTCTGCGTCTGATGACGGGCACCATCACAGGACACTGCCCACTAAACAAGCACTTTCACACAATAGGCATAACGGACAGCCCCCTGTGCAGGGCCTGCATGGAGGCTGAGGAAACCGTTGCGCATGTACTCTTCGAATGTACAGGCGTCACCCAGATTAGGACAGATACCCTCGGGACACCCAAATCATACACGGACGTTCTTAGCAGACCAGGAGACGCAATCAACTTCTGGAGGGAGGTGGGCTGGTTGGAGTAAATACCGACGGCCGCCATGGCCCACGCACAATGGTCCACTCAAAGGACTAAGTGCGGAAACCAAACCCCCATAACATAGAACATAGAACATAGATAGCCTTAAATTTTTCAAGTAGCGGTAGATTATACTGTTTGTTTTTTTTTCTTTCTATTACTTTATTCATATGCTAAGTATTTTAATGTATTTTTCTTCAATTAAGACGATGTTATTTTTGTTTTTGTGCTCACACCATAATATTAATATAAGTTTATACGTGAGGACTTGTAATTGGCTTTCGGATGTCTATGGTTTCCTTTTTTGTCTGTTTTAATTAGCTGTAAGTCCTCCGTGTACTTAATAAATAAATAAATAAATATTTTACCAGTAAACATACAAAAGTTAAAAAAATATAAACTAATCGTTTCTGTTTTTTTTAGTTAGATTGGAACTGTTTTCCATTTTGGCGCGGAATTTGAATGTGCATTGTGCTGTTTTTAGTTATATGATATCTAGTGCATATTGCGAATTTCATAATGGACAAAAATATCGAACAAAGAGTTTGTCTTAAATTTTGCATCGCCAATGGATTTTCGTGATCGGAGTCACTGAAAATGTTACAGAAGGTTTACGGTGAATCGACTTTATCAAAAACACGTGATTATGAGTGATACAAAGCGTTCAAAAGCGGTCGAGATTTGATGGAAGATTTGCCTCGCTCTGGTATGCCATCAACGTCTGCAACTGAAATTAACATCGCAAAAGTGAAATATATGTTGATTAAAAATCCTCATTCAAGTTTGAGGGAGATAGCCGCTGAACTTTCTGTGTCTTACGAGTCGGGCCGTACTATTTTAAATAATCACTTGGGTATGAAACATGTTGCCTTGCCACCCCGCTAGTCTTATAAAACCTGTATTTTCTCCAAAACTCAATCGCATAAGAGTCGCTCAGGACATGATAGAACGAATAAATTCCGACCCAACATTCTTGAAACGCACAGTTACTGGTGATGAGACGTGGGTTAACGAGTTCGACATGCAAAGTAGTCAACAACCCTTGGAGTGGCGCCTTTCAACTGCACCGAAACCGAAAAAAACACGCCAAATTCGATCAAAAGTCAAAGTCATGTTGACTGTTTTCTTTGATTACGCGGTGTTGTGTTCTCGGAATTCTTGCCGGAAGGTCAAATGGTAAATAAAGAATATTATTTGAGCATTACGCGACGTTTAAGAGAGCAAATTACAAGAAAAAGGCCAAATTTGTGGAAAGAAAATTGTTGGATTTTACACCACGATAATGCGCCTTCTCACATCCATCTTTGTGAACGAATTTTTGATCAAAACCTCACAAATCCACCTTATTCACCAAATATAGCTCGAGCTGACTTCTTTCTTTTTCCTGAACTCAAATTACCTCTTCGTGGCGCCCGTTTTTATTCGTTAAAGGAGAATTCGCGGCAAGAACTGAACTCGATTCCAGAAAAAGTGTCAAAAAATGTTGGCTCAAGTGTATCGTTGCTGAAGGAACATACTTTGAAGGTGATAAAATAAATTTTGATGAATAACTAACATTTTGTGTATTATTGATCTTTTCCCGGTACTTTCTTGACAGAGAAGAAACCAAAGATAGAGTAGAGAGTAAGATTCAATTAGATTAAGAACATTCTTCGTATTGGTACTTCAAGTTTTTTTTTTACTGTAGTATGCTAGTCTGTTAAAAAAACTTGAAGCCTACATGTAAAAGTAATTCGATAACAAAACAAACAAAACAATTCCAGCTCACAAACGTTGTCCAATACGAAATTCATGTTGTATTTTCTTACTATCAACCAGCCTGTTGAGAAAATTAGCTGCTATTTTGTTTTTATTATCGTCGGACCAATTGCTTCCAAAATCCATATCGGCCTATCAACGCGTATCCCAAACACAAACAAATCCGTAGTTGATGTAATGTGGAAAGCTGTCGGTGACTCACCCACGATACTGCCGTCGGAGGTGGGCGTGTCGGTGTCGTGCGGCGGCGCGGGCGGCGAGAACACGTCGTCGCTGCTGCCCGAGCAGTTCAGCAGCTCGCCCACTGACGCTTGCTGGACACACACAAACATATGTATGTTACCATGAAAGCTGACGTTACGGTGACTCCTAAGATTGTCCAGTAGTCTCAAACCTGCAAGCTCTCCTTGCTCTCGTGGCTGAGGTACGTGGACACGGTGTCGACACTGTGTCGCCTGCCCGAGCGCGTGCTGCTACACTCTGTGTCAGTGTGTCGCTGTTCTTCCGCCAGGTCTTCCTCGTGTTTGCTTTCGACCACTGCCGCTGTTTGCTTGTTGTGACCTGATAAAAGAGGTAAAAAGAGGGGGTCACTCTGCCCTGTGGCGCGATGTTCGTGCTTACTCAGTAGCAATATGATTACCGAAACGTATACTTTGTAATTCTGTATTAAGTTCAGTTGAGTATAACTGAATTATTGGAGTTGGGCATTGTAACTTGGGTTTAGTTGGAATGTGTTACTTACTGAATATATTCAAGTTATGCAGTATCTGCCTAGCGAGCCCCGGCTTACGATCGCGCGGCGAGGCACTGCGGGCGCCTTGCCGCGGTACCGTGGCGTTGGACTGCGACTGGCTCTGCAGCGACTGCACCGACTGCAGCGACTGTACTGACTGATGCGACTGCACCGACTGATGCGACTGCACCGACTGTAGCGACTGCACGGAGTGCACGCTGGAGCCCGTGTGCTGCTGGGGGATGTGCGGCCGACGACCTGCAGAGTGTGCTGGGTCAATACAATGAAGATCTGATTTGTCTTTAAGCTGTTGAACATTATACGAGAACAGCTTATTTGTGGTTGCCTCACATCAGTTCTCAATTTTGTACTACAAGATTATATGTTTGGTGGCTGATACCGCAACCAACGCCGTCATTTTGTTTTTAGGGTTCTGTAGCCAAAGGATGCCAAATGAACCCTATTTGTAAGCCTCCGCTGTCCGACCGCCCGTCTGCTTATCAGCTGGCTGTATCTCATGATCCGTAATAGGCAGACAATTGTTTTTGTTTAACAAAAAGAAGACTAAAATTATCCAAATTGTCTTCACATTCACAATATAACAATATAATACTTTACCAAGTAAATCTTCATGTTATTGTATCTATAAAATTTATCAATGTCAATGTGTATATAAAAATAATATTTTTGGTCAGATCATTCGATGACAGTATAGATCGATGTCTAAAATGGTCTTTTGAGGAAAGAACAACACAGATTTGAGTGGACCTGTCCAGTAAACTTTTTTTGATCCTCATAATATCAAAATCAAAAGTCATTTATTCAAATTAGGCTGAGGATCAGCACTCTTCGAACGTCAAAATTACAAAAGACAGTCCCCTAAAACGCCCACCCGTCGCGCACATCCTATTGCTTTAGCTGGGAAGAAGTGGCCAACAAACTCCCCAGCAGCACAGCTGTCTGTCCAGTTAGAAGAACTTGATTCTATACAATGGTATATAGTAAAACATGAAGAGACACAAATTAAATTAAATGATTTGCTATATGCCAGCTAGCCAACCCAATATATCAACAAATAAAATGAAAACTATACTCAAACATAAGCAAAAAAATAAAAAAATATGTATAATGTAAACATGGCTGCAAAAATAAAAGCCTGGCATAAAGGGCGTGACAGCTTACATATGCAATGCTGAATTATGTTCACAGAGCTGTTACGACTTAAACTACTAAAGAGACAGGACAACGTCTGTCGGGTCAGCTAGTTATTATTATAGATTACTAGCTGATCCGACAGACGTTGTCCTGTCTCTTTGATGATATTTGAGCACGCATTCTGTCAATTCTATGTCAAATGTCATAATGTTACATTAAAAAAGTTTACATTGTCCTATTATATGATTGTTAAGTATTCTTAAATAAGTGTTCTTAAATTTTCTAATTTTCCGCGCAATTTTTTATTTTTTTTCTTTCATAAGAACCTTCTCCTGACAATTACAAACACAACAACAACAAAAAAAGTGAAATCGGTCCAGCCGTTCACGCGTCATGGCGTGACCAAGGGAAATAGGGATTCATTTTTATATATATAGATGACACTTTTTTCTTCAACAGAGAAACTTTCGTTTTGTAGAAGCCATTTTTATACGCAAAATCACGCATCACCCGCAAATTAACGCCGTAAACTAAACAGTCGCATTCGAATCAGCGACGTGCAGGCAAGAGGAAAGCGCGGGGCGGAGATAGTTTCGTACCTACGATTTATTTGTAAACGCGTCACCGCACGTCGTTGTAACCGGACAATTTTGTGTGAAATTCCGTCGTTAAAAGCGGTCGGTCGCTGTAAGCGGAGTCGTAATAAACGGATGTACTTTCATAGTGGCTCATATTAAAACCAAACACGCGCCTATACTTACGTCGCTAAAAACGGTTTATATCGATGGTTGGTCGTTACATGCGAAGTCGTACTAAACGGACTCTACTGTATATTGAACCTATCACTAGGTACGCTAATACTGGAGAAAGAACATAAACATTGTCTTGAGTTAATAAACGCGACCAACTATTCTTGTCATTTAAATAATCGTTGATAGAATAGTACGCCTTTAGACAAAGGTTGGATTTTACTTGAGCTTTAAACGCATTAAAAGGTAATTCTAGTAAAGAAGGTGGTAGCTTGTTGTAAAATATTATACCAAGCCCAACAAATGAGTTATGCACCTTATGAAGCCGGTGAAAGGGAACACGTAGTTTGTCCTTACTTCTAGTGTTAACAGTGTGAATATCACTTTTTTTAGCGTATAAGTGTATATTTTGCCTAATATAGAAGATGTTGGCGAAAATAAATTGTGATGCCACCGTAAGAATACCAATATCTTTAAAAAAGTCCTTTAGGGAAAACTCTAGCACCTACTCGTAGCTGGTAAATTGCTCGAACAGCTCGTTTCTGAAGGACAAAAATATTTTGAATATCAGCTGCTTAGCCCCACAGTAGAATACCGTAAGACATAACGCTGTGGAAATAACTAAAATAGACTAACCGAGCTGTATCAACGTCAGTATATTGTCTTACTTTTCTGACGGCGTAGGCAGCTGAACTGAGCCTTCCCGCTAGGCTTGAAATATGAGGGCCCCACAGAAGTTTGCCATCCACTGTTATGCCCAGAAAAACTGCCGAGTCTACAGTTTTAAGCACCTCTTTATCTAAGACGATGTGACCTAGATTTCTAACATTCGGTAAGGCGAACTTTACACATTTCATTTTCTTGGCATTGAGAACTAGGTTATTTGCCGTAAACCAATCGGTAACCATTGAGAGTGCACTGTTCACGTCGTCAAACTCTTGTCTGTTCCTGTCTACTTTAAAAATAAGAGAAGTATCATCTGAAAACAGTATAACGTCACAAATACCCTTTAAAAAGAATGGTTAGTCATTGATATACACTAAGAACAAGAATGGGCCGAGTATAGAGCCTTGAGGCACACTTAACTGAACCGGTAGCCCGGCAGATTTTACACTATTAATATCTACACATTGGAACCTATTATGTAAATAAGAATTTATTACGTTTAAAGCTTCGTTATGGACACCGTAATGACGTAGTTTACGCAAAAGCGTGTCGTGGTGCACGCAATCAAAGGCTTTGGAGAGATCACAGAATTTATCATTATCATCGATCATTTTACGAGTTCTCCCATGCGTTAAAAATGTGTTTCAAGAGAGCAACACCCGCATCTGTAGTTGAACGACCTTTTGTAAAGCCATATTGCTCATTATGAAGGAAGCTATTAAAATGTCTTAGCAACTGCTTGAGTATTAACTTTTCAAATATTAATATCTATAACTTTTATCTCTATAGTTCCAATAAATGTATGGAGCAGCTCAAACCCAAGCCTTTTCATCCTCGATATAGTATTTGACGGTATAATAGGGTTTCTGGCACAGATTAAAACTTTATAAAAAAATTTAGAAGAAGTCCTTGAATGAGAGAAACTTTATTATAAAAACTTATACATTGGCATCTAATCGAGCCACCTATATTCTTGAGCCTGGATGTACAAACAAAAAAAAAATGTGTTTGTTTCTTGTATTTAGATTATGGATATGGGTGTCTTTTAAACAGATAAATATTTTTATATGCACATAAAAGATTTTCATAAATATACTGAGAAGGTACATTCATTACATTAATCTCTTTAAATTCGTCTGAGGGAGTATCTGAAACTTATCAATTGAACGACCTGCCCTTTTTTGTAAAAACACACTTGTCTGAACATCGGCAGCATTTCCTCAAAACAAAATACGGGACGTCTTCACACTAAGAAAAGAACTAAAGTAATCGGGCTCTCTCGGGACAATTTATCTATACAGGCGTTCCAGGCCCCCATTGCAGCTTGGCATCCAAAGTTATGCCCAAGAATACTGTGATAATCTTCGGATTCCAACTCCTCACGCTTTATGAGAACACTAGTTTCTACTTGTCTAACATTATGTATCGTAAACTTAATACATAAAAAAATATATTTTAGAGGTGATAAAATAATGTTATTGTTTTTAAACTTTAACAGAACTTTATTGAACCTTTCCAGAGTATAAAAGTATTTAGTGTTAAGTGTTTAGGTTTTAGTGTTTTTGTTTGTTTTTATGTATTTAGAAATATATAAGTATGTTTATCAGTTGTCTGGTTGCCATAGTACAGGGTCTGCCTAGTTTGGAATCAGATAACGGTGTGTTGGTTGTCCTACGATATTTATTTTTTTATTTTATTTTATATTTTCTTTTAAAATGGCGGCTCAGGATAATTTTTTGTCTACCGTCCCCGACGCGAGGTCCCAAACTGCTCTTTTTATCACTCGACAACTATTGATCTGAATCAAAAAAATTAAAGTGTTTTCTTTTAGGACATATTAACGGAAAGGATAAACCTAGAAAATTAGGAAAATAGTAAAAAATCCAATATAAAATGAGCCTTTGAAAAAAAAGTCAGAATTTAGGGCTATTTTTTGACATTTCTGACCCCAAAAAAGTATTTTATCAACGCAAAATATTTGAAATTTTAGGTTTATCCTTCCGACAATAATGTAGAGAAAGGCCTCACCAAATTTCAGATAAATCGGTCGATAACTTATTGAGTTACAACACGAGCAGTTTTTAAAAATACAGTTTCGAGATAATCGCGTTTAAAGTTTTAGCACAGGATTACGACCAGTTTTAATTACTTACCAATTTCAAATCAGTTGTTGATAAAAGGTCCTGAATTTATTATTTTATCCCCACATGGACACGTGACAACAATTTTAAAAATTAAATATTTTAAATTATTTTGAAGGACGGGAACCTTTTACCTGAAGCTCTCCGATTACCTGGCTCGCTACTTTACAATACGCACTCCGGCCCGCTCCATTATATTAGTTATAACTTCGTCAATATTCGAGATTTTTCTTTTTCCTCTCGTCAGAACACGCTCAACAAACTATATTTTCAGATTATCAAGAAAAAAAAAAACGACTTGTCAACTACGGCGGAAAAAAAATGGAATCAACCGCCGCACGCGATCTTTGATTATTTATTATTACGAAAAGTGTGTCTACGTTTGCTGAATTGAGATCGCACAAAAATTTAAAAAAGTATTGAAAAAATAATGGAAATGTGTTCTATTACTGATACTGCACAACCAAAAAAAAAAAAAAATTTGCGCACTGGTTCATTTTTTTCCTGTTCTAACTCTTTTCCACCAGAAACCCCGTTATGAATCTGGCTAACGACTCGAGGGCTAGGTTGACTCGACACTACACTGAAGATATCCCGGACGTCAGCTTGTACGAGATTAGGATGGCTCTGAAGCAGCTTAAAAACAACAAGGCGCCGGGTGATGACGGAATTACGGCCGAACTCCTGAAGGCCGGCGGAAAACCCGTTCTAAAGGCCCTTCAGAAGCTGTTTGATTCCGTCATACTCCAGGGTAAAACGCCACAGGCATGGAACAGAGGTGTGGTGGTACTTTTCTTTGAAATTTCTTTGAAAAGGGTGACAATACCCTGCTTAAGAATTATAGGCCCATCTCACTTCTGAACCATGTCTACAAGCTGATTTCAAGAGTCATCACTAATCGTCTCGCGCGCAGGTTTAACAACTTCCAGCCTGTCCGGGAGCTGGATTCCGTAAACGCTTTAGCACCGCAGACCACATACATACGCTGCGGCAGGTTATACAGAAGACCGAAGAGTATAACCTGCCTCCCTGCTCAGCGTTTGTGGACTACGAAAAAGCCTTCGATTCCATCGAGACCTGGAAAGGGGCTGGCATCAACATCAATGGCGAGTACAACACTCATCTTCGATTTACCGACGATCATGCCGACGAGTCATGGCTGAGACTATGGAGGACCTCAGTACAATGCTCGATGACCTCAGTAGAGCTTCCGAAAGAGTGGGTCTTAGGATGAACATGGACAAGACAAAGGTCATGTCCAATGCTCGTGTGATATCCACTCCAATGAAGATCGGAGGCGTTACACTCGAAGTTGTGGACGAATACGTGTACCTAGGACAGACTGTCCAGTTAGGTAGGTCCAACTTCGAGAAAGAGGTCAATCGTCGAATCCGACTCGGCTGGGCAGCGTTCGGGAAGCTACGCAATATCTTCTCATCCCACTTACCGCAGTGTCTCAAGACAAAAGTCTTTGACCAGTGTGTGTTGCCAGTGATGACATATGGCACTGAGACATGGTCGCTCACAATGGGCTTCATAAGAAGGCTCAAAGTCACCCAAAGAGCAATGGAGAGGGCTATGCTTGGAGTTTCCCTACGCGAGCGAATCAGAAATGAAGAGATCCGTAGGAAAACCAAGGTAACCGACATAGCCCGAAGAATTGCCAAACTTAAGTGGCAGTGGGCAGGGCACATTGCTCGCAGAACGGATGGCCGATGGGATCGGAAGGTTCTGGAGTGGCGACCGCGTACTGCTTCCAGAGCGTTGGAAAGCCTCCCACAAGATGGACCGATGACCTAGTGAAGGCCTCACGAATAGGTTGGATGCGAGAAGCACAGAACAGGTCAAAGTGGCGGAGCTTGAGGGTGGCCTATGTCCAGCAGTGGACGTCTTTCGGCTGAAATGATGATAACTCTTTTACAGTTTCATTTGCTTAGTTACATTTTTGCAAGAGGTCGCCTCTATTGTGTTAATTTCTAATTAAAATAAAATCAATGACATTAATTGTTGCCACTGAGTTATTAATATTAATTAAACGCTAAATACTTTCTAGCGGTGGGCGGTCGGGCGGCGGTGGCGGGTGTAGGTGCGGGGCGTGCGGGGCGTGCGGCTCGTGCGCGGCGGGCGCGGGCGGCGCGGGGCGCGTGAGCGGGTAGGGCGGCTGCGGCGCGCGCCGCAGCAGCGCCACGCCGGCCGCGCCGCCCGCCGCGCCGCGCGCCGTCATGCGCGACACGGACGCCACCCAGCCCTCGAACGTCACCGTCTCGCCGCCGCCCGCCCACGACTCTTCTAGCAGACATTGCACCTGCAACACACGTAGGCGTAAGACCATCGTTTGAACTCGAGAATTTACCGACTCGAATAAGAAATTTTGAAAAGCAACTAAATTACTGTATCCTTGTTAAAAACACAAAAAAATGGTATTTCGGGTTACCAAATCAATGAGAGTAGTGGTCGCCCAGTGGTATCGGTCTCGACTTACGAGTTGTAGGTTGTGGGTTCAAACCCAGGCAGGCGCTTTACTTTGTGTAAATAATTTCATCACCACTGCTCTCAAAACGGTGAAGGAAAACATCGTGAGGAAACCGGCATGTCTTAGAACTCTAAATTCGAAGACTTGTGACATCTACCAACCCGCACTAGGCCCGCGTGGTGTATTACGGCCCACTCCCTCTCACTGAGAGGAGGCCTGTGTCCCAGCAATGGGAACAATATAGGCTGATGATGATGATTTTGAAATCACAATTCACTGAAGAACACCAATGGAGATGGTACATATAAATTTCAATACCTCCACGGGCAGCGGCTCATAATTGAGCTCTCCTCCAAGTGGCGGCGACACGAAGCGAGCCCACTCCCAGCGTATGCCGCGTCCCGCCGGTGACGTCACGCTGTAGCACGCACGTCGCACGCGACACTCCACACTGCCGCCTTCTAGCGGAATAATACAATACCAATCTAGACACGGATCGCAATAAATCTGATGGGCTTGCAGAGGAAAGAAGGCAACCTGAAAATCCGGTATTAAGTTCACTACTTCGCCTAGTTTATTATGATGTGTGTCAGGCAATCTCAAACCATTTATTCCAAACTAGCCTTTGCCAGCAGCTTCGCGCGAAGAAACTTCATGGAGAATCATTTAAATCAAAACAACATCATTCATGTTCAAATTATACATGTGTAGCCATGGCAGCTAACAGATCAGGTACATAGTCTAGTCTGTACTGACTGCGCCCTTTCACGAACATGACGTATGGCTCGGCACCATTCAGCTCAACCATTTCGATGGGAACTTAATGATCCACAAACATGCCACCAGCGAGATATTTGAGTGAGCATGATATACTCTCAGCCGCTAGGGCACATTCAAGTTAATGAAAGACAAACCTAGTAACTGGCAGCTTTTTAGTATGTAGTGCCCACAC
Source organism: Aporophyla nigra (assembly GCA_947507805.1). Classification (NCBI taxonomy): domain Eukaryota; kingdom Metazoa; phylum Arthropoda; class Insecta; order Lepidoptera; family Noctuidae; genus Aporophyla; species Aporophyla nigra. Next base: position 699,489 of record OX382305.1, on the reverse strand, counting down.
ATATGGGGCCGTTCAAGTATTACGTAAGCACTATAGGGGGGCGGGGGGTCTTTGATTTGCTTATTTTTGATGACATGGGGGGTCGGAGGGTCTAGATGGTGATTACGTCAGCAGTAATTATTTACCTTTTACACATATGGCACCCCAACAATGTCTATTTTTTTAAATGAAACGCATTTTCGGGGATTCTCACAAATAATGTAGACGTTTAGGTACTCGCTTAGAACCGAGTAGGGAAATGACCGCGCTCTATTCACTTGACTAAATTTCTTCCGTCAACCTAATGTTTCGTTTCGCTACGATTGACGATTTGACGTATTTTAAATGAATATTGTATGCGTTAAAATCCCCTAGCCTAAATCTTCTTTCTTATTTCTAGAATTATAACTGCTGCTCATGAATCAATAAAAAAATAAACAGAGTACATTAAAAGAAAAATGTATATATAATAGTAATGTAGAGCTTTGCTTACTTTTGCTGACAAGGGGGTGGGGTAGTAAAAAATTGTAATAAATGTGCTTACGTAATATTTGAACGCCCCCTATGCTATGCAATTATAAAATAAAATACAATAGATTGAATTTATGCAATACAAACATATCCAGTTTTTACAATTAGCAGCAGCTCCAACAGTATCACCAAATGCTAATCAAATTAGTTTATGCACCATTGTGGAGCCAGACCAGCATAGAGCATATCATTTTTAACACGCTTTTATTGTCAGTAATGTAATCATTCAACTTATAATATGCTTGGCTGGATAGTGTGTGTTTTAAACAACATTTAATTTTCGATTCATTTGGTTGGAGTATCTGAGGAAGTATTTATGCCACCAACGAAAATGAGAGTATTATAAGTTTAACATTAGTATCTGTGTGTCTGTGGCATCATAACTCCTTAAGAGCTGAAAACATATTGTTTTTTTTAAGGTTTCTTCACTTGTTGGGAGACAGTCATTGTAAAGCCGAAAAGACGAGAAGCAGCAATAATGAATACACGCTACTGTAGAAAGGATAAAATTTTCACTAGCCATCCCCCGATGTAAATATTCCCTGTAACTTCTTATTACACTGTAAAGGGCCAGTAGATATCATTTGTTTACTTTGAATAGGTATTGGTTTGTGTCGGGGGTTTTAAAGTTTCTAATTTAACTTTTTAATGTAACTTTTTAAACAGTACCCCAGGAAGGATGAGTCTACTGTGGCCTGAAACCTGGTTTTAGTAATTAGTCCCTATTTCTCCTATAGTTCTGTCTTTCACCGCTTTCAGTGCAAACATTTAAAATTTTCCTTACATACATGATGTTTTCATAGATATATTGTATTCATTCATTCAGTACAGTACCTTACTGTCAAGGCATTATAACTTTAATCTTTAAGAAGCTATTTGTATATTATCACATACTATAGAATAATTTTGCAAACCTCATGATGTGACTTGAAATATAATTAATTTCTTTTAGTTTAGTACCAAAATCAACTTACTCTTGTTTCTATGACACATAGTCTACTACAAAAATCCATAATGAGCCACAATTAATTCTGTTGGTGTCACTGTTGGGAGTCAGCAGGTTCAATAATTCAACTACAACATACCTGGAGTGTCTAAACACTGAGTCAGTGTCCTGAGGTTCACATAATGTCCTCTCAAAGCTGGGTCAGCATCCGCAAGCACTACTCTCGTCAGTTTCTTGGCATGTGCTCGCTCCAAGGTCCGTGTGACACCTGGAGTGTGCGGCAGCCACTGTCCATTACACTGCCACTCCCACACCACCACGCAGTGAACCGAAGACATCACAATTTATGACATTTGAACTGTAAGAGAAGGTTCTCACAAAATAATTTTATGGTAGAATTTAGCACAGAATTTGTAAACCAACAGAATTCACAATCATGCATAGCTAAGTACCGCATAAGTAAATTAAATGAATAGTTTTTAAATAGCACTATTGGTATGACGAGTAGGGAATAAAAATTATTGGAGGAAACTGTCAATTAAGGCAACAATGGTTAGCCTATTGTTTAAAGAAATCTTCCTGGTAGTGGTATTTTTACACAACACATGTAAACATGCAGCTTTTATCATAACACTACTTAGATCCCTCATTAAGTAAATATTGAACATTCTCGATGACACATTTTAACGAAACCTATTACGTGCTCATATAGATTATGTTTATTTCGAATAGTTTATCAGAATGTTTACACAGTTTTGAATTGATGTGTCAGAGGAATCAATCTAAACAGCTCTAGTTTTTCCCGTCAAGAATGAAATGAGCGCTCACCTGTTTTCACAAAATAACTATCGGTATGACACCGACTGCCGCTTGATATTCGAGTACCAGATTACATTAATACATTTTCGAAGAGAATAACTATCAACAACGACCACTTGATATGCTACTGGTCATAACGTTCCAGACATAATTAAATAAGTTTTGGAATATCGTAAAACACTTATTTCTTTTGACACAATTACTCTTGAAATCGTTACGCCATATATATTGAATTTTTGTTCGAAAGAATGGATTAATTAGACTACTAAAAACTATTTTCGAAACATTTAACAAAACTATAAATTAACAATGAATGACAGCTAGGTTGCGTTCAAAGCACGTCATTCGTTTATTTCTTATCAAAACAAATATTGAACTTGGTAACCACCGCAAAGACAGCTTTACCCGTTTCTTCATAGAATCATAAAACCAAAAAGTAAAGATTGTTTTTACCTATGTGACGATGTGAAAAGTAAAGCATAATTACAAAAGTTTAAGTAAACTATAAGATTGTTCTATTATTTAATCTTCATACTGGTTGATGTTCGGAACGCAGCACGGTGATTTCGCATCACAGATTATAAATACACCTTTTGTGCTAAAAACATTGAAATTATTAAACAAAAACATTAGGTACCTTTCTTTGCGTCGCATAGTAGGCTGAATTCGGGCCGCAATGGACATAGGGATTAATAAATATCAACATCCTATTATTTAAAAAACGATTACATATTTGAGTTCGACTATTAAATACAAAACATTTTTATTTATTTGCATTTTTCACTATACTTAATATTTTCGAATATATACAACATTTATTTATTTTTTGTATGAAAAAAAAACTATATTTCTATAAATATCTTCTGATTCTCAAGAGCCCTCAAAATACGGTTCGCAGAATTGAATTATGTGATTTTTAGGGTTCCGTTTTTTGCCATTTGGCAACTTATAGATCCGTCATGTCTGTTTGTCCGTCCGTATATCACAGCCATTTTTTTCCGAAACTATAAGCTTGCTAGCTCTGCTGTTGAAATTTTGTAAGTAGATGTATTCTGTGAACCGCATTAAGATTTTCACACAAAAATAGAAAAAAAAAAACAAATTTTGGGGTACCCCATACTGAGAACTGATACTAAAAAAAAAATTGCACTCCGGGAGTGCCGGCAGAAGTGAAAACTTGATTATTAACGTTGAGCATGTTTGATATTTTGGAATGGTTAGGGAATAATTTGTTGTTCAATTTCCATATTTTAAGCACTTTATATTCACGAATTTTACGAATACACAACAATGTGATCACTACACAGACGGTCGAGCCATCAGCTGTCACCATCCATGGATGCGCGTGGCACGCTGTAACATAGACGAACATTCGCGCAAGCGCCCTGCGCCGCCTAAACGAAACAGTAGGCCCAGGCATACATTTTCGCCGCGCCGTAGAGAGGGGATAGCTGTCTACTCTCCATCCGTCCTACGCTTTTTCGATCAGGTCACGTGTCCTGACGCGAGTTTAAGATTTTATACCCATTACAGAAAAAGTGCTCAACGCCGCTAAAGAAGTTTTCACTTCAAAAAACTTTTTTTCATCAAACCCATACGTGAAGGATCTATGGATAGGTCTTCAAAAATGATATTGAGGTTTGTATTATCATTTTTTTTTAAACTTTATAGTTTCCCCTATGTAACTTGTAAAAACAGAGAATGATAGAACTAAAAAAAATATATGATGTACATTATCATATAAACTTCCACCGAAAATTGGTTTGAACGAGATCTAGTAAGTAGTTTTTTTTTTAATACGTCATAAATCGTAAACACACTACCCCAAAGGTAGAGAACGAAGCGCGTTATTTTTATAAGTGGTGTCCCCAAGAGGCCTAGTCCACTCAGACCCTCTTACATTAACACAGTATTTGGTAAATAAAATACATTTCAAACTAATCAGCATCATCATCAGATTCTGATACTATTCCTCTGTTTTTTACATTTACAAATACAATATTTTCACGCTCATCACCGTCATCAAAATTAACAGGTAATGGTGCCGATTCCCTTATTCACAAACTAAACTAAATTTAAGTTCAGTGCATCTTTCTCTTTCTATTTCATTAAGGGAAGGACAGAAGATACATTTTAGTTTAGTCCTGTCAAATTAATCAGCGCTTGACGTAAATTGACGTAATTTTAGTAGGCAAGTTTTTAATCACGTCTAAACTTGTATGGAGTAGTGACAGGCGCTGATTAATTTAACAGAACTAAACTAAAATTTTTCTTTTGTCCTCTTCTTAATGAAATACAAAGAAAAAGATACACTGAACTTAAATTTAGTTTAGTTTGTGAACAAGGGAATCGGTACCAATATCAACAAAGCTTTTGCATGTTCCGAAAGTGCTTTGTATTTACGAATCATTTTGTGTCTCTTGGTTGAAACTAGTCGGAACTAATTAACAAGTTATTTAGATTGTCTTGATTACTAGCCATCCTGCTGAATTTACGCGAATGGTGAAATTCAAATTATTTATTGACGATTGACGTCATGTTATTGTGTTTTTGTGAAGTTTAGGTATCGCTATTTTTTTTCTTACCTTTTTAGAATAGATGTAAAGGTCGATACCTAAACTTCTCATTAACACAATAACATGACGTCAATAAATACTTTGAATTTTCATGACTATGATAGGTGCGAAATGTTCTAAACTTTACCCACCTGCTTTGTAATCGATTATTTTTACTCTATGGTTGAGAATTTATTTCGTTAGGTAATTTAAATTTAGAGCGGGTAACAGCAAATGGGGTTGTGAGTGCACAGAAGTTCACAGAACAAAGTTTCTTTATTCCGTGTGTGAGTGCCATGGTCGCGGAAGCGATCACTTTCATAGATTAGATCACTTTTGATGCGATCGCCACGCGGTGCACACGCATAAATCCATTGGCTCTGAACTTCAGTTGGACAATTAATGTTATTTTATTTAAATCAGTGTTTATCGTTTCAATCGTTACGTTTTATCGTTAAGTTTTATTGTAATTATTTTAATTAAATTAAGTGAGTTATTTTGCGAGCATAATTTAAATAAAAACTTTTTTGCAAAAAAACACAACCGACTTCCTTAAAAACACTACAAAGTGAAAAATAACTTTAATTTCGGTAGTCGGTGTCTTAGGATCTGTATTTATGGTTTTTTTGCCACCGACTTCCGAAATTAAAGTTATTTTTCACTTTGTAGTGTTTTTAAGGAAGTCGGTTGTGTTTTTTTGCAAAAAAGTTTTTATTTTTAACCGACTTCAAAAAGGAGGAGGTTATCAATTCGGATGTTTATATGTTTTTTTTTTTTTTTTTTTTTTTATGTATGTTCGGCCATAACTCCGTCATATATAGACGGATTTGCAAAATTCTTTTTTTGTTCGAAAGGGGTTTATTCCGAAATGGTCCCATATAATTTTCATATAGATCTGATGATGAGTTCGGGAGACAGACACCGGGAACTCTTTAAAAAATGACAGAAAATCAACCGCGATTTCTGCTATCGCATAAATATGCATTGTTTGTTTGGAATTAGTGCAGGGTGAATACCACAACTAAAAATTTAAAAATAAAAACTTTTTTGCAAAAAAAAAAACAACCGACTTCCTTAAAAACACTACAAAGTGAAAAATAACTTTAATTTCGGAAGTCGGTGGCAAAAAAACCATAAATACAGATCCTAAGACACCGACTACCGAAATTAAAGTTATTTTTCACTTTGTAGTGTTTTTAAGGAAGTCGGTTGTTTTTTTTTTGCAAAAAAGTTTTTTAAATTTTTAGTTGTGGTATTCACCCTGCACTAATTCCAAACAAACAATGCATATTTATGCGATAGCAGAAATCGCGGTTGATTTCCTGTCATTTTTAAAGAGTTCCGGTGTCTGTCTCCCGAACTCATCATCAGATCTATATGAAAATTATATGGGACCATCTCGGAATAAACCTCTTTCGAACAAAAAAAGAATTTTGTAAATCCGTCTATATATGACGGAGTTATGGCCGAACATACATAAAAAAAAAAAAAAAAAAAAACATATAAACATCCGAATTGATAACCTCCTCCTTTTTGAAGTCGGTTAAAAAAACCTACAAGTACACGCCTGTTATGGAGGACGAACAGGGGATGGATCAGCAGCGACACGTGGTGTCTCAGCCGCTCGAACATCCGTCATAATATATACATATATATGTATATTATAACATCACGCTACAACCAAGAGGAGCGGAGCAGTAATGAAAAATGTTGCAAAAACGGGGAAAATCGCAAGGGTAGGCGATTTGACGCGACGGGAAGGGCCCGGAACAAAACATTTTACGCGGTCGAAGTCGCGGGCAGAAGCTAGTCAGTAATAAAGAAACGCGATCTCATAATCCGTAGTAAATGACAGAATTTGACAAGAATGAAAAAACAAGACAAGTCTTCTATGGTGACCTTGATGGTGACACACATTGCACTCAACGAAGTTTGTATACTCAGCTTTTGATACAGGCTGCATGCATTAACTTTATTATCCTGAATTTATATTTTTGCTTATGTAGGGACCCACAACGGAACTGTTAATTGCTAAACATAGTTTGAACTCTTTACACTTCTCAATATTTGGGGGCCCAGATCATCCCTGTCAGATATCTAACCATATCGTTGTTTTATTAAATTCTAATGCTGCAACCTAATTGCGTAACACACTATTAATCAGAATTTGAATCATTTGAAGCTAACTTGTCATCCATTCTTTCATATGTTCTAAAAATGGTTTGCTTAGCAACGTAAACAACGCCATGAATGTTGCGGAACTGTCAAAATGAAACCGATTCCTACGGATAGTGTAGTACGCAATTACCCCTCTGGTTTTCTTACAATGTTTTCATCAACCATTTTGAGAGCAGTGGTGATGAAACTATTTATACAAAATAAAGCGGTGCTTCGAACCCATGAGCTACAATTTATAGGTAGGTACGAGCCATTACCACTGAGTCACTGGTAAAATAGCACCATTCCATTTCTTCCTGTGAGTGTTATTAAAGGCGACTAAAGGACTTAGTAGGAAATGGGTCAAAATCAAAAGTCATTTATTCAAATAAGGCTGAGGTTCAGCCAAGGAACTTATACCCGACCCCTGGAATGCGCACAGGCTGTCAATGCGCGGTCCGAGCGAGATAGCTTCGCGAGAGCCTTCTGTCCCTTTCATTAGGGTTACCAAGCAATATGATGTACCTAGGTAGATACTAATATAATAGGATATAATATATTAACCAATAATTTCATTTAAAAAAATAATTATTATTATCAGTGGCGGGGCAAGACCTAAATTTAATGTGGCCAAGATACATTTTGCGAGGCCCCCTGATGGACGGCGCAAGAGGACGGATTTTGTTAAACTTTTTTTAATAAAAATTTTATTCGTAAAAATGCAAGCTTCTTTATTGTAATTATTTAAAATTATACATTCTATCTCAACTATCACTAAATAATTAAAGATACAGACATTTTCTGCTTTTAGCCGTCCTGAACTCCTTAATAAATGTGTCGTAAGGGGGCGTCCATTAATTACGTGAGGCATTAAGGAGAGAAACCCGGGATAACTTAAGTAAAACATGTTTTTCCGCTAAAATATGGCCAAATCCTACAAAATATTACTTTTTAGTGGTCATGCGAACGCCACAAAGTAGCACAGTAGCGCGTCGATTGTTAAACCGGCACCGGAAAGCCAAGCCAGCCAAACGCAGCGCATAAATCCAACGCAAATAAGCACAAATTAATGTATTGACATTAAAAATAAGCATTTCATTGGCCTAATTTGTTAACTTGCTAAGTCCATTATTGAGTAAAATTTACTTTTTATACCAGACAAAAGGTTCAGAATATTATATACCGTATTAAATACCCTATACATTTTGAATCCTTTGATAGTGTCGAAATATACTTTTTTTGCGGCATAAACGGCCCTTTTTTTCACGTTTCACATCTTCAAGAACCTATAGATTTAAGTAAGTATTATATATTTTTTAATTCCAACTCGATATCTCGACGCGTTCGTGAGATAAAGGTTCTTGACTGACGGACGGAGAACAAAGTGATCCAATAAGGGTTCCGTTTTTCCTTTTGAGGTATGGAACCCTAAAAACGCAAGAAACGCACGCACGAAAAACTCCTTTCACCAGCCAATCTCTATAACGAAATACTGCTAAATCTTAGTGGGGCCTCAGGTTTGCACTGCAATGTGACCAAAAACACGTTGACACGTAAACTGCGATGGCTGCGATGCGTCAAATTTTGTTCTATTGGAAGATATAGGTAAATGTCGTGCCTGCAGATACTCACTTTTTTTTTAAAAATCTTATCCTCTGCTTTCATCATAAACGAGAATTTTATGATAGTACCAACACAAACTGAAATAGAATCACTTGACATATTCATTGCTGTGTTGTTCATTTCTTTTTTTTTCTAAAACTGTTACAATCGCCTGTTACCTCACGTAATTAATGGACGCCCCCTAATCCAGAGTAGATGTTGTATTTGCCTCTATAGATAAAGTCTGTCCTGACCCATTGTACTTCTTAAATATGTTTTTATTCGTTTTAATTTTGTAAAAATCCTTAGGTGAGGCTGTGCTTAGTACTGTTAACAGAATTCGAATGACAATATAAATATTCGGTTAAATTTCTTTTAAATTATGTTCAGTTATGTATTGAATCAGCAGTTTAATGAAGTCGGGTAAAGGGTACATTGTTTGTAATTCTTCATATAATTCGTAAAGTTGGAAGTCACGGTTATCACCCACTCGCAGGACTGTCTGTAAATCATGAAATCTCTTTTTAAACATTTTCATTTTTTAATCCAGTCACAAAAAGTGCGCAAGTGGTCAAGAGCAATGATTAAATGGACTTGTACACATTGCCATAATTTGCGAATAATAATATATGAACACACGATAATATTTCATACCATATACGTATATATGTGGTAACGATATGATATATTCTAAACGAAACATTTCGTTGAAAACAATATTGCCAGAATAGGTGTTTTTAAAACGAATTTGGTAGGTTAGTATTGTCAGATACTTGTTAACTGGTGTGTTTATTATTTATTGCTAAATGAGTATTTAATTATATCTATATTTGCGTTCACGGGCTTTCGAGGCGCGAGGCCCCTAGGTCCGCGAGGCCGTAGGCGGTCGCCCACGTCGCCCACGCCTTACGCCGTCGCTGATTATTATGCTTTAAGGATGGATTAAAGTAGAAGGCATTAGGGAGAATTTATAAATATTTATTTGGTAGATATTTACAGTCAGGTTCACACATTACTAAATAAAACAGTTTTATGCAATTTCTGTCTTAAAGTTGATTTGTGACCTATAATTTTCAATGTTTGAGTTTTACCGTGGCTCATTATACGGGCGGTAAGATAATGATACGCAATGATTTTAATAAGTTGCATTTCGTGTGAATCTTATTAATTTACACAAAGTAATGCGCCTGCTTGGGTTTGAACTCACGACCTACTACTAGTAAGCGGCGGCCGTTACCACTGGGCCACCACTGCTGAGTCTGAAATTATATTTTTTAAATTTATTTAAAATATACGAAGTGACACACCTAAATCAGTGATTAACATGGGTAGTCGAAACTTTTTCGCCATTTCCCTAGAATGTTCCTCGGGAAATGTCAAATTTCACGCCTACTAAGTATTCGGTACATCATTCCTTGTAAGTTATATGCGTGGCTTGTTCTACAGAACAGTCTCAATCACGGGTCTCAACACACATATTACTAAAATAAATGTTAAAATCAGCCTAGTATAAACATAAAATACCTATAAGAGGGGGGAGGGGGAGAGGGGGAAGGGGTAGGGGAGAGGGTGAGAGGTGGGAGAGAGTGGGGGAGAGGGGTAGAGGGAGAGAGAGAGAGGGAGAGGGAGAGAGGGAGAGAGAGAGAGAGGGAGAGAGAGAGCGAGGTAGAGAGGGAGAGAGAAGGAGATAGGGAGAGAGGTAGAATATTTTTGTTGAGTGTATACAGGTTTTTTGTACATAATAAATAATTAAAAAAATATAACTATTATGAATCCTGGAAAGGAACTTCGTTCCATCCGGGTGTCCCTTGACACCTCTAAAGTTTTGTTTTTTTTTACTGTTTATGCCAATTTTATTTTATTTATTTATTAGTATTGACATGATCTATGTTTTGACATATTATATAGAGTAGTATTGCATAATGTGGTTAGCTAGTGACCTCGACAAGTAATCATTCAATTCTTGCTTGAGCAACCGGCAGCAAGTTCGTCATGCTCCCTTAGATTTCAATGCTTGCTGTAGCGTCGGGATCGGGTTACCCCCTTCCCTCAAATATGGCGAGGGGTAATGGATGATCTTTGCGTTATGCGCGTGAACGGGTGCTGCTTGTGGTGACTGGTCGTCTTGCTGACCTTGATGTTGATATGAATATTACTTACCTGTTTAATTTATTTTACGTCGATGGTCCTTTTTTTTTTTTGATCACGAGGTGGAAATCCTCATGGATGTCCTCCGCCCTGGGACGGGCGGAGGGGTCTGTCAGACTCTTACTGACTAAAACCACTCCGGTGTTCCGTCCCACACCTACGTCGGGGACCAGGGGAACCAATATGTCTTCCGCGATCCCCGACCGGTGCCGGCCCGCCTTTGCGGGCCTCCTCACGTTGGGGGGGAGTGAGGTGTTAAACTCCCCCCCATACATCACAGAGAGGCGCGCGTGGAACACTACGCGCCACCATCTCGGGTCCGTAGCAATAGGGGGCGACGAATGTCCCCAGATCCGTCGCCCCTGGACCCATTTAGGGGGGCTGGAAGAGGGCGTTGTCCACCCTCCGCCGACGCCCAGTGCGCCTGCTGCGGGCTGGGTGAGCGGAAGATATCTCCCGCTCCCTTTCCGCAGCCTCCTTCTGCGACATGACAGTTTCGCAGAAAGATACCACCGCGTCCCAGGACTCCTCGCTGCCGACCATCGACTCGACCACGGCCGGCAGCGATAGGTCACTGCCTACTTCTGAGACGAGGACACGACGCGGCTCCTCCCAAGCGGCACATTCTGCCAGCGTATGCCGCGCCGTATCCTCCCGGCAGTCGACGCAGTGGTGACACCGGGCGTCCGGCTCCCTGTTTATGCGACACAGGTACTTCCCGAAGCAACCATGCCCCGAGAGCACCTGCGTCGCCCGAAACGACAGGGAGCCGTGACGTCGATGGTCCTAGTTTATCATTTGAGGCCTCGAGTTGTAACTCAGGTCGTAACAGCTATTTGAACATAATTCAGCATTGCATATGTAAGCTGTCACGCCCTTTATGCCAGGAGGCTTTTATTTTTGCAGCCATGTTTACATTATACATATTTTTTTTGCTTATGCTTGAGTATAGTTTTCATTTTATTTGTTGGTATATTGGGTTGGCTAGCTGGCATATAGCAAATCATTTAATTTAATTTGTGTCTCTTAATGTTTTACTATATACCATTGTATATAATCAAGTTCTTCTAACTAGACAGACAGCTGTGCTGCTGGGGGGTTTGTTGGCCACTTCTTCTTCCCAGCTAAAGCACTAGGAAGAGCGCGACGGGTGGGCGTTTTGGGGGACTGTCTTTTGTAATTTTGTCGTTCGAAAAGTGCTGATCCTCAGCCTAATTTGAATAAATGACTTTTGATTTAGATTTATAAGTTTGTCCGGGGGTCTAAACGAATCTAATTGAATCCAATAAAAGTACGATATCTCCAAAGGAACACATTTCGGACCTCAGTTTATGGGGAAGATAAAAAATATTGCAAATTATCCTTTTCAAACAATCAACCAGCCTTTTCCCAAGTATGTTAGGATTGACTTCCACTGACTCCCCATAGTTTACAAGGAACAACTGCTTATCTGACCTCCACAACCCAATTACCAAATATCTGTACCTATAATCAAATCAAACTAATGATAGACTTATAGGTTTTTACCTTGGCCAGAGGCTAATACCATACAACGTGGTAATGCCACCCAGTCTCTTGGATATGTACATTACCAGTCGACAGCGATGCGGATAATTTTTCTACGCAATTTTTTAATTTGCAAATAGTTTTAGTTAATTTAAGTTAAAATTTTGTTTCTTTATTAATTTAAATCTTTAAATTATCGAAATAAATAAAATGGTTTAGCAATTAAATGATAAAGCTTCTAGTATCTATCTCTGACTCTGAAATATAAAAAAAAATTAGTAAGTACTAATTCCATGAATTGTATTGATTTTGCGAGGCGAGGCAGAGGCACGCCGCCATCTTCAATGCTTTAATGCTTTGACTGACGTGACGTCGAGTGCGGTGAATCAACACAGTGCTCAATAATTTTTCGTAATTTTGCTACTTTTTAAGTGAACAAAATAAGTGCTTTTAAACCGAACAAGCTATTTCAGCAAGTCATTAAAATGGCTTTCAATAAACAATGTGAGTAAAAATATGTGTTTAGTTTCTCCGAACGTAGCTTTCTAACCTCGCAAAACGATATTAAAATTAAGATGGTATTTTGGTGTGGTATCTAAGTATTTAGACGTGTTTCTAAAATGAATAGTATTAAAATCATTGTTAGATACGATCCCCGTATTGTAATATATTACCCTTCGGCTTTATAATCCTCATTGAGAGAAGAAAGACTAACAATAGGCGCAGTATTGATATTATATCCCGACCGACGCCCGAAGCCCGCCCGCCGCGCCGGCCTGATCTCAAATTCGCAGTAGTATAGTTGATTATGTCGCTGAAATCTTACGCAGATTAGTTAGAAATAAGAGTTTTCTTGTTCAGCATCAGTTCCTTACTATACTTACCATACCTTATTCATTGATATATCAGGTATTACACTATTGGTATCAAAGATTCTTTGTTTTAACTACGATGGAATTCTTTGCTCAAGATCCATTTTGTTTAAATAATTAATCTTTAACATAGAAAATGTGAATATCTAAAGAATTGTATGAAATCAAAAGTTTGTATGTGCTTTTTGATTTCATAAAATTCTGTAAATTGCATCATCTGGTCATCATAAGGGCGGAATACTGTGACTGTCTGCATAGTAAAATGCAAAGTAACTGTTTTATCTACAAACTAATCGTTTAAATATACTTCTAACTTAAATATAATTAAAAAACTAAACCAAGAAGAAAAAATATGTTTATATATACAAGCTACCTACCAGTATCTGGGGTTCCTTGCGTGACTGTATTGCTATCAACGCGGTGAAAATGTTGACTGATCCTGCAGTGCAGGCTGGATAACTCAGCACACCTGCACCAATGACATCATCTATCGTGCTCTTGCCTTTTGAGGGGTGCGAGCTTTTCTAGAACCTCAAGTCTGTTTTCATAGTGTGACGTCCTATAGTATTCTGATGGGGGCAAAGCTGCTGATATTAAAAAATTAGCTGTTCGAGTGATTTACCAACTAGGTGCTAGAGTTTGTCTGAGATATTTCTTTAAAAATAGATGATTTGCAATGCCACCACGAGAATACTCTTGGTTGCATTGCAATTCATCTTCACTAAGAACAGCGATATAATATTAATGCTAGAAATAAGGATAAAATTCGCACTCCCTTTCACCAGCTTCATAATTCATTTGTTGGCCATGGTATAATGTTTTGTAAAAAGCTTCCCTCTTCTTCGCTAGATTTGCGTTTTGATTGCCATTTGTTGGTGAAGTGGCATGTGCTACCTCACATATGGCTATTAATTTATTTTCATTGTTGTCTTTTCGTAATGTTAATTATTAACTCTTGTATAGAATCAAGTTCTTCTAACTTTACAGACCACTGTGCTGCTGAGGAGTTTGTTGCACCACTTCTTCTCAGCTTAAAGCTCTAGCAAATGTTGAAGGGCGGGCTTTTTGGGGGACTGTCTTATGTAATTTTGACATTCAAAAGTGCTGACTCTCAGCCTAGTTTGAATAAATGACTTTTGATTTTGAACTCAATGGCTTGGCAGGCGTCAATGGAGAGAAACTAGATGGAATGACCATAATGCCTTGAAAGTTAGATCCGCCTTTGGTGTGCAACATCAACACTCTTGCACCATCCCATCTTCTTCTTCTTTCTTGTGCTCCAGCACAGCAGATTTCAGGGTCTCACAATGACAAAATCGCATAAGGTTAGCTTCTCACAATGGCAAATTCTTAAAATGACAAATTCGAAAAAGTCAAGTCAGTCAGTCAGTTCAAATAAGTTCATTATTAATGTTTTTCTGACAACAATTCTACAGGTAACAATTCATAAGGTATTTTTCTTACTGTCCACTAGCCTATTGCCATCTTGAATAGATTGGTGACAAGGTGCTGCCCTCTTCTGTTTGGTTTTCTTTTGTGTTTCCCCTTACCTATGATAATCAAGTACACAGTCCAATACAGTACATTTTTATTGTTTCACAGATAAAACTAGATTCTCCGGGCGGAACAACTCACCCGCACAATTTGCAACTGCTGGGGAGGTAAATTCAATCGAATACAATTCTTATTTATCTACTGAATGTCTCTGAATGGTAAAAAATAAATGATAAGTAAATGATTTTATTAATTGTTGTAAATTGCAATGTGTTCTGAGTACTTAATATTAAGTATATATATTTTTAAGTAAATAAGGTTTGTTTTGTATATACAAATACATATATTTACTATACTTTTACAAATGAAAAAAAAAGTAAGCAGCTGCCTTGTTTTATCAGTCTAAAAGTTGCTAGCCGGATAGTGAGCCTCCTGGGTTTGAATGTCTTAGCAGGCAATGTGCTATTGAGCTTTTCTATAAGGCAATTTTCAGTGCCAGCCCCAAACTCAAAATCTCACCTTGCAATAGACTCTACGATTACATGAGGCTATGTATACAGTAGACCTTGTAAAATGTTTGAAAGTGTTAAGAAGTGACTTATTTTTTATTGTGTTAATTTTATTGCTACTCAACAAAGTAATAAAACAATTTATATAAATTCGTAATGTCTGTTACCACAGTGCCTTGGGCGAGCCGCGAGAGCCCAGCTACTGGCCACACAAAGTCTTCAGCTACCCTCTGACTGAGCTCAACTCTTGCACATCTTATCCTAACATCGTATGAGATTAATGCAAAACAAGAGACTTGCTTACCGTCCCTTACGATGTTTGGTATCCACCAGGGCTTTGCACTGTTGAATGATTAACGCGCCTGTGGTGAGATGTTCACAAGGTGCTGATGTGAGACTCGCAGAGGATAGCTCTGTGGTTTGAGAAAGTAGTATGGTTACGAAGCAATTAATTCGTAAACATACAGCATTCTCTAGACTTAAGTAGACGTAAGCTGCTCCGGATTTCTAACATGTGACAACCCTCTGAAATTGTAACTATGAAATTTCTCGATGCAATATTACCGTATGGTCCCCAATTGGTGAACCACTGAGGTTGCAATTTTACTGGGTGACAGACATGAGAGGAATATGGATGTTGATGGGTTATGTGAGCCCACCATCACTATGTATGAGATGACGGAAAACTGCTTTACTCCTAACTGTGCCTTATTTTCTACAGTTTTGTTTGCTTCTTAAATCCCAAAGCTCCTTTAATTTTTTCCGCGCACTTTTCATTTATACATCTCATTTCCTACATGTTCGGCAGCAGTATGCTGTTTCCTCTTACATTTTAATTTGATGCGTTTGGATGTATGACTGTGCTAGTAAGTGAATGGTGGAGCGCATCTCCCACTCGGCTGAATGACGCCAGTTGGTGTCGGGCGGGCTGCGATCGGACATCGACTGGAAGCATTGGCAAGACCCTACACCAAAACACTGGTCATCAGTGAGTATCTTATTCTTTTTGCGTCATCGGTGTATAGTATGTCTTGCATCCGATCCGCATAGCACAAAATACGGTTTACCACACCGTATGAGCTGCTTTCGAGTACGAACCGAAGTTGCAATTGTGTGTTTTATATTGTTCGTCAGACGGTATTTTATCTGACGCGGATGGGAGTCGGTGCATGGGTGTTTGGCTCGTTCAGCCAACCGCCTATGCACCGCCTGTACATGAGCGTTTGGCAGAACGAGCTGACTGGACTGATCCTATTTGGATGTTATCGTCTTGGGCTTGTTGAGGGGTCATACCTAAGTAGACGTTGTGAATGCTTGGTGTCTCAGTATGTATTATGTCGGTAGACGTTCGGGCAGTCGCCGCGAAATCAGCAGCAGCAACAGAACCAGCAGCCAATTCAGGTGAGTGCACAGAACTGCGACGCAGTGCAACTCCACGAACACGTTACTACTGTTTAGAACTAGCGCTTGGTAGTAACATACTTACTATAAATTGCGATGTAACCCTTAGCTTTATGTCTTAAACGCGCCATATTTACTCTCCTCGCGTGCAGGTAGATGCTAGCAGTCTTTTCTGAACGTATGCGCGATTAGACGCAATGCTTAGTATAGATACTTATTTTAATAAATCGTTTATACATGGCCCAGAAAAGTCCAACTTATTAGTTCACAATTTAACAATTAGTTCTCTCTAATAATTCACTTACGCCTACGCTACAGCACATAAAGCCTAATAATCTTAATATTAGGTTGGCAACTAATAATCCTGCCACTTTTTTCGATCGATTGCTAGAACGATGTAGAAGCTTCTAGAGCATTTCACCGCAATATATAAATAGAGCGTGAATCAATCACTCGATCATTGCACAACTGAACTTCAAGGAGTAAAGTTTAGAAGAAATATGGAGATTTCTCGTAGGGGACTTCGACTGCTCCTACTTCATTAATTTCGTTTAGGTCGAAAAGCGAGCGAAGCAACTTCAAATATATGTGCAACGATGGGTGAAGGTGTGCTCTCTTATGAAATTTAGAACTTTCTGATGAACCTCATCCAGGACGACCGCCCACAATTAATGTGCAGGAATTAGAAAGGCTTATAGAAACCGATCCTAGATTAAGTTCGCGCTGTTTGGCAGAACAACTTTACTGCTCACACACTGCCATAGAAAATCATCTCCACGCCTTGGGATTCACTTGGAAATATTCTACTTGGTTGCCACATGAACTGACGAGATTACAACTTCAGAAGAGAGCCCACACATGTATGGAGTTGCTAAGTTTTCATCGTACCACTGAGTGGCTGCGTGAAGTTATGACAGGGATGAGAAGTGGCTCCTGTATGTCAACTAAACCCGCAAGCGCCAGTGGCTTCGAGCTGGGGAAACTAACCAACCAACCAACTAACAGCATAATCACAGCTGAGATTTACTGTGACTAACTTGGTCACACCAACCTAGTTTACGAAAAAATCAAAGTAAAGTGTACTTCATACATGACAACGCCCGACCCCATATAGCTAAAGTGACTCGTGAAAAAAATAATTTCAATTGGATAGACTGTCCTTCCCCACCCACCGTATTCAACAGACCTTATACCTTCTGATTTCAACTTGTTTCGTTCGCTATCTTATTATTTAAAAGACAAACAATTTATGGATGAGGATCATCTGAAAACTGAACTCACTAACTTCTTCAATCAAAAACCGAAAGACTACAGGGAAGGTATTGTGTCTTTACCAACGCGTTGGCGACAGGTGATAGAAAACGATGGTGCTTACATTATTGAGAAATAATTGTATTTAGTTCTCTAAAAAATTTAATAATCTTGTACTGTGAGATGGCGGGTTTATTAGTTGCCAACCCAATATAAATGAGCGTGTGAAAGTAACTTAGTGGGTCATTTATTTAGCAACACCTGAAAGAAGATGACTTGAAGATGGAGGAGGACGTGGACGACGCGTCGGTGGTCTCCAAAGACGACGACATAGTCATGACCCCACGCCCGCATTGGATGAAGAGCAAGCTGTCAGGAGGTGAGGTCAACATAACTTCTTGAATACTACAACCTAAATTAATTAATTCTATATTGGTATAAACTATGTTACATAAAAGGTGTGGAACCCAGACTTTAGTGCTGGGTTAGGTTACCTGTATTTCAGGAGCCAGTGACTTATTCCAGTGAGCTTATAATTTAGCGAGTTTTTTGCAAAAAGGGTTAAATCAATTTATTACTTAAATGAAAAACAAAGTCAGGATTAAAAAATGAGAACCAATAATTATAATAATAAAATTTGAATAAAACAAAATCTTTATCCATGTATATCTTCTCTTCTATATTCTATACATCTATACATATTCTCGTAAGACCCACCGACCTAATTTAATGACAAAAATATGTAGCCACTCCGGCCCAAGACAATTTAAATCATGTTACGGCTTAGCGACCTAAAATTATGACATAATATTTAAACCGATTTTTTAGTTTAAATAAACCCACCAATTTAAATCTGTCATTAAACACTCATTAACCTTGAATATATCTAAATATTAAATACCCCCATTGAAATAGTCCCTAAAATAATTAAGTTAAGAGCTTATCATTTAAACACATTTTTACTAGATCGAAGTTCTGGGCCGCAACTACTTGCACCTTATTTTAGTACATTAGGTCGTAAGTTATATCGACCTAAATTTAGGTTGGGCCTAACGAGGTTAAAATAAATCTTAAGACAAGGCGTTTCTGTATGTTCAAAATATTTCCAAGAAAAATAGTTAGGGTGTTAAAGGATAACAAACAGACGCCATTTCTATATAAAAAAAAAAATGTCTGTTTCTGTGTCCATTAGAACAGGTATCACGTCAAAGGTACGAAATAAATATAATTAACTTTGGAACACAAATACTACGTATAACTCGGAAGACGTTTTAGACGTTTCATCGCAATTGTTTCGCTCTACCAATAGATAAAATCAATTTAAAGTGCTCAGCAGAACTTTTAATTACGTAATGTTCTAGTACCATTTTGCGCAAATAGATGTCGTTACACGTTATAAGGATATACCTACGTTACAAGGATATGAAATGTGAACCCTAATAAATTATGTTAATAATAACACGTATCACGGCGGGTAATGGTTAGCTCACCGCCCGGTAAGGACCAGGCCGGGTCGACGGCGCGTTGTGTTCCACGCGCGCCTCAAAGAGACGTCAGCAGTCATTGAAGGGCTCCGCTAGGGGCGATGCGTGCCAGGGTCGTGGATTTGTTCGAAAAAATTAATGTTGAAAATGAGAGCATTATATTTAACAAATAGTAAAATTTCCGCTTTTCCGGGGTCTAGTCTGTTACGCAGAGGTTCATAAATTAAACCCGCCCTACTAAACAATTGTTCGCTAGGAACACAGGCTGGTGGTGTCGTTATAAACTACGTCTATTTTCTTTCTTGTCGCGACCTGTGCAACATCTGCATCCGCATGAACATCCGCAATGATTATTACGGATGCGGATGCAGATGTCCAAATCAATGCGGATGCGAATATTCTCAACATCTCTGGTTTTTAGGGTTCCGTTGCCAAATGGCAAAAAACGGAACCCTTATAGATTCGTCATGTCTGTCTGTCTGTCTGTCCGAGTATGTCACAGCCATTTTTTTCCGAAACTATAAGAGCTATGCTGTTGAAACTTGGTAAGTAGATGTATTCTGTAAACCGCATTAAGATTTTCACACAAAAATAGAAAAAAACAATAATATTTGGGGTTCCCCATACATAGAACTGAAACTCAAAAATTTTTTTTCATCAAACCCAGACGTGTGGGGTATCTATGGATAGGTCTTCAAAAATGATATTGAGGTTTCTAATATCATTTTTTGCGCGAGAGACACTTCCTACGTGGTAAAATGTGCCCCCCCCCCCCCGTAACTTCTAAAATAAGGGAATGATAAAACTAAGTAAAATATATGATGTACCTACATTACCATGTAAACTTCCACCGAAAATTGGTTTGAACGAGATCTAGTAGGTAGGTTTTTTTAATACGTCATAAATCGTAAACCACAATTTACCTTTCATTCAGTCAACTCAAATATAAAAATTAAAAAAAAAACATTTCATTTCATAAACATAAACCTTATGCATAAACCGTGAATACATGAAGGTTTGTATGGAACCCTCGGTGCGCGAGTCCGACTCGCACTTGGCCGGTTTTTTTTGATTTCGTCCGTGAATTTGTGTAAACATATAAACGTACTTACAATACAACTTTATCGAATATCGTTTTGACCATGTTTTATTAACAATAGTGTTTCGAGTCTCGTAATGAACAATTACGACACTCGAAACACAATTGGCTAAATAATGGTGTGTTTTCCCTTCTGCTCACCCTTTGTGTTATTTGGTTTACAGTGAGGAAAGTTAGCAATAAAGAGCGCCGTCGTCGCCAGAACGAGAACCTGCGGCGCCTGCTGACGCCTAAGAACGCGCTAATGGTGTTGAACGAAATGATGCCCAACGAGCAGGTGGCTAATGTTAGTGTTGTGCTAGTCCACCAGTCACACTGCACAGCGTACAATCACGGAAATGAGCAGTTTATTAGTTCATTCAGTTCACAGTGAATACAGAAAGATTTTTTTATCACCTTCGATTTTTTTTTGCGGGGGCTGGGAGATATGTACCTCGGCTGGTGTCCACGGACGAAGAGTTCCTTTGGACAACATTATGATGCCATAACTCAATATTTTAGTACTTACTGAGATTTTTACAAAATATTCACCGAAGATCTTTTAAATTTGGTTGGCGATTAAAAATTCTTCTTGTTTAAATACGATCACTTCAATCACTGTAAGGGCCGGCGCACACCGTGCGAGGCGCAGCGCAGTGCGGTTTTCACTGCTAACTAGTGCATTTTAAAAAGAAAAAACTATTAATCTAGATACACATATCTCTTTCCGCTTTGATGCGCTCTCGTATTAAGTTTTAAAAAAGAATCTATATTTTGACTCAAGGTTCATATTTGTTTGGCTGTGAAAGATGCTCTTCGCTGCACCTCAGCACATGTACTCCGGCGCTAAATAGTTATAATGCTAGTGAGCGTGGTGATACAACGCGCCAGCGTATCTATGGTTACAACTGTCATGCGTCAGCATGTTTTCCCATTGCTTTATTGTATGCCACTTTAAATTTGTATTTCCTGGCAGCAATTCAAAGTGGAGCCTTCGGTCCCCAACCAGTTCTACAAGACAAGTAACGCTCACAACTTCTGCGCAGATCTCACTATCGATGGCAACAACTACAAAGGATACGGTGAGATCACATACATACATACGTACGTACAGGGTGTAAGGGGAACGCTTCCGAAGCCAGAACGTAGTTTATGTACAACCTAAATGCAAACGGATACCAATAACCTTTCGCCTGAAATTGCTGGTTTACAAGACTTCATATTTCATTAACCCGCAATGGAAATCGTACAAAATGTGAGGTCACTGACACACCGCTAGAGCAATACCGCGCGTCGCGTGTGCCGAGCGCTCCATACGGTGAAACGGCCGAGTCCCAGAATTATACGGAATTCAAAAACACTACTTTCAAAGTGTACCTTTACACATGACAAAATTAAGAATTTTGATCGCATTCGTAGCCCATAAAAATTAAAGTTGACAGGCATTTTACGTACCTGTCTAAATCCTTTGCGACCTTATGAGGTTTGGCTCGAACTTCGCTCCATCCCTTTCATGCGAGAATCAGAAGGATGCCGGAGGTTCGGAAATTTGTCTCGGTAAATCCACAAAGCCGCCTCTATCCAACCCTTGCAATACGCGGCTAGGTCGTCTCGCCACCTCATCTTGGGCCATCGTACATTATTTTTAAATAACGTTCACAGTTCCTCATTTAAAGTAGAGAGGCTGTCGTGCCGTACCGCTTTACCCTAGATTTTCAGGATTACAGGTGTGATGTCTAATGCTATGTTGTGGTCCTTATAAACCATTGATCAATTAACCTAACCTTGTTCAATTCCCTAGGTGACAACAAGCTAATGGCCCGCAACGCAGCCGCCGAGCAGGCGATACGAGATCTCATCTTAAAGAAGATGAACAAAGTGACGGGCACTGACGGCAGTGAGTGAACTTGTACCGTTGTTACTTAGCTACGGCGATGCTTGCCCAAACTATACGAAAGTAGGCGTGGTGTTAGTGAGAAGTAGCTCAGCCGGCAACACTGGCATGGTAACGCTGGTCTGTAGTCTGTTCCAACAGTGTCTGATAAAAGTGTAAACATTACCCTGTTCAACAATTATTCTGTGAATAATATGATAAAATTGTAATTAAAAACTGGATGTTAAATAAAATAAAATTGACAGGTTAGACAAACTTACTTTCTTTATCAACGCATTTTTTTAAACACTTTCACAGTGATTTAAAATTATAGTTTCGTTTTTAAGCATTTAAATAATCAAATTAAAGCACTCAAAGAGTCTCACCGTGTTTCCATATGAAATCTGCACTGGCGTCTTTTTTGACTTTGGTGCCTTGATTATGATGCTAGTTGTCGAAAAAAATTTTGGGCCAATTATCAAACCCCTAGCTTCTTTAGTTTTTGAAAAATAAGGGTTGCAACCTCAAACTTAAATGTTTTTTTTCTACGAAACTACAATAGATTTTAAAATGTAACCAACGCGACATGAAAGCTACTTAATAGATTTACATTTCACATTTTTTTCATAATTTTCTAACCACCTATAGGGCAGAACCAAATGTGTTTTAAAAATAAGGGTGGTTTTTCGTGGCCATATTTCGAGGTACACCGACCAAATAAATTACATAAATTACGTATGTATCCAACTATAATATATAACAATTACATAGATGTGTCATGGGTGGAACATATTCAAAACAATAAAAGTTTTCAATAGATAGGTACACACGGCTACAGGTCAAGCTGTATATTTCCATTTTTAGCGGAACTCGCGTTGCATAGGGGTTTCATACGATGAGATGTCAGCTTATATTGGTAATGTGTGGCCGTGTGTACTGTAATCATGGGAATTATAATCATAAAATACTAGTTTAGACTCATAATATACTGCGCTATCGACAAGTTAGCACAATTGCGTTATTTGTATCGGTTGAAGTATCGTGTTACACTTCTTCCAAACGTTATTATGTCAAGTCGTAAAGATTTCATTTTCTTTGAAAAACAAAATTGTATTGTGAGTTAATTAACTTTCAAATATCGTGTTCTGTCTAGCAGAAAATAGTTTTCATTTGTTTGTGTATGATTCAAACATTTTTATATGGTTGAAACCTTCAGAATGGCAGACAACACTGACAAACTTAGAAGATGCATTAACTGTAATCGAACGGCGAAAAAATCTGTGGAAAATAAAAAGGAATTCGAACAGACGAAAAAGTTCTCACATATCATATAATGAGATCTACTCATGACTTTAAACGGACCTCTTCATATCTATGCCTATATAAAACCCTAGTCCGTTCCCAGCTCGAATATGCTGTATCCATCTGGAACCCCTACTATGGCAAATACATTAACATGCTCGAAAACGTCCAACGAAAATTTCTTCGTGCAATGCACTACAGGTGTTACAAAAATTATCTTCCGTATAACCAACTGCTCAGTAAATACGGGCTTCTGACGCTCAGCTCTAGACGTAAACAATTAGAGGTAATAACATTGTATAACCTTGTTAACGGCAATTTTGATTGTATTCATTTGAACAATGTATTGTGCTATGCAGTCCCCAGAACTGTTCATAGACGGAAGGTGCGTGCTGGCAAACTATTTGCAGTAGGTACCTGCCGATCTAACACTGGTGTACGTTCACCGATTCGGCGAATGACTGCAACCTACAATGAAACATTCGAACACATTGACATATTTACGTGCTCTTTGAAAAGGTTTCGTAGTCTATCATATGAGACACTTAAACTTTTAGACTAACTAGTAACAATAGATAAGAAACTTCTTATCTATTTTTTACTTTCTTTTCTTTAACATTGTTTTTTTTTAAAATATTTTTATAACATTAGTGTAACTGTCATGCATGTACAGTTCACCTCCTAGTGAGTTTAAAGTTTTAATTATTAATGGTAATCTGTGAACAGCGCTGTGGGTTACATTATTATTTATGTAAATTGTGTTTTCCTTTGTGTAATATTATATTACATAATGTAACTGTTTGTTGTTCCTACTTAATAAAAATAAAAATAAAATAAAAATCATACTGTTGGCGAAAATACTGTTCAAATATAGGCTCTTTATTTTGCAATAAGTGTAGATTATTAGTGTATAAATAGAAACAAGAAGATGAATTAAACGTAGTAATTATAAT
Source organism: Aporophyla nigra (assembly GCA_947507805.1). Classification (NCBI taxonomy): domain Eukaryota; kingdom Metazoa; phylum Arthropoda; class Insecta; order Lepidoptera; family Noctuidae; genus Aporophyla; species Aporophyla nigra. Next base: position 675,029 of record OX382305.1, on the reverse strand, counting down.
TAAGGTGATCCTATATAGTTTTTACGTACAAGAAAAAAATCTGCATTAAAAAAACTTACGGCCTGTGTATTTTAAAAGTTTTTCTTCACATAAAGAATATTAATAAAAATTCCATAGATTTTTTTCCCCCTTCTATTACAGTTAATGCATCATCTAAGTTTGTCAGTGTTGTCTGCCGTTCTGAAGGTTTCAACCACATATACAAATGTTTGAATCATACACAAACAAAGGAAAACTATCATATTTTCTGCTAGACACAACACGATATTCGAAAGTTAATTAACGCACAATACCAATTTTTCAAAGACTACGAAATGGTTACGACTTGACATAATAACGTTTGGTAGAAGTGTAACACAATACTTCAACCGATACAAATAACGCAATTGTGTTAACTTTTCGATAGCGCAGTATGAGTCTAAACTAGTATATGATTATAATTCCTATGATTACAGTACGCACGGCCACACATTACCAGTATAAGCTGACATCTCATCGTACGAAACCCCTATGCAACGCGAGGTCAGCTAAAACTGGAAATATACAGCTTGACCTATAGCCGTGTGTGCCTATCTATTGAAAACTTTTATTGTTTTGAATATGTTCCACCCATGACACATCTATGTAATTGTTATATATTATAGTTGAATACATACGTAATTTATGTAATTTATTTGGTCGGTGTACCTCGAAAAATGGCCACGAAAAACCACCCTTAATTTTTAAAACACATTTGGTTCTGCCCTATAGGTAATTGAAAAATTATGAAAAAAATGTGAAATGTAAATCTATTAAGTAGCTTTCATGTCGCGTTGGTTTCATTTTAAAATCTATTGTAGTTTCGTAGATAAAAAAACATTCAAGTTTGAGGTTGCAACCCTTATTTTTCAAAAACTAAAGACGCTAGGGGTTTGATAATTGGCCCAAAATTTTTTTCAACAACTAGCAACATAATTAAGGCACCAATGTCAAAAAAGACGCCAGTGCAGATTTCATAATATATGGAAACCCAATGAGACCCTTTGTAAATGGTATCTCAAATTAGCACTCACGGGTAAGTTTCAAAGTGTTTATATTTTAATCAGATGCTTTTGGATCAAACCATGTGAACTCTATTGATGTACATTGCATAAACTTGACAAAATAAGCACCCAGTGTTCTTCCTTCTCTCTTCTACTCGATCTTACTGTGCCTGACAGGGTCTATAATTGTGATTATATAATAATTATTTCCCTTCCAACTATGTATATGACACCGTAAGATTGCAAAAACCGTTACAATCTCGCTAGTTAGATTGTAATCTAACGGTTTATGCAATCGTATGGTGACATATACACATTATGGTACACAATAAAGAATTGACAACTGACAGATGACGAGAGAACGCTGAAGCTCCAGCATGTGTTTCCTTTTGTGTAGCGACGAGCCTGGTGCTGCCCGAGGCGAGCGCCGCCAACGGTACACCCGGCGCCGAGCGCGCGCTGCCCATGATACAGCTCGCGTCCTTCGCGCTGCACAAACTGTTCGCCGAGTGGGAGTACGACGGACACAAGGTGCCGCAGCTCAAGCCCTCCTCGCTCTCGGTACGTACGCTAGTGATACAGCTCGCGTCCTTCGCGCTGCACAAACTGTTCGCCGAGTGGGAGTACGACGGACACAAGGTGCCGCAGCTCAAGCCCTCCTCGCTCTCGGTACGTACGCTAGTGATACAGCTCGCGTCCTTCGCGCTGCACAAACTGTTCGCCGAGTGGGAGTACGACGGACACAAGGTGCCGCAGCTCAAGCCCTCCTCGCTCTCGGTACGTACGCTAGTGATACAGCTCGCGTCCTTCGCGCTGCACAAACTGTTCGCCGAGTGGGAGTACGACGGACACAAGGTGCCGCAGCTCAAGCCCTCCTCGCTCTCGGTACGTACGCTAGTGATACAGCTCGCGTCCTTCGCGCTGCACAAACTGTTCGCCGAGTGGGAGTACGACGGACACAAGGTGCCGCAGCTCAAGCCCTCCTCGCTCTCGGTACGTACGCTAGTGATACAGCTCGCGTCCTTCGCGCTGCACAAACTGTTCGCCGAGTGGGAGTACGACGGACACAAGGTGCCGCAGCTCAAGCCCTCCTCGCTCTCGGTACGTACGCTAGTGATACAGCTCGCGTCCTTCGCGCTGCACAAACTGTTCGCCGAGTGGGAGTACGACGGACACAAGGTGCCGCAGCTCAAGCCCTCCTCGCTCTCGGTACGTACGCTAGTGATACAGCTCGCGTCCTTCGCGCTGCACAAACTGTTCGCCGAGTGGGAGTACGACGGACACAAGGTGCCGCAGCTCAAGCCCTCCTCGCTCTCGGTACGTACGCTAGTGATACAGCTCGCGTCCTTCGCGCTGCACAAACTGTTCGCCGAGTGGGAGTACGACGGACACAAGGTGCCGCAGCTCAAGCCCTCCTCGCTCTCGGTACGTACGCTAGTGATACAGCTCGCGTCCTTCGCGCTGCACAAACTGTTCGCCGAGTGGGAGTACGACGGACACAAGGTGCCGCAGCTCAAGCCCTCCTCGCTCTCGGTACGTACGCTAGTGATACAGCTCGCGTCCTTCGCGCTGCACAAACTGTTCGCCGAGTGGGAGTACGACGGACACAAGGTGCCGCAGCTCAAGCCCTCCTCGCTCTCGGTACGTACGCTAGTGATACAGCTCGCGTCCTTCGCGCTGCACAAACTGTTCGCCGAGTGGGAGTACGACGGACACAAGGTGCCGCAGCTCAAGCCCTCCTCGCTCTCGGTACGTACGCTAGTGATACAGCTCGCGTCCTTCGCGCTGCACAAACTGTTCGCCGAGTGGGAGTACGACGGACACAAGGTGCCGCAGCTCAAGCCCTCCTCGCTCTCGGTACGTACGCTAGTGATACAGCTCGCGTCCTTCGCGCTGCACAAACTGTTCGCCGAGTGGGAGTACGACGGACACAAGGTGCCGCAGCTCAAGCCCTCCTCGCTCTCGGTACGTACGCTAGTGATACAGCTCGCGTCCTTCGCGCTGCACAAACTGTTCGCCGAGTGGGAGTACGACGGACACAAGGTGCCGCAGCTCAAGCCCTCCTCGCTCTCGGTACGTACGCTAGTGATACAGCTCGCGTCCTTCGCGCTGCACAAACTGTTCGCCGAGTGGGAGTACGACGGACACAAGGTGCCGCAGCTCAAGCCCTCCTCGCTCTCGGTACGTACGCTAGTGATACAGCTCGCGTCCTTCGCGCTGCACAAACTGTTCGCCGAGTGGGAGTACGACGGACACAAGGTGCCGCAGCTCAAGCCCTCCTCGCTCTCGGTACGTACGCTAGTGATACAGCTCGCGTCCTTCGCGCTGCACAAACTGTTCGCCGAGTGGGAGTACGACGGACACAAGGTGCCGCAGCTCAAGCCCTCCTCGCTCTCGGTACGTACGCTAGTGATACAGCTCGCGTCCTTCGCGCTGCACAAACTGTTCGCCGAGTGGGAGTACGACGGACACAAGGTGCCGCAGCTCAAGCCCTCCTCGCTCTCGGTACGTACGCTAGTGATACAGCTCGCGTCCTTCGCGCTGCACAAACTGTTCGCCGAGTGGGAGTACGACGGACACAAGGTGCCGCAGCTCAAGCCCTCCTCGCTCTCGGTACGTACGCTAGTGATACAGCTCGCGTCCTTCGCGCTGCACAAACTGTTCGCCGAGTGGGAGTACGACGGACACAAGGTGCCGCAGCTCAAGCCCTCCTCGCTCTCGGTACGTACGCTAGTGATACAGCTCGCGTCCTTCGCGCTGCACAAACTGTTCGCCGAGTGGGAGTACGACGGACACAAGGTGCCGCAGCTCAAGCCCTCCTCGCTCTCGGTACGTACGCTAGTGATACAGCTCGCGTCCTTCGCGCTGCACAAACTGTTCGCCGAGTGGGAGTACGACGGACACAAGGTGCCGCAGCTCAAGCCCTCCTCGCTCTCGGTACGTACGCTAGTGATACAGCTCGCGTCCTTCGCGCTGCACAAACTGTTCGCCGAGTGGGAGTACGACGGACACAAGGTGCCGCAGCTCAAGCCCTCCTCGCTCTCGGTACGTACGCTAGTGATACAGCTCGCGTCCTTCGCGCTGCACAAACTGTTCGCCGAGTGGGAGTACGACGGACACAAGGTGCCGCAGCTCAAGCCCTCCTCGCTCTCGGTACGTACGCTAGTGATACAGCTCGCGTCCTTCGCGCTGCACAAACTGTTCGCCGAGTGGGAGTACGACGGACACAAGGTGCCGCAGCTCAAGCCCTCCTCGCTCTCGGTACGTACGCTAGTGATACAGCTCGCGTCCTTCGCGCTGCACAAACTGTTCGCCGAGTGGGAGTACGACGGACACAAGGTGCCGCAGCTCAAGCCCTCCTCGCTCTCGGTACGTACGCTAGTGATACAGCTCGCGTCCTTCGCGCTGCACAAACTGTTCGCCGAGTGGGAGTACGACGGACACAAGGTGCCGCAGCTCAAGCCCTCCTCGCTCTCGGTACGTACGCTAGTGATACAGCTCGCGTCCTTCGCGCTGCACAAACTGTTCGCCGAGTGGGAGTACGACGGACACAAGGTGCCGCAGCTCAAGCCCTCCTCGCTCTCGGTACGTACGCTAGTGATACAGCTCGCGTCCTTCGCGCTGCACAAACTGTTCGCCGAGTGGGAGTACGACGGACACAAGGTGCCGCAGCTCAAGCCCTCCTCGCTCTCGGTACGTACGCTAGTGATACAGCTCGCGTCCTTCGCGCTGCACAAACTGTTCGCCGAGTGGGAGTACGACGGACACAAGGTGCCGCAGCTCAAGCCCTCCTCGCTCTCGGTACGTACACTTACCATCTGCCAAATGTACACTTTGGAACAAATTGGAGTGTATGATCTGGGAAATACTTAAAATTATGTTTTTAACACACTTTTATTAGCTTCAAACGTATTTAAGTATGTTTCAATGTTAGTATATGCCTATGTAACGGAAACTTTGAACATAATTTTGACCACGGAGCAATTTTGTTATGTTTACACAGATATCGGCCATTCACACCCATGAAGCGTCATGTTACATTAAAACATAATTTCTTTAAAGCTAATTACCAAGAAATTAATGTAGAACAAAAGAAGTTTAACTGGGACGAACTGTTTCTTAATCTGTCCAGTGAACAGACCGTTGATGCTTTTTATGATTTTATATATGGAATCGTCAGACTACATGTTCCACTGTCACGTCAAAAATCAACCACCTTTCCCGTCTGGTTTAGCGCTTCCCTTATTAAAACTTTCAAAAATAAAGAACGCGCGTGGATAAGACGGAAAAAACTGCGCAACTTATCTGATTATTAAAAGTTCTCTATTCAGCGTAAACGTTTCAAACTACTTTGTGAACAGTGTTACAATAAGTACATGGAAACTATTGAAGAAAGTATACCTATTAACGTCAAGCACTTATGGACATACATCTCTAACCGAAATAAAGGTTCTGGCATCCCAACTAACACGCAGTACAAAAATAAAACGGCTGACTGCCCGCTGAGATATGTTCACTGTTTTCTGCCTTCTTCAACTCGGTGTACGAGCCCTCAACTTTTGACCCTATCACCTGGACACCCCCAGAAACCATTGACGAGAATTCTGCATGCATTGCGGATATTTACCTTGACAAGAGTGTCATACTTAAGGGACTTACCTCATTTGACATAGCTAAAGAAGCTGGTCCGGATCATACCTCCTTCTTTCTTTAAGAATACTGCGCAAACCATCTGCGTCCCGTTACATATAATATTTAATAAATGTCTCAGGGAAGGGATTTGCCCCTGTGTTTGGAAGAGGGCCTTCATCACGCCCATTCACAAAAGTGGTGACAAAAGAAACGTTGAGAATTATCGACCCATCTCTATCTTGTCCACCTTGTCTTTTGAGAGTCTAGTGCACAGCCACATATTTCTACAGTTGAATCACCTTATTATACCCGAACAAAATGGCTTTGTTAAATCCAAATCTACTACCACAAATTTAATCCTTTTTACACAATTTTTATTTGAAAACATGGACATGCGCACGCAGGTTGATGCTGTATTACACTGATTTTCAAAAAGCTTTTGACAAGTTGGACCATAAATTGCTTCTCGATAAAATCGCTTTTAATGGCATAAGAGGCAATTTACTCAGATGATTTACCTCATATATATTTCATAGAAATCAAAAAGTAGTCATCAATGGATTCGAGTGTGATTATGTGGTCCTCGAATCAGGTGTGTCTCAAGGATCTGTCTTGGGCCCATTGCTTTTTATCTTGTTTATAAATGACATAAAATCCTTCATAGTCAACTCTAAATTCCTAACGTACGCCGATGACATTAAAATCTTTAAGGTTTGTGCGAACACTCAAGATTGTTTGCTACTCCAGGAGGACTTATGCAGGCTTTCACAATACTGTCTAGTCAATAAACTTCATCTTAGTCTTCCTAAATGTCACTTTGTTTCTTTTACGAATAACAAAAATACTATTAATTTCCCATATAACTTGAACAACATACAGTTGAAAAAATGAGTGCACGCGTGATCTTGGCGTACTGCTTGATTGCAAATTACATCTAGATACCCATATTAATAACATAATTAACAAAGCGTTTCAGATGTATGGTTTCGTTATGCGGTCTTGTAATGACTTCAAAAAGCCTTCTACTTTTCTCTTTTTATACAAAACCCTAGTCCGTTCACAGTTGGAATACGCGGTACCCATCTGGTGTCCGTATTATGATAAATATAAGCAAGCCTTAGAAATGGTTCAGAAAAAACTTCTTCATGGCACACACTACAAGTGCTTTCGTGCAAGGATTCCCTATGCAGATTTGCTAAACCGTTATAAGATTTTAAGCTTGGATTCCAGACGTTCAATGATCATGGTTGTGATGCTTTACGGTATATGTAATAAAAAAAAAAATTGTACTGAGCTCTCGAATCTTTTCGGTTTTAAGACCTGGCAACCCTACTCGGGAGTAAACCTCGAGTCCTTCGTTACGCTCGCAATTTAAATCGTCACCCGCGACAGAGGACACTGCTTTATCCCCTTGGTTAATAATCTACTATTATGTATGTTGTACCGTGTGGTGCCGGACGTAAAGAATAACACCACCCCATTTCTTCCCGTGGGTGTCGTAAAAGGTGACTAAGGGACTTACTAGAGAATGGGCAGCAGCGTTCTCTATGCATTTAACCACCATACTGCGATCGCCAATCCGCCTGCCAAGCGTGGCGATTATGGCAAAGCCCCCCAAACTGGGGGAGGCCTATGTCCAGCAGTGGACGTCTTACGGCTGAAATGATGATCTCTCGAATAGATTGTGTTACGTAGTACCTAGAACTGTCATTCGGCGGGAGGTGCGCGCGCCCCAATTATTCTACACAGCGGAATGTAAAACGAAGGCTGGGGTGCGAGCCCCTCTCCGCTGACTTTTAGAAACCTCACAATTCGTTGACATTGATATTTTCGCGCTGTCACAATCTAAATTGGGCGACTTGCAAGAGATTGCGTAGCCATTGTTTTGCAATGGCTACGCAATCTCTTGCAAGTCGCCCATAACACGGATGCTCTCGTCATCCGTTTCCATCAAATCGACACATAGTGTTTTCACCTAAATTTGTACTTTTCATTTGTTTTTCTTTTTTTATATAACATGCGTTTGCTTTCATACTTTGATGTCATCTCGTGGACAATATTGTGGGTTATACGTTTTTTCAATTGAAATATAAATGTTTTTGTAAATGCTCTAATGTATGACTGTTTTTTGTCCCAAACAAATAAAATAAAATATCACGGTGCCTCTTTTATTCGGACGTACCGAACCCTAAAAGGTTACTCCTATATCCACACTGTACGTGTATGTACTTATTAATTAATTAATTAATTTCAAAAATAAAATAATAAATTAAAATCATACTACAGTTTTTACTCATTTTCTATATTTTTTTTCAAACTCGTTTTTATGGTGAGTGTTGATTAGGCTAATAAAAGCGTGTTAAAAAGGGTGGACGGTGAGAAGTGCCCTATCGCAAGACAATTTTAAGTTTTTACCAGATTTGATCATGTTTTTTACGTAGTTTAGGTATGAATAATGGTAAAAGTAAGAATGCATAGGGAATGATAATAACTTTATTTACCCTTTTGCATATTTTCAGCAAGAGGGAAGGGTGTTTACACATAGTGAATCTAAGTTGCCTACATTTTGGATAAGTGCATTAATATATATTTTATAGAACTTTCGCAGTAGACTGACGCTAATTGTCTGACCTCAACATATTATTAAAAATATTTCTCACAAAATTATTGTGTACAATAGGCGCGGTAACATATTTTTCTAAATAAATCCATATGCTGAAAGTTGATGTAAAATCCGTAATTTTTCGACGTAAATAGCAACATCTCACCGAGTCAGCTGATGTGTCCTATGTCAGAATCTAGTAGCGGAGAGGTCAATTCAAGTATATTTACATAAAGTTAATAGATTAACTCTCTGTATTGGAGCTGGCTCACCCAACGCATCTGGCGATAAACATAATTATTGACACATACTTTCGAACGTACGAAATGTCCATTGTGATGTTTCCCACAGACATCGGAGAGCCCGACGGAGCCGGCCGCCAAGAAGATCAAGGAGCTGCCGTCGCACGCGCCGGGCATGCACCCGTGCATGCTGCTGACGTACATGCGGCCGCACCTGGAGTACCGCGAGCTCAGCGTGGAGGGCGACCGCCCGCAGAACATGCTGTTCACCATGGGCGTCGACGTGGACGGACACACCTACGTCGGCAAGGGTGAGTGCGCCACGCCACGCGCCATCTTCATGACTGCTCGCTCTACATGCATTGCCCAATAAAAAGATATTTCGGTCTTCAGAGCGTAAAGTATTACTTGGGCAAGGGAGCGTTTTGGGTCCCTTTATATTTATTTTATATAGAAATGACCTACCGAAATCTATTGCACGTCCTATAAAACTATTTGCGGATGATACCACGATGACAATAGCTTGTAAACCTAGATACGTATTAGAGTGAATTAACAATCGTTTAAAACAGAATGTAAACTATACTCCATTTGTTTAGGTAGTTAACTAAAGGTAAACAATCTTGATATGTCTTTTTATATAAAATAAATCGTATAAAAGACCAACAAATATTATTTAAATTAAGTTACTTACCTAACATCGGTTTAAGTAAATACCTAATTGTAAACATTTTTAGATTCAATTTTTAGACAGTTTTTTAGATAAAAGACATGTTAAGATTGTTTACATTTAGTTAACTACCTAAACAAATGGAGTATAGCTAGACGCAAACAATATAAAAAAGTATGTGTAAAACTAAAGTTATCCATTTTAGTTGTCTAATATTCATTATAATAGTATTATCACATAATCAATTTATAATAGATATGATTGAATTATTAAGGTCAAGTTCGTATGTGTTTATATCATTACAAGCTATTGTCAAAGTGTAATCGTCAGCAAAAAGTGTCACCGATGTTCAGTTACTTTAGGCAAGCCACTTACATATAAAGTGAGCAACGGAGGTCCCAATACATTGCCTTGAGGTACTCCGTATAAAACCTCGCGTTCCTCTGATCTTGAAGGTTCTTCACGTTTAGTTATTTTATTTATTTGACTAAATTCTGTAACTTATTTACGGTTATGAAGATACGATTTAGTTAATTCTAAAACGTTGCCTCTAATACCATAGGCTTCAAGTTTCTCTGCCAGGGATTTATTTATAATGGACACAGTCAAAGGCCTGTGTCATGTCGCAGAATATAGCACTGACTGGTGTTCTCTTAATGCGCCAAAGTGTCTATTGTATGGCGCCAGTCATTTATAACAAATTTCCCAATACATGGAAAGAGCTTCCAATTTCATTATAAGGAGTTCCTTATTGAGTTTTGTTTAAAGATATTCTAAACTAGTACTTAATAGGTTGGGGAAAAAGTTTCTTCGCATTTTTTAAGAAAATTCAAAACATTTTTTAATAAAGTTTATTTACATTTAACTAAAGTATGTAGGTACCATTTTGTTTGATAACTTTTTGCCATCTTGTAGGTAGGGACATGATCCCATTGCTATAGAAATTTTGGGACTTCTGGTCAAAATACCGCGACAAGTGGTTTTGGCAGTCCTCTCGTGATGTTAACCTGACACTGCCTAAAGAATTCTGAAGAGACCGAAACAGGTGGAAATCTGAAGGTGCAAGGTCAGGACTATACGGCGGATGCATTAACACCTCCCAGCCAAACTCTCTTAATTTTTGTTGGGTGGCTAAAGATGTGTGAGGTCTAGCGTTATCATGATGAAAAACCACACCCCTTCTGTTGATTAATTTCGGCCGCTTTCTCTCAACTTCTTGCTTTAATCTCATCAGTTGTTCGCAGTAGAGTTCAGAATCAATGGTCCTGCCTGGTGGTAACAGCTCATAATGAATAATGCCCTTCCAATCCCACCACACACACAGCATCACTTTGTTGCGAGTTAACCCGGGTTTCGCCACAGTCTGTGAAGCCTGACCGGTCTTTGACCACGACCTTTTTCGCACGTTCTTGTCATACGTGATCCACTTTTCATCACCAGTTATCAGCTTCTTCAAAAATGGTTCGGTTTCATTACGTCGTAATAAAGAATCACAAATGAGTACACGGTTCATTAGGTTTCTTTCAGTGAGCTCGTGAGGTACCCAAATGTCGAGCATTTTTGTGTACCCAGTTTTTTTCAAATGCGCCAAAACTGTTTTGTGGTTTATTTCCAGTTCTTCAGCTACGTCGTAACTACTGGTATGCCGATCTTGCTCCACTTTTTCAAAAATGGCATCCATTTTATCCGTAATAGGGCGACCAGAGCGACGTGCATCTTTGACATCAAAATTTCCGGATTGAAAACGCTTAAACCAAATTTGTGCTACTCTCACAGACACTACACTAGGTCCATAAACATCGCAAATTTTTTTCGCGGCTTGCGTTGCATTTTTACCTTTTTTGTAGTAAAATTTTAAAATGTATCGAATTTCTTCATTAGATTCACTCGTCTTGACGGTACGAAAAACAAATGAAAATCACACATTTTCCTAATTTGAATTTGGAATTATGTACTTTAAAATTTAAATTTTCAATGATACCAAAACCAGCCAGATACAAATAGTATAGCCAAAGAGATTTTATTACAAGTTCATACATACTATAATGCGAAAAGACTTTTTCCCCAACCTAATATGTAGTGGTTTACTATATAGTCCAGTCATTATAGGGTGTTAACCTCGGAAAATCGACATAACTGTTTTCGAGATAGAGAAATTGACACTTAAGGTGACATATTGAGAAAACCGTGCTTTTTCTTTTAAGTGTACCTTTCTTACCGTACGATAGCCGAACTTAATATTAAAGTGTATGATTTTTGACTATATGATCTAGTATCCTGTAAAAGGAATACACGATACGATAAAATTTTCTCGATACAAAAAAATCGCAAAGTTCTATCCATGTTTATGATTTTTTTAGCCTCAAGGCGCAATGCGTTAGATTTATTAAACATAGTTTACTTTAAAACATTGATAATAATCTTATCTAAGTTTTTGTAAAACAGTTTTCGTTTTAATAACACTTTTCATTCATAAAAGACGGCGATTCGTTTTGGCACATACGTTATTTTATTCCAGGCGCATACACATTATCGCCATCTCTTTTTTTGCCTATAATAAGTAGTCTCATCACTCTCGTTCGTTCATAAATCAGTCGCCCAGTAGGGCTCATCGACGACGGATCTATGTCACTTTTTTACAAATCGGTGCGATCAAAATTACGTTTTTTAAATATTAATGTCCTCAGAAAAAGGTAGTAGTGAAGTATTTTGCTGTAAATATTTAATATAATAAATGTTGGCTTTCCAAAAACTTTATATTTACACTGTATACTCGTATGTGTCTATTTTTGTGACTGTGAATAATATAACATTCTTTTTCTATTACTATTTAGTGACGACCTTGATTATGTATGAAAATGGGAAGAACCAAAAACTAAAATTGAACAGTACCTTCAAGGTTAGGAGTACCTGCACAGGGCAATTAATTAATTCATTTTGCAGGAATTCAATACCAATAAGATGATGATAACAAGAGGAATTCACCACCTTCACTAAAGCATTACAGCAACAATCTATTCTCACTTTGTAAAGTAATATTGAGTTAACACCCTATTTTTTTAGAGAAGAACGTCTGTTTTATCCCAAAAACTTATAATAATCGTTCATTTAGAAATAAATTAAAATATATGATTAGTTTTTAGGTTTGAAGTACGTCAACAATATATCTATATGTCAAGTACTGACACTATAAATACAAGAGCACAACGAAGGAATAGAGTAGCATTACAAGTGTGAAAAAGGTGAGGTTTTATAACTGACTGCGGCTCAAAGGAGGGTAATTATTTTACCACGCAAATGTATGGTGATCGGTGAAACGAAGTTGGAGTTTATAATCTCTTATATACCAACATCCATTTTATTTATATACCTCTAGAAGATTAGTTCGATATTTTTAATTTCATGTCGTAAATAACAAAGGTATGCAAAATTTACCTTTTTGAAACAAAACTACTACTTACACGTTTCGATTTTCATGACGTTTAGCATTAACCTGACTCACAAAATAAACTGTTATAAATCCTTGTAATACCTTATTTGCTTGTCACTGAAGCTTCTTTGTCATATTTGACATTAAATATTTTCATTAGCCCGTTTATATCTTTACAGTAAAACTGAATCACCGTCTTGAGCAAAAATTGGGACAAAAGCTTTTTCTCTACATCTATTTCTCTATATAATATAGAAAAGTAGTGCCCGTAGCCAATTTTTTTTTCTTTGAGTCGCGATCCTAAAAGTTCTGCGGCAATTTTAGAAAGATCTAATTTACGCACTTATTTGTTTAATTCTGGTTCTGTAAATAGCTGTGGCTCGGTTTTGTCGATAGAGAAATCAATCAGTCGACGGTCAATCACATTTACTAAATATTTTTTTAAACTACCAACAAGTAAAATAACAGTCAATAAATGAATTGAATTGAATTGAATTAAAATTATAATTGTTCATCATCTGCCTAGCCTTTTCCCAACTATTTTGGGGTCGGCTTCCAGTCTAACTGGATGTAGTTGAGTACCTGTATTTTACATGGAGCGACTGCCTATCTGACTTCCACAACCTTGTTACTGGGTAATACGATACCCCTTGGTAAGACTGGTGGTCAGACTTTTGACGACCCGTAACGACTGTCTAAGATCTACGAAAGACAGTCGGGCCGAACTGCTTTTTTTTTGGATGGTAGATCATCAAATGACGTCTCCCGCTGTGGATGCAGCGGAAGGGCGTGTCAGACTTTTACTGACTAAAACCCACCCGTGTTCCTTCAGTTGCCCATATGCCAGGGCCACGGTACCTCTTTCGAACTAATCTCGCGACCCTGGTAGGCGGACCAACGGCTTAACGTGGTTTGTAAACATAGTCACCCATCCACGGACCAACCGCGGCAAGCGTAGCTTAACCTGAATGACCGACTCGTGCAGCTGTTTTAAATTAGCCACAAGCCCTTCCGAAAATAATAATTGTTATCCTATCATATCTGTACTATGGTAGCATTTATGAAGATTTCTACAAAACCTTACATGATGGAATTTTTTGATTATTTTTCTGTTAATCAGGACCTCTAATTCTATAAGAAACCATTATTCGATTTCAATTAATTTTACCCATGCATATCATTAATCAAAATTTAAGTTTCAGGTTTTTAAATATTTTGTATTAGTTGTCTACTCCATAGTTTACTATGCGCAAAAATTTCAAAGACCGAGACAAATTAACGTCACTTGGCATGCTCATTTTTTTTTAAATATGTTGCCGTCTTTATCTTGCATTGTTATTTAAACAGTTGTGCGACGGTGACAAGAATAATTCTTAGCGAAAGGCCATGCTAAGTAACGTTTTTAAATTTCGGTCAGTGATAATTCCTTCGTTCCACTTTTGGCCACTGGTAAAATAAGTCATTAAAGTTTGTGACGATGACGTGTCGGCCGACCAATGAAAATAGGTCCGCCACTCCCCGCGTGCGGGGGAAACAATCCAACTATCATCTATTTTCGAGGTGGGGTCTTAATCAAAAATTGATAAATAATAAAAAAAAAAATAATTTAATCTAAAAGTTAATAAAAAATGAGAATTATACAAGGTAAGTTTTTATCCAGTGCGCAAATTTTAACAAATGAAACTTAAACGAGTTATAATAATCATGCAATTTTTATTTTGATATATCTTAGTACAAAAAAATTAAGTTATTGTTAACGAAAGATGTCTATTTTGAAACTGGTTTTTATGGTAACTTGCGCGTGGCGCCGGCGCGGCATCGAAGGTGAACGACCGACCACCTGTTCAATCGGTCAAAATTCTAAGAATTTCGAAGTACCCACCTACTGCGCGGTTACTGACCTATTCCTATTGTCGATATCATATTAGGTACGAAATATGTAGGGTGTCCACAGTTTACTGATTTACGGTCGGATAAAAATTAAAAAAAAGTATTGAAAAAATGGGTGAAATGTGTTCTATTACTGATACTGAACCACCAAAAAAAAATTTGCGCACTGGTTATAAAATTATCCTGTATATTTAGCAATAAATTATAACCTTAATATTACGAGTTTTTGATCGAGACTACCAGTTGACCTCAGATAATTTTCTGACCGCGCGCTCTATGCCCTCTATCTCGTAAACCGTTTAAGTTATAAAAAAAAAGTTAAAAACAAAAGTTGTAGAGAATTTAATTCTCTACAATATTGATAATAAATACAAATAGCGTAAAACCCATAGAAAACGAGATATTTGCAATAATGTAAAGAAGAAGAGAAGAAGAAGAGAGAAGATTTTTAGGATGCCAAAATACAAGTTTTTACGTGGTAATATACTGGGTATGTCGATTATCCGAGATATTCACCTAATTTGACCTAAAATGACTGGACTAATACCCATATTTGCAAAATAAAAAATATCTTTATCTTCTATTTACAATGTGAAACACAGTCAGTTACAAGGTGTGACGTGTCGCCCTCTGATTCGCTTCATTATGCGAAAACATTAATGAATCTTAAATCATTTCGAAAATTGAGTTTTGATATTAATCTCAGAAATTTTCTACATTTATTAAATACGACTTCTAACTAAAATCCAAGCTGATAAAATCACAACCCAAGGTGGCGGTTAAAACAAAGGCTACTCGACAACTAGTCAATTTTTGATCGGCGCCTTGGATTGTGATTTTATAAGCTTGGCTACGGTACTAAAATATTGCAGCCATGTGATGCCGTACAAGTGTAACTCGTTTCGAAGCCCCTTCAGATCGTTTTGTATTGTCATCGCAGCGTCTAACAAGAAGGAGGCGCGCAAGCTGGCAGCCAAGGCGGCCTGCGAGGCGTTGTTCTCCGTGACCTTCCTGCCGCCCACCCCGCCGGGCGCGGCCCCGGGCCCCGCGGCCGCAGGCGGCGCGGCCCCGGGCCCCGCGGCCCCGGCGGGCCCCAAGCCGCAGTAACGCGACCCAGGCGCCGCGCGCCACAGGGCGGGCCGCGCGCCTCTACGCGGACGTGTCAAGCGACCATCGTACCTAACGTATTCTACTCGCGCTCGAACTCGTCCATCGCCCACTAAACATTGTACTCCCACGAAACATTCTAGG
This sequence comes from Aporophyla nigra, assembly GCA_947507805.1. Taxonomy (NCBI): domain Eukaryota; kingdom Metazoa; phylum Arthropoda; class Insecta; order Lepidoptera; family Noctuidae; genus Aporophyla; species Aporophyla nigra. Next base: position 659,290 of record OX382305.1, on the reverse strand, counting down.
TCTTTGCGGTATCCGACGTTTCCTCATAATTCTTCGCCCCCGAGGCGACCTCGCCCTGACCGCACCCACGCGAGGGTTTCGCGTGGTCCTGCGCCCGAATGGCGACCTGCGTACACGCGGAAATCTACACATACACGACATCCTACATCCCCGCGATATCCTATATCTCAGCGACATCCTACATCCCCGCGCTTACGCAAGCATACGCATACGCGGCATCTTACCCCCACACATGAACGTACGCGAGTGTTGCATTCTAAGCTTACGCGTGATCGTTCGCCAGAACAGCATCCTAAGCCCTCACGCTATCGTACAGTCTCGCGTGATACTTCACCCTCACGCTATCGTACAGTCTCGCGTGAGTCTTCACCCTCACGTTGTCGTACAGTCTCGCGTGCTACTTCACCCTCACGCTATCGTACAGTCTCGCGTGATACTTCATCCTCACGCTGTCGTACAGTCTCGCGTGATACTTCATCCTCACGCTGTCGTACAGTCTCGCGTGATACTTCACCCTCACGCTGTCGTACACTCTCGCGTGATACTTCACCTTTACGCTGTCGTACACTCTCGCGTGATACTTCACCTTCACGCTGTCGTACACTCTCGCGTGATACTTCACCCTCACGCTGTCGTACACTCTCGCGTGATACTTCACCTTCACGCTGTCGTACACTCTCGCGTGATACTTCACCCTCACGATGTCGTACACTCTCGTGTGATACTTCACCCTCACGCTGTCGTACACTCTCGCGTGATACTTCAACCCCACGCTGTCGTACACTCTCGCGTGATGCTTCACTCTCACGCTGTCGTACACTCTCGCGTGATACGTCACCCTCACGCTGTCGTACACTGTCGCGTGATACTTCACCCTCACGCTGTCGTACAATCTCGCGTGATACTTCACCCATGCAGGAATCCACGCCTTCTCGTGAGCGTACACCCTCGCGCGATAGTCCGCTCTTCGTTGATATTGTACCTATGCAGGAATCCACGCCTTCTCGTGATATTAAAACCTCGCCCGATAGTCCGCTCACCAGTATGATTGCACCTATGCAGGAATCCACGCCTTCTGGTGATATTACACCCTCGCGGGGTAGTCCGCTCTCCGGTGATCCTGCAGCCATGCGTCAACCTATACCTTCGCGTGATCCTTCACCTACGCGGGGATCCACGCCTTCTAGGGATCGTCCACACCCTTGCGACAGTACAGCTGCCGGTGATATTGCACCCATGCAAGAAACCACGCTTACTTGTCACCATACAACCTCGCGCGATAGTCCGCTCTCCGGTGATATTGCACCTATGCAGGAATTCACGCCTTCTCGTGATAAAGCACCCTCGCGCGATAGTCCGCTCTCTGTTGAAATTGCACCTATGCAGGAATCCACGCCTTCTCGTGATCTTACACCCTCGCGCGATAGTCCGCTCTACGGTGATATTGCACTTATGCAGGAATCCACGTCTTCTCGTGATATTACACCCTCGACCGATATTCCGATCGCTGGTGATATTGCACTTATGCAGGAATCCACGTCTTCTCGTGATATTACACCCTCGCGCAATAGTCCGCTCTCCGGTGATATTGCACCTATGCAAGAAACCACACTTTCTCGTAATCTTACACCCTCGCGCGATAGTCCGCTCTCCGGTGATATTGCACCTTTGCAGGAATCCACGCCTTCTCGTTATAAAGCACCCTCGCGCGATAGTCCGCCCTCCGTTGATATTGCACCTATGCAGGAATCCACTCCTTCCCGTTATCGTATACCCTCGCGCGATAGTCCACTCTCCGGTGGTCCGTCACGCATGTGGCAGCCTACACCTACATGTGATTCTTCACCCATGCGGCAACCTGCGCTTGTTCGTGACCCTTCATTCACGCCTTCTAGGGATCGTTCCCCCCCTAGCGACAGTATAGCTTTTGGTGATATTGCAGCTATGCAGGAATCTAAGCCTTCTTGTGATCGCACACCCTCCGGTGACCCTTCAGCCATGCAGCAACCCACACCTTCACGTATCCGGCAACCCGCACATATTTGTGATCTTGCACCCATGCAGAGAGCCACACCTAGGGATCGTGCACCCTCTTGCGCTAGTACAGCTTCCGGCGATGTTGCAGCTATGCAGGAATCCACGCCTCGTCAGCGTACACCCTCACGAGACATACCCTGCGGTGATATTTCATCCATGCTACAAACCATACGTTCGCGTGATCCTTCACGCATGCAAGTATTCACGCCTTCTAGGGATCATACCCCTACCGACAGTACAGCTTCCGGTGATATAACACCTATGCAGAAATCCATGTCTCATGATCGTACACCCTCGCGAGACAGGACACCCTCCGGTGATCCGTCAGCCATGCAGCAGCCCACACTTTCACGCATGTGGCAACCCGAAACTATTCGTGATTCTGCACCCATGCAGAGAGCTACACCTTCTAGGGATCGTGCTTCTCCTTGCGACAGTATAGCTTCCGGTGATATTGCACCTATGCAGGAATCCACGCCTTCTCGTAATCTTACACCCTCGCGCGATAGTCCGCTCTCCGTTGATATTGCACCTATGCAGGAATCGACGCCTTCTCGTGATCTTACGTCCTCGCGCGATAGTCCGCTCTCCGGTGATATTGCACCTATGCAGGAATCCACGCCTTCTCGTAATCTTACACCCTCGCGCGATAGTCCGCTCTCCGTTGATATTGCACCTATGCAGGAATCGACGCCTTCTCGTGATCTTACGTCCTCGCGCGATAGTTCGCTCTCCGGTGATATTGCACCTATGCAGGAATCCACGCCTTCTCGTGATCTTACACCCTCGCGCGATAGTCCGCTCTCTGTTGATATTGCACCTATGCAGGAATCCACGCCTTTTCGTGATCTTACACCCTCGCGGGATAGTCCGCTCTCCGTTGATATTGCACCTATGCAGGAATCCATGTCTTCTTGTTATCGTTCACCCTCGCGAGACCGTACACCCTTCGGTGATATTGCACCCATGCGACAACCCACACCATCGCGTGATCCTTCACGCATGCGGCAACCTAAACCTACGCGTGATCGTTCACCCATACGGCAACCCACGCATTCACGTGATCTGTCGCCCATACGGCAACCCACGCATTCACGTGATCCGTCGCCCATACGGCAACCCACGCATTCACGTGATCCGTCGCCCATACGGCAACCCACGCATTCACGTGATCCGTCGCCCATACGGCAACCCACGCATTCACGTGATCCGTCGCCCATACGGCAACCAAAGTGCCAGCCCCCGCGTGTGCTTTCACCAATACGTGATGCAACGACCATGCAGCAACCCACGTCCATACGTGATCACAGTAACGCTCGGCAATGTACATCCTGGTCAGAGCCTACACCAGCATCGCGTTATACTGTGCCTATATACCGTAATCTTCGGCCGAAATCCTTACTATCAAAACCTATACGACGAAACCCTGCGCCTGCACATCTGACTGTTTTAACGACACGTCAAAATGTTTCGCCTACACCCCAAAATATTTTGCCGACACAAAATCTTTCAAGAGTCCAAAATCATTCACCGACACCCCAAGATCTTTCGTTCACACCCCAAGATCTTTCTATACGTCATAATGCTTCGCAGGCTCACCAAATTCCTATAACGGCTCAACAGATTCTTCCTCTGAATATCCAAGATCCTGTAACGGCACAAAATCTTTCTCAATCCCACCAAATTCCTGTATTGGCACAACAGAATCCTTCTCGAACTCACAAAACTCCTATAACGGCAAATCAAAATGTTTCTCAGACCCATCAAATTCCTGTATCGGTTCAACAGCTTATTTCTCGGACGCACCAAATATCTTCGGCCACAGACCAGGTACCTTCTAAGATGAATCGGAATGTCGAGCACCTACACCAAAGTTGGTCGCACATACCTCGATACCCTTTGCCACATCGAAGTCCTTCGCCGAGAAGAAATTGGGAAGTGGAATTTACCCCTAATTCTTTGGCTGATTCCGATTCTGACAACGATTTTATCGATAACCCTGCGCCGGAACACTACGACCAGGAGCAACAGCAACAATTAAAGAAGCAACAAAAACAGCAGCAGCAGCCCCAACAAAAACAGCGTCTCAGAGTTGATAATTTGATTGCATGGATGGAGATATATAACGGGTTAAGAAACCGATATAACGCCATATCTATACCTACAGAGCCACAGACTATGCCAACAGGCTCGCACCCTGTGCTAACAGGGTCGCTTCGCATGTCGTCAAGCTCATATCCTATTGTAACAGACACACAGACTATGCCGACAGGCTCGCATCCTATGCTAATAGGCTCACTTATGCCGACAGGCATGTATCCTTTGCTAACACGCTCGCGTCTTATGCCGACAGGCTCGTATCCTATACTGACAGACTCACAGACTATTCCGACATCCCCACATACAATGCCGACATCCCCACAGACCATGCCGACATGCTTGCAATTTGTGTCAACTGGCTCGTATCCGATGCCGAGAGGCTCGCATCCGATGCCGGGAGGCTCGCATCCGATGCCGACAGGCTCGCTACAGTCGAACCCACTAAATGTGCCGATGGACCCACTTTCTACGCCAATACGAGCACAAAATTATCCGGGAGGCGCACAGTGTACACCTATAGAGCCACACCATATGCCCATAGCCCGTCACCCTATGCCAACACGCACACGACAACATTCTATTAACCCTTACCCTCGGCCAACACGACAGTATCCTATTGGGCCTCACCCTCTGCCAACACGCTCACGACAACATCCTATTGACGATCAGCCTATGCCGATTAGCTCAGAATATATGTCAGTAGAACGAGGATATGAGAGTATAGGCCAACATTATTTGCCAATGCATTCACTTTCTGGGTCCTATCATCCGAGTAATCGGCAGTACATGCCGCCACGCCAACCCCCAGGGTATCCCATGTCGCATCGTCATCCCGTACAGCCATCTGAACCTGTCCAGCAACGTGGACGTCTTATGCAACCAACCCATACCAACCAAACCGAACCGAACCAACCCATCCGACTGACGCATGATCCCCGCATGATATTCCGTGCGGGCGCGGCGCCGCTGCAGCAGTGCTGATTGCGCGGGCCGCACAGCGCGCGGCACGGCCGCGTGGCGCGCGGGGCCCGACCGCACGCGCCTCACCCGGACGAGTTCGTGCACGATTCCACTTAGAATCAAAACGAATATATGAGTTGTGCAGATCTTCACTCATACATAGTACGTAACATTTGACTTTTTTATATGACATTCAAAGCCGTAGAATTTAATCTAATTTATATTTTATCTGGATTATCACTTGGATTCCCTATTAGCCCGCGAAATTCAAAATTACTTACGCTTTTTACAACAGAATATTGAATTTAGCGGACCTTGAGTAATGCTAAAGCAGAGTTTGAAAGGTCTTATCTTCAAAGTCTCAATTTAGAAATCTGGTGTATGTACCTATATTTTATCTACGTAGGCGTGATGTACACGTTGTTCGAATGATTATCTAATGTATAAGTGTATTCGCAGAAAAGTATGTTTAGTGCGACTGAACACAGATAGCGTATCTAAAAGCGCGTAGAAAACTCCCAGCTCCGTGCACATGGACTGAACGTATGTTACACGTGTTTCTCGCATTAAATACATGCTTCATCATTTCATCCAAAATAATTAATCTTAAGACAATTATTAATTACTTACACATGTTTTATTATCAATTCAACAGTAAGCACATTTACGTGCTCGACTATGTTATTATCAAATCTCTCGATGTTTGTAGCTCTATGTATTAAATGTGTAGCCTTATGAAATAAATGGTGACCATTATAATGAAACCATTACTGGTGTTGTTTTATTTTATGTTCACACCTAACCCGTGTGCAAAATAAGGGCAGCGCAGATGAGGGGTTAGTTTGGTGTGACTGACACTCACCTGGCCACCATCATGGGTAAACTAGAACGTTATGGTGTCCGAGGAAATATATTGAACCTGATCAAAACTTATTTAAATGGAAGGAAACAAATCACAGTTCTAAATAAAATTTGTCCCAATGCTAAGACAGAAGTTACTCACAAGTCGTCCATTAGGTAAACAACGTGCGGCGTGCCCCAAGGAAGTGTCCTCGGGCCCTTGCTTTTTCTCATATTTATCAATGATTTGCCAAAATGCACAGATTGTCAAACCGTCTTGTTTGCTGATGATAGTACACTCATTTTGCCTTGTAAAAACTTAGAGACGTATGAAAATGAAATAAATAATTCCATTCATTGCATTATAAGCTGGTTACACAAGAATAAACTTATAATAAACTTGGAAAAAACTCAGGTCATGACGTTCCAACAAAGGACAAAAAAACAAAATTTAAATATAAAATACGCAAACCAAAAAATACCTGAAACCAGCAGTGCCAAATTTCTGTGACTTTACTTGGATAGCCGTTTAAACTGGAAATGCCATGTAGAAAGTATATATATGTAAAAAACTAAATCATTATTCGTATGCTCTATATATTGTTGGGAAAATTGTAAATCAGTCTGTGGTTCTGATAGCGTACAAAGCGTATGTGTCGTCAACATTACGTTTTGGAATAATGTATTGGGGAAATTCCACCGACAAACAAATTGCTTTCAAAGCTCAAAAGATTATTATATAGATATTTGATTTGATTTGATCATGGATTTTAATTTTGATAATGTAATTTCGCCAAATATCAGAATTAGTTGGTAGCTGGTTCAAAAGTAAAAATTTTCTAGGTGGCCAACCTGGGGAAGTTTTCTCCAGATATGAGAGAACTTCCCCAGGTTGGCTACATTTATATCTCAAAACCAGGGCACGTAGCGAGGATCTGCCTGCTCCCAGATTTAGTCGCTAATTAGTCGGAATTAGTGACCAAGTCACATTTTGGTCTGTGTATAATTAAAAAGATATTAAAGATATATTTCAGTTTCTCCATACATTGGTACAAACAAGAACAAAATATTTAGTTTAACAAAAGAATTATTATTCTAACCTTCATTAGAGCCTTAGACATATACCTAATCCACACTATAATATTATAAATGCAAAAGTAACTCTGGACTATCTGTCTGTCTGTCTGTCTCGCTTTCCTGCTAAAACTACTGAACCGATTTAAATTAAATTTGGTACACAGATAGTTTAGAGCCTGAGAAAGGACATAGGCTACTTTTTATCCCGGTAGTACGTTCCTGCGGGATATTTTCCGACCTCCACGCGGGCGAAGCCGCTGGCAAAAGCTATTTAGTACAAAATATATTTAGATACCTAATATGCCCATATTAGGTGTCTAAGTATATACATACATCTTCGTTTTAAGATTATTAGGTATTTATTTTTGGTTTTAAACGTATTGTAGTATATTTCAAGCAATAGGTGGTTAATTACATACCTACAATACGTTTTCAACGTTTAATCATTTTAGTTAAGGTACGATAATGTTAACGTGTCAGGTAAATGATACAGTATTATCTTGGCAACATAAGTTTTATTATTCAAACGTAAATTAGAGCCTGACTTTATAATTTGGTAAAACAGTTGCATGTACATCTTAACACCAAATAGACCAAGAGCAAGGTTTAATTAATGTTTTCAAAGAAGTTTAAGCCACTCTATCCTAGTAATTTAAAACATAAAATCATGCATATATAATGGAGAATGTATCTCTAACTGACATTTCTAAGGACTTTAGACTGATAAAACTAGAAATTACACATTAATAGATAGAAATATTTTTTCCTGGCAATTTTTCGTAAACTCTTCAATCTAGCTTTTGGACTCTAGCTTAAAAATTGAACTCATTATATCTTCTAAACTAAGACCTGACTAAATCTGTGACTTGGCGACTAATTCAGACTAATTAGCGACTATATTTGGGAGAAACCATATCGCCGCTAGGTGCCCTACCTTTTGAGATATAAATGTGGCCAAGCTGGGGAAATTCTCTCCAGATCGGCCACCATGGAACGCTTGTAACTTTTGAACCAATGACCGACTAGTTCTGATAAATAGCGACTAATTTTAGTGTTATTAAAATCCCTGATGGTGGCCAGGTCAGTGTCAATCACACGTTAATGTGCACTGACACAGCATACAAAAAGGGAGGCAAAATAAAACACTGCTGGACATAACTACATGTAATATAACATTTCGAATATTGTACTTGATCGAACCGTACTCATCACAATAACCGGGAGTTCGGCAGATGACACGGACAACACGTCTAGTGTGCCGATCAGATACATACATAAATATAATAATAACAACGACAACTTATATTAATGGAAGGATTGTATTTATAACAAAACGTAAAAAAATAATAATCAATTTACACCTTAAGTAACTAGAAGTTAAACTCTTGGTTAATAAAATTGTAATGCATGGTAGTGGTAGATAACTACTTCTTTGTATAGGCTGCATCGAAAGTCGACACTTCTGTTCTTTTCATCCAACTTCAAAAAGTAGGAACTTTTCAATGCGACTTTTTTTTTCTTGTGTACCTAGATATATGTTACGTGATAAAAAGATATTTTGAAATCAATCCACGATTGCCCTCTGGCAACGGTGGATTGATTTCAAAATATTTTATTAGTCTTTTTTTTTTTGGTAGATCATGCTTTAGCTAAGTCAAAATTGTAGCTAATACTAATAACTATGCTTATGTAATGTTTGAATAAGCTTTAATAATTCGTATTTTATCGTTTGATGTAGGTAGGTATATTGATGATGTTATAATATCTTCCGTCACTGTTATTTACATAGCAAGTACCTACACCAATTTGTAATTTGTGGTACCACAACTCAAAAGTGACTAATAAGAACTTTTCCAAAAGAACAAATACAACCAACTTAATTATTGAGCACAATAAGTACCTATGTAAAAAAGATTGTACAAATGTAAAATTTTATATTAAAAGCTTTTCGATATTACAAGGAATGCTGGAAAGCATTGTTTCGAATAGTTTTGTATCAATTAAGTACTTAATTTGAAACTGATTGGCCGTTACATCTTCACATTGAACATGGTTCGGTATGTACCTGACCGGGCTCCTATTACTAACAAAGAATCTAGTCGACAGAACATGACTACAGTAGATACCCAATGTAACCGCTACTCACTACTCAGTCTTAGCAAATGCTACGCACTACTGTCAGACGTATGATCTTCAGACGCGTGTCCTGTAGACGTACTGGCTAAGCTAACGGCCGGACGCGGGCGGTACTCATTTATGACATAAAATTCGGTCGCAAACTGACCTAATGCAAATCAAAATTATTTTTCGACCATTTGTTTGTTGCATTGCCTAGATACGTCTTTTGTCGATGTGGTTGAGTACTGATAAAAATAAGACAAAGCAAACCCAGTAAAAATTCATTGAGTAGGTACACAAAAATCTATAACCAGGCCTATCATTTATAATGCTGTACAAAAAAAAAGTCTTCTAAGTATATAAAAAAGATGATTAATCGCTTACAAAATTACAATATTGATAATAAAGTGATCCAATTATGAATGTTGGGACGACTTTTTATTGGCTTCGACCCTAGACGTAGCGAAGCCAAATCTGGACAAAATATAGTGACTCCGTAGCATGTTCGTGTACAAATATCCATGTTAGGTAGTGATAGGTATTACATATCACCAAATATTATGTCTAAAGAAAGCTTAAATCATCCATGCTTTCTAGTTATGCAGTAAAAATGTAAGTTTACAACAATAGTAATTTTACGAAAACAAAATATAAAACCATCGACTAATAATTAAAAAACTTAATACAACAAATGAATCAACAACACGGCAACGTGGGGGCGTAATGGCAAACTTAAACAGTACTAGCCGTCTACTACCAGTCTTATAGAATGCGCGATGAAAAGGTCACGTGGGTAGGTGGCCGAGCGAATCAAGGCAAATATGAAGTAGTCACACGAGTCCATTTTTGTAATATTATCCGAAACGAACGTCTAATCATTCTATAATCCGGTGCTAGTTTCCAAACAAGTGAGAAAATATGTGTTTTCGGAAAAAGAACTTTAACTCCACTCATACAGTTCAGTTTGTAGTACAACTTCTAACATTTTTATGGATTTTTAAATAGTACTAGTCATCCTGAAATCAACTTAATTTACACTTTATAAAGATGAAATTAGTAATGGAAATACATACATTTTATTTTAAACAAGAGTTTCAATTTGACATAGTGTACAAACACAATACCGTACGTGATATTAGACTGTAGGGATCCAGTACTTCTCCTTTGTAAAACCAGTATTACTGTGCGTCTTTATCGCTCGTTGTAAGCAGAGGAGTCTGCGTCCATAATTTGTGCTATATAGGGAGGTAGTTAATAAATAATACCTAATAATATCATCGCATCGGTTACATCTAGGAATACTTGAATGTGTTGGCACGCTTTGTACCCATAGTAGCTACATATCTGAGATATGCACCATCGGTAACGCAGCACAGTGGAGAAGACGCTATTCTAAATTATGCATTCAAATGGGTCTTACAATAATGACATTACGAAAGATTTCTCTAGCTTTTTAAACACTGATTTAGGTATTTTGAAATGGAAGCATTTTCATAAAACAATGTTATTTTAAACAATACTTATTAATAATTCTTAGTTCTGCGTCACCGTTACTCATGTCTACTTTCATTATAAATGCAAAAAACGTACACTTCCTACCTAAACTAAGTGTCTTATGTATCTTCTTTACATCAATAATTTGGACGTCAACGATTCGAAAAGCACGTTCACATGATTCTCAACTTTAATTTTATAATATTATAAAGATCACTTTCTTAATGTTAGAGCCACAAAAATAAACTAATTAAAAACGTCAAGTCGACGGCTACGTTCAGCCCTGGAGGACCCTAGTTCCGCTAATGGACGAAGATCTAAGCTAACGAGTAGATAATACTATTACAACAGCCGGTAGGTCCACATGGACAGCGGGTGCTGCAGCAGCGCCAGGTGCGGCGGCTCCTTGCCGCCCACCAGCAGCACGTGCAGCTGTGTGTCGCGCGGCGCCGCCCGTGTGCGGCGCGAGCTCAGCTCCTGCAGCTCGATGTCTCCCGGACCTACGCCGGAATCTGGAGTCAAAGCGGCTCCTAAATTCCTCACATCGGGACCTAAATAATGAGGATTGCTAAAACCGAGCGAATTGCCAGACAATCTGTTGACTCGCTCAGCGCTCGCGTAGTCAGAAGTGGACAGTTCTGCTTCTTCCTCGTCAGTTATTATCGTGTCCTTGGTGAACCTGACGGATGCTGACTTCGGAATAGTGACCACGGTGACCTTGCCCTCAAGTTTGACTGACGATATGCCATCTCTCTTCTTAATGTTGTTTATTTCTCGCCTCATGTCCTCTTCCTCTTCGGAGTCGAGGTATACGAGCTTGGTAGCTTCCACCGGAGACAGTACCGGCGTGGGGAGGATCATGTCGGCGAAGTCGGGGACAGAGATCGGTTCTCGAGACATTTCCGATCTGTATTCGACGACGTCACCTTCCGTCGGGCTCTCGCCTCCGTCTGCGGGCTGGCGCTTGTCGATGACGTACGCGGAGTGAGACTTGGAGAGCGCGGCGGCCTCCTGGCGCACCAGGCTCTCGGTGGAGTCGCGCTCGGCCGCCAGCACGCTGTAGGAGCAGCGCGCCGCGCGCCGCATGTGCAGCGCCGACAGCCGCGACAGCTCGCGCAGCAGGCCGGCGGGCGCCTCGGGCCGCGCCGCCGCGCGCGCGCCCGGCGCCGAGCGCACGCGCGGCGGCGCGCTCGGCACCAGCAGCGCGCAGCTGTCCACGCGCGGGGACGGCCACTTCAGGCTCTGGATCATTCGCTCCCAGGTTTCGGTTGCTGTAAATTAAAAGAAAATTATGCATTAGGTAGGCAAAGGATGCAAGGGTATTTGAATAAGCAAGGCACAGTGCTCAACTAGTTACCGAAGTGAAACCTCCACAACTCGTTGGTGGAGTGGCCGTGCGTCTCTCCGCCGAAGATGTACAGGTGTGCGCCGGCGCGCAGCCCCGCGTGGCCGCTGCGCGCGCTGGGCGACAGCTTGGCGGGCGTGCGCACCTGGCTCCACACGCGAGACACTGGCGATAATAGACAACAGTGTGAGCAGTAGGGTAGGTAGGTAGGTACGGAAGTATATGGTATCTATATTCGATAATCGTCAGTGAGGAATAACATAAAGTAACGTAACTATGCAAATGCCTGACTATTTAAAGATTTGGCAGGTGCTATTAATCATGAGCTCCTCACTTGTTGATTTCTTAAGCTTTACGAGTTAGTTACGACTTCAGCACACACTGGTCACACGTACTTGTGCACTGTCTACCTTCTTTGTATCTTTCTCTTTAACTCAAAGGTTCGCTGGAAAAGCGAATGTTTTGCAACAAGTCTAACCTACAAGAGATATGTTAATAATGAGGTGGGTACTCACTGGTATCGTAGTACCAGAGGTCGCTGCAGTCGCGCAGGTCGCACTGGCCGCCGTGCACGTACAGGCGGTTGTCGTGCAGCGCGGCGGCGTGCCGGTGGCGCGCCGGGCCCGCCGTGGCAGTGCGCACCTGGTGCCACGACTCCGAATCTGGAACACAAGTTATAGCTTTGACTTTTTGAGACATCGGGAAAACTACGTACCTAGACGTAACGTAACATCACGACTGTACGAAGAAGGGGTAGTTCATGTCTCTAACCCTATTGCCATCAACTGGGCACGAATTCAGACTGGGCTGCTGTTAAGCGATTCCTAGGAAAACCCTATAACTTTATGCCAGAGCTGGAGATTGTGCCCAGGAACACTCAGTAGTGGCGTTTGCGACTACCAGATCAACAACGCATTGAAGTCTACTGTATTTTGCATTAAATTGCAATGGAAAATCGGCTTTAGATTACCGACTACCGTACAATTAACTTAGGTATGAATAACTCACCGTAATGAAACGCCCAGAGCTCATGCGTGGAACCCCTCAGATCCTTGTACCCTCCGTATATGAGCAGGCAATCCTTGAGCGCGTGCGCAGAGTGTCCGCGCCGCCCCCGGGGCCCGAGCCCGGCGCCGCGCGGCTCGCGGGAGCCTCGCCGTCGCAGCGTCGACGTGTAGTTCGACTGGCCCGGAAGTTTGCGCCAGATTTGTGTCTGGAAAATAATGACAAACTCATGTTAAAAAAAAGGCAATATAAAATCACATAGGTCACCTGTTCAGTATTGGTGGCCCAGTGGTGTTGGCTAGGGGCCTTACGAGTTTTAGGTCGTGAGTTCGTACCTAAACAGGCACTTTCTGTAAGTAATTTCATCCCCAATGCTCTCAAAAGGGTGAAGGACAACAAGCCGGGGCCTGTGCCCCAGGCGCCACCTTGAGATGCGTAGCATTTATTATATTTCTCCGCGGGTGGCGCACTAAGAACATCACTACGCGTTTAGCGCAGGCATAGGTCGTCAAACGGTGTGAGCAGGTTGCGGGGGACGCAGTTGCATTCTGCCAGGAACTCATATATTTTTAAAGCACATGTTCCACTCTTATTTAAACACGTTAGCTTTCTACTGTTGCAACAGATCTTTGCCATGGCGACATAATTTTTTGACCAAACAGGCGTGGTCAAAATTTAAGGGAAACATTTTTTTTATAATATTCTTCTCATAGCGGGGATGTTGGGCGTCTCCCCCTTTCCGACGCCTATATCTAAGTGAAAAGGAAAATAAAAGAAATGTGTCTGATTTCTTTTGGTTTTTACCACAGCGCGGTAGCGCTGGGGTTATTTTTGGATTGGAGCATTGTCGATCGATAAAATTTGACTAACAGAGGCGTGTTACTGGGAAAATATTGGAGCTCGCTCAGCTCGCACTTGCAGCGTAGCGACTCTTTATTTTTAAAACATTTAACTGTTTATGAAGCACTTTAAAATCGAACTTAGGTAGGTATCTGAAGTAGAGTGCCAAAATTTTCGCGTAGTAGCGACGCAAACTTCGCTCGCGCATTCTTGACTGTCTAACTGCAGGTTAAGGTTTCCTACAAAATTGTTACGGTTTTAGCAATCGAAAATCATGACATATTATGTTGTCATGATCAGATAAAGGGGTTCGACCCTTTTTGTATTGAAGGTGGCATATCGACCCGCCGCCATTTTGATATTTTTTCGAAATCGTGGCGCACGATGTAAGTGGTATGTATGGGTAGAGAAAACATAGACAAACAAAAAATGTCGTTACATGGTACCCGAAAGTGTCACGTTACCGAGATATTTGAAGGTAAACATCGACATCAGTAAAACGACAATTATTAAAAATAGACTTATTACCTACGTGTTATAGGCGTTAGATTCTATCGAAATAATCGTTCCCAGGTTGATTATTATTATTACAGTTTATTGGAAGAGAGTAGATACATTACATACTACTAGGAGTACGAGAAAACTGCTGATAAATTCATTATTTGTCTACTAAATTGCATCAAGACCAAATAAATAAACAATTGAAGATCATTTTACAAACAGTGACAAAGCTTCAATATAACTAACAAGACGTACCTACTATATAGCTAGCGTCACCAATGCACAATGCAAATGGATCTTCAATTGGTTATTTATTTGGTCTTACCAATGGGGTGTTAAAGGCTAAGGGCTTACATTCGGCTGATTTTAATCCTACCAATAAAACCTCATAGAGCTTCACTAGTTAGTATCACGCAACAAATGGTTAACATTCCACGTTGTTGTTGGGCTGACGCGGACGGTTCAGTCATTCTAGATGCTCGTTTACCAACAGGCATAGACAGTGTAGACAGCACGACGGCAGCAAAGTAGAAAGCGTCAACTGCACTTTTCACGAAATTCAGAACATCGTGGAAGAGAGAGAGAGAGAGAGGGAGAGAGGGGGGAGAGGGGCAGAGAGAGAGGGAGAGAGAGGGAGAGGGAGAGCGAGGTAGAGAGAGAGGGAGAGAGAAGGAGATAGGGAGAGAGAGAGAATATTTTTGTTGAGTGTATACAGGTTTTTTGTACATAATAAATAATTAAAAAATTATAACTATTATGAATCCTGGAAAGGAACTTCGTTCCATCCGACACCTCTAAAGTTTTTTTCATTATTTTGTACTTTTTAGTTTGGTTTTCAATGGAAGCGTGTTTTTTAGTTTTTTTAAACTATTATTTATTTTCTATTTTTTAGGGTGTTTCGAATTTTGAGACGTATGTCAGCGTAGTTTGTGACGTATGTCAGCGTAGTTTGTGACGTTCGTCAGCGTAGTTTGTGTCGTATGTCAGCGTAGTTTGTGACGTATGTCAGCGTAGTTTTCGAAGACAGTTTTTTTTGCTGTCCTGGTAACCCTGGCAAGGATAATGGCACAAATTTATGAAATTATTGCATTGTCATCGGTCCTTGACAGGTGTGCAAAGTTTGAATGATATCTGGTTGTTTAAAGTGGGTCAAAATCGCGCTATAAGGAGTCGGTTACAAACAAACATACAATCATACAAACATACAAGTGAAGCTAATATAAAGCGTGTACAAAGAAAGCGTCATGCTACGCTTGCAGGTACGTTAAGCGACTGATATCCCTCCTACTATTATTTTAAGCCTGCACATGCAAGTGAAAACAAAGGAATCTAAGGCTCAGCCGGATACTAAAGCGACCTGCCGATGGTCGGTTACAATTTAAGTGTTTTGCTGTTATTTTCTAGGTGTCAAGTTTCAACTTACTTAGCTGACCTGTGACGAGGACCGACACTGAGTCCACCGCGTGCTGTCGATGTCTTGGGTCTTGGCCCAATAAATGCATTGCGACAATATTGTGCACGCGAGCTTATGCTTTGTAATGGTGAACACTTTAACGACGAGTGGGGCTTGTTTTGAGCCGACCGAGTTGTACAACACTACTTTAGATCAAAATATAATAAGCCCGTAGGTAGATATAACGAACTATTTTGTAAGTAGCCTAATGACACGACTCGTTGCTCTAAAGCCAGGCTTCTCCGCTAATCATGTAGATTATAGCTTACAATTTTGTTTTATTACAGATTTTTAAATAATCATTTATGAGCTCCTGAGTTTTAATAATGGCAGGTTATTTAACATCAGGCACCAGTGGCGAGGATTGTGTCGTAGGAGCAGGGCCGCGCCGCCGCCCCTGTGTGCGAAGTGTGCGGCGCACACAGGCGCCAAGACAATAGAGGCGCCGCCCGCGCCATCGAAATTATTTTTGTTACACTTACACAACAACATATTCTTTGTAGTGGAGTATCGATAAGTAAGTAGGTACAATAGGCGCAACATATGTCTAGTAAATAACAAAACATAATTATAATACGCTTATTGTACAAGTCTTCTAAGATAATATTCACGTGTGTGGTTTAATATTACGCTTTGGGTTTTAGTTAACACTAGTTACGAGCTCAGCGTTAAAATCAAAAGAACCGCCGTGAGTTTGTTTGAATGAATTATGAACGTAACCCGATGCGATGCGTGCGACGCAAGCGGGGTGGGGTCACGGGGATTCCCCAACTTTAAGGAACGAGAGTGCCAAAACAATTGAACAATCAGTCAATTGAAAGTGTGTGCAAGGTGCGCATTGACATTTTGTAATAAGATTAAGTTCTAGCTCTAAAAACAATATATAGTTTGTGTGTTAGTGATTGTTTTAACATGTTTTCACGATGAGTGATAGTACTCAAGATAAAAAAAGAAATTATCTGGTTAACAGAATTTAATAAGGAAAAGAAAACAAGAAGAAGAACGTGATAAAAATACAACTAAAATAAGTAAATATTTTACGGCTCTACCATTCTTCCAAAGAATCATTAGAGACAGAAACCAGTCATTTTATCGATGAAGATGTTACAAAATCTGAATCAAAAAAGGCTTCAGGTAGGTACGTGCTTTTTATGTAATTTTCTATACAAATAAATATAACTTTAGTCTGTTTGTAATGTCAAAAAAATAAATAAACATTTTCTTTTTAATTTCATTTCAAGCCCTGCTTAGCTTGGGACTAGACGGCGGAGTTTTGATTGTCGAGAAATATTCATTTATTTATTTATTTTATCATACATAATTATTCATAGATAGATAAATCAGTTTATTCATACAGGTAGATAGGTACTCATATGTCTTTGTTTGTCTGTGTTTAATTTAAGATGATGTCGCCAAAGTTACGTCCGTGCCTCTGCCTGATACACCATTGTCAGTATTGTCACCGCCAAGACAATTATCGTCACCAATACCAACTTTTTTCAAAGATGACCCTGGACTCTGGCGAAAAGTTTTCAATGCTACTTTTTTCCAGTATTTAATAGATAATCCGATTAAACAAATTAAACAGTATAATATTCAGCGTGACTCTTCGGGGCGAAAATTTTCCGAGTATTATTATGAAAGGCATTTAGGAAACGGTGAAAAGTATCACAGAGTGGCTGCTGTATTCAGTGTCCAAAAATGCCGTTTATTGCTTCTGATGCAAGCTATTTGAATCAAAACATAACAATAAATTCTGGGAGGGAATTAGTGATTGGCAACATCTAGCTTTGTATTGCAGTAGACATGAGAAATGTTCTGCTCATTTCAATAATTATAAAAAATGGACAGATTTATGTCACGCTCTTAAAAATAAAAACACTATTGATAGTATTCAACAAAAACTTTTAGGGGTTGAAAGAAAACGGTTAAATTTAACAAAAAACAAAAAAAAAACATAAGTTTCGTGAGAAAAAGAGGCGCTTCATAGGTTTCGCACACAGGCGCACAGGGGGGTCGGCGCGGCCCTGCGTAGGAGGGAAACCGAAGAAGAAATAGTTCAGTTCGTTATCGTTAATTACGTCAAAATCAAATTTATTTACGCAGAAATACAAATCACTCGTTTACCGTACTGAATGTAACACCATCAGCTGTCGTCAAGCAGCAGAGCCAGAGACGCTACATCGATACACAAAAAGATGATTTACAGGAATAAACTCAACTTCTAATTTTAAAAATAGTTTAAAATCATTATGGGCATACGATGACATTGTTCTTGTCGGCGAAGATGGACTTGAGATCTAGTCAGCAGGTTGCAGAAATGGCAACAGAAGCTTGAGAATATTGGCTTGATAACCACTAGAATCAAACCTGAAAATATGTTTGCGTTATTGGCTGCCTTTCCATTTCTGGAGCCTGGTAGCGCGTTTCTTCCAACCTACTCCGACTTTAGGTATCTCGGCTCATTCGTGACAAGCGATGGTGAAGTAGATCGGGCGCTTAAGCACTAAATAAATACTGGATGCCTGAAATAGCGGTAGGTCATGGGAAAATTTATATAAATAAAACAAAGACCTGCTGTTTTGTATGGATCGGAATTTTGGGCCATAAAAGGGATGGATGTAAGGCAACTGCATTGCCTACCTACACACTGTCGTATAAGAAACATTGTAAGTACGGACCGTCCGTTGGCTCTGCTGTAGATAGTGGTTGAGCAACTGACTACTGCGGTACTGCGCAATGGGTGTAGGTTCGATTCTCAAACGGAATCAATGTATGGTCTACTGATAATTGTGTTGTATTCTGCTGGTTGTAGAATGTGGAATTTGTATTACACCCACAATGCGGGAATTACATAATATAATATCACGCCTATATTTATTTACAGAGGTATATCCATAGTAGGTACCTACACCCATATTACGGCAGTTATGTTTAAATTCCATGATGTAGACAGCGAGGCTATTCCCATAACCTGGCACAAATCTAGACTGCGGGCTGCTAGCGAGCAATTCAAAATGGAAAAAACCAGGGAGTCCAGGGATTCGTTTGGGCCGAAAGAACAGTACCGAAATAGTATTACCTCTGTATCATATATCCAGAGCGGCGTTTCGTTGGAGAGCGCGCCGGCCTCGCCTCCGAACACATACAGCTGCGCCATGTGCGCGGTGGCGCTGTGCTCCTGCAGGGAGGGTGGCGGCTCGCCACGGCACTCCAGCTTCTCCCATTTACCAGTAGCTGGAACGATATGAAGAAAAATAATAAATACCAGCCTGTTACCGTCCCACTGGCGTGTTTTCGTGCAAAGAAGGTAGGAGCATTAATCGACACGCTATTCAAGAAGGGTTGGTGGGTGGAATTATAATAATTATAAGTCCAGGGTTTCATTCATCACTTAAAGTAATTTATTCAGGATAAAAAAATGAAAATGTTACTAATGATTCGTAGGTAATGTATAATTGATATAGTATGACTAAGTTAAGATAGTTTCTATTTCGCAGCACTAGACACGCAAGGAAATGTAAAACCACTAGTTAACCACATAATTAAAAGTTTCAGATATCTTACAGAAAGCGCATAGGTAATTTTTTTTACAAATCTATGTCAAGGACATGTTGGATAGAAATTATGTCTGGCATTTATTAGTAGACATTTGGCTTAAAAATGTCAACTTATAAACTGTAGGGGTTAGATAGCGCATACAATACCCACACTAATAGCGTAAGCTTATAAATATGTAACCGCAAGGCGCGCGCCACACACTCGTTGCCTGTACATCAAAGTGTCAATATAATATCAGTGCGGTCCAGTGACCATCTCTTTTATTTATCCCCGATTACCATATCACCTAAAGTGGTGACCCCGCGAAAAAGTGAACAAGTGCAAACTTCAAAAAAAATTAAAACAATTTGGTGGATCTGTGCAAGATGACTATTCCACACCCTTCAGCCGCATCGGAACTGGCAGCGATTACTCTGACTTCCAAAATCCCCGATTTTTGGACAGACCAACCCAGAGTATGGTTTATTCGCACCGAAGCTATGCTGGCACCGCAAAAACTTTCTGACGACGCCAGGTACGACATTGTAGTATCAAAATTAAGCAAAGACGCTATGCAACAGGTCACTGATATTTTAATAGAGCCCCCGGCAGTAAAAAAGTTTGAAGCACTCAAGGACCGCTTCTTACGAATATACGAAGAGTCAAAAAACAGACAGCTTCAAAAACTAATAAGCGAGATGGACCTAGGCGACCAAAAACCCTCGCAGCTCTTGCGACGTATGAGAGAGCTCGCCAAGGACAAAATTCCAGATGACACTCTAAGAATATTATGGCAAGGTCATTTACCAGATACTATTCGCGCAGTTCTCGCAGTATCAGAGGTAAAATAATAGTTTAAAAAAACTAAAAAACACGCTTCCATTGAAAACCAAACTAATAAATAATAGTTTAAAAAAACTAAAAAACACGCTTCCATGGAAAACCAAACTAAAAAGTACAAAATAATGGAAAAAAAGCGTGGGGTGCTTTTAAGGTATTTTTTTATTGATATCAGGCACCCCACGCTTTTTTTAATATGTTGAGTACTTTCGTTGGGCGTTAGATAACTTTTTAGAGAAGTAACCTAGTGGCTCCCAAACACCATTGATTCTCTGCTGTAAGACTGCACCTACACAAAAATCGGATGCATCTGTCATCAATGATAGCGTCGTATCAATCCGCGGGTGTGACAATGTAGCGACCTTTTTAAGACCTTGTTTACATTGTTCAAAAGCTTCACTCGCTTCGATTGACCACTGGATTTTAGTTTTATCATTATTTTTGGCGCTTCCTAAATATAAGTTGAACAAAGACTGATATGACGCTGCATTCGGCAAATGGGCGCGATAGAAATTAATCATACCTGTGAAACGGCGTAGTTGCTCGACCGTCTCTGGTTTTGGGTACTCGATGATGGCCTTGACCTTCTGCTCTGCTGGGCGAATGCCTTCTGCTGACACATGGTAACCTAGATATTCTAATGAACTTTGCCCGAATACGCATTTAGACAAATTAATCGTGATACTGTAATCTTGTAATCTTTGAAATACTATTGACAAATGTTCAATGTGTTGACTTTCATTCTCACTACTTATTATGGCGTCGTCAATATAATTAAATACAAAATCTAGACCTCTGAAAACTGTATCCATAAATCTCTGAAAATTCTGTGCCGCGTTGCGCAAACCAAAAGTCATTCTTGTGAATTCAAAAAGACCGAAAGGCGTTATGATCGCGGTTTTCTCGACGTCTTTGGGTGCTGTTTCAATAACATGGTACGCACGATTAATATCGATTTTCGAAAATATTGACTTGTTTGCTAGGGTATACGTGAAATCTTGTAAGCGCGGAATTGGGTATCTGTCGGGCTTTGTAATGGCGTTCAGTCGGCGATAATTGCCACACGGTCTGATGTCACCATTTTTCTTTTGAACTACATGTAGGGGACTTGCCCAAGCGCTTTTTGAAGGCCGACAAATACCGAGTTCTTGCATTTTTTGGAACTTAGCTTTAACAAGTTTATAACGAGCTGGTGGAAGTGGCCTTGCTTTAGCAAAAACAGGGGGTCCTGTGGTTTCAATACAATGCTGTATCGGACTAGGCGGGGATTCTTGAAATGACATCGGTTTGGTGATACACGGAAATTTTGATAGTAACTCGTGATAAGGATGGTTAATGCTAACTGACAGTACATAAGGTTCACACATTGTTGTTACTTTTGCGATAACATTTAAATCGGTTACCTGATCGATAAGTTTTCGTGACCCGACGTCAACGAGAAGCTTATGGTGACTTAAAAAATCTGCGCCTAATATTGGCTGCTTCACGTCGGCGATCACGAAATCCCATCGGTAAGGCCGGCGTAGCTTACAAGTTTAAAACTAATGACCTTTGTCCATACGTTTTTATCTCCGATCCGTTGGCTGCGAAGAGTTTATATTCACTACACTGGTTAGCACTGCACTTTCTATTCACTGGTAAAACTGACACATTTGCGCCAGTGTCCACTAAAAAGTTTAGTCCACTGTTACTGTCCTTGATTTTAAGGCGGTGTCCGGGTGATATGGCGCAGAGCTCCGCCGTTGTCTGCACCTTGCCTAGTTTTCCTGTTGAGTTTTTTTCCAAGAACACGGCTCCACACATTTCTTTGCCCGAGCGTGTAAACGGTGGTGATAATAGCAGAGCCAGTCGGGACTATCAGGAGAGCGCCGTGACGTAGACTGGTCGCGGTTGCGATTACGGGACGCGGAACGGGACTGATTATTGTTGTTCCACCGACGTCTGAATTTCGGCCTTGATCTCTCCAGCTCGTTGATCTTGAGGCTCAGCTTTGCTATTTGAGCCATGATAGTTTCTGCTTCTCGGCTCAACGGAGACTGCTGTGACACCTCGTTAACCTGATGGACTGCGCGCGACGTTTCAAAAACATTGTCAGCAATTGACGAGAGATGATCCAACTCTTTTTACAGAAAAAAAGCGTGGGGTGCCTGATATCAATAAAAAAATACCTTAAAAGCACCCCACGCTTTTTTTCCATTATTTTGTACTTTTTAGTTTGGTTTTCCATGGAAGCGTGTTTTTTAGTTTTTTTAAACTATTATTTATTTTCTATTTTTTAGGGTATTTCGAATTTTGAGACGTATGTTAGCGTAGTTTGTGACAGTTTTTTTTGCTGTCCTGGTAACCCTGGCAAGGATAATGGCACAAATTTATGAAATTATTGCATTGTCATCAGTCCTTGACAGGTGTGCAAAGTTTGAATGAAATCTGGTCGTTTAAAGTGGGTCAAAATCGCACTATAAGGAGTCGGTTACAAACAAACATACAAATATACAAACATACAAGTGAAGCTAATATAAAGCGTGTAAAAAGAGTTGGATCATCTCTCGTCAATTGCTGACAATGTTTTTGAAACGTCGCGCGCAGTCCATCAGGTTAACGAGGTGTCACAGCAGTCTCCGTTGAGCCGAGAAGCAGAAACTATCATGGCTCAAATAGCAAAGCTGAGCCTCAAGATCAACGAGCTGGAGAGATCAAGGCCGAAATTCAGACGTCGGTGGAACAACAATAATCAGTCCCGTTCCGCGTCCCGTAATCGCAACCGCGACCAGTCTACGTCACGGCGCTCTCCTGATAGTCCCGACTGGCTCTGCTATTATCACCACCGTTTACACGCTCGGGCAAAGAAATGTGTGGAGCCGTGTTCTTGGAAAAAAACTCAACAGGAAAACTAGGCAAGGTGCAGACAACGGCGGAGCTCTGCGCCATATCACCCGGACACCGCCTTAAAATCAAGGACAGTAACAGTGGACTAAACTTTTTAGTGGACACTGGCGCAAATGTGTCAGTTTTACCAGTGAATAGAAAGTGCAGTGCTAACCAGTGTAGTGAATATAAACTCTTCGCAGCCAACGGATCGGAGATAAAAACGTATGGACAAAGGTCATTAGTTTTAAACTTGTAAGCTACGCCGGCCTTACCGATGGGATTTCGTGATCGCCGACGTGAAGCAGCCAATATTAGGCGCAGATTTTTTAAGTCACCATAAGCTTCTCGTTGACGTCGGGTCACGAAAACTTATCGATCAGGTAACCGATTTAAATGTTATCGCAAAAGTAACAACAATGTGTGAACCTTATGTACTGTCAGTTAGCATTAACCATCCTTATCACGAGTTACTATCAAAATTTCCGTGTATCACCAAACCGATGTCATTTCAAGAATCCCCGCCTAGTCCGATACAGCATTGTATTGAAACCACAGGACCCCCTGTTTTTGCTAAAGCAAGGCCACTTCCACCAGCTCGTTATAAACTTGTTAAAGCTAAGTTCCAAAAAATGCAAGAACTCGGTATTTGTCGGCCTTCAAAAAGCGCTTGGGCAAGTCCCCTACATGTAGTTCAAAAGAAAAATGGTGACATCAGACCGTGTGGCAATTATCGCCGACTGAACGCCATTACAAAGCCCGACAGATACCCAATTCCGCGCTTACAAGATTTCACGTATACCCTAGCAAACAAGTCAATATTTTCGAAAATCGATATTAATCGTGCGTACCATGTTATTGAAACAGCACCCAAAGACGTCGAGAAAACCGCGATCATAACGCCTTTCGGTCTTTTTGAATTCACAAGAATGACTTTTGGTTTGCGCAACGCGGCACAGAGTTTTCAGAGATTTATGGATACAGTTTTCAGAGGTCTAGATTTTGTATTTAATTATATTGACGACGCCATAATAAGTAGTGAGAATGAAAGTCAACACATTGAACATTTGTCAATAGTATTTCAAAGATTACAAGATTACAGTATCACGATTAATTTGTCTAAATGCGTATTCGGGCAAAGTTCATTAGAATATCTAGGTTACCATGTGTCAGCAGAAGGCATTCGTCCAGCGGAGCAGAAGGTCAAGGCCATCATCGAGTACCCAAAACCAGAGACGGTCGAGCAACTACGCCGTTTCACAGGTATGATTAATTTCTATCGCGCCCATTTGCCGAATGCAGCGTCATATCAGTCTTTGTTCAACTTATATATAGGAAGCGCCAAAAATAATGATAAAACTAAAATCCAGTGGTCAATCGAAGCGAGTGAAGCTTTTGAACAATGTAAACAAGGTCTTAAAAAGGTCGCTACATTGTCACACCCGCGGATTGATACGACGCTATCATTGATGACAGATGCATCCGATTTTTGTGTAGGTGCAGTCTTACAGCAGAGAATCAATGGTGTTTGGGAGCCACTAGGTTACTTCTCTAAAAAGTTATCTAACGCCCAACGAAAGTACTCAACATATGATCGTGAATTGCTGGCTATATATATGTCTGTAAAATATTTCCGTAAACTATTCGAAGGACGTCAGATCACTGTGTATACTGATCACAAACCTTTATCATTCGCATTCTCAAAGTTAGGTAAAGAATCAAATGAAACACCCCGTAGAATCAGGCAGTTACTCTACATCAGTGAATTTACCACAAATATTTGTCACATAAGCGGACACGAAAATGTAGTCGCAGACAGTTTATCACGCATAGAAACAATCTACTGTCCCACAGTGCTCGATTACGACAAAATTGCTGAAGCACAAGAAAGCGATGACTACGTGACGCAAATGAATAATAACACGTGTGTAGTTTTGAAGAAATTACAGATACCTATGTGTAATAAAACAATCTATTGCGACATATCTACTAAAACAGTTAGACCGTATATTCCATTAGAATTTAGACGTAACGCTTTCGATAGTATCCATAATTTGAGTCATCCAGGCGTACGCGCAACTCGTAAATTAGTATCCAGTAAATTCTTTTGGCCAAATATGAACATTGACATAAATAAATGGTCTAAATCATGTTTAAATTGTCAAAAAGCTAAAGTCAATCGGCACACTATTTCGAATTTGGAAAAGTTTCCGAACGCGAAACGGTTTGAACATATTAATATTGACATAATCGGCCCTATGCCAATTTCACAAGAGGGATATAGGTACTGTTTGACAATAATTGATAGGTATACACGCTGGCTAGAGGCATTTCCCATACGCGACATAAACGCTGAAACAGTCGCTAAAATATTGTACACGGACTGAATCTGTCGTTACGGTTCACCTGTAAGATTGACGAGCGACCAAGGTCGCCAATTCGAAAGTCGCCTTTTCCAACAACTTTTGAAGTTACTAGGTATTAACAGAATACGGACTACAGCTTACCATCCTCAGGCCAATGGTGCGATTGAACGACTTCACAGGACGCTAAAAGCTGCCCTGATGGCACGCTTGAACACTAAGTCATGGGTTGATGAGCTACCCACCGTTTTGTTAGGCCTTAGAGCCGCTAGCGGTAGTGATACTGGAGTTTCAGCGGCACAGTTAACGTTCGGCCGTACACTGCGTTTAACCGGAGATTTCTATGATGCTACGGAAGTAGGTTTATCAGAACCTCATAGCCTCGTGGAACGAATAAGGGAGAATATACAATCGTTAAAGCCAGTGCCCGGACCACATAGCAATTCACGGTTATATTTTGTGCACCCAGATTTATCTAAAGTAGAATATGTTTTTGTAAGAGATGACACTGTACGTTCACCTTTAAAACCACCGTATAACGGCCCGTATCAAGTTTTAAAGAGAGGACCCAAGGCTTACATTATCCAATTACCCGGTAGAAAAAGTAACATTTCTATTGACCGGCTCAAGCCCGCATATGTATTGGTTGATAAAGAAACGGAAAATGTTAGCGACAGTACACAAAGCTCACGTCAAGTAGCACCTTCTATACAAACGGGAATCGAACCCGCGCACGTTAGCTCAGATGCGACGCTCACTACTCGCTCCGGTCGCACAATTAAACGACCAGTCAGATTTAATGAATAAAATTTTTGTCAAATGTTAGCGCATCTATTGCTATGACCACACCTTTATATTATTTTACATAAGTTAGCATGTAATCAGATTTATATTATAAATAAATATCACTTTAGTCTTTTTGGACACATTCATTTACTTTATACATCTACAACGTTATAGTAACGAGTTACTCAAAAATGGGCAAGAGCTACAGTAAACAGGAAGAGATCATAATCGCTCAAAATGGAGCAAATAACGCAAGCCAGACCTCTCTGGAGCAAAAAGTTGAGCTATACGGAATCGCTCTCGCTGGTTTACTTGTTATCATCCTTATACTCGTTTTTTGTTTCCTGTGCAAGAAGTGTCACTCAGGAGCAACAAAATGGGCTCGGAAAGAATTGATTTCAGTAGTGTCGTTGAGCCAGGTGGACAAAACCGCTCAACAACCTGCAAGTGTCCCATATGTGTAAATCGCAAGTACGTTCAAGTGTAACAAGTGTATTTAGTTTAGTTAAGTAATGTAAGAACTCGGATTTATGTACCTACTTGTGTCTGTGTTTATAATCATTGTTATTTGTAATACTGTGTAAGCTTTCTCACACGGATCATATTTTATTACCCAGTGCAAGCTTACCTACACCTAACTATGTAATTAGAAACCGTGTTATAACTAACGCAACATAACGAACACTATGCTGATAATTTTATCATAACATGTACGTCATTCATTGTATTGCAAAATTGCAAATTTATGTCACACGTTCCTCATAATTACTTGTACTTATATATTTTTTTGTAACCCATTTTTTTGTGTAAAAAAAAATTTCCTAAGGGGAGGAATGTTGTAGGGGTTAGATAGCGCATACAATACACACACTGTAATAGCGTAAGCTTATAAATATGTAACCGCAAGGCGCGCGCCACACACTCATTGCCTGTACATCAAAGTGTTAATATAATATCAGTGCGGTCCAGTGACCATCTCTTTTATTTATCCCCGATTACCATATCACCTAAAAAACCAAAAGATACTCTCTTTTATTTATCCCCGATTACCATATCACCTAAAAAACCAAA
Organism: Aporophyla nigra; assembly: GCA_947507805.1. Classification (NCBI taxonomy): domain Eukaryota; kingdom Metazoa; phylum Arthropoda; class Insecta; order Lepidoptera; family Noctuidae; genus Aporophyla; species Aporophyla nigra. Next base: position 632,055 of record OX382305.1, on the reverse strand, counting down.
AGATAATACAACAAAACAAAATGTTTTCCATCTGTATCAGAACAAAACAAAAGACTCAATACGCAATCCGTGCAGTAAAAAGTTCCGACTTGTAATTAGCGTTCGAGCTTGATGAGGCTTGACCTAATTAACTCCAGTCGGACGCTGCAGCAGAGGCTCCCGGGGCGAAAAGTTACGTTTTTGTAAAGGACCCTCCATCGACTGCTGACGACAGCCTCTTCGATTGATATGGAGTGCGGCATTCAGGTCGGCGTCGTACAAGAAGCACAAATTGAGCTGATCGTTCGTAGGTATTGTAATACTTTGTATGTACTTTGTAATGCTGTGATAAATATAGGGTTGATCTATATTTACTTGAGTTTGATGACTAAATGATTATAAATTGAGGATTTCTTTGAAGAATCCTTATCTATTTGCTAAGATACACTTACCAGGCCACTCAGAAAGTATTGCGAAAAATTTTTTTTTGTATGAGTGACTGGCCGGTTTTATACTATTATAAAAATAATTATTATTTATAAATAATAATAGGTACGTTCGAATTTCAAATTTTCCCTCCACATTTTTTGCGAGCTAATTAAATTATCGTGTCTCATTGGAAAATGGATTTGCGCCGGGAACATGTTCGCGCTATGTTTTTTTACGATTTCAAGTGTCGCCTGAAACCGGACGAATCATACGATATACTTCAAATTGGCCCTTCTAAGGCAACTGTGTATCGTTGGTATAACGAATTCAAACGTGGTCGACTAACGTTGGGGGATGAAGAAAGAAGTGGTCGCCCTTTGACGGCTGTTACGGAGGAAAACGTGCTAACATTGAAAAATTTAATCCAAGACAAAAGGCGAATTACGTATCAGGAGATTCAACACATACTGCAGATTGGATCGGGAAGCCTTCGCGAGATTCTACATGTGCATCTTCGCGTGAGGAGGATAGTTTCACGCTGGGTGCCGCATAACCGATGCTCAGAAGCAGGCCCGGGTGGAATGGTGCCGTGCTATGATAAACAAATTTGAAGTAGGCTCGTCTCGGCGTGTTTACGACATTATTACAGGTGATGAGTCATGGATTTATCAATACGATCCAGAAACGAAGCGCCAGTCGACGTTTTGGGTGTTTCAAAACGAATCAACGCCTATCAAAGTGAAGCGATCTAGAAGCGGGGGGAAGATTTTGATCGCGAGCTTTTTCAATTTGACTGGCTACTTGGTGTCAATCCCTTTACGGAACCAAAGAAGCATCAACGCCGAATGGTATACTACCAAATTCTTGGCAGAAATTTCTCTGTTGTGAGCAACAAGCGACTAAACACAGGGCTCCGCCACGACAACACGGCAACGCACACCGCGCTCAAAACGAGGGACTTCTTGCCGGTTAAACTTCTGGGTCACCCTCCTTACAGGCCTGACCTAGCACCGTGTGACTTCTTTTTATTCCCAAAAATTAAAAATCAGCTCAAAGTGATAAAATATTCGTCGCCGGAAGATGCGCTGTCAGCGTTCGAGTAGGCTGTAAACGATGTGTCTGCGGCGGACTGGAAAAAGTGTTTCGAAAACTGGTTCAGACGCATGAAACTTCGCATAGAGGCCAGTGGAGAGTATTTTGAAAAGATTTAATAAAAAAATATATACCTATAGAACACTTCTTTTTATTTTCGCAAAACTTTCTGAGTGTCCCACGTAGTTAAGTTACCTACCGATCTAAACAGTAGGTAATTCCTACGAGGCAATCGTATAAAGTTATTCAAGTTGGAGTGCACTGACAGACTAGTTAAGTTACTCCAATATTCCACCAAGCAGAGGCTAGTTAGTTATTATGCTAAGTGTGTGAGCGAATAATGTTGAAATTTTATATTTAATAAAAAAAAAACATGACATCTATACAAATAAACACATAAATACAAATAAATAAAATTGGAGTGTCTGTTTTTAATATTAAGATAACCACTTTTTACTAAGTGTATATGGATGTATACACGGTAGATATACCAAAACAACATTTTTTTAAATTTTTGTTTGTCTGTCTGTTTGTTCCGGCTAATCTCTGAAATGGCTGGACCGATTTTGACGGAAGTTTCACTGGCAGATAGCTGATGGAACAAGAAGTAACTTAGGCTACTTTTATATTAGAAAAAATAAATAATAGTTTAAAAAAACTAAAAACACGCTGAATTTTGAGACGTATGTCAGCGTAGTTTGTGACGTATGTCAGCGTAGTTTTCAAAGACAGTTTTTATGAAAAACTTTTTGTTAAAAACCACGCGGACGAAGTCGCGGGTAACAGCTATTACCTATAATATAACCTGAATTAACACACCTTACCGCGGTAGTACGTCCTCCTGCGTCAATTTCCGACAGCCACGCGGGCGAAGCCGCGGACAAAAGCTAGTTCAAAATAAAACTGATTGTGAATGTGAGTAGGTACCATACAGGCTAGATGGAAAACATGAATCTATAACAAAACTGTCTGGCTGCTTTGAGTATTTTGTATATGGCCTACGCAAATGTCCTGCAGATCCTGGTAGAGTCTTGTGACGGATCGTTGAGCTCCCTAAAATACGGTTGAGCAACACGATGATTGACACATACGTGCCGTCTGTTGGGACAGGTCAGCTCATAGCTGCAATGGCTCTTTCTTCAAAAGGCTCTTCCAGACATTGCCCAGTATTGTTAGACTCACATATTAATAATAACATGTTTTGACTTTAAAAGAGACCATGACCTCTGAATTTTTTCGGCGTTTCTTCTCAGGGAACAGTCACCTAGGAATTGCCGGCGCCATCTAGTTTTTAAAAAACATTGACCAAAAATGTTGACGTGTAAAAGTGTCTTATAAGATCTACTTACTGATTATTTTTTTTTTTTTTTTTTCCTTGTCCTAGGGTTCAATAATAGGATGGACCCTAATCTTATTACAATCTAGCCTTATAAGTAGACTAATAAGTAATTTAATTATAACCTAAACTAATAAATTGTCTTTACTAAGAATGTGTCCAATAGCACTTTTCTTATTGTCTCTATTAAGGCGAATACACTTCGTTCTTGTGTTTGTTTGGCACTTTTGTACTTTACACTATTCACTAACACTAAACACTAGCTCGAACGGTTTTGTTCTTTTTAGTCTTCTAACTATGTTTGTGTGGTCAAGAAGCTGGATGGCCTCGACGTTCACATGTTGATGAAGTCTCTTTTCGTGAGCTTCTGCAAATTTCTGGATCACTCTTTCGAGGAACTCAACTTTTAGGTCCCTGTGGAGGTCATCATTTCGTATGTACCAAGGTGCATTTACAATTTCCCTTAGCACTTTGTTCTGGAATCTTTGTACTATTAATACATTGGTCTGTTTGGTGCAGCCCCATAGCTGAATACCATAAGTCCAAACTGGCATCAGGACTTGTCTATATAGCAATAATTTGTTTTGCACGGACAGCATGGAGTTTCTTCCAAGCAGCCAATACATTCTTTTGAATCGGAGGTCGAGTTCATCTTTTTTCTTCTTAACGTGGGCTTTCCAGCGTAGCTTGGCGTCAAGGGTCATACCGAGATACTTGGCTGTATTCTCGTATGGGATTTGTTTGTTATTTATGTAAACTGGGGAATACTGTCGTTTTTTGTTGGTAAAATCTATGTGAACAGATTTGGATTCATTAAGTTTAATCCTCCATTTTTTGGTCCAGTCATAAACTTGATTAACAGCCATTTGAACCTTTTCTACTGCTTCTTCATGGCTGTTTCCTACAGCCATTATGGCTGTATCATCAGCAAAGGTCCCAATTGTGTTTTGCTCTAATTCAGGAATATCGCAAGTGTATAGTAGGTACAGGACCGGACCTAACACACTTCCTTGCGGTACGTCAGCTTTAATTTCTTTCAGCTCTGAGTAAGCATCTTCTTGTCTTATTCTAAAGACTCTGTTCAGGATGTAGGATTCTAATATATCTGCAAACTGCTTTGGTAAGAGGCTGTTCAGTTTATGTATAAGGCCTTCATGCCATACTTTATCAAATGCTTGCGCTACGTCTAGGAATACAGTAGAACATACTTTCTTGTCTTCAAGGGCATTTTCTATTACGTTTGTGATCCTATGCACTTGATCTATGGTAGAGTGTTTGTCTCGAAAACCAAATTGGTGCTCTGGTATTATGTTTTTGCTATCTATTATTGGTTTAAGCTGTTTGAGTAACAGCTTTTCAAATAGCTTGGACATGATTGGTAGCAAGGAAATAGGCCTATAAGATGACGTTTCGTAAGCTGGTTTCCCTGGCTTAGCTATCATTATTACTTCGGCCACCTTCCATAAGTCTGGTACATATTTAAGCCTTAGTGCGGCATTGATAAGGGTCGTTAACTTAACCAGACCCTTTCTTGGGAGGTTATGAAGTACTTCTCCTGTTATTAAATCGTAACCTGGTGATTTTCGTGTACTTATATTACGTTTTATTTCTAGTGCGACTTCTTTCGGTGTAACTAGTTTTATGGTAACTTCATTTTCTGATGTCATCATATTAGCCAAAGTGTGATCTTCAATGATTTCCCCGTCGTTTGGTTGAAAGATATTTTCTAGGTGCTCTGCAAACCTCTTTGCTTTTTGTTCGTTAGTAACTGCCCATTGCCCATTTCCACATTTGATAGGTGGGATTTGGGTAATCGGCCTTTTCAGGTGCTTAGTAGCCTTCCAAAGGGAGTAGTCTGTCCTTTGGTCGTTTCTTAGGCTCTGAAGATAGGTTTTGGTTGAGTCGTCTTTAAAGTCTTGGATTAGTCTTTTTACTTTTTTTGTCAGATTATTTAGTTTTCGTTTGTCATCAGGGCACCTAGATTGATGCCACGTTTTTCTCTGCCTTCTTTTCTCCATAATGAGTTGCTTGATTTTGAGCGGGTATGTATTGCCCTTAGTCCTCTTGTTGAAGTCGGGTGTATTTTCCCACGCTGCTTGCTGGATATGCATTATGAACTTTTCTACTTCGATGTTTAGATGTTCGGGTGTTTTTAACGGTATTTTAAGGTCTATTTTATCATTCAATCTGGTCTTGAAGCTCTCCCAGTCTGTACACTTATTAACAAGAGTGGGTCTGATTTCTTTATACAAAATGTTCTCGCTAATTTCTAGATAGATTGCTGAGTGATCTGAGTTCATGTCATAGCTTTGTTCTGATTTCATATAGCTGGTTGATAGATTCTTGGTTACAAAAAAATCTATTAAGTCCGGAATTTTATTTGGATCTGTTGGCCAATAGGTGGGCTTTCCAGTTGATATGACATCACATTTCAGCTCTTTTATGGCATTCAGTAGTTCTTTACCTTTAGTAGTTGTTAGTCTGGAGCCCCAATACGTATTTTTAGCATTGAAGTCACCTCCTAAGATAAATCTACTTCCAAGGCGAGTTAGAAAGCTCATATAGTGGTCTTTTTTTATCACATACCGAGGTGGACAGTAAATGGCAGATACTGTTACAGGATATTTTTTTGTTTGTAGGCAAATCGCCACTGCTTGGATGTCTTTCTCTTCATGTTTAAACTCTTCATAGTGCTGTAGGTTTTCTTTTACAATAATGGCACTACCGCCTCTTGCTGAATTGTCTGGGTGAAGTGCTTGGTATACTTTGTACCCTTTAAACTTAATGTGAGATTGCTTTGTGAAGTGAGTCTCCGATATCAGGCACACATAAATTTTTTCTATGTCTAATACTACTTGTAACTCATTTTGGTGTTTTTGTAACCCATTTGAGTTCCACGCCATAATTTTTAGTGTAGTATTCATTTTTTTGGCTTAGTAGTAGCAGCTTTATTGCTATTTTCAATTTTTTTCAATCTCTCGTCAAATGATGACATTAACTTTAAGATTTCATCCAATTTTTTGTCACTGTTCAAATCAACCAGGGGCGCCTTTGATATGCCTGTTGTAGCTACTTGGGCAAATGAAACGTCTTTTGTTGTAGTTTTAAAAGTGTTTTGACTTCGTCTGTACTGTCTCGGGTCTTCGACTCTTCCAGTAGGTGTATTTTGTTGAGGGGCAGTAGTATTACCCTTTAATTTTTTGTTTCGAATCTGCTGGATTTCTTTTGCTACGATACATCCCCTGTAGTTAGCTGGATGTGGAGCTCCGCAGTGGACGCACTTTGGCTTCTCTTCTTTGGATTTTCTGCAATCCTTCGTCAGATGTTTACCTGTGCACTTCACGCACCTCGGTTCTTTGGAGCAATACTTTTGCGTATGGCCATAAGCCTGGCAGCGTTTGCACTGAGGTACCAGTTTTGTGGATTTTAGCGGTTGTATTTCCACATTACATCCCAATACAGTTTTGATGTTAAATATTTTGCTGTTTTCTTCATCATTTGAGAATGTCAGCATGAAGATGTTGAGTGGCTCTTTGGTTTTCCAACTCAATTTATTGACTGCTTCAAGAATTTTGTAGCCTTTGCCACGCAAGTCTTCAACAATTCTCTCCGGAATGCATGTGAAATGCAATTTTTTTGCCATAACTCTAATTGGTCTCTCTTGCTTGTTCTCATAGGAGTGCCATAGGCAATTGTTTAGAGAGAGAGCCTTTGTAATTGCTCTGTACGAATCTTCATTTTTGGCATTAACTTTGACTGTATCGCCGTTCATCATTTTTATGCTGAACGCGTCAGCTGATTGACCCTCAGATAGAAAATCAAAGAATTTCTGGTAATCCTTGATACCATCGACTACAATAGGTGGTGGCAAGGGAGTTTTAATTGATTTTTCCTTACCTTTATTCTCTTCACTTCCGTGTTCATCCAGAGTGGGTTGGGCGGGGGAGGTGTTCAATTTTCTTTTCTTCCTGCTTTTTTGCCGTATCCATCCTGTTTCTCGAGCTAGTTCTTCTTCGTCCGTGGTATATTCGACACGCGGGTGAGAAGTCTCAGTGGCGGTTTTATCGGTTGTAGTAGCTGATTTCGGTGGGTTTTCCGATTGAAGTTTCAGCTGTTGCTGGAGATCTTCTATTTGACTTTTTAGGTCATTTAAGTGTTTTTGCAGCTCTTCACGTTCTTTTCGTTCTTCACAAAAGTACTTGTACAACAGTTGTTCGGTTTCTGTTTTTAAGTTTACGCCAATAGTGTTCAGTGTTGGTTTTTTCGAACCCATTGTAAAACTTAAGCGAGTATTAACTTCGCCTTAACTATGATATTCGCTGACAGCCGTCAGCATTACGCAATAACTAGGTCATTGCGATGCATCCGACTGGACGGCGTTATTTTGCGTAAGCACTTTTACACTGTGGTACGCGCGCGGTCGCATGTAACACAATGCAACGAATGCATATACTTACTGATAATAAACATATTATTTCATTTCAGATTTTAAGACGTCCTTATTATTGCGTTAGTATATTTTATGCCTACCCTAATTTGTAGGAAGATGAGAGGCATATTTAAGGCCAGCGCTCACTAGGCGGCTCGACGTGGCATGCCGCAGCAAAGCATAATGGCGGCCACATACGTAGCGGTATACCTGAACGGTATACCGGAACTCATCAAGGCTTGTGCAAGTATACCGGAGCGTGTGTGTGACAAAACTTGCACAAGTTTCCTGACTTGCACAAGTCTGGTAGGCAGATCAAAACTATGATCTGTATACCTGCGCAAGTTTGTGCAAGTATGCATGAGCGTGTGTGTTGGAACGCTTAGATAGAACCGGTGGCATATTTCACAAAATACTTATCGCACAACACGACTTCTTCGGTTTGTCACAGGCGCAGAACTGAGACTGCACAAGCATACTTGAATCGTGTGTGGTTACTATGGACGTTAGGTATACTTGCACAAGCCTTCAGTTCCGGTATACCGTTCAGGTACGTATGTGGCCGCTATAATATTATTTTGTATGACCTGGCATGCCAAAGCCTTCGGCGGCTTACCATAGCGTATCGCGCTACCTCAAAATCCCATTGTAACGATATATATACGAATTGTGGGTGCTAAGAATATGAATATAAGGTCATTTCCGTGTACGGAAATATTTTGCATGCCATGTCGCGTCGCCGCCGCCGCCGCCGTGCCGTGCCGCTTGATGCGCGCCGCCTTTCATGTATTCCACTTACCGAGGCTATACCTCCAGAAATCCCTGAGCGGCACCGCGCCCCCGGCGCCTCGCCCGCCGAGTACGTACACATGCCCGCCCAGCAGCGTCGCCGAGTGTTTGCCGCGCGCACATGGCACCGCACGCCCGTTATTGCAGCCACACTCCACCGAGGTCCACATCTCATCTGACAAAAAAAAAAAAAAATCGGTTTCTCATACTAAATACTTTATTTCAAGATTTTTACAATATAACACAATAACCGGCAACTCTGGTAACGCATTGAAGTCATTGGGTGTCTACTCTCAACTAAAACTACTTAGCAAATGTAGTCATCAAATAGGGACTATGGGTAGACCTTATTCACTTTGTACATCGATTTTCTGACCCTTTGATTGGCGTTATCCCTGCTGAATAGGTAAAACCTATTCACATTAGGAATTGCAACAGTTGCGTAAGAAATAAATAACACACAACACGCATGTAAGCATCGAAGGCAAAACCCCATTCGAATCAGCTTTTAACCGAAATATAAAATTGTACGCTCCAAAGCTTTCGACAAGGTAAGCTACATTGCGCATATCCCTCCTCTGTAATCGAAAGTTTCCGACTTCAAAGTTGTGTCCCTTCGAAGAAAATGCAGGAATCCCCTTCGATGTGCATAAAAATCACAAACTAGTCGTCGTGTGGGGTAGATAAAATGCCAGCGTCCCCTAGGACTCCTCGCTAGGACCCTCCGTTGCAACGTTTCTAAGTATTGCTTATTGCGAATGAATCCCTTCTTGTTCCGTGTTGGGACGTGTTTAGGAGTTATCGTTTACAATGTGTAAATATAAGTTACAATCGAGGAGCATTTAGTTTGTTTGTGGTAGGTTACATAAATGACGATTACCATTGTGTTTTCATTTGTTAATCTATTAAGTATTCGAACATGGTTAATTCAAAAATTTGGCACAGAAAGCTGCTCTCTGAAGTATTATACGTTTGTACATAATTAGATAAAGAGGTGCTTTACAAGAAAAAATGGATAGCCACGAATTTACACCGTCCATATTTCATTATCGAAATGAAAAAACCATACAATATTGCGTACTATGCCTATCTTTGCAGTAAGCAGATTAAAACTTTGTAGAACTTAACATTTTCCTGAGTTGGCCGGTAGCCAAGCATTCTGTAGCAAGTTCAGTATACGGTTAACGAATGGTCGAGGGACGAGCTGGAAGAAATGGTTTTCTCATTTTCTCATGAAATTTTGCGAATATTTGGAGAACTGAGAAAGTGTTACTAAAACGTTTCATCTTTTAAAAGATTTATGCAATTAACCCTGAGGATACTATCATAAAGTATCATACCTACGTAATACTATCGTAACTTCAGGCTTCGATTCGATAAATCATATTCTTCAGGGCAATATCATTAAACCCTTTTACGAGACAAAGCCTCAACCCTTCCTATATTAAGACTTATGGCTTCATAAATGTCCGTCCATTTTCCTAAAGGCTCGTTTATTTTTCTCATCAAATATTTAGTTCGATCGCCCTATAATTAGTCCCTGTGCAGCAACCCTTTGTTTACCACGTGACTTGTTTGACAATTCAGCGCAGAGCCCTGGACGGCGGCATGTTGGTACACTTGTAGGTAAAAAACAAAAACATAGGGGAGACTAGGAGGGTCTCTCTATAGTAGTCGAGGGTGAACGAGACGCCGACGGTACTCGTTTGTGTAATCAGGAGCGACTTTGACGGACATATCGACTCCTGTAGGGAAATATACCTATTTGCTAAAACAAACTTGTAGGTACCTGTAGAATATGACAGAGACAGTAATATCTCACTGCATGGAGATGAGGTTCTTAACGACACTTATCTCCACATTAAAATAAGTTTAGGACCGTTGGTAGTGTTTCCAAGGTCAATGTGAATGATTGAAGTTTAAGAGATAATTAAGGATTATCTTAAGATTTTTAAGGACTGTCATAAGTTTATTGCTATACAGCTTGTTTCGCCAAGTTCAATTTCCAACCAAATTACAACTTTTGAAAATAATTTGAACTTTTATGTAACAACTTCCTGTTGGTAGTCGGGACTGGGCGGGCAGTAGCAGCACAGATTTAGGGACATCAAATTTATTTTCGCCGAATGACAACATTCCTAACGCTCAAAAGTTTTATTGCTATAGGTTATTAGAGTTTATCCGGAGACCCCATTCTTTAACAAATATTCCTCTATGCTCAGCTCTTGAAGGGCCCGTAAACAGCGAGGTCAGGCTGGGGTGAGATCACCCCGAGAGGGCATTACGTCTTCTCGCTAGCTAACAAGTGCGGCTTCGACGGGTTAATCGAGAGCCTGTGCCTCGCCAGCGGATTAGAAAGAGCTCGATGTGAGGCACACGTCGCGTCGGCACGATGTACTCGTAGGAAGGCACACGTCGACAGCTTTGAAAATCGTTTACACAGAGCTGAGTCGTGTGTACGTGCTCCATGTTGTTGTTCACGTTAATTAGGATGCTAATGTCGAGAAAAGGGAGCAACGCAAACTGTTTATAGATACGCTTCGTAATCTGTTGGTGGGATTCAGGTAAAGTGTGTTTTGATAGGATGATGTAAAATGGATAGCAAAGTTAGTTCAACGTGCCTTATCCCATGGTATCTTCTAAGTATTGGTGCTTTTGATCTTTTTGTGGCTGTATCTTTCTTTATTGTTATTGCTACTTTAAATCAATTTTCATTATTTTAAACGAAAATCTTTGTATTTTGTCGGTCTAGAAAGTAACTCGACTAAGATCTCAAACATATATTTTTCAGTAGAAGATGTCGTTGTTAATGACTCAATTTCCGGAATCCGGAACACATTTCAAACTTTGTATCGCTGTCGTTTCGATTTACCATAGCTTTACAGAGATATTTCAGTTTCCGGGTCATTTACGGAATGAGATTTGTCTTAAATAATAAATGTGACTTCGTAACACGTCTTCACAAATCATTCGATACTTCCGCAATATGGAAGAGCGCACAACACTATATAACTATAGACCTCCTTCGACCAAACTTATGAATGAGTTGGAATAAATGGATTACCTAATGGTATGTTCCTGTTTGGGGATCTTCTGGCAATCTGTCAGTGGCTTACAACTCGGGAACCTCTTAGCTTGATACTTTGAAAGTGGTTTCAGCATAACAAATGATTGCCACTTATCTACTAATGCGACTAATGGAGGCTGCCGGATCCGGAAGAATCACGTGATATGTATCAAGACAGATATGGCAGGGTGATAATATGTGGGCGAGCCTTTGATTAGAGAAGTGGACCATGGTCAAATAATAGCTTGTGTGAATGATATAATAGGTAATGTACCTAGGTAGTGAAATGAACATTCTTTGGTATTGGTAGACCTATGACATCCTCCATTCCTCAGTGGGCCCGCATGGTGGGTTGTTTGGTCAGCCGTCTCTCATAAAAAGGAGGCCTGTGAGCCAGCAGCGGAAACCTTCTAAATCTAATCATTTTACATGAACATTTATACAATGTGTCCGGACATGGACTAGCGATATTCTAAATACTTAAAAATAAACAACATATCTCTCAAAGTTTTAGTCATACTGAGATGAAAATAGGCTTATTCTGTAATGCAAACGGCAGAAAATATTATTGTCTTTCGAATAAGCCTATTTTCATCTCAGTATGACTAAAACTTTGAGAGATATGATTTTTTTTGTACTCGCATGGAAAATATTTAAAAAATAAACAAAATGGCTACCACATAGCAGGGTGTATTGGACCCAAGCTTAGAGTGTAATTGTACTTTAAAATAGTTTTTATTTAAGTATTTAGAATATCGCTAGCCCATGTCCGGACACACTGTATATACGAAAGATAGGTTTAGAGTAAAAAAAAACCATATTGCTAAAAGAAATCAATAATCTTAGCCGAAAAGAAGATATACCACAAAATAAGACAAACAGGAAGAACAAGTAGGACGGATCAATACAAATCTTATAGTAGAAGCTGAAGTTGGTGCCATTCATGAACCAATAAGTCCTGACGAGGCTGCGATCAGCAGCGATGGCCACGTGTTCTGACTCAACGCGCAGTGAATACAAATCACCCGACAGCGCTTGTATAACATGCACATATAACCGCAGTGAACGGTGCTGGCGTTTTAATTAGTTTAGACGTTTTCTTTTTCATTGTAATTCAGATTGTCTTGTGAATTGGAAGCGTTGTCTACTGGGCATCAATTATTATTGCTACGTTCATGAACACATCTTTATTTTTAAAGCCGTTACATCCGAGATCGTATAGTTTTTTTTTTTGCGTGTACTTTTATCGAAATACTTTGATTGGTCAAATAGTGAAACATCATGTTCTCAGCAATATAAAACAAACACTTTATTGTCACTTACATCTGTCCCTTCATCTCGTAACAGTAATATTGAAATAATTGTTGGCACTTTTAGTAATTCGCTGATTTGATAAGAATAGTTAACCCTTACTCCTTCATAAACAGTCTCTTTACCACCACTCCACAATTCTCCAGCACACAAAGGAATTTCATCTTTTATATTTTTATCTCCCAAGTCCTTTGTGCACGTTGCCAGTCGTTTCTCGGTTCATAGATCACGGTATCTAATCTACAGAGCTCAGCGGTGACGTCGTGGCGTCTTTATCTCGAGACATATCCACCTTATACCGATCAATACACTGCAAAATGGGTCGCTTTGCCGATCACTTGTTTGTGTCTCACGCATGAGGAAATACAGGAAATACAATGATCAGTCACTAAAATTTATTTTGTCACATTTGGTATACCTAATTAGAGTGTTTAAAGTCCAATTACCTTTTAAGGCACCTAAAGATAAACTTCCGTTACTTTAGCTAATATAACATAAACACAAAGGAGTTGGAAAATGTGACAGTCAAAGACGAGCTACCCCAGGTAATTTGACGTAATCCTGGCAAACTATACGTTCATTAGGATTGATTTCACACAGCGAGCCTGCCTGGGTGCTGCTAGCTACTTGCAGTATAAGGCGCGAAAGATAGCGCGCTGCAAAATGAAAACGCTCTACGTAGGCTCTACGAATTAATCATTTTGACTGGCCTGTTAGTCTATTGGTTAGTGACCCTGACCGCTAAAACTGAGGTCGTGGGTTCGATTCCCACCCAAGACAAATCTTTGTGTGATGAGCACAATCATTTGTTCTGTGTCCGAGTGTAATTTATCTTCAACATGTCCCGTAATTCACACACACCCTCTTAAGGGGTCATTGTACTCATCATTATGAACAACTTTTACTATGGGACTAAACCTGAAATCGAGAAAAAAAAATCTGCTGCTTCATACATTTTGGTCGAGTAGGTATTGAACATTTGAATGAAACAGCTGATTTGTTTTTCGCGATTTCAGGTTTGGTCCCACAGTAAAAGTTGTTCATAATGATGAGTACAATGACCCCTTTTTTTTTTCTGGATGGGAAATCATCAAATGATTTCTACCGCTCTGGGCGGAGCGGGAGGGCGTGTCAGACTTTTACTGCCTTAAACCCACCCGTGTTCCTTCAGTTGCCCATGTGCCAGGGTCACGGTATCTCTTTCGAACAATCTCGCGACCCTGGCAGGTACAATGATCCCTTAAGAGGGTGTGCGTTAATTACGTTACATGTTGTATAATATGTATGTATTTAGAAATATTGTATACATATAAGTATATTATTTTATCATTTGTCTGGTTGCCATGGTACAGGCTCTGCCTAGTTTGGGATCAGATAACGGTGTGTTGGTTGTCCTAAGATATTATTATTATTATATTATTATTTGGTCTGACAACCAGTCTTGCCAAGGGGTATCGTCTTACCCAGTAACTGGGTTGTGAAGGTCAGATAGGCAATCGCTCCATGTAAGGTATTGGTATTCAGCTGCTGCCGGTTAGATTGGAATTCGAGCCCAACATGTACAAAAGGCACATGATGATCATTTGGCGCAGACTTAACATTAGTATAAATTGTGATAGTTTATATAAATAAGTTCAAAACTCAAGACTTAAAAGGTTTATTTATTTTATGATTTTAGTTCTTTCCGTCGGCTTAATTTTTTGTTAAAAGTTTTTTATTGTATGATTTTTTTTTATGGTTTGCGTCATTTTTTAATTCGCTGACTATTATCTAACTAGTTTCTGTTGCTAAATCACATTGGGTTTATTATCTTCTAACTAGCTTTTGCCCGCGGCTTCGCCCTCATGGATATCGAAAAATTCACCATTTCAACTTCCCATCTCACCCTCTTAGGAATGGAATTTCAAAAAACCCTTTCTTAGTGGATACCTACTCTTCACAAAGAACACACCCTCCAAATTTCATGTCTCTAGGACCAGCGGTTTAGGCTGTGCGTTGATATATCAGTCAGTCAGTCACTCAGGACTTTGAATTTTATATAGATAGATTTCTAATCCTTCATCATTCCTCTTGCCATTGAGCTGATGATGTAAGATGATTTTCCCAGGATATTGACCAATAGAAATAACCTTTAATAATAATGTAAAGACGTGGAAATACGTCTTTCTTTTCCAAAACATACCTACTAAGTGGTTTCTGTAACTAAAACACTGGTATTTTCATTTATTTTTTTAGGAAAGGTTGTGATGATTCCTAAACGCAAAACCCGATTAAGTTATGAAAATAAACAGAAACACTATTCGTGTCCACAATTTTCAAGGGTTTCTCTCAATTTTATGGGATCCCATCATGTGATCCTGATTTCCTTGCCATAGGACCAACCTTGAGGTATACCGTATCTAATCGAATTGAGAACCTCTTTCTTTTTTCGTCGGTTATAAATATCGCGGCGGGATTATTTCGGCCATTGTATCTACAACGCACTGCTGAGCACCGACACTTGAAAATCGAACATGTCGATTTTTCGCCGCTGTGAGATACACTCTGTTGCACATTGCGCGGTTCAACAACGAGAGTTAAAAATCCATTGCGTGATATAGTCCCGCCGCGATACTTTACCTAAAGTCCGTGCGAATGTGGTCTAAGATTTCTATTTCTCTAGAAGTATAGAAATCTATACTACAGATAGAAGTCTATGAATTTGACTCCAATTTCAGCCAAACCTTTTTAGGGTTCCGTTGCCAAATGGCAAAAAACGGAACCCTGATAGATTCGTCATGACTGTCTGTCTGTCTGTCCGTGTATGTCACAGCCACTTTTTTCCGAAACTATAAGAGCTATGCTGTTGTAACTTGGTAAGTAGATGTATTCTGTGAACCGTATTAAGATTTTTACACAAAACTAGAAAAAAAAAAAACAATAAATTTTGGGGTTTCCCGTACACAGAACTGAATCTCAAAAAAATTTTTTTCATCAAACCCATACGTGTGGGGTATCTATGGATAGGTCTTCAAAAATGTTATTGAGGTTTCTAATATAATTTTTTTCTAAACTGAATGGTTTGCGCGAAAGACACTTCCAAAGTGGTAAAATGTTTGTCTCCCGTAACTTCTAAAATAAGAGAATGATAAAACTAAAAAAAATATATGACGTACATTACCATGTAAACTTCCACCGAAAATTGGTATGAACGAGATCTAGTAAGTAGTTTTTTTTGAATACGTCATAAATCGTAAACCGCAATTTACCTTTCATTCAATCAACTCAAATATTTTTTTTTTTTTTAAATACATTTAATTTCATAAACATAAACCTTATGCATAAACCGTGAATCTACAGGTTTGTACGGAACCTTCAGTGCGCGAGTCCGACTCGCACTTGGCCGGTTTTTTGGATGTGCACATCGCTAAAATTAGCTCCACTTTGCCGTTGTCATCATTTGCTTCTCAATTCTTAGCTTCTTCTATTCCAAATGGTTTTGGTACCTTTTTAATTGAAAAGCTGTAATAATTCTCTTTGTTCAGGGGCTCGATCCTAAACATCTTGCTCCTCATCGCTACTTTGCACAAATATAACTATAAAGCTGAAGAGTTTGTTTGTTTGATTGAACGCGTTAATCTCAGGAAGTACAGGTTCGAATTGAAAAAATATTTTTGTGTTGGGTAGCCCATTTATCGAGGAAGGCTATAGGTTTTATAACATCACGCTACCACCAATAGGAGCGGAGCAGCAATGAAAAATGTTGCAAAAACGAAAACCACTCATGGGCAGGTTATTGGATGCGACGACGGGTTGGCGGAACAATAAATATAACGTGGACGAAGTCGTGGGCAGAAAGCTAGTAATACTATAGAATAGCGATTTACGAGTATGCTTATGCAAACATGCGAATGCAATAATTCGATGTCTAGTCATCACTATGTATTAGTTATCCTGTTAAATTAATTATCCTGTTCCATTCCTGCAGAGGATAACGGGCATAAAACGGTAAAAACAATATGAGTCGTATGCAGGAGCAGACCACCTACATTGCTTTATTAATCGTTGAAAAAAATGGAGGAAGTCTCAATTCAGCCAAATATATTTTTCGTACCACTTGCTCAAAAAAATCGGCCAAGTGCGAGTCGAACTCACGCACCGAGGGTTCCGTACAAACCTGTAGGTATTCACGGTTTATGCATAAGGTTAATGTTTATGAAACTAAATGTTTTTTTTTTAATTTTTATATTTGAGTTGACTGAATGAAAAGTAAATTGCGGTTTACGATTTATGACGTTTTTAAAAAAACAAAACTACTTACTAGATCTCGTTTAAACCAATTTTCGTTGGAAGGTTACATGATAATGTACATCATATATTTTTTTACACGCTTTATATTAGCTTCACTTGTATGTTTGTATGTTTGTATATTTGTATGTTTGTATGTTTGTTTGTAATCGACTCCTGATAGCGCGATTTTGACCCACTTTAAACGACCAGATTTCATTCAAACTTTGCACACCTGTCAAGGACCGATGACAATGAAATAATTTCATAAATTTGTGCCATTATCCTTGCCAGAGTTACCAGGACAGCAAAAAAACTGTCTTCGAAAACTACGGTGCCATACGTCATAAACTAATTTGCGCCATTATCCTTGCCAGGGTTACCAGGACAGCAAAAAAAAACTGTCTTCGAAAACTACGCTGACATACGTCTCAAACTACGCTGACATACGTCTCAAAATTCGAAACACCCTAAAAAATAGGAAATAAATAATAGTTTAAAAAAACTAAAAAACACGCTTCCATTGAAAACCAAACTAAAAAGTACAAAATAATGGAAAAAAAGCATGGGGTGCCTGATATCAATAAAAAAATACCTTAAAGAGCAACAATAAATTTTGGGGTTCCCCATACTTAGAATTGAAACTCAAATTTTTTTTTTTCCTCAAACCCATACGTGTGGGGTATCTATGGATAGGTCTTCAAAAATGATATCGAGGTTTCTTATAACCTTTTTTTTCTAAACTGAATGGTTTGCGCGAGAGACACTTCCAAAGTGGTAAAATGTGTGTCCCCCCCCCCTGTAACTTCTAAAATAAGAGAATGGTAAAACTAAATAAAATATATGATGTACATTACCATGTAAACTTCCACCGAAAATTGGTTTGAACGAGATCTAGTAAGTAGTTTTTTTTTAATACGTCATAAATCATAAACCACAATTTACCTTTCATTCAGTCAACTCAAATATAAAAATTAAAAAAAAAAACATTTAATTTCATAAACATAAACCTTATGCATAAACCGTGAATTCCTGCAGGTTTGTACGGAACCCTCGGTGCGCGAGTCCGACTCGCACTTCGCCGGTTTTTATTATTGTGTTAATTTTTTCGCAAATGGTACGAAAAGTAGAAAATTTTTCTCGGTGATAAAGCTGTCTTAGTCTTGGGTAGGGCTTGTAAATATTCGAAGTTTTTAGATATTCGAATATTCGATGTTTTTACAGGCAGTATTCGAATTATTCGAATATTAGCTTTTTCCTTTGAAACCAAGTTAAAACCTTGAAGGGACAACATGCATAAACAATTACACAAGTTTGAGTTTAGTATTTTTATTATATAAAATTGAATCACTTTTAAGCAACAGTTTGACATTATAATGAAAAAAAAACAAATCAAACATATTAATTAAACAAACCAAACAAAACAAAAATATTTTTAATTATAATTTACACCCACTGCGTGAGTTAACATAACAAAATCAACTTAAGTTTTAGGTTCTTAGGCACTTGAGAATACTAGAGATCAATTCGGGTTTGCGTAATATTTTAATCTAATTACTCCTAAAATCAGTCACATAATCACATTGAAGTAACTTACTAAAAAGAAATAATAAGTTTTATAATAAAAGTAAATGAGAGATCATAAAATCACAACGCTATCGCAATAATCATTCATGGGATTGACGTAAACTTTGGTAATGCGATCTAAGAAAACTTAGGGCGTCTATAGAGTCGTCCTTTAAGGCGCATCTCAGATGGTTAATAATATATTTTGAGGATGAAAATACTCTCTCACATTCAACGCTCGAGGGCAGTATTGACATCAAAAACTCATACACTACACTTGACTTAAATGTAGTTGGTTGATTTTCCTGAGTCAATTCAATTTGAGGTTGGCGGCGTTGAAGGTTAACTAGAGAAACGTCTACCGTCGCCTTATAAAAATATTTGAATATTCGAATTTAACATCAGTCAATATTCGAATAGCAAAAATGATCGAATATTCGCATTATTCGAATATTCGAATTACAAGCCCTAGTCTTGGGTGAACTTAAATCCCTCGCTACACTCAGGACTCGTCTTAAATCCCTCGCTTTGCTCGTGATTTAAGTTTTTAACACCCTCGCTACGTTCGGGAGTACACTTTGAGTCCTTCGTTACGCTCGCGATTTAAATCGTCACCCGCGACAGAAGACACTGCTTTATCCCCTTGGTTAATAATCTACTATTATATATGTTCAGTCCTTACTCTGTTGTTTAGGAACCGTTTTGATGATTTTTTTTTGTTTGATAGGGTATACCTCAAAAGTGATCCCATGTCAAGGAAGTCCGGATCTGATGACGGGATCTTGATAACATTGAGATAAATAGTAATTGCGTTTATTAATCACCACATTCACCACATCGTGAAGCTGAGCTGATGATGGACACCATACCTTTCCTAAACAATAAGAAGTTAGATATACATAGAACTGTGCTTTAGTGATAGAACCCACTTAATATGCTTTGAAGAAAACCTGGGAACCTCAGAGAAGGTTACATCATCTAAAGTCAAAAATAATGATTAAGGATTAGAAGTTAGGAGATAATAATAGACAGAAACTAGTTTTCAGAGTATTAAAATATGTCGCGAGGCATAAACAATTAAACCGACGTAACCGACTCAAAATTAGTTTATATACAATTTGATTGTTCATGTAAATAAGCTCAGTATTCAAGACTGAAAAGGTTATTTACTTTTGGCTATTTCGTTCTTGATATTCCGTTATTTTTTTCTTGACAGACAGCTGTGCTGCCGGGGAGTTTGTTACACCACTTCTTCTTCCCAGTGAAAGCACTAGGAAGTGGTGAAGGGTGGGCGTTTTGGGGGGACTGTCTTATGTAACTTTGACGTTAAAAAGTGCTGACTCTCAGTCTAGTTTGAATGAAGGACATTTGATTTGAATTGTTAAAATATTTTTCCTCATTGTACCACAATGTTATGACAGTATGTTCATCGTATCTCTGGAGTGAGTGCTGCCTCGTTAACCTTTGACCTCATCCCGGGGTTAAGAGACACGTCACGCCGCGCGCCGTGTCAGGAGGGTGTGAGCTGCGAGTGATTGTCACGCGATGCTCACTTGTCAAGCTACGTGTGCTATCGAAAGATAATTTGGGTGTTTACTTGATTTTTGTTCTCTTTTTTAGGGTTCCGTTGCCAAATGGCAAAAAACGGAACCCTTATAGATTCGTCATGTCTGTCTGTCTGTCCGAGTATGTCACAGCCACTTTTTTCCGAAACTATAAGAGCTATGCTGTTGAAACTTGGTAAGTAGATGTATTCTGTGAACCGCATTAGGATTTTCACAAAAAAATAGAAAAAAAACAATAATATTTGGGGTTCCCCATACATAGAACTGAAACTCAAAAAAAAAAATTCATCAAACCCATACGTGTGGGGTATCTATGGATAGGTCTCCAAAAATGAAATTGAGGTTTCTAACATCATTTTTTTCTAAACTGAAGAGTTTGCGCGAGAGACACTTCCAAAGTGGTAAAATGTGTGTCCCCCCCCGTAACTTCTAAAATAAGGGAATGATAAAACTAAAAAAAATATATGATGTACATTACCATGAAAACTACCAACGAAAATTGGTTTGGACGAGATCTAGTAAGTAGTTTTTTTTTAATACGTCATAAATCGTAAACCACAATTTACCTTTCATTCAGTCAAATCAAATATAAAAATTAAAAAAAAAAAAAATTAATTTCATAAACGATGATGACGAATGATGATGATGATGACCTGCAGGTTTGTACGGAACCCTCGGTGCGCGAGTCCGACTCGCACTTGGCCGGTTTTTTCCTTCTAACGCTGTGCCGGTCGATTTGGATGTCTTCCTCATGAATCGGCAAGGTAAAGCGACATAGAGAATAGTAAGGAAGGAATTTTCCAATTCAGGATTAAAAAAAATACCTTTATAAGTAGTGTGTTCCAGCCAGGATGGCTCTATACTGTTGGCTGAATTATCAAAAACGATGTCCTGCACTGGCCTGTGATAACCTTAGTCAAGTCAAGATAGTGGGTTACTATAATGGGGGCTCATCTCATGCGTTAAAACAGGCAGACAATGTAAAAGGCAAAATCATTATTTTGATCAAGTAAACGACATTGGTGACATAAGTTAGGTACCAACGAATTTAGGTACGAAGTATTCAACTTCAGGAAAATGTGATTAAATAATATGACCTTCTTGGAACGTATGAAGCTAGTAGTTTCAAGTAAATTGTTTAGAGTAAGCTGACCCAAATAAAGCAAGGAAAGAGCGCGATTTAAATGTAAATAAGTAGATGCTTTGTGTGGCTGGCGCAAGTAAGTCCCGGGTAAAATATACTCTGGTTGTACAGGGTTGGATCAACAAGCCTTCCGAGAGTTTATTTCAAATAATAGCTTTGTTTAATATGAATCGAAGTAAACAACGTATCTTCTACACTAATATTATGAAGCTGAAGAAATTGTTTGTTGGTCTGGTTGAACGCGCTAATCTCAGGAACTACTCGTTGGAATTGAAAAAATATTTTAGTGTTGGGTAGCCCATTTATCAAGGAAGGCTATAGGCGGAATACGAATACGAGATATATGAATTCGCGGACAGAAGCTAGTGTAATATATTTTTTTGTTATGGTACACCAAACTAACATAACGAAGTAAACAGCATACTTTGCGAAGGCTCCTCAAAAATAAGAAAATATTTATAGAAGTAATGAAATAATTTCGCGGTTCATTAAACTTTTTACATTTGCCGGCTTGGAGAGCTCTTCACTTCTCCGCCGACGACGCCCAGTGGATCGTCCCCATACAAAGGTCGGACATAGAATCAAAAATTGAAAAAGTATTTAAACAAAATATACAGTTGCATTCCATATTTTGTTTTTTTAAATTAAATATTTTTTAAATTTTTGATTCTATGTCCGACCTCTTGTATGGGGACGATCCACTGTGCGACGGGGTGAGCCCCGCTGGGAAATGTGAATAATAATTAACTTCAAAGATCTATTTATCTATGATGGTTTCATTTCAGTGCGTCAGTTTGAAAACTTAGATATATTACTACATGATCCATTGATTTAAAAGTTAGTTTAAGACCTGTGAATCAGCTTAACGTCGTTGCAGTATTTTTGAATTCAAGGACACTTGGGTAAGGTTTACAGGAACATTGAATCCATACAGGAAAAAGTCACTCTAAAACACCGCATGCACTATTCAGGTAAAACCATAGATATTTTATGGGTAAACGCCATTCTTAAAACTTTAAATATTGCTAAGTATTATGAGTAGGTTAGTAGGTGGGTAGGTACCTACTAGAAGGTACCATAGTTGTGAATACAGAATATTGCTATTAAACGAAAACGAGGCTAAGTACCTACGTGACTTCCCATCCATAATCATTAACTAAGGTTTTTAAACAGGTGGATTAAAGATGAGCAGAAAACCACTCCTTTCATCTTCCATGAATACACCTCGACTTGAACATGTGCTCCTATCAATATGTTATCAATAGCATATGATGTGATATGTCGACAGTGCCGAGGGGTGTCGGCAGACAGGCAGCCGAGCCAGGAGGGGTGAAATGCAGGGTGCAGGAGGGAGGCAGCCAGGGGTAGCAAATTGGATTTAGCGCGCAATTGTTACGTACGCCTGGTGCGAGAGGTGTCGCCAGGCTTTGAACAATCAGAGCGAGAACTGAGCAGTCTGGTCGGCTAGAAACCTTATTTTTTAGTATAGCTAGGTAACTGTAGCATTATGTTACGTAGCTGTATCTCAACATAAACTATATCGTATCATTAGTGTTGTGACTCAAAGTAAACTTAACAGTTTATTCATGTGTTTCGGGAGACTTCGTGCCAACGCTGCGAAGTGGCTAGACTGTTGCTAATAGTATTATTTATAATTAATTAACGCGTTACAATACCAATTATAGATTGTTTGAATTTCATCTGTTGCATCGGAAATCGTTGGAGTGTTTTAACGTACTATTTATGGCATTCAGAGCTATTTCAATTCTAGAAACTGATACCTCTCCTTTCCTTTTCCTGTCCGACGTCCACAATCGAGGGTTGCCGTCTTACACTGGGGCGTGACGTCGGACGCTGAGGTACGCCGTCCGACGCTGCTAATTCATTCAAGAGAGAATCATTCCTCAAACCATACCCCATTCAAGGCATGGTTTCAATAAGTTTTGTAGTTACTTCCCAGGCACTAGCCTGATGGGGTGATACCCATCTTAATGGGTTTCGGTTTTCCACCAACGCCATAGTCGCTTGGTTATCTCGCTAGGCCCAGCCTCCAGCACACACCCCTTTTTTTTTTTTTGGATGTGAAATCATCAAATGACTTCTCCCGTTCTGGGCGGAGCGGGAGGGCGTGTCAGACTTTTACTGACTAAAACCCACCCGTGTTCCTTCAGTTGCCCATGTGCCAGGGTCACGGTATCTCTTTCGAACAATCTCGCGACCCTGACAGGAGCACACACCCCTCCTATATGCGATGCTCCCGTCTGCCCCGGATTACCGGCATCGTCCCGTTTCGTAACTAATGCTGCTCAGTGGCCGGATCTCTGTCTGTGTACCGTTACATTGCTTCCAGGGATTATTTTGTCAGCTGGGGACGAAGGGAATTATGTGCTATTATGCAGGATCAAATAGAAATAGCTAGCATAACTCCGCAGACGTGATGGATACCGATATCTAAACAGTATCAAACAAAAATTAATTTTATTGACCACTAGATGGCGTCAATGTGACATGGGTTCACAGTTATACTTCTGCCTCTCTAACGGACCATAGTAGGTAGTTCTTAAATCTATCCGGCTGTAGTACTTGTAGATATTTCGATTAAGTAGGTAGACCTCTCAAACCCTACCTATAGAAGCCAATTATTAAACCGTGGAGATTGTTGCCGGCCCATGTGGGTCCTGTGTGAAATACAAAATGTTGAATTTTTACGAACACAGTTTAATAATCTTATTTGTTTTTAATACCTGCATGTGAGCTCCTTTTTTACTGCTTTAATTAAAGAAACTTCGCTTAGTTTGTAAACGCGCAAAACTTGGAGTTTCTTACCTGTGGAAGGAGCTCGAGTGCGCTATTTTACCGAGAAGAAAACTTAGCAAGCAATATTAATTATTAATGTCAAGTCTCATCTTTCTACTTACAAAACTTCAGATTTACGTAGGATTAATCCTACCCACATAAATTGTTAGTGTATTGTAATAGCCAACCCCCATCCCACGCAAATTAAGATAGATGAGGATCGCTGTCTGTCATTACAAAGATACCCGTTGTTTCATAGATAGATATACGTACATACATAATTATTGTCAACATTGTGAATGTGAAGCACACAGACATCAATTGGAATGGACAGTAGAGTCGTTCAGCCAGTCTGACTGGCAGTAGCCATTGTGTGACCACAATAGGCCACTGATGAGCTGGCCACAATAGATGAGCTGGCTATTGAAGAGTAGGCTACAATAGCCCGAGCAGATGAGCCGATACGGGCTGACATTGTAGGTCTGATCGAAGATAGCGCACCTGGTAATCAAGAAGGTGTACTTGGAATTGTAACTGGCGTAAGCTAGTGGTGATCCAAATTCTTGCAGCCGTTTTTGCGCCAATCCTTAAAAAACATCCATACCAACAGACAAATAAATATGTATTCAAAATAAATACAGTTTTGATTTTGATATTATTTAGCCATTATACAGTTACAGGTTAGGGACCCCATTTATGTTTCTGCTTATAGCAATGGGAAAATGTGGAGCTCGTCCTTATTATATAATCAAACAAACGGCCCAATGTAGTTTGACAAATCACCACAAAATATTCTGTTACGGAAGCTCGTTATCAAACTGGCTGTCACAGTTAAAGTTTGATTACTGTATTATAGCTGATCACCCCACCGACCCCGTCGCGTCGCTCCCGGCTGTCTCTAGATCACCCTGTCGTGCCTCCTGTTATGATTTCCATTTCGACAAATTGGGATAAACAGGATTTAGCAGTTATAGGCAGTTGCCCCGGAGCGAATTTGCCAGGAAATGATTCCTGTTGGGAGGATTGAACGAGAGATTGCTGAAATGTTTGACAGAGTACCTACATGGCAGTTACGATTCTGTCGCACAATTTAGCAATAAAGCCGAGTTGATTACCTGCGCCCTCCGTGGCGCGGGTAATCGCAAATTGTATCATCGTGGAACGTGGGTTCATAATTAGATAACATAATTTAAGACCTTTGTCACTCATCATTATCGACAAATATTAGTCTGAAATAAATGAAGTTCGGTTTTGATTTAATTTATCTAATCGTGCACCGAGTATGAGGCCAAACCAGTAACATATCTCCCATACTTTTGAGTGGAATCAATTCAAAGGACGTTATCACGGAGAGAAAATGTCATTTTCGCTAAAAAATAATTATTATCAGAGCCGTGGGAAAGTTGGAAGCTGGTTCTCGGCAAGGTACGTTGTGGCACTACGCTGTGTTACTACAAGTCGACTCTCCACACGTTACCGTATCACTGGCAGCGTGGTACAGAGACGTGGCGTGATGGCATAGCACGAGACCAGATACAAGACGAAGAAAGTACCCCTGGATGCCAAGAACAATTAAAAATATGCCAGGAAATCGTGAAACCGTGTGGTGACGGACGTAAAGAAAAGCACCACCATATTTTTTACCGTGGGTGTCGTAAAAGGCTACTAAGGGACTTACTAGAGAATAGGCATCAGCGTTCTCTATGCATTTTACCACCATATTGCGATCGCCAACCCGTTTGCATAGCGTGGCGATTATGGCAAACACCCCCCTTTGGGGGAGGCCTATGTCCAGCAGTGGACGTCTTTCGGCTGAAACAATCACGATATGGACGGAAGAACCACAGTGATTTGAATCAGAGACAATCTGAAACGATTGTACTAGACGTTGTCATACCTTTGACTTAATTTGCTGCTTATACACGTACGTGAGTTTGCAGCCGAGCAGGCCCGGGTCCGGCCATAGCTCAGTCGCTAGACTTCAATTCCATCAAGTACGCATGGAATATGCTTCAAAGAAGAGCTTTGCCAAATATGGATGCTGTACACAGACACACCAGAAAATCTTTATCGTGTGTTACATGGGACGTGGGCGGCGATTACACAACGTGATTTGATTCAATTAAAATTCAGAATGCTGAATCCGTGCAATTGAGTTACTACGCGTTAACAAGGGAAATACAGAATGTAAATTGTTTATTTTACGCAATAAAAACTTTTGTTT
Organism: Aporophyla nigra; assembly: GCA_947507805.1. Classification (NCBI taxonomy): domain Eukaryota; kingdom Metazoa; phylum Arthropoda; class Insecta; order Lepidoptera; family Noctuidae; genus Aporophyla; species Aporophyla nigra. The sequence continues at coordinate 606,062 of OX382305.1, read as the reverse complement.
TTTATCACAGGATGATATTTTATGTAAGGATTAAATAAGGTGAAAAATCGTGAAGTATTTATTAATGCAAAAGCAGGCAGTACTTCGTCTATTTGTTACATAAAATATTTTCGTATGTGTAGATCCCATAAGAAAACCTTTTATGTAACTAATCTAAATATACATTTTTACTTGTTGTCAATAGGGCAATAAACGACTGTAAAAATATCTTGATCCTTACAGACTTTTGAAGTGTGTACTTTTACCGAATCAGAGCGAACCGTCGCGACGTGTCGCCGATAAGCGCCGTCGATTTCCTCTCTGATTCGCCGGTAGTTAATTGTCAGTGCCATCGCTTTACAATTATAACCAGAGGGGTAATAGCGGAACTTTTTATCGGTAGGAATTGGTTTAATATTCATAGTTAAACCGACAATTTATTCGAACAAATGACGCAATGGTTTAGAAATAATCTTCAATCCCATTCAGATTCTGATAAATTGTGCGTTTCGTAATTAGGGTGCAGTTTTAATAATGTCTAATTACTGCAGTGGTGTATTGACAATATTTTAAGGATGGTTGATTAGGGTCGTGAAGTCATGATATATGGTGAAGTAGACGAGACACGGATAAACTTAAGCGTTGAGGGCAAGTGGAGCGAATAAGCTGATAACGAGCGGAGCAATCCTCCCATTACTCACTGTCCGACAGTCGACCACCCCCCCGCCCCGCGACAGCATCCAACTTGAGGATGTTATACGGAAATAAGAAATGATCGACGCTAATGGACGTACGTCGTGAGTTCGAACCCAAGCAGGCGCTTTACTTGTTTAAATTATTTCATCATCACTGCTCTCAAAACGGTGAAGGAAAACATCGTGAGGAAACCGTCTTAGAACCAAAAATTCGATGACATGTGACATCTACCAACCCGCACTGGGCCCGCGTGGTGGATTATGGCCCACTCCCTCTCACCGAGAGGGGGCCTGTGTCCCAGCAGTGGGAACATTATTGGCTGATAATGATGAATGGACGTACCAGGCCGGTTCGAAAAAGTGCGAGCTTGCAGCTCTGATCTACAAGGTTATTTCCAACGGAGATGATTAAGCAGATTCTGTAGCTCCAAACTATTAAAAGACGATGCCCGTTTACGGCTTTCCTGGAGCAGGTTTAAAAAATCCTCAAATTTGTATTCTTCATAATGGAAAACAGTCCTAATTTGGAACTCTCTCTTTTACAAGAATCTTAAACGGTCACGACTGAGTGACACTGATTAATTAAAGCCGAGTTGTCTTTAATTAATTAGTCACTCAGATGCGGCCATTTTATTAGTGCTCTGGCGCAGTCTCAGATATTGTTAAGTAGTATGTCATCGCCAAAAGTGTATTTGGTTGATTCGCCTAGAGGACGCTTATGTATGTTCAGCTGTGTAGATGTAGCCGCTAACGAGCTAATATGATAAATTGATAACAAAGCTCCGCCAGCTAGGATACTGTCGGTCATTAGAGTTTCACTAAGACGATATCGATTTTCGTTTAACTGTCTAGCCAGCAAGACTGTCGCAAGTACTGCAAGCAAGAAGCTAATGACAGTATGGTTCTGGCTCTTGTGTCAGCACAAGTATACACAAGTTACCTACATATTGTACAGTACGTATAGTTGCGGTCAGCTATAGTACTCGTTATTATTTTATCTCTTTTGACCACGAAACCCTATCAATTAATACTTTAATGACGTTTAAACTAACTGTTACTTTGACAAACCTTGTCGTTTCATAAAGTGCAAGTGAGCCTGTGTGAGTGTTTTGGATTGTGTAAGTATGACTTAGGATGCTGAAGCAATTACGAGGTCGACTGTGCCCGCTGCCCCGAGATGAGTAAAGTAGGACAATCTAGCAGAATACCTAACACCTGTATTCTTGGTAGTCTGCTGCAAAATTCATAGGATTTGTCCTTGGAGCAGCTGAGCACTGAGTCACTGAATATAATCATAACGGTTTACGAGGAGGCTGGCTCGTAACACAGCGCTATATGGCACTACAACTAGGAATACGTAGGAACAGAAGGTTCATAATGTAGAGCAAAGCAAGCCTTGTGACGTCATTCAATTTCGTCTGAAAATATTACCCGCAGTGAGTGCTTCCATTGCAAGTTATGTTTTCCGGGGAAATAATTTAAAAGAAGACTAAATCTTTGGTGGCGGGCTCACTTGTACGGTTTTATTTGACTCCTTTCCTTTAGCAATATATAGATAGGCTGTTGATACAGATTAATTAATTAATCATTGATTTATTTCAGAGAAACTCCATCTATGTACATTTTAATCAAAAATATTACAAAAACATATTGTTAGTTACAAATTGCACCAAAATTATGTTAATAGTGTTAGTTCTAAGCGATTACTTAAGTCCAACAGCGCAATAGAGAGCTCCCCCTTTAAATAACTTCTACAAATAATCCACGCTGCATATGATATCTCCGGTCCTTGTGATTCGTGGACCTTCTGTTCTGTACTCCTTATTTTCAGATAGGTAGGTAGGTAGGTACCTCCGGAGCTCTGCTGCCGACTTGGTAGACTCGTAATTTACGCCTGAACGCGCTCGAGGACGGTCAAGGGTACGGGGGCATGAGAGATAGGGAAATTGTTTGCTGAGCTGAGTAACTGAATATCGGTATGGTTACGACGACGGAGGTTCTGTTAATGTGGGTTTAGTTAGTAGTAAGGCTCAGATGATATAAATCGTTAAGGAATGTGTCAATGTTAATGTCAATCAATCTCCACAATCATAATATTTACAAACCCTTACAAATAATGAAGCAATACCAAAGTTAAAACCCCTTTTGATTTCACTCACGACCAACTACCTAAGGGGCTGTCCATTAATCACGTGCGGCTAGAAAGGGGGGGGGGAGGGGTCCATAAAAAATCACGAAATATCACAAAGGGACAGGGGAGGTGTAGTAATATATCACGTGTATTTTTTTATTTTTTTAATTAGATTATACTTATACCTGTATTAAAAAAAAAAAGATTCTTTGTAGGTACTAAAAAATACACGTGATATAGGGGGACGGGGGGTAGTCTTAAACCTCACCATGTATCACCAAGGGTGAGGGGGGGTTCAAAAATGCTAAAAAATATCACGTGATTAATGGACGGCTCCTAACCTAAATTTCAAAACACTGGCTTTCCAATTAAAAAATACGACATTACAAACACTACTCCAGTCCGTGACAACAAAGTTCATTCTCAAACAACAAAAAAATTCAAAACACTTCCACAACCGATTATCAACTTCTTAGTATTCAAAATAAGGTCTGTTTAACATAAACACGTGTACAACGACTCCCTTGGCAAGTGTCGAATCACGTTTCGTAGGAATAAGTGCCGTGTGGGGGTAGTTTTAAAGTTATTTACCGTTTGGTGGGCACGCGGGTGAACGACCGCCACCCCTGTTATGCAATGTCCGTCTGTCTGTCATACCGTGCTATGATGGAGGGTAGTGCAGAATATGAAATACCGATGCAGGAAATGAATCAATGGAAGGCAATCACAATTGAAAAGTTTAAAGTGATCGCGATTGCTAGAATCCGATTATTTCCGCGCCGATAGCGCTTCACTCTCAATGAGTACTCGACTACTCGCTAATTCGCAATCGATTATGGATAGACTTAATTCTTTCTTTTTACATCTTTGTATTCGAAACGGAGTTCTGTATTTCGGACGACTGAGAGGAAATATCACTGAAGATATAAATTAGATTAATTCGTTGGAAAATATGTTAGAGGATGCGCACAAAAATCATTAACAAGCTAACCATCTAACCATCTAACCACCGAAAATTTTCTTATTTAATTTATTATCCTTAGTTTTTAACATAGTATAACGCAACGTATAGAGTTTGGAGGACACGAAAGTTGGGATAGTTCAAACAGGAAATCAAATGGCCCACGTTCTCTCGATCTATACAGTTCATAACACGATTTATGAATGTGATAATATAAGTTAACCTTAAGTACCACAAACTCCGGTACCGTTGCATGTAATGGTTGTTATGCGTGTATACCACTTTTCGGCCGCAGGGGATAGGGAGAGTGGCCAACGCTATACCAACACTCCTCTTCCCCTGTGGCCCCACCGCGTCCGCCATCGGACGGTGGCGACCCCGTTCAGGCCGCGACAGGTAGGGAGAGCGGCGCACCTCAATACCGGCACTCCTCTCCCGCCGCTGCCTCCAACCCTCGCGATGTCGCCAAACGACACCGCGTTGGCCGCTACGTCGTCGGCTTTGAGCGGAAAAGCCCTGACGAGCGGCCCCTCCTCGGGTTCCTCTTAGCTTCACTGTGGGGTTCAAAACCACGGCTATTGAGCTCCCCCGCCTCGTCAATGCGGGAACCCACTGGGGGGGTTCATCATCTGCCTAGTCCAACCGCCCAGTCTAACCGGATGCAGCTGAGTACCAGTATTGCGTTATAACATGGAGCGAATGCCTATCTGACCTCCACAACCCAGTTACTGGGTAATACGATACCCCTTGGTAAGACTGGTTGTCACACTTTCGGACTTCTGACGACCCGTAACGACTATCTAAGATCTACGAAAGACAGCAGGGACCAACGGCTTAACGTTCTTTCCGAGGCACTTCTTGCAGGTCTTGGTATGTAAATATGGTCACCTATCCATGGACCAACCGCGGCAAGCGTTGGTTAACCTGAACGATCAACCCGTGCGACTGTTTTTACTTAGCCACAAGCCCGCAGGCTCTTGTAGATATGAAACTTGTAAGTATAATATTCACTGTATTGTAGGTAAGCAGTTGTACCTACACTAACATTTGATTACAAGTAAAATAGTTTACTCTTAATTAAAAAAAAAAAAACAAAACAAACATAAACAATACTAAGACGTGTTGAGCTTGAGAAATAATACAGAAATTTTGTAAGTGAACGCAAGCTAGCATCAGTCAGACGCAGGTGGTGTTGATATTTTCATTGAAACTGTAGCAGGTTCAAACCGCTCGCACTGTGTATGTTCTGTACTAAATATAGCCGTTATATCCTGCTCTTATTAAACTGAGCAAATTATTACAATAGCAATTTATTCCCGTTCCCATGATACGAAACAATGTGAGAGCAATGAACGACGTGGGAGTGTGGGAGGCAATAAAAGTCTGGTCTAATTAGATTTTAACCAGATGAGCACATCGAATGTATGACTGAAGCTGTTTGTATAGGTAAGTACCTATCATATGTCCATGTGTACCTACTTCAAGTTTTAAATCCAATCTTTGTAAAATATTAATTTGCAATTATTTAATTAAACAGTAATTAAAAAGTAGTAAAGTTAAATGAAGCGATCTAATTTAACCGTAATAAAATTAAGCGATTATAGCGTTGCAATGGCGATGGCGAGCGGAAGGCCTAACTTTCACCTTCATCCTTATTTGAACAAAAGAAAGTACGAGCACCAAACTCGCCTGTTTAAATACCTCGTTAACTGAACATTGTATATAGATGGATAGCTCGGTTTATATCCTCCATTTAGTATCTGTTTTATAATATTTTATGACTCACAGTTATGGTTCACTGAACAATCCCGAGGCTATGGAATTTAGAAATATAATAGCTACAGGACATTCTAGATCATATAATTTGATTACTCGATTCGGATAGAATTTACCCTTATAACTATTATCGACGGTCGTACTCCCTGATTGACAACGATTTCATCAATATTAATGTACTTCCCGTGCCCCGTGTCGGGCGCCAATACACCTATTCTGCGGAATCGGAAATGTATGACCGTTTTAATTAAAAACCAAATGAATAACTTGAGGTCAATGAAACTAACCTTTAAAGAGAACCGGGTCACAAGGCCATTGTTGAATATCCTACTTGTTCAGCCTTTCAGTGACTGTGAATGTTCTTTCATGTTATTGTTACTTTTCTTTGTATTGTGTCATCTTATGTCAATTAATTATTTAAATCGTAAGAGATACGTGTACTGTTTTTAGTTAAACTCAACTGAAAATATGTTTTCAGGGGCGATGTTTTGTTATCTCTACTTCCTAAAAGAATGAACTACTCTTTCACAAAAATGTTAATACTATTTACACTATTACAAAACATTCAAGACAGAACAGATCTACAACGTCAATATCATTCGCAAATTTGATAAATACCTGTCGATACAATTCACAAACAAAGTCGTCTTTGAGACCCCCAATTCGCACCCTATAAACGGGCTCCCTTCTTTTTATCCCAATTAAAGTACAGATGTACGAGACCGCGGCACGCGCCTGCTGTTACTTACCGAGGGCTTGGCATCAGGGCATCATCCCAACAAAACAGTAAACACTGCACTACACCGCGACACAGAGCGACAGAGACGGACACAGAGCGTCACACCCGTGCGACCGCGACGGAGGTGCGCGACGCACTGACGAGATTCGTCAGTGTTGCAAGGATGGCTTTTTAGAGTCCTGGTTTTTGTGTTAAGTGTTCCTACCTTCCTGATCCTGAAAATGGACCCTTGTACAAAAAACAAAAGTACATGCTGATGAACGTTAATGAGAATAGGGTATTTTCTACTTTTTTAAAAACTATTTAATTTTGAAGACTGTGAAGGAATATTTAACAGAAAAATAGATTTTTTGTAATTAATCTCCATTTTCTGCATTAGAAGTGATTAAAATCTAATTTATTTTCAATGGTTTTAAATTTACCGCCAAAACGCTCCGTACGATAACGTTTACCACGGTGACGTCATCTTTGTGTAAACAAGTTGTAAACAGTATTTCGATCAAGTAATTTCGTATCTCAAATGGATAGAAAATGTTATTGACTGTGTGAATTATAATATAATAATAATAATCGTTTATTTATAAAAATGGGCACATTTACAATATTACTTAAAAATTAAAATAGAGCACAGTTGCTCATTTGCCTGAACTAGGTTGAACCTGTGTTTCAGGCTAGTAAGTGCATTAATACTTAATATAATAAATTAACAATGAGTAAAAAGTAAAATCTAAATTAAAATTAGGAAAATAAAAGTGAAATAGCATTTTATGTTAGTTGGTCTATTTGCAGACAACAAGTAGATCTTCCGTCTGTATATAATCGATGGTTAGTTAATATTTAAGTATAATTTGTTTACAGCTAAAGTAATTTAGTTTAAAGATACTTAGTTTTCTATTTAACCTATTGTACAGATATGGGCCTAAGAATGTAAAAAACCTTTCTACAAAAACATGTTTTGAGGTTGCATTTGATGGGCATACTATATCATTCCGTCTTTTGTTAGTATTATCAGCAGTGTAGGTAAGGATGGTGTGCTGTTTTAATACTAAGTGCATTATGAAAAGTTGGCGAACAGTCAGCACGTTGCAGGATTTGTATAGCAGATCTGTAGGAAAGAATAAATAATAGTTTAAAAAAACTAAAAAACACGCTTCCATGGAAAACCAAACTAAAAAGTACAAAATAATGGAAAAAAAGCGTGGGGTGCTATTAAGGTATTTTTTTATTGATATCAGGCACCTCACGCTTTTTTTCCATTATTTTGTACTTTTTAGTTTGGTTTTCCATGGAAGCGTGTTTTTTAGTTTTTTTAAACTATTATTTATTTTCTATTTTTTAGGGTATTTCGAATTTTGAGACGTATGTCAGCGTAGTTTGTGACAGTTTTTTTGCTGTCCTGGTAACCCTGGCAAGGATAATGGCACAAATTTATGAAATTATTGCATTGTCATCAGTCCTTGACAGGTGTGCAAAGTTTGAATGAAATCTGGTCGTTTAAAGTGGGTCAAAATCGCACTATAAGGAGTCGGTTACAAACAAACATACAAATATACAAACATACAAATATACAAACATACAAGTGAAGCTAATATAAAGCGTGTAAAAAGGGATGGAAGTTTGCTACCTTTAAAATTGCTCTCTGAGCTCTTTCAAGAGGAAGTAGATTCGTATTACTGGTGTGTGGTGCCTCTGTGTACAAATACTTTTAAAAATGCGCCACATAAACTATTTATACTCCGTAGCACAAAAATCAGGGTTGTTTGCAAAGAAATTTCCAACTATAAAAACATCTACTGTGGGCAGATTTGCACTATCGGCTTTTATAAAACCAGCTTCCATTGTATTTCCATTAATCCATTCCAAAAATCCTAAATATATCCTAAATCCACTCCGAGATTTACAGATCGAGCACAGATCACATACCTAAGTCAAAATTCAATACACACAAAAGTCGTCACACGGTAAACGTCAGCGCGCCGAGCGTTTTGGCGGTAAATTCAAAACCATTAAAACAAATTAGATTTTTTTCACTTCTAACGCGTAAAATGGACATTGATTAGATAAATTTTATTTTTCTGTTGAATATTTCTTCCCAGTCTTCAAAAAGAAACTGTTTTTAAAAAAACGGAAAATACCCTATGAGACCTGCACTGAAACCATGTTGTGTCTTCTTAACGTGGATTCAGCTGAATAAATAAACAGTAAATACATATATGTACATATAAGCATCGACGTTTGATATACTAGCTATCTTTTTAATCTATATTCCTATATTAGCTATACTTTATATACTTTTTCTTATATTATAAATGCGAAAGTAACTCTGTCTGTCTGTTACGCTTTCACGCACTACCACTGAACCGATTTTGATGAAATTCGGTACGGGGTAAGTCTGAATCCCAAGGACTTAAGCTACTTTTCATTCCGCGACTTCGTCTGCGTCCGCGATAACCGACATTTACGCAGACCACCAAGTATAATTTTATTTTCATCTCATACACGAAATCATTGAATATGAATTCTTTTTCAACACATATTCGCCCTGCAATGAGTCTCTATCTCCCACGTTTCGGGGTAACCTCTTACCTTGCAACTCTGTCGCGTGTAGGGGTGCGAGGGTGCGTTCAGCACACCGCCCACTAAGGAGCGGACAGCGTCCCTTAATTGTCACCCATCGGCGTTGACGCTGGACGACGACGTCGTTGCGACGTCGCGATTACACGGCTTATTATGACGCCACGTCGCGTCATCATTGCTGAGTAAATTATCTAAAAAAAACTTTTATGTATCTAAATTGTAAATATTTGTTGGTGTTCATACTCCAATATGTAGATGATCTCATACTATATCGGCAAATTCGTCTACTAATGTATGTAGAGCCGCTTCACCTTTCAGGCAGTTTCAGGCCAATGGTTTTAAACACAGCCTACCTCAATACCTAATCGTTGGACGTAAAGTTTACCCCTAACAGGAAGATACTACCCTTGCTCTTCAGCCTAAGGTTTGATGACCATGACGAGCCCTTCGTTTCTTACCTGCGATAACTGTGTTTACAGGAGGCTTAATATTACATTACATGTGTAATCTTGTTCCGACAGGGATTGCGAGGTGTGCAGGAAGTCCAACGGTTGGGGCGTTTAATTGTCGCTCAACGGTCTCGTTAGGGGCCGGTAGAGAGAGGGACACTTCCCCAAACAGTATACTTTTAACAACAAACTTCCGCAAAGCTACCTTAATTAATAAATCATTCCTGACCATTTTAAGCCGGATAGGCCAAATCATTAACAATTGAAATCGGGAAATACTGATCTAGCAATAGGCCTGTTCTAATTGCTAACAGACAATTAGATTATACCCTAAAGGGTTGTTTCTATAATTCCGGTACTTGAGCGTGAACTAGCGAACAATCGCGGCATTGTGCTTGCGGTATGTTACGCAACCGTGCCAAGGCCGAGCGGGCCAGTGAACCTGTCCCGGGAGGCTGCTTGTATCTTATTGGATTGCTGAGTTGGAGAACAGTAGGCATCTGATTTGATATTCCAGAATTGGAAAAGATATTGTAGGTACGTAAGTAGGTTTGTCCGTCGGTTAGGTTTAATTGAATTCAATTTTCTTTACAGATGTTCCTGGTCTATTCATAAAAGATCACAATTCACGCTATAAGAAATAAAATTGTTACAAAGATCAGAAAATACTTTTCAGGAACTTTCAGAAAGCCTTTAAACCGTGCTCTCGCTTCTTTAATAAAAGCCATCCTGTAATTCGTTTAAATCCCCAACATTCCAGTAATAACAATGTCTCGACGTATTTCATAAAATTTTCAACAACGAAACATTTCGCGGAAAGGGTTTCAGAACGCGTCTGGATTCCGGATCAATATGGCGGTGGCGGGAACGCGAGGAAAGCGCGGGAAGCCTTGTAGCGCGCCATTTTGTCGTTGCCATGGCAACCAGACGGAGCCTGGAGATACAGATGGTGTACGGGTGTACGTAATAAGATCGTGTGGTTCGATTTGTGTCGCTTTGTACTGTTTATGTATGAGGCAAGCCTGCTCTAGTAGTTTTCTAGATCGAGCGTGCAGCCAAAAAACTCATTCGTTATGGAAAATATAATATTATAAATTAGCAACAGTTTTGGAAAACATGATATTTATGAATAGATAGATCTCACTAAAGGTCCTATAAAAACTTAAAATCGGTTCAATTTCCAGGTTTCCAAATTCATCAACTCAATAGGTAACTTCAAATATCCGTCAATTGTTCAATTATCAAATATTCCGTATCGCTCCCCCGAGCCCCGAGCCCCGGCGGGTGTCGTCGACAAGCGTAACGTCTCGCACCCCATTCACCATCGCTAAAACGAAGAGTCCCACCGCTCCCGCCTGTAGCAGTTAACTGAAATTCAATGGCCGCGACATTTTCAGCAAAAGTATAAATAAGCAGTCTTGCCAAAACGAAACGTTATCTAGGTACTTATTTATTCCTGGCTAGCTTCGTCCGCGTGACTTTCAAAATTATACTACGGGAATGTGCTACCGGGATAAAAGGTGGCCTATGTGCTTTTCAGGTCAAGTCTATCTCTGTACCAAATCTCATCAAAATCGGTAACAGGCAGACAGAGTTATTTCGCATTTATAATACCTATTACTAGCTTTTGCCCGCGACTTCATCCGCGTAAATGTCGGTTATCGCGGACGCAGCCGAAGTCACGGAATAAAAAGTAGCCTATGTCCTTTCTTGGAGTTCAAACTTACCCCGTACCAAATTTCATCAAAATCGGTTCAGTGGTTTAGTCGTGAAAGCGTAACAGACAAAAAGAGTTATTTTCGCATTTATAATATTAGAATAGATAATTATAGATATTGTAGGGAACTAGGGATTGAAATGTGTTTCAAGTCATAACTTATAAGAAACTAAAAAGACATCACAAACGAACGAGAACGCTCTTTTACTTCTTCCGTTTCCACAAAAAGAGATCCCTATTATTATTGACCTATGGACGACTGCTATCCAAAAAATATCATTATGCAAAACATTTATTTTTAGATGCGAGTGAGCGAATATTTGTACACCTAAACCACCTACCTAATTATGTAAATGGTTGCGACACCATTCGTACGCAGAATACGTCTGTCTGCTTTAGTACAGACTTCCGCGGATGCATAATTTATGCAAAACTACACATTATTCTGTACGAACCTCACACAAAAAACTAAAACTTGTTATCTCTCAAGGTTAAAAACCGCGACATTAGGATATGATATGTTCAGTAAGATGCGGTAACCCTGGCGTCTTTTACTTAGCGAATATGTATACAGTGCGTCATGAGTCATGAGCAAGGGGTCCCGTCCGCGTGCACCTGTAGCCTGCAGGGCCCCGGCATGCGGCAGAACACAAGGGTTTTAGGGAGATCGGCGGCGTAAAGGTGGGACTGCAGTCTGGGGGACTCCTAATGGGAACGTGCCTTATAATTTATTTATGTCTTGTTAAAAGGGACTGGGGATTGCATTTGATTTTTGTTAGTAATTGTATCGACAAAGATATTGTTAATTGGATAGAAGTAAAAACGCTGTCGTTCTGATATTGAACACTTAAAAAACCACGGGGAAATCACATTCAAATTTAAAATAAACGTAATAAATTCTGAGGGTTGACTTCAGAAAACTGTGTTTCTAAGTACACCTACGTAAATAAATCAGTACCATAGACATTATAGAATGAACAGGGTCGAAGATCGTAAAGTCATCTCGCTCATCATCAATGGTCTGCCATAACACCTGTCTGTTCGTTTCTTCCTCAAACAAGAAGTTAAGCTCGTGGAACATAATGAATCTCATAAGTGGTGGTAAGTAGGGCACACACAAAGCGCCCTTTGAATCGACCGGCCGTGTAAATAGCGAGCTGACACGCGAAGTGCAAGCGCGGCCTTTTACATGAGTGACAGTTGAGCCAGGCTTGTACTGCGAAATGCTATGCTACAGGTACGCTCGGTACGCTATACCTGAATATATTATGAGAAACGTTTTAATTTCAGCGAACCGGAACACCAATATTATGAACAGACAGAATAAACTGCAGGTTTTCATGGTTAGTCTTTGACTGACAATGGCGGACGGCAAAACATGTAACCTCGTGGAAATAGATGCTACGAGTTACAAACTACGCTACGTGCTACATACTATGCTACATGACAAACGCTACCTGCTACGCGCTACGTGCTACGATCTTCATGCTACGCGGCCCGTGCTACACGCTGCAACCTACGCGCTCTGTGGGACACGCTACATATATTACTCACTCTGTGCTACGAGTTACAGGCTACAAGCTTTATTTTTTTTAAACATTAAGTGTAAAAGTGATTCGTCATCTTATTAACTTAACAAGTAAACAATATCATTTAATTTACTACGGTTTCCACATGCTATGGGCTACACAACGGGTGTCATCATTCATCATCTACAACAACCAACTTACAACTGGTGGATATCTTTAGCTCAAAATAGACATTTCCTAAGGGTTAGAATTGGATCTAAAAAAGGCTACCGAATCAAAATGATTGTCAAGTTTTGTGTGTCAGTCTAATAGGATATTCAATGGCTTGTGAAGCTCCAGGTCGCGCGTGTTCGCACTTAGGTATGACAGTCAACAATGTCACGAGTCATGAAATGATGGGTGTCGGAGGTATGAGTTCGTCCTAGAGACCTACATTGATACATCGCTTTATATATTTTATCGCGTGCACTGCTCGTGTATCCCAAATCCAGACGTAAAATTCTAATCTGTGGTAACTTCCGCGCGGGCCTGGCCGCTGGTGGGCCACGGGGGGCCGAAGTAGGTCACACAGGGACCTGCGGGCACGCCTGATCATGCGTACCCACGGCGGGATCGTTTGGCTCAGAATTAATTCCCTTTATGAGCCCTTGTAAAGCCGCCTCATTAAAAAGCATGGGAAGCAGGTAGGGGAGGATTTTTAATTTTGGGTCTGAAGTTGTGGAAGAATATTATATGACTAAACATAAACACGGATTTCAGCTTTGTATCGTTAGGGTGGAAGCCGAATGCCAACTGCAAAATGTTGGGGATAAAAGAGATGATTTGAAGAGTTGATGATTATTAATTTAATAGTTGCGTTGGTCGGATACTGAAAAATACTGACTGATGTAACGTAACCCAATATTACGAACGATAGTTCGCCTTGCCGTAGTTACCTGATACTATATACTCGGAGATTGCACGGCTGAACAGTTGATTAGATTCTAGGCCCGAAGCGCGAATTACCTACACCTACATACCAGCACGGTCCCTTTAATGTGGTGTATCGAACCATAAATACTAGTGGTTACCAGGCTTAGTGAGCTATCCCATCAGTTGCAATCGTCATATTGTTTCCGATACACCAATCGGAACTGGTATTTTGTTCAGAATACACGGTTATTTCGTAGCTTGCGGAGTGATTGGAAGGAATTCACAAAAATAATATAAGGTGTATCATAAAAATAAATCAGAAAAATCATAACGGTGATTTTGCAAAAAATAACAACAATAACAATAGCAAATTATTTAGATAAATGTGGTTGGTAAAATGAAGAGGTAAGAGAAGTTGTTTATATAGCAAACGGTTTTTTCGGAATAGTGCAACACTGTAATTCCTGCGAACCGAAAACAAACATGTTTTGCAGATTTTGGAGACCTGCGGTTGCAACGAAAAGGTTACAGACAGAGTACATATATACACCAGAGAAAATGACTCTGTAATATACTCTGTATTTACTTACTTTATTATGTGTAGTCTTGGCGGTTGTTTTAATAGATATATTTCTTTAACTCTCACCCCTGCTTTCTCCTTCAAGACATGTTGTAACGTTGCCGCGTCGCCATAAAACTTTCAACCGTCTACACCGGCTTATAAAAACGTCCGCTTTAAAAAGGGTTCTTTCCATATATTTTCCAAAATAAATAATAGCTCGATAAGGCGTTACAGATGAGGCCGAGATGAAAAAGATCGTGTGTAAAATCACGTAACACAGGGATGGCAAATATTTTTACTTGACGAATAATAAAAATATATTTTTTGATGCCATTTTTTTTATACGGTGCTCGCATCGAGCGGCTGGGCTCGCTGCATTGACTCTATTGTAACGGTATACAAAAACTCACCACGATACAAAAAAACGTTGCAAGTAAATTTCCAGCTAGTTACTGCTCCGTAGAAAGGCGGTCCAAATTTATTTCACTTGTGTGTTAGAAAAATGTTCGATCACGTTGTCGGTCATCCCTGCCGTAGGGTTGTACCAAGTGTATTTATGGCTTGTTCCCGCATTCTAAAGGTGCGCGTGCCTCCGCGTAAGTACACCTGATTTATGTCTACCGGGGACCGGGTTTACGGCCAACACTTCAGTGCGATACTGTTTTTTTTTTTGTAGGTACAGGTATGTACCTACAAAAATGAAGCAAATTCGATTATGGCAATGAGAACATAATTTTGTTTATTCTTATAAGTCTATTAGTAGGAAGGACAGACCTCAGTAGGTTTGTATTTGAATTAATGCAATCAACAGATCATTCATTCTAAATAGGTACCCAGGTACCAGAGTAGGTATCTCAAATCAAATCAAAATCAAATCAAATCATTTATTCGCATAGAATGCAGGTGTAAATTCGACTAAATTTCACTAAATTTCGACTTTTAAACCTAGGAATTTTACAATAAAGATGTTACAGAAATACATATAATGAGCCGGGTACATTCTGCCTGAGTTTCGGCATGCAAAATTTTTACAAATAATAAAGCAAATCATGAACAACATTTTGAAATAGTTAATTAGGAAATACATTATTATAACAACTCCAGGCCATGCACAAAGGTGTATCAGATAATGTTAATAAAATTTAATAATGGGTATTAATAAAATTAAATAGTGTAAATAAAAAAGAATAATGTCAAAAAAGAATAAAATTAAATAATGTCAATAAAAATTAAACTGTTGAGACACTGTTGTCACACATAGGGTCATTCAAAAAGTCACTTATCGAGTAATAACATTTTTGTATCAAGGAAGCCTTGAGTTTACTTTTAAATTGTTGGAGGGTATCACTTTTTATGCTGTCTGAGAGTATATTAAATACGATTGGACCCATGCAGAAAACACTTTTTCTAAGTAGTGCTGTTTTATAGCTACGGACACTTAAGAGGTTTTTATATTGACTTCTAACGGGACCTTTCTTAGTGTCTGAAACCTTGGCAAACAGGTTTTTATTCCTTTTTACAAAGACTGCCATTTCCAAAATATATAAGGAAGGAAAAGTAAGAATTTTCAAAGACTTGAACAGTGGTTCACAACTATCCCTAGGTTTAAGATGACACATGGCTCTCACACAACGTTTCTGGGCTTTAAATATTTTATCTTTTAGACTGCAGTTTCCCCAAAAAATGATTCCAAACCCCAAACCCGATGCGACCAAACCATGGTAAGCTACTAAAGCAGTCTTTATGTCAACTTTTTTTGCTAGGTTAAGAAGAACATAAGCTGCAGTGCTTAACTTTTTACATACCTCTTGTGCTTGCGGTTTCCAATTTAATTGATCATCTACATAAATTCCTACAAATTTCGCGACCTTCGTTTGATTAATCACTTGTCCATTGTACTGGATATTAACGTCTGGTGGAACTGTACGTTGGTGAAAATGCATCACATTAGTCTTCGGTAAGTTAATTACCAGGTTGTTTTTGTCAAGCCAGTCAATAATATTTTTAAGGTTAACGTTGATATCCTGTTCATAATTATTAATATTTGTACATTTTATCAGTGCTGTACTGTCATCGGCAAATAAGACCATTGGAATTGGTATCTGACGGGGCAGATTGTTTATATACAGCAAAAACAGCGGGGGACCCAGTACACTGCCTTGCGGTACACCGTATTTAACTATTTTACCGTCAGATTTATATTTTTGTTCACATTTTGATTTAAGACAAATTCTGGATGTCTCCGTATGTTGTGTGCGGTTACTGAGGTAGGATTTCAAAAGATTCAACACGTTCCCCCTTAAACCGTAGCTATTAAGCTTGTTCAATAAACTATCATGATTTACACAATCAAATGCTTTAGTCATGTCTGTAAAAATGGCACAGATAGGTGTCTTATTATCTACATTTATCATTATTTTGAGTAAAAAGTCATATATTGCTGAATTAATGTTGAATCTCATGATATGACATTCTGTTTCCATGGTCTAATCTAGAATAATGCGGATTTCACCTAAGTACCCATTATGGTAAAGCAATAAAGATGTTGAATATTGAGTATTGATATCAAGGTTGCATATACCAGATAATACTTCTGTGCGTTTAAATTTAGCGG
Source organism: Aporophyla nigra (assembly GCA_947507805.1). Classification (NCBI taxonomy): domain Eukaryota; kingdom Metazoa; phylum Arthropoda; class Insecta; order Lepidoptera; family Noctuidae; genus Aporophyla; species Aporophyla nigra. The sequence goes on along the minus strand of OX382305.1, from coordinate 589,421 downwards.
TAGCTCAAATGGCCCTACAAACTAGCGTTTCCAGATTCCGCTCAAACATTGAGGGTGCTCTGTCGTAGCGTGCGGGTTGTTGACGCACCAACACTGTGTGTAATGTTATGTATGAGTATTCATCACTTCAAGTCTTATAAATTTTGATTCGTCTGATCAAATTTCATCACCAAAAAATCTCTTTCGCACTAAAATAACTACCTGCTATTTAACGCGCGTGCGATTAATAGAATGTGGGAAGGTAAGTATTGTTAACAGTTTCAAAATCACCTGTTTTGGGTAATGAAAACAATCATTTGCACGGAAGGTAACAACTGTACGGGTTTATTACATACATATGAACAGACGCCAGCACATCAATTAACCCGAAACTGTCAAATTCTCCCAGTCAACCTTGAACCTTTAAGCTTTAGCGATAAAGTAGAAAATCTATTAAAGAAATTTGACAGGTTGTAGTACCTCGATGTGCTGGCGTCTGTACGTAAACTCACGCCTTTTTTCCATCGGGGTAGACAGAAACTACAGACGCCACTTAATACGATCCTTACGGGTTTAATTTTAATACCTACTCAATGCTATTTACAGATGTATTGGTAACATTTACAGTTTTTCGGATTTTTCGCTACGTAGGTATAAAAATCATTTTTTAATGTTCTCGCTATGCTCTCTTTATGTAATTTTCCCAATCTACGCATCGATAATAAGATATTGTTATAAGCTATGTGCATGAACTCGATGGTACATTTAATTAAAGTCAGGGCTTAGAAAGTTTCGCTAAGTTTATAAAGAGTTACAAAAGACAAATACCGACAAATAAATATCTGAGCCTTACCGAGACACACTGAACGTAAATGAGTACATAAACTTTTACCTACCTACACCATTAAGGCATCTTCTAGCCAAATTTAAACTCTTTACGTCGAAAATTTTGTTCACATTTTATACTAATATTATAAAGCTGAAGACTTTGTTTGTTTGTTTGAATGTTTGTTTGATTGAACGCGCTAATCTCAGGAACTACATCAGTAGTTCCGAATTGAAAAATTATTTTTGTGTTGGGTAGCCTATTTATCGAGGAAGGCTATAGGCTATATAACATCATGCTACAACTAAGAGGAGCGGAGCAGTAATGAAAAATGTTGCAAAAACGGGAAAAATCGCACGGGTAGGCGATTCGACGCGACGGGAAAGGTCTGGGGAACAAGAAATTTAACGCGGACGAAGTCGCGGGCAGAAGCTAGTAGTCCATAAATCCAAGCAACAGTGCAAAATTTATAACTTTTGAACGAGGTTTTTAGTTTTTATTTTTTTTCTCGGTAATTCCGTCGTATTTGGAAAAGTTATCTAGATTAAATTTATGCCCCGTCATCTTCCCTATATACCACAAATATAATACATCCTAATTGCGTGGAATCTAGAAGTTATTCCAAATTAACTGTTTTTTCTAGGGTTGTCACTTTCGAATCTGAATTTTGATGACTCTATTTTTATTTTATGGGACGTTTTTGTTTTATCCAGACTTATAAAAGGTTTTTAGTTTTTATTTATTTTGTTCTCGATAATTCCGTAGTATTGGGATAAGTTATTTACACTGAAACTAGCACTTTGCCAGCAAATTCGTTCGCGCATGTTTTCATAAAAACTTTAACACCCTTTAAAAGTGTATTTTGACGGTAGTTTTGAAAAACGAATAACGGGACACAACTTAACTATATTTTAGTTTGACACCACTAAGATTGCTCTGAGTTATTAGATTAGGGAAAATGACAATTTTGCTATTCTGAGTTTGCCGGTTTTCACCAAAAATTTTGACTATAATTATTTATTTTAACTAAATCTGACTATTATTAATCGCGATTAAAAAGGTGTGGAATAAAACTAGTGGTCATGAACTAAAATTCACACCAAAGCCTCGCCTTCACGTGCAAAGACAGTACTGTATTTTTGTTTTCCTTTTCTTTTGCTTATATGCTTGTATCTCGAAAATGGTGTGTCCTATCGTAAAAATAATAAAATTTTCAACCTCCTCTATGAATCCACTGCACATATAAATCTCAACACGTGGGTAATTTTTTTTAAATGTTTTTCGAACAAAAAGTGAAATATTCCATATAAAACACGTCCAGGCTGCCCCGTGCGCGCGCCTTCGTCTCTCAAAAAATCATTGCGTAGCGCACAAAAGTACCACGTTGCGAAGCCAAAAGAAAAAAATACCACGTTGAGTCGCGATTGTCAAATTTGATTTTAGCCGTGTCAAAATCCACACTAATATTATAAATGCGAAAGTAACTCTGTCTGTCTGTCTGTCTCGCTTTCCTGCTAAAACTACTGAACCGATTTAAATGAAATTTGGTACACAGATAGTTTAGAGCCTGAGAAAGGACATAGGCTGCTTTTTATTGCGGAAAAGGGAGGGTTAACGGGTTGAAAGGGAGGATGAAAGGTTTTAGGGAAGTATTATCATTTTTAGAACTAGAATGATGAAACTTTTTTATTTGGCTTTTATTACATAATATATATTTATGAATTATATTTAAAATTTTGTTAAATTGTTACTCTTAAGGGGGTTAAATAACAATAGGGAATATGAAAGGTTGTACGAGAGTTTTTTACATATTATAAAATAAAGTCACTTCCCGGTCTGTCTGTCCCTATGTAGGTATGCTTAGATCTTTAAAACTATGCTACGGATTTTGATGCGGGTTTTTTTAATAGATAGAGTGATTCAAGAAGAAGGTTTATATGTATATAACATGCATAATATAGTAAAGAAAAGTAAAGAAATTTTAGAGGTTTCTAATGTGATGTCACAAATAAACTCATTTTTTTGCGCTTACATTGCGAACGCTGGCTGAACCCTTCAAAATAGATCAAAATAATGTACTACAGAATTGTACACCTTATAAAGGTCTACAAAAAAGTCCGCGATGGTATATGTCTCTTAGGTATAACCCACAATAACCATTTTTTATCCTTTACTTTTTACGAGAAATAAGGGCTTATTTACGAAGCGATTTTAAGCAATACAGCATTAATCCTTATCCAATAAAGTACCTTAAATAAATTGTGCATTTAATATAGATCAATATGGCGCTTCACAGTATGTAATTTAAATGAATATCTTAGAAGATATCAGAGATTTAAAACGCGGGGGCAGAGCAGCTGGCGGGTCGTACGCTTGCCCGTCCATCCGTTGGCAGCGGCCGGGTAGTACAGGATAAGTAGGATTGTAATTCATATTACTTTGGCTTCATAGTAATTGCAAATATCATGTGTGTTCGTTATACTCAAAATAAACCTAATAGTATTATTCCAAGTAAGAGAACGCGAAATGGCTTAGATGTTTAGATTTTTAGATGTTTGTTTCTCAGTGATGCAAAGACGGCCAAACGGATTTAGATCGAATTTGGCACAAAGATAAATTATTTCATGGATACGTAATAGATAGGATACCTACTTTATCCCGGTAGTAGGATCCCGGGTGATATATTCCGACAGCTATACGGGCCAAGCCACTAGCAAAAGTACTAGTCCTACAACTATGTTCGGGGTCTGGTAAATGATTGAGTGTCTGTATAGGTAAAATAGGAGCGTTAAGAAAAACCAGGAAGACTTGTCTTATATTCAACTAAACAAAGCCCTATGTCGCAGTCTTCTTACTCTGAATACTATTACTTTTATTTTAAGAACACCAATACACATGATGTTCTCATAAACTATGAATGCGAAGTAATATCAATTATAATCCTACTTACTACTAATATTGTAAATGTGAAAATATGTATGAGTGGGTGTTTGTTTCTCAATCACGCAAAAATGGCTGAATGGATCTGGATCTAAAATTGCACACAGAGTATATATTACCTATATAACCTGGATTAACATATTCTTAACGCGGTCATACGTCCTCTTGAGTTAATTTCCGACATCCACGCGGGCGAAGCCGCGGGCAAAAGCTAGTAATTTATAAATTTAGAGATTTTTTCTTGCAGAATAGCGATACAATTCTCACAGCCAAAAGTCAGGCATTGTAGAGATAGTTTATTTATTTATTTAGGCAAACCAACTAAATACTCACAAAGACATTCGGTGACAACAGAATCGGCACCAATGACAATCTTTATTTTGATAAGAATTTGTGGTAAGTTTTAAGTTTATCAACCTAAGAAATAAGATTCCTCCATACGATCTTTAAAAACTCCTAAATTGTTCTGTTGGAGGTAGTTCTGAAAATCAAAAATGACATTAAAATGTAAATGTGACCTACCCACTGCCCGTTAAATTTGGCGATTGTGTGGATAACTTTGGTTTACCACAATAATATAAAATTATGATTTATTTTCCCAATCTATGTGGATATGGTTTATTTATATTTAATGTTCTAACAATTATAATATTTATGTAATTTACTTATTTCTATTTTTTGTTTGTTTCAGTCCAGTACTAACCCCACAAGATCAACATTAAGCCCAACTGTATCATCGGAGATTATATTTTTATTTTTTTTTCTATTTAAGCACGCACACATGCTATCTCAATTCACTTTAGACATTGGCAGAATAGTCGACATCGGCTTTGTTTGCCATAATAAAAAATAGAATAGAATAGAATAGAACTTTGGTTTAAATATAGAGATAACTTCAGATCCGGATATGAACTAATATAATACGATCGCGTGACAACCCTAACGACGTAGAATACGGATCAAACTTAAAAATGTTGTGGTTTCTAGATTCCACGCATTAGGATGTGTTATTTTTGTGGTATGTAGGGAAGATGAAGGGCATAATTTTAATATAAATAACTTTTCCAAATACGATGGAATTACCGAGAAAAAAAAATAAAAACTAAAAACCTTGGGTAAGTCTAAATCTAACGAAGTTCCGAGGTTTATTTGTACTCTAAAATATGCAGCATAAAAAACGCCGTAGATGTTTCTAAGGTCACAATTGCGTATCGTATTTAGTTTAGGAGATATTATTTTTTTTTCTGAATACCCGGTTGAAAAAAAGACGATTTTCAAAAAAAAAAAATAGTAGCATACTAGTGAAATGGGGATACGAAATATTGCGTTTAAATAACTTAAACTATCCGTTTTTTATATAAAAACGCAGTGTCCGAAAAATGGTCTTCATAAAACACTGTGCAACGTAAATAATGCTATGAATGTTCTTAGCTGCTACTTAAAAAAAATCAAAGCAACAAACTAAACAAAATAATATATTCTCTATAAAATTGAACGCACCGTAACTTGACAGAAGGTTGGCCAACTTGAAAATTGACATTTGCTAGTGAAGTGCGTACAACATTTTTGTTGAGTGAGAATAATAAGTTTTTGTATGATCGATTACGAACTGACCAATACTTTTTATGTTCAATAATATGTCAGGAACAGAAAAGCTGATGTAAGTTGTTTAGTAAAAAACTACAGAATCTCATTATTGTCTAGAAAATGTTCTATTTGATTGAATTATTAATCGTGACAAGGGTTTAATTAAATTCTGATCGCAAATGTAAAATTTTAATCGAAAAAGGAATTCATGTTTGTAAAAACTAGGTTTAAAATAACTTACCACCTGCTGCTGCACCAGTTCCATGATTCTCAATTTCAAGCATTGTCAATATAAAAAATCTGGTATCATATTTGGCACTGCACTACAAACGTCACTATAAATTTTACACTCATTTCTTTCTTTCTCAGTCGAACAACGATTGCAAGTTTTTGTTTCATGTTTAAGTTTCACTGTTTATTTAAAAAATCAGCTAACATTCCGTCCAAGCACTGATAACTGCACTGATAAATATTAACAATGAAGTAAGTATTTACACGGTTATCGGGCATCAGCTGTAATTCGGTTGACGGGCGTGGGAGGACTGTGTGCTACTGCCAACATGCAAATAATGAGTGAGGAACACAGTGTTGATGGGCTCGGGTGGTGATTCCGCAGATAATATCCCATGAGCGTGCATCCAGCGGTCACAAGAAGGTGGCGGGGCGCAGCGGCGCCGCAGCGACATGACGCGCCCGGGACCTCCCAATGAGAACTTGCCCACGGTGAGTGCTGTGATCTCACTGGTTCCCTCCAATGATTACCTACTTGAGTAATATTAATGCTACCACAGGAAGGATTAATCTAATTGCTCAATGTTGAGTTTAACTTCTCTAACATTATTTTATTTTTTGTATTAACTCTTAGCCAAAGACAGCCCTAATAGATCTAGATTGTTTACATATCTATAAAGCTGATAGCTGTTATAAAACACTGGTATCTTAGAAATAGTTTTGGCTGGTTATTCAACTATCTATTTACCATAACTCAAGATAAAAAGGAATACTCTTATCTAATAGAGTGGACTTTCTTGTTCACATATTATTATATTGTGAAAAAAATGTTCTGGATGATGTGAATTAGTCTTCATCAGTCAGACAGGTACAGGCAAAGAATTTAGTTGTTCAAGTAGCCATAGCTGATAACAAAATATTGCTCCACTTATGTACTAAATACAATCAATAACATACATAGATACTGCCTACACACTTGAAAAAAGCCTTTATACCTACATTGAGTACAAGTTATCTTTATTTTTTAGCTGTTACAGCTATCTTTATAATCTTGAATGATAACATGGAGCTGGTGTAGCTTAATGACCCCATAAGTGGAAAGTGTGATGTTTAGTTATCTTTAGTTGGTGTCTTTGGTTTCGTTAAGTATATAATGTTATATGTGAAGCAACAACTATGTTCCTTTTATTACGATAATTATGCAGATGGAAGAGCATGGAATTGGGCACAACTGTAGTTTATATGGAGAAATGCAGAAGCTAATATTTTTATATAATAATGCATTAGAAATATATTAAGTTTTAAATGATTTATGGTTTGATTTGACCACTGGGCGGTAAAGTAGTGGTCACTTTGAATAAAGTAAATAAACAAGACAAATTGTACAATACTTTCCAATCAGGATATTCACTGTTTGTGCTATTGTCCATGTAAAATCACTACTTCCTGTAATTATTTTATTCGTTTTAATCATACAATGACAATATCCTGAAAGCATAAACACAAGTTGTCATCAAACATCCTTATCCAAATGACAGGAAACTGTTTTTTTTTTTTTTATGATATTTGTGTCAAATAATGATGTGAGTAGTGAAGTGAAAAACAAAAGTAACAGTAACGAATTTTAATATGAGTGTATGTTATGTGATAATAATCAATAAGTGCTTAGATTTATTATGGTTGTTTACTATCTTCCTTATCAGTGGTAGCAAAGATAACAGTGGCCTTATCAAGCAAATCTCGACAGTACATTAAAACATTTGTTGTGGATGTGTAATTGAACTACATATGTAAATGTATTTCTGAATAAAATAAGAAGCTTAGCAGTGCAAGTAGTAGTAGTGTGCAATACAATAAATTTAACAATTTGTAGAATTTTCTTGCAGTGTGAAAAATGATGGAATATAAGAACATTAATTTCACATTCAAAATGGCATGTGTTATGCCTACTAACTACTGGTTATCTGTTTGATGGCTTGTTCCCCAATTTGGTAGTATACGACATGCAGTCACTGCCCTCTAGTCTAGCCAGCTTGGCCTCAAACAATTACAATTATCATAATGATTCAGTGCATTTTGTATGGATATCAATGATTGTTTGTCTAAGGAACACCCACATAGAAATAGGATGGTAGCCAACTAGTATTGGAGTCTTACCAATAGTACATTTTATACAAGCGTACTGACAACAACTCCAATAAAAAAAATCTACTGAGTATTTTCTGGTCTAGCAAGTACATACTTGGAACAGGAGCTACATGTTCTAATGTGTTGATAAGATAGTGCAATACTTCTTTGGTTCATTTCCATTATGTCATGTGTACAATGTAGAGTATATTTTTATCATGTTTCTTGAGACAGGAAATGTATTTTTGTAATGTTCATATGAGTTTCATGCGATGGTGTGGGTGGCTGTGCTTGTGCTGCAAGTGTGAGCTGTTCTAATAAGAATGCAGTGGATCTAGTATTATTTGTAACTGGTAAAAATAGCCTAATGTAAGTTAAATGTGAGTCAACGAAACTAGATAGATTTTGTGTTAATCATCCAGACACAATAAGCATAGGTAAATAGTTGTAAATAATAGTTAATGTGTAAATGGACTGAACATAATGTATTAAAAAGGTTTTTAATTAGATTAAATCCATTCACACCACTTTTTACACGCTTTATATTAGCTTCACTTGTATGTTTGTTTGTAACTGACTCCTTATAGCGCGATTTTGACCCACTTTAAATGACCAGATTTCATTCAAACTCTGTAGACTTATCGAGGACCTTAATACTATAATTTCATAAATTTGTGCCATTATCCTTGACTGGGTTACCAGGACAGCAAAACAACTGTCTTCGAAAACTACGCTGACATACGTCTCAAAATTCGAAACACCCTAAAAATAGAAAATAAATAATAGTTTAAAAAAACTAAAAAAATCGGCCAAGTGCGAGTCGGACTCGCGTACCGAGGGTTCCGTATAAACCTGTAGGTATAAAGTTTAAAATTAAAAAAAAATATTTTTATTATATGATGTAACTAAAAATTTACAGTTTTCACAATTTTTCCTTTATCTGTGCTATAAGACGTTGCTTCGTACCAAATTTCAAAAAATCAAATCAAATCATTTATTCGTAAACATAGGTGACAATTATCTACAAGATCTTAAGAATTAGGTAGTGCGCTATGTTTTGCCAATTGACATACAAATTATTAAGAAAAAAAAAATATAAGTACTATTAAATTAAAATATAAATTCGTCATAATATGATTATGCAAGCAAGTAACATTACAATATTCATAATCAATTTCATCTCATGTCAAAATTCTAGATCGACTGGAAGTACCCTTTAGGTTTTGATTCCCTTGCGAGTTTCGAAAATTTGCGGAAATTTGCGGCATAAACGGCTATATCTTTTGATTGCGTTAGCTTAGAAGTTTGATTTTTTCACAGCTCTAAGGGACAGTAGACTTGAGTATTTGATATAAATTTCAGCTTGATACGTCCACGCGTTCCTGAGAAAAAGGGTCTTGACAGACGGACGGACGGACGGACGGACGGATGGACGGATGGACGGATGGACGGATGGACGGACGGACGGACAACAAAGTGATCCTATAAGGGTTCCGCTTTTTCCTTTTAAGGTGCGGAACCCTAAAAAGCGTGGATATCAATAAAAAATACCCTTAAAAAAGCACTCCACGCTTTTTTTCCATTATTTTCTACTTTTCAGTTTGGTTTTCTATGGAAGCGTGTTATTTAGTTTATTTTTTTAAATTTATTTCGAAACACTTAAACGGAAATTATAACACCAGGGCAATATTTTTTAATAGCAACAATAGAATGTTGTTGTAAACATTTGTGTACTTAATTAATTTTCTTGAATAATTTGAGTGAAACATTTTATTGCATGTGCCATCCTTTATCTCAATTAGGTTTTTTTCCTATAATGCTAGAAGTATCTTTACCTACACAAATACTAAATTTTAATTGGCTAAGTAATTTTGATGCTCTATCAAATTCAATGTGAGACAATTGAGATCAATTGAGTGTGATACCTCCGCGCAGTACTACAAAGTGCTGAGTTGTGTCAAGTTATGTTCTAATGTGTGTAGTTAAGTTGATTGTGACTTTGTTTGCAGTGCGGCCGGTAGATGCGTTTGAAGTATGTCGTTGTTCAAAAACAGTGACAGTGTTAGTGTGTTGCTATTTTATTATAAAAAAATTGGGCTGGTTTTTTGGTTGACATGACACTCTTTGTGCAAATTACTAAAGTTACTGCTTGTTTATATTTTGATTTCATTTGCTCATCACTTAGTTTCAACTGATTTTGTGATTGTGATTTTATGAAAGTGTTGCCAGAAAAACAGTCTTCTGTAGCCCAGTTTAGTGATATGTGTCAAAACAATAATTGTTATTGTGAAAACTGAACATTTTTTCATCCTGAATATCCCTATATGTAACCAAAGCCTTTTGGAATCATTTCTATCTAGTCTTCATCCCTCAATGTAATTTGTATGTCAATTCTACACGCTACCCTACTGCCACCTTCGTAGCTCAACCTTGACTCGTGAGTGTGTTCCCAGCAGTTCTAAACCTGTTTCTTTTTTCACCCCTCCCCCATCACAGTGTCCCTAACATTATCATGCAATATGATTCACCACGTGCAGATCAAGCTGGTAGTGGTGGGAGATGGCGGCGTGGGCAAGAGCGCGATCACTATCCAGTTCTTCCAGAAGTTATTCGTGACAGACTACGACCCCACCATCGAGGACTCGTACATTCAGCACACGGAGGTGGACGGGCAATGGTGCATCCTGGATGGTGAGTACCTGCTCATACCAGGTCCAGTTGAAAATCAGCGTCAGGCACTAGTTGTCTGACATTTTTTGCTGAACTGAACCTTTTTAGCGCAGCCGTGGGGCACACTTAAATGCTAGTTTATAACATCGCACTGTACACTTTTTATTGATTTTCTTTTTAATTTGTGTTTTTTGTTAATATTGTGTATTTTTTTTTGCTGTATTATTTTGTGTGCCTTTTGAGTTTGTGCTAAATAAATGTATTTTCTTTCTTTCTTTCTTCTTTCTTCTCATATGGTATGGAGAAGGATTTGTGGACTGACAAGAAACGGAAGTTGTAACCTTCTGAATTTTGTTGCTAGTAAACCGAAAATGCATATTGGAACGAAGTTCCTTATCGCGCGTTGTGAAAGGGGGCTAAACGGAAAAAATTCTCACGAAAAGTTGTAACGACACTTTTTAACCGACTTCAAAAAAAGGACGAGGTTTCTCAATTCGACCGTATATATTTTGTTGTTTGTATTTTTTTGTATGTTGTTGTTTTTTTTGTTGTGAGTAGAGAGAGAGAGAGAGGGAGAGAGAGAGGGAGAGAGAGAGGTAGAGAGAGAGAGAGAGGCAGAGAGAGAGAGAGGGAGAGAGAGAGAGAGAATATTTTTGTTGAGTGTATACAGGTTTTTTGTACATAATAAATAATAAAAAAATTATAACAATTATGATTCCTGGAAAGGAACTTCGTTCCATCGGGTGTCCCTTGACACCTGATGAGAAGCGGTAGATTCGCGTTTGAGCTCTACCTAATATGATCTAAACGATGATGCGGTCAACGATGTTGATTTGCCTTCCTTTACTTTACTTTGTCTCATGGCAAAGATCGCCATATCGCATCTTTCATTCATCCACGTAGACATTGCATCTTCCTCAAAAAGAAGTGTTCACTCGCTTCCAGTACTGGACACGGCAGGGCAGGAGGAGTTCAGCGCCATGCGGGAGCAGTACATGCGCAAAGGTGATGGCTTTCTTCTCGTGTACTCCGTGACCGACAAGCAGAGCTACGAGAACATCCGCCACTTCCACACGCAGATCCTCAGGGTCAAAGACAGGTCAGAATCTTTGTTATCACTTATTCACTCACACTCTTCGGTACCGTCACCATACTTTGGAAACAAGAATTTAAGTAAACTAAATAAATAATATTTTTGGACAACCAACACACTGTTATCTGATCCCAAACTAGGCAGAGCCTGTACTATGGTAACCAGACAACTGATAAATATACTTATATATTTCAAAATACTTACATATTATAGATAAATTACACCCAAACACAGAACAAATGATTGTGATTATCACACAAACATTTGTCTTGGGTGGGAATCGAACCCACCTCAGTCTTAGCAGTCAGGGTCACTAACCACTAGACTAACAGGCCAGCCAAACTACCTAAGTATGCTGAATTTTTTGCTTCCAATGTAGGTACGTTATTTCCATAAAAATACAATTGTACATAAGTATTAATTAAGTTGGTTGCCTAATGAACTCCATTGAAGTGGTAAACGTGTTGACTTAATTTTTTTTTTTTCAAAATCATATAAACTGGAACCATTTTGATTCCATTTTTAAAAGGCAATAAGCGCGGTGGGACACGTTTTGCTGTGTACCTATTGTCTTTTATCAGTTCATACAAATTGGCACCTCGTATCCTCCAGGGAGACGTACCCGATGCTCCTGGCGGCTAACAAAGTGGACCTGGTGCACGTGCGCGCCGTGAGTGAGGAGGCGGGGCGCGAGCTGGCGCGACAGCTGGGAGCTCCTTACATCGAGACCAGCGCCAAGGAGCCGCCGCTCAACATCGACGCGGCCTTCCACGAGGTGCGTGCATGTGTGTGTGTGAGCGAGCAGGCGGGGCGCGAGCTGGCGCGACAGCTGGGAGCTCCTTACATCGAGACCAGCGCCAAGGAGCCGCCGCTCAACATCGACGCGGCCTTCCACGAGGTGCGTGCATGTGTGTGTGTGTGAGCGAGCAGGCGGGGCGCGAGCTGGCGCGACAGCTGGGAGCTCCTTACATCGAGACCAGCGCCAAGGAGCCGCCGCTCAACATCGACGCGGCCTTCCACGAGGTGCGTGCATGTGTGTGTGTGAGCGAGCAGGATGGGCGCGAGCTGGCGCGACAGCTGGGAGCTCCTTAAATCGAGACCAGCGCATAGTGTTTTAAGAAGCCCTATTTTCGGACATCCCATTTTCATTGAAAAGGCTGACAGAAATAATCATTTAAATGCAAAATTTCGTATCCCCATTGAGCTACCAAGTCTAGTTTTTGAGTTATAGTTTTTTGAAAATCGTAACTTTTCCATCCGGATATTAAGAAAAAAATGAATAACGCTTAAACTAAGCATGATACGAAATAATGATGTTAGGTACATTGATGGCGTATCTTATGCCGAGTATTTTAGTCCATAAATGAACCTCGCAACTTTGTTAGATCCAGATTTATACTAGTTTTTCGGATTTTAATTTTTCTTTTTTTTCTCGAAAATTCCGCCATTTCGGGAAAAGTTATTTATACAGAAATAATTCTATTTACTTCCCCAATACACTACATAATTATGACATCCCAAATCCATGGAACTTAGAAGTTGTTACAATTTAACTATTTTTGTTAGGGTTGTCAAATTTTTATCCTTATTTTGTGGATAAAATTTTTCGTAAAAGTTCCGTAGTAATAATAACAAAAAGAACGTGCACCAGTTTACTGGCAGCCTACCTACGCCTTTCAAAAGTATCAAGTTACAAGTCAGGTTTACCTACTACATTTGTTTGTTTGTTGGTAGAGACTAGGAAATAAATAGCAAATCAAGTGCATATAAAGTTAAGATTGAATGCTTTTGATATGATATGATACGAAAACCTTCAAATTTTGCCGTAGCCTACAATTCTGATTTCCGATTTTCACTTTATATTTTATATACATTAAATTGTATTTCAGTCAAACCTCACTCTCTATATCTTTTTCGTTGCATAACACCACACATTCTGCATCATAAATTTGAATTTCATCAGCACTGGTAAGCTCTTCTATCATGTTTGAGTCTGGTAGAGGTTTTAGCAATGTAATTGCGACTGCAGACTAAGGAATTTTACATTGCTTTTTTTGGCGTTGGAGCAGCCGTGCATGTCGAATCGGATGACTCTAAAGCCTTATGCAATAAATCATTCATCGTTTTCACCCTATCCATTTTTCGGCCATCAGCATTTTAAGCCTGAAGGCATAGGCAGAGGTCAAGTTATAAATATTTATGAGAATTTTAGCCAGTAGAAACTGTTACCGCCTTCACCACGTGGATGTACTACCAGCTTATGTTATTGCTATTGCATATGTGTATTTTGCGTGTCATTTAGTACGTACTGCAAAAATACTTAAATAACACAAAATGCCTGACTTTACCTTTTAAAGTACATCGATGAATAATATTTAATTTAGATACCAAGCTGGTGTCCTGGCGTATTCAGGTCAGATAACCTAAACCACCTATTTTACTACTATTTTAATATTTATTGGCAAAGTTATACAAAATCCGAATATAAATAATTATCTGAGATTTTGACAACCCTGACGACGTAAAATCCGGATCAAACTTAAAATCGTTGTGGTTTCCAAGTTCCATGGAATTGGGATGTGAAATTTATGTGGTGTGTTGGAGAAGTTATCAAAATTATTTCAGTATAAATAACTTTTCCCGATTAGGTGGAATTTTCGAGAAAATTAAGAAAAACTAAAAATCGATAAACTTATATATATCTGGATCTAACAAAGTTACGAGGTTCATTTGTACATTAAAATACTCGGCATAAGATACGCCATCAATGTACTAAACATCATTATTTCGTATCATTCTTAGTTTAAATGTAATATTTTTTTTTCTAAATATCGAGATAGAAATTGGTCGATTTTCAAAAAACTATAACTCAAAAACTGGCCAAGTGCGAGTCGGACTCGCGCACCGAGGGTTCCGTACAAACCTACAGGAATTCACGGTTTATGCTTATGCATAAACCGTGAATTTAATTTCATAAACATAAACCTTATGGTTTATGTTTATGAAATTAAATGTTTTTTTTTTTTTAATTATTATATTTGAGTTGACTGAATGAAAGGTAAATTGTGGTTTACGATTTATGACGTATTAAAAAAAAACTACTTACTAGATCTCGTTCAAACCAATTTTCGGTGGAAGTTTACATGGTAATGTACATCATATATTTTTTTTAGTTTTATCATTCCCTTATTTTAGAAGTTACGGAGGAGGGGACACACATTTTACCACTTTGGAAGTGTCTCTCGCGCAAACTATTCAGTTTAGAAAAAAATGATATTAGAAACCTCAATATCATTTTTGAAGACCTATCCATAGATACACCACACGTATGGGTTTGATGAAAAAAAAAAAAAAATTGAGTTTCAGTTCTATGCATGGGTAACCCCAAATATTATTGTTTTTTTTTTCTATTTTTGTGTGAAAATCTTAATGCGGTTTACAGAATACATCTACTTACCAAGTTTTAACAGCATAGCTCTTATAGTTTCGGAAAAAAATGGCTGTGACATACTCGGACAGACAGACAGACAGACAGACAGACATGACGAATCTATAAGGGTTCCGTTTTTTGCCATTTGGCAACGGAACCCTAAAAAGTAGGCTTTGTACAAAAATGGGGATACGAAATTTTGATTTTAAATGATTATTTCTGTCAGCTTTTTCAATAAAAATGGAATGTCCGAAAATCGGGCTTTATAAAACATTGTGCAGCGCCAAGGAGCCGTCGCTCAACATCGACGCGGCCGCGCCACAAGGTCACTGCGGGGTCAGCGACCTACCCATAGCTCGCGCCGCAAGCCCGCGCCTACGCTCGCCAGGACTCGCGATGGACTCCCGGCGCCCGAGGCGTCTTCTGCAGCGGCTAGGGGCGTGAGGGCGCATAGATTGCCTCTTCCTCACGCGCTCCGCCTCTTCCATTGCGAGCATTACTGCTTCGCGGAAGGAGGTGACGGCTTCCCATGCCCTCTCGCTCCCTACCATGGCTCGCACCAGGGCCGGACGCGAGAGGTCGCCGCCGCCGATCGCCTCCACGAGGACACGGCGGTGCTCCGCCCAGGCAGGGCACACCTCCACCGTATGTTCCGCCGTGTTCTCCAAGCGATACACACAGTGGTAACACCCGGGCGTTTCCTCCCACCTTAGCTTGAACAGGAACCTCCCGAAACATCCATGCCCGGTGAGGACCTGCGTAAGACGAAGTCACTCCTCAAAGAGGGGACTTACCGCTGCAGTGGCGTGTCCATATTGTTAGGGTTTGGACCCCTTATTCTAAGGAGGCGAAAATTCCGGGACTAAAATATGACCGGGATCCCGAGATCCCGGGATCGAGTCCTCTACTCACATATCTGTGACCTGAGTCATGCAGACGTTTCATTAATGACAATAGTAAGTCGCTTATTATCATACACCTTAACATACGCAGTGTAAATTGTAACTTCGATAGTTTTCTTGTGCTACTGGATAGGATGAATATTACAATACAATACTATCCTTTATTTCAGGCAACTTAGGCCCATAAAAACACAATAAATAAATAATATATAACAATAACTATAAACTAATACATCTTCTATCTTCTTCTTCTATCTATCTATCTATATATATACCGGGTGACATTTTTAACGTCTTGAAAAAAAAATGGGGGTAATAGGTGAACGGAGTAGAAGCCTTTGGCATAGAAATTTTTGATATTTTTATTATTGAATAACATGTAATGAAATTGATCTAGCAATAAATACTACACATTTAAAGTAACATTTTCATACTAGAACAACAAAAACAGAAATTTGAAAAAAAAACTTTTTTTTTTTTTAAACCTATCGAAACTCAAATCACACGCACCCTACTCAATGCGCGTCATGTATCAATGATTTCGTAGCACGGTCCTACCCTTTGAAGCCGGCAGATAGGCGGCCTCATTGATCTTTCGCAGGCGCACGAGCCGCACATGCATCCCTTTCCGCCCGTGTCCCGCGCTCCTTTAGTCACCTACGATGAATCTGAAGGCCTTCCTGCCTTCTATTCTAGTTACACAACACACCATATGAAGGTCGAGACGGTAAAAATGTCATCCGGTATATTATAAATGTTATGTTGGTTTGTGTACGCTTCAAAAACTCAAAAAGTTCTGCACCGATCGAGCTGAAATTTTAGTATGATATATAATCCGCATCAAGGATTGTTTTTATCTATTTTTTTGCATCAGTCACACATCCGCGACCGCGAAAAACAGTTTTTTTAACGATCAGCTGTGTACCAGTGACCGCGCCATCTGCCGGAAGCGAGGAAAACACTCGAATGTGTCACAGCGAAGCGGCGCATGGTACAGCTAGTAATCTATAAAAACAAAACTTAAACTATCGCTAAACACATAATGATGACGGCGTCGTGTTTCGCTGCGTGGTGTCGCGTAACCGTCTTCGGAAAGGACGATACAAGACACCTTTCGGCCAAAAGTCCTCTCTCAAGCAGGTTTGTAGATGGTGGGTTGGAACTCGTACCACAAACGACTTAAAATTGATGTGGCGCGAATCCAACCTTTCGACCCTCAGAGTCCAACACACACACACACATGGTATGGCATGGTATTACATGTGATGTTTTAATTTTATCGGAGTGCTGGTTGATGATGTCCTCGGTTCCACCACTGGAAGGGTATGTCTCTTATCACACAAGTAAGCCTATCAACAAGAGCGATGGTGTTATAATTTATGTAAAATCAGAATTACCTCATATCGTTACTGAACCTTCAATATCTAGTGCTAGCAGTTTAATCTGTAATGTACAATCTCATAATATCGTATTTTGAGCCCTATATCGCTCTCCCTCCACACAAAACCTTGATAATTTTATTGACAATTTAGACACTGTCCTTACTCAAGCGTCAGTCCATAAAAACTTAGTGATAATGGGTGACATCAATATTGACATCACTCCGAATGCTATCTCCCAACAAGCAAATCAGTACCTTAACCTTATTGCTTCACACGGACTCCTCCCGAAACATCTATTCCCAACTCGTATTAACTCTTGTATTGATCACGTAATGTTAAGATCTGATCTTAAAAATACTACTCTAGTGTTGGACACTACATTACTGATCATAGACCTACGCTTATAAGCTTTCAACATGCAATGTCTCTCCCTACCTCTAAAGTTAATCGCATAATTGTTAATGATACAGCTGTAATTGCTGACATATTGTCAATGGACTTAAGTGGCATATTGACTATTTAAGACGCAAACGATGCTGCCGAGTCTCTTGTTACCAAAATTAGTTCTGTCATCGCTAATCACTCTAAATTGGTGTACGTATCTTCAAAACGCAGAATCCTGAAACCTTGGATTACCAAAGGTGTTTTACGTTGTATCCGAAATAGAGATAGTATGGCTCGAACCTTAAAGGCAGATCCTGAAAATTAAATTGTCATGGTCACATATAAGCGATACCGTAATTTTTGTAACAAACTTCTCAAAAATGTAAGACATGCCTATTATATTTCAAATGGCGAAGAACAACCCTAAAGCAACCTGGAAGATCATTAAAAAAGTCATCGGAAATAGCCTTAACGCGAAATCCCCTAACGAGCTATTAAGCAAATCTTCGGATGAAAAAACTTCAGTCTGCGAAGTTAACGAGATTTTTGTCAATGTTGGCAAGAACTTGGCTGACAAATTCTCATCCTCCTCGTATACCTCGGAATATTCTCTCGATGCGCCGCCTTCTAAATCGTTAGTACTTCTACCCACAGATGAAGTGGAGGTCTCAAATCTCATTATTGGGTTACGAACAGATGCAGCGGTGGGCTGAGACGGAATTTCATCGAGACAGTTAAAATCCTGTATGCCCGCGATTGTCCCTGCCATCACTCATATATCTCTCTATTTCCACGGCCTGTTTTCCCAGGGTTTTGAAGAGGGCGTCGTTCATCCAATTTTCAAAAAAGGGGACAGACACGGTGTAGATAATTCTAGACCGATCTTAGTCTTGCCTGCCATTTCTAAAATATTAGAAAATATACTTAATAACCGACTGGTAGACTATCTCGAATCAAACGATTTATTAAGTAACAACCAGTATGGTTTTAGGCGTGGCAGGTTAACTGAAAATGCTGTAGCTGCCTTGGTAGATTGTGCAGTATCTAAACTAGATAGTAAGATGAATTGCTTAGCTATTTTCCTCGATCTTTTCAAGGCATTCGACACGGTGTCTGTCCCCCACCTCTTATCAAAGCTGGAAGCTACCGGCATTCGCGGACATACCTTAAAAATGTTCCAGGATTATCTGTGTGATAGAACCCAATGTGTCAAAATAAATGAAGTTATTAGTGACTTAAAATCTTTGAACTTGGGCATTCCTCAGGGTTATATTTTGGGCCCTACCCTGTTTCTTATCTATATAAATAACTTATGCAAAATGTCTCTTACAAACTGTTCAATTTATAGTTAAGCCGATGATACGGTAACGACTGAACTGAAACAGTAAAATACTCGGAACTTGCTCTAAATTTGGTGATGTAGAGGCTATCAAATAACATCCTTACATTAAATCTTTCTAAAACAGTATACTTACCTTTCTCTCTACTATCCACCAACCTCCCTCCACCAGATTCACTTAAAGCTCATACTTGCTCGCTAGGTCTATCCTCGTCACAATGTGGCTGTCCACAACTCACAAGGTGTGAATCTGTTAAATATCTCGGAGTCTATGTAGATAGTTCTTTGAGCTGGAAACCTCACCTGAGCAATATCATATCGCGAGTCCGCAATTGTATATTTATTTTCAAAAAACTCAGGCACTCCGTGGACTACCGCATCATTAAAACTGTATATTACGCCCTGTGTCAAAGCATAATAAGCTACTGCATCACAGTCTGGGGTGGGACTCACAAGACAACCCTACTCCCTCTTGAACGAGCACAGAGAGCTGTCTCGTCTGCAAAGGTAGTTGCTGAAAATCAGCGCTGCTGACGATAGATTCGTCTGACGTCCCAGCATTTTGCTGAGCAACGACCTGTTCTTGCACAGATACGACGCACGGATCAAGTGTTTTTATTTTTGTGGTATATTTGTCACAAAACTAGCCAGAAATGCACTCTGCATCCGGAAATTTTGATTTTGTTTTGTTTTTTATTTCATAATTAATGTCAGTGTCATAACGCAGATAAATGATTTGTATTTGTCTTTGGTCCGTAGCCGTTACATCAATGAGCCATAGATAACATTGTACAACTTTTTTTTTGAATACGTGGCTTTTGGCTACCTTGTACGTGTGCATTTTTCTTTTTTGTAACAATTTTTTATTTCCTGTTGTGCGTTTTGTTTGTGCTGAATAAACTATTTTTCTTTCTTCTGTCCTCAAAGTCATGACTTTGAAGCCATTCCGATATCCCACCTCGGCTCTTTACACCGAATGTCAGGTCCTCACTGTGAGACAGCTCTTTGTGCTCGGTACTATTCTTCGTAAACATCCCTCTGTAATATCAGATAACGTTGTGTTAGTGGTCCTAAAATATTATATTATATTATTATATACGAGCCGAATGCTGTTAAAAAGCGTAGATTCTACGAGGCATGCACAACTGGCGGATGTAGAACGGCCCTTGCTCAACGTCATTATGGTATACTGTCTAACCATTTATATAATAAAATATGCACAATTGCTCCCAGGTGCCTCAATGACTGTAAGACCAAGGTCTCTCTCAAAGTGATAATTAACGTTCAGTTATGATGAGACTGGAGCATTACTACATATTTCCGCCTGATCTCTCTCCGGTCGTGTCGGATTGCCGTCCCATCGGACTATGAGAGTGAGGGAAGAGTGAGTGCTCCTGTGTCTGCGCATACACTTGAGCACTATAATATCTCCCGCGCCGATGGCTAGTCTCCGTTGAGATTGGCCGCCGTGGCCGAAATTCGGTCTGGAGGACTATACTACATATTTCAATCGGTTTAAGAAACTTGGTGTAGCCAGAGATTTTAGAACTAGATTAACACAGACCTATATAAACACAAGTTTTCACTATATTTATCCCCCTCTCAACACATACACATACCCATAGGTACATTAATAAGCCACATCATAGTTGCATTTATTATTAGTAAATAGTAGTCTTAATATTAATATTTATGCAGTGCAACAACTACTGATATGTGTTCATATTTTAGGCGAGGACGCTGGCACCCTAAACACAAGTTAAATCTTACATTGGGTGAGTTCATCGAAAACACTCATTCCCTTAGTTGTAATGCTGCATAGTATTTAGATGTGTTTTTGTACAACCGAAGGTAATAAAAAGCTTTTTTTTCCTTCATACTTTCAAGGGCGTAGGACCATAAAATGCAGAAAATAAATCATAATGATTAATTAAATTAAGATTACAGTAATGTGCAATCAAAAATAAACTATTCGTTAAAATAAAAAATAAAATGAATTGCTTACCCCTACATGTCTCGAATTACTGTATTTTAATTGTTGTTGTTGATCTTATTGCGTGCTGGCTCACACCGAAGCGACGTGCTGTTTCGTGGAAATTGAATGTCGTTCGAAGAAATCAAAAATGGTTTTTTCTACTTCGACCGCCAGTCGAGATCTGCCAGATCCTTGTGCATGATTCGGGGTCCTGAATGGTCTATGATCAAGCAGGCTTTGAGTGACTACTAAAATGGTCCTTCCATTAGGGATGGCGGGTTACGGATCCCGAGAGCTCGCATACGAGGTCTGCTCTCCCTCGCATACATCTTGCGCCTCGTAAATTTTCACCACTTAATAAGCACACTCGCACCTTCTCATAAAACTCACGGTAGGAGTATTCTGACATCGCGACCTACGAGTTACGACACGTTCGGCGCGGTGCTGCGCGGGAAAACTTTAGATACGACGTCTCGACAGCGCATGCGTGCGCAGACTGTCGTTGTAAGTTGCAGCGATAGTCTGCAACAGTCACGCGGGCTGTTGCAGCCTGCTACACCCCCGCGTGAGTCACGAACCGCGCATGATATTATATTACGAAATATTATATGTAGGGTGTCCATGTCCACATTTTACTGATCTAAGGTCGGATAAAATTTTAAAAAAGTATTGAAAAAATAATTGAAATGTGTTACTGATACTGAACCACCAAAAAAATTGCGCACTGGTTAAAAATGTTTCCTGTATATGAAACCCACCAACAAGCATCAATTATTTTTGCAAATTTTACTCGTCACTTTCGTAAACTTTATAACAGCATTAGGAGGTCAAATTAAAGTTAAGTGGTTTTATGTTTTTAAGCACTAAAAATAGAAAAGTAAGGTAAAAGAACTTAAAAGCTCGAAATGGTTTTGGAATCAGCGTAAGACATTATTTCTTTACACACAGAATTGTTTATGCGTGTCCGAATAAATAGTTTGACTAAATGTAACATGAACCTCACTGCTCTTCTCCAGTTGGTGCGTATCATCCGCAACCACCCGCAGCAGGAGGACAAGCAGCGCCGCCGCCGCAAGTTCGCCAAGTGCGCGCTACTGTGAGGAGCGGCACGCACGCCTGTACTGCTGTACTGCTGTACTGCTGTACTGCTGCACTGCTGTACTGCTGTACTTCTGTACTCCTGCCTCTCCACGGTATCTGGTACTACGGCCTGCTCCAAAGCGTAAGTTATCGTACAATCATGTTGTTGTAATATCGTCGAGTAACCGTCGAAGCACAAAAACGACCTTGCACCATAGATTGTATGTGACGTCACTATAAATATGGCAACGAAACAGTATGTGAAGTGACCACACACGGTCCGTAATACTATGCTGCAATAATTCTTGTAGTCTTTTATATTTGAATAATAAAATGACGAAAAGCAAGGGATATACTTAGCTTTATACCGAGTATGTATGTTACATTAAAGAATATTTATGTATCAACCAAGTGTTGAAATAAGTATTTTAAAAAGCTGTATAAACTTTTATAATTGCAAGAACTGAATATTCAGTATAATTATCGAAAAATCAATGAGAATGTATGGACATTGCTGCACAATGTAAGTTGTTAATAGAGATCAATTTAGCATGTTATTTGCACTGATAAGATTTGACAGAATAGCTTGAATATCGGTGATGCTAAAACGCAGAATATTTATCAAAATAATTATGATGACATTAATGTTCCTGTGTCGCGCCAACGAAAATGTCAAATACACAAATATTAGAAACAAAAGCTTTAAACGTTACTACAGACTAGAGCGTATCTTGAAATAGTATCAAATTCTTAAAGCGACACTACGCAAGATAAGAAGTGAAATTGGAAATCAAAGATTTTTTTTTTCGGGTTTTGTAAGTTTTCCAAGAAATTAATAAATACGCCAATAGTCGACAGAGATTTACGTCTAGAGGACGATAAAAGTATGTATTATTTATGAAAAAGAGACAATTTCGTATATTTTGCAATATGTACCAATGCGTAGCATTTATTTTAGCTCATAAGTGTCCATAGCGTAAGGAACTATCGTGACCAACAGGACGATTCTAATTATTTATGTTTCCGTAATAAATCGACCTAGACTGTTTGAAAAGTATGCGCGTATTAAATCAGGCCATACAGAGAGAAAAGAGAGAAAGAAAGAGTAGAGAGAGTATATTAGCCTGTATATCGACTACATTTTGTCAAGTATTTATTAAGTATTTCATGTACTGAGTTGCGTAGCTTGTCAGCCATTCTAGCTTTTATTAATTTTTTTAAGTAAAGAATGTGCTAATAATCCCCGTGGCCCGGTCTAATAGGCGCATACCTCAACTATGCGCACCAAAGTTTCGTCGAGCAGAAGAGTTGTGGAACTGCATTTGTTATACTGTCACCAAAGAGATTCTCTATAACTATGTAGCTTTTATTTCTATTAGTATAAGGACTATATTTCAATGTTTAAACGTAGGATTATTGTGACAATGTCTGTGTGAGTTTTATACTGAAACATAGCAACACATTCATAGGGTTGCTAGATACCGATTTATTTGAAATAATTATAAAACTGCTTCGTTAGTAACAGGCCACAATGTCAACAATAACTTGTATATAGCAACCCCACATCTATGGGTAACTATGAAGAGTTTTAAAATCCTTGTTTCCAATACATGTTAATTCCACTTAAACAAATAACAACTTGACTGTTGTGTAAATAAAGTTGATCTCAGAATGACCAACAAGATCTAAAAGGTCATAAATTGATTGAAGTTGCAGCAGATATTAATTTAATGTCGAAGCATTATAGTTGCTTTTCCGAAATCACTTGTATTTGAAACTAAAGTATTAGTCATGTTTATATAATCACAGACATAGTCACGTTATATAACTAGTTGTGAAATGCACAAGTAAGCGGCTGGCGACAGATCTTCATACATTGCTGACGCTGACCGTACATAACACAAAGGCTGAATGAATTCAAACATTATGATAACTATGTATAAGGTTTATTTTGAATTGTAAGCTGCGGTCACACTACCCTAAGTATATGTTTTGTCTTAGCAATATTTGAAAGTCATAGATCGGTTTCTCTAGACTTGTATATGAATTTCCGTTCGCTTTTATCTGTTTACCTAGTTGATCGAATGCATATTATAGACCAAAGTCCCACTGCCGCGTCTGCCTGTCTGAACACGCTTATCTCTAAAACTACTTATCTGTCAGATTTAAATAAATATTTTTTGCATTTGATAGCTCAATTCTTGAAAAAGGATGCTTCTTCCTTGAAGCAAAACAAGTGGGAAAGAATGCTAAGCGAAAAAGGGAACAAGAAATTTCACGCTGACGAAGTCGCGGGCAGAAGCTAGTCTTAAAAATATCATCTACATACTAGTAATTAATCAAGCTACATTAAACTTAAAATTGTGAGTTTTGAGCCACAACCGTGTTTATGTATTTATTCGCCCAAGTAGTTGTAACTCGAACATGTAGGTTATAATACCAAAAACTATTCTTGAATGCAAGATTTATTACTTGAAATCTTTCATTGGCTGCGTAGTGTGACCGCACTTTACAAGTAAATTACAAGCTCGCGTCGATATCGGATACCGTACCGTTCAAAGACCGATATCTAGCAAAGAACGCGACATTAGACGTAAGTACTTTAGCACACGTATCGCTAAGACACTGAGAAGGAATTGAACTCGAGTATAAGTGTTCCAATATTAATGTTTTAGGTTAGGCTACGATAGATATACACGTTTCTATAACAGTTCTAGCACAGGCGACAGACGTTATAGGAGTAGCTTCTAACTTAACAGTGTAAACTTAATATTAAGTCACAGTGGATAATGAAACGGCTTCTTTTGTCGTTAAGATTGAACTCTTACTAACTTTCAAAATTATTGTCATAGTACACACGGCTATATATTTCCAGTTTAAGCTGACCTCTCATTATACCATTCTACCAAAAATGGGGGCGTTGTTTAGAGTCTACAGAACGCCCCCATTTTTTTCTGGGTCTCTTACCACCCCCCTTTAAGCCTGCAGCGCCCAATTGTGACCATCCTTTATTATTATTAAATCTCTGTAAATTTTCCCAGTAAGCAAGAATTTACTTCATCGTGTGTCCTGACTTCTGTGCTAAAAACTAACCTAGCTTACTCTTAAATCACGTGTTGTAACCGTTCAAACGAATTGTTTAATTGTAACCACCAATAGATGGCGCTGCGCCAATATTGAACCGCGACCGCAAAATTCTCAAAAATGTTTATCTCAAATTCTTGTTTAAATGAATAATATTAAGGGTTTAATGCGACGAAAATGTCTGTGGGCATTGAGGATGAAGCTACTAAGAGTTAATGTTACCTATATTATTATTTATCTTTCCTGACAAAATCGGTTATGCTCTTAATTCCAAAGTGGGATAGCTAGTAAAGTGAACCCACAGTTGCTTAGATCTGAACTTATCTTCTAAAACGTGCGATCCATAAAGACAGACAAACATTTTAAGAATGAAGATGTCCGAAACCTTATACATTCACGTTGTCAACTTCGCCGCATGCCTGTAGATATTTCTGTCGCATTACTAGACTATACAATGAAACTGAGAACCCCTTGGAGTCGCACGCAACGTAATGTAGCTTTAACTTAACGTAGCATAGTCTCAGAGCTTCCTATATCTCTCCACCATCATGTATACTATATTAAACATACTATACATAACTGGTATATACTTGTTTATGTTTGTTTTGCGTCTGGTGTGGAAATGGTAAACGGTGGGAGTAGTAACTGCCATGTTAGAAAGTATTCACTGACATCGTGTTGCCATTCTTATACTTAAGGCCTGCCTCACAGTCTCCAGACAGACACAAGTTCAATAAAAGGATTTGCTTGTATTATCTGACCGTCAAATTACTTATACGGAGGTGGTGACACAGGCCATACGCGTAGCTCTTATTTCTATTTATAACTGACTTCCAAGAAAAAAAAAATATGAACAAATCGTTAAACAATATTTTCACAAATTCTAATAATTAGTAATCAATAGCTTTACTAAGATATATTTTATATTGCTTTATTGTTGTTATTCTTTGATCTAGTCTCTTGAAATGGTGTCCAAACTTTGAAGTTTACAATAAATTAATGAAAATAATAGTTCCGCGCAGCCCCGTCTAGCATCAGCGTAATGATATGGTCGTATATTGTTGTTACTATATGTTTTGTATGTTGTAACATATAATAAATGTAGAAATATATACACGAGGTTTTATTTAACCATCCCTATTGATCTGTGCTTGGCCTCTGTAGCAAGTAAGGCAGGAGAGATACAAATGAGAACAATAGACAAAAATACAAGGTTGCTCGTCGACGTTTAGAGACATTCTGTTTTCCAAGACCAAATTGCATCTTACCAGGCCGCTCAGAAAGTATTGCGAAAAAAAGATTTTTTGTATAAGAGACTGGCCAGTTATGAACTATTATAAAAATAATAATTATTTATAAGTAAAAATAGGTACGTTCCAATTTCAAAATTTCCCTCCACATTTTTTGCGAGCTAATTAAATTATCGTGTCTCATTGGAAAATGGATTTGCGCCGGGAACATGTCCGCGCTATGATTTTTTAAGTCATAAGTCAGTCATAAGTCATTTATTCATTTGTTAAGATTTCAAGTGTCGCCTGAAACCGGACGAATCATATGATAGACTTCAAATTGCATTGATGGATGAAGGACCTTCTAAGGCAACTGTGTATCGTTGGTATAACGAATTCAAACGTGGTCGACTAACGTTGGGGGATGAAGAAAGAAGTGGTCGCCCTTTGACGGCTGTTACGGAAGAAAACGTGCTAGCAGTGAAAAATTTACACCAAGACAATAGGCGAATTACGTATCAGGAGATTCAACACATACTGCAGATTGGATCGGGAAGCCTTCACGAGATTCTACACGTGCATCTTTGCGTGAGGAGGATAGTTTCACGCTGGGTGCCGCACAACCTCACCGATGCTCAGAAGCACGCCCGGGTGGAATAGTGCCGTGATATGATAAACAAATTTGAAGCAGGCTCGTCACGGCGTGTTTACGACATTATTACAGGTGATGAGTCCTGGATTTACCAATACGATCCAGAAACGAAGCGCCAGTCGACGGTTTGGGTGTTTCAAAACGAATCAACGCCTACCAAAGTGAAGCGATCTAGAAGCGGGGGGAAGATTTTGATCGCGAGCTTTTTCAATTTGACTGGCTACTTGGTGTCAATCCCTTTACGGAACTAAAGAAGCATCAACGCCGAATGGTATACTACCAAATGCTTGGCAGAAGTTTTCTCTGTTGTGAGCAACAAGCGACCAAACAGGGCTCCGCGGGCTACTGCTCCACCACGACAACGCGCCCACGCACACCGCGCTCAAAACGAGGGACTTCTTGGACAGCACGCCGGTCAAACTTCTGGGTCACCCTCCTTACAGACCTGACCAAGCACCGTGTGACTTCTTTTTATTCCCAAAAATTAAAAATCAGCTCAAAGGGATACAATTTTCGTCGCCGGAAGATGCGCTGTCAGCGTTCGAGCAGGCTGTAAACGATGTGTCTACAGCGGACTGGAAAAAGTGTTTCGAAAACTGGTTCAGACGCATGAAACTTTGTATAGAGGCTAGTGGAGAGTATTTTGAAAAGATTTAATAAAAAATATTTATCTATTGAACACTTCTTTTTATTTTCGCATAACTTTCTGAGTGTCCCACGTATTCGTAACAAAACGAAACCCTGGCAAGAGCACGGACAATTTTATTTTCAGTGGTGTGCATTACAGCTTCACGGAGCAAACTCGATCATTTTTACACCTCAGATATGATAGATTTTATTGTAGATTATCGTTTGTCCAGCAAACAAGGAGTAACTTTGTCGACTTGGCAGAAAACCAATAAAATTATGCAAATAACAAAATTTAGGATGCAAGAGTGAGCTCGATAATTTATACATCGAATTTTTTTAGGCTTGCAACGAATATTCGGTTACTATTCGGTATTCGGTCTATTCGGCTGCTTTCATTATATTCGGCCGAATACCGAAAATCTACATATTATTCGGCCGAATACCGAATACTTAAGTAATATATTTTGTTATAGGGAGATAATTGGTAAAATGAAAAAAAAAATCGATTCATTACGTATATATTCATGTTTTCATTTCTCTTATAATCATTTAAGTAGTCATTGGTACATAAAACAGGTACATAATCTAATCATCTTCTATATTAGAAAAGTTAAGAATTTTTCCGGGTTTCATAGTAAAATATAGAGAAATTTGGGTTTAACCACAATTGGCCCGAAAAGATGCGGGATCTCGTCAAGGGTGTTGGCAAACTATATTTTTTGACGTTTGACAGTGACAGCGGTAGAATGGTTAGAACAAACGAGCGCGAAACAATCACACCGTACAAGTTTTGGCGCTAAAATCCAGCCGAATACTTTTGCCGAATATTCGGTATTCGGTATACTGCCGAATATACTATTCGTTGCAAGCCGATTTTTTTTTCCATTCATACAGAGAGAGGACTAACGCTGTCGATTTTTATAAAGAAGATTAAGAATTAAGATAGAGTAGGATACAAGAGTGAGTGAACCAATCTCGATAAGGTAAGCACCCTGCCTCGGGTTGATTAGATTATTGGAAAATAGGAGTTCTGTACTTCGTTGACACTAAAGTATTTAAAAAAAATAAAGTTGAAAGATGGCAGGTTTTTATCTCGTCTCGTATGTGTTGAGTTCACTCACATATATGTATATTCTGTTTTACAGCTATAATATATTTTAACCCTTTCGTTGCTACCAACGCACCATTTGCGTTGATCCAGATAACTACGTCATGCCACCAACGTACCATATGTGTTGAGTGTACTTTAGGACGTTTTTTGGAATTTCATAACAATGATAGAAAGGAGACGGGCATTTCTGGGCCAAAATGTAATAAGTGGAGAAATGGTTTTAAAAAAAGCTTATATTTTTCTATATCAAAATCTGAAAAATCAACTCAATTTACAATTTGGAAAATGAGAAATCCTAAAATTAAGTTAAGGTTCCCAAGTAAATGGAATATCGATTAAATTATAATCGATTAACGTTCATACTATTTAAGAAGATGCCTTCACCAGATGATTAATTCAATTAAAATAATTAAATCTATTAGAAATAACATACTGCACAGCTTAAACCAATTAAATATTTATATAATTAACATAAATTGATCCACGTTTGTTAATCGATTAATGTATGTTTAGTCTGTGCTAACTCTGACATGACATGCATGACATAACGCTGACGCTGACACTCACTCGTTTCATATTGTTTATTGCATGTGCGTATCGTGTTTCCACCCATAGTTTTATTGATGTTTCCTCAACCCCTGTTTTCATTGTATGGACTTCGGAGCTACTTTTTTGTATGACCCTTGCCTTGCCACCATACCCAACACGGAGAACCCCGCTTAAACGTTGGACTTGGACTTGTCATTTTGGATTCTACGAACAGCCTACCGATTGGAAAGCGACACCATGGATCGTTGTGTAAATTGTCGCATAGCGACTAATCGCTGTAATACAACAGATCGTCGAGATTTGGACGACGAAATGATATTAGCAGTAATTCGTCAATGGCGTACACCACAATCTGTAAGTACTTACTCACTTCTTGTTTACCTCATCAACGTCTACCACGCTGGCTTGCAATCTTTACAATATGTTTTCCTTCACCATTATACTAACAAAATAATAATAAAAAATAAAAGGTCAGTGGGTCGTTTTAGGGGCAACATTCTTATTTCTAGTAGCATAATAACAACCTTAGGTGCAATGAGTTATATGTACGTATAAAAAACAAACAAATAAGATCTCATATCAAACGTAAATGGTTGTTTGGTTGTTAGAGAGTAATTCACACTGACCTCTGTACTACATCATATTATAAACTGTATCACGGTAGGACAGTATTCCTCGCTCTCCAATAATCACACATGTTATCAGTGAACATAATATTTGAGATATTTAGCAGGTAGTTCGGTATTAATTAATATAATAAAGTATAGGTAAACATTTAAAACACCCATGTAGATACATTATATAGAACTAAGTAACTATCGGACCAAGATTTTTTAAAATTGCTTAATCATGTTATCTGTTATTAACCACTTTTTACATCTTTCAGGTAAAATGCAGTGACCATGTTTGCCAAGCTTGCTGGTAGTTGGATCAAAGACCACCTCTTGTTATGAAAATAATATGGTACCTTAGTTGGGCTAGGTACCAAGATAATATAGTACCACCTGCACAGTTTCTAGATGACAATTTAATCATAATTGAAGATAAATAAAAAAATATTATTAAAGAACATTTTTATTTTCTCTCCCTCACTCTAGAAATACCTATATAAATTATCATCTGCTTAGCCTTTCCCCAATTATGTTGAGGTCGGCGTTCTGTCTAACCGGATGCAGCTGGGTACCAGTATTTTACACGGAGTGACTGCCTATCTGAGTTCCACAATCCAGTTACTGGGTAGTATGATATCCCTTGGTAAGACTGGTTGTCAGACTGGGCTTCTGATGACCCGTAACGACTGTCTAAGATCTACGAAAGATAGCTGGGACCAACGGCTTAACATGCTTTCCGAGGCACGGAAGGGTCTTGGTATGTAAAGATGGTCATCCATCCACGGACCAACCGCGGCAAGCGTAGCTTAACCTGATCGGTTAACCCGTGCGGCTGTTATTACTCAGCTACCAGTCCTTCTATAAATATTTATATAATGATTGAGAATAGAGAGAATAGTAAAGAATAGCACCGCCCAGGCGACTAAGGGACTTAGAATTGGCAACAGCGTTCTCTATGCATTTTGCGACCACACTGCGATCGCCAACCCGCCTGCTAAGCGTTGCGATTATGGCAAACCCCCCCGAATCGGGAAAGACTTATGACCAGCAGTGAACGTCTTTCGGCTAAAATGATGATGAATTATAATAATATTCTTTATATTTAACACCCCAACTGTGTTTTAAAGAATGAGAATCGCACTTCAAAAATCAGCTATTAAGTGTAGATTGTTACGTAACCTCACTTTTCCTAAATCTTATTTAACTCGGTTCTCAGATTGCCAAAACCTGCAAAATTTTCAGTGATTGTTTAATAATATAGTACCTATCAATAGACACCAATTTCTTCTTTTTACATCCAGGCCCAAGATTGTATGAAAGCGTATCCGTCTCCTTTATTTAAATATTTGCCAACATACACGGCGAGAAACAATTGTTAAATCTGGAAATACTGTTGGTTTTTGCTTCGAACTGTCATTCTTGTTTTGATAAGGAAAAAAAAAAACCGGCCAAGTGCGAGTCGGACTCGCGCACCGACGGTTCCGTACAAACCTGCAAGTATTCACGGTTTATGCATAAGGTTTATGTTTGTTTTTTTAAATTTTTTATACAATATGCAGTTTTGAACCTGCCAAACATTTCAGGAGGTTGTTATGAGACTCGTAAATAATCATATAACATTACGATACCAAGTCAATAATCAATAATACTTTTTATTTTAGATTTTTAAATTTTATTGTTTTTTAGAATAACTCTCTTAATAACCCTTAAAAAAATACAGAATCACTCATTGCGATTTATCGCGCGTCATGTCACTGTGTGCGTGAATGCTATGAATGACCAGTGACAACAGCCTGTACGAGGCTCCGCCCACATTACTACGAAACGAACGCGGCGATAAGTTGAACTAAAATGGCGGTCGTTGCTATGGTTACACGCAGCCCCCGCACGTCATATCGCACTTCGATTGAGACTCGAAAATCTGTTACAGCGCATTGAAGGTTAAACCAACGTGCCGCGGCCCGCGTTCTGTACAAGTTGATGTAGCTACAGCAACTTATAGCAAATAATTTAACCTTAGATTTAGTTCGAATTTGAAAATCACAATGTACCTACATTATTGTTTTAAATTTCGCTAAATAATAACTCATTTTTAAGCATCATTACAATGCGTAAGTCTTCATCATCTGCCGAGCCTGTTCCCAACTATGTTAGGGTCGGCTTTCATTGTAACTGTATGCAGCTCATTACATGGAGTGTCAGTGAATGACGTAGGGCGACTGCGTATCAGACCTCAGCAAACCAGTTACTTGATAACACGAAACCCATTTGTTAGACTAATTGTCAGACTTTCTGGCTTTTGACTACCCGTACCAACAACCATACGGCAGGGCTGTAAGGTCGTTGACCCGTACCGACCCGTGTGGTACCTAACGACTGTCCGAGAGCTACAAATCAATCGGAACCAAAGGCTTTAATTAAGTGCTTACCGAAACACGTGATTTCAATGATGTCCTAGATAAATTTACAAAGTACTTACATCATTATGAATTAAAAAAATAACACAGTGGTACTTGCTCACTTGCGAACCCGCGACCTCATGCATGAGAAGAGAACGCCTTAACCACTGGGCTATTACGATAAATAATAATAGTAGGTAGTAGATAATAATGCGCCAAAAAAAATTTTCACGTTGGCGTCGTTAGTTACCTGTACGCATGTGTTAGGGATTTTAAGTGATTTATTTTGTCTGATAGGTATTTTTGGCGAACCTAGTTAAAAATTTAAAATCAACTTATTTACACTAATCAAGTTGATTTAGCTAACATTGTATTTACAAATTATTGACTATGTACAAATAAATAAATTACCTACTTATGTTACCTGGAGGTATTGTTCAAAGTTTCCACCGTCAAATTCCAGGCACAGTCTAGCACGACGTTGCTGATTTTCCTTCAGCTTACGTAACAAACACTTTCGCTTTTATTGTGTCGAAAGCACTAATCACTTCTGCACGTAGTTGGGTAACACTGGTGATTTCGTCTGGTACACCAATCTTTTAACGTCTCCACACAGATAACCACAGGACAGATGGTGTTCCAGCAACCAGCGACAAAATGTTAACTCGCGCGGCGTTATCAAGTTGGTGGAGATCCTGTACCTTGCGGTAGTGAAAAGTATGCTGCATTTCTTTGTGCAGTAGTTGCCACACTGTGGAATGGTGCACTCCAAACCGTCGACCAGCCGCCCGCGTGCTTGTCCGTGGCTCTCGCCGGTAGAATTCCAGGATATCTTCCTGCAAGGCGACAGGCAGGCCTTCGTTGCCGCGACCTTTAGCATGCTGGGGAACGTCGAACTGCCGATAATCGCGCAGTCTCTGCGTAGCAGCCAGCATTACCCTGTTAGAGGGACGTTGCCGATTGGAGAATAACTCCGCGAACATTTCGATGGCTCGAGATACATTGTCCACTGATGGCATAAGTACAAGCGGACTATCTCCACCGACTTTACATTGGAGTATTGGTCCGTCATCTTTACAACTAGGTAGTAGGTACCTATCGCGGCCGTTAATCGAAGGCGCACTTGAGGGGCGGAATTTACAAGCGTATGCACACGCCGGCGCCATCAATCACACTAATAAATTGATCCGATTTATGTGCTTGCGATCGATGGCCGCGGGGGCGCGGCTAGGGGGAGGGGGAGCGCGGCTTTGGATCTATGAAAGAAACCTCGGTTGCGTTTGTTTGTGTGTGTGAAAGCGCATTTTAAGGACACGTACAGACTTGCCGCGTTTTAAAAAAGGGAGTTCACACTTTCCGATTTCCGTAAATAAGAATAAAATGAAAAAAAAAAATACCTGCCCATTTTATTGTTGATTCGGGTCGAGAATCACTAACATAATTACCTCCTGAAATGTTTTGCAGATCCAAAACGACACCTTGTATTTGAGTTGACTGAATGAAAGGTAGATTGTGGTTTACGATTTATGACGTATTAAAAAAAGCTACTTACTAGATCTCGTTCAAACCAATTTTCGGTTGAAGTTTACATGGTAATGTACAACATATACATATTTTTTTTAGTTTTATCATTCCCTTATTTTAGAAGTTACGGGGGGGGGGGGGGCACACATTTTACCACTTTGGAAGTGTCTCTCGCGCAAAATATTCAGTTTAGAAAAAAATGATATTAGAAACCTCAATATCATTTTTGAAGACCTATTCATAGATACCCCACACGTATGGGATTGATGAAAAAATTTTTTTTGAGTTTCAGTTCTATGTATGGGGAACCCCAAATATTATTGTTTTTTTTTTCTATTTTTGTGTGAAAATCTTAATGCGGTTTACAGAATACATCTACTTACCAAGTTTCAGCAGCATAGCTCTTATAGTTTCGGAAAAAAGTGGCTGTGACATACTCGGACAGACAGACAGACAGACATGACGAATCTATAAGGGTTCCGTTTTTTGCCATTTGGCAACGGAACCCTAAAAACGGTTGGTGCTGTGGAGGTCTTGGTGAAGGAAAAATATTAAGTGACACCCACGTGATGTTTTTAAAATTTAAGTGGGTTAAAGGGGGGTGCAGTGCATCCTCTTGCACAGCACTTTCAGTGTGCAGGTCGCTCGTGCGCAGGGGCCGCGGGGTAGCTGTGTCGCCGCTGTGCTACACATATATACGGACGATATCCCCACGAAGACCACACTCGCGCTGTTCGCTGACAACACCGCATTAGACATGCACAAAATGTGTCAGTGAAAAGAAATGAATGAAGTACATATATCTTTTGGCTCAATGAAGTAGTCCATTCAGTTATTTCAGTACTTCATTTAGTTCTGCTAATCAGAACGAATCAATGAGATATCGAGCTCGCGTAGTGTGATACGTTACGATGAATGATGCACTTCACTTTTCATAAACGTACTTTTGTTACAGTTTACAACCATTTTTGTACGCTAAATTAGACTTTATTTTATAGCACGAAAGTTCATATCCGTGTGTTTCGACTACCACTTACGATAACATTCTATCTATACAAATAAATAAAATTGGAGTGTCTGTTTTTAATATTAAGATAACCACTTTTTACTAAGTGTATATGGATGTATACACGATACATATACCAAAACAACATTTTTTACAATTTTTGTCTGTCTGTCTGTCTGTCTGTCTGTCTGTCTGTTTGTTCCCGCTAATCTCTGAAATGGCTGGACCGATTTTGACGGGACTTTCACTGGCAGATAGCTGATGTAACAAGGAGTAACTTAGGCTATTTTTATTTTAGAAAGATTCTTTTATTTTAGAAAAAAAATAACTATCTTCGAAAACTACGCTGACATACGTCTCTAAATTCGAAAAACCCTGGCTGAATCCTACGAAATAGATCAAAATAATGTACTACAGTATTGTACACCTTAAAAAGGCCTACAAAAATGTCCTCAATGGTATATGTCTATCTCTTAGGGATAACCCACAATAACCATTTTTTATCTTTTACTTTTTACGAGAAATAAGGGCTTATTTACGAAGCGATTTTAAGCAATACAGCATTCATCCTTATCCAATTAAGTACCTTAAATACATTGTGCATTTAATATAGATCAATATGGCCCTTTACAGCATGTAATTTAAATGAATATCTTAGAAGATATTAGAGATTTAAAAAGCGGGCGCGGAGCGCGTTGGCAGCGGCCGGGTAGTACAGGATAAGTAGGATTGTAATTCATATTACTTTGGCTTCATAGTAATTGCGAATATCATGTGTGTTCATTATACTCAAAATAAACCTAATAGTATTATTCCAAGTAAGAGACCGCGAAATGGCTTAGATGTTTAGATTTTTGGATGTTTGTTTCTCAATGATGCAAAGACGGGGAAGGGCCGGAAGGTTCTGGAGTGGCGACCGCGTACTGGAAGACGGAGCGTTGGAAGGCCTTCCACAAGATGGACCGATGACCTGGTGAAGGCCGCAGGAATACGTTGGATGCGAGAAGCACAGAATAGGTCGAAGTCGAAATCGAATCGAATTTGGCACAAAGATATATTATATCATGGATACGTAACAGATAGGATACCTACTTTATCCCGGTAGTAGGTTCCCGGGTGATATATTCCGACAGCTATACGGGCCAAGCCACTGGCAAAAGTACTATTCCTATAATTATGTTCGGTGTCTGGTAAACGATTGAGTGTCTGTATAGGTAAAATAGGAGCGTTAAGAAAAACCAGGAAGACTTATGTTCAACTAAACCAAGCCCTATGTCACAGTCTTCTTACTCTGAATACTATTACTTTTATTTTAAAAACACCAACACACATGATGTTCTCATAAACTATGAATCCTAAGCAATATGAGTTATAATCCTACTACTAATAATATGTGAAAATATGTATGATTGGGTGTTTGTTTCTCAATCACGCAAAAATGGCTGAATGGATCTGGATCGAAAATAGCACACAGAGTCTATATTACCTATATAACCTGCACCCTAATTGCGAAACGCACAATTTATCAGAATCTGAATGGGATTGAAGATTATTTCTAAACCATTGCGTCATTTGTTCGAATAAATTTTCGGGTCAGCAACGTAAAATACACAATGAATGTTGTTTACCTATGAATTTTAAACCAATTCCTACCGATAAAAAATTCCGCAATTACCCCTCTGGAATAACACATTCTTATCGCGGTAGTACGTCCTCTTGCATTAATTTCCGACATCCACGCGGGCGAAGCCGCGGGCAAAAGCTAGTCATACATAAAAAAATTAACCCTCTCGCTAAGAGAATAACGTCTAATTATAATTTACCCAGCATGCAAAAAAATTGTCATGTGTGTGTAAGCTAGACGAGTGACACACACATAGTCAGCAAGGCACCGTCGTCGCTCGTCAGCCCGACGTCAGCCGACCAGTGTGACCAGATTCAGTATTTTAATACTTTTTCAGTATATTTCGTCGATTTTTCCGAACATCAGTATATTTTCAGGTTTATTGCTGGTAGTCACTATTTTTGGGTATATTTTGGTTGAAGTTATGGCAGCACCGTAGTGAGTGATCGTCTATGCGACAATGTTTGCGGAATTCCCAGGAACTCGAACATTGGGGACTTTCCCGGATTTAGTTTCTACTTATACATGTTATCTATGAGCAAAGATGAGTAAGTTACAGATATGACATGAAAGACGGCCGTTGCCGGCGTTGTAGTATTGTAATACTACACAATTATCAATCAATACATAGTATTAATCAGACTTGCAGAATAAATGTAAAATATGGTCGCCTAAAACTTTACAACTGCTGGACCGATTTTAATGCGGTTTGCACTATTAGATAGAGCGTAATTTCCAGATTGCATACATTCAATTCGTTGTGTTTCATGAATATCAGTCTACCCGGACGAATTCGGGACGGACCGCTAGTTTATCTATAATTTTCAAAACGTCTAGTTTTTAAGTTTTCAGTTGCATGAATAGGTAGTAGTTAAACTTAAAAGATACTTTATTACTAGTATCAAATCGTCTAATACGGTTCAAGTGAAATGATTGTCTCTTCTGCATTCGACTTAATCTTTGAGGACTTTCTTTCGATAATTCGGGAATTTCCCCAAAATAGGAGATGTTTTTGTCATCATATAAATAGAACGCGATTTTCTTTGTTTTTATTTACTTAGTTGCATTCATCCGGACAGCATGTCTAGTTTTCAGCAAAGTTATTTAGCTAAGTGGGAACAAATTCCGGAATTTTATACGTGGCTTTCACGTTATAAAGATGACGAGTTCACCGCATTTTGCAAAGCATGCAATGCGAAACTGCAAAGTAGATTAGCATCTATAAAACAGCATGCAAATATTGAAAAGCATAAATCGAACTTGATAAAATATAAAGGACAGTCAAAGGTAAGCATAACTCGCTTTACTTACCTAGTTAAAGGAGTTTGGATATATTTTAATTTAAAGTTAATCATCCTAGTTTTGTTTCTCAAAATCAGTTAGGTAACAGCTATGAAATGCGGCGATGTTATAAAAAAAAACTAAGCAACCAAGTATTTATTTAATTTTCAGGTTGATACATTTTTCAAAAAGGCCCCACTGAAAGACGAAGTCAAGAAAGCTGAGCTGCGTTTATGCAGTTTTCTGTCGGAACACAACATCCCATTTAGAGCTATGGACCATCTTAGTGATGTTCTAGTGAAGTGTTTTACCGATTCCGATATTGCGAAAGAATTTTCCTGCAAGAGAACCAAAGCAGCCGCTATAACTTATAATGTTTTAGGACCCAATTTCGAAAAAGATATGATTGAGGACATACTTGGTACTGCATTTCCTTCAGGTAAACCAGTATACTCAATTATAATCGATGAGTGTACAGATTTTGCAACAGTCAAAGTATTGGCAATAGTAATTAGATACTTCTCTGAAACTAAATGTACTGTACAAACCAAATTCCTTGATTTAGTTGATTTAAGTGGTGAGACCGCAGGTCATTTATTTAATTCGTTGTCATCAAAATTATCCGAATTAGGTTTAGAAATAAAAGACGTAATAGGATTCGCTGCTGATACTACGAATGTGATGTTTGGTCAACATTCTGGCATTGTTGCAAAAATTAAAGAAGAAAACCCAAAGTGCTTTTTCATAAAATGTGTTTGTCACTCTGCAGCATTAAGTGTTAGCCACGCCTGTAAAATACTGCCTAGAAATTTAGAACAAATAGTAAAAGAAGTATATGGATATTTTTCTCAAAGCAGCAAGCGTCAAAGAGAATTTGCTGAGTTTCAAAATTTCACGGACACTGAAAATCACAGAATTTTGCGTCATTACGACATAAGGTGGCTTTCACTTCATGCCTGTATTAGTAGAATAATTGAGCAGTGGAGGGCATTGCAATTGTTCTTTCAAGACCAATACCCCTTCAACCGCCAAAAATTTTCCGCATTTTCCGGCCGACCGCGAAAATTATTAGACCACATCCGACTCCGATTACACCCAAATTCGTAATTCGTAATACATACATACAGTTACATACACATGGTACACATACAGCCAAAAAGCTGAAATAAATGAGGTTTTTTTTTTATTAATTTTGAGGGTAGATGTTAATTTTCTCATTTTGGGTAATAGAGTACCCCGTGTCAGTGATCGCAATATGTCATCAGAATTTTTATTTAATTCTTTTACCACTGATATAAACAAATTGTACTTTTACTTTTTGGACTACATTTTGCCGGTTGTAAACAAAAACATAATTTTTCAAGGCGACTATCCGTGCATTGATAGACTGTATGATGATGCATCTAGTATGTACTTGTCGATTTTGGGTTGCTTCATGAAAGCTAATTACATCAAACGTACGGACAATGTATTTAAGTTAGACCCAAAGTCATGTAAATTATTTGCCATTGAAATATATGTACTTAGGTATTCAAGTAGGCCAACAATTAAACAAACACAGGGAAAATGTAAACATGAAAGAACAGATTGCTGAGCTTTTCAGAAGGTTCCAATCATTTTTAATTGAGTTGAGCACGCAATTGAAATCACGTTTGCCTTTTGAAAATCCAGTTTTTCGAGAACTGAAATTTCTTGACCCACACACTGCCGTTCATAAAGAATTTCGCAGTTTACAAAATGTGATAGAAACTTTCCCATGCGAAGTACAGCCAGAACAAATGCAGTTAATTGACGAAGACTATAGAACCCTAAAGTTTGATCGCGAAGTAAGTGATTTATTACAATCTTCCAGCACTGGCTTACCCATCTCGTGTGAACAATTTTGGGTGGAAGTTGGGAAAATTTCTAACAGTGATTGCATGTTAAAATACAAAAATATAACTAGTTTAAGTAAATCTCTTCTATGTATACCGGTGTCGAATGCTGCATGCGAGCGCATATTTTCACAGATAAATTTAATAAAAACGGACCAAAGAAACAGATTTATAAACAAAAATGTGTCAGCTATTTTAAAAACAAAGCAAGGTGTTAAGGATGAAGGAAGTTGTGTAAATTATAATCCTTCGAAAAGGTTGTTAAAATATAACTCCAACATTTATTGTGAGTATGAATAAATAAAACGTGTTAAGAAAATTAGTATTTTTATTGGTATATCTGTCCTATGGAAGTCGGTATATTTCAGTATTTTTTTGAGGTGCCTCGATATTTTTGTAAAATTTAATCTGGTCACACTGCAGCCGACCGGCCGGCGAAGTGACACGAACACGTACGAGTCATGCATGCGAGCGAAATCAATGCTGAATTGGTGCGAGAGAAAAGAAAGACTGAACTAAATGAAGTAGAGACACATTTGAATGACTACTGAAGGAAAGATAAGTTTATTTTGTGAAATGAAGTACTTCATTTCCTTCAATCGTTCGCGAACTACCCAAAAACTTGAGAGGTGTCAAGGGACACCCGGATGGAACGAAGTTCCTTTCCAGGATTCATGATTGTTATTATTTTTTTATTATTTATTATGTACAAAGAACCTGTATACACTCAACAAAAATATTCTCTCTCTCTCTCTCTCTCTTACTCTTCCTCTCTCTCACTCTTCCTCTCTCTCTCCCTCTCTACCTCTCCCCTCTCTCTCGCCCTCTCTTACCTCTCTCCTCCTCTCTCTCTCTCTCTCACTCTTCCTCTCTCGCTCTCCCACCCTCTCTCCCTCCCTCTCTCCCTCTCTACCTCTCCCCTCTCTCCCGCTCTCTCTCTCCCTCCCTCCATCTCTCTCTCCCTCTCTCTCGCCCTCTCTTCCCTCTCTCCTCCTCTCTCTCCCTCCCTCCATCTCTCTCTCCCTCTCTCTCGCCATCTCTTCCCTCTCTCCTCCTCTCCCTCCCTCTCTACTCATACAAAAAAAAAACAACAACATACAACAAATGCAAACAACAAAATATATATGGTCGAATTAAGAAACCTCCTTTTTTTGAAGTCTGTTAAAAAGTGTCGTTACAACCTTTTCTCTTAATTTCCGTCTAGCCCCCTTTCGCAACGCGCCATAAGGAACTTCGTTCCAAAACCGATTGTGATAATATGTGTAGCTCACACAATCGGTTTCACAATGGGGTTCTTAATCGGGATTTTAATCAGCGACGCCCATTACCATACCTAGGTATAACGTTCAATTTCTAGACAAGGATCAATGTTATTGGTTTTGGTTCCGGGACATTACCTCTTGTATACATCAAATTACTACAAAATTATTACTTTAATCATAATAGGTTGGGGAAAATGTTTCTTCGCATTTTTTAAGAAAATTCAAAACATTTTTTAATAAAGTTTATTTACATTTAACTAAAGTATGTAGGTACCATTTTGTTCGATAACTTTTTGCCATCTTGTAGGTAGGGACATGATCCCATTGCTATAGAAATTTTGGGACTTCTGGTCAAAATACCGCGACAAGTGGTTTTGGCAGTCCTCTCGTGATGTTAACCTGACACTGCCTAAAGAATTCTGAAGAGACCGAAACAGGTGGAAATCTGAAGGTGCAAGGTCAGGACTATATGGCGGATGCATTAACAGCTCCCAGCCGATCATTTGTTCTGTGTCTGGTTGTAATTTATCTATAATATGTATGTATTTAGAAATATATAAGTATGTTTATCAGTTGTCTAGTACCCATAACACAAGCTCTGCTTAGCTTGGGACTAGATGGCGTTGTGTGATAGTTGTGGAATATTATATTATATTATATATTTATAAACTCTCTTAATTTTTGTTGGGTGGCTAAAGATGTGTGAGGTCTAGCGTTATCATGATGAAAAACCACACCCCTTCTGTTGATTAATTCCGGCCACTTTCTCTGAACTTCTTGCTTTAATCTCATCAGTTG
Organism: Aporophyla nigra; assembly: GCA_947507805.1. Lineage (NCBI taxonomy): Eukaryota > Metazoa > Arthropoda > Insecta > Lepidoptera > Noctuidae > Aporophyla > Aporophyla nigra. The sequence continues at coordinate 547,842 of OX382305.1, read as the reverse complement.
TTCGCAGTAGAGTTCAGAATCGATGGTCCTGCCTGGTGGTAACAGCTCATAATGAATAATGCCCTTCCAATCCCACCACACACACAGCATCACCTTGTTGCGAGTTAACCCGGGTTTCACAGTCTGTGAAGCCTGACCGGCCTTTGACCACGACCTTTTTCGCACGTTCTTGTCATACGTGATCCACTTTTCATCACCAGTTATCAGCTTCTTCAAAAGTGGTTCGGTTTCATTACGTCGTAATAAAGAATCACAAATGAGTACACGGTTCATTAGGTTTCTTTCAGTGAGCTCGTGAGGTACCCAAATGTCGAGCTTTTTTGTGTACCCAGTTTTTTTCAAATGCGCCAAAACTGTTTTGTGGTCAATTTCCAGTTCTTCAGCTACGTCGTAACTACTGGTATGCCGATTTTGCTCCACTTTTTCAAAAATGGCATCCATTTTATCCGTAATAGGGCGACCAGAGCGACGTGCATCTTTGACATCAAAATTTCCGGATTGAAAACGCTTAAACCAAATTTGTGCTACTCTCACAGACACTACACTAGGTCCATAAACATCGCAAATTTTTTTCGCGGCTTGCGTTTCATTTTTACCTTTTTTGTAGTAAAATTTTAAAATGTATCGAATTTCTTCATTAGATTCACTCATTTTGACGGTACGAAAAACAAATGAAAATCACACATTTTCCTAATTTGAATTTGGAATTATGTTCTTTAAAATTTAAACTTTCAATGATACCAAAACCAGCCAGATACAAATAGTATAGCCAAAGAGATTTTATTACAAGTTCATACATACTATAATGCGAAAAGACTTTTTCCCCAACCTAATATTGCAGTTTCACATCTCGTGGATTAACAGAGCCCTCTAACGAATGCATCTATAGTGTTGCAGCGAACAAAGGGTTACCTACATTGGCATAAAAACAACGCCGCACTTAAAAGTATACTACCAATGTATTGCCGATAGATGGCGCTAAATATCACATTATTACTGCATTTCAGCGAACATAGATGGCGCAACGTCCATCAATTGTTTAAACATAATGTCCGAATTAAAAATAAAGTAACTACCTTTCAAAGTAACATGTACTTCATTAATTCTTGTTTAATTCTAAAGAAAACATGACTTGTTATTGTTTTTGAATTTTCCGGTTCACATTACCGTTCCTAATTAGCCGTAATAATGTTCTGAGAATAAGTATCTACCTACTTAGAGAACAAAGAGTGGGCCAAGGCGACGTTTGACTGTGCCCGCCGCTAATCCGTTCAGAACGTGTTCCGGCTACCAACGACCTGCTATTGTTTACACTAATTATTTAGCAACATCCAGGGATGCAGCAATACTGATCGTGTTGTGTTTGTAGGTAACGTATCCGTTAGAAGTCAATGAGGTTTATTCGTCTGTTATTCGAAAACGTGAAAATATTATATGCAATCCATAGACATTGCTTATTCACTGATCTGTAAAGCTATTTAATATTCGTTTTGTGCAGGAATCGGACCAACCCGTTGAGCAAATGCTAAGTGCTCAGACGCTAGTCGCTGACCGACCCGTGCCGTCCATCGCTCAGTCACTGCGCGACCCGTGCCGTCCGTTTTTCAGTCATAGCGCGACCCGTGCCGTCCATTGCTCAGATAGGGGGCGTCCATTAATTACGTGAGGTGTTCTAGAGGGGGAGGGAATCAAGCTAAATGTTTCCAAATCTCACTTAGGGGGGAGGGGGGTCTTGGTAAATATCACGTAATTATTTTTCTCGCAGAAAACGGTGTAAAATTGCGTGAAAAATTATTTCTACAATTAAATATGGCCAAATCTGAGACAATAGTACACTGATAAAAAAATTAACTTGACTTAAGAGCCAAAATCTTAAACTAAGAATACCATTTAAGAAAATGATTTTCTTGAGTCAAGATAATAAATTCTTGAGTTAAGAAATTATTCTTGGTCTAAGAAAATTTTCTTGTTTTGTTTTTTTTTCTCAATAATCCAACATGTTTACAGTCCAAATAGAAGTTTTAAAGGATCTTGCGTGAGATTAGGGGAGGGGGGAGGGAGTTGAGGAAAATCTTACGATACCTCACCAAGGGGAGAGGGGGGGTCGAAAAATTCTCAAAAATGTCTCACGTAATTAATGGACGCCCCCTTACGGAACGACTCGTACCGTCCATTGTTCTGTCACTGAGCGACCCGTGCTGGCCCTTGCCCAGGCACTGACCGTCATTTGCATCCATTGCTCAGTCAATGAACGACCCGTGCCGTCCATAGCTCGGCCAATGCTCAATCACTGAGCAACCTGTGCCGTCCATATTCATTTCTAAAGCTCAGCGTTCGCTGCTTTTACCTTAAATGGGTACGGGTCTTATAAATCACAGATACTTATCCATGTATTTAATGACATCTATTTAACTTTAACTATACTGCAATCATAACAATTACTTTCTCTATTCATTCTACGCTACGATTTTAGTTGTGTCAGTCGATAATACCCGCTAATACCTAATCGTGCGTAAGTGGCAACAGGTTGCAAACCCGTCCCTATAACGTTCTACCTTTGGCACACAAGGAATTCCCTCAGTACAAGAGTTACTGATGGCACTTATTTTGGTAGAAGTGTAGGTACTTAGTCCCCTCCTCTGTGTACCCACTCCTGACAGGTTCACTCATCTATGCTGTTTATTTTGGTAGGGTATCACTCGAGTAGCCTTTACATTGAAGGGGACCTTAAAATAAGAGGGTATTTCTACCTGCCTTAGCGACAATAAAACTACAACACTTTACTAAATAACTGAACAAATACTGAAAATGAGGTGGATATTAAATTGTTCCATTTTAACTTCTCCCGTGACCCGGAAAATAATTTGTTTTGAGAGCATTTTAATGAAAGCTCTTTTGTTGCGATTCACTCATTATATTATAATTAGGAGCTGGTTAATTATAAGATACTTCAGGCTGCTTACTAATTATTGTGTCCTGTTGCACGACGCTGTCGCTGTTGTAACGAACATGATATAATCATTACAATGTTTAGGTACGAAAGTGTTTGGAAAATCAATGCGAAATGTTCAAAAGTGAAAATAATAATTAGGGGTTAAAGTATGAAATTGGCGTTTTATACAGGGTGACAAATAAAACGTTGCCTAAAGTAATCACTTATCATTTTGAGATGAGTGCAGGGAAAAAATAATTAAAAATACATAATAAATCAGTGAAGTAGTCATTTTTATTTGAAATAGTTTTCAGTTTTATCGAACATTTTCAACAGACACTTAATAAGTTTTTTTTTTGTTTTTAAATGACTAATCCTGGCTAGGGAATTCATCATCATTTCAGCCGAAAGACGTCCACTGCTGGACATAGACTGCTCCCCCAAGCACCGCCACTTCGACCTGTTCTGTGCTTCTCGCATCCAACGTATTCCTGCGGCCTTCACCAGGTCATCGGTCCATCTTGTGGGAGGCCTTCCAACGCTCCGTCTTCCAGTACGCGGTCGCCACTCCAGAACCTTCCAACCCCATCGACCATCCGTTCTGCGAGCAATGTGCCCTGCCCACTGCCACTTAAGTTTGGCAATTCTTCGGGCTATGTCGGTTACCTTGGTTTTCCTACGGATCTCTTCATTTCTGATTCGATCGCGTAGGGAAACTCCAGGCATAGCCCTCTCCATTGCTCTTTGGGTGACTTTGAGCCTTCTTATGAAGCCCATTGTGAGCGACCACGTCTAAGTGCCATATGTCATCACTGGCAACACAGTGTGTTGCCAGTGAATAGGATAGACCAGTTTAGGCGTGGCCAAACTAGTTGATCCTGATATAAATACGCACACTCTAGGATAAACTGGTATGGCCTAGTCTAAACAAGAAAATTTTGCAGAGTCGAAAGTAATTGAGCAAACATGTCAGGACTTGTACATGCGGGAGTTCTCAAATCACGCCCCGAGCTCCCCGTGCCGCTCCTCGCTCGCCATTCGTCGCGTCAATGTCAACGCTCTACAAGAAAGCGACAGAAGTGGCTTACCATTTGAATGATATATTTTTAACTATAGGAGCGCCGTGCATTCTTCAATCTGACAACGGTAGGGCATTTGTAAATAATGTTATAAGGTAAATGCACCTTATTCCGAGGGGTTCTAAAAATGGCATCATATTCCGATGTATTTAGAAAAACAGTTTTTTAAAGCAATTTACTAGTTATTTATGGTCTGCATGATAAAATAATGAATTAATAATTATCTGTTCATATTTATTTATACAAAGGAGAGTTTAGTATGGTCACACTGTAAAATAATCGGTCATTTTGCCGCGGGGAGCGGCGTCGAAAGCACACTTCATACATTTGGGACCTTATGCACGTGAGTATTACGATTTGCCAAATAGTGTTTTACGTAATAATTTTATACAACGCGAGTTTTCGTTTAGGTTGAAATATTGAAAGGATAATATTTTTTATCGAAAACACTTAAGATTTGAGTATTTTATTTGCAAATTAGCAAGAAAATAAGTGTTTAAAATACCGCGACATTAGGTGCAAAATATTTTAGTGTGTTCCTAAAAGCCGATGTATACCACGGAAAAACAAATTTAAAGACATTTAGTTTTTTTAAATTTCGGTGTCTGTTTTATGATTATAAACTTTAATGTGTTAGTTCTGACTTAATGAATAACTCATACATTTAATAATCTATTTCCGAGGTACACCGTGGCGTCGCATTTACTAATTATAGCAGGTCAAAAATTGTTTGTACAGGTACTTTATTAATACGTTGTATAGAAGATTTTAGTGAAGACATTAGGTTTTATAAGTGTTCTGTTATTATATGTATGTACTTTATATTTGTTTTCCTTTCATATTGTAACTATACATTATTTTATTTGCATAATATTAAAAAATCTTTTACTTTTTAGTACTCGGAATTAGAAACTTTGATTTAGCATCATAAAACGCTATTCCGATGTATTTACGTCGGAATAAGGTTACATGAGTACCTAATTCCGATGTATTTACGTCGGAATAAGATTACATGAGAACCTAATTCCGAAGTTAGTTAAGACCCTGTTTAAATACAGAGTGTTCATTATTTTATGTGCTTAGTAGATACGCGTTTAGTAACTGAAAGAATACTAATCATCTATACAAATACATAAAATTGGAGTGTGTGTTTGTAAAAAAATATAATAAAATTATTTTTTTTACGTTTAGTTTTTTTTTAATTGCATGTATTTTATTTATTTTATTATATTAAAGAAAATGACTTTAGAAGACTCTTAAGAATATTCATATTATGTATTTTCCCTTTTTACCGGTGCTACTACGGGTCGTAGCACAGGTAAAAATAATTATTACCTGTGGTACTACTTACATTAACTTACTTGTGTTGTTGTAGGATAATGAACGCAAAAAAGAAATATACGGTCGAGGATCTTGAAAGTGCGCTTATTGCAATTAATAATGGCAGTAGCGTCTATAAGGCTTCCCGAGAATACAACATTCCAGAAACGACATTGAGAGACAAACGTGACCAAAAATATAGTGGCCATATAGCCGGTCGCAAAACGGTACTCTCAAAATCGGAGGAAACAAAAATTGTTGACTGGATCCATTATCTAGGAAAACATGGTTTCCCAGTTTCTAAAGAGCAGTTGAAGCAAGGAGTGGCAAAGCTAGTTGAAAATTTAAACCGTCCAAATACTTTCAAAGATGGTATGCCTGGTAAGCACTGGCTTGCCAATTTTTTGTCAAGACACCCAACTGTAGCAAAGAGAGTAGCACAAACTTTACCAACTCATCGAAACAAAATTAATGAACAAGATGTGCGCAACTGGTTTGATAGAGTCAAAAGTTATTTTGAAACTAATAATTTATTAGGTGTGCTTGAGGATGAATCAAGAGTGTATAACTGTGACGAAACGGCCTTTTTTCTCTGCCCCAAAGAAAAAGATGTCTTAGTAAAAAAGGGCAGCAAGCGTGTGTACAATAGAGTTGCTAATGATGAGAAAGAGTGCCTAACAGTTTTAGTCAATGTGTCTGCTGGAGGTAAAATAGCTCCACCTATGGTATTGTATCCATACAAACGCCTGCCTAAAAACTTGCCTCTGACGGTGCCACCAACGTGGGGTATAGGATGTACGGAATCAGGGTGGATGAATATGGAGGCTTTTTATGAATATGTCGCAAATGTATTTTACAAGTGGTTACTAGAAAATAAAATAACACTGCCAATTGCCCTGTTCATGGATGGACATACCTCACACATTTCGTTGCCATTAAGTCTTTTCTGCAAAGAAAAGGGAATCATACTAGTTGCGTTATTACCAAATTCGACACACCTTCTTCAACCACTTGACGTTGGAGTTTTTCGACCTGTTAAGGGTACATGGAAAAACGTAGTACACGACTTCAGAGTAAATAATAATTATGCCAAATTAAAACGTACAGATTTCGCCATGGAAGTAAAAAAATGTTTCGATATAAGTATTAAAGTAGATACAATAAAAAATGGCTTTAGAAGCGCTGGAATCTTTCCATTTGACGCCAATAATATTGACTTCTCAAAGGTAATGCCACGGGACTCACGGGAAGCTACTGCTATTAATTCACAGGACCAGTTATATACAAAGGAAAAGAATAGTTTTTTTGAGAAGTTTGAGCAACGACTGGCCCCAGAAGTTCTTCAACTATTTGTCGAATCTGGAAATGAGTGGGAAGGTGAGGAAAAGTATAGATGTTTATTTGGGTTCTGGAAGAAAATACAACAAGAAGAACCTCCTCCTATCTTCAACGATACTACAATTGCGAACAACATACGTGATTGTGATATATCAGATGTTGTTTCGAATATAGAAATAGGTCCAAACGGTAGTATCATACTTCCTTTGAGCCTAAGTCCTAGATCAATCATGAGCCACGATATTCCCCAACTTGATATGGATCAGACATTGACACCAGGAAATAACCATTCAAGGCGATATTCTTCTGATTCTATTTTGCAAATAGAAACCTCACTTGGTCATAATATAACTGAAGATGAGCCTCAACCTTGTTGTTCAAGAACTCAAATACTTCCTTTGAGTCTAAGTCCTAGATCAATCATGAGCCATGATATTCCCCAACTTGATATGGATCAGACATTGACACCAGGAAATAATCATTCAAGACGATATTCATCTGATTCTATTTTGCAAATAGAATCACTTGGGCATATAACTGAAGATGTGCCGCAACCTTGCTGTTCAAGAACTCAACATTTTCAATCATCACCACCAATGTCACGGCAGTCAAGCAGTGATCCAACGCTGGATATTTTTCACCCTGCTGATAACACTAATAACGCCAACCAAAGTACAAATAATATAATAGCAGTTAAAAGTACACCTAACAAGAAACCAAATTTTCCTACTCCGTTCAAAACAGCGTTTTATTTTCCACAATCTCCAAAGAAAACAATGACTAGAAAAACTAAAAAACAAACACCAACGGTGGCAACTGCTGACGACTTTATAGAATATCAACGTAGAATACCAAAAGAAAAGGAGGAAAAAGCGGAGGGCATTCTTAAGAGACGAGCAGATAGATTAAAAAAACAAGAAGAAAGGAAATCTAAAAAAAATAAAACCATACAGAAGAGGAAAACAGTACGAAAGACAAACAACCTGGACAAAATAAATGAAAGACAAGAAACTGAGGGAAATATAGAAGACGACAATATACATATAGACTTACGACATCGAAGAAATAATCCATTTTCATTAAACTCTGAATCATCCAGCAACGATGAAGACTTTACGTTGACCATGAGAAATAAAACGGCTAATAGGGTTAAGAAAACTTACACAACGTTGTTCGGTGAATCAACATCAGATAGTTCAATGTGATGTGCCATGTATTCCTTTTTTAGATATTATTAATTATGTTATTTTACTACATTGTTGAACTTTAGTTCCTAAGAATTGTTTCTGATCTCGTAATACGATCTAATTTTGATAATGATTATAGCAATTGTTATACTTTTAAGTTTTACATTATTTTTGTAATGATACAATTAGATTTTAATGTCGATTTTGTTAATTCATTTTTAGAAGATTAAGGAATAATATTAATAAAAAACAGAGTTTAGAATAAAACTAGAATAAACAAAAAAAAGAACTGATTTCATATAAAAAATAAACAAATTTGGATCTCGTAATAGGCTCTAATTTTGATATGATTATAGCAATTGTTATACTTTTAACTTGTAAGTACAAAAATAATGTAATTATTTTTGTAATGCAACAATTAGATTTTAATGTTGATATTGTTAATTCATTTTTATATTTTTATAAGATTAAGGAATAATATTAATAAAAAACAGGGTTTAGAATAAAACTAGAATAAACAAAAAAAAGAACTGATTTCATATAAAAAATAAACAAATTTGGATCTCGTAATAGGCTCTAATTTTGATATGATTATAGCAATTGTTATACTTTTAACTTGTAAGTACAAAAATAATAATAATGTAATTATTTTTGTAATGCAACAATTAGATTTTAATGTTGCTATTGTTAATTCATTTTTATATTTTTATAAGATTAAGGAATAATATTAATAAAAAACAGGGTTTAGAATAAAACTAGAATAAACAAAAACAGAATTGATTTAATATAAAAAATAAACAGATTTGACTTTTAAACATCATGTATAATTCTCCCTACATAGTTCCCTTTCTATTTTTATACTCGGAATTAGGAACCAAATGCATCGGAATTACGATTTTTAAATCGGAATAAGGTACCTCGGACTTTTTTATATTTTTATTTATTTTATCAGCTTCAATAACCTTCTACTGACAAACTGCAAATATTTTTCAAAAATTTGATAGCTAACACTTCTGATAAAAATATAAAATTGTACACAAAGGTCCGATAAATACTTAATTTATAATGTTCTTTCGTGTTATGTTAAAAACAGCGCGGAATTAGGTGCCTTTACCTTAAGTGAGCTTGCCAGTCTGTGGCCAGAACTCAAAATTGTACTCGAAAAACCCAGGCACAGTCAAAGCCAGGGCTCTGTTGAACGTGCCAATCAAGATATTGAGAATATGATAGGCTCTTGGATGAAGGACAACTTTTCAACGAAGTTGAATGGTCAGAAGACTTGATATAGGTATGTTCAATTCGTGAAAAACTGCGCCTACCATTCAGGGATAAAACAATCACCATACAAGGCATTATTTGGAATAGAACCCAGAGTAGGACTTTCGACTTCCTCTTTGCCGCAAGAAATCATAAATGATTAAGATGATTTAAGGAAGGTAATAGAAGATGATCGCATTGTTAACCTGACAGAAGACAGTGATAATAACGTTGCCGAAGATAGTAACCAAAATGACATTCATAAAGCTAGAACAACTGCAGCAGAAAGTCTTGTGAAACAGGCTAAGAAAATGAAAGCTAACATGTCTCATCCACCTGCCAACATTGGAGATAATGTTTCTTTCGGCTCTGCAAAATTTTCTTGTTTAGACTGTTTAGACTAGACCATACCAGTTTATCCTAGAGTGTGCGTATTTATATCAGGATCAACCAGTTTGGCCTAGCCTAAACTGGTATATCCTATCGGGCTTAGAAAAATTAGTTTGGACTAGGCTATACTAGTTAATCCTATCGCGTACCTATAGGAAGAACTAGTTTAGCCTAGGCAAAACTAGTTTATCCTGAAATCAGGTTTGGCCGGTAACATATATACGACCACGAATCATATTCAGATCGACATACAACCTGTTCCTGACCCGCAAATTGCAAAATTTGCAGGTCTGCGAAGTTTACTTTGATAAGTTTCTATGAATAAAGAAGGCTTTAAACTTTTCTATAGTAGGTACCTGTTGAGGACGAAAATAACCTGACATGTAAGAAATAAAATAACAATTTATTGTTTGATTTCTATAATGGTTTACCGGCATTACTGTCAAGTGCCTAGAGACTGTTAAAATCTACATGTCAGATTAACGTCAACGACGAAAACGAGCAAACGAGTCCTGGAATGGAGACCGCGTATCGGCAAAGGTAGCGTGGCAGGCCCCCCAGCTAGACGGACCGACGACCTAATAAAAGTGGCTGAGAAAACTGGATGCGGCAGGCAGAGGACAGGGTGTTGTGTAGCTACATGGAAGAGTCCATCTGTGGACTGCGATAGGCTGAGTTGATTTAATTGAGATACCTACTAGAGAACAACTTAAAACCAGCGTATTGTATGACACATTTATACTTACGCGACAAGTTTCTTTGAACTTTTTAAAATGATTGATTAGACAGTTGCAGTTGCAGTCGCAGTTACAACGCCCCTGCAGCCAAGGTGAATTAATTCAAAGTCTTAACAATTTAGTAGTAACAAGGTAATCTGTCGACACAGTTGTTTCATAAATACATCACATCTTCCGTCATGAACTGTACGTACTTATATACTGTATAGATTGTTCAACAAGAGCAACCTTATGTTTGACCGGTAGGGAAATTAAATAGCTTTATAATCACATTCGAACTGTGAAGGGTATTTAGAATTCCTTCAAATATTTTAGCACATTATGTGTTTTGTTTCGACAGAAATCAGTTACTGATGATGGCGCGGGACTGTTAGCACATGAGCGTGCAATAATCGAAATAACTTATGATTACGCGCACAAACGTATTTTATTGATAAATAACTTATGATTACGCGCACAAACGTATTTTATTGATAAATAACTTATGATTACGCGCACAAACGTATTTTATTGATAAATAACTTATGATTACGCGCACAAACGTATTTTATTGATAATTAATTTATGATTACGCCCACAAACGTATTTTATTGATAAATAACTTATGATTACGCGCATAAACGTATTTTATTGATAAATCCCGGTACAGACATGTCTCCCTTAGGGCTCCTATAGTATCCATATTATACGAACACAGATTTTCCATAAAACAGTTCGGTTAAAAGCCCATCTTATGGTGGCTCACTGAGTGTTATTTCACCGACCCTCTTTATAAATCAAATAAATGCTCTGGAAGAACTCGGTGAAGGAAAACGAATGAATTGCGAATGTTTAAGTGAATTAATGAACGTCGTAATGAAGTCATTATTTTCTTTATTGGAAGACGCGGTATTGGTTTCTTTGTAATACGCTGGCCTTATAAGAAATTAGAAAAGAAATATGCGTTGGCGTTTTATAAAAGGACATAAATTAAATTACAAGCTTCTTTTATGTTGGTTCAGGTGTCTCTCTACTGAGTTTTCAGATCAATGCCCCTGAATCTAATTCTTCTGATACATAAATTATCATGAGTGTTGGCACAATCCTGAAAGGTTGTATACATTCAAAGAAAGCGTTTGTGGGAGTGTGGAGTCACAAAACAACCACATAAAATGCTGAAAATACATTAAAAGAAACTTCCATCAACAATATTTGAACATCAGCAATCGACACATTTTCATGAATAATACATGTTCAGAAAACACAAATCCAATAAAGTTCCGCTGCGAAACGCGGCCGACACAGATTCTTGACTCAGTACACAACACACAGAACATAGCACACAGTCCACACAACTCCGTACACAGTTACAAACAAGTATTTAACGAAGCGGAAGTAAAAAGCTTTGTACAGCAACACTGTTCACAATATTTGCGTGAAAATATTCTCTGGAGTCATTTACTTTGGCTGGGTCGGAGAGCAAGGTGAGCAAGGTGAGCAAGGTGAGCATGGTGAGCACGGCGAGCACGGCGAGCACGACGCTTTCAGTGAACGACATAACGAGGATTACAATAATTCCTTTCACGCCAACATTTATTCGTCTTTACGTCAACAAGAACGTTATTAAAATAAATGTCTTTGACATCAAAGAAGTGGGCTCTTAGAACAATGTATGAAAGTATGACATATTTTTCGAAGCTGGTAATTTATTGCGGGGATTTATTTAAGCTTCTGACATAAGCGTGTTTTTCAAAATGAACACAAAAGAAATAAATAAAATACCTACAAATATAAGTATGATTCATTATTTTTATCAGATTTCTAAGTAATTGTATCTACCGTGTGCTGCCCGTATCAGCGTAACTTGTTGTAAGTATCTAACATGTAGGTACGTAGGCGGTCCCAGAATTAATTGGCCTAGCTATGAAATAATTAAGAAAATGAGATGAAACCTGTAGTGTATCTATTCCATAGATATACATATAACACTATCTCATGTCCATAAGCGGATGCAGCTCCTGTCACTAATGTTATCTGTCAGTCAGTAGCAATGGCGGGAAACGGAGATTGTGAAGCGAATCTGCATGTGAGCGCTTGATGTGGTGATGAGCTAGTGAAGTGATATTATCCAACTTAAATACGAAATCAACAGGATTCTACAAAACTTATTTTATTTTTCTATACAACGTGTTAATGAAATAACCCAAAACCTGAAACTAGTTTGTTTAGAATCGGCAGCTAAATCGAATACAATAATTTTTAATATCGGTAATTTTTTTTTCAAAAAAAATATTATTTGTCATGCCGTATCTAATATTTTCTAACGACGCTGTACACTACTGTCCAACGCGATGTAAACAAACAGCGCAGGCGAGGGTGAGGAGAGGGGGTACTAGAGCTGGCGCCAAGACAAACCGGGAGACACGCCGGCGCCCGCGCCACCCCGGCCACCCTCCGTCCGTAGTCTCCCTAGCGCATCGGCGCGTGCGCTACGTGTCAACACGGGTTAGGGCGAGCGCGTGCGATTTACGTCTCCCGGCGGCAAAATGGCGTTTCGCTTCACAAATGTACGATATTGTGAAATGGTGCGAATGTTAGCGCGATGTGATGATAACGTTAATTTAGCTGTGCGACGTTATCAGGAACAGTTTGGTGTATCTGTGTCGAACGAGACAATGTTGGCCGCTACACAGCGCCTACGGGATTACGGTACATTTAGGCCTCCGACCGCAGTAGACAGAGGACGTACCCGAAATAATCCTGGTCTGGAGACCGAAATACTCAAATATTTCGCAGAAAACCCGACAGATAGCACAAGACATGTGAAGTAGTGAGAAGTGACACTACAGTGCTAAGGTCTTTGAAAAGTAATTTACGAAAACGTGCTTTAACGTGTATTCAACAAGGTGGTAGACATTTCGAGGCATTGCTGTGACAAACAATGAACGAACTTTCAGTAAGTGCTTTACTGTATTATTGTTGTAAATAGGTAGGTTGATTTATTTGAAATAATTATTGTAAATATGGTGATTCAAATCTTTTAAACAATCCTAAAGCCGGTGGTGGTAAAACTAGCCTTCGCTTATTTTTAAGCGTGGTAGGTTTACATGCAGCCAGTCCAAAGCCTGGAAAAAGTGTGATGGAAAAATTTGAGTCACTTTTCTATTCCAAAACAAAACATACGCATTATTTAACAACACGAGGGGATTAACCTCAAACGATAGTGCTCCCGTGTCAACGAACGTTTGACAGCGGCGCGGCGATAGAGCTATGAATCTGTAAGAAGTAGCGCGACAACAACATTTACAAATATCTTTTACTATAATTTATGAAAATAAATAATTATACGTCATATCAATTTATTAATATAAAAATCAGCTGGGGTGTCCGAGGTTTTGGGTTATTTCATTAACACGTTGTATAAACTCCACTAATATCAACACACTTTTGACTCCTACGAACTAACAACTCTAAACCTTCGCAAAAGTAACTGCAATCTTTGTCTTCAAAATGACTAAATCAATCAAATCAAATCAAAATATTTTTATTACACATAAACCAACATGGGCACTTAAGGCCCTCTTGTAGTTGAAGACGTTTCGGCGAACACTGGCCGGTAGTTGCGAGCGCTTGAGCTGCTAGATTTTGTGTATAATTGTTTCGTGGAGACAAAATGATAAGGAAATTATAAAATATTTTCTCAGCATGCCCTAAAAAACAATAAAACCGATCTTTTGGTATAAGTTTTACATGGTTTAATTATGGAATCTCTTCAAGGTACACGTTTCAAATGGCGATTTAGTGTCATCTTTATGATTATTTTTTATCGAGCCAATTGTTTTAATTCACGTTTCTATCTTCACACAGCGCTTAACAGTATGTTCAATTTTCCTAAATATTTTTTTTTTACGGAAACTATCCATTTTGCTAGATTTACAGAGGTTTAAAAAAGTTAAAAAGTACTGCAACCTCGCCTTAAGAAACGTCAGAAGCTAGGTGCACGGTTCCAAATAGTTGATTCCTATAGAGAAAAGCCGGCAAGAAACACCACGGTTACTCTTTTAAAAATTATTGGCTTTTACAATGATTTTAAATTACAGTATTAATAGGTATGGGAGAACAGTGTAGGACTGTCAACAAGTATCAAGTACTTAATAAAATGGAAAATTGCCTACAGTTTACAAGGCCTGCAACGTTCTCACATTCACAAAGTATAAATAATCTACATAAAGAATAGTCCACACTTATAATATTGTAAATGCGAAAGTAACTCTGTCTGTCTGTCTGTCTGTCTCGCTTTCCTGCTAAAACTACTGAACCGATTTAAATGAAAGGAGACGGGCATTTCTGGGCTAAATTGTAATAAGTGGAGAAATGGTTTAAAAAAAAGCTTATATTTTTCTATATCAAAATCTGAAAAATCAACTGAATTTACAATCTGGAAAATGAGAAATCCTAAAATTAAGTTAAGATTCCCAAGTAAATGGAATTTCGATTAAATTGTAATCGATTAACGTTCATACTATTTAAGAAGATGCCTTCACCATAAATGATTAATTCAATTAAAATAATTAAATCTATTAGAAATAACATACTGCACAGATTAAACCAATTAAATATTTATATAATTAACATAAATGATTGATCCACGTTTGTTAATCGATTAATGTGTGTTTAGTCTGTGCTAACTCTGACATGACATGCATGACATAACACTGACACTCACCTGTTTCATACTGTTTAGTTTAGTGCATGTGCGTAACATGTTTCCTCCCATAGTTTTATTGATGTTTCCTCAACCCCTGCTTTCATTCTACGGACTTCGGAGCTACCTTCTTGTATGACCCTTGCCTTGCTACCATACCCGACACGGAGAACCCCGCTTAAACGTTGGACATGGACTTGTCATTTTGGATTCTACGAACAGCCTACCGATTGGAAACTGACTCCATGGATCGTTGTGTAAATTGTTGCATAGCGACTAATCGCTGTAATACAACAGATCGTCGAGATTTGGATGACGAAATGATTTTAGAAGTAATTCGTCAATGGCGTACACCACAATCTGTAACTAAGTACTTGCTCACTTCCTGTTTACCTCACCAACGTCTACCACGCTGGCTTGCAATCTTTACAATATTTTTTCCTTCACCATTATACTAACAAAATAATAATAAAAAATAAAACTTTCTTATTTCTAGTGGCACAATAACAACCTTAGTTACAATGAGTTACATGTATGTATAAAAAAAACAACAAATAAGGTCTCATATCAAACGTAAATGGTTGTTTGGTTGTTAGCGAGTAATTCACACTGACTTCTGTACTACATAGTATAAACTGTACACGGTAGGACAGTATTCCTCGCTCTTCAATAATCACACATGTTATCGGTGAACATAATATTTGAGATATTTAGCAGGTAGTTCGGTATTAATTAATATAATAAAGTATAGGTAAACATTTAAAAGGCCCATGTCGATACATTATATAGAACTAAGTAACTATCGGACCAAGATTTTTTTTTAAAGTATTTAATCATGTTATCTGATATTAACCACTTTTTTGAATGCAGTGACCATATTTGCCAAGCTTGCTGGGAGTTGAATCAAAGACCACCTCTTGTTATGAAAATAATATGGTACCTTATTTGGGCTAGGTACCAAGATAATATAGTACCTACCACCTGCACAGTTTCTAGACGACAATATGATCATAATTGAAGATGAATAAAAAATATTACTAAAAACATTTTATTTTCTCTCCCTCACCCTACAAATACCTATATAAATTATCATCTGCTTAGCCTTTTCCCAATTATGTTGAGGTCGGCGTCCTGTCTAACCGGTACTAGTATTTTACACGGAGTGACTGCCTGTTTGAGTTCCACAATCCAGTTACTGGGTAGTATGATATCCCTTGGTAAGACTGTCAGACTGGGCTTCTGATGACCCGTAACGACTGTCTAAGATCTACAAAAGACAGCCGGGACCAACGACTTAACATGCTTTCCGAGGCACGGAAGGGTCTTGGTATGTAAAGAAGGTCGCCCATCCACGGACCAACCGTGGCAAGCGTAGCTTAACCTGATCGGTTAACCCGTGCGGCTGTTATTACTTAGCCACCAGCCCTTCTACAAAATATATAATTATTAAGAATAGAGAGAATAGTAAAGAATAGCACCACACTATTTCTTCCTGTGGATGTCGTAAGAGGCGACGTAACCTCACTTTTCCTTAATCTTATTTAACTCGGTTCTCAGATTGCCAAAATCTGCAAAATTTTCAGTGATTGTTTAATAATATATTACCTATCAATAGACACCAATTTCATATTTTTACATCCAGGCCCAAGATTGTATGAAAGCGTATCCGTCTCCTTTGGTCACCTCCGTAATTAATCCTTTACTTATTACGAGCAATAATGGCTTATTTACGAAGCGATTTTAAGCAATATAGCATTAATTCTTATCCAATTAAGTACTTTAAATATATTGTGCATTTAATATAGATCAATATGGCCCTTGACAGCATGTAATTTAAATGAATATCTTAGAAGATATCAGAGATTTAAAAAGCGGGGGCGGAGCGGCTGGACGGACGTACTTACGGCCCCGTAAGTACGTCCGTCCCGGTTGGTAGCGGTCGGGTAGTGCAGGATTAGTAGGATTGTAACTCATATTACTTAGGCTTCATAGTAAATGCGAATATCATGTATGTGTTGAGAAGGGAGAAAAGCGTGGTCAAAGCGCACAAACTTCTTCTTTGGCGAATGGACATCTATTTGAGCTCAGACCTATAGCTCGACACATGGTCATATTTTCTAAGGTTGAAGATGAACCGTATACAGTTGTTAAGCAGTCTGTTGAGCTTATCCAGAAAAACCGCATTCAAGTCAAAATAGCACACGTCACCATAGTCGATCATAGGGAAAATCAAAGTCTGCACAAGCATGGCTTTCGTCTTAGCGGGTAAAAAGCTTCTCAGACGATACAGGGAGCGCAAAGTACCATTGACTCTTTGGCTAACATTAGAGACCTGGCGTTGCCAGCTAAACCGAGATCCTTCATAGTAGGGGTAATGGGTATGACGGTACCATTAAAAATGAGAGGAGGAAGAGAACCAAGCGTCACTCTACCCATCATGCGCGAGCTTCCAATTACAATGGCCTGACACTTAGAGGGGTTGAATTATAATCCTACTTACTACTAATACTATAAATTATGTGAAAATATTTATAATTGGGTGTTTGTTCCTCAATCACGCAAAAATGGCTGAATCGATCTGGATCGAAAATAGCACACAGAGTATATATTACCTATATAACCTGAATTAATACATTCTTACCGCAGTACTACGTCCTCCTGCGTTAATTTCCGACATCCACGCGGGCGAAGCCGCGGGCAAAAGCTAGTATTTCATAAATAAGTCAATAATCCATGACAACCAATATTAAAGAGTACAAATTAGAATTGTAGGTATATAATGTCAAAAATTAGTAGATGTCAAAGAAGATTGTAAAAACAAAAAAAAGATACTGTAATACAAAATGTACTTCGTCATTTGGGAGCAAATAATAGACACTGGTCATCCTGTAATGAGCTACCAGGGAAGCCACATGTGCAGAAGGAATTATTGCCAAACTTCCTCGTCTTGAACGTAGTCATTTATCTTATAATATGCTTTCTTAATAAGGACACGTTTGATGTGTAATGTAAACTGTCCATAGCTAAGTTCACAGTACAGTACAGTACTTTCCATAGCTAAGTTCACAGTACAGTACAATACTTTCCATAGCTAAGTTCCAAGTACAGTACAGTACTTTTCATAGCTAAGTTCACAGTACAGTACAGTCTTTGGCAACTTGTTATAGAAGCGGATACTGTTTATAAGAAATGATTTACTAGTTTTAGTTAATCTAAATTTTGGTATCACAATTTCATCTTTACTACGCGTATTTATCTTATGGAAATCGCTTCTTATTTTGAAAAGGCCTAAGTTTTTGCGAACATACAAAATACATTCAAAGATATAAAGAGAGGGAAGAGTCAGTATATTAATTTCTGTAAATTTGTTTCTAATAGAGTTGCGAGGCCCCATTTTATAGATTGCCGCCTGCAACTATTCATCGTTTGAAAATTTCCAACCCCTTTTTTTCTGGGTAGGAAATCATCAAATGACGTCTCCCGCTCTGGGTGGAGCGGAAGGGCGTTTCAGACTTTTAATGACTAAAACCTACCCGTGTTCCTTCAATTGCCCAAATGCCAGGGCCACGATATCTCTTTCGAACAAATCTCGCGACCCTGGCAGGTGCTTTTCACTCTTGCAATGCCGTTACATTGACTCGCGCTTGCTTTCTGGATCATAATATAAGACCAGACTCTCTTCACCAGTAACTAGCCGTTCGATTACATTGTTTGGGTTTTCTCCACAAAGATCTAAAAACTCGGAGGTACAGCGCACTCGCTCCTGTCTTTGCACAGCTGAAAGAAGTTTCGGAACCGATCTTGCACTAACTTTTTTATATGAAGACTAGGTTCTGCTCGCGATTTCGTCCGCGTTAAATTTCATGTTCCCCCGACCCTTCCCGTCGCATCAAATCGCCTGCCCGTGCGATTTTCCCCGTTTTTGCAACATTTTTCATTGCTGCTCCGCTCCTCTTGGTTTTAGCGTGATGTTATATAGTCTATAGCCTTCCTCGATAAATAGGCTACCCAATACAAAAAGTTTTTTCAATTCGGACCAGTAGTTCCTGAGATTACCTGTTTCAATCAAACAAACAAATTCTTCAGCTTTATAATCTATACTATTATAAAGAGGTAACATCTGTTTGTAAGTTTGTATGTAGGGGGTAATCTCCGGATCTACGGTTTCCGACATTGTTCAACTACATATATCAGGCCAATTCATTTTGGGACCTACTATACTACGCATGTGCATGCAAAGTCATCATCATCTCAGCCATAATACGTCCACTGCTGGACATAGGTCTCCCCCAATTTGGGGGGCGTTGCCATAATCGCTACGCTTAGCAGGCGGATTCGCGATCGCAGTATGGTGGCAAGATGCATAGAGAACGCTGCTACCCATTCTCTAGTAAGTCCCATAGTCGCCTCTTACGACACCCACGGGAAGAAATGGAGATATACTATTCTTTACGTCCGGCACCACACGGTACAAAGTGCATGCTAAGTACAAACAATTAAATGCAATAAATTATGTTGACCATTGCTCAAACACAGACCTTCGAGGTTCCTGTCTACAGCTACTTACTGAAAGAGAAGTCTCGTTCTATTAATACAATAAAAAATATACCAGATTTTTTTACTTAGGTACGTGTTTGTACTTTGTTTTATACTAATAATTAATAATTATTTGTACAAAACAAAGACTGTAGTAGCCGGTCGAACTTCTAAGGTACCTCAAAAGAGCAGGCTCTCTATAAATAACTACTTAAAAGTTAGGGAGAGATAATATTTTCTTTTCTATTCACAAGTAGAGGACACAAATTGTTTATCTTGCCTAGAAAATGCGGAGTGCCTTTTATTTGAACCCCCACTTTTCTGTTTGAACACTTTCATGTCTATCTTATCGCTGCTCCTTAGGTAGATCTAGTTATATATATTTATCACCATCACAAAGACTATTTTGTTTTCAAATTGAAGCAACACGTGTGCTGGACTCACTTTGTCCTATGATATCAATTCGGTTTCATATACAACTTTGTTCGTTCAAACGATATTCGGTGTAGATATCCCACTCGTGGATTGGCAGTCCAAAGCCGCAGCGCTGTATGCCTCCAATTTGCATACAAATTACATAGACAGGATCTGCGAAATATTGCACGGACACGTGACAACTTCCAATTTGGCAGGAGAGCTCTTTTATAGCGACACTTTTTAAAGTGTCACTGAGGGAAATACTGAAAAAATCCATATAGTTTTCGACTGATGATATAATAGGTCTGGGAAAAAAAGGTTTTATCATAATTTTGTTTATATAAAGCTGTAGTGACCCCCAAATTGGGGGAGGCCTAAGTCCAGCAGTGGACATCTTACGGCTGAAATGATGAATGATGAATGAAAGCTGTAGTAAAATCTTTTTGGCTGTACACTTTGTATCGGCTGGTTTTGATACCATTAAATAGCCTTTATAACACACAAAAAAAAATCTGTCCACTAAAATGTGTAATTCGATACTTTTTTAATTTTTATTACAAAAGTAAAAATGTGTAAAGTTATATATAATCAACGCGGTGTCAGTAATATAAGAGCAGCACAAAGTTGTTTCAAGCGCTGTCCAGATATTTTTATGTCAAAGATGCAGCTCGCTCTGGCCGCCCTTATACAAATAAAGACGATTCAATTTCAATTCAAAATAGTGGAGCAAATCTGAATATCATTAGTTAAAGAGTTAAAGGTTGACCACAAAATAGTTTTGACCCATTCCACCCGTCTGAAAAATTCTGAGTAGGTATACAAAAAAACTGGCCAAGTGCGAGTCGGACTCGCGCACCGAGGGTTCCGTACAAACCTGCAGGAATTCACGGTTTATGCATAAGGTTATGTTTATGAAATTAAATGTTTTTTTTTTTTTTAATTTTTATATTTGAGTTGACTGAATGAAAGGTAAATTGTGGTTTACGATTTATGACGTATTAAAAAAAAAACTACTTACTAGATCTCGTTCAAACTAATCATTCCCTTATTTTAGAAGTTACGGGGGGACACACATTTTACCACTTTGGAAGTGTCTCTCGCGCAAACTATTCGGTTTAGAAAAAAATGATATTAGAAACCTCAATATCATTTTTGAAGACCTATCCATAGATACCCCACACGTATGGGTTTGCTGTTTTTTTTTTTTTGAGTTTCAGTTCTATGTTTGGGGAACCCCAAATATTATTGTTTAAAAAAATGATATTAGAAACCTCAATATCATTTTTGAAGACCTATCCATAGATACCCCACACGTATGGGTTTGATGAAAAAAAAATTTTTGAGTTTCAGTTCTATGCATGGGGAACCCCAAATATTATTGTTTTTTTTTTCTATTTTTGTGTGAAAATCTTAATGCGGTTTACAGAATACATCTACTTACCAAGTTTTAACAGCATAGCTCTTATAGTTTCGGAAAAAAATGGCTGTGACATACTCGGACAGACAGACAGACAGACATGACGAATCTATAAGGGTTCCGTTTTTTGCCATTTGGCAACGGAACCCTAAAAAGCTCAATATGAGGATGCCACACGAGCTCCCTGAAAGAAACCTAATTAATAGTGTACTCATTCGCAATTCTCTATTGAAACGTAAGGAAACCGATCCATTTTTAGGGTTCCGTTGCCAAATGGCAAAAAACGGAACCCTTATAGATTCGTCATGTCTGTCTGTCCGAGTATATCACAGCGACTTTTTTCCGAAACTATAAGAGCTATGCTGTTGAAACTTGGTAAGTAGATGTATTCTGTGAACCGCATTAAGATTTTCACACAAAAATAGAAAAAAAAAAAACAATAATATTAATATTATTATGAATTTTTGCGTGCCCGACAGGGTCCATATTTTGATCTTGTATGTACCATTTTCATTTTTTACCATATATGTAACATATGGAATGCAATAAAGAATTGAGTATTGAGTATCGAGAACTGAAACTCAAAAAAAAAAAATTACATCCAACCCATACGTGTGAGGTATCTATTGGATAGGGTATATCTTGCCAAGTATTATTAGTACATTAAAGCCACAAAAAATTATAAAATTAAAACTTTTTAACAAAAAAATTAATTATATAATATTAATAAAAAGGTTTAATTTTTCAAAAAATCCCCCCCCCCCCGTAACTTCTAAAATAAGGGAATGATAAAACTAAAAAAAATATATGATGTACATTGGTGCCGATTCTGTTGTACAAAATTCTCTAAACTAAACTAAAAATCACTAAAATTTGGTTTATTCCTGTCAAACGACGATTTCCAATTCTGAAATAGACTAAAGTGACACAACTTAACTATATTTTAGTTTGACAGCACTAAGATTGCACTGAGTTATTAGTTTAGTGAAAATGACAATTTTGCTATTCTGAGTTTGCCGGTTTTCACCAAAAATTTTGACTATAATAATTTATTTTGACTAAATCTGACTATTTTTAATCGCGATTAAAAAGGTGTAGAATAAAACTAGTGGTCATGAACAAAAATTCACACCAACGCCTCGCCTTCACGTGCAAAAACAGTGCTGTATTTTTTTTTTTTTTTTCTTTTGCTTATATCTCAAAAATGGCGTGTCCTATCGCAAAAATAATGAAATTTTCGATCCCTTTTAAGAAGCCCCGGAACATATAAATCTCAACAAGAGGGCAATTTTTTTTTAGCAGAAGTGAAAAAATCCATTTAAAACACGTCCAGGCTGTCCCTTTGCGCGCGCCTTCGTCTTCAAAAAAATCATTGCGTAGCGCACACGTTGCGAAACCAAAAGAAAAAAAAACCACGTTGATTGTCAAATTCGTTTTTAGTCGTGTCAAAACAATTTTTAAATTTAGAGATTTTTTCTTGCAGAATAGCGTTAAAATTCTCATAGCCAAAAGTAAGGAATTTTAGAGATAGTTTAGTTCGGTGTACAACAGAATCGGCACCATTACCTACCATGTAAACAAGCAGCTTCCACCGAAAATTGGTTTGAACGAGATCTATACTCCATTTACTATAGCATTAGACAGAAGTTAAAAAAAGGCTCTTTTAGGTGCACACATTGCAATAAAACAGTCAAGATTGATGTGGAGTTAAATATAATCAATTTATATAACAGCTGTCACACTTAATTATACTTATTTAACCTATCTACCTTCTGAAATTACAAGGCTGTCATTTAATATTGTTTAGATTTTACATTCTATATTGTCGTGTCGATGTTAAAATCTAAAAGAAGCAGGGGTGAACAGTACCGGGAACGTTTTTTACGTCACTATAATTCTACCAAATCTAAAATGTTACGTATTCCCTTCATAAGTTATGGGAGCACATGTTTTTTTTATTTTGTCGAATTATGCTATCAACCATCCGTCAAATTGCGTACTGCAGTTGTCAATTGTGTTGTCATTCACTTGGTACTTGTGAATGCTACGCCTTTTCTCGTTGTTATTGCTGAATTTTCGTGATTTTGTTGTTTCTTCTTTTGTTATTTTTAGGGTTCCATACCTCAAAAGGAAAAAGCGGAACCCTTATAGGATCACTTTGTTGTCCGTCCGTCCGTCCGTCTGTCAAGACCCTTTTTCTCAGGAACGTGTGGAAGTATCAAGCTGAAATTTATATCAAATACTTAAGTCTACTGTCTCTTGGAGCTGTGAAAAAATCAAACTTCTAAGCTAACGCAATCAAAAGATATAGCTGTTTATGCCGCAAATTTCCGCAAATTTTCGAAACTCGCAAGGGAATCAAAACCTAAAGGGTACTTCCAGTGTATCTAGAATGTTGAAATTTGCTACGAAGCAACGTCTTATAGCACAGATAAAGGAAAAATTGCGAAAACAGTAAATTTTTAGTTACATCATATAATAAAAATATTCAAAAAAAAAAAACTTTATACCTACAGGTTTGTACGGAACCCTCGGTGCACGAGTCCGACTCGCACTTGGCCGGTTTTTTTTGTTATCGTTATAATTGTTAGTTTTGTGTTGTTCGTACAAACTGGTACGTTTTGTGGAACTATGGATCCCGATGCAGGCCCGAGTGGCATGCAAGCGCAACATACACACTCTGAAACTGCTGGTAGCGCTGATCAGTGTCAACAGCGAAAAAAACGTGGCCCCAACGTTGACCATGAGGATAAAATATTGTCTCCCAAGAAAAGTAGAAATAAACAAACACCGCTTCGTTCTACAGAAAAAACAACAGTGATTTTTTAATAAACTGTTTGTTACTAAAAATTGTTTCATGTCGTGTACCTATCCAAGCCTTGTGATGAGTAGATCGATAGTAAATGCTTTATTATAAGCAAGCTATAAATTGTTACAAAAAAACTCACATTATTTATTTAAATTGTTTGAACTTAACTTGAAATAAAAGGTTTCGTACTCCTGCTTCTGCGAGCCTCTTTTTTCTAATGTTATAATAAACAGAGTATAGTAAGTAGTTTTTTTTTAAATAAATCGTAAACCACAATTTACCTTTCATTCAGTCAACTCAAATATAAAAATTTAAAAAAAAAACATTTAATTTCATAAACGTAAACCTTATACATAAACCGTGAATTAAAAAAAAACTTGCAAGTTTGTACGGAACCCTCGGTGCGCGAGTCCGACTCGCACTTGGCCGGTTTTTAGGGTTCCGTTGCCAAATGTCAAAAAACGGAACCCTTATAGATTCGTCATGTCTGTCTGTCTGTCTGTCTGTCTGTCTGTCCGTGTATGTCACAGCCATTTTTTTTTTCCCAAACTATAAGAGCTATGCTGTTGAAACTTGGTAAGTAGATGTATTCTGTGCACCGCATTAAGATTTTCACACAAAAATAGAAAAAAAAACAATAAATTTTGGGGTTCCCCATACTTAGAACTTAAATTCAATTTTTTTTTTCATCAAACCCATTCTATGGATAGGTCTTCAAAAATGATATTGAGGTTTCTAACATCATTTTTTTCTAAACTGAATTGTTTGCGCGAGAGACCCTTCCAAAGTGGTAAAATTTGTGTCCCCCCTCTGTAACTTCTAAAATAAAAGAACGATAAAACTAAAAAAAATATATGATGTACATTACCATGTAAACTTTCACCGAAAATTGGTTTGAACGAGATCTAGTAAGTAGTTTTTTTTAATACGTTATAAATCGTAAACCGCTATTTACCTTTCATTTAATCAACTGAAATTCAGCCCATCAATCTGTGGACTAAGGAAGTTGTTGGCCATGTGTGAGAGGTATGCGGAGGCTCATGGCTTGAGGTATAATGCTACTAAGAGTGAGGTGGTCGTTTTTAAAGTACCTAATAATACACCCACGAATATACCACCCGTGACGTTACAAGGAACACCGCTTAAAATCGTCACTCAATATAAATACCTTGGTCATGTGGTCACGGGTTCTCTCACAGATGACCAGGATATAGATAGGGAGCGCAGGGCGTTGGCAGCCCGATGCAATATGCTTGCCCGCAGGTTTGCGCGGTGCTCAGACGACGTAAAATTGACGCTCTTCAGAGCCTATTGCCGGTCGTTTTACTCGTGCAGCTTGTGGGTTAGGTATACGCAGAAGGCTTACAACGCTCTGCGCGTACAGTATAATAATGCGTTGCGGATATTGCTGGGGCTGCCTCGGTTTTGCAGTGCATCGGGCATGTTTGCGGATGCGCGAATAGATGACTTTCATGCCATTATGCGCAAACGGTGTGCATCGATGTTGCGGCGATTCAGGGGCAGCCCTAACAGTATATTAGCTACACTGGCGGACAAGGTTGATGGTCCATTTATCAGGCTCTGGGCTGGCAGGCACGTGCGTGCACAAGTTCACGTGCCTAATTAAGGTGTTATTATTTTATTAAGTTTGAGTTTACTAACATAGATTAAGTTCTTACTAACACTATGGATCCCTGGTCTGAATTAAAATTTTGAATTTGAATTTATAAACCGTGAATACCTACAGGTTTGTACGGAACCCTCGGTGCGCGAGTCTGACTCGCACTTGGCCGGTTTTTAAAACACTAGTGATGAGACGTGGATCACATACGACAAGAACATGCGACAAATATCGTAGTCAAAAGAAGGGAATGCAAATATGATCTGTTTTAAAATCCGGATTTTTTAAATCGTATTTTAAATGATAGTGATGGTCCAATCCGGATTATCCGCATTTTACGAATATTTCATAAAAATAAATAAATCTACCCATATTAGTTAACTAACTTCTGTTCAAAATTTCGTTCGCGTTAAATTTCTTGCTCCCACGACCCGTCGCATCGAATCACCCGCCCGTGCGAGAACTTTTTTAAAGCTTTTTAAGAGGAACAATTCGGTTGCAAATGGTTGTTACGTTATTTTATCCGTTTACGCAGCGCATGCAACGGAAGCTCTCAAGAGGAATACATTTTCTCCGGTTTTGCAACATTTTTCATTGCTGATCCGTTTCTTTTAGTCGTAGCGTGATGTTATAGCCTTTCTCGATAAATGGGCTACCCAACACCATAAGATTTTTTAAATTACATCCAGTAGTTCCTGAGATTACCTCTTTCTACCTAACAAATTCTTCAGTTTTATAATTTTTAATCGACGAAAAAACCGGAGGAGGTTATCAATTCGACGCGTATATTTTTTATTTGTTTTTTTTTTATGTATGACCACGAATAACTTTTTACATAGTAGTCCGAATGTGATAATTCTTTTTTTATTGGAAAGGGTATACTCCGAGAGTGGTCCCATATAAATTTGAAACACAAAATCGAAACCTAATTGTCGGAAAACAGGGGATGATTGATTGTTCACTCATTGATTGTAATGCACGGATAAATTTGTACAAAGTTGTCCGATTTTGATAATTCTTTTTTAATTGGATAGGGCCAAGTATTATTAGTACATTAAAGCCACAAAAATTTACAAAATAAAAACTTTTTAACAAAAAATTAAACTGCCGAAAAAAAACAGAAAAGCAAAAATAATAACCTTAAAATTTTGAGTCGGCGCTGAAAAATCAATGAACAAAGATCAATCAAAGCGCCGACTCATAATTTTAAGGTTATTATTTTTTGCTTTTCTGTTTTTTTCGGCGGTTTAATTTTTTAAATAATATTAGTATCTATAGATAACAAAATACACTACATGTTCTAAACCAGCTTATCGAAAAGTTTACAGAATTCAAAAAAAACCATTGTATCTAGCATTCGTCGATTATGCAAAGGCCTTCGACAGCATCAACCACGATTCACTTTTCAAAGCTCTTAGTAACCAAAATATAGAATCCACTTACATCAATTTACTTAAGACAATATACAATAATAGTACAGCATCAATACAAATTAACACCACTGGACCGTCTTTTCCAATAAAAAGGGGAGTCAAGCAAGGAGACCCGTTGTCCCCTAAGCTTTTTACTGCCACGCTTGAGGAAGCCTTCAAAACTTTGGCTCCAAACTGGGTAGACAAGGGATTAGTTATCGGTGAAAAGAGGTTATCAAACCTTCGCTTCGCCGATGACATTGTTCTTTTTTCCTCATCAGCGGCTGAGCTGAGTAACATGCTCGAAGACCTGAACAAAGCAAGCCTCGAGATTGGGCTTAAGATGAACATGTCAAAGATCAAACTCATGACAAACAGCATCTAAAAGAGAATACACATTGGGGGTGAGGAGATTACATATATGTCCAAGA
Source organism: Aporophyla nigra (assembly GCA_947507805.1). Classification (NCBI taxonomy): domain Eukaryota; kingdom Metazoa; phylum Arthropoda; class Insecta; order Lepidoptera; family Noctuidae; genus Aporophyla; species Aporophyla nigra. Next base: position 520,275 of record OX382305.1, on the reverse strand, counting down.
CTATATCTATCTGGGCCAAATAGTCTCCTTTCAGGCGCGGCAAGACAAAGAAGTCAACCGACGCACTGAGAGCGCCTGGAGGAGCTATTGGTCAATGAAAGATCTTCTGAAAGGAGATCTACCACTTTGTCTCAAACGGAGAATTATGAACATGTGTATTCTCCCCATTCTCACATATGGTGCTCAAACCTGGTCTTTGACACTTCAGCAGAGGTCCAAGCTCGAAGTTTGCCAGCGAGCCATGGAGCGCAGTATCCTGGGTGTTCGACTATCAGACCGTATAAGGAACACAACACTACGCGCCGAAACCAAGGTTATAGATGTCACTCAGAAAACTGCGGAGCTCAAGTGGGACTGGGCTGGACATGTCTGCCGGATGTCTGATGACAAATGGGCTAAAAGAACCACCAATTGGGTCCCACTAAACGCTCGACGACATCGCGGCAGGCCGAGACGAAGATGGCAGGACGAGCTTGACTCCTACCAAAAGGACTGGCCAGAACTAGCAAAAAACAGAATTTGGTGGAAAAGGGAGAGGGAGGCCTTTGCCCTGCAGTGGGACAATATAGGCTAATTAGTTAGTTAGATAACAAAAGTAACTTAGAATTTAACTTCAATTTAATCAACATAAATTTAATAACAAAAAAATACTGTTATTTTTTTTAGACATAAAATGTAACCTCTAAAATAATAAGATATCTGAAGTCCTGTCGTTTAACCTGCTGCGAATTCGGATACACATAATTCCTACTGAGGAAAAAGCACGCTCTTTTTTTTTGTGGGTCGGAAATCATCAAATGACGTCTCCCGCTCTGGGCGGAGTGGGAGTGGGGGTTTTTCGGCGGTTTAATTTTTTGTTAAAAAGTTTTTATTTTATAATTTTTTTTGTGGCTTTAATGTACTAATAATACTTGGCAAGGTATACCCTATCCAATGAAAAAAGAATTATCAAAATCGGACTACTCTGTATAAAGTTATTCGTGGTTATACATTACAATCAGTGAGTGAACAATCAATCATCCCCTGTTTTCGGCCCCTTAGGGTTTGATTTTGTTTTCCAAATTTATATGGGACCACCCTCGGAGGATACCCTTTCCAATAAAAAAGAATTATCACAATCGGACTACTATGTAAAAAGTTATCCGTGGCCATACATTAAAAAAAAATATACGCGTCGAATTGATAACCTCCTCCGTTTTTTTTCGTCGGATAAAAAATAACAATATTTTAGGATTCTCCCATAGAACATAATAGTTTATTATTTCAAATTAAATATTTTAGTTTCTCAATTGATAAATGGCCGCACCGATATTTGCTGCAACGCCCATGTATCGAAACTTTCTTGAGTATTCTCGCAACATTGCCGATAGATGGCATTAGCGGGAGGAAAAGGTGAGTGCTCTGTACGCCTCCGCGCACCGATTATGTGTGCGCACCGCCGCCTTTTAAAAATTCAATTTTTGGTGAAACCTTGAAGATATTCGTAAAATAAATGGACCTGCATCTGTGCTTCATTGAGAACTTATAGTGCAGTGTTGATTTTTGGAGTTTGAACCATTCTACTGGTGGATTCAACAACATTTAGTTCGCCGGCCGGCAGCACATACCCACGCCATCAAGCGCCCATGAACGAGTCATCTGCCTGGGTCTGACTGGATCTCTGGATTGGCAAGGTACGTGGGCAAGTTTTGCTGCTTTTAATTCTTTCATATTGGTTTCACGAGGATTCATCAATGTGGAAATTTGAGGCCCGCCATTACTTATATTCTTAATTCAAATTTAGGTGAGTTCCTAAAAACCACCTAGGAAAAGGTGCAGGCTATAGGCATTCTCTACCAGTCAACCAAGGGTGGTGAAGAGATTAGATGGCAGGTGCTTTGGTTGAGAGGAACAATTATTGAAATACTATTAAAACTACAATAATCATATTGAATTATAAATAATAAGGGAATAGTATTAGTATATAAATAGACCAAAACTAATAATACACATATACACATACATATTTACTACTAGCTTTTGCCCGCGGCTTCGCCCGCGTGGATGTCGGAAATTAACGCAGGAGGACGTACTACCGCGGTAAGATGTGTTAATTCAGGTTATATTATAGGTTAGCTGTTAGCCTGTTACCCGCGACTTCGTCCGCGTGGTATTAAACAAAAAGTTTTTCATAAAAACTGTGTTTGAAAACTACGCTGACATACGTCACAACCCACGCTGACATACGTTTCGTTAAACTATTATTTATTTTTTCTAAAATAAAAGTTGCTTAAGTTACTCCCTGTTGACAGCTATCTGCCATTGAAAGTTCTGTCAAAATCGGTCCAGCCATTTCAGAGATTAGCAGGAACAAACAGACAGACAGACAGACTTTAAAAGAGATTGTAAAAAAAATTGTTTTGGTATATATATGTACCGTGTATACATCCGTATACACTTAGTAAAAAGTGGTTATCTTAATATTAAAAACAGACACTGCAATTTATTTATTTGTATGTATATTTACCATTAATTAATACCTAGTAATTCCCTAGCCCTCTCACTCGAAGTTGGACGTCGAATCCGACTCGGCTGGGCAGCGTTCGGGAAGCTACGCAATATCTTCTCGTCCCACTTACCGCAGTGTCTCAAGACGAAAGTCTTTGACCAGTGTGTGTTGCAGTGGCGTGCACAGGGTTTTATGATCGGGTAGGCAGTTCAAAAAAAAAAAAACGTCTTTCGTAATTGCTCAAGTTAGTGAAGAAAAACTCACTAGGTGGTTTAAAAGTTTGAAATGGCGATTTCCTGATAATGCCAATAAATGATTTCGGCCACCTTAAATATCTGATCCAGGTGAGTGATAGTTGAAAAAGGCCCTTCATGTGATTCGTATATGTAAATATATTTAATAGGTATGACGGCGCATTGCTAGCGCCATCTATTGAAGTTATGTTGGAACGAGATTGACAACTGTCAGTCTGGCGGAGCGTCGAGTCGATGGTCAGCGCGGCCATGTTGAACGGGACTAGTTTCCGAACGTCAACGGCGAGCGCACCACGTATCCGACGAATCGCTTTTGTTCCGCGTAATCTGGACCCTTTTTATTTGAGAAATAATTAAGATTGATTAACTAAGTGATTTCCCGAGTAGTAGTGATTAGATTTTAGTGTAATCCTGTAAAATAGACATTTTGTACAATAAATAACTTTTGATTGTGACTCGTGTGATTTCTTGTTTCTTCCTACCCACATTACCAATTATTGGAAATATGGCTGAATCTGATGATGACGGGCATCAGCCCATATCAGAAGTGGGATCCCATGTGCTACTGACCGAGGAAAATCGACCACCTGGCGAAAATAGCGCCATGAAGTTGTTGAGTAATATGGAAGCCCTACTTACTCGCATGTTAGCGACGTCGCAACCACTGGTGGCAAGTGCTAGCACCCAATCCAGAGCGGTGCAGCTCGTACAGTTTAATCCTGAAGATGCCGACGCGGATATAGAAGGTTGGTGCAAGATTACAGAACTTATAGTCATGAGTAAGCATCTAGAGGGTGTGGATTTGCTTGTGGCTCTTAGCAGTGCACTAAAAGGCCGCGCAGCCTCTTGCTTGACCAAGTTAAATTTAAATGAGCTTACATGGGAAGCTGTAAAACAGAGTTTAATGGCCAGATTTTGTAGACCGAAATTATTTCAAGACTATTTTGATGAAATATTGCGTTTTCAAATTGGAGCAAAGGAAACGGCATCAGAAAGTGGTCTACGCTTGTGGAATTTGATTGAGTGTATACCTAAGACCCAAATGCCACAAGATGTTATAACCGGATTCGTCATATCAGTCTTATGTCAGAAAGATGGTTTGATACGCCGCGAGTTAAGCGCACATGCTGTCACTACCAAATCTCAGCTATTTAGAATATTAAGTGGCATTTCATTAAAGCGACGATCGGAGGTTAACGAAACCCAAGAACCTGATGTCAAGCGGCCTAGGATTACGGACGCAAGATTTCCCGGTAAATGTCATTGGTGTGGAATCCCTGGACATCGACAAGCCGACTGTAGAAAGCGACGAGAAGGTTCTCCTGCGATGATGAAACAGCAGGATCCCTCAGCTGCCGCACGTGCCCCCGAGAAGACTTCGACCGTAACCTGCTACAGTTGCGGTAATCCCGGACACATAGCAACGAATTGTCAAGAAAAGGGGAAAGGTGGTGGAGCTGCTGCAAGGAAAGAGGTCAATCTCTGTGAACAACGGTTGTCGAGGGGTACCTTGAGGACGTCATCCGGTGAGTCAGTCTCCTTTTTATTTGATAGCGGATCGTCTTGCTCTTTGATAAAAGAAAGCTTCTTTAGTAAGTTCCCAGGTACTGTGAGCAATAATCTCGTGTATCTTACGGGCATTGGCGGCGATGAAATAAAATGTACGTCACAAATTTCGAGTGAGGTAAATCTTGGAGAAATTTTACAAATCTTGACATTTCATGTAGTACCAGACTCTTGTCTTATGGACCCTGTTATTATAGGAAGGGACATTTTAGAAAACGGTGTGAGTGTCAAAATTAATAATGATGTCTTGATATTTCATTTTGAGGAACAAGCTAATGTTTGCAATGCGATTGCTACCCAGCCAGACTTTACTCAGATAGATACAGATTTGACAGGTGATGATAGGGGCACCCTTATTAAGCTATTGAACCAATATGCTAGTTGCTTCATAGAGGGTGTTCCTCATAGGCGCGTGAACACAGGAGAGTTAGAAATTGATCTCGTAGACCCCCATAAAACTGTACAAAGACGCCCATATAGGTTAGCACCAATTGAAAAGCAAGTTGTTAGGGAAAAGATTCAAGAGCTCCTCGATGCAGGTGTAATTCGGGAAAGCTCATCACCATTCGCAAGTCCAATTCTCTTGGTAAAGAAAAAAGATAACACTGAGAGAATGTGTGTCGATTATCGGGAGCTTAACTCCAATACACGACCTGAACATTATCCCCTTCCTCGTATCGAGGAACAAATAGATCAGCTAACTGGTGCTCATTATTTCACATCCTTAGATATGGCATCAGGATTTCATCAGATTCTTATCCACCATGACTCAGTAGAAAAGACAGCGTTTGTAACACCCGAGGGGCAGTATGAATATCTCGCGATGCCCTTCGGATTGCGCAATGCCCCTTCGGTTTATCAACGCTGCATCACAAAGGCTGTCCATCAGCTGAAGGATAAGCCTCTGATTTACATGGATGACGTGTTGTGTTATTCTGGTGATATACCCGAAGGTCTTAAACGTCTTGATGAAGTGTTGAATGCTCTTTCGACCGCTGGTTTCTCATTAAACCTTAAAAAATGTAAGTTCATGAAAAAGAAAATTGATTTCTTGGGTTATTCTCTCCAGTGCGGAGAGGTGGGACCAAACTCACGTAAGATACAAGCCTTAATAGACTCTCCCCAGCCTAAAACGGCGACCCAGGTACGTCAGTTTTTAGGTCTTGCTTCGTATTTCCGAAAATTCATACCTAAATTTACGAACATTGTTGGCCCGTTGTATCCTTTAACAAAACTTAAAGGTCCCGTAAAATGGGAAGAAAAACATGAAAAGATCCGCAATACCATTATAGAGATACTTACCTCCGAACCAGTTCTGATGATTTTTGACCCGGACTTGCCCGTTGAGTTGCATTGCGACGCCAGCTCCGAGGGCTATGGGGCAATTCTAATTCAGAAAAAGAAAGACCTGCCTCATGTTGTAGAATACTTTAGCCGCCGTACATCCGAAGTAGAGTCCCGTTACCACTCGTACGAACTGGAAACGCTAGCAGTTGTACGAGCTGTAGAACACTTCCGTCATTATTTATATGGCCGACGTTTCAAGGTTTTCACGGACTGTAACTCGCTAAAGGCATCGAAATCTAAAACTGACCTAACCCCGCGTGTCCATCGCTGGTGGGCGTTTTTACAAGCATACGATTTTGACATCATATACCGCGAAGGTCGTAGCATGGAACACGCGGATTATCTCTCTAGAAATCCCTTGCCAGACCCCAATAGCTTAGCTTCCACATCGCAGGTTTCTTCAACACCTACAGCCAAGACAGTACATTTTGTAGAATTGCATCAGGGTTGGCTTTCAGTAGAACAAAAACGGGATACAGAGATCCAAGACTTAATCAACAAGCACAATAATAACGATTTTCCCGAAACAGTTGGTCAGACATACGACGTTAGAGATGGCATTCTTTATAGGAAGGTAGCTAGGAACAAGATTATTTCATGGCTGCCAGTCGTCCCTCGTTCCTTAATATGGACATTGATCAATCACGTTCATAATGAATTACAACATCTAGGTAGCGACAAAACACTGGACAAACTGTATGAACAGTACTGGTTCCCTCAGATGTCCAAGTGTGTTAGGAAATTTATTGACTCTTGCATTGTCTGCAAGGCATCAAAGGGTCCCTCAGGGGTTCAGCCTGTGCAGCTGCACTCCATTCCAAAAGTTTCTATACCGTGGCACACGATTCATATAGACTTCACCGGGAAACTAAGTGGAAAAAGTGACCGTAAGGAATATTGCTCGGTTATTATCGACGCGTTCACTAAATACGTGTTATTAGAACATACCTCTTCATTAGACGCAGCCAGTGCAGTTCGAGCCCTTAAAAATGCCGTTTGCCTTTTTGGAGCACCTTATCGCATAATAGCCGATCAGGGCAGGTGTTACATTAGCCAGGATTTTAAGAACTTTTGCTCCGAATATAATATTAAACTGCATTTTATAGCAACGGGCTCCAGCAGGGCAAACGGGCAAGTAGAACGCGTGATGCGTACTCTGAAAAGTTTGCTAACAATTATCGAGAACGATCCCAACAAAGTATGGCGTGATGAGTTAGGAAATGTTCAGTTGGCGCTTAATAGTACTAAATCTACAGTCACCAAATTTACGCCAACAGAACTCATGTTCGGTATCCGTTCCCAATCTCTCGGTATGTCGAAAATTAGGTCTTCAAGTCCAGATCCAGAACAAGAACAGTGCATTAACTTAGAGTCAGCTAGGCAAGAAGCGTCTAATAACATACAAAGGACAGCCGCATCCGATACTCTACGATTTAACCAAGGTCGAGCCACTATCAAGCCGTTTTCTAAAGGCGATTTCGTATTTATCAAAAGTAGCGAACGAAACCAAACGAAATTAGATAGGAAGTTTAGGGGTCCTTATGTAATAACCGCAGTGTTAGACAATGATCGTTACGAGTTGAAAAGCATAACCGGTTCTCATCGTAGTTTTAAATACGCGCATGAGAACTTGCGCCCAGTACCTCGGGGTCATGATGGGTTAGTTGAAATATCTACTAGTTTGATGATTGAGGAGGAGGCCATGACGGCGGCACCGGAAAACGTTGAACTCGATAATGGACTCCTCGACAGACGAAGTAGTTGTGATACATTAAGTGCAAACTCCGATACCCTTTCCGCAGGATCAGACACACTTACAGCAGAGTCTGATACGCTTAGTAACATTTCAGATCAAGAAATCATTGGGCATAAAGTCCAAATTCACGCAGTGCAAGACAGTCCGTAACTTATAGGTATGTGTAATCAGTTCGCATTATTTGCATGAAGTCTACTTAATTGTGTTTGGACGTTGGGAGCAGTCATTGATGTGAAGGTGGTCGAAGGGATAATGTCGTCCGGGCCATGCAGCTGATAGCAGCTGGTCGAAGGGACACATTCATCCGGTCCAACCTTAAGTGTTCACTGGTCGAAGGGACAGTGTCGTCCGGTCCATGCACGAGTGGCTGGTCGAAAGGACACACCCGTCCGGTCCAAGTTAATATTGTGTGAAAAGTTGATCGCAACACGATGGCATCGTCCGGGCCAACCGGAAGGGTTGGTTGATAGGACATGCTGATCGAGTGTAGAGTGAAAGAGAAAGGTGCCGTCCGGTCCATGAGTGGTCGAAAGGACACATGCTTTCATTTGTTCTGAGACAGTTTAGAGTGAAAGAGAAAGGTGCCGTCCGGTCCATGAGTGGTCGAAAGGACACACGCTTTCTTTTGTGTTGAGACAGTTACAGTTTGTTTGTTGAGAGTAACGTTGTCTTCCAGTCATAGTTTGCCAGGTTGGCCGAGCGGGTATATTTTACGACACCCGTTCGATTGATTGTGTGATTGTTACAGGACTGCAATTTGATGCGCCCGAGGACGGTCGAAAGTCAGTCCGGCCGTGACGGCGCATTGCTAGCGCCATCTATTGAAGTTATGTTGGAACGAGATTGACAACTGTCAGTCTGGCGGAGCGTCGAGTCGATGGTCAGCGCGGCCATGTTGAACGGGACTAGTTTCCGAACGTCAACGGCGAGCGCACCACGTATCCGACGAATCGCTTTTGTTCCGCGTAATCTGGACTCTTTTTATTTGAGAAATAATTAAGATTGATTAACTAAGTGATTTCCCGAGTAGTAGTGATTAGATTTTAGTGTAATCCTGTAAAATAGACATTTTGTACAATAAATAACTTTTGATTGTGACTCGTGTGATTTCTTGTTTCTTCCTACCCACATTACCAATTATTGGAAATATGGCTGAATCTGATGATGACGGGCATCAGCCCATAGGTAAATTAAGTACGGGTAACAGCAAAAATAATAAAGTAAACAAACTCATTTATAAATGACATCTACGCGTCTATCTTTTTTAAATATGATTTTAAACCATCGTCATAAATAGTTGGTATGCGTCTTCATTCGACCAATAATTCTTTTTCCGTCGAAAGCACAGAAAGATGTGTAGGTACTTGTTGTTGACTTTGTGTTTCTTAAATAACTTCTCTCAATACGATAATTACCAAAATCTTTGAGCAAGCCGTGGGATAGTAATCATGTAAATCTGCAAATCCCGAACAATTCCACACTGTACCTACTCGAACTACTAAACTAGCAAGGAAAAAAATAATAAATGTGTGTAAACAACAACATAGCCGGTTTTAGTTGCTTAATTATTACTATGAAACTTACGAGTTGCATTACCTCTTTGCTGGGTTATAATTCTCGTTACTCAGGTACACATTTCCATTTAGATACACTTTTTAACAAACACACATTTTCAACACAAACCTCACAATCGAACAACATTTTGAAAAAAACAAACAAACAGCGTAGTAAGTAAAAATTAAAACAGTTCAAAAAACTAATTGAAATAAGCAACAAATCTACCTAAATATTAACGTTTGTAAATGAATTAATCACAAGAAAACTCAATCAAAATAAAAACATAAAACAGCGCGCTTCACACGTACGAAATCAATATGGATCCTTTCGTAAACAAACAATTTCTAAATTTTGATAACTAAAACGTTGACAAATAAAATTGCATCATTGCGAATCGTAATGTTCCTGAGGCTACGTACATATTCAACTTGATCGCATAATACTCACAGCGCGCTGTGATAATACTCACCAATCACAGGCGTCCATGCGCCATCATTGAATGACGCAGGGAAGCCTGTGATTGGTTATCCTGCGGCAGGACTTCGCTTTATGTGTGCAATGTATAGACACGAAAATGTAGAAGAAATTACCACTACATGCGTACATTTATGAATGAAATAAAGACAGGATCGTTCGCTGCCTGTTTACGTTGCGATCTATTATGAATGCGTTGCCGTAGTAAATAGAACGGTATGAACGTTGCTATTATATTTACATTAGGCGTTTAAACTTTTTGAATGGTTTTATTACTTACTATTAGTATAATTCTTTTATTTTTGAAATATAAGTAACTAGTCCTTATCTAGGGTCTATACCCTAGGGTCTGCAGTGTCTTTTTGCCTATATGGACTGCACGCCACTGTCCTATTGGGCTTAGGAAAAATGAGTTCGGACTAGCCTAAACTGGTTTATCCTATCGGGCTGAGGACAAATTAGTTTGGACTAGGCTATACTAGTTAATCCTATCGCGTATAGGAAGAACTAGTTTATCCTAGGCAAAACTAGTTTGTTCTGAAATGGGGTTTGGCCGGTAACATATACACATTTTTTAATTATCTAACGCCGTCGTCGTCGCTCGCGGGAAATCGTGTGATACCCCAATATATTACAATAACAGACACATTTTATAAGACTACCCTATATACTACGTTTGTGGTTTTGTTGTCAACAGCCATACATAGAGAGCTGACTCTCTGTATGACTCGCTGCTGACTCTCTGACTGGTGACACGCGACATCGTGTGAGAAGCAGCCTGAGGTCGACAGCTGCAGCCTTCAGTAGATATCTGCCCCTGTGACTTGTTGATATTCACAGCAAAGTAAATGCTCATAACTGTGGTAAATTAGTGGCATACGTGGTATAAACATTGTCTCGCCAACGCTACAACCTGTTAGAATTTCCGCCTCGATGATGAAAGAACCGTGTCCCGATTTGGGCCAAGGTGCGTCTATTAATGAATTGCATACTAAGGAATTGGTTTACAAGTACAGTCACGGAAAAATGGTTTCATTGTTATTGGAAGTGGGCGTATGATTATAGGCAACCCAACACTGGTTTGTTAATTGCTGTTTAAATCTGTGAAGTTTCTTCATCGGTACTGTTAAATCTTATAAATATATCTCCCATTTCTGTAGATGGAGGTATTATTGGCTGTGTCAGATGCCTTGCATACCCTTAATCTATACTAATATTATAAAGCTGAAGAGTTTCTTTGTTTGTTTGATTGGACGCGCTAATCTCAGGAACTACTGGTCCGAATTTAAAAATTATTTTAGTGTTGCGTAGCGTATTTATCGAGGAAGGCTATAGGCTATATAACATCACGCTACAACCAATAAGAGCGGAGCACTAATGAAAAATGTTGCAAAAACGGGGAAAATCGCACGGGTAGGCGATTCGACGCGACGGGAAGGGTCGGGGGAACAAGAAATCGCGGACGAAGTCGCGGGCAGAAGCTAGTACCAAATAATACTTGCTATGTGAGCGCAACAGCCTACGGTAAGAGCCCCATTTTTGCAGGTACAACAGTAGCATTTTATTATTTTCCTTGCATGACGGCATAACATATATCCAGAAACTTTGCCGGTCAAAGTTTAATTCGGTCTAAGTAAAAACTAACCGCTTCCACCGTCACCACGAGGAGGTGTTCTGCTCGCATGGAGAATTACAGTGCCCTATAAAGTTTCGCAAATAAATTATCGGTGATATTTTCACACATGATTTTTTTTTTTTTTTCGAACTAGGTATGCCCACCAGTTACGTTCATAAGAACGACATATTCTATCAATATGGGTTATAACATAACATAACATAACATAATATTTATTCAAAAAATAAAAGGCTTAAAAATATGTACAGTTTGCTTATATGTAAATTATATTCTAATATTTACGTGCCTGAACTAGGTAATCCTGTGTTTCAGGTAAGAAGAGCCTAAATAGTCTTATAAAATAAATAAATAACCAAAAGTTGTGAATAGACAAATTATTGTATAAATGTTGAGTAGCTTACAAAATAGTTTCTAAAATTTTATAGAATTAAATACTTAACGTAGGTGAATACATACTTTTACACAGTTAGTAAATTCTCTGTTTCTTCGTAAGACATACTTTGGAGCGCGTCATTGAGAGTTGTCTTATAATTTGTATAGTTCAGTGAAAAAAATTTTGCTATAGAGTTTAATCTATTATAGAGGAGAGGGCCGAGGTACAGATAAAATTTGGATATAAAAGCATGTTTTGTTCTATTTTGTTGACAGACTATATCTTTACGTCTTTTTTTTAGTAAATTCAGTGCTGTAGGGTAGAGCTGCGTGTTGTTTTAATACAATGCCCATTATAAATAGCTGTTGAACTGTTAATACTTCACAAGATTTGTATAGTAGGTTAGGAGGGAAAAGGAAAGGGCGGGAAGTAGACACTTTGAGTATCGCTCTCTGAGCTCTCTCGATAGTTAATAACAATGTTTTACCCGCTCCACCCCATGTGGTAATACAGTAAGTTAATATCGATTGACATAGAGCAAAGTAAACTTGTCTAATTATTTTTGGGTCAGCAATATGGCGTAACTTTTTAAAAACATATATCAACTTGCGAATTCTGCTATTTAAGGCTTCTATGTGTTTTTTGAACGAAAGTGATTCATCCATTATAACACCAAGGTATTTCGTTGTAATTGTCATTTTGATGACAGGACAAACACATTGGTTATCTGTAGGCATAGCGCAATAATGAGCATATCGCACCTTTGGTAGAACAAGGGCACAATTGCAGTTTTTGCAATTTTACAGGAGAGTAATTTTAAGATATTTTTTGTACTTAATGTGGTCTAGCTATGTTAATAATGTTCTAAGGTTGTTCTGCTTTGTATGACATAAACTATATACTATATTCTTTTAGGTGTATCGTTTACAAATATTAAAAACTGCTAGTTTTTTTAAAGCATTTCTGCATATTTAAGTCATTTTGGCAATTTATGACAATTATGCTCTTGTTCTACCAAAGGTGCGATATATTGTCGAGGTAGGGCAAGTTGATGTTTGCTTGCGCATCGAAAACTTAATGTAATTTGTTTTGTCTGCATTTAGTGTGAGTGAATTATATTGAAGCCATTTATTAACAACATTAAAACCGTGATGCGCAAATTTGTAGACATTGTTTTCTGAGTCAGCTGAAAATAGTATGGCAGTATCGTCAGCATAAGAAATAATTTGGCCGTGCTCTAAGTTTAGATTACAAAGATCGTTTATATAAATCAAAAAAAGTGTAGGTCCCAAAATACTTCCTTGGGGAATTCCGAAGGACGTGTTTTTTTGATCATCACTAAGAACATTATCAATCCTTACACATTGGGTACGGTCTTCTAAATAGCTCTTAAATAATTTTAGCTGGGTCCCTCTTATACCTATGGCTTCAAGCTTGCGCAACAGAATAGAAATAGAAACCGTGTCAAATGCTTTCGCGAGGTCTAGGAAGATTTCTACTGTATGGTTACCATTATCAAGTTCTTTGGATAAATAGTCAGTCAGATGATGTACGGCATCGTCTGTTGACATTTTGGCCTAAATCCAAACTGCCGTTTCAATAAAATTAATTTATCCTCCAAGTATTTGTAAAGCCTTTTATTTAGAATTTTTTCTAATATTTTAGACATAGAAGGCAGTAAGGAAATAGGTCTATAATTTGTCACTTGTTCTTTGTTGCCTGATTTATAAACAGGGACAACAACAGCTTTTTTTAGGCACTCAGGAAAAATACCTGTAGATAAACATTTTTGGAAGATATATGTAAGTGGTGGTATCAAAATGTGTCTAAACTGTTTAATAATCTTATTTGGTATATTATCCCAGCCTACTGCAGAGTCATCTTTCAAAATCATAATTATCATCTCTACCTCAGCCTCGTCAGTGTCTAACAACGCAAAGGATGATAAAATTGTGCTACATGGAAATGGTGTGCTGGTTAGATATTGTGATTGGCCCTGAACTTTTTCAGCTAAACACTTTCCAACATTTACAAAGAAATTATTTTTTGTAATGTTGGCAGACGTTAACTGTGATGAGTGTGCTTGTAATAAACCTGAAGATGACGGATTTTGTTTTGAATTGTATGTTACACTTTTAATAAAATTCCAGATTTTTTTGCTACTCGTACTAGCCTTTTCAAGTGCAATTTTATCGTAGGTGCATTTTACTTTTTTTAGGAGATCATTACAAAAGTTACGATATCGTTTATACGACTGTTGTAGAATTAAATGGGTTAGTTTTAGCTTTCATATGCAATTTATCTCTATGTTTCATACAACGTATGAGTCCTGCCGTGACCCATGGTTTTATATTGTAGTTTTTGCTATTTAGCCGAGTTTTGACAGTGTTTTTCTGAATTGCATGTTGCACATTTTTTATTAGGTACATTGTACAAAACTGCGGATCAGCGGAATCGTAGACCGGGTCAAAGTCGATATTGTGTAAGTCTTCTTCAAGTTTATTTACGTTTAATCTAGTAATCGTGCGAGTGACTAGGCAATTAACAATTTAAAATGAATAGGAAAGCACTGTGATCGGTTATTGTTGAATTAATTACAAGGGCAAGAGCAGGGAAATTCGATTTGAGTATTATATGGTTCAAGCAGGAGCCACTTTGATGGGTAGGAAGCGTGTGAGTGGGAAGCAAACCATGGAAAGCGCACAGGTTAAGGTATTCCTCAGCGGATGCGTTAGCACTTTCTGGACGAATGTTGATATTAATATCTCCAATCAAAATGGTATTTTTGAAAGATGATAGATTCTGAAAGGCTTCATTTAGAGAGACAGTGAAATTGCTTATATTTTTAAAAGAGGGGGATCGATATAATGCTAGTATCGCGAATTCTGAACCAATTTTAATTAACAATCTGCTACAGTCGTGCATATTCGGTTCCTCGACAGACACATTGAGATGGTTTCTTGCATAAAATATCACTCCATCGTTCTTTAATGTAATTATTTATTTATTTTAATAAATCTTTGACACGTCTGTTCGCAACGAAATTGCAAAAACACACTATCTAATGATATATAAACTACTTCAGCACGCGTCATGGCCCAGAACCCATACTATGCGGGACACGGTTCTCTAACAGAATTCCACAAGATGTTTTCTTTCACCGTTTTGAGAGCAGTGGTGATGCCATCAAATACATAAGGGAAACCACCCTTTGTCAGGACCAAACTATGGCAAGAGACTATCCACCACCTCCCGACTTCGTTGAACCCCAGGAACACTTGCCTTCCGGCCGTGATCTGCAGTGGCCTATATGGAAAGCTCTCAATCGATTGCGTACCCAGGTAGGCCGCATTACCCACCTGCTGGAGTGTCCCAAGTGCCCGTCCACCTGCACCTCAGACGATCTCAAAAATGCCACTGATGCCGCAATAAACGTGGCCAGGGCCACCTACTGGGCTCAAACGATATAAAGTGTACGAGTACCATTGACACGAAACAAGAAGAAGAAAACATACGGGAATGTGCCTGCCTGAGTTCGAACATACGATCTAGCACTCGTGAGTCAGTGCCGATATAATGCGTTAAATTGTAAATGGTTTTTGCAGTTCAATATTTGTCGATGGTTTATAATCTTGCGAGATAGATTGACGAAGACATATATAAGCTTTCATTGTTAATATAGCTCATAGACAGCTCTAACTGTCTATACTTATAATATAACTACCTTCTGCCCGCGACTTCGTCCGCGTGAAAATACGTATACATTATTACTAAAGCCGAGCCCATAGAAAAATGACAAAAAGAACGGAGAGAAAACGAAGTGATGGCCGGACGATGTGACGCGATGCACGTGGGTTCGGGGCTAAGGGCGGCCGGCGACGAAAACCGAGCATTACCGAGAAGTGCCGAACTGTGCATGCTCCTTGTCAACGAAGAACCATCCCGCGCGGCCCTGACGCTATTATATAAGTATAAACAAAAGCGAGACAGATTCGTCGTGTTAGGTACTGACTACTAGCGTATACAATTTACTTTTCCTGATGATGATCTCTGTTATAAGATAAAATCCTTTGCCATACACACAGACAGCGAGGCCGCGGCCGCGTGGTCTAGGCTTAGTTCTTCCGAGCAAAACATGTTTCGTTTTCCAAACTTTCAATAAGCTTTGTAGGGCAGACTTGGGGTTTAGTAATGAGACGATCATGGGCGTACCCAGGTTCTGGGCCAGGGGGGGGCAAACCAGGATTTTTTATAAGCACCTAGTCAAATAAATAAACACAAAGTATAATAGTTTTTTTTTAATTCTTTAAATATTAAGCTAATAGCTATTTTAAAAGTAACTTTCGAAGGTCTTCAGCAAAACGGTCTGTGACGTCTTTCGTGAAATAATCGCCCATAGCGTTAACAAATTTTCTATGTACACTGAGCACACAAAGCCCATTTAATCTACTTCAATCATGGTCGATCTTAGCTACGTTTTTACGCGTCTGAGTGTGCTGAATAACCTTTCAAATGTAGCGGTGGAATAAGGTATTAATTACCAGTAAAATTTCTAGGGCTGTCTTCATCTTCGGGTAAAAAGATTCTGCTACCTCCGTTATTAACTTTGTTATTCCAATACTTTCAAAGTCCTGCTGCTGTTTATTCATCCAAAAAGATCCAAATGTGATCCCTCCTAACTCATATAGATACTTACTTCATACATTTTTGTAATTTTGGAACTGTAATTTTGATTATCTGAGTAGAGTACAACAATGAAAGAGTAAACGTTGGTGAATTGTTTTTGCCGAATCTCGCCTCTAATGAAGATGATAACGAATCCAAATAGGCAATGCATAACGAGCGACGAAAATAATCGCTAAAGGGACTCGCTACAGTAGGCAGCTGGTTAATTTGCCATTTGTTGTTGGGCGGCTTGCTGTCTTAGGTCAACGCAGCTCAAGGTTCAAAGCCGCAGCAATGTCTTCAGCTGAATCGATAAAACTTTCACTCCCTTCTTCCGCGAAACGCCTGTATTCTGCACATTTTATTATGTCCAGCGTTTTAGACTTGGGCACGCCACTATTGCGGCAGGTAGTCCCCTCTTTGAGGAGTGGCTAGAGAGACGCCACGGTGTCCTCACCTTCCGCCTTACGCAGGTCCTCCCCGGACAGGGCTGTTTCGGGAGGTTCCTGTTCCGGATATGGTGGGAGGAAACGCCCTCGTGTTATCACTGCGTGGATCGCCTGGAGAACATGATGAAGCGTACGGTGGAGGTATGCCCTGCCTGGGCGGAACAACGCCGTATCCTCGTGGAGGCGATCGGCGGCGGCGACCTCTCACGTCCGGCCTTGGTGCAGGCCATGGTATGGAGATAGAGGGCATGGGAAGCCGTTACCTCCTTCTGCGAAGCAGTAATGCTCGCGAAGGAGGAAGCGGAGCGCGTGAAGGAGAGGTAGTCTCTGCACCCTCCCGCCCCTAGCCGCCGAAGGAAGTGACGCCCCGGGCGTCGGGAGTCGATTGCGGACTCCCAGCGACCGTAGGCGCGGGCTTGCCCGGTAAGGACCCGTCTCGACGGCGCGTTGTGTTCTACGCGCGCCTCAAAGAGATGTCAGCAGTATTGAAGGGGTCCGCTGGGACCGATTCCTGCCAGGGCCGCGGAATTGTTCGAAAGAATTACCGTTGCCTGAGCACAGGCAAATGAAGGAACCCGGGTGGGTTTTAATCAGTAAACGTTTGATACGCCCTTCCGCTCCACCCAGAGCGGGAGACATCATCTGATGATTTCCCACTCACACAAAAAAAGCGTTTTAGACTGTTAAATCTTTGGGATGGGTGCAGCGGGGAATTGTATTTGTTAACTGACTTCAAAAATGTAGGTGGTTCTTTGTTCCACTGTATATTTTTTGACTGCTTAAAAAAAAATGACCATGGTCCCATATATATTTTATTGACTTTGCTTTGATAGCTTTTGCGTTGGCTTCGATAATTCGTATTTAATCCACTTTGTTCAGCGTGTTGATATTACCTATAATACTTCCAGTCACTGCTATTGACTTGGCCAGTAGTGGTTTACGAATTATTGCAGGCAGATAAAAACGTATTTGCAACAAAAAAAAAAAAACAGACTTTCAAAAAAACACTACAAAGTGAAAAATAACCCTATGTAACGGAAACTTTGAACATGATTTTGACCCCCTTCCAAACGTCGGATTAACTCGAAATTTGGCATACTTATCAAGGGCCGATGACAATACAATAATTGTATAAATTTGTGCCATTATCCTTGCCGAGGTTACCAAGAGAGCAAATAAAAAAACATCTTCGAAAACTACGCTGACATACGTCACAAAATTCGAAACACCCTAAAAAAATAGTAAAAAAAACTAAAAAACACGCTTACATATATTATATAAACTATTTTAATAGTTGTATAATGTATTACAAATTGCAAAACGTTATTTTTCTTAATTTTTATCGACAAAAGTAGATAGTTAGTAGGGTCGTTAACAAACTCCAGGGGGGGGCAGCTGCCCCCCTCTGCCCCCCCCTGGGTACGCCCATGGAGACGATGCTAACACTAAAGTGGAACCTGGCCCCCCTAGCGCTTTGGGCCCCGGGGGTTCAGCGGCTGTCTATAAAATTCGCTTTTTTGGTTATCTTGCAATGGTCGTAAGGGAACATTGTTGTACCTAATTACAATTCTTAGCTAACTTATTGGTGATGTTAGTATATCTTGAATCGTAGATAATTTTCTTGGACTCTTTAACAGTCATCTTGCCCAAGTTAGAAAATCCGTACTGTGGAGTGTCTTAGATTGTATGGTCTTTATTTTAGCTATATCAGTTTGTGTGCAATTCGAAGAGTTGATATGTCCTATTAAGAAGTTACCATCACTTCAAGGTCGCAGCCCAGTTTCCGAGCTCGCCGGAGGTCGCACATTGTGCGCCATAGATTGGAGAGTGTCATCTCGTTGGATCACAAAAGAGCGGCGGTTATAAAGGTGTTCAACTACAATTTGCTCCAGTTTGCTTTCGAAATGTCGCCAAGTAAACATTAAGTGAAAACAGTGATGAGTGTGGAATTATTCGTTCATTGTATTAGTTACTAGCTAGCACTGACGACATAAACATGAGGTAAGTACCCACGTTATTAAAGAACTGTAAGTCAATGAAACTTTTATTCTCTATCTGTAATGTTCAGTGAGCCTTCAGATAAACTATTCTTTGATTTGCGACAAACGAAGATATTTGGTCCTACTTCCTACACAATACCTCCCGAACTGTGAAGAAATACCAGTCTGTTTTAAGAGGTTGTAGGTGCCTATCGCCTGGGTCACACTGAACATTTTTAGAAAATAAAAAATGGAATTTATGTAAAAGCCTGTTTATATTTTTATTGCTTCTCGTAGTACTCGTAGTTTTCGTTCCTTTCTAAACGATGGAACTATTTACTGAAGTAGTGAGCCCACACTTCTCTAGGGATCTCTTCCACGGCTTTTCAAACGCTGCCACGGTATTTTAAGAGTTCATAAAACGAATTCCTTTAAGTTTATCTATTATTGTTGGAAATAAATAAAAGTAAAAGCAAGGCCGGGCCGACCAAGGAGTGAAGTTACTTCGGTAGATAAATATTTGATAGTCCGTCTGGCGGAGTGAGCTGGAGCGTTGTCGTGGTGGAGAAGGATCCTGCTTCTTGGGCGCTGCTGTCTAACATTTTCCAAACAATGACTGATATTCTAGCACAATTGTTGCAAATGACCCGTCCAAAGAATGAGACAATCACATTTTTACCTTGACTTTTGCTCTCATTTACTTGTGTCGGCAAAGCTTCGAATGGAAACATTCATTGCACAGATTGTCTTTTTGTGTAACAATATATCCAGCTTTTATCACCAGTGACGATGCCATATACAGCATTAGAGTCACCTCCGTCATACTTTTCAAGCATTGAGCGGTACCAATCTAAACGACGGCGTTTTTGATCTTCCATCGAATTATGAGGTATCTGTCTAGTACAAAGCTTTTTAACGCCTAAATGTTCATGTAAGATTTTTTATACTTAACTCCTACTAATGCATAAAACTGTCTGAATTTGTTGATATGTTACCGTTCTATCAGCTTGTATCATTAGCCGCACAGCTATTGCGCTATCTAACGTTGTGTTGGTTGTGTTAAGATATTATTATTATCTTTAGTAGTCGCCTTAGAAGGACGTCCTTCTTGCGAGTATGCTATGACTACGTTTAAACTAATTCTAGTTGTAAACAGTGGCACGGGATGGGACTTCATCAAGAAATCCTAATCGAAGTCTTTCGTATCATTGTGGTTGAGTAAGACCGCAACGAAAGTTGTATTAAATAATTGAGCTAAATTTTTCTATAGGTAGGCAAATCCATTTCTACGCACGACAGACGCTTTTTAAATTGACGCCAATTTGTAAAAACGAATGACACGTCTACAGATTCGTCCAAAGAGTTCCTTAATCGAAATTGAAATAAATTTTTCATTGACCTTTTTCTTACCAGCCTATTCTAAAAACTAGATTAAATGAATCGATATTAAAGTATATGTCCTATTCAATTCACAGCAGAATGACTGATTTATGGTTTTATCTACGACAGAATATTATCGTTCGTAGTGGCATGATAATTTAGCTAGCATATTATTATTATTAGAAAGAAAATATTAGAGTCGTTGTATTTAGATAATAATGTCATAACATTTACACACGCGGTAACTAAATTGATCCCGAGTATGTTCACGAAAATAAAAGCAATTTGGGAATATTATTAAATAATCTTTTGTCGCCTCATTGACGCGCTCAGGGGCGCACGATATCACATTCTTGGCAAATATTAGATGAGATATAAGTACTTACCTACTTCCGATTATTAAAACACAATTACGTAGGTATACCCATGTTTTGTTACAAGTATATTTGTTATAAGTATAAGTAGACAAACTAATCATCTGAAATATGAGGGTTACTTTTTAGAGTTCCGTTGCCAAATGGCAAGAAACGGAACCCTTATAGATTCGTCATGTCTGTCTGTCTGTCTGTCTGTCCGCGTATGTCACAGTCAATTTTTTCCGAAACTATAAGAGTTATGCTGTTGAAACTTGGTAAGTGGATGTATTCTGTGAACCGCATTAAGATTTTCACACAAAAATAGAAAAAAAAAAAAACAATAATATTCAGGGTTCCCCATACATAGAACTGAAACGCAAAAAAAAAAAAATCATCAAACCCGTACGTGTGGGGTATCTATGGATAGGTCTTCAAAAATGATATTGAGGTTTCCAATATCATTTTTTTCTAAACCGAATAGTTTGCGCGAGAGAGACTTCCAAAGTGGTAAAATGTGTCCCCCCCCCCCCCCCGTAACTTCTAAAATAAGGGAATGATAAAACTAAATAAATATATGATACCTATACATTGCCATGTAAAATTTCACCGAAAATTAGTTTGAACGATATCTAGTAAGTAGTTTTTTTTTTAATACGTCATAAATCGTAATCCATAATTTAACTTTCATTCAGTCAACTCAAATATAAAAATTTAAAAAAAAACTTTAATTTTTTTAAATTTCATAAACATAAACCTTACGCATAAACCGTGAATACCTGCAGGTTTGTACGGAACCCTCGGTGCGCGAGTCCGACTCGCACTTGGCCGGTTTTTTATGTCCGGGACCTGCGATATCTTACAAAAAAGAAAAAGAGAAAGAAAGTTCAATAGATATCTATGGAACTTTCTTTCTCTTTTTCTTTCGTGCAAAACCTATGGACAACTTGAAGTTATTTTTATATTATTACGTATCGTTTATTTGTTTGAGTATGTATCAAACAAAAAAAATATCATTGCATGTTTGCTTTTATAACAAAATTCTTTGGATTTTAATGCTTGATTTTCTCTTTAAGTTATGTGTATGTTTTTGCAGTCGGGATTTTCTTGTCGTAAATATTTTTATTAATATTGTGCAGCCCTGATAAAATATGATGTGTCACTTCGTCATGCTGACGCCAAATTTTATATTGTTGTAACAAAATAATCGTGATTATCATCGCCAACTCTTTGGTTGTGATGCTGCGTGCGTTTTGTCCCCGCCCGCGCCCGTCAGCCCGCGACATTACAGCGGCCATTAATAACTCCCTGTCAACGGGCTTTATTTTATTTTATAAAACATTAGGGACGCCCCACCGCGCCCGCTTGGACAGTCATCATATTTTCGTTACACGAGACATTATTATAAAATTGTGAAATTATTACCTAAATAATATTTTTATTGTAGATTATGACTTAATTTTGCTTGTTCGTTGTTTTACCTCGTAGATTTCAGAGAAACTGTAGGAAACAACATTCTCAAAATCATAATGCGTATATAATCCCCAAAAAGCCTATTCAAAGCATCAATAAATAATTCACTATGAGGTGGTTTCACAAATAACTCGCAGTGTCGAGTTCGTGTGTCGTGAGACGGGCGCCGGGCGAAGGGCGAGGGGCGCGGTTTCCTCGTGTTTCATATTTGCTATGTCAAATAAATCTCCGGAACTGCTTATTGATCTGATACTCACCCAAGCAGTAGGTACTTGCCTACTGGCTCGACGAACAAACAAATACTCGTTATTTGTATGTAAAGATAATTTATGCTAATGGGTTATTGGCAGAAAGGTAAAATATTTTCCTTGTGTTTTTAGGCGTTCTAATATCGAGAGTTGAAATATGTTCACAAGTGAATTATTTGGGATGATAATATTAACATAATTGTTTGTCATAAACATCCACCGTGTTTCTGCTTGTGATTAATGCTAGTATTATACAACACACAGTAAAAACAGAGACGTACAGACGAAGAGAAGCAATTATTTATTTTTAAGAATATATATTATAAGCCCAGTCGGACGAGCGCAAACAGAGTTTATCGTCTCAACGAGCATCGCGAGACCTTTTGTGAAACAAAGCGTGTCGATTAATATTTATGAGCTAATTAAAAACTGTCTGTCTTCGATTGTTTTGAACTAGGTGTGATCGCGGCTCCGTCCAAGTGACAATCGGAAAATGCTATTTATGGAGAGAAAATTGGACTTTCGGTCAGTCAGATTGTATGTTCATTAAAATATGATTCGCGTCCGTAACAAATAAAACCATTAAAATCAACTAGTTCATTTAATCCCGTACAATTACTTTTTCACGAATAAGTAATTTCAGTGTCGCGGGCAACCTTGGAAGGTTAGTGTGACGTTTTGTGTCCACCACATGCTTCGATCTGACAATACAAAAGAAATCTCTCTCTGCAGATCTGCAGGTCTATGGGGCAACGTCAAATATACGTAATGGATGAATAAAGGTGGTCTACTGCTTTGGTCTACCTTGTGAAGGCCGCAGGAATCCGCTGGATGCGGGAAGCACAGAACCGGTCGAAGTGGCGGAGCTTGGGGGAGGCCTATGTCCAGCAGTGGACGTCTTTCGGCTAAAATGATGATGATGATGATGACTGCTTTGGTGAACCAACACTGTCTTAGCGTAATTTTCATCTTTATCTGTTCTCCGATCTCGGAGACACCGACAAACATAAATGTGAAAATTGGAGCCAAGTTCAGTATTAAGAATATGCGTGGTTGTTGACTGAGAGGACAAAATAATTGAGATCCATGCAACATTCTAAAATAAATTTTGAACACAATTTCTTATTTATACGGTAACAACAATGATGACCGGTAGAATTACTAACCTAAAGGCTCGTACAAACAGGCGCGACTTGTCGCGCGACGTGTCGCGGAGGCGATTCTACGATTTATCGCAACGCAATACCTTTTACACTGGTGCGACCACGCCCGACGAATCGCGCGCGACGACCTCGTCGCGCCGCGACGAGTAGCGCGACAGCTTGTGGTACATTTTGTATGAAGACGCGGCGAAATCGCGGACGTGTCGCCACAGCCGCGGCGCGACGGGGTCGTCGCCCTGCTCGGCACGGAGCGACCGTGTCGCGGCGCGACAGATCGCCCCTGTGTGAAAGTGTCGCGCGCGTTTTCATAGGAATTTTTCTACGGATATAAATCACCGAATCGCATCGCACTTGTCTGCACGAGCCTTAAAGCAGATATATCTTAGGATCCTATCGTTGCCGGCCGTGGTCGAGTCGATGGTCGGCAGCGAGGAGTCCTGGGACGCGGTGGTATCCTTCTGCGAATCAGTTATGTCGCAGAAGGAGGCTGCGGAAAGGGAGCGGGAGATATCTTCCGCTCACCCAGCCCGCAGCAGGCGCACCGGGCGTCGGTGGAGGGCGGACAACGCCCTCTTCCAGCCCCCCTAAATGGGTCCAGGGACGACGGACGTGGGGACATCCATCGCCCCCTATTCATTAGGACCCGAGATGGTGGCGCGTAGTGTTCCACGCGCGCCTCTCTGTGATGTATGGGGGGGAGCATATCACCTCACTCCCCCCCAACGTGAGGAGGCCCGCAAAGGCGGGCCGGCACCAGTCGGGGATCGCAGAAGACCTATTGGTTCCCGTGGTCCCCGACGTAGGTGTGGGACGGAACACCGCTGCACCGGGGTGGTTGTAGTCAGATATATTAGGTTGGGGAAAAAGTCTTTTCGCATTATAGTATGTATGAACTTGTAATAAAATCTCTTTGGCTATACTATTTGTATCTGGCTGGTTTTGGTATCATTGAAAGTTTAATTTTTAAAGAACATAATTCCAAATTCAAATTAGGAAATTGTGTGATTTTCATTTGTTTTTCGTACCGTCAAGATGAGTGAATTTAATGAAGAAATTCGATACATTTTAAAATTTTACTACAAAAAAGGTAAAAATGCAACGCAAGCCGCGAAAAAAATTTGCGATGTTTATGGACCTAGTGTAGTGTCTGTGAGAGTAGCACAAATTTGGTTTAAGCGTTTTCAATCCGGAAATTTTGATGTCAAAGATGCACGTCGCTCTGGTCGCCCTATTACGGATAAAATGGATGCCATTTTTTAAAAAGTGGAGCAAGGTCGGCATACCAGTAGTTACGACGTAGCTGAAGAACTGGAAATTGACCACAAAACAGTTTTGGCGCATTTGAAAAAAACTGGGTACACAAAAAAGCTCGACATTTGGGTACCTCACGAGCTCACTGAAAGAAACCTAATGAACCGTGTACTCATTTGTGATTCTTTATTACGACGTAATGAAACCGAACCATTTTTGAAGAAGCTGATAACTGGTGATGAAAAGTGGATCACGTATGACAAGAACGTGCGAAAAAGGTCGTGGTCAAAGGCCGGTCAGGCTTCACAGACTGTGGCGAAACCCGGGTTAACTCGCAACAAGGTGATGCTGTGTGTGTGGTGGGATTGGAAGGGCATTATTCATTATGAGCTGTTACCACCAGGCAGGACCATCGATTCTGAACTCTACTGCGAACAACTGATGAGATTTAAGCAAGAAGTTGAGAGAAAGCGGCCGGAATTAATCAACAGAAGGGGTGTGGTTTTTCATCATGATAACGCTAGACCTCACACATCTTTAGCCACCCAACAAAAATTAAGAGAGTTTGGCTGGGAGGTGTTAATGCATCCGCCGTATAGTCCTGACCTTGCACCTTAAGATTTCCATCTGTTTCGGTCTCTTCAGAATTCTTTAGGCAGTGTCAGGTTAACATCACGAGAGGACTGCCAAAACCACTTGTCGCGGTATTTTGACCAGAAGTCCCAAAATTTCTATAGCAATGGGATCATGTCCTTACCTACAAGATGGCAAAAAGTTATCAAACAAAATGGTACCTACATACTTTAGTTAACTGTAAATAAACTTAATTAAAAAATGTTTTGAAATTTCTTAAAAAATGCGAAGAAACTTTTTCCCCAACCTATTATCTTAGGATAAATTGAAGCTCAAGATTGGAGTTGGCTACTTTTTACAAATACTATATCGGTTATAATATTTATTCATTCGTTCAAATATTTTAATAAATACGACTATCATTATGATTGCCACATTATGATCATTGGTTATATTTTAAAAAAGCAAACATTTTTGGAGCAGAAAAAAATAGGAAATTGTGTTTTCAATATATTTACTGTATAGTTTACTTTTTAGTGCTATTTTCTACATTTTCTTGAATGTTACAGCGTATTGCTCATTCATTATATGCATTAAAAAAAATACGTACTCTGTTTATGCTGGAACATCTAGTAATGATGTGAGTTTAATCTGAAAGAACCAGAGAATAATAAAATCTATGGAGTAGAGAGAGAGCACACGCAGCGTTACGAGAATTTCATAGCATCACTACTTTCGCTCCCCTGCCGTCCCCCTTTCTAACCTTATAGCTGCTACAACTAATATCTAGTATGTTAGGCTTACCCCTCTCTCCCTCCACTTCCTAGCCATTGTCATGCCTTTCAACGCCAATGTAGTAGTTGGGGGCGAGATGCTACTGAGGCACTCTCCTTAACTATTGTTCTCATGCGGTCTTAGTATTTTGAAACATTTGTTTTCAAACCGTCAGCAATTACGTTTCACTTCAATAATCTGTTATACGAAATGGTAAAAGCGACTTTTCACTATAAAATCTATGCTTCTGCGAAAGTAAGAGTTTTGGCTATAATAATTTCAAAAGGCGCTAGTTGTTAAAAATCGATTGCTTGGAAAATATTTCAAATTGTAAAAATTGACTGTTTTCTGATTTTCCTTTGTATTCACACAATTTCCCAACTGAACGCCAAACTTCAACTTCCTAGTTCATCTGGAAGTAGGTTCGGGTTTTGATCGATAATGCCCATCAGTCAGCGATAAAAAAAAAACGGATTACAGACGTTAATATCTCAATAAACTTTTCAATATACGGATGACATTTTTTACCGTCTTGAAAAAATTTGGGTGAACGGTGTAGAAGTCTATGGCATAGAAAGTAACATTTTTATTTTTCAATAACATGTAATGAAATTGATCTAGCAATAAATACCACACATTTAAAGTAACCTTTTGATACTAGAACAAAAAAAAAAAAAACAGAAATTTTGAAAAAAAAAAGAATTGATAAAAATCTATCGAAACTCAAATCGCGCGAAAATACGCACCCTACTCAATGCGCGGATTGTATCAATGATTTCGTAGCGCGGTCCTTTGAAGCCGGCCGATAGGCGGCATCTTTGATCTTTCGCAGGTGCACGAGCCACACAGGCGTCCCCGGCTGCCCGCGTCCCACACTGCCTCGATCACCTACGATGAGTCACGGCATGGCGTCACGTTGCGTTCGTTTCCGTGTGTGCATCGGTCGTGATTTATATCGTAAACATGTACGAATATTTTAATGTTGAGTACATAGCAATGGTACGATTTAATATCCTGTCTGGTGATAACTTAGAGGGTGCGCGGCAAATGTAGGCTGAAGAAGAACACCTACAATCGTTGGGGGCCATCCATAAATTACGTCACACAAATTTCATGATTTTTTGACCCCCTCCCCTGTCCTTGTCACAGCTGGTCACATTTGTGAGACCCCCTCCTCCCTAATTTTACATCTAGACATTGATTTTTTTTTCTTTCATAGTTCATATTTCGTGTTTTAATAGTACTTTAAATATGTACATTTAATTTTGAAATGTGACGTCACAAAATTTAGGGCCCCTCCCACACCCTTGTCACACACTGTCACAATTCGTTGACCCCCTCCCCCCCATTAATGTGTGACGTAATTTATGGATGGTTAATTGACCATGGGCAGTTCCGGTTACCCAGTTATGCCGGTGGCGGGGGCTGGCCACCTTTGTCCATACACGTCGAAGACGCGATACTGGAATATTTTCAGCGACACCCGAAGAGGAGCACTCGGCAAGCTGCTCACCGATTTGGCGTATTTTTTTTGCATCCATACCACTTCTCACGAGTGCAAGCTTTGGGTCGGGCCGGGAGTCCAGTTCACTACGAGCGATCTGTGCGCGAGTACCTATTTAAACAGTGAATTCGGTGATAAGTGGATCGGTCGCGGTGGACCTGTGAACTGGCCGGCGCGGTCACCAGACCTAACGCCGGTAGACTTTTATTTGTGAGCCGAACTAGAACGCTTTGCGTGTGAAGAAGCTAGCAGTGTGGGTCAGTTAAAACAGCGAAGAATAGACACTTTTAACACTCTAAAAAGTGACAGAGACACGATTAGAAGTCTAACAAACAATCTGCAAAAACGTGCTAGTTTGTGTTTGAAAAGAAACGGTGGACACTTCAAACACTTATTGCGATATCGTTGAAAAGGTACTTTTGTAAATAATAACTTAGTGTAATTTTGTAAATATTAATCAATGTAATTATTTGTAAATAAGTTGATTACGATCGTTTAAATATGCCTAGTAAGTTATAGAATCCGATTTACGTAAAACAACTTTGTTAGAACATTTTTTATTAATTTGTACAAACAAAAGTAAACATATGACGTGTATGTACCTACTTATCCAACTACAATCGGTCACAAAATAGGTACTTAGGTTTCGGGCGCATTGCTTGAAGATTCTTAAAAGTGCTAATAACGGCTCTATGGTACAAGTAAGCCCTTTGTTAGATCTTTAAAAACTGCATAAAATTTCCTAATGATTGGGTAATTTTTCGAAGACATCCCGGACATCAGCTTGTACGAGATTCGGATGGCTCTGAAGCAGCTCAAAAACAACAAGGCACCGGGTGATGACGGAATTACGGCTGAACTCCTGAAGGCTGGCGGGAAACCTGTTCTCAAGGCCCTTCAGAAGCTGTTTGATTCCGTCATACTCGAGGGCAAAACGCCACAGGCATGGAACAGAGGTGTGGTGGTACTTTTCTTTAAGAAGGGTGACAATGCCCTAAGAATTATAGGCCCATCTCACTTCTGAGCCATGTCTTCAAGATATTTTCAAGAGTCATCACGAACCGTCTAGCGCGCAGGTTTGACGACTTCCAGCCTCCCGAACAAGCCGGATTCCGTAAAGGCTTTAGCACCGTGGACCACATACATACGCTGCGGCAGGTTATAAAGAAGACCGAAGAGTATAACCTGCCTCTTTGTTTAGCGTTTGTGGACTACGAAAAAGCCTTCGATTCGGTCGAAACCTGGGCTGTACTGCAGTCTCTTCAACGGTGCCAGATCGACTGTCGGTACATCGAGGTGCTGAAGTGTCTGTACGAAAACGCCACTATGTCAGTCCGACTTCAGGACCAGACCTTGAAACCTATCCTTCTGCAGCGAGGGGTGAGACAGGGAGACGTTGTTTCTCCGAAACTGTTCACCGCTGCACTGGAGGATGTCTTCAAGGTTCTGGACTGGAAAGGGGCTGGCATCAACATCAATGGCGAGTACATCACTCACCTTCGGTTTGCCGATGATATAGTTGTCATGGCTGAGATTATGGAGGGCCTCAGTAAAATGCTCGATGACCTCAGTAGAGCTTCCGAAAGAGTAGGTCTCAGGATGAACATGGACAAGACAAAGGTCATGTCCAATGCTCGTGTGATACCTACTCCAGTGAAGATCGGAGGCGCTACACTCGAAGTTGTGGACGAATATGTGTACCTAGGACAGACTGTCCAGTTTAGGTAGGTCCAACTTCGAGAAAGAGGTCAATCGTCGAATCCGACTCGGCTGGGCAGCGTTCGGGAAGCTACGCAATATCTTTTCGTCCCACATACCGCAGTGTCTCAAGACGAAAGTCTTTGACCAGTGTGTGTTGCCAGTGATGGCATATGGAACCGAAACGTGGTCGCTCACAATGGGCCTTATTAGAAGGCTGAATGTCACCCAAAGGGCGATGGAGAGGGCTATGCTTAGAGTTTCCCTACGCAATCGAATCAAAAATGAAGAGATCCGTGGGAGAACCAAGGTAACCGACATAGCCCGAAGAACTGCTAAACTGAAGTGGCAGTGGGCAGGGCACATTGCTCGCAGAACAGATGGCCGATGGGGCTGAAAGGTCCTGGAATGGCGACCGCGTACCGGAAGACGTAGAGTCGGAAGGCCTCCAACAAGGTGAACTGATGACCTTGTGAAAGACGCAGGAATCCGCTGGATGCGGGAAGCACAAAACCGGTCGAAGTGGTGGAGCTTGTGGGGAGGCCTATGTCCAGCAGTGGACGTCTACCAGCTGAAATTATGAATGATGGGTAATTTTTCATTATCATTACACATCACGTTAAAAATTGGTTTTAGCATGTAATATCGACAGGTTGTTTGTGGTTCTCGGTATCGCAACCTGACGTAATGTAGGTATACGCGCAAATTTGTGCGTGAGTGTGTAGAGATTAGGTGGTAAAGTTGAGTGTGTTAGATTATTCATTTTGATATTTTATAATTGTTGGTTGGATAGTGACATCTGTCACATTTACGAAACATTAAACCAATATAGAAGTACCTAATTTGACTAGATAAAGTGTTTACAAAAACTAATTGTTATAACTAGTAAAAATAACTAAGATTTTATAACTATAAATAATTAAGAAGTATTTAATTATACTTGTAGTATATCCTAGGTTTTATATTGGCATTTTACTTTAATGTGATGATTCAAATGACTGTCACAATACTGTCAGTTTATATTGACATTCTTTTAATTGATTCGTAACTGAGAAGTTACGAATCAGTTCTTATTGAATTGCTTAATAACCTTAAAAAGTTTTAAAAGTGTTTCACTACATAACAATGGTTTATTATTATCTGTGTTAGAAGTTATTAAGCCAAAACGTGTAATGATCTGTAATTTGTTCAAAATGACGGTAGGTGTAGTGTGAGGCATTTCCGCACGATATTCGACGTTGGTAGGATATAAAAAGGCTTGTAATCATGTTATCGGGGCAGTTGCTTGACAGATGTCCAGTTGGTTAGTTCTAGTGCTGTTATTGTGTGGAAAGGATCTACCAGACGTCACGTAAGTTAAGTAATTGATATTATATCCTAATTATTGCCTATTATGACAATGTTGTTGTACTGGGTATAGTGTTGCCATATTGCTAATGTTTTAAATCAAATAAATGGAATATTCATATTCTTATCTAGATATTGTTGTAATTGTGATTATGTTGATATTATTCAGAGTTCTCTTGGACAATGGTCCAAGAGATAGTATTAATGTATTTAAGATAATGATAATGTATGGCAATGTAAGAAATGTGTTGATATAATACTTCAGTACTGTTTCCATGGAGTTTCTTGTCCTTCTTCTCCATGAAGACCTAGTTTTGGAACGGACGACTAGCTTTCTGATTAATACTGACAAGCCTAATTGAAATATATGTGTAGTCTTGTCTTTCTGTGCTTTATTTAGTGAAACCCTTTCCCAACAAACCATATTCATAAGAACCTTCATACACAGTAAATAAGCCGTAACCATTCTGATACACAAGGCTTTATATTTGGTATACTTATATAATACTTATAGTTATATACAGAATTATCTATTATCAGAAGTGGGATTTGCTCCCTGTCCTTCTAAAACCGCTTACTAATGAAATTTATTTTGTTATTTTCATGTTCGATGGTGGGGCTACTAACGACTTTTAAGAAACCGCTGGTCGGCGGTCACTGACTTCACTCGCACCTTGACAATGACATCGCGCTGCTTTTGACATCGGAGCTGCGGTGCTTCAAGTTGCTGTGTGAGGTTTGAGACTGTGGTACCTCAAATTTTAATAAAATATGAGGAAGCTTTGTGGTAATAAGAAGTAAATGAAATCGGTGAAGTCTTTAGAGGTTCTTTTACATTAAAACAAAACACAAATGGATAAGATGATTAAATTTAGAGACTAGTTATTGCCAATCACTTTTACATCATTATTCAATAAATAATCAAATACCATTATTATTGTCTATAAGGCATTTGGTTCATGTTTGAACTACTTAATAGTCGTTGAAACAGTTTCTTTAAAAAATATTATACGATACAATTTTGAAAAAGGGGGAAATAGTACTATGCAAGTGATCACAAAAGTGAAACTTCGCAATCTGAGATGTTTAGAATACAATAATTCTTTAATTGCACAGAAAGAAGGTACCGGTTACAAATGTTAATTTTAGAACTAACTATCTAGCCACTTTTTACGTTAGCCATAAATAAAAAAAATTTGCAAAGTGATTCCGTTTTTCGTAAAGTTTTAATGATACACGTACTTAAAACAAGAAACCGTTACGTAGTACGGTTATACACCCTTGGCTGGTAACGTATTTTATTATTTACCATAGCATTAGAAAAGTATAAGAAGAAACCGTTAATAAGGAATTACTTTAGAAAAAAGTAAGATGCTAAAAACGTCATAATGTTGATTCATTATTTTCTGCATTTTAATAGCTGCGTAAGTCACAACAGCCGCACGGGTCGATCGTTCAGGTTAGGCTACGCTTGCCGCGATAGCTCCGTGGATGGGTGGCCATTTTTGCATATCGAGATCCTTCCGTGCCTCGGAAAGCACGTTAAGCCATTGATCGTATTTCGTAGATCTTGGACAGTCGTTACGGGTCGTCAGAAGTCCGAAAGTCTGACAACCATGGGATATATCATATTACCCAGTAATCTGGTTGTGAAGGTCAGATAGGCAGTCGCTCCATGTTGAATGCTGGTACTCAGCTGCATCTGGTTGGACTGGAAGCTGACCCCAACATGGTTGGGAGAAGGCTAGGCAGATGATAACGAGCTGCGTTTGCTATTTAAATTTCAAACATATAAACGAATTAGTTTAAAATAATAATTTTGATATCTACACGTAAAGGTCAATTTCGGAAAATTCAATTGCGCTACGACTAAATTAATATTCAAGTTTCTTTAACATCAATTTGATATTAGGATTTGAATACACTATAGATAGACTTATTGCTCTGACATAAGATATATTTTCGGTTTAAAGACATTTATTTCTCAAAAAACAAGAACATTACAGTTCACTTAAAATATTGAGAAATGTAAATATAAAACTAAAAGTAAGTGTGATTCTCTGTGCTCACAATAAGAGAATTAGGCAACAAAGGTAACGATTGATATTGTTATTGTTGTTTTTTTACGTATTCTTCGAGGGCTTTTTTAAAATTTAACCCAGAATTCACAGATAATATTTTGTTTAATTTTAAAGGTGGTTATGTAGATCACAGTACTTAATGTAATTTTATTTTTATTTCTTTTGGGGGTTATAGTATTTAAAGATATTTAGAATTAGCTTGTGGGCTTTTTATTATAGGGACATAGGTAATGATGAAATTGTATGATGAACTGGATTGGAATTATCAGTGCTCACAGGGATGAGGCTTGAGACAAAACTTTATTATTTACGTTTGGTTAAACTGAAATGACCGGATTTATAAAACAACACAAATAAAAGAAAAAAAGGAATTGATGGGAGAAATGATTAAGTTACACAATTAGAGGTAAATTTAATTGTGAAATAAATGAAAATTACCGCTGTGGTCATAGGCCTGGTGTTAGGGGGACTCACGTACAGCGGGTGGGGCACTAACATCACTTGGGTCAGAGACCAATAAAAACTTTCCGCTGGGGTCATAGGCCTGGTGTTAGGGGGACTCACGTACAGCGGGTGGGGCACTAACATCACTTGGGTCAGAGACCAATAAAAACTTTCCGCTGGGGTCATAGGCCTGGTGTTAGGGGACTCACGTACAGCGGGTGGGGCCATAACATCACTTGGGTCATAGACCAATGAAAAAAATCTGCTGGGGTCATAGGCCTGGTGTTAGGGGACTCACGTACAGCAGGTGGGGCCATAACATCACTTGGGTCATAGACCAATGAAAAAATACTGCTGGGGTCATAGGCCTGATGTTAGGGGACTCACGTACAGCAGGTGGGGCCATAACATCACTTGGGTCATAGACCAATGAAAAAAAATATAAATGTTCCTCTTTTTGCTTTTGTGGCTTGCACTTCGAGACGAAGTACAGTTCAGCATGGCCGTGAAAGGTTATTTTCAAATTATTCGTATTTTGGTCCATTTCAGTTTAACCGAACGTTCAAACGATACATTGACAAAGATTTGATATTATGATTTATTGAATAATTATTTTACAACATGAAGAAAAAGATATTGTGAATATTAATGTAATAACATAATGTAACAATTGTACTGGGCGTTTACTATTTTGTTTGTAGATATGGTCTGATCTTTTATATCTTCTTCAGTTCTCAAATTATTTCCTTTATCAAGTAAAGATGTGTCATACCTCTTTAAGCTACGGGACTGAGCAGATTATCACGTACAAAATTACATTTAGTTGCATTACAACGATAACCAAAAAACAAACCCAAAGCTTTTATTTTCAATGGCCTGGCCATTTGATGAAAGTAAAGAAAATTAAAATACTTTCAAAAATTGATACAAACATTTATAAAATGGTGAGTCGGTAAAGCTGTACGAACATATTTTTGATCTGACTGTACAAGTTCTTAATAAGCGATGTTATTTGAGTGATATTTAAGTGCCATTCAAATGTTCATGGTAATTTTACTTGTGTTGGGTTTTGATGTTCACAAATTATTTCAAAGATAATTTTAAGTAGAAAACAACACCTAAGTATAAATAGTTGGTAGTTTGTTTAACATCTTGAAAATTCAATCTATACTTCGGATTGGTTCTCTATCTCTTCTTCAATCGATCCCTTGTTGCTGGGGACGGTGATCACTGGGCCCATTTAAGCGGACAGTCAGGCTCCATGGACTCCAAAGTAGCTAACACCACCTGCTGAAATTAATTTGTGGACGTGGCTTCTTTTCCTTGGATAATTCATATTTTCTTTTTCCCAAAGTTGTGAACATCACATAGTACGAAAAAAAAGGTTTTCTTAAAATTAATCTCTGCGAAATAATTGTTTTTACTTTGGTCTGTGAGGTATTATTTAAAGTAATTTCTTCCAGATAAAGAAATGGTCAGAGAGGCCATTTCAAAAATTTGTGAAAATGTTAATAGTAAATGTTTCTTAAATACGGTTCTCGGTAATATTGTCAGATTGACCGAGCGATGAATTATTCGAATTATTTTCATGATCACTGGCTAATGCTTCGATTCAACAGCTGTTGAATATGAAAGGCTTTTTGAATTGTTGCTATAACAATTGTTTTGTAAAGCTAAATTGTGTCTGTAAGCAATTTATTATTTGTCAAAATTTTTAAAGTACTTAACCTGTTTCTATTACAAAAGGAAGGTAAAAGTATATATATATATGTCGATACATAGGTAGAGAAGTTGTATTAAGCTCCGAGTATTTAAAATGAGAATAAATATATTACTCTGTTGAATTGGTCACTATCAAGAATTGTTTTTGTAAGGTGGATTCATTGGTACTTCGAGGACGGAGTATTTATCAGTCTGGCCGTGTTAGATTCATTGTTTATTGGATAATCAAGTGTTGTCGTTTTTGTGAGACAATACATTCCTAGGTACTTCGAGAACGAAGTACTTGTCAGTCTGGCCGTGTTAGATTATTCATTTTGATATTTTATAATTGTTGGTTGGATAGTGACATCTGTCACATTTACGAAACATTAAACCAATATAGAAGTACCTAATTTGACTAGATAAAGTGTTTACAAAAACTAATTGTTATAACTAGTAAAAATAACTAAGATTTTATAACTATAAATAATTAAGAAGTATTTAATTATACTTGTAGTATATCCTAGGTTTTATATTGGCATTTTACTTTAATGTGATGATTCAAATGACTGTCACAATACTGTCAGTTTATATTGACATTCTTTTAATTGATTCGTAACTGAGAAGTTACGAATCAGTTCTTATTGAATTGCTTAATAACCTTAAAAAGTTTTAAAAGTGTTTCACTACATAACAATGGTTTATTATTATCTGTGTTAGAAGTTATTAAGCCAAAACGTGTAATGATCTGTAATTTGTTCAAAATGACGGTAGGTGTAGTGTGAGGCATTTCCGCACGATATTCGACGTTGGTAGGATATAAAAAGGCTTGTAATCATGTTATCGGGGCAGTTGCTTGACAGATGTCCAGTTGGTTAGTTCTAGTGCTGTTATTGTGTGGAAAGGATCTACCAGACGTCACGTAAGTTAAGTAATTGATATTATATCCTAATTATTGCCTATTATGACAATGTTGTTGTACTGGGTATAGTGTTGCCATATTGCTAATGTTTTAAATCAAATAAATGGAATATTCATATTCTTATCTAGATATTGTTGTAATTGTGATTATGTTGATATTATTCAGAGTTCTCTTGGACAATGGTCCAAGAGATAGTATTAATGTATTTAAGATAATGATAATGTATGGCAATGTAAGAAATGTGTTGATATAATACTTCAGTACTGTTTCCATGGAGTTTCTTGTCCTTCTTCTCCATGAAGACCTAGTTTTGGAACGGACGACTAGCTTTCTGATTAATACTGACAAGCCTAATTGAAATATATGTGTAGTCTTGTCTTTCTGTGCTTTATTTAGTGAAACCCTTTCCCAACAAACCATATTCATAAGAACCTTCATACACAGTAAATAAGCCGTAACCATTCTGATACACAAGGCTTTATATTTGGTATACTTATATAATACTTATAGTTATATACAGAATTATCTATTAAGTGCGCACTGCGCAGCCGCAAAGAGGTAAGGAGAAATCAATGCTATCGTCTCGCTCACACTTTCATTCAGGCGCGCGATCGCAGCCTACGCCGTTTACTATTTCCTACTTTGGGTATTATTCGTTTTACGCAAACGCCGTAGTAAGTATTAATTTCCATGTATTTTGAGGATATTCCGAACTTTAATTTCTTCAATGGTAGGTACCATGCAAATATTGGCGTATATTCTAGTTACACAACACACCATATTAAGGTCGAGACGGTAAAAAATTTAATCCGGTATTTATAGAATTTAAAGCTCTAGTTGATCTAAGGGGTTTTAATAAATAAATAGTTTTTTTTTGTGTTTATGTTAAATAGATTTTGAGATAAGGGGTCAAAAGTGGCTTCAAATGGTCCGTGGTACACATAGCTGTTGGCTGCTGCGTCGGCAGTTCCATTTTAGTTAGAACTTGGCTTGACACGCTGCCGCGTGAATAAATTAACTAACTCTATGCAAAAAAACTGTTAATGACTGAATGTTATAAGCTGGAAATAAAATATAATAAAAGATTACATAACTCGTAAATCTGTCAGCAAACCATTTACGATATTTCGCATTCCGTACCTTTGTAGGCACAACCCAGCCGTGTAAATGATCCGCATAATATACTTTGTTTGTTATAAATGTTAAGTAATGTTCACACGCATACTTAGTGTGTGCGATAGGACCGCACACTGCTTGCTTTTATATTGTGTACCTACAATGAATTATGTGTAGGTATAGGAAAATAATAGATATAAATGTGATGAGTTTAATATGTTAAAATGGTCACGTAACCCTTACTTTCTGCCGTAGTCGGGTAAAATGTTATTATTGTTGTTCTTTAGATAACGGTTATCGGTAGAGTACATACCTATTTGGCCACCCATTTGATTTTATTACCTTTGTTTATCTTGATATTTAGTTCGTTACTGCATATTGTATAATTAATATTCTGCACGCTTTGTTCAAAAATATATTCATCATCATCATCTGCCTGCCTTTTCCCAACTATGTTGGGGTTGGCTTCTAGTCTAACCGTATGCAAAGAAAAGAAAGAAGAAAGAAAATACATTTATTATGCAGCTGAGTACTAGTATTTTACATGGAGCGACTGCTTATCGGACCGCCACAACACAGTTACTGGGTAATACAATATCCCTTGGTAAGACTGGTTGTCAGACTTTTGGGCTTCTGACGACCCGTAACGACTGTCTAAGATCTACGAAAGACCGCCGCGCGCCGCCGCCCGGGACCAACCGCTTAACGTGGTTTCCGAGGCACGGAAGGTTCTAGGTATGTAAATATGGTCACTCATCTTCGGACGAAACGCGGCAAGCGTACCTTAACCTGAACGATCAACCCGTGCCGCTATTATTACTTAGCCACAAGCCCTTCATAATACATAAACTTAATAATCTTTAATATTATTAGGTAATTAGGACGAATAGTTTAAAAGTTACTACGATAAGAATGCCCTAAACGGAGCGCCATAAAGCCTTGCCCCTTGACTTGTTTGAAATGGATACTCTAAACCTTGGGGAAGGCTTGTTATCAACATGCCACACGTTGAAAGCCGCGGACGGCAAACTAGTGAATGATTTTTAAATGAGGTAGGTTTAATGTTTCGCTATATGTCCAGATTCTGGGTGGTCTTCCTGTCCGCTTGTCTGCGCTGGGCGCCGTGCGGGGTGGGGGCGCTGCTCACCGGTCATCACACGATGCCAGCAGGAGTCGTGCTGAAAGGTACAAATTGATTGTGTCTTTCTTTGGTCTATGCATTGAGAAATTATACTAAATGCACTCTCTTAGTTATTTTACCTATGCCAGCCAGCCAAGCAACCTTATTGCTACAAGAATTAAGGTCACGGTCATTTTGTTATTGTGTTTATGATTGTACAGACGACACGTTCAACTTATTGTAGTTCTCTGACCTTTAGCCGGTTATGGATTCGTCTGTCTGAACAACTCAAACTTCGTATATTGTAAGCACTAATTATATTATTAATAGCCGCCACGTCGCTACGACATGCGACACAGCAACTCTCTGCGACGTATGATATTCATGAAGACAGCAGCTACTAAACTAATGTGCTTCGCTAGAGTGTTTCAACACACAAAGTGTTCCCCAGCAGTTCCACCGAACCCTTGAGCCGAGGACTCTGGAGCTGGGAGAACACATTAACGAGAATTATGCAAGTGAAGCTGTCACGAAGTATGTCAGTTTCATAACTTAGTACAAAATAACTGTTATGTTTGCGTTTATACAGTGTAGCACGTACATCCACCAATCATCATGGATTCAGCACATAATTCATGGAGCTGCTCTACACGTTTTTTCTGCGCACTATTTCTTATTAACAAGGTGGGAAAACCTAATTTACGAGTATATAATTTTTGCTAACTTGGGAATCGAGCCCACAAGAAGAAAAAGGTCGGCAGTTGCGCTTGTAACCTCGTGAAATATTGTGATTGTTACCTGTTGTAGTTGCCTTGTGAATAAATAAATAAGTAACCTATATTATCAACGAGGTAGTCAGGTTACAATTATTTTTTTTAAAGGTGGTGGTCATTTTTTATTTCAGAAACATAAACTGTACACTTCAAACCCAATCAGCAGGCCAGAGAACAGTAGCAGAAGTAGCTTGTACAAACGATTTCCATTTACTGAGTGGATAGTTAAAAGTTGTCTGATAGCTCGCTCCGGCAATTTCCGATGTCGCGTTATTCACATATTGGCTCAACAGTCCCGAAAGCTCCCGAACGTTTTCTGAGCGGAAAATTAGGTTTTGATAGTGCTTGAATTCAATATTAGGTGTAAGATTATACGTTCAAGGTCTAGGAAAGCTAAAATGAGTGTAAACTATATCTCAGGATCCCAAGGGAGACTCGTGATCGTAATTACAGAACTCGACGGACCATGACACCGCCACTACTGATAGAGTTGCTAATGTAGTACGATATTTATCTGTAATCGGTCCACTTGAGATCAAAAGCCCCTTTTCATAGACATGGAAATTGGATTTTGTCTTCATAATGGTGTCAAGCAAACGTGATCTTCCTTATAAACAGAGGGTCAAAGATTCGACTACATCGTCGTGGGCGCAGGCGCGGCCGGTGCGGCGGCGGCTGCACGGCTCGCCCTCGCCGGCGCCTGCGTGCTGCTGATCGAGGCTGGTGGGGACCCTAACCTCCCCTCGAAGGTAACATAACATGTAGTTCATAATACAGTTTGTTAGGAAAGTGTTTCAAAGTAACCATACTATTGCTGTGGTTACAGATCCCAAGTGCAGCCATGGTACTCCTCGGCTCAGAGATTGACTGGCAGTACAAGACAATCCCCAACAACATATCCTGCCTCTCGTCCCAGGGTCAGCAGTGCCGGTTCAGCCGCGGCAAGTGCCTCGGAGGGTCCACCTCCATCAACTACATGCTGTACTCACGCGGCAACCGCCAGGACTTTGACGACATCCCCGTCCGTGGGTGGGCTTGGGACGACCTGAAGCCATACTTCCTCAAATACGAAGCCCTACAAGACCTAGATCTACTGCCACTCTCTTCTAAACCATACCATAACACTACAGGGATAATGCGCATCGGCTTTTTTGATAATCCACAAAATCCTTGGCACTCCAGACTCATAAACTCATACAAGTCTCTCGGGTTTCCGGAAAATCCTGACGTGAACGCGGAATCGCAAATAGGTGTCAGTCAACTCGTTGGCTATGTGTACGATGGCAAGCGGATGAGTACCGCGCGAGGATATCTAGCGAGAGCAGACGTCAGGAGTACCCTGAAGGTGGCCAAGCACACGCGGTGTACCGGGGTCATCATAGATAAGAGAAACGTCGCGCGAGGCGTCACTGTGGTGCAGGGCTTACTAAATATTAAAATTTATGCACGCAGGGAAGTGATCCTTAGCGCAGGAGCCATCGGAACTCCTCATATACTGATGTTGTCTGGGATCGGCCCTGCTGATCATTTACAGAGCATGGGTATAAGCGTTAAAGTAAACTTGCCGGCTGTCGGGGCAAACATGACCGATCACGTACTTCCGCTTCTACTGGCCTTGGTAGATAAAGGTGAAAGCATCATGGATGACCTGGCAGAGCTGGTAACCCGCGCGGAGCACGCGGCGGAGCTGCTAGTCGCACGCTCCGGACCGCTCACCTCCAGCGGCCTCACCGACGTCAGCGCCTTCGTCAACTCGCACTGCTACGACACCGACCGGAGGACGCTCCTCAACCACAGCTACGATGGAAGTGACTGTGAGCTGCCAAATCTTCAGATAATCCATACCTATATCGACCGAAATTCAGTGCCATATACTATGCCTGTAGTTATGCGATCGACAAACTTCAATAAAGAAATAGTAAAGCAGATCAGCAATGCGAATAAAGATTACGCGATCATAGCGATATCTCCGGTGCTTTTGTATCCGTACTCAGTCGGACACGTTCGGCTCGCTAGTTCCGACCCGCTCGCTCATATCGCCATCTTGCCGAACTTCTTGGATGACGAGAGGGATATGGACGACGTTGTGCGATCGATACGAATTGTGGAACATCTGATTAAATCGCCGCTGTTCAGGAAACGAAACGCAAGTATTTTACACTTGGATCTGCCTGGATGTCCTCGGGTAGGTGAAGACCCAGCGGGCTATTGGCGCTGCTACAGTCGGCATATGACGTCTGCGGTGTACCACACGGCGGGCACGGCGGCGCTGGGCGCTGTGCTGGACGCGCAGCTGCGCGTGCGCGGCGTGCGGCGCCTGCGTGCGGCCGACCTGAGCGTGCTGCCCCGCGTGCCACGCGGCAACACCGCAGCCGTGTCCATCGCTATCGGAGAGAGAGTCGCAGACTTCGTGCTGGAAGATACGTGGCACTAGACAACTACTATCATATTTTTTTGTACCAGGGTCGTAACTGCATTATAACAACTTTTCAGTCTGTGAAAAAATGTAATCACATTATTTAGCTAAATAACATCGGAAGGACGTCAACTATAATATTAAGTAGACAATCAATCAAAATCAGATATACATAACTGTCTTTATGATAAATTAGAGCGCAGCTGATTTCTATACCAGTGTTAATAAATGTGTCCAAGAGAATTATAAGCATGTACCAAAAACTAGCTGGCGGTAATAAAGGTCCATAGTTTACGTGTGCTCACAACAATAAAACTTTCATCGTTATAGTTTTACTGTTTCACGCACATATGAGTTAGTTTCGTTATTAAGTTAATAATATTTATTGTTTCACCGAGTGTTTGTGTTCCGTTCGCTTTACGTTACCTTCATATATGAATGGTGAATCGAGCGCTTTTAAATTATGTGTTTGTATTAGCTGAGGCGAGTCACGGTTTATTTATTAGTTAAATTATTTTTGTTTTTACATCAATTAATTTTAAAGTAAAGACATCTGTTTGCCAAAGACTATTTATCTTCCAATATCGCCCACAATTATTTATAAACACCGAATTCAGACGATTAATTATATTTTCCTTTGAGTGGTTTTTGCTTACGCAATAAGCTTCGCGCGCTGCTAAACAAATACATTTTATGACGATAATTTTGAGTAGAATAAGTACCTACTGAGAAATATATTGACACCATTTTGTGATTGTGTAGTTATAAACGGTACGTTAGACATTGTAAATAGTTAACTGAAAGACGCTAAGTAGTTAGGTTTGGCGGTACATACGAGACAACTAACCACCAAACCGAAGCCCTCGTAAAACCAGATAGATCTGGTTGTATTGTACATCTGAGTGAACTAACCACTAAGCCGGAGCTCTTGTAAAAGTTAATGAAATATTAAAATTAAATTGGTTTAGGCAAAGTTGTGATGTTACAGAGAGCGCGAAGTTCCCTCTCGCGTAAATTAACTTCGCAAATTATAAAACGTTTGCGTCGACACGGAATTATTCGTGGCGGTTCACTGGGAGACCGCGAGATTCAGCCTTGTGTAAAAGATGATACAAGAAATAATAGGAAAGATTTAAATTCCCAATGTCTGTCTTAATTTGACGTTAACATATACAAAATATATTGTTTGCCAAAGGTGTTACTCGCCATTTCTTGACACTTCTGTACATCATCAGTATTGGTGTTTAAGAACCCCATGCCGTGCTGGTAGCCTAGTGGAACACATCACTGAGCGCAGGTGTCCTGTTGTAGATAGAGGATGACTCGCGGCCAAGAACATATTGTGTATCAGTGAGGCTAGACGTCAATAAAGGACTTCGAATTCTGTCTTTTTCTTTTAATTGGTTCAAACTCAGTCTCCATAGCAACTATAAAATTCCGGTGGATTTTTCGCTTCGTTAGATCTCGCAATTACCGCGGTATTGTAAACAAGGAAGCTTCTAAGCTGAGAATTAAATGAACTTACGGTTTCTCATTAACTTTCACGGACAGAAAACACTCGAAGAAGTTGTAAATAAGAAAATTTAATTTGCCGGCGTCGCAAATACTCGTAGAATAGGAAAAAGCTTGTTTCTATGTTGTCAAACATGATCCTAATACAATGTAGGTGTTGTCTATAATTTGAGCGGAT
The DNA here is from genome assembly GCA_947507805.1 of Aporophyla nigra. Lineage (NCBI taxonomy): Eukaryota > Metazoa > Arthropoda > Insecta > Lepidoptera > Noctuidae > Aporophyla > Aporophyla nigra. Next base: position 477,704 of record OX382305.1, on the reverse strand, counting down.
GTAATCTAGTGTACGTTCACGTAGACGATGTGCGAACGAATCTATGTTCTACATATTTACTCACATATGTAAGAAGCTCGTATGTTATCTTTTCTCGCACATAATATATTGCATTTGTTTATGATATTTTTCTCGCATTTACGCACGGAAGCCTAATGGAGCGTCAAATCCAATAACGAATTCGTAGGTATTCGGTGTTTCAAGATTTATTTCAGCTGATTTATACTTATACAAGCGAAGTGATGGAGTAGGTAAGAACGTAGCCATGAAACTACATTGTTATCTCTAAGTGATGGAGTAGGTAAGAACGTAGTCATGAAACTACATTGTTATCTCTAAGTGATGGAGTAGGTAAGAACGTAGCCATGAAACTACATTGTTATCTCTAAGTGATGGAGTAGGTAAGAACGTAGCCATGAAACTACATTGTTATCTCTAAGTGATGGAGTAGGTAAGAACGTAGCCATGAAACTACATTGTTATCTCTAAGTGATGGAGTAGGTAAGAACGTAGCCATGAAACTACATTGTTATCTCTAAGTGATGGAGTAGGTCAGAACGTAGCCATGAAACTACATTGTTATCTCTAAGTGATGGAGTAGGTAAGAACGTAGCCATGAAACTACATTGTTATCTCTAAGTGATGGAGTAGGTAAGAACGTAGCCATGAAACTACATTGTTATCTCTAAGTGATGGAGTAGGTAAGAACGTAGCCATGAAACTACATTGTTATCTCTAAGTGATGGAGTAGGTAAGAACGTAGCCATGAAACTACATTGTTATCTCTAAGTGATGGAGTAGGTAAGAACGTAGCCATGAAACTACATTGTTATCTCTAAGTGATGGAGTAGGTAAGAACGTAGCCATGAAACTACATTGTTATCTCTAAGTGATGGAGTAGGTCAGAACGTAGCCATGAAACTACATTGTTATCTCTAAGCAAGGTATGGATTAGAAGGTGTCCTATTCCTGTGCAAAACTTTTCGATATTGTAGTGAAAACAGCAGTCCACGTCACGAACTCATAGTTTATTTGTATCAGTAACAGTATGTTCCTGTTCTCGGGACTATTGTGCAAAGTGCAACGAATAGAAATTCCTTGTTCCTACAAGAGTCTAGTGTAAAGTGAGCAGTAAATATTAGATGCGGCCACGTACCGTCCACGCAGCCTTCACGTAGCGACTACTACAGTCGGTAGCTCATCTCGGCTAATCTTTACAGTGCTCCCTTACTCGCAGATTTCATATTCTGTTTGAGTTGAAAGGTTGTTGTGGCGTAGCTCTTATACTTTTATAAACTTGAACTTGGTTTGAATATCAATTACACGAGAAAGAAATAACTGTCAGCAGGGATAGCAGAGATTTCATTTTCAGACTTATCACTGTCCATTCCATGGTTGCCTGGAAGAGATCGCATAAAGCGATAAGGCCGCCCATTGTATATTTTTAACCGACGAAAAAAAACGGAGGAGGTTATCAATTCGACGCGTATATTTTTTTTGTTTTTTTTTTTTTATGTATGACCACGCATAACTTTTTACATAGTAGTCCGATTGTGATCATTCTTATATTGGAAAGGGTGGTCCCGTATAAATTTGCAAAACAAAATCGAACCCTAAGGGTCGGAAAATAGGAGATGATTGATTGTTCACTCATTGATTGTAATGTATAACCACGCATAACTTTGTACAGCGTAGTCCGATTTTGATAATTCTTTTTTCATTGGATAGGGTATACCTTGCCAAGTATTATTAGTACATTAAAGCCACGAAAAAATTACAAAATAAAAACTTTTTAACAAAAATTAAACCGCCGAAAAAACAGAAAAGCAAAAAATAATAAACCTTAAAATTTTGAGTCAGCGCTGAAAAATCAATGAACTAAGATCACTCAAAGCGCCGACTCATAATTTTAAGGTTTATTATTTTTTGCATTTCTGTTTTTTCGGCGGTTTAATTTTGTGTTAAAAAGTTTTTATATAGTCATTGTAATGTTTTTTGTTTTGTATTTGTATGGTGTACAATAAAGCATATGTAAATAAATAATTGGCACACACATGGTAAATATTGTACGGCATTTTATAATATCATTATCGTTCTTAAACAGATAGCCTAAATAGGTACTTAGATAGGTACTCTCTTGATTACATTGAGAAGTCAAGGCTCCTTAAATTAATCACTATTCTATTAATTAAGCGACAGATTAAATCCTCTATCATCTGTGTATTACAGGGGCGTGTGCGGTGATTATTACTCAGTAATTGGATGATGGCGTGCGCGTAATGACGTGTAATGACGCGAGTTATCGGCTTTCATATCACTAGCCGTGTTCGGCGACACAGAAGTGACAAGCTACGATGAACTCTGATGCCCATTAGAGGGATGGCTGGGTACATTATTTATTGAAGAATTACTTACTACACTTTGTTGTCCCGGGAAGCAATGTGTAGTAACTTGGAATGAAGTTTACAGTATTGTAAAGGCGACGGGCGAGGGCAGCACCGAACAATGTCGACTGGTTTTAAATATTTCACAGATGTGTCTCAAAGGTGTAGTGGTTTGAGCAGCCGTAAGTACGGTCGAGCACTGTTAGGGCTTCACAGTATGTGGGTTCGGAAGTGTTATTGGAGGTTTCGCTACAGCCATTTCTAATAGCCACTCGGGATTTGGACTTAGGACAGGAAATTGCAATACGCTTTTTGTAACTTGAACTGAACTTGAACTCTTTCTTCGTAGAATATTGATGTGATGGACGAGCTTCTTCAATAGTTTCATAGAAAAGTCTCAACTACTGGAAATACTGACATGTTCGCACCACCTCGCTGACTACCTGACAGCTGTATCATAGCACATAGTTCGTCTCGACAGCTCCAAGAAACGCGTGCGCTTGTCACGGCGTCGTATTTTACGCTCACTTTACACAGCTCACTTGCCAGCCGTTTCACGTGAAGTTCTCTCGTTACTGCATAATACACATCACTCGCATATGCAAACATTTATAATAACGCGCTAGGGGTGTAAGAATATTTGAAGCATGTTTAGTAAATAATATTAGTATCTGAGGACAATCAACACACTGTTATCTGATTCCAAACTAGGGAATTGTCCAAACTTGGCCATTTTTAAACACGCTGCTGTACAAAAATGTAATTTACCAATTATTTTAAATTCTATTTTAATAAATATCTGATACTAATAACTTTGTATCAATATGCACTGTAAAAATTCTTTTTGTTTGGTATTTGTTATGATTTGACCAAGTCTTTGGCTTTGAATTTGACTTCAGTGTTGCCAAACAAAAACTGCATAAACAATAAATTGAAATCGATTTAAAGTGTAGGGTAATCTCTCCACTATATTTAACGCAGTTTTCATTTAATCATTTTATTAAAAAAATACTAATATACGATATAAATGATTAAAGACTTAAAAATGATAAACTGAAGAGTGCATTATACCTGAAGAACTTATAAAACAATAATGGATTCCATATGTATCGATACAATTATATTTATTTTTTATTTGGCAACACAATGCTTTAAAAATGTTGTGTTAATTGTCAAAATGACAGTTATCATTCACTTGGTTTTTTTTTTGCATCGTGAGTGTTGTTTTTGTAAGTTTTATTACGATTACTTTGGCTGTTTCTAAATGGATTCCAATTCTCCCCTTCTTGATGGCCCCGGCACTTCCATAGACCCTGAACCTTGTATTTATGATGAACCTGGCACATCTAAAGCAAGTTTTATTTCATGCATAACCAATTTCAATAAAATGTTAAAAAATTATCTAAATATAAATCTTGATACAAAACTAGGTTTATATTGGCATTCTTACTGATATGAACTATTAAATCATTCATATAGTATTAGCTGAACTGTTTGTTTAGAAGTGGCCAAAGTACCATAGAAGTTGGTCAATGCCCTTTTCCTCAGAAATTCCATTCTACTTGAAGGAAATTTAGAAAAACAATGACTAGATTTCTGTGATAGTTCTCATGGACACAGACATCTGACTTCATAATAGGTAGGTTGATAATGAGTGTTGGACTCTCAGCAAGTGTTCCCTGACACGGTGTGCCTCGGTCAGTCTGTAGTACCACGTTCACGTATCTGTGCTCACACACGACAGATGTCTCTACAGACTGATATCTAGGAGCATCGCACTACAACAATTTAACTAGCTCTTCCGAGATAAAGGATTTTATGATCGATTCCTGTTTGTCCCAGTCTAAAGATATATCGCTGATCTGATTGCTTTTTATGTGTATTATTTTATTTTAATTTATATTTTTAATTTCAATTCATTTTATTGTAATTGTTATATGCATATGTAATTTTATTTATTGGTGATAATTGTAATGTTGTGCTTTATTGGATTTTATTTTTGTAATTTTAATAGATTTATAACTTGTAATTATGGACTATGTCTGAAATAAATGAATTAATAATAGGTACAGGAATCTTTCTTTTGTACTCCTCCGTACATGATGTAGTTATAGAGGAGTGGTTTAATTTTAGAATGAACCAGTAAAACCATAGGAACCTGCTCCAGTTCACTTGGATCACAGAAAACCCAATGAGTGATCACATTCATGATACGATCGTCTCCTGATACAAGAATGTTTTACAAAGTCAAAGACACAACAAACAAACATGTTTGAACTTATATTTTCTTTTATGTTATCCTGCAAGCACGTTGTAATTTCTGTATGTGTACACATGTTTAGGCAAATAAATTTACTTTGACTTTGTCAAATATTTGTTTTCTATTAATTAAAATAAAATTTAATTTTTTTATTAAAAAACATCCATTGATCTCTTACTTAACTTCAACTATATCCCAGTACTCTCGTCACTTTTCTCTTTTGTTTACTGTACGTACTATTATATATCGACTAGTTTCTGCCCGTGACTTCGTACGCGTCATATTACCACCCCCCATAGAATCATCTACCCGTACATGTACTTCGTATTCTTGAGTTTTTCTTTTTGCTCGGCGTCTAATGGTGATGTTATATGAATCAGTAGTTCCTGAGAATAGTACGTTCAGCCAAGCAAACTCGGCGGTAAGTCCCCTCTTTGAGGAGTGGATAGAGAGGCGCCACGGCGTCCTCACCTTCCGCCTGACGCAGGTTCGCACCGGGCATGGGTGCTTCGGTGGGTTCCTGTTCAGGATATAGCGGGAGGAAACGCCCGGGTGTTTCCATTGCGAGGATCGTCTGGAGGACACGGTGGATCATACGGTGGAGGTGTGCCCTGCCTGGGCGGAGCACCGCCGTGTCCTCGTGGAGGCGATCGGCGGCGGCGACCTCTCGCGTCCGACCCTGGTGCGAGCCATGGTACGGAGCGAAAGGGCATGGGAAGCCGTCACCTCCTTCTGCAAAGCAGTAATGCTCGCGAAGGAGGAGGCGGGGCGCGTGAGGGAGTGGCAGTCTCTGCGCCTTCATGTTCCTAGCCGCCGCAGGAGGAGACGCCCCGAGCGTCGGGAGTCTATAGCGGACTCCCGGCCACCGTAGGCGCGAGCTTGCGGGCGGCGAGCAATGGGTAGCTCGCCGCCCGGTAAGGACCAGGCTCGGGTCGACGGCGCGTAGTGTTCCACGCGCGCCTTAAAGAGATGTCAGCAGCACTGTAGGGGTCTGCTAGGACCGATGCTTGCCAGGGTCGCGAGATTGTTCGAAAGAGATACCGTGACCCTGGCACATGGGCAACTGAAGGAACACAGCTGGGTTTTAGTCAGTAAAAGTCTGATACGCCCTCCCGCTCCGAGCGGGAGAAGTCATTTGATGATTTCCCATCCAGAAAAAAAAAGGATAAGTTGTTATCCAGGGCGCAAACTGTAACCATGAATTCAGCAATTGGGAGATCATAAATGAGGCAAAACGAAAGTTACCTAAAAACACAATTTTAAATATTACAACTAGAGATAAAAATATGACAGATCCCTGTGAAATAGCAAATGTTTTTAATGATTTCTTCATTGATAAAATTAAACCTGTCGTTAATACCGGGATACAAGCCACTACAAATATAACCCAATCAAAAAACTCGATGTTTGTGGCACCAAGCCATGAAGACGATATAAAACAAATAATAAAATCTTTAAAAAATACTAGGAGCGTAGGACATGACGGTATATCCACAGAAACAATAAAATAGGTGTCAGACTGCATCAGCGGCCATTTAAGTCACATAATTAATTTATACATATCGCGAGGAATATTTCCGACCAAACTAAAAATTGCTGTTATAAAACCCCTTTAAAAAAAAAAACAAAAAACGATCGAGATAAAACGGAATCATACAGGCCGATCGCACTTATTCCTATATTTTCTGAGAACCAAAAATTCGAAGACATGTGACATCTACTAACCCGCACTGGGCCCACGTGGTGGATTATGGCCCACTCCCTCACACCGAGAGGAGGCCTGTGTCCCAGCAGTGGGAACATTATAGGCTGATGATGATGATGATGATTTGAAAAATACATTTATGAACAAATTCATAAATATTTGGTAAAACAAGACATTGACTGAAAAACAAAAGGGTTTTAGAAAAACCAAAAGTATTAATATGGCCATATATGATTTTTTAAATAATTTAATCGCAAATGTTGACCGAAATATACCGGTATGCTCAATCTACTGTGACATGACCCAAGCGTTTGACTACGTAGATCACAACATAGTACTTAATAAATTAGACGCGTACGGAATAAGAGGCAATATCGTCCAACTTATCGAGTAATATTTAAAAAATCGAAAACAATATGTGGAAATTACACAGGTGGATCAAAAAACAACGAATGAAAGAATCTATCACTCGCGTGACAAAACAGTCAAATATGGTGTGCCGCAAGGGAGCGTGCTTGGCCCCCCTCTATTTATACTTTATATAAATGACCTATCGAAAGTAACATAACATCACATGACACTATTTGCCGACGACAGCACAGTTACCATTGATTGTAAAGATAAATTAAAATATGACAAACTAATATATGAAAATGACGTAACTAATACTAAAAAATCGATAATAAACTGGCTAAATTACAATAATCTGAAGATAAATATTGACAAGACCAAATTAATGACATTTACACAACGCAAAAAAATGAATATGGCTAAACTTTACGAGAACAACAAAATAACTCAAGTTGACACAACCAAATTCCTAGGGTTAATCATAGACCAACGGCTAGATTGGAAGGCACATACGATAGATTTGACAAAGAGACTTCGCAAATCCGCGTATGCTTTATATAAACTTGCGCCAGTCATAGGAACGGACGCTATTGTTACAGCATACCATGGCATGGCTAGCTCAAAACCCATTTGGACCCAAATACAAATGAAACAAAGATTTATGAAAAATTGTGTATTAAATAAACGACAGGAGGCTTATGAGGGAAATTGAACAAAAAAACTTTAAAAAAATAATTAGTAAGTATTAAAAAAAACTCTGTCCTTGTACAGGGACAATGGGCTCAAGAGTGATATTTCAAAGCAATTATAATTTTTAATGCACAAGGTTTTTATGCATTTTTTGCATTGCCATCGTACTTTTTATAGCAAACAACGCATCGTAGTTGGTTAGGCAGTCTCTGAGGAAAGTGTCGAACTCCATCTGCTGCCAGTCCTGGTACTGCGGATGATGGTTTTCGTCTTCGATCTCGGCTTCCATCAGATTTCAAGTAAGATCTCGTGGAGGTACGACGAAATTGAAGCTGATCTATTTTTTCTTCATGGGTCAGAGTATGCAGACGCCAAGCATTAGCAGTAGATAAATCTAACATATATGTAAACAGCATCGACGACCATTTTTTACCTCGAATTGCGGATGTATATACTGCAACAGACTGATCTGCTTGGCCGACACCACCCATGCCTTCATCATAGTTTTGGAAAACGTGTGGGATGTCCATATCTATTTTTTTCTTCTGTAAACCGTCCCATCTCTTTACCTTGCCCAACGGGTGTACACTGTCAAAGTTGGAGCCCATAGTACACACGCTATTATCAAGCCAACGAACGAACAAAATTTGTTTAGTAGTATCAAATTTGTCGGTCACCAACCCGCATGCCCAGCGTGGTGACTACGGGCATTAATCCTCCCAAATGAGAAAGGTGCAAAATCAACGGCCCCCAGTTCCCGGTGGTCCCGCTATTCCTGGTCAAGGTAGCGGTCACGGTAACGGCGGGACGGGGGGTGCGAAGAATCTCCGGGTTATGGTAGGCTACCAACGACGACTACATCTGGCTACGTATAATGGACGTTCGATGAGGCTGGACCATCACCTTGCCGAACTTGAAGTAGAGTTAGGGCGCATTAACTGGCATATACTAGGGTTATCCGAAGTCCGAAGACAGGGGGAGGTTACGATAACTCTGGAGTCAGGCCACCTACTCTACTTCCGCGAAGGTGATCAGCTCTCCCAAGGCGGTGTCGGCTTCCTGGTCAACAAGGAACTCACTAGCAGCGTTGTAGAAATCAGTAGTGTGTCGACACGGGTAGCGTACCTTGTACTAAAACTCACGGACAGGTACTACCTGAAAGTGATACAGGTATATGCGCCGACTTCGACATGCTCTGACGACATAGCTGTGGCTATGTACGAGGATGTTGCCAAGGCAATGCATAGTACGACTAAGGCCCACTACAACGTTGTTATGGGGGACTTCAATGCCAAAGTGGGATTATGGGAACGCGGCGAATCGAAAATCGGACCGTTCGGTGTGGGGCGCCGAAATCACAGGGGGCAAATGCTGGTCAACTTTTTAGAGTCACAGGGGCTCTTTTTGATGAATTCGTTCTTCGAAAAGAAACCCCAAAGGAAGTGGACCTGGCAGAGCCCCGATAACGTGACATGGAACGAGATAGACTTCATCATGACGGATAAAAAGCACATATTTAGAGATGTCTCTGTGATCAGTAGGTTTAGTACCGGAAGCGATCACAGACTTGTCCGAGGCACTCTAAATATCAATTTCCGAGCTGAGAGAATCCGCATGATGAGGCCTACCCTCCGACCTACGCAGCTCCAAGCCGTGCTAGGGTCCGAAAAGTTCCAACGGGAACTCCAAAATCGATTCGCCCTACTGGAAACCACTGGCACTGTTGACGAGAAGGCCGACGAGGTGGTCAAAGCACTGCGCGACGTGTCCCGCAAACTTTTCCCGTCGCAGCGGAAAAGTAAGGTGTCCAAACTGTCCTCGGTGACTCTCGGACTTATGAGGGAAAGACGAGAGTTGCCATCCACGCAGCCGTCTTCGTCAGATAAGAGGGCCTTAAGCTTAAAGATCAGGAAGCTGACGCGACGCGACCTTCGGTGCTCCAACACCCGCGACATTGAAGTCGCGATTGAGCAAAATCGAGGGTCGAAAGTGTTCGCTCAGCAACTAGGGAGGCCCCATCTGACGAAACTTATAACTGAGGATGGCAAAATCGTGACTTTAAAGTCCGAGATACTTGAGGAAGTCGAGAATTTTTATGGGCACCTATACTCCGCGCGGACGGCGAGACCAGCGGGATATAGTGCAGATGACCATCGAGCCGAATTAACGCGCCACTACACGGAGGACATCCCAGATGTCGACCAGGGCGAGATTAGGGCGGCTCTCGAGCAGCTTAAGAACAACAAGGCACCAGGGGATGACGGAATCACGACAGAGCTCCTCAAAGCGGGCGGGGCTCCAGTCTTGAGAGAGCTCGCGAGTCTCTTCAACTCCGTCATCCAAGAGGGTACAACGCCCGAAGCGTGGAGCAGAGGTGCGGTGGTTCTGTTCTTCAAAAAAGGTGATAAAACCTTGCTGAAGAACTATAGACCCATCTCACTTCTGAGTCACGTATACAAGCTGTTCTCGAGAGTCGTCACGAACCGTCTCGCCAGGAGACTTGATGAGTTCCAGCCACCAGAACAAGCCGGTTTTCGAAAAGGTTTCAGTACCGTAGACCACATCCATACTGTTCGGCAAATTGTACAGAAGACCGAGGAGTACAACCAGCCGCTGTGTATGGCATTTGTGGACTACGAGAAAGCCTTCGACTCTATCGAATTATGGGCAGTTCTGGCCTCTCTGCAACGATGTCGCATTGACTGGCGCTACATCGAAGTGCTGAGATGCTTGTATGACGCTGCCACGATGACTGTTCAGATCCGGGATACGAAAACCAGCCCAATCCAACTGCTTAGGGGGGTGAGACAGGGGGATGTGATATCCCCGAAACTGTTTACCAACGCGTTGGAGGACGTATTCAAGGCGCTGGACTGGACTGGACAGGGTATCAATGTGAATGGCGAGTATATCTCACATCTTCGCTTTGCCGATGACATCGTCGTAATGGCAGAGACGCTGGAACAGTTGGACCAGATGCTGCATAGCCTGAATGAAGCCTCCCGGCGGGTTGGCCTCGGCATGAATTTGGATAAGACGAAAGTCATGTTCAACTCGCACGTCTTGCCGAGTCCAATCCACATCGAGGGTTCGCTTCTCGAAGTTGTGACGGAGTATGTCTACTTAGGGCAGGTCATCCAGTGCGGTAGACACAGCTTTGAGAAGGAAGCCGACAGGAGGATCCAGTTGGGTTGGGCAGCGTTTGGGAAACTTCGTCAAGCCTTCTCGTCGCCAATCCCGCAATGTCGGAAGACTAAGGTCTTCAATCAGTGCGTCCTGCCCGTAATGACATACGGTGCCGAAACATGGACACTGACAGTTGGGCTGGTTCACAAATTCAAGGTCGCTCAGCGTGCTATGGAGCGGGCTATGCTCGGAGTTTCTTTGAAGGATAAAATCAGAAATGAAATTATCCGGAAAAGAACTGGAGTTACCGACATAGCTCGCAGAGTAAGCAAACTGAAGTGGCAGTGGGCTGGCCATGTCTGTCGAAGGACCGATGGCCGATGGAGCAGACGAGTCCTGGAGTGGAGACCGCGTATCGGCAAGCGTAGCGTGGGTCGCCCCCCAGCTAGGTGGACCGACGACTTAAAGAAAGTAGCTGGGGCAAACTGGATGCGGAAGGCGGAGGACAGGGTGTTGTGGCGCAATATGGGAGAGGCCTATGTCCAGCAGTGGACTGCGATAGGCTGAGTTGATTGATCAAATTTGTAATCATAATCAACTCTCTTCTTCTTTTTTGATAAGAACATTAGCCAGTGGTCGTATTTTGAACATTTTATCAGTGGATCCAACAGCAGCTTCAGTATCACAAAAAAGTAAAAACTTCTTTATTTCGAAGTACCTATTTTCGACATGGTTTTGGAAACAATTGGTATGTTGCAGTCCTCATCTATAGACCAGTATAAACGTTCACTTGGCAATGTATGGTACCCGGTGAGTGTAAGTATTCCAAAGAATTTTTGGAGCTCTTCATTGGTCACATCAAAGTCGTGTTTATTGTTTTGTGCGGCATACAGTTTTGTATTGACTAAAATCATCTGCATGACTTCTTCATCAAAACACTTTTCAAATATCTCTAATGGCCCTAAATCATTTAGTTCAATAACTAAGTTTTCTTTGCGCCTATTTAGATTTTTATCAGTTGACGCAATATTTTCGTAGGAGCTTTCGCATTTACGCCACTTTGGTTCAGTTTCCGGAGGTTTTCTAACTTGTTTTTGTAAGGGCTCTTCATCACTGCTGTCCCAATCGTTATCACTTTGAGAAGCAAAAACTTCTACTCTGCCAGGAATGTCCCGAGGTAATATATTCTGTTGGATGTTGTCTTCGTCTAACTCTTCTTCATCAGTAAGAATACTTGGACCTGGAGGAATAGCTAACAATTCATAATCAGTTTCCAGATCGTCTTCTTCGTTCAAAATATTCTCCAGTGCTTCTTCAAGCCCTCGGTAATCATTTATTAGATCAAATTGCCTTTAAGCCATTATTGATAAGGAATGGGTTCTAAAAAAATATGAAAATAAATACAAATTTAATATAAAAATATAAGTGATGTGCCCAATGTCCCTATATAGGGACACTTGAATAAACTATGACCTCCCGTCAACAAAACTTCAAAATAAACAGGTATTATCCATTTGTATTCTTATTGATAGTACTAACTAATAATATAATTATCCCAAAAAAGTGATAAAAATTTGCATAGCAACATACAATAAAAAGCCTTACCTTGTGAAGATAATTTTTGTTTTAACTTCTGCGGACGAAACTAACAATTTGATCACTTTTTTCTAAAAAGCTGTCAATATTTAAAATTAAATTCATAAGATACTTAGCATACGAAATTCAGTTTAAACCTAAAGACATCTAAAATATATGAAAACTTGTGGGTAGTTGAACAACTGTCCCTGTACAAGGACAGCGGATCCAAATGGGAGGTATGGGGTTATTTTTTGGGGTAACTCATCAAATCGGGAACTTCTATTGCTCGGGTTAAAATGTACAGATACATGTAAACCTTTTTTTATTAAATGTAAAATACTGACACTACCCTGTATGTACATATTCCAAGTTGCAGTATTTGTTAAAACCAACCCGCATTTGTTTCCAAAGTTATCTGATAGAAATAACCGGAGTCGACGACACGTCACTATGCTGTGCTCGAGACAGTCCAAAACAGCTCTTATGCATAGTAGTGTTCTTTGTATGGCACCAACTATTTATGACCATATGCCAGAATCAATTAAAATATTAAATATTCACCTATTCAACAGACATTTAAAGAACTATCTGGTAAGTAGATCGTATTACAATCTAAATGAGTTTCTGAAGGAAAAAATATTACTTTAACTGTAATGATTGACATGTCTGTTTAATTTTTTATTTATTCTATTATTGCAATTTACTGTTTTGACATCCGATTGTGTATGTACTTTGATATTACTTGCTTATTTTGTGACCAAAATATGATTGAATCTCTATCTTATTTTTAACTGACATCTGTTTATTTATTTAATCTAATTCTGTTGTGACATCTATTATTTAATGATATTTTATATGTACCTCTGTTTGTTTTGTTTTTTTTTTTATTATATGTCAACTAATCTTGAATTGTATTACCTTTGACTAATCAATTGAAAATTTCTTATAGGGCTCTAATTTTTAATGTTATTTTAAGGAGATTACATTTTATTTTTTTGTATTCAATGTTAATAAATAATAAACGGTTAAGGATATGTTATCTTAAATTCCACTTCTTCTAAGTTTTATGATTATAGTGAAGATAATAAATGCATGATACACTCAGTGATATATATATATATGTCGGAGTTGGTTATCATTACAAATTGTGGGTAGTCCGCATAATTTGTTATGAATTGTTCTTATTATCATTAATTTTGATGATGTTTCTATCAGATATTGTCTTATAAATCAGAAGATAATTTATTGAGTACTTGGTGTACTCACTAATTCATTTTTGGCAACTTATTTCGATAATTGTAACCGGTAGTTTTGTTCAAAACAATAAATGACAAGTCACTTTAAACTTTACAATGAATTACGTTGTGCATTCACCATTTGTTTATTTACGACAATTATTCTTGTATTATTTGATGACTTTCTAATGTAAGTCTTATTAGATTTAGCATACTTTAGTGTTTTGTATCAAGTAAACACGTGGCGTGCTTCCGCGCGCCATCGGACAGAGTTGTCGTGGATATTATGGCGGGACATTGTCCTATAAAAGAGCTTGCACTCAGTGAGCAAGGCAGTCTATCTTCGGATTAGACTCATTACAGAGCTCCTGCTCCCGACAAAACTGTCGGTTTACCTGGTACAGCGCTGCTGTATATTCACATAGCTGTATTGACTAGCTGATAGCGAAAGATACACTTTGTATTTGGGTGGCTTAGGCCTCTATACGAACAGTGAGCTTAAGGGTTTGTTCGTTGAATAGTATTGTTACTATACCTTTCTATCTTGTAACCATTTTATTGTTTCTTTTTATATAGTGTGATTAATAGTGTTATTAATATTCCTGTAATTGTTTATACGTCTTGTTTATCCCAATTAAATGGGAACTCCAAATCCTGACGATATACCGCTCGGCACTCCCGATCCGACTTCAGAAGCGGGATTAGGTTTAGCCCAGGAATCGCAAGGTGTTGGTGGTCCATGGCAAGAGATGTTAGATCTTCAGAACCATAATATAGCTCAGTTAATTGAAGCGATTAAGTCACAGTTTGCTCCATCTATTGAAATTGCCTTGCCCGATTTTGACCCAGACCTACCCGATTCCAATGCTCAATCTTGGATTACAACTGTTGATATTTGCCTATCGGAGAAACATCTTCAAGGTGGTACTTTTATTATGGCAGTGCTAACGCACGACTCTCCCAAGTGACGTATCCAGACATGACCTGGACTGAGTTTAAGAGTCTCTTCCTGTCTCGTTGTGACGTTTCGGAAACTGTTGCCGCTACTCTCATTGACCTTCATAGTGTGACGTCAGCCCAAAGGAGAATCTTTAGTTGCATATGCCAGTCGACAGGTCACTTCTCTGACATCCAAATGGAATAGCATGAGTGTCGAACGTCTTGCTGTTTCTATTGTACTGGCCCATGTCTCCAAAGATTCCCGTGCTCATCGGCTAGCATTTACTACCGAAGTACATACTAGACACAAACTTCCACAAGAACTGAGTGTCTTGTCCCATCTTAAGAGAAAGTCTCAAATTTCCTCTGATCAGATCTCGAAGAACCGGAAGTCGGTCTTTGCACAGCCAATGATTCTTGAATCGAGTTGAGGCTGGTGATGGGTTATTATTAGCTCTGGTGAGGCGCTCGTATTTTGTTATGACTCTGGGGCTTAATGTTCTCTTATTGCTGAAACATTTGCTGAAAGGTCTGGCAATCGTATTTCTTGTGAAGTCAATATAAAGGGGAATAAGAAATGCTAACACATGATAGATGATGGGATTTTTTGCTGGTTTTTGATTTTGACATTATTTATCAACAAAGCAAATCAGAAACGTGTTGAATATACAACTCTGTCTTATAGTTGGCTTTTAGCTGAGCATGTAGCCTTGATTATAGCTAAAGGTGCCGGATATGATAATACTGTATAGAATCAAGTTCTTCTAACTTAGCAGACAGCTGTCCTGCTGGGGAGTTTGTTCCGCCACTTCTTCTTCCCAGCTAAAGCACTAGGAAGTGTCGAAGGGTGGGCGTTTTGGGGGGACTGTCTCATGTAACTTTGACGTTCAAAAAGTGCTGACTCTCAGCCTAGTTTGAATAAATGACTTTTGATTTTGATTTTTGCCGGATACGATTAGACTAAAACGATCCCAGTTGGAAACTTTGTTCAATTAGATTCTAATGGTGATTTTCCCGGTTTTATTGAGTACCAATTGGATTTACAAATGTGCTCATGATCGTGTATAGAAAATGCCTGAATGTCCAGATAATGTTAGTGTGATGTCAATGTTGACAATGCTGATGATTCATCTGATTCTGACATACTATAGCTGAATTGAAAAGATGTCTATGTTGACTCCTGGATTTGGAGGTTGATCTTGACGCTTATGCGGGTTGTCTATGTTGACGCCTATGCGGGTTGTCTATTCGACTCCTAATTACTTATCAAATCCCATGGTGTGGTTTTGGCTGGGAGACTGTGTCTCTACTTAATTTGAGCTATGGATTGTCAGTAACAGTATGGTCATTTTGAATGGTTGCACTGCAACTGCTATTGGTAATATTTTATTGGACTAATTCTGGATTTTTCTTTGCAACATACCTTTTGTCAAGGCTTTTTGTTTGTCAGAAAGGCCGATCGGTGTCCACAAAAAGATTTTCTTTTCAGAATCACACGAGGTCGTGTAGAACGTCAGTTCTGGCCGTGTCGGAGTTGGTTATCATTACAAATTGTGGGTAGTCCGCATAATTTGTTATGAATTGTTCTTATTATCATTAATTTTGATGATGTTTCTATCAGATATTGTCTTATAAATCAGAAGATAATTTATTGAGTACTTGGTGTACTCACTAATTCATTTTTGGCAACTTATTTCGATAATTGTAACCGGTAGTTTTGTTCAAAACAATAAATGACAAGTCACTTTAAACTTTACAATGAATTACGTTGTGCATTCACCATTTGTTTATTTACGACAATTATTCTTGTATTATTTGATGACTTTCTAATGTAAGTCTTATTAGATTTAGCATACTTTAGTGTTTTGTATCAAGTAAACACGTGGCGTGCTTCCGCGCGCCATCGGACAGAGTTGTCGTGGATATTATGGCGGGACATTGTCCTATAAAAGAGCTTGCACTCAGTGAGCAAGGCAGTCTATCTTCGGATTAGACTCATTACAGAGCTCCTGCTCCCGACAAAACTGTCGGTTTACCTGGTACAGCGCTGCTGTATATTCACATAGCTGTATTGACTAGCTGATAGCGAAAGATACACTTTGTATTTGGGTGGCTTAGGCCTCTATACGAACAGTGACCTTAAGGGTTTGTTCGTTGAATAGTATTGTTACTATACCTTTCTATCTTGTAACCATTTTATTGTTTCTTTTTATATAGTGTGATTAATAGTGTTATTAATATTCCTGTAATTGTTTATACGTCTTGTTTATCCCAATTAAATGGGAACTCCAAATCCTGACGATATACCGCTCGGCACTCCCGATCCGATCTTATTTTTTTAATGGGGCATTTATTTGTTCATGTTTGTACGCTTCTTGGCAAAACACAGAGAATATAACCAAACATATTGTAACATCTCACACACTGTGTAACTACCTGTGTTTACAAATAAAAGTTTTCTTATTCTTATTCATCATATCATTCTAGCGTAGAAAATATCAGCTATTTCATAGAAAAATGCAATTCCTACGGGGTCAAAATGTATGGGACAGCTGATTTTTTTTTGTGTAACCGACGAAAATTTTCTACGCTGGGGGGTCTAGAATGATATGCTGAATTCATGGTTACAATTTGCGCACTGGATAAAAACTTATCCTGTATAATAATATAAAGTGTAGGTAACCCCTGCTTCGAACGATTACGGCGTGATAAAACAAGAGATTTCTAAATTATAGTGCGTTTACGTATCATACACATAAACTTTCCGAAATAAATATTCTACAAGTAACTGACGGTGAAAACCGTATAAAAATCCGTGGCGTTTTTTGAAGATCAAAGCGGTTACACAAACAGACAAGAACATTAACTTTATTGTATAATCTATATTAATATCTACCGGATGACATTTTTTACCGTCTCGACCTTCATATGGTGTGTTGCGTAACTAGAATAGAAGGCAGGAAGGCCTTCAGATTCATCGTAGGTGACTAAAGGAGCGTGGGATGCGGGTGGACAGGGATGCGTGTGCGGCTCGTGCGCCTGCGAAAGATCAATGAGGCCGCCTATCAGCCGGCTTCAAAGGGTAGGACCGCGCTCCGAAATCAATGATATATGCCGCGCATTGAGTAGGGTGCGTATGATTTGAGTTTCGATAGATTTAAATTATTTTTTTTTGTTTTTTTTTTTTCCAAAATTCTGTTTTTGTTGTTCTAGTACGAAAATGTTACTTTAAATGTGTAGTATTTATTGCTAGATCAATTTAATTACATGTTATTCAAAAATAAAAATAATAAAAATTTCTATGCCAAAAGCTTCTACTCCGTTCACCTATTACCCCCATTTTTTTTCAAGACGCTAAAAAAAGTCACCCAGTATATTTATAAACGCATCTCTTACGCCTGGAAAGAGCGCAACGGTCCTTGTTAAAAACGATGTCATCCAAACCATACAGATTTCCCACGAAGTCATTATACGAGTTGTGCCGGGCATTTACAGTAAAACAACTTTTTATTTACCAGATAATTACTAAAAAACACGTATCTACCCCATACGATCCAGGTATACTTCTAAATAAGCGAACAACTCCCAACGTAATTCAATCCCTCAAATGTCGCACGGCTTTTGCAAGACGACAAAACGCTTTTCTTTCTGTATATTTCTACAATAAAATTAATAGAATAATACATTTTTATCCGCTAACACTACGCGAATGTAAACTTAAAGTTAAGAACTGGCTCTTTACTCTTGGGTATGATGATGTAGAGACAATAATCAATAATTAATCTCATTCTACAAAAATCACTTACATAGAACACATACATACACATACACACATCCCACTAACTCACACACATGCACACATAGCACGATTTAATAATGTTAGTATAATTTTATTTTTAGCTTTTTAGATTTTGTATTTTATTTTTTATCATTTTTTACGTATTTAAAATTGTATTTTGTAGCACTTAGTTTGTGTTTTCCTATATTGATATTAGTGTCTAAGACAAATAAAATGGGAGAGGGCGCTGACTCCTGACATACAGGTACACCTAGTCCAGGAGTCAGAGGCTTCAAATATTTATGTAAACAAATATGTCAATAAAGAATTACGAATTACGAATATTATAAAGCTGAAGAGTTTGTTTGGTTAAACGCGGTAATCTCAGGAACTACTGGTCCAAATTGAAAAAATCGTTTTGTGTTGAGTAGCCTATTTATTGGAGAAGCTTATAGGCTATATAACATCGCGCTACAATTTAAAAGAGCGGAGCAGCAACGAAAAATGGACGAAAACTGGCAGGGAATTCGATGCGACGGGAAGGGTCAGGGGAGCAAAAATTTGACGCGGGCGAAGTTGCGGGCAGAAGCAAGTGTGTATATATTTAGAATATAGAAATAGAATAATAGAACATTCCTCATCGTATTGCCTAATACAATGATACATATGTGGAGAAACTTCCTTACTGCAACATTTCGGAAGTGGCTCAACTAGACTAAACAACAGCTGCCTAGCACCTGCGCTTAACGAAGTTTGTCCGACTGCCCACACGTGACCCGTCCGGTCCGTGTCCGCCGGACGGACTCACTAGCTACGACACTTACACTAATGCACTAATAAAACGAATGTTGTCACTACACTTCTGTTACTTTACTACCGTGTTATGTATTACTGCTAGTTGAGATGGGCTAGTGCTAGTTAACTAGCTGTCCACAAAACTTCTCATGTCTACTCATATCACTGAGATGAGACGAGTAAGACAAAGAGACTTTGTGGACAATCAGTTAGCGTTCTGAAGATTGGAACATAAAATTCTATAACACGAAATAATACCTTGTAGGTAACTAAAATTTGTATGGACTTTAACAGAAATATATCATTACTAGCTTTTTCCCGCGGCTTCGCCCGCGTGGACGTCAGAAATTAACGCAGGAGGACGTACTACTGCGGTAAGAATGTATTAATCCAGGTTATATCTATACTAATACTTAGCTGACCCAGCAAACGTTGTTTTGCCGGGTGAAAAAGAGTGAAAATTTAGAGTTGTATGTATTTTTGTATGTTGTATCATAAAAAAATAGAAATAATTTTTTTTCTAATAAATAAAAAATAAAAATTAGGGGTGGACTACCCCTAACATTTAGGGGGATGAAAAATAGATGTTGGCCGATTCTCATAGATACCGGATAAGCACAAAAAATTTCATTAAAATCGGTCAAGCCGTTTCGGAGGAGTATGGCAACGAAAACTGTGACACGAGAATTTTATATATTAGATTATTAAGCTGAAGAGTTTGTTTGTATGTTTGTTTGATTGAACGCGCTAATCTCAGGAAGTGCTGGTCCGAATTGAGAAATTCTTTTTGTGTTGGGTAGCCTATTTATCGAGAAAGGCTATAGGCTATATAACATCATGCTACAATCAAGAGGAGCGGAGCAGTAATGAAAAATGTTGCAAAAACGGGAAAAATCGCACGGATAGGCGATTCGACGCGACGGGAAGGGTCGGGGGAACAAGAAATTTAACGCGGACGAAGTCGCGGGCAGAAGCTAGTAGGTAATATATACTCTGTGTGCTATACACAAACAAAATAATGTATTCCAAATATCACTACATCGATCCAGATCCATTCAGCCATTTTTGCGTGATTGAGAAACAAACACCCAATCATAAATATTTTCACATAATTTATAGTATTAGTAGTAAGTAGGATTATAATTCATATTACTTCGGATTCATAGTTTATGACAATATCATGTGTGTAAATAAAACTAATAGTATTCAGAGTAAGAAGACTGCGGCATAGGGCTTGGTTTAGTTGAATATAAGTCTTCCTGGTTTTTCTTAATGTTTGTATTCTACCTATACCGATACTCAATCATTTACCAGACACCAAATCGATCATAGGAATTATAGGAACAGTACTTTGGCCAGTGGCTTCGCCCGTATAGCTGTCGGAAAATATCACCTGGGAACCTACTACCCGGATAAAGTATCCTATATGGTAAATATCCAGGATAACCAAAAATCCAAATCCATCCAAAAATCTAAACATCTAAGCCATACTTCGCGGTATCTTACTTGGAATAATACTATTAGGTTTATTTTGAGTATTACGAACACACATGATATTCGCATTTACCATGAAGCCTAAGTAATATGAATCACAATCCTACTAATCCTGCACTACCCGTCCGCTACCAACCGGGACGGACGTACCTACGGCCCGTCAGCCGGTCCGCCCCCGCTTTTTAAATCTCTGATATCTTCTAAGATATTCATTTAAATTACATGCTGTCAGAGCCATATTGATCTATATTAAATGCACAATATACTCGTATTTAAGATACTTAATTGGATAAGGATTTATGCTATATTGCTTAAAATCGCTTCGTAATTAAGCCATTATTTCTCGTAAAAAGTAAAGGAAAAAAAATGGTTATTGTGGGTTATCTCTCAGAGATAGACATATACCATCGTGGACTTTTTTGTAGACCTTTTTAAGGTGTACAATACTGTACTACATTATTTTGATCTATTATGTAGGGTTCAGCCAGCGTTCGCAAAATAAGAATGAGTTTATTTGTGACATCACATTAGAAACATCTAAAATTATCAGCTTTTCTTTACTTTATTATGCATGTTATATACATATAAACCTTCCTCTTAAATTACTCTATCTATTAATAAATCTTGCGTCAAAATCCGTTGAGTAGTTTTAAAGATATAAGCATACATAGGGACAGACAGACAGCAAAGTGACTTTATTATTTTATATGTAACAAACTTTCATCCCCTATTCCCTAATATTATTTTACCCCCTTAAGGGTAAGAATTTAACAAACTTTAAATATAATTCATAAATATATATTATGTAATAAAAGCCAAATAAAAAAGTTTCATCATTCTAACTTCAATACTTCCTAACAACCTTTCATCCCCCTTTTCAACCCCTTAAAACCCTTTTTCAGCAATAAAAAGTAGCTTATGTCCTTTCTCAGTCTCTAAAATATCTGTGTACCAAATTTCATTTAAATCGGTTCAGTAGTTTTAGCAGGAAAGCGAGACAGACAGAGTTACTTTTGCATTTATAATATTAGTGTAGATTCAACCCCTTAAAACCCCTTTTCAGCAATAAAAAGTAGCCTACGTCCTTTCTCAGGCTCTAAACTATCTGTGTACCAAATTTCATTTAAATCGGTTCAGTAATCTTAACAGGAAAGGAGACAGACAGACAGAGTTACTTTTGCATTTATAATATTAGTGTGGATAGATAAAGTGCAGAAACATGTATTAGCCGCATCTACATTAAATGCTTAATATTATAAATGTTCTAAGTAATCGTTAGTTAATCGCACCAGAGCGGGTAATTAATCACGTCGTGGTGTCTGCCCCTGTCTGTCCCTGTCTGCCACTGTCTGCCCTCGTAGTCGCTCCTTTGATTAATTTTCGACTCAAGATGCTTTACTGCTATTTAGATATCGTTGATAATGCACACTGAGATTATTTTAAATGGAAAACTAAAGCGAAGGAACACAAGATATTTCATTTTCAGATTTCAGTTTCACAGAATAGTTCTGCAGCAGTTGCTTTGTTCTCTCTGTAATTAGTTTTTGCACAAATTCTAATAATTACTCTCTTTAAAAAAGCTCTCCGAGTTACAAAGCTGTGAGCGCCGTGTCGACATGCAGCCGGTGGCTATGGCGCTGGGCGCGACGTGGGAACTTCTGCGAAACATTCGAACTGGGGTTATCATTAATTATATTATACAACAACAAAGACGCCATCTTGTACACTCGCCGGCTACCTTACGGGTAAACATCATTTACTTCGCAGATTTGTTCACGATTACTATATTTGTTTTGATATGATGTTGTTCTTTGTAGCGAACAATAACTCGTAACATAACAGACTTGTAGCATAATTATGCAAATATTTTTTTTCAAACAAAACATTAACATTGTGAAACGATGATAGTCTATTTAGATTACAGTCTATTACATGACAGATGAATGACATTCCACAATTACGATGATAGAAGAATTGCAAACAGCTATATGTGCGCGCCATATAACATCGAACTCCGTGCCGTGCTCCAAGTACGTATTTTACTGACCTATCTGTCATTTATGAAAAGCTTTCACGATCACTTATTGTGTTGATACATTCACACACCTGCACTCGAATATCAACTATATTCCATAGCCTGTAAGATTATTTTGTGTTGGTTGATTTGCCGTTATTTGATTCCTCAATAATAATAGGTATTGTATTCGACAGAAGGCACATTTTCTAAAGAATGCTTTCGTAGCAGTCAATAAATATCAGGTCCTGTGAGATTGACAACAAAGGTCTGGGTGCTACGCGCTACGAGAGTCTACAACGACTACGGCGTAGCTCGTAGCGCGTAGCACGGGAGGTAGGTGCCATGAAGTCATCGACTATTATGGCACCTTTTAGTTAATTATAGCGGTATTTTTACTCGAGGCAATGTATTTAAAAGGAAAATAGAAACTATCATTAGAAGGTGTGGCCAGTTTTTGCGATTCCGAAGTTACCTTTATCTTTGAAGATTATTTATTCTACATCTATTCTGAGCGTAGCGCAAAGTGTGGTACTTCAAAAAGGTTTCCACATTTTATACCACATTAAAATAAGCCTCATAATAATTATAGTCCAGCTAATTCCGTCCGCTTGTAAACAGCGATACTGAAAATGTAGGAGAATAATTAAAGTTGAAAGATTGATAGAATCTATTAAATTCTCTGCAGCCACCACCGAGACGTGGTTTCTTTGTCGATACAACAATATACTGCTATCAGCATCTACCTTGGGGTTATTTACAAGCCCCTTCATATTTATACGTAGTGGTTTATTTGAAGTCAAACCCACAGAAGAAATATTGAACTTCAAATACGTACCTGAAACAATATTTGATCTCCCCTCAACTTTGGGGCTGAGTGAAACAGTAAATTGAATCAAATACGATAGAGTTTGTTGAGAGATGACACAGCATCCGGTGCCGATCCGATACGCGCCGCCGGGCTCGCCGTGTTCCGGCTCGTTGCCGAATATATACGATTTTGTTGTGGAAACAAATACTTATAGTTCGATTTGTGAGGTGTTTGTACTTGTGATCCGTTTGTGAAGGTTTCGGTGAAATCTGTATAATTTAGAGTGTAAAAACCAATGATTTTATCATTTATTTCCTTTAGAGGTTCATAAAATCCAAATTGAAGTACAAATTTTGTGTGCTGACTATATATAGATACCTGAATAAACGTAAAAATCACCCCTAGGTAAGAAATATGGTACTCCCTTTCTTCTCCTAAAATTGTTTGTCCGAAAATCATTTTCCATAACACGTTAGCCATAAACGTCAGTAACCATAATATTCAAAAAATCTAAATTTTGTTTTTCATAATTATCTTTGCTTCTAAAACTATTCCGTCATAATATCAAATACTATAATCATTAAGTCTCCTAATTTTGCATGTTATAAAGTCATATGTCCTACGTATTTTATTATATAAAGTGTGTATTGCCGAATGTTCATTTGTAATAAAATTGTTAATAGTAAAAAATTGCTACAACTTAGGTTTTTGTGACAGAAACGAATCGCTGTAAATCCGACTCCACGTAGTCGGGATCCCTTCTTTTCGCATAATGTTCTTTTTCCTAATGTACTTTGGCATACCTATTTTGGCATAATTTGTTTTGCCATAATAATACTTTGCCATATTTTTTTTTTTGCATACAGTTTATTATGGCATAATGATCTTGAAGGCTAATTTGTTTTGGCATAATTTTAAAACGTATTATGTTACTAGGTATAATGAGTATTAGCATAATAGTATTTAGGCATACTTTATATAATTCAATTTTTAACCCTAAGTTAAAGTATTGTCTTATAAATTCAAAATGTTGTGCTACAAAATTTAGTGACAGAACGAATCGCTGCAAAACCGACTGCACGTAGTCTTGTCTGCGGGATCCCTTCTTTTCGCATAATGTTCTTTATCCTAATCACATCTGCGACGATAAGCTCGCATGGGATCGCCGGAGCCACGCAGCGCCGGAGCCGTGACAGAAACCATGCCTGCTGCATGTTGCATGCTTGCTTGCATGCTGCATGCTTGTTTGCATGCTGCATGCCTGCTGCATACTTCCTTGCATGCTGCATGCGTACTGTATGCATGTTTACATGTTTATTAGTGTCTAACATTTTAGGAGTTAATTATTATGCTTCTTTATTATGCCTTTAAAAAATATGTTTTAATATCATTATGCGTAAATATTTTATGCTTTAGAATGTTATGCTTAATCATTATTATGATTAAAGAAATTATGCTTAAAAATATTATGCGTAAGCTGTTATGCGTAAATAATATTATGCGATAATATAATTAGGAGAAAAAAAGTATGCCAAGTTATATTAGGTCTTTAAATTTTATGCAAATGGATAGGGAACCCTTGTCTGCCCTTCCCCTAGAGTGTAATTTAAAACCGCGTGGGACCGCCGGAGCCCCGAAACGTCGCAGCCGTGACAGAAACCATGCCTGCTGCATGTTGCATGCTTGCTTGCATGCTGCGTGCTTGTTTGCACGCTGAATGCCTGCTGGGTGCATGCTTGCATGCTGCATGCTTGCTGTATGCATGTTTACATGTTTATTAGTGTCTAACATTTTAGGAGTTAATTTTTATGTTTCTTTAAATATGTTTTAGTATCATTATGCGTAAATATTTTATGCTTTAGAATGTTATGCTTAATCATTAAAATGATTAAATAAATTATACTTAAAAATATTATGCGTAAGCTGTTATGCGTAAATAATGTTATGCGAAAATATAATTAGGAGAAAAGAGTATGCCAAGTTATATTAGGTCTTAAAATTTTATGCAAATGGATAGGGAGCCCACGCCGGCCAGCCTCAGCTGCGGCGGCGAGCGTTACAACCACCTACTCCTCAGCTCGCGGGCCGCCTCGCCCCTCCGCGCCTACGCGATTCTAAATTACACTCTAGGGATAGGGCAGACAAGACTACGTGGAGTCGGATTTACAGCGATTCGTTTCTGTCACTAACCTAACTTGTAGCAAGACGAAGCTGCGGTGGTGATCGTTAAACCGTCTGCGACCATAAGCTCGCGTGGGACCGCCGGAGCCCCGCAGCGCCGGAGCCGTGACAGAAATCATGCCTGCTGCATGCTTGCTTGCATGCTACATGATGCATACTTGCTTGCATGCTCGATTGCATGTTGTTTGCTTGCATGCACGCTGCATGCATGGTGTGTGCTTGTTTGCATGCTTCTTAGAGGGGAATAAAACCACTTGTTCACAATCACTTGTTTTATTGAGTGATATAATAATACATGCCAGGCCCTGATAAATGCCATAATGCTTTTGCATCTTTACTATTTAAGTATTGTATCAGTTGGATTTGATAAAATAATGAAGTTCTTAATGAACTTTGTAATACTTTGTTTTAAAAACATTATAAGGATAAATAAACATAAAATAATTTGAATTTAGAACTTATAACTTTTATTGAAAACAGTTTTAAGTCTTTTGTATATTATTGATTGTAATATTTATGAAAAACTGATTTAGAACATATTGTATTTAGGGATTTCAATTTTATGGCATGTGATATTATGTGACATTTAGTTCGGGCAAGTTATTATTCGGACAAATGATGATTAGGACAAAAAAAGTATAGCTCTTTAGATTTTTTTTTTTATATATCCTGCTACTTAGCAATCTGTTTTTCCAAACACTTTAGATTATGGATAAAAAAGTTAGGTCACACAATAGAGAACCAAGAAACGTGTATATTAAAGTCGACATTATGTTAATATCGCCTGTACACAAGACCTTACTTTCATAAAACGCAAGGACACTGTTCTATCACTAACATAGCGGGACCTCAACTTATAACAAGCGTCCTCTGATTCTTACTAGATAATCAGCTCAGCTCAATCGGCCGCACCAAACATTTCACACCGAACTGTTCATTTCAAATCCCTAACTCAGCGCGCTCTATAAATATAATTCGGGCACATTCCCGAAATCAAAGGATGGCGAGAGCGATAATATCAGATAATATCGGGCATTACGCACTGATTTAACGGCTCGCGATAACCTCTCAACGCTTCAGGAGGCGATTCCACAACAATAGACGACTCTGCACCACGCGAACCACGTCAATATCTTTTTGTGAAGAATACAGTTTACCCGCTGCTCGTTGTTTCATAAGTGTAGATTGACTTTAAGATCATGTCTTCATGGATTAGTGGATCAATCCATACTTACTTTTAACATCATAAATGGTTGGCCTGCGACCAACAGAAGGACAAAGAATAAATGTAGTTATGTACGCACCGCCGGCCAATAAGTTGGTGATACAGTCACGCATGGTCAATCGTCCAATTTGTAATGTATGTAAATGAATGTCGGATATCTAGTGTCGTCGGGCCATGTGATACAGTATCCCGTGTAATTAACTTAAATGTGTTTTATGGGACCAGTAAAATAATGTCTCCCTATGTTACTCCCTATAACATCAGCTATTTGCCAGAGAAAGTCCCGTCAAAATATGTCAAGCCGTTTCGGAAAATAGCCGTAACAAAAAGACAGAAAATAATTCAAAAAAGTTTTTTTAGTAACAAGTAGTTATTTTGATATTACAAGCAAACACTTCAATATTATTTATTTGTAAGCTTGCAGACTGAACCCTCATGGGGAATACTTGAGACACACACCACTCCTCCACCAGTACTGGCAATTAATGGAGTATAGGGTGGGTACTGGCAATAAGCAATAAATGATTTGATACTGTTACGAGCTGCGGTTCGGGATAAATTAATTAAAACTAATATTACCGAAACACACAAAAAAACTGTTTAATTAAATAAACACAAATACCGCAACAACAAGAAACGTTAAAAGCAATCACTTGTCTCGCTTGTAGTGTATCACTTGCGCACTTAAATCGCATTCGACCGCATTCGTAAACGAACTGAACTGTCAGTTTTTTTTTTTTTTTTTTTGTAGGACATCTCGTAGTTAATCTGAAAAGATTCTGACTACTTAAACGGATTTTCGCCCGGCGATTTCTAAAAAGTTCAACTTTTTAGACCTCCAGCCGGGCCATAGTAAAAATTAAAACTAAAGCGAAAGTCCTAAGGGTAACCCCGAGGGGGTTCGCACCTCGGCTTAGGCGATCACTGGGGGAGGGCAGCAAGGGACATGCTGGATCTGGGTTAAATTATTTAGGGGCTAATTTAAAGCTACAGGCGCAGCATCGCGGGCTGGCTCATGCAAGGGTCGGGAGGGACTATTAAGTCGGGGTCGCGACGACGGACCTCGGCGGCGAGGTCGGTACGATTTGTGTCTGTGTGTTGTTCTCACTGTACTGGTCTCTTTTCGACTCTCCTGGAGGAGAGTAGTGGGATCATCGGGTTCGCTGAGAATGTGCCGCGGACGTGAACTGTCAGACCGACAATCCGTTATTTATAAGCCGAGCAGAACATTCGACACTTTGCCACAGTTCACAAGTAGCGTAGAAGCTTCCAGATACATCCAGAGACAACTGTTTACTGTTTAATCCCGCTATTCGATAATAGATGGCGGTTGCGTCTACGTACAATTGTTCGTGTAGTACTTGCTACTTGATAACAGATGCGTTAGCGTGTCATTTCTAGTAGTTTCGATTTACGTAACACTGCCCCATCCTGAGATGGAGTTAGCGTGATGTTCCTAGATCTGATGTGTGATGAGTGATGTTTACGATCTACGTAACAATACGTTTGACGCAAACATAGTAGTGTACTTTGCCAAGTCTTCGTTAAGTGGTATTCTAACCAGTTTGTGTACCGACGGACTGGTAGAGAGAGGAACTGAAATACTGGTAATGTGATTCACATTTTCTCTTATATTAAAAAAGGTAAAAGGTAACTAAAAGTTATCATCTAAAGCTGTGTGGAATTAACGAGGTTTGACTGTTAATTTCCCTACTATTCTCCGAGACGCTGTCGTGTTTCCGCCCCGGGAGGCCGGGAGTCGCGGGACATGTCCGGACATGTTTCAGTTAGCGACTTGTTGCGCTCCCGGCCTACCGGGGGTACGGGGAGGGCGGAAGGGGAGGGAGGGGTGCCTCGTCGTGTACGGGGATTGTTTACGAGTATTCCGAACGTATTAGCGTAATGTATTCAGCGGGAACATGTCAGCCGAGTGCTTAGGATTTGATTTACTTGCTTTAAAAATCATGAGGTATATTGTAAGCTAAGTCCTATAGATTCTCCTTTAAATCTGTTATCTTAGTAAACTACTATATAGTTTGCCTGCCACCTAGGCACCTCCATAGGCAATAAGTAGAACTGTACCACCATGTTGTTTCTGTTACTGCTTTCATTGTGATTTAACTCTCCAAGGTACCGAGTGCTCGCTGTCTATTGTTGCAGCCGGAACGTTCCCACTTCTGTATAGCTAGCTACATTGTATACAGAGCACCGTTGAGTTAGTGGTCGGCCGCGGCCGCGGGCGACTAACGAGCTCATGTTAATTATAACTTACTGCTTTCAATCACTTGCGAAGGTTTCTTTTTGTTCAGATTCTATACTTTGTAAGGACAAGCTGTTTAAATTTATTTGATATATTATTGGCTCTCATACATAAGTTTGAATATCTAAGAATTCTACGATATTCTACAAACACGAAGAAGCTCCTGGCATTTGAACAGAACACGCCACCTCCCCAGTATCATCAGTAACTCTTGGAGTCTTGTGACAGCTCACCTGTGGATGTCACGTTTCATTGAATAGGTAGTTCGTTAGTTGGCTGCAACCTGCAATGTTGAACTATGAACCAATGAGGGACGAACTAATTGGGGCCTCGCCAAGCTGTCCATACTGTAGTTGGTGAATTGTTGGGTTGTCATGCGTCAAACGTCTGAAGGAGGAGAATTGAAGGCATTCAGAGTTACTGCTGGCATGTGAGACACGTGTGCAATAGAACACACGTACATCCCTGAGACACATGATCGTGATACATCGAACAGGCCGCTGTGTTCTTGAATCGAATGAATGAATGACGTGTTATATTAATACTTAGTACGTACTCGTATAGAGATCGACGATGCGTTATGTTGCAGTGCCGGTACTTTAATGCGTAACACACTTATCGGAATCTGAATCATTGTGAGGGTTATTGCTAATCCATTATTTTATATGTTTCAATTAATTGTCAGTTTAGCAACGTTAACAACGTCATGAATGTTGTGGAACTGTCAAAATGAAAACGATTCCTACTGAAAGTGTATTACGCAATTACCTGTCTGTTCTACATGAAGCAATAATGAAAGACAAGACTACTCTTCTATTTATAACAGTGCCCCCGCACTGAAATTCTCATTTTCAATTCTCAGCAAAAACGTAAAACAAAGCTTCAGTTTGATATTAAACCGCAGCGTTCCGCGCTCGAAGCTGTCTCTGTCGTCCCTTTATCAATTAGAGGGCATCTGTCAGCTCAGCGGCTCCAAATTAAACTTTTGTTTAGTCTGCAGACGTGACGTGACTGCAGAGTGCAGAGTTCGACCACCGGCGGTGGCACTAACTGGCTCATGTCACTGTTCTACCGTGCATTGTGTACGAGGTGCAGGTAGGTACTTTGTTAGTATTGTTTAGTAGACAGTAGTCGACAGCGCGGCGGAGTAGGCGATGACCATCGGAAATGAAAACAGCTTTGTATTAATTAAGTCTGTGTCCACATTAATTTACAGTGGTATACATTTTAGCCTTAATCGTGCTTCGTAATTAGCATTTAATGTATGCCTCACCTTACTTAGCATTCGAGCTTCATAAACTCAAGTATAATTATTTTAATTTGCCTCTCTGTGTAGCTATTTTAACATAAAAGTTGGCTCCGACTCAACTCACTCCCGGTGTGATCGCATCAATTATTAACTGCGCCCGAACTCAACAGATTTACAATAAAACATATCTACGTCTTGTATCACCTTGGAATATTGCACAGGTTGTATTATGTACCTCGGTATATCTCGTATAGGCACGACATAGCAGAGAATAAGTAGCTCATATCGTGGCTAAAATATTTTCCAGTTGACGGCAGTGAGACGGGAGGCAGTGGCCTCCATCCTTGTCAGTTAAGCATCGCCTGATGTGGAGGCTATTTTAATGCATGTGTTTATGTACCTCAGAATGTGTATAAAAAGGTGAAAGCGAGGCGCTTTAATAAATAGTTAATGGAGTGAACATAATTCGGATTAAAAACATTTTCAGCTTTTAACATACACGTGAAGGTAATGTAGCTATGTAGCCAATGAGGTAGTAATAATCCGTGTTAATAGTAATCCGTGTTTTAACACAGGTCTTTATTATTTTTTCGTTGTATAATTCCCTCGCTGAACGTAAATAAACATACGTTCCTACGTAACTTTTAACTTACCGAATGACTTGTACCATAATAGAAGTCACCAAAACTGGTAACTACTTATTGCACTAAAGTATTGTTTCGATTCATAACAGTTTCATATAACAATCTGAAGCGGCAGTGAACTGTATTCGTACTTATTCAAATGTAACGACATTGTTCGCATAAAGCTGAACACAGTAACCACAAGTGCACAAGTTACCGAATAATGCTCAAACTGGTCGGGAGCGAGTTTCTCTTCGACGTCCTTTCGTACTTCAGCGTTCCACTCGTTAAAAATATGACGACGCGTCTAAAAGTTTTGCGGCGCCGAACTTATCGAGTGGATTAGAACGAATTTGACAGCTGTCAACTTAATCATTCTGAGGCGGTGCGCGGCGGCCCGCCAGAATGAAAATCAAGTGAGTATCAAGTACATCGATTAAAAAACCGGCATGAATTTGTTGTGATTGTGATTTGGTATTGTGTAGTGATTGGGTATTGTGATCATTGTCATTACCGTACTCGCAGTGCAGGGTAGTGATTGACATGCGCGCGGCTCGCGTACTCGGTGGAACGTCGGTCGTTTGTTTACATTAGTGCTCATCAATGTAAAATCGACGTGACAAACAGATAGAAAATCAAGGCCCCTTCTTTCTAAATCTAATATTGAACTGATGATTGTATGGTAACAACCTCTAGCAAGTAACGTAAATAATTACGGTTTTATTTTCTACCTCTTTGGGGACATAGGTGAAGGGATTCTACCTGTGTCCTCTTACGAGTATTTTAGGTGAGGTTGTGGAAGCCGGAAGTAAAAATCTTGCTTGTAGGCAATAATATTATAATTATCACACACGTAGTACAGTTTAGAATTACATACACTATTTGACACAGATATATAAGTAATTAAACTAATAAGGACCGAATAAACTAATGACTTTGAATCTAGTCCGCGTCCCGTTACGGTTGAAGTAACAGAGCGACGCCATGAGTAGCGTCCCGGGTCGTGGCCTGGTGTTGCCATTTAACAGCTAACAACCTTACAAAAACTTATACAACTAAACATAGTACAGGCGACGCCACGCAATGTAAGGTGCGTTCACAGATGCACAATACGTGACGCCACTCCTCCTTCAGTACGGAACGTTGGTAATGTGTTGATCATTAACCCACTTAGTGCTGAGGTGGGTAACCCTGGCTGTGCAACTTACTCGCTTACTTAAGAGTTGGAGCTGTTTTTCAACTTAATTACTACTTATGGTTTCAGCACGCTTTCTAGTCTGGCGGACTCACATGCAACTCATTTTTATTTAAACGTAAACTAATAATTATATTTGAACATGACACAATATTTGTTTTTTTAACATGACACTGAAATATATATTATGTGCTTACAAGTACATAAACGGAAAAAGGGAAGAGCTCATTGGGCATCAAAAAATTCGTCGGATTTGATGTTAGTGGGAAGACGGGTTCTCGAGCTGACCCGTATCCGCACAACCCACCTTCCAGGCGTTCATCGCGTTCAGTTACACGGTACTTCAGAGTCAACCTGAGAAGGCGCTAAGATTTTTGTAAAAGCCGAGCCCACCAAAACGAATGGGTAGCTTGCAGCCACACGCGGTCGTCCTGTGGCGCATATAAAATTGATGTTAGAGTTCTTCGAATAATTTGGTCGAGTTTGTCTAAAAAGCTGTTCGCAAATATAGAGTAAGAGCGGAACAAATACATGCAATTTGAATCCAAACAGCAGTATTTTGGTATGGGT
The DNA here is from genome assembly GCA_947507805.1 of Aporophyla nigra. Taxonomy (NCBI): domain Eukaryota; kingdom Metazoa; phylum Arthropoda; class Insecta; order Lepidoptera; family Noctuidae; genus Aporophyla; species Aporophyla nigra. The sequence continues at coordinate 445,241 of OX382305.1, read as the reverse complement.
GGATACCGAATGTCAATTAATTTTAGAAAGTCAATCCGAAATATCGTAAAAATAAAATATTAGATTTTTTCGTCAACAAAAATGGAAAACTGTCTTTTAAAATTGGCGAGCCTAGGAGATGCTATGAACTTTTTTCCAATACTTTGATAACTTAATTAAATTTCTGTATAGTCTGTTGTCAGTTGGTATTGGCACAAAGGTAAATCTCGCAATTTGGGTAGTTGAGTTCAAGGCCGATGGAACTGCTGCCTTAAGAATTGGGATATCTAAAAGATTCAATTCTTAAGGCTTTCTTAATCTCTCAATTTGGAAAATGGCTTGTCCAAATACGGTGTTGCACGACAACCTGTCCTCGCAGAGACAGTGGGACGTGCCGCTCTGCAGTAAAATCAAATCAAATCCAAAGTCATTTATTCAAATTAGGCTGAAGATCAGCACTTTTCGAACGTCAAAATTACAAAAGACAGTTCCCCAAAACGCCCACACGTCGCGCACTTCCTAGTGCTTTAGCTGGGAAGAACAAGTTGCCAACAAACTCCCCAGCAGCACAGCTGTCTGTCCAGTTAGAAGAACTTGATTCTATACAATGGTATATAGTAAAACATTAAGAGACACAAAACATTAAAAATAAATGATTTGCTTTATGCCAGCTAGCCAACCCAATATACCAACAAATAAAATAAAAACTATACTCAAGCATGAGTAAAAAAATATGCATAATGTAAACATGGCTGCAAAAATAAAAGCCTCCTGGCATAAAGGGCGTGACAGCTTACATATACAATGCTAATAATCAAAGCGCTCTTCCTCTATTCTAATTAGAATTTAAAATGTTGCTGTGCCCTACAGGGTCCATAATTGTTTCTACATATATTAATACCCACCACCTGTATACATTATGGAATGCAATAAAGATTTGAGATTTGAGATTTGAATTATGTTCACATAGATGTTACGACCTGAGTTACAACCCGAGGCCACGAATGATAAACTAGGACCATCGACGTCCCCCCCAGTGGGTTCCCGCATTGACGAGGCGGGGGGGCTCAGTAGCCGTGGTTTCGAACCCCACGGTGAAGCTAAGAGGAACCCGAGGAGGGGCCGCTCGTCAGGGCTTTTCCGCTCAAAGCCAACGATGTAGCGGCCAACGCGGTGTCGTTTGGCGACATCGCGTGGGTTGGAGGCCGCGGTGGGAGAGGAGTGCCGGTATTGAGGTGCGCCGCTCTCCCTACCTTCCGCGGCCTGAACGGGGTCGCCACCGTCCGATGGCGGACGCGGTGGGGCCGCAGGGGAGGAGGAGTGTTGGTATAGTTTTGGCCACTCTCCCTATCCCCTGCGGCCGAAAAGTGGTAGGCGGCGGGGCCACAGTCCTGACCCGTCGCAGGGGGACCAAGGGTACCATTCACGGGGTCGTCTGGCACACATGTGCTAATTGGTCCCCGGGGTGGTCACGGCGTGTTATGTGTTCATGCGCGCCGTGAATGGGGGTATCCCCCAGAGGTGGGTCCGGCGACGGACAGCCGCGGCGGGTTCGCGGAAGAGTTTTTTCGTTCCCGTGTTCCCGCCATAAGCGGTGTAGGAGGACACCGTGGAGTTTTAGTGGGTTGGAGTCCCACATAACTGCGCTATTTCCCCGTGGTAGCGCAGTATGCATGAGCATTTTTCCACGAAAAAAAAAGACCATTGACGTAAAATAAATTAAACAGGTAAGTAATATTAACAATAATATCAATATCAAGGTCAGCATGACGATCAGTCACCACAAGCAGCACCCGTTCACGAGCATAACGCAAAGATCAGCCACTACCCCCCTCGCCATATCTGAGGGAAGGAGGTAACCCGACCCCCGACGCTACCACAAGCATTGACATCTAAGGGAGCATGACGAACTTGCTGCCGGTTGCTCAAGCAAGAATTGAATGATTACTTCTCGAGGTCGCTAGATAACCACATTATGCAATATTACTCATTATAATATGTCAAAGCATTGATCGTGTCAATAATAAAAAAAAAAAAAAAAAATTGATATAAACAGTAAAAAAAAAATATATATATATATATATAAACAATTATATTGAACTATATTATACGGAATACCCTAATAAACACGTCACCTAATACTGTCGAGCGTGCCCATCTGCTGGCTGTGGGAGAATGGGAGTCAGGCTTGTGGCTTCAGGCGCTCCCATCATCCACCATAGGTACTATGATGGATGACTCATCGTTTCGGCTCGCTACGTGTCTCCGCTTGGGCGCACCTTGTGTTGCTCTGCACCGCTGTCACTGTGGTGAAGCTGTCGACAGTCTAGGGCACCATGGCCTGTCCTGCTGCAGGAGCGCGGGCTGCATAGCACGGCACGCCAGCATAAACGATATTATTTGTCGAGCTCTTGTCACCACTGGCGTACCAGCGGTATAAGAACCAAACGGCTTGGTACGTGACGATGGGAAGAGACCACACGGCATGACGTTGTTGCTTTGGAAGGTGGGTAGGCCTCTGATGTGGGACGCAACCTGTGCCGACACCCTTGCGCCAGTTCATGTGCCTAGCACAGCTGCCGAGAGCCGTTTGGGGTTGAAACGCTCGGGTCATGGAGCCCGAGTGCGCGCCTCCTTTTTAAGGAAATTTCTCATCGACTGGTCAACACTTCACGTGACCAGATGGTTGGGTCATTCTTTGGCCAAAGAATTAGCATTGCCATTCAACGTGGCAGTGCTGCCAGTCTTCTGAGCACGTTTCCAGATGACAGTGATGCGGACGACTACTTCGACGCCTAAGTAAATAATAATAAATAATAAATTGTTTATTAATAAAAAGGGTCACATTTACAATAAATACGTTAAACAATTAAAATAGAGCAGATTTGCTAATTTGCCTGAACTAGGTAGAACCTGTGTTTCAGGCTACAAATGCAAAAATTCTTATAATGTAATAAATTAACAAGGTGTAGTAATAACTAAAATTAAAACTTAGGTAACAAAAGTAAAATAGCGAGTTAGCGGTTTTATTTGCAGACAACTAGTAAATCTTCTGTCTGTGCATAATCTATAGTGTCCTTTGTTTTTGTATTTCTTTGTATAGTTAGTTATTTATTTTAGTATATCTGTATTTTGGTTATTAGGATTGGGTTTTCTCCTAGAGTCTACCATCTAAATACCACACATTGAATTTTGCATTTAGTTGTTGATTTATATAATGCGGTGGATAGCCAAACTGAAAATAACTGGCTAGAGAGGATCACCTGGTGAGCATACGACTGCAGATTCCAAAATGTTGTCTAGTAATAATAAGATTGATGGGTGTATTTATTGTTATATTAACTAAGCTTCATATATCTTTGCTACGAGACCTCGGCCTGTGTGAGGCAGTGTTCAAGCCACGCGACGCATATTGTCATTATGTATAACACGGTAACTGCAAGTTTCGAGCTCAGTTGTGCTCCACTCTGTTGTGGAGCTAACTCCACCTGAAATATTGAGTGAGTGGCGCCGTCGTGACTCTGTGTTATAGAGCGCTGCAAAAGCTCTAGGGACTGTTGGCATTATGATCAAAAAAAGAAATAAGAGATAAAAATTATATACTTTACTACCTAAAAGGTAGTAAAGTATATAATTTTTATCTCAGCGGCTTCACCCGCGTGGAAGTCGAAAATTATCTCACGGAAACATTGGTACTACCGGGATACAAAGTACCTTATGTGTTAATCCAGGTTATAAAATATCTGTGTGCCAAATTTCATCCAAATCTGTTTAGTAGTTCTGACGTGAAATAGTAGCAAACTACAAAAAATCCTCACAAACTTTCCGTTTTTAGGGTTCCGCACCTCAAAAGGAAAAAGCGGAACCCTTATAGGATCACTTTGTTGTCCGTCCGTCCGTCCATCCGTCCGTCCGTCTGTCAAGACCCTTTTTCTCAGGAACGCGTGAACGTATCAAGCTGAAATTTATACCAAATACTCAAATCTACTGTCCCTTGGAGCTGCGAAAAAATCAAACTTCTAAGCTAACGCAATCAAAAGATATAGCCGTTTATGCTGCAAATTACCACAAATTTTCGAAACTCGCAAGGGAATCAAAACCTAAAGGGTACTTCCAGTCGATCTAGAATTTTGAAATTTGGTACGAAGCAATGTCTTATAGCACAGATAAAGGAAAAATTACGAAAACCATAAACTTTTAATTACATCATAATAATAAAAATATTTTTAATAATTTAAAGGTACGACAACGTATTTACGGAACCCTCAGTGCGCGAGTCTGACTCGCACTTGGCCGGTTTTTTATATTATACTACATTCTTTATTTGTTTCGTAAGGGTTCTATAAGTCTGCCACACAGGGTTTATTAATGTTGTCATCCAAGATTAAAGCAAAGAATTTGGAAATAAGTATTAACTCAACCATCCCAAATCAAAAGTTCTAAAACTGCTCCAGTGTTTTATATGATACCTACAGTTGTGATGTTTCTCTAACTTATTTTAACAACTCAATCGAAACCAATGTAGTGTTGTGTGCCAAAAACAAATGTTTATTGCTATTGCATCTCAATGTTTGTTTATTCTAATGCATTTCTGGGATTCGGTATTATTTGCTTACCTCCCGGATGAGATCAAACCGCGAAATGGGATTGATCCAGACTCGTAAATGAGGAGTTATCTCTTATAGACTGTTGTGAGAAGTGTTACAAATCCACTAAACGCGAATGTTTGCCCACAGCAATCAAACTCGGACGTACTACGTGTATATCGACGTAGGAAAACGTATTTGCTGTAAGCCTCAAAAAATCGAAATTACGTTTTTTACATCATTTTTATCAGATAAAAATACTGCGTCGATTGGTCGGGGTCTCATATTTTTACGACGAAAAAAATATCACTTACGTCGTAAGTTTTTTGAACAATATTAGTGCCTTTTTTGTCGTAAGTCTACCAAAATCGAGTATTTTTGGTGCATTTGTTGCTTACGCCATTCTTGCCGTCAGCAAATCTTTTAAACAGAGGCTTACGCTATTTTGGCAGGATAAGTTTTTTTGAATGCCAACACTTACATCATTTTAGTGGTTTATCTATTAGACGACAGAGATATTTACTACTTTTATCAGTAAGTATTTCATAACTAATAGTCAGTTACTACAAATAAACAGCATTTATTTTTCAAACAATTCAAAATAACACATTTTTGACGGAAATTAAATCGCAATTACGTTATACTTACAACGTTTTAATTGGAATAAATACTTGTCAACGAATACTGATACGCTATTGGTTGCAACCCAGTGTTCGCTGCACCGCCATGTTTACATCAAGTCACAGCCCGCATTCGGTCCACGCGCGTCATTAGATACTGTTGTTTGTTGCAATCTGTGCTGGTTTTAGCGGTTATTGTGTATTAGTTAGTGATTTATAGTACAAGGTATGTATAATTTGTGTTTCTATAAATTATTAGTAATTTTAATACGTATTATTAGAGCATTTATTCAAAATTTAAAGTTTCGTTATTAGGTACCTATTGGTATTTGGTTTAATTTAATGTATGAAAGAGAAACACGAATACACAATGCCATATTATTTAATTTCTTTTGTAGTTTTTTTTTTTGTCGTTAGAGTTTTTGATTGATATATACCTTAGACAGTTAGACGTGAAGTCTTGATATTGAAATAATGACCAACGTTACACCAAAATTATTTTAAGTTGGTAGGTAGTATTATTTATTATTAGGGTAATGCAAGGGTGCACTATCGGGGTTATCGATTGTTGTCTGACGACCAAACAAGTTATTGTACTTGTAATTATTGGTGATTTTTATTGCCCAGGAGTGGGATGAATATGGGTCGATTATGTTGTTAATGTCAATTATACTGTACCTTTCCTGTGGACCACCCGGAGGACACGGTGGAACACACGGTAGAGGTGTGCCCCGCTTGGGCAGAGTATCGCCGTGTCCTGGTGGGGGCGATTGGCGGCGGCAATCTCTCGCGCCGCGCCTTTGTTCAAACCATGGTCCGGAGCGAGGAGGGGTGGCAGGCGGCCGTCCAGAAAGCCGACCGCATAAGGCAATGGCGCTTATGCCTCAGCCGCCACCGTTGCCGCCGCCGGGATTCCCATCCCGATTGCCGATGCCACCGTAGGCGCGGTCTTGCGGACGGTGAGCAATAGGTAGCTCACTGTCCGACCGTCCGGTAACTGTACGGACAGAACCCAAGTCGTCGACGGCGCGCACTATTCCCGCGAACCTTAGAGAGTTGTCAGCAGCCCAGCAAGGTCGAACCCTACAAAGGTCAGGGGTTGATTTCTGAAAAGGAAAGCACGGCCCCGGTATGAAAGGCAACGAAGGAACGGGGTTGGTTTTTCGCTCAAGGACGGAGCATGTCATCTCGATGGGTTTTGGCCACCGACAAAAAAAACCTGTACCTTTCCTATAATTTTGTTTAATAATTTTTCCTATACGTATGAAAATTTTCTTAATTGATATTATTATGATCAGTCTTCATCTACAATTACAGTTCATTGTCTAATTAGTAGGTTCAAGGTCTATAAAATGGGAAAAAGTATTGTAATTTTTCAATTATATTTAATAATGTTTTTGCAGGCGAGATGGCGAAGCGAAGACAGTGGATAGATGAGCTAAAATCCAAAAATGATGACTTGGAAAAGAAAAAGCCAAAAATTCAGATTTTGAGTGAAATTATTTACAAACAAGGTACACAAATCGAAACTTGCACTCACACTGAGGGTGTAAGCGTCCCAGTATTGTCATCTACACCAGATAGTAATAAAAGGTCATTTTATGAAAAACTAACTCCTACATTTCGTAGTCCAAACACTTATCTTCAAGCTACTAAAGAAGTTATGAAGCAAATGACACCGTGCAAAATAGACAATTGCGAATCTTTTAATTACTCGCCATCACACTTTGACCATTCATCCTATATGGTGACTGTAACTGTTGATCGTGAACAAGATATATCATTAGATAGAAATGGTCACTTACTTGACGATGACAACGCGCCAGATTATTCAAAAGCTGACATATTGAGTGTCCTTCAAAGAACGCCAGATAATGTTGACGATATACCTGTGTGTAATGATTTACCTGATGCTCACTACCACCACGCTGTGAGCGACCCCAAAAGCGCGCCGTGTTATGCAGACACTGTACCTGTTAATACTTTACCTGATCTTTACTGCCGCACTGTAAGCGTCCCCCGAAGCACGCCGTTTGATGCTGACACTGTACCTGTTAATACCTTACCTGATCTTCACCGCCGCCGCGCTGTGAGTGTCCCCCGAAGCACGTCGTGTGATGTCGACCCTGTATATATTAATACTTTAACTGATCTTCACCAACGCCGCGCCGTGAGTGTCCCCCGAAGCGTACCGTTGGATGTTAATGCTGCAGATGTTGATGATTTAGTCCCCCAAAGCACGTCATATGATACTGATGGTAATAGCTGTCCTGGTTATTCGAATAAAGACATTTGTCACAATTACAAGAGCCGAGAAAGGAGCCACTCAAAATATTATGATTCTCCAGTACCTGGAACTAGTAACTCATATCTGCAACATCAGATCACGACACAAAACACTATTCATGCAAAAGATCTAACGTATCCTGACAACAGTGGAAAAATTGAACAATCACAACTTCGAAAATCAAAACGCAAATTAAATTTTAATATATCTTACCTAGATTTTGTAGATGAAGAAGATTCCGCAGATACTATTTTACTAAATGAAGCATATCCATCTGAAGATTCTGACAGTTGGGATGAATTGAATGATGAGTCTAGTGAAGCAGAAGAGAAAACTAAAGTGAAAAAGAACAAAAATAAGAAAAGACTGAAGAAGAAAAACACAGAAAATGTATCTGAGACTATAAATATTGAAAAAGGTAAAACAAAGAAACAAATTAAATTACGCAACTATAAAAATAAACTGAAAGGCGAAAGCTACACCAACGCAAAGGGAAAAATCATAGAAGAAAAAAAAATGAAGGAAAATCCTTGTGTTGGAAAGGCATGCCAAAATAATTGTTCTGAAATTAGTGAAGAACGCCGTAGTGCTTTATTTACATATTTTTGGGGGCTTGAAAGTCAGCAAAGATGCAGAGACTGGGTTGCTCAAGCGACAGTAAAAAGAAGTGTTAGACGCAGTAAGTTCGATTCGCCAGCTACTTCTAGACGCTGCGTGACATACAGTTATTACATAAATGAAGGTGAGTCGAGGAGACAAGTTTGTCAACAATTTTTGATTGCAACTCTTAATGTCTCACAAAGATTTATTCTATATACAGCCGAAAATTCGTCAGATGAAGGCTTTGCAAAACTTGACCAACGAGGCAAACACACTTCACATAATAAAACTCCTGCAGAAGTTATTGAGTTTGCCAAAGCTTTTATTTATAGCTTGCCTTTGTTGCCTTCTCACTATTGTAGAAAGGATAGTAAACGGTTATACTTACCAGAGGAATTAAAAAACATTACAAACTTGTACTCCATTTATGCTGAGAAGTGTAGAGAAGATGATCAGAAACCTATGTCACTTAAAGTGTTTTCGGCATACTTTAAAAATAACTTTAATATTGCATTCCACATACCCAAAAAAGACAAATGTTCAATATGTTCTTATAAATCATATGATGTACTTACAGAAGAAGAGATGGATAAAATAAACAAACACTTAAAAGACAAAGATGATTCTCAAAAAAGATTCCTGTTTCACCAAAATTTACATGAAAAAGACAGAAGCATTGTTTGCGCAAGTTTTGACCTACAAAAAGTATTGAACACTCCACATGGTACAAATAATATGTCTTTATACTATTCACGCAAAATTGCCGTTTATAATTTCACAATTTATGAGAGTGGAACCCGAAATGGTTTTTGCAATGTTTGGACAGAAACCGATGCTCACAGAGGAGCAAACGAGATATCAAGTTGTTTGTTCAATTATATTACAAATAACATTGACAAAAGAGGCAACATAAGGACATTACTACTCTATTGCGACTCTTGTTTTGGCCAAAACAAGAATAAAATCGTACTAGCCATGTTACGTTATGCACTGTCTAAATGCGAAAACTTAGAGGTCATTCAAATAAATTATCTAACCCCAGGTCATACGTACATGCCAGTGGATAGTATGCATGCAACTATAGAGCGTGCGGTTAGAAAATCAACTGTGTGGGCACCTTCTCAGTGGCCGACGATCATGGAAATTGCTAGAAAAAACCCGTTTCCCTATGAAGTTCATGTACGAGATGGAAACTTTTTCATGGGTTTTAATGACATCGTTAATAAATTATTTAAAAAGAATTTAAATCTGCATATTTCTACGATAAGTGTTGTAGTTTTCAAAAATAAAAAGCCAAACGTGATGTTTATCAAAAGATCTATGGCAGCTGATGCTGAATGTTTCGAAATTCCACTGAGAGATATGGGTAACACCAAACTGAAGGAAAATTTATATAAGGTGAAATTACCGATTTCTTCCCAAAAATATAAGGATCTGAAAAATCTTGTTTTAAAAAAAATAATTCCATCTAACTACGCAAAAGAATTTCTGGACCTAGAACATAATAATAAAACAGTGGACCGCTTGCCAGATACTGATGAAGAGGATTGAAGATCGACCTTTTTTCTATTTCTGTTTTTATTTTTTATTTTGATCTCAAGTACCTACCTACTAGATGTTTTTTTTTATTAATAATTTTGTTGATTTCTACTTATAATTTGATTTTATTGACTCGTTATACTAATAAGGTTTGTAACACAAAGCAGTGTTTATTATAATTATGTTTTGAAAGTACAAATTAAATAAATACAGCTAACTAACTGCCTTTTATTCGTAAAACATTTTTCCCACTCTATTCAGTTAAATCAATAACATCAATGCAAGATAATACTTCACTATGGCTTACGTCTTTATAGCTTTACTTAAAAAAATAAGTATGTCATTTACATCATTTTATAGTTATTAACATAATTTAAATATTTTGTTGCCATAGAAAATTCCCTAAGGTTACAGCGTTTTAGAGATCTGTAAAAAATAATTTGTTTGTTGTAAGCCACAAAAACACTGGTAATAATTGAGTTAGAGAGATATCTTTATAGCCAACATGTAATATGAAGAAAAATAAAAATACGTTTTTAAAATCATGTTTCTAAGATGTATAGTCTATGAGTAATGATTTTTTTTCTAATTTCAAAAAAGTTTTTTGGCTCTGGTGAACATTTCATGTTTTGAGGCTTACAGCAAATACGTTTTCCTACGTCGAATATATCCATATACACTTAGTAAAAAGTGGTTATCTTAATATTAAAAACAGACACTCCAATTTTATTTATTTGTATAGATATATAAATATTGTGAGAACATTTAGCAGCTAATAAATTCCAAAGTATAGACTGCCAGAGCTACGTACACAAGTGCGCCACACATATTATATATCGACGTAGGAAAACGTATTTGCTGTAAGCCTCAAAACATGAAATGTTCACCAGAGCCAAAAAACTTTTTTGAAATTAGAAAAAAAATCATTACTCATAGACTATACATCTTAGAAACATGATTTTAAAAACGTATTTTTATTTTTCTTCATATTACATGTTGGCTATAAAGATATCTCTCTAACTCAATTATTACCAGTGTTTTTGTGGCTTACAACAAACAAATTATTTTTTACAGATCTCTAAAACGCTGTAACCTTAGGGAATTTTCTATGGCAACAAAATATTTAAATTATGTTAATAACTATAAAATGATGTAAATGACATACTTATTTTTTTAAGTAAAGCTATAAAGACGTAAGCCATAGTGAAGTATTATCTTGCATTGATGTTATTGATTTAACTGAATAGAGTGGGAAAAATGTTTTACGAATAAAAGGCAGTTAGTTAGCTGTATTTATTTAATTTGTACTTTCAAAACATAATTATAATAAACACTGCTTTGTGTTACAAACCTTATTAGTATAACGAGTCAATAAAATCAAATTATAAGTAGAAATCAACAAAATTATTAATAAAAAAAAACATCTAGTAGGTAGGTACTTGAGATCAAAATAAAAAATAAAAACAGAAATAGAAAAAAGGTCGATCTTCAATCCTCTTCATCAGTATCTGGCAAGCGGTCCACTGTTTTATTATTATGTTCTAGGTCCAGAAATTCTTTTGCGTAGTTAGATGGAATTATTTTTTTTAAAACAAGATTTTTCAGATCCTTATATTTTTGGGAAGAAATCGGTAATTTCACCTTATATAAATTTTCCTTCAGTTTGGTGTTACCCATATCTCTCAGTGGAATTTCGAAACATTCAGCATCAGCTGCCATAGATCTTTTGATAAACATCACGTTTGGCTTTTTATTTTTGAAAACTACAACACTTATCGTAGAAATATGCAGATTTAAATTCTTTTTAAATAATTTATTAACGATGTCATTAAAACCCATGAAAAAGTTTCCATCTCGTACATGAACTTCATAGGGAAACGGGTTTTTTCTAGCAATTTCCATGATCGTCGGCCACTGAGAAGGTGCCCACACAGTTGATTTTCTAACCGCACGCTCTATAGTTGCATGCATACTATCCACTGGCATGTACGTATGACCTGGGGTTAGATAATTTATTTGAATGACCTCTAAGTTTTCGCATTTAGACAGTGCATAACGTAACATGGCTAGTACGATTTTATTCTTGTTTTGGCCAAAACAAGAGTCGCAATAGAGTAGTAATGTCCTTATGTTGCCTCTTTTGTCAATGTTATTTGTAATATAATTGAACAAACAACTTGATATCTCGTTTGCTCCTCTGTGAGCATCGGTTTCTGTCCAAACATTGCAAAAACCATTTCGGGTTCCACTCTCATAAATTGTGAAATTATAAACGGCAATTTTGCGTGAATAGTATAAAGACATATTATTTGTACCATGTGGAGTGTTCAATACTTTTTGTAGGTCAAAACTTGCGCAAACAATGCTTCTGTCTTTTTCATGTAAATTTTGGTGAAACAGGAATCTTTTTTGAGAATCATCTTTGTCTTTTAAGTGTTTGTTTATTTTATCCATCTCTTCTTCTGTAAGTACATCATATGATTTATAAGAACATATTGAACATTTGTCTTTTTTGGGTATGTGGAATGCAATATTAAAGTTATTTTTAAAGTATGCCGAAAACACTTTAAGTGACATAGGTTTCTGATCATCTTCTCTACACTTCTCAGCATAAATGGAGTACAAGTTTGTAATGTTTTTTAATTCCTCTGGTAAGTATAACCGTTTACTATCCTTTCTACAATAGTGAGAAGGCAACAAAGGCAAGCTATAAATAAAAGCTTTGGCAAACTCAATAACTTCTGCAGGAGTTTTATTATGTGAAGTGTGTTTGCCTCGTTGGTCAAGTTTTGCAAAGCCTTCATCTGACGAATTTTCGGCTGTATATAGAATAAATCTTTGTGAGACATTAAGAGTTGCAATCAAAAATTGTTGACAAACTTGTCTCCTCGACTCACCTTCATTTATGTAATAACTGTATGTCACGCAGCGTCTAGAAGTAGCTGGCGAATCGAACTTACTGCGTCTAACACTTCTTTTTACTGTCGCTTGAGCAACCCAGTCTCTGCATCTTTGCTGACTTTCAAGCCCCCAAAAATATGTAAATAAAGCACTACGGCGTTCTTCACTAATTTCAGAACAATTATTTTGGCATGCCTTTCCAACACAAGGATTTTCCTTCATTTTTTTTTCTTCTATGATTTTTCCCTTTGCGTTGGTGTAGCTTTCGCCTTTCAGTTTATTTTTATAGTTGCGTAATTTAATTTGTTTCTTTGTTTTACCTTTTTCAATATTTATAGTCTCAGATACATTTTCTGTGTTTTTCTTCTTCAGTCTTTTCTTATTTTTGTTCTTTTTCACTTTAGTTTTCTCTTCTGCTTCACTAGACTCATCATTCAATTCATCCCAACTGTCAGAATCTTCAGATGGATATGCTTCATTTAGTAAAATAGTATCTGCGGAATCTTCTTCATCTACAAAATCTAGGTAAGATATATTAAAATTTAATTTGCGTTTTGATTTTCGAAGTTGTGATTGTTCAATTTTTCCACTGTTGTCAGGATACGTTAGATCTTTTGCATGAATAGTGTTTTGTGTCGTGATCTGATGTTGCAGATATGAGTTACTAGTTCCAGGTACTGGAGAATCATAATATTTTGAGTGGCTCCTTTCTCGGCTCTTGTAATTGTGACAAATGTCTTTATTCGAATAACCAGGACAGCTATTACCATCAGTATCATATGACGTGCTTTGGGGGACTAAATCATCAACATCTGCAGCATTAACATCCAACGGTACGCTTCGGGGGACACTCACGGCGCGGCGTTGGTGAAGATCAGTTAAAGTATTAATATATACAGGGTCGACATCACACGACGTGCTTCGGGGGACACTCACAGCGCGGCGGCGGTGAAGATCAGGTAAGGTATTAACAGGTACAGTGTCAGCATCAAACGGCGTGCTTCGGGGGACGCTTACAGTGCGGCAGTAAAGATCAGGTAAAGTATTAACAGGTACAGTGTCTGCATAACACGGCGCGCTTTTGGGGTCGCTCACAGCGTGGTGGTAGTGAGCATCAGGTAAATCATTACACACAGGTATATCGTCAACATTATCTGGCGTTCTTTGAAGGACACTCAATATGTCAGCTTTTGAATAATCTGGCGCGTTGTCATCGTCAAGTAAGTGACCATTTCTATCTAATGATATATCTTGTTCACGATCAACAGTTACAGTCACCATATAGGATGAATGGTCAAAGTGTGATGGCGAGTAATTAAAAGATTCGCAATTGTCTATTTTGCACGGTGTCATTTGCTTCATAACTTCTTTAGTAGCTTGAAGATAAGTGTTTGGACTACGAAATGTAGGAGTTAGTTTTTCATAAAATGACCTTTTATTACTATCTGGTGTAGATGACAATACTGGGACGCTTACACCCTCAGTGTGAGTGCAAGTTTCGATTTGTGTACCTTGTTTGTAAATAATTTCACTCAAAATCTGAATTTTTGGCTTTTTCTTTTCCAAGTCATCATTTTTGGATTTTAGCTCATCTATCCACTGTCTTCGCTTCGCCATCTCGCCTGCAAAAACATTATTAAATATAATTGAAAAATTACAATACTTTTTCCCATTTTATAGACCTTGAACCTACTAATTAGACAATGAACTGTAATTGTAGATGAAGACTGATCATAATAATATCAATTAAGAAAATTTTCATACGTATAGGAAAAATTATTAAACAAAATTATAGGAAAGGTACAGGTTTTTTTTGTCGGTGGCCAAAACCCATCGAGATGACATGCTCCGTCCTTGAGCGAAAAACCAACCCCGTTCCTTCGTTGCCTTTCATACCGGGGCCGTGCTTTCCTTTTCAGAAATCAACCCCTGACCTTTGTAGGGTTCGACCTTGCTGGGCTGCTGACAACTCTCTAAGGTTCGCGGGAATAGTGCGCGCCGTCGACGACTTGGGTTCTGTCCGTACAGTTACCGGACGGTCGGACAGTGAGCTACCTATTGCTCACCGTCCGCAAGACCGCGCCTACGGTGGCATCGGCAATCGGGATGGGAATCCCGGCGGCGGCAACGGTGGCGGCTGAGGCATAAGCGCCATTGCCTTATGCGGTCGGCTTTCTGGACGGCCGCCTGCCACCCCTCCTCGCTCCGGACCATGGTTTGAACAAAGGCGCGGCGCGAGAGATTGCCGCCGCCAATCGCCCCCACCAGGACACGGCGATACTCTGCCCAAGCGGGGCACACCTCTACCGTGTGTTCCACCGTGTCCTCCGGGTGGTCCACAGGAAAGGTACAGTATAATTGACATTAACAACATAATCGACCCATATTCATCCCACTCCTGGGCAATAAAAATCACCAATAATTACAAGTACAATAACTTGTTTGGTCGTCAGACAACAATCGATAACCCCGATAGTGCACCCTTGCATTACCCTAATAATAAATAATACTACCTACCAACTTAAAATAATTTTGGTGTAACGTTGGTCATTATTTCAATATCAAGACTTCACGTCTAACTGTCTAAGGTATATATCAATCAAAAACTCTAACGACAAAAAAAAAAACTACAAAAGAAATTAAATAATATGGCATTGTGTATTCGTGTTTCTCTTTCATACATTAAATTAAACCAAATACCAATAGGTACCTAATAACGAAACTTTAAATTTTGAATAAATGCTCTAATAATACGTATTAAAATTACTAATAATTTATAGAAACACAAATTATACATACCTTGTACTATAAATCACTAACTAATACACAATAACCGCTAAAACCAGCACAGATTGCAACAAACAACAGTATCTAATGACGCGCGTGGACCGAATGCGGGCTGTGACTTGATGTAAACATGGCGGTGCAGCGAACACTGGGTTGCAACCAATAGCGTATCAGTATTCGTTGACAAGTATTTATTCCAATTAAAACGTTGTAAGTATAACGTAATTGCGATTTAATTTCCGTCAAAAATGTGTTATTTTGAATTGTTTGAAAAATAAATGCTGTTTATTTGTAGTAACTGACTATTAGTTATGAAATACTTACTGATAAAAGTAGTAAATATCTCTGTCGTCTAATAGATAAACCACTAAAATGATGTAAGTGTTGGCATTCAAAAAAACTTATCCTGCCAAAATAGCGTAAGCCTCTGTTTAAAAGATTTGCTGACGGCAAGAATGGCGTAAGCAACAAATGCACCAAAAATACTCGATTTTGGTAGACTTACGACAAAAAAGGCACTAATATTGTTCAAAAAACTTACGACGTAAGTGATATTTTTTTCGTCGTAAAAATATGAGACCCCGACCAATCGACGCAGTATTTTTATCTGATAAAAATGATGTAAAAAACGTAATTTCGATTTTTTGAGGCTTACAGCAAATACGTTTTCCTACGTCGATATACACGATACATATACCAAAACAACATTTTTTACAATTTTTGTCTGTCTGTCTGTTTGTTCCGGGTAATTTCTGAAATGGCTGGACCGATTTTGACGGAACTTTCACTGGCAGATAGCTGATGTAACAAGGAGTAACTTACGCTACTTTTATTTTAGAAAAAATAAATAAAGTTAAAAAAAAACTAAAAACACGCTGAATTTTGAGACGTATGTCAGCGTAGTTTTCAAAGACAGTTTTTATGAAAACTTTTTATTAAATACCACGCGGACGAAGTCGCGGGTAACAGCTATTACCTATAATATAACCTGAATTAACACATTTTACCGCGGTAGTACGTCCTCCTGCGTTAATTTCCGACAACCACGCGGGCGAAGCCGCGGGCAAAAGCTAGTATATATATATACTAGCGTACAGACGTTGTCCTGTTTCCTAGAACTCGATAGCAGCGCCATCTGTCGGGCTGATTTGTGAATCTAAACCATCCAAGGTGCCACCCAAACGCATACAAAAAATATCATTCAAATCGGTCCAGCCGTTTAGGAGGAGTTCAGTGACATACACACGTACAGTAGAATTACACTGCCGACAGAAAGTGTACGGACATGAGGAAGTTTATTAAAAAAAATTATAAAAGTAATATAAATCAAGTTAAAATAAGTTTTATTTTAAAAATATTAAAAGATTTTTTATCTCTTTCATTTTATACTGCTACACTTTCTTTTCATAAAAAAAACCACCTCTGACCGCCACTATTTTTTTAACTACTCGTGGCATTCTTTCTATAAGTTTTTCTAACACACTTTTTGGTGTTCCAAGACGTTTGAAGAGCCTTCCAAAGATCAACCGAAGAAGTGGGAATCAATTTTCTAACTTATCGATCCAGTTCATCCCACAATAATTCTATTGAATTTAGATCGGGAGATTGTGGGGGCAATTTCATTATTTCTAACTCACCACTATCTTCTTTATTTTTTAAATAGTTGAGACAAAGCTTAGATGTGTGCTTTGGGTCATTTTCTTGCTGAAACACATACCGACGGCCAATTAATCGCATCCCAGAATCCCAGGCTAGCATGCGTTTTTAATATGTAATGGTAACCATTTCTGTCGAGAGTTCCTTTAATTCTGTAGAGATCCCCTACTCCGGCATATGAAAAACACCCCCACACTATCGTAGAGCCACCTCCATGATTAACAGTTGGAGTTATAGTATCGGGGTGCATTTTTTGTGAAGGTCCGCGACGAACATACATTTTTCGCTTTTGCCCGAACTTTTCGAATTTGGACTCATCAGTCCACAGGACCTGTTTCCAGTTTTCTACTGTCCAATCTTTATGTGCCAGGACCCATTCTATTCTTTTTCTCCTGTTTCCGCGTCGCAAGAGTGGTTTCTTTGTAGAAATTCTGACATTTAGGCCAGTTTTTAGTAAGCGTTCCTTTACTACACTTACTGATATTTGTTTATCGTGACTTTCATTGACCGCAATTGAATTTCTGGTACTGTAAGCTTCCTATTCATTTTGGACATGATGATTAGGGACTTATCCTCTGCTTTAGAAGATACACGGGGCCTCCCACTGCGTTTTCTGTCTTGATTTGAACCAGTTTTTTCGAAACGAGTGATGGCATCTCCGACAGTAGACCGTCGTATATTTAATATTTTCGCTATATAACGCATAGTAAAACCTTCATTGTGAAGAGCAACAATAGATACACGTTGTTCTATACTTGTATTTAGATGCCTTCCCATTTTCTTAAATAAATAAATAGATTGCTGGAAGTAATGCCACAAAACAAGAAAATTTACTTTACTTCAAAGTAATTTAATTATGTGGAAATAATAAAATCACTACTAGAAATCGAAAAAATGCAAAAAATAATCCAATTTTTATAAAAAGTAGAAAAAAATAATTTAAATACGTTCACTTCGTTGCATGCCAGATAAGTACTAAATGTTACGGCTGACGATTTTATTTTGTTTTTCACAAACAGTGCGCGGGGACAGGGAGGAAAGTCAAAGACACGATCGTACACACTTTGTAAACTAACATAGCATTTTCGTTATTGATCAAGTTAATGTGTTTATGTATTATATTTCAGTTAAAAAGTAAACAAGAAGCTTGTCCGGAAACTTTCCGTCGGTAGTGTATACATATAGGTATATAAAGATATATCTACACCTCTGCCTAACCCTTCGGGGAAACAAGGCTTGATGTTATATCTACAAATAAATAAAATATGTGGTTGCGCCGTACTCTCCAGAGACACTTATAGTTCTGGAGAGTAAACACCCCGCCCCGGCAGATGACCTCTCCTTCCCTGACCCACCCGATCCCGAATCCAACTCACTTACAATTACAGCTCAACAAGTGTGTGCGGCCGTGTGCTCCTTCCGAAGTGGCTCCGCCGGCGGCCTCGACGCTCTGACGCCTCAACATTTGAAGGACTTAACGAGTTCAGGCGCCGGGGAGGCTGGTGAGTCCCTTTTGAAGGAGCTGACGGCCCTCATTAATCTCATGCTCTCCGGTAATGTGAACGAAGCCGTCATTGACATTCTGTATGGGGCAAATTTATGTGCCCTGCGCAAGAAGGATGGCGGTATTCGTCCCATTGCCGTAGGGTCCACTTACCGGCGTATCGCAGCCAAAATTTGCTGTGCTTTCTATAGTGAAACACTGGCCAGCAAATTCCAGCCCCTACAGCTGGGGTTTGGCTCCAAAGGGGGCTGTGAGGCTGCGGTACAGGCTTTATCCACATACCTCTATAGCGGTAAAGGTGAGGTCATCCTTAAGGTTGATACTAAGAATGCTTTCAATTCCGTAAACAGGGACACCTTGTTGACAGAAGTCCAAAAAGAAATACCCAAAATTTACAGATTTCTCTATCAATGTTACAGGCACCCCTCTAAATTACTTTATAAAGACAACCTTTTGAAATCAGCCGTTGCATGTCAACAGGGCGACCCTCTTGGGCCAGTCATTTTTAGTTTGCCAATAAATCCAATTATTCGACAACTAAATTCTAAATTCAACGTATGGTATTTGGATGACGGAACCTTAGGAGGTGATGTAGACACAGTCTTAAAAGATTTAACTTTATTAAAAGAAAAATTTAGTTCCATTGGCCTAGACCTTAACCTATCAAAATGTGAAATTTATCTTCCTCAAACCACTGTCAGAGAGACTACTATATCAAAATTTAATACAATAGCACCAGATATCAAAATAACGGAAAGAAATTCTCTTCACCTCCTAAGGTCCCCAATTTTTGACGAATCCTTTCCAACGTTTATTGAGGAGAAAATACATAATTTCTATGATGTCTCGGAAAGACTTTTCAAAATTAACATTCATTCGGCCTTTACACTGATTCGGTACTGTTGTTTTGGACCAAAATTAACATATAGCATTCGCTCCTCCCATCTATGGAAGCACCCACAACTTTTAGAAAAAGTAGACCAAATTATTAGAAACACTCTAACTTCGATACTAAATGTGGCCTTGGACGACCCAGCATGGCAGCAAGCCACACTTCCCATTCGCCTGGGTGGTCTCGGCGTCCGCAAAATTTCAAGTATAAGTTTATCGGCCTTCCTCTCCTCGGTCCACAGTACCGATAAATTAACCAGGAATATTTTATCTTCCACACTGGTCGATTTAGAAGTACCGTGTTTGACCGATGCGTTGAATGCTTGGAAAATGGCTTGTCCAAATACGGTTTTGCCCGACAACCCGTCCTCGCAGAGACAGTGGGACGTGCCGCTCTGCAGTATTATACGGAATACCCTAAATAAACACGTCACCTAATACTGTCGAGCGTGCCCGTCTGCTGGCTGTGGGAGAATGGGAGTCAGGCTTGTGGCTTCAGGCACTCCCATCATCCACCATAGGTACTATGATGGATGACTCATCGTTTTGGCTCGCTACGTGTCTCCGCTTGGACGCACCTTGTGTTGCTCCGCACCGCTGTTACTGTGGTGAAGCTGTCGACAGTCTAGGGCACCATGGCCTGTCCTGCTGCAGGAGCGCAGGCCGCATAGCATGGCATGCCTGCATTAAGTCGGTATTAGAACCAAACGGCTTGGTACGTGACGATGGGAAGAGATCAGACGGCATGACGTTGTTGCCTTGGAAGGCGGGTAGGCCTCTGGTGTGGGACGCAACCTGTGTCGACACCCTTGCGCCATCTCATGTTCCTAGCTCGGCGGGCTGTGCTGGCGCCGCTGCTGTGGCTGCTGAGACCCTCAAGCGGCGCAAATACTGTAACCTTATAGGTAACTACAGTTTTGAGCCGTTTGGGGTTGAAACGCTCGGGCCATGGGGAGCGAATGCGCGTCTCCTTTTTAAGGAAATTTCTCATCGACTGGTCGACACTTCACGTGACCAGAGGGCTGGGTCATTCTTTTGCCAAAGAATTAGCATTGCCATCCAACGTGGCAATGCTGCCAGTCTTCTGGGCACGTTTCCAGATGACAGTGATGCGGACGAGTACTTCGACGCCTAAATGCCCTTTGTTTTTGTATTTATTTGTATAGTTGGTTATTTATTTTAGTATATCTGTATTGAAATTTAGTTATTAACTCGAGCTGAAAAACATTAAATAAGAGTTTTATGATTAAAAAAAATAATTGAAGTATTCATTTCAAAATAAATAACTAGCTTAAAGGATATGACAGTTGACAGCATTTACACAACAAAAACATACGTTTTTTTTTGTCTGTACGTCTGCTTGTTCAGGTTAATCTCCGAATTGGCAGGACTGATTTAGATGAGACTGTCACTGGCAAATATCTGATATCTTAAGAATTAACTGAGGCTACTTGTGTTATAGACCAGCGTCTGCTCTCAGCTTCGCCCGCGTGGATGTGGATTTCATGGATTTAATTTATTTGCGCTGAACCCTAAATCTTTATCTAAAATAAAAGTCAGTTCAGTCGTCACGTTGCAGCGTGACAACCAAACATACCTACATACAATTTTTTTAATCTTTTCTCTTATAATATTAGTTGAAACTAGCTATGAAAGGCCAAAGGGTACACCGTGACCTGGATGAGGACATAGCTACTTTTGATGAGTACCGATATTCCACGGGATCGTACAGGTACGGGTGAAACCGCAGGGTGCACCTACACCGTCTACAAACCGCGGGGTGCACCTACACAGTCTACAAACCGCGGGGTGCACCTACACCGTCTATAAACCACGGGGTGCACCTACACCGTCTACAAACCGCGGGGTACACCTACACCGTCTACAAACCGCGGGGTGCACCTACACCGTCTATAAACCGCAGGGTGCACCTACACCGTCTACAAACCGCGGGGTGCACCTACACCGTCTATAAACCACGGGGTGCACCTACACCGTCTACAAACCGCGGGGTGCACCTACACCGTCTACAAACCGCAGGGTGCACCTACACCGTCTACAAACCGCGGGGTGCACCTACACCGTCTACAAACCGCGGGGTGCACCTACACCGTCTACAAACCGCGGGGTGCACCTACACCGTCTACAAACCGCGGGGTGCACCTACACCGTCTATAAACCACGGGGTGCACCTACACCGTCTACAAACCGCGGGGTGCACCTACACCGTCTACAAACCGCAGGGTGCACCTACACCGTCTACAAACCGCGGGGTGCACCTACACCGTCTACAAACCGCGGGGTGCACCTACACCGTCTACAAACCGCGGGGTGCACCTACACCGTCTACAAACCGCGGGGTGCACCTACACCGTCTACAAACCGCGGGGTGCACCTACACCGTCTACAAACCGCGGGGTGCACCTGCATCGTCTACAAACCGCGGAGTGCACCTACACCGTCTACAAACCGCGGAGTGCACCTACACCGTCTACAAACCGCGGGGTGCACCTACACCGTCCACAAACCGCGGGGTGCACCTACACCGTCTACAAACCATGGGGTTTCCGTAATACAATTACTTTTTAGAGTGCGTCGCAAGCTCTAATTTCGAAAATGCATTCGGATATATTCGGCTAACTCTACAGCAATCAGCCCGTTAAATCGGTGGCCATTTTGGTTCAGTCGCTGTAAAACAACAAACAAATAAAGTTTTCCAATGTTCCGTAGTTAAAGCGAAGTAAAATGGCACAGTTCTTATGACGACGGGTTGTGTCCCTTTGATGTGCTCCCGTTGCTACTGTGACTCGATACTGTTTGTCGCAGTAACTAGCCGCCCGGCGCCGCTCGGCTGCAGGTACTTACTCCGTATAATCACTGCACGTCTGTATTATGTAGCTAGCTTTGTATGTTAATACTGTACGTATACTATACGTAGTTTGCTCTTTATAGCTGTTCCAAATGGAGCGTTGTTCTATTTCTCATAATGTCAGTTTGCTGTTTCGCACTGATGTTACATAATAGGGACATTTGCATTTATCTTCTGAAAATGTTTATCATACAACGTGGCCATGCTGCTAGTCTCTTGGATACATTACCAGTCGACAGAGATGCGGAGGAATTTGTCGACGCCATATTTTACTTTTAGTCAGGTTAGATTATTATATTTTAATTTGAGGCTTTGTAAGGTATTTGTAAGTATTTACTATAAGAAGTTAATTCAGTGTATATTTTTATGCCCATTAAAAGCGTATTATTATTTTGTGACAATACTCAACGAAATTCTACGATTTTGAATGCCTATTATTACAGAAAATCTTAATGATAAATCAAATCATTCTAAAGAACCCAAAGACGTAGTTTTTTTTTTGTTTCAGAAATTTAGTTTGCAAGCAACAGTGTGTCACTTTGCCATAGTACCAAACCTACTTTTTTCATGATGGTTCAAATTAGTTGATACCACCACTCTACGCTTCAAAATGCCGTACAGTCCGCACGTCCTCGTAAAGTAAGACATGGCACATAGTTCATTAACTCGCACGTTACGCGACTTTAATTTCTCGACGCTAATGAATTAGTTGCTCGACAATAGGGTTGCCACGAGTACCTACAGCTATCCATTAAGTTGCCCACTATTCACAAAGTGACCACGTGTGTGCTTTTATTTTTAATGAGCCGTGCCCGCGACTTCGTTCGCTTAAATATTGGGTATAAATGATATGTCGCTTTGAGAAAGTGTGTGTGCTACCACTCCTCCATCGAAAAAGGAATTGTCTTATTTCACTTTTCAGTCTTTTTTTTTTTTGCGCGGAACCCTTTTTTTTCTAAACGAGTAGTCCAATTTACTCCTTATAATATCAGCTATCTTCCAGTGTGAAAGTTCCTGTGAAAATCTGTCCAGCGTTTCGGAGATTAGCCGGAACAAACAGACGGAGAGACGAAAATTAAAAAAAATATTTGTGTGTGCTTTTAGTATGTTATTTTGACACTTAAATTTTATTTATTTGTAAATAGAAGATGAATATAGTATGTACGTAAAGCTCACGGGAATTTGGTTTTAGAGCTTTCGTTCAATCTCCAATTCATGATCAAACTGCATGCTTTCTTTAATAAAATAATGCAAAGATACCTACCGGTGTGTGGCAGCCCTGTGTTAAATGAGCGCGATTCGTTTTGTTCTTGCCGGCACGAAGTGAAGTGTGTTCCCACCGCCGCGCCGCCGCGCCGCCGCGCGCCGGTGTGTACGACGCCCAGCACAGCTCTC
Source organism: Aporophyla nigra (assembly GCA_947507805.1). Lineage (NCBI taxonomy): Eukaryota > Metazoa > Arthropoda > Insecta > Lepidoptera > Noctuidae > Aporophyla > Aporophyla nigra. The sequence goes on along the minus strand of OX382305.1, from coordinate 421,627 downwards.
GTGTAGGAAAACGTTAATTTTTAAGTAGCCGCCTTTTATTTTATCTTTATGCACATTTAGCTTTGTAAATTAACTGTGCCAACTCACCTATCTCCACATACGAAGGTCGAATTACTTTGGGTAGACATTTTACAGTAAAGATGTTGGAGTTTCGTAATTACTTTTTAACACTTACTCGTAAGTGTTAAGGATGTTGTGTTGTAGCTGACGTACCTTATATATAAGAGCTTAACAATGAAATGTTCTTGTGTTTTCAGAGGTGGAGTGCTACTTAAGTCTTGAGCTCTTTGGAGAATAGTGCTCACCTATTAGTGTGTTTCTCATCGTGTTTAGCCCCAACCCAAGCTGTTTAGGATGCGTCGTGGCTACTCCCGGTGTTCCACTACCTTCCTCAGTAATTATTTCTTGTCTCTCATCTAGGTCAACAATAGGAAATTGTTGCTGTTATAATCTCATTTTTTACCTTCCCCCTGGAGGCTTATTATGAATTCCTGTCGGAACAAACTCGAATATTAGCAATAACGCAGAAAAATTAAGAAATAAACATTCCCCCTTACGGAAGTTAGGGGGAATGTTTATTCCTTAATTTTGCAACGTTAAACGAGAACGTCATTTAAAGAGAATTAAGTCATGATTTACTGAAGATTTACCATACCTTTTACGAAGTTTAAGCTTTTCTTAACTTTAAGCAACGTTTTTAAATATAGACTTATGTAGTGTGAACCGCACACACCATGTATGGCTCGACTGCAGGTGCAGGTAAAGTTCTACCTTCAGTGAGCGCGAGTACGTGCCGCTCGCCTCTCCCGCGGCGCGGCGATCCGTTCTTGGCTTACTGCTCGTGGAAGAGCACATCATGTTGGATGTAATGTTAACGAGCGAGGTGCTTCGTGATATTTTAACGTTTCAAGTTCAAACATCACATCGCGAATTGTTTCCCCGAAGAGTTGGACAGAGGGTACTTACAGTACGCCCACACTTCGCCGTCCCATGTAATAGGGGGCGAGCCTGTTGCCATCACGTTTCAACTATGCTGTTGATTTATATTTACTTCGATAAATATTATGCACGAGATATGTTCCAGAAATTATGACTTCTTGAGACATAATCGTTTTCAGTGAAAAAAATATTAATATTTTGCACTGAAGATATTAGTTTGTATTTATAGTGATCATTAGAACAAAATAAACGTAAAATGTGATAGAGTTTGTATCGAATCACAGAAAAATACACGAAAACCATTGTTTCCGGCACATACCCGCGTGTGATACTTCTGAAACTTTTGTAATCTCACGATTTACGACGCGATGTGAGGGAAATTGGAAAACTTGTTCCACACACCAAGCGATACTGTACCGTGGTCATGGAAACACAAGTACGTTATACCTACCTGGGTATTACAGGAAATGTTTCTATTACATCAGTATTGTGTTCGGTTTGGAGCAGTATACTTACGTAGAAGAGTTGGGTTTGTTGTGGTTTTTTAGGGTCCCGTTGCCAAATTGCAAAAAACGGAACCCTTATAGATTCGTCATGTCTGTCTGTCTGTCTGTCTGTCTGTCCGAGTATGTCACAGCCACTTTTTTCCGAAACTATAAGAGCTATGCTGTTGAAACTTGGTAAGTAGATGTATTCTGTGAACCGCATTAAGATTTTTACACAAAAATAGAAAAAAAAAACAATAATATTTGGGGTTCCCCATACATAGAACTGAAACTCAAATTTTTTTTTTTTCACCAAACCCATACGTGTGGGGTATCTATGGATAGGTCTTCAAAAATGATATTGAAGTTTCTAATATCATTTTTTTCTAAACTGAATAGTTTGCGCGAGAGACACTTCCAAAGTGGTAAAATGTGTGTCCCCATCACGTAACTTCTAAAATAAGGGAATGATAAAACTAAAAAAAAATATATGATGTACATTACCATGTAAACTTTCACCGAAAATTGGTTTGAACGAGATTTAGTTAGTAGTTTTTTTTTATTCGTCATAAACCGTAAACCACAATTTACCTTTCATTCAGTCAACTCAAATATAAAAATTAAAAAAAAAACATTTAATTTCATAAACATAAACCTTATGCATTAACCGTGAATATCTGCAGGTTTGTACGGAACCCTCGGTGCGCGAGTCCGACTCGCACTTGGCCGGTTTTTCTTTTTGTATTGCGTTTATTGCCAAAAGATAAGGTTAGTTTTAGTCTATAATTTATTATTCGAACAAACAATATGTTATTATTATTGTAAAAATTGTTATAAAATAACTCCGCAAATAATGTATGATTCACCGTCGTGGAAAGTTCTCGAAAGACTTTAAACTTTTTCTATTAGCTCTCATGCAGTCTGTGTGATAAAATAAAAGCGTCCATAAAATTAATTGAATGGATCTCGTTCTGTCGTTCAATCTCTCTAGTTCCTACGTTTCACACATTGATACAAGTTGTACCATTTCAATTTAGTCGAATAGTTGGACATATCGCCGCTACTAGAAAGTTGTGAATATTGCACGTGGATCAGACATACATAGTTGCGACTACTGAAACGACAAAAACTAAAAGGACAGCCGTATACCAACCTCACCTAGTTACAAAATATTCATTTATTCTTTTTGACGAGTATTTATACCAATTAATAGAAATGAAATATAATTTACCACCACAGTAAATGAAATAATAATTATATCACATTTTTCATACACACGAAAACCACCCTACATTAGTTTCTGAAAAGAGCAACCTTGAACGCTTAAATTTCTTCTAAAAGCAATCTTCTAAAAAAAGAAAACATATGCGATTCTAATAACACCGAAATGCTCTTTTATGAAATGCTCGCTCACGTTCCGACAGCGCTGTTCTGTGCTCAAAGGCTCCGCTTTTTATTAAAAGCTCGTTGAAGGCTGGGCTGTGTTTTTCTTTGAGCCCTGAGCGCGCATTGTCTCTGCAATAACAGCAGACAGGAACTGTCAAGGAATGTGTGTATGCGCGACATTATAATTATTGTTAATTTGTGCAACACTAAAAAGATGAAGGTCGATTAATAAAAAATTAAGAGACGTTGGTATAAATTGCATGTGGTGTTTTATTTCTTCCAAAAAGTTACCTTGGGTAATAAATACGTGGACAAACCGTTCACAGGACCCCTTTGAGCGGTCCGCGCCGAGGTCGTGACAAGGCGGATTTGAGATGAATAGCATTTTTGATGCGCCGTACCTGGCTGTGGTGGTCGTGTGTCGTAGGTTTGCCATAGCGTGTCGTTTCTTCCAAAAAGCTACCTTGGGTAATAAATACGTGGACAAACCGTTCACAATCTGGCGACCGTGAAAATGGATTCAAAAACTAAGGTACGCTCCATCTTGCGTCGGCATTTTCCAATGTCTGCGAATGCATTCGAAACTGTGCTGGACGCAAAAGATTTCAACGAAATCGAGGCGAAGTCATGCTTTAAATATATGCCACAAAAATTTGAGCACGTTAAATAACGAAATTCGACAAATAATATTGAGTTCAAGTGATTGGACAGAGAAAGATCTCGAAGAAGAATTGAATGACGTCTCAAAATATGGAAAAAGATGGATGCACTTACAAACGCGATTCGAATCGATTTCGGCGTTGAAATCGTCTCCAGGATTCACAAATAAGGATCGTTAGGTAAAATTACCACGTCTACAATTTAAAACATTTAACGGAAATATAAAAAATTGGTTGACCATCTGGGGCTCATACCAAAAAATTGACATCAACCCAGAAATTGACGAAATCGACAAATACTTATATCTGTCACAAGCGATGGAAGAAGGAGCCGATGTAAAGTCATTTGTGGATAGTTTTCCGTTGGCAAATACAAGCTATAAACAATGTCTTTAAGAGCTCAAAGCACGATATGCTCGAGAAGATTTATTGATACAAGTCAATGTGAGAGAGTTTTTAGCATTAATATTGGACAAAGAAGCTAATAATGATCTAACCTCACTATATGAGAAACTCAATGCTCAACTGAGAGCTTTGGATATATTAGGAGTTGCAAAAGACAAATTCTCTGCATTTCTTCTACCAATGGTGGAGTCAGCATTGCCAATAGATACCCTCAAAGCATGGGAAAGAGCGAGACCAGAGAAAATGGATGATGTACTCAACTCATTATTAGAATTTCTAAAGAAAGAAGTGGAGAGTGAACAAAGAATAACCATGGCTAAATCAATATTTGACACGGACACAGGTAAGCCTCTTAAATCAACTGCTGGATGTTTTATGGTAAACACTGATCCCACTCGAAAAGAACGTCCTGATAAAAAATGTATCTGGTGTGGAAAGGATCATTCAAGCATCGAGTGCTATAAAATATCAAAAATGTCTATTAAAGAGAGACGAGAACATTTAAAAAAGAAAAAAGCCTGTACCTTATGTCTTAGAGTTGGACATCATGCGAAAGTATGTAAATGCTTTATTAAATGCTATGTGTGTGGACAAAGACATTCATCTATTTTATGCACTGGGACATCATCTGATAAAACATATGCAAAGCCCCAGACAAAGGGTGAACATAAGACATACCCAAAAGCTGAAACAATTGATTCCGTTGCAACTCTACAAAATGTCTCACAGAATAATTTGAAGACATCAAAGACAACAACTCTCAAACTCAACAATTACAAACTGTAGCTGTGAAAATCCAGTGTGAAGACAGAGCAGCAACAGTGCAATGTTTGTTTGACAGTGGTTCACAAAGGTCATATATAAAGAAGGATGTAGCAGAAAAACTCAGACTATCAGTTGCTGGGAAAGAAGAATTAAGTCATTCTTTATTTGGAGGTGTCACTGTATTCTAGAGTACAATCTGTATAATTTCACAGTACAAAGTACTGATAATTCATTCAAATATGATGTGTCAGCCTTAGAGTAATCTTGTATTTGTAAAAATGTTCCCAAAGTGGATAATGAGTCTGTACTAAGATTGTTAAACAAACAAAACATTCGGTTGATTGACACTGAGAGTTCTGATATAGGCCTATTGATAGGACCTGATTATGCAGGGCTATTACCTGTTACTAACCGATTCCTTTGTTCAACTCGAAAATGGTTTAACTGCCATTAAAACAAAATTAGGGTGGACATTACAAGGAAAAATAACTATGACAAATAGTAATATAGTAATATCTTTATTTTGTTCACAAGATGTAATACACTTTTGGAATTTAGAGATATTAGGCATTAATGACCCTATGCAGGTGCAGTCCAAGCAGCAAAGGGAAGAAGAGGTCTCAGGTGATGGAAGAAAGCTTTTGGCCACAGGATGTGGTATTCCGCCGCTTTCGTGGACAAGTGCCGCCAGAACGCACAAAGACTTAGTGCAACTTTAGTGTTACTAACATAGTTTTTTTTTTAAGTTATATTGACTAACACAATTGTTATTAAACGTATGTATACTTAGGTTAAGGTATTTATCTATGAGTCTTTGTTACCTGAAAATAAATGGTTTATTATTATTATAACAAACTTCGAAGAAAATATCCTAGTCAACTCTGAAGCCAGGTATGAGGTGCATCTTCCATGGAAGACTGGGCATGATGATATTCTAAGCAATGAGCAGCTCGCCATTCTCAGATTGGAATCTACAACAAGAAAATTAAAAACAGGTAATAACTTTGATGATTACAATACAATTTTAAACGAATGGGAGCAGGCAGGAATTATAGAAGAAGTACCTGATGCTGAGAGAGACATAGGCAGAGTACATTACTTACCTCATAGAGCTGTATACAAGGAGGGTAGTCTTACCACAAAGTTGCGTCCGATATTCGATGCGTCTGCAAAAGATAAAAATGGTAAGTCATTAAACTCATACTTAGAGAAAGGAATTAATATCCTTGATAAAATGCCCAAAATACTAACAGGATTCCGCATAGGTTGTATTGGTATAACCGCTGACATTACAAAAGCATTTTTGCAAGTGTCAGTGACACCACAAGATAGAGAAAAGGATTTTTTGGTGGAAGAATGGATCAGGTGAAGAGCTTATAGTGTACAGACACCGGAGAGTAGTTTTTGGTTTAACTGCAAGCCCCTTTCTGCTTTTTGCAACTATTTCACATCACCTTAATCAAATAACAGAGCAAAAGGATACGGCAGAAATATTAGCTAAATCATTCTACGTGGACAATTTAGTAACAAGCTTAGATTCCATTAAATGGACCCAGGAATTCAATCAAGAAGCTAAATGTATAATGTATACAGCCAAGTTCAATTTGAGGCAGTGGGTAACATTCCCTTTACAAAATAAATGAAACCAAAAATAGAGTGATTCGGGTGTTAGGGCTTCAGTGGGACACTGTCACAGATGAGTTATATTGTAATTTAAGTGCTATGCCACTGTATACAGAATGACATAACCAAATAGATAATACATATTACCAAAAGAACTCTTTTGTCTTGGACACAAAAAATCTTTGATCCCATTGGATTTACAAGTCCAGGCACCTTGGTTTCGAGACTTATTTTACAGCAAATTTGGAAAAAGAAATTAATAAGGGATGAAGAATTACCTGATGATGTTCAATCACAATTAAAAAATGGTATAAACATATTGAATGTTTAAATAATTGTAGGTTACCACGAAGACTGTCAGCAGCACAACTACAAGAATGCACTACAAGCCTGCATATGTTCTGTGATGCTAGCCAGGTTGGTTATGCAGCCTGTCTTTATGAGAACCGAAAATAAAGGTATTGTGACTGTTCAAATAATTTCTGCAAAATCAAGAGTATCGCCTGCAGAGAAAGTGACAATACCGCGACCTGAATTGTTAACTGCGCTAATAGGTTCGAGGTTATTAATGGAAGCAAGAAATAATCTAGAATTGAATGACTGCAAAGAATTTTGTTGGACTGACTCTGGGGTAGTATTATGCTGGATTAAAAGGGAACTGCTATGGAATACCTATGTGGGGAACCGTGTCAGAGAAATTAGACAATATACTAAGACAAACAAGTGGCATCATATTCCAGGATCAGACAACTGGGCAGATTTAGCATCCAGGGGTTGCAACGCACGTCAGTTGCTCGATATTCGTTGGTGGGAAGGTCCACCTTGGGTCCGACAGCAACCAGAAATGTGGCCGCAATCAACAGTTGTTTTGGATGAGAAAGTAGCCAACACAGAACTGAAAAACTCCGTTTGTAATGCTAATACATGCTGTAAAGAAAGTATGATACATTCTCCGTCCAGCTATTTCTCTAAGTACACAAAAATAATAAGAACGATAGCATGGATTATGAGATTCATCTTTATTTACTAGTCACAAGAATGACAAGAGGAAAGGAGAATCGACTTATGAAGAACATGAAAAAGCTGAAAATAAAGCCATTAAAATAATACAAGAGGAAAATAAAGAATTAATTGAAAAGCAGTGTGGAAAAACAATAAAGCTACATAATGATACAGAGAAGCTATTTAAAGTACAAACTAAATTGTTAGTAAACGATTTTCCAAACGACACTAAGTCCCCAAAAATCTTGTCATCCGAAGAATGGTGGAACAGCGTCACATACAGCTACTACATGCAGGCGCCAACATGATGATCACTGACTTACGAAAACGATTCTGGATCGTCGGCGTCAGGCTTCTAGTTAAGTCGGTCATAAATGATTGTGTAATATGTAAAAGACACAGATCTATGCCAACACAAGCACCAACAGCGCCGCTACCTATACAACGTCTTCAGTTAAACGCCCCCTTCGAGGTGACAGGTGTAGATCTGGTAGGTCCACTATATCTGTTAGATGGTTAAAAATGTTGGATCGTACTTTATACATGCGCCGTTTACCGAGCAGTACATTTAGAACTCACACAATCCTTGTCAACAGAGGCATTCCTAAGAACACTGCGTCGTTTTATAGCACGTCGAGGACGTGTAAGAATAATGATATCTGCCAACGGTACGAATTTCACAGGAACAAGAAACTTGTTACATGATGTTGATTGGAATGAAGTGCAACGACAATCAACTATACAGCGCATAAAATGGAAATTGAATGTCGCTTCAGCAGCTTGGTGGGGTGGATTTTTCGAACGGCTAATCAAAACAATGAAAGGAATATTAAGACGTATTCTTGGTAGTTCAACAGTTTCATATGAAGAAATGGAAACTATACTCTGTGATTGCGAGGCTATCATCAACAATAGACCACTCACCTATGTGGAAGACAACAGTGCCAACTCTCTAGAACCCCTCATACCGTCATGTTTCTTGCAAGCTCTACCTCAATCGGACGTGACCGATCTGGATCACATTGATGCAACGAGCCTAAACAAACGATTAAAGTACCTACAGAAACTAAGAGATGATTTTCGTCAACGTTTTAGACATAACACAGAGAGAAAATCACAAACACGAAAGTTTAAAAGTAGGGGATGTAGTTCTTGTTGAAGGAGAAGATAAAAGAGTAAATTGGTCATTAGGACTCGTTACAGAAAGTTTTATTGGAAAAGATGGCATCAGCAGAGCTGCAAAGGTAAAGACGTCTTCTAGATACAAAACCGGACCTATTCAACGTCTATATAGACTAGAAATTTCTTCATCAGAGGTGGAGGGACCACAGGAAAAGTGTAGCAAGGATCCTATTGGTAAGAAATTTAAAATTGTTATTAAACCAAGTAGTACACAAGTACCCAAGGATGAGACACAGGAAATTCCGACAAGCAAGGCAAGTACACAAAGGACTACTCGTACAGGCAGGATTCTCAGAATGCCAAGTAGATATATTATATAATTTATGGATACTAAATGCCTTTTAAATTAGTAACTGTATTGGTCGGATTTCTCCTTGTCAATCATTTAATGTTAAAACTTATGTTTAATTTTAAGATGTTATGATAATTTTCAATTCAAATAATACAAATAGAAGTCTAATTTAGTTTTGTTTTGAGTATGTACAACATCAATGATTTGTAATTTATGACATGGTGTCAGTCAGTGACCTATTAAAAACAAATATATGTATGTTCATCTATGTGCAATATTATGTTGTGTTACTGTTAAAGGTGGAATACTGTTATAATGTTTCTTTTAATTAATGTTCATTTAAGTTTCTAGTAAAAAACGAATATGATTGTTCTAAAATTGTCATACTGGAATCTGATATTAATGTTCATTTATTTTAATTATTCCTAATGATGTGCAGTAAGTTCACAATGTTTTTGATACATAGATAATAATTTAGTAGTTGTATCAGGGAATTTCGAACGTAAATGGAAAGTCGGATACACATAGATTTGTCTTCTGGGTATGCAGGATGTTAAGGAATGTGTGTATGCGCGACATTATAATTATTGTTAATCTGTGCAACACTAAAAAGATGAAGATCGATTAATAAAAAACTGGCCAAGTGCGAGTCGGACTCGCGCACCGAGGGTTCCGTACAAACCTGCAGGAATTCACGGTTTATGCATAAGGTTTATGTTTATGAAATTAAATGTTTTTTTTTTTTTAAATTTTTATGTTTGAGTTGACTGAATGAAAGGAAAATTGTGGTTTACGATTTATGACGTATTAAAAAAAAACTACTTACTAGATCTCGTTCAAACAAATTTTCGGTGGAAGTTTACATGGTAATGTACATCATATATTTTTTTAGTTTTATCATTCCCTTATTTTAGAAGTTACGGGGGGGGGGGGACACACATTTTACCACTTTGGAAGTGTCTCTCGCGCAAACTATTCAGTTTAGAAAAAAATGATATTAGAAACCTCAATATCATTTTTGAAGACCTATCCATAGATACCCCACACGTATGGGTTTGATGAAAAAAAAAAATTTTGAGTTTCAGTTCTATGTATGGGGAACCCCAAATATTATTGTTTTTTTCTATTTTTGTGTGAAAATCTTAATGCGGTTTACAGAATACATCTACTAAACAAGTTTCAACAGCATAGCTCTTATAGTTTCGGAAAAAAATGGCTGTGACATACTCGGACAGATAGACAGACAGACAGACATGACGAATCTATAAGGGTTCCGTTTTTTGCCATTTGGCAACGGAACCCTAAAAATGAAGAGACGTTGGTAAAAAGTGCATGTAGTGTTTTATTTCTTCCAAAAAGGTATCTTGACTTATAAAAAAAAACCATTATGCTTTCTTAAAAATATGATTGAATTCAAACTGAAAATAATATGAATAAGCCTATTTTGTGACCTCAAATATTACCTACGACTAACTGTGGCAAAAGGCTTAGAAAGTTAAAATGAGGCTCAGTTATTTTTTTGAGGTTAAAGGTTTGCGTCATTCGAAACCCAACAAAACAGTTTTAAATAGAGGATACTTAATTTTTTTTAAGCGTTCGTCATTAGTAGGTCAATAAGTTTTTAGAGAATCAATTAAATATTTCCCAACGATTATTCTCCATTCAAACCTAAAATTATATCTTAATTTAAAGTTGATATGACCGTTGAAAAGTCGACCCTTTCACGTATGTCTTAACATATTATTTTAATTACACTAAGTCAGACTTTTGTCAAATTGTTATGTGTTTGAATCATCATAATAAATTTTCTATATTCAGTCTAAGAATTTGTTCATTAATTGACTTTAAAATCTAATATTGATTATCGTCTCTAGGGATTAATTGGCTTTCATTGTATTGTTGAACCGTTCACAGGACCCCTTTGAGCGGTCCGCGCCGAGGTCGTGACAAGGCGGATTTGAGATGAATAGCATTTTTGATGCGCCGTACCTGGCTGTGGTGGTCGTGTGTCGTAGGTTTGCCATAGCGTGTCGTAGTTCTGGCGTAGCGTGTCGTAGTTGGGATGTAGCATTTCGTAGAGTACGTCTAAGCTATATTGCAAGGTGTCGCAGCTTTGACGTAGTATGTCGTAGCTGCGGCGTAGCGCATGGTAACTGTGTTGTAGCATTTCGTAACTCACCTGTAGCATTTGATGCAGAACATCTGTAGCATTTGAAGCAGCTCACCTGTAGCATTTGTCATAACTCATCTGTAGTATTTGACGTAGGTCATCTGTAGCATTTGTCGTAGCTCATCTGTAGCATTTGACGTAGCTCATGTAGCATTTGACGTAGCTGTGGCGTAGCATGTTGTAGCAGTGCGTGGTGCTGATAAAGAAGCTCTGTTGTGCCGTCGTTATGTTGTAGGGTTTGAAAGCTGTATTTGTGTGACCGTGGCTCCACGTTGTGCTATTGTGCGACCTTAAGCTTCGCTGTGGTTATCAGCGATGTGTTATGACTAGTGACGTAGAGTATTTCAAGCATTTAGCATTATCACTATAGATTATAATGTTGTCATATCATCACTTGTCATAATTGCAGCGCGCCGACATGTGTGTGTCTCATTGTACCTTGTCGGCGAACTCAACGCCACATCATTCATCATAGTCCGCGCCTTGCTTACGTGTGACGCGGGCGTGCGCTGAACATTCCCCGCGGATTACACGACGTAATTAAAAAATATGTATTTTTCGAAACACGGACACGACAGAGTTGGCTACAGAAGTAACACCTGTCTTGTCCAACGCATGTTCTAGTGTCAATCTTCTACACAAATGTCTGATTTCGTCCGTGTTTACGACAGCTGAAGTGGTATATGGTAATATAAAAATTATTACAGTGTACAAATTAAAGCATCTCTTGCGCTACATTTAAGTCGACCTTCTGTGTCAGCTCTCTGCATGTAAGCCGGTGTAGTGCGGGAGGGGGGTGTGGGGGGCTGTAAGTCCGACAGCCATGTATTATGCATGCACGTAGCATCGTCGTGCAGTGAGCTCTACATTTACATAACAGAATCACTCTTACCGCTGCTAATTGCGATTCACTAAGCTTCCTCGAGTGCCGTCATTAGGCGCGGCCTTATCTCCGGATTAGCGGATGAAACACATTTAATTTTGTTTCATTTATTCAATTTAATGTGCTTAATTTTCTTTCTTTTTATGACGTATATTTAAGGCACACAGTTTGCTGTGACAAAGTGTTGTGTAATTACAACGATATCATGAAAACAAACAAAATAAACAAAACCTATAGTTCGTCCTTTGATTTCCCCAGACGCCAAGAAGAGCTAAGTACAGACCAAATAAAAACACTCATTTACTACACATCATTTTCTGAGTATAATATTCCATCGTCGGTACTAAATAAACAGTTACAATACAGACGGGTTCAGTATATATTCCGGCGGAGGGTTCCGTATTAAATCCTGTAATCCCTGCGTTACACCAGACTCTATTATTTAGCGAGCTTCGCGTAAAAATAACTTCGTACAAAGCTGACCCGTTTCACCCCGACCCGGCTCCCGCACCCGGCTATCCTGATATACGAAGCTGAGAAGTAAACAAATAGAGATGCGAATTGCGATTACGAAAGCGTTTGATTACTCACATTTTCGATCATTATACGTATTTTCTTAAAGGTTCCACGAATAACAATCGTAAAAAATATTTAAAGCTATTTCTTTGAACTTTACACCATTCACTATGTTTCGTGTTACAAATTACATTTATTAAGTAAGTAGTTACGGAATTGAAAGATGAAAGCAAACTATCGACCTTGCCGAGTTAGTTCACGGTCAACGATGGCAGTTAATGAGTCAGTTCACTATTTTAGTTAGCAAACTACTTGTTGAATCAGTTTATAAACTAACTAATGAATTGCAGAGCTAAGGTTGCTGCTTATATGGTCTGTCTACTTCTTTTAAGGTTTTAACAGAAGTAGGTTTCATGATCGAATTGAAATCATATTTGCAATGGATATTCAATCAAAATCGACGATGATTTTAAATCGATTTGGCAAATGTTTCAGAAGCTCTTCCTGCTTCCTAACTTTTTTGCGATTGATCCTGAACCTCTCTAACGACATAATTGATTCCGCTTGGAGCCGGCTTGCTCCGGATTGTGCGAGATTGAACCGGTTCGATGCGGATCGGCTCACAATTAAACCGGTTACGACATACAACGATTACTGAACCGATATCATTCCACGGAGCGTTCCCATCCGTGACTCCATCACGAAACGATTCCAGAGGAATACCAAACGCTCATGTGAAATATTTATCAATTTGCAACATTAAATTGTAGCGAGGGTGTAACGTTTCACTTGGCTGCTATGTGTTTTGTAGCATTAAACACGTTGATTGAGAGACGAGCGCTCTCGCCCGTTATGCAGTAACTTGTATTTATGTTAAAGAAATGTCTTTTGTATTTTAAATCGTATTTTTCAAACGAAGTTGATTCTGATTTTAATATTGAATGGCAACTGTCTATTCAATCAAATCAAAGGGTGTAGCCGTACTTCCATAGGCAAACTGCCCCCAGTGGGAACCTATATCGTAACCTATGTTATATTGTAGAGCGTACTAATAGTAGTTCATCTAGAAGATAATAGCTCGATATCTTAGTTAATTGAGGAGCTATTTGAAAAAAAGTGTCCGGAGACGACTTTTTTTCAAAGTATGAGCCAAGCCTAATTTTTTTTTTTTATGATTTCTATTGGATTGAATTGAGTTACCACTTTGGAAAAAAATTATAACAATTGCCTATACCTGGCCTAACAGCATACCAAGTTTCATCAAAATCCAAATGGTACAACATATGGAAAAAAAAAATTGAAGTTAGTGGGGCACCATGTGACCACTTTGTTGCCGTTATAAATTGTATTAGATTTTAATAATCTTTGGCAAAGTAGCGTTTTGATAGCTTGTAAAAAGTAATTAACAGTTGGTGGTGTCACTAGCCTATTACAATGGTTTGTTGATCTACTTGTAAAGTGACTAGATTTATGAAAAGTATCCGCATATGCATGTTCGTACATGATCACAGTGGATAGTCGCGGTACGCTCTCGCTTTTATCATTTGCACCGTTTTACAAATTCTTAATCCTGGGACGTATTATTTGTTTATGTTTAGAGCAACAAGTTTCAGGTTACATGAAATCAAATAACACGAAGTTTCGAAGAAAATATATTTAAACGAAGTTTAACAAAAGCATGATATGCCTCTATTGGTATCGTTTTAATATTAGATTTTGAGCTACACAAAATACAATATTTATGAGTTGTGGTGGGCTAGTGGTCTCAGCCCCAACTTACGAGATGTAGGCCCCACGGCCAAAGTACAAAGTAAAGCGCTTGCCTGCGTTCGAACCCACGTTCAAACCCAGGCAAGCGCTTTACTTTGTGTAAATAATTTCATCACCACTGCTCTCAAAACGGTGAAGGAAAATATCGTGAGGAAACTGGCATGTCCTAGAACCAATCATTTGAAGACATGTGACATATACCAACCCGCACTGGGCCCGCGTGCTAGATTACGGCCTACTCCTTCTCACCGAGCGGAGGCCTATGTCCCAGAAGTGGGAACAATATAGGCTGATGATTTTGAGTAAAATTACCCTCTTTAACGGCAGTATCATAAAGTTTTCATTAGAACTGTGACGTAGAAAAAGGTCTTCATCTTCATCATCATAATAATAATCCTTTTCTTCGCCCAATGATTCGAATTGTGAAATATCAGGTGGTTCTGTTTCTATATGAATATGGTAAGGTCCTGATCATGTGTCGTCAGTAGCCGGTGATTTAGCAAACGCAATTAATCAACATTTATTACACAGAACATCTCGAAGTTTATGTTCAACTTTGTGTTTACGTAGTTCATTTTCGGTTTGCAATGTTTTCTTTCGTTTTATAAAGTCCTTCGCAAAAATTAAATAAAGCTACAATTATTACATTTCCCAGAAATAGTCGATATATTTTTAGGTCACTGCTTTTTTCACTGGTTTATATCTTTATATACATAATTCTACTCTACGTGTGTATGTTACTGAACTCCTAAACGGCTGGACTGATTTGAATGTTTTTTTTTTTAAGCGTTTGGGTGGCACCCTGGATGGTTTAGATTCACTATTGGATCCGGTAGGTGGCGCTGCTATCGAGTTCTAGGAAACAGAACAACGTCTGTACGGTCAGCTAGTACATGTATATAGGTATATATATACATGTTACGTATCTGCTTAATCCTGTTAAAATGAATGGATAAAGGCAGATCTGTTACAATTTATTAGGGAAATATTAACAGGAGATGGGAAGTAAAGCTAATTATAGATACCCTGCCTGGCACGCACTCTAGGTTGTTTTATGGTTCTGTGGTTCAGCACTGAGGGACGGGAGCAGGCAACAGAGCGGCAGGTCGATATCAGGGTTAGTTCGAGGGCCTCGTGTAGATCTTAGGATCCGCCAGGTGAGCTCCGTAGTAGACCTCGGGGCCTATTAAGTCAGGCACGTAGAGTTGACTTCCGAGGATCGGGAGTAGAAGTCCCAGGTGGATCTTTAGCTGGATGCCCTGAGTTTAATGCTTTTCAAATCGGCTTCAAGAGTAGACTGTCTCCAGCGGTTCGAACGCCCGTTTTATATTAAAGTCGTCTTCCTTTTCCAAACATTTTTCCAAATATTAGTTTTCTTGTGGCCATCATGTCATCTGACAAGTGTAGTCGGCCAGGACATATCCATGAGTGCGTATAGCTGGCCACATGAGTGCGTAAAGAATTTTATAAATATAATTTTAAGTTAAGTTATTTAGTAAACAATCGTAATAATTAATAAAATCAATAGCTTGACATATTGATAAAAATAATTTAAATTATATAAACCAAAAAGTAGCCATTCATAGACTAAACAGAAAAGTAACTGACAGTTGACAATTTGGCATGTCACAACATGAGAATTTTGAGTTAATATTTTATTTCAGCTATTTTAAGTTAATAAATTATATATTTAGATCGAGTGTAGGCATATAAACAAATAAAAAGGAAAATAAATAGGTATTAAAGTGTAAGTATAGCATGAATAGTGTAAACATAGAAACAAATAAAACCGGCCAAGTGCGAGTCGGACTCACGCACCGAGGGTTCCATACAAACCTGTAGGTATCCACGGTTTATGCATAAGGTTTATGTTTATGAAATTAAATGGGTTTTTTTTTATGTTTTTATTTGAGTTGACTGAATGAAAGGTTAATTGTGGTTTACGATTTATGACGTATTAAAAAAAAAAAACTACTTACTAGATCTCGTTCAAACCAATTTTCGGTGGAAGTTTACATGGTTATATAGGCATCATATATTTTTTTTAGTTTTATCATTCCCTTATTTTAGAAGTTACGGGGGGGGGGGGGGCACACATTTTATCACTTTGGAAGTGTCTCTCGCGCAAACCATTCAGTTTAGAAAAAAAATGATATTAGAAACCTTAATATAATTTTTGAAGACCTATCCATAAATACCCCACACGTATGGGTTCGATGATTTTTTTTTTTTTTTGAGTTTCAGTTCTATGTATGGGGAACCCCAAATATTATTGTTTTTTTTTTCTATTTTTGTGTGAAAATCTTAATGCGGTTCATAGAATACATCTACTTACCAAGTTTCAACAGTACAGCTCTTACAGTATCGGAAAAAAGTGGCTGTGACATACTCGGACAGACAGACAGATAGATAGACAGACGGACAGACAGACATGACGAATCTATAAGGGTTCCGTTTTTTGCCATTTGGCAACGGAACCCTAAAAAGGATGATAAATAGGTATTAGGAATGATGAATTAAAGTGTAAGTAGAGCATGAACACTATAATATATACATATGTTTAAATATAAACAAACGTCCCTGAATTAAGATTTTGCAAAACGGCGCAAATAATAAAAGCGAGAGCGTACCACAACTGTGATCATGTAGGAACATGCATAATTATGCGGGTAGTTTTGATAAATCTAGTCACTTTAAAAGTAGATCAACAAACCATTGTAATAGGCTAGTGACACCACCAACCGTTAATATGCTTTTTACAAGCTATCAAAACGCTACTTTGCCTAAGATTATTAATATCTAATACAATTTATAAGCGTCAACAAAGTGGTCACATGGTGTCCCACTAACTTTAATATTTTTTTCCATATGTTGCACCATTTGGATGTTGATGAAACTTAGCATACTGTTAGGCCGAGTATAGGCAATTGTTATATTTTTTTTCCAAAGTGGTAACTCAATTCGATCTAATAGAAATGATTTAAAAAAAAAAAAATATTCAGGCTTGGCTCATAGTAAATTGCTATTAAATAAACCATAAAGTGTCCCATAAACACTGAAATTTGTTTTATTTTTCTAGCTTTAAAATTAACAGAGATATGTCACTTTGAAAAAAAGTCGTCTCTGGACACTTTTTTTCAAATAGCTCCTCAATTAAATAAGATATAGAGCTAATACCTACTCGATGAACTACTATTAGTACCCTCTGCAATATAACATAGGTTACGATATAGGTTCCCACTGGGGGCAGTTTGCCTATGGAAGTACGGCTACACCCTTTAAGCAAAAAACATTATTGAAAGAACGTACCTATACACCTGTATAGTCACGAGCACGAATATGTACATACTTACCAACTTTTAAAAGGGATTTTCTCCTATTTATTGTAATTTTATTTTGGTACGAACATAGTATTTTGGAACCCACACTATTACGAAAGGAGATGTTTCATTTTTATATGGGGCTCCGGCCATAACATGTACCTTTTAGCGAAGCTGGGAAACTTGCCCCTGACTAGAGTAAAGTAATTTTTTTTTCATAATATCAAATGGATTTTATGTACAAAATAAAAATTAAAAATGTTTGACGTTTGTCCTAAGAGTTAGCAAATGGTTATTTTGAACTCGTTTAGAAACACACTTCAAAAATGGAGACTAAATATTTTTGTAACGATGAAATGTGACCATTTAATTATTAGTAATTATGTTTACTCAAAAATATGTATAAGAGAATAATAGTAATTTATTTTTAACACTACAAGAAAGCACATATTTTTAATTATTTTCTACGTTACATTGATTTGATGAGACATGATTTCAGAACGAACGAAGTCTGCAAGCAAACGAGACGCCATGTTGAATAAAATATGGCAATAATTGAAAAACTATTATTTTTTGTACACAACAAATCAGGCTCAAATTCACCAGAGAATGTTTTTCTTCAATTTATGGTATTTTTATCTCTTTTTTGATAAATGTACATCTGATGGCCGAAAATGAAACATCTCCTTTGCCTTAAATCTCAAAGTTGCAATCGTTATTTAAAGAGAAAATCGCTTTTGAATTTGGCTACGTGTATACATATTATTACTCGTGACTGTACACTTACGTTTTTACTTGATAGGAAACCAATTGAAGATGAAACCTCAAATTCTGTTTGAGGTAGTAGAAGAAAAATATAATAAAGTATCTATTGTACCAGTAAATCATAATCAAATAGTATCGTATATTATCAGGAAATATTTATGTTTTCGTCGATAGTAACTCGAGATTGTGATAGATGTGCTTCCATTATGATGTGCTCAGGCCAGAGATTTATAACGTGTATAAAACTGTCGGAACTCTTTCTTAATGGAGTGACGGCCGCGCGCCGGCGCATGTTTACACCTGAAATAGAGTTTTATTCGAGAGAACACAAAATATGGCCTGTTTTTTGTGTATCAGAATAGCCTAATAGCATCATACTCATGAGTACTATCTTTAAGTTAAGAAACTTCTTTCGAATATTTTCTTTGAATTTATCTTCTTCCTCAAAAGATTGATGGGTTGTTGGTTGGGAGTTGAGAGTCGGCTTATGTTGTGATTTATATTTATTCACTTTATTCTCTATGTTTTCATGTCAAATTATGAGACACTTGAAGTATTCTGTAAAATGAAACATAGTTCGGATGCTGCTGGTATTTCAGACACAATCCTTAGAACTATAGTTAGGAACTCTCACGACACCCACACGGGTATAATCTATTCTGAGATCAAATCACGGCATTCTTACGCAAACATCACATTTTTACGCAAACATCACTTTTTACAGGAATTCTATTCTTGAGCTCGTAAAGTTGTGTTGATGTGTTCTCCGCGCGCCGAGAGTGGTACTCGCGCGTCGGGAGATGGCCGCGCCACCTGTCGCTGTTTACTGGAACGATACTTGACGAGAGGTGTGTGTATTTTAAGTGATCTTTGTAATATTTCTTCACCCACGCGGAATTAGTTTCAATAGTTTGGGAAATATCGGCGTAAGAATTCAAATTCGTTTCCCGTTGTTGAACGAGATTGTAAATCCAGTGGGTATCATTATAACGTTTCAAGAACTTTATCATCCCAACTGGAATACATAGAATACATATAGAACAGTCTGCTGGTATCATCGTAACCAAGTCGTGTCATGTGTCACGTTGTTACTTCGCAGGAACATTTGATTCCAGATTGCATTAAGATCATTGTCTTCATACAAACAATTTTCCTTTGACATTTATGTCTGTTATATGTATTGCCCTGATTATACTCTAACTACGATATTGAATAACCTTCAAACTGCCGCTCTGCGACGGGAGAGTAGCTACTATTCGTATTTATCACAGTGTGGCGCCGCGCGCCGCCGCGCCGCCGGCCGCGCCCCGGTTCCGTCGATTGCACTATAAACTATTCAAACTTCAGTTAGCGACTCTGCAAGTAGTCAAATATAACGGTCCAACTTGTAGTAGAATGCACAAACTTGCCGAAACGATTCATTAACGCACGGTGACACTTGTTTGCTCTGTAGGTCATAATGTGTCACTCGGTAGGGGGGTCTTAAAAATAAGAACAATATATACCGATCATCTTTTTCTACTTATGTTTTAGCAAGAATTATTTAGACCAGAGGGACAATTCTCGTAATGGTATGAAAGTTCACAGTGTGATCTGAATCTATCATTAATTCCTCGATTTTCCATAAATTTTTGTAATTTTTAACATTTGATTGTCACTGAGTGGTATAGATGTTACCGGCCAAACCCGATTTCAGGACAAACTAGTTTTGCCTAGGCTAAACTAGTTCTTCCTATTCGCGATAGGATTAACTAGTATAGCCTAGTCTAAACTAATTTGTCCTAAGCCCGATAGGATAAACCAGTTTAGGCTAGTCCAAACTACTTTTTCTTAAGCCCCATAGGATAGACTAGTTTAGGCTTGGCCAAACTAGTTGGTCCTGATATAAATACGCGCACTCTAGGATAAACTGATATGGCCTAGTCTAAACAGAATCAAACTTTTTTAGAGGTAGCAGATGTAAACCAAGGTTCTGAAATATGAGTGGATAGAGAGGCGTCACGGCGTCCTCACCTTCCGCCTGACGCAGGTTCTCACCGGGCATGGGTGCTTCGGTGGGTTCCTGTGTGGAAGTGTGCCCTGCCTGGGCGGAGCACCGCCGTGTCCTCGTGGAGGCGATCGGCGGCGGCGACCTCTCGCGTCCGGCCCTGGTGCGAGCCATGGTACGGAGCGAGAGGGCATGGGAAGCCGTCACCTCCTTCTGCGAAGCAGTAATGCTCGCGAAGGAGGAGGCGGGGCGCGTGAGGGAGTGGCAGTCTCTGCGCCCTCGCGTTCCTAGCCGCCGCAGGAGGAGACGCCCCGGGCGTCGGGAGTCGATAGCTGACTCCCGGCCACCGTAGGCGCGAGCTTGCGGGCGGTGAGCAATGGGTAGCTCGCCGCCCGGTAAGGACCAAGTTCGGGTCGACGGCGCGTAGTGTTCCACGCGCGCCTCAAAGAGATGTCAGCAAAACTGAAGGGGTCTGCTAGGACCGATGCCTGCCAGGGTCGCGAGATTGTTCGAAAGAGATACCGTGTCCCTGGCACATGGGCAACTGAAGGAACACGGGTGGGTTTTAGTCAGTAAAAGTCTGACATGCCCTCCCGCTCCGCCCAGAGCGGGAGAAGTCATGTGATGATTTCACATCCAAAAAAAAAAAAAAAAGGCTCTGAAATATCGTTAAGGACTGCAGTTACGAAACATTCAGTTGGATCAGACTAGGCCATATCAGTTTATCCTAGAGTGTACGTATTTATATCAGGACCAACTAGTTTGGCCTAGCCTAAACTGGTCTATCTTATCGGCTTTAGGAAAAAATTGTTTGGACTAGCCTAAACTAGTTTATCCTATCGCGAATAGGAAGAACTAGTTTAGCCTAGGCAAAACTAGTTTGTCCTGAAATCGGGTTTGGCCGGTAACATAGAGATAAGACTGCGGCTAGATGTTAAATGTTTATAATGACTAGAATTGGCCTTCAGATCATGTCGTGGTCGACGTATAGGCCAGTGAGCTGAGTGAGCCAGGTGCAAGCGGGGCTAACTGCCGCGGGGGCGCTATTGTAATGCACCTACACCAATATGATAAAGTAAGAGAACGTTGCTAGGTACAGTCAGCGTCAAAATATCGGGACGAACAAACTGTTCAAAATTATCTTAATAACTAAGAAAATTAAACTTTATATTAATTAGTTAGGATAAAGTTCTAGTCAGAATGAAAATTGTCGTGTACTGTCTTCATTCTGAAACATTCCTTGTGTCATTGAGTTAAAATTTTATTTTCTTATGGATAGAAAGGGAGTGACTACTGAGATGACGACTAATAGAGTAGTGTGGATGAAAAAGACATGTTGCGCCGACTCCAAATAAATGGGATAAGGGCAGGAGAATGAGTTGTTAAGATCATTTGGAACAGTCTGATCGTCCCGGTACTATTGAACAGTCTGATCGTCCCGGTACTATTGAACAGTCTGATCGTCCCGGTACTATTGAACAGTCTGATCGTCCCGGTACTATTGAACAGTCTGATCGTCCCGGTACTATTGAACAGTCTGATCGTCCCGGTACTATTGACGCTGACTCTACATGCTATGCATTTTGTCAGTGATCGTCCTTTGTGCCCTACAATCTATTGTGATATAAATATTTATTACTCGAGACCGTCATCCATATAGAAAGATAATAGGGACGGACCGAAATTCATATTCGTTCGTAATTTGTAAATTTGGTTTCTGAACATGATTCTCGATCGTAGGTTATCAAACCAAAATTGCAGTTCTGTACATTTTGACCGCGTAGGTATTGCACTTTTCTATGTAACAGTAGTTTTTTTTTATAGCTGACGAAATATGTCTGTTCAAGGGGGCTTAGAATGATGTGCTGAGTTCATATTTATCGTTTGCCTGTCATGTCCATGCCACCCTGTATAGTTGTAACAAGTAGAATGTTAATTACTTTTAATGAAACTTTGGTACAGTAGACTAGTGGCGATGGCGACGCAGCAAGCATTCATTATTGCGATACCGATTATCTGTAGCGAATATAATGAAATTCGGTTTAAAAGACTTATCATGTTCATTAGACTATGGAGCTGACACGTATGTGTGTGTGTGGAACACGTTATAGTTGCTAGACTAGTGCGCCAAGTCATTATTTTGGTCCGTACAAAGCTGCCTGCATCGTAGTGGGGTGAGATATTACGAGTATTAATAAAGTTCTATGGAGTTCCCGAGAACTAATAAGTCACCAACCACAGCAAGGGTAAGGAGAATAGCTAATAACTAATTATTAGGTGTTAATAGGTGATTATGATATGCCATGTGTACATTAACAATTACATAATTGTAGTACTCACGTCGACTCTTATTCAGCGATAACAAATGTGAAAGTTTACTGGTTAATTTGCAGGGTTAGTAATGGTTTGATTGAATTTTATAGAACTTGTGAATGGTATCGTAACCGTTTATATTCTGGTTGAATTACGATTACATCGCCATCCGATAACCGCCGTACCAAAATAAACGTTTCTTGAAAGTCGTTGGAGGATCTCATCTCGAACACCTCATGTTTCCGGGATCGATCCTTAACTTAAACCACATAAGATATTGGAGAAGATCCACTCCGAACAAGCTTACAAATACCCACATGAATTGTAATGTTAACCCACATAACATGTGCGCCTAGAAACTTCAAAACGTTGTTATCCCGCGGCTTATCCGTGGCGGTTGAAAACTTTCTCGTTCACAGCTATCCTATATTATCGCAATTTAATGCAAGGGTTACTAACCACAGAATATGCCTGCTGAACCCTTTGTACTTCGCACTATATTGGTTTTAATTCCGGTGTAATTTAAGCCAGGTTCTCTAACCCATGGCACGTATCCCATGGACTACAATAGCTACACTGCGTAAGTTTGAACAGCTTGCTGCTTTAAATAGTTGAAGATGAAAGCCGAGCATCAAGCATGGACATAGGCGCTTAGTATTGTAATACTACAACTAGAAATTGTAATTTCTAGTTGTAGTATAGAATATTGAAATCATAGAAAACACAAAGGAATCAATAACACTCCACAAATTATTAAGAAAAGTAAGCGTTACTGCAATAACACTAAACATTGGCACCTGATGAGACACCTTCGTTTCACATTGAATGGGGGAAGTGTTTCTAGTACTGTGTAGTGTTTCTAAAACGGTTGTATCTATATCCAGTTGATTTCTTGACGTATGTATCACATAATACGTCACTCACCTGTGCAGTGTGCACGCGACCTCTCACCCCGGGGAGCGTCGGGTAATTACACCCCTGAAATAATAATAACCGGACGACTGACGATCTCCCCCTCTCCCCCCCACAGCGCTGTTTAATTCAGTCGGCTATTACTTACTGCGTACGTGTCGCGGGTTCGTTCCCCGACGACGCATTAAATCGCTGCCATGTAGAGGTGCTCGTAATTATGCAGTACGTGTGACTTGTCTACAATACCCTCACGGAGCTCATGAATACTATGTCTGTCGAGATTCGGTCGTTGTTCTTTGCTCATGTTGATGAACTGTGTTAGCCAATGCTCTTTGCCTCTAAAGGCAACATCACACAGCGTTTAGCAACTCATTCGGACCGTGCTTCAATACTACGAAATTTGAATATTGGATACCTAAATATACCTAATATCGTTTAAAGTGAAAGGTCAAATTTGAAGTCAATTAGTGGACTGCATTCATAAAGGACGATATATCATATTCCGTACTATTATTAGAGTAACAAAAATTTTAATAAATGGTTTCATTTAATCAATAAGACACGTACCTGTTGACACTTTACTTCTAAAATTGTAGTTGTCGGGCTTTTGACGTGAGCTTTGAAAGGTAGTCATTTTAATTATTGTCATTATTCTAACGTGTCGAGCGATTTTTATCCGTTTTCTTAAATTGGACAAAATGTATGTATACGTATATTTTAGTGCAATTAAGGGGACGAATTTACATGTGAAAAACTTTTTACCAAAAAATAACAACCAACTTCCTTAAAAAAAAAAAACACTACAAAGTCAAAAATAACTTTAATTTCGGAATTCGGTGTCTTAGGATCTGTACTTAAGGTTTTTTTGCCACCGACTTCCGAAATTAAAGTTAATTTTGACTTTGTAGTGTTTTTTTTAAGGAAGTCGGTTGTTATTTTTTGGTAAAAAGTTGTAATTTTTAATTTTTTAGTTATGGTAGATACCCCGCACTAATCTAATCGCGTTATTCGTTCATTTATCGCGCAAATACTTAATGCAAATTTAAGACTTATGTGGTTTTCACATGGATTCCATTGTCCGAATGGGACCAAATTAAAATAGGACCATTCGGGAACCTCCAGCTTCCAAATAATAAAAAAATCATCAAAATCGGTTCACCCAGTCAAAAGTTATGAGGGAACAAACATATTTTTTTTTTATCCGAATGGAACCAAATTAAAATGGGACCATTCGGGAAGCGTCAGCCTTCAAATAAAAAAATTAAAAAAAATCATCAAAATCGGTTCAAGCAGTCAAATGTTATGAGGAAACAAACATTTAAAAAAAAATACAGTCGAATTGATAACCTCCTCCCTTTTTTTGAAGTCGGTTAAAAATGAAGTTCTGTTCACGATACGTTGTGCGCTAGTTCTGAGCAGTAACATAACAAAAGTTAGCTTGAATTGTACACAGTAGGCATTTCATTCGTGTTTGAAAGTCTATCTTTTTAACCGACTTCAAAAAAGGAGGAGGTTATCAATTCGACTGTATTTAAAAAAAAAATATGTTTGTTACCTTTGTAACTTTTGACTGGGTGAACCGATTTTGATGATTTTTTTTTATTTGGAAGCTGGTGCTTCCCGAATGGTCCTATTTTAATTTGGTCCCATTCGGACAATGGAATCCATGTGAAAACCACATAAGTCTTAAATTTGCATTAAGTATTTGCGCAACAAATGAATGAATAACGCGATTAGATTAATGCGGGGTATCTACCATAACTAAAAAGTTAAAAATAAAAACTTTTTACAAAAAAAAAACCGCCTTCCTTAAAAAAAAAAACACTACTTAGTCAAAAATAACTTTAATTTCGGAAGTCGGTGGCAAAAAAACCTTAAATACAGATCATAAGACACCGAATTCCGAAAATAAAGTTATTTTTGACTTTGTAGTGTTTTTTTTTTTAAGGTAGTCGGTTGTTTTTTTTTTTGTAAAAAGTTTTTTTGTATTAATAATTTATATTCATAATAGGTACTAGCTGACCGGACAGACGTTGTCCTATTCACTAGAACTAGATCCCAGCCCCACCTACCGGGTCCATTTATGAATCTAAACTATCCAGAGACCCACTCAAACACACATTTTTTTTTACTAAAATTAGTCCAGCCATTTAGCAGGAATTCAGTGAAATTCACATGTACAGAAAAAATGTTAACTGAAGATATAAATGATAATGATAAATGACTTCATTTTTGCAAGTAGGTTTGTACAATCATTTTTACACGTCACTCATATTTTTTAAAGCTTTATGAGGTTGGCGTTTCCTATCTGACTACTCTGAGAATAAAGGCCGAAACAAACTCAGAGGTCACAGTCTCTTTTAAAGTCCAGACATAATCTTGTTCAGATCATGTGAACACCATGTGGATTGATGTCTGAAGTGGTCTTTTAAAGAAAGAACCACACAGATTGAGTGGACCTGTCAAATCAGTGCACGCATTTGTCAGTAATCACGCAGCTCAACTCAGAACTTAAGGAGATCAATGATTCGATGAACAATACCAAAGAAAGGACATTTGTGTAGGTCGCATAAATTACTCAAACTGCCAGATCGTGATAGAAATTAAATGACAAGAGAAGGAAACCAGAAAAAGAAACACCCACTTAGTCTTCACATTTACAATAATTAAAACAATATAATACTTTAAAAGTAAATATCTAGTCATTGTATAAGTAAAATTCATTAATGTCAATGTGTATATAAAATCAGTAAATAGTCGTTTGATCATTTGAGGACCATGTACATGGGGGTGTCTGAAATGGTCTTTTGAGGAAAGAACCATACAGATTGAGTAGACCTGTCCAGTCAATGCACGCATTTGTCAGTAATCTTGCAGCTCAACTCAGAACATAAGGAGTACAACGATTCGACGAACAATACCAAAGAAAGGACATTTTGGTAGGCCGCATTAATTACTCAAACTCCCAGAATATCATTAAAATGAAATGAGTAAGAGAGGTATAAAAAAAAACAAACATATAGCTATAGCTTGTGTCCATCTGGAATAATGTACTTTTCAAAATATTTAAGAAAAAACCGGCCAAGTGCGAGTCGGACTCGCGCACCGAGGGTTCCGTACAAACCAGCAGGTCATCATCATCATGGTTTATGATTTTTTTTTTATTTTTATATTTGAGTTGACTGAATGAAAGGTAAATTGTGGTTTACGATTTATGATGTATTAAAAAAAAAAAACTATATACTAGATCTCGTTCAAACCAATTTTCGTTGGTAGTTTACATGGTAATGTACATCATATATTTTTGTTAGTTTTATCATTCTCTTATTTTAGAAGTTACGGGGGGGGGACACACACATTTTACGACTTTGGAAGTGTCTCTCGCGCAAACTATTCAGTTTAGAAAAAAATGATATTAGAAACCTCAATATCATTTTTGAAGACCTATCCATAGATACCCCACACGTATGAGTTTGATGAAATATTTTTTTTTGAGTTTCAGTTCTATGTATGGGGAACCCCAAATATTATTGTTTTTTTTTTTCTATTTTTGTGTAAAAATCTTAATGCGGTTCACAGAATACATCTACTTACCAAGTTTCAATAGCATAGCTCTTATAGTTTCGGAAAAAAGTGGCTGTGACATACTAGGACAGACAGACAGACAGACAGACAGACATGACGAATCTATAAGGGTTCCGTTTTTTGCCATTTGGCAACGGAACCCTAAAAAGGTACACACAATAGTACAAACGTACACAATTCGCTTTCTCTCTTTATAATATTTGTATAGATACGATTGAAGAGATTTCCATAAAGACAAGATCTTTTTAGACAAATCCTGTTAAAACATTGTTTTATTACATAATACTGTTGGAACTTTATTAAACGATGAAAGCATCCCGAAATCTTTGGAATTCTTATCGTGTAACTTTCTTTGAACTTGATGAGGGGGAGAGGAAAATAACAAAGTATGAGATTTGTTGATGCAAACCGTGCGCTGTGCGGATCCGAAGTGGGTCACGCGGGTCATGGCGCGGGTCCTTACAACCTGGGTCCTACTTTACTTGTTGGGCATATGTACGGATTATCCTGGATTTTAAATTAAAGCTGAAAGGTTTGTTTGGCTTGTTTGATAAGTAATTCCGTGCTAATTTTATAGGCACCTGAATCGCTTCTCAATATTTTAGTACATCTGCTCGAAATGATTTTGTCGTAAATAAATACATAGTAATAAGTAGGTAGTTTTAACATCATCAATTCATTATGTTCACTTTTATATAGAATACCTAAAGTCACACGGAGCAAACGAATCATTATTGTTTAAGCAGAGCAATTTATATGAGAGATACCTTCATGTTCCAACTTGTAAATGTATCTGAAGTAAGTACCATAAATTATGTCTAAAGAGTCGACAGATTAGTATTCAAGTCATCATTATGGTCGTCACGGAGTGTTTAATATACTAAACTAGTCCACAATTTTAAAAGTTCGCAGTTAAATGAGAGCATTAAAAGTTCGCAGTTAAATGAGAGCATTAAAAGAATGTTAATGACAACTCTAATCGAAACGTGCTGGTTTCTGATCGCAGACAATAATATCTTCATTGGGAAAAATTTAACGTTGAGGGGTCTACCGGATTACTAAAGCAAGAGAAAGGAGAACGAGATAATTATATAATTCATATTAAATGTATGAAAGTTAAGGAATGATGAATTTTTTAAGAAACATGCTAATGAATGATTACAATAAATGGTACTCTGTGCTCCAAGAAGTACTAGTAAATATCGGTTTGGTGAGGGAAATTAGCATGGGTGATAAAGAAAGGCAGTTAAAAGTATAAAAATGGAAACGCTCGGATGATATACCAGTAGAAGTATGCAAGTGTTTAAAAGGAGATGGATCTATGTGGCTGACATTATTCTTAAATTAGTTGTTGCACGAAGAAGTGATGCCACATGAATGGTGCAATAGTGGTACTATCAAGAATAAAGTTTGTTTACAAGACGACATCAACTATCCAGGGATGAAGTTCATGTCACATAGTATGAAGGTATGGGAGAAATTAATAGAAAACATATTGAGAGGAGAGCGAGATTACCTTGAACTAGTTTGGGTGTATGCCAAGTCGAGATATAATAGACGCCACTTTTGCACTATTCATTATCAAGCTGCTCCAGTTTCAGGGACTTGTCATTAATCTCTGCTTGCAGAAAAAGCAGTTTGGCTTGCGCAGCCTCCCATTCTTTTTGCGGCGATAAGTCCCCTCTTTGAGGAGTGGATACTCAATACTCAATACTTTATTGCATTCCACAATGTATAATATGCTTAGTTGGTAAAACATTTTATTTAGTAACAATCATGGACCCTGTCGGGCACAGCAAAAGAAAATACAGTAGGTAGAGATGAGGACCTATTGATTATCTTTTAATATAACTTATTCTATAATAGTAATTAAAAATAAATTAAATACATGCTTTGGAGTTTTCTAAATTAGTTGCAGGGATTTATCATCTAATATTCGTTGACACTATAGTAGCATTTATTTAATAAAAGCTTTTTTAATTTACTAGTGAATAGATGGCTTTTTTTCTCTGTTCTTATTGATTCTGGTAACTTATTGAATATTTTTATCGACAAAACCAGAGGGCTTGATGAGTGTATTTTTAGGCGGGATGTTGGTATGTTTAGTCGTGTTTTGTATCTAAGTGTGTATCGTGTTTGCATGTCTTTTCGTTTAGTGTAAAAGTCTTGGTGTTTATGAGCAAATTTGCAAATTTCGAGTATATACATATATGCATGGCAGAGTTAAAATATTAAGCCTTTCAAAGTGGGGTTTGCAGCTATCTATTTGTTGTATGTTTACTGCAATACGAACAAATTTCTTTTGTATCGTAAACAGTGATGGTGCATCTGTACTGTTGCCCCACATTATTATTCCGTAACTAAGCCATGCATATATTAGGTCGTTGCAAAAGTTCGTGCGGGCACGTATGGATGGCGACAGCATCTAAAGTAAAAAAAATATTCGTCTATAAATTGAGTAATATGGTGTAATATTGAGTTATCTAACCGTTTTATGATTTATTAAAATCGCAGTGTCCTATTTGTTTGCTTAGACATTTATTAAAATATGGATGTTAATAAAGTGCATATTCGCCACTGTATTTTATTTTTATTTAATCAAAAAAAGACAGCAGCTGAAGCTAAAAGAATACTTTGCGAAACTTATGGTGAATCTGTTGTATCTGAACGTACATGCCAAAAGTGGTTTCAGCGATTTATAAGTGGCGATTTTGATTTAGACGACAAACCTCGTTCTGGTAGGCCTCAAACTCTAGAAACTGACGAATTGCAATCGTTGCTGAATGAAGACCCAGCTCAAACAACTGCAGAACTTTCTGCTAAGCTTGGCGTTGATAAGTCTACTGTAAGCCGTCACCTGCATGCCCTTGGAAAAGTTCTTAAAGAAGGAAAGTGGGTGCCTCACCAGCTATCCGAGAAATCAGCTCTCAACAGATTAAACGTTTGTCTTTCTTTGCTCGCCCGTCATCGTAAGAAGTCTTTCTTATGGAAAATAGTTAATGGAGACGAAAAATGGATTTACTTCTCAAATCCTAAGCGGAAAAAATCATGGGTTGATCCTGGTCAGCCATCAACATCAACGGCAAAACGCGATACCCATGTTCAAAAAACTCTACTCTGTATATGGTGGGATGAAAGAGGAGTACTTTGTTACGACTTGCTGAAACCTGGTGAAACAATTACTGCAGATTGTTACAGTGCACAACTGAATGAAGTAAATAAAGCAATCAGTGAAAAACGACCATTCTCTGTCCATGGTTCTCGCCCAGTCATATTGCTTCATGATAACGCTCGGCCGCATGTCGCTTCGACCACTAAGAATACGATATTGCAACTGAACTGGGAAGTCCTACCACATCCGGCGTACAGCCTAGATATTGCTCCATCTGACTACCATTTGTTTCGGTCAATGCAGCATTTTTTGTTTGGACAAAAATTTAAAAACTTCGACGAAGTAAGAAAAGCAGTGGATGATTTTATCGCCTCCAAAGATGAAAGCTTCTATCGCCGCGGTATTCATTTGTTACCCGAAAAATGGACAAGAGTTGTGGAAAATAACGGTGAATATTTTGATTAAAAATTGTAAATTTATTTGATGTATTTTTAGAAAATAAAGTATTCAAAAACCGCACGAACTTTTGCAACGACCTAATACATAGGCGTAGTATGTTATAAGGGCAGTCTGTAAATTTGTGGTTTTTTTAACTTCGCGAAAAGCATATATGAATTTGGAAAGTTTCGTTTTAATTTTTTGTACGTGTGACTTCAAATTTATATTTTTGTCTATGGTTATGCCTAGTAATGTGAATTCGTTGACTGTTCCTATTTCATGATTATTAAAAGAAAAAACTACATTTAAGGGATTTTTTTGGTGGGGGTGGAATGTTATGAGATTAGTCATTGTAAAGTTAATTTCTAGGTTGTGTTCGTTCATCCAGGTTATTATTTTGCTAAATATGTCGTTAAGGGTACTGTTTAGGTTTAGATTGTCAGGACATGAGGTGAGAATGGAGATGTCGTCCGCAAATAAAACGCATGGTCCAGATTCTGCTATGAATTTTGGGAGATCATTAATGTAGACGAGAAATAGAAGACATCCAACAACACTTCCTTGTGGTATAGAGAGGCGCCGCGGCGTCCTCACCTTCCGCCTGACGCAGGTTCTCACGGGGTATGGGTGCTTCGGTGGGTTCCTGTTCAGGATAAAGCGGGAGGAAACGCCCGGGTGTTTCCATTGCGAGGATCGTCTGGAGGACACGGTGGAGCATACGGTGGAGGTGTGCTCTGCCTGGGCGGAGCACCACCGTGTCCTCGTGGAGGTGATCGGTGGCGGTGACCTCTCGCGTCCGGCCCTGGTGCGAGCCATGGTACGGAGCGAGAGGGCATGGGAAGCCGTTACCTCCTTCTGCGAAGCAGTAATGCTCGCAAAGGAGGAGGCGGGGCGCGTGAGGGAGTGGTCTACGCCCTCACGTCCCTAGCCACCGCAGGAGGAGACGCCCCGCGAGTCGATAGCGGACTCCCGGCCACCGTAGGCGCGAGCTTGCGGGCGGCGAGCAATGGGTAGCTCGCCACCCGGTAAGGACCAGGCTCGGGTCGACGGCGCGTAGTGTTCCACGCGCGCCTCAAAAAGATGTCAGCAGCAGTGCTGCTGACATCACACGGGAGGGCTCCCGCTCCGCCCAGAGCGGGCGAAATCATTTGATGATTTCCCATCCAAAAAAAAAGCCTCCCATTCTTTCAAAGTGGATTTCAAGAGGTTCGTGAAATCCGTAGTACCTACACATTTTTTTCTTTTCAGTGTTATTACCAAGATTCTTAAGCACCTCTAGCAACGCATGGATTATTTCGCGATCATGCGCAAGAAAGTGGCGTCACTGATGCGCAGAGTGAGGGGGAGCAACAATAGTATTCTGAAGGTTTTTGCAGATAGGTTAGAAGGGCTTACAATAGATAGGCTTCTTCCTCTAATTGAATGCAGTGTTTTTGTTTTGTTCTACATAGCTTATGTTCTTACTAAGATAGTTTGTGAGTTTTTTGGTAATACTAACACGCTATGGGCCTTCGATGCTTGAGAATAAACGACTTTTATTTTATTTGTTTACATATTTATTATCGTCCTGAAATCTTGAATCTTTATGCCATAACCCATGCGCGTATCCTTTTGTACCTCAGTTTTATTTTAGGTCATTTGTTTTTATCATTCGGATTTTGTTAATATCATCATAATACAAACCTTATGCAACTCTTCTGTCATTATTATGTTTATGATATCTCTGATTAAAGTGAGGAATTTAGTGATTTATGTGAATATGTTATTTGTTACTCTGCCAATTGTGCGAACAAGTGCACACAAAAACTTACATATATTGTGGTGTGCTTTGAAAGGGAAACATTTTCCCGGGAAGAATGAAATGTTAATTCGTGCTATGTATACAGTCAACCTTGTTTTTACGTCCGGTCGAGTGTTGGCAATACCGATGAGTTCAGTGCAGCTGTAGGCTTGTACAAAGAGTCGGTTTTAAGTCCTTACCTCTTCCTGTTGATTCTAGACGCTATGCTGTGTCGTCCGACATATATTAAAAGGCGCCCTGGTGCATTCTGTTGGCCGATGAAATTGTTCTTGTCAGTGAAGATGGATCTGAGATCCAGAGCAGATTTGAGAAATGGCGATAGAAGTTAGAGAATGTTGGCTTGGAAATCAGCCGTAGAAACAAAACGGAAAACATTTATGTTTTACACCAATTTTCAGCATTTAGTTTCACTCGTGCAAAGCAATGGCAAAATCAAATTCAAAATCAAATCAAAAGTCATTTATTCAAATTAGGCTGAGAGTCAGCACTTTTTGAACGTCAAAGTTACATAAGACAGCCCCCCCAAAACGCCCGCCCTTCGACACTTCCTAGTGCTTTAGCTGGGAAGAAGAAGTGGCGTGGGTGCGGAAGTGGGTTTATTAAACTTACACATAGTTTACAGACATACAAGTAACATGTCTTATGAGATTCTAAGCAGCAGAAGACTTAATTTAGATTTAACAGCCGGTCCCAAACTAGGCATAGTCTATATCTTGGTGAACCAAACACTACACCGAGTTAATAATTTTAAAAGTTCTGCTAGCGCAAGATAGTAATTGATAATTTCATAGTAACATCTATACTAATATTATAAAGCTGAAGAGTTTGATACTAGGTTTGTTTGTTTGGTTGAACGCGGTAATCTCAGGAACTACAGGGGCGAATTAAAAAAATCTTTTTGTGTTGGGTAGCCTATTTAATGAGGAAGGCTATATAATATCACGCTACGGTTGACGAAAACTGGCAGGCGAAACTGGCAACTGGGTGTGCTGGTGCTTACGTTAAATTAGTTCACAACAGGCTCGATTGGCTGTTCACAATGGTGTGCTGGTGCTTACGTTAAATTAGTTCACAACAGGCTCGACTGGCTGTTCACAATGGTGTGCTGGTGCTTACGTTAAATTAGTTCACAACAGGCTCGATTGGCTGTTCACAATGGTGTGCTGGTGCTTACGTTAAATTAGTTCACAACAGGCTCGACTGGCTGTTCACAATGGTGTGCTGGTGCTTACGTTAAATTAGTTCACAACAGGCTCGATTGGCTGTTCACAATAGTGTGCTGGTGCTTACGTTAAATTAGTTCACAACAGGCTCGATTGGCTGTTCACAATGGTGTGCTGGTGCTTACGCTTATGTATGGAAGGGAATCATGGGTGTGACAAAAGAAGCATGAAAGTATAATACTAGCTGTGGAAATGCAAAGCATGTGTGATTATGAATGATATGCTGAGGAATTACGTTATAGGGCAACAGTGGGGTTTAAAAGAAGATGTAGTGACAACAATTGAAAAAAGCATATACTTAGATGATTTGGTCATGTTGAGAGGATGAATCAAAGGCGACTAACTGAAGGTATTTATAATGAAGATGTGAGTTGAAATGTCGGGAGGGGGGACGCACTCGGAGGGCATATCATGATCATATTGGTTATGTTTTTCAGAAAAGTCAGGTACGAGTACTACCTACTCGCATCAGGCGTGTGTCTACGACTATAAGGAGTATGTAAGAATTGTAGCAGGTGGTGTTCTGTAGTTTCTGCTTACCCCCATGGGACGAAGGTGTGAGTTTAAGTATAGATGTTGGAACTTAGTTCACAAGCGTACGATAAGGTTGCTTGGGAATCGTGAGGGTATCCCGAACGAATACTGTATGATTTTATGAGTTCTATCGCAATGTATTTCTGATAACTATATTAGTCGACGTACCTGCGTACCTACGGACTTAATAAAATCGCGGTAGGATTTTTCCACACACTGGAAATGCAACGCACTGCTTAGCGCCGAGACTTGAAAACCGTATTTGTATGATTTCGACGCACTGATGCACTCTGTTGGATCAATATCAAGAGCTGCGATACTCGCAATACCACACAACTACTTGAGTACAATCTTTTAAAAGTATTCGCCCTTAAATAATGAAGGTTTTATTTATAAGTTCGGAAATTTTTATATGTTAATTGATGAAAAAGTACAATATCAATAGCATCAAGTGCGTGTAAGTGGAGGTATCGTTAATATCGACGGCGACATTTATTTATGCTGGGTCAAAAAAAAATATGATGTACATTACCATATAAACTTCCACCGAAAATTGGTGTGAACGAGATCTAGTAAGCAGTTTTTTTTTAATACGTCATAAATCATATACCACAATTTACCTTTCATTCAGTCAACTCAAATAGAAAATTTAAAAAAAAACATTTAATTTCATAAATATAAACCTTATGCATAAACCGTGAATATCTGTAGGTTTGTACGGAACCCTTGGTGCGCGAGTCCGACTCGCACTTGGCCGGTTTTTAGGGTTCCGTTGCCAAATGGCAAAAAACGGAACCCTTATAAATTCGTCATGTCTGTCTGTCTGTCTGTCCGAGTATGTCACAGTCACTTTTTGCCGAAACTATAAGAGCTATGATGTTGAAACTTGGTAAGTAGATGTATTCTATTATATATTATTATATATATTATATTATATTATGGAGGATTCACTCAATAAATTAAAATCAATTAATAAATGTATAATTTTATGTGGAGATTTCAATATTAATATTTTAAATGTTACTCCATTAAGTATTAGACTGCTCAATCTGTTTAGGTCTTTTAATTTAATAAACTTGTTCCTTGAACCAACTAGGGTCACGGCTTCTTCGTCGACTTGTCTTGATAATATATTTAGTGATTGTGATGCCAAAAATAAGTTTGTTTTAAGTGACTTAACGTCTGACCACTGTGGATTATTAGCCAGCTTCCCTTTGCCACTACTTAAAAAGCCGCATAAAATATTATGTAGGCCTTATACAGCTAGTCGTTGCAATACATTTAAAAATAATATAGCTCATAGGATTTCACCATCTATAATAGAACGCGAGAATCCTAATGAAATCTATGGAGCCCTTTTTGATATTGTGCAAAAAGAATACGAATCTACTTTCAAGACCAAAACTATTGATATTAATAGCACTTCCGTTAGCTTCAACCAATGGGCTACTCCAGGAATTCATAAAAGTAGAGCAAGACTATACGAATTATATGGTTTGAAAAAATACAGATTTGATACTCCTTTTTTAGAGTATGTCAGTAATTATTCAAAATTGTTTAAAAAAATCTGCGCTTTAGCTAAATCAAAATTTTTAAGCGATACCATAAAAAAATCCAATAATAAAATAAAAACCACTTGGAAAATTATTAACAATGAAACGGGTAAACCGGTTAAACAGGAAAAACAACTAGAGATTATGATTAACAACAAATTGTTTAATAAAGCTGCCGTCATAGCTGAGGCATTTAATGAGTTTTTTGCCAACATACCTATAACTACGACTTGCTCCTTAAATTCGTCCTCGTCTAAAGCTGAAAACCTTTTGCATAGTTGTGTGCCCGGATGTAGTCGCTTATTTAGTTTCGAACATGTAACGCCTCGTGATGTGGTTAATATTTTTAACACACTTAAGTCAAAAAACACTGGTGATTACTTGGGCATCTCCATTAAACTGTTAAGTAATATAATAGACATCGTAGCCCCCTATCTAGCTGTTACTTTTAATAAATGTGTTGATTTAGGATCTTTTCCTAACCTCATGAAGAGTAGTAAAGTCATACCATTATTTAAAACAGGTAATAAAAATAACGTTGGTAATTTCAGACCCATTTCTATCTTACCTGCATTTAGTAAAATATTTGAAAAGTTAATA
Source organism: Aporophyla nigra (assembly GCA_947507805.1). NCBI lineage: Eukaryota > Metazoa > Arthropoda > Insecta > Lepidoptera > Noctuidae > Aporophyla > Aporophyla nigra. Next base: position 385,407 of record OX382305.1, on the reverse strand, counting down.
CTCAAGCAATTGCTAAGACATTTTAATTTAAATAGCCTCCTTCATAATGAGCAATATGGCTTTACAAAGGGTCGTTCGACAACAGATGCGGGTGTTGCTCTGCTGAAACACATTTTCAATGCTTGGGAGAGCTCGCAAAATGCTATTGGAGTTTTCTGTGATCTCTCCAAAGCTTTTGATTGCGTTCACCATGACACACTTTTGCGTAAACTACGTCATTACGGTGTTCAAAACGAAGCTCTCAATGTCATAAGTTCTTATTTGCAAAATAGGCACCAATATGTAGATGTCAATGGAGTAAAATCTTCCGGGCTACTAGTTCAGTTAGGTGTACCTCAAGGCTCAATACTGGGTCCATTCTTAATCTTAGTGTATATTAACGACTTACCATTCTATTTAAAGAATATCTGTGACATTGTACTATTTGCTGATGATACCTCACTTATCTTTAAAGTAGATAGGAATAGAAAAGATTTTGATGACGTGAATAGTGCGCTCTCAATGGTTACGGATTGGTTTACCACAAATAACCTAGTTCTTAATGCTAAGAAAACAAAATGTATAAAGTTCGCTTTACCGAATGTTAGGCATCTGGGACCCAACGTCGTCTTAGATAATGAGGTGCTTGAAACTGTAGACTCGGCAGTTTTTCTAGGCATAATAGTAGACGCGAAACTACAGTGGGGCCCACATATTTCAAGCCTAGCCGGGAGGCTCAGTTCGGCTGCCTACGCCGTCAGGAAAGTTAGACAATACACGGACGTTGATACAGCTCGATTAGTCTATTTTAGTTATTTTCATAGCGTTATGTCCTACGGCATTCTGCTGTGGGGCAAAGCCGCAGACATTCAAAATATTTTTGTTCTTCAAAAACGAGCTGTTCGAGCTATATACCAACTAGGTACTAGAGTTTCTCTGAGAGAGTTGTTTAAAGATATTGGTATTCTTACGGTGAGATCACAATTCATCTTCGCCAACATCTTATATATTAAGCAAAATATACATCTGTACATTAAGAACAGTGATATTCATAATATTAATACTAGAAATAAGGACAAGCTACGTGCTCCCTTTCACCGGCTTCATAAGGTTCATAATTCATTTGTTGGTCTTGGTATTACCTTTTTCAACAAGCTTCCCTCTGCTTTCATAGATTTGCAGTATAATGAGTTTAAAGCTAAAGTAAAATCCAACCTTTGTTCAAAGGCATACTATTCTATCAACGACTTCTTAAACGATAAGAATAGTTGGTCGCTGTAATTAACTCAATGTTTATGTTCTTTCAACCAGAATCAGAATTAGCTTTCCTCATCGTTGTGTATGTAAGCGGGCACGCCCTTTATACCCGGAGGCTCTTATTTAGGTTTTAAGTTCTATTTACGATTTTATTATTTCAGCTTGAGTTTAGTTTTTTAATGTTTTGTTCGTATATTGGCGTGTGCTAGCTGACATATGACGCATAATTTGATGTATGTTTTTTTTTGTTTTATACTATTAATTACTTACATAATACTGTATAGAATCAAGTTCTTCTAACTTAACAGACAGCTGTGCTGCTGGGGAGTTTGTTCCGCCACTTCTTCTTCCCAGCTAAAGCACTAGGAAGTGTCGAAGGGTGGGCGTTTTTGGGGGACTGTCTCATGTAACTTTGACGTTCAAAAAGTGCTGACTCTCAGCCTAGTTTGAATAAATGACTTTTGATTTTGATTTTATTCTGTGAACCGCATTAAGATTTTTACACAAAAATAGAAAAAAAAAACAATAATATTTGGGGCTCCCCATACATAGAACTGAAACTCAAAAAATTTTTTTACGTGTATTTATGAATAGGTCTTCAAAAATGATATTGAGGTTTCTAATATCATTTATTTCTAAACTGAATAGTTTGCGCGAGAGACACTTCCAAAGTGGTAAAATGGGTCCCTCCCCCCCGTAACTTCTAAAATAAGGGAATGATAAAATTAAAAAAACATATATGATGTACATTACCATGTAAACTTCCACCAAAAATTGGTTTGAACGAAATCTAGTGAGTAGTTTTTTTTTTAATACGTCATAAATAGTAAACCACAATTTACCTTTCATTCAGTCAACTCAAACACAACAAATTAAAAAAAAAAATGGCATGTGTGCAATTCACACGTGGTAGAAGTGAAACCTTCAACATTTTTGGCTTCAAGATAATGATACGATTGTAAAATTACGGGAAGAGGATAATTGTAGGTTTTAGTAATGATTATAGTGATAGAAAGTTTGATAATTATTTTACATTTTATTATTCGTATATATTACATCGAACAATATTCTGCATTCGTTTTCGGCATATTTGAAGAATTTTATTATAAAAATGATTAAAAAAAACTAAAAACTTTACGTACACGTATACAAAACACCACGGTTGTTGTGATGCCTTTACTCAAGCTTTGTACCTACTACGAATTCGTGCGCGCACAAACGCCTCTCATCTGTCAAAAACTTTGATTAAAATAAAACTAATAGATATGTAACGTTCTTACGTTAGGTATTCAAACAGTGACTCTTATACGTACACAGACACATTTACTCACACAAACAATCGTTATTATTACACGCCAACAAAGAAAGAGACAGAATAATGCACAAAGGTGGCGTGCGACCAAGACGGAGCATCACCGCTCTTCGTATTATTTCGTTAGAAACGCACGTCACGCCGAGCGACGACGGCGACGCGGCGCCCTGTTCTAGCCGGACGTGTCGCACACTAACGCATTGTATGTTTCTATCCCGCTCTACAAAATGGCGAACAAATTCGAACGGGTACAAATTTATTTAATCAAATCTTTAAAAAAAAAATAAGAAAAATGTACTTATGAGTGAAATGTGATGCCGAGTGATTTATTTTTTCTTTTAGAGTGGTTCATGCACCCAGTGAAGGCATACGAAGGCATTGTTTTTCTTTTTAGTGCGTTACTAGCGTATTGGAATATACACGCGCGCACGTCTCAATCGAAAGCTACTCGTATTGGGACTGAGAACAATTAGACCCCCGGGGCCTAATTTATGCGGTCCATGCGCTATCGTCTAGTGACACATCTTCCGCTAGTTTTATTTTAATCAAAGGTCAAAAATGATGAAGTATCTTGATCGCAAAAATAACTCGATCTATCAGTCGCGATTGGTCGCGATGGTTCATCGATTAGCGGCGGACTTTCATTTTTACAGAATTTAGCATTAATAATCTGCATTTATGATGGTTATGCATGGACGAGTGAGTAGACAATAGACGGACAATGCAATATAATCGCTTATCTCAGCCCTGGAACGCGCCAACGAAGGTTGACAGTTTGACAAAAACATTTGGATGAGCGTGGTGATCCGTACGATTATAATTAAGTTTTAAGTGCTAAGTTGTGTGTGTGAAGTGTTTTTGTTGAAATGTAAGATGGACAGGTAAGTCAAATACAGTTTTTATTGCCAGGATTGTGTTTTTGACAAAGATTTGCACGTAAATAATTAGTTCAACAAACATCGTCATCCATTTTGCCGCTATTTTTCCGCGGCCGGCGGCGGCGTCGGATTTCGCAGTATTACGAGTAATAATTCTACTATTGATAGCAAACTATTGACGTTACTTAGGTTACTATTGTATTTTATTATTGTTATTATGCATTTATAAGATATTTGCGTAACATTGTAATGAAAAATACGCAACCTTAAAAGATGGAGGAACTCGATTGTTGAACCGGGAATTTTAGGTCACGTGACACTAAAATCGCCGAACGTGTTTTGTACGGATGATGAAATGTGTGGATATGACTTCCGTACATTTTTTTTTTTTTTCAATAAACAGTGAAAAATTCCATATAAAACACGTCCAGGCTGCCCCTTTGCACGCGCCTTCGTCTCTAAAAAATTCATTGCATAGCGCACACGAGTACATACCACGTTGAGTCGCGATTGTCAAATTCGATTTTAGTCGTCTCAAAATAATTTTTAAATTTAGAGATTTTTTCTTGCAGAATAGCGTTAAAATTCTCATAGCCAAATATCTATCATAGCATAATGATCTTGAAGGCTAATTTGTTTTGGTATAATTTTAATTCGTATAATGTTTCTAGGTATAATGACTATTAGCATAATAGTATTTAGGCATACTTTTAAAATTCAATTTTTAACCCTAAATTAAAGTTATAGTATTGTCTTAAAAATTCAATATGTTATGCTACAAAATTTTGTGACAGAAACGAATCGCTCCAAAACCGACTGCACGTTGCCTTGTCTGCCCTACCCCTAGAGTGTAATTTAAAAACGCGTAGGCGCGAAGGGCGAGGCGGCCCGCGAGCTGAGGAGCAGGTGGATTTGACACTAGCTGCAGTGGTGAGCGTAAAACACATCTGTGACGATAAGCTCGCGTGGGACCGTCGGAGCCTCGCAGCGCCGGAGCCGTGACAAAAACCATGCCTGCCGCATGTTGCATGCTTGCTTGCACGCTGCATGCTTGCTGCATGCTTGTTTGCATGCTGCATGCCTGCTAGATGCATGCTTGCATGCTGCATGCCTCCTGCATGCTTACTTGCATGCTGCATGTTTGCTGTATGCATAGTGTATGGATGTTTCCATGTTTATTAGTGTCTAACATTTTAGGAGTTAATTATTATGTTTCTTTATTATGCCTTTAAAAAATATGTTTTAATATCATTATGCAAAAATATTTTATGCTTTAGAATGTTATGCTTAATCATTATTATGAGTAAAGAAATTATGCTTAAAAATATTATGCGTAAGTTGTTATGCGTAAATAATGTCATGCGAAAATATACTTAGGAGAAAAAAAGTATGCCAAGTTATATTAGGTCTTAAAATTTTATGCAAATGGATAGGGAACCCATTACATTAAGTTCTTCTTGAACAAACTCAAGCGCCTTTTCTATTATTTGTGGGCGCATGCAACGTATACGGGATCCTAAAGGTTCTTTTAACCCTCGAACGTATGACTGCATGGTAACCTTTTTATGCAAACTACGTTTCGCTTCTATAGTCGTCTGTACAGTCTCATGTAAAGTCACGTATGTCATGATCGTACTGAACAACGTTTGGCAATGATCATAGAATTATTGTGGCGTTTTATTAACCTGAGTAGCAAAGAGAGATCGTTGTATAATGCGGTTTCATCACGTTGATCCGAGAAGTTATTAATCAAGGCATGCTCTGGTATTCCATTGGCATTAATAGTACATGCCGCGGTCCCGGTTATTTTATTAAGTATACCGTTTAGCAAGCATAAATTGAGAAATTCGCTGCCAGGTGTGTTTCTTAGGTATTATAATAATAATAATCGTTTATTTATAAAAATGGGCACATTTACAATATTACTTAAAAATTAAAATAGAGCACAGTTGCTCATTTGCCTGAACTAGGTTGAACCTGTGTTTCAGGCTAGTAAGTGCATTTATACTTAATATAATAAATTAACAAGGAGTAAAAAGTAAAAACTAAATTAAAATTAGGAAAATAAAAGTGAAATATCATTTTATGTTAGTCGTTCTATTTGCAGACAACAAGTAGATCTTCTGTCTGTGTATAATCGATGGTTAGTACATATTTAAGTACAATTTGTTTCCAGCTAAAGTAATTTAGTTTAAAGATACTTAGTTTTCTATTTAACCTATTGTACAGATATGGGCCTAAGAATGTAAAACACCTTTCTACAAAAACATGTTTTGAGGTTGCATTTGATGGGCATACTATATCATTCCGTCTTTTGTTAGTATTATCAGCAGTGTAGGTAAGCATGGTGTGTCGTTTTAATAGTAAGAGCATTATGAAAAGTTGGCGTACAGTTAGCACGTTGCAGGATTTGTATAGCAGATCTGTGGGAAAGAAAAAGGGATGGAAGTTTGCTACCTTTAAAATTGCTCTCTGAGCCCTTTCAAGAGGAAGTACATTCGTTTTTGGTGCGCCACCCCATGATGTGATGCAGTATTTAGTTATTGATTGACAGAGGACCAAATAAACTTGTGTGATTAATTTTGAATCGGCGACTGTACGTAATTTTTTTTAAACATATATTAATTTGCGCACTCTTTTAACGAGACTTTCAATATGTTCTCTGAAGGACAGAGTGTCGTCTATTATTACGCCTAGGTATTTTATGTTGCTTGGACAGTTAACGAATCGCAAATTTTTATAAAACGGTTAAAACTGTTTGGGTTGCCGTCAAACTCTGAAACAAGGCGAAGAGCCTTGAAGATGGTATCTGGGTTATCCTGAGCTTGAGTCATATTGTTTAATTCTAAATTATCTAAAGTTATATCCCTATTTATATCTACTGTACGTTGGCGAGCCTGCCGTGATTCAGGCTCCCGCGCACTAGAGGCCCTTGGATGGTAAATCTTGAGGTTTAAGGTTCAAAGGGGACAACACGAGAATGATTCAAGTGTACTTACAGATATCTCATTTCTGGTTCTTCTCCGTGAATCGATGACTGGATTCTCCACGCGACTCTGCAGCTTCCCGTAGATTCTGGATACCTACTCGTGCCGTGACTTGATAGCCGCCGGGTGACTCGTGATCGTGGTGGTCGATATAAGACTCTAACGCGATTAGCGAACCGGCTCGCGAGTATCCTACCGACTGCGCCAATTACGTTTGCTGCGATCGGAGGACCAAAAAAAAAAAAACCGAAATGATTTTAAATAAAATTAATTACTACATTAAAAGTACAAAATTAACCCTATGAATGTTGATTCCAAGTCGAAGTAGGACAATAGAATGATCATTCTTACAATTTAATCGACAAACAACAACTTGCAAAATTGATTGATGTCATAGGTGCATCAGCGAATAAAGTAAGTAGGTTATTAGTAAGTAGGTCGCTGATGCAACATCAGCGACCTTCATAAAGTAGTGCTATGTAATTAGCTATCAAAAAAAAAAAAAAAAAAACAACATTCAGAGTACAATTATTGGAGCAGCTCAATCCCAAGCCGTTTTATCTTCAATATAGTCTTTGTCAGTATAATAGGTTTTTTGACTTAGTTTCCGTTTTATAAAAGATTTGAAATTATTTAAGCTTAGTTTTTCAATGAGGCTGGGAAGTTTATTATGAAAACGTATACATTGGCATCTAAAGGAGCCACCTATTTTCTTGAACCTGGTTGTAGGATCAACAAATTTGTTTTTGTTTCTAGTATTAACATTATGGATATAACTGTATCTTTTAAAGAGATTGATATTTTTATGTGCATATGAAAGATTTTTATAAATATACTGAGAAGGCACTTTAAATTTGTCTCTGAGGGAGTGTCTGGGACTTAACTTATAAATTGAACGAATTGCCCTTTTCTGAATGTCGGCGACATTTCCCCACAAGAGAATACCGTACGACATCACACTGTGAAAATAACTAAAGTAAACTAAGCGGGCTGTCTCTAAATTAGTTAAATCACGAATTGTTCTAAACGCGTACGCTGCAGAGCTAAGCTTTTTGACAATTTATCTATACGAGGGCCCCATTGAAGCTTGCAAAGCTATGTTCCAGCAACACCCAAAAACTAGCAGATAGATTTTTTCCAAGCTATGGTGGTTGAGCATACGTTGGCATACGTTGGATGCGAGAAGCACAGAATAGGTCGAAGTGGCGGAGCTTGGGGGAGGCCTATGTCCAGCAGTGGACGTCTTTCGGCTGAAATGATGATGATGATGATGATGATGGTTGAGCAACATCGCAATTTATGATGTACTAGCTTTTGCCCGCGGCTTCGCCCGCGTGGATGTCGGAAATTAATGCAAGAGGACGTATAACCGCGATAAGAATGTGTTATTCCAGGTTATATAGGTAATATAGACTCTGTGTGCTATTTTCGATCCAGATCCATTCAGCCATTTTTGTGTGATTGAGAAACAACAACCCAATCATACATATTTTCACATTTATAATATTATTTGCCCGCGGCTTCGCCCGCGTGGATGTCGGAAATTAATGCAAGAGGACGTACTACCGCGATAAGAATGTGTTATTCGATGTTTTATATAGGTAATATAGACTCTGTGTGCTATTTTCGATCCAGATCCATTCAGCCATTTTTGCGTGATTGAGAAACAAACACCCTATCATACATATTTTCACATATATTATTAGTAGTAGGATTATAACTCATATTACTTAGGATTCATAGTTTATGAGAACATCATGTGTGTTGGTGTTTTTAAAATAAAAACTTTTTTGCAAAAAAAAAACAACCGACTTCCTTAAAAACACTACAAAGTGAAAAATAACTTTAATTTCGGTAGTCGGTGTCTTAGGATCTGTATTTATGGTTTTTTTGCCACCGACTTCCGAAATTAAAGTTATTTTTCACTTTGTAGTGTTTTTAAGGAAGTCGGTTGTTTTTTTTTTGCAAAAAAGTTTTTATTTTTAAATTTTTAGTTGTGGTATTCACCCTGCACTAATTCCAAACAAACAATGCATATTTATGCGATAGCAGAAATCGCGGTTGATTTGCTGTCATTTTTTAAAGAGTTCCGGTGTCTGTCTCCCGAACTCATCATCAGATCTATATGAAAATTATATGGGACCATCCACCATAAAAATCTAAACATCTAAGCAATTTCGCGGTCTCTTACTTGAAATAATATTATTAGGTTTATTTTGAGTATAATGAACACACATGATATTCGCAATTACTTTGAAGCCAAAGTAATCTGAATTACAATCCTACTTATCCTGTACTACCCGGCCCCTGCCAACGCGCTCTGCGCCCACTTTTTAAATCTCTAATATCTTCTAAGATATTCATTTAAATTACATGCTGTAAAGGGCCATATTGATTTATATTAAATGCACAATGTATTTAAGGTACTTAATTGGATAAGGATTAATGCTGTATTGCTTAAAATCGCTTCGTAAATAAGCCCTTATTTCTCGTAAAAAGTAAAAGATAAAAAATGGTTATTGTGGGTTATCCCTAAGAGATAGACATATACCATTGAGGACATTTTTGTAGGCCTTTTTAAGATGTACAATACTGTAGTACATTATTTTGATCTATTTCGTAGGATTCAGCCAGGGTTTTACGAATTTTGAGACGTATGTCAGCGTAGTTTTCGAAGATAGTTATTTTTTTCTAAAATAAAAGAATCTTTCTAAAATAAAAATAGCCTAAGTTACTCCTTGTTACATCAGCTATCTGCCAGTGAAAGTCCCGTCAAAATCGGTCCAGCCATTTCCGAGATTAGCGGGAACGAACAGACAGACAGACAGACAGACAAAAATTGTAAAAAATGTTGTTTTGGTATATGTATCGTGTATACATCCATATACACTTAGTAAAAAGTGGTTATCTTAATATTAAAAACAGACACTCCAATTTTATTTATTTGTATGTATTGTATGTATAGATTTCAATATAATTTACCGCAAAGTGTAAAAGACGAGTCCAAAATATTGCAGATCCTTACAGATGATCCTTTCAAATGATTGTCATTGGACGGCTAGTGAAAATGTTATTTTTTTTACACGCTTTATATTAGCTTCACTTGTATGTTTGTTTGTAACCGACTCCTTGTAGCGCGATTTTGCGCCACTTTAAACGACCAGATTTCATTCAAACTTTGCACACCTGTCAAGGACCGATGACAATGCAATAATTTCATAAATTTGTGCCATTATCCTTGCCAGGGTTACCAGGACAGCAAAAAAACTGTCTTCGAAAACTACGCTGACCTACGTCACAAGCTAATTTGTGCCATTATCTTTGCCAGGGTTACCAGGACAGCAAAAAAAACTGTCTTCGAAAACTACGCTGACATACGTCACAAACTACGCTGACATACGTTTCAAAATTCGAAACACCCTAGAAAATAAATAATAGTTTAAAAAAACTAAAAAACACTGAAATAATGGAAAAAAAGCGTGGGGTGCTTTTTAAGGTATTTTTTTACTGATATCAGGCACCCCACTCTTTTTTTCCATTATTTTGTAGTTTTTAGTTTGGTTTTCAATGGAAGCGTGTTTTTTAGTTTTTTTAAACTATTATTTTACAATAGCACAGTTATATCCATTATTGCTGGACCTCGTCTGTTTGGTGTTTTTATTGAACCTCCTCTGACTTGACAAAATATTGCCTACAACTTTTTGTTACATTTTTAAGCCCAATACGTTTTATTTTTTACTTTTTAGAGGTTTATCTATAAGCTATTGATTAAAACGTTTTCAATGAGCCCAAACTCGATACTTCTGCTGTTTGTTGGTGAGGTTGAGGCGGCTATACTGAAAATTCCAGGTGATGCTGCTGCATCAATTCAAGGTTACTTTGTTCGTCTTATAGCATTGAAGTAAAAGGAAACTAATTTCGACTCAGACCCGTGAAAAAATACGTTGCGTTGGGGCACCGCTCTGCGAGGGCAGACGTCGTTGACGGTCGTATCCTAAATGCAATATTTAGAAGTTATTTTATAAAAGTTTTCTTCAGTTAGGTAATAGACTATTTGAAATTAAATTGTTAGGTTTGGAGCGGTCCCCAAACGCGACGTACTTTTTTTTTTGAATTATTAATACATACTTAGGTACTTTAAGATTTAGTTTTTTTATTATTTTTTACTTTTTAAAGGGATCTTAGGTTTTTGTGTCGGGGGTTTTTTAAATTTTTAATTTAATTTTTTATTGGTCGTTTTATCTTCGTTGTTTTTACACGCTTTATATTAGCTTCACTTGTATGTTTGTATATTTGTATGTTTGTTTGTAACCGACTCCTTATAGCGCGATTTTGACCCACTTTAAACGACCAGATTTCATTCAAACTTTGCACACCTGTCAAGGACCGATGACAATGCAATAATTTCATAAATTTGTGCCATTATCCTTGCCAGGGTTACCAGGACAGCAAAAAAACTGTCACAAACTACGCTGACATACGTCTCAAAATTCGAAACACCCTAAAAAATAGAAAATAAATTATAGTTTAAAATAAATAATAGTTTAAAAAAACTAAAAAACACGCTTCCATGGAAAACCAAACTAAAAAGTACAAAATAATGGAAAAAAAGAGTGGGGTGCGTTTTAAGGTATTTTTTATTGATATCAGGCACCTCACGCTTTTTTTCCATTATTTTGTACTTTTTAGTTTGATTTTCAATGGAAGCGTGTTTTTTAGTTTTCTTAAACTATAATTTTTGTAACATGTTTAGGAAAAGTGGTATGTATTGTAACAAATTACCACTAATTCTTGAGAAAGTTTCATCAAATTTTATGAGTTGGCCGCGACTTTGAAATGGACATAGTTTTATTGACGACTTAGTGAAGTATGGACGAAAACGACAGGTTGCGCCGACCGCAAATAAATTGGGGTAAGGGCAGCAGAATGATGATATACCGTGTGTAATGTACTATCTTATGAGTTTAGTAGTCGCTGTTCAGTAGAATGATGATATCCCGTGTGTAATGTACTGTCTTATGAGTTTAGTAATCGCTGTTCAGCAGAATGATGATATCCCGTGTGTAATGTACTGTCTTATGAGTTTAGTAGTCGCTGTTCAGCAGAATGATGATATCCCGTGTGTGATGTACTGTCTTATGAGTTTAGTAGTCGCTGTTCAGCAGAATGATGATGTCCCGTGTGTAATGTACTATCTTATGAGTTTAGTAGTCGCTGTTCAGTAGAATGATGATATCCCGTGTGTAATGTACTGTCTTATGAGTTTAGTAGTCGCTGTTCAGCAGAATGATGATATCCCGTGTGTAATGTACTGTCTTATGAGTTTAGTAGTCGCTGTTCAGCAGAATGATGATATCCCGTGTGTAATGTACTGTCTTATGAGTTTAGTAGTCGCTGTTCAGCAGAATGATGATATCCCGTGTGTAATGTACTGTCTTATGAGTTTAGTAGTCGCTGTTCAACAGAATGATGATGTCCCGTGTGTAATGTACTATCTTATGAGTTTAGTAGTCGCTGTTCAGTAGAATGATGATATCCCGTGTGTAATGTACTGTCTTATGAGTTTAGTAGTCGCTGTTCAGCAGAATGATGATATCCCGTGTGTAATGTACTGTCTTATGAGTTTAGTAGTCGCTGTTCAGCAGAATGATGATATCCCGTGTGTGATGTACTGTCTTATGAGTTTAGTAGTCGCTGTTCAGCAGAATGATGATATCCCGTGTGTGATGTATTGTCTTATGAGTTTAGTAGTCGCTGTTCAGCAGAATGATGATGTCCCGTGTGTAATGTACTATCTTATGAGTTTAGTAGTCGCTGTTCAGTAGAATGATGATATCCCGTGTGTAATGTACTGTCTTATGAGTTTAGTAGTCGCTGTTCAGCAGAATGATGATATCCCGTGTGTAATGTACTGTCTTATGAGTTTAGTAGTCGCTGTTCAGCAGAATGATGATATCCCGTGTGTGATGTACTGTCTTATGAGTTTAGTAGTCGCTGTTCAGCAGAATGATGATGTCCCGTGTGTAATGTACTATCTTATGAGTTTAGTAGTCGCTGTTCAGTAGAATGATGATATCCCGTGTGTAATGTACTGTCTTATGAGTTTAGTAGTCGCTGTTCAGCAGAATGATGATATCCCGTGTGTAATGTACTGTCTTATGAGTTTAGTAGTCGCTGTTCAGCAGAATGATGATATCCCGTGTGTGATGTACTGTCTTATGAGTTTAGTAGTCGCTGTTCAGCAGAATGATGATATCCCGTGTGTAATGTACTGTCTTATGAGTTTAGTAGTCGCTGTTCAGTAGAATGATGATATCCCGTGTGTAATGTTCTGTCTTATGAGTTTAGTCGCTGGTAGTCGCTGTTCAGCAGAATGATGATATCTTGTGTGTAATGTACTGTCTTATGAGTTTAGTAGTCGTTGTTCAGCAGAAATGATCTGTTAGAGAGCATCAGTCAGTGTCTCAGTGTCGTGCCATGAAACACAGTATATACAAGAACGCAGGGGCTCATTGATTCGCTAAAAATAAAAAACTTCGGCGAGAGATGAGATAATACTACTGCACGCTGCGAGTGTTGACCTCAGACCGAGCTGCTTCTCACACGGAAATCTGTACGTCGGCGTCGGTAACTCCCTCTAACCAGTCCTGACTCTCTTCACATTGTGACTGCTGAGATCACATAATACACAGGAAAGTTTTATAAAAATAGGGATGTTAATTTAGTAAATTGTGGTGCCTTCCGACTTCCGCGCGAACGAAGTCGCCGGCAGAAACTAGTTTATTTAATATGAGGAAGTACTAATCCGGATTGCGATTATCTTTCGGCAAACCATAAACTACCCCTATGTGTATGTTACAGTACGTCCATAACTTTACTAGCAGACGATCGTAAAGTCACAGCAGCGCGCAGTTATTCAGATCACAACTAAGTACGGAGCGTGCAGGAACATAACTCGTCAGATTGCGCTGTGTATTGTATTACTTGCGCGACACGAAACAATTCTCAGTGCAGTCGCTGTGTTTTGTGGAGCGAGCGCGACTCGCTGACGCAGTGAACTCATAACGATACAAGTTTTACAACTATGTTTAATGTCTGCTGCAGACGTAGTTGCTGAAAATGTAAACAAATGGATCAGTAACCGTACCTATGCCAACTTGTAGTGAAACATATAAATTGAGTAATCGAAGCTAGTTAGACTAGAATGCATAATACCTACGTAGGAAACGGCTAGAAATTGTTTCCCATAACCATTAAGTGGGTTGTAAACTAGAGTTAGTTTACTGTGAACAAACATAAAAATATGATTTTTATCACAAAGCTGACCCAAAAGTGCTGCTCGAGTGGCTTTACTGCGGACTGTGCACTTGTACTCGTAAAGTTCAAGGCACTGGCTCGATCGGACACTAAACGTTTATTATATTCTATTCTATCGGTTACGACCATTCATCTAAGTATTGATGATGCACACTTCTCTCGTCACACTCGTCACGTTTCTTTAATGTCAACACTTGTGACGCTTATTTTATAACAACGGTAAAAATAGTATAATTTAATAATTCTATAAGCACTTTGACTTTTGTCACCTAGTCCTATTTAATAACAATATTAATAAGTAACTAACAATATTATTAACTATATTAAAGTAGCTTTTCACATTGGCTTTGCCCGTGTGGAGGACGGAAATAATCCCACGGGAACGTACTACCGAGATAAAAAGTACAATTTTATTTTATTTTATTTTATTCAAAAGGAACAACAAACAGCTACAATATAAAACATAGATATAAGGTAAACACAAAACTAGACAATATTGCAGCCCACAACGCTGTTCACAGATTAACTAAAATACATAACAGTGAAAATAATAATAATCGCTAGGGTTACAAATACATTTTTTTTTTTACTACTTAAACTAACTATAAATTAACTACCATGTAAAATTATTTTCTTATGGATATAATAATTAGGAAAGTTCCTTAAGTATAAGACTTTTGAATGTATTGGGAGTACATGCAAAAATGTCTATATGTTCAAAAGTCTTATTGTAGGAATCGACCATCCTGCGAACAGGCGAACGCAAGCCAGAGTTGGACTTGCAGGTACCCACTGAAAATAATCTACCAGCTCGTACCTTTCTCTTGTGGACTGTCCTAGGAACGACATAACATAACATATTGGACAATTCAATACAGTCAAATTTATTGCCAACAATATTGTATAAATTCATGGCTTCTAAGTACTTACGCCTATTTTCAAGTGTTGTGAGCTTATACTTTGCACGCAGATCTTGGTATGGCAATTAATATCCATAGCATCTATAATGCATGGCACGCAAGAATTTGTATTGAACACGCTCAATCATTTCAGTGTACTTTTTGTAGTATGGACTCCAGACGGACACGGCATACTCCAGTTGCGAGCGTACGAGAGATTTATACAAGCAGAGATAGGAAGAAGGCTTTTTAAAATCGAATGTAGATCGCATAACAAATCCGTATAGTTGATACGCCTTGTTAACAATATTTCCTATATGTAGGTCTAAGCAAAGCTTAGAATCTAGAGTAACACCGAGATCACGAATAAAGTCCACTTTAAGTAGGGGGGCATTGCACAACGTGTATGTATAGTGTATTTTATTTTTATTTTTTGTAAAATTTAAAAAGTTGCATTTGGGTAAACTCAGTTGCAGCTTATTATCCTTGCAGTAACAGGATAGTCGGTCCAAATCTTGTGGCAGTAGAAGGCAATCATTTGTTTGTCGTATGGCTCTATATACCTTGAAGTCATCCGCATATAGTAAAAACTTGGTGTTACGGAAGCACTGGCTGATGTCATTTATATAAAGAATGAACAAAAGGGGACCAAGTATAGAGCCTTATGGCACACCAGACGTCACCTGTGCGATGTTCGATTGATGACCATTGATTACAACCCTCTGACTGCGATTGGTTATATAAGAAATGAACCATCTCAGAAGATTGCCACGAATTCCGTTGAATGCTATTTTTTTTAGTAGTATTTCATGGTCAACCTTGTCAAAAGCTTTACAGAAGTCCGTGTACACTGCGTCAACCTGTACCCGGTTGTCAACACAATCGAACAAAAAGCTAGAGAATAATAATAAATTAGTATTTGTCGATCGCCGTTTAACGAAACCGTGCTGTTGTTGAATTATGATGTTGTGGAGTACAGGATAAATTTCGTTATGGACTAACCGTTCAAAGAGCTTGGACAAGGCAGACAGGATAGAAATAGGACGATAATGTTCCACACTGCGTTTGGATCCACTTTTGTGAATAGGTATAATATACGCATGCTTCCACGGTTTAGGTACAACTCCCTCAGATATACATTTATTATAAATAATAAATAGAGGCTTGCAGATGGAAGTTGCAGTATTTCTAAGGAAGTAAGGCGAAAGTCCGTCTGGACCAGGACCTTTCGCTGGATCTAGGGATTTAAGCTCTTTCAATATATTCTCTTCACTAAAAGAGAGATCGCAAATAGAGACATCGTGTAGCGCGTTGTTCTCCTGCGAGGGCTTGCATTGAGACAAAGAAGGAGATGTCGGTTCATATACCGAATAAAAAAAGTCAGAAAACATATTACAGGCTATTTCTGGATCGTTTGTTTCAGCATTTTTGTATTGAAGCTTAGATGGGATTCCAGGTTTATCTTTGGGATTAGAGATATAGGTCCAGAAGTGTTTCATGTTTTTGCCAAGATTGTCCTCTACAGAACTGATGTATGATCTGAAACACTTAAGACACATATCCTTAAACTGTTTTCTGTAGTTAGAAAATGATTCGTAGTCAGAAATGTTTTTATATTTCTTCCACTTTATCCACGCCTTTTCCTTCTTTTTAGAAATAGTTATGAGGGTACGAGAAAACCATATGGGATAGCTTACAGATCTAGGTCGGGCCAGGGAGTGTCTTGTTTAATAATATTATCCATCTCTGAGTAGAATATATTAAGAGCCTCTTCAGATAACACAGGGCATAGCAGTTCAACCCAGTTCAATTGCTGAATGTTTTGATTAATATTATCATATAGTTGGCCTTATGAAAACAATATTTGTGCAGAGGAGTTTTAGTCATTGGGGTGATTTTAACGTTTAAACAGGTCTCACATATCAGGACTGGATGGTAGGTGTCAATCGGAAGCAATGCAGTTGAGATGTGCGAAACAATGCAGTGGTTATTGGAAATTACTAGGTCAAGAATTTTGCCTTTGCCGTTTACTATATTGTTAAATTGGGAAGCACCCAGAAGTGAGATCATAATATTTAAAGCGCAGGCTGACGGTCCTCCAGAATATGATGTAGCAATCGGGATATTTGTTGGTGCTAGCCAATTAGCTTCAGGAAGATTATAGTCTCCTATGACAAGGAAACTGTCAACACTTGAGTGGCCCAATACTTCTTGTAGCAATTCAAAGTGCTTGTCATATACAAGAGTAGAAGTTTTAGGTGGTATGTAGGCAGCACTCACAATGTGTCTCTTTTTGTTGACAGTGCTAGGCAACTCAATCATAATGTGTTCAATGTGAGTGTGTAAAGTATCACTATACAATTTCCCGATTGAGAGACTTAATTCAGAAGGTTTTAAAGTACGCAAAACAGCAATCAGTACATCTCCGCCATCTAGTTTTTTAGTTGCAGTGCGATCACGATCACAACGGTACACACTATAACGCCGATCTATAAACTCACTGTCATGAATTTCAGGTGTTAGCCAGGTTTCAGTTAAGATAATTATATCGTATGTATTCATGAGGATATTCGTGAGTAATTGTTGTAATTTTGTGCGAATACCCCTACAATTTTGGTAATAAATGTTGACATTTTTATTCGACATTGTTAATATTGTAATATAAATGTGTATTAATGATATGAGTGTGTTCATGCTGCAAGTATGTATAAGATCTCGTGAATAAAATGTCAAAAATTATAGTAATAGGAAGTAGCAATGGTTGAAGCAGGAGGCAGTATAGATCACAACACTTTATAACAACATATTGCATAACAAAAGTACTCTTAATTTTGAATATTATAAACAAATAGGTTGGATTTATCAGGGATGAGATAAAAAAATTATAAGTTATAAAATAGTTAAAAACGGTAGACAATTTACGAACATAATAAAACATGCACAGTAATGATAATGAATACAAGAAACGATTAAGGACAGTCAACACAATCCGATAGTGATTACAAATATCTGGTGAATAATTACCGACGCAACGGTCACTGAATATTGGTCTCGTTAACAACATTGTCACAACTACTTTTAAAATCACTATTGATTTTAGCGATATCTGCTTCTGATTTAATGGCAAAGGCAGTTTCGCCGTCTTTCTTACGGACAAGAATAGTGCAATTTTTAATTCAGACGTATTTAAACTGGTGAAGTTTTGCCGCTTCTTTACATTTACGAAATAAAATTGTACAATGTACAATGTACCTGGATTACAGGTTATACACTATCTGAGTGCCACATTTCATCGAAATCCGATTTGTTGCGTGAAAGAGTATACATCCATACTCACAAACTTTCACATATTTTATAATATTGGTAAGATTAATTTTAATGAGGAGTCGGTTTAGAACCGCTGTATGATGCGGATGTCCTACTACTGCGTTGACGCTACTGAATTCCACAAGGCGTTGTCCGAGTGGGCCGCGGCCCACTCGGACATCCGGCCGTCGCAAGATACCAAGTATTAGTTATTAAGTACCTAAATATAGTGGGGTTAAAGGCAAGATTAGACAAATTTAGAACTGAATGTATTATGTGTGCGTTCCTAGTCTGCACCCTTGTCTGTCTAAATTTAATCAAATAACATATCCAATAAATAAGTCACTTTACTAGACCGAGTGCGTATTGTTGGACCAAAGTCTTCGACGTCGGGGACAGTACGATGCGCCTCAAGTGGAGTTGGGCAGGACATCTAGTGAGACGAGGAGCTGGCCGATGGAGTAATGCAGCGACCGAATGGTGGCCAAGGTTAGGTCAAAGATGAGAGACGCACGGGACCGACAAATATTCGCAACCGCGATACAAAGTGACTGGCACTTATTAATGTATTTTCTATTTATTATACGTATACAAAACGATTAAATCTCAAAGCACTCTCAAGAATTTAGAAAACCCATTTTCTGTATTTCACATTTTACTCAAGGTCCGGGCGATACAAAGGACTGCAAATGAAAGGAATTTCCTAAAAAAACATAGTATGGAAAAACATAGTGATTCATTTGTGTTCACGAAACTCAGGGTTCATGTAACTTGTTGTCCGGAACCCTCTCACACTTTAGTTCTAAGTCATGTTAGTTCCATATACACTAATGCGACTAACTTTACACTAATGTATTTATACTTTGATACTCGATATAATCCTTTTGTAATAAATGTTTTGATTATTACAGAAATTACTGAATATAATTTAGAAGCAATACTGGCCGTACTTTTTATTAACTTGTAGCAAAATAACCTACCCATTACAAATAAAACCCAAAGGTCCACTTCGAACAATACACAAGCTGACCCAACCCGACGCCAAATGACTGAAACACCTTGCAAAAGTAATTGCAAACTTCGACAATATTTAAACAAGTTGCGAAGACAACACAGATTTTTTTTTTCTGGATCATCAAATGACTTCTCCCGCTCTGGGCGGAGCGGGAGGGCGTGTCAGACTTTTACTGACTAAAACTCACCCGTGTTCCTTCAGTTGCCCATGTGCCAGGGTCACGGTATCTCTTGCGAACAATCTCGCGACCCTGGCAGGAGACAATTAAAGAGAATGTACTGTAGTCTGTTGTAATCGGTAGGCCTTCTGTCCTTATATCTATGTATTGCTAGGAGGGCTTACCTCACACAGCCCTTAATTGAATCCTTATCGCTCGTCTACTGAACCAGCCTTACACCCGGAGCCCGTTGTCGATTGATTGATCAAGAATCAATTAATGACGAAGTCGCTGGGCCTGGTCCTTTGAGCTCGTGTACACCGATTGTGAACAGGGCTAGGGGGCTCAATTAAGACATCAAAGGGTACCTAATCACAGGTTTTGTACCACAAATACTAACTGATTTTGTTTTAACGCACCGTACTATATTATTGAACGCTGTAAGTATAGATTGGACGTACCCCTTGAAATACCTGTGGAGTGATAAGATTTGTAAAGGTATAAACACATGTAAGTATAAAAATATAAACTTGTTATTGGTACAACTATCAATATTGGTTCATACCTGTTAAGTCTGTGATAACAGGGACTTCAAAATAGGTATATGAAATGCACTCCACACCTCATACAGTAAACGAACTGATCTTTAATCACTTAACATTTTAAGTTGTTGATCCTCCCCGGGGCAAATAGCAACGTGAAACACCAGAAGTAATGCACAGTAAATAACAATGAGCGGTAATGGAAACATAATTGTGTCCACTTTCACTGTGTATTGGGGACTTGGGGTGCGCCAGTACCCCACTTAACTGGCTCGAGTTAATTAGGAAGCTTGTGGGCTCCCGAGCAACTCGGGGCTTTCCGCGCAAGTTACGAGAGTCATCGCGAGCAAGTGGCGCTATTTACTTTTGTTGTTTCATTCAGATGGGAAAGATAACGTGATTTATTAAGATTGATCTTACTGTCAAATGACTTTAAGTAAATCTGATAAGGCTCAATATTCATTGGCTGAAAGCTGAAGGTTGCTGGAAATTGATAACAATTTTGGCTAAGTCATTGGGGAAAATACTGGCTTGGCTGAGATACTAGATTTTCCCGAACATTTCTAAGTTCCTGAGCAGCAGATATTTCCTTAGATTTCCAAATGTTTTCCTGCAAACAAATTCAACAGTGTGCCATTTCCTTCCTGCGAGTCCTTCAAACAAAACCTTTCCACTCAGATCAAGCACGAGTTTATTTCTGTCGACCTCTAAAAACGTCGTTAAGCCGGGATTATGTAAATGTGTAGGTTTATAGAAGTTTATTCAATCTCCATAATGAAAGGAAAACTATTCGATTCTCCATTATTCGCTTGCCTACCTACGTAAAGACCGTGAAAGTGGTAAATACGTCGAATAAAACGTAAATACCTTTAACTTGTGTTTTTTAAGTTTTGTTTGATGGATCGGTTTGATAAGATCCGATGTTGATTTAGAGAAGAAAATGGAGCGTTTTGAGTAGTGAGTGATATGTTTATGTATGCCAACATTAACATATCACATGACAGGCAGAGTGTCACCATGACGTAATACGTACGGTTAGTACCTAAATATTTGGTTGGCAACAACTTGTTTGATAGTTAGTGGATGTCAGAAGGTCTACATTATCCTATATATTGATTCAATAGTTTATGATGATAATATCGGGTCACTTAGCTTAGTACTATTAATAGACGTAGATAGCGTGATTCCGTTTTCATGTGGGCCTGCTGTAAGATATTACAAATAGGCCTACATTAGGCAAGTACATGTGTTTGAAATCATTTTATCGTTACCCCTATTTCGGTATTTTGTAGCAGTTCTGGTAAGCATCCTGTTATATAGGGTGGCAGAGACATCGCGAAGGATTTTTTTTTATCTGTTATAGAAAAATTGTTTGCTGTTCTCTACATTTCCGCCGCGTAAGTATCGTACTTCACCATGGTACAGCAGCACGCGTAGCATAACCACCATAGAAAGAACTTTGTCTATTCTTAGTAGAATAGAGATACAACTGTCATGCTACGCCAGCATAAAACGGTACAAATCTTTCTACAATCTTTAATTCTGTCTTTAATCTTTCTACAATCTTTAATTCTGTCTTTAATCTTTCTACAATCTGTAATTTTGTCTATTCTTCCGTCGACAAAACTCCTTTCTATGGTGGTCATGCTACGCATGCTAATTTTATTTTTGATAAAGGACGAAAAATTTCAACGCATGGGGGAATACCTGCCAGCATTACGCATTTGATTGAAAAAGTTACTGTGGCTCTGGCACAGGCAACTGAAGGAACACGGGTGGGTTTTAGTCAGTAAAAGCATGTCACGCCGTGCCGCTCCGCGTAGAGCGGGAGAAGTCATTTGATAATTTACCACTCAAACATGATTCCCTGGTAACAGTGTGCGCGTCGATGTCCCTACTACGCTGTATGCTGGGCGCAAGTAGTTATGGCGAGCTCCACCTTGAAGCGCACTACATTACGTTTAACGACTTCTTTACGACACTCCATGCTGTTTTGACAATGGACCATTGTGAGTTCCATTCATATTCAGATGCGACTACATTCATGGTCACGTCACGTCCACGTGTGTAGGTTGTACTTGTGACATAAGTAGATACCATCGTACCAAATTAAAAAGTGTGGGCGAAATCATGAAAAAAAAAAATACAGTATGAAATTCTAAACTCGCAGCAACTCGTCTCATGACGTCAATTCGTTTCTCGTTTTCCTGTCACATCAGACACACGTCATTCACTGTGACAGGCTTACATCCGTCTTGTCTGACTACATCTCGGAAACTCGCTCGCATTTACTAATTCAGACATACGAGCGGGGAATACTCGAGCGAGTGGAGTGCGCTGAGCGATTGATACGATATCTACGATACATACTTGGGACTGGGAGCAATAAACACGGAGAGCGTTCGGATACCTTCGGGAATGCTGTGGTTTCATTTTGATTCGGTTAGTTTGGTAGATTTTCTTAGCCTTTTCTTAATTCCCTTACTACCTATCTACCAGAAATATTGATTCCAAAATCAAATTACTGACACTTAACGAAACAAATGATAGATTCGTGTTACGCACACTATTAATGTGAATTTTATAGCCGCTCGACACACAATGGGCACAACATTTCAAGGGTGACCTGGAGGTCATAATGGATTATGTCCACATTGATACGGACCACGTTAGGTACTTAACCATACTACAATACTATCAATTACAAGAAAACTGAACAATACCCAACAACGTCACGCTAATAACAAAAAACAAACTTTTACGAACAATGTAGTTTTATCCATCGTCCACGAGTGTCTGTCGCCGTCCGCCCACATCCGCCATCCTCCTACGCAGCACACGTATTTACACGAAACTATTTAATTAGTAAAAGCACCGCCATTACTATGCATTACGAGTAATTACTGAAAAATTAAAAACCTACTAGGATAGTGTGCTCTAGATAATTGGCCAGAATGTACAGCACAAACAAATTCCGACTCTTTAAAGTAATGTTAAAGTTTACAATTGAATAACAGACAGCTTGGCTTTTTAATACAGCTGGGCCAAGTGCTGCATCTAGGGAATGAGTGTTGCATTATAAGAACTAGATAAACGATGTCACGTAGTGCTGTCGTGAACAAACAACTATTATAGCTGTCTGATGCACATTTTTACCAATGCAAGGAGCATTTAGTAAGAAGAAAAAAGCAATAGAAATCCAAGTTATGAAATCACTCACAAACACCGTTACATCCATTCCACAAGGGAGTTTGGGTGTGTATTATGATATAACCTTAGACAATTGACTTGAAACGAGTTCTGTCTGCAGACAACGTATCGGTGTTTAAAATTACTGATAACACCGACACCGTGTGCAATATAGAAAATAAAGTAGATTTAATCGTGGCTAGAAAGGGGCTATTTACAAATTAATGTTAACAAAAGTAATATCACTAACTTTAGTAAAAAAAATATATCCCAGAAAGAGACGGTCTAATTGTACTAGACTGAACATTGGATAATAATCTAACATCGCACATCGACAATCTGAAGACTGAATTATCAATACCCACCGGGTAAATTAAAAAGTAGCACAAACCGGTTGTTCAGAACTTTTTGTGTGACAATAAATTTGACATTCAACGAAATGTTCCGCTAGCTTGCGTTTATTTGATTAACTCCACGGAAACTTTGAAGCTGATGTACACAACTCACTGCAGCTACAACTAACCTAACAATTGTTGTTGGAACTTCATGACAAGTGATTATTTGAAGAAACTAAAACTGCGTGATGCAGGTGTCATTTGGATCACTTGTTGTTGCGCGAATGCCGAAGTTGCCATACTTGGGTTGTAACACTAGGCAACATTAAACTGTCCAAGTACAACAAACCACGCGTGAAAATGTCGCGCGACAATTAATATTTTGTAAGTTTGTCCGACAAATCCGACAATGTCATCAAACTCCGCACTGATTGGACATTCAGTCGCGTGTCAGGGGTGACACACTCGGCTTGTACGTACTCTTGTTGTTTCTGCTGGGCCAGGTTTGATTGATGGGAAGGGCGCCGGGTAGCAGCTGATTGATTGAAACTGATTGAGTGGCAAGTAACTGGAATGTAGGCGATACGCCAATCGATTAATCGAATGTCAGTCATTGTGAGAAGTTTGCGCTAAGTATCGAGATATCTTGTTACTAATGTTTCATGCCGGGTGTACTCCGGCTTTATTATTTATAGCGCGTGTTTCGTGACTGTATTTTTGTGGAAACTCATAAATTTTGTACAAGATGACACCGTGTACCGCTGCAGAGCAAGAGTTCCTCTGTTTTAATACACAAGTTTGTTTTAAGAAACCGAAATTCTTAAACATTTGTTTGCTGCATAAATCTCACATTAAACAAACATTTCGCGTCTCACAAACTTGGAGAACACAACAAGTTACAAAGCTCTCAGGGCAACTCTTTCTATATTCTTGTTTTAAGAAGTTTGAGATTTAAAAAAAGTTATGTTCTTTTTAAGAGAGGTCTTTTAGCGGAGCGTCCTTCGGGAGGTAATTACGATGTACTGTGACGTGCAGAATATTTGAGAGGGCAGCGCTGCCCGGCCGCGGTTATTGCTACTTTAAAGTGATATTGTCGCCGAGGGCGCGCGGTGTGCCGCGCCGGGAACACGGTTTGTTATTAAACTGTAGAATATCTAATGGGACAACCCTGAGCGCCGCCGGCGAGTACTTGTAACTACGTTTGAGCACAATGGCATAACTTGGAGCCGCTATCTCTCGACTAGAACTGATCTGAACTAACATTAATACGGGGTTATTGTTGGTAAAGTATCGGGAGCCTACCGTGCGACTATAACTTGTTGAGCCTATTAATCGGAAACGATCTAAACGTCGGTATTGCCAATTTGTCGTTAGAGCCGGAGTGGGGTAGCTAATATCAAAGTAATATCCGAGTTCATTGTTATTCTGAAATGGATCTAGTTAAAGAAACGCTGAAACACAAATAATTCCTATCAGAACCGTGAGACGAATGGCAGACCTTAGTCCAATCCACCGTCCACTTAACATAACAAAGTGAGATTGATTCGCTTACCCTACAGCTACAGTAAACAGATCTATTCAGCACTGAGCTATCTCAACAATCTAAAGCGAGGCACAATATTACCCGCGATGTAAATGAGCTCAGTATTTGAGTAGCTTCGTATCTTCATCTAGACTCGGACTGGCTGACACTTGAGCCAACAGTTTGTTACAACTTTGCCCTGACGATTCTATCCAACCTTCTAAGAATTAATGTTTAGACATCGAGATTTAAGTACTTAGTACTTATATCTCGATGTCTTTAGACATCTTGTTATCACAATTTAATTATGTAAAGTTTAGACTGTTGGCTTGCGTTCGAGGTCTAAAACTCGTGTTTTTGTAAGATTTCGGATTGTTTTGAAACTTGAGAAAGATTAACTCTTGGGATTATCATCGTGTGTCGAAGTAATAACAACATAATCACACGTTTGTTTTGTTAAGACGAGTTTGATTTAATTGAATTACTTAGATGCTTTCCCGCCGCGACAGTTTTACAGTGCAAACTAGTAAGTGAAACTGACATCAAGGGAGTGGGAAGTAGTTTCTCCATTTAAGTCAGTTTAAATGTAGTTCAGTTGATGTGTCGGTGTCGGTGAGAGCAGAGGTGGCTCAGTGGTGTGGTAACGACCGCGGCTTACGAGCAGTAAGTAGGTCGTGAGTACGAACCCAAGCAGGCGCTTTACTTTGTGTAAATTATCTCATCACCACTGCTCTCATAACGGTGAAGGAAAACATCGTGAGGAGACAGACCTGTCTTAGAACTAATAATTCTAAGACATGTGACATCTACCAACCCGCACTGGGCCCGCGTGGTGGATTATGGCCCACCCCCTCTCACCGAAAGGAGGCCTGTGTCCCAGCAGTGGGAACTTTTATAGGCCGCTGATGATGATATGTCGGTGAAGTATCGAACGGAACATTTGAGTATCGATTCTGTTCGTACAGCTTCTACTGAAATGGGAGTATATGGTAGATATAGATGGATAAAACATTTACAAAAGACGTAGCACAACACACAGAAGCATAGTTAAATGATAAAAAAGTACATAATATTTATGTATAAACTAACACCGGAAGAAAAAAAAAACACAAACATACTTAAAGTCACAAAGTGACTGACATATGACATACTTTGTATAACATAACGAACAAAGTGCCGTGTGCGTCTGACGATTGCACCAAATGAGAGCCCAGCTCAGGATACAACGTGTTAGGCAAATATACTTTACGCTGATATTCAGCTGGATCCTTGCAGTAACATACGGAAGTCGAGCAGACGAAATAAATAGGTGAAGCGGCAAATTGTTTAGTGCGTAGTAAAGTTATGTGAGTATGGGTATGTGAGAGTTTAGGCAACTTAAATTATGTGTACTAAAACGTTCTTGTTCGTTGATGTGTTGATTGAGTTTTGATTGCTTGATAATTTATAAAGTTATTTGTATAAATGAATAATCGTATTTTAATTATAGTAACATAACATAACAAAACATTTATTCAAAAAATAAAAGACTTAAAAATATGTACAGATTTGCTTATATGTAAATTATATTCTAATATTTACGTGCCTGAACTAGGTAATCCTGTGTTTCAGGCAAGAAGAGCTTAAATAGTCTTATAAAATAAATAAATAATCAAGAGTCGAGAATAGACAAATTATTGTATAAATGTTGAGTAGCTTATACCTTAGTTTCTAAAATTTTACAGAATTAAATACTTAACGTAGGTGAATACTTACTTTAACACAGTTGGTAAATTCTCTGTTTCTTCGTAAGACATATTTTGGAGAGCGTCATTGAGAGTTCTCTTACAATTTGTGTAGTTCAGGGAAAAAAAATTGCTATAGAGTTTAATCTATTATAGAGGAGAGGGCCGAGGTACAGATAAAATTTGGATATAAAAGCATGTTTTGTTCTATTTTGTGGACAGACTATATCTTTACGTCTTTTATTAGTAAATTCAGTGCTGTAGGGTAGAGCTGCGTGTTGTTTTAATACAATGCCCATTATAAATAGCTGTCGAACTGTTAATACTTCACAAGATTTGTATAGTAGGTTAGTAGGGAAAAGGAAAGGGCGGGAAGTAGATACTTTGAGTATCGCTCTCTGAGCTCTCTCGATAGTTAATAACAATGTTTTACCCGCTCCACCCCATGTGGTAATACAGTAAGTTAATATCGATTGACATAGAGCAAAATAAACTTGTCTAATTATTTTTGGGTCAGCAATATGGCGTAACTTTTTAAAACAAATATCAACTTGCGAATTCTGCTATTTAAGGCTTCTATATGTTGGGTGCTTCGGTGGGTTCCTGTTCAGGATAAAGTGGGAGGAAACGCCCGGGTGTTTCCATTGCGAGGATCGTCTGGAGGACACGGTAGAGCATACGGTGGAGGTGTGCCCTGTCTGGGCGGAGCACCGCCGTGTCCTCGTGGAGGCGATCGGCGGTGGCGACCTCTCGCGTCCGACCCTGGTGCGAGCCATGGTACGGAGCGAAAGGGCATGGGAAGCCGTCACCTTCTTCTGCGAAGCAGTAATGCTCGCGAAGGAGGAGGCGGGGCGTGTGAGGGAGTGGCAGTCTCTGCGCCCTCACGTCCCTAGCTGCCGCAGGAGGAGACGCCCCGGGCGTCGGGAGTCTATAGCGGACTCCCGGCCACCGTAGGCGCGAGCTTGCGGGCGGCGAGCAATGGATAGCTCGCCGCCCGGTAAGGACCAGGCTCGGGCCGAGCGACGGCGCGTAGTGTTCCACGCGCGCCTCAAAGAGATGTCAGCAGCAATGAAGGGGTCTGCTAGGACCGACGCCTGCCAGGGTCGCGAGATTGTTCGAAAGAGATACCGTGACCCTGGCACATGGGCAACTGAAGGAACACGGGTGGGTTTTAGTCAGTAAAAGTCTGACACGCCCTCCCGCTCCGCCCAGAGCGGGAGAAATCATTTGATGATTTCCCATCCAATAAAAAAAAAAAGGCTTCTATATGTTTTTGAAGGAAAGTGATTCATCCATTACAACACCAAGGTATTTTGTTGTATTTGTCATTTTGATGACAGAACAAACACATTGGTTATCTGTAGGCATAGCGCAATAATGAGCATATATTGTCGAGGTAGGGCAAGTTGATGTTTGCTTGCGCATCGAAAACTTATTGTAAAATAGTGGCGTCGCGTAGATGTGAAATAAATAAATGATTTGGCTAGACGAAAATATGTATACAATAAATAAATTTTTGTCAATAAAATGTGTGTTATAAATTATAATCAATTTCTAACAAATTATTCAATTACCAAGCCACTATACCCTATTTGTTCACAGGCCTCTTACCACGAGTGAGGCTACCTAGACAAATAACTACAGGGAGACCACGACAGTCAGCTGTGTAATGGACGTGCTCAAAACATTCATACCAGTCAACCCTGAAGGAACCAAGACATTTAATATCGGCCGGAGAATATTGTTCGCGAACTTCCCCTGAAAACTGCTGTCTTCTGCGATTGAGTGGAGATTTGCTGCGAGCTCTGTCTACTTGCGCATTCTCTTCTACTAGCGCTCCAGTTCAGTTGATTGTACAGGTAGGACGGCTGCTTCGATATACGGCGGATGGCTATCTATAGAATGCAGGTATAGAGGAATAGTTCCGTCCATAGGTCACAGTGCACAATTAGCGCATCGAGGCAAGCACTGGCCAGTCTAGTGCGCTACCTAACAAGCAACAGGTAACTGTGTTGATGGTTTGTTACCTCAGAGAAGTTCGCACACATTTACTTATTTGCCAGTTAACATTTAAAATTACCACCGTGTGGTGCCGGACGTAAAGAATAACACCACCCCATTTCTTCCCGTGGGTGTCGTAAAAGGCGACTAAGGGACTTACTAGAGAATGGGCAGCAGCGTTCTCTGTGCATTTTACCACCATACTGCGATCGCCAACCCGCCTGCCAAGCGTGGCGATTATGGCAAAGCCCCCCAAATTGGGGGAGGCCTAAGTCCAACAGTGGACGTCTTACGGCTGAAATGATGATGATGATTTAAAATTAGCCGCTAGACCGCTGCAGTACCTACGGGAAATGTATGTTTTGCGTACTGAAAACAAAGAATGGCAGGTTGTTATAACGACAGTGTTTTTCTTACTACAAAAAATGTCCCTAAAGTCCCTTTTATCCTCACGCTAACTTTATAAAGTGGAGGTTAAAATATGTCGCGCATTAGGGAGGCTGTCGGCAAATGAGGGTTAATTCGTCATTTGTATCGGAGTGCGTGTTCGTAAGTGGTCTCATTTCTCATTGTGGTGGCAGGGTAACCGCCTGGTTAGTGAGCCATGCCATACATCATCACTTACCCGTTGGCAGTGTGCAAGTCACATCATGTTTATGTTACTTCTTACCGAACATTTTGGAGGTTATCTGATTTTCCGTAATCGATAAAGGCGAAGGAACAAAAGTAAACTTACTGAATGTATACAAAATTTCAAGTTCCACAAAATGACGATATTTGCGGCACGTCACAATAGGCTTCATTACCGTATAGGTCAAACTCTGCATGACATCTAATATTATGCCTCGTCCCATCTGCCCCCCAGGGAGACCCATCGTATCTAATATTCCGCTTATAAATGCGAAGATAAGTTTGTTTGCTTCCTCGTCCCCATTGTGAATGCTCAGCCACATATTGCACGTGTCAGGAAGACGGACGGCGGCGGTGGGGCCAGCTCCCCAGGGCCACACTACAGCTTCCACGCGGGCGCACACGGGGGGACAGGTACACTGTGCGGCTCCAATGTAAAGTTATTGCGTGTTCATTTTCAGTTATTTCAACACTTTCCCTAGAGTCCCGTTATCAATGTGCTGTCGTGTTGTGTTCGTTTGAACTGTTGGAAGTTAGATGTGAGTGGCGCACCGCGCCGCTGTCTCGCACAGCAGCGAAGGGCGCCAGTTGTATGTGGGACACAGCGTCAAATAACGATGGTTACTGGCGCACAACCTTCTATTTTTTTTAATGTCTACATTTTTTTACAAATAACTCAACATCACGCCTGTTTTACCCCGAAGGGTTAGGCAGAGTTGTACCTACAGTACTGTAAAGGTTCGTTGTTTTCCAAAGGGCAACCTTGTGTTATCATTAATGCTTTATTCACATTCGAACTGCCAAGGGGTTCAAATATTTAGCGTAGGTGTTTTGTTTCGGAGTAATCACTTAAATGCTGGCGATGGCGCCGGACTGTTAACACATAACCGTGGAATAAACGAACAATTTATGAATACACGCACAAACGTGTTTTATTCATAGACCCTGGTCCTTGGAGGCCGCAGGGCGACAAACGGTGCAGCAGCGATGCGCAAAGAAAAGTGAAGCAGGTGTGTTGGAAAGAAGTGGACGCCGGAACTAAATGGTTTATGGTTAAGATGAAGTTGTGAACGTCATGTCAAACATCGTCCAATTTTCAGGCACTGGTGTAAATCGCTTCGACGATTTCATCGCACAATTTCGTCTCGTTGCGGCCATAAACCAGCAGCCGGAGAGCAGCCCGGCTCTCATATCAGAAGCTGGGAACCGGAGCCCGCACTTGAATATTTCAAATTTATATATGACTAGCTTTTGGTAGTATTTACCTTTCTTGGGATAATTTCCGACCTCCACGCGGGCAAGTTATCCCACGGGAATGTACTACCGGGACAAAAGTACCCTATGTGTTAATGCAGGTTATAAACTTTCTTTATGCCATTTCATCTAAATCCGATCAGGAGTGTATATGACTAGCTTGTGCACTAATACATGAAAACTTTCCTCTTGAATCACTGCATTAAAATTCGTTGCGTAATTTAAAAGATGTAAGCGCACAGACACGGGACGCCACTTTGGTTTATACAATGTAAAGAGGAACATTTTGATTTTAAATTAATTTGTATCCTCTTGAGGGCGGCATTTCCTACTAGTATTGATTTTGTTCGAAAATTTTTATCAAACCAGATAGATCCCGGTACTCAGAGGCGTAGAGCTCCTTTACTACAGCCACATTTCACCTTCCTCTTCCTTGTCATAGGGGCGAGCTTATTTCCGCTAACCTGGCTTACTCGTAAAACGAGATTTCGGACAATACAAATTAATTAGAATCCCGAAATAAGCATCGATAAGCTAAATCTACACTTATAATAAGTAAATTGAATCGTTTATTTGCAATGTTAAAAAAAAGTTTTATAAGAACACCGTTTATACTTTTATATGTACTAAGAACAGTTTCTTACAGTTTCTTCAGTTATAAACGGGGCTCTTATAAAACTTTTTTAACATTTTTGTCAACTTGTGCCAGCTAATCCCCGAAACGGCTGATCACATTTTGATAATCTGAGGAAGGACATAAGCTACTTTTTATCGCCATTCCAAGCAAGCGAGCCACGGGCGGAAGCTAGTGAAGTAATAAACAAATAGCTACGTTTCTATCGGAAATATGATGTAATGTAGCTGAGTATCCCTTCACCATTAGTATTCTCAAGAACCAAGCGTGGGTGTGTGTAATGTATGTTTGTACTGTATTGAGTAGTAATGCCGTAGCAACACCAGCTCGTCAGGGCACGCTGTTTACACACGTTTAACTTTATTTAACTAGTTTACACTGGCAGTTCAATGTTCAAATAGTTATAGGTAGGCATGTACAGAAGGTCAAACAGTCTAAACAAAGCACGTGCGTGATGCACTCCTCAACATGCTGCTGATCAAACATCGGTGGATGATTGCACAATTATGTACAGCAACGGTTTCCAGACTAGACAATATTTTACTCAATAAATATCATGCCTATTATTAGTTATTTCTGAGTCTATTTCTGATGACCGCACATAACTGTAATACATTACCGCAACTTTTATTTAATAAAATGGTTCAGTGTAGCAACTCCTGAGTGAAATTTCTACAGGATTTTCTGTTCTGTGGCTCAAGGCCAAGTTCACGTGATTCCGGCCATGTTTACGATACCTCGCAGGGCCTCGGCGCGGCGATGGGCCCTCGTACTTGTTGCCACCGCTCCCATGAGCCACGGTGCTCAACAAATGTTCACGGAGATTTATCATGTTGAGAAAGCCACCAAGGACATAGGGGGCTGACAAATGATAAGCCCTTTGGTGTTTGCACTGAGGTTTTTGTTACATTTGGAGCTAGTTTCTTATATTTGGATATTTTGGTCGTATGTCACACTGGCAATGTACATTAATAATGTCGCCGATAAAGTTCGGTTCTCCGTTCTCTGTAGTCGCAAAAAGCTGAGCGATTTATAGCGGTGTCAATGTGAGTTACAGAAAAAGTCTGTTAGAGCCCAAAAATATTACAAACATTGTGCTGAAAGTTTGTGCGTGTTGCGTGGGAAGCGGGGGGGGGGGGGGGGGACACATGTTGCTGTGCCGTTTATGGCAACTTTTTAGACTTTGAAAAATGACTGAACTGGGCTCTGCTCGTAAATTATAAATGGCATTGTGAAAGTTTTCTGTACCTACGAGCTCTCACTGTGAACAGCTTTCGGGTTTATGTTTTATCCGGGTACTGTAAAACCGCTATGTATGACTCATATTACTTGCTACTAAAACTGACTGTTTCCTGGAAAAGAATAAGCTTTTCTGTGTTTCTGTGGGGGGGCTTAAAAGACTGTGGTTATGAGAGATTACCTATATCAAAACGTTCATCATCATCATCATCATCAGCCTATAGCAGTCCACTGCTGGACATAGGCCTCCCCAATTGCACGTCATTTAGCTCGATTTTCGGCAACTCTCATCCAGCTGCTACCAGCCACCCTGCGAAGATCGTCGCTCCACCTAGCCTGAGGGCGTCCTACCTTACGTTTGCCGATTCGCGGTCTCCACTCAAGAACACATCTACCCCAACGGTCATCGGTTCGACGGCTAATGTGGCCGGCCCATTGCCACTTCAGCTTGAAAAAGGTCAAAAGGTTACGTATATCTTACTAATATTATAATGTGAAAGTTTGTAAGTATAGATGTTTGCTGCTCTTTTTTTTTTGGATGGGAAATCATCAATTGTATTCTCCCGCTCTGGACCGTGTTCCTTCAGTTGCCCATGTGCCAGGGTCACGGTATCTATTTCGAACAATTTCGCGACCCTGGCAGATGTTTGTTGCTCTTTCACGCAAAAACGACTGATCCGATTTAGACGCAATTTGGCACACAGATAGTTTATAACCTGAATTAACACATAGGGTACTTTTTATCTCGGTAGTAAGTTCCCGCGGGATAATTACCGACCTCCACGCGAGCGAAGCCGCGGGCAAGAGCTAGTAAATACATAAATGCATGTCGATATTGAATGCAGCTGTCCAGTTATGGTCCATTTGTGCTGAACTAAGTGATAGCTGATAGC
The DNA here is from genome assembly GCA_947507805.1 of Aporophyla nigra. Classification (NCBI taxonomy): domain Eukaryota; kingdom Metazoa; phylum Arthropoda; class Insecta; order Lepidoptera; family Noctuidae; genus Aporophyla; species Aporophyla nigra. Next base: position 352,337 of record OX382305.1, on the reverse strand, counting down.
TGTGCGGTGCAAGCATGCACACACGAGCATACATACTCGTAGCAGCATACACGAGCTGAATAGTTCAGTAACGTGAAGGATTGTAATTATGTTTATTGAGAATAGTAACTGTTCTTCACTACTTTTCTGTATCTTCATAACTACCAATAAGCTTTATTATATATTTTGTCATATAGCTTGATGTTACGATGATATTACGGACAAAACATAATGATGTAGATTGCTTCCACAATTCCGTCCTGATACTGACACGATCGGTCCCCCCCCCCCGCCCCTCCCAGTGTTGACCTTTCTTCAATTGATTTATAACTTCCCATTACTTTATCTGATTGATTGTTTTCGTTTAATTCCGTCGCCGAAGCGTAATGTTGTTCTTTAATTAATTAACTGTAATCCGGGATTATCATCCAAAGTAATGGAGTTACAGTATAGATAGATCACCACCCGGTAATCTTCTTTTCATAATCCAACGTTTTAGCTATTCTTTGTAACCCGTCCTGACCGTAATAAAAGATGATTAAATCCACCTTATAAAACATCTTATTAAAATAAAGAAATCACAACAGATCAATTTACATCAACATTTTTTTTTTTTTTGGATACTGGATAGTTATTCAAGAATGGTGTGGGTACTTCCTTTTTCTGTTCAGACACTAAGAAATATCCGTTTCGTTGACGAATGAGCCCTTAGTATGTAATCTCCGCTAGTGGCGGCAGGCCGGTACTGTGCCGTGTCGCCGAAGTTGCTGCTATCTGCTGGATTTGCGACACGGCTACTGTTGCGCTAGGGAATTGAACGTACTCCGAGATAAACTCACAGCCCGCATACTGGGCCCGCTCGTATTGACAAGTGACCTGTTACTAAGAATAGTGTGTTGGTTAGCTTAACTATGTCGACAGGGATTTTATATTACTATATGTTTGATCCGCCATCAATCCTTAGAAATAGAGATTGAGACTAAGTTGATAAACCAGGAGTTACAAGAACAGTTTCTTTTTAATTTGTGTCACAATGAATGTATTTTATTTATGGAAAACATTCGCAGCAGTAGGCAGGTACTGCATCCACTGCAGATGTTCTTTTTATTACGAACATCTTCAGCCACTTACAAAGGTGTCATTTAAATTGAGTGTAGTTAAAAAGCAAAACCTGAATTTGCATCCACAACCATACTCTGCAAATTGTAGCACAGCAACGCGTAACAATAATTACGAAATTAAGACGTTTATTTCAGACACTGTCCATATGTACACTGTCCCCTGTAATACTATTCAACTTGTTTGTAGAAATTACTTTGATTTACTTTCTTTTATTTCCCTCATAATGTTAATATAACAAGTTTTTCATTTTAATAAAATCTGTTAATTACACTAGTCAACAAAAAAACAACTTTTGTAAGCCTATGAAATAAGTTGAACTGATTTTAAGAGAGCGTTATAAAACATTCACTATTATACTACGTCTTGGTTATCTTGGGTTTTATGTGGATGTCATTAAAAAGACTTACCACTCAGTTAAAAAAAATGTTTACATTAATTATGTTTAATAATTTTCAAAGTCTACAGTTGAACTACTTTTTCTTTTATAATTGAATAGCTTTTGCCAGCGGCTTCGCCCGCGTATTATACGTATAAACCTTCCTCTTGAATCACATTATCTATTTTAAAAAATGCATCAAAATCCGTTGCGTAGTTTTAAAGATCTAATCATACATAGGGAGACATAGGGAAGCGACTTTGTTTTATACTATGTAGTGATATCTACAGCTTTTCTTCTTAACGTCCAACAATAATCTGCTAGCATAGTAGGACTCCACTTTCCTTGATTTCGCCGTTCCATGCTCGCTATTTCCTGGTGGAAACGCTCACCATGCTCATCGCTAACGTCTCCCACATTTTGAGGTAAAAAACTAAATGTGAGTCCAAAACATTTATTTTTAGGGATATTTTACAGCCAGTACCGTGCTTCAATCATATCTTTTACAAGTTTTTTGGATTTTTAAAGTTTTGTTTGTCACGCAAAAATACAATCTTAAAATGATCTTTTTGTTCTTTTCACAGCATTGGTGTTGCAAAATATAAACTTGATCGACGGCTGAACAGCCAGTCCCTCAAACTCTTGCCACAACTTGAACATATCACGTGTGGAACCCACGGTTTATCTTGATTTTTAACTGCTTCGCCAAAGTATAGTTTGTATGCTCGACAAATTCGCAGAGTTAATTTTTAATTCTTCCCTTTGGTAGTAAAATTACCGCACACGTAACAATAATTGTCTAGATTACTTAAACGACGACGAGGCATTATTTTGATGAAAATACTTAGATGCAAAACGATATAAATGTAAACGAATAGACAAAATTCAATGAAAACAACCACTTAATACACAATTCATACCAATTGTTACCTACACATGTAGTAATATACCTACACGTTCAATCAAAGGCTCTATTAGTGTGTTTATGTATGTCACACTCATTAGGAGATAGTCCATTGAACAAGCAAGAACATATTTGTGATCGCACGCGGCGACTACAAGTTTCAACGTGCACATCCGCGAACATATTATTTTTAAAATTCGAGCTAAGCCAGCTGCGAAACGTATAATATGTTTTTTTTTTTTTTTTTTTAAATATCTTAGGACAACCAACACACCGTTATCTGATCCCAAACTAGGCAGAGCCTGTACTATGGTAACCAGACAACTGATAAATATACTTATATATTTCTAAATACATGCATATTATAGATAAATATAGGTTGATGGGTAGTTGCTGCGTACTTATTGATCTTACAAGTCATTATCGTTGGGCAAAAACCTTGTTGACCAGTGTTATTTGTTGTCAAAGTAGAAGCTGGCATTTTACTATGTTGATTTTAAGAACAATTCCTTTCAATTTTGTTCAGTTTGAGTAAAGAAAGTTGGAAAGTTTATAACTTAAATATAAGAGAAAGTAAATTTTAAAAGTATTTAATGCATTTCCCTCTGTACGCACACAAAAGAGCAATAAAGAAGCGAGCATCGTTCATTGCCAAATATTTACACAAGTTTCGAAGTAAATCTGAAAGTTTGCGACGCCGGAGTTTCACAAACATTTACTGAAAAACTTGACGTACTCGTTCCGAGGTGTTCTCTCTACATTCAGTTTCTGCAAGGACTGGTGTCGGCTGCTCACTCCCATTTGCTGCGGTATCCGCAACAGCTGTACAAAAGATTCCAACACGCGTGCTGTGGTGACCGCTACAACGTATAGAAGGTTCTCACTCACGGACTGCGGTAACTGCCGCAATTATATAGAAGGTTCACATCTCACAAGCACAAAAGAGTAGCTGCTGCTGCTGATGAGGGTTTAAGATTTGGTTTTTATACTTTAGTGGTTTCAGACACTCTTCATTTGTCTCATGAAGCAGGCACGTATATTTATCAAATTGGTTTTAAGGATACCCACTTTATTACTAGTATCTGTCAGCATAGTTTAAAAGTGGATTTACTGTAGTTTCTCCGTTGTCTATCTCATTAAAGTCGTCTATATTCAGTCACCGTATCACGGAGTAATGTCATCTCGACATAAGTACATTCTCAGCTTACGTTTTCTCACTCGCGTCGAATGTGAACTGATTCTGTCTGTAGCTCACATAGAACAAGGTAATAAAGAGAAACATTGCAAGAAATAAACGTACTTTACGTTATCATGGAGATGGATGCACCAAATGGGCCTTATTAACACTCTCTGGCCAGGCGTAAGACAGAACCCTATCAAGCAGTGCAACAGCCATAAAGGTGTACGCCAGTAATGGTGGATGGTGGTTGTTACATATTTGAATGATTTTAAAAGTTTAGGTAGAGGAACATAGCAACTATATTGAATCACCGAACAGCTCAAACCGTGAAATGAGTTAATTTGTAAAAATAACTAGTCTTCTTTTTCTTTGCTTTTCAGTATGTAATAAGGATATCTCAGCTGCCTGATGTTTATTTAAAGATCTAATATGATTGCAGTTGTAGCCAATCCAGTCACGTATGCTGCGCGCAATCCATACCAACTACGATACTCACCGTATTCCAAATGCTCTTCACGGTATCTTAAAAGGATGGGTTTAAAGACACTGTGCTAAACAATGTATGTGCTGTGTGTGTAGCAAATAGCACGATCAGCAGAGTATGTCGTGAATGTGTGATGCAGCCGTAAACTGAAGAGAATATCACATTACTATGAACAGAAGAAAGGATATAAAGACATAAAGACGTTGTGTATCAGTTTGTTGAAATAATCCAAAGCAAAGAGGACCCTTAAGACATTTAAAGTGCCTTACTTTTTATCTCCTCAATCTTTGTGTGACCGAAAAACAGGGTCAGAGGTCCTTTTACACTTTTGGTATAACTTCCATCTAAAGCAAACTGCTCCAGAGGAATTCGCTCGAAATATTTAGTTGTACACACATTGTTAGAACCATCATTCATGGCACACAATGGCGGCCTGTCACCACACAGTTGAACACAGCGGTGAGGGCTTGCGGCTTACGAATTATTTCACGCTGAAAGGCTGCTGATGCGCGTGGAATATTATCGCGGAGGGGAGAACGCATAATTTTGGGAGATACACTCATGTTTGTTTTAGTTCGCATAGTTTAGTGTGAACAACGCCTTAATTTCGTAATTATTGATGAAAAACATTTAACAATTACGTCCATTTTAATGATCGACCCAGCTGTCAGCGATTGATAAATTTCCCGGAGTTAACTTCATTAAGTTAAGTTCACTCATTTAGATCAGCACGGAACTGTTCAGTGTGGGCTACACTTACTACTCCGGTAAAGGAGCGGTATGGCCCACAGATTGGGTGCGGCCACAACTAACTACTTGGGGTCGCCGGTCGCCCGAGGATGGCCAAACTGAGCTGTAATGGACTTGTTGATGGAAATCCTAACAGTAGTGTGAGTACCATGAATTGCCTCCTTACAGTAAGTGGTACAAGTGTAGTGCTCTTATTATAATAGACTGACATCACGTAGGAATAGGAAAAAACATTATTTGGTAGTAGGATACTAAATAAATAAGGAAATGCTTGAAAATGCCTCTATGATGTGTCTTTCAAGGTAGGTCTTAGGATGAATATGATTGATATATAGATTTGATTGACTTATTTGCAATAACCGTGTGGTCTTTCGCTGCAATTTCTCTCGGTAATCGATGAATTTGTGTTGTTGTTCGATCAGGTTCTGTGTAAAACAAATGAAGGACAAAAACTTCGTGTCGCAATCGCCGCGCGCCGTGTCAGTCAAATCAAAATAAAAGCCCAAGCATACCACCGCATATCCGTATCTACTGTCGCTTCCTTAATACATATGAAAATACATCAGCGAATAATAGTGTATTGTGAAAGTGAACGTGTATTCAGTAGATGTTCGTCGGCGCGGGACATCAATGGCCGCGCATATTTCACAGCGGATTGGGACTTCGTCCTTCTTCCATCTTCCATCCCCCGTCCGAGACGATGGATGACACGTCTGCACGAGACAGCTTGTGGGAATTTCTATTATGTCAGGTATAACCTTTCCATTACAATACTGTTGTCTGAGGCATTATGTGGACAGCTATCTCTTTCCTATTGTTGTCTGGTAATATGTATTTAGATTTAAACGTATAAACATTTTACTTGTTGAAAACCAGTTCTATTCTTTATTTAATGTTTAATCCTTGTTGAAAACCAGTTCTATTCTTTATTTAATGTTTAATCCTTGTTGAAAACCAGTTCTATTCTTTATTTAATGTTTAATCCTTGTTGAAAACCAGTTCTATTCTTTATTTAATGTTTAATCCTTGTTGAAAACCAGTTCTATTCTTTATTTAATGTTTAATCTAGTCATTCATATAAGTTAATTTTTAGGGTTCCGTTGCCAAATGGCAAAAAATGGAACCCTTATAGTTTCGTCATGTCTGTCTGTCTGTCCATCCGTATGTCACAGCCACTTTTTTCCGAAACTATAAGAGCTATGCTGTTGAAACTTGGTAAGTAGATGTATTCTGAGAACCGCATTAAGGTTTTTACACAAAAATAGAAAAAAAAAAACTTTCGAGGTGTCAAGGGACACCCGGATGGAACGAAGTTCCTTTCCAGGATTCATAATAGTTATAATTTTTTAATTATTTATTATGTACAAAAAACCTGTATACACTCAACAAAAATATTCTCTCTCTCTCCTTATCTCCTTCTCTCTCCCTCTCCCCCTCTCCCCTCTCTCCCTCTCCCCTCTCCCCCTATCCCCTCTTCCCCTCTCCCCTCTTCCCCTCTGCCCTCTCCCCCTCTACCCCTCTCCCCTCTCCCTTCTCCCCTCTACCCCTCTCCCCCTCTCCCCCTCTCTACTCACAACAAAAAAAATAACCTTTCCATTACAATACTGTTGTCTGAGGCATTATGTGGACAGCTATCTCTTTCCTATTGTTGTCTGGTAATATGTATTTAGATTTAAACGTATAAACATTTTACTTGTTGAAAACCAGTTCTATTCTTTATTTAATGTTTAATCCTTGTTGAAAACCAGTTCTATTCTTTATTTAATGTTTAATCTAGTCATTCATATAAGTTAATTTTTAGGGTTCCGTTGCCAAATGGCAAAAAATGGAACCCTTATAGTTTCGTCATGTCTGTCTGTCTGTCCATCCGTATGTCACAGCCACTTTTTTCCGAAACTATAAGAGCTATGCTGTTGAAACTTGGTAAGTAGATGTATTCTGAGAACCGCATTAAGGTTTTTACACAAAAATAGAAAAAAAAAAACTTTCGAGGTGTCAAGGGACACCCGGATGGAACGAAGTTCCTTTCCAGGATTCATAATAGTTATAATTTTTTAATTATTTATTATGTACAAAAAACCTGTATACACTCAACAAAAATATTCTCTCTCTCTCCTTATCTCCTTCTCTCTCCCTCTCCCCCTCTCCCCTCTCTCCCTATCCCCTCTCCCCCTATCCCCTCTTCCCCTCTCCCCTCTCCCCCTCTGCCCTCTCCCCCTCTACCCCTCTCCCCTCTCCCTTCTCCCCTCTACCCCTCTCCCCCTCTCCCCCTCTCTACTCACAACAAAAAAACAACAACATACAAAATATATACGGTCGAATTGAGAAACCTCGTCCTTTTTTTGAAGTCGGTTAAAGCATGTCGTGACAACTTTCGTAAGAATTTTTTCCGTCTAGCCCCCTTTCACAACGCGCGATAAGGAACTTCGTTCCAAAAAACAATAAATTTTGGGGTTCCCCATATTTAGAACTGAAACTCAAAAACAAATTTTCATCAAACCCATACGTGTGGGGTATCTATGGATAGGTCTTCAAAAATGATATTGGGGTTTCTAATATCATTTTTTTCTAAACTGAATGGTTTGCGCGAGAGACACTTCCAAAGTGGTAAAATATGCTCCCCCCCCCCCCGTAACTTCTAAAATAAGAGAATGATAAACCTAAAAAAAAATATATGATGTACATTACCATGTAAACTTCCACCAAAAATTGGTTTGAACGAGATCTAGTAAGTAGTTTTTTTTGAATACGTCATAAATCGTAAACCGCAATTTACCTTTCATTCAATCAACTCAAATATAAAAATAAAAAATAAAACATTTAATTTCATAAACATAAACCTTATGCATAAACCGTGAATACCTATAGGTTTGTATGGAACCCTCAGTGCACAAGACCGTTTCGCTCTTGGCCGGTTTTTCTTCACTAAAATTGTCCGTCGCAGCATCTAATATTCCGATATGCTATATACTATGAACCGTATTTTAGCACATATATCTGTGTGTATGCATACATAGTGGGCAAGTGTGAGTGCACTGCACTCAATCTATGTTTCAAAGTGAACACTTATGAGATCAAGGTCAACGACCGGCAAATTGCCTCTAAAAGGATCGCTACGACGCTCGTAGCGCATACATCTACGACGTAGCACCGTCTACGAATTTGCTACGATATTTACGAGCGAACGATTTATTTAGGTTGGGATGTTTTTATGCTATACAGACAAACATATATGTAAGCACTATTGAGATTGATGAGGTTTATTCTCCCCACTCAATAACAGCAAGTTTAACCTTAAGTTTGATCTAATTTACAGAAACATTTTCAGTACTTGTAAACTGTTTCCGCTCCATGTCTGGTACTGTACGTCATCTGTTTGATCCGGTAAGACCTCTTTTAGAGTAAACAAATATAATTTATTCGAGTGCCGATCTTCATAGCAAAGCCTCCGCCCTCTATAAGCCCCTGTCAAAGTTAAGTTAACTGTGGGTGCGAGGTGCGGCTTACATTACTCGTAACAAGTTATTTAGCGAGCAGAATGTGGGCTTATGGAATCACACAACAACTGGTTTAGTGTTGAGGTTTTGAGTATTATTTGAAGTCTTTTACAATAATTAATTATAAAACTTTAATTTGTGTTTACATATTTTTGTTTCGCACAGTTTAGATTAGTTACCAAAACTGTGTGTAGTTGTTTCTGTCGACAGTTTCGTCTGCAATTCACTAATTAGAGAATTAAAAGATAGAATTCCAACACTGTTGAACATTTTCACTAGTTGTGTTGAAAGTCACTGTTGTGGAATAATTAGAAATGTATCTTTTTAGTGACGAGATTAAAATTTGGAGATAGATGGACATTTTTTAATGTTTCTTCATTCTGATATTTAGTATGGAGGCTTACTATTTCCTCTCTAAATCTAACAGAATGAACCGACCATAATCCCTCAGCAACATCGACGGCGTCCCGGAAACTGTCGGCATTTCATTGACAAGGTATTATATCGTCACGACGTGCACAGAGTTACTCATTAACGACGACGTGACAATAGTCCACTATATACTCCGTTTTCCTTGTTTTGTTTATGTCGGAATATCGACAACATGTTGTTACAATTTGTAGTCAATATTGAATATACAATATCAATATCTTTTTTGAGGCAATATTGTTAAAGCTATAGTGACTTTTAAGAAAAACGTAAGTGAATCTTTACTTTGGAAGAAATTGTATAGATAGATAGATAGATAGATAGATAATCGTATAGTAGCAGTACGTATTATATTTATCAATATATTAATTTTTACGAAACTTACGCGGATGGAGGAGTATAAAATTTCTTAAATTTAATGTTCATATGGAGAAGGACTGCAAAAAGCGATTGTTTTTATATAATAACTAGCTCGGGAACCGATTACTTTCCGAATTTTATTTGTTCGAATTTCATTTCACCGAAAACTATTGACCGAAGTATTTTTTGCTATATGCATTATTTGACATATTTTTTGATCATCAAAGTATCATGTGTCATATTTATTATTTTACCGAACTATGTTTCGCCGATTTACAAAATAACTTTTTGCTGTTGGCCGAAGCCTCTTTCGAACTTTTTTCATTTGCCAAATGATTTATTTGCCATATTTTACCACAATGAAACAGCATTTTAGGGAATATTATTTGGTCACAAATATATAGCCGGTTCCTTGGTAGCGTCTTCAATATGAAATTAAAATATACGTAGTGTCATAAAAAGTCAATATATTGTACGACAAAATTTAGTGAGAAACGAACCGCTGTAAAACCGACTTTACGTAGTCTTGTCTGCTTTACCCCTAGAGTGGAATTTAAGCCCGCGTAGGTGCAGAGAGGTAGGACGGCCCGCGGTGCAGCTGCGGTGGTGAGCTTTAAAATAAACTGCGACGATAGGCTCGCGTGGGGCCGCCCAAACCCGGCAGCGCCGGAGCCGTGACAGAAACAATGCTTGCTGCATGTTGCATGCCTGATTGCATGTTGCATGCTTGTTCGCACGCTGCATGCTTGCTTGCATGTTGCATGCTTGCTCGCATGCTGCATGCCTGCTTGCACGCTGAATGCCTTCTTGCATGCTGCTTGCCTGCTTGCATGCTGCATGCTTGAAGCAGGCATCCTTGTTTGCATGTTTGTTACTTGGACCCTTTAAAAACACTTTTGTTTATAATCAACTGTTTTATTTAGTGCCATTACATTTAAATAATTAATTAATTATACAAAAGAGAAAGTTAATCTGGACAGTGGTATAATGAATGTTCGGAAACATAATACTTCGAACATATGTTATTTCGGCTAAGTGTAACTTCGGTAAAAACTTTTTCGACCAAATAAACAGTCGGAGTAAAGAAAAACGTCGAATTGATAAAATAGGTCGACTGATATAGTAGCAGGCGTGACTTCGATGAAGTAAAAAACAACGAAACGATAATAGTTGAAAAGTTTTAGGTGAAATGAAATTCGGTCAAATATTTTTCGAACTTATGATAGGTAACCCTGCCCGTACGAGGTCTTCGTATTCGTGACTTTTTTATTTTTGCTCGGCTCCTAAGGGTTTTAGCGTAATGGTATATAGCCTTTCTCGATAGATGGGCTGTCCAACACTAAACGTATAGTTCTTGACAGTAGTACGTTCAACCAAACAAACTTTCATGCTTTTTAATATGTATTTAGATTTGATTACTATTAAAATCATTATAGTGAGCCAAATTTAAAAGATAGTCATGTGCTATTCCGGACTTTTCAAGAGGAACAATTCCGTCATACATGTTTATTGCGTTACTTTAACCGTATACGCATCGCACGCAACGGAAGCTCTAGAAAGAAATACATTTTCCCCGTTTTTGCAATATTTTTCATGGATGCTCTACTCTTATTGATTCTAGTGCGATGTTATTAGCGTAGCCTTTCTCTATAAATGGGCTACCCAACACTTTCCTTTTTTTTCCACTTCGAACCAGTAGTTTCGGAGATTAGTGTGTTCAACCAAACTAACAAATATACAAACCCTTCAGCTTTATAATATTAGTATAGATTATAATATTAGTATTAGATGCATTAGAAGTACATTAAAAATTAAATTTATAAAAAGATCATGGTCTATTTTCGGCCACTGGGCGACCACTTGGTTAAATAAAGATTATAAAACCAAAAAAACTTTTTACGAAAAAAAAAAAAAACAACCGACTTCCTTAAAAAAAACACTACAAAGTCAAAAATAACTTTAATTTCGGAATTCGGTGTCCTAGGATCTGTATTTAAGGTTTTTGCCACCGACTTCCGAAATTAAAGTTATTTTTGACTTTGTAGTGTTTTTTAAGGAAGTCGGTTGTTTTTTTTTTTGTAAAAAGTTTTTATTTTTAACTTTTTAGTTATGGTAGATACCCCGCACTAATCTAATCGCGTTATTCGTTCATTTGTCGCGCAAATACTTAATGCAAATTTAAGACTTATATGGTTTTCACATGGACTCCATTATCCGAATGGAACCAAATTAAATGGGACCATTCAGGAAGCACCAGCTTTCAAATAAAAAATAAAAAATATCATCGAAATCGGTTCACCCAGTCAAAAGTTATGAGCTAACAAACATTAAAAAAAATTGAGACGAATTGATAACCTCCTCCTTTTTTTGAAGTCGGTTAACAAATTCATACAGACATGTTATTATTCGTCACAATAAGAGTGAACGAAAACACTCATGAGCACGAACGGTCGCTCACCGTACCAGACTGTCTTTTAGTAACAAAATAGAACTGAACAATCACTCGTTTATTCAGCAATTCACTCGCTTCCTTTCGCTGACATTTACGTTAACCGAATCAACATCCCCCTCCCCCTCCGACCGTGACGTCATTCACCAATGATCTGACATGAATAGACCTTAACAGAATAGTAGAGAGAATGTGTCTCTTATTTAATACTCACGTACCAAGTTAATATGGAGTAAACTCATTGATGAGACTCGTACGTAATACGTGTCGAGTGGAACCGAACGGGCTAAAAGAGAGCGATACTAGAATGCTTGAGCATGCTTGAGCAGAATAAAATGTTACGGAGTGTCTGATGAGTTCTTGAAGCGCGCTTTAAATACGTATCGAGTGAAGTGGGTTAATCTGACAGATTCATTTAGCACTCGACTCTGAACGACCCAAGGGCAAAGGAGATACAACAAGCATTTTATTTGATTGTCTTTTATTTTATTTGAATCAGATTAAAACCTGGCTCAACGTCTAATTGGACTGGCAGTCAGTACCTGTCAAGTAGGTGGCGCGATTACTGAGATTATTTACAGTACCTACTGATGACGATTCTAAAAATATGTAAGTACTTAGATATGTTTTAACAGTAGGATAGCTAGGAGCAGCTTTTGTGCTCCGATCATTGTTGCTTCTTAGATTAATGACTAAAAACTGTTTTGCTTTACCTTTCAGGGGAAGACGCGATGTTATGCTGTAATACCAAAATATCAGAAATCTCATCAAAAGCGTCACCAATCGTAAATATAAATATTTCCTCAATAGCGTTTCGTAAACGATACCATTCTATAACACTGACTCTCGGAAGATTCCCGAAACAAGCATACACTGCTCTCCATACAACACATCGATATTATGTTTCCGAGGTCGTACACGAGAATATACACGTAGGAGTATAGCCAACCGTAAAAGTTAACCGTTCTGAATAACTTTAGAAAAGTAACTCAAAATTCAATTATTCAATTTTTTTATTAGTATTTTATAAGAACTTTGATAAAGTCTATTTAAGTTCTTTCAAAAGAGTTCCAAGTACCTACTCGTTTCGTTCATCTCCATAATTTAAAGGTTATCGCCCCTAATCGTACCTTTTACATTAACCTCCTTGGCGGCTCTAACTTCATTACACCTTTTTGGGACACCGCTCGGAATCAACGAACTTAATGTTTAAACTGTCAGTGTGTGCACACGTAGGCACGGCTAGGCGTAAGACAAACGTACACGTGCGAGGCAGAGGTGATGTCTGAGGCCCGACATGTTGGAACAGCAAATGAATAGCTATTGATTAGGGACCGAAGGTAATGGATCACTGAGGGAGATACGAACTAACACCAAGCGGACAAAATTAAGGTTTGACGTTTATTGCTGCTTTAGTTCCTTTCAAGATAAAGTCGTTGTGCACCAATTCAGCAATCATAGTTGTATTCCGACCGAAATAGTTTTTAAAGGGAATGTTTAAACGTAACATTATAAGCGGAATTGAGAGCGCAGCTCTTGAATGCAAAAAACCATAAACATAAAGATGCAAAGGTATAATCTGTGAAGTAAGCCACAACCTGGCGTGTTCTTCAGTTTATTTCGTTTAACGGTCAACTTGTTTTCGGCTGGAACTTTTTATAGATTTATTTACCGTGGGAACTTTATTCCGAAAACGATTCGTCATAGTACAGTGTAACGTGTAATGGATCGAAACGGAAACTTTCTAAAGGTCAAGGCGATGCCTGAAGCAGTTTTATTGAAACTTAGTGGGTACGCTTAAGATACTTTCCTTTTCTTTCCTTAAGTAAAATCCGTTTTAAGCGCTAGATTCCAAGTATTTAGATCTTACTTTTTCAGAAAATATTTTTAGTATTTCACTATCTAAAATCTTTTCTTTCTCTATCAGAAATCTCATCATTATAAAGTTCGCCACGACTTGATCAGACGCGTCATCTATCACCAATCTATCGTTGGCACGAACGATGTAAAATATCTTTCTTTTTACCATCTTTTTTGATAGCTTATTGTTCTTTTTTTCAGGGTGGGTCTGGCGTGCGTCAGGCTGACCCGCGCATTGAGTGGACCCTCGTCACTCGCTCCATCGGCGCCGATAATATGTTAAACGTAACAAATTATAGCAAACAGTTCGCGGGCTCGATATCAACTACAATACCACTATTTGTTTAGGAAGGAAAGAGCTTCTGTAAACGAATGATCACATGAGATGTGGCCGCATTCCGGTAATGGATCCTTTTTCTGTTTGTTAAGTAGATAGTGACGACATCATTCAGTTTAGTTTGTTTGTTTTAGGATTCCGTTCCAGAGGGTGCTAACGGAACCTTGTTACTAAGCGTCCGCTGCCCGTCCGTTTGACTGTCATCGTGCTGTTATAAGGTAGACAGTTGAAATTTTCAGTGTGTGTATTATTATTATCCGCTGTAATAACAAAATAAAAAATAAATAAAAAGTACAGCGAAAAATCTCTCTCCAGGTGTCTCCATTCAAAACAGGGTTTAAAAAAAATGGATGTAATATTAAATAATATAAGGCGGGTCTGCCAGAGTCGCGAGATTGTTCGAAAGAGATACCGTGACCCTGGCACATGGGCAACTGAAGCAACACGGGTGGGTTTTAGTCAGTAAAAGTCTGACACGCCCCGCTCTGGGCGGAGTGGGAGAAGCCATTTGATGATTGCCACCAAAAAAAAAAAAAAAAATAGGCGGGTTTCGCCCTTCGTGTGCAAGTCCGATTCCTATCTGAAAACAGTCAACTGAGTCCTAATTGCGTCTGCTAGGGTCGCGAGATTTGTTCGAAAGAGATGCCGTGACCCTGGCATATGGGCAACTGAAGGAACACGGGTGGGTTTTAGTCAGTAAAAGTCTGACACGCCCTTCCGCTCCACCCTAGAGCGGGAGACGTCATTTGATGAATTCCCACCCACAAAAAAAGCCCTAATTGTGTTACACACTGTTGGCACAAACTGAGTTATTTTGAACGATGTCGCTAATCCATTGCTTCATCTGTCCGATAAAATGTCTACTCGACAACGTAAGTAACACAATGAATGTTGTTGAACTATCGAAATGCAAGCTGTTACTATTATTGAGTTACACAACTGCTGACAATTTCCCAAATTTTTGACATACTTAAATGAAATAAAACACTGTGTTGTTTCTCCATAGCAACAACAGAAAGCCCCATAATTATTAAATTCATAACAGTATTATTATGTCCATCATCATACGGCTTTAATTCACAGCTGCTGTAAAAATATTAATTTGTGTTGCGGAAGTTTACAAAACAAACGAATGTCCCCCCCCCCTGTCTCCCTGTCCCCTGGTGGAACAACTGCTGTTTAATTAGTTCCGCGGAACCGATGTGGACTTGCGGCCAGTTTTGCAGTTCCACTATTTTTTATCGTATTGCGAAGAAGGGTTCTGTTCTGTTCACGGAACTTGTTTGCGTCGCGTCGTGGCGCCAGCTTGACTTTGCAAGAGTTTTTGTTGTGCTCTGGGGAAAATGTACATTTCCATTATTAATTAAGTTTCCATTAGTGGTACACTTAGGTTTTGCTCGAATTCGCACACTACTGTTCAGAATTAGGTCACATCTACTTATCCTAATCAACCAAAGTTAGAAAAACCTTTTAGGAAAGTGGGTAACTTTTATTAACTTGGCAATTTCGCATGTGTTCAGGGCTCACAGAATTAGTTCTCTGCGAAGAGAAATGGCGGTACATTACACGTTGCTACAATCTGCACATTGCCCTGAGATTAGCTCGTAATTGGCCGCACTTAGACCCGCCATTACTGATCGATGACGTCATAAGCTAAGAACACAGGCTGTTTGGGAGCATGCGCAACTGAGCACTAGGTATAGTATCTAAGTGTGTTTCTTGATTATCTATATATAAGAAATCGAGCTGAAACATTGATAAATCAGAATATCACCTATGTATGTTACTGAAGTGTGAAGCAAACTGGTTTAATGTTGAGTCAAACCGTAGCGCGCGGCGTCGCGTCGTGTCTTTCTGAAAAGCTGTGCACGTGTATATACCCATGGAACAAATTCCTATGTGGGGCACATGGCGATGAGAACTTTGAACTTCTCACGATCTTGAGTGAACTAGTTGTCCCAAGGAGAAACTTGAAAATAACTTGAATTGACTTACTTAGCTTAATCGTTCAAGCTTGACAAGTTGTGATAAACTTTGTAGTGTTGGGTCGAGCGTCGCTTGGCGTGCACTAAGTAAAGTTCTGTGCATCTCATTCTTTGAAACGCTCGTAAACTTAAGTACTTTCGTAGTCACAAGTACAGCTTAGATCTAACTTATAAAGTGTGAGATGCAACGTGTGTCGATACTCTCTGCAGCGGAAAACCTCAAGCGGCAAAAGTATAGCAACCTTATTGGCAATTATATTTTCGAGCTGTTTGGGGTTGAAACCCTCGGGCCGTGGGGTCAGAGTGCTCATGGTATCTTTAAAGAAATATCAAAACGGCTAGTTGTTCTCGTGACCCAAAGGCTGGTTTTTATTAGGGTTCCGTTGCCAAATGGCAAAAAACGGAACCCTTATAGATTCGTCATGTCTGTCTGTCTGTCTGTCTGTCCGTCCGTATGTCACAGCCGCTTTTTTCCGAAACTATAAGAGCTTTGCTGTTGAAACTTGGTAAGTAGATGTATTCTGTGAACCGCATTAAGATTTCACATAAACATAGAAAAAAAAACAATAAATTTTGGGGTTCCCCATACTTAAAACTGAAACTCATTTTTGTTTATACGTTTGTGGTATTTATGGATGGGTCTTCAAAAATGATATTGAGGTTTCTAATACCATTTTTTTCTAAACTGAATGGTTGGCGCGAGAGACACTTCCAAAGTGGTAAAATGTGTCCCCCCCCCCCCCCCCGTAACTTCTAAAATAAGAGAATGATAAAAGTAAAAAAAAAATTGATGTACCTACATAACCATATAAACTTCCAGCGAAAATTAGTTTGAACGAGATCTAATTAGTAGTATTTTTTTAATACGTCATAAATCGTAAACCGCAATTTACCTTTCATTCAATCAACTCAAATACAAAAATTAAAAAAAAAAAAAAAAATTCATAAATATAAACCTTATGTACAAACCTACAGGTTTGTACGGAACCCTCGGTGGGCGAGTCCGACTCGCACTTGGCCGGTTTTTTGGCCAGCGGCTAAGCATTGCTACACAGCGTGGTAATGCCGCCAGTCTCTTGGGTACATTGACGGTCGACAGCGATGAGGATGAATTTTTTGACGCTTTATTTTAGTTTGTGTATAGTTTTGGTTAATATATAATCTTGTTATTTTTATTAATCAATAAAGAGAATAGTATTAAAAAACAAAAAAAAAAACTTATAAAGTCTTAAAGTTTTTGCTGCGATTTTTGTTAATTTTGTTAAGATCTTGAATTCGTAATGAAGCATGCCTTCTCCACAAAAAAGAAATAGAAGAACCTACATTATTGCTACTTTCCATTAAGATAGTGCAGGTTTTAATTAATTACTTGCCATATGGAACACTTTGTCCTGAGACAAAGTAATGTATTACTCTTACGGTAGTTAGTAACATAGTTCAATGAGTCGCACCATCGTGCCACCAGGCCAGAAGACAGCCTGCCAGCCTGTTCAGTATTGGGAAATTAAGGAGCTGTATACGATTGTTTTTCGATTCCGTTGATTTATTTGATTTTACAGACGTACTTTTACAGCCATAATATTGTTATCCTAATGCAATACATGAAAGATCGTTTGAATTATTATTCAATGAATGAATTACTTTTTTATTGTATTTTATCGAGTATTACAGTGCGAGATTCAGGTTCATCATAATTAACCTATATTGTTCCCACTGCTGGGACACAGACCTCTTGGTGAGAGGGCCATAATATACCACGCGGGCCCAGTGCGGATTGGTAGATGTCACATACCTTCGAATTTTTGGTTCTAGGACATGCCGGTTTCCTCACGATGTTTTCTTTCACCGTTTTGAGAGCGGTGCTGATGAAA
This sequence comes from Aporophyla nigra, assembly GCA_947507805.1. Classification (NCBI taxonomy): domain Eukaryota; kingdom Metazoa; phylum Arthropoda; class Insecta; order Lepidoptera; family Noctuidae; genus Aporophyla; species Aporophyla nigra. Next base: position 334,754 of record OX382305.1, on the reverse strand, counting down.
TACATAATTTACACGAAGCAAAGCACGATGTAGGTTGTTTTATTCAAAATTACATTTATTAACAATGTTTTCAATTTTTTTTACTACCAGACTGCGGAGGGTTGCCATCTTCTTAAAAACAAGAACAACCTCTAATGCTTCCGGCTGCATGAGATTGTTTCTATGTACTACATTTTTAATTATTCAACCTCTTGAAATAAAAATTTCTTGATTCCTCTTATACAGTTGGTTTTTTGATTTTATATTTACTTCGTTTGCGTTTTTTTTTTTCTGAAGTCGATTAATCAAAATCAAACAGTAGAAATGTAAAAGTACCCCATTCATTACATCATAATTGAAATTATCTTTTGTGTTATGCATTAAAAGTTTATAGCAATAAACATACAGTAATTTAACTGTGAAATCACGGAAGTACGTGAAATCGAAAAACAAATACGGTCTATTAATTGTTTTGGGTACGTATCAAATACCCGAATTTTAAAAGACCGAATTTTAAAATACCGATGGACGAATTCCCGATAATTGAAACGCCGAATGGTTGTTTGGTCAAAATTTTAAATTCCCGAAAGTTCATTTGCCCGAAAGTTTAAAATCCCGAAGTTTAAATATCGAACAAATTTTTAATATAAGTAGTAAATAAAATAAAATAATATTCTTACTGTTTCGTTATCTTAATTATTCATGTTCATACATATTTAAATTTTATAGTTCATTCCAAATTCCCGCCCAACGATCGAATGGTAATTGCAATGTTGTGATTTCCGCGACCGGAACTGAGGCTCGAACCAATTGGCAGAACGTAAGGACAACGTTCATACGCCTTGGCCAATCCCGCGCCTTCTTTCGACCGCGTCACCAGCGTCCCTGCAATATGGCGGGGGAGTCGTTTTTCGCCGGCGCGACGAGGAAGCGTGTTCTCGTGCAGCCAAAAATCATAGTGAAGGACCTTTTATTTTGTGTGTGTGAAGTTATCAGTCTCAACGTTCCGTGAATTTTGAAGCCTCAAAACGAACTTTTACAAGCTGGGAAACAAAACGTGGGAGCCCCCCGCCACCTACCTACGGCTGCCGTACTCAGCTTCTGGACCAGGGCGTACGTAGCCAAAAGGTAAGGGCTTCTTTCTTAGTTACGGATTTCTTAAGCGTTGCAACCAGCCAATTCAATCAATACTTACTCGTGGTTGCCCCCAAAATGGGCAGGTAATGTCTTGCTGCCACACATATAGAACGAACCATGTCACTAGTGAAACGAAGACAAGAACTACAAAGAAAAAAAGATAAATTGCGATCTCAAAGAAATGAACTCAGCGCTCTGTACAAACTAATAAGCAAGTATATTAAATTCGATTATAAAAAACCACAGAACAAATATTATACAAAAAACTGTTGAACAAGGTAAAGGTCCTCTTCCTCTCTCCTAATTTTTTGCGTGCCCGACAGGGTCCATATTTTGATCTTGTACCATTATTATTTCTTACCATCTATGTAACATATGGAATGCAATAAAGAATTGAGTATTGAGGTCTCAAGAAAGCATATAAATCGCTACAGACAAATAAAACTTGGATCGAAGGTTTGAGACAGTCAGGAAAAATATCTCACAACCGGAGAGATATTAGTAATATTGCTACAGAGTATTACCGAAACTTATACAATGACAATAATGAACCAGAAAACAACAACACTAATGTCATGCGTTACGAAATTTTCGAGGAGAAGGTAAAAGCCATCGACGAGATCGAAATCATACAAGCGATAAAGAAACTTAAACTGGATAAAAGCCCAGGGTCCGACAACATCACAAACGAAGCTATAAAATACGGCAGCAAGGATCTGGCTGGACCACTTATGAGGCTGTTCAATATGATCCTAGAGACCGCAAACACACCTTCGCAATGGTCAGAATCCGATATAATCCTTCTCTATAAAAAAGGAGATCCAAACGACATCGGCAACTATAGGCCTATCAGCCTTTTATCAACCCTATATAAGCTATTCTCTTCAATTATAGAACGAAGAATGAGTCAGACATTAGAAACAAAGCAACCCATAGAGCAAGCTGGTTTCAGGAAAAGTTTCTCAACGATAGACCATATACACACCCTAGAACTTGTCATCGAAAAATACCAAGAGAATCAACGAACACTCTACATAGCTTACATCGACTATCGCAAAGCATTTGACACAATATCACACTCAAGCATCTGGAATGCCTTAAAAAACAAGGAGTAGCAATACGGTACATACAAGTAATAAAAGAGATCTACAGTAAAAGCACAAGCAGGGTCAAATTGGAATCTACTGGTCCAAGCTTTCCCATCAAGAGAGGAGTCAGACAAAGTGATCCACTGTCTCCGAATATTTTCATTGCTGTACTGGAAGGTGTCATAAGTAACTTAGATTGGAAGTCATGCGGCTTAGTTATCAAAGGCAAGTGCTTGAGATTTGCAGACGATCTGGTTTTACTATCTGAAACTAGCGGTAAGCTACAATACATGATAGACACCCTCCACACAGATAGTAGTGAAGTGGGATTAGAAGTAAATTTATCGAAAACAAAAATTATGACAAATGGCTCAAAGAATAACATTTTGGTTGAAAAAGAACCATTAGAATATGTTGATCAATATATCTACCTCGGAAAACAAATTGGCTTCAAAACTAATAACAATGAGCTAGAAGTATAACGAAGATGCAAAATAACCTGGAATAAATTCTGGACACATAAGGAAATATTAAAAAGTAACATGCCAATAGTAATTAAAAAGAAAATTAGGATTCGTGTATTCTTCCCTGTTTAACATACGCCTGCCAGTCATGGAAATGCACGAGAAAAATAAAAAACAAAATAACTACTTGCCAGAGAAGCGCAGCATGCTAAAAATAAAAAAGATACATAAAATCTGCCATACAAAAATCAAAAATTTCGCAAAAACTATTGATGCTCTGAGGTATGCGCAAAAGTTGAAATTCAGATGGGCCGGTCATATTGCCCGGCTAAAAGATAAAAGATGGACATCCATCATAACCACATGGCACGGCCCACAAGGAACAAGATGCACGTACACGTTGGGACGACGACATTACAAGGTGAGCGGGACCACATTGGATGCAATTAGCAAAGAATAGAGAGAAATGGAAATCTTTTGAGGAGGCCTTCACCTAAGGGGGGTCCGTGCATGAAATTTTATAAATGTAAAAAAAAACTTTCAAATCAAATTAAATACAAAACAAAACAAAAAATTATAATATCATAAGCAACTGTAACATTACAAATGTTAAGTAATTGTAAAAGTTTAGTTCTTTTGCATGGAATAAAAGGCTTTTTTATTTTATTTTATTTAATAGCAACGGGTTTGCAGGGTGTGACAATTTCACATCTACCTACATTTATGAATACACTCATACTGCATATCGTCGTTGCAAATTTAAAATCTCCTATGTGTAAAAAGTAACTTTTCGAGAAAAACGAAAAAAACAGTTTCCTGAAAAAGAAACTGAGGAAACATTCTTATTTTTTTTAGATGTAAAGTGTAAAGGAATTATAATGTATTGAGATAGAATTTGTCTTATATCAATGTGTCATTCAGCGTATATTTATATAAATTTAATTATTTTTCTGCACATACGTAGGCCGCTAGATAAATTTTGTCGTATGCTTACTCAAAGTAAAACGAGGTTTGTTTGAGGGTAGTATAATAAACTTCAGTTCATTGGATTACTATCGGATGATAATTGATACGCGCACTGTACTTTCCTAAATTATAAAAAAATAAATAAGCCACTGTGATGGCTGAGTTTACGCGGCGTGATGTTCGGGTGATTACGTTATATAATTTTCGTCGTGGTCTTACAAAGCAACAATGCTTTGAGAAAATGAGTGGTATGTTGCAAGATACTTGTCCATCTTTAAGGACGATAGAAAGGTGGTCTTTACAATTTCAACGTGGAAAATTTAATTTAGAGGACGAGGAAAGATCTGGTAGGCCAATTGAAGTAGCTACTGATAAAAATATTTCCACTTTAAAAAATCTAATAACGCAAGACCGACGAATCACATACCGCCAGATAGAGAATTTAATGAAGATAAGTGCACCAACAATTCACCATATTCTACACAACGAATTGAAAGTTAGAAAAGTTTGTTCACTCTGGGTACCACATTTGATGACCGATACTTTGAGGGAGCAGAGTGTAAAGTGGTGCAAACAGACGCTTCAAAAATTCGATGACGGTCACTCTAATAATATCAATTCAATCATCACCGGTGATGAAAATTATATTTATTATTACGACGTCCCTACTAAATCCCAGAGTAAAATGTGGGTATTTGAAGACGAGGAACCACCAACATTAGTAAAACAAGTTCAATCTGTAAAAAAACGAATGGTCTCAGTTTTCTTTAGGAAGAAAGGTATATTAGCTATTATTCCCTTAGAGACACAGAAGACTGTAACAGCATCTTGGTACATAAATGACTGTCACCCAAAAGTTTTTGAAGCATTAAAAAATGAGCGACCTAAGTCAAGACTTGATACTTGGTTCCTCCACTACGACAATGCTCCAGCACATCGAGCGGGTTCTACAATCACCTTTCTCGAGGAATCTAAAATAAAATTGCTTAGTCATCCTCCCTACAGTCCAGACTTAGCACCGTCCGATTTTTTTTGTTCCCTTGCGTAAAGAAGCAGTTGAAAGGGCGAAAATTTTCTAGCAACTCAGAGCTACTAGGAGCGTTTGAAGAAATTTGCACCAATATTCCACCGTCTTTTTAGAAGGAGACTTTTGCCACTTGGTTCGAGCGTATAAAGGCTTGTATAGCTGCTGAAGGTGATTACTTCGAAAAAAAGTGAATTCTCTGTGAACACGACAAAACTTATCTAGCGGCCTACGTAGGAGATTTAAGTTTCAACTTTTTGTCACATAAGTGCATTTACAGTTTATTACATCAGGCACATAGGAGTTTTCGATGGGCAATAGACATGAGATTTTTTGAAATTAGCGAATACTTTAACGATACATTAAGATATTCACATATGAGTTTTTGCAATAAGTAGATTTGGTATATCTATATCGCTTTTAAAATATATGCATAGCTCGTATTTGTGAAAATTGTTACATAGGAGATTTTAAATTTGCAACGACGATATATAATTTTTTTTTTCGGTATTTTAACTAGTAGGTATTTTTAACGTAGATTCGGGATTTCTTCGGGCATTTAAACATCGGTATTTTGTGTTTCCATATAACGACTATCGGCATTTAAAACTTTCGGTATTTTGAATTTCGTCGGTATTTCAATCATAGATATTATGAACTTTCGGGATTTTGATACGTACCCATTTTTTTTTCCCACTATACTATGTTACCCCTATAGATTCCCTGTCACCATGCGGGTTCCCTGGAGCCCGCGTGACTCGCGTGACTCGTGGCAGCGTGACTAATGAAATTTATAGCGTGTATAGGTCAAAGAGCGCGCGCTATGCTAATCAAAAGGGTAAACAGTGAGATGCAGAAGCATTCTCTTATAAGAGTAGCACAAGACTAGAGAAACGATGGGTGGACTATTATTATTATTATTTTCATATATGTTAATATATCTCTGGATCCTAGGATCCCGGTCTTTTGGAAGGCTTACGAGGAGCCGAAGTCAATTCGCAGAGGCCCCTTAGAAATTTTAGATGAAGTGAGGCACTAACCGACGATTATCCCCGTATGCACTGGGCAAATGCACCCAAGGACAACCTCCGGTTGGTGTTACACTATTGCAGGATGTGGAAACCAAGATGCTGGGCTATGTATTTTGCTGGCTAAAATTGACTGGTTACCAAGCACTATGGAAGGCCTATGGCCCCTGCCGCATCAATGTTTTGAATATACACGGATTAAATGGCAGGAGGTGACTTGCACACTCAATAATGGGCCCCCGGAAACGGTCGCTGGAACATAGTGACAAAGCGACAAGGGGACAACACTTCCTGAGGAGCTTGAGAAGTGGAGAGGTATTCCACGGCTTTCAGAACAATCCCAGAGCCCGGAAGATGGTCAAGATCCCTACGAGCACTTACCGGAATACTTCCTTTCCTCGAGCACGTTTGCTCTTGCGAATTTCTACTCAAGCCGGCTAATAAAGGCAAGAATGAGGTGGGAGCTCTGAACCTCTTCAGTTTTCACTCCAGCCGGCCAATAAAGGCAAGCCAGAGATGAGGAACAAGAATACTCGCGGGAGATAGGGTCCGTGGGGTCGCTACTGCCCAACAGCACGCCACATGCTGCCGTGCGGGGTATTATTATTATTATTATGTGGACAGAAAGGGGGTGACTACCGAGATGACAATAATAATTTTTGACTTGATAACATCGATTGAAATCAAGCCGTGACAGTTTCGCCTTGTGATAGTCTAGGTATGGCGGCAGCTATTGTTGGAGCTGCGTCATGTGTGCACACATCAGAACAATATCCTGTGAGTGGCGACTGTTTGTTTGTCTCCAGTCTGCCGCCACACCGCACACTCATCGCGTTAATTGATTTAACAGGAAATTCATCATACACCTTTGTGTTTATTCCATTAATAGCTATCACGTATTTTTAAACTAGAACTTGCTGAAAACATATGCCGCCATACGTTAACTATTATTTTTCCATCGAGGGTGTATTCTGATACTTGGTGTAAATATAGCAACGAACATAAATCAACTCGTCTACAGCCAGGTGTCGTGGCTACAGCTCGCTATCATTGCGACGCGTTTTTCACTCAATTGTACCTCTACCGGTAATGGATTTATAATATACCCTCCACCTTCCCCGCCTTGCCTCTCCTTAATGGAGTGCGTCTAATTCTGCGGTACCTACATAGTCGGGACAGATGAGGAAAATCTAAATTTGTTCCTTCACAGCGCAAACAGGTACAGAAAGGAAATGAAGCTCACAGTTATCGAGCTACCTTTAATGTTCTTATGATTCACGAGTCCGTCATATTATGGGACAAGATCGATATTTTTGTGATATTCATAAAACTGTATCATGCTCGCGGTTTATTTGAAGGTTCCAGGATCACCGTCCAGCAGAGGTAAGGGCAAAGACAAGAGCGAGCGTAGCTTTACTTATACCAGAGGGCCAATTCTCGTAATTAAAAACGTACAAAATCTAGTCGCAATCTCATCTCGGCGACCACCAACTGTCAAAAACTTGTCGAAAATGTATGGAAACTCGAGGTATTTTTGACAGATTGAGACTAAGATCAGACTGTGAAATTTCTTAAAAATACGAGAATTTCCTCTCAGATATAGGCGGGCTTTTTTTTTTTTTTTTTGGATGGGAAATCATCAAATGACTTCTCCCGCTCTGGGCGGAGCGGGAGGGCGTGTCAGACTTTTACTGACTAAAACCCACCCGTGTTCCTTCAGTTGCCCATGTGCCAGGGTCACGGTATCTCTTTCGAACAATCACGCGACCCCGGCAGGCATCGGTCCTAGCAGACCCCTTCAGTGTGGCTCAAATCTCTTTGAGGCGCACGTGGAACACTACGCGCCGTCGACCCGAGCTTGGTCCTTACCGGGCGGCGAGCTACCCATTGCTCGTCACCCGCAAGCTCGCGCCTACGGTGGCCGGGAGTCCGCAATCGACTCCCGGCGATATAGGCGGGCTCTACTTGAACTGTTGCATCAAGTGACTCTTCGCCTCGTGATGCCATATCAAGTGGTCCTTCTGCGTCAATATGCGGCGTGTTTCCCCATACGTTGTTTTTCCTCATATCCGCTTCTCGTTTTCTTTTATTTTCCACGAAGTAACCGAGTAAGTGATTTGAGATGTGTTCGTGTTATTCAACGCAGTGCGTGTGTCTATCATATTGTGTTGTTTATGTTTTGTTTGCGTCTGCGTCACGGGCTCGCGGGCTCGCGGGCTCACAGCGCTAGGCGTTCTTTAATATGGTTGTTAAACTCGCTCGTATGAATAGGTACAGCTTTAACGTTAGTACTAAGACAAGACATTAAATCTCACTTAAATTATTCAAAAGTTGGAGTTATATGGATAAAGCTTACTTTTCTTTTATGTTTCGAAAACAAAATATCATTTATTATAGAAAAATGTAATTATTTTGGATGGTTATTCAACTAGCTTTTGCCAGCGGCTTCGCCCGCGTGGATGTCGAAAATTAGCCCGCAGGAACGTACTACCGGGATGAAAAGTACCCTATGTGTGTTTTAATCCAGGATATAAACTGTGTGCCAAATTTCATCTAAATCCGATCAGTAGTTGTAGTTTGCGTGAAAGAGTAACAAACATGCATCCATACTCACAAACTTTCACATTTATAATATTAGTAGGATAATTATAATTGTGAAATAAATGTATGAGAGATCAAAACTTGAGAACGGCCCATTTGCCTGTTTTTTTTTATTTTTTTTTGTTGTCGTCCTAATTGTTATTTGTAAAGAAAATAAGATAGTTGCCTGAGTTGCGGCGCCGGGCATGATGTGGTGTAATTTTGTGGAAGTCAAAAAGTCTGTTATTAACATTGTAGCACCTACTTTAGCACTTAGGTATATTTAATATTTGTATCGACTGTGGGGAGTTTTCTGACCTTATGAATAATAGTAAAATAAAACCTTTGTGTAAATCTGCTACAACATCAGACCCCTCTTATTATAAATCTTATTCAGTATTATCAACCTTCATTAAAATTTTTGAAAACATAATTGCCGATCAATTGCAAAGAGTTTTTAATAAACATAAATTATTACATAGCAAAAAGTTCGATTTACAAGGGGTCGTTCAACTATCGATGCCGGTGTTGAACTCCTAGGACATATTTACAATGCATGGGGAGATAAATGCGATGCCTTTGGCATCTTTTGTGAATTATCCAAAGCATTCGATTGCGATCTTCATGAAACTTTAATCAGGAAACTCTACACCACCAGGTCAGGAACACCACACCACCACCTTTTTACTTCAAACTTGAGTAATAGGATTCAGTGTCGATGTAAATGGATATGATCTGCCGGAGCAATAAAGTATCGATGAGAGTCCCACAGGGCTCAATTCGCAGTATTACAAGTAATAATTCTACTATTGATAGCAAACTATTGACGTTACTTAGGTTACTATATGTATTGTATTATTGTTATTATGCATTTAATTTTCCTTTTACCGTAACACATTTGCGTAACAATGTAATGAAAAATACGCAACCTAAAAACATGAAGGAGCTCGATTGTTGAACCGGGAATTTGAGGTCACGTGACACCAAAATCGCCATTTTTAGTGTGTTTTGCACGCATGATGAAATGTGTGGATATGACTTCCGTACATTTTAATGGTAAAATTTTTGGGTGATTTGTATTTAACCGACCTAAAAAAAGAGGTTATTGGACACGTATGTAGGTAGGTATGTAATGTTACTGTTATTGCAACTGAAACTTTGTATTTTTCCAGCTCGCATGCCAGAGGACGCGGGGTGGTGGAAGGGCACCAGTCACCACCACCACCACTTGACATGATTTTGCAGCCACCGGCAATGTAAGTAACTTACGGAGTTTTCTAATTTCCATTTATCTCTAAATATTCAGGTACTACAACACTGCTTTTGTTCCAGGTTTATGGACAATGACTGGCCATTGCCTGGGCCGGCATTACCGGTGCCTCCGTCACCAGCATCACTGTTCGTCGTGCCATCGCAATTATAATTTCCTTTTCTTTTTTAGTTTTCATTTTTTTTCCGTATTTACATAATATATAGGTACGATAATAGACTTGAAATAATAATATGTACAAGAACATAAAACGTTTTTAATGTGTTTTAATTTTTTGAGATGTGACAATATTTGCCGTATCCATATTTCTTTCGTCCATGGTCATGATGTCATGTATTTCCTATCTCATTTTCTCCCACGTTAAATCTTATAAATTTATGTGTGTCTCTTTTTACTGTCGCTTTTTCGTTTCATAGACTTTCAAATCACAACCAACGGTGCTAAAGAAGTTTTCACTTCAAAAATACAGTCGAATTGAAAACCTCCTCCTTTTTTTGAAGTCGGTTAATTACTTGTTTCGCATTTGTATCTGTTATCTTTGACCTCGACAGTCGACAGTCGGCAGCCGGCCCCTCGCCTCATTTAACCTCAGAAAATAAAATATCTTTTACACTTTATATTTAATATTCCATTCCAATCTTTGATCCCAGTTTAGTGAGCTATAAGTACTTGTCTTGTTTGATTAACTTTGATTGGATTTCTTATACTTTTGACTTTTTTAAATATTTTAACAAATTATAATTTATAAGTTTCACAAGTTTACCAGGCTATTAAATTAATGATCCTCTTTAGATGTGAACTTTGATCTACAAACTAATATCGATTGAATGCACGTGGCTCTCATGCCTAGGTACGTACGGGACTAGGTACGCAGCGTTTGGAGGATCGATTAAACCATAACGCAAACAAATCAAACATACTGCAGCAGTAAAATGCAAGCATGCCATCATTACAAACGTAGACTTTGAGCAGTTATCTAATCTCGCTCTTACAGTTTCATCATGAATACAGATGAATGTATCCCCCGTCGAAGGAACTGATGCTGCGTTCTAATTTAACGTGTGGTGGAGCGATTTTATTTTTTTTGAATTTTTGCTTCGGCATACCTGTATAAAGTTGCTATTTTAGGTCATTACTAAATACGAGAAAGCTCAGTTTGTTTACGTTAAGTTTAGAGGTGCCCCCATCATCGTAAAGTTTTGAAAATTTGCGCAAATTCCATAAAATCGCAAACGTTGTATAAACCCGGAATTATATTCTTAGCGATGCTTTATTAGTGTAAACTAAACAAGATTGAACTTGAAACGTGTTTGTTTTGATCGGTAGGTAACGGGGTGCGGGGAAGGGGTATTTTTTATTTCACTCCCTCACATCAAAGAAATGGCATTAGTCAACTCGCGCGCGTACACGAGTTCACTTGTTTGTCGTGCACTTAGGTACTTGACACATCGAATCTGACGGCTGGGAACAAATACATATATTGTAAGTAATATTTTTCACATTCAAAACTTGCAGTTTCGGTTATAACCGTAGTACTATTAAAAGTATTCTTTGTCTTAATTACAGAAATATGTCGCAAGTTAAAACACGACAAATGTCAAGCTGTCCTGTCTTTGGTTTGCCAGAAAAGTTACCTGTTTCTCAGTTACCAACTTACAACGACATTATGAAATATTATTTATTTATCAAACATGAATTGAAGCCTGATATAACAACAAAAGAGCCAACACTTCATGAAATATCTGAAAGGCTGGCTCAAGAAGTTTTAGAAATATGGCAAAAATCGTCGCTGCCAACTGTAAGTTTCAAAAGAATCCTACAATTGATTCGCGTTTATCATGACAAATACAGATGCTTAATGAAACCATATCGAGGCCGTCAAACGAACATTAAATACCAAGAAAAAATTAATAAATTCATATCAGACTCTCATAGTTTGTTTGATATTTGTAGCTGCAAATGCAAAGTTATATCGGATTGTAACTGTCCTAAAGAATGTCGCATTCCCAAGGAGGAAGTTGATTTTTTATTGGATCAAAGAACGATCAGAAAAATGATGATAGGCGGTGTCGATGTGGCTACAACGGCAAAAAATAAGAAAAAACAAGAAAGAAAAGAAAAAGCTTTATATCGCAGTAGAGAGGTAAACTATTTTGATAAACCTTGTTGTTCTCGTTCATTGACTGATGATTTGGTAACAGAAAGCAGCAGCTCATGCGATAGTTTGCTTGTGCCATCTACTAGTCCTCAGTATAAAAACCCAGAACAGGTAAAACATAAAGGCCACCTAATAAAAAAAAGCGATTGAATTTAACCTCATTAGCTCTTGCATGCGATCGTACTGGAGTTTCGGAAAGAGCCGCTGCTATTATAGCTTCTTCTGTCTTGAAAGATGTTGGCATTATTTCATCAAACGACCCAAGTCATATCATTGATCGTTCAAAGTTGCGCCGTGAAAGAACTAAAGTCAGATCAACTTTGCAAGAAGCTGACTGCAACAAAATTCTTCGTAGTATATATTTTGATGGAAGAAAGGATAAGACTTTGGTTCGTATTGAAAAAGAAGGGAAATTTTACAGAAAACGGGTCATAGAAGATCATTACGTAATATTATCGGAACCTGGAAGTAATTATTTTGGGCATGTTACGTGTGAGTCGGGTACTGCTAAAGGTATAAAAGATACTATAATAAATCACTTGAAATCCAAGTCTGTAGAACTGAGTGAGATAGCTGTTATTGGCTGCGATGGAACAGTGGTGAATACTGGTTTCAAAGGTGGTGTTATCCGCCTGATGGAAGAAGAACTAAATAGACCATTACAGTGGTTTATTTGCCAACTGCATTCAAATGAATTACCATTACGACACTTGCTGTTACATTTAGATGGCAAAACTACAGGGCCTAAATGTTTTTCAGGCACCATCGGAACTCAATTACAAAATTGTCATACAAAGCCGATAGTCAAATTTACCGTTATACCAACAATATTACCTGAAATTTCAAAGACAGATCTGAGTACTGACCAAAAATATCTTTATGATGTGATGACTGCTATTAGTACTGGTATATTTCCTTCTGATTTAGCTAATATGGAACCTGGACCTCTTAACCATTCCAGATGGCTAACAACAGCCAATCGAATTTTAAGATTGTATGCCACTAAAACTGACCCAGAAGAAAAGTTAATAGTATTAGTCACTTACGTTATGAGGGTTTATGGACCCATGTGGTTTACGATAAAATGCAATTCTTCGTGCGTTAACGGAGCCAAGCACCTATGGCAAACCATTAGTCTTAGTCGTTATTTGGATGCCAATTTGAAGAAAATCATTGACAAGGTAATCCAGCGAAACGGGTATTTCGGGCATCCAGAAAATCTTCTTCTTGCTATGCTTGGCGATGACAGAGAGGTTATAAGGGATCTTGCATGCCGAAGAATTATCAAAGCAAGATCAGAGAATGTTCAAGGACTTCGGATGTTTAAGGTTCCTACATTTAATTTTGACGCCAAAGATTATACTGATATTATTACGTGGCGAGATTGCGAGATAACGGAACCACCTCTTACTTTAAATATGTCTGATGAAACCTTGAAAGATGTGGTCAAGAACGGTCTCAGCATGTGTCAGATTATTGATTTTCTATGTCACACCCAAGCAGTAGAGCGCTGCATCAAGTTGGTGACAGAAGCATCAAATGCAGTTTGTGGAGATAATAAAAGAGACGGTTTCATTAGAGCGAGACTGCTTTCGCGTAAACGAATGCCTACTTTTAATACGAAAAAACAGTTTGCTATTTAAGTTTGCTTTTTTAATGTTTAATTTTTGCAATAAATAGAAAAACTGGATTTTTTTTATTTTTTATTTTCATCTCTTCTGGGGCACCTCAAAATATTGCGACTGGTAAGTCAAATTTTGTACACTTGTTTTGAATATTATAAGACAACTTTTCATCCCTATTCCGTTGAGATGAAACGATATTTTTTTTGCTCCATATATTTTCGCTCCATCCGTACCTACAATGAGCCAGTTGCAATAATTTACTGTTCTATTGAGATTAATACTAGGTGTACCCACCATCCTGACTAACTAGAGGTGTGCTCTGAGCCGGTTCATAGGTCACGCACGTTACGCTACACGATACAGTCCAGTCATCGCGCCCCATCGCGCCCCTCCGACCTCCGCTTGTCTCTACAAGAACCGGAAGGGCTCAGCGGAATTCATGCAGCGTTCCTTTATTATGTGAAAAGTAACAAAATACCTTAGACACAACACAATATCTTTTACCGTTCTATACATATAAATTAAGGATACTAACTTCAACAAACAAGCGGGAAATATAAAAAACTTCTTTACAAAAAGAAAAACTGACTTCCTTAAAAACACTACAAAGTGAAAAATAACTTTAATTTCGGAAGTCTTAGCATCTGTATTTAAGTTTTTTGCCTCCGACTTCCGAAATTAAAGTTATTTTTCCCTTTGTACCTAGTGTTTTTAAGGAAGTCGGTTTTTTTTTTTTTGTAAAAAGTTTTTATTTTTAACTTTTTAGTTATGGTATCTACCCCGAACTATATATATGGGTGCAAAGTTCTCATCAATAGAAAAGAATTAAGTCCAAATACCAAGTAATTGCTGTAAGTCGTTGAGGAGTTCCCTCGACTGTCTTTCGGCTTGATCGTCAGAGCAACTTGAGACTTTCAATAAATAGTAGTGCTTTAAGATAATTAATGAAGAAATAATACACGCACTAGTCGCCACTACGAGTTTCGAAGGTTCCCATCGATTTCTCTGGGATGCAATCATCAGATGCTGGTTACCTTATCATGGAGTATCCCAAGGGTGGTACCCTTGGGATATCACCTTTCCAACAAAAAAAAAAACATCACAATCGGTTCACAAACGACGAAGCTATCTGCGAACACACATAAAAATATATATATACGATCGAATTGAGAAACCTCCTCCTTTTTTTGAAGTCGGTTTTAAGAAAAATAAAACAGAGTAGGTACGGAATGCTATTTCTAAAATGAGCTGTCTATCGTGTGTGTAGCCCTAGCCGCCACAGTCGGCTGTCAGCAGTCAAACGAGTGACTCGGCTCTAGTAAAGAACATTTATTTAATAACTTGCGAGTGATAAACTATGCGAGTGGTCCTTTACTGAAGTAATCCACATTTATGAAGTGATCGTAATCATTGAATGGTACTCGTAATAGTAAATTATGATAGAAAGCACACCACCTAAGCCTTATTTATTTAGTGTATCATGCCTTTACTTCAAAGCAATATGTTATCGATAAGACTGTTTGCTATACTTGGAGGACAAGAGACGTGGGTCACCTTTACAAGATTTAGCAAGTAACATGGGTCTAATATTATGTTCATATACAGGCATGGCTTAACAGTAATCTCATGAAAAGAAATGGGAAATGGCCAATATAGCATCTGTATAGATTGGTATGGCTCAGAAATTCAATTCTCGTACTTAGAAAAATTTATAATTCACGTCAGAATCTCGCATCTCAGCGACAATCAATATTGAAACCTTCGAAAATTAACCTTAGAAAATATTTTTGATAGATTGAGACTACGATTAGAATGCGTTCGTTCAAAAAATCTCGATTCCTCAATCAGTTCTGGGTGTGGACAGTGGACTGGCCTCGCATCTGAGTCTCTTGGAACAATCCCGACACTACACGCTGTTAAACTTTTGCTCTATTGCCCACAGTACGCCAACACTGCACCGCGCCGGACGCTCTTATTTTACAGTCATATAATAATATACTGTGTATTATTGTGCAGTGCAAGATATTAAAGTAAGCATTGTCTTTTAATATTCAATGAAGTATATAGAAGCGCTTTCGTGATTAAAATGTACAAGTTCATCCAATTTAATATTTATTGAAATGTTCAAGTGAATACCTTTAAGTATGTTTGAGCGCGGGAATTTATTTTATGACATTACCTTGCCAACTGCGAGACGATGGTTTTTTTTTCAAAGTTTAGAAGACCGATATCTCTAACGAATAAGAAACGAACACTCTGTCGAATGATATTAATGAATAAGAAAAAATCTAATTAATGTGAACGCGCAGTATTTTATATGATGGCGGCGTCGGGGATCATTAAAAGTTCGGTAATTAATATATTTTTATAGAGGCCGATAAAAATTTGTGACCGACCGTAACGGGCACCGGCTTAATGCGGCTTACGGTCCGGTCCGGCTTACCCACGCCGCAGAGCTTTAGCTTTAAAACGCGTTCAATATGAAAAGTTTCCTACTTGTTTAATATTTCCGTCAGTTACTATAAAATAAGTGGGAATAGAAGTGCTGATCTGAAACGCCCGAAAATGATATCAAAAACCTTTGGATATTTTGTAATACACTATTAACCAAGCTACATTACAGTTCAGAATAGAATAGTTTCAACAATTACTAGTGAGACATATTGCACGCTCCTGTTATTTATCGTACGAGTATGTAGAACTTTGTATGAAGTGAGCTCTGCGCATATGTTATTACGTTCTGTGCTGTAAGCATTCAGTGCGCCGCTTCAGGAATGCAGTTTACTTCGTAATTAGTTAAGTTTGTAATGTGTCGGAGAGATGCCGTGTCTGTTTACCGGTAGCTCATCCAGGCGTCGAGTTACCGGCGGGCGCGGCGGTGGCGCCGTACTTACTGTAGTTAGGGTGTTAAGTGGTGTCACTTCGTAATGAGGGTAGGTGACGCGGTTAACCGGAGTGATGGCGTGATGGTAGGGTGACGAGCACAACGGCGCAGTTAAGTGTCAGTCACGTAACTTGTGAAGTTAATTTGAGTGAGGACAAGTTGCTCTCGATGGAACACTTGTGATGAAATGTTCACAAATAGTTAAGAGATAAATCATCTCATCGTCATCATTTCAGCCGAAAGACATGATCTACTGCGAGCTGCGTGCAAAGGCAAAGGCATAAGAGTCTTTTCAGTTTAAAAGCAGTCATCACGCAAAACTCTTTCTAATTTGCTCTGTCTCTTCTAATCATCATGTAAAGAGACTCACGGTCAATTTACTAGAATGTGTCAACGCTTTCGTCTAGCTTCCGTCTAGTTTGCCGTCTACGAATCAGGGCGTTTCTCTTAGTTCATTATAGCGTATTCACTGAAGCGTGGCGCCGGCGCAGGGTCTTTCATGAAACATCCTTAGTCTTTCGTCGAGTTCAAACAAAATATGATACTCTCGTACTCTTTGTACTCGTGTGACGCCGTGGGAGATATGAAATGTGGGTACATTTACAATAATCATTATTCAAAAAACGAGGAAGTTTCAATGAGGAATATTTTTTCAGAGACGTTTATTATTTCGATTTTTGTTGAGTTTATAAAGTGGTTTTTGTTCGAATCTTGTTATTCATGAGTACGGATTTATATCACGATATTTTCTTATTGAGACACACGGTAGAGTAGCACGCCAAGTTCGCAACAGAAAAGTGAGATAACTGGCCGTGTGAATAAAGAAAAGTTCTATTCCTAGCTATTGAAAAGTTTACAACTTCTGCATAATCTTATTATACTCCTCGTATTTTCAGTACAAAAGACCAAAAAGGTTCTTAGTACAAGTTTTTATCGGGTTCCCTCTATCTGGCAGAAACTTGATGCTCCGAATTTTATTTGGCATAACACACTTGGCATAATCTTCTTTAAACGAATATTTGTAAGGCATAATTTTTTTTTAGCATAATTATTGTTTGGCCGAATATTTATATGTCCGACTTTACGCTGGCATACTTTTAAGATGGCAGAATTTTACTAAGCATAATTACCTTTGGCAGACTTAAAATTCCGCAGAATTTCGTTTAGCATAACATTTATTTAGAGCGACGATTATTTGGTACAATTTCACTTGGCATACTATGAAGATGGCAGAATTTCATTTAGAATAATTTTGTTAGGCATATTGTAATTTCTATAAAATTGCATTTTAACTTTAAATTAAAATTAAAATAGTGTCTCAAAAAGTCAATATATGTTGTACTACAAAAGTTATTGACAGAAACGAATCGCTGTAGAACCGACTCCACGTAGTCTTGTCTGCCCTACCCCTAGAGTGTAATTTAAGCCCGCGTAGGCGCTGAGGGGCGAGGCGGCCCGCGAGCTGAGGAGCAGGTGATTTTGACGCGCGCCACCGCGGCTGAGGCTGGCCGAAGCTGATGAGCTCGCGTGGGACCGCCGGAGCCACGCAGCGCCGGAGCCGTGACAGAAATCAAGTTGTAGCACTTGTAGCGTTTAGACGTGCTCGCCAGCAATATTTGATAAATAATTTATTTAATAATATTGACCTACTTTGTGCATTACTGTCGTAATGCATGTGTAAAATTGTGCATATTGTGTAGTTTTGTTATGTTAATGATGGACACGAAATAGTGAACGGGTATAAACAAAATGGATAAAAGCCCCTCTACTCCAAGGGGCCCAGTGCAACCTTCCGCCTCACCGTCGAAGACGATGACGCAAAACGCAGCCCTCGAGTCAGTCACCGCTGATATTGTATCAACACCAGATATTCAAAAATGGATGTCAACCATCGAACAGCACTTGAATGAAGTTTGCTCTATTGCCGCGGAGGGCAAACTAAACTCGGAGCAGAAAATGAAAATATCTACCCTGTGTCGTAAAGTAGGATCTGGCACCTCACAAATGGCAGTCCTTTATCAGTCGCTCAAGCAGAAGGCCATTAAGGCATACAACGCGGTTGATGCCCTTCAAGAAAAGCGCGACCTTATGGAACATATTTCGGAGCTTAAGCAGACAATAAAGGACTCTGGTTGTACAGGAAATGCTTCATTTGCCGATATGGTAAAAAAGGGATCAAATGACTTTGTTCGACCCAATAATCTGAGCTCTGTTGCCATTTATCCCAATGATAAATTTAAATCAAGTGACGAGACGAAACAACTTGTACAAAAAATCATACAACCCGAGCAAATGAAGCTGCACGTTCGTGGTGTCCGGAAAACTAAAAATGGAGGCGTAATTGTCAGTACCGAGACAAAACATGACGCTGATAAACTGAAGCACGCAGTCCAGCTCTCTACATCTGGACTTACCGCCGACGAACCCAGCAAACGCAAACCTCGGATCGTGGTTGTAGGAGTGCCGACTTCCTTGGCTGAAAATGAGGTGTTCAAGTGCATTTTCGAACAAAACGTGTCCGACAAGTTACCAGCGATGTCCTTGGAATCCTTTTTGACCTGCATAAAATTAAGCCACAAATCGGGGAAACGAGATGCTATGACCTGTAACTACGTTGTCGAAGTTTCAGCTGATATACGTAAAGCCATAATCCCTCAATCAAGACTTTTTATAAATTGGACGTCCTGTCCTGTCAGGGACTTCACAATAGTAACAAGGTGTTATAAATGCCAACAATATGGCCATGCAGCAAAAACTTGTCGAGAGATTGTCATTACGTGTGGTCACTGTGCTGACCCTGGCCATTCGATAACTGAATGCACGAAGAAAGCTGACATCCCGAAATGCGCGACTTGCTCTCGCTTTAAAAAGCCCAATAACCACAAAACGGGGGACGCAAACTGCCCTGCTAGAAAAATAGCAGAATATAGATATGTTAATTCCATCGATTATGAGGGCACCTAGTCAGTCAAACTCAAGGCTAACTTCCGTATCGCTTGTTGCTGACTCAAAGAAATACCTGACCACTGCGCTGTCCTACTTACATCGATTTGCCGCTGTCTAAGCACATTTTGCCGCGCGCTTCACATATCGATTGTAGCGATTTTGTTTTCAACCTAGATAATAATACAATCATATTCGTAAACTAAGTGCTAACAACTACATTTTGCCCGCACCTAAATATTATAGAAATTATCTACATGTTTTCAACCTTAGTTATTAGTGTTTAAGTAAATTATAACATAGTAAATTAGCAAACTATATCACTTTTTATAAAACTTAAGTTAAATATTGTTAAGACATCAGTTGAACTTATATTAATTGTAAGCACACATGCCGCCTGTGATACAGGTTTATCCTAGTACAGGCATCATTCATTTGTATTACCTTTATTTTATTCTAAGATTTATACTGTTATTTACCAACTTTTACTTTGAATAAAATTTATTATTATTATTATCCTTTATTCCATTTTACACACATATAAATTATATTTTTAAATATTAAAATAACAAAAATTATCAAAACATTTAAAAATATAAAAAATAGTAGCCCACCGGTATCAGGAACAAGGTCCAAGCTACCGGCGGTCAGGGCTCCAGAGAGAGAGGAACCTCCTGACAATTCGAGCCGTGTCCAGAAGTACCGCTTTCTGAATCAAGCCCTTGACCCAACTGCTTAACGAGAGCCTCTTCAGGTGTTGGTCGAGGCTCTTGGCTATCAACCCATTGGCTGTGACGACTATCGGCACAATAATCGCTGAGTCCACATCCCACATGTCGACAACCTCGCGAGCCAAGTCTAGATACTTGATTTGTTTATCTTTCTCGGCTTTCACGAGGTTCTCGTCATGCGGGACCGTTATGTCAACAATCATTGTGCGCCGTTCTAGTCGATCCACCACCACGATGTCAGGCTTATTGGAAACAACAGTCCTGTCAGTGATGATGGATCGATCCCAGTACAATGTGATATGGCCATTTTCAAGAACTGGGTCGGGCACATACCTGTAGTACGGCACTTCCAATTCCACAAGGTTGTATTTCAGAGCAAGTTGCTGGTGGATAATCCTGGCTACAAGATTGTGTCTATGCAAGTACTCTTCGTTAGCTAGACGAGAACACCCGGAGATAATGTGTCTAATTGATTCCTCTGGACGGTGGCATGCCCGACAGATGTCCACCGTGCCGTCTTTTACAATGAATCTCCGGTAGTTGTTCGTCAACATAACTTCGTCCATAATTGCACAGACAAAACCTTCGGTTTCTCCAAATAGATCACCGAAACGCAGCTTGGCTACGGACGCTAGAAAATCTACGTCGGGTCCGTGTAGGGCCCGGAAAAAGCGTCCGTGGAGCTCCTTACTCTGCCATACCTCCATGCGGTCATTAGTGTCAAGTACTACATGCTTGCGCCAGTTCCTGTTAGCCAAGGAGAGCGGGGTGAGGCCCTTGTCCACAGCGACCACATCTCGATGCATCCCCACGTCGGCTTCCAGGAAATATTCCCTGAGACTGCATATCTCGCGATTGTGGAGAGTCTTAGCGTTTAAAAAGCCTCGACCTCCACACTTTCGCGGGATATACAGCCTCATAACCGATGACCGTGGGTGATGCATTCGATATGCAGTCAGCAGCGTACGGACCCTCCTATCCAGGGCGTCGAGTTCGGTCTGAGTCCATTTGAGTATGCCGAAAGAGTACATCAAAACTGGCATGACCCAACCGTTGAAGGCGCGCACCTTGTTTCCGCCTGAGAGAAGACTATTAAATACTTTCTTCAGGCGGCCAAAGAAGCGCTCCTTCAACGATTGCTTCATGTCAGTAACATTGATTCCCAAAGCTTCCGACATACCCAAATACTTATAGGTTTCGGATGTGGAGAGGGCTCGAAAGTTTGTGGAATCCGAGAGTTGGGTTCCCACGGACTCCACAATCTCCCCTCGCTTTACATGCATGACTGCACATTTGTCCACACCAAATTCCATCCTGATGGCGCTACTGAAGGTTTCAGTTACCTTCAGTAGTTCCTTCAGTTGCAAATTGTTGTGGGCAAAGAGTTTAAGGTCATCCATGTACAGGAGGTGAGATATAACCTGACCACCTCTTCTCAACCGATAGCCTATACCTGAATCCTCAAGCAGTGTGCTCAGAGGATTCAGAGCTAGGCAGAACCAAAGTGGACTCAAACTATCGCCCTGGAATATGCCACGCTCGATCCTTATCGGCTCGCTATTCCTCTGGATATTTCGACATCCTGGATAGCGAAGGACCGTTTTCCATTGCCCCATACATGATATCAGGAAGGCGCGCAGAGTTGCATCTACTTTATACAACTCCAGCACCCTCATGAGCCATGTATGTGGCACCGAGTCATAGGCCTTCTTGTAATCTATCCAACATGTCGACAGATCCTTTCGGGAACGACGAACCTGTTGGCTAATGGCCATATCAATGAGGAGCAGCTCCTTAGTACCGCGGGACCCGTTCCTACATCCATTTTGAGAGACAGACATGATGGAGTTAGCGTCTATATGATTGTAAATTTTAGCTCTCAAAATGGATGTGAGGACTTTATAGACCGTCGGTAAACACGTGATCGGCCTATAATTTTTGGGTTCCGCGGTGCTACCTGATTTATGGAGCAGGTGGGTAACTCCTGTTGTAAGGAACTGGGGTAGCGAACCAGACTCCAAAGCAGTCTGGTACTGAGCCGCCAAGCGAGCATGCGATCCTACAAACCATTTTATCCAGAAGTTGTGCAGTCCGTCCGGTCCTGGAGACTTCCAGTTAGGCAACGGACGGACTGCACGAGCAACATCTTGGGGGCAGATAGTAATAGCCCCCATTTCTGGTATAGGATCGCAGGCTCGTTCGACTTCTCTAGCCCAATCACCTTCGGTGTGACTGACAGGCACCGACCAGATACTGCGCCAAAAAGAACACATGGCGTCATTATCCGGCAGATGCGTGTCAGCCACGCCTTGGATCGGTCGCTCCCAAGCCCTATAAACCCACCTTTCATCACTCTGGAAAGCACGATTCTGAGTGTATCGGTCCACTCGCCGCTTATACCTACGAATACGGCTTGCCCATGCATAAACTTTCTGCTTCAGAAAGTCTATGCGCTCTGTGACACGGGACATAAAATCCTGAGGGCTGGTATCAGTCCCTGAGAACGCCCGTCTCACAAAGCGCATCACTCTAGGGCGAGTGTTGCCCTCCCTGAAGCAGATTAGTTTGCCGATGAGCGCTCTGGCCCCACCAATACGACGCTCAATTCTGCACTGCCAAGCTGGTACGGCTGGTTTTGGTCGCGTAGCTCTAGAGTCACTAGCAAATTTGACGTGAGCTACACGACATGCCGCTACAGCCGCGCAGTACAGAATTGCATGTGTATCAGTGAGGTCTTCGCAGTCATCAAAATAGTTTGACAACTGCGAATCCAGAGCCGCCACCAGCGCCCTGTTTTTTTTATGCATGGGCAAACGAGGTAAACGTGGCCTAAGTTCTGGTGCCATGGACCGATATTCTCGAATCGCACTCTCCAAAGCAATCCTCAATTCCTCATTGCACTGGGTACTTACGTTTGAAGCCTTGTCATCACTCTCCTCGTCAGCTTGATTTGTGACGTACGGTGGTGGGACCACAACAGTCTGCAACGGAGGTGCGATGACATGGCTACTCAGCATTTCATTTCGTAGGCGATCAAGCACAGTGTCATCCAACATACGATTACGCTGGATGACCCGCACCTGATCCGATAGTCGTTGGGTTGAAACGTTGACAGTTGGCTCAAGCACCTGAAAAAGAGAGAGCATCCGAACACGGTACGCAGTCAGATTATTTCCTCCCTCTGTAGCCCCATAGTATGAGCGCATGACATTCTCATTGATGGATCTTGTCCATCTCATGCGCTGCACACTTCCGCCGGGAGCTGGGACCCTATCAGAGGCCGGTGGGCCTCGAGGTCCTAAACCATCCGGCGGCCGGCGTCCTCCCCGTCGACGAGCAGGTGGTGGCGTCGTGGGCGGGGAGAAGTACTCGTCGCTCGAGCTCGACGCAACTGCCGCGGCCGGTGTCGTCACAGCGCCCGCAGTGGGGCTGGGTACCGGCGGCGGCGAGGCGGAGCTGAGCGAGGAGTCCGGTGGTGGTAGTCGTGCCTTGCGTGCTGCGGCTCTGGTCAACATTTTTCTCACTTTTCCATTATGTTCGGAGGTGACATCTGTCATGTCACCCCCGATTTTGCAGTTTTTAATATATTTTTCTACATTATGGTGTGACCGGTCTCTTTTTGCGTTACAGGATGATTTTATAACTCTTGGTTTCGTTTAATATATAGCACTGTTTCAAAACTGGGTTAAAATTAGGTACTTTCACAAATTAAATCATTAAAAATTGGAAAACGTGACAGTCGATGTTGACATGGTGTTGCCATTATTATTATTATTATTAGAAAGCATGCATGCTGCATGTTGCATGCTCGCCTGCATGCCATGAGCTTGCTTGCATGCTGCATGCTTGCTTGTATGGTGCATGCTTACTTGCATGCTACTTTAAATGCTGCATGCTTCCTTGCATGCTTGCTTGCTTGCGTGCTGCATGCTTACTTCCATACTGCATGCATGGTGTATGCTTGTTTGCATGTCTGCATGCAGCGTGCTTTTTATTATTTTTCTGTAATGTAATAGATGAGTGTTTCAATTATTATGGATATGAAATGTATGCCAAAAGATGATTCTAACTGTAAAGTTTCTGAGATGTGATAGTTCTGCCTTTTAATGACTATCGATATGAAATTATGCCAAGAGACGATTCTGACTGCGAACTTTCTGCGATATGATGGTTCTCCTTTTTATTATTATGGATATAAAATGTATGCCTAAAGATGATTCTGACTTATAAAACTATGCGTTGTGAATGTATGATAAATGAGTGTATGCCAAACGATTTTCTGCGAAATGAAGTTTATGCTATCCGCTGTTATGCAAAATAATATTATGACGAAAAAAATTCTGCCATAAAGGGTGGACCCGTTTTTATCGTTTATGTTTGGCTGGCATATTAAATCTCGCCTCGTAAACCAAGATCAAATTCTAGATCAACTACTGTATAGATTGCTGATGAAGTATTTGTGAATTGATATGGAACGGGAACAAAAATGTATACCTCAAAATAATGATACGTTGCGATTAACGAAGCATTATTAACAAGTAATTGGTTTCTCTACACTTACATTATAATACGGTCCGTAGCAGCCCTTCGTATTACTCTTGTATTCTCAAAGTAATCTGAAGCAATCAGCCCCAGGTAGGTATGTTGATACCAGGTAAATTAAGAATGAAACTTACGCCTAAATACACTTTTTGTTGCGCTCACGAAATATGAGTTGTTCTCAACGCATTGTTCGAATACAAAAGGGTTTTAACAGAAAGTGCCCACAGATTGTTTGTATAAAAGTTGAGCTTTATTATAGATCCGTTCGGTTAAACTGATATAATTCGATTACGTTCTGATTGGAAAGCTTACCTTTATTTGTATGTATTTTATTTGAATAAATCAGTGATACAATAAATTTATTTTGAAATATTGTTGTTCTTTTGTGATTGTTTCTTTAACAAAGTGAATATTGATGTAGCAGCGTGCTTACTAATACAATATTAAATGTAAAATGTTCAATAAATGTTGTTATGTTCTTGTCACAATCAAGGTATCTGCCTTAGTTGTGTCAAGGGGTCAGTCAGTCAGTCAGTCAGTCAGAGAGATGAATCTAATGTTGCCCAAGCCAAAGCATAGTAGGTACCAATGGAGAAACAACGAGAAAGAACCTCCACGGACACTCTTTGAAATCAAAATATTGTTACAAAACTTGGTTACATCAATTATGTATGTTGAAATCATACAAGTGAGAAAGAAATAAAAAAACGTGCATATTAAAAGCATGCATACAAAAAAATACTATTCCGAAATTATATAAGCCGTGGCAGCTAAGAGTTGCCTGTCTACTGACGGCGTCCGTTCACGAACATGACGTATGGACCAGCACCATTCAGCTCAACTATTTTAAAGGCAACTTAATGATCCACACACACGCCGCGCGTTGCCACCACAAGACATTTGAGTGAGCATGACCTAATCTCAGCCACAAGGGTACATTCAAGTCAATGAAAGACGTGCCTACCCAGTAAATGGAGGCTTTATACAAAGGAAAATAGTGCTCACACATGTGCTATGCAGTTATCCAATACTAAGATACTGAATTTGCATAATGCAAAGATATCTAGTTTTTACAATATTCAGCAGATCCTGCAGATCCAACAATATTTTCGAATGCAGGACCAGCGGCGTTTAGTCAAGCATTTTTGTCAGCAATGTAATCCCTAACTAAACCTAAACCTATAATATTGTTACGAGCTGGGGTTCGAGATGAATAAATAAAAACCAACTTTACCAAAAACAATAACTGTTTAATCACATAAACACAAATACCGCAATAATCAGAAACTTTAATCATAATTACTTGTCTCGCTTGTACTTCACTAAACTACTCGTCCACGGAGGCCATATTCTATTGCTCTAATGACATTTTTTTGCAGAATAAAAATAGACTAGATAACGGCAGCCCGGCCCCATCGTAAAATACTATAGCACATGCTACTATGAAGGGAACTGAAATAGACGAGCCTCGCGGTATCAACTTTAGTGAATTGACGGATCGGGAGGCACGGCAGTGCCCCCGCCAAGTCGAGCGCGAAGCAAACACTGCCGTACCATCCTTTACTGGAACCATTTCGCCGCATTTTCAGGCCCCTATTTGAGAACCTCTGAATAAGACCAGAACGCAGAAATTTTCGTCATCCAGTAAACTATAATCACATACTTAAAATCCAAAATTTCAAGTCTGTAGGTCATTTAGTTCTGAAGTTAAGCGAAAGCAAAGTTTCACATTTATGACACTCACTCACTCACTCACTCATGATCATCAGAATAGAACTAGGACATCCCATAAACTCAGAGAACTAAAATTTGGTACAGAGTTAGGGTTTAATGGCTACATAAAGGGAAAACTATAAAAATTAGGATAATCGAAGATCTGGAGTACCTGGTGACCCTGATTAGAAAACACAAGAGCCCAACCAAACTATTAGAGATCGACATACCGCCTGTTCTGTCCCGTGACCACAGACAGCCGACAGTACGACAGTTTTTTGTTTAGTCTGTGCGCCTGCGCATCATGGCGTGTAACGGAGTGACAGCTGTCACTTGTCAGTTTGATTTTGACTTGTTTTGATCTTGATAATGGTTGGTTGGAGGGATTTGGTTTTGAGAATATTAATTGTTAATCTTGTTGAATCTATAGTTTTGCGGACAATTTGTTGTGGTCCGATTGGTTTGTGTGCAAACAACCCCTGTTGACAATATTGAACGGGTTTTATTTTGGAATTTGATTGAAATAGTTTGAGGTTATAGTGTGACCTATTGAAACCGCGTGTGAAAATCTTTAGCGTCTTGAAGCGGCCTGAATCTTGAAATACTTACAGATTCACTACACAATACAATATACACTCATTTACATACATAAGACAGATGGCGCTGCCGTCGCGTAAACACTGAGTTCCTTACCGAAAGTTTTTAATAAATTGATTTAATTATAAATACCAATTTACTAATTACGTATTGTGAGTTAAAGTGAACATTAACCGATAAATATATCGTACAAGTGTTATATTGAAGAACAATCTCAGTTTAGATGTAAACAAACGTTATAAACAAAGTGACAGTGCATAAACAGTTAAAAGTATTAAATACAGTTACTACCAAATATTACCACAAAAAATTCTACTTCGCATCAGTAAAGTTTCTGTGCATCGTTAAGTGACATTACATACTTTTATTGCGATAAAACTATGGTGAACAAACAGGGATGACGGTTTTTTTTCTTTCTACAATTTAAACTTCTTGTCAGCGCTTCATGCGGACAGTAGCTGAACTAAAGCCGAGAACTGTTTTATCGACTTCAGTTAAGAGACCTCTAGCGATGAATAGCTGAACCATGAGTGGAACCAAAAACGTTACCATGAGACGCGCACGCGCACTTTCGACCTCCGATATGAACTTGGATGACAGTGTTGCAAATTTCTCTCTAGATGGCACTGCATGCAGTATGCCAGATTTATCGGATGATGATATTGATATAGTTACTCAATTAAAAAAACAAATTGAGGAGCTCACAATGAAATTATGTGGTGCAAATGGAGAAATAGACGCATTAAGCCTTGAAAACGCAAACCTAAAGAAGGAAATTGAAAATCTTAGTCGGAAGAATTCTCTCTATAAACAAATAGCTAGTACAAGTACATCTAAATCTCCAACACCTAAAAAACTGGTGAAAAAGCAATCCAAAAAAGCGGGATGTAATAATAAAGAAACGCAAACTGATTCGGACCTATCAATGACAGAAAAAGTGACTAAAAGTGAAGATGGACAGCACCATATTAGTACACATTCCAGTCCACAGATGGCGACGAAAGCTGCGAATGTGCAAGGGACAAAGCAGAATACACAAACAAACAACAACAAATCGAAAAATAACTTATGTATTTTGAGTACTAATAAAACTAATAAGAATATATTAAGTCTAGCAGAGGATTATTTTCAGGACAGATATCAAATATGTCATTATCTTACACCGGGCGCAAGTATTATGCATCTTTTAAGTGATATTCAGTCAAAACTCAAATGTTATACTAAGAATGATTTCTGTATAATTATGATCGGCGAGGAAGAGTTTAAAACTACAAAATGTTACTTTGACATAATAACATACATGAAAAACACATTGCTGGATATAAAGAACACAAATATAATTATTACATTGCCAACTTTTAAATTTAACAATAATTCCAATATTTTATACAATTCACGACTAGAAATTTTCAACAACATGTTATGTTTAGACAATTTATCGCATCAATACGCATACATCCTGGACTCTAATTTGAACCTTAGCTATCATCATTCTATGTATACAATATCGGGAGCTTTAAAAGACTACGCCATGAAAACTATCTTTGAGGACTTGTATAACCTTCAACTGGATATTTTAGAAGAAAATACGCTGAATACAATAAATGAACCAAAAGAATTGTTTTTTCTCCAATAAATTTATTAGCATTTTACACCAAAATATTGCAGGTTTGTTAAATAAATCAAATGCACTTACGGTATGTTTAAATGAACTTTGTGATAAAAATATAAATGTAGATGTAGTATGTATTACCGAGCATTTCATCATGAAGGGACTCGAAAAACAACTATGCATACCAAACTACAGTTTGGCTGCATGTTATAGTAGACAGGATAAAAAGAGAGGGGGAGCTTGTATTATTATTAATAATTGTCACCAATGGAAAGAAATACCTCAAATAGCTAGATTGTCGTCACCAGGGGTTTTTGAGTGTTGTGGTGTTGAGCTAATTAATTATAAATTGATAGTCATATGTCTCTATAGAGTACCAAATAGTAAGAACATAACTGAATGTTTTAATAAACTTGAACTGTTACTTAAAGACGTATCCAACCGGCTTAATAAGAAGATTGTTATTGCAGGCGATTTTAATATTGATATTTTAAAACCGAATGGAAATTCAGTTGCACTGGAGTGTATGTTACTAAATTACAACTTGAAACTTGCTCTTAAACAACCGACTCGAATGGCTAGTAAGACATGTATAGATAATTTTGCGCATAATTTTAAAAAATCTGTAAAAACAGACGTCTTGGAATTTGCATTGTCAGACCATACAGCTCAGCTGCTTCAATGTCCAGTACCCACTGTATGTAGAATAAAATACTGGCATATAACTAGAAGGGATTACTGCAACGAAAATATAGCGAAATTTAAAAACTGTATAAAGAGTCTCAAATTTTCGGAGATATATCTAACTGAAGATCCTAATTTAGCTTATAATGAGTTTATTAACACGTTTAAATTGTTCTACGATTTATGCTTCCCGTTCAAGGAAATCAAAATCAACACATTTAATAAACCCAAATGGCTATCAAATGGTGTTAAATTGTGCAGTAGGAAAAAAACAAAACTCTTATGGCAATTTAGACTGAATCCTAATCACGAAAATACAAAGAAATTTGCTACTTATTCTAAATTGTATAGTAAAATTATTAATCTAACACAGAAAGCACAGAATAATTACAAAATACAACAATCAAAAAATAAATCAAAGACTACATGGCAAATAATTAATCGGACAAATAACAATATCCCTAAACAGCAAATTGAAAAACTAAGAATTGGTAATCAAACTATTCACAAACCTTTGGATATCGCTAATGCATTCAATGACTTTTTTGTTGACAAAATTCATCCAAAATTAGATGCTGAATATAAACCAAAAGCATCCATTATATCAAGAAGTGCTAAATCAATGTTTATGGCTCCCAGCACACCACACGATATACATAAAATAATAATGTCATTAAAAAACACTGGTAGTGTAGGTTTTGATGGGATCGCTACTAAAATACTAAAGTCAATATCAGTCGAGATATGCAGTCATCTGAGTCACTTAATCAACCTCAGTATATGTACGGGTGTATATCCAGATGCATTAAAAATATCCATAATTAAACCTCTATTTAAGAAAGTAGATAAGGAATTGATGGAACATTATAGACCCATCTCACTCATACCAGTCATCTCAAAGGTATT
This sequence comes from Aporophyla nigra, assembly GCA_947507805.1. NCBI lineage: Eukaryota > Metazoa > Arthropoda > Insecta > Lepidoptera > Noctuidae > Aporophyla > Aporophyla nigra. The sequence continues at coordinate 304,823 of OX382305.1, read as the reverse complement.
CGAAAAGTACATTTACACAGAGTTAGCTAATTTCATTGAAAAGAATAACATATTATGTGAAGAACAAAAAGGATTTAGGCAGCATAGAACCATCGATATGGCAATTTATGACTTTTTGTTTCCGATTATTAGAGATGTGGATAAACGATTCCCCATATGTGCCATATTTTGTGATATGACGCAGGCTTTCGATTATGTCCATTATAATACATTGTTAAATAAGTTAGAAGCCTACGGCATAAGAGGCAACGTACTCGAACTAATGAAATCGTATTTAGAAAACAGAACACAGATAACAGAAATTAGTCGCATCAATGTAATTAATAAACATGAAGAGATATCACGGTCGCGAGAACGCAAAATTACATTCGGTATTCCACAGGGAAGCGTTTTGGGCCCGTTTGGATTTATATTATATGTTAATGATATGCCCACGTCCATTGAACATCCCTTAACTATGTTTGCTGATGATAGTACCATCACGATCCCTTGTAAAAACGTAAATACATATGAAACGGACATAAATAATTCTCTTGACAATTTGATTAAATGGCTAAATAAAAATAATTTGAATATAAATTTAAGTAAGACTAAAATAATGCACTTTAGACAACGTAAGCCTCGTGTACCTAACCTTCATATACACTACAAAAATGACGACATTGATGAAGTTGCTGATAACAAATTTTTAGGATTACAAATAGACTGCAGTTTAAACTGGAAAGCACATATTGACATATTGTGTAAAAAATTGAGTTCGTCTGCATTTGCTTTACATAGATTATCCTCCATTGTAGATATAAAAGCACTTCTGGCAGCTTACTACGGTATAGCTGAATCATACTTACGCTACGGTATCATTTTCTGGGCAAACTCCACCGACAAAGAGACAGCATTTAAAGCTCAAAAAAGATGTCTCCGGGCAATGTTTAAACTAAAAACCACCGACAGTTGCAAGCCTTATTTCAAGCAGTACAACATATTGACACTTCCTTGTATTTATATTCTTGAAGTAGCTATGTTTGTGAAGAACAATCCAAATCGTTTTGAACGTTTGGCCGATGTATACCCAAGAAACAGACGTGACAATTCAAAATTAAATAATGTACCGTGTCAAACCACTATGATGCACAGAAGTATTTATTGCATGGCCCCAATTGTTTATAATAAATTGCCAAGTGCTTGGAAAGACTTGAAAACGGTGCAATTCAAAAACACACTTCGTAAATTCTTAATCGATAAAACATACTACAGTGTAACTGAGTTTTTAACGGACAAATTTTCTATCAAACAACCTTGAATTTTTAATTAATTAATTAATATTTTTCTAATGGAATAATTATGTTGTATTGACCTCGAATTTTAATGTTTGTTTGTCTATTTATCTTCGGACCACGATTTTGTATTTTTTTTTTGTATTTTAATTTTAATTTAACATGGTATAATGTAATAATTAAGTTGATATTTTTAATGTAAATTTGAATTTTAATAATTTTATTTAATGAGAATGACATAAATAATTTAATGTTCCAATAACAATTTAAATTTTAACAATTTTATATAATGTAAATGTTTGCATGCCGAATGGTGAAATATGGCAGAACTCTGATGGAAATCTACTAATACCTACTTATGTATAACCCATATTTGCAAATAAATGCTATTCTATTCTATTCTATTCTATTCTATTCATAAATCCAAGTAGGCTCGGAACCGAGACCAGAGTTTCCTCAGTCAGGTGAGTGTTTGAATATTTGTTAATCAGCTCCGCGCACGGCGGACAGTTCGCACCACGTTTGCCCAGGGCCCTCCATCGCGCTTCCACTTAATTAATTTCCTATGGCCGGGCCTCTGGACTGGCGTCGAACACCGCCTTTACAAAAAATATTCATCTTTGTGGGCCGCTTCATTTGATGTCAAAAATCGAAGGTCTGAAGTATCTGATGAAGAACCCTCAGCGGGTCTCAGCTGTATTAGAGATATGGTAATGCCCCCTTCTACTATTGGTACATAAAAAAATCGACTGTCATTGCAAAAATCCAGCGTAGTGGTACACATCTTCCAATTTAATCTAGTCTATAGCGTCCCACTGCTGGGCGAATGCCTCCTCTTCTGCTTTTAATACGCATATAAATAAAATTAAAGGAACACTCTGGATTAGACTAGACTGGCTTTTATACTTACAAGTTTACAAGAAGAAATAGTCGAAAGATTAACTTTATTCTATTCGAACATTACACAAATTAAATAAACAAATTACCTACACTAAAATATTAATTTCGCTCAAAATTTGGTCAAAATATAATGCATTGGACTAAGAATGGCGGTGATACCCGCACACATCGCTAGATGGCGCTGACTGTATTCAATAAAAAACTACTTCTAAAAAGAAAAAAACTGTCAAATAAGAAAATCCAATATAATAAATCAATATCGTATACGTTTCTACAAAAAGAAGTGAAATCCCACCAAAAACATTCTGTAAAAAACTAGCCAAGTCTCGATGGAGCTGCTTGTTTATCTCTAAAAAGTAATGAAATCTAGACAAAGTCGTGCCAAGTCTAAGGTTCCTTACTGCGATTTCTTTATTATTATAGTTAATGTTGTGTGACTTGACCGTTGAAGGGTACACAAGGGTACAAAGCCAGGTGCTCCATGACACCATTGCACCAATCTGTCGCCAGAACCGCTACCTATTGACGGAAAATTGCCACTTGGAAAACGTTGATTCAATCACCAGTCAATTGTAGGCTTGATAAAGCTGCGTATTTCAATAATACTTATGTATAGGCGAGTCTGAAGCAAACTGTATAAAAAATCATTTCCAGTACAGACGGACTTCTAATCATTGATAGAAGTCCGTGTTGCACAATCAACAACAGCCTAAAATGAGACACTAGCGTCCAATTACCAATACCAGTATGGGCTATTATCTCGCTTAACAAACATAGGTAGTTACAACAGATATAATATTACGTGTAAACAAAATTGACTTGTACCCACTAACGTATAAAGAATATTCAACGGCCAAGTCACACAACATTAACTAATAAAGAAATCGCAGTAAGGAACCTTAGACTTGGCACGACTTTGTCTAGCTTTCATTACTTTTTAGAGATAAACAAGCAGCTCCATCGAGACTTGGCTAGTTTTTTACAGAATGTTTTTGGTGGGTTTTTCTTACAGCATAGGCTATGAACTTATCAGCTGAAATAATTGCACCTCAGATAGGTTAGGTTTCTTTGGCATATTACTACCGTATTGATACAGAACCAGAAATGTAACAACTAGTTTGATCAAATAAATGTTTTTATTATTTTTTTTATTTTTTATTAGAAGTTTCTTTGTCGATTGGTGGATGAAAGTTTAATAATAATATAATATAATAGTATCTTAGGACAACCAACACACTGTTATCTGATCCCAAACTAGGCAAAGCCTGTACTATGGTAACCAGACAACTGATAAATATACTTATATATTTCTAAATAAATACATATTGTAGATAAATTACACCCAGACACAGAACAAATGATTGAGCTCATCACACAAACATTTGTCCTGGATGGGAATCGAACCCACGACCTCAGTTTTAGCAGTCAGGGTCACTAACCACTAGACTAACAGGCCAGTTTAATCATGGTTAGTAACTAAGATGCAAACACGAGCGACGCGAGCTCAAATATTTTTATAACAACGCCTCGTAGACATAAGATTTCTTTTGACAATTTAATTTAGAAATGTGAGTTAATTTGTAGATTTATACAGAAAATCTGAAGAAATAAGAGAAACTACATATATGATGCAGCAGCGTGCTCGAATATTATTCGAATTTAATTTCTTTCTTACGAGTGCTATAATAACTACCATTATATGAGCACGGGGGCGAAGCGCGGCATCCGCTATACATTCCTGTCCGCCTGTCGTCAGGTAGGTAAGCTACCTGGTCAGGGTCACTTTGGGGTCCCTGAGCTGCTTGCTGAGCTTGTGTCACCTTTCATCATTTCAGCCGGAAGAAGTCCCCAGCTAAACATAGGGTTCCCCCAAGCACCGCCACTTCGGCCAGTTTTGTTTGTCGCTTGACGCTTAGGCACGGCGTTAATCAGGCGAGCGAGGCCTGAAAGTAGGTATAAAGTTTTAAGGTATCCTGTATTTACTGGGAACTGAAATAAATTTCTGAAAAAATAAAATAAATTCGTTTCTAATTTTGTTTTATTGGGCAGGGGCGTAATGGACGAGTCACGTTACTGTGCAGCAGGCCACATAAGTGTTAACAGTTCATCAGTTTCATTTGCTTATTGATTCATTTATGTTCATTCGAAGGTCGTTCATGGTCCGACACTGAGTGAGTGACTCGCGAGTCGCGCCGCAAATTGCGATGTATACGTTCAATCAACTTCAAAGCCGATGTTTTTACATTACAATGTCAGTATTAAAGCGTAGCTACTATTTATTTCCTAAGCGATGTTCCGTTGGCTGTGAACGTGTGATACAGGGCCGCGCAGATTAGCGAATTGATTGATGGTTCAAAGAGACTGTTTACCGTAGCCACGCGTTATGTGTAGGGCTTGCAATCCGGATATCCGGATATCCGTATTATCCGGATATCCGCCGATTTTGAAATCCGGATTTTACTTGCATCACCGTCCGGAGTTTTCGGATATTACGGATAGTTGTTTTTATTTTTTAAATATAAAATAAAGAGCTGCCAACAGTGGAGTAGGTACATAACTGTTATTACGTTATTTATTAGAGATGGGCCGACTATGACTTTGGCCGCCTAGCCGACTAGTCGGCTGCAAAATAACCGACTAGTCAGCCAATCCGATCATTGATTTCGGTTGAGTTCGGTTGACATCAGCTATGTTTAAAATGGCAAACCTACTTCTTGCCAGTTGTAGACTTTCTTCCTTTTGAAAATCCTTCAAACGAATCTGTGAGACTAACGATTGTTAAATTTATTTCTACATTTTTGATGCACAACAACCAGATCAAACAGTCATAACTTCAGCGGACAATACACAAGATACAGAAGGTTGTTCTTCTTCAACTGTAAGCGTATCAATTAAACCGCAAATACGAGAAGAAATACTCCGGTATATGAGTCAGCCATCTTCTGCGCAGCGACCGACTTCTTCAACAAATGATTTAGACACCACAATTCGAGTAGAGTCCGGTCAGAGAAGCAGGAATTTAGAAAGGGTTTACAATCTACTTTTATCAATACCACCGACCAGTGTTGAAGCAGAAAGAGTGTTCTCTGCTACAGGATATTTATAGAACCACTTAAGAACTTCCATGAAAGAAGATTCATTAGACAGTTTAAGCTTTTTAAGATCGTATTACCAGAATTTGTAAAAAAAAAATAAGAATTACGTAATATTATATTATGAAGGGTTATTTGATTATTTTGAGATATTTTGTTCATTTTTGTTTTATTACATTTGATTTATACTATTGTTTAACAATTGAGCTGATTTACCAGGGAAAGTGATATTTTTATTTAATTACTAGAGCTTCTGCCCGCGACTTCGTGCGCGTCAAATTTTCGCTCCCCTTCCCGTTGCATCGAATTGCCTGCCAGTTTTCGTCCATTTTTCGTTTGCTGCTCCGCTTCTTTTTGACCGTAGCGTGATGGTATATAGCGTTCCTCGATAAATGGGCTACCCAACACAAAAATAATTTTTCAGTTCCGACCAGTAGTTCCGCCGATTCTTGTCATTCCCCTTTTCGTACAAACTTTTATCCCCTATTTAAGGGTAAAAATTTAACAAACTATAAGTATAATTCATAAATATATATTTTCTATATATTATGTAATAAAAGCCAAATAAAATAGTCTCATCATTCTAGCTTTAAAAATAAATTATAGTTTAAAAAAACTAAAAACACGCTTCCATTGAAAACCAAACTAAAAAGTACAAAATAATAGAAAAAAAGCGTGGGTTGCTTTTTAAGGTATTTTTTTATTGATATCAGGCACCCCACGCTTTTTTTCTATTATTTTAACTAAATTAGGGGGGGGGTGTCTGAATTTATGCTTTTGCGGTTGCACAACGACATGCTTGGCCTGGCTTTGCTTGGTAGTATAGATGCAGGCCTACTCTGCCGCCTCCCTCAGAGGCGGCAGGGTGGCGGGGTCTTGAGGGAGAGCGCTGAAGTCGTGTAGATCCTCAAGGCAAGTCTGGCGGATACACCTTCACGAGGTTGCCACCCCGTTCTTGGTCTAATTCCTTATGAAATAGACGTAACTGAAACCGCCAGGCGACTTTATCTCACCTATCTCCCCTCCCCACTCCCGCATAACCCCCCCATTTCCTGTTCCAAACTACCTCCCCGCCCCAAATCCCACAACCCCTCCTCACGCTATCCCACCCAAATCCTCACTTCCTACAACTCCCACCTGCCCAACTTCCACTCCGGAACGTGACCACTCTGTGACTGGGTGGTGGCGGGCTCGACTGTCACTAAAAGCAGCTGATGGCGAGTTAGGAGGAAACAGTCACCTGCGCTAGGACCTGCGCAGTTGAGCGCCGTGAGCGGGGATGAAGGAGTCCTGGGGGGTTGAGCCGAACGGCGCTGGTTGTTATGTGTCCGTGAGGCAACACGCCCCCTTTGGTCTGGATTTCAAGCGAAACGGTGGCCCTACCCACTAGCCAGGGGTAGGGAAATGGCCACAGTGTCCCGTCAGAGGGCCACAGGCGAGGTGCGTGAGGTCCACGGAGGTTGTCCCCGGATGACCGAAGCGGTAGGTAAAGGTCATGCTGACGGTGTAAGTGAGGGTTGTTCAGCTCGTTGGGGGCCAACCTGATCGAGCACCCGATGTCGCACTGTAAACCAGCCTTGCGCCCCTATATCTCTCTGGTAATCCTAACGTTCGAGCTTTTTCATAGCGAGACGTTCCCAGTTGCGGGCTCCATGGAGGGTGGGAGCCAGAGAGATGAATCCTTTTACAACATTTAACATGGATGAATTACACCCCGTTAAAACCAACCAACCCGGAGCGGAGGCGAAAGCCGATGATGCTCCCAAGAGAGGTGTCTGCACTTCTCTTGCCCCTGGACACCCTGCAGCTAACGCCGCGGGTACCAGCGCGGGCGCTGGTCTGGCTGTGGCGAAAGCTACAGGCAAGACCAAACAAAACAAGTCCCAAAAGAAACAAAGGGCGTCGGCGCTGACTGGGACCAGTACCGCCCCTTTCATAAACCAGGGGAGGACCACAGCGAAGACTAACATCGCTGCCGGTCCGACCCACCCCACACTAACACCGGTGCCAGATATTGCTGGCACTGTGAAACACCCTTCCACCTCTGCGGCTCCTCAAGCCTCCTCCCATAAGGAGGACACCACCACGGCAGACAGCCACGAGGACGCGATCTCTCGCGTCTGGAAGGTTGCACAGAAGCGGGGCAAGGGCAAGGGTAAAAATATTCAACAAGCCCGTTGCCCTTGCACAAACCCCTCATGCGCTCCTGCTGCCACAGCACAGCGTATGACACGTAAGGAGCGCCGCCAGGCTCGCAGGAGGCAAGGTAAAGGGCCTCTAAACAACCAGGCCACTGCCGCTAGTTCGGTCAAACCGAGTAGCGGGCAGCTAAACTTTGCCGCTGGAAAACGGTCGCAGGCAGAGGCCGGCCTAAACCGTCCCGCGACCAGCCGACCGTCGTCCAGTAATCCGGCAAAGACACAGCAACCCGGAGGGAAGGATCAGGCCGCGGCCAAGCGAGCTCTCAACGAGACCATCACACCTCGTGGAGAGCATAAGCGGCCGCGTCTTGATCAATCCAAACGGGTTGCTAAAAGAAGCTACGCCCAAGCTGCCAGTGCTACCCTCGACGTCGCGGTCACTTGTGACCGCACGGGGGTCATCAGCAAGGACGTATCGGACCAGGTGCTCGCTGCAATCCAGAAGCAGATCTTACTCGAGGCCTGCTCCCCCAAACAGGACACCACGGCGCCGACTTTCAACGCAAAGCCGGTGTTCGCCGGTGGTGTCCTTAAACTGTGGTGCGAAAACGACCACACCCTAGCCTGGCTAAGGAAAACAGTCTCCGACATGACTCTCCCTACTGACTTAACGTTAGTAGTCAAGAGTCAGTCGGAGATCCTAAAACGGGCACGTTGTGGGATCGTGATCCCAGACGAGCAGGGGGTTCTCGGAGAGCCGACCAATATAGGCCGTGCTCTCAGCTACCAGAACCCATGGGTCGACATCAAGCGCTGGTTGCTGCTGCATGCCGACAAACAGGCCTCAGCATGGTTCGTGGTGGTCGGTGTCCCGGTGGACCAAATCCCGACCCTGATGGGCGCGGGGCGCCGTCTATCTTTGGGGGCGGGGAAGGTGTACCTGCAGTTCCAGGGTAGGAACGGCAGGTTCACCGACGTCCCCCAGGGATGGGACCCCGCCACGGGCACCATAGCAGAGACTCTGGCGCAGCAGCCAGAGACACCAGCGGGTGAGTCGACTCCCCCTGCAAGCAACCCGGTAGCAACCGTGGCCGAACCCGCTGTAGCGGAATCGGCTGCCACCCTGGACGCTGCCCCTTCTTCGGGCGCGGAGTTGGACGACATAACCCTGTCCCCGGCTTCGCGCCAGGAGGAGGATGGCTTCGACGAGGGCGGCCTGTTTGCCGGGCTCAATCTGGAGGACGAGGAGGAACCGACCAGCAATGGCGTCCTCTTCGTCAAAATGTAAAATCCTCCAGGCAAACCTCCACCACAGTCAGACCGCAACGGCTCAGCTCCGGAAGTGGTTGGAGGTTCAACACACGGCCATCGCCCTGATCCAGGAGCCGTGGATCAGAGCGGGCCGCATACAAGGACTCTCCAATCTTGGCGGTAAGCTCCTGGTCACTACTGATCATGACCAACCCAGGTCGTGTATCTATGTCACAGGTAACCTTAAAACACAGCTTCTAACTGAATTCTGTTGCAGAGATATCTCTGCAGTAAAGCTGCTTATACAGCGTGACGGCGCCATGGAGATGACAATCGTCTTCGCTTCGGCCTACATGCCTGAAGCGGAGGCGCCGCCCCCGCATGACCTCGCCCGCCTCGTGAGCTATTGCGAGAGATCCGGGCTTGAGGTCATCATCGGCGCCGATGCCAATGCTCATCACCAGCTGTGGGGTATGGACACGCAAAACGAAAGGGGTAAGGCCTTGGTTGATTACTTATTCTCGACTAACCTATCCCTACTAAACACTGGCTCCGAACCGACATTCGTAACCAGACGAAGCCGCACAATCATAGATCTCACTCTGGCAACAGAGGCCGCGGCGGAAATTACCACTGGTTGGCAGGTCTCCAGGGAGGCTTCCTGCTCCGACCACAGATGGATCCGCTTCGACATCCAGGCCTCTGTCCCGCCAGCAGCTCCGCGCCGCAAACCGCGCAACACAGATCGTGGTACCTACACACGCAGCCTTGTATCCGAACTTGCGACATCAAGCGATACGACGTCATTTGCGGACACTACACAGATTGAGGTACAAGTAGCATACCTCACTAAATCAATGTTAGACAGCTACCGAACTGCCTGCCCAGAGACGACACCTCGTAGTACACCAGGCAAACAACCCTGGTGGGGTGCTGATCTGGAGCGTAAACGCGGGAAGGTAAGAAAAGCTTTGAACAGAGCCATGAATACATGTGCGGATGAGGACTGGGATAAGTACTACGCAGCCAAATCCTGCTACAAAAAATGCATCAGGTTCAGGAGCACCTCGGGATGGCGCAAATACACGGGTAGCATTGAGTCCTGCCAGGAAGCAAACAGGGTAAGGAAAGTACTGGCACAACAAACTACACCTGGGCCTACTACCCTCCGCAAACCAGACAATACACTCACATCCTCGCCAGAAGAAACGAGACGCGTCCTTATCGAAACACACTTCCCTGGATGTATTTTCTCGCATGTTATCGACTGGCAAGATGAAACTCAAACACCATCAGATAATGACTGGTTTTATGCTAGCAAGGTGATCACGTTGGAGAAACTCCAATGGGCCATCCGGAGCTTCCATCCGTTTAAGGTCGCCGGTCCGGATGGGGTGTTCCCCGCCCTACTACAGTGGGGTGGAACCCTCATCGCAACAAGACTGGTGCCTTTGATGAGAGCGTGTCTAGCATTTAGATACGTTCCCAAAGGATGGAGGGAAGTGAAAGTAATATTCATCCCTAAACCAGGTAAGGGCGACTACACAAACGCCAAATCCCACAGACCAATCAGCCTGACCTCTTTTCTGCTAAAGACCCTGGAAAGGCTGTGCGACAGGGAGCTGAGGGACGGCGCTCTGAAAACCCTACCGTTGCACGGTAACCAACACGCATACAGCTCGGGTAAGTCCACCGAATCGGCACTTCATCTGGTAGTTAGCCAGATAGAGGAAGCGATACATCAGAAAGGGACCTGCCTGGGTACCTTCATAGACATCGAAGGAGCTTTCGACAAAACAAATTTCTCCAGCATCAGCAGCGCCCTCTCCAGACATGGAGTTGAACAGGTACTCATAGACTGGATCACAAACATGCTAAGCAAGCGCGTGGTTCGCCTAGAGGATGAGCAGCAACTGGCCATGATTGCCAGAGGCTGCCCCCAGGGAGGGGTGCTGTCACCCCTCCTATGGAATTTGGTGATTAACGAGTTAATCGCCAGACTCAATGCCAGTCACTACTACACAATAGGTTATGCGGACGACCTCGCCATCCTTGTCTCAGGGAAGGTGACGAGCACGATCTTCAACCTCACCCAACAAGCACTACGTATCGTAGAGAGATGGTGCAGAGAATATGACCTCTCAGTGAACCCCACTAAAACTGAGCTAGTCATGTTCACCCATAAACGAGCTTTAGGCCCCTTCTTCCTACCGAAATTGTTCAATACAGAACTTCAGCTGGCCAACGAAGTCAAGTACCTCGGGGTCATTCTTGACAGTAAGCTAAACTGGAGTAGTCATTTAGACAGCAAACTAAACAGGGCCTGCATCACATTCTGGCAATGCAGGAAAATGATAGGTAAGAAGTGGGGCCTATCCCCCAAAATCATACTTTGGCTGTACACCGCAGTGATCCGACCCATGATCACCTACGGGGCCGTGGTCTGGTGGCCCCGCACCAAGCTTATTACAGCCTGCAACAAACTGCAACGCATGCAAAGACTAGCCTGCATGGCGATCACGGGCTGCATGAGGACGACTCCGACTGCAGCCATGGACGCCATGCTGGGACTACCACCGCTCCACCTGTTCATACAGCAGGAAGCCACATTGGCGGCAGCGCGTCTGGACGCAACTAACCTCTGGAGAAAGAGAGACACACAACACACCGCGCTGCTTAAGGAACTCAACAATGAGTTCCCCATCACTAAGGCTATAAATGACTGGGTACCCAAACAATTTATTTTTGATAAAAAATACAGAATCCAGCTTCACGAAGATCGCCGGTGTGAGGGTCTGCGCCCCACTGAGCTGCGCATCTTCACGGACGGATCAAAAACAGACAGTGGCACAGGTGCTGGAGTCTTCTCGCAGGACTTCAACATACATATAGCCACACCGTTGGGAGTCCACAACACAGTGTTCCAGGCGGAATGCATTGGGATCACTCTTGCCGCTTCAGCCATTATGGCCAGGGCGGTTAAAGACCACTCGATCCGCATACTTTCAGATAGTATGGCTGTTCTGCAAGCGCTGGACAGTCACTCGATTGACTCTGGGCTAATATACGAGTGCCACCAGCGCCTCAACCAGGTGGGTAGCCTCAATAATATAACCATTCAGTGGATAAAAGGACACAGCGGTTCGCTAGGTAACGATGCCGCCGATGAACTTGCCAGAAGGGGGTCGAGCATGACACCGGTGGGACCAGAACCCATCGCGCCGCTCCCCTTTGGGTTCCTACGCTCTCTGGTAAGGAAACGTACCAGGGATCTACACTTTAAGCTATGGGTGGACCAAAGTGAGTGCAGGCAGGCCAAGGAGGCGCTTCCTGCCATTGATGCTCGCCTCACAAAACAGGTCCTCCGGCTAGACAAACGACAGCTGCGTATGGTTACAGCAGCAATAACTGGCCATGGGTCGTTTAATAAACATCTATTTGTCATAGGAGTTACAGACAGTCCGCTGTGCAGGGCCTGCATTGAGGACGACGAGACAGCAGCGCACGTGCTTCTAAACTGCCCGGCGATCGCCACATACAGGGCCAAGTACTTCGGTAACCCAGGTACCCTACGCGAGATAGTCAGCAACGTCAAAGCGTTGCTGGCCTTCCTCGAGGAGCTGGGGTGGATCGAATGACCGATTTCCCACCCGTACGCAAAATACGCGCTCAGACGTGGAGTTGCGGACACCAGCCCGTTCTACCTATTACCTATTAACTAAATTTATTTTCTATTTTTTAGGGTGTTTCGAATTTTGAGACGTATGTCAGCGTAGTTTGTGACAGTTTTTCTGCTGTCCTGGTAACCCTGGCAAGGATAATGGCACAAATTTATGAAATTATTGCATTGTCATCGGTCCTTGACAGGTGTGCAAAGTTTGATGAACTATAATTTTGAGACGTATGTCAGCGTAGTTTGTGACAGTTTTTCTGCTGTCCTGGCAACCCTGGCAAGGATTATGGCACAAATTAGCTAGATTTTTACCGCTCGAACGCGTCACAGCCGTACGTCAACTAACTAACTAGCGCCCTCTAGCGGACAACATACAAAAGTCGCTCAGGCAAGTGAAGCCTGTCCTGGTAATTCTGGCAAGGATAATGGCACAAATTTATGAAATTATTGCATTGTCATCGGTCCTTGATAGGTGTGCAAAGTTTGAATGAAATCTGGTCGTTTAAAGTGGGTCAAAATCGCGCTATAAGGAGTCGGTTACAAACAAACATACAAACATACTAACATACAAACATACTAACATACAAACATACTAACATACAAACATACTAACATACAAGTGAAGCTAATATAAAGCGTGTAATGACAATACTTCCCTACAACCTTTCATTCTCCCTTTCAACCCCTTAAAACCCTTTTCCACAATAAAAAGTAGCCTATGTCCTTTCTCAGGCTCTAAACTATCTGTGTACCAAATTTCATTTAAATCGGTTCAGTAGTTTTAGCAGGAAAGCGACAGACAGAGTTACTTTTGCATTTATAATATTAGTGTGGATAGTGTGGATAATGTTGTATAAAGGTTGATTTGATTGAGATGTTTTGATTTGTGATAATTGTAAGATTTCATTTTTAATTAGAATTGTTTTTAGTATAAGAAGAACAGATACAAATTATTTGTGCGGTATCGGTGTTATATTGTATAATTTTAAAAAGTGTGTACTAGTTTTTTAAATGTGATTGTTACTTGAAATATTGGTATAGTTTATTATTTCTTTGTCATTTTGCTTGAGAGACAGATTAAAACGTGTTACAAAAGCTAATCAGTTTTATTTATATAAAAAAATATAAAAAATAACCGTATTATCCGCATTATCCGGATACATCGGATAGTAAAATATAAATATCCGTATTATCCGGATAGTATAATTGAACGGATATTGCAAGCCCTAGTTATGTGTTACATAGGATATCACGGACGGTTGCCTGTCCACTGAAGTTTTTGACTAAATGTTTTTATATGAGTAGCAGTGACGACGGCCATTTGGAATTATACCGATTTCCTGAGATATTCTTAGTATCCAATTAAAATATAATATGTTCCTACTTCCCATTGAAATTTTGTTCATGACTTTGATTCCCTCCTGACTATAAGACTCACACAGTCACAGAGTGGTGATATTAATTTAGGTCACATTACCATCACAAAACAGCAGCCCTACTCTCACCCCCCCTGCATGAACCCCGCGTCTCTACGTCTCCAAAGAAATGTCATTGTTTGTAAAGAGGGCACCACCGTCCGCGCGACATTTACGAGTACGGCGACGGGAGGGCACACATAATGCTATCTATATGTATGTCGTGGCCAAATCGCTGAATTGATCATTTCATGAAATGGTTGACCATTTCGTGAAGTGTTCACGTTTCATGAAGTGGACAACTAATGGTAACCAAATCATTAAACGATAAACGTTTAGCGATTTGGACACCCACGTTTGACCATATCGTGAAAATAGGGTAACCATAAAATATTTAATGAAAACCCAGAACAATTTTGTTACGTACTTGTTTATTTTTAGTTGTTTAAATTTACTATGAAATATTAAAATAATTTTAAAATAGTATAACAAACTTATTTAATCTAAAAAGGTACATGGACGAACGTGCTCACACGCGCTGAACCACACGTGACATCTTTGGCGCGCACTAGAGTTTTATAGGTATCTCAAGTTTTTGGTAGGAATGTTTCTTTACCTGAGTCTTATCGCATACTTACTAATAGGTAACTATTATATTATTTATAAAAAATATAGGTTCCAAACTCCACGGTTTGTTCACATTTTGCTCGGAACTTGCATGACTTGCATAGTACTCGAATACTTTTCATTAACCACTCTTTTATTATAACTTTCTTCCACGTTTATTAACGAATTATTCGCGATTTTGCTGTGAGAAAATACGTCTTTGCTTACAAGGGCCGCCATCTTGATACAAAAAAAAACCGCTTAGGCGCTTACAGCGCCTCTATCGGTAGTCAATGAAATAATTCCACGATATGATCGATTAAGATTGATTATAAATTATTTCATGAAATAGCAGTGCGTCCAGCTGGCCCTATCGTCAAACGATTTCTTATCATTGATCTGGCCTGGGCACATCATGATATGGCCAATGGACAGTGAAATATTTCATGAAATGCAACCATTTCATTAAATGGCCGATCATTTCATGAAATGTGCAATTCTACGATGCGGCCACGACATGTATATCATATGCTAGGTATTGTTTAACTTATGAACGTCGCTGCACTCGAATTCCTATGGCCTCGGTACTGATCCGATACATGTCTGTCAAACAAACAAGTGTTTTTGTTCAATCATCATTTCGGCCCAAACACGTCCACTGCTGGACATAGACACCCTCCAAAAGGGGTTGCGTGAATATTATAATATTCACGCTTGGCAGGCGGAATTGCGATCGCAGTATGGTGGAAAATACACAGAAAACGGTGCTGCCCGTAATTCCCTTTCTTAATCGCTTTTCACGACACCCACGGGAAGAAATGGGGTGGTGCTATTCTTTACGTCCGGCTGCACATTAAACTTTGTTCTATTTCAGTGTTTTTTTTAAGAGTGGATAAGAATACTAGGTAATCATTCTATTATTATCGATTGTCAATCATTCACACAAAACATCTTGACGCGACATAATACCCGACTCAAAAAAGAGAGACGAGTATACAACATATTTTGTATTGTCAATAAATTTATCATGAGAAAAGTGACAGATAAGTACATGGTATATTATAATTTAATTTAATTTAGCGGCTGTTTGTCGCTAATATTCCCCGCGTGCGCTGCCCCGCGGAATGCGACATCAGACCGGCTCGCGGCTGCGAGACGCGCCGCTATTTTAACATTAAAGTGCCGAGCATTTTATACAGACAGCTTTGCTTTTATTAAGCTCTCAAGACATTAAGAACACTGTTAATTTTCAAATAAATCTAGAAAAATACAGCTGACATCTTTCGAGACTCAATCTTGTTCTGCCACTCGGAAATATAACTGCCTCATAAAACTAGCTGCAGCTGTAGCCACGGCTCCACTTGTTACTTATTTATTTATGTGCCTGAAAGAAACCAACAGCTACACAATTATTTGTTAATTCATCAAAATACATTGCTATCAATTTTAAAAATATGTTCTATATGAGTGACTGTCAAAACGAGTGTCTCGCAAATAGGGTGGAGGTCATGAATGGCGACAAGATTTCCATTTATATGAGTGTTTATAAAGGTCGGCGAAGAGACGGTAACGGTGTGTGCGGTCTGCGGTGTGTGCCTGTGAGGTAATGCATCAATATATCGGTGTCAGCACCTAATGCTGGGCGCGGGGATTGTGGGGGGCACTACACCGGCGGCGTATGAACGATATGATAAACTACGTCGCAAGGAATGATGTATGGCTTATAATATAATGCATGTGAAAGACTTTAATCAAACTGCACACGTTAACAAAAATTATATCTTTGTTTCAAGTCTAAATGAGATATAACCACACTCATCATCATCATCATCATTTCAGCCGTAAGACGTCCACTGTTGGACTTAGGCCTCCCCCAATTTGGGGGGCTTTGCCATAATCGCCACGCTTGGCAGGCGGGTTGGCGATCGCAGTATGGTGGTAAAATGCACAAAGAACGCTGCTGCCCATTCTCTAGTAAGTCCCTTAGTCGCCTTTTACGACACCCACGGGAAGAAATGGGGTGGTGTTATTTTACGTCCGGCACCACACGGCACATTACCACACTATTTTAAAACCACACTATTTTATTACAATTCTGGAGAAGCTACTTGCATCATACTCGAAGACCACCTGCCGATCACTCAATCAGGTATATTCCTGTGACAAGAGTCGCCTAACCACTGTGCACTGCTCTGAAAGTACGCAACGGAACATTAATGGCGCGACACCAGTAAATAATTATAAGATATTATATTTCATTGTAAATAGGTAAATGTATTTAATTCCGAATAGCCTGTTATTTTATTTAAAGCAACATATGTGTTTAATAAATAAATCAGGTACCTATAATTAAAAAAATAATCAAAATAACTTATTTTATATGTATAATTGGATTGTAATTTAATTCAGTACCTAGTGTTAATAGTTAGTTGTGTTCACTTGTTACTGTAAAAGTGATGTAAGTAAACCAAATAAAATTATTTATATGTAAATATGTATATCTTTTTAGAAGAGTATAACCTGCCTCTCTGCTTAGCGTTTGTGGACTACGAAAAAGCCTTCGATTCGATCGAGACCTGGGCTGTACTGCAGTCTCTTCAACGGTGCCAGATTGACTATCGGTACATCGAGGTGCTGAAGTGTTTGTATGAAAACGCCACTATGTCAGTCCGGCTCCAGGACAAAGCCTCGAAACCTATCCTTCTGCAGCGAGGGGTGAGACAGGGAGACGTAATCTCTCCGAAACTGTTCACCGCTGCCCTGGAGGATGTCTTCAAGGTTCTGGACTGGAAAGGGACTGGCATCAACATCAATGGCGAGTACATCACTCACCTTCGATTTGCCGACGATATAGTAGTCATGGCTGAGACTATGGAGGACCTCAGTACAATGCTCGATGACCTCAGTAGAGCTTCCGAAAGAGTGGGTCTTAGGATGAACATGGACAAGACAAAGGTCATGTCCAATGCTCGTGTGATACCCACTCCAATGAAGATCGGAGGCGCTACACTCGAAGTTGTGGACGAATACGTGTACCTAGGACAGACTGTCCAGTTAGGTAGATCCAACTTCGAGAAAGAGGTCAATCGTCGAATCCGACTCGGCTGGGCAGCGTTCGGGAAGCTACGCAATATCTTCTCGTCCCAAATACCGCAGTGTCTCAAGACAAAAGTCTTTGACCAGTGTGTGTTGCCAGTGATGACATATGGTACTGAGACGTGGTCGCTCACAATGGGCCTCATAAGAAGGCTCAAAGTCACCCAAAGAGCAATGGAGAGGGCTATGCTTGGAGTTTCCCTACGCGATCGAATCAGAAATGAAGAGATCCGTAGGAAAACCAAGGTAACCGATATAGCCCGAAGAATTGCCAAACTTAAGTGGCAGTGGGCAGGGCACATTGCTCGCAGAACGGATGGCCGATGGGGTCGGAAGGTTCTGGAGTGGCGACCGCGTACTGGAAGACGGAGCGTTGGAAGGCCTCCCACAAGATGGACCGATGACCTGGTGAAGGCCGCAGGAATACGTTGGATGCGAGAAGCACAGAATAGGTCGAAGTGGCGGTGCTTGGGGGAGGCCTATGTCCAGCAGTGGACGTCTTTCGGCTGAAATGATGATGATGATGATGATGATATCTTTTTTGACACTAAACATAACTGCCGAAATGTGAGTGTACTGTAAGTGCACCTCCGCTCTACCCTCCGGGCAGACAAGGCGTGGTGTTTAGTTATGTATATCTGTTTATGAAGTGACAACATACATTCTATGATCACGTGCGCTCTTATAGACTTCTTGAGTTTAAAGCTATGTAGTACTTCGTATTTTGATGCAGTATCATAGTTGTGCGTGCTGTACGAATTTTACATACTGTACATATTTAGTTTTGAGGCGGACTCAAACTAAACTGGTACGGTATGAAAAAAATGTAGCGTGCGCAAAGATATAGCGTGCGCAAAGATGCTCTCCTCACTATAGTGCTGATGTTCCGATATTCCGAGGCGTGCCGTAAGTATCGCGATCATTTTCCACACACACACACACACACATCGCGCACGCCTCGCAAGCCACGTTTTCATATCCGAGAGACAACACTATTTACTCAAAAGGTCGCAGAATGGAGGTGTTGCCCTAGTTCAGCCAGAAGTCGGTTTAATTATGAAGCAAAGCAGGTAGTTTGAATAATAGGTCAAGTCTTGAAAACAAGCAACTTAAATTGTTTTAATATTATAATAGCTCAAGTTAAATTACTTTACACAGTACGAAGATACAACCTGATTTACTTTCGAACAAAATATGGCTGATATCGATTATGCCGTTACCTTGTTGTTCTGTTGAGTTTAATTTGTCCAAACAAGGAAAAGTCGAAAGTAATAGGTAGCTGCCTAGTTATTTCAGTTATTAAAGTCATTGTGCACACATATTACGGCCATAAACTACTATCCGACGAGACATTTCAACTTCCTATAAACTATTAAGCTGCACACACAGGACCTACGAGATAAACTATTTGTAAAGCTGCACACACCTGCGAGACACACTGTTTTCCATCTAAGTACAACAAAACAAAACACATTCCATGGAAAGTCTGTTTATTTCTTTTTATTGATTTATTTTATTCATATTAGAAAAGCTAATACATTTCACTATCTATTATAATGTTTAAACGTTGGTCAATTATAAGCTTCGCTAACGATTAATGTGAGTAATAAAATATATTCCACAAAAAGTATCTCGAAATAAAAAGTATCCAACATGGTATAGTTCATCACTAGTTAAAGCAATGAAAGCAAAACAGGAACACTTAAAAAAAATCAAAACCTACGGTAATATATCTGATGAATTAACATTCAAGCATCTTCGTGAAAGGGTGAAGTCTATGGAATCTCAATGCTACCGCAACTATTTGGATCTAACTGAAAATTCTATTAAAAATAACCCAAAATATTTTTGGACTTTTGTCAAAAAACGACATAGCTCTAATGCAATTCCAAGCACCTTGAACTATAACAGTGACACCTTGCGGACCGGGCAATCTATTTGTCAGGCTTTTTCAGAATACTTCCATTCTACTTTTCTCTCCAATCCCAGTGTTAATCATCCGATCTTTTCACCTTTTCTCGTTAATGATTCATCGAACCTAATTCTGATATCTGCAGCATCATCATCGATATCGATGAATTAATTAACTTACTTCATAAGTTGGATACTTGCAAATCGGCAGGTCCTGACAACATCCCATCCAAACTCCTTGTTCGGTGTGCACCATCAATAGCGCAACCCATTTCAATTTTATTCAGAAAATCTTTGAATATCTGCGTTGTGCCGCAAATATGGAAATCTGCGTTTATAACGCCCATACATAAAAAAGGTGTCAAAACAGACATAGTGAATTACAGGCCGATTTCTAAACTGTGGATTATAGCGAAGGTCTTTGAAATAATAATTAAATCAGGTTTATACTGCTCTGAAAAATTCATTTAGCTCGTTCCAACATGGTTTCTTAAAAGGGTGGTCAACTGTCACGAACCTGATTCTCCTTAACGATTTTATAACAATGCCATGTGCAACGGTAAGCAGGTTGATGTGGTTTATACAGACTATAGCAAAGCCTTTGATCGAATTGATCATAATATTCTAAAATCTAAGTTAAATGGCATGGGAATTCGCGGCGATCTACTCCGATGGTTTTCCTCTTACCTTGTCAACAGGTCCCAAGTAGTAGTACTCAATAATTATATTTCTAGCTGGGTCCCTGTTCCTAGTGGAGTCCCGCAGGGTTCGTTGCTCGGTCCATTGCTATTTATAATCTACATAAACGACATCGACTCTTGCTTGTCTTCATCCAAACTTTTGTGTTTTGCTGATGATATGAAAATGGATACCACAATTTCATCACAAATGGACGTAGCGGCACTCCAGAATGATCTGAGTCGCCTAAAGGACTACTGCCAGAAAAACAATCTGGATCTTAATCCCGCTAAATGTTCGGTTATTACGTATTCTCGGAAGTGCTCAATCATTGCTACATCATAAACTCTAGGTGATCAAGTTCTTCCCAGATTAAACTCCATCCGTGATCTGGGGGTGCATCACGATTCCAAGCTCAGTTTTGAAACACACGTTGATGCATTGATCGCTAAAGCCTCAAAATCACTGGGTTTCATAATGCGGTTATCCAAGTGCTTCACTCAAGCCAAAACTCTGAAAATTCTATATTGTACGATTGTTCGAAGCCAATTGGAATACGCATCTGAAATATGGAACCCATGTTACCACAAATATATTAACCGCATTGAAAGCATCCAAAAAAGGTTCATAAGGTATCTACGTTATCATCAAAAAATACCGTATCATTCTGAAAACTACTACAACCTATGTAAAAAATTTCCTATATTGCCTTTACTCAACCGCCGCGACATTTCTGACTGTATGTGTTTGTTGAAAATCTTTAACAACACTATAAATTGTTCTGAAATTTTAACAAAATTTTATTTCAACATTCCCATGAAGTCTACGCGATACAATCCACCTTTACGCGTGCCATTTGCTTCAACCAATTTATAGGCAGAATTCCTTAATTGTGCGTGCAAGCAGAAATCTTAACAAGCTTTGTAAACATTACGATATAAACCCGTTCCTTAACTAGCGTCTCGTCAGCCAGGAAGTGCATATGCCGTAATTTTTTCATGTAGTTTATTTTGTTTTATGCATTCTATCTTTTCGTTCGTTTATTTTGTTGTGATGATTATTATTTAGTATGAGCAACACAGCTCTAACACTGTATATAATGTAATTTAGTGAGAATGTCCTTAGAATTAAATATTTTATTTTCTCTGTTCCTTATAAGTGGAGACCTGTAATTGGCTTTCTGACTAACATACTGTTCTTGATCTGTTCGTTGTAGCTGTAAGTCTCCCATGTTATTTAAATAAATAAATAAATATTAACAAATACGTGAAAATAGCGAAAACTAAATAAAATACAATAATAAAGATAAATAAATATAAACATGGAAACAAATTATAATACTTTTCTGTTCTTACTTAATACTACGACTAAATAAATCCAACTTGACAACCTGACGATTTTAAAAGTATGTACTCTTTTACTTTCATAATTCTTGATTGAATAACCAACGAAATCATCGGCATTAACATTAATATCATTAGATCATAAAATATTTTCTTTGGGATGTTTTCAAAAAGAAAGTTCACTTTTCCCTTTGATCCGCACTCCCTCTAGATTATATCACTCAGTTTGTATCGAAATGATATACGTATGTTTGGGTTCAGTCAGCCTCAAAAGAAATTATACATCGTCAGGAGTTAATTTGACTGTCAACAATTTCTGTTCTGTAATACTGTTCATGTGTAGCTTAAAATAAGAACCCAAAGTTTAATAAGTTTTGTGGCTACATATTGATACAATATTACGGAATAAATATTGTAGACCGTTACATGATTTATGTTGATGTATACATATTATATTTTGATGCTACCGAGAGGGGCCGATGTTTCAGGTCAGGAGTAGCTAGTGGACGGAGCGGCCGGCAGGTGGCGCGACCACGACATATAATATGTTTGAACGATAACGCACCGACTTCACGCTGCATGTCTAGTTTACAGTCGTGAACGCTTTAGATTACCAGATTAACACCAGAATGGCTATACTTCTAATTCAATGCGTAATAAATTGTATAGTATTTGGCGTTACGCAGGTGACAATAACACACGTACCTGATAATTGGAAGGAAGCACAGGCTTCAGATGGATATAACACAACTATTACACAAATTCCAAATAGTGTTACAAGTAACCAACATAAAAATAAACAGTCAGTTGCCCATTTCTATGATAAATTATATCACACAGAAATGGGCAACTGACTGGTTCTCGTCTGTACACGTAGTTGCGTGAGACGTATGATGCCAGCAAACTGGTCTGTAAGTAATGTAGGACAAGCATAGAGACCAAAGTAATGCTTCGCGACACTTGAACTAGGTATATGTGGGAAGTATGTACACTTGTACAGCGGCTCGTCTTCACACTGATCACACTTTATAATCACTGGCTTGAAACGGCCGTTTTGAGAACGATCAATTTATGAATTTATCAAATCTTATAATTTGACAATCAATGCTGGGGCACGACTGGAAATCATGTTCAGCATAAATATAGAAGACTAGCCGAGTCCGCGGCTACGTCTGCAGATATAGTTTAGTTAGAATTTTCAGGTAAGTATAGAATATTGAAGTTATACCAATGTTACTTAATTACGAGTATCTTTAACAGATAGTAACCGTAAATACCAAAGAATAAAAAAAAACCGGCCAAGTGCGAGTCGGACTCGCGCACCGAGGGTTCCGTACAAACCTGCAGGTCATCATCATCATCATTCGTCATCATCGTTTATGAAATGAAATGTTTTTTTTTTTAATTTTTATATTTGTGTTGACTGAATGAAAGGTAAATTGTGGTTTACGATTTATGACGTATTAAAAAAAAACTACTAACTAGATCTCGTTTAAACCAATTTTCGTTGGTAGTTTTCATGGTAATGTACATCATATATTTTTTTTAGTTTTATCATTCCCTTATTTTAGAAGTTACGGGGGGGGGGACACACATTTTACCACTTTGGAAGTGTCTCTCACGCAAACTATTCAGTTTAGAAAAAAATGATATTAGAAACCTCAATTTCATTTTTGAAGACCTATCCATAAATACCCAACACGTAAGGGTTTGATGAATTTTTTTTTTTGTGTTTCAGTTCTATGTATTGGGAACCCCAAATATTATTGTTTTAAAAAAAAATGATATTAGAAACCTCAATATCATTTTTGAAGACCTATCCATAGATACCCCACACGTAAGGGTTTGATGAAAAAAAAAATTTTGAGTTTCAGTTCTATGTATGGGGAACCCCAAATATTATTGTTTTTTTTCTATTTTTGTGTGAAAATCTTAATGCGGTTCACTGAATACATCTACTTACCAAGTTTCAATAGCACAGCTCTTATAGTTTCGGAGAAAAGTGGCTGCGACATACTCGGACAGACAGACAGACAGACAGACAGACAGACAGACATGGCGAATCTATAAGGGTTCCGTTTTTTGCCATTTGGCAACGGAACCCTAAAAACATACAAAAAAACAAGAAAATATTTTATTTAGCTCAGTTGATATTACGATAAGCATCTAATTGTGCGGTCCATGGCCCTTTACGGGTCACCGTGTGGGCGCCCTCAATGAGGCTGCGCCCAGCGCACCGGTTGAGTGCTGCCCAGAGGGTCATGGCCATCCGGCTAGTCCGGGAATACCGCACGGTCTCCTGCGAGGCGGGGAGCCTCCTTGCCGGAGTATCGCCACGTGATCTGGAGGCAAAGATCCTCGTCCACATGTAAGAGTAACGCGAGGAGGCGTAACGCCGAGGCGAAACTCAGCTGCCTCGACAAATCGCGACACGGCAGACAGAGCTCCGGTGTGATCTCATGACGACATAGCGGGTGCGATTGTCGCAACCCAGCGCTGGGCACGCCACAATTGCGGCGGTAAGTCCCCTCTTTGAGGATTGGATAGAGAGGCGCCACGGCGTCCTCACCTTCCGCCTGCGGCAGGTTCTCACCGGGCATGGGTGCTTCGGGGGGTTACTATCCAGGATAAAGTGGGAGGAAACGCCCGGGTGTTTCCATTGCGAGGATCGTCTGGAGGATACGGTGGAGCATACGGTGGAGGTGTGCCCTGCCTGGGCGGAGCACCGCCGTGTCCTCGTGGAGGCGATTGCCGGCGGCGACCTCTTGCGTCCGGCCCTGGTGCGAGCCATGGTACGGAGCGAGAAGGCATGGGAAACGTGACCTCCTTCTGCGAAGCAGTAATGCTCGCGAAGTAGGAGGCGGGGCGCGTGTGGTAGTGGCAGTCTCTGCGCCCTCACATCTCTAGCCGCCGCAGGAGGAGGCGCCCCGGGCGTCGGGAGTCGATCGCAGACTCCCGGCCACCGTAGGCGCGGGCTTGCGGGCGGCGAGCAATGGTTAGCTTGCCGCCCGGTAAGGACCAGCCCCCCTAGCCAAGTTACAGTCGGTAACGCCTCGGTGTCAGCAATTGTAGAAAACGATAAGTTGGTAGCCATGTTGACGCCTGAGTCGGTCGCTCGTTCTACAATGTCTTTAGAAAAACGACATTATAACAAAGGATGTAGCGTTGAACAATGTAGAAACGATAAGAATTCATTCTATCATTTTGAACGATATGAACTTGGCTACGAATTTTCTATTCGTTTGTTCTAATCACGTGACTTAACGTTGAGATGATTTCATTCCCATACATTTGATTAGTTTGCGACTAGCGTTAACGATTGCAGATTATGAACTTGGCTAGGGGTGCAGGCCCGTGTCGACGGCGCGTAGTATACCACGCGCGCCTCAAAGAGATGTCAGCAGCACTGAAGGGTCTGCTAGGACCGATGCCTGCCAAGGTCGCGAGATTGTTCAAACGAGATACCATGGCCCTGGCATATGGGTAACTGAAGGAACACGGGTGGGTTTTAGTCAGTAACAGTCTGACACTCCCTCCCGCTCCGCCCAGAGCGGGAGACGTCATCAAAAAACAAAAAAGCATCTAATTTAGATAACATTCTTGAACCAAGGGACAGAAGAGAAATATTTTGCGTTTGAAATCATAAGACAGCATAGCAAAAAAAGCGAAACGATAATAGTTGAAA
This sequence comes from Aporophyla nigra, assembly GCA_947507805.1. NCBI lineage: Eukaryota > Metazoa > Arthropoda > Insecta > Lepidoptera > Noctuidae > Aporophyla > Aporophyla nigra. The sequence goes on along the minus strand of OX382305.1, from coordinate 279,758 downwards.
AGTCTTAGGTGAAACGAAATTCGGTCAAATATTTTTCGAACTTATGATAGGTAACCACGGTTGGGAACCTAATTTTTTTTGTTCGAATTTCATTTTACCGAAAACTATTGATCGACGTCTTTTTACACGCTTTATATTAGCTTCACTTGTATGTTTGTTTGTAACCGACTCCTTATAGCGCGATTTTGACCCACTTTAAACGACCAGATTTCATTCAAACTTTGCACACCTGTCAAGGACCGATGACAATGCAATAATTTCAATGTGTGCCATTATCCTTGCCAGGGTTACCAGGACAGCAAAAAAACTGTCACAAACTACGCTGACATACGTCTCAAAATTCGAAACACCCTAAAAAATAGAAAATAAATAATAGTTTAAAAAAACTAAAAAACACGCTTCCATTGAAAACCAAACTAAAAAGTACAAAATAATGGAAAAACAGCGTGGGGTGCTTTTTAAGGTATTTTTTTATTGATATCAGGCACCCCACGCTTTTTTTCCATTATTTTGTACTTTTTAGTTTGGTTTTCAATGGAAGCGTGTTTTTTAGTTTTTTTAAACTATTATTTTTTGCTATATGCATTATTGACATATTTTTAGATCATCCAAGTATCATGTTACATAGCTATTATTTAAGTGAACTATTTTACGCCGATTTACAAAATAACTTTTTGCAATTCGCCTCTTTTGAACTTCTTTCATTTGCTAAATGATGTATTTGCTATATTTAATCACAGTGAAACAACATTTTAGGGAATATTATTTGGTCACAAATATATAGCCGGTTACTTGGTAGCGTTTTCAATATTTAATTAAAAAATACCTAGTGTCATAAAAAGTCAATATATTGTGGTTCAAAATTTAGTGAGAAACGAATCGCTGTAAAACCAACTTTTCGTAGTCTTGTCTGGTGTAATTTAAGCCCGCATAGGCGCGGAGGGGTAGGGCGGCGCAAACCCCGCAGCGCCGAAGCCGTGACAGAAACAATGCTTGTTGCATGTTGCATGCTTGTTTGCACGCTGCATCCTTGCTTGCATGCTGCATGCCTGCTTGCATGCTGCATGCCTGCTTGCATACTGCATGCCTGCTCGCATGCTGCATGCCTGCTTGCACGCTGCATGCTTCAAACAAACATCCTTGTTTGCATGCTTCTTACTGGAACCTTTTAAAAACACGTTTGCTCATAATCAGCTGTTTTATTAAGAGCTTATTAAAAAAAAAAAAAATAAACAAAAGAGTAGGTTAATCTGAACAGAGGTATAATAAATGTTCGGAAACATAATACTTCGAACAAATGTTATTTCGGGTAAATAACTTCGGTAAATACTTTTTCGACCAAATGAGACGTCGGAGTAACGAAAAAAGTCGAATTGATAAGTCGACTGATACAGTGGGAGACGTGACTTCGATGAAGTAAAAAAAAGCGACACGATAATAGTTGAAAAGTTTTAGGTGAAATGAAATTCGGTCAAATATTTTCGAACTTATGATAGGTAACCGTACGGTTAGCTTTGTTCTATAATATCGCTTTCAGCAATTAAATCCGACTTACAAAATAATTAAAGTATTCCAATTAGTAATATAGAATTGCTCTGCGTAATGAAAGGGTAACAAGCTCTCGTTACAGTTTAATTAAAGTAAACGGTTCGCAACTAACTTATTAGCGCAAAGTTAAGCGACGGCGCGCGGCGGCGGCGCAGTGCACAACTGAGCCTGGAGGTAATCAGCTAATACTAAAATAAACACACTTAACTAGACCTAAACAAATCATAGAAAATTACAAAGAAATAATTATTTATTTTAATAAGTCACTGCAATTTGATTATAATCTATTTGAGCCTCTTAACAATCAAAGAATCAATCAAGTCTCAAAGAAGTCGACACAGTAATTACGCAAAAATCATGTTCATTAGCTTAATTATTCTAATTAGAAATAAGTTCCGCACGGCTGGTATCTGTAGTCGGAAGAAGATCAAGTCACAAACAAAAACCCGCGCAGCGGCGCGGTCGGAGGAACGCAGGCGGTCATCTGTGATTGATTGTTGATTCATGAGCTCATTATCATCCGCTTTGCTTCTCCGACGCTGGTCAGAGGCCACACCGAGTTGCTACTTCTTTCCTTACGTATCCCGACCAAAAAGTAGGAAATAATCAACCATGGAAATGAAACATTTTAAGACCATCACGGAAACCATCATTATGTTAATGCGAACAATTTTCTGTCGCGTCTTTCAATACTCAATATCTTTATTGCTTTGCCATAATGTGTAGTTAGGTGATCTTTGATGCGTACCTATTGGTAAATAAGTGCCCAGTAAAATAAGGATTAGAAACTAAGTGCTGTAGTAAATGGATAATCATATCATCATCATCATTTCAGCTGAAACACGTCCACTGCTGGACATAGGCCTCCCCCAAGCTCCGCCACTTCGACCAGTTCTGTGCCTCCCGCATCCAGCGGATTCCTGCGACCCTCACAAGGTGATAAATTAAAATTGATAATCATATATGGTGATTTTAATGTTAATCTATTAGAAAACAACTGTAATACTGTAGGATTATTAAGTATTTTAGGTCATTTGATTTGCGAAATGTTTTTATTGGACCACCCCGAGTGACAGTTTCTTCTGCCATTTGTATAGATAATATACGATATTTTGTAACACTGTGATTACTTACACAAAAAAAAAAAATGTAAATAAGTTGCCATCTGATCACAGTGGACAAAGATTAATATTCTGCTACTTTCAATAAATTTAAATTAGGTTTAGGAAGTTAAAATGTAGTAAATATAAACTTTTCTTGGACCAGTAAGTGTAGTACTTAGAGTTTTAATAATATACAGGGTTATTTGTAAAACACCGGCAACCTCTCAGGACTATGCTACTAACATGATAATCACCAACTTATGTTCTATGACTTTTAAAAATTCATCATATTTTAGTTCATCAGATGTTCATACAAAATCGGCCGCCCGTAAATAGGTCAAATTTCAGCGCCCCCACCGCTCTAATCCCGCTTCCCTCGCTAATGTTCTATCGCTTTCTTTTGCTTCATATCGAGTTCGTAACATTTAGAGCGTTCAATTTAAATATTTTTATTTTTGTATGAAAATCTGATGAACTAAAATATGATGAATTTTTAAAAGTCATAGAACAAAAGTTGTTGATTATGATGTTAGTAATATAGTCCTGAGAGGTTGCCGGTGTTTTACAAATAACCCTGTATGTGTGATATTTGTTTTACACAGAGTTAATGACACTTTTCCACTAATTACTGAAATATTACGCAAAGGTTGTATGAACCATTGTATGAACCAAAACGAGGCAAAAGGAGTGTGTAGAGATCGTAGCAGGTAGCGTTCCGTGGTTTCTGCCTACCCCCATGGGAAAAAGGCGTGATTGTATGTATGTATGTATTACGTAAAGCTGGAATGGAGCACAGTACAGTAGTTCCTTTGTTTAAATGGTAAAGAACCCAAAAATTATAAGCCTGTGTTAATTATATCACTAATGTGTTTGAAAAAATATGTCATCAATCATTCAAATATAACTTCACTTGACAATACATTCTATCTTTCTTGCAAAGATTCTGTTTTACCAAAGGGCGTTGTACCACTGCCGTCGGTGTTACCCGAATAAAGAACTTTTTTAACGCTTGGAAGAGACACACGATGTCATTGGAAACTTTTGCGACGTTGACGTCTCTAAGAGGTTTCGATTGCGTAAACTATGAGACACTTCTGTTGAAACTAGATCACTACCAGGCAGGCAATTCTCGCGCAATTCGCATTCGTTATTGTCGTTCGATTCGTACTTTTCACTCGTTAAAATCGAGTCGAGCTATTCTCGCCACGTCGATTCGAGCATTTCTTGTAGGAAAGCCACGCGATATGCCCTCGTTTACATGCGACATGCATAGAGTGGTGGAGATCAGTCGACACGGCCATGACGTCATTTTTACCGGCGTTCGAATGTCAAACAGTCAGTCAGCCATGATTGTGTCAATTGCGAAAGACAATTATAAATATTTTTAACAAAATGTGTTACGTGTTCATAAACATCTCAAAAGACGCTGCGGTCGCCACGATAAGGAAAACACATACGAAGAAAACTTCAGGTCTCGTAGAAAGGTCTATCGCGTGGCAATCATGACATACGCGGTACCACTTCAAGCGAGGATTTTTGAGCTGCAGTGCTCACCATCCTTCTGCATATTTTCCGATTTGGACCCACACCACAAACAAATTGAAATTCGCGTTTGACAAGACTCCTACCGCTTGTCCTTCAGGCAGGAGATTTGTTTATACAAAGATTAACAATATTTTCAGACTTCGTAATGTAGCTGGTGGAAAATGTATATATACAACTGCGACGTCGGAACGTGTGGACGCAACGCCATACTGAGAGCCAGTGATTCGGTCCGGTGTTTACGACAAACACGCTTCGTCTTCTCCATCATGTTAAGCCTTCATGTTATTTAGGTAGTCATGAGTTTACTCATTGGCAGTCATTGTGTTTATAATTTTATAATTTGAGCAAATTTGATCGATGTAAACAAACAATAAAATGATGGCTTTAATTTGACGTGACGAATATCGGTTGATATTGACAAACGGGAGCAGTGCATTCCGTTGCAGCAAACACTAAGGAGAACTTATTTTAATGTTAATTTATACTAACAATAATATAATAATAATAATAATAATCCCCGCAGGGCAGCATGTGGCGTGCTGTTGGGCAGTAGCGACCCCACGGACCCTATCTCCCGGGAGAATTCTTGTTCCTCATCTCTGGTTTGCCTTTATTGGCCGGCTGGAGTGAACACTGAAGAGGTTCAGAGCTCCCACCTCATTCTTGCCTTTATTGGCCGGCTTGAGTGGAGATTCGCAAGAGCAAACGTGCTCGGGGAAAGGAAGTATTCCAGTAAGTGCTCGTAGGGATCTTGACCATCTTCCGGGCTCTGGGATTGTTCTGAAAGCCGTGGAATACCTCTCCACTTCTCAAGCACCTCAGGAAGTGTTGCCCCCTTGTCGCTGCGTCACTATGTGCCAGTGACGGTTTCCGGGGGCCCATTATTGAGTGTGCAAGTCACCCCCTACCATTTAATCCGTGTAAATTCAAAACATTGATGCAGCAGGGGCCATAGGCTTTCCATAGTTCTTGGTAACCAGTCCATTTTAGCCAGCCAAATAAATAGTCCAGCATCTTGGTTTCCACATCCTGCAATAGTCCAACACCGGCCGGGGGTTGTCCTTGGGTGCACTTGCACAGTGCATACGGGGATAATCGTCGGTTAGTGCCTCACGTCATCTAAATTTTCTAAGGGGCCTCTGCGAGTTGGCTTCGGCCCCTCGTAGGTACGCCTTCCAAAAGACCGGGATCCTAGGATCCCGAGATATATTAACAGATAAATAATAATAATAATAATATAAAGCTGAAGAGTTGGTTTGTTTGAACGCGGTAATCTCAGGAACTACAGATCCGAATTGCAAAATTGTTTTTGTGTTGGATAGCCTATTGAGAAAGGCTATAAGCTATATATTATCACGCTACGATCAAAAAGAGCGGAGCAGCAACGAAAAATGGACGAAAATTGGCAGGCAATTCGATGCGACGCGAAGGATCAGGGGAGCAAAAATTTGACGCGGACGAAGTCGCAGGCAGAAGCTAGTATTGAAAATAAAAATGGAGTTACGAAATTAAGAATGATGATGATATTGATAAATTTTTATATAATACGTATCAAATGCTGCTCAAAACATTTTTCTGACTTAAAAAACATTTTTAAAGATGGTTGAAGTAAAATAACGATTGCGTCATAAAAATTGCATCGTTATGTAAAATGGATTACTTGGTGTAACGCATAATGGAAACATTTTACTCCCTAGACTCGTAATTTACGATCGACTTGTACTGAGAATAGCTGATTTCAGATAATCTCACCATTTTATAAGCGACTTAGAACACGAGCGAAATCAACGAATGTGACATTCACGAGTGAAACTGTGAGTACTGCCTTCCAGATATGGAATACAGCTCTTGAGTTACTACAATTACACCTGATAGATTAAAGTTCCAGTAGACGGCATAATTTCCTTAGGGTGTGACACGTCAATGGGCGTTTCTAAAGGTTCGATATTGGGTCCATTCCTCTTTTAAGTTTATTATTACCCAAATTACTTGAATATCAACCGAAGACACCAACACCACATTTGATTAGAATGAAATCGCTAAACACTTAGGTAACTCATCTTTTTACACGCTTTATATTAGCTTCACTTGTATGTTTGTATATTTGTTTGTAACCGACTCCTTATAGTGCGATTTTGACCCACTTTAAACGACCAGATTTCATTCAAACTTTGCACACCTGTCAAGGACCGATGACAATGCAATAATTTCATTTTGTGTCATTATCCTTGCCAGGGTTACCAGGACAGCAAAAAAACTGTCTTCGAAAACTACGCTGACATACGCCACAAACTACGCTGATATACGTCTCAAAATTCGAAACACCCTAAAAAATAGAAAATAAATAATAGTTAAAAAAAACTAAAAAACACGCTTCCATTGAAAACCAAACTAAAAAGTACATAAGAATGGAAAAAAGAAGCGTGTTTTTTAGTTTTTTTAAACTATTATTTTTTATATTTTGAATACTGTTACAGCTGAATAAAATGTTTGACAAGACTGTATTTGTACATCAGTCTGTCATCATCTCTTAAAAAAAAAAACCGGAAAAGTGCGAGTCGGACTCGCCCACCGAGGGTTCCGTTCAAATTTGTGGGTACATATTATCAAAAACAGTTTTTTAATTATTTAAATATATTTTTTTATGATTTAATTACAAATATATAGTTTTCAGATTTTTCGCTGTACTTGTAGTATAAGTTGGTTTTACTTGCCAAATTACATAGTTCTAGGTCAACGGGAAATACCCTATACATTTTGATTCCCTTGAGAGTGTCGAAATATACGTTTTTTGCGGCATAAACGGCCTTATCTTTTTTTCACGTTAACTTAAAAGTTTTTTTTTGCATAGCTTCAAGAAACTTTAGACTTGAGTATGTCGTTTTAATTTCAACTCGATACCTCCACGCATTCCCGAGGTAAAGGGTCTCGACAGACAGACACACAGACAGACGGACGGACAGCAAAATGATCCTATAAGGGTTCCGTTTTTCCTTTTGAGGTACGGAACCCTAAAGTATTGTTAGAACTTCCCATTTTTAACCGACTTCAAAAAAAGGAGGAGGTTATCAATTCGTCTGTATTTTTTTTAATGTTTGTTAGCTCATAACTTTTGACTGGGTGAACCGAATTCGATGATTCTTTTTTTATTTGAAAGCTGGTGCTTCCCGAATGGTCCCATTTATTTCCATTCGGACAGTACATAATTTGGTTCCATTCGGACAGTGTGATCCATGTGAAAACCATATGAGTCTTATATCAGAATTAGGTATTGGCGCGACAAATGAACGAATAACGCGATTAGATTAGTGCGGGGTATCTATCATAACTAAAAAGTTAAAAATAAAAACTTTTTACAAAAAATAAAAACCGAATTCCTATCTTAAATTGTCTCTGTCATTTTATTTCTATGCCATAAAGCTAACATGATATGACATTCATTTAACTCACGTTTTAGGCCAGGTCTGCACTATAAGAGTATGATAAAGTTAGGTCATCACTGTAAGCCGATTTCGTTGATAACATTCAAGAAGTTAAGAACACACTCCTGAGATCATTTTTCTGTAGCTGTAACTGTTAAGATAGTTTCCCTTACTGCCTCGTCTCAACTTCCTCCCTGCATTACTCCGATCGGACAAGGCATCAAGGCAAGTATCTTCGGAATTATCTTGCAAAATCAAAATTATTATTATTTTTTTGATGTCGACGAAAGTCGATGAAATTATTAAAAGCACCCTAACATCCATTTTAAATGTGGCATTGGACGACCGCTCGTGGCTGCAAGCCACACTACCTATTCGTTTTGGTGGGCTCGGCGTCCGCAAAATTTCCAGTGTAAGCTTACCGGCGTTCCTGTCCTCGGTCCACGGCACTGAAAAGTTAATCACGAAAATCTTAGCTCCTTCTCAGGTTCACTCGGAAGTGCCATGCTTGACCGATGCCATGAATGCCTGGAAGGTGGCTTGTCCGGATACGGTTCAGCCCGAGAACCTGTCTTCCCAGAGACAGTGGGATGAGCCGCTCTGCAGGTTGGTACGGAATAATCTCATTAATACGTCCACCAATACTGCTGAGCGTGCCCGCCTGCTGGCTGTGGGAGAGTGGGAATCGGGCTTATGGCTTCAGGCGCTACCGTCACCTAACATAGGCACTATGCTAGGTGACTCGACTTTCCAACTCGCTACAAGTCTGCGTCTGGGTGCTTCTTGTGTGGCTCCGCATCGGTGTCAGTGCGGTGAAGCAGTTGACCGCCTCGGACACCACGGCCTTGCCTGCAGCAAGAGCGCTGGTCGGCTGGCACGGCACGCCAGCATTAATGACATCATCCGTCGGGCTCTTGTCACCGCCGGGGTGCCAGCTGTCTTAGAACCCAATGGCTGGGCACGCGACGATGGGAAGAGGCCAGACGGAATGACCATAATGCCTTGGAAGTTGGGTAGGCCTTTGGTGTGGGATGCTACCTGTGTCGACACCCTCGCGCCATCCCATCTTCTTAGCACGGCAGGCTGTGCTGGGGCGGCTGCTGCAGGTGCAGAAAATCTCAAACGGCGCAAATATAGCAACCTTATTGGGAGCTATATTTTTGAGCGGTTGCTGACTCTTCATGTGACCAGAGGGCTGGCCTATTTTTAGGTCAAAGAATCAGCATTGCCATCCAACGTGGCAAGTGGCAACGCTGCCAGCCTTCTGGGCACTTTTCCCACCGACAGTGTTGCGGACGAATACTTTGATGCCCAGTGAGCTCTTCCCCCCCCCCCCTTTTTTCTTCTTTACCTTTATTTCATTGTATATAATATATTTATTTTAGTGTTATTTTGTGGATTGTATTTAAGTTAGTACGTTATAAAATCTAAATACATTTTAAATGGTACCTATATCATTTCGTGGCATCATCTTTTATAACTAATACAGTGTAAGTGATATCACATGTTTATGTTTTTTAATCCCTATAATCAGGTACATTCAATGTAAATTCCAATATTGCAACTCTTGTTGTTTAAAGAAATTTTACCCATTTTGAATGTACGAACACCAGTAATTCACTATTAGCTACAATAATGGATAATACCATGTTGGAATTAACTTTATGCACATACCTACTATTATTTTTAAATTATTGGTCACTTGTGTTTCCTACTTATATGTATATATATATATACACTTTTTACGTTTTTTAATGCTACGGATGCTTAAACTTTTTCAAAATCAATAATTTTGTATAACTTTTTCACTAGGTCACTCAGGTTCTTTTATCAGCTCAGTTAACGTAAATGACTAAAACAATATAATCGATTATCGGTAACAAAAAACAAAACTTGAGTACTACTGGTTTTTTGTTTATTTTTATTTTATTTTTTGTCTGAAAGGGCACTAGTTCTACCATGATCCACTGCAGAGCTATCCATTAATTACTGGACAGCCTGTAGAGTTGATATTAGAAGTTGCACATAAATATGTAGAATGCTTACGACTGTAAACATTTAAATTTTCTACTTGTTTTGTTTGCAAGCCAAACTAGCGTGGATTGCTGCTAATGTAGTTGTGATACTAAATAAAATAATTTACTGCTATAGAATCGAACTTAGAATGCGCCAGTAAACTCAGGAACTGTGCGTGTTGCTACTGAACTGTAGTTGACAACTTTTATAGGTTTTCTAAGATGACGTCGTAAAATAGAAATGGCTGAACTTGACCCTCTTCAAATTTTACGAGCGAATTAATTGAATTGATCGAAACTGCCTAGATTTAACTACTACGTGCAAAAAGAAAATGCGAAAACTTCATTTCCACCTGTATCTAATGCTCAGCGTCGGAATGCAACAAGTTATAGCTCGCTATGACTCACTGGCCTACAGCACTACAGCAGCACTGTGCAGTAGTGTCAGCAGTGTGCAGCACTGTGCAGTAGTGTGCAGGAGTGTGCAGCAGTGTGCAGTGTGAGTGAACCGGCAAGCGAACGCAGCCCGATTGAAATCTCTCCGGGGCACATTAAAATCTTTATTGCGTGAATGTTTGCACATTAACGAGCACAATCTGCTCGATGTGAACGCTCTATTTAGCTACAGCACCTACGTGCCCACTGTAGGCAGTATATCAACGGCGACCTAGCAGCATATCGACCTCACGACCTCACAACAATATGTTCAGAATGGATAGACAGAAGTGTACCTACACTGCACATTTGTATGCGTTTTTCAGTGAAATGTGATCAGGATCCATTGTGGTAGACCGTACCAGCATATGGAAATTTTATTACAGGTGTTAGCTATTTATACATATAAAGATTTAGGTATTTTAAAGATATTTACAGTATGTTTGAAATAGCACAATATTGTATTTGGTAAAAGTATCAAGTTATTTGACTTGATTTAAATGCTAAACTGGCACCTCCGGATATTAAGACCCATCAAAAACATAAATGTGAAATGAGAGTCAAGTTCAATATTATGATATAAGCCTTGGTTGTTGACTTCAACGGCAAAAGAAGTGAGATCTAAATGGGTGCCAAGTTCAATGGTCAGTCCTGAAATTTATTTATAACTACATAAAATATCATTTCTTCTTATAACTTAAGATAATATATTGTAGCCTAGGGTCTGACTTGGCTAGTTCTCATATACGTATTATTATGTTCGATGGCTAGTTTCTACCAGCAAGCCAAATTTTCGGAATAATAAAATAAGAACCGACAAGTAACAGGTTCAGAACTTGCGAAGGCTATTATAAAATTCGTACTGAATATTTGTCTGATAAAGTGGAGGGATTTGAAGCCGTATTAGCAAGCGTTAGTGGTTGAACTGTGACAGTGTGGTAAGGACTTTGTAATACCCATGTACGTGTAAGTACTGAGAAATCTATACATACAAATAAATAAAATTGGAGTGTCTGTTTTTAATATTAAGATAACCACTTTTTACTAAGTGTATATTATAGTATTCATGCCATACACTTTAATTCATCATCCCTAATACCTATTTATCATCCTTTTTATTTGTTTCTATGTTTAATGTTTACACTATTATCTTCCATTTTGGAACGAAGTTCCTTATCGCGCGCTGTGAAAGGGGGCTAGACGGAAAAAAATCTTACTAAAAGTTGTCACGACATGCTTTAATCGACTTCAAAAAAAGGACGAGGTTTCTCAATTCGACCGTATATATTTTGTATGTTGTTGTTTTGTTTGTTGTGAGTAGAGAGGGAGAGAGGGAGAGAGGGGGAGAGGGGGAGAGGGGGAGAGGGGAGAGGGATAGAGGGGGAGGGGAGAGGGTGAGTGGGGGAGAGGGGGAGAGGGAGAGAGGGAGAGTTAGAGAGAGAGAGAGGGAGAGAGAGAGAGGGAGAGAGAAGGAGATAGGGAGAGAGAGACAATATTTTTGTTGAGTGTATACAGGTTTTTTGTACATAATAAATAATTAAAAAATTATAACTATTATGAATCCTGGAAAGGAACTTCGTTCCATCCGGGTGTCCCTTGACACCTCTAAAGTTTTTTATTTGTTTATATGTCTACACTCAGCAAATCGATCTAAATACGATTTATTAACTTAAAAATAGCTGAAATAAAATATTAACTCAATTTTTATGTTGTGACATGCCAAATTGTCAGTTACTTTTCTGCTTAGTTTATGAATGGCTACTATTTGGTTTATATAATTTAAATTATTTTTATCAATATCTTTAGCTATTGATTTTTATTAGTTATTACGATTGTTTACTAAATAACTTAACTTAAAATTATATTTATAAAATTCTTTACGCACTCATGTGGCCAGCTATACGCACTCATGGATATGTCCTGGCCGACTACACTTGTCAGATGACATGATGGCCACAAGAAAACTAATATTTGGAAAAATGTTTGGAAAAGGAAGACGACTTTGATATAAAAGGCGTTCGAACCGCTGGAGACGGACTACTCTTGAACCCGGCCTACTCTTGAAGCCAGTCTACTCTGGAAGCCAGTCTACTCTTGAAGCCAGTCTACTCTTGAAGCTAGTCTACAGGCCCCGAGGTCTACTACGGAGCTCACCTGGCGGATCCTAAGATCTACACGAGGCCCTCGAAGAAACCCTGATATCGACCTGCCGCTCTGCTGCCTGCTCCCGTCCCTCAGTGCTGAACCACAGACCCATAAAACAAACTAGAGTGCGTGACAGGCAGGGTCTTTTATACTTAGCTGTACTTCCCATCTCCTATTAATATTCCTCTAATAAATTGTAACAGATCTGCCTTTATCCAATCATTTCAATAGGATTAAGCAGATACGTAACAATATGGATGTATACACGATACATATACCAAAACAACATTTTTTACAATTTTTGTCTGTCTGTCTGTTTGTTCCCGCTAATCTCTGAAATGGCTGGACCGATTTTGACGGGACTTTCACTGGCAGATAGCTGATGTAACAAAGAGTAACTTAGGCTACTTTTATTTTAGAAAGATTCTTTTATTTTAGAAAAAAATAACTGTCTTCGAAAACTACGCTGACATACGTCTCAAAATTCGAAAAACCCTGGCTGAATCCTATGAAATAGATCAAAATAATGTACTACAGTATTGTACACCTTAAAAGGGCCTACAAAAATGTCTGCAATGGTATATGTCTACCTCTTAGGGATAACCCACAATAACCATTTTTTATCCTTTACTTTTTACGAGAAATAAGGGCTTATTTACGAAGCGATTACAGCATTAATACGGCATTAATTCTTATCCAATTCAGTACCTCAAATACATTGTGCATTTAATATAGATCAATATGGCCCTTTACTTACAGCATGTAATTTAAATGAATATCTTAGAAGATATTAGAGATTTAAAAAGCGGGCGCAGAGCAGCTGGCGGGTCGTAGGTCCGTCCCGTTCATCCGTTGGCAGCGGACGGGTAGTACAGGATAAGTAGGATTGTAATTCATATTACTTTGGATTCATAGTAATTGCGAATATCATGTGTGTTCATTATACTCAAAATAAACCTATTAGAGAGAGTCCGCGAAATGGCTTAGATGTTTAGATTTTTGGATGTTTGTTCCTCAATTATGCAAAGACGGCCAAACGGATTTAGATCGAATTTGGCACAAAGATAATATATTATATCATGGATACGTAACAAATAGGATACCTACTTTATCCCGATATTAGGTTCCCGGGTGATATTTTCCGACAGCTATACGGGCCAAGCCACTGGCAAAAGTACTATTCCTATAATTATGTTCGGTGTCTGGTAAATGATTGAGTGTCTGTATAGGTAAAATAGGAGCGTTAAGAAAAACCAAGCCCTATGTCGCAATCTTCTTACTTTGAATACTATTACTCTTATTTTAAAAACACCAACACACATGATGTTCTCATAAACTATGAATCCTAAGTAATATGAATTATTATCCTACTACTACTAATATTATAAATGTGAAAGTATGTATGATTGGGTGTTTGTTTCTCAATCACGCAAAAATGGCTGAATGGATCTGGATCGAAAATAGCACACAGAGTCTATATTACCTATATAACATGGAATAACACATTCTTATCGCAGTAGTACGTCCTCTTGCATTAATTTCCGACATCCACGCGGGCGAAGCCGCGGGCAAAAGCTAGTGTAATAATATAATTGTAAATGTATTGCTACGTCCACGACTCATGTGTTGTAGCTCGTAGGTTCTAATCCAGACTGGCGCTTTACTTTAAACATTGTTCTCAAAACATGCACGGCATGTCCTAGAACCCAAAATTCGAAGACATCTATCTATTTTCTATGAAGACATGTGTCATCTACCAAGCCATGCTGGGCCCGTGTGGAGGATTTACAGTCCACTCCCTGTCACCGAGAGGAGGCCTACTGGGGTGTCCCACTAGTGGGAACAGTGCAGGCTGATTGTGTGTTATGTTATGTGTTGCTGTGCAATTTGATGTTTTAATGTACCCAAACTTAATCAATAATCGTGCTAATCGTGCTTGTCTGCTTTTAGTTCCTTTTGCTCTGCTAGTCCTACACAGGAAAGTACGACGCGAGCCGGCACTCAAATATCCAATAACTACATACATTTATAAGGAAAAGCAGCATAGACCGAGAACGTACGCAGAATGATAAATAGCTAATAAATGCATTTTGATTTTCTTACTGAAGTGTAGGATTCTTAACATATAGGTACTACCTTACAGCGATTGCTTTCTGCCAACAAAACCGCCCAAATATCGTCTAGAGCATCTTAACGAAGGTCACAGGTATGATGTGGTATTAACAATCCGACTGGCAGCACCGGATGTTTGCTGTGGTGTGGCTACCGCCGGCGCCGCGCCGCGCCGCGCCGCGTGGCGGCGAGCGGCGTGCGGCGTGCGGCGCTCCGCCAGTCGCCGAGCGAGCTCCGCGCGCGCTGACCGTCCCGCGCCACGCGCCGCCCCACCGCCCGCGAGTGCGCGACGTGCAGTCACCGCCGACTGCCGACGCCGCGTGCAGCGTGCAGCGTGTCACCGACACTAATCGCTTATCGCACTCTGATCGCTGTACGCTCAGTCGGAAACACCAACACGACTACTATTTTCTTCAGGAGTTTCAAAAAGTTTGGGAGTTCTATTTGGTACGTACGAGTAGTATTTTGTTAGTCGTACGATATTTTATAGTAAGGTTTCGCAGAACTTCTGGTGTTCGGTTCGCGGGAAATCACATAAAATAAATCTTCGTAATATCGTAAATTAAAAGTTGTATTTCAGTCGCTCCGTCGGATTCCATATGGAAATAGATATCAGTTTGTGTAAACTCTACGTGAATGTGTGGTTCGTAGTTTAATTTTTGCGCGTAAATAAGTTGACAGTGTAAACTGTGTTACAAGTGTGTCATCAGTCATCACTGCTGTCGGAGTCGTATTGAGAAGTTCTTTTAAGGGTTTGTATAAAATTCCGAGTTATTATCCAACCTATTTTAAATAAAATATAAACTTGTAAAATGAATTTTCCATACATGAGTCCTTTTCCACCATTAGAGTATAAATACCTACTAAGAAGTTGTCGGAGATGACTGCTACAGTTCAGTTTAATTATTATAGTATAAGTGCGAGGCCAATGGCAGCCGGTCTTAATGGTTTGAACGAGTCCTCGGCGAACAGCTCGTCACATCGCCCGGCATTGTATCTGTAACAGGCAATTAATCTGTAGGTCGCAGTTAAAAGGCGTCATTATATTAAATAGTACCGAGAGTGCGCACTGATCCGTGTTTAACTAAGCTTCATAAATCTTGGGTAATTTCCAAAATGTCGATGTTTCCGGCGGCGCGGCAACCGCCACGCTAATTATTTTAGTGGCCACTTCACGAGCTACAGCTCGAGCTCTTAAAACCCGTTTCCGGAACCATTTTCATGTAACAGGTAATTTAGGAAACTATACTCCGAACACGCCC
Organism: Aporophyla nigra; assembly: GCA_947507805.1. Taxonomy (NCBI): domain Eukaryota; kingdom Metazoa; phylum Arthropoda; class Insecta; order Lepidoptera; family Noctuidae; genus Aporophyla; species Aporophyla nigra. The sequence goes on along the minus strand of OX382305.1, from coordinate 264,171 downwards.
GCACGTTACGGAATTGTCTCACGACTTACGAATATTGTCCTTGCAATATTGTGATTAGAGTATCAACCGTTCCTCGTACCGCGCCGCACACGTACCAATACAAACATGATCGCAATCTTCGCACTATGATAACATGGAGATACTCGTAGCCAATAACAACGAGCTCTAGACGACATTCATCATTATTAACTTGAGTATCATGTTGCTGGATTAATGTAAAATGCAAAAATACTTATCCATGTTAAGCGAGCTGTCCTGTCCCTGCGTTACATCGATTGTAAAGATAGCAGGCCTCGTAGGGTCCACTCTCAAGCGGTGCTAGCTAAGATACGGCACACGCGCGCGGGTCCGCCCCGGCAGATCATCCACCTACCGTACTGAGGACGTCGCACTGATGGAAGATATCACCACGGTGCTGACGATGCCTTTGTTAACGACTCTATCTCTGAACATCGAAGGGAGATTGATTGTTCTCGCGGAGAAATGTAAATGAAATTGTCTTACAAAATCTTGCAATTGCAATAAAATGCAGTCAAGTAACCTATCTATTAACTACAAATTGCCTGCGACTTATCTGTAACGCTTGGAACAAAGCTTTGAATTTCCGACGTGTAGACCACACAATACTAGACAGTCGTCCGGCTCGCTGTAGAGCCGCCCACTAGATTATTTCCTCGCTGACCCCTGAGCTGTGCCAGGCTCGCAGTCCCAAACAAACACCTTTTTAAATCACCAATGAACAGGACACAAATATTTACTCACTCATAAATATTTATAAAAGCTGCCATGAATTGTGTATTTCAGATTCTGTGAACGATATTCGTTGAACTCGAACTTACCATCCTGAAATGATTTCATTCATTTTTTCTAAGAAATAATTTAGTGTTTGTGTGTGTGTTGTTAGAGTGGATTGAAGTGAGCCAGTTACAAGTTAAAGAATCCTTAATTGTGCGCAGTTTCATGAACATGCAACGGGTATTGTTTTAGAAAATACTAGCTAACCGTACAGACGTTGTCCTGTTTCCTAGAACTCGATAGCAGCGCCATCTGTCGGGCTGATTTGTGAATCTAAACCATCCACGGTGCCACCCAAAGGAATACAAAAAATTCATTCAAATCGGTCCAGCCGTTTAGGAGTTCAGTGACATACACACGTACAGTAGAATTATATATATAAAGATATGGGAACTGAGATCCAAACAGCGTAAAACAAATTTTGCACTAAAAATCGACAATAACTGTGATATCATAGACTCATAGCATAGGAAGGACAATAACTCTGATATCATAGACTATACGTCATAGCATACGAAGGACACTTTTGGAAACTTTTATAAATTATGATTAAAGACACTTGAATGACGTCATAATGAACTTTCTGTTTCCACGTTTTAAAATAATTTGTTATGAAAACAGATTCAGCGAGATGAACGTTGTATGTACTTACATGACGGGCGTGATAACGGCGCATATGGTCTTGTGTCTGTTTAGAGGACGACATGTGTCCATTGATTATAAATGAAACAGTAGAGTTCTCGGGTATCTGTAGTTTGTCTGAAAATGGAACCCTGCATGGTGGCAGGCGTTAACCCAATGTACTTGTTTGCTAAGCGGCTCGACGCCGCGGTGGCTTGCTACCTCCCACGCTACGGCCAGTAGCCATGAGCGAGGTTTGAGAGCCGCTATTATTAGCTCCGGCCTACCTGCTATACACCGATGTATACGCTGTGGGTACCTCCTGTATACGGCTACTTGTGGGGAACTGCCGCCTTCCATTGATTCGTGGACAATGGCCGGCTGGAGAGTGAAGTGGCCTCCTGTGTACTCTGCTTGTACTACAATTAATGCTCCGACACTTCATAACTGACCGATACAGTGTAGGATGTGATGGATTCATGTGCTCGTCTCGTCAGGAACGAGCCGCGCATGACGTCACGACGCAGGCAGACTGCACTTTGTGTACAATGAAATTGAATGAGGTTATAATCATGTTGAAATGACCGCGGCTGGCTACGTGGAACGTTCGATGTTTTTCTGAGATCTATTTTACTGAAAGAAATAGAACAGATATATTATCAGAATCAGTTTTATTCACGAGTTTATTACGCTAATATTGTAACTGAGCTGAGCCAGCTCTCCGGCTTACGTAGCGACGTCACTACTCCTCGTGCTCATAAACTATCAGGTAGAGCTGGCGTTTTATTAATTCGTTGTTTGTTAATTTAATAAACGTTTGTGTTGTGTATCCCGTGTTTTATAACAATTCTGCGCGAACACAGTTTAATGTTGATTGCAAGAGAGAGAGCCAGCCGACGAGTCTGGCATAACATTTAGTAAGATGACGTAACTCGCGTCATTTCCCCGAACAAGATATTTTCGGATGTGATCGTAGGAATTATATTTACTGTGATATACATGTCCATGTGTAGCTGCTCATTAATGAACCAGTTGGTCGAAGACGAGTGACGTGTGTGTGTGACACGCGGGTACATCAGCGTACGCCAGTGCACGACGCGCGGCGCTCAGTTACATTCCAGTTGATATCGTTCAAACTTATATTCAGTGTTAAATATGTAACTAACGGTCATGCTTCTAGCGCAATAATTTGTGTGGAAGGTCTTTTACATATTTATAAACTCAAAGCATTTATTTCAAATAAACCAATTACAAGCACTTTTGAAACGTCATGGGGTCGGTCTGTCAGAAAGCTCAAGCTAGTTGCCTATTCCAAAGCGGAACCTATGGAGAAGAACGGGCAAGTAATTCTATGGACACTCTTTTAAATCAAAATATTGTTACAAAAATTGGTCTCATAATGTTATGTTGAAATTATACATGTGAGACACAAATAAAAAGACGTGCACATTAAAAGTGCATTTTAATTGATAAATAAAAAAAAACAATTCAGAAATTAAAATAATCCGTGGCAGCTAATAGATGACCAGTCCCTACTGATGCAACCGTTCATAAACATGGCATATGGATCAGCACCGTTTAGCTCAACCATTTTGAAGGGAACTCAATGATCCAACACACACGCCACCACCAGCGAGACATTGGAGTGAGCATGAGAAACTAGCAGCTGCGAGGGCACATGCAACTTAATGAAAGACGTACCGAGTAGTCGGTAGCTTTGTAGTAGCAGCTGCGAGGCCACATGCAACTCAATGAAAGACGTACCGAGTAGTCGGTAGCTTTGTAGTAGCAGCTGCGAGGCCACATGCAACTCAATGAAAGACGTACCGAGTAGTCGGTAGCTTTGTAGTAGCAGCTGCGAGGCCACATGCAACTCAATGAAAGACGTACCGAGTAGTCGGTAGCTTTGTAGTAGCAGCTGCGAGGCCACATGCAACTCAATGAAAGACGTACCGAGTAGTCGGTAGCTTTGTAGTAGCAGCTGCGAGGCCACATGCAACTCAATGAAAGACGTACCGAGTAGTCGGTAGCTTTGTAGTAGCAGCTGCGAGGCCACATGCAACTCAATGAAAGACGTACCGAGTAGTCGGTAGCTTTGTAGTAGCAGCTGCGAAGGCACATGCAACTCAATGAAAGACGTACCGAGTAGTCGGTAGCTTTGTAGTAGCAGCTGCGAGGGCACATGCAACTCAATGAAAAACGTACCGAGTAATAGATAGTGCTCACACATGTGTTATGCAATTATACAACACTAAGAGATAAATAAATAATCATTTAATATCAAAAAACCCCACAAACTCTATCATTATGTTTGTAGTAGTGAGCGAATGTTCATGCTCTATTTCTATTTTGCATTAATTGGAGCACGTCTCGTTCTCTGTAAGAACATAATTAACGCAAGTCACAAATACAGTCGGCACGAACCACCACACGGTAGTTAAGAGGCTTTCCTTCAGCGATTGTTCGCACAGTACGATATCGGTGACCGCGCCACACCGCACCACACCACACGGACCACAGTTCACTCCGCGCTCTGTCGAGTACCAATCTGTTTGAAGGGCCCTCTGTGGAGCCCTCACCACACATTACCAATTCAGAAGTGATCGGGCACATCAATTCTCGGAACATTTCGTTGGCGACGAAATGTGACAGTAACCGTCGAAGTTTCACACCTTTTTATAAATGTGCGAGTAGCCATGAACCCGTTCACAACGATGAGCCGCACGAATCAGTCGATGATCAGTGTGTGTCCTGTTCTTCGCCAATATTTTAATTATCATATAAATCATAAATAATGTAAAACATGTTCAATGTACTTGTCCGTATGTCACAGTAATTAAGCACAGGTATTCACATGTTTCAGTGAGCAGTTGAAGCGATTATCATAATGATGTTGTGTCGCGACATGTCGCGTGTGCGCATGAACGCGCGCTCATCACGACGGCGACGCGACGTCGCTAATGCCTGCCGCCCACGTGGGGCCCGTGTCGCAACTCGCGCGAGTGCTAGCCGCGCGTGTAATGCCTGCCGCCCGCGCGGGGCCCGTGTCGCAACTCGCGCGAGTGCTAGCCGCGCGTGTAATGCCTGCCGCCCGCGCGGGGCCCGTGTCGCAACTCGCGCGAGTGCTAGCCGCGCGTGTAATGCCTGCCGCCCGCGCGGGGCCCGTGTCGCAACTCGCGCGAGTGCGAGCCGCGCGTGTAATGCCTGCCGCCCGCGCGGGGCCCGTGTCGCAACTCGCGCGAGTGCGAGCCGCGCGTGTAATCACGCTAAACGAGCAACTTGTTAATCGTTGTCGTTTAATTTTCTTAGGATATAGCTCTACTTATTTTCCACTTTGGTGACATCGAGCAGATAGCGTGCTTAAATAACATCACTTGTTAGCATTTGCATAATTTCAAAATAACAGTCCTCCATAAATAGTGCTGAAAGCAAAATATCGATGATTGTATTGGAAAGAAATGTAAGTAGATGACATTTTTTAAGAAGAAGAAGGTAGCCTTCTTCCTACACATATTGTCTAGTCAAATACAAGGATCAATTGACATTTGTTTGTATCTCGTATGCGAGGAAATGTTTTCCCGTTCGAATAATACTCATTGTGTCGCTGTGAGAGCGTGCTTGCCTTTATCGGGTCGCTGTTAACCTTCGTACGATTGCGGGGACTGTATCTAAACGGCGGTATCTGCCAGACTTTCTTATTTCTCTTCTATAAACGGTAATTTGTCTTCAAAAATATCAGTCCTATACGTGGATTTCACACATTTGTGTTGACTAGGTTCAACAGGCGAGTAAAATTATATTAGAAGGCAGTTTATTCCCTGTTCGGAGTGGTCCGGAAAAACCCGCCATCGCTTTTGTAAACAAAGTCACAATAACACATACAGCAAATATTATGAATTGGGTTACCGATCTACTGGGACCGAGCTACTTTTATCTTCCCATAAAAAAACCATCAGATTTACTTCAAAATAATACATACGTATCACATTCACAATGTTACAAATACCCATATCAGGCAAAACGTGGCTGTACAGTAGGTGGAGGTACAGCTCTGTACAGTAGGTGGAGGTACAGCTCTGTACAGTAGGTGGAGGTACAGCTCTGTACAGTAGGTGGAGGTACAGCTCTGTACAGTAGGTGGAGGTACAGCTCTGTACAATAGGTGGAGGTACAGCTCTGTACAGTAGGTGGAGGTACAGCTCTGTACAGTAGATGGAGGTACAGCTCTGTACAGTAGGTGGAGGTACAGCTCTGCTGATGCTGTGTTGTGTCTGTTATTGTTACCAATACACATTCGTAAATTTAAATGTTACAATGAATACTTCCGTGTGTCATTTTATCAATGTGATTGAGTTCACGCAGCGTGAAAGCCGGCGTGACACCACTGACACTGTGATGAATATAAAAGTATCCAGGAAGTGCTGACACTGCAGTAATAAGCTGTCGAGAGGAGTGTCGCGTCGCCGAGTGTCCAGCGTCCGACCCTACGTACCCGCGAGTGTCGTTGATTTCGCCGGTGTCGGACATCGACTCGGGATGCAGGTTTTTTTGTCACCCAAAAGCTTATATTTAGTCACACTGCAAGAGAATTTGACTGTTAAGCAGACGTGAGCAGACACGATTTCGTAGAACTGACAAGAATTGATAGTTGTGATTTGAATTCGCAGACATTTAGAGGACAAGGACTTTGTTGAGGGAAGCAATAATTAAGAAACTATTAAAATATATCATAGCTAGCTTCTGGTCACGATTTAGTCCTTGTTAAATTTCTTGCTTCCCCGACCCTCTCCGTAGCATCGAATCGCCTGCCCGTGCGAGTTTTTTGTATTCGTGACATTTTTCTTTTTGATCCTATTTAGGAGCCGAGTAAAAAGAAAAACAACAACAATTTTTGTTTGTCTACACATTTAACCGTCAAATATTCTGTGTCCTGTAGAACAACTTTGTGTTCTTTTTTACTTTTAACTGCTAATAACTATCTTGTGTCTTATAAAAATACCTATTCACATTGTTTTCTTTTTATTGTTTATTATTTCATTGTTTACTATTTCGTGTCTTACAGAATGCCTTACTGTTCTTGTTTATTTTTTGTTGGTAACATGTTTTTTGCTTCTTACGGGAATACCTGTCATTTTTATTTACTTTTAATTTTTAACTTTTTTGTGTCTTATTGTAACATTTTCTGGTTATTTTTAATTTTTAATTATTTTGCGTCTTATAGAAATTTAATTTGTGAAATGTTATATGTTCAAACTATGTCATCATCTACACATACCCTCACACACACTCTAAACACACTAACCGACACGTACCTACACACATTCAGTCATTTATTATCGCACAAACAACGTTTCCTTCAGTGTCAGAATATTCTAAGACTTCCAGAAGGTCTTCTCGTTAATTTTGGCAATTGGCTCATACTAACTAGTTGGTCAGTGACAGACCCTTTAAATAAACTTTCTTCCCCGAAATTAAAATACTATATGAATGGCATTACTTAACATAGTGCAAGATTTAGACGAAAATCTACAAGTAATCTGTCACACCGTAGAAACTATTGAACATTGCCAAAAATTAATAAAAGATAACGAGTCCGAGTCCAATTTTAAAATTCTATCACTCAATATCAGAAGCTTCCAACACAATTTTGAAAACTTTGCGGTAATGCTACAGCGAACCACTATCTGTTTTGATGTTATTATTTTAACGGAATGCTGGCTGTCTGACGGCAGTATTATAGATCATCTGCCAGGATATCATTCGCATCGTACAACGGTTCAGCAAAATAAAAACGGAGGTGTAATTTGCTTTGTTAAATCTGATTACAAAACTGTGGTAATTGAACCTTTAATATTAGACGCAGATCGACTTCTCATAACCATCGATGATAAAATTGCATTACTAGGTATTTATAGATCTCCTTCGTTTAGTAATATTGAACCGTTTCTAAACTCACTGGACACCTTACTAAGCTCACTAGTAAATAAAAAATCGTTGATTGTTACTGGTGACATTAATATTGATATTTGCAACCCTACCAATAGCCAGTCATCAGAGTACCTAACTTTTATGTCTTGCCATGGGCTACTTCCTGCCATAACCAGCCCAACTAGGGAAAAAGCGTGCTTAGACCACATATTTATTAAAACTCAGAACAAATGCTTTGGCGTCGTATGCAAGTCTTCAATCACTGATCACGATATAGTTGTTGCTAATATTTCCTTACATAATCCTTCAACCAGTACTGCAAAGAGATGGATAAGCAAAACAGACATCGAAGCTGTTATTGCTGACCTAAACTGTGTTGACTGGTCTGTCATAACTAATGACACAAATGTAAATACCGCAACCACTGAATTTACGAAGATTGTTACATCTACTGCGGAAAAACACTCGCGAAATGTAAAAATTGGTAGGAAACTGGCATGCATCAAACCTTGGATCACCCCGGGACTAATAAGATGCATGATCCATCGTGATAAGTTGCATAATGATTGTAAATCCAACCCTGATGACCCTGTCCGTAATAAAATATACACTCGATACAGAAACTTTTTTTCCAAACTTCTTTCAAAAATCAGATCTGACTACAATAAGCAACAGATAGTTGATAACAAAAATAATCCAAAACATCTCTGGAAAGCAATAAAATTAATAGGTCACATATCTCCTAAAAATAATGACACCTCCCAATTACTGAGCCCCAATAGAGAAAAAGATACACTCAACTCCTGTAACTCACACTTCACCTCAGTAGGAACCCGCCTGGCAGACAAAATACTAGAAAAACTTAATTTATCTCATGAATCTTTAATAAATTCATATACCTCAGACGCCTCAAACCCACATTCTCTTCTCCTTGAACCAACAGATCCTTATGAAATTATCAAAATTATATCCGAACTCAAAGTTGATAGTGCTCCAGGACCTGACAAAATTTCGGTTCTGCTTATCAAAAGAACCTTAAAATCCTTACTGATACCAATGATGCACATCTTCAACTTGAGCCTTGAGACCGGTACCTTCCCAGAATGCTGGAAAATAGCTGCGGTTTCCCCAATCCACAAAAGCGGTCCCAAAAATGCACCAGATAACTACAGACCTATAGCACTACTAAGCTCTGTCTCTAAAATATTAGAGAGGATAGTTAACTCCCGTCTTATTTCTTTCATTGACAAAAATCATCTCATCTCTAATAACCAATTTGGTTTTCGAAGAAATAGGTCAACCGAGGATGCTGCAACTCTTCTTGTCGACTGTATCTCTAATCATATTGAGAAAAATGAAAAATGCCTTGCCGTCTTCCTTGATCTTGCAAAGGCATTTGATACGGTTTCAACTGGCCTTCTCCTTAAGAAACTAGAATGGGCAGGAATACGCGGAATTTGCCTTGAATGGTTTAAAAGCTACCTGACAAACCGAAAGCAGTACACAAAAGTAAGCTCCTTTTCCAGTGATCACCTCCCCATTGACTTTGGAGTTCCACAGGGCAGTGTACTTGGTCCCACTCTTTTCATTGTCTACATTAACGACATACTTAAACTGTCTGTTAATAATGCTGATATAATAACTTATGCAGATGACACAGCCGTAGTATTTCACGGAAAATCGTGGGAGCATGTACACCGTCTAGCAGAAGAGGGATTGTCACTAATTGCGCATAACTTGGACAGAAACCTCCTCACTCTAAATGGCAGCAAAACTAAATATATTGCTTTCTCCAAGACCGCCGCTTCTAACCCACCAACACACCTAAAACTTCAACTTCATCAATGCTCTTCTATCATTACTGCTCTCCCTTGCAACTGTCCTCTTCTTGAACATACTTCTTCTATTAGATACCTCGGAATTCAAATCGACAACCACCTAACATTTAAGCAACATATATCCAAAATTTCTGGCAGGATAAGAAAACTTATTCACACCATGCGAAAGCTACGAGACTGTCTACCGATAGACACACTACAACAAGTTTACCTAGCGCTCTGCCAATCAATAATTCAGTATTGCATCAGCGTGTGGGGTAGTGCTGGAAAGACCTACTTGATTGAAGCTGAAAGAGCACAGAGAGCGCTGCTAAAAGTAACTTTCAAGAAGCCCTACCGGTTTTCTACCGATTTACTCTATCGCGAAACGAGAGTTCTCAGAGTCCGCCAGCTTTTCATTCTTTCTGCCTGCATCAAAACGCACAAAAACATTAAAAGCAGGCCAGACTACAGATCAATCCTAAGTAAAAGAAATTATAGAATCCCAACACCTGATAACACCTCATTGCTAGCTAGACGCTCCCCAGCCTACTCTCTCATAAATACGTACAATAAAGTCTGCAAACTCTGCGATATTAAAAATACTACCGCATTCAAATGCAAAATTATTGTAAAGAAAATGTTGCATAACACCGGCTACGATGACTCGGAACAATTAATATAACGACCCTGACCTGACACTGAATCCAAAGTACACACTATCACACACACACACACACATATACACCACATACACACACATACACATATATACCACATGCACACACACCACACAAACTTTACACATACGCATAGCCCTACCGAAAATCACCTCTCTAGTTTCCACTCTGGAATTCGTATCCTGAGCCCCAAGATACAGACTAACTGTCTAGTTTGGGGCTCACTGGTAAATATAAACTGTAACAAGCTGTAGGTAATATTTAAGCTACTCATGTCGTCTCAACTTGATATTAACCTATGTTTGCTTATTGTATTACCTGGACAATAAATATTTTTCAATTTTCAATTTCAATTTTTTCAACAAACAACCTAACATCATGTTAGGGTATTTACCCTAACATGATGTTATATAGTCTATAGCCTTCCTCGACAAATGGGCTACCAACCACTAAAATATTTTTTCATTTCGAACCAGTAGTTCCTGAGCTTAGCGCGTTCAACGAAACAAACAAACTCTTCAGCTTTATGATAATTATTATAGTATAGATGAATTATAAATAAGATAGAAAAAAAAAAACAAATTCTTTAGATACGGTAAGTTTCACTTGTTGTTCAAAAATTTCCCCCTGTTTATATTATTTGGAGCATGTTATTGTTGTGACACATTCGTCATGTTCCTCAACAATACCACAAATTTATAGTTTGACTTGCACGAAATATACAACATTAATAATAATCGTTTATTTATAAAAATGGGCACATTTACAATTAATTATAACATTCATAATTCGGATAACAGTCAGCACGTTGCAGGATTTGTATAGCAGATCTGTAGGAAAGAAAAAGGGATACAAATATAATATAAAACGTTTATTTTCTCTACACAAGTTATGAACTTAATGCTAAGCTTATATAGTAGTGCACGTAACAGGAGCTAACTTTGTGAGAGACTGGTGCCTGAAGTAGGTTTATTTAAAAACACCAAGACCCTCCCGCGGCTAGATGCCTGATAATTGGATACACGACATAATAACATTACAGGATACATAACTAACAATAAATTAGAGAAACAATATAAAATTTAGTAAAATAACAGGAAAAAAAAAAACAAAAAGTGTGGATATACCAGAAGGTGTGTGAGTAACCGCAGAGAGGGGAACACCCAAATACTCCGAAATATTTTATTCCGAATTTCGATTTTCAAAAGTACGAATTCATAATACCTAAGAATTACAATGTCTATTATTAAAAATCACGAAATTTATTTTACCGAAAGTCGTAAATGCGATTTGTTCGTTTTCCGATTTTCATACTTTCGAAGAATCAAATGCTCGAAGGGTTATCGGTCCGAAAAACGACATTCCGATTTTCAATACTCCGAATTAACTAAAAGTCAACATGTTGTGCTACAAAATTTAGTGACAGAAACGAATCACTGCAAAACCGACTTCACGCAGTCTTGTCTGCCCTACCCCTAGAGTGTAATTTAAACCCGCGTAGGCGCGGAGGGGTGGGGCGGCCCGCGAGCTGAGGAGCAGGTGGTTTGAAGGCCCGCCGCCGCGGCTGAGGCTGCGGTGGTGAGCGTTAAAACATCTGCGACGATAAGCACGCGTGGGGCCGCCCAAACCCCGCAGCGCCGGAGCCGTGACAGAAACAATACTTGCTGCATGCATGCCTGCTTGCTTGCTGCTTGTCTGCTTGCATGCTGCATGCCTGCTTGCATGTTGCATGCCTGCTTGCATGTTGCATGCCTGCTTGCATGCTGCATGCTTGCTTGCATGTTTTAGGGTTCCGTTGCCAAATGGCAAAAAACGGAACCCTTATAGATTCGTCATGTCTGTCTGTCTGTCTGTCTGTCTGTCCGAGTATGTCACAGCCACTTTTTTCCGAAACTATAAGAGCTATGCTGTTGAAACTTGGTAAGTAGATGTATTCTGTGAACCGCATTAAGATTTTCACACAAAAATAGAAAAAAAAACAATAATATTTGGGGTTCCCCATACATAGAACTGAAACTCAAAAAAATTTTTTTCATCAAACCCATACTTGTGGGGTATCTAAGAATCGGTCTTTAAAAATGATATTGAGGTTTCTAATATCATTTTTTTCTAAACCGAATAGTTTGCGCGAGAGACACTTCCAAAGTGGTAAAATGTGTGTCACCCCCGTAACTTCTAAAATAAGGGAATGATAATACTAAAAAAAATATATGATGTACATTACCATGTAAGCTTCCACCGAAAATTGGTTTGAACGAGATCTAGTCAGTAGTTTCTTTTTTAATACGTCATAAATCGTAAACCACAATTTACCTTTCAGTCAACTCAAATATATAAAAAAAAAAACATTTAATTTCATAAACAGATTCAGGTTTGTACGGAACCCTCGGTTCGCGAGTCCGACTCGCACTTGACCGGTTTTTTTTTATTCTACCTCCTCATACTAAACATAATATTATCTTCTCTCTGACGAGCAATTAAGTGTTTATTTGTCTTGCTATTCGGTTTTACAAGGCGTTTTTATTTCGGAATTGCATTAATCGGTATTTTAATAATTGGAATTCGTATTTTTGATAAATGATAAATGATTTTATTTCTGTAAGTAGGTTTGTACAAACACTTTTACATGTCAATGATATTTTTTTTAAACTAGATGAGTTCGGCGTTTCCTTACTGAATACTCTGAGAAGAAAGGCCGAAACAAACTCAGAGGTCACAGTCTCTTTTAAAAGTCCAGACATCGCTCGTTGTAGTAACGAGGCCAAAATAACTCTGTTTAAAGCTTATTGTCAAGCGTTCTACACGGGCAGTTTGTGGGTCAACTGTACGCGGAGGGCTCTAGATGCTCTGCGTGTGCAATATAATAATGGCTTCAGGGTGCTGTTGAGGTTGCCCAGGTTCTGCAGTGCGTCTAGCATATTTGCTGTAGTACACACGGACGACTACTATGCTATTCTGAGGAAAAATACCGCATCCTTATTAGGCAGAATGAGGGCTAGCAGCAACAGTATCCTGAAAACCCTTGCCGAACAACACGATGCACCAATACTGAGACACTTTGTCAGGTTGCTCGTGCGGCAGGTATGAATATAAATACTATTATTATTCTAATTAATTAATACTAACCCTTAGTTGATAAGTCTATAGGTACTAACCAGTGGACCAATGTTGTCATACCCCGGTCACCAGGGAGAGTGGAACCGGCGAGAGATGTCGTGCGGTGTCCCACAGGGATCGGTCGTGGGGCCGCATCTGTGGAACATCGGGTACGACTGGGTGCTGCGCGCCGACCTCCCTAACGGCGTCAGCGTAGTCTGCTACGCTGACGACACGCTGGTCCTGGTGCAGGGGAGGTCGCACGAGGCGGCGGCCAAACTAATGACACGCGGGGTTGCGACAATCGTCGAAAGAATCCGGCAATTGGGACTCGAGGTGGCCTTGCAATAGTCTGAGGCCATGGGTTTTCATGGTCCTCGGAACGCGCCACCTGCGGGTTCCCAACTCACGGTAGGAGGGGTTCACATCGGCGTCGAGTCGACGATGAAGTACCTGGGACTTGTCCTCGACAGCCAGTGGAACTTCGTCGAGCACTTCCGACGTTTGGCCCCCAGACTGGAGCGAGCTGGGGCTGCGTTAAAGCGGCTCCTGCCCAATCTGGGGGGTCCAAACGCCTCCTGCCGGAGGCTCTACACGGGGGTCGTGCGGTCCATGGCCCTCTACGGGGCACCGGTGTGGGCGCCCTCATTGAGGCTGCGCCCAGCGCGCCGGTTGAGTGCGGCCCAGAGGGTCATGGCCATCCGGTTAATCCGGGGATACCGCACGGTCTCCTGCGAGGCGGCGAGCCTCCTTGCCGGAGTGCCGCCATGGGATCTGGAGGCAAAGGTCCTCGCCCACATGTGGGAGTGGCGCGAGGATGCGAAACGCCGGGGCGAAACTCCGCTGCCGTGACAAATCGCGGCACGGCGGACAGAGCTCCGGCAGGATCTCATGGCGACATGACGGGTACGATTGTCGCAACCCAGCGCAGGGCACGCCACAATTGCGGCGGTAAGTCCCCTCTTTGAGGAGTGGATAGAGAGGCGCCACGGCGTCCTCACCTTCCGCCTGACGCAGGTTCACACCGGGCATGGGTGCTTCGGTGGGTTCCTGTTCAGGATAAAGCGGGAGGAAACGCCCGGGTGTTTCCATTGTGAGGATCGTCTAGAGGACACGGTGGAGCATACGGTGGAAGTGTGCCCTGCCTGGGCGGAGCACCACCGTGCCCTCGTGGAGGCGATCGGCGGCGGCGACCTCTCGCGTCCGGCCCTGGTGCGAGCCATGGTACGGAGCGAGAGGGCATGGGAAGCCGTCACCTCCTTCTGCGAAGCAGTAATGCTCGCGAAGGAGGAGGCGGGGCGCGTGAGGGAGTGGCAGTCTCTGCGCCCTCACGTCCCTAGCCGCCGCAGGAGGAGACGCCCCGGGTGCCGGGAGTCGATTGCGGACTCCCGGCCACCGTAGGCGCGAGCTTGCGGGTGGCGAGCAATGGGTAGCTCGCCGCCCGGTAAGGACCAAGCTCGGGTCGACGGCGCGTAGTGTTCCACGCGCGTAATAGAAAATCGCAGTACAGAATAGATAAGTAGGTATATATATACATATATATATCAAATATCAAGCTTTGTATATCAGGATGGTTACGGCTTATTTACGGTGTATGAAGGTTCTTATGAATATGGTTTGTTGGGAAAGGGTTTCACTAAGTAAAGCACAGAAAGACAAGACCAGACATTTATTTCAATTAGGCTTGTCAGCAGTTAATCAGAAAGATAGTCGTCCGTTCCAAAACTAGGTCTTCATGGAGAAGAAGGACAAGAAACTCCATGGAAACAGTATTATATATCAACACACTTCTTACATTGCCATAAATTATCATTATCTTAAATACATCTAATTCTATCTCTTGGACCATTGTCCAAGAGATCTCAGAATAATATCAACATAATCGCAATAATAACAATGGCTAGGAAAAGAATATGAATACTCCATTTTATATGATTTAAATCATTAGCAATATTGCCAACAATATAAATGGTACAACAAAATTGTCATAATAAGCAATAAGTATTACATAATATCAAATTACTTAACTTACGTGGCCTCTGGTCGATCTTTTCCACACAATCACAACACTAGAACTGACCAACTGAGTATCTGCCGAGGAACTGCCCCGATAACATGATTACAATCCTTTTTATATTCTACCAACGTCGAATATCGTGCGGAAATGCCTCACACTACACCTACCGTCATTTTGAACAAATTACAGATCATTACACGTTTTGGCTTAATAACTTCTAACACAGATAATAATAAACCATTGTTATGTAGTGAAACACTTTTAAAACTTTTTAAGGTTATTAAGCAATTCAATAAGAACTGATTCGTAACTTCTCAGTTACGAATCAATTAAAAGAATGTCAATATAAACTGACAGTATTGTGACAGTCATTTGAATCATCACATTAAAGTAAAATGCCAATATAAAACCTAGGATATACTACAAGTATAATTAAATACTTTTACATAGTTATAAAATCTTAGTTATTTTTACTAGTTATAACAATTAGTTTTTGTAAACACTTTATCTAGTCAAATTAGGTACTTCTATATTGGTTTAATGTTTCGTAAATGTGACAGATGTCACTATCCAACCAACAATTATAAAATATCAAAATGAATAATCTAACACGGCCAGACTGACAAGTACTTCGTTCTCGAAGTACCTAGGAATGTATTGTCTCACAAAAACAACAACACTTGATTATCCAATAAACAATGAATCTAACACGGCCAGACAGAAAGTACCAATGAATCCACCTTACAAAAACAATTCTTGATAGTGACCAATTCAACAGAGTAATATATTTATTCTCATTTTAAATACTCGGAGCTTAATACAACTTCTCTACCTATGTATCGACATATATATATATATATATTTTTACCTTCCTTTTGTAAAAGAAACAGGTTAAGTACTTTAACAATTTTGACAAATAATAAATTGCTTACAGACACAATTTAGCTTTACAAAACAATTGTTATAGCAACAATTCAAAAAGCCTTTCATTTTCAACAGCTGTTGAATCGAAGCATTAGCCAGTGATCATGAAAATAATTCGAATAATTCATCGCTCGGTCAATCTGACAATATTACCGAGAACCGTATTTAACAAACATTTACTATTAACTTTTTCACAAATTTTTGAAATGGCCTCTCTGACCATTTCTTTATCTGGAAGAAATTACTTTAAATAATACCTCACAGACCGAAGTAAAAACAATTATTTCACAGAGATTAATTTTAATAAAACCTTTTTTTTCGTACTATGTGATGTTCACAACTTTGGAAAAAAGAAAATATGAATTAATCCAAGGAAAAGAAGCCACGTCCACAAATTAATTTCAGCAGGTGGTCAAAAAACAGTCAGATCAAAAATATGTTCGTACAGCTTTACCGACTCAACATTTTATAAATGTTTGTATCAATTTTTGAAAGTATTTTTTTTTTTTCATCAAATGGCCATGCCATTGAAAATAAAAGCTTTGGGTTTGTTTTTCGGTTATCGTTGTAATGCAATTAAATGTAATTTTGTTTATGTGATTATCTGCTCAGTCCCGTAGCTTAAAGAGGTATGGAACATCTTTACTTGATAAAGGAAATAATTTGAGAACTGAAGAAGATATAAAAGATCAGACCATATCTACAAACACAATAGTAAACGCCCAGTACAACTGTTACATTATGTTATTACATTAATATTCACAATATCATTTTCTTCATGTTGCAAAATAATTATCCATTAAATCGGAATATCAAATCTTTGTCAATGTATCGTTTGAACGTTCGGTTAAACTGAAATGGACCAACATACGAATAATTTGAAAATAACCTTTCACGGCCATGCTGAACTGTACTTCGTCTCGAAGTGCAAGCCACAAAAGCAAAAAGAGGAACATTTATATTTTTTTCATTGGTCTATGACCCAAGTGATGTTATGGCCCCACCTGCTGTACGTGAGTCCCCTAACACCAGGCCTATGACCCCAGCAGTATTTTTTCATTGGTCTATGACCCAAGTGATGTTATGGCCCCACCTGCTGTACGTGAGTCCCCTAACACCAGGCCTATGACCCCAGCAGATTTTTTTCATTGGTCTATGACCCAAGTGATGTTATGGCCCCACCTGCTGTACGTGAGTCCCCTAACACCAGGCCTATGACCCCAGCAGTATTTTTTCATTGGTCTATGACCCAAGTGATGTTATGGCCCCACCCGCTGTACGTGAGTCCCCTAACACCAGGCCTATGACCCCAGCGGAAAGTTTTTATTGGTCTCTGACCCAAGTGATGTTAGTGCCCCACCCGCTGTACGTGAGTCCCCTAACACCAGGCCTATGACCACAGCGGTAATTTTCATTTATTTCACAATTAAATTTACCTCTAATTGTGTAACTTAATCATTTCTCCCATCAATTCCTTTTTTCTTTTATTTGTGTTTTTTATAAATCCGGTCATTTCAGTTTAACCAAACCTAAATAATAAAGTTTTGTCTCAAGCCTCATCCCTGTGAGCACTGATAATTCCAATACAATTCATCATACAATTTCTTCATTACTTATGTCCCTATAATAAAAAGCCCACAAGCTAATTCTAAATATCTTTAAATATTATAACCCCCAAAAGAAATAAAAATAAAATGATATTAAGTGAACAATCTATATAACCACTTTTACAGGGTTATTTGTAAAACACCGGCAACCTCTCAGGTCTATGTTACTAACATCATAATCAACAACTTTTGTTCTATGACTTTTAAAAATTCATCATATTTTAGTGCATCAGATTTTCATACAAAAATCGGCTGCCTGTAAATAGGTCAAGTTCAAGCGCCCCCACCGCCCTAACCCCGCTCCCCTTGCTAATATACTATCGCTTTCTTTTGCTTCGCATAGACTCCGTAACATTTAGAGCGTTCAATTTAAATATTTTTATTTTTGTTTGAAAATGTGATGCACTAAAATATGATGAATTTTTAAAAGTCACAGAAGAAAAGTTGTTGATTATGATGTTAGTAATAGAGTCCTGAGAGGTTGCCGGTGTTTTACAAATAACCCTGTATATTCAAACAAATTATCTATGAATTCTGGGTTTATTACCACCTCAAATATTTTATCATACTTATCCCGTTACTCGATTGGTTTCAAAATGCTAGAACTACCTTGGGCATACGCAGTCCGTGCCATGTTCCGAAGCTAATACTGAACAAGTTGTGAAGAATTAACACTTAAAATATATCTTATTTCGGAGCAATAAGACTATCTATAGTGTATTCAAATCCTAGTATCAAACTGATGTTATAGAAACTTGAGTACTAATTTAGTCGTAGCGCAATTGAATTTTCCGAAATTTACCTTTACGTGTAGATATCAAAATTATTATTTTTAAACTAATTCGTTTATATGTTTGAAAATTAAATAGCAAACGCAGCTCGTTATCATCTGCCTAGCCTTCTCCCAACCATGTTGGGGTCGGCTTCCAGTCCAACCAGATGCAGCTGAGTACCAGTATTTAACATGGAGCGACTGCCTATCTGACCTTCACAACCAGATTACTGGGTAATATGATATATCCCATGGTTGTCAGACTTTCGGGCTTCTGACGACCCGTAACGACTGTCTAAGATCTACGAAATACGATCCATGGCTTAACGTGCTTTCCGAGGCACGGAAGGGTCTCGATATGCAAAAATGGCCACCCATCCACGGAGCTATCGCGGCAAGCGTAGCCTAACCTGAACGATCGACCCGTGCGGCTGTTGTGACTTACGCAGCTATTAAAATGCAGAAAATAATGAATCAACATTATGACGTTTTTAGCATCTTACTTTTTTCTAAAGTAATTCCTAATTATTAACGGTTTCTTCTTATACTTTTCTAATGCTATGGTAAATAATAAAATACGTTACCAGCCAAGGGTGTATAACCGTACTACGTAACGGTTTCTTGTTTTAAGTACGTGTATCATTAAAACTTTACGAAAAACGGAATCACTTTGTTAATAATTTTTTTTTATTTATGGCTAACGTAAAAAGTGGCTAGATAGTTAGTTCTAAACTTAACATTTGTAACCGGTACCTTCTTTCTGTGCAATTAAAGAATTATTGTATTCTAAACATCTCAGATTGCGAAGTTTCACTTTTGTGATCACTTGCATAGTACTATTTCCCCCTTGTTCAAAATTGTATCGTATAATATTTTTTTAAAGAAACTGTTTCAACGACTATTAAGTAGTTAACATATTTCCATTCCCAATAATCCAAACATGAACCAAATGCCTTAGAGACAATAATAATGGTATTTGATTATTTATTGAATAATGATGTAAAAGTGATTGGCAATAACTAGTCTCTAAATTTAATCATCTTATCCATTTGTGTTTCGTTTTAATGTAAAAGAGCCTCTAAAGACTTCACCAATTTCATTTACTTCTTATTACCACAAAGCTTCCTCATATTTTTATTAAAATTTGAGGTACCACAGTCTCAAACCTCACACAGCAACTTGAAGCACCGCAGCTCCGATGTCAAAAGCAGCGCGATGTCATTGTCAAGGTGCGAGTGAAGTCAGTGACCGCCGACCAGCGGTTTCCAAAAAGTCGTTAGTAGCCCCACCATCGAACATGAAAATAACAAAATAAATTTCATTAGTAAGCGGTTTTAGAAGGACAGGGAGCAATCCCACTTCTGATAATAGAAAATCGCAGTACAGAATAGATAAGTAGGTATATATATACATATATATATCAAATATCAAGCTTTGTATATCAGGATGGTTACGGCTTATTTACGGTGTATGAAGGTTCTTATGAATATGGTTTGTTGGGAAAGGGTTTCACTAAGTAAAGCACAGAAAGACAAGACCAGACATTTATTTCAATTAGGCTTGTCAGCAGTTAATCAGAAAGATAGTCGTCCGTTCCAAAACTAGGTCTTCATGGAGAAGAAGGACAAGAAACTCCATGGAAACAGTATTATATATCAACACACTTCTTACATTGCCATAAATTATCATTATCTTAAATACATCTAATTCTATCTCTTGGACCATTGTCCAAGAGATCTCAGAATAATATCAACATAATCGCAATAATAACAATGGCTAGGAAAAGAATATGAATACTCCATTTTATATGATTTAAATCATTAGCAATATTGCCAACAATATAAATGGTACAACAAAATTGTCATAATAAGCAATAAGTATTACATAATATCAAATTACTTAACTTACGTGGCCTCTGGTCGATCTTTTCCACACAATCACAACACTAGAACTGACCAACTGAGTATCTGCCGAGGAACTGCCCCGATAACATGATTACAATCCTTTTTATATTCTACCAACGTCGAATATCGTGCGGAAATGCCTCACACTACACCTACCGTCATTTTGAACAAATTACAGATCATTACACGTTTTGGCTTAATAACTTCTAACACAGATAATAATAAACCATTGTTATGTAGTGAAACACTTTTAAAACTTTTTAAGGTTATTAAGCAATTCAATAAGAACTGATTCGTAACTTCTCAGTTACGAATCAATTAAAAGAATGTCAATATAAACTGACAGTATTGTGACAGTCATTTGAATCATCACATTAAAGTAAAATGCCAATATAAAACCTAGGATATACTACAAGTATAATTAAATACTTTTACATAGTTATAAAATCTTAGTTATTTTTACTAGTTATAACAATTAGTTTTTGTAAACACTTTATCTAGTCAAATTAGGTACTTCTATATTGGTTTAATGTTTCGTAAATGTGACAGATGTCACTATCCAACCAACAATTATAAAATATCAAAATGAATAATCTAACACGCGCCTCAAAGAGATGTCAGCAACACTGAAGGGGTCTGCTAGGACCGATGCCTGCCGGGGTCGCGTGATTGTTCGAAAGAGATACCGTGACCCTGGCACATGGGCAACTGAAGGAACACGGGTGGGTTTTAGTCAGTAAAAGTCTGACACGCCCTCCCGCTCCGCCCAGAGCGGGAGAAGTCATTTGATGATTTCCCATCCAAAAAAAAAAAAAACCAATGTTGTCAAATTAAATAAATAAATAACAATAATAATAATATTGGTCACAACATGTGAAGACCATGTAGATTGGTGACTGAAATGATCTTTTGAGGAAAGAACCACACAGATTGAGTGGACCTGTCCAGTCAGTGCAAGCATTTGTCACTAATCGTTTAGCTCAACTCGGAACATAAGGAGCCCAACGCTGTATTTTTTTATTCGATCTATTGAAACTCGGTATTTTGAGAATAGTAATTATAAACGTTAGGAATATTTAATTATTAACATTGAATCATTCGGAATTATGAAAATCGGTATTTTGAAATTCGTATTTGTGACTGTCGGAATAAAGTTTTTTCGTATTTATGTAGTGTACCCCGCAGAGAGTGCATAAAAGAGATGTAAGAGTGTATGTGAGAGATTGAACTGAGTAAGTGTGGAGCGAGTATAATAATAATATATATATATATATATATAATATATTTTTAAATGTTTTTTATTTTTGTTTTTCTAATATTTAAAAATATAATTGATATGTGTATATGACGAAATAAAGGAAATAATAATAATAATAGTTAGGTAGTTTATTTATAAAAATGGGCACATTTACAATATTACTTAAAATTAAAATAGAGCACAGTTGCTCATTTGCCTGAACTAGGTTGAACCTGCGCTTCAGGCTAGTAAGTGCATTAATACTTAATATAATAAATTAACAATGAGTAAAAAGTAAAAACTAAATTAAAATTAGGAAAATAAAAGTGAAATAGCATTTTATGTTAGTCGTTCTATTTGCAGACAACAAGTAGATCTTCTGTCTGTGTATAAACGACGGTTAGTGAATATTTAAGTATAATTTGTTAACAGCTAAAGTAATTTAGTTTAAAGATACTTAGTTTTCTATTTAACCTATTGTACAGATATGGGCCTAAGAATGTAAAAAACCTTTCTATAAAAACATGTTTTGAGGTTGCATTTGATGGGCATACTATATCATTCCGTCTTTTGTTAGTATTATCAGCAGTGTAGGTAAGCATGGTGTGCTGTTTTAATACTAAGTGCATTATGAAAAGTAGGCGAACAGACAGCACGTTGCAGGATTTGTATAGCAGATCTGTAGGAAAGAAAAAGGGATGGAAGTTTGCTACCTTTAAAATTGCTCTCTGAGCTCTTTCAAGAGGAAGTACATTCGTTTTTGGTGCGCCACCCCATGATGTGATGCAGTATTGAATTATTGATTGACAGAGGGCCAAATAAACTTGTGTGATTAATTTCGAATCGGCGACTGTACGTAATTTTTTTTAAACATATAATATATTAATTTGCGCACTCTTTTAACGAGACTTTCAATATGTTTTCTGAAGGACAGAGTGTCGTCTATTATTACGCCGAGGTATTTTATGTTGTTTGTTTTGAGGATAACAGGACAATTACACATGTTGACTGAGCGATTACCACATTGATGGGCATTTATGTGAGGGTTAGTAAAGTTGAGGCTTGCGCATGGAGAAGTGAATAAATTTTGTTTTGTCAGCATTTAATGTTAGTAAATTTGTTTGAAGCCAATTTGTCACAGTACTAAAACCTAATTGTGCGATTTCGAAGAGTTCGGTACTGGTTTTAGCGCTAAATATTAACGCCGCGCCGTCTCGTCAGCATATGAGATAATTTTGCCGGCTTTAATATTAATGTTACACAGGTCGTTAATATAAATCAGGAAGAGCGTTAAGGCCAGAATACTTTCCTGAGGAACACCAAAACCCGTACATTTCTGCTCATCACTCAAGGTTGTATCTATTCTAACGCAATGGTATCGGTCTTGTAAGTAGTCAGCGAGTAGTTTTAGTGGCGTTCCCCTTATTCCTATAGTATGTAATTTATCCAGAAGAACAGAAACAGACACTGTGTCAAAGGCCTTGGCTAAATCCAGGAAGACACCCAGGGTCTGGTTCCCTTTGTCAAGTTCTTTTGAAATGTAATCGGTCAAACTATGTACCGCATCGGCTGTGGATAATTTAGCTCTAAAACCAAATTGCGAAGGGGATAAGAAGTTATTGTGTTCGAGATAGTTCACATGTCTATTGTTTATAATTTTCTGTAATATTTTTGATATTGAGGGGAGTAACGATATTGGCCTATAATTATTAACTAATTCCTTACTTCCAGGTTTAAACACGCGGGCGATTACAACTGCCTTCTTTAGGCATCTAGGGAAAATTCCATTGGAAAGACAGATTCGAAATACGTGCGTTAAGGGAGGTGCCAAAATATGCTTATAGAGTTTAACGATCTTATTGCTTATATTATTCCACCCAACAGCACAATCATTTTTTAGACCAGAAATAATTCGGGTTATTTCGTCTTCGTCGGTGTCAAGCATAGCAAAAGATTGCATAGCATTCCAAATAAAAAGGGGTTTTCAGACATGTTTTAGAAAGATAAACTTCTAATACTTGCCAAACTTTAAAAAAATAATGTGATAAAATGAGCGATCTGTCCTATGCCCCATCGCAGTTTACATTTCTTTTGACATTTATGTTATACCAACCTTGTGTCTTCTTATGAAAAATATAGCATTGTGCTCTTTATTAGTATACTCACGACGCGACGTCTAGCTGTGGCTAGACGTCGCCGGTGCCGTCGTAGGCACAGCGTTTGTTCTGAGCGGCCCCATAGCGCAGCACCGTGAGTGTCCGTGAGTGTGTACCACTGACGTGTCGGAGAGTGTGGCTATTTCAGAACAACTTGTTCGTTAATATTGTTAACTAGCTTCTGCCCGCGACTTGGTCCGCGTTAAATTTCTTGTTCCCCCGACCTTTCCCGTCGCGTCGAATCGCCTACTGGTGCGATTTTTCCCGTTTTTGTAACATTTTTCATTACTGCTCCTCTCCTCTTGGTTGTAGCGTAATGTTATATAGCTTATAGCCTTTCTCGATAGGGGAAAGTCGTTGAAATCGTACCGGCATTTTAATCGTACTACCTCTAGATTACCCATAAGCCAACATATATTTTTAACGCTGGTAACACTGAACTACGCTTCAGTGGCGCCATCAACTCTCGGCCATTTTGTAATGACGCGTCGGTTGAGAACGTTTTGTGCTAGTGAAAAAAAATAAGTTTTTTTGAAATTTCATCTAAAGGAGATGTTTCATTTTTGTATGGGCCTCCGGCCATAACGTGTACCGTTTAGCGAAGCTGGGTAAATTACTCATGAATAGGATAAAGTAACATTTTTTTCATAATATCAAATGGTTTTTATGTACAAAATATAAATTAAAAATGTTTGACGTTTGTCCTAAGAGTTAGCAAGTGGTTATTTTGAATTCGTTTAGAAACACACTTCAAGAATGGAGACTAAAGATTTTTGTAACGATGAAATAGTCACACTTAATTATGTTTACTCAAAAATATTTACAAGAGAATAATAGTAATTTATTTTTAACACTACAAGAATACACACATTTTTTAATTATTTTCTACTTAACATTGATTTGATGAGACATGATTTCAGAACGAATGAAGTCTGCAAGCAAACGAGACGCCATCGCCATGTTGAATAAACATGGTAATAAAATTGAAAAACTATTATTTTTTGTACACAACAAATCAGGCGCAAATTAACCAGAGAATATTTTTCCCTAATTTGTGGTATTTTTTCCTCTTTTTTGATAAATGTACATCTGATGGCCGAAAATGAAACATCTCCTTTTCGAGCTGATTCGTAAGGCTGACACTCACGGAAAAGGTGAGTTTTTAAAAAAATATTGACAGTATTTGAGTGCCAAACTAAACAGTTTTTTACATTGTTTTTGCGGAGTCTATATGTTTGAAGGTTTCGTAGCTGTCCGTTGTTTTGTTTTTAAATACAGGGTTGGCTAAATTGTATCACAGTGTGGTTGGACATATCGTACCGGTACAATTTATCCGACAGTTACAAAATAATATATTTACATTTGTTTTTTTTTATTTAGATGACGGACCCGGGTGATAAAAGAAAATATTATCAATGGAACATAGAAGACTTACAGAGAGCACTTTCAGCTTACGAAAAGAAAGAAATGATCTTGAACAAAATTGCTGAAATTTATTCAATTCCGAAGCCAACAATTAGATAAAAAAGACTTAATTAATAAAAGAAAAGTAGATGGGTTGATTATATTTTTTTTTCTTAATAAGACATTTACTATTACATTTTTGATCTTTATTCGTTAAATACATAGGTATACGATATGTTGGTTAAATTATTTAATTATAGTTTCTACATTGCCATGACACAAACAATATAACAAACCTTATTCAACAGAATGAAAGTAGATATATTATTATAATTTCCTTACGTCTTTAATTAGATACTTATTATTGTTTTTTTATGTATATTTGTTTAAGACATAAATGACATGTCTGTTAGGTTAAGTAAATGACACCAAAAATAAATATTTTCATTTAAATAAATATTATTTTTACTACTGGTACGATTTAAACACCTACAGTACGATTTAAAATACCTGTAGTACGATTTAAACGACTAGTTGGCTAAATTGTACCGTTAGCAGACCTCCGAAAAAACACATTTTTGGCTACCTTAACTGCAGTTGAAGACAGCATTTTTTTAATATGTGATAGCCAAGATATTGATCTATAATTGTAATAGTCATTCATATGTGTAAGTCTTTTTGTAAATGAGATATTGACATCAAAGTAAAAAGTGGTACGATATAACCGACTTTCCCCTAAATAGGCTACCCAACACAAAAATAATTTTTCAATTCGGACCAGCACTTCCTGAGATTAGCGCGTTCAATCAATCAAACAAACAAACTCTTCAGCTTTATAATATTAAGTATAGATGTCACACACACACAGACACACACACACATACACGCGGCGGGCGCCGGAATTTGCACTCGCTAACGTTTGAACGTTTCCATACTTTACTATTATAATATTATTAGGGCACCGCACCGCGCCACGCCGCGCGCCGGTTTAGTCACAATATTAACTAGTGAGTATTTAACACAAATATTGCGCCATCGATTAGGGCATGCTCATTGTGTGCAGTGCTTACACAAACAATTCATGATGGCCTGTTTTCCCGTTCTGAAGTTGCATTTTGTAAGCTTATATTTGATATTGTCGCCATACGTACTATTACTATTATTATATTATAATTATATGATTTAGGTTTAATGTACCGAATTAAATTATTCGGTTATTGTATTGATCAATTACAAGATGCAACATGTATTAAGATCCTGATCAGAAACCTTAACTAAGCTATCAGAAGTCGATTGTAAACCTACGAGCTACTTCAATATGTATACATTTTAAATTACACAATGAATTTCAAATTGCTAAGAGCTACGTTGCAATCCCCGGAACGACGGTGAGGTCGTTATGGTAATAATACCAAAGCGAAAGAAACAGTAATACTTGTAAATGACGCTTAACATTACAATAGAGCTCGGTTCAGTTGCAGGTCGGTAACTCTCGGGATCTCGTTTATCTCACTGTTTAGTGGTATTTATTTGCCACAGAGGCACTCTAAAGCAGATATATACCTATTTCGTTGTTGAGTAAACTTAAATTGCTTACGAAAGAACAACATGCTTTTGCACTGAAATTAAAACTCGATGAATAATGCTTTACCAACATAATAGATGCTCGCTGGACTATTAGCCACAGGTTTCCAACACGTATATGTTGTAATACGTAGAGTGCGCACGCTATAGGTTTTTGTAAGTTACGTTCAGCTACTCGTCGAACCCCATGACGTTTCAGTTCGACAACAACACATTTTGTTGCCCCGCACCGCGTACTGCCCGGGTTGTCGCACAAACTGGTCAAACGAACATAGAACACAAAGAAATTAGGGCCGCTTTACAAAATACTAATACTTTTAATACTTCTCTTAATATTTTCCAAATATTGTCAAGTTGAACCGAGAATGTGACTTCATTTATTTGAGTCTCTAGCTACAGGCGAAACGTACTCTTCCAAATATGATTAGTTTAGGAGTGGTTATGTCACTCAGCATATAGCTTTTTTTGACTTTATGTCTAGACGAACAAAGAACATGTTCAATACTTTTTACTGACTTTTTTTATATAATAACTAGCTGACCCGACAGACGTTGTCCTGTAATTAAAAAAAGTTTACATTGTCCTATTATATGGTTGTTAAGTATTCTTAAATAAGTGTTCTTAAATTTTCTAATTTTCCGCGCAATTTTTTAAATTTTTCCTTTCATAAGAACCTTCTCCTGACAATTACAAACACAACAAACAAACAAAAAAACCGGCCAAGTGCGAGTCGGACTCGCGCACCGAGGGTTCCGTACAAACCTTCAGGTATTCACGGTTTATGCATAAGGTTTATGTTTATGAAATTAAATGGTTTTTTTTTTAATTTTATATTTGAGTTGATTGAATGAAAGGTAAATTGTGGTTTACGATTTATGAAGTATTAAAAAAAAAATTACTTACTAGATCTCGTTCAAACCAATTTTCGGTGGAAGTTTACATGGTAATGTACATCATATATATTTTTTTAGTTTTATCATGCCCTTATTTTAGAAGTTACGGGGGGGGGGGGACACACATTTTACCAATTTGGAAGTGTCTCTCGCGCAAACTATTCAGTTTAGAAAAAAATGGTATTAGAAACCTCAACATCATTTCTGAAGACCTATCCATAGATACCCCACACGTATGGGGTTTCTCGAAGGTGATAGAAAAGGTGATAAATGAAATATTAAACTCATATTTGACCAAATTTAATGTATTATGTGACGAAGCAGTAATACAATACCCAAGGACCGATTGACACAGAGCGTAGTAGACCATCTTAAGCGTATCCGCATTAGCTGACTCCCTAAGCGACTTGAAGATGTGAATGAGTCGTAAAGTTCTGCTGGTGAGAGCATCAATTTGCTTGTCCCATTTTAGCCCATCATCTATTAATACACTCAAATATTTCACAGTGGCGGAGTGTGGGACATTCACAGGGTCTGGCTGAGTCCAGGTAAGAGTGAGCTGTTATAGAGAAGTCTTGAGGCGGTGTAGTGTTACGACAGATTGCGAATGGAATGTAATTAGTTTTATGCAAGTTGAGAGTGAATAAATTTGAGTTAAGCCATTGTATTATCACGGACAAAGCTGCCTCTGCTATTGTTTTAACAACATCCCATGTGGGCCCACCAACTAGAATAGCTGTGTCATCCGCATAGACATAGATCTTGGAGTTTAGTAGTTGCATCTTACATAGTTCATTGACGTAAATCTGAAAGAGCGTGGGGCCCAAGATGCTCCCTTGAACGCCGTAAGTGACAGTTGTCTCATTGATAATGTACCTGTCAATTTTAACACATTGAGAGCGATTATTTAAGTAGTCAGTAAAAATTTGGAGAGCTTTACCACGTACGCCTATTGACTCCAACTTTTGGATAAGTTTGAGAACAGAAACTGTGTCAAATGCCTTGGAAAGGTCTAAAAAGATACCCAAGCACTTGGTTTTGTTGTCGAGATCCATTGCCACTTTTTGTGTGAAGTCAAGTATCGCATCCTCAGTCGCCACCCCAGAGCGGAAGCTATACTGATTCGGAGCAATAATGTGGTGTTTATTAAGAAAGCTCTTAAGACCATTATTGAGAATCCTTTCAGGTTTTTTGGAGAGAGCAGACAGATGTGTTAAGTATCAAATTGTTATAGATTGAAAGCAAAAATTTTCCTGTCCGCGCAGTGTTAGGTTTTCGTACGATTTGATTATAACCTGTTTTTTTGCAATTTACCTTGGGTAGGAAATCATCAAATGACGTACCTTGCTCTAGGCGGAGCGAGAGGGCGTGTCAGACTTGTACTGACTTAAACCCACCCGTGTTCCTTCAGTTGCCTGTGCCAGGGTCACGGTAACTCTTTCGAACAAATCTGCCACTCCGGCAGGTATCGGTCCTTGCGGACCCTTTCAATTTGTGTTGACATGTCTAAGAGGCGCGCGTGGAACACTTACACACACCGTCGACCCGGGCGTGGTCCTTACCGGGTGGCGAGCTACCCATTACTTGCCGCCCGCAAGCCCGCGTCTGCGGTGGCCGGGACTTCGCAATGGACTGCCGATGCCCGGGCCGTCTCATCCTGTGGCGGCTAGGGTCATGCGGGCGCAGAAACTGTCTCTCCCTCACACGGTCAGCCTCCTCCTTCACGAGCATTACTGCTTCGCAGTAGGAGGTGACAGCTTCCCATGCCCTCTCGCTCCAGGCCTGCACCAGGCTCGGACGCGAGATAGTCAACTTAACGCCGTAATTGAGGTGTGCCCAGCACTAGGTTGCGACAATCGGACCCGCCATGCCGCCAAGAGATCACGCCGGAGCTCAATCCGCGCGGCCCGTGATTTCGCGCGGCTGGCATACCTTGCAGGATTCTCGGTTTTTTATAGGAATTGTACAATGGCCCTTACGAGTCAGACGATATATTGTTTGGGGTACACAGCTGTACTGGACGGAGCGGGTCGGACTGCGGTTCGAGTACGCATTTTGTTGGATCCAAAATCAGTGACAAAAGTGTAAACCTACTTAACGTACTTTACGTTTCACACATTGAATTTTCAAGCAAATTAGAACTTTCGATACAGGAACCAATAAACTTAGAAAAATTAAAAAATAGTATTCCAAACATTTATATACCGATAGACCTAGAGGTACAATTGGAAACACTTGAACAACTTTTTGAAGAAGAATCAGGCTCCTTAGAATTTTGTGAGAATTTATCAAGATTAACAAAAATGTACACAATATAACACAAGAATTCATAATACGTTAGAGCCCTGTTAAAGGCTTTTCCGTATAATCGGTGGGTACCTCGCCACATTGCTGTGTAGCTACGGTTAACTATTAACATTCCCGGGTATCAGCGGATACCCGCCACTACCCGGATAGCGGACGGGTGGGTCTCAGCTCAGGAATGTCCGCAGTTACAGGCCTAATCACAGCAAGCTTCGTACAAGTAGGACAAACCGTAGCGTTTAATTAAAGCTAAAAGCTAGCTTAGCATTACGTAATACATTCACATGTCTCGACGAAACTTCAAATCAAATTGTTTTTGGCTGCATTTGCATAGAAAAGTGCACAGTTCCTACAGGGTCAAAATTTATTTTTGTAAAAACCGACGAAACATTTCGAGGTTCAGAATAATAGGGCAGAGGACATCCATTAGGATTTCCACCTCGAGATCAAAAAAAAAGTTATTGTTGTAGCGGCACAACCGCCACAGTACGGTCGTCATGCACGGCGCAAGTAAAACTAAGGTGCTTGACCTTTTTATTCCACGACTCGAGCCAGTAACTGATCGGCGCGCTATAGGTTACTATAAGAAAGAAGTCGATAGTATTTAGTAGGAAGCACTTAGACATCGGATTATCCGCAGCCAGGCCCACGCGCCGCACGCCCCGGCTCGGGGGCTGTGTGCGAGCTGACGGAGTGCTGACGAATGGACTACCAACGAATATTGCACACTTAATAAGCTTAGCATTGTTAAAAAAAAAGTGAGCCATCGCGGGACACCTGGCAGATGTGAAACATCGAAATTATTTTGTAAAGATAATATTTATGAAGTACACTTTACGAAATTAAATAAATATGGTATAATCAAAAATAACATATTAATTATTTTGTAATTATCAAAATTCGGACTACTCTGTACCATCCAGTCTGAAGCACCAGCTTTCAAATAAAAAACCGGCCAAGTGCGAGTCGGACTCGCGCACCGAGGGTTCCGTACAAACCTGCAGGTCATCATCATCATCATTCGTCATCATCGTTTATGAAATTAAATGGTTTTTTTTTTTAATTTTTATATTTGAGTTGACTGAATGAAAGGTAAATTGTGGTTTACGATTTATGACGTATAAAAAAAAAACTACTTACTAGATCTCGTTCAAACCAATTTTCGTTGGTAGTTTTCATGGTAATGTACATCATATATTTTTTTTAGTTTTATCATTCCCTTATTTTAGAAGTTACGGGGGGGGGACACACATTTTACCACTTTGGAAGTGTCTCTCGCGCAAACTATTCAGTTTAGAAAAAAATGATATTAGAAACCTCAATTTCATTTTTAAAGACCTATCCATAGATACCCCACACGTAAGGGTTTGATTAAAATTTTTTTTTGTGTTTCAGTTCTATGTATGGGGAACCCCAAATATTATTGTTTTAAAAAAAATGATATTAGAAACCTCAATATCATTTTTGAAGACCTATCCATAGATACCCCACACGTATGGGTTTGATGAAAAAAAAATTTTTGAGTTTCAATTCTATGTATGGGGAACCCCAAATATTATTGCTTTTTTTCTATTTTTGTGTGAAAATCTTAATGCGGTTCACTGAATACATCCACTTACCAAGTTTCAATAGCACAGCTCTTATAGTTTCGGAGAAAAGTGGCTGTGACATACTCGGACAGACAGACAGACAGACAGACAGACAGACATGGCGAATCTATAAGGGTTCCGTTTTTTGCCATTTGGCAACGGAACCCTAAAAAGGATAATCAAAATCGGTTCACCCAGTTGAAAGTTCTGAGGTAACAAACATAACATCATATAGCATGGCGATGCGTCGCCACGGCCATTCTCGCCACGCCAAAATGTAGGTTTCTAATATATAAGTTTTTTTTTTTTAATATAAGTTTTTATTTAGGAACACAAACACATTAACATAAATTACAATAGAAACGATGGTAGCTACAAAAGTTATAAACTGTGTCGCAGCTATCAACGCCCGTCTAAACATATGAAACAAATTGTTCCAGACACATGACATTGGCTACAGTTTGGCTCAGAATTTAAATTTAAGTATAATGAAATGAAATGAAATGAATTGCACCGATCCCAGCGTGGTTTGACCAGACTCGATTAATCGAATGAACCCCAAGATTTGCACTAGCCTTTGAAGCCTCATGTTTCATGGTGCTACATAGGCCATTGCATATCAAGAAGTAGACCGGGGGGCGCTGTAATGGTAGGGAGGACGTGCCCATAGGATAGGAAAGGATTACGAGCCTACCGACTATGCAGCCTTAAGTAAGCATTGGACTAGTGGAGAGAAGGGTGATATTTGTCTATAGGAGGGCATCTTTTCACGTCGTCGCCGGCATGTTGATCCAGGCTACGCTATGTTCCGTGTTGTTGTTTTCTTGGTCGTCTTCTGAGTTCTCACTGCTATCAGTTTCTGGTTTTTTGTAGATTTCACTAGCCGCTTTCTTGATCTTATTTCTGTCTCCAGCCGTGTCCCTCCAAAACTGGATTTCCTTGTCAAAGTATTTCATGTCCTGTTTTAGGTTGTCATTCCATGTGTAAATAGGTCGTCCGACCTTCTTAGATTTGGCTCTGTACTGCATTGCTGCGTGTAACAGGTGTGGTTCAGAGCGTCTGAAAATGTGTGCCAGGTAGCACATCCTGTGGTTCTTGATGCGTTTTGTTATGGTTTTACCGTCTAAGATTTGATGCATTTTCTTCTGTATCGGTTTGTTCCTAGCGTAGTTGATCAAGTCTCTCATGATAACTCTTTCATATCTTCTCAGTCTTGAACGGTTTGCCTTTGTGAGTGCTGATACTTTTAAGCCATATATCATACAAGGTACGATAATCATTCGATACATAAGTGTAGCTAGTTTCCAGTCCATTTTTGAGTTCAATATGAATGGTAGTAAAGATTTAGCGTTTCTCGTGGCCTGTTGGCATCGTTTTCTAGTTGAGTTTTTTCTGCTTAATGCGGACGTTATGTAGGTGCCTAGGTATTTGATTTCATCCGATGTTGGTATATTTATTCCGTTGAGGGTCACGTGAGTCGTTTTCTGTGTTTTTACGGGGTCCCTAATTACAATTTTTGTTTTTGTTTCGTTTATTTGAAGGCCTACACTATTGAGTAAGGGTTTTATGTGGTATAAGATGCGTTCTAGTCCTTTTAGCTCATCTGTAATGAGAATAAGGTCGTCTGCAAATGATAATACTAGGGGGAGGGAGATTTCGCGGTCCTGATCTAGTTTGATTAAATGAGTTTCCTCTTCGAGGGTTGTCAGAACTTCGACGATGACCAATGTAAAAAGGCGGGGGGACAAGGGGCAACCTTGTTTAACTCCCTTTCCTTTGATAATCCAACTGCTTTGCTGGCCCCACCATTTGATGCATGTTCTTTCATTCAAGCATGCTGTGATTATCCTGTTGGTCATCGATTTGTTGGTTTGTTCTAATAATATGTCTCTTAATGCCTTGAGGTCAACATTGTCAAATGCTTTTTCTATGTCGAGGGCGAGAACGTACGTTCGTTTACCTGCACGCCATTCCTCTTCTAGAACCCTTTTGAGCGTAAAAATGTGGTCATCTGTTGATCTATTGTTTAAAAAAGCCGCTTGGTAACTGCCTAGTTCCGTTATTATGTAGTCAAGTTTTTAAGTAAGTATGTAGCGTAAATTCTATAGCCCGTGTTGCAAATCTTTATGCGACGATACTCGTTCACATCTTTGGGTTTTTTTTTTTTTTTTTTGGAATTGGTACCTGTACGGTCTCGAGCCACGTGTCCGGTACTCTGTTCTCTGACCAGGTTTTAATTATGTGTTTAGTTACGGCTTCCTGTAATTTTTGCGGCATCGCTTTGTAAAGCTCAATTACTACTTGATCCGTTCCGGGGGCCGTCCCGTTTCGCATTTTATTGATGATTCCTATTATTTCGGCCACCGTCGGTTCTTCGCCTTGTTCTTCTATTGTCGGTTTTGTAATGTTTACCATTGGTATGTGAAGGCCCTCGGAGTTTTTTAGTATTTTCTCCCATTTGGACATCGGTATGAACGCAGTTCTTTTTCGGCGTTTTGTTTGCTGTTTGTTTTTCCTGTAGAACGAATAGAGAATTTGCATGCGTTTTGCGGGGTGCGTTTTACCCAGTCCGGAGAAGCAGGCTCTGCATGCTTTTTGTTCCTCCAGATATGTAACCTTTTGAAGTGTTGTCTGACTTTCTTTGACGCGCTTATGCCTATTGGGATTATCCGGTTGCCTGCTTTGTAGGAATTTAGCCTTTTGTACGTTAGCGAGGGCTATTCTATGGTCCCTTGAGTAAATTGGCTGAAGCCTCAAAGTTTCCTGAGCAGCGGCTTTTAGTACATCCGTTATGGTATTCCAGGGTATTTCGGTGTTTTCATTTGTTGGGGAGAATCCCATATTTGCTAGTTTTTTTGTGATGCAATCTTGATATTTTGTTTTGATGGCTGCTCTGTTGAGAGCGGCGTAGTTGCATTGTTTGTAGTCGAAATAATTGGCCTCCTTTGTTGTTTCCTCGGTACTTTTGTCTTGCTTTAGTGTTTTAGTTTTGTTTTTATTTACAATTAAGTTTGATTTTAGTAGTCCCCAGATTATTTTATGGTCGGAGATGCGACCGGTGACCCATTCGCCTTTAATAAAGTGAAAAAGTTTTCCTGCTGCCTGTGGCGTGATGATGTGATCCAATTGCGATTTTTGAGTACCCTTCGACCATGTTATTCTGCATGATGTTCTAGCTTTTGTTGTTTCTATTTGAAATTTTTCCCTGTTGGCTAGATCCATTAATAGTTCGCCGTTGTAGTTGGAAAATTCATGGTGAAGGTTTTGTTGTATCAACCCTTTGCGTTGGAAGGTTAATGTATCTTGTCGACCTATATGGGCGTTGAAGTCGCCGAGTATTAAGAGAGTACATTTCCTTGGTTTTTGTCTAATCAAGTTTAATAAGCCTGTGAATGATCTGGTTGCTTTCCCGGAACAGCTGTTGATGTGTGAGTTGATTATGTACAGAGGAGTTGGTTTGTCATTTCCCATGCCGACCTCAAGGGTAGCTGACATTACGTCGGTGTCCTTTTTTACTGTTGACTAATTCAATTTGGGCATTTTTTCTTAATAAAATTGCAAGACCCCGGTGTGCGTTGCCCGCAGTTCCTGAGAGGTACCAGTCGTAGTGTGCGGAGCTGAATGTTCCTGCGTTCATCCCTGTTTCCTGTAGGTTAGCTATGTGAATGCCCCTGCGTGACAGTTCGGCGTCAATTTGTTTTTTTTTTCCTGGTTTTGAGGCACCGCGAACGTTCCAAGTTGCTATGCGCAAGTCTGTGCAAGTGTACTTAATTGCGGTAGAGGTGGGGTTTCTCAATATTCTGTATCCCGTGTCGTCCGCGATTACATCTGATAACGGTGTAAGTGGTGTTGATTCTTGTTGTTCGCATGGTGTGAATGAGTTACCTTCTTGGCTTTTTACGAGCAACCCCGTTTGAAGCTGGGGTTTCGTGGGTTTTTCTTGCTCTTCGCGTGTGTCGTACCTGCTACTAAACGCTTTGGTATGTTGTTGTGCTTTGACGCTGGTTAGACCTTGCGTTAGGATTATCCGGTGGTTATTGCACTTTTTGTCGTTGGTCAGGACCCAGCTATCATAGTGCTGGTTCATGAAGAGGATGTGTATGTTAGCGGGAGCTGGATCGCCGGTTGGTGGATATACCTGTGTGTTTCTATTGTTTATATGCACATGCACGTTCACGAGGTAGTATTCGGACGCGGCGATAATTATATCTTCGCCACCCCAGAATGTTTCGTTAAATTGCGCAGTTATGTATTTAGTAATCCTTTGTTCCTGGGAAAGAATGCTGTTGGGGAGAAATTCCTGTATATTATTTAGAAGTGCTAGGTGAATTCTATCATCATGTCGATGTTCCAAGACGTATGCGGCGAGATCTTGACGAACATTCCTATGATCAAATGTTAGGCCCTTTAGGTAATTAATTTGGTGGGCGATTGCACTAAACAGACAATTCCCGTCTTTTGACATGGGTACAATTAAAACCATTGTAAATTCTTTTGTTTTTGGGCCAAGTCAAAGACACGTGCAAGTCTGGTGCTCAAGCTGACTACATTTGTAGTGAGTCAATTTATGGGTTTAACCTTTTTTTTAGGTTTCTTTTGTTTATCTGTATAACAAAATGTGCACTTAAATTAAAACTTAAGGGATCGGGCACCTTTTTTTTAGATATTTTTTTTTTTTAACTTTTCGCCTCACGTGTAACCGATTCAAATCGGAGTGGTTGTGGACCACTTAACAGCATTTTAACAATTTAAAAATTCGTTACTTTGCTACAATAATAGCATCTTTAGTTGTGGTGTCATAATAGGTATCATATTCTGTTCCCGGATGATAGCGAGAATAGGCCTATTCAGCTCTTTTGTAGTTAGTGTGAACGCAATCCTTCACCAACGCTCGGGTTCCCGCGCGCGGCAAAACAGAGCCTGTCTTACGCAGTTTAGTAAACAAAAATCCCTGAAATATTAGGAACGGGCTCACCGGGTTCATCAGGGGTCACTCTTTTCTGCTAGGCAGGCTGAACTGCGGTCTGGATCGCACCAATGACACTTTTGCTTGCTTGTTTTATACAAGGTGTAACGTAACTGAATGGACGCAAGTCTGCCGAGTGATCCAGAAGGAATTCACTCCTATCTCAAGGCAGTAGGGCTCAAATTCAAATGCATAAAACAATGCTATTTTACACACACGATTTTTTTCCCTCAATACTCTAATTAACTTAAAACTTTAATTAGGGTGCATGAGGCCCTTGCGTTAATTATGTTACACGTTGCATAGATACCCAATTTCAAATTATGACACAGGAGCACACACACAATAGCACAGTTCGATTTCGAAGTCAGGCGGGTAAAATACCACATCTGTTGCGCGCGCGCAAACACGTCCGGCTGTCGGCTCAGAATTTAAATTTAAGTATAAAAAGAAAAATTAAAAAATATACAAAAGAAAAACTAAATGTGTATATTTTGAGTTGTGGTGTAATGTGGAGTGGAAGAGTGAATGAGGGTATGTCTGAGTGTAGGTGTGTGAGTAAGTGTGTGTGAGTGAGACTATGTGTAAAGGTGCATGTTCTAGGTAAGTTTCAAGTTTTCACAATTTCTTCAGTTTTATCATATGATAGAGATATCAACCATTCGGTCAATTTAACTCCTAAGATTTTTCGTGATAACCGGTAAATTTCGATGCTTTTGTTTACTTGATTATAGATCTTTGGGCTAATGAACCTAAAGTGTTTGCCATTGACTATAGATGCTTCACATAAAAAGAAATCGCCCATCTAAAGGCTGACCTTGAGAAGTGTAGCTTAACCTGAAGAACCTGCGACACAAGGCAAAACAAAAACTAAATGGTCACCCATCCAAAGGCTGACCTTGCGAAGTGCATCTTAACCTTGCGAACCTGCTACAAGGCAAAACAAAAACTAAATGGTTACCCACCCAAGGGCTGACCTTGCGAAGTGTACCTGAGTCCTGAACCTAGCGAACCTGCGACACAAGGCAAATCAAAAAAACATTTTGTAAAGATAATATTTATAAAGTATACTTTACGAAAGGAAATGAATATGGTATAATCAAAAATAACATATCCATACTATACTAATATTATAAAGCTGAAGAGTTTGTTTGTTTGATTGAACGCGGTAATCTCAGGAACTACTGGTCCGAATTGAAAACTTCTTTTTGTGTTGGGTAGCTTATTTGTCGAGGAAGGCTATAGGCTATATAACATTATGCTACAACCAAGAGGAGCGGAGCAGTAATGAAAAATGTTGCAAAAACGGGTAAAATCGCACGGGTAGGCGATTCGACGCAACGGGAAGGGTCGAAGGAACTTAACACAGAAATTTAACACGGATGAAGTCGCGGGCAGAAGCTAGTTAATTATATGTTAATTATCACATCAAAAAAAATCGCATCGATATTGGAACTTTGTTGCCTAAGTCCACTAATTTTCAGTATTGGCCCACTGTGCGTCGCCACGCTCGCCACGCCAAAATTTAGGTTTACCCTCGCCTATAGATGTTTCACATCAAAAAGGTTACTTCTATCAGTTTAAAAATAAGCATTCGCACTCCGCTGTACCCGCTGAACCCGGGACTCCGCAGTTCTGTGTGGTGTCTCACTGCACACTGTAGGCACTAGGCAGGTGCTGGTGTCAAGACACTGGACTCGGGCCGGCTTCATATATGAATAAACGCTGCTGTCACCAAGCCATTGCGTATGTGTCCGGCTGCCACATTATTTACTCAAAGCTGTTTGTCTAACCTTATCTATACTTCTTTACAATTTTTACATATTATAAATTAAATCACTTTTGTTGTCTGACCGCGTTGTTCTTCCGAGCTTCGCAACTGAGTTTGCCATTTCGGTTCTCAACTCAACATCATTTAGAAAATGTATTCCAGTAGGTTTACGTACGTGTATAATAAATTATTTTATTCTCACATTTAAATGTTACGATTTGACGAGAGATCTACATTTCTTTATCTCTCGTCAAATCGTAACATCGTATCGTGTGGTGCCGGACGTAAAGAATAACACCACCCCATTTCATCCCGTGGGTGTCGTAAAAGGCGGCTAAGGGAGTTACTAGAGAATGGGTAGCAGCGTTCTCTACGCATTTTGCCATCATACTGCGATCGCCAACCCGCCTGCCAAGCGTGGCGATTATGGCAAAGCCCCCCAAATTGGGGGAGGCCTAAGTCCAGCAGTGGACGTCTTACGGTTGGACTGACTACATTTCTTTATGTTTAAAGGAATGTAGATCTTTCGTCAATCCGTCAAATTCGTGCGAAGCAGGAACCCACTCCTAGTCTAAACTTAATATTATGAAGAGAAAAGATTAGATTTTTATATGTTTGTTTGTAACACTCACGATAAAACGGCTGAACAGTTTTGCATGATAATTGGCACTTGACCGTGACCTGCATTAGGACATAGGATACTTTATTTCCCGATATTCCCACGGGATCGAGACGTATCCGGATGTTATGGCGGGGCGTAGCTAGTTATAAATAAATAGATCAAGTTTTCATAAATGTTCCTCAGATACAGGTTCACAAGTAATATCACCGTATCTATTCCCAGTATTTGAAGGGACTGAATTATTCTTCCGATTTTATTCATCCTGGAAAGAAAACATAAGATTGTGTAGACAGTAATTACGTTATCCTGCATTTATAAAACTTATCTGAATGGATAATACTCTACTCACTTTGAATGACATCGACAATTCAGAAATAGCTCAAGTGTTTGATTGTGACATTGCTGACTTTACTAAGCATATAGTGCCTACCTCTTCCGGATTTGCCATTGTTTCGCAGAATATTAGATCTGTCTACGCTAATTTTGATGATCTTCAATTAAATTTACTTAATCTTGGAACGGATATTGATTTGGTAATCCTAACCGAATGTAGGTTGAACTCAAATAAACGAATACCTCAAATAATTTACTATAACTCATACCAAACTACAAACCATCTCAATAAGGCTGACGGTGTAGTCGCCTATATTAAAAGCACATACAAAAATAAAACAAGAGAAATAAATGTAGCTCACGCGTCTTGCTTAGAGATTCATGTTACGCCTGACATTATAGTCATCGCAATTTATCGATCCCCTTCAACTCCGAACGCAGATCAATTTATTCACTCCTTAAACAATCATCTAGCTACTCTCACATCAAATAAAACCATAATAATCACCGGAGACATAAATATTAATCTAATAGACAATGAAAATGAGCAGTCACACGAACGTACAAACAGAATTAACTATCTTAATATGTTAGCAATGCATGTTCTACTCCCTGGTCACTCGCTTCCCACGAGAGACAAAACCTCGACCACTTTATAATAAAACTCAAACCTGACAACCAAACTGCAACCATTGCAGTTATTCACACAACCATAACTGACCATTTCATGACTTTCTTAAAAATCTCAAACCATACTAACTTAATAAGATGCTCAAAAACAAAAATAGTTTTTAATTTGGAGAAGGTGCTTGAACTACTCAAAGACAGTAACCTATCGGACCTATTAAAATTAGATAACCCTAACACCCTTACTAATAATCTAATCGAAATACTACAAAATTGTGTCACACTCATTACAATTACTATGAATATACCGTTGAGAAATAGAATCCTAAAGCCATGGATGACAATTGGCTTGTTGCGCTGTAATTTAAATAGAAATCGAATGCAAAAGCGACTTAGGCTTGACCCATACAACGAGGTGCTAAAAATCACATACAAAAGGTATCGTAATTACTGTTGTACTATTATTCGAAAACAAAAACGTAAACATGACAGAGATCAACTTGCTAAAGCGTACAGAAATCCTAAAAAAACATGGGCTATTATTAACAACATCACACAACGCAAACCTAAGAACACAAATAATTCGGAACTGCTAGATATATTCACTACGCCACAAAACTCTGTTGACAAGGTTAATGGTTATTTCTGTAACATAGGCAAACTTCTTGCTGAAAACATAACAACTTCTCAGTCCTCAGCAGTTAATAATATCATCCCTGGACCCTGACTCATTCTCGGCAGAGAGTCCTTTGGCCACATCTTTTGCTCTTTTCGATACAGACCCCGACGAAGTCCGAGCAACTCTAATGAGCTTGAAACCGGATAGCGCTCCGAGTTGGGACAAAATACAAGTCAACTTTCTAAGATCGGCACACGAACAAATTGTACCAGTCATAACCCACTTAATTAACCTATGCTTCAAGCAGGGACTTTTCCCGGACGCTTTGAAAGTAGCCCTTATAACGCCTGTGTACAAGTCTGGGGATAAGTCTGACCCGTCTAACTATAGTCCAATTTCGGTCTTACCGTCCATCTCAAAAATCCTTGAGAAACTTATTAACTCACGCCTAATTAAATTCCTGTGTAAATATAAAATATTGTCGCCTTCTCAGTTTGGGTTTAGACAGGGAAAGTCCACTGAGGATGCAGTTATGTCACTAACTTCTGCTCTGGTGGAGGACGTAGATGGTGGAGCCAAGTGTCTAGCTGTTTTTCTTGACCTCAAAAAAGCCTTGGACAAAGTTTTAGTCCCCTTACTTTTACAGAGGCTTGAACGCATCGGCGTAAGGGGACCCGCTCTTGAACTTTTTAAATCTTATCTCAACAATCGCAAACAAACGGTTAAAATTGCGATGTACACCAGTTCCGAGTCAACCGTCACTTTCGTCCCAAGGCAGTGTCCTTGGACCAACCTTGTTCCTTATATACATTAATAACCTATGTAACATGAAGATTGATGGCGGGCTCATTTTCTCATACGCCGATGATACTGCCATTGTCTTCACTGCTAAGACTTGGGATAATGTTTTCAGGTTGGCCGAGCGTGGCCTTGCAAAAATAGCAGCCTGGCTAAAACATAGTCTCCTAACACTGAATGCCTCCAAATCCAACTACATCTGCTTTACTAAGTATAATAACTCGCAACCGTCTCAAGTTTTCCAAGTAAAAATCCATAACTGTCCCAACCCCCCGACCCTCGGCTGCTCTTGCTTAAAAATTAACAGGCTACAGCATACCAAATATCTAAGTATTATGATTGACCAGCGCCTGTCCTGGCACATGCACACAGAACTTATTATGAACAGAGTTAGGAAGCTTATATGGACTTTTAAAACACTGCGACACGTGGCTTCAAAGCAACTTCTGAAACAAGTATACATATCACTGGCCCAATCTATACTCATGTCCTGTCTGTCTTGCTGGAGAGGGACAACAAAACAAATTTTTTTGGAACTTGAGATGGGGCAGAGAACCTTACTTAAGGTGATGTTCTTTAAACCCTATAGATACCCCAAGTAGCAAAATTTGGCCCTGTAAGTATCCTAGGAGCATTTATTTTGTAGCCCTATAGAAATCCTACAAACGATTATAGAACCGCATTTGGGCGCAGTTTATAGGACTATTACGCACTATAGTCGTTTTTTTACAGTCCGGTAAAGTGCAATTCGATTTTATAATTATCTTATTACGTGGTTTTACAAGATATAATTGTCCTATGAAGATCCGGTAAGCACACTGAATAAGCGCGATTAGTCCTCTAACGATCTGGTGCGTGCAGCTACTGGTGTAATTGATCCAACAGTTGT
This sequence comes from Aporophyla nigra, assembly GCA_947507805.1. Classification (NCBI taxonomy): domain Eukaryota; kingdom Metazoa; phylum Arthropoda; class Insecta; order Lepidoptera; family Noctuidae; genus Aporophyla; species Aporophyla nigra. Next base: position 222,218 of record OX382305.1, on the reverse strand, counting down.
CATTGAGATGCCATTACTAGAGCATTCGTTCTTCATTCATTTTGTAACGATGAAGTGTCAGTTGTCATAAGAAAAAATATAATATTTTGAAAGGGGTACCTAATCAACATTATAATATCTATTTGCATAACATAGGTAACTATTGTCTTTTGACTACAAGTAAAGAACGCCTACTCAACTTGCGAAATTAATTTTATTGGTAAAGTGTTGGACGATAATAAACATATCTTCATGCCCCTTTAAAATTAAGCATATTTATTATTTGTTCATTCGATAATAATTAACAAATACTTAAGCCGCCATAGGATCTGGAGCACATGTCATATAATTGCATTACCAAAACTTATATAAAACAATTTAGTCAAAGCTAAGACTACCACAGGATATACCTACTTCGCCACCATATTTAAGTTTTAGGGTTCTTTTAGAGAAATACAATAGAACGAACCCCGCATGCCAATACATGTAGTATAATGTTTTAATCAGAACTACTATTTTCAGAATAGTGACAGAATAGTGACAAAAGGTAAAGCATATTTATTTCTTTTATTTAAAATCACAGAAAGTTCAGTTAAGGCTGAATGTGAAATATTATTTTTTAATAGCCCACTGACTTTCATTCTCCCGCAATTCATAATTCTTTTCAAAGTCAGTATGGTTATCATCATCAAATTTACTATCACTGCTTCCGCTATTATTTTCATTATCTTCTTGATTATAACAAGTACCAAAACAATTATCTTCGCAGTGTTCTACGTCTATTTTAATTTCACGTTGTACGGAACCATCACAAATTTCCGCACACCCACTTTTATTCAAGAAGTGTTTCAACGGGTACTCTGATCCCTATTTCATTTCAAGGTACTTTTTCGCAATTATTCTTCGATAACTGCCACTACGTTTAAATCGTTTCCACTTGTTTAAATCCATTTTTATTTTCTCTTGCTTTCTCTATCAAATCACAAAATGAAAACAAAATGGTTGATTACTCTAGTAATAGCAAATGTAGGACACATATAAGTACAACCTTATCTATAAGAATCGGAGAGCATGCTAGTTTGGTGCTAACAATCCATTAGAAGTCAGGACTATGACAAATCATTCCTATAATATCCTTAACCTATAGCAGCTATATCGATGCCGTTTATAGAAGTGCATGTCGAATAGAAGAATGAAACGAGACGTTAACAAAAGCAAACAATCATATTAAATGCATTTGTAGGATCAAAAGCGACACTTTGCCAATCAGTTATATAACATGCGCTTATTAGATTGCAAGTTCTAGTAATAATTGTATAAAGTAATCCTGTAAACGTTTATAAAACTAGTTATAGAATCGTATGTACTTATAGCGCAAATCGTCTTGTAAGAAGCAGTTGTAAGATCGCTGATCTTAGTCAAAGCGTCTATTAGATTCCTATTTTATTTTATTTTATTTGGGAAAAAAAACGATATTACATTACATATTAGGTATGAAAAAAGTTATATAAAACAAAATCAATGTAATAACAACAACATTTTCCACGAATTTACAAAAACGTATGCTATGGTGAGCTGAGGACTCATCGGTAACGTAGTTCTTATTCCTTACAAACCTACCAGTTAGTTACCAGATTATTTTTCTAAATTTTTTAATATATTAATAACTTTAGTGCGAAATGAATTTCTATGTAGCATAAATAAATCTATATCTAGGAAATGTTCATTGTACATTTGCGTGAGACGCCGAAGAGGTGCACACTTACCAGCGTTTGTCCGGATGGAAACCTGATCAAACAAACGGTAATCGCGAGCTCCACGACGATGAATTGATCTAGGAACTACGAGTTTAAATTCATTACCAAAGTCTACCTATAAGAGGTTTAGTCTTATAAGTCTATTACTATAAGAGAATTTTACTACTTGGGACCCCACCCACAGCCTCTACCTACTATCCGACCTTTTGTCTATTAGAAAGCTTTATTTGCTACAACTAACACTAAAAAAAACCTACATCCCTCCCGTATGACCCCTCTAAGCCGAAAAACAGAAGGAGCTACTTAGTCACTCCCAACTGTCAAGGTTAGATCTGCTTTCGCTAAAAGGCAATATGCAAAGCAATCATCTTCTCTATACAACACGCTAAATAAAGAATTACGTATATATATTCCATGAAGCTTAGGGACTGTAAAAAAGTTGTAACCGATTGGCTTAAAACTAAAACCTACGACGATGTTGACTCTATTATTTCTAGTTTGTAAAAACCAAATTAGTTATATTTGGGTTGTTGTGCGCATGGTTAGTGAATGAAGGCTTGCTTGGCTTCTTTGGATCCCGAGACATTGCCGTAGGTCTAAGCGAAAACCGAAAACAAACAACCTATTTTTGGACCTACGCTTCGTCTAAGCGTGAAAGCGTGACTGACTAATTAAGGCTGGGTGGCACCGTTTTCACCTGTTTTAGAATTGGTTTTTAATAGGCAAATTATTACGTCCAGAATCTGAAAAAAATATATATTTAAGATACATTCTTTCTCCTTAGCTTGTATCCGATCAAAACACGATACAATCAAATTTACTCGATAGAAAAAAAAGCCGAACTTACTTCGATTTGCAGTTTTTTAACAAGCCTAATTTCATTTTAAAGAAGTACTAATACTCCTATTTTTCTATAATTAGTATCAATGTATAGGTAATTTATTTTAGAATCGATTGTACCCGATCATTTTTCTTCATTATATTTCTAAAAAAAAATATCGATCGTTCAAGTGATTTTTGATCGGCGCGTCGCTTGTCACTGCTTGCCAGTGTCCTGCGAGACGTTATCGAGGTGAGACCTGTGACAAATTTTTGCGCGCGCGCTTCCTTTCTGCTGCGTAAATAATAATAAGAGAAAACAAAATAAATTGTAAATAAATATTGTTTTCAAGAATTTATATAGACCATAGTTGTTTTGTGTGTGGTTCTCATTGTGTAAATATTTGTAAAATTTTAAAAACAATATTGCAATCCAATGCAATATTATTATAACATAGAGCTGATCTGATGATGGAGCTGGAAGTTGTCCATAGGAACTCTGTAATTAAACGACGCAGCCCCATCGAGATTGGGCTCGTTTGATTCGACTTGACGAGTACTTTGATACTATATGGTAACCAGGGTCTGATGATGGAGTTGGAAGGGGCCATAGGAACTCCGTAATTAAACGACGCAACCCCATCGAGTTTGGGCTCGTTTGATTCGACTTGACGAGTACTTTGATACTATATGGTAACCAGGGTCTGATGATGGAGTTGGAAGGGGCCATAGGAACTCCGTAATTAAACGACGCAACCCCATCGAGTTTGGGCTCGTTTGATTCGTCTTGACGAGTACTTTGATATTATATGGTAACCAGGGTCTGATGATGGAGTTGGAAGGGGCCATAGGAACTCCGTAATTAAACGACGTAACCCCATCAAATTTGGGCTCGTTTGATTCGTCTTGATGAGTATCTTGGTAGGCGTGAATAGGAAGAGGTTGAAAATTATTCCGCGGCAACGTACTACCGGGGTAAAAGGGACCCAATGTGATAATCCAGATTATAAACTATCTTGGTGCAAAATTTCATCCAAATCTGTTCAGTAGTTTTGCGTGAAAGAGTAACATACATCCATCCATACTTCCATACACCCATACTCACAAACTTTCATAATAAAATTAGTCCAGGTTATAAACTATCTGCTTGCTAATTGGAACGAAGTTCCTTATCGCGCATTGTGAAAGGGGGCTAGACGGAAAAATTCTCACAAAAAGTTGTAACGACACTTTTTAACCGACTTCAAAAAAAAAGGACGAGGTTTCTCAATTCGACCGTATATATTTTGTTGTTTGTATTTGTTTGTATGTTGTTGTTTTTTTTTGTTGTGAGTAGAGAGAGAGAGAATATTTTTGTTGAGTGTATACAGGTATTTTGTACATAATAAATAATAAAAAAATAAATAATAGTTTAAAAAAACTAAAAAACACGCTTCCATGGAAAACCAAACTAAAAAGTACAAAATAATGGAAAAAAAGCGTGGGGTGCTTTTAACGTATTTTTTTATTGATATCAGGCACCCCACGCTTTTTTTCCATTATTTTGTACTTTTTAGTTTGGTTTTCCATGGAAGCGTGGTTTTTAGTTTTTTTAAACGATTATTTATTTTCTATTTTTTAGGGTATTTCGAATTTTGAGACGTATGTCAGCGTAGTTTGTGACAGTTTTTTTGCTGTCCTGGTAACCCTGGTAAGGATAATGACACATATTTATGAAATTATTGCATTGTCATCAGTCCTTGACAGGTGTATGTTAGTATGTTTGTTTGTAACCGACTCTTTATAGCGCGATTTTGACCCACTTTAAACGACCAGATTTCATTCAAACTTTGCACACCTGTCAAGGACTTTTGTGCCATTATCCTTGCCACGGTTACCAGGACAGCAAAAAAACTGTCTTCGAAACTACGCTGACATACGTCACAAACTACGCTGACATACGTCTCAAAATTCGAAACACCCTAAAAAATAGAAAATAAATAATAGTTTAAAAAACTAAAAAACACGCTTCCATTGAAAACCAAACTAAAAAGTACAAAATAATGGAAAAAAGCGTGGGGTGCCTGATATCAATAAAAAAATACCTTAAAAAACACCCCACGCTTTTTTTCCATTATTTTGTACTTTTTAGTTTGGTTTTCAATGGAAGCGTGTTTTTTAGTTTTTTTTAACTATTATTTATTCTATTTGACTTTATTTACAAGTTCACTTTATAACGTAAGTACTAACTTAAATACAATCCACAAAATAACACTAAAATAAATATATTATATACAATGAAATAAAGGTAAAGAAGAAAAAAGGGGGGGGGGGGAAGAGCTCACTGGGCATCAAAGAATTCGTCCGCATCACTGTCGGTGGGAAAAATGCCCAGAAGGCTGGCAGCGTTGCCACTTGCCACGTTGGATGGCAATGCTGATTCTTTGACCTAAAATAGGCCAGCCCTCTGGTCACATGAAGAGTCAGCCAACCGATTGGCGATGTCCCGAAATACTCGATGAGCACTCGGACCCCACGGCCCTAGTGTTTCAACCCCAAACGGCTCAAAAATATAGCTCCCAATAAGGTTGTTATATTTGCGCCGTTTGAGATTTTGTGCACCTGCAGCAGCCGCCCCAGCACAGCCTGCCGTGCTAAGAAGATGGGATGGCGCGAGGGTGTCGACACAGGTAGCATCCCACACCAAAGGCCTACCCAACTTCCAAGGCATTATGGTCATTCCGTCTGGCCTCTTCCCATCGTCGCGTGCCAAGCCATTGGGTTCTAAGACAGCTGGCACCCCGGCGGTGACAAGAGCCCGACGGATGATGTCATTAATGCTGGCGTGCCGTGCCAGCCGACCAGCGCTCTTGCTGCAGGCAAGGCCGTGATGTCCGAGGCGGTCAACTGCTTCACCGCACTGACACCGATGCGGAGCCACACAAGGAGCACCCAGACGCAGACTTGTAGCGAGTCGGAAAGTCGAGTCACCTAGCATAGTGCCTATGTTAGGTGACGGTAGCGCCTGAAGCCATAAGCCCGATTCCCACTCTCCCACAGCCAGCAGGCGGGCACGCTCAGCAGTATTGGTGGACGTATTAACGGGATTATTCCGTACCAACCTGCAGAGAGGCTCATCCCACTGTCTCTGGGAAGACAGGTTCTCGGACTGAACCGTATCCGGACAAGCCACCTTCCAGGCATTCATGGCATCGGTCAAGCATGGCACTTCCGAGTGAACCTGAGAAGGAGCTAAGATTTTCGTGATTAACTTTTCAGTGCCGTGGACCGAGGACACGAACGCACGTAAGCTTACACTGGAAATTTTGCGGACGCCGAGCCCACCAAAACGAATAGGTAGTGTGGCTTGCAGCCACGAGCGGTCGTCCAATGCCACATTTAAAATGGATGTTAGGGTGCTTTTAATCATTTCATCGACTTTGTCTAAAAGGTGTGGGTGCTTCCATAAAGAGGAAGAGCGGAGATAATACATAAAATTTGGACTGAAACAGCAGTATCTGATAAGGGTGAATGCCGAATGTAAATTAATTTTAGAAAGTCTATCCGAGATATCGTTAAAATTTTGAATTTTTTCGTCAATAAAAGGTGAAAAACTGTCTTCGAGAATTGGGGAACCTAGGAGATGCAGTGAACTTTTTTCCAAAAGTTTGATGTCTGGAGCAATTGAATTAAATTTCTGTATAGTCGATTGTCTGTCGGTATTGTCACAAAGGTATATTTCCCATTTTGAGTAATTAAGTTCAAGGCCGATGGAGTGGAACTGCTGTTTTAGGAATTGAAAATCTTTTAACACAGTGTCTACGTCACCTCCTAGTGTTCCATCATCTAAATACCAGACATTGAATTTTGAATTTAATTGTTGTATTATGGGATGGATAGCGATTTATTCTATTTTGGTGTGAAAATCTTAATGCGGTTCACAGAATATAGAACAGAATAACGTTTATTATCTAGACAAATGACACCTTAAAGTTAAATCAGGCTACAGGTACAGTTTTATAATTAACTTGTGGAAGACTGGTGCCTAAACTAGGTATTTTCAAAACCTGTAAGTCAGGTCACCAGGCCCCCAGGCTCGTTCAGACTAGCGCGACGCGACGGTCGCGTGCGAATCGGCGATTTATATCCGTAGAACAATTTCTATGAAAACGCGCGCGACCGTTCACACAGGGGCGACCTGTCGCGCCGCGACACGGTCGCGCCGCGTCGAGTAGCGCGACAGCTTATTAGTACATTTTGTATGGCGTCGCGGCGATTTCGCGGCGATATCGCCGCGAATTCGCGGCCGCGACGCGACGCGACATGAGAGTATAAAAGACGGTGCAATCCAAGCTGAGCTCAGTAGTAGACGATCTTCGTCATAGGACGAAGGCAGGTCGGTGCGTGTTTGCTTAGCTTGGGGTCCGAGGTTCGATACCCCGGTCGACCGACATTGGTACCTACTGGTAGGTTAGGTGTTAGTTTTAATAGCTATCGGAGGAACTGTCCTCGTGAGTGGGCTGTCAACAAGTACCAGGTACTTAATAAAATAGAAAATTGTGTACTGTCCTATAAGGCCTACAACCTTCTCACATTCACAAAATATAAAAGAATTTATTTTAATGATAGTAGGTATTTCATAAATAAAATCATTGAGTTAAATAACTAGAGATGCAAACCTCAATAAAATGTGTCAAAAAACTGTTACCACTATTTAAACGCGATGACGTTACTTTGACACTACTAAACATTTAAACGTAAACATATATCTGTCTCACTCACACAAGTCGCAAAAATAATACTGGCGCTTAGATTAGAAAAAGATCGCAATATAAACATGCAATGGCGAGATGGGGTTGCCTACCCATACGAAATTTTACCCAACTTTTAAGCCATAAAAACGTTTAATGAAACGTTATTCTTAAAATTATTTTTTAAATATTTGAATTATGTATTTCTTATTGAATGTGCGTCGGAAGTTTATCTCTAATGAAAATAATTAAGACATTTTCTTTTTGGATATGTTTTATTTATTAAATAATAGTGAAATCATACTTCGCTGTTTAACATTAGTTTTGTATATTATTAGCCTTTTAGACTCTTTTTTTGTAAGTGAATAATTTGCTTTATTAGACGATTTTATTATTGCAACGATTTTATTATTTAAAAAAATATTTAAAATCCTTTATTCAATAACTTAAAAACTCCCACAAATGTGGGAAACTAAAACTAAGTTTTTAGTGGTAACACTGAACCTAATTTACAAAATTTTACATTTTATTGCGTTTTTACTTTGATATAAACACTGAAACAATAAACTTACGTGTGGAAAGTAATTCCGGTTAATTTATTATGCTTTTGAGATCTTGAATCACACTCTTTCACAACGCATTTACCCATTTTGGGGATATTTTCTGTCACGTGTCACTCGGTTGGCGTCACATAGAGCACTGAACTGACGTCAGCTACGCATAAGGCTGTGGCCTTATGTCCAGTGGCAACGCTTTGACGCGGTAATTGCTAATCTAGTGTAACATATATATCAATGAATAAAATATAATAATAACCTATTTATAACAAATGTCATTATTGCCATGACAACCAATAATACAGGGTTCAAACTAGTTGTGGGTCTACAATCTATACTTAATAATATTATAAAGCTGAAGAGTTTGTTTGTTTGTTTGAACGCGGTAATCTCAGGAACTGAGACTGACCAGGGTGCTTACTCTCGAATATAATTCCAATAGATCGACATTAGTCAAACGTCAGTTGGTTGAGTTAAACGTCAGGGATTGGCTAGACTCAGTGAGTCCAGCCAATCACTGACGTTTGACTGACAATTCCAATGTCGATCTATTGGAATTATATTCGAGAGTAAGCACCCTGTTAGTCTAGTGGTTAGTGACCCTGACTGCAAAGACTGAGGTCGTGGGTTCGATTCCCACCCAGGACAAATCTTTGTGTGAGGAGCACAATCATTTGTTCTGTGTCTGGGTATAATTTATCTATAATATGTATGTATTTAGAAATATATAAGTATATTTATCAGTTGTCTGGTTACCATAGTACAGGCTCTGCCTAGTTTGGGATCAGATAACAGTGTGTAACGGTAGTCCTAAGATATTTTTTTTTATTTATTTAACTACTGGTCCGAATTGAAAAATTCTTTTTGTGTTGGATAGCCTATTTATCGAGGAAGACTATAGGATATATAACATCACGCTACTACCCAGAGGAGCGGAGCAGTAATGAAAAATGTTGCAAAAACGGGGAAAATCACACGGGTAGGCGATTCGACACGACGGGAAGGGTCGGAGGAACAAGAAATTTTACGCGGACGAAGTCGCGGGCAGAAGCTAGAGTCAAATAAAGAGTACCTTGATCATGTGACACATATATGTAAAAACAAAAAAATGTACATCGTCATTTCATCAGCAGCCTATAACGTTCCCACTGCTGGGATACAGGCCTTTTCTCGGTGAGAGGGAGCGGGCCATGATTCACCACGCGGGCCCAGTGCGGGTTGGTAGATGTCACATGTCTTAGAATTTTAGTTCTAAGACATGCCGGTTTCCTCACGATGTTTCCTTCACCGTTTTGAGAGCAGTGGTGATGAAATAATTTACACAAAGTAAAGCGCCTGCTTGGGTTCGAACTCACGGGTCGTGGGGCTTTAGGGACCGGGACCGCGGTTCCAGAATCCACCTATTAATAAAATAAATATTTTTAGTAGTACTTTGGGACCACAAGTAAAATAAACAAAGTTATGTCTTAGGAAATTACGGTCAACCAAAAAATTTTAAATTTATTCAAATAAAATTATTTTTATAAGACGATATAATACTTTTTTAACAATGGCACCCTTTTATAAGAATTAAACCTAAAAAAGAATACAAAATAATATTAAAAAAAGTAATCTTGAGTGTTTAAATCACCTATCGTCCCCCTAATCGTAATCACCCACCGAAACGTAAGAATAAACTTTTAAAAAAATTCACAATTAAACATAATCAACTGACATTAAAAAAATGCTATCATAATATACTAGCTGACCCAGCGAAAGTACCGACTCAGAGTCAATAAGTGATGTGTTGACTTATAAGGTTCCTACCAAGTTATAACAACCTGGTACTTCGAAGGCATAAAGCAATTTCTAGCTGACACTCCTAAGTTTGGTAAGCTCCTACAACCGTACGCAAAATACCTACGCGCTCAGACGTAGAGTTGCGGACACCAGCCCGTTCTACCTATTCCTAAGCTCCTACTAAGTTATGACAACCTGGTACTTTCAAGGCATAAAGCGTTTTGTAGCTGACATACCAAATGTATGAGAAAGTGAATTATTATCTTTTTTTCCCGTAATTTTTTTGGTAACAGTACTTTAATTTCAATTTTCTTGTCATCCCAAAATACTACTGCAAAATGATTATTGTTTCTTAGGTGGAATCCAGGACCGCGGTCCCGGTCCCAAAAGCCCCACGATCCGAACCAATCCGAACTCACGACCTAAGTAACTCGTAAGTCGCGGCCGTTACCACTGGGCCACCACTGCTCTCATCGTCATTTGGGAGCAGTTAATAGACATTTACATGGTTATACCGTCGATGAGGTACAGGAAAACTGAGAAATGTAGGGTAGTTACCTATTTGGTGGTTACCAAATAGGTAGTTACCCTACTTTTCTCAGTTTACGGTCTCTATTTTCGACTTCGACCATTGTAATCTAAAATCATTGAATTTAATATAATATGTTAGTATGAGTAAATTCAAACTGACTGATTCTGCTACAATACCGAAATAGTATAGGTTGCAATGGCAGTATAGTTTGGAAATATTTTTGCCTTTAAACGTCCACGTTACATATGTATATCTCATCATCAGCCTATCATATTCCCGCTACCGGTCACAGGTCTCCTCTCACAGAGAGGGAGTGGGCCTTAATCCACCACGCGGACCCTGCGGGTTCATAGATGTCACATATTGTCGAATTTTATGGTTCTAAGACAGTTTGACACCGGTTTGAAAGAAGTGGTAAGGAAATTATTTACAAAACGACAGTTGTGTGTATAAGTGCGGGAGCTGACGGTACCGTCCTATCGTGGTATCGTCCGACTTCCGACTCGTCCGAGACATGACCAATGTGTGTTTGTGTGCGTGTATGTGTTATGTGCTGACACTACTCGTCTTCACGAACACACTCACAACGTGTTTGTACACTTGGTTACCAAAATGCGTTGCTCCTTGAGATAAAAGTTATGTAAGTGTGAACTTAATCCAAAGACGGTTGTATTTTGCTTAAAAACTTTTTAATCTGGTAGTGGATTAGGAGAGCGCACGCGTATCGGGGCTGCGCGGCGCTGCAACTGCGGCGGAGACTTCTCTTTGAAATAGATGCGAACGGCGGGCGTGGCGTCCGCGAGAATATAGCGCCTTTTATTTGCATTTTTAACCAACTTAAAAAAAAGTAGGAAGTTATCAATTCGTCTGTATTTTTTAATGAAAATTAAATAAAAATATTTTTGTTACCTCATGACTTTTGACTGGGTGACCCGATTTCGATGTTTTTTTTTTTAATTTGAATGCTGGTGCTTTCCGAATGGTTCCATTTTAATTTGGTTCCATTTGGACAATGGGGTCCATGTGAAAACCATACAAGTCTTTAATTTGCATTAAATATGTGTGCGACAAATGGACGAATAACTCAATATCACGCCAACTGATTTAGATGATTCTTTTTTTATTTGAAAGCTGGTGCTTTCCAAATGGTTCCATTTTAATTTGGTTCCATTCGGACAAGGGGATCCATGTGAAAACCATCTAAGTCTTACATTTGCATTAAGTATTTGCGCGACAGATGAACAAATAACGCAATTAGATTAGTGCGGGGTATCTACCATAACTGAAAAGTTAAATAAAAACTTTTTATAAAAAAATAAAAACCGACTTCCTTAAAAAAAACACTATAAAGTCAAAAATAACTTTAATTTCGGAAGTCGGTGGCAAAAAAACCTTAAATACAGATCCTAAGACACCGAATTCCGAAATTAAAGTTATTTTTGACTTTCTAGTGTTTTTTTTTTAAGGAAGTCGGTTTTTTTTTTTTGCAATTATGCTTTGGCATTATTCAATGAAGATAATACTTTGTCCAACATTTTTATTCGTATCTGCAGGGAGTTTAGTTGTTCAATAATTTAAATGGTGCTCTTCAATATTATAGTCAGCAGTCTGTCTCCAACGCCTGTAAATTTTTTGTCAATATAAGTAATTTGTTTGTCAAATTAATACTTTGTATATAGGCTAAGCATGTGTTGTACATCCTCTTATTATGCAGTAGGTATGCACCTAGCAAAATACCGCGGGCCATTAGCGGAGCCCCAGCATTCGCTCGGCCGTAGGCCGCCTCATCCCTACCGACCGAACATTACCGCACCGCGAGGACCATCGTACCATCGCGTCGAGTCGCTCCGGCCGCCCGGCCGCCGCGTCTCTCATGCACGGCCCGCGCCCTTCGGACGCCTTCGCCAGTCCACTAAATCTAGAAACCTCAGCCATGAATGCATGCCATTCCTAGATTGCGCCGTGTATGTTACATATTAGTGATAATAATCATTTTATAATACATATTTTAAAGTAGTGTTTAATTACGTAGATAAACCTACCCCGAACACACAACATATTATGTATATATCACTAACAATAATACCTCCTTCCAACCTCTAAATGGGCTGGTGCACCTCGAGTTGAAATGGCTTGCGGCGGAGCGTGCGCCCGATTCATCGTAGAGCGCTAGGTCTCCGCTAGCAGTCAAGTGCGTGATGTCAGCTGCGCGAGGGTCAGTTCGAGTTCAAACGTCAACGTGTGAATGCGAGCGAACGACTGTGTGTGCATATTACAAGCCCCTGGACCGCATGCGCTGTTGTACTTGTGACCGCTAGACCGACGAAGCAGTTTGTTAGAAGTTACTATATTTACAATTAGATCACCCATTGGACATCAACATCATCAGCCTATAATGTTCCCACTGCTGGGATACAGGCCTCCTCTCGGTAAGAGGGAGTGGGCCATAATCCACCACGCGGGCCCAGTGCGGGTTGGTAGATGTCAAATGTCTTCGAATTTTTAGTTCTAAGACATGCCGGTTTCCTCACGATGTTTTCCTTCACAGTTTTGAGAGCAGTGGCGATGAAATAATTTACACAAAGTAATGCGCCTGCTTTGGTTTGAACTCACGACCTACTACTCGTAAATTAAGATTTCAAAATCATAACATGTAATCTCCCCATAAAAATCGTTGTATCGGAAAGTACACTTAACAAGTAGAAAACAAAGTAATTTTTCTGAAATCACATGAATAGGCTGTAAAGTGGAGATTCACCCCCTTAAAACGTCAAAAATAATACCGCAGTGTAAGAGATGCCAATCTTATGGTCATACACAGAAGTATTGCGCAAAAGAGCCAAGATGTGTTAAATGTACAGGGAAACACCTCACAGCTGATTGTAAAAAACCAGCACAAGAAAAACCTAAGTGTGTCCACTGTGGCTTACCTCACCCAGCCAACTACAGAGGGTGTTTAGTTGCCAAGGAGATGCAAATGATGAAGAACAAACACGCAAAAAGTAATCCAAGTAGCAACACTGCCGTTAAGCAAATTGTTAGAAACACTGACAAACAGACAACAAAACAAAGTGCGCAGTTTGCACAGACAACAACAATAACTGCTCCTTCATCCAAAAGTGCCTCATATGCACAAGTAGTAAAACCAAGCATACCATCAAGCCTAGACGATAAGCTCAACCAGATCTTGAAGTGCATATCCTCATTTGACAAGAGACTAGAGAAATTAGAATCAAGTACTGTACAAAATCAATAATGAATAACACACTTAAAATAATGGCGTGGAATTCCAACGGACTGCTGCAACACCAACATGAGTTGTTAGTAGTCCTAGACACAGAAAACATTGATGTGTGTTTGATCTCTGAAACACACTTCACTAAGCAGTCTTTTGTACAGTTTAAAGGTTATAAAGTGTATCACTCGCTGCACCCTAACAACACGGCCCGAGGAGGTAGTGCAGTTATTATTAAAGAAAATATCTGTCATTACGAACAGAGTAAATACGAGGAGCTGGACACGCAAGCTGTGGCGGTATCAATTAAAACAAAAAAGTTTAATGTTACAGTAGCAGCTGCATACTTTCCCCCAAGACACATGATAAACAAAGAACAATATGTGAACTTTCTCAGACTTCTTGGACCAAGATTTATATTGGGCGGGGACTTTAACGCTAAGAACACTCATTGGGGATCGAGACTAACTTCAACTAAGGGAAGACAGCTTTTTAGAGCAGTGAATGACATGCGTTGTGAGGTCATAAGTACTGGAAAACCTACATACTGGCCGACTGACCCCCAGAAACTTCCAGACCTTATAGACTTTTTCATTGTCAAAAACATATCCACCAATTACCTTAGTGTGGAAGAGGGGTATCATATGAACTCCGACCACTCTCCGATATTATTAAAACTGAGTCACAAAATATTACTGAGACAAAACCACCTGACATTGGAAAATAAGTTTACAGATTGGGAGAGTTTTAGCATAGACTTACGAAATATAATTGACCTAAAAACTTCATTAAAAAGCAAAGATCAGCTCGATTTTGAAGTAAACAAGTTTGGCAACGATATCCAACAATGTGCATGGAACAACACACCACAGTCAAATAAAAAATGTAAAGGAAATAACTACCCAAAGGAAATTATAGACCTATTATATGAAAAAAGAAATCAAAGGAAAATATGGCAGCAAACTAGATTTCCGAAAGACAAAACTCTGTTGAATAATCTATCGAAAAGACTACAGAGAACAATAAAAACCTTTCAAGATGAGGCTCTCAACACTAACCTACGGCAGTTAAGCAGTGATCATACAACGCAATACTCTCTTTGGAAAGCAACAAAGTTGTTGAAAAGGCCAGTCACATCAATTCCCCCGATCAGAGATGATAATGGAAAGTGGGCCATAAGCAACGAGCAAAAAGCCCTAAGATTTGCACATCATTTAGAAGAAACCTTTCAGCCAAATGACGGGTCTGTAGAAAACCTGCAAGTTCACGATATTCTGCAAGATCAAAGAATTAAGCTTGTGACCCCGAAAGAAGTTGCAAAGGAAATTCAAATGATAAGCCTAAAAAAGAAATCCCCAGGGTATGACCTTATTACGGGTGAAATCCTAAAACATCTCCCTCGTAAAGCTATTGTTAAACTTACAAGGCTCATCAATGCTGCATTCGTACTAAAGCATGTTCCTGAGCCATGGAAAGTTGCTGAAGTGATTATGATTGCAAAGCCCGGCAAACCACCTCACGAAGCATCATCATACAGGCCCATATCCCTGTTGCCGATACTATCAAAGCTGTTTGAAAAATTATTTTTAAAACGCCTAAAACCGATTATAAGCGAGAATAATTTGATCCCTGACCACCAGTTTGGTTTTAGAGAGAAACATTCTACGATAGACCAAGTACATAGAATTACCAACATCATCGAGAGAACGCTTGAAGATAAAAAAGTTTGCTCCACCGTATTCCTAGACGTGGCACAAGCTTTTGATAGAGTTTGGCATGAGGGTTTGATGTACAAGCTAAGACTAATGCTGCCTAATGATTTTGCCGATATCTTGCAATCATACATTACAAATAGAATGTTTAGAGTAAGGCACGAGGATGCTTTTTCCGAGCTAAAGATAATTAAAGCTGGTGTGCCCCAAGGTAGTGTGCTGGGACCAGTGCTCTATTTGCTGTACACGTATGATTTACCAGAGCTCGAAAATAATACAATTGCAACCTTTGCGGACGACACTGCCATCATGGCGACAGGATCATGCCATACGGAAGCAATCGAAAAGGTACAAACCGCTCTAAATAAAGTTCATGATTGGGCACAAAAATGGAGAATCAAATTGAATGAATCAAAGTCGCTTCATATTGATTTCACCAACAGAAATTGTGACTACCACCCAGTCTTCATAAATGGTCAACGAGTGCCATACGCAAATACAGCCAAATACCTTGGCATAACGCTTGACGCGAAACTGCGCTGGAAAGCGCACGTCAAAAAGAAAAGGCAGGAACTAGACATGCGCTTTAAAAACATGTATTGGTTGATTGGACGGGATTCCTGTCTATCAATACACAACAAAATACTATTATATAAGCATGTTCTTATGCCAATATGGACATATGGCATCCAACTGTGGGGATGTACTAAACCAACCAACATCAAAATCATCCAAACATTCCAGAACAAGGTACTCAGGAGTATAGTTAATGCTCCCTGGTATATAAGAAATGACGACCTCCATCGTGACCTGAACATGGAACCCGTCACCAAGATAATACAAAAATATGCTGAAGCCCATGAACAACGACTCCATCATCATGTGAACATCGAGGCGATTCAGCTGTTAGACCAAACGAATATAGTGCGAAGACTAAAACGAACAAAACCTTTTGATTTAGTGTAGTGTAAAAAGTGCAGAAATAACAGTGACAGTGACAAACACATGAACAAAGTGTTTATAATATCATCATACCAGACTCTAAGAAAGTGGAACGGACTTGTGTAAAGTACAAAGGACACTATTCTAAGTTTTAAAATAATCATCATGTATAAAATTAAGTTAGATTTAAATTGCTTATTAGTCTTATAGACTAGATTGTAATTAATTATTAAGAACGGAGTTCTTTATAATAAAGGATAAAAAAAATGAATTGGAAACTAAAAGGTCCGTCAAAAATCAACGTTTCACACATAGACTTCAAACCTTGATTTTTAAACAACTACTATGTAAAAGTACTTCAAGCTTAGGTACCCCTAATTGGGTTGAGTTATGTGACATTACCTAACTTAAGTAGGTACCTATGTCGACCGACCAGGGAATCGATCCTACGACCCGCAAACACCCACATACTTGCCGTCGTCCTCTGATTAAAATCGCTTACTACTGAGCTCAGCCCGGATTGCACCGCCATTTATACCATTTGTGTGGTGTCGCGGCGATATCGCCGCGAAATCGCTGCGACGCGGCGACGCCATACAAAATGTACTAAAAGCTGTCGCGCTGCTCGTCGCGCGCGAATCGCGGGCGATTCGCGCATGAGTGGTCGCGCCAGTGTGAAAGGTGTTGCGTCGCGATTTATCGCAGAATCGCCTCCGCGACAGGTCGCGCGACATGTCGCGCCTCTCTGTACGAGCCTGACATTTTGTTTAGATTCGCAGTTTTATTAATTCACTTCTTAGAAAAGTATTGTTACAAATAAGGTTTTATTTATTTAAATTAGAAAACATGCAAAGAATTTGTGAGATCGCGGGATAAGTGTATGTGTGGGTGTGTGGTGTGTGTATGGCATGGGCGTACCCAGGGGGGGGCAGAGGGGGGCAGCTGCCCCCCCCTGGAGTTTGTTAACGTCCCTACTATTTACTTTTGTCGATAAAAATGAAGAAAAAATTACTTTTTGATATTTGTATACATAATACAATATAAAACTTAAAAAAAGTTTATACAGGGTTATTTGTAAAACACCGGCAACCTCTCAGGACTATGTTACTAACATCATAAGCAACAACTTTTGTTCTATGACTTTTAAAAATTCATCATATTTTAGTGCATCAGATTTTCAAACAAAAATAAAAATATTTAAATTGAACGCTCTAAATGTTACGGAGTCTATGCGAAGCAAAAGAAAGCGATAGTATATTAGCAAGGGGAGCGGGGTTAGGGCGGCGGGGGCGCTTGAACTTGACTTATTTACAGGCAGCCGATTTTTGTATGAAAATCTGATGCACTAAAATATGATGAATTTTTAAAAGTCATAGAACAAAAGTTGTTTATTATGATGTTAATAACATAGACCTGAGAGGTTGCCGGTGTTTTACAAATAACCCTGTATAAGCAAGCGTGGTTTTTAAAACTATTATTTATTTTCAATTTTTTTAGGGTGTTTCGAATTTTGTGACGTATGTCAGTGTAGTTTTCGAAGTCGATTTTTTTGCTATCCTAGTAACCCCGGCAAGGAAAAGGGCACAAATTTAATAGAAAAATGTATTATCATCGGTCCTTGATACGTATGCCAAATTTTGAGTTAATCCGACATTTTAAAAGGGGTCAAAATCATGTTCAAAGTTTCCGTTACATACGCACATACTAACATACGTATGAAACTAATATAAGCGTGTTAAAATCGTGCGATGCACCCTGTCTACCTACTCACTAGCAGCGTTGCAAGCAAAAATAACTTTAATTTCGGAAGTCGGCAAGTCAATAGCAGTGACAGGAAGTATTACAATATCATGACGCTGAACAAAGTGGATCAAATACGTATTATCGAAGCCAACGCAAAAACTATCAAAGCAAAGTCGATAAAATTTATATGTTGGTCCCATATATTTTATCGACCTTTCGCACCTTGAAGCATAATCTATCTATTTTTTTTTTAAATCAGTTAGAAACAAAAAACAAAGTGGAACAAAGAACCACCTACTTTTTTGAAGTCGGTTAACAAATACAATTCCATGCCGCTCTAGGTGGAGCGGAAGGGCGTGTCAAACGTTTATTAACTAAAACCCACCCGGGTTCCTTCAGTTGCCTATGCCAAGGCAACAGTAACTCTTTCAAACAATTCCGTGGTCCCAGCGGACCCCTTCAGTGACGGACATTTCTTTGAGGGGCGCGTAGTACACAACGCGCCGTCGACACGGGTCCTTACCGGGCGGTGAGCTACCCATTGCTCGCCGTCCACAAGCCCGCGCCTACGGTGGCCGGGAGTCTGGAGTCTACTCCCGACATTCGGGGCGTCTCTTCCTGCGGTGGCTAGGGTCGTGAGGGCGCAGAGACTGCCTCTCCCTCACGCGCTCCGCCTCCACCTTCGCGAGCATTACTACTATGCAGAAAGAGGTGACGGCTTCCCATGCCCTCTAGCTCCATACCATGGCCTGCACCAGGGCCGGACGCGAGAGGTCGCCGCCGCCGATCGCCTCCACGAGGACACGGTGGTGCTCCGCTCAGGCAGGGTACACCTCCACCGTATGCTCCATCGTGTCCTCCAGGAGATCCACGCAGTGATAACACGAGGGCGTTTCCTCCCACCATATCCGGGACAGGAACCAGATAGACACAACCATACTCCCGAAACAGCCGTGTCCAGTGAGGACCTGTGTAAGGCGGAAGGTTTGGACACCGTGGTGCCTCTCTAGCCACTCCTCAAAGAGGGAACTACCCGCCGCAATAGTGGCGTGCCCAAGTCTAAAATGCTGGACATAATAAAATGTGCAGAACACAGGCGTTCCGCGGAAGAAGGGACTGAAAAATTCATCGATTCAGGTGAAGAAATTACTGCGGCTTTGAACTTTGAGCTGCGTTGACCTAAGACAGCAAGCCGCCAACAACAGAGGGCAAATCAACCAGCTGCCTACGTTCGTCGATCGATGCGTTATCATCTTCACTTAAGGCGAGATTCGACATAAACCATTCACCAGCATTTGCTCTTTCATTGTTCAGATTGATGAAAAATTATAGTTCCAAAATTACAAAAATATATGGAGGAAGTATCTAAATTTTATGAATTAGAAAGGATCACATGTGAAGCCGAACTATGGCGCACTTTTTGAATGAATAAGCAGCAGCAGGTCTATGAAAGTAATGGAATAAAAGAGTTAATAATGGAATAGCAGAATCTTTTTACCCGAAGGTGAAGATAGCCCTAGAAATTTTACGGGCAATTAATACCTTATTCCACCGCTACATTTGAAAGGTTCAGCACACTTAGACATGTAAAAACGTAGCTAAGGTCGACCATAATTGAAGTAGATTAAATGGGCTTTGTATGCTCAGTGTACATAGAAAATTTGTTAACGCTATGGGCGATTATTTCATGAAAGACGTCACAAACTGTTTTCCTGAAGACCCTTGAAAGTTACTTCTAAAATAGCTATTGTATTTTTAAAGAATTCAAAAAACTTATGTTTATTTATTTGACTAAGTGCTTATAAAAAATCTGATTTGCCCCCCCCTGGCCCAGAACCTGGGTACGCCCATGTGTATGTGTATGTGGAAGTGTAGATGATTGTATGAGGTTGTGAGTGACATTTCAGAACACTAAAATTAAAATTAGGAAATGGTAGTGAAAAGACCTTCAGTTTGGGCATAATCCAAAGAGAGCAGCCATTCAGTCAATATTCTTTTAAAAGTTGTTTTGCATAGGATATGTGTTGAGAGTAAGTTGTTCAGTTTGTTGTATAGAAATGGCCCAAGAAAAAGAAAAAAAATTCGTGTAAATTTAGTTTTAACTGGCCTAGATTGGCATACGTTCCTTCTTCTATTCCGCACATCTATGTTCTGGGAGACAGTCACAGGGATAACAGATCGTTGTTTTAAAGCAACTTGTAAAAGATTGATTTGATTTGCTGGGTTCGTTTTCTCCTCTACCGATCGTGATGTCTCCAGACAAAGTTCATTTTCGTTATATGGATGTATGTATGTATCTATGTATGTATTTAATATTCATTGTTTTTCGAGTTATCTATCCCTTATGTTGCACCTGCCATGTTTTTCTGTGCATCACCCTATGGTTGACTGGTAGAAAATGCCTCAGGCATTAAGTCCGCCTTTGTACAGTATTTTTACTTGTGCATAAAGTTTTAATAAATAAATAAATAAAATAAAAAGCTGACGAATTGAGAGAACATTCGAAGACTTGTAAACATCTCTTTTGGGATGACGGAATGGAAGAGATAGTGCAACCTTTAGCACTGCCCTTTGAGCCCTTTCGAGAGGTAAAAGTTTGGTTTTAAAAGTACCACCCCAAGAAGTAATGCAATATGTCAATAGCGATTGACACAATGCATAATAGACTGATAGCAATTGCTTAGATATCAGAACGGACCTAAGACTCCTAAAAACATATATTAGTTTGCGAATTCTACTAGTGAGACAACTTTACTAATATGAGCGGCAAAGGTAAGTCTAGAATTCAAGATAACACCCAGGTATCTAATAGTGTCGACCTTCTGCAGTTTCGGACAGGAGCAATCACCAATAAGGGGTAAAGAACAGGTGTGGGCAAATATTGTGAATGATTGGTCGGATGGCTGATGATTATTTTTCAGTGTAAAAGTAATGAATTTAGTTTTTTCGGAATTACATTTTTAGTAATTTTATCGGAACAGAATACATCTACTTACCAAGTTTCAACAGCATAGCTCTCATAGTTTCGGAAAAAAGTGGCTGTGACATACGGACGGATAGACAGACAGACAGACATGACGAATCTATAAGATTTCCGTTTTTTGCCATTTAGCAACGGAACCCTAAAAACCACTCAACAGCTGTAACGCGTGCTGCAAGCTGCGCGCTGTGTGGCGGGCGGCGCGGCGCGCGGCGATGTTCTCGCGTCGCGTCGTAACCCTCACTTATATAGTCTTTGCCCTCACATCGCATCGGAGCGCTCCGCGGAAATATTCGCGCGCTGTTTACAATTAAACATGTAAAAACATCATTCGTTTGTTTATTTAGCGCACTGCTGGAGGTACTGCCTCCCCCCCCCCCCCCTTCCACAACGCCACATCGCCTCGCCTCACCTCCCAGCAGTCCGGCACAACAAGCGATTCATTACAAACATCGCGCTTCCATCAAATATATCAAATATGCAGTGACCGGCGCTGATACTCTGACTATGATGCTACACTTGACTTACAGCTCGCTGATCGTCTCCCAAGGGTGAAGGATCGTACAAGTGTGCAGGAGCTCTATTCGTACGGCAGGGCTGCTTCACAGTGTGGCAAAAGGTTCGACGTTCACACGGAATGTAGTGATTTCAGCAATACAACGCTGACGAGCTACGTGTTTTCAACCAACGTAATATTGTTCAAGTCCGAAACACTAATACCGTTATCTCTTTGAAACGGTAACATTGTGCTAAGTGATTACATTTTCCTCAATCTAATAAGTAGTTAATGTTCTAGAAATGAGCACAATTCTAACACTCTCTCTGCCCCTGACTGCATCTGCGCACAAATACGCGACTCTGCGCGATAACAGAACGGAAACATCGCACCGACATGACATCGACACTCTTCGGCTGTGAAATTTCAAAACCCAGTATCTGCATAAAACGAAATTTTACAAGAGAGCCGAAAAAAACGATTTCTGATTTCTCTAAATCGATTCGGTCGGGTCGGTTTCCGACTTTGAGTAACTTCGTATTTGACTAATTTCTGGGAATTTTTGCTAGCCTAGTATGTGGAGGGTGGTCTATAAGGTCAGAAAAATGCAAAAATACTCGTTTAAAAAAAATGTCAGATACTAGGTTTTGAAATTGAACAGCCGTCTTGTGCACGACTGAGCCACATGATAACTTAATTGTTTGGACACTATCCATTAAATAATAAGAACTAGCTACCCACGAAAAATTAGATTGTACGGGCGTACTCCCCCCCACAAACGAGTTCCCAACGAATTAGCCAAATATAGCACATGATTCAATTCATTTCTTGTTTTCTTGTCATCCGACCGAGTGTGAAATGTCTCCGTCTTTTATATTTTTACATTATTTATGGCCGCTTAAGTAAATATGTCAGTGTATACCATCAGGTGAATGAGGTCAAACCTCTAAATATACCTCGTTGACGCAAAACGCCGACTTCTTCGAAATAAATGTATTAGTCGGGCGTCGCTGACATGATTGGAATTCAAATCATATTTCGGTTCGCAAAAAAAAAAAACAATAATATAAAAGCACTTTCTCTCATAAAAATGTAGGCGAAGCGATTCATCTGATCGAGAGGATCCGAACACATTCCATTAGTGGCGATTTCAGAGGTATTGAGGTATATTTGGGGGTATCCCGTTGTACCTGTTAGGCTCTGTGCTGCAATATAGGTCGCGCGGGCCTCCATCTGTGTTACATTAACAGCTACTGTGGGGAGAGGCGCCTCGTTTACACGTATCGACTTCAAGCAGCACCACAACTATCAAGTGGAGTCATTATACTATCTTAAAACTGCATGAGTTATTTATTAAATGATTCTGATTCTTTATGATAAGTGAACTGCTTGTGTTCTTGATGAGAATAAAATTCTTTAAACCGAACCGAAATGATCATTATGTCGAATTCAATTTTTCGTTATTTGGGAACAAAAATTAGTTGCAGTCAGTTGAAACATTAGGGGTGTACTGTGTGTGCCGCACTCACAGCCGAGCAATGCACACTCGTCAATTACTCGGCTGTAAGTATATTCAAACGATTTAGTCATGGTTTAGTTTAACGACTCCTCGATGAAACGAGGTGTAATGAGATTCACGAACATTCTCGAAAGCCGCGTGTTGAAAACATTAATTTTTACATCGCCAGTATCCGCTTCTCCCGATTTCCCCCGAGTGCGAGTACTGAGTAATACATAACGCAATTACTAGCAGCACGTACCTACGACCTACGTACGACCTACGTAGTGTACGTACCCAGGGTACCTACCCAGTCGCACTCAATAACACCGACGTTACATAGCGTCGAGCAATAACTGCGGAAGGTCTACGTGATCGAAATTGCTTCGTATTGTGTGAAATAACATTAATATAAAACAACAGATGAGCACTTTCGAAGCTTTCATTGGCGTGGGCTACTTGGCTACTATATTGCCCGGTGAGATCACGACGCAGGTCGCCAAAGTAGCCGAAGTCAGCACAAAATGGCGGAGTCGATAGTTAGTGCCGCTAGTAAAAGTTTACGAGGTGTCGCGACGGGCGGACAGGCGGACAAGCGGGCAGGCGGACACGCGGGCACGGCTCACTCGGCAAACACTTGTCGCTAGAGATTTATCTGACAGCGATTCATGTGTTTTTTTTTTGAAGTGAAAACTTCTTTAGCGGCGTTGAGCACTTTTTCTGTAATGGGTATAAAATCTTAAACTCGCGTCAGGACACGTGACCTGATCGAAAAAGCGTAGGACGGATGGAGAGTAGACAGCTATCCCCTCTCTACGGCGCGGCGAAAATGTATGCCTGGGCCTACTGTTTCGTTTAGGCGGCGCAGGGCGCTTGCGCGAATGTTCGTCTATGTTACAGCGTGCCACGCGCATCCATGGATGGTGACAGATTGTTGTGTATTCGTAAAATTCGTGAATATAAAGTGCTTAAAATATGGAAATTGAACAACAAATTATTCCCTAACCATTCCAAAATATCAAACATGCTCAACGTTAATAATCAAGTTTTCACTTCTGCCGGCACTCCCGGAGTGCAATTTTTTTTTTTTTTGCTACGTTTGGACAACGACAATGTTTTGTTTTCCACACGGACGAAAAATCTATTATTTTAGGTATGTACCTTGTCAGAGAAAAAATACTTTTGATATTGATTTTATAGGTATCTACAACAATAACAGGCGTTGGTCCTGTCAGGGAAAATGATTGCTTGAAAATTGACTACAAACGATAAAAAGGCGTACAATATTTAATAGTGTACGCCTACAAATCATAATGGTATTGTTAACACTTATGAAATTTGAACTCTCATCGACGTGTGTATCCTGTCCGTCTTAAATTACGGTGCTCAGACTTGGTTGCTCACCGAGTCTCAAAAGTTCCGTCTCTTAGTTTGCCAAAGAGCGATGAAATGCAGCATTCTGGGTGTAAAAGACACGACAAAATTCGGAACACCACGCTGCCTTCCAGAACGGGTCTAACATACCTACGTAGGCTAAAGGCTACCAAGCGCGTACCGTACGCGTACTACAAGGGCTGGTTAGAAGTGGCGTGGGAAAAGTTCCTGGAAGGACTTACCAGCAGTGGGACAATACATAAACAGGTTAAAAGAAGGTTTTGTCACTTTTTGTCGTAATTAGCTAACTAA
This sequence comes from Aporophyla nigra, assembly GCA_947507805.1. Classification (NCBI taxonomy): domain Eukaryota; kingdom Metazoa; phylum Arthropoda; class Insecta; order Lepidoptera; family Noctuidae; genus Aporophyla; species Aporophyla nigra. Next base: position 197,773 of record OX382305.1, on the reverse strand, counting down.
TTTCCCTGACTGTACGGGATCGTACCTCGGAGAACAATTCAGAAATAAAAATAAGCTAATAATATGATACAAACACAAAATAAGACGATGGCACCGTGATAGAGGCGCTAACAGCGTTAATGGCTGGTGTATAGTGTGTCCGGCGCCACATGTCTGTGCGTTCCCACGCAGGCGTGACGTCACGCCACAAGCACCTCACGCAGCGGGCCCGCGTGGCCGACAGTGTTGCGATTCCACTGTCCCCGCTAATTGATATTATGATGATAGCTGTCAGCAAGTTAATGTCATAATGGAATATTGCTGTATTTCGCCGCAGTTTAAACGATAATAGAGAACTTTTGGGCATAATAATAATGTGACATACATCTGCAGTGGCCTCATGGTGAATATTTTGCAATTAAATTCAGGTTTTCCATTTACTTCAAAATTATTTTCGTGAAAGCACAGGCGATACAGACATTTTCTATCGTTAAAGCATAAAAGTGTGTGACAGTGATTGAAAAATATATGATCGTCCATAAAGTACGTATGTTTATGCTTCACCTATGACAGCTGACCCGCCAATGAGGGGCCGCGCCGGCGCGCTGGCGTAAACCTCACTTTAATAAGCACGCCGAGCGTTTCTCGGAGGCAAGGGACGGAGGGTGACGCAGACGTGAGGCGGGCGGGGGGAGAGGGGCGATGTTCCAGCAACAGGTGCTCCTCGCGCTATGCTTTATAGACACCGACCGAGTCCACCAGTCACAGTGTATCAACAAACAGCAATTCAACTGTTTACAATGACCGCTCTGAGGAACACTACCGGTATTTAAAACGTTCGCTTTGTAATCTTAGTGTCAACCTGTGCAAAATACATTAATATACCCTAATTTTTACAAGTTTTTGTCATGCATATGAATAAATATTTAAATATATACATAAATTGTAGCTGAGATTAGATTTGGAATTGTATTGAAAATGTTCAAATACGATAGATAATTAACTTACAAGAAACACAACACAACATCTATGAAACATATGGAATGCAATAAAGAATTGAGTATTGAGTATTGAAAATCTGTATGCAAATACGTGGATGGCACTGAAACTTCTTAGAAAAAAAAAAAAAAAACGGAATGATGCAGAAGCCTGTTAATATTTTAATTGCTTGTCGAAGTAGTCTCCGTTCCTTTTTTAGCACCGTCGTATGCGCAGGAACCATTGACTGAAGCCGTGGACCGTCACCGCAGTGCTTTAGGGATCTCTTACACGCCTTTTTCAAATGCAGCCACAGCATGTTCAGGGTTCTTTAAGTCTGCCTCTGTACATTTATGTGCTTAAAGTGTTAAATAAATAAATAAAATGAATTCCTCTCAGTTTATCTTTTATTTATGGAATAAAATACAAGTCACAAAGTGTCAGGTCGGGACGTTAAGGAGGATGACTCACTAGTTCCACACCTTCGGTAGACTGAGTGTGCTGGAGCGTTGGGGGTGAAAAAAATGGGGGTGTTGTGTAGGGTCTACACAACGCCCCCATTTTTTTTCTGGGTCTCTTACCACCCCTCTTTAGCCCTGCAGCGCCCACAAGGGGGCGTTATCGCCCACTTTGGGAAAGGCTGGTCTAAAGAATGAGCCATCTGTACCTCTGCGCTTCTTTACTTTTGTCAGCAAATCTTCGAATTCAAACATCCATTGCGCAGATTGTCTTTTGGTTTCGGGTTCGCAATAATATATCTAGCTATCATCACCTGTGACGATGTCATATACGGCATTCGATTCACCTCCGTCATACATTTTCAAGCATTGAGCGGCACCAATCTAAACGACGGCGTTTATGATGTTCCATCAAATTATGCGGTCTTCATCATACATGAAAATTTAGACGTCAGAAAGCTTTGTACTACAAAGCTTTCTGACGTCTAAATGTTCATGTGAGACTTATTGTAGGTACTTGACTCATACCAATGCCTAATCAAATCAATCAAATTATTTGCATTAAGTGTTGTTACAATTTCGGTCTTAACATAAATAATTATACACATCCAAAACACTTAGTCATAATACTGTGACATGCAAACATTTGGGTTTATACATCAAATCAGCCTATCGCTGTCCACTGCTGGACAAAGGCCTCTCCCATGCTGCGCCACAACACCCTGTCCTCCGCCTTCCGGATCCAGTCTGTCCCAGCCACCTTTCTGAGGTCGTCGGTCCATCTAGCTGGGGGGCGTCCCACACTACGCTTGCCGATACGCGGTCTCCACTCCAGGACGCGTCTGCTCCATCGGCCATCGGTCCTTCGACAGACATGGCCAGCCCACTGCCACTTCAGCCTACTTACCCTGCAAGCTATGTCGGTAACTCCAGTTCTTTTCCGGATAACATCGTTTCTGATAGCCCGCTCCATAACGCGCTGAGCGACCTTAAATTTGTGGACCATACCAACCGTCAGTGTCCACGTTTCGGTAGCGTATGTCATGACGGGCAGGACGCACTGGTGGAAGACCTTGGTCTTCAAACATTGCCCTTTGGACCAATATGGAGTACATTATTTAAAGATAACCCTGTATGAGTTCTAGCACTAGCATCCAATACAATGCGCGGCATCGGTTTGTCTGGCCGAACGATAGCGTAATGAGGGATGTAATACCCGTCATCTAAAATGGCAGATTCGTCGACTTGACTTAGGTATCCATTATCTATGTACTCTTTGATCACAACGTTATAATTTTCCCGCAACATCCGCGATTGGCGGGATTTTCTCTCCAGAGCAATCAGTCGACGGTACGCGGCGGTGCGGGAGTTACCTAACTCAGCAGGATCCTTACTAAAGGGTAACGCGACAGTATAACGTCCCACATCGTCACGCGACACGGTGGAGGAAAAAATATTCTCACATTCGGTTTAGAGATAAAAAACGTTTATTTGCAACTTCTTCCAATTCCCAAAATTTTTGTAATAAATCATTAAGGGCTAATGCTGTAAAAGAAGAGCTAGGTAAATTTGACTTATCTTTACTATGCGGAAAATCACCCATTAGGGCATACCCGAATGTGGTCAATAATGCGGGTGGCGCATGTGAACCTAAGTCCACCCTATTCCCCAAATAAATATACGGAAACAGTTGAGCGCCTAACACTATGTCAATACCTCCTGGAATATTCCAGCTTAAATCAGTGAGCGGAAGCGAGCGGAAGTCCACATGACTATCCCACTTAATATGCTGCCATTTATAATCTAAGTCGCGGCGAATCCCTCAGGGAACTATTTAAAAGAATTAATATTATGACGGTACCTTGCTAATTCATTTCCGAAAATATTATGTATGTAAGAAAAAATCTACATCTTTTTAATAAAATAAGCGATAGACATAATTTTAATACTAGAAATACAGACAAGATAGATCGACCATTTTTCAGATTAGCAAAAGTACATACATCTTTTATGGGGTACTGTGTTAAATGTTACAACAAAATACCTTCTGATATATTGCAATTAAATGAAAAGAGGTTTAAAAGTCATATTAAAAGTACACTTTGTAAACGAGCTTATTACAAATTAGAGGACTACATCCAAGATAAGAACGCTTGGAAACATGCTGGTCTCGCTCCATAGCACAGTCTTAGAGTTTATCAAACTGGTTGTTAACTTAATTGTGTAGATAATATTTATTTTTTCTTCTATGACACTGATTTACATTCTGTGATTACTGTGACTCATACACTGACTTGTAACTTGTAAAAACATTAGGAAATTCGTATTCTTGCCTTTGCAATGTTATCTATACATCTATACATCTATACAAATAAATAAAATTGGAGTGTCTGTTTTTAATATTAAGATAACCACTTTTTACTAAGTGTATATGGATGTATACACGATACATATACCAAAACAACATTTTTTACAATTTTTGTCTGTCTGTCTGTTTGTCTGTTTGTTCCCGCTAATCTCTGAAATGGCTGGACCGATTTTGACGGGACTTTCACTGGCAGATAGCTGATGTAACAAGGAGTAACTTAGGCTATTTTTATTTTAGAAAGATTCTTTTATTTTAGAAAAAAAAAATAACTATCTTCGAAAACTACGCTGACATACGTCTCAAAATTCGAAAAACCCTGGCTGAATCCTACGAAACAGATCAAAATAATGTACTACAGTATTGTACACCTTAAAAAGGCCTACAAAAATCTCCTCAATGGTATATGTCTATCTCTTAGGGATAACCCACAATAACCATTTTTTATCTTTTACTTTTTACGAGAAATAAGGGCTTATTTACGAAGCAATTTTAAGCAATACAGCATTAATCCTTATCCAATTAAGTACCTTAAATACATTATGCATTTAATATAGATCAATATGGCCCTTTACAGCATGTAATTTAAATGAATATCTTAGAAGATATTAGAGATTTAAAAAGTGGGCGCAGAGCGCGTTGGCAGGGGCCGGGTAGTACAGGATAAGTAGGATTGTAATTCATATTACTTTGGCTTCATAGTAATTGCGAATATCATGTGTGTTCATTATACTCAAAATAAACCTAATAGTATTATTCCAAGTAAGAGACCGCGAAATGGCTTAGATGTTTAGATTTTTGGATGTTTGTTTCTCAATGATGCAAAGACGGCCAAACGGATTTAGATCGAATTTGGCACAAAGATATAGGTATTATATTATGGATACGTAACAGATAGGATACCTACTTTATCCCGGTAGTAGGTTCCCCGGTGATATTTTCCGACAGCTATACGGGCCAAGCCACTGGCAAAAGTACTATTCCTATAATTATGTTCGGTGTCTGGTAAATGATTGAGTGTCTGTATAGGTAAAATAGGAGCGTTAAGAAAAACCAGGAAGACTTATATTCAACTAAACCAAGCCCTATGTCACAGTCTTCTTACTCTGAATACTATTACTTTTATTTTAAAAACACCAACACACATGATGTTCTCATAAACTATGAATCCTAAGTAATATGAATTATGATCGTACTACTAATAATATTACAAATGTGAAAATATGTATGATTGGGTGTTTGTTTCTCAATCACGCAAAAATGGCTGAATAGATCTGGATCGAAAATAGCACACAGAGTCTATATTACCTATATAACCTGGAATAACACATTCTTATCGCGGTAGTACGTCCTCTTGCATTAATTTCCGACATCCACGCGGGCGAAGCCGCGGGCAAAAGCTAGTTATAAATATGTGAGCACCATGTATCTATCATATAATCAATTTATCTCTCATTGCTTCATTTTCAGTTCTTTTACCTGCTATGGTAATTTTTATTGTAGGTGCATCGTCTTCACATATAATTGTATAAATATTGTATTTAAATACTGAAAACGATTTTAAAAGAGTAACGGTGGAGTTTCTTGCCCATTCTTCTCCATACGAATCTACTTTTTGGAAGGGGCAACTAGAATCAATTCTTTTTTTCATGTAACAGTTGACGTTCAAAAGTGCCTTTTTTGGGACTAATTGAAATAAATGCTTTGACTTTGACTTTGAAGGTAGCTGGTCCTGGGCACGCCACAATTGCGGCGGTAAGTCCCCTCTTTGAGGAGTGGATTGAGAGGCGCCACGGCGTCCTCACCTTCCGCCTGACGCAGGTTCTCACCGGGCATGGGTGCTTCGGTGGGTTCCTGTTCAGGATAAAGCGGGAGGAAACGTCCGGGTGTTTCCATTGTGAGGATCGTCTGGAGGACACGGTGGAGCATACAGTGGAGGTGTGCCCTGCATGGGCGGAGCACCGCCGTGTCCTCGTGGAGGCGATCGGCGGCGGCGACCTCTCGCGTCCGGCCCTGGTGCGAGCCATGGTACGGAGCGAGAGGGCATGGGAAGCCGTCACCTCCTTCTGCGAAGCAGTAATGCTCGCGAAGGAGGAGGCGGGGCGCGTGAGGGAGTGGCAGTCTCTGCACCCTCACGTCCCTAGCCGCCGCAGGAGGAGACGCCCCGGGCGTCGGGAGTCGATAGCGGACTCCCGGCCACCGTAGGCGCGAGCTTGCGGGTGGCGAGCAATGGGTAGCTCGCCGCCCGGTAAGGATCAGGCTCGGGTCGACGGCGCGTAGTGTTCCACGCGCGCCTCAAAGAGATGTCAGCAGCAATGTAGGGGTCTGCTAGGACCGATGCCTGCCAGGGTCACGAGATTGTTCGAAAGAGATACCGTGACTCTGGCACATGGGCAACTGAAGGAACACGGGTGGGTTTTAGTCAGTAAAAGTCTGACACGCCCTCCCACTCCGCCCAGAGCGGGAGAAGTCATTTGATGATTTCCCATCCAAAAAAAAAAAAAAAAAAAGGTAGCTGGTCCGTAATGCACTCAACTACTAACGCGCAAATAGTATACTTTTGAAGCGAGTATACGCGAGACTTAAGTGTCATAACCTATTATCGGTCGCGATTAGAGATGGGCAGTGGATAAATACTCGGAGGATAAATACTCGAGTATTTATCCAAAACGGATAAATACTCAGTTTTTACTCATTTTTATCGAGTTTTTAGAGAGACTCAAAATGATAGATAAATATATTTTTTGTGCATTTGATGATTCTTTTATAATGTTAATTACTTGTACTGTTATTTGAACTTTTCGAAATACTATCTTCTGACATTATTTAGTTCTGTCATCAATTGCCAGGGCTATAATTCTGCCGCGCTAACAGTAAGGGCAGCAAGTCGATTTTTTTCAAAAATGAGTTAAGTACGTATCCTGGATCGCCACGTAATGCTCTATAAACTGGTCTTACTCCCGTTTTTCTATATTCACTGGAACCTAAAAATATCATTAAGCATAACAGCAGTAAGTCAATGAAATGATTTTCTTTACTTAGCATAAAAGCAGGAAAAAAACATACTTCACGGTAATTAGTGTACCTCCGACATTTTTATTCTATTTTGCTAATAATAAAAACAGTAAGTGAACATACTGTTGTGTAAATGAGCGTAATCAAAAACTTTTTAGTATTAGATACTTTTATAATATCAGCAGTTTTCACACTTACTGTGAGTACAACTGTTCAAAAATCTTAGAATAAGTATAACACTTTTGTGATTTTATAATAATGTGTCTTTGATCTCAAATTGTGTTCACATGATTTAGTTTTAAAGTATTTTTAATAAATAATTAATGCTAACTCTCTGCATTTAAAATAATGCTAATATATTAGCTAGTTTTGGTACTTTTTTCTTGAATTATTAACATAAAACTCCATAGGAGTATTTATAGTTGCAGATTTTATTACAAGACTGATTATAATATTTCAGGAATTGGTACAGGAGTAGGTACCTATTGGCTCTAAGTATTGTTTAAAATAGTCTAAGTTTATTGTGTCTTTAATTTTGAAAAGAAGTTTTGAACAATTAAAGTTTTGATTGTTGTAATTAAACATATTCTTTTATTTATTACTCATTGCCACCATTTCAACAAGTACAAACACTCATTAACTCAGTCCGTTTCACTTCATATTAAACAAAAATAATAAATAAATAGACTTAGGTATAAAATATAGTAAGTTACTTACAGAAAACAAAACAAAAATGCTTTAGAAATTAAACGGTATTAACTTTAATTACATACTTTTAGAGCCTTGTACGAAAAAACCTGTACGTAATTCACTACATTTCAAGGTATGCATAGATTTCTCAATAAATGATCTTTTAAAATCAATCATACTATTTAGCTAACATCTTATCTTTTTTTTGACCCCAAAGGGACACGTAATTTCATACAAAATATAGATATCGCATGTATAGAATACTTAGCATTAAAGCAGCAACTAGGGTACTTACTGCGGTTATTCTAAGCAATCAGTATAAATAGAGTTAACTCGTACTAGACATAATAGGAGTTTTCGTCAATAAAATATATTATAATAAATAAATAGCAATTATTAACTTGGTATCATGAAAGAACTCCATTGAAGCTACATATTGAAAAAATCAGACCTACTAAAACTTGTAAGTTAAAGTAGAAGCAAGTAAAAATTTAATCGATAACTTTGACCGCCATTTTCTCAACTTTGAAATTTCCGACTTACTGCTCTTACCCTTAGCACGGCAGAATTGTGTCAGGAGTCCCTCTGTCTCTAATAGAACATGCTCATAGATATTTTTTTAGAACCTTTCTTTAATGAGAATATACAGAATCGCCGCACAGGTGAATTTCTCCGTGAATAAGTTCTAAAAGACATTATAAACACGGTGAAGAAAAGTTTGGTATTGCTAGTGACCACGCTAGAAACGCAGGCAGTAAAAGATGTTCACCCTTTAAACTGCGAAGCACGCACTATTAATTTGATGACTCATGGGTCTGAAATATGAATTTTTCAACAATTTTATAAACTATGCAGATATAATAAAATTTAAAAAAAAAAACAAATGGACTAGTATCAATACAGGCATTGTAAAACAAAGGAAATCGGGAGCGAAGTTAAAGCTGCCGTGATGCACAAGATGGGGCACCTGATAAATACAAAAGACACTCTCTTAGTGTTAACAATAGAAGATACTCTCATGTCAAATGACACAAACAGCTATTCTTGATGTTATTTTTGTGGGATTGCATAGATCAATGCTTCTCTCTTTCAAATAGAGTATATCATCTTCTAGGATAAGAAATCTAAAATGATGTTTATTTTGTCTAATTAAGTTTCATGATAATAAAACCAAGAACCAAATTCTCTCAGCAGTGGCAAAAAGGGTAACGATTGCCTTTAAATTTTTCCGCCTATCTACTTGACTCAAAAGCTTGCTACTTGGCACGTGATTCGGAGGAATGAAGTAAATGTCGTGAGGAAAGTTTTGAGTATGCATATCGATGACTAAAAGAGTAGGGAGAGACCAAAGAAACGATGGCTGAAGTGTGTGAATAATATGGATAGAAAGGGTGTGAAGATGGCGACTAGTAGCGAAGTGTGGAAGAAAAAGACAAGTTGTGCCGACCCCAAATAAATTGGGATAAGGGCAGAAGTACGATGATAATGATGATGATCTGCTTCACCCAAACACGATCGAGTTAAATCAAGACAAAGACCTGGATGCCAAAGATTTTATAAACGAAATGTCGAAATGGTTTGTTGAATGTGAAAGTACATACAACAACAACATTCGCTGCATAAGGCCATGAAAGGTTGGTGAAAACCTTTTATTTGGAAGAACACTAACGAAATAAGCCCCTTAGCCGATCGAGAAGGAGAGGCAATCTCGGCATTTCCACGTCCCTAGCCACCGCCGGAGACTCCCGGGGCGTCAGGAGTCAATTAATGATAAATGATAAATGATTTTATTTCTGTAAGTAGGTTTGTACAAACACTTTTACATGTCAATGATATTTTTTTTTTAAACTATATGAGTTCGGCGTTTCCTAACTGACTACTCTGAGAAGAAAGGCCGAAACAAACTCAGAGGTCACAGTCTCTTTTAAAAGTCCAGACATAATATTGGTCACAACATGTGAAGACCATGTAGATTGGTGACTGAAATGGTCTTTTGAGGAAAGAACCACACAGATTGAGTGGACCTGTTCAGTCAGTGCAAGCATTTGTCACTAATCGTTTAGCTCAACTCGGAACATAAGGAGCCCAACGCTGTGACGAACAATACCAAAGAAAGGACATTCGGGTAGGCCACATAAAATACTCAAACTGCCAGATCATGATTGCTGAGAAAGAAAGAAAGCAAAATAAAAAAAAAGACCCACATAGTCTTCTCATTCACAATAATTAAAACAATATGATACTTTACAAAGTAAATATTCATGTCATTGTATATATAAAAATGATCAATGTCAATGTGTATATAAAAAAAAAGAAACGGATATAATTTTGTTGGTCACAACATGTGAAGACCATGTAGATTGGTGACTGAAATGGTCTTTTGAGGAAAGAACCACACAGATTGAGTGGACCTGTCAATGATATTTTTTTTTTAAACTATATGAGTTCGGCGTTTCCTAACTGACTACTCTGAGAAGAAAGGCCGAAACAAACTCAGAGGTCACAGTCTCTTTTAAAAGTCCAGACATAATATTGGTCACAACATGTGAAGACCATGTAGATTGGTGACTGAAATGGTCTTTTGAGGAAAGAACCACACAGATTGAGTGGACCTGTCCAGTCAGTGCAAGCATTTGTCACTAATCGTTTAGCTCAACTCGGAACATAAGGAGCCCAACGCTGTGACGAACAATACCAAAGAAAGGACATTCGGGTAGGCCACATAAATTACTCAAACTGCCAGATCATGATTACTGAGAAAGAAAGAAAACAAAATAAAAAAAGACCCACATAGACTTCACATTCACAATAATTAAAACAATATGATACTTAACAAAGTAAATATTCATGTCATTGTATATATAAAAATTATCAATGTCAATGTGTATATAAAAAAAAAAAAGAAAAGGATATAATTTTGTTGGTCACAACATGTGAATTGCGGACTCCCATCCACCGTAGGCACGGGCTTGCGAGCGGCGGCAATGGGTAGCTCGCCGCCCGGTAAGGACCAGGCTTGGATCGACGGTGCGTTGTGTTCCGCGCGCGCCTCAAAGAGATGTCAGCATTTATGATGGGGTCCGCTTGGACCGATGCCTGCCAGGGTCGTGGATTTGTTCGAAAGAGTTACCGCGGCCCTGGCATAGGTAACTGAAGGAACACGGGTGGGTTTTAGTCAGTAAAAGTCTGACACGCTCTTCTCCTCCGACCAGAGCGGGAGACGTCACTTGATGATTCCCACCCAAAAAAAGCCTGGTGGAAAGAGCTATGTTTTTTGACAAAGTTAACTAAACTAGCTGTGAGTATTCTTTCAACACCGTACACTTCTGTCGCAAAAGAAAGGCTTTTTAGACCACACATAAATATTCACAGAAAAAAAAAATGTGACGACATAAAAAGCGGCAAAACTTGCATTTATTACATATAATTGGTTTATTTTGACTGATTGAAGTGATTATTTTCTGAAGAACTGTGTTCATGATTGAGCGAAATTATTGGAAATATAGGCTTTTTAACTGTTAAAGTACGGTACACAACCTTCTTTTTTAATTTTAATTAATTTCAATCTTTTTCTTTGTAAAATGACAAAATTAAATTTTATTAATGAAACTTGAAATAGTATTTATCCGCTGTTTTGGATAATATACTCAGTAAAAACGGATACTTATTTATCGAGTATTTATCCATTTTGATTATTTATCCGGATAAAATCCCAACACTAGTCGCGATACAGAACCAACCCCTTTAACAAAAGAATTACTTAAAGGAATTATTACTAAATTAAGTTTTCTACAACAAGCTGTAGTTATTAAATTATTTTGCGAACCATTGTCGAGTAAGCACCTCACTATTGTTTTATGACCCGAACTATTATTATTAGCTCGTGCATAACTTGAGCGGTTGATAATAGAATTGCGGCCCTAATCTTCGTATCAGCTGCTAATAACACAGCTGTATTATGTGTCGGAGACGTTTGTGTAGTATCACACGAATCAGCACAGTCACAGGAATATCGACCTTATCGCAATGAGAATAAGAGCGCGGCAACGCGGCGGGTGCCGGGGCGAGCGAAGACGCAGCGCGGGGCGAGAAGAACGCGGGGGACGAAGAGACGGCTACATTGCAATTCGTTGTTTTAACATCAGCTGTTTGCGGATTTTTTTTTATCAAAATGTAATAGTGTATGATGGCGTTTTTAGGGTTCCGTTGCCAAATGGCAAAAAACGGAACCCTTATAGATTCGTCATGTCTGTCTGTCTGTCCGTGTATGTCACAGCCACTTTTTTCCAAAACTATAAGAGTTATGCTGTTGAAACTTGGTAGGTAGATGTATTCTGTAAACCGCATTAAGATTCTCACACAAAAATAGAAAAAAAAACAATAATATTTGGGGTTCCCCATACATAGAACTGAAACTCAAAAAAAAAAAATTGCACTCCGGGAGTGCCGGCAGAAGTGAAAACTTGATTATTAACGTTGAGCATGTTTGATATTTTGGAATGGTTAGGGAATAATTTGTTGTTCAATTTCCATATTTTAAGCACTTTATATTCACGAATTTTACGAATACACAACAATGTGATCACTACACAGACGGTCGAGCCATCAGCTGTCACCATCCATGGATGCGCGTGGCACGCTGTAACATAGACGAACATTCGCGCAAGCGCCCTGCGCCGCCTAAACGAAACAGTAGGCCCAGGCATACATTTTCGCCGCGCCGTAGAGAGGGGATAGCTGTCTACTCTCCATCCGTCCTACGCTTTTTCGATCAGGTCACGTGTCCTGACGCGAGTTTAAGATTTTATACCCATTACAGAAAAAGTGCTCAACGCCGCTAAAGAAGTTTTCACTTCAAAAAAAATTGGTTGCCTGTAAAGTCGGTATCCGGGCGAAAGTTTTACGTGACAACGACTTTGAGTGGTAATATGTCTGTCTCTCTCGCTCTTAGGCGGGCTAACCATGCCCGAGTGGAAGGGACGCGTGCCTCTCACTCGCTCTCATTGTGAGCGCATAACGTGAGCGGAGCGTAACGCAGTTTCTTGAAGTGTCACCCGGCAAACCAATTTATAAGACGTTGTCACGTCAAAATTTTCATCAAACCCATATATGTGGGGTATCTATGGATAGGTCTTCAAAAATGATATTGAGATTTCTAATATAATTTTTTTCTAAACTGAATAGTTTGCGCGAGAGACACTTCCAAAGTGGTAAAATGTGTGGAACTTCTAAAATAAGGGAATGATAAAACTTAAAAGAATATACATATGATGTACATTACCACGTAAACTTCCACTGAAAATTGGTTTGAACGAGATCTAGTAAGTAGTTTTTTTTTAATACGTCATAAATCGTAAACCACAATTTACCTTTCATTTTGGAACTCAGCTCAACCCGTCACAAATTCATAAAACGCATAGTTATGCAAGTACGCTATAATTTTATAGCTGGAGCATTTTCAGTACAGCGCGATTCAAGCTTTATGGCGGCTCGGAACATGAAGCAGGCCGCTGTGCAGTAACAAGCGCACTTCAGAGCCTCTGATTTGTGCTTATTACTGCACTCATTGCGCACTACTCATGTTTCGAGTTGCCAAAAAGTTACATTCGGCTTGTAGTGTAGTTTACGCGGCCCGCGCACGGTGCAGGTGGCCGCGCGCCAATGCACGCTAATGGCGCGGGGCATTGCCCATTGCTCACGCCGCGTTCCAGGATTTCACACTCCGTTCAAACCGTAACAAGCTGTTGAACTAAAATTATGAAAATCGTTTTTTTTTTTAATTTATCGGAACAATACTCTGTGATAACGATAACTGAAAAATTATGTGGAAATCAGTTGTCATGGTACGGTCATGTGATACGGAGGAATTAGGAAAATGTCGTGAGAAAAGTATTGAGTATGTAATCTATTGTAAATGTTTATAATCTCGATGGCTATAAGAGCAGAGAGAGACCAAAGCAGCGATGGATGGACTGTGTGAATTATGATATGGGTAGAAAGGGGGTGACTACTGAGACGGCGCCCGCAAGCTCGCGCCTACGGTGGCCGGGAGTCCCCTATCGACTCCCGACGCCCGGGAGCGTCTCCTCCTGCGGCGGCTAGGGACGTGAGGGCGCAGAGACTGCCACTCCCTCACGCGCCCCGCCTCCTCCTTCTCGAACATTAATGCTTCGCAGAAGGTGCTGACGGCTTCCCATGCCCTCTCGCTCCGTACCATGGCTCGCACTAGGGCCGGACGCGAGAGGTCGCTGCCGCCGATCGCCTCCACGAGGACACGGCGGTACTTCGCCCAAGCAGGGCACACCTCCACCGTATGCTCCACCGTGTCCTCCAGACGATCCTCGCAATAGAAACACCGGGGCGTTTCCCTCGCTTTATCCTGGACAAGAACCCACCAAAGCACCCATGCCCGGTGAGGACCTGCGTCAGGCGGAAGGTGAGGACGCCGTGGCGCCTCTCTATCCACTCCTCAAAGAGGGGACTTACCACCGCAATTGTGGCGTGCCCAGGGCTGGGTTGCGACAATCGTACCCGCCATGTCGCTATGAGATCGCAATGGAGCTCTGTCCGCCGTGCCGCGATTTATCGCGGCAGCGGAGTTTCGCCTCGGCGTTTTGCCTCCTCGCGCCACTCCCACATGTGCTCCAGGACCTTTGCCTCCAGATCCCATGGCGGCACTGCGGCAAGGAGGCTCGCCGCCTCGCAGGAGACCGGGCGGTATCCCCGGACTAGCCGCATGGCCATGACCCTCTGTGCCGCACTCAGCCGGCGCGCTGGGCGCAGCCTCAATGGCGCCCACACCGGTGCCATGGACCGCACAATAAATTGGCATAAGGTCAAGCGAATACACTCCGGGATACACTGCGATATTCGACTCGAAACTGAAGTGTACTAAACATAAAGAATACCTCGTAATATTACATGTTCGCATGAGATGACGGTGCGCGTGCGCGCACCCACTCTGTGACTAACTTTGTTAACTACGCATAAATAATTAGTTTGCTGGGGCGGACGCAGATTATAATATTATGTTCAGTTTATTAATTACCTGGCAGCTGTCCAAACTGTCGCTGCTAATGCAATGGTCCATAGCGATACGTCCACACAATCATCCGAGCTATGCGCCGCAGTTAATCTACTGGCTGGGGGCCGCTGGGCGCCGCTGTGGCACAAGTGTTGGTAAACTCAGATGAGTATCCATTTTTACGATCTGTACGATGGAGGTTCAAAGGCAATGAAGTGCGTTGGCTCATTTGAGTAAGATCCGGCTGTCACACGCTGTGATAACATCCCCTGCGCACGCGGCGCCCGCCGGCGGACGGCAGGCGGCTCACTGGCGGCCGTGTGTTTATAACAAGACCTTATTATTATTAAAAACTACAAATCACAGTCCTGTCCTGTCCTGAGTATTAAATGTAATTACCTACTGTTATTATAATTTTGGTGGTGAACAAAAACATGACAGCTTAAAATAACAGTGATAAGCAACGCAGATAAGTCATGTTGTATTCATCGCTATTTGAGAAGAATTCGATTTAGAGAAAAGTTATATTTAAAGACCTGTGAACACTTGGACTGTGAACATGAAACCAATGAGTTGCCTTGAACACCATTCATGAGTAAGTGTTACACAGTCATGGTAAAGGTATTACCAGCGCGGAGTATTTCCATTCTACAGGATGTAAGGGTAAACACCGTTGTCACTTAACCCATGGGTAGTTTGACTTAAATATAAAATAATAGAACAAGTTACAAAAAAATGAAAATTCCTAAAAAGGTTTAGAACGGACTTTATCCCACACCGCCCGCAAATTCATGGATATGCGCATGAGTGACGTAATCACTACAACGATCGCCGGCCATCCTGTCACCCACACAACACATAAAATTTACACATTACCTGTGATGTAACTTTCCCTTCATACTTTTCCTGGCTTAGGACAGGCACAAATACCTACCTTAGGTTTTGCGTGACGAGTCTAAATGTAAATTTGATTCGAAATGGCTTTGGATTTTAAATGATTTGAATACATTTTTTTATTATCTTCGTCCGTAGACAAAATGGAAATGTTATCGAGGTTTAAGTCACTGCGAAAATACCATCCGTGGTATCATGGTATGCGATCGTTATCATTTAGTTCTTGTGTGGGCCAGCACAATGAACTGGCCGTAGGTACGTAGCCTTTGTGTCGCCGCCAACTTCGTTTCACGGTTTGGCACAGGTTGTCCAGGGAACAATTCTGCGTACATCCTACGCGCCCCGTTCAGATTACCCGCAATGGCGTAAAGCCGAACCATTTCGGTCCACTGTTCATTTGTGTAAGACATTGTAAAACAATTTACGTGCGAGAAATGAGCGACGGTACGAGACGCGGCGCGGGCGTTACGTGCGCTCGCCATCGAGACTGACAGCTGTCTGGGGTCGCGAACCGCGACCCGTGCGTCGGCGCGGCGGTGTCGGCCAACGCGGGCGGCAAAGTTTGTTGCCCTCGCGCCTAGGGTGAAATATTCTTGTGGAAAAATACAGATTTTCTTTCAAAAAAAAAAAGTTGTTTTTTTTCATTGGTTTTACGTTCTATTAACGAAACCAAATCACTGGTTTCAAGGATAACGGTGTTTACCCTAACATCCTGTATATATACATGGCCAAAACGCAATCATAGGAATCTGCTCGCGTATACTTTGTAATACAATTTTAAGAAGAATATGAAATACATTTAAGTATTTCAATGTATTTCATATTCTTCTTTTTCGAGTATGTCCTATAATAATTTATAAACTGTTACCAAATACCTATAGTTAATATTTTAACTTTATTAGCTTAGTTGTAAACTATTGTGCTTGCTGTGGTCTCCTATAAGTGAAGGAGTACAGCGACTTTTACTGTTACCCTTTGTTTACGTGTCAATGTATTGTGTACACCTTTTGTTGGAGATCCAAAATAAATAAATAAATAATACAATGTATACACGAATTTTGCGTTCTACTCGTATATAGTTTGTAACGGACACGCGCACGTGCATCTTTCCAATTTATACAAGGCCATAATGCCACCATAGGAATTTGGTAGGACTTCTGATTGCCCAGCTTCGATTTAAGAGGTGGTAGGGGGGAGGGAGGGGATAGGTGTAGAGCTCCTCCTGTGAAGGAAAAGTTTCGAAACCCCCCCTTTTTGAGATTCTTTTTTTTTAATATTCTAACCTAATTTTCGAATTTTCGTGTATCGACATCGATTTAAAGGCCGGAAGAGGTGTGGGGTTGACGAATAAAATGAAGGGAAAGTAGCAACGCTTGACAGGACACTTCGCTGACAAGACTCATCAATAGAATCAAGGCGTTTCCATAGGAGGTCACAGTTTTAACCTAACCTAACCTCCCCAAATCATGTCGTTTCTGGCACTCGCCGGCCGCTCGTCTATACAGGACTGCGGACTAGCACTGTTTATTATTGAACTATTTAGTTACTTTGGCCACTACAAAGTATGCACGATTATTTGCGTACTAGTCTTCTCTTGTATAGATCGGAAGACCTCGATTAAAAAGTGATTTCCAATCTATACGCGACTAGTTTCACACGCTTGCGTTCTAGCCTTGTACAGAAGGGAAATACGCACCAGCGCGCCACGCGCCGCGGCGGTCGCGACCAGTTACACTTGACACGGAGCGGGCGCTCACAGACTTACTACGGATTGCAAAGCGCTCAGCAGCGCGTTTGTACCGCAGAACAGATAGAAATGGTTTCTCATATCTATGGTTTCTCACCTCTTTTGTTTGTTCTGTGGTTTGTCCCCACTACCGACACACCAAGTTAGTTGTGTTCTTCATAGGATGTGTAAAGAAACACATAGAAAGAAAAACGAAGATTATCATTCCAAATCCCAGGAATGTAGGACCAAAAACGCTTTCCAACAGTAAGTAGATAAATACTGGAACATGACTGTGTTCTCTATTAGGTAACATTTGCATTAACTACAACCTTGATCGCGCCTCCTCTCCGTCTCCTTCAATATGTATTCTATGCTATTTTCTTTGTTTGCATTATAAAAGAACGCAGTAAAAGTTTACAGAGGACACATCGGAATGGCGGCAGAACGATAAACTTGTTCAATCAACATTTTATGGAGCGCCTCAATTTTATTATGTCGGCGCCTGCGGAGGTGGAACCTAGCGCGCAGGTGCGCGTGGCAGTGCTGGAGCCTGTCGGCTGTCATCTTGGTAGGTAACCATTCGTTATGATCATCATACGCAATCCGCCTTCGCCCCCTGCTGGGCCTCTCACTTCTTGTGCCATTGTCCACGCATGCTCCTGTATATAGTCTATCACCTGCCAACCACAACCAGGATTCGACATCTACTAATGGAGTAACCTAAAAACCTATTAATACTGTAATTAGAAACCATTATAAAAACCAATTATTTTAAAAAGAGTAACCATGGAGTTTTTTGCCGGTTCTTCTCCATAGCAATAGACAAATTGGAACCTTGCACCTAGTTTCTGACGTTTCACAAGTGCTCATGTAGGTTTATCTGAAATTAAAATATTTTGATTTAGATTTTTGGAGTAACCGCCGGCACCTATTTATCAGTACCTAGCTGACTCCGGTTACGGTTTTCACGTGCTGGCTGCACCTCTTAGCAGCCAGCACGTGAAAACCGTTTCCATCCAAGGAAATAATTGTAGAACAGTAGTAGTCGTGAGACGATGTCACGCTACAATGACGTCGAGTCAAAGTAACCGCCGCGCGCCGCTTAGCGCTTGCCGCTTCAGTCGCCACTCAACTCCACGCTAAACGGCGAGTATTTTGTGAAATAACGAACTGTCCCCGCCCGGGCGCGTCCTGTTTAAACTGCGGCGCTTACAAACTGAATCTGATAAGGAGATGATAAAAGCTACGAATTAACTATAACCAGGCTGTTTAGGAGACAAACGACGATAATCATATTTCCTGTTGGTTGATTCCTTCTGCTTTGAGGACACTCACAACTTTTAGTACTTCGAGCTTCTTTGTTTGTCTGATAATAAATATAACTCTTCGAAATATCTTAATTAAGGTCTGACGCTTGAAACACCGATATGTCGGCCTGTGCTTTCCGAGACACAGACGGGTTATAGTCACCCATCGACTATAACCCGTCTGTGTCTCGGAAAGCACGCTAAGCCGTTGGTTCTAACTGTTATTTTTGGATCTTTCACAGTCGTTACGAGACGTCAGGTGCCCAAAAGTCTGGCAATCGGTCTTCCCAAGGGGTTTCGCGTTACCCATTACATGAGATGTGGAGGTCAGATAGACAGTCGCTTCCTGTAAATAGCTTATTTATAGTTGCAAAAAAGCGAGGCAGATGAATTGCTTGAAACACCAATATTTTTCAGAGCGAGTGGTGGTACACTGCGAGACTCAAACGTCTTTTGTCTCGTACACAGTTTACTAGACAGTGTTCTCGGCGCTACGTACACTACAGTGCATCATAAAGGACCAGCGGTATCGTCGTCGGGGGGGGGGGGGGGGGGGGGGATGTTTGAGCAGAGCGTACACTGTAGTGCAAGCTGGGGGCTGCAAAATGTATCGCTTTATTGATATTTGTGCCACACAATATATGAACTACAGATTACTGCGAACTGGTTGCTTGTGGCGGTCAAAGAGGAGCAATTACGCCTGAGTTGTGAGTGTGAGTGTACGGTCCACTGCGCATAAGTGTATCAGGCGCCAACATCTATGTATTGAACACTACGTCACCTGAGTGTGCGGGACACTAGATACATTGCAGTGTATCGTACATTATTGTGACTATGACTATTGTACTCAGCTTGCTTACTTATTGAGGAGATCGTCTCATGTGACGTCATGTGATTGCAAATGTTGTACTACAGTCTTCGTTCATGACATATTGTAACAGCTATCAATGTTTCGCATATTATCTGTCTTCATTATAATACCTGTGACCTTTGAACCCAGTGCAACACTGCGGAGCACAAGAAGCTGCATGTGTGTACGCTGACCTCTGGCAGTTTATTGCTGCACCACACATTGCTCCTTGGCACTTCATTGCTATTCCTAGGGTAACCAAGCTTACCTTTGAAGCGCCAACGTTTCATTATATAGAAATGTCATAGTTTATAGTTTACGAATATCCTCTCCACACTATTAACATAAATTACCTATGAGTACATGTGATTCAGCCATTTAAGGTAACATTACATCTCAAATTAATTTAGTTACACAACCTGGTTATGTGTCCATATATTTCACTATTCAGCTTGAGTAAATATAGTAGTATGCCTCGATGTTTTGTTAATATTCAGAATTACCACGCTACGCCTGCTGAACTAATATTGAAGGACCCCCGTTACACTTAGCCCCCCGTTACGATTATGACTACAACCTCGGGGGGAGCTCCCCAGGGCAGCCTGGCGTCGCTCGGTGCCCGCGGGACACATCGCTCTGTCCATAATGTTATGTGATAGTTGGGCCACAGATATGTTTCCACGCAGTGAGCCATCCTGGGTCTGATGTTATGTAGAGTCATCGATTATTTCTGGTAACATCAGTAAGCCGCAATGGACAACCCTTTTATATAATACTCTTATATTATATAATACTCTTATATTTGTCAATGCGTGAATATGGGAGCAAAAATATTATTATCTATTATAAAAATCGTATCACAAAGCGCTACGTGTTATTCTTTCAAAGAAATATTATAAATTCTTATTACTATCGGTATAATACATAATATCGGTACCTGCAAACTAATGGATTAGACATGGAAACTCCGTTATTTTTCCACTATAAAAATATTTCGAACTTAAAATCAGTGAACACGCCTTTCTTAGCGGACTGAATCCGAGCTTCGATCTTGAGATAAGTTAATACCTACGTAGTTTAATTTCACCGACGAATAGTACTAATGTACTACCGATCCATTGAACTTGTACTACGAGTATTATGTATTCTGTACCGTTGATGAGAGAGTCGGTCTCACTCGCCTCCTGCATGCTATTGGTTGCACGACGTCATTACTTGTATCAATATATATTTTGTAGCGATCCGCCAAGTCCGACGACTAAATGACTGGCGTTGTTTATACGCATCTGATCGTTTTATGCGATCGTTCTGAAAATAGTTCACGAGACCGTGTTTAGCTTTCTATGTGATGTGACTTACATTATCTGGAAACGTTCAGCGATCGTTGTTCTTGTTCTATCGGGATATGAAACGAGTTTACGTGAACGACGCGATGCGCGACGCGGCGAATTTTGAGCTCGGCGGGAAAGTGGCATTATGTGAGGCCACTGTAAAATAAAGTTGTGATTGAGTTTGTTACAAGTGTTAGCATATATCTCACTGAGAGGATTTCTTTTACAAGTTAAGGTAGTAGTCAGAAAAGATAATCAAAACGTAGACTAGACTATTTGATACGAATGTCGATTCTGATTTATAATTATGTATTGATCGCAGATGATCTACTATAGAATTCGAAGATTAATTGATTATCCAGTGATACTTACACCTATAAATAAACTGAAAATGAACTCATACTTGGTACATTCGTTTCTTTGGTCTTTCAAACAATTGTGTGACAGTAACGTGTCCCACGTCACACTTGTCCCGCACGTCACACATGAACAGCGCACGTGACGTCACTGGCCGCGCGTCAGCCGGCGCGCGCCGATGATGTACGATGACGGATAGCCGGCAGCCGCAGCCGCAGCCGCGGCGCAGTCAATGAACCGCACACTTTACAAACACGCCGCAGCTCGCAGCTGTCCGGGACGTCTCCACTTGTCTCAACAAGCTCAATATAATGTAAACACTCGTGCACTTAACCTTGTCCTCTCCCTCACTACTTCACTAGCGGCTATTTGTGTCGTTCACTGAAACTAGTTTAGCCGCTTCAACCGTGCAATGGCATTGTGTCCACCGGATGGAAGTGGTCAACATCAAGTTGCCTGGCTATGGGTTGACCAACCATGGGCAAAGCTGTAGGTACCTACTTAATGTTCTTTCATGTGGCTGCAATACGGGGATCACACTGAAAGTTTTTAGAATAGGTAATAAGCCAGAAAGAAAAGCAGCCAATAAAAAAATAAAAATAAATTGGTTGCCTGTAAAGTCGGTATACGGGCGAAAGTTTTACGTGACAACGACTTTGAGTGGTAAAATAATTTTAATGTGAATATTAAAATCACAATAGAAGCGCAAGACATGAACCGGTGTGTATGCCTATCTCTCTCACTCTCTCTCTCTCACTCTCTCTCTCTCGCTCTGTCTCTCTCGCTCTTAGACGGGCTAACCATGCCCGAGTGGAAGGGACGCGTGCCTCTCACTCGCTCTCATTGTGAGCGCATAACGTGAGCGGAGCGTAACGCAGTTTCTTGAAGTGTCACCCGGCAAACCAATTTATAAGACGTTGTCACGTCAAAAATTCGAATAACCCTTTCAGAATCTGTAGATATGTAACGGATCCACATATCATTTGTTTTTACAAACTGGCGGCAATTTAAAAACTGTGTGTCGTGCGTTGAAATGAATTTGACTCCAGAAAACTTTCGCTCAAAGATTTATTACGACTTTCGTTGCGGCCTTACTCAACAACTTTACGTTAGACTTCGATTAGCATTTCATGAGGAAGACCCATCCCGTGTCACTATTTACAAGTCACTGATGATTCGCGGGAAGCACGTCCTTCTATGGAATACTGATGCTAACGTGAGTGTTGTGCGGCTAATGATACAAGGGTGACATATCTACGGATCCCAGCAGCTTTAGGCATTGGTTGAGTCAAGTACAATAAAGGTGTCTTCAGACAGCGGGCGCGACGCGGCGGGACCGGGCGGCGACGCGACGCTGAGTAGTTGTAATGTACTAGATAGTATGGACGACTTCACACAGAGCGCTCGGCGCGACGCGCCACGCCGCCGCCGCGCCGAGTCGGAATACAACTCAGAGGCCGGCGTGCCGCGAGCGGGGCGCGAGCGCAGCGTCGGCAGGACGGCGATAAATTGCAGAAGTATCACAAGTTTTAAATTGATTGACTGCGTCTTACATTTAATAACAGTTTTGTATGTTAGCTGATACGAGTAATGGGTAGTGAATGAAAGTGAGCGATCGCCGACATTAGCTGTGATTGACTAAAACATTTTCATTACGAGTACAGTTTCAAACAACTAGCGCACGTGAATCAATTGAATTTGAACTTTATGCCAATGTGATTAGAGTCACACGACGCAAGCTTGTTTATTACAATGACTGTATCCTTTATTTAGTAAGTAAACTCAATTAATTTAAACTGAATAATTTGATACATTTAATCTAAGAAACCCGTTAAATCTTATTGAAAAGTCAAAAAAATTAAAACAGTTCGGTATAAAGCATAGGACCAATTTCCTAACAATTGAAATGATTTGGTTTTCTGTTTTGTCTCTGTAACTTTTAGATCATTCACATGACAAGACAGCGCGGCGCCGCACAGTGGGTTGCAAATCGCGAGATAAGAAAGGTAATTCATAATTACCATGTGATTTCAATTTAGTGAAACGAAATTTTGTGATTTTTAGACTGTCTTGGCTTATAGTATAAAAAAAATTTGTGAACTTGACTAAGCATACTCATATTTAAAGCATTTAACCATATAATTAATCATCAACATTATATATTTTTTAATTTTGAGGATTTTTAAAAAGCCACAAATGGTGGCGCAGTATGTATGAAGTATGTCAAAAAATTAAAAATAAATGATAATGGCGAACCTTATAATTCCAGAGATAGAATAATTTTTCATGTCAGCACCGTACATTTTTTTTGTTTAAAAAATTATAACTCCTTCATTTTTACACGCAATTGCCCCATACGAAATTTTATAGAATAGTAATGATCAGCAGAATCCATTTCTAGCCAAAAAAAAGACCCTTCAAAATTCGAGTCTCTATGTCTATGAAAGGCGATATGCAGCCCACCGTACGTCGGCGCCGCCCGCCAGCGCGGCGCCGCCCGGCACGGTGGTGCTTTTGTCGGCTCCACGTGCAGGCGGTATCTTTGATATTGTGTTAGTCCTCTAGTTAGTTCCTGTCCGACTGAGTTCGTGAGCGAAAGTGGTACGTGGAACTGATTGATAGATATTGGGTCGCATTTAACACTTTAGTTTAAAATTGTGTCTTGTTGTTATTATTACGTTTTTAGTGTTTTGTTTTTATTGATTTTGTTGTGATAAACAATGCCTGAATACGTGTACAGTGGTCGTGAAAACGGTAATATGTTGATGTGTTTAGAAGCCCGTGGCAAAGCTATTCCTTTTGCTTTGTGGATTTACCGAGACAGATTTTCAAACCTCCGGCATCCTTCTGAATCTCGCATGAAAGGCATGGAGTACAGTTTGACAAATTAAGCCAAACCTCATAAGATCGCAAAAGATTTAGAAAGGTAAGTAAAATGCCTCAGTCAATTTCAAAGTATAACGGCTACTAATACGATTAAAATTCATAATTTTGTAAAGCGCTTGAGGCTAAGTTACAACAGCCGCACGGGTCGATGATATGCTGACCTGTGATATTAGTTAGATACTTCATTAAAAAATAAGAGCAAGAGCGTTTCCACGTCTGAATCGCTCAACATTTTTTCAATGAATGAATCGCGGCGCGGCGCCGCTCAGTGGATCGTCCCCATACAAGAGGTCGGATATAGAATCAAAAATTGAAAAAGTATCTAATTAAAAAAAAAAACAAAATATACAGTTGCATTTCTCTATTAAAGAACGACAAAAATTGTTGTACGCTTTTTTTATTTGACCAGCACTTTAGGCGCTATTCGATGAAAACTTTTATTTTTGTATGGAAACGAACACAAAAATGTATGTATCTCATGATTCCCTCTTTGTTCGACTTGTGGATTTCACTACTGTTATTTACCCATTTTATGCCACATTTTCTTCAAGGACACATGGTGCCCCCAGAGTGCCCCTACCGAGATATTTTGCCTATAGTAACTATCTTTGTATGTGTATTACTGATGGAATGGAGGTACTTTAAGTATACTTATTACTGAGAATTAGTCATCACTAAGTAGTTCCTTAAATAACAGGTGCATTTTTGAGGACTTTAATGACTTATGAACGCTTTTGTTGCAACATAACAAAAGCGTTAATGAGTCATTAAGTAACGACTACCAGTACTTGCTTAATCTAATTAGTTATTGTAATTACTATGTTCACAGCCCTTAAGCTCTGCAGTGTGATTGGCTCATGTCATAATTAGCTTATCAAATTCATTGCTAGTAATAGTTATTTTTGTGTGTTTTGCACATGTGTATTGTTCTTTAATAGAGAAATGCAACTGTATATTTTTTTTTTTTTAAATTAAATACTTTTTCAATTTTTGATTCTATGTCCGACCTCTTGTATGGGGACGATCCACTGTGCGCCGGCGGGACGGGACGTGATCGCGCCCGCAGTGTGAAGGCACCCGCCGCGCCGGCGCACAGTGGGTCGAAACTATGATTTTAGTGACTTAGGGCTCAACTTTGCTTTTTCACTTTTTTTTTTATGCGGATGGGTAGAGCTCATTAACCTCAATAATAATTGTTCTGATGTATTTTTTCCTAAACTTTATACTTTGGGTAGAAAAATGTGTTTTGTTATTTTTTTGTATGGAGCGGCTCAAATAAACTTAAATTCCTGCTAAGTAGCGTGTGATCCCGCGTTGAAACTTTATTTTTCATATACCTTGTCTGGTCTATTATCATTTGATGCTATAAACAAATGCATAAAGTTGCAACTCTGCCAAATAAATGGATCGAAAAAAATGAAAAAATACATAGAATAAAAAGCTTCATTTTTTACTTTCGTAAGTTATTTTAAGTTAAATTTGATATGGAATAGTAAGTAAAAGCACGTAATAATACACATAATTACTTAGCAACTAACAACAATACATTTAAAAGGTCCCTAATTAGCTTAAATTTACTAATACTACATATATTAGTAAATTTAAGCTAATTAGGGACCTTTATTTAAAAATGTGGATATGAAATCAATTAATTTCTATTTGTGTGTTTAATTACTGTAATTAGCTTAACCTTTTACCTTATAAAAAAACAATGTTTTTCACTTTTAGTCATTACTGTAATATTAATTAGGATAATTAGTTAATGAGGGTAGTAGAAAAATTAGTAAACATTGTTTGTCACTGGATTCTGGAAGTATAAAATGACCATAATTTATTATATACTAACTAGTGTTCGTTTATTCGTACTACTACTAACATCTCGTGATTCTGATCGTCCCTTTTTCGTTATAATGGATAATTTAGTTAACAATTTAGATTTATTTATGATTTTAAGAGAGCAGGTCAAGTCACTGTCGGATAGTCAAAAATTCTTTCAATTCCTACAACATAAAATAAACGTGACCGAAGAGAACAGTGTTGAGCTCCAAAAATTCTGTACGCGCTTTTGTTCAAATATAAGTGCAAGATGGGAACGAAGTAGTCGCACGTTAGCACAGTTTGTAAGAAAAAATGGTGATTGGTTGGAACGTGCAATAAACTGGCCCGAAGGAATGATACCTGAAGCTGTGAACACTGAACAGGAAAGGCTCGAGATTTGTAATACTGAAGATGTCGAAAATCTACCACCATCTACTACAGAAGCTTCGACATCTACATTTACACCTCGAAAACCTTTCGAGGAATTGGGCTCCAGGCAAAAACGAAGACGCGTTGATCAAATTAACCAATCGCTTTCGTTATCCCCGGATGAACTTAAAGCTACTACAATTGCTAGTTTAAGAAACACCGGAAATGAGGATGTAGGAAAAATTATGAACCATTTACTAAATCACCCCGAAGATCTAGAAAAAGTTAAAGAGTGTTTAAGTACAAGTAAACCGAAAAGTAGTACATATTCACCCGATAAGGCACTGTCTTTATTAGTTTCACTTAAATTAAGTAAGTGGCAGTATATAAGCCTAAGAGAAGCAGCAAGTGAAAATAGGTCTGATTTATACCCTTCTTATTATAAAATAAAACAAGCGAAGGCAAAATGTTATCCAGGGAAAGAAGACATAATTATAACTGAAGAAGGAGCTGCTATTAAACTGCAAGCTTTACTCAACTTGACGGTATCTAGGCTTTTAGAAGTGATTACTTTAGATTTGGATTCGCCAACTGAGTTACTGCTAATAAGCAAATGGGGTTTTGATGGAGCCTCAGGTCAAAGTAATTATAAACAAAAGACTGAAGCAGAGTTTGATGACTCAACTATCTTCATGGCCAGTCTAGTTCCTATAAGGCTTCAACAATGTGATGGAACAATTGTTTGGGAAAACGATCGACCCTCATCAACTTTCTATTGCCGTCCGATAATGTTCAAATTTACCAAAGAAACGCAGTCAACAGTGGTAACTATAAAAGCTAGCATAACCGAAGAAATAGAAAGACTTCAGCCAATCAAGTTCAATCAAGTTGAAGTTAAGCATCAATTGCACTTGACGATGATAGACGGCAAAATATCGTCATATTTGTCAGACACATCTTCAGCTGTCTGTGATATCTGCAAAGCAAAACCGTCAGAGATGAACAATTTAGAGTCACTTGCTCAAAAAGAGAACAACGAAGAAGTGTTCCAGTATGGAATGTCATCTTTACATGCCTGGATAAGAAGCATGGAGTGCTTACTTCATATCGGTAAATATAATTTTATTAGTTCATAATTTTTTTCACGTTATATAGTTACTTGTGAGATTTTTATTTAAGTGATATTTCTTTTTGTTTGCAGCTTATCGTTTGGACTTCAAAAAATGGAGTTGCAGGGGCGATGACAAAGAAAAAATGTCACTCAGAAAGAGCGCTATACAGCAAGCGTTTAAGAAAGAATGCGGTTTACTTATTGACGTAGTCAAGCAAGGAGTAGGCACAACCAATGATGGCAATACTGCCAGAAGATTTTTTAGGGATGCAGAAACAACAGCTCGCATAACAGGAATAGATAAAGATTTAATAGAAAGGTTTCATGTGATTCTTCAGACGGTTGCATCTGGAGAGAGCGTGGATCTTTCTAAGTTTTCCGAATTTTGTAGAGATACTGCACAATTGTACGTTCACTTATATCCCTGGTATTATATGCCTTCCAGTATACATAAATTGTTAGTACATGGGAGTGATATAATTAAGCACTTTGGTGCCATACCTATAGGTAAACTGTCGGAAGAGGCAGCGGAAGCTCGTAATAAAGATTTCCGGAAATATAGAGAGAGTCATTCTAGAAAGGTAAGTAGAACGGCGACAAATGAGGATATTATACACAATCTTCTTTTGTCTTCTGATCCAAAGATCACAAGTCTAAGACCTCGAATGGTGAAACAAAATATAATGGTTCTCTCTCCAAAAGTCAAAGAGCTTCTGCTGATTTTTCCCACAGAATCCGATATAGATTTTATTGATGTAGATAATTTACAAGATAGTCATAGCGATAGTGAATAAGATTTTTTGGTAGTTTGTAAGTTTCTTGTTTTTTTTATTAGTTTATAAATGTCAAACTCATAATTGAAAGGAAATAGTAATGTTTGATGTTGTTTATAGTTAGTTTTTAGTTTGCTTGTGTTAGTTGTAGTAATGTTAGTTTACCTTTACTAATTTGTATTATTATGTACCTATCTTTACTTACTATTCAGTATTAAATCTAACTTAAAATAACATTTCATAAACATGTTAAAGTCATTAAAACAAAGAAATTGAAATTCATAGATCCTTAATTAGCTTAAATTTACTACTACTACATATATTAGTAAATTTAAGCTAATTAGGGACCTTTTAAATGTATTATGATTAGTGTGATTAGCTTTAAATTTACTAATACTACATATATTAGTAAATTTAAGCTAATTAGGGACCTTTTAAATGTATTATGATTAGTGTGATTAGCTTTAAATTTACTAATACTACATATATTAGTAAATTTGAGCTAATTAGGGACCTTTTAAATGTATTATGATTAGTGTGATTAGCTTAAATTTACAAATTTACTAATACTACATATATTAGTAAATTTAAGCTAATTAGGGACCTTTTAAATGTATTGTTGTTAGTTGTTAAGTAACTATGTGTATTATTACGTGCTTTTACTTACTATTCCATATCAAATTTAACTTAAAAGAACTTACGAAAGTAAAAAATGTAGCTTTTTATTCGATATATTTTTTCATTTTTTTCGATCCATTTATTTGGCAGAGTTGCAACTTTATGCACACGTTAATAGCATCAAATGATAATAGACTAGACAAGGTATATGAAAAATAAAGTTTCAACGCGGGATCACACGCTACTTAGCAGGAATTTAAGGTTATTTGATCCGCTCCATACAAAAAAATAACAAAACACATTTTTCTACCCAAAGTATAAAGTTTAGGAAAAAATACATCAGAACAATTATTGTTGAGGTTAATGAGCTCTATCCATCCACATGAAGAAAAAAGTAA
Source organism: Aporophyla nigra (assembly GCA_947507805.1). Lineage (NCBI taxonomy): Eukaryota > Metazoa > Arthropoda > Insecta > Lepidoptera > Noctuidae > Aporophyla > Aporophyla nigra. The sequence continues at coordinate 168,823 of OX382305.1, read as the reverse complement.
AAAAGCAAAGTTGAGCCCTAAGTCACTAAAATCATAGTTTCGACCCACTGTGCGGCGTCGCGCCGGCGCCACGCCACGTCGCGTCACGTCACGCCCCGCTCGCTGTGTGAAGACACCTTAAGTCTCACATGAACATGGCGCCAGAAAGCTTTGTACTAGATGGATACCGCATAATTTGATAGAAGATCATAAACGACGTCGTTTAGATTGGTGCCGCTCAATGCTTGAAAAGTAAGATAGAGGTGACACGATTCTGTATATGACATCATCACAGGTGATGAAAGCTAGATATATTGTTAGGACCCCGAAAATAAAAGACATTCTGCACAATAGATGTTTCAATTCGAAGATTTGCAGACAAAAGTAAAGAAGGGCAGAAGGTCAAGGGAAAAAGGCGATTGCCTTATTGTTCGGCATCTATAGGCCCGTTACTGAATGCTTATATTAGCGATACTGATGGCATCTATAGGCCCGTTACTGAATGCTTATATTAGCGATACTGATGACATCTATAGGCCCGTTACTGAATGCTTATATTAGCGATACTGATGGCATGCTATAGGCCCGTTACTGAATGCTTATATTAGCGATACTGATGGCATCTATAGGCCCGTTACTGAATGCTTATATTAGCGATACTGATGGCATCTATAGGCCCGTTACTGAATGCTTATATTAGCGATACTGATGACATCTATAGGCCCGTTACTGAATGCTTATATTAGCGATACTGATGGCATGCTATAGGCCCGTTACTGAATGCTTATATTAGCGATACTGATGGCATGCTATTAGGGTTGTCACCCGTACTTTATAATAAAGTATTGTACGTTATTTTACATAACTGTACTCTATACTTTATGAGAACAATAAAGTACACGAAAATACTTTATTTTGCGAGATTTGATTTCTTTAGGATTTAGAAAAGTTTAGTCGTTAGTAATTTTCCGTTAAACGAAATGTAGGTACTTAATACAAAATTGCAAAAAGCAATAAAAAATATGTTTTTAAATATTATAATAAAGATAAATAAATCATACTTTATTTTTATACAATGTATTTTTTTTTTCTTACCTTTAGTAACCAATGTACTTTAATTGCAAGAAAAAAAGGTGGCAACCCTTCATGCTATCCCTGTTGACATAATAACTGTGTATGTTGGGTATAGGCGCTGTAGTTCAGTTTTACAGAGTACAGTAAAAACTCCTTATTCGCGCTTCCTTCATTAGCGTTTTCACTATTCGCGGATTAAAAAATGCGACCCAATTCCTATATTCGCAGCTAAAGATTTCTTTATTCGCGAATCTAATAGGTACATCGGTATCTAGACATTACCAATAAAAAATAGTTTAAGAAGCTGAAAAACAGGCTTCTGTAGAAAACGAAACAAAAAGTAAAATATAATGGAAAAAAAGCGTTGACAATGGAATAGGATCACATGGGTTCGAACAGATATAATCAAGTGACATTCAGGAGTCGCTCAAGATGAAAATTTGACTGAAATCGACTTTGGGTAATTCACGAATTATTTTTTCTAAAAAAGAAATGAAGCCACATTAAAGAACAAGTCTTCCTCTTTCAAATGCCGTTGAGTTTGCTCAAATATATTATTTTGTCGCTGAGATATCGCTTTTTGAAATTTTCATGTTTGTGAATTTTCATATTCCTGAAAACACAGGCTGATAAAAAATTTAACCAGAAACCAGACCTGAAAATTTACAAAGATGAGAACTTCTTAGGATATGTCAGAAACCTGACGTGATAGAGCATTTCTGAGGCCAGATTTGGATTCAGCGCATCGAAAACCTTCGGAAATATATAGTCTGGTTTCTGGTTCATAATTTTGTCGGCCTGTGTAATTGCAGCAGGTAAGTTTTTTACCACTGTTAGTTTGTTATGAATAAATAAGAAAGATCGAATATCAATGCGGAATCTCTCTTAAATTCGAAAATATGATGGTGGGCAATGTCAAATTAGTTTTTATTAACCAGTTGTTACGACTTTGCTCGCCAAAATATTAGCGCTAGGGCTGTCTCTTCAATGTCCTCGGGCCTTTGTTATTTTTAATTTATGTCGACGATCTCCTTGCCGTTTGCCGACGATAGTACAGCACTCTTAAAATGTGACAATAATAAAAAATATGAAAACGATATAAACAACACCATTGAAATTACAATAAACTGGCTACATAGAAACAATTTACAAATAAACGTACAAAAAACAAAGATAATGCATTATTACCAAAGACTACTTATCAATGACCTAAATATTAATTATAACAGTCAAAATGTGGACAGAGTAGATGTAACGAAATTTCTAGGAATATTAATTGACAGTCAACTGACATGGAAGGCACAGGCCGAAGCAACCTGCAAAAAAACTTAGCGCAACTGCATATGCACTACAATCTTAAAAAAAAGATAATATCAAAACAATATTACTAGCATATCATAGTGTTGTCGTTTCCACTTAAAGGTTTGGTATACAGGGTTATTTGTAAAACACCGGTAACATCTCAGGACTATGTTGCTAACACCATAATCAACAACTTTTGTTCTATGACTTTTAAAAATTAATCATATTTTAGTTTATCAGATTTTCATACAACAATAAAAATATTTAAATTAAACGCTCTAAATGTTACGAAGTCTATGCGAAACAAAAGAAAGCGATAGTACATTAGCGAGATGAGCGGGGTTAGAGCGGCTGGGGCGCTTGAACTTGACCTATTTACGGGCGGCCGATTTTTATATGAAAATCTGATGAACTAAAATATGATTAATTTTTAAAAGTCATAGAACAAAAGTTGTTGATTATGATGTTAGTACCATAGTCCTGAGAGGTTGCCGGTGTTTTGCAAATAACCCTGTATATCGGGTGACATTTTTTAACGTCTTGAAAAAAAATGGGTGTTGTAGGTGAACGGAGTAGAAGCCTTTGGCATAGAAATTTTTATTATTTTTATTTTTGAATAACATGTAATGAAATTGATCTAGCAATAAATACTACACATTTAAAGTAACATTTTCATTCTAGAACAACAAAAACAGATTTGGAAAAAAAAACAATTAAAATCTATCGAAACTTAAATCATACGCACCCTACTCAATGCGCGGCATGTATCAATGATTTCGTAGCGCGGTCCTACTTGAAGCCGGCCGACAGGCGGCCTCATTGATCTTTCGCAGGCGCACGAGCCGCACACGCATCCCCGTCCGCCCGCGTCCCGCGCTCCTTTAGTCACCTGCGATGAATCTGAAGGCCTTCCTGCCTTCTATTCTAGTTACACAACACACCATATGAAGGTCGAGACGGTAAAAAATGTGATCCGGTATATTGGGGCAGTTGTACCGAAACAGAGAGTATTTTGAAGGCCCAAAAACGCTGCCTATGAGCAATAAGTATTTGGTTAAAAAAACTTATTACAAAAAAATTAAAACCGACTTCCTTAAAAAAACACTACAAAGTCAAAAATAACTTTAATTTCGAAATTCGGTGTCTTAGGATCTGTTTTTAAGTTTTTTTTGCCACCGACTTCCGAAATTAAAGTTATTTTTGACTATAGGGGCGATTCCATACTTTAAGATTGAGATTTTTTATTATTTTTTACTTTTTAAAGGGATCCTTAGGTTTTTGTGTCGGGGGTTTTTAAAGTTTTTAATTTAATTTTTATTGTTTTTGTAGATTTTATGTTTTAGATTAATGTTTAAGAGCAAGCTACATGATCATAAAGTATCTGCATACACAATACTGATTATTAAGGCGCGGTGTTACCTCAATATTCACAAAACACTGGTGTCTTTGACAATCGAGTATGACGTAACGCAATGAAAATATACGACACAAAAAATACAGTGGACAGAGAAGGGTTTAAAGAAAAATTCTAACCGAATAGAATAGTGAAAAATTGTTTGATATTCCCAATAAAAATTGTTTCACAAAAAAAACTTTGACGTCGAACATCTCTGTATTTTCAGCGATAACAACATTTTTTTTTTAAAGAGTTTAATAGAATAAACATTACTTTAAAACTTTAACCAGACAATTATTTAATTTAATGTGTGTAGTCCGAATAATCTAAATAAAACCGTAAAACAAATGCCAATTCGCAGCTTAGTCACATCGTCAATCCAAATATTTATTCAATTTTCAACCTTATTTGTTGGAGCTGTAGCATGTAGTTGTAGCATTTAAAATCGTAGTCAGTCCGCGCCTTAAGGCGAGGTTGTAGTACTTTTTAACTTTTTTAAACCTTTGTAAATCTAGCAAAATGGCTAGTTTTCGTAAAAGAAAAATATTTAGGAAAATTGAACATACTGTTAAGCGCTGTGTGAAGATAGAAACGTGAATTAAAACAATTGGCTCGATAAAAAATAATCATAAAAATGACACTAAATAGCCATTTAAAACGTGTACCTTGAATAGATTCCATCATTAAACCATGTAAAATTTATACCAAAAGATAGGTTTTATTGTTTTTTAGGGCATGCTGAGAAAATATTTTATAATTTCCTTATCATTTTGTCTCCACGAAACAATTTATACATAAAATCTAGCAGCTCAAGCGCTCGCAACGACCGGCCAGTGTTCGCCGAAACGTCTTCAACTACAAGAGGGCCTTAATAATAAAAACCGGCCAAGTGCGAGTCGGACTCGCGCACCGTGGGTTCCGTACAAACCTGCAGGTATTCACGGTTTATGCATAAGGTTCATGTTTATGAAATTAAATGTTTTTTTTTAATTTTTATATTTCATTTGACTGAATGAAAGGTAAATTGTGGTTTACGATTTATGACGTATTAAAAAAAACTACTTACTAGATCTCGTTTAAACCAATTTTCGGTGGAAGTTTACATGGTAATGTACATCATATATTTTTTTTAGTTTTATCATTCCCTTATTTTAGAAGTTCCGGGGGGGGGGGGGGGGCACACATTTTACCACTTTGGAAGTGTCTTTCGCGCAAACTATTCAGTTTAGAAAAAAATGATATTACAAACCTCAATATCATTTTTGAAGACCTATCCATAGACACCCCACACGTACGGGATTGATGAAAAAAGAATTTTTGAGTTTCAGTTCTATGTATGGGGAACCCCAAATATTATTGTTTTAAAAAAAAAAATATTAGAAACCTCAATATCATTTTTAAAGACCTATCCATAGATACCCCACACGTATGGGTTTGATGAAAAAATTTTTTTTTGAGTTTCAGTTCTAAGTATGGAGAACCCCAAAATTTATTGTTTTTTTTTTTCTATTTTTGGGTGAAAATCTTAATGCGGTTCACAGAATACATCTATTTACCAAGTTTCAACAGCATAGCTCTTATAGTTTCGGAAAAAAATGGCTGTGACATACTCGGACAGACAGACAGACAGACATGACGAATCTATAAGGGTTCCGTTTTTTGCCATTTGGCAACAGAACCCTAAAAACTGACAACCCTAGTTCATCGTGTTATTTATATGAAAAACTAGCTTTTGCCCGCGGCTTCGCCCGCGTGGATGACGGAAATTATCGCAAGAGGACGTACTACCGCGGTTAATGTATTAAGAATGCATTAATCCAAGTTATATAGGTAATTATCCGCGACTATCAAAATAGTTTTTCGTTCGTTTTTTTTTTCGTGAGATCATTTTTTTTTCTCTAAAATAAAATTAGCCTAAGTTACTCCTTGTTACATCAGGTATCTGCCAGTGAAAGTCCCGTCAAAATCGGTCCTGCCATTTCAGAGATTAGCCGGAACAAACAGACAGACAGACAAAATTTAAAAAAAGTGTTGTTTTGGTATATGTACCGTGTATAAATCCATATACACCTAGTAAAAAGCGGTTATTTTAATATTAAAAACAGACACTCCAATTTTATTTATTTGTGTAGACTAGATGTCTAGATTATTATTGAGAAACTACGCGTTATATTCTTTTAAATTACCCAACAAATCCCAACTATTGCAATAAACTATTAAAATAAAATAAATAAATAATTTAAAAAAAAAACCTTTAATAGAAATCTACGTTAGCGCCATCTATGATTTTTTATACGAATCACCACGACTAAACAATGTATGACAGCGCCATTTTATGGCGTTCGCTCAAAATGACATAAAAACAGCGCCACCTATTTCAATGTTGCGACAACTTTAGTTTTGCTTGAAAACAGAAAGTAGTAGTAAAGTAGGTAAAAAAATGTTGCTTGCTTCTAATAAACAGATAATAAACAATGAATATAATGTTGAGGAGTTAACTTTGTCATATTATACACGATTACCCGCGACTTCGTCCGCGTGGTATTTAACAAAAAAGTTTTTTATTCGTTTTATTTGTTTTCGTAAGATCCAATTTATTTTTTTCTAAAGTAAAAGTAGCCTAAGTTACTCCTTTTTACATCAGCTATCCGCCAGTGAAAGTCCCGTCAAAATCGGTCCAGCCATTTCAGAGATTAGCCGGAACAAACAGACAGACAGACAGAGAAAATTTAAAAAAAAGTGTTGTTTTGGTATATATACCGTGTGTACATCCATACACTTAGTAAAAAGCGGTTATTTTAATATTAAAAACAGACACTCCAATTTTATTTATTTGTATAGATGTATATAGGTTACGAAAAAATATATGTGCCCGTTCAAATTTGGCAGAGAATATGAACCTTTAAACGTTTAGTAAGGTCCTATGATAGATTGTACTTTTTTCTAAAATTATCCTTAAATGATATGTTCTTAAGGTAGAAAATACTGAAGATACGAAGGTTTCTGCAAAATGGGCAAACTTATAAAAAGTACTATATACTTTGCCCGCTGTTCAAATTGAGGTTTTTAGCACATAAACATACATTCATTCATTTTGGCGGAACATATACCCCGCGAATAAATGTTCAATCTCTGCTGACTCGGTACACTCATAGCTGCACACAGAACATGTAGTTTATGGGGGACGAGATATATTCCCCTTTTTATAGAGAAAACAATAGTTTAGAGAAATAAAACTGTCAGCCAGCCAGTAAACGAGAATTTACGATATAAATACAAGTTCGTTAGGTGCACTCGCTCACACCGCTCACTCGTATCTCTCGCACCGCTCACAGCGGTCGCATCGCTCAGCTGGTTTACGTGACGTGGAGTTTAGAAGCGACGTCGCACAATTCGTTTCATTTTCAGTGATAAGCCATCGGTGAGGGAGTTTTGAAAGCGCCACTTCGTTTTATTTAGGCGCACATACGGTCGATGTCGTCTCATTTACGAAGAACGAGCTCACGCCTTTCACTCTCCTCCTTGCCTACTTCTCTACCCTTAAAAAAATAAACTGAGCTCTATCCGAATATAAACACTAGAGATGTTCTGACAAGTCGGCGACTATTTGGCAAGGAGCGCCGACTACATTATACTAGGTTGGGGAAAAAGTTTCATCGCATTTTTTAAGAAAATTCAAAACATTTTTTAATAAAGTTTATTTACATTTAACTAAATTATGTAGGTACCATTTTGTTCGATAACTTTTTGCCATCTTGTAGGTAGGGACATGATCCCATTGCTATAGAAATTTTGGGACTTCTGGTCAAAATACCGCGACAAGTGGTTTTGGCAGTCCTCTCGTGATGTTAACCTGACACTGCCTAAAGAATTCTGAAGAGACCGAAACAGGTGGAAATCTGAAGGTGCAAGGTCAGGACTATACGGCGTATGCATTAACACCTTCGAGCCAAACTCTCTTAATTTTTATTGGGTGGCTAAAGATGTGTGAGGTCTAGCGTTATCATAATGAAAAACCACACCCCTTCTGTTGATTAATTTCGGCCGCTTTCTCTCAACTTCTTGCTTTAATCTCATCAGTTGTTCGCAGTAGAGTTCAGAATCGATGGTTCCGCCTGGTGGTAACAGCTCATAATGAATAATGCCCTTCCAATCCCACCACACACACAGCATCACCTTGTTGCGAGTTAACCCGGGTTCCGCCACAGTCCGTGAAGCCTGACCGGCCTTTGACCACGACCTTTTTCGCACGTTCTTGTCATACGTGATCCACTTTTCATCACCAGTTATCAGCTTCTTCAAAAATGGTTCGGTTTCATTACGTCGTAATAAAGAATCACAAATGAGTACACGGTTCATTAGGTTTCTTTCAGTGAGCTCGTGAGGTACCCAAATGTCGAGCTTTTTTGTGTACCCAGTTTTTTTCAAATGCGCCAAAACTGTTTTGTGGTCAATTTCCTGTTCTTCAGCTACGTCGTAACTACTGGTATGCCGATCTTGCTCCACTTTTACAAAAATGGCATCCATTTTATCCGTAATAGGGCGACCAGAGCGACGTGCATCTTTGACATCAAAATTTCCTGATTGAAAACGCTTAAACCAAATTTGTGCTACTCTCACAGACACTACACTAGGTCCATAAACAACGCAAATTTTTTTCGCGGCTTGCGTTGCAGTTTTACCATCTTTGTAGTAAAATTTTAAAATGTATCGAATTTCTTCATTAGATTCACTCATCTTGACGGTACGAAAAACAAATGAAAATCACACATTTTCCTAATTTGAATTTGAAATTATGTTCTTTAAAATTTAAACTTTCAATGATACCAAAACCAGCCAGATACAAATAGTATAGCCAAAGAGATTTTATTACAAGTTTATACATACTATAATGTGAAAAGACTTTTTCCCCAACCTAATATAAAAACCTTGATTGTTTATTCATCAGCAGCCTATTATATTCCCACTGCTGGGACACAGGCCTCCTCTCGGTGAGAGGGAGTGGGCCATAATCCACCACGCGGGCCCAGTGCGGGTTGGTAAATGTCACTTGTCTTTGATTTTTTGGTTCTAAGATAAGCCGGTTTCCTCACAGTTTTGAGATCAGTGGTGATGAAATAATTTACATAAAGTGAGGCGCCTGCTTGGGTTCGACCTCATGAGCTACATACTACTCGTAAGTCGCGGCCGTCACCACTGGGCGATCGCTGCTCGTTTTATTGTTTATTAATATGTTTTATTAGCTTCTGCCTGCGACTTCGTCCGCGTCAAATTTTCGCTGCCCTGACCCTTCCCGTCGCATCCACTTGCCTGCTAAAATTTCGTTGCTGCTCCGCTCCTTTTGATCGTAGCGTGATGTTATATAGCCTATAGTCTTCTTCAATAAATAGGCTACCCAATACAAAAATAATTTTTCAATACGCACCAGAGTAGTTCCTGAGATTATCGCGTTCAGCCAAACAAACACACAAAGAAACAAACAAACTTTTCAGTTTTATAATATTATTAGTATAGATTTTATTATCAGTCTTATATATTTTAAAATGCAAAGCAATCTTTCCTTTAGTAATCAGTCTCTAAAATTACTAACTTGTAAAGAAAACATTAAAATATTTATGACATCCACGACATGCGACTTGCACGCGAATCAGGTGTAAACGAAGTGTCACGGAATTTGCCGAATAACCCCAAAACAGTGACCGGCTTGGCCGATTAGACAGCCGATTAATCGGCCTCTATACGACTGACTTATCGGCTTGTCTTTTAGTCGGCCAAAGTCATAGTCGGCACATCTCTAAGTAAGAACAGATTTATAAATGGTTTATCAAAGTGTGACTTGGCGATTGCGTATAGTGTGTATCAACATACTAATAAGGTATCAACTGCAACGACCAAGTGAGCATACAAGGAGCACAAGATGTAGCGACTAGCGAACATTAGCGAATCTACTGTTATTGTAATGTGGGCATTGTGAACGGCTTGCGTCAGCGCAGAGGTCAGGGGTGCAGGTGAAGTGCCGCTGCTAGGCAGCCACCAGCTACAGAAGGGCCACTGGCTCTACCACGATAATAACTCTTCTTGTTTCTTACTGTCCGAAGTAATTTATCAAAGCATATATCACACACAATATAATATGCTCAGCTAAGCTTCCTCGACAGGGTCCACCATGATCACATATCATTTTAAGTTACCACCAAAGTATAAATTGTGGTGTGCAAGTAAACTATTGTTGTAAATGCATCCAACAAAGCAAAGCGTGGGAAGAATAGTTGGTAAGCTTGGAAACTCACAAGAAGACCTTCTGCAAGTGTCTGTCGCATGGTATAATTGAATGCGAGTTAGCACTGACACGCTAAATGTTACATCTGCGTGTGAATTTATTCGTATACAAGCAATTTGATTTATTGTGTTATCGCAATTACACAGGAAAACAAAAAATATGATAAAAATATTTGTTTAAAACCAATGTGTCGCAGTACTCGCAATATATAGGGGGCAGATACAGTCGTCATCCGGCTGCTTAGTGTGTATGTGTGTTTATCTGTCACGCCGTGTGTGTGTGTGTTGGTCGATGTGATTGTGATGGCCCGAGTCTGTTGTTGCAGGGACTGCGCACAGCCCGTCACGGTCGCCGCCGTCTGCCGGAAGCTGAGCAGTGATCACGCAGTAAGTGTTAGCAACATTACAAAGATAATACCTACGTAGGTGGAACATTACGAGACACAGGAGTTTCTATGTAGTGCCCTGAAGTATTCTCGAGCAAAGGCTTTAAGGGATGTCGTCACTCAGGAGTATTTAAAAAAACAAGGTTTAAGGTTTGTTATCCTATATACCTAAGAACCACCAGTTACCATTAAATCGTATTTCACGTGATGTTTAGTCACGGTGGGCGGAAAGAAACGTTACCATTGTTTATTTAGGAATGTCTATTGTAAGTAGATATTATCATTAATGAGAACAATTTTATTCTTTTATGTCTTTTACAGTGATGTTATTCTTATTATTGATGCATTTCGGTTTGTACCAACAGGGAGTCATATAAAGACTCGAATGACGTTGTAGAGACGTATACTGGTGCGAAAAACTTTACGAGTCGTACTCCGGTTCGAAGACATATTGAATCGCAAAACGGCTATATTAAAGCGTTTTCGTTTTCTTAGTACTATTAATCGACTGTTGCTTTAGGCTGTATCGGAATCCAATTCGCGTCCTAGTGATTATGACAAACTTACCTTTTCCAGAAGGAGCAGCAGCTGGCACTAAATATTTCGAAGCATATTACGTTCTGGACCAATTAAAATTATGCATTTCAAGTCGTAAAATCCTAATATAACGAATGCAATCCTTGTCGTGTGTTATCTAATCTGTGTCTAGTTTGTGATCCACTGAACAAAATAATAAATTGCGTCTTCCGTGAACTCAAAACAGCGTGGAAGCATGGCATCGGCGATGAAACTGTTCTATGAACAATCGGCAATTTGGGTTGTACAGCTGTATACAAAAGTTCATTGAAGAACAGAATACAGCCATCCATAATATTTAGAGAATGTTGGCTACAGATTCCGCCTCTAAAATAAAACACAATGAGCATTATGGAACATACGAGGTCACACTGAAAGTTTTTAGAATAAGCCACTTGGAAAAGCAGCCGATGAAAAATTTATTTAAATTTCAAATCAAATCAAAAGTCATTTATTCAAACTAGGCTGAGAGTCAGCACTTTTTGAACGTCAAAGTTACATAAGACAGTTCCCCCAAAACGCCCGCCCTTCGACACTTCCTAGTGCTTTAGCTGGGAAGAAGAAGTGGTGAAACAAACTCCCCAGCAGCACAGCTGTCTGTTCAGTTAGAAGAACTTGATTCTATACAATATTGTATAAGTTATTAATATAATAAAATAAAACATACATTATTCGCCATATGTCAGCTAGCCCACGCCATTATACCAACAAAACATTGAAAACTAAACTCAAGCTGAAATGAATAATGAAACAAAATCGTAAACAGAACTTAAAACCTTACTTAAAGCCTCCAGGCATAAAAGGCGTGCCCGCTTACATATACAACGATGCAAATGATACATATTAACAAGTCTTTGGGAATCCGTGGATATCTAATGAATTCATATGTCCTTTGTTTTTACAAATTAGCGGCAATTTAAAAAGTGTCTGTCGTGCATCGAAATGTATCTGACTAGAGAAGATGTTCTCTCAGTGAACTATTACGAGTATCCATGCGGTCTTACTCAACAACACTGTTACGATAGATTTCGATTAGCATTTCACGACGAAGCCTCATCCCGTGCCACCGTTTACAACTGGTTTAATGAGTTTAAACATATATTTCTACGGCGTATACTGAAGACAACGTGAGTGCTGTGCGGCTAATGATGGTAGGGCGACATATCAACAGATTCCGTCAGCTTAAGACATTGGTATGAGTCGAGTACAGAAAATCACTCATGAACATTTAGGCATCAGAAAGCTTTGTACTGGATGTATACCGCATAATTTGATGGAAGACCAAAGACGTCTCAGTTTAGATTGATGCCGCTCAACGTCACATATGATATAAGCTGGATATATTGTTACGAACCCGAAACCGAAAGACAATCTGCCCAATGGATGTGTATTGTTTTAAATAATTATTAAAATTCGCAAACCTGATCCTAAAACCAGGCTCACTTTGTCTTGTCGGGTTCGCGAACCTGATCCCAGACAAATTAACGCAGCAGTGGAGTAACCACTCGAAGCGTAGCATACGCACAAGCATAATCAGCTTATATACGCTTTCAATAGGCTTCCTATGGACCTTAATGTTGACTTGTTATGCACCAGTGTGGCGACTTTCAATAGGCTTCCTATGGACCTTAATGTTGGCTTGTTCTGCACCAGTGTGGCGACTTTCAATAGGCTTCCTATGGACCTTAATGTTGACTTGTTCTGCACCAGTGTGGCGACTTTAACACGGATTTTGTCACAGTCATTTTTCATGGATAGTTAATTTATTAATATTAACTAATAATACTAATAATAATATGCTTTTATATTTGCACGTCACATCATGTGGCAAACATGTCAGTACTTTCAATGTTTTGATCATCTTGCATGCGTGTTTTTCTGTATGTATGACACATGTTTAAGCAAATAAATATTATCTTATCTTATCTTATCTTACTTTTTTTATCGACATTTTCTTAAGTATATGTGGAGGCTTGTTATTACCAATATTTTTAATATAACTTTTTTATATCATTAGTTTGTTAGTCTGTAATCCTTCTTTAAAATAAAATAAATAAAAATAAATAAATATTGTTCTGTATGCTGGGACACAGGCCTCCTCTGTGTGAGTGAGTGGGTCGTAATTCATCACGCGCAGTGCGGGTATTAAAATACTAGTAACATTCAAAAGTTTTTTCGCATTAGCCTATTTGCGACAACGTGTTTCGATACAGCGGTTGTCGATTCAATGTGCCTTCGAACTGGCTCACCAGTTGAAAAGTTTTACGCATCCCTTGTGTCGCATCAAAGTCATGCGAATCTTCATAACATCTAGCCCGTACCTACAGTCTTATCACAAAACATTTAACTTAAGAAAAAAACAAGTAAGCAACTAGCAAATCATTGGTTGGTTAAAGTACGTCTTACGTCTACGAAATTTTTAATGATTCCGTTCTAGAAATATGTGTGGCTGTTAAAACTGTTACCCGTCAGTCTGTAGATCATAATTATGAAGCTCGGAGCAAGCGGGTCAATCCGCAATCACACTTCAATACGATACGATGCGTTGTTGTCATTGAACCTTTGTTTTTTTTAATATTTATATTAATGACTTACCTAGATAAACACACCATCCAATGGTCTTGTTTGCTGATGACAGCACCGTAGTTTTTAGCGATAATGATGCGGCGACACTAGAGAGAGAGATAAACAAATGTCTCCAAATATTAATAGAGTGGATGGGCGCGAATAATTTAAAAAGAAATATTGACAAAACTAAAATAATGACTTTTGAACAACGGACAAATCACAGAAAACCTGACGTACGGTATGGAAACAAAATTATTGCAGAACCGTCATCTAAAAAATTTTTAGGAATAGAGTTGGATAGAGACATGACGTGGAAACCTCACACTAACGGTGTATGTAATCGACTGAGTCAGCATGCATACGCTTTATGCAGTCTTGCAAAAGAGGTCAATCGAAGACCATTGATCACAGCATACCACGCCTACGTAACTTCTACTAATGTACGTTACGTACGGCATAATATATAATTCTACAAACATGGAGATGGTATTTAGAACGCAAAAAAGATGCGTTAGTGCGATCGGTGGGATTGTAAGCATGGATGACCAGTGTCCATTAACTGCTCCCAAATGATGATGTACATCTTGTATTTACGTTTTTTTTTTCTTTTTTGTTTTGTTTTTTGTTTTTACAATCTTGTTTGACATCTACTCATTTTGGACATTATATACCTACAATTCTAATTTATACTCTTTGTTCGACGCCAGACCTACCGTTCCAGGACAGAGAGCAAAAGGGCCACAATGGGCGGGTCTTGGGAAAGCGTGGGTCGAACTGTCCGCCGTGCGCGGAGCTGATTAACAAATATTTAAACACTCACCTGGTTGAGGAAAACTCGAGGTCTCAGGTACTGAGACTACTTGGAATAAATGAGTGTATATTGTATTGTGTAGTGAATCTGTAAGTATTTCAAGATTCAGGCCGCTTCAAGACGCTTAAGATTTTCACACGCGGTTTCAATAGGTCACACTATAACCTCAAACTATTTCAATCAAATTCCAAAATAAAACCCGTTCAATATTGGCAACAGGGGTTGTTTGCACACAAAACAATCGGATCTCAACAAATTGTCCGCAAAACTATAGATTCAACAAGATTAATCAATTAATATTCTCAAGACAAATCACCAACCATCCAACCAATATTCAAGATCAAATTCAAGTGTCAAAATCAAACTGACAAGTGACAGCTGTCACTTACACGACACGACACACTTACACGACACGATGCGCAGGCGCATAGACTAAACAAAAAACTGTCGTACTGTCGGCAGCCTGTGGTCACGGGACGGAACATCTACCCCCCCCCCCCCCCCCGGACGGGCCTTCCCGTCCGCTAATCAATTGGCAATCTTGACAAGGTTGCGACCGCTCTCTTCACGACCGATCCGTCCACCAAAACCTCTGCAAAACGAGGAACCCCGTCGGTGCCAGCCACCAAATTAAGAATGCGCCCCCGGCGCCAATACAAAGGCTCAAGGTTGGCATCCTTAATCAGAACGAGGTCTCCAATTTCGGGCGGATGCGTTTTATCAGTCCACTTGACGCGCTGCTGGACGATGTGCAAATACTCCAAGCTCCAACGCTTCCAAAACTCTGAGCGAGCTGCTGCACCAACTGAAACCTCGATAGCCGATTTTGGCTCACATCGACAAAAGGGTACTCCGGCAGGGTGACAAGTGGCTGTCCAATCAAATGGCCCGGGGTTAGGGCCTCCAAATCGTTCGGGTCCGAAGACAGCGGGCACAATGGACGCGAGTTCAATACAGCTTCAATGCGGCAAAATACCGTAGCAAACTCCTCAAAGGTGAGAACGGTGTCTCCCAACAATCTGCGACAGTGTCCCTTTGCCGCTTTCACCGCGGCCTCAAAAATACCCCTCCAATGGGGGCAGGCTGGCGGGTCAAACAACCAAGTGACCCCTCGGCGAGCTAATTTGTTACCAATGTCAGCCTGGTTCTCAGCAAGGAAAGCGTATACCTCTTTCAAATAGTTACTTGTACCCTTGTAGTTAGTACCGCAATCAGACCTGATCAAAGTAGGTAACCCATGGTGAGACAAAAATCTATCCAAGGTCGCCACAAAGGCCTCCGTCGAGAGGGAGGTTACCAACTCCAAGTGCACTGCCTTAGTTGACAGGCAGACAAAAACACACAAATAAGCCTTAACAATTTTACTATTGGCTGCATAGTATAGGCCTTAGTCCGGTAGCACGGCAAACAACGGAAGACGATGCTACAAATAGTACGACGGGCCGACAATATCCAAAACTCTCGCTGCAGAATGGCCAACAGCGCATTACAACCGGCATGCGAGTTCTTAATGTGACGATCAGTCACCAACAATTAAACCAAATGGCCCTCCTTAGGCAACAAAAGGGGGTGACGGGCCCCATAAGGAAGGCTAGAGTGCCTCAACCGTCCCCCAACACGCAAAAGACCCGTATCGTCCAAAAAGGGGTTCAACTTACTAACGGCTCCCGACAATTTAGCCTTACCAGACTTCAAAATTTCAATCTCCTTCTCAAAGTGTGCAGCCTGCACGGAGCGGACCCAAAGGAGGAGTGATTCCTTTCGCTCGTGAGGAGAGAGAACCGGTGACAGGCGTTTGTTCCCGGGATTCCTAGAATTATGACCAAAACGCCTGATCCACGAGGTAACGTTCAACAATTTGTCGAGGGAGCTGTATCGATTCAACAAAAAATCAGGGTCAAACGGAGAGTCCTTCGTTCCAACAGCGAGCACCTTGAGCCCGGGCAAAGGACCCGACATCAAGACTGGCGTTCGAGGCCAATCATCCTCGGGGTGAGTCAGCCAGTCTGGTCCCCACCATAGGGTGTGAGCAATCAGGCGGGGTGCCATGCACTCATGTGAGGCCACGTCGCCTGGGTTCAGATGTCCAGGCACGTGCCTCCAAGTCAAAGGAGTTTCAGAATTTTGAATCTGGGACACTCGGTTCGCAACAAAGACCTCCAAAGAGTGGACGGACGTCTTCAACCAACACAAAACAATTTGACTGTCCGTCCAGGCGTAAGAAGCCCGAATGTCCACAGTTCCACCCAAAGTGTAAGCAACGTGGTTCAATAGACGCACAAGAAGCGCCGCCCCTGACAACTCTAACTTAGGGATGGTCAGTGCCGTCTGGAGGGGGGCCACCTTGCTCTTGGCCATGACCAGTGACAACTTCACCTGGCCTGTCGCGCTGACGGTGCGCAGATAAACAACAGCTGCATAACCGTGCGAAGACACATCACAAAACCCATGAAGGGTAGCAGTGTAGCTCCCAGAGGGAAGAATAGCGCGGGGTAACACGACCTCGTTGAATGCAGGGAGTGCGGATACAAATTGGAGCCAATCTTCCAACAGGGTTTCCCGAAGTGGCTCGTCCCAACCAAGTTCCGCAGTCCAAAGGCGCTGAAGAAAACATTTCGACAAAAACAATACCGTGCATACAATAAAATAAAAAATGGCACGGACCACAACAAAGTCCCCCGTGGGCCCCCAGACCCTGACCGATGCCGTTGGCAGCAAAACCGTATCGATCTGAGCGGGTACCTTAGCGGGGCAGGCGCCAAGTTCCTAACAATGCCTGGGCGGCGACCGATCGCCGCACCCAGGCTCAAGTCTTTCGCGACTAGGATGGCGGTCAAATTCCTCGTCCGCGCGGTGTCCCGAGCCACGCGCCATCGCTGGAAGGGCATATCCCACCGGATGCCGGAATGGCGGGGGGCGTGACACCAACCGGGGACGTTCCGCCAATGGAGGGGAGGGAAGGTGGTGCTGGTCTGGCCAGCGCTGCCTAGCAACAGCTGCGCAATCGCCTTTACAAGGGGAGACCAAATGGCGGTCGCGTGGCTCCCGACCAACTTGCGCAGGGGGTGGAGTGCGGCGCTCAAAATTGCGGGCCTCTCCCCGGTTCTGAACCGGCGAGCCAGAAGCCCGGTGACCAACTCCATGGTAACCCCCCGTGCGCGAACCTCCATCAGACGCTGGTCTGCCAGCGTGGTTCGCGTTAGCGCACAAAATGTCCAAATGGGACCCCCTACAAATACTACAAGGACGGGGGTTGGGGGAGTCCCGAAGGAAGTGAGCCCCCAAGCATGAGAAGCACAGACGGCGTGCATTGGCAATTCGGCGGCGGGCAATCACGTGCAATTTCAAAAAGGCCGCGCAAGTTGCCATGCCATGCCTGGTGTCCCTACAAAATTCACAAGCCGGACGAGTCTGGGTGCCAGCAAAATGGGTGGCGGGGCGACTATCAACAAGCCCGCGAGCCCTAGTCCGTCCCTGGTCTCGTGGCTGGGAAGACGGTTGGCATGACTCGGTGGCAACGCTAGAGTTATCCACAATCCGACACTCATCCTCCAAAAATTCGACGAGGTCACCAAATGGGGGGAGATGTGTGACACTATCCCCACCATACTTTTACTCGAAACGAGCCCTCAAATCGGCAGGAAGCCGTTGCAGCACAACATGCACCAAAAGGTAAGACCAATGGTCCACCGGCAACTCCAATCGCTTTAAAGCGTTGGTCACTGCCACCAACGGGTTCAACAGGTCAGTACGCAATGCTGACAATCTAGTAATGACTGGTAACCCCAAAATCTGTTTAATGTGAACGTCAGCCAAACAACGTTTGTTTTGGTACCGCCGGGTGAGAAGTTCCAAAGCGGTAGGGTAGGCCGAGTCAGTCACCGACAAATGCTGTACCAAGGCTCGGGCCTCACCTTCGAGGACAGATAACAAATAGGCCAACTTTTGGGCGGGTCTGAGGTCCGAGCGTGCATCAACCAAACTTTCAAAAAGGTTTTGGAAACACAGCCAATGGTCCAAGCGACCATCAAAATGTGGCAGTTCCAAAGTAGGCAGTCTACTCAATAGTCCGGGACCTGAAACAACCGAGGTCTCTGGCTTGACCTGGACAGGTGTCCGGCTCTCCAATATTTCCCGAGCACGTTGACCAATGACATCCCCCAGGTCCAAGATCTGGTCGTAGTCAGCAAGGACCTTATCGCGTGCTGCCTGGTCCAGCACTTCCAGATCCACTTCACAAATGAACTCGTTGAAGCGGGTGAGTAGAGCATCAACCTTGCTGAGTCTCACATTCAACTGCTCGAACCGAGCAAGCGTGACCCTTTCAAGATCCGGGCGCTCAGGGGTCGCTGCAGCTGAAGTGAACTACCGCAGCTGTGTGGTCAATCCACTGATTGCCTCTCTCACCGCTTTGTATGCCATTGCACAACAAAACAATTCAAATTAAATAACAAAATTCAAACAATCAATAACAAGGAAATCCAAAGCAAACAATTAAACGGCTTAACTGTTAGTCAATAACTCAAGAAATTACAAAAGGAAACACAAAGCAAACAATCAAACTGGTCCCTACAACTCAAGACAACAACAAAACATTGGTTCCAATCCAATGAACAACAATATACTTTTATTTCAATTCAAAACAATGCCAATGTTTAAAAATGCCAATTTCAAATGTTAATTCTCACAAACAACTATGTCAATGGTACAACAATCCTATATTTTAATGTCTTCCGGACATCCAATAACAACAAACAGATCAGATACCACAACAAGGGGCTGTAACATAGCCTGATCCAATTAACTTCATTAGCACATGTAACCCGACTGACCTCGGTAACATAAGTTTACTTGACTCAACTATTTAAATTATTTCAATAAACAAATAAGCACAGTTAACAAATATTTACAGTTAATTACTATTTCCTTATAGAGACTGCCAGGTAATTAGCTTACTGTAAATTACTACTTTTGTTGGTTGCATTTCTTACAACCACGCTCTGCTACCATAATGTTCGACGCCAGACCTACCGTTCCAGGTCACACAGCAAAAGGGCCACAATGGGCGGGTCTTGGGTAAGCGTGGGTCGAACTGTCCGCCGTGCGCGGAGCTGATTAACAAATATTAAAACACTCACCTGGTTGAGGAAAACTCGAGGTCTCAGGTACTGAGCCTACATGGATTTATGTATGTAAATGAGTGTACATTGTATTGTGTAGTGAATCTGTAAGTATTTCAAGATTCAGGCCGCTTCAAGACGCTTAAGATATTCACACGCGGTTTCAATAGGTCACACTATAACCTCAAACTATTTCAATCAAATTCCAAAATAAAACCCGTTCAATATTGTCAACAGGGGTTGTTTGCACACAAAATAATCGGATCTCAACAAATTGTCCGCAAAACTATAGATTCAACAAGATTAATCAATTAATATTCTCAAGACAAATCACCAACCATCCAACCAATATTCAAGATCAAATTCAAGTGTCAAAATCAAACTGGCAAGTGACAGCTGTCACTCCGTTACACGCCACGATGCGCAGGCGCACAGACTAGACAAAAAACTGTCGTACTGTCGGCTGTCTGTGGTCACGGGACGGAACACTCTTTAATATTGGTTGTCATATTTCACAAATAAACGGTATTCTTTCTTTCATGGCAATAGTGACATTTAGTTTAAATAGTATATTAATTATGTGAACTGGAGCCGGAGGATGCAAAAAAAACCAATTTACTTAGGACAAATTTAATTATAACAAAATTACAATTTAAAAGTAAGGATAATTGGTCGAAGTATGTACCAAGAATGAATATAATTTTACATGCATAATTAATTACGAGTTTGCGGAATCAAAGGTGGCGCGATGTAGTGACGCACTTGCTGAGTCGGCGCCTCGTGCCGGCCGCGGTCGCGATGCGCAGGAATGGTGTCAGCTAACATCAGCATTCCTTCTATTATACCGAAGCGTAACTAGCAATCCTCCTGTTACACCGATGCGTAACACCTCCCCCCGAAGTACAGCAGCTACTTGTTGAACGAAGTTGACAATGTTGCTGCTAGATGGTTGGTGTCGATTATAACTTCCTCTGGTTGGATGTTTCTTCTAGGTTCCACTTGAGCGTAGATTTCTTGGGCGGTTTCTGGTTGTGTAGGGCAAGCTTTTCCAGCCTTCTTTCTCGCATATTGTCGATACATGAATATAATTCCGAGTACGCCTGCACCTAACAGTAGTGAGTATACGGGTATAGTGGTATGATAGATACTCTCAACGTTAGTATGGGTAAGTTTTATTGGAGGTTGTACTGAGATCTTCTGGTAGCTGCTATGCAGATTTTCGAGATTTATCGAGTTCAGTTTTACTAGCGATTCTTCATTTCTCGGTATGCCGCTCTGGTTGAGGGGTAGTTGTGCTATCTTCAATGTGTGCCCTATAATTCGATTGTTAATGTTTGAGATTGTGAATTCGGGAGTTTTTATAAAGCAATTTTGTGGTAGGGTAGCTAGGTAACTTCCTTGGGCGATCATAAATTCTTCCTGTCCGCAGGATGTCTGGATTTTTGTCGGGATCGGGAAGCTGAGAGTGTAATGCATCTCATCTAGTTTCTCCATGGCTTCTTTGTTCAAGCTGACCGGTGTTAGTGTACATGAGCTAGTGTTCTGTTGCGTGATTAGTTGTTGAACGCAATCCGGCTTGTCTTGAATCTTGTAGTTGACCTTCTCCTCGCAGAGGTACCATGGATCAATCTTCGGACATTCTGTCTCTATGTACATAGAATATAGTCCCTGAATTGCTATGTATGGTAAGGTAGGCATTAGGGCTAGGTTATATTTATTAGGTACTATGGAAAGTTTGTATAAGGTGTAGGTTCTAGGTAAGGCAATCGGAAACTTTATGACTATAACTATTTTTTTATCGCTATAATATGATCCAACTTTTAGAACGTTATAATAATCTCTAAGGTCGAGGTCTATAATTTCATCTCTCGAATATATTAACTTTAATTTACTTAACATAGTTTTAAGATTAGTTAGACTAACCATAGAGTGCATCGTACTTGATGCACGTATAAAAGCTAACATAAGTTCTATTCTATATAATTCGTCAGATAACGTTTCAACGTTATCATTTAAAATAAGAAGGTATTGGGCAAAATGAGCATAACTAACTAAGTCTGCTTGCCTAGTATTATCTTGGTTTATTAGGGCGTTTATTTTGCTGGAGATAAGTTTTTGATTGTCATCTATCCTGTTTAGTACATTAGTGTATTCAAGCATCCACTCCTTAGTTAGACTTACGCGATTTAGAAATTCTGATTTTAGTTTATCTTCGTTTCCTTGTAAAACTCGGATGGCATCGTTATATTTTAACGCGTCTGTGTAATCTAGATTTCCTGAGATGCTTTTGATGACTGAACCTAGTCCGTCTATGAGACCACGTTTATTACGACTTGGCTCAAAGCTTTCTAACTGTGAGGATATCTTTTCTAGTTTGCTTTCAAGGTAGTTAAGGTGGGGTTCAAAGAGCGTGGATGTTTTATTGTTAACTAAGGGACTGAATTCTGTTAACTGTAGTTTCACTAAGTCGATTTTTTATTGTATGTCTGCAAGGTTAATGTTAAGGAGGAATGAGTGATAGTGTGATATTATTTTCGTTGATCCCAGCTTAAAGGGTAGTAGTCCAGGGCCGTTATCCAGTGGGTCAAGTGATATGTCCTCCGCTCGGGTCAGATGGACCAGGAACATCAGTGATGGTAGTGTCCTGCAACAAATTGCCAGTGTTAGGTGTCCTCTTAAGGCGTGATTTGGCGACAGGACCGCGCTTCTTTTTCGTGTATATATGTATGGGTAGATCGGCGAGTACTGTGTCATGAGTATAACGCGGGGCAAGTTTTTGACGGCTCGCGAGAGGATTCTTAACAAATACCTGCTGGTTTGGCTCATACTCCTTCTCAGGCTCTCTATCTTTATTTCTACTTTCAATTAACTCAGTTCGTTTGTGCAGGGATGTTTCGTTGATAATCTCGTAAACTTTAGTCATTTTATTCTTATGCTCTTGCACATATTGCTGGAGCAAATGCACAGATAAATCTAAATCTAAAGGATCTCGAGGATCTGTATGACCTGTGATTAAATCTAGTGGTCTGCACTTTGTAAAACTATGTATACTGCTATTATATGCTATTATAGCGAATGACATAAGATTAACGACTGGTTCATTGCGATTTTCTAGTTTAAGTATTCTAAGATGTTCTAATAAGGTGTTATGTAACCGTTCAATCATTCCATTATCGTTGGGAGTGTAGGCCAAAGTTTTATGGTGCTGCATTTTGTGGACTCGCGCAAATTCGTTAAATAATTGATTATTAAATTCGGGTCCTTGGTCTGTGACTAAAGATAAAGGGACACCGTGATGTGTGCAAAATTTTAAAACGGCTTGGATGACACTGACTGCGGTACCATCTCTAAGATGGTATGCTTGGGCATATTTAGAAAATGAATCGATAATTGTTAGATATTTTTCACTTTGAATTGTTAGTAAATCTAAATGAACGACCTCAAAAGGTTTTGTCGGCGGCGGGACTACGCAGAGTCTTTGTCTAATAGGATTTCTGTCATATTTGGCCTGGCCACAAATATTGCATTCGTTTATGTATTTTGCGATATGGTCCTTCATTTTAGGCCAGTAGTACTTATGCGACAATGCAAGATGGCACTCACCAATACCTCTGTGGTTGGTTTTACCTTCGTGGTATTTTTGAATGATTTCTTGCTGACGAAGGTATTCCTTGACATTTTCAAGTTCGGTTTTAACTAAGACCAGATTCATCGCGGAGCTTTTGAACTTTTCTTGGATGATGGGAATTATTCTGTACATAGCCAATGCGGGATGAATTATGATGCCGGTTTTGACTTTGGGGTTTATGAATTCTTTTACTGAGTTCACAACGTCTTCTTCGAGGTTACTTTCTGATAATTGAATAGACGTACGAGTGTGGGACTCGAATGGTTTAGAAACAGTTGGTCGTTTCTTTATATCACCAACTACAGTAAAACAGATCTGTCTATTAAATCTATTTAAAGGTTCTTCTGAGATGGGTATTTCTAGTATTGGATGTTCAGCACTAGTATGGGCTGTCAGTGTGGTTGAGTCAGCTGAGGAGTTCGGTTTTTCGGACACATTTACTACAATGGAACTGGCTTCCTCATTATTAATTTCTATACGTGACAAAGCGTCAGCGTTCGTGTTGCTTTTGCCTTGCTTATAGATGACCGAATAGTTATACTCGCTTAGTTTAAGCCTCCAACGAGTTAACCTTGAATTAGGCTCTTTTAGGTTCAATAACCATTGGAGAGGTTTATGATCCGTAATTATTTTGAATACTCTACCAAACAGATAGGGCCTAAAGTACTTTGTTGCCCAAACTATTGCTAAGAGCTCTTTCTCGATTGTACTGTAGTTTATCTCGCTGCTGTTTAAGGTACGCGAAGCATAAGCTATAGGCTTGTCCGATCCTATCGGTCCCTGTGAAAGTATGGCTCCTATGGCAAAGTTAGATGCATCTGTAGTGAGTAAGAAGTCCTTATCGAAGTTTGGATATTGCAGTATCGGGTCATTAGCCAATAGTGTTTTACATTCTTCAAAACAATTTATATAGTTACTATCGTTATAATTTATCTTAGAACCCTTTTTTAAGCACTGCGTCATTGGTTTGGTAATTTTGGCAAAATCTGGAATAAATTTCCGATAATAGCCTATAAGTCCTAGAAATCGTTTTATTTCCGTACTTGTTTTGGGAATAGGGAATTTCTGTATAGCTATGATTTTGTCGGGATTTGGCTTGATGCCGTCTTTGCTAATAATGTGACCAAGATAAGCAGTTTCTAACTTTAAGAATTCAGACTTATCCATCTGTATCTTAAAGTTGGATTCTCTTAGTCTTTTAAATACCCTTTCAAGATTAACAATATGCTCCTGCAATGAGGTGCTAAAGACAATAATATCGTCGAGGTAGACCAGGCAAATAGAATTTTGAAGATCCCTAAGGACATTGTCCATGACTCGCTGGAACGTGGACGGAGAGTTTTTAAGTCCCATTGGCATGCGTAGGAACTCAAAGTGACCGTGCTCTACGTTGAAGGCGGTTTTTGGGATGTCGCTGGGGTTCATCTCGACTTGGTAAAATCCACTCGCCAAATCGAGGGTTGTAAAGTAGTTGCAGTTTCCTAATTTGTCTAAAACATCAGCTATGTTGGGTATAGGATATTTATCATTTATAGTTTTTTCATTTAGTTTCCTAAAGTCTACAACAATTCGCCATTTAACTTTTCCGGACGCGTCAGGTTTTTTTGGAACCACCCAAATAGGCGAACTCCAAGCGGATTCTGAAGGACGGATGATACCTTGCTCTAGCATCTTTGATATTTGACTGCGGACTTCCTGACGGTGTATAAACGGATACCGGTAAGTTTTAGTGTATACCGGAACTTCATCTGTGGTATGAATGCTGTGTTTTATTTTATTGGTGAAGGTAAGTGCTTCTCCCTCGATATAAAATACATCAGCGTATTGAGAGACTAAGGATGTTAAGTTGATTCGCTCTTCCTCATTTAAGTGCTCTGTACGTAACCGGGACAAAACCTCTCTAACGCGGCACGATGGCGGTTTAGTAACCGTGCATTCCATATTAAAAACTTCTGCTTTAACTGGTTCGTTCATAGAGAAAATTAAGTCATTTGATGTTGTATTAAAAACTTCTAAGTAACCGCGATTATTTTGAACGGTAGTAATACATTCGTTTACGTTACAGTTTGAAACAATCTGTGCAGGGATTATCGCGTCACCGTTTGCTATATTAACTGGAACTCTTACTAATTTGGAGGATTTTGCTGGAATCATGTCTTCGTATAAGTTGCAGTTACGTGAGTTATACATGGCTATAGGGTTAACTGCATTTTTTGTAACTAATTTGTTATTTTTAAGATCAATTGTAGATTCCCATTTATTTAAAAGATCTAACCCAATGAGCCCATCAAAGAAATCATGAAACTTGTAAATGAAAAATGTTAAGTAAGTTTGATCGTTGAATTCCTGAAAGCATGGCAAGTTAATAGAGTAATCGTTGCGGCTAGTCGCATGCACATTAGTTACCTCAAAGGGATCGTAATTCCAAGGTAAATGTGGATAGTATCTCTTTATGGTTTCAGGGTTAATAAACGATTGATTTGCTCCAGTGTCAATGAGTAATTTTAGCGGTGGATCGGAAATTTGTATATAAGGCAAATAACGCTGTGTCTGTAGGTTGACTTCTATTTTCGCTCGTTTGTACTTTGATCCTTCTGAAAATTTTCAGTTTTACAGGGATTAGCTTCAGCAGCAGCAGGCGCCTCCACCGGTGGTGCTAGGGGGGCTACACCTGAATCTAAATAGGGCGTTGGCTGTTGGAACAAAGATGGGTCGTAATGATAGCTATAGTAGTCGGGGTATCCGTCGTAATCATACTGGTATACTTCAAGATTATCATAAGGCTCGTGCTGATAGAAATAATCGTAACATTCATTAAAATTCATCTCCCTAGTTCTGAAATAGTTCGACGGGGGTGGATTTCCTCCCCTGGACCAATCGTGACCACGGAATGGCATTGGTTTCGGTACGAAATGTGACACGCCGCTCATCGGTTTCGGTGTATCATTTGAACTTTGCGCTCTGGGTGGTTGAAACCTGAATGCGTTATTCTGTGGGTTATAATTCGGTGGTCGAGCACCGAACGTTTGCTGCGTACGCGACGGGCCTTGAAGATGTTGAGGCTGATTCATAGTAGGTCTCCATGGCAGTGGAGGGCGTTGGGGATGCATTGCAAAACCTGGTCGAGATTGACCGGGTATATGAAAATTAAATGGCCTAGGTGTAGGTATGGGTACGGGCTGCAACCCGGGAGTGCCCATGTTCGATGAACCGTTAGTTAACTGTAAATGGGATTTTTTATCTGGCGTTATACGATCATTACGTTGTTGCAGGTAAAGTGTGTTCATTTCTTCCTGAACAAACTCTAAGGCCTTTTCTATTGTTTCTGGACGCATACATCTAATACGACAACCAAGTGGGTCGCGAAGGCCCCTTAGATAAGATTGGAGGGTTAACTTTTGGTACAGGGTGCGTTTGGATTCTATTGTAGTCTGCACTGTTTCGTGCAAGCTTACATACGTCATAATGGTTCCGAATAAATTTTGACAAGTTTCGTAATACTCCTGGGGTGTGGAGGACCCTTGGGTCAAGAGGGCCATGTCGTTATAAAGCGAGGTCTCATCGCGTTGGTCCGAAAAGTTATTTACTAGAGCGTTACGAATGCCTGCCCAGTTTTCAGGGATACCGTTAGTGTTAATTAACCTGGCGGCGGGACCCGTGACTTTATTAAGAATGCCGTTTATTAAAGCTAAATTCGTAAACTCACTTCCTGGCTCTCGCGATACGTAAGTTGCAACTAATTGATCACATAACTTAATGAATCTAGTAAGCACGTTTGTATTTCCGTCGAATTCGGGCACCATGCGCAAGGCCTTAAATATTTCATCTACTCTCGACATAGTTTCTAACTGATCTGAACTTCCTACGTCACTAAAATCTAGACTTCTAACCGAATCTAATAACTCTAACCTCGACTCTCTATCTAACCTAGGGTTCCGCGATTGCCTGGGATGGAAAATCTTGGAAGTTTAAAAGTAACAAAATAGAAAGGAAGCAACTCAAGAACAATTCTAGAGTACTCACATGTACATCATTGGTCCCCTCTGCGGTATCGATGTCTGGATACACCTCTGGCTGCAGGTTCCTGTAGATCCGGATACTCGTTGCTGGTGCTTGAAAGTCACCCGGGTGACTCGCGAATCGCGTTTCTTAAGATGACTTAAAGTTATCGCGCTCGCGAACCGGCCCGCGAGTATCCTACCGATTGCGCCAATTATGTGAACTGGAGCCGGAGGATGCAAAAAAAACCAATTTACTTAGGACAAATTTAATTATAACAAAATTACAATTTAAAAGTAATGATAATTGGTCGAAGTAGGTACCAAGAATGAATATAATTTTACATGCATAATTAATTACGAGTTTGCGGAATCAAAGGTGGCGCGATGTAGTGACGCACTTGCTGAGTCGGCGCCTCGTGCCGGCCGCGGTCGCGATGCGCAGGAATGGTGTCAGCTAACATCAGCATTCCTTCTATTATACCGAAGCGTAACTAGCAATCCTCCTGTTACACCGATGCGTAACACGTGTACAGTGGTCGTGAAAACGGTAACATGTTGATGTGTTTAGAAGCCCGTGGCAAAGCTATTCCTTTTGCTTTGTGGATTTACCGAGACAGATTTTCAAACCTCCGGCATCCTTCTGAATCTCGCATGAAAGGCATGGAGTACAGTTTGACAAATTAAGCCAAACCTCATAAGATCGCAAAAGATTTAGAAAGGTACGTAAAATGCCTCAGTCAATTTCAAAGAATAACGGCTACTAATACGATTAAAATTCATAATTTTGTAAAGCGCTTGAGGCTAAGTTACAACAGCCGCACGGGTCGATGATATGCTGACCTGTGATATTAGTTAGATACTTCATTAAAAAATAAGAGCAAGAGCGTTTCCACGTCTGAATCGCTCAACATTTTTTCAATGAATGAATCGCGGCGCGGCGCCGCTCAGTGGATCGTCCCCATACAAGAGGTCGGACATAGAATCAAAAATTGAAAAAGTATCTAATTAAAAAAAAAACAAAATATACAGTTGCATTTCTCTATTAAAGAACAACAAAAATTGTTGTACGCTTTTTTTATTTGACCAGCACTTTAGGCGCTATTCGATGAAAACTTTTATTTTTGTATGGAAACGAACACAAAAATGTATGTATCTCATGATTCCCTCTTTGTTCGACTTGTGGATTTCACTACTGTTATTTACCCATTTTATGCCACATTTTCTTCAAGGACACATGGTGCCCCCAGAGTGCCCCTACCGAGATATTTTGCCTATAGTAACTATCTTTGTATGTGTATTACTGATGGAATGGAGGTACATTAAGTATACTTATTACTGAGAATTAGTCATCACTAAGTAGTTCCTTAAATAACAGGTGCATTTTTGAGGACTTTAATGACTTATGAACGCTTTTGTTGCAACATAACAAAAGCGTTAATGAGTCATTAAGTAACGACTACCAGTACTTGCTTAATCTAATTAGTTATTGTAATTACTATGTTCACAGCCCTTAAGCTCTGCAGTGTGATTGGCTCATGTCATAATTAGCTTATCAAATTCATTGCTAGTTATAGTTATTTTTGTGTGTTTTGCACATGTGTATTGTTCTTTAATAGAGAAATGCAACTGTATATTTTTTTTTTTTTAATTAAATACTTTTTCAATTTTTGATTCTATGTCCGACCTCTTGTATGGGGACGATCCACTGTGCGCCGGCGGGACGGGACGTGATCGCGCCCGCAGTGTGAAGGCTCCCGCCGCGCCGGCGTCGCGCCGGCGCCCCGCCACGTCGCGTCACGTCACGCCCCGCTCGCTGTGTGAAGACACCTTTATTCATCGGAGATACTTAGGTACGTCGCACAGGTTCATCGTGCCGTCATTAGTGACCGGTGACACTTCATTTACAATCAAATAATGTTACTATACACTATACGTAATATGTTATTTATACATTTACAATCAAATAATGTTACTATACACTATACGTAATATGTTATTTATACATTTACAATCAAATAATGTTACTATACACTATACGTAATATGTTATTTATACATTTACAATCAAATAATGTTACTATACACTATACGTAACAGGTTATTTATACATTTACAATCAAATAATGTTACTATACACTATACGTAATATGTTATTTATACATTTACAATCAAATAATGTTACTATACACTATACGTAACAGGTTATTTATACATTTACAATCAAATAATGTTACTATACACTATACGTAATATGTTATTTATACATTTACAATCAAATAATGTTACTATACACTATACGTAATATGTTATTTATACACCGTGACATTTTAGTCGTCTTACAAAGGTTGTTCACTCAATGTATCCGACATAATATACCCCTAGGCGTGATTAAACATTGTTAAATAAATAATATACTAAGCAAAATAAATAATGCATTAGAATGATAAAACACCCTGTTAATAATGTTTACGTGTCATACGGTAGAGAACGTACCTACCTAGTGCACGAATCGACTAGATGTTTGGTAGTCATTGGTTACATGAAGTGGGCTGCCGTTGTAAGACGACTAAAATGTAACAGTGTATAGTATCACAATAGGAAACAAAAGAGAAAGTGGAGCCCAATCTGATAGCCAAGCGCGGAGTCGGGTCAACCGACCGGGCCGGGTAAACTTAACTCGGCGCGGCGCTCCAGTGACCCAACCAACGAACTACATTCGACTAAGCACTAGGCAGAACAAGAGAAATAGAACAAAGACCCTAGCCTTAATGGACATAAAGGTACCGAGGCTATCTGATAAACAGAAATTAAGCGAGTATATTGTCACAAAAAAGGGGCTATTGGAGTTTAATTGTCTTGGAATCGGTAAAGAATCGCTAAACATGTTAATTTGAGCTATAACTAAAATTAATAAGTAGTTGAATTACAAGAAGACTAACGCAAATGAAATACCTATTATACCTTAAAGTAACAGTCAGCAAAGTCACTGTGCATGTACTACCTACTTCTTAATGTTCATTGAAAATAGATACTACTAGCTTTTGCCCGCGGCTTCGCCCGCGTGGACGTCGGAAATTTTATTGCGTTAGTTTCCAACCTAAATAATACATTTAATGATGTGTGCTTTGAAAAGAAGGAATTTCTACACAACTTCATCCCCTTATTCAGGTCTTCAAGAGTAGAATTATCAAAAACACTGAGACACGTATAAATTAATTTTTAATCGTCAGCCTAAACACAAAATTTGAAGAACGAAGTTTCCAAACTGACGGACTTTCATACAAATGTCCACCCCTATGTCTTCCCTCTACGGTGGGAGTTTCCTACAATTGCCTTCTTAACTGACGTTTCCAAAGTTTAACCCATAACGTACCTCTGTGCCAAATTGCCTTCTTAACTGACGTTTCCAACGTTTAACCCATAACGTACCTCTGTGCCAAATTGCCTTCTTAACTGACGATTCCAACGTTTAACCCATAATGTACCTCTGTGCCAAATTGCCTCCTTAACTGACGTTTCCAACGTTTAACCCATAATAAACCTCTGTGCCAAATTGCCTTCTTAACTGACGTTTCCAACGTTTAACCCAAAACGTATCTCTGTGCCAAATTGCCTTCTTAACTGACGTTTCCAACGTTTAACCCATAATGTACCTCTGTGCCGAATTGCCTCCTTAACTGACGTTTCCAACGTTTAACCCATAATGAACCTCCTGACGTTTCCAACGTTTCACCCATAATGTACCTCTGTGCCAAATTCTATCTTCGTATGTCCAGTAGTCTTATGAGATTTCGCGATTAATCAGTGACTGAATGTATGAAGGAGTGACTTTTACTATATACATACGAGTATGTATATAGAAGATCAAAGGCGAGCAGTAGATAAGTACCTGAAATATAAGCGACAGCGAAAATATTATAAGAAGGAATATAATAACAAAAGACACGTGCCTATTAGAATAGCAGATTGTCACTCTTCTTACAACCGTTTAATACCCACTTGTCATTTGACTGTAGGTAGGTACGGCCCCTGTTGATAGCTTCCTTGACTGTACACTGTACAAATGCCATTGAATCATTTCCTGCTGAGGTATAGGCTGAAGCTGATGTTGGGCGTCACTTAAGTCGCCCGCTCGGTGTTGTTGCGCACGCGTACTTCCGCAACATAACGCTACAGTACAACAGGGATGTTGTGGGGCAACTGGCAAGCCCCGCGACCTCCTGTATGCAATAGCTGATCACCGACATGAGCCAAGAGAGCGTAATGTTGACAACGCGGAGCTGTCATATGAACTATTCACATAGCAAAACCTGTGGAGTGGGTAAAGCGGAAAATGTCACAAGTGCGAGTCCAATAAGTATTAAATACCTCATAATAATAAGAAATAGATAGAAGCCTGCGCGGTCCCGCTAGAGCTAATTATGCGCGTCTTCTGAACATAATAAACAATATCAATTTAACTTTTCAAACGGGAGTTTGTGCGAGCACTCTCATCGTCCCCTTTTTAATCTGTCTTTAATTAGGTGAATCTCCGCCTTACGTCTTGTAGCCCCACTTCGCCCCAGTCCCCCCTGGCACACCGTGACCGACATTATTTAATAATGTATACAGTTTCAATTTACCCGTTTCTGGTGATATTAAATCGCTCTTTGCAATCGTTTCGGGAGTTTCTCCGCGGTAAAGGTTTGCGAATTTGGCAAATTGACAAGCTTTCATTGCGTAATTGCAAAAGTTTGTTCGACTGTATTAAAGTGTACCAAAAGGATGAAAACCAGTACATAAGTAGGTATTCGGTAGCTACATCATATTATACACAACTAGTGTGAAACCTTCGTAGAAATACGGGGACAGACGCGCTTTCTACAATTAGGTAATATTGCTACGAGCTGGGGTTCGGGATAAATATTTTTTACTAAAAACACTAACAATTTATTCAAATGGTCGCAAATACAGCGATCAGAAACTTGAATTAGAATCACTTACTTTAACTTGCACTGTTCACTGGTTAACCGGTGAGGTGTACCAGCACAGTGCTACCTCCAATCTTGACATTTTCCATGAAGTAATACGTCATTACTGTCATCGACTCCATACATACACGTCGCTTGAGTGTATATTCTGCCTGCATCCAGTATAACAGCTGCAAGCTTCAGCTGCGTTCGCTGTCGCTGCCCGTTGACGCCGTGACCCTCTGCTGTGAACCTTCTGTGGCAGCCGGTGCCGTGCCTGTCGTAGATAACTCGCGGCAGACGCCCACGATACATCTCCGAGATTATCCGACTTATCTTGCAGATATGATTTAGCGGTTGAGCGCACAATACGCGGCACGCGAGTACTCTGAAGTGCCGCCTTTCAACATCGCACAAGTGCGTAGCGACTTAATTGATTTCGGGGCACCAAGAAGTGAGGAATGCGCGAAATAATATTGATGTTTGTAGTTCTAAAGCAAACATCTCAAAACAAACAGCACAAGTCAATATTGACTGTGGAAATATGCTGAGGATCAAACAAATAAACACCGTCCGTACTTATATATACCCAGAGCTTAAGTAGGAAAATTTACATCAATCAGTATACAATGAGTCTGCAGCTATCCAAATAACAGCTTTTATTTGCGAAACCGTGACCAAGACGCACCGCTAGCGTTGCTGTCGAGGACGACTGTCTGTCGACGAACAGCATCATATTTATAGCTTACAGAAGTAATAGCTGCACAATACTGACTCGACATCGACATGTGTCGTGATTTGTCAAATTATGAGAGACAAATGGTCCCCTCCGCGACGCGTGTCGCCACCGAGCGGATACGTTGGTACATTGCAGTGACACCACTCGGGATCGGATATTAAATTATGGAGATGTGGGGTATCGGGGCGGCAAATAAAAAGTCAAGACGCTTCGCTCGCAAATTGTAAGAATCAAATAAAATGAGTTGTCAGGTAACACGCTCGTGACGCTGCGCGCTGGCGAGCTGTCTGAAAGGATCACATCATTCACGAGCGGGCAGATTCAGAACCTTTTTAGATAGGACCGCGAATATCACCAGAAACGGGTAACTTATTACACGATGTGTGATGTGAGGCAACCGTGGCGCTGGCGTGGCGTCCCAAATTGGAATACTACAGAAAAGGCGTGATTGTCACACTGTTAACACTAGAAGTAAGGACAAACTACGTGTTCCCTTTCACCGGCTTCATAAGGTGCATAACTCATTTGTTGGGCTTGGTATAACATTTTACAACAAGCTAACACCTTCTTTACTAGAATTACCTTTTAATGCGTTTAAAGCTCAAGTAAAATCCAACCTTTGTCAAAAGGCGTACTATTCCATCAACGATTATTTAAATGATAAGAATAGTTGGTCGCTGTGATTAACTCAAGACAATGTTTATGTTCTTTCTCCAGTATTAGCGTACCTAGTGATAGGTTCAATATAATTGTTTCCATATTTTTTTTCCTGTTTATGCCAATTTTATTTTATTAGTATTGCATAATGTGGTTAGCTAGCGACCTCGACAAGTAATCATTCAATTCTTGCGGTAGCGTCGGGGGTCGGGTTACCCCCTTCCCTCAAATATGGTGAGGGGGGCAATGGCTGATCTTTGCGTTATGCTCGTGAACGGGTGCTGCTTGTGGTGACTGGTCGTCTTGTTGACTTTGATGTTGATTTTATTATTAATATTACTTACCTGTTTAATTTATTTTACGTCGATGGTCCTAGTTTATCATTTGTGGCCTCGAGTTGTAACTCAGGTCGTAACAGCTATGTGAACATTCAGCATTGCATAATATGTAAGCTGTTACGCCCATTATGCCAGGAGGCTTTTATTTTTGCAGCCATGTTTACATTATACTTTCTTTTTTTTTTTTGCTTATGCTTGAGTATAGTTTTCATAGTTTGTGTTTTTGTATATTGGGTTGGCTAGCTGGCATATAGCAAATCATTTAATTTAATTTGTGTCTCTTAATGTTTTACTATATACCATTGTATAGAATCAAGTTCTTCTAACTGGACAGACAGCTGTGCTGCTGGGGAGTTTGTTGGCCACTTCTTCTTCCCAGCTAAAGCACTAGGAAGTGCGCGACGGGTGGGCGTTTTGGGGGGACTGTCTTTTGTAATTTTGACGTTCGAAAAGTGCTGATCCTCAGCCTAATTTGAATAAATGACTTTTGATTTTGATTTTGATTTTGATTGCACGGAGGTAACGGCACCAGTCACCACTGGGAACAGGCCAGCACCCTAATTGCGTAACACACTATTAAATAAGAATCTGAATCATTTTGAAGGTTATCGCTAATCTGTTCTTTCCTATGTTCGAAAAACTTGTCTACTTAGCAATATAAACAACGCCATGAATATTGTGGAACTGTCAAAGTGAAAGCGATTCCTACTGGAAGTGTTTTATTGCGTAAAACACTTCCAGTAGGAATCGCTTTCATCACTTTATACGAGCTGTTATAGTCCGACCCTGTAACATTCTGGTTGTGAGCTAAAGGAAGCGCTGCATCATTCTATCGTGAAGTAATGTGAAGCCGACGCTAAGATACGAAGTTGAGGTGCAATATTGAGTGCTTTGCATGCAAATGTGCTTATTCCTATTGAAATTATTCAAGTTAGGAAGTATGAGTTAAGTAGAGTGAAAGTTGAACCAAATAACCTGATTTAATACATAACTTGGATAAAGTAAGCTCTTTTCAGTAAGTAAGAGTAGGCTCTGAGTAAGCCGACTATCTGAAAATACGTGCGATATGCACATAAATGTCGCGCACACTGCATAGTGTTTGATCAATAATGCAATTTATTTAACATAGCTAATTGTTTATACAACAACGTCGCGCACACTGCATAGTGTTTGAACAATAATGCAATTTATTTAACATAGCTAATTGTTTATACAACAACGTCGCGCACACTGCATAGTGTTTGAACAATAATGCAATTTATTTAACATAGCTAATTGTTTATACAACAGCGTCGCGCACACTGCATAGTGTTTGAACAATAATGCAATTTATTTAACATAGCTAATTGTTTATACAACAACGTCGCGCACACTGCATAGTGTTTGAACAATAATGCAATTTATTTAACATAGCTAATTGTTTATACAACAACGCAAACTATACTTTGGGGCATTCCAAACTGTGGCTGATGGACATTTATTTTGTTCGTGGCGGCAACATTAAGACATACTTAATGAACCATACATAAATAAGCGTGCTAACGAAGGGACGCTGTATGGCGGCGAATTATAATGTTTGTCTGAGGGAAGTTGAGGCGACATCGTTTGTGTTACTTGTCACCTAAAGGTTCCGTTTGTGTTTCGTTTCAGTGCGTGGTAAGTAAACAGTAAACACCCTGTGCGTGTGTTTGTTCCGTGCACTACGGCACCGGCACGGAGATATCCGCTATGCCCACTAATGTATACATTATCATTTAATTAGCTAGATACAAGTATTTGAAGCTTATTGCTTATTAAATGTTTCAACGTTAAATGTTATATGCATGTGTGCCACTACGAGTGCTTACTCAATCACTACTGTTATCCTTAAATCCTAAGCACTAGAAGATACACGCACAATAGGGATTTTGCTGTAATTAAAAACTGTTTCATTACTTAAATATAGGTGCTTGTATAGGAATCAAGGAACAAATTGGTAATATATTTTATGCTGGCAAGTGCCAGCATAAAATACAGAGGGTGAGTCATAAGTTTTTGCGGTTACGCACTTGTCACTTGAACAAGTTTAAACGCGTTTAAGAACTAAAGAAAACACAAACTGGGAACGACGATGAACAGGTTATTTCTAATAAAAGTATACAGCGCACATTAAAATGGAAGAGATTCAAGGACTTCTTCGTTTTTTCTTCAAAAAAGGTGTCTCAGCTGTAACTGCTGCTAAAGAAATTCCTAGTGTGGTGGATGAAAACGCTGTTAGAGAACGGACAGCCCAATTTTGGTTCCAGCGTTTTCGATCGGGAGATTTGAGCCTTCAAGATAAACCACATGCTGGAAGCTGTTCACCTTCGCCAAAAAACCAGTTTCAAAATAAACATCTTTCGTTAACGATAACTTAATTTATAACTAAGATATATCAAAATAAAAACTGCGTTGTTATTATAACTCATTTAAGTTTATTTTGTTGCGCACTGATTAAAACTTATCTTGTATAAAGCATGATCATTGTTCGAACGACTTCTGTTCTTCAAAAGATATCGGCGTTCCTGTGAAGTGAATGTAACTGCACCCCAATTGCGTAACACCTTTTCTGTCAGACCCTGGCAGGCATCGGTCCTAGCAGACCCCTTCAGTGCTGCTGACATCTCTTTGAGGCCCGTGTGGAACACTACGCGCCGTCGACCCGAGCCTGGTCCTTACCGGGCGGCGAGCTACCCATTGCTCGCCGCCCGCAAGTTCGCGCCTACGGTGGCCGGGAGTCCGCTATTGACTCCCGACGCCCGAGGCGTCTCCTCCTGCGGCGGCTAGGGACGTGAGGGCGCAACAAAAGTCTTTGGGGCGCAAAGACTGCCACTCCCTCACGCGCCCCGCCTCCTCCTTCGCGAGCATTACTGCTTCGCAGAAGGAGGTGACGGCTTCCCATGCCCTCTCGCTCTGTACCATGGCTCGCACCAGGGCCGGATACGAGAGGTCACCGCAGAGTAGCGCCCCCTGCCTTCAGTGTTTGAGAAAAACTGTTAAAACTGCCAATGAATAATCCACACTATCCACACTAATATTAAAACTTAAAAGCAAAAAATAATAAACCTTAAAATTATTTGTCGGCGCTTTGAGTGATCTTTGTTCATTGATTTTTCAGCGCCGACTCAAAATTTTAAGGTTTATTATTTTTTGCTTTTAAGTTTTTTCGGCGGTTTAATTTTTTGTTAAAAAGTTTTTATTTTATATTTTTTTGTGGCTTTAATGTACTAATATTACTTGGCAAGGTATACCCTATCCAATGAAAAAAGAATTATCAAAATCGGACTACTCTGTATAAAGTTATTCGTGGTTATACATTACAATCAGTGAGTGAACAATCAATCATCCCCTGTTTTCTGACCCTTAGGGTTTGATTTTGTTTTCCAAATTTATATGGGACCACCCTCAAAATATAACCTTTCCAATAAAAAAAAAATGATCACAATCGGACCACTATGTAAAAAGTTATGCGTGGTCATACATAAAAAAAACAAAAAAAATATACGCGTCGAATTGATAACCTCCTCCGTTTTTTTTCGTCGGTTAATAAATGCAAAAGTAACTCTGTCTGTCCGTCTGACTCGCTTTCTTACTAAAACTACTGAACTGATTTAAATGAAATTTGGTACACAGATAGTTTAGAGTCTGAGAAAGGACATAGGCTACTTTTTATTGCGGAAAGTATTGTCATTTTTAAAGCTTGACTGATGTAACTTTTTTATTTGGCTTTTATTACATAATATATATTTATGAATTATATTTAAAGTTTGTAACTATAGGCAATAGGGGATGAAAGTTTGTTACATATAAAATAATAAAGTCACTTTGCTGCCTGTCCCTATGTATGCTTACATCTTTAAAGCTACTCAACGGATTTTGTCGCGGGTTTTTTTAATAGATAGAGTGATTCAAGAAAAAGGTTTATATGTGTATAACATGCATAATATTAGAAACGCTGACAATTTTAGAGGTTTCTAATGTGATGTCACAAATAAACTCATTTTTTTGCGCTTACATTTCGAACGCTGGCTGAACCCTACAAAATAAATCAAAATAATGTATTACAGTATTGTACACCTTAAAAAGGTCTACAAAAAAATTCGCGATGGTATATGTCTATCTCTTAGGGATAACCCACAATAACCATTTTTATCCTTTACTCTTTACGAGAAATAATGGTTTATTTACGAAGCGGTTTTAAGCAATATAGCATTAATCCTTATCCAATTAAGTACCTTAAATATATTTTGCATTTAATATAGATCAATATGGCCCTTGGCAGCATGTAATTTAAATGAATATCTAAGAAGATATCAGAGATTTAAAAAGCGGGGGCGGAGCGGCTGGCGGGCCGTAGGTACGTACGTCCCGGTTGGTAGCGGTCGGGTAGTGCAGGATTAGTAGGATTGTAATTCATATTACTTAGGCTGCATAGCGAAAATGCGAATATCATGTGTGTTCGTTATACTCAAAATAAACTCAATAGTATTATTCCACGTAAGAGACCGCGAAGTATGGCTTAGATGTTTAGATTTTTGGATTGATTTGGATTTTTGGTTATCCTGGATACTTACCATATAGCTAGGATACTTTATCCCGGTAGTAGGTTCCCAGGTGATATTTTCCGACAGCTACACGGGCGAAGTCACTGGCAGAAGTACTGTTCCTATTATTCCTATGATCGATTTGGTGTCTGGTAAATGATTGAGTGTCTGTATATGTAGAATACGAGCGTTAAGAAAAACCAGGATATATTTTATTATATTCAACTAAACCAATCCCTATGCCGCAGTCTTCTTACTCTGAATACTATTAGTTTTATTTACACACCATGATATTCTCATAAACTATGAATCCGAAGTAATATGAATTATAACCCTACTTACTACTAATACTATAAATTATGTGAAAATATTTATGATTGGGTGATTGTTTCTCAATCACGCAAAAATGGCTGAATGGATCTGGATCGAAAACGGCACACAGAGTATAAATTACCAATATAACCTGGATTAATACATTCTTACCGCAGTAGTACGTCCTCCTGCGTTAATTTCCGACATCCACGCGGGCGAAGCCGCGGGAAAAAGCTAGTCCTTAATAAATTGAAACTTTTTACTATCTACTAACTGTTCACCATCACCTGAGCTTTGACGTTTCGACCGATCAGTTGAATTGACTTGAGTGTCCAAAATGCAAGAATGGTTCGAAATTCCGGACGTTGTATCAGAAAGAAGTATGAGTGGAACTGGACGATCCGCCTGCTTCGAGAAACCACTTCCTCATTTTAGAAACCGAATTCTTTGCATCTTCAATTTTATCTTTTGCTCTTTTTCCGTTTTCTTTGGTCGGAATATGTTCAGAAGTCGGAATATGTTCAGAAATCGGAATTTGGCGCCCCCATGAAACTGCCGCCCGGGGCAAGTGCTCCGGTTTGCCCCCCCCCCCCCCCCCCCCTTAGATCCGGGGCTCCAACGTAGGTAATAGCTAAATAACGCAGTGAATATTGCTGTTTTGTCAACTTTTAGACTGGTTAATGTGTTACTTACACAATGACAGCTGAATCACCAGCGCTTGGCCCGAATTTGCTATCGCAGGATGTGTTCACTAATAGTAGCTCGTCCCGTAGCGACAAACTCGTCCTTAGAGATGTATGCTCTCTCAACGGTGTCACAATATAACCTGTAACATCGACGGTGCTCGTACGCCCGGCACAAAAGCGTTCTCAATTGAATCATTGCGGAGATGCCGCGCCCGTCACCCGCACGCAGCGCCCGCGCCGCGCGCTGCGAGTGCTACACATGAAAGTGCCGCCACTCGGCACTGATTGAGCCTCGCCGTGACACGCTGATTGCGCTGATGTCACTCACTGTTATGTCGACGATCAAGAGTTCGGAGACTTTTGTACAAGTTAACAGCCTCGTTGGTCCAGTGGCGCCAGTCGCCAGTGCAGTTACTGAGCGAACAGGCCAGAGTTAGATCACCAGCTCGGGGGAAAACTTTATTGTGTTT
The DNA here is from genome assembly GCA_947507805.1 of Aporophyla nigra. Taxonomy (NCBI): domain Eukaryota; kingdom Metazoa; phylum Arthropoda; class Insecta; order Lepidoptera; family Noctuidae; genus Aporophyla; species Aporophyla nigra. The sequence goes on along the minus strand of OX382305.1, from coordinate 128,991 downwards.
TCAATTAGCAGCCGGAATCAGGATATGTCCCGGTGAGACCAAAAGTTCACCCAGTACTTGGAACATAGTATTCAATACACACCTACATACAATCAGATGAAACGACACAAACCGTGTAAGCTGTACGTAACTTCCGTCGAGTAAGTTGTACTATAGGTTCTAAGGTGGGTAATATCCGTTTCTACAGTCCCTTATTTATAGAACAAATTGAGCAGGATGTCACATAATAACGCCATTAATATTGAACCACCGCGGCGGCGGCGGAACTGTTGATAATATAAGCAACACGCGATGTTCAGTACAATACAATAGCCGGTAAATTACTTATTGATACAAACCATTCGCCGCTTCCCGAACATTTCATATTAATGGCTATTTTAATTGTCATGTCGTATTGTGTCATACGTAAATAATCGATTTCGTGTTTGATATAAACGTTTTAACGGACACCGGGAAATATGTATACGAGTGAATTTAAATCAGAATATGAATCGGAATGTTTGTATCAACTCGGCGTAACAAGTTTAGCATATTGTAAATGAAATTCGATCGAGTTTGATATACGAATATCTAACCTGAAATAAAAACATTAAATTCTGTATTTCGACGAATTCCTTCAAATGAAACAATTCATATATAGGGAGCTGTAAGAAGCTTATTTATGTGATTGATTTGGTTAGATTAGAGAGAGCAATGTCTGTGTATACCTTGAGAATCCATACTTTGTTAAAAAGGACTGATCATTTGAGGCAGAACCGGGGCAACCTCAACAGCACCCTGAAGCTATTATTATATTGCACACGCAGAGCATCTATAGCCTTATAGTTGACCCACAAACTGCCCGTGTGGACCGACTGACGACAAATTTAAATAGAGTTATTTTGACCTCGTTACTACAACGAGCGAATCTGTGAACCAACATGTTGCATCTGGCTGCTAGTGCCCTGCGCTCAAGATCAATATCTACGTGATCTTTGAGGTCCTCAGTGACATAGTGTCCCAAGTATTTAAATTGGATAACCATTTAAGTGGATGTTCGTTGAGGGCTACTGAGGGCCCGTAAGTGTAATTTGCCCGGGAGCAGCAAAGAGCGGGTACCTATTCACTTTTATTTACATTATTATATAACAGGCTGTAAGTTACCGCATACTTTTCACAGACGTTCAGCATCTCCATGATTGAGCCAGCCGTTGGACCCAGCAGCACCATATCATCAGCGTAACTTAAATTATTGACGCTAGCGCCATCTATTTTGCACCCAACTGGTCTGCTGCTGAGTTCAACGATCAACTCATTCAGATACAAGTTGAAGAGCTTCGGTGAGGTGTACGCTTCAGACAGAAAATCTTCTGAACGAACTTGGTTTAACTGGTTAGAGAACCAGTACTGGAACAAACCCGTCAACTCAGGTGGTACACCTGCTCTTCAGAGCTCTTCCAAAGGACATCATATGAAACAAGGTCAAATGCCCTTGAGAGATCAAGGAAGCAGGCATACACTGGAATACCTCCATTCGTATAGTATTGGACCGTCTGCTTTAGACAGAGGATAGCACTGTCAGTGGAAAGTCCAGGCCGAAACCCAAACTGTGCGTCATGTAAATATATCCATTATTTTTTTGTGGATGGGAAATCATTAAATGACGTCTCCCGCTCTTGGGCGGAGCGGGAGGGCGTATCAGACTTTTACTGACTAAAACCCACCCGTCTGCCTTCAGTTGCCCATGTGCCAGGGCCACGATATCTCTTTCGAACAAATCTCGCGACCCTGGCAGAAAGTTATCCATTTGACCAGTTCCTTGTCAAGCAGACCGTCCAACACCTTTGCAATTATAGTGGCCAAGGATATCGGTCCCGAGCCTTCCCATTAGCGCCCGGAACTAAGCGCCCCGGACGTGTTTGTTCCAGCCTGCCAAGTTAAATAAAAAATTAAAAAACCCCCAGCTCAAGCTAAATTTTAATTATTAATCAGTTTATTTGAGATTTTAAAAAATCCTTGACATTAGAAATTACAACCCCAAACCACCATTATAAAACCTCTAAAAGTATTTATGATGTATGTAACATTTTGAGATTCACCACTAATGATAGGTAGTGAACTGGTATCCTTTCTACTATGGCATTCAGTTATTGCTGGGCTTCGTTAGTTTGGCATTTTCACGAGCCCTAAAGCTTATGATCGTTTAAAACTGTTAGGATGTATTGTTTAGGTGGCATACGTGCTTTCAGATGACATTATTATCTAGTTTATTTATTTAAACTTCTCGCACACAAAAAAGGTACAAAGGCGGACTTAATGCCTTAGGCATTCTCTACCAGTCAACCGAGGATGGTGAAGAGATTAGATGGCAGGTGCTTTCATTGTGAGGAACAGTTATTGAAAAAAAAACTACTAAAATACATCCTATATCAAATTATGAATAAGATGGGGAATGTATTAGGTTGGGGAAAAAGTCTTTTCGCATTATAGTATGTATGAACTTGTAATAAAATCTCTTTGGCTATACTATTTGTATCTGGCTGGTTTTGGTATCATTGAAAGTTTAAATTTTAAAGAACATAATTCCAAATTCAAATTAGGAAAATGTGTGATTTTCATTTGTTTTTCGTACCGTCAAGATGAGTGAATGTAATGAAGAAATTCGATACATTTTAAAATTTTACTACAAAAAAGGTAAAAATGCAACGCAAGCCGCGAAAAAAATTTGCGATGTTTATGGACCTAGTGTAGTGTCTGTGAGAGTAGCACAAATTTGGTTTAAGCGTTTTCAATCTGGAAATTTTGATGTCAAAGATGCACGTCGCTCTGGTCGCCCTATTACGGATAAAATGGATGCCATTTTTGAAAAAGTGGATCAAGATCGGCATACCAGTAGTTACGACGTAGCTGAAGAACTGGAAATTGACCACAAAACAGTTTTGGCGCATTTGAAAAAAACTGGGTACACAAAAAAGCTCGGCATTTGGGTACCTCACGAGCTCACTGAAAGAAACCTAATGAACCGTGTACTCATTTGTGATTTTTTATCACGACGTAATGAAACCGAACCATTTTTGAAGAAGCTGATAACTGGTGATGAAAAGTGGATCACGTATGACAAGAACGTGCGAAAAAGGTCCTGGTCAAAGGCCGTTCAGGCTTCACAGACTGTGGCAAAACCCGGGTTAACTCGCAACAAGGTGATGCTGTGTGTGTGGTGGGATTGGAAGGGCATTATTCATTATGAGCTGTTACCACCAGGCAGGACCATCGATTCTGAACTCTACTGCGAACAACTGATGAGATTAAAGCAAGAAGTTGAGAGAAAGCGGCCGGAATTAATCAACAGAAGGGGTGTGGTTTTTCATCATGATAACGCTAGACCTCACACATCTTTAGCCACCCAACAAAAATTAAGAGAGTTTGGCTGGGAGGTGTTAATGCATCCGCCGTATAATCCTGCCCTTGCACCTTCAGATTTCCACCTGTTTCGGTCTCTTCAGAATTCTTTAGGCAGTGTCAGGTTAACATCACGAGAGGACTGCCAAAACCACTTGTCGCGGTATTTTGACCAGAAGTCCCAAAATTTCTATAGCAATGGGATCATGTCCCTACCTACAAGATGGCAAAAAGTTATCGAACAAAATGGTACCTAGATACTTTAGTTAAATGTAAATAAACTTTATTAAAAAATGTTTTGAATTTTCTTAAGAAATGCGAAGAAACTTTTTCCCCAACCTATTAAATAGATTATAAACTTATAATACACACATACATATTTACTATATATATATATATACTTACATACATATATATTTATATATATATACACAGATTAAACCGAGAGATGTTGAGATGACTCTACGCTATTTGTTTTGAAAATAACTCCGCAATTTCCGCTTAAACGCATACCGAGTGGTGGCCGTCCTGATATCGAGAGGGAGCGCATTCCATAGAAGAATGGACTGAATATTAAAGGACGAATGAACAAAGTCAGAGGTATGAGAAGGACAGAGTAGGAGAAGATTGTTAGAAGAACGCAGATTTTTGACGTGAGAAGAACATAGATATTGAAAGTGAGGCACGAGATAAGAAGGAGGAGTGGGAGATTTGAGAAGGGAGAAAAGCGTGGTCAAAGCGCGCAAACTTCTTCTTTGGCGAATGGACATCCATTTGAGCTCAGACCTATAGCTCGACACATGGTCATATTTTCTAAGGTTGAAGATGAACCGTATACAGTTGTTGAGCAGTCTGTCGAGCTTATCCAGAAAAACCGCATTCAAGTCTAAATAGCACACGTCACCATAGTCGATCATAGGGAAAATCAAAGTCTGCACAAGCATGGCTTTCGTCTTAGCGGGTAAAAAGCTTCTCAGACGATACAGGGAGCGCAAGGTACCATTGACCCTTTGGCTAACATTAGAGACCTGGCGTTGCCAGCTAAGTGTCGTGTCTAGATGCAAACCGAGATAGTTTAATACTTTTTAAAACATGAGTTTTCCATAATAAATAAAAAATAATAAAAACTTTATTGTTCAAGAACTGCTATGTACAAATTGAAATAACACTAGCCTCCACACTAGGATTCCCCGTGTCGTGGAGGCCAGTCTCTTTCGTCTTACACTATTACATCACAGTAAGGAGGCACATATGTTATGTTGGTTGGAACGATAACAATAACCAAATGATATTATGCCTAAACAATAAATTAGCATAGTTAAATGAGTGTTAAACTAAAATGATTTTTAAAGGCGTGTTTAGTGTATTATGTACGTGTATGGTGTGAGTGTGTGATGAATGAGTGAGTTAAGATGGATTTGGACCAGACGAGGCCAATCAGACCACGTATGAGAGCACTCCCTGTCAACCCTAGGCTTCCCCTAGGCTTGAATAAACCCACGAGAGAATACTCCCACCCTATAGGCATTCACTCGTCTTGTCCAAATCGACCTTCGTGTATTTGTGTGAATGAATGTGTATGTTGTGCTCATGTGTTAATAAATTTCTCCGTGCTTTCATAGTCCATTCTTGTCAGAAATTTTAAAAGTTGATTTTTGCATCTGTTCTTGGTCAGTGGCAATAAATCTATCTCGTTATTGAGCTTACCGTAAATAAATGGTCCCATATACCGAAAGCATCTGTTGCCAAAAATGAGTCTACGTTTAGGTTTATGCCATTTGGGCTTATTTGCATTTCTATATATCAATATCAATAAAAAATACTGTGATGTAGGTATGTCGTAGTCGCCGCTGCTACGCCGCCGCCGCAACGTCATACGCCGCGTAGCAGCCTACGATTTTATGACGCAGTGGTAAATTTGGCAAGTAGGTACCGGAAACTGTGTAGCCCTTACCAAGGTGATTGGTTGGTGAAAATACTAAAACTAAACATTTATGAATTTCATACACTTAGCAAACCAAAACGTTAAAAATATATCGTATTTCCCGGTTTTCGGGTAATCATACTTTACCACAGACACATTCCAACTAATGTAAGTCTAAGTAAAGTGACGTGTTAGTGGCCTAGTATGTATTTTCAGGCCGAACAATGTCAACCGCTGACGACCGTCAACGACGTCTGCCCTCGCAGAGCGGTGCCCCAACGCGACGTATTTTTTTTTTTAATTATTAATACATACTTAGGTACTTTAAGATTGAGTTTTTTTTATTATTTTTTACTTTTTAAAGGGAACTTAGTTTTTTGTGTCGGGGGTTTTTAAAATTTTTAATTAATTTTTTTATATTCTACTTTTTATAGGTAAACTTATCATAATGTAAAGTTGTAAATACATAGAACTTCACCGTGGCCAACAGGAAGATGGGAAGCTTCCTAAAACAATATCAATTCAATTTGATGATTTCACTATCGGCCGGAGTTGTGTTGACGAGAATGGATGGATTCTGATAAGGCCACATAATGTAACTTTTCAAGGTCTTAGAGGATATGGAAATATTGAAAGAACAATGTTTCCTATGATTTTATGTTGGGCGATTACAGCATATAAGTTGCAAGGGAAAACAGTTGAAAAAGCTGTGGTTTACTTAGGTAAAAGTACTTTCGCAAAAGGTCAAGCCTATGTAGCCTTAAGTAGAGTATTTTTACTCTGCTTAAGGCTACATAGGCTTGGCCTTTTCCTTGGATGGTGTAGCAATTTGTGAGCTCGACCAAAGAAAACTATTTAATAATCCACATGACAAATCATCTTTAGCAGAATTGCAAAGACTGAGATGTAGTCATTGATACTCTCACTTGACAATCGGATTTCCTAAGAACATTCTCGATTAAGTCATCAATATTCTCTTTCAGTGCGCTTTCATTTGAGACCCCACTCGAGTATATTTGTAGACATTCGGTTATTCTTCCCCACTTTCACCCCCCACAACTTTTAAACGGCTTAACCGATTTTCATCAAACATGTCTAAGAAAACTTTCACATAAGTCACCTTTAATACAAAAAAATAATAATTAAAATCGCTTCATCCGTTCGAGCCGAGCTTTGATGCCACAGAAAGACAGACACACACACAGACAGACAGACACGTCAAACTTATAACACCCCTCTTTCCGAGCTATGATGCCACAGAGAGACAGACACACACACAGACAGACAGACACGTCAAACTTATAACACCCCTCTTTTTGCGTCGGGGGTTAAAAAATAAAGCGTCATAAAAATTAAAAAATTTGGGTTCTTAATTATTGATAAAATGTCAAATGTTAAATAAAACGGTCGGAATATAATCTCGTCAAACATAATATGTATAGCATGTCTAATAATATCACATTAGTCAAAAAACAGGGTTGCCTGGAAGAGATCGCAGAAAGCGATAAGGCCGCCCATTGTATGTTTTTATTGTTAAATGTTTTTAGTTGAAATGTATTTTCTGGTGTACAATAAAGCATATATAAATAAATAATAAATTAACAATATGGAAAACAGATAACAAATCGGAATCAAAAAACATTGACCTCAATCAGACATCAGAACAATTTCTAGTGCATCTATGTTCTCATTTAACGTGTAATACGCCTTATTTATCAGAAAGTTGTGCAATTCATTTTTAAATTTATTATCATCGTTACAGTCCATTAAAACTTTAGGTATTTTATTGTAAATCTTCGGAGCCATACCTAGAAAATTCTTACTAAAAATCGCTTTTTTGTGTTGTTTACTGACTATTTTATTTTTGTGTTGCGCCAAAGTAAATGTTTCAAACAGGTGAAGATTACTTTTTACAAATAGAACCACCTCATATACATAAGGCAAGGCACTGCGGATATTCACAAGGAACGGTTTGCAGCTATCAAATCAAATCAAAATATTTTTATTTCACATAAACCTACATGGGCACTTATGAAACGTAAGAAGCTAGGTGCACGGTTCCAAATAGTTGATTCCTATGGAGAAGAGCCGGCAAGAAACTCGGTTACTCTTTTAAAAATAATTGGCTTTTACAGTGGTTTTAAATTACAATAATAATAGGTATGGGAGAACAGTGTAGGACTGTCAAAAAGTAACAAGTACTTAATAAAATTCAAAATTGCCTACAGTCTACAAGGCCTGCAACGTTCTCACATTCACAAAGTATAAAATAATCTACAAAAATAATAGTTACGCATCGGTGTAACAGGAGGATTGCTAGTTACGCTTCGGTATAATAGAAGGAATGCTGATGTTAGCTGACACCATTCCTGCGCATCGCGACCGCGGCCGGCACGAGGCGCCGACTCAGCAAGTGCGTCACTACATCGCGCCACCTTTGATTCCGCAAACTCGTAATTAATTATGCATGTAAAATTATATTCATTCTTGGTACATACTTCGACCAATTATCCTTACTTTTAAATTGTAATTTTGTTATAATTAAATTTGTCCTAAGTAAATTGGTTTTTTTTGCATCCTCCGGCTCCAGTTCACATAATTGGCGCAGTCGCACACTGTAAGAAAATCGCAATCTGACGGGATTTTATTCTTATGATACGGAACGAATTAATTTGATTGATATAAGTTATAATTAAATGTTTTTTTAGTTTTATAAAATAATTTTGTATTGTTTCATGTATTTTTGAAATTTAAAAAACTGAAAAATACAGCAAATAAACATATTACTCATTCGTTGTGGGCAGGGAAAGCAATGACAAAACTTCTGGCTCCAATATACTTCTATTTTTTCGTGGTATGCTCCTTAATCCTGCTAAATAGGGGTCAGATGAGATTAAAAGTCTATTTAGGAGATCTGTATTTGTATCTACACGCGAAGTTTTTCGTGTAAAGAATTCTCTATAGTAACGATTGTCTTTGTTTCGTGCCTCTTGGGCTTCTTCCGATAACTGGCCAATTGGTAGTATACATGATGATATCACGTCTTTACCATGAAAAAGAACTTTGTGAACACTGACAGGCATATTGTACCAAAAATATTCCATAAGATACAGTTCCCTGGTATCTTTAACAAACAAATCAAAGGCATTTACGTCAATCGAAAACCCGCATCCGAGAGATTCTAAAATTATATGAAATCGATGAACCAGTTCTGAATTCACGCCAGTTATCTGAGCTGTTCTTGAGGAATCTCGAAAAAAGCGTCTGGCAGTGTTGCCGTCATTGGTATTTCCCGACTGTTGATTAGGCATGTCCACCAATAAACCCATTTCATTTCTGAATCTTCTTTGAATCTGCTCCTTCTTGTTTTTGACTAGATTTTTATTTTGATCACCTCTAACTTGCCAGACTTTTATATCGAGTCTATATGCAATGTGCAGTATGCATTCCATGAATCTTATCCACGAATGTAATGGAGAAAGTCCAAAAGTCATTGCAGCTGTATCGAGTGGTTTCTTTGAAATAACATCAGGTTTATTCATTTCGGATGGCTTTGCTCCACATATATAGCAAGTTTGAGAGGAACCGGACACTGTCGACAAGGCAGTGCAAATTTTGCCATCAATCATAGTAAGCATGAATACCGGTTTTACAAAAATAAGAACGTCATCCATATGAACTTCTACAGGTGATAATGTATCTATTTGATGTTGCATCGCGCTGACCTCTTGTTTTGTTAATTCTGTAGTTTCCCTAGCGAAATGAAGTTTAATAGGTCTACAGAAACGTGTAGACGAGGGAGCAGGGTTTTGCCATACGACCATATTCTCCTTTTCAGTATTCAAAGCCATTTGAATGGGCACCATCGAAATGCTGAAGAAATTTTCGTCAAACTGACTTTCTGATGTGAACTTCTGTTTATACCTTTGTTGTTGAGCTCCATCACAACCCCACTTAATCAGGCAGGTTAGTTCCTTTGATCCAACTTTTAAAATTTCAATAGAATCTAAGACATTTCTTTGGGTTAAACATATACGATTGATAGTATGATTCACCAAAGATTGAAGATTGCATTCTGCAGTTGTTTCCGTGACAGTCTTTTCTAACGGATAACACTGTTTTTTTACTTCCAGTATTTGGTCATAAGAAGGTAACAAGTTTTTAGCCAGGTTATTAACCTTTTCTCGAATTATATTGTACTGGTGAGTAGATAATTTAGCATCTATCATCATGCCAAGAGCTTCATCTGCAGATAGAGATACAGGATCATTAATTTGACGTGTACGGGCCTGTTTGATTACTGTCCCACTATTACCGGACTCAGACGATAATTCTCTTACTATGGCTGCAGAATCTCGTTTGCCAGCATTGCGTAAATTGCATTCATTAGCCACAGCAATTTCTTCTGGACTGGTCGTCTCTATAAGTGTTTGGATTTTTCGTTTTTGTGTTCTATCACAACAGTCTTGAAAACGTTTTGCTGGTCTTCCTGGAGTAATTGAGGAGGAGGATGATGGAATTTCTTGTAAAACACTTTCAGGTAAAGTAATAGTTGTTTTTAACCAATTCATATTATTTTCTAAAAAACGATCCCGATGACGATGGCATTTAGTCCATTTTATTTCAATTTGTTGGCATAATGCTCTCAGCAAACCCTTGATTTTATTTTTAGAATATTCAGAATAAGTTACACGAGGATATCTATTCATAAAAAATGAAAAAACTTCGTCAAAACGATCACTCCCTCTGTTAGAAGTCCAAATTTCGAAAATTTGCAATTTCGTTATTTCGGTAGCCATGCTGAAAAAAAAAAAATGTATGGGTGCCGCAAAAAAGCGCAAAATTTATGAGTTGCATCTGTTAGTTAAAACTATCAGCTGTACTGTGATGGTATATACTTTACTATATAATGCTATATAATATGTTTTCGGGACTAATGAATTTAAAATGTAAAAAAATCGAAGTATGTTTCGTGTCCTAACAGAAATGGTTGATTTTAGTATATAATTACTATTATAAATCGAACAAAATATGTATGTACTTACATATGAAATACCAACACTACGACAAATAAAGTAAATAACACTATTGACCCAATAATCACTTCGTAATCGTAAGCGTAATTGGCACAAATTAACACTGCAAAACACGTAGTGAGTGTGACTCAGTTTTGTTTCTGATATGAACATTTCTAATATTTATGTTGACATACCCACATTAAAAAAAATATGGTGTCGTTTTTATTAGAGGGTAAGGAATAAAAAGACACCAATAATTGGTAGATAAAACATTGTTCGGATTTTGAATTAAATACCGCTAGATTGCGATTTTCTTACAGTGTGAGTCGGTAGGATACTCGCGGGCCGGTTCGCGAGCGCGATAACTTTAAGTCATCTTAAGAAACGCGATTCGCGAGTCACCCGGGTGACTTTCAAGCACCAGCAACGAGTATCCGGATCTACAGGAACCTGCAGCCAGAGGTGTATCCAGACATCGATACCGCAGAGGGGACCAATGATGTACATGTGAGTACTCTAGAATTGTTCTTGAGTTGCTTCCTTTCTATTTTGTTACTTTTAAACTTCCAAGATTTTCCATCCCAGGCAATCGCGGAACCCTAGGTTAGATAGAGAGTCGAGGTTAGAGTTATTAGATTCGGTTAGAAGTCTAGATTTTAGTGACGTAGGAAGTTCAGATCAGTTAGAAACTATGTCGAGAGTAGATGAAATATTTAAGGCCTTGCGCATGGTGCCCGAATTCGACGGAAATACAAACGTGCTTACTAGATTCATTAAGTTATGTGATCAATTAGTTGCAACTTACGTATCGCGAGAGCCAGGAAGTGAGTTTACGAATTTAGCTTTAATAAACGGCATTCTTAATAAAGTCACGGGTCCCGCCGCCAGGTTAATTAACACTAACGGTATCCCTGAAAACTGGGCAGGCATTCGTAACGCTCTAGTAAATAACTTTTCGGACCAACGCGATGAGACCTCGCTTTATAACGACATGGCCCTCTTGACCCAAGGGTCCTCCACACCCCAGGAGTATTACGAAACTTGTCAAAATTTATTCGGAACCATTATGACGTATGTAAGCTTGCACGAAACAGTGCAGACTACAATAGAATCCAAACGCACCCTGTACCAAAAGTTAACCCTCCAATCTTATCTAAGGGGCCTTCGCGACCCACTTGGTTGTCGTATTAGATGTATGCGTCCAGAAACAATAGAAAAGGCCTTAGAGTTTGTTCAGGAAGAAATGAACACACTTTACCTGCAACAACGTAATGATCGTATAACGCCAGATAAAAAATCCCATTTACAGTTAACTAACGGTTCATCGAACATGGGCACTCCCGGGTTGCAGCCCGTACCCATACCTACACCTAGGCCATTTAATTTTCATATACCCGGTCAATCTCGACCAGGTTTTGCAATGCATCCCCAACGCCCTCCACTGCCATGGAGACCTACTATGAATCAGCCTCAACATCTTCAAGGCCCGTCGCGTACGCAGCAAACGTTCGGTGCTCGACCACCGAATTATAACCCACAGAATAACGCATTCAGGTTTCAACCACCCAGAGCGCAAAGTTCAAATGATACACCGAAACCGATGAGCGGCGTGTCACATTTCGTACCGAAACCAATGCCATTCCGTGGTCACGATTGGTCCAGGGGAGGAAATCCACCCCCGTCGAACTATTTCAGAACTAGGGAGATGAATTTTAATGAATGTTACGATTATTTCTATCAGCACGAGCCTTATGATAATCTTGAAGTATACCAGTATGATTACGACGGATACCCCGACTACTATAGCTATCATTACGACCCATCTTTGTTCCAACAGCCAACGCCCTATTTAGATTCAGGTGTAGCCCCCCTAGCACCACCGGTGGAGGCGCCTGCTGCTGCTGAAGCTAATCCCTGTAAAACTGAAAATTTTCAGAAGGATCAAAGTACAAACGAGCGAAAATAGAAGTCAACCTACAGACACAGCGTTATTTGCCTTATATACAAATTTCCGATCCACCGCTAAAATTACTCATTGACACTGGAGCAAATCAATCGTTTATTAACCCTGAAACCATAAAGAGATACTATCCACATTTACCTTGGAATTACGATCCCTTTGAGGTAACTAATGTGCATGCGACTAGCCGCAACGATTACTCTATTAACTTGCCATGCTTTCAGGAATTCAACGATCAAACTTACTTAACATTTTTCATTTACAAGTTTCATGATTTCTTTGATGGGCTCATTGGGTTAGATCTTTTAAATAAATGGGAATCTACAATTGATCTTAAAAATAACAAATTAGTTACAAAAAATGCAGTTAACCCTATAGCCATGTATAACTCACGTAACTGCAACTTATACGAAGACATGATTCCAGCAAAATCCTCCAAATTAGTAAGAGTTCCAGTTAATATAGCAAACGGTGACGCGATAATCCCTGCACAGATTGTTTCAAACTGTAACGTAAACGAATGTATTACTACCGTTCAAAATAATCGCGGTTACTTAGAAGTTTTTAATACAACATCAAATGACTTAATTTTCTCTATGAACGAACCAGTTAAAGCAGAAGTTTTTAATATGGAATGCACGGTTACTAAACCGCCATCGTGCCGCGTTAGAGAGGTTTTGTCCCGGTTACGTACAGAGCACTTAAATGAGGAAGAGCGAATCAACTTAACATCCTTAGTCTCTCAATACGCTGATGTATTTTATATCGAGGGAGAAGCACTTACCTTCACCAATAAAATAAAACACAGCATTCATACCACAGATGAAGTTCCGGTATACACTAAAACTTACCGGTATCCGTTTATACACCGTCAGGAAGTCCGCAGTCAAATATCAAAGATGCTAGAGCAAGGTATCATCCGTCCTTCAGAATCCGCTTGGAGTTCGCCTATTTGGGTGGTTCCAAAAAAACCTGACGCGTCCGGAAAAGTTAAATGGCGAATTGTTGTAGACTTTAGGAAACTAAATGAAAAAACTATAAATGATAAATATCCTATACCCAACATAGCTGATGTTTTAGACAAATTAGGAAACTGCAACTACTTTACAACCCTCGATTTGGCGAGTGGATTTTACCAAGTCGAGATGAACCCCAGCGACATCCCAAAAACCGCCTTCAACGTAGAGCACGGTCACTTTGAGTTCCTACGCATGCCAATGGGACTTAAAAACTCTCCGTCCACGTTCCAGCGAGTCATGGACAATGTCCTTAGGGATCTTCAAAATTCTATTTGCCTGGTCTACCTCGACGATATTATTGTCTTTAGCACCTCATTGCAGGAGCATATTGTTAATCTTGAAAGGGTATTTAAAAGACTAAGAGAATCCAACTTTAAGATACAGATGGATAAGTCTGAATTCTTAAAGTTAGAAACTGCTTATCTTGGTCACATTATTAGCAAAGACGGCATCAAGCCAAATCCCGACAAAATCATAGCTATACAGAAATTCCCTATTCCCAAAACAAGTACGGAAATAAAACGATTTCTAGGACTTATAGGCTATTATCGGAAATTTATTCCAGATTTTGCCAAAATTACCAAACCAATGACGCAGTGCTTAAAAAAGGGTTCTAAGATAAATTATAACGATAGTAACTATATAAATTGTTTTGAAGAATGTAAAACACTATTGGCTAATGACCCGATACTGCAATATCCAAACTTCGATAAGGACTTCTTACTCACTACAGATGCATCTAACTTTGCCATAGGAGCCATACTTTCACAGGGACCGATAGGATCGGACAAGCCTATAGCTTATGCTTCGCGTACCTTAAACAGCAGCGAGATAAACTACAGTACAATCGAGAAAGAGCTCTTAGCAATAGTTTGGGCAACAAAGTACTTTAGGCCCTATCTGTTTGGTAGAGTATTCAAAATAATTACGGATCATAAACCTCTCCAATGGTTATTGAACCTAAAAGAGCCTAATTCAAGGTTAACTCGTTGGAGGCTTAAACTAAGCGAGTATAACTATTCGGTCATCTATAAGCAAGGCAAAAGCAACACGAACGCTGACGCTTTGTCACGTATAGAAATTAATAATGAGGAAGCCAGTTCCATTGTAGTAAATGTGTCCGAAAAACCGAACTCCTCAGCTGACTCAACCACACTGACAGCCCATACTAGTGCTGAACATCCAATACTAGAAATACCCATCTCAGAAGAACCTTTAAATAGATTTAATAGACAGATCTGTTTTACTGTAGTTGGTGATATAAAGAAACGACCAACTGTTTCTAAACCATTCGAGTCCCACACTCGTACGTCTATTCAATTATCAGAAAGTAACCTCGAAGAAGACGTTGTGAACTCAGTAAAAGAATTCATAAACCCCAAAGTCAAAACCGGCATCATAATTCATCCCGCATTGGCTATGTACAGAATAATTCCCATCATCCAAGAAAAGTTCAAAAGCTCCGCGATGAATCTGGTCTTAGTTAAAAACGAACTTGAAAATGTCAAGGAATACCTTCGTCAGCAAGAAATCATTCAAAAATACCACGAAGGTAAAACCAACCACAGAGGTATTGGTGAGTGCCATCTTGCATTGTCGCATAAGTACTACTGGCCTAAAATGAAGGACCATATCGCAAAATACATAAACGAATGCAATATTTGTGGCCAGGCCAAATATGACAGAAATCCTATTAGACAAAGACTCTGCGTAGTCCCGCCGCCGACAAAACCTTTTGAGGTCGTTCATTTAGATTTACTAACAATTCAAAGTGAAAAATATCTAACAATTATCGATTCATTTTCTAAATATGCCCAAGCATACCATCTTAGAGATGGTACCGCAGTCAGTGTCATCCAAGCCGTTTTAAAATTTTGCACACATCACGGTGTCCCTTTATCTTTAGTCACAGACCAAGGACCCGAATTTAATAATCAATTATTTAACGAATTTGCGCGAGTCCACAAAATGCAGCACCATAAAAC
Organism: Aporophyla nigra; assembly: GCA_947507805.1. Lineage (NCBI taxonomy): Eukaryota > Metazoa > Arthropoda > Insecta > Lepidoptera > Noctuidae > Aporophyla > Aporophyla nigra. The sequence continues at coordinate 113,707 of OX382305.1, read as the reverse complement.
CTGTGATTAAATCTAGTGGTCTGCCACTAGATTTAATCACAGGTCATACAGATCCTCGAGATCCTTTAGATTTAGATTTATCTGTGCATTTGCTCCAGCAATATGTGCAAGAGCATAAGAATAAAATGACTAAAGTTTACGAGATTATCAACGAAACATCCCTGCACAAACGAACTGAGTTAATTGAAAGTAGAAATAAAGATAGAGAGCCTGAGAAGGAGTATGAGCCAAACCAGCAGGTATTTGTTAAGAATCCTCTCGCGAGCCGTCAAAAACTTGCCCCGCGTTATACTCATGACACAGTACTCGCCGATCTACCCATACATATATACACGAAAAAGAAGCGCGGTCCTGTCGCCAAATCACGCCTTAAGAGGACACCTAACACTGGCAATTTGTTGCAGGACACTACCATCACTGATGTTCCTGGTCCATCTGACCCGAGCGGAGGACATATCACTTGACCCACTGGATAACGGCCCTGGACTACTACCCTTTAAGCTGGGATCAACGAAAATAATATCACACTATCACTCATTCCTCCTTAACATTAACCTTGCAGACATACAATAAAAAATCGACTTAGTGAAACTACAGTTAACAGAATTCAGTCCCTTAGTTAACAATAAAACATCCACGCTCTTTGAACCCCACCTTAACTACCTTGAAAGCAAACTAGAAAAGATATCCTCACAGTTAGAAAGCTTTGAGCCAAGTCGTAATAAACGTGGTCTCATAGACGGACTAGGTTCAGTCATCAAAAGCATCTCAGGAAATCTAGATTACACAGACGCGTTAAAATATAACGATGCCATCCGAGTTTTACAAGGAAACGAAGATAAACTAAAATCAGAATTTCTAAATCGCGTAAGTCTAACTAAGGAGTGGATGCTTGAATACACTAATGTACTAAACAGGATAGATGACAATCAAAAACTTATCTCCAGCAAAATAAACGCCCTAATAAACCAAGATAATACTAGGCAAGCAGACTTAGTTAGTTATGCTCATTTTGCCCAATACCTTCTTATTTTAAATGATAACGTTGAAACGTTATCTGACGAATTATATAGAATAGAACTTATGTTAGCTTTTATACGTGCATCAAGTACGATGCACTCTATGGTTAGTCTAACTAATCTTAAAACTATGTTAAGTAAATTAAAGTTAATATATTCGAGAGATGAAATTATAGACCTCGACCTTAGAGATTATTATAACGTTCTAAAAGTTGGATCATATTATAGCGATAAAAAAATAGTTATAGTCATAAAGTTTCCGATTGCCTTACCTAGAACCTACACCTTATACAAACTTTCCATAGTACCTAATAAATATAACCTAGCCCTAATGCCTACCTTACCATACATAGCAATTCAGGGACTATATTCTATGTACATAGAGACAGAATGTCCGAAGATTGATCCATGGTACCTCTGCGAGGAGAAGGTCAACTACAAGATTCAAGACAAGCCGGATTGCGTTCAACAACTAATCACGCAACAGAACACTAGCTCATGTACACTAACACCGGTCAGCTTGAACAAAGAAGCCATGGAGAAACTAGATGAGATGCATTACACTCTCAGCTTCCCGATCCCGACAAAAATCCAGACATCCTGCGGACAGGAAGAATTTATGATCGCCCAAGGAAGTTACCTAGCTACCATACCACAAAATTGCTTTATAAAAACTCCCGAATTCACAATCTCAAACATTAACAATCGAATTAAAGGGCACACATTGAAGATAGCACAACTACCCCTCAACCAGAGCGGCATACCGAGAAATGAAGAATCGCTAGTAAAACTGAACTCGATAAATCTCGAAAATCTGCATAGCAGCTACCAGAAGATCTCAGTACAACCTCCAATAAAACTTACCCATACTAACGTTGAGAGTATCTATCATACCACTATACCCGTATACTCACTACTGTTAGGTGCAGGCGTACTCGGAATTATATTCATGTATCGACAATATGCGAGAAAGAAGGCTGGAAAAGCTTGCCCTACACAACCAGAAACCGCCCAAGAAATCTACGCTCAAGTGGAACCTAGAAGAAACATCCAACCAGAGGAAGTTATAATCGACACCAACCATCTAGCAGCAACATTGTCAACTTCGTTCAACAAGTAGCTGCTGTACTTCGGGGGGAGGTGTTACGCATCGGTGTAACAGGAGGATTGCTAGTTACGCTTCGGTATAATAGAAGGAATGCTGATGTTAGCTGACACCATTCCTGCGCATCGCGACCGCGGCCGGCACGAGGCGCCGACTCAGCAAGTGCGTCACTACATCGCGCCACCTTTGATTCCGCAAACTCGTAATTAATTATGCATGTAAAATTATATTCATTCTTGGTACCTACTTCGACCAATTATCATTACTTTTAAATTGTAATTTTGTTATAATTAAATTTGTCCTAAGTAAATTGGTTTTTTTTGCATCCTCCGGCTCCAGTTCACATAATTCACGTATTCAGGCATTGTTTATCACAACAAAATCAATAAAAACAAAACACTAAAAACGTAATAATAACAACAAGACACAATTTTAAACTAAAGTGTTAAATGCGACCCAATATCTATCAATCAGTTCCACGTACCACTTTCGCTCACGAACTCAGTCGGACAGGAACTAACTAGAGGACTAACACAATATCAAAGATACCGCCTGCACGTGGAGCCGACAAAAGCACCACGCACCGTGCCGGCGCGGCGCCGCGCTGGCGGGCGGCGCCGACGTACGGTGGGCTGCATATCGCCTTTCATAGACATAGAGACTCGAATTTTGAAGGGTCTTTTTTTGGCTAGAAATGGATTCTGCTGATCATTACTATTCTATAAAATTTCGTATGGGGCAATTGCGTGTAAAAATGAAGGAGTTATAATTTTTTAAACAAAAAAAATGTACGGTGCTGACATGAAAAATTATTCTATCTCTGGAATTATAAGGTTCGCCATTATATCCTTAAACACAGATAGTACCATTTATTTTTAATTTTTTGACATACTTCATATTGCGCCACCATTTGTGGCTTTTTAAAAATCCTCAAAATTAAAAAAAAAATATAATGTTGATGATTAATTTTATGGTTAAATGCTTTAAATATGAGTATGCTTAGTCAAGTTCACAATATTTTTTTATACTATAAGCCAAGACCGTCTAAAAATCACAAAATTTCGTTTCACTAAATTGAAATCACATGGTAATTATGAATTACCTTTCTTATCTCGCGATTTGCAACCCACTGTGCGGCGCCGCGCTGTCTTGTCATGTGAATGATCTAAAAGTTACGGAGACAAAACAGAAAACCAAATCATTTCAATTGTTAGGAAATTGGTCCTATGCTTTATACCGAACTGTTTTAATTTTTTTGACTTTTCAATAAGATTTAACGGGTTTCTTAGATTAAATGTATCAAATTATTCAGTTTAAATTAATTGAGTTTACTTACTAAATAAAGGATACAGTCATTGTAATAAACAAGCTTGCGTCGTGTGACTCTAATCACATTGGCATAAAGTTCAAATTCAATTGATTCACGTGCGCTAGTTGTTTGAAACTGTACTCGTAATGAAAATGTTTTAGTCAATCACAGCTAATGTCGGCGATCGCTCACTTTCATTCACTATCCATTACTCGTATCAGCTAACATACAAAACTGTTATTAAATGTAAGACGCAGTCAATCAATTTAAAACTTGTGATACTTCTGCAATTTATCGCCGTCCTGCCGACGCTGCGCTCGCGCCCCGCTCGCGGCACGCCGGCCTCTGAGTTGTATTCCGACTCGGCGCGGCGGCGGCGTGGCGCGTCGCGCCGAGCGCTCTGTGTGAAGTCGTCCATACTATCTAGTACATTACAACTACTCAGCGTCGCGTCGCCGCCCGGTCCCGCCGCGTCGCGCCCGCTGTCTGAAGACACCTTAAGTCGCGCGGGCGTGTCGCGCGCGGGTGCCACACGCTGCATGATGAAGTGCCGACGTGCGCTGTTACGTACGTCTGACGCCGCCGGCGCCGCCGCCGAAGCGCTAATTCCAGTGTATTAGCGTCCGTTCTCTCGGCGGGCGGAGATGGCTCAGCTGCACAGAGAACAGTCGTTACAGTAATCTGTGTGACCGAGTTTACGACGCCTGCAATAATAAACGATGAATTTTTCAGCGAAACAATGCGTAGCTGAAATAAACCGGCAGTTTGGAATAACAATGATTTTATTGCATTCCGCTGCGCGCCGTACGCCCCCGTGACTCACGCCGACCGGCGCTCAAAGTGCTTTAAGTCAACACATTGCAAACAGTATCTGATTCGTGAAATAATTTTAACAAAAAATAGTCAGTGCGACATAATTATTACGTATAATGTAGGTAATGTTAAGTACGCATGTGTAAGTAAGGCGGCGTGCGCGCTTTCAACGTAGGCGCGTCGTAATCAACCGCAGATGTTCAGGTAAATGGACACATGTCTGGTAATGCGTGTGAACGTGTGAGTCACGTGACCTTGCCGCAAGTTCCTGGAACATTAAATTAAAAAACTTTAGAGGTGTCAAGGGACACCCGGATGGAACGAAGTTCCTTTCCAGGATTCATACCTAATAGTTATAATTTTTTAATTATTTATTATGTACAAAAAACCTGTATACACTCAACAAAAATATTATCTCCCTATCTCCTTCTCTCTCCCTCTCCCCCTCTCACCCTCTCTCTCCCCCTCTCCCGCTCTCCCCCCCTCCCCCCTTATTGTATTATACGCGCAGAGCGCTGCATGCCCGCTGCGTGAGGTAACCCGCATACTGCATATAAGGAACGACCGACAGTATGCCGTTAATAGTGTAGCTCTTACTTCCGTCATGACAACAGTAGGATATGCTCTCATACTGCGAGAACATCCCTCATGTGCAAGTGTTTTCTGTATGGGTCCTACGATATTTAATAAATTGCCTAAAAGTTGGAGAGAACTTTCCTTGTCACTTTTCAAAAATAAGCTGAGAATTTTTTTACTTAATAAAGTGTATTATAATGTTTTAGATTTTTTGAATGACATTTTTTAATTAAATGTAATTTTTAACCCCCGACGCAAATAGAGGGGTGTTATAAGTTTGACGTGTCTGTCTGTGTGTCTGTGTGTGTCTGTCTGTCTGTCTGTCTGTCTGTAGCATCATAGCTCCCGAACAGATGAAGCGATTTTAATTTTCTTTGTTTTGTATTAAAGATGACCTATGTGCGAGTGTTATTAGACATGTTTGATGAAAATCGGTTGAGCCGTTTAAAAGTTGTGGGGGGTGAAAGTGGGGAAGAATAACCGAATAATAATAATAATATTCCACAACTATCACACAACGCCATCTAGTCCCAAGCTAAGCAGAGCTTGTGTTATGGGTACTAGATAACTGATAAACATACTTATATATTTCTAAATACATACATATTATAGATAAATTACACCCAGACACAGAACAAATGATCGTGCTCATCACACAAACATTTGTCCTGTGTGGGAATCGAACCCACGACCTCCGGCATAGCAGTCAGGGCCACTAACCACTAGACCAACAGGTCTGTCAAATGTCTGAATGTCTGAAAGTATACTCGAGTGGGATCTCAAATGAAAGCGCACTGAAAGAGAATATTGATGACTTAATCGAGAGTGTTGAAAATTGGTGGTGGCAAAATTGGGACATGGAAATCCGATTGTCAAGTGAGAGTATCTATTACTACATCTCAGTCTTTGCTATTCTGCTAAAGATGATTTGTCATGTGGGTTATTAAATAGTTTTCTTTGGTCGAGCTCACAAATTGCTACACCACACTATCCAAGGAAAAGGCCAAGCCTGTGTAGCTTTATGTAGAGTAAAAATACTCTACTTATGGCTACATAGACTTGGCCTTTTGCGAAAGTACTGTTACCTAAATAAACCACAGCTTTTTCAACTGTCGTCCCTTGCAACTTATGTGCTGTAACCGCTCAACATAAAATGGTAGGAAACAATGTTCTTTCAATATTTCCATTTCCTCTAAGACCTTGAAAACTTACATTATGTAGCCTTATCAAAATCCAATCCACCTATTCTCGTCAACACAACTCCGGCCGATAGTGGCATCATCAAATTGAATTGATATTGTTTTCGAGAGCTCCCCATCTTCCAGTTGGTCACGGCGAAGTCCTATGTATTTACAACTTAACAAAATCTACATTATTATAAGTATGTACCTATAAAAAGTATAAAATTAAATTAAAAATTTAAAAATACTCCGGCACTAAAACCTAAGTTCCCTTTAAAAAGTAAACAATTAAAAAAAACTCAACTCTTAAAGTACCTAAGTATGTATTAATAATTCTAGAAAAAATACGTCGCGTTGGGGGACCGCTCCGTGAGGGCAGACGTCGTTGACGGTCGTATCCTAAATGCAATATTTTGAAGTAATTTTATAAAAGTTTTCTTTTCTTAATTTTGTTTTCAAATTCATCTATTTTGTTAGGTAATAGACTATTTGTAATTAAATTGTTAGGTTTGGAGCGGTCACCCAACGCGACGTATTTTTTTTAAATTATTAAAACATACTTAGGTACTTTAAGAGTTAAGTTTTTTTTTTATTTTTTACTTTTTAAAGGGAACTTAGTTATAACTACAAAGTTCGTACGCCGTTATTGGCAAAACATGATCGCTTGTCTGATTAGTCAGTTTATGTAAACGCATGTTTGACAAATAAATTATAACTTTCTTTCTTTCTTTCATTTTGCAAGTCTACGAGCTAACATATTGCAGCGGACAACCTACGCACTGTTCGGAAACCCAATGGCGCAGATACTTGAAACTATTAGGGTGACATTGGAAAAAAATGTGTTTTCCTATTTTTGTGTCTCTTAATTGGTTCATAAGAACTGAAACAGACAATGTGTCGAAGGCCTTGGGGAAATCGAGAAACACTCCCAGGGCCTGGTTTCTTTTGCTGAGTTCTTCTGAAATATAATCAGTCAGGCTATGTGCTGTACCAGATGTCGATAATTTGGATCGAAAACCAAATTGCGCAGGGGATCAGATGTTGTTTTTAAATACTTCTAGGGAGGCTTCGTAGGGAGTACTGACATTATAATAACTATTTGTGTTCTAAATTTTAGCCCAAACTGTCCAGTGGTTTGAGTTATGTTCTCATAATAAGTAATAGATAGAGAGTAATTTATGTTCCGTGTTGATCTAAACGATTAGTGACAAATGCCTGCACTGACTGGACAGGTCCACTCAATCTGTGTGGTTCTTTCCTGAAAAGACCATTTCAGTCACCAATCTACTTGGTCTTCACATGTTGTGACCAACAAAATTATATCCTTTTCTTTTTTTTTTATATACACATTGACATTGATAATTTTTATATATACAATGACATGAATATTTACTTTGTTAAGTATCATATTGTTTTAATTATTGTGAATGTGAAGTCTATGTGGGTCTTTTTTTATTTTGTTTTCTTTCTTTCTCAGTAATCATGATCTGGCAGTTTGAGTATTTTATGTGGCCTACCCGAATGTCCTTTCTTTGGTATTGTTCGTCACAGCGTTGGGCTCCTTATGTTCCGAGTTGAGCTAAACGATTAGTGACAAATGCTTGCACTGACTGAACAGGTCCACTCAATCTGTGTGGTTCTTTCCTCAAAAGACCATTTCAGTCACCAATCTACATGGTCTTCACATGTTGTGACCAATATTATGTCTGGACTTTTAAAAGAGACTGTGACCTCTGAGTTTGTTTCGGCCTTTCTTCTCAGAGTAGTCAGTTAGGAAACGCCGAACTCATCTAGTTTAAAAAAAAAAAAATATCATTGACATGTAAAAGTGTTTGTACAAACCTACTTACAGAAATAAAATCATTTATCATTTATCATAGATCAGTCAGTCAGTCATGGCTTTTATATTTAACGAGACATTATCAGATAGCACGCTTTTTCATAAACAGGAAAAAATTAACCAATGCGCAATACAGGATTATTTTTTAACTAGTGCGCAATTTTTTTTGGTGGTTCAGCATCAGTAATAGAACTCATTCCAACTATTCAAATTCAGATTAATTTATTTGCTCAAACACGTGTTTACATACAATTATTAAAAGAAAATGCATGCATTGTGTTATACGTAGGCACATAGATTTGTGCAACATGTTTACCATATTGTCATGGTGTGCAAATATTAACTAAGCAAATTAAATTATTACAAATTAAGAATTAAAAATAATAGGAACATTAATGAACATGGACAATACTGACATAAGTAAATAAATTAAATTAAACTGATTGATTACATAATTAATTAGAAATAGTTAAATACAATTTTTACAATAATCATGTCAAAAATAAAACATAATTATGTGAACGTAGGGCCAAAATGTTCAATAGAAATATCATTATTAAAATACATATATTGATAAACATTCAATTAATTTAAAAAAGGGCATGACAATTTATTAATGATTCATTTAAAAATTCATTAACATCATATTATGCTTACTAGCTAAAAAAGATTTTAATTTTCTTTTAAATGGTACTATGCTTAGCTCTTTCCAGCTATTGGGAAGCTTATTGTAAATAATGGGAGCCATACAAAAAATACTCTTGCGCTTAAGTGCAGTCCTCATAGATCATATTTTTCAATCATCATCATTTCAGCATAAAACGTCCACTGCTGGACATGAGCCTCCCCCAATTTGGGGGGCTTTGCCATAATCGCCACGCTTGGCAGGCGGGTTGGCGATCGCAGTATGATGTTAAAATGCATAGAGAACGCTGCTGCCCATTCTCTAGTAAGTCCCTTAGTCGCCTCTTACGACATCCACGGGAAGAAATTTTTTCAATACTTCTTTTTTAATTTTTATCCGACCTTAAATCAGTAAACTGTGGACACCCTACATATTTCGTAATATGATATCGACAGTAGGAATAGGTCAGTAACCGCGCGCTGGCGTAGGTACTTCGAACTTCTTAGAGTTTTGATCGATCGAACTGCTAGGTACTTGTAGCTACGCTCGGTCGTTCACCTTCGCCACCGCGTAGGTACTTCGAACTTCTTAGAATTTTGACCGATTGAACTGGTAGGTACTTGTTGTAGCTACGCTCGGTCGTCCACCTTCACCGCCGCGCCGGCGCCGCGCGCAAGTTACCATAAAAAACTGTTTCAAAATAAACATCTTTCGTTAACGATAACTTAATTTTTTTGTACTAAGATAAATCAAAATAAAAATTGCATTGTTACTATAACTCGTTTAAGTTTAATTTGTCAAAATTTGCGCACTGGTTAAAAACTTATCCTGTATAGCCTATGGGTTTTATAACTGCTTTTTCTGTTTTACCCACAACGTGATATATTCCTCGTTTTGTTCTTCTGTTACTGTACTCGTATCCGTTCCCCTTCCCACACAATCTATGCAACCGTTTTAGGTTGGGAATTCGAATGAGCGAGCGCCGCGGCCGTGAGTCTCGGGGCATCCCATAATGTCGTCTAATTTTCTGTGATGCAGTCCGAAATCGAGGTGCAAATGCATATTGCGATTAAATATTATCTCTTATGTTGCTTCTCATTTGTGTTAAAAATTTAAACGGTTTTGTCATCAAATAGTATGGGCGGTAATTTATGCAAATGTTTTGCAACAAAAACAAGGTTTTTGCTTCTACAATACAATTATCCGAAAAAGAACGTATATATCCTACTTAGGCTACCCTCGCTAAATTTGTCCATTTCGGGACACACGAAAGCTCGCACATTTCATTACGGTAGGTGGCCTCATCTTGCACGCATGACACGTCCGATCGGTAATACACGTCACACGGAACTGATATAAATATTTTTTAAATTCCATTACTATTATACACGATAAGTTTTTAACCTGTGCGCAAATTTTAACAAATTAAACTTAAACGAGTTATAATAACCATGCAATTTTTATTATGATATATCTTAGTACAAAAAAAAAGTAATCGTTAACTTTTTTTTTTTTTTTTTTTTTTGTAGGACATCTCGTAGTTAATCTGAAAAAGATTCTGACTACTTAAACGGATTTTTGCCCGGCGATTTCTAAAAAGTAAACTTTTTAGACCTCCAGCCGGGCCATAGTAAATTACAAACTAAAGCGAAAGTCCTAAGGGTAACCCCGAGGGGGGTTCGCACCTCGGCTTAGGCAATCACTGGGGGAGGGCAGCAAGGGACATGCTGGATCTGGGTTAAATTATTTAGGGGCTAATTTAAAGCTACAGGCGCAGCATCGCGGGCTGGCTCATGCAAGGGTCGGGAGGGACTGTTAAGTCGGGGTCGCGACGACGGACCTCGGCGGCGAGGTCGGTACGATTTGTGTCTGTGTGTTGCTCTCACTGTACTGGTCTCTTTTCGACTCTCCTGGAGGAGAGTAGTGGGATCATCGGGTTCGCTGAGAATGTGCCGCGGACGGCGGACTTTACTGATACGGGAGGGGGTATAGCTAGCTGCCGCGACAACCAGAGGGTTGCGGTGGGTCACTGCTTTATCGAAGAAACGCTTCGAAGCGCGTTTCATGTACTGCTGGATCGTAGGGATCCTGAGATCTACATGGAGATTGATATTCCTGACATACCAAGGCGCACCTGTGGCTTGTCGGAGAAAACGGTTTTGGAGGGTCTGCATCCTATGGATATATCGGGGTTTGGTATGTGCAAACACGGAGCTTGCAAACGTCATGATGGGCCTAATACAAGCGAGGTAAATGCGCTTCTTACACTGAAGCGACAGTTTACTACGCTTGTTTAGGACGCAATGGAGCCTACCGAGAGCGAAAGCGGCCCGCGAGCGGACCTTCTTTATGTGCTCGAAAAAGGTGAGGTGTTCGTCAAGGATGACGCCTAGATATTTGGCTTGCTTTCCCCAAGGGATTTGCTTGCCGAACATAGAGATGGGTCGGGGAGGGGGGTGATTTTTTCGCGGTCGGGTGTAGAAGACAGCCTGACTTTTATCGGGATTTACTTCGATTCGCCACTTCCTGAACCACTCGCCGAGCTCGTCGACTGCGGTTTGGAGGTAGCGAACCAGCGCTTTATCACTGAATCCCGAGAAGTAGATGGCTGTGTCGTCTGCGAACAGAGCTAACATTGCCTTTCTGCTTCTGGGGATGTCGCTAGTGAATAGCGTGAAAATGAGGGGAGCTAGTACTGAGCCCTGAGGGACTCCTGCAAGGATCGGGTGAGGGGAGGATAGTGCCCCTTCGATGCGGTAGCGAAAGGTGCGGTTCGCGAGAAAGTCTCGTAAGATGAGCACGAGACGGTCAGGCACTCCGAGTTGGTACAGCTTGTATAACAAGCCGTTGTGCCAGACTTTGTCGAACGCTTTCGCTATGTCGAAGAATACTGCACCCGTGAACATACCACGCTGAAAACCAGCATTGATATGCTCGACGATACGGTGCACTTGGTGGACACACGAGTGTTGGGATCGAAATCCGAACTGCTCGTTGGGGATGAGGCCCTTCGTCTCGGCATAATCCCTGAGTCGCTTATAAATAAGTCTCTCATAGATTTTGCCGAGGACTTTGAGCAAACTAATGGGACGATAGCTCGTGGGCTCGGTTTTGGGCTTACCGGGCTTAGGGATGCCAATGACGGTGGCTTCCTTCCACGTTTGGGGGAATATGTTATTACTCATGGCCCCATTGAAGATGGTGGTCATGAGCATAATCAGGTGAGCGGGGAACAGCTTGATCACTCTACTGGTGATGCCGTCTGATCCGGGGGCTTTTTCGGTCTCAGTCCCTTGATGATCTCGTGCACCTCGTCTGGTGTGACGGGGGGCAAGGGATCCTCAGGGTCTTCGACGGGCGGGAGCGAGGCTTTGCGTTCGACTTCCGCGTTCACCTTATCGACAAACGCTTGGTCTACTGGCTGCGAACTTGGTGTGCATTGGGCTTCGAGGCTATCGGCTAGGCATTCAGCCCTGTCGATATCGTCGAATGCAATGGTCGCATCGGGGCGGGTCAGGGGGGGCATTGTGGAAACCTCAGAGGATTTGAGTTTCCTTTGAAGTTCCCAGAATGCTAGGTGAGTCGGCTCGAGATCGCCCAGCATCTTGTCCCAGTTAGCGTTACGCAGCTCGGACACACGTGACGTTACAGCACGCTGTAAGTTACGCATGTGAGCTTTGTTCGCGGCACAGGGAAAGCTACTGTAAGCACGCACGGCTGCGTTCTTCTCAGTCATCAGAGCACGTATATCGTCTGGCAGCTTCCAGAGGCGGTCAGCCGCCTCTGGAACCTCCCGTGAACAATCGTTCACGATCGATTGTACGTGCTCTGTGAGTGAGTCGATCGCAGCCGTTGTGTCGGCGACGGTGTCGAACTGATCGGGAATGGAATCTAAGTGAGTCGACGTGTTAGATTGTAAGCGTTCGCTTACTTTCTTCCAGTCGGTTATCACTTTAGTGGTGGGGGGTTGAGAGGGGTCGCGGGTACCTATCCGGGGGGCTAAGTGCATTACTACTGGCCGGTGATCAGAGTCGAGCTCGTGTATAGCTTCTATAGAGTCCAACCTTAGGTTGACGTTCTTTAGAAGTGCCACATCGAGCACGTCAGCTGTTTGATCGGGGTTGAAAGGGTAGTGGGTGGGAGTCATCGGGGCGATGACGTCAAATAACATGGTGGAGCAGAGATTAAAGAGGTGTCTGCCTCTGGTCGAGGTACTGGTACTATTCCAGGCTGGATGTTTGGCGTTGAGATCGCCCGCTATAATAACGGAGTCACTCATGCCGAAAAGTTTTGAGAGGTCGCTATTTAAGAGTTGGGGGTTCTCGGACTCTATCCGAGGGGGAATATAAGCCGACACGATAGTGATCGGCTGGTGACCTGTCAGTCCTAACCGACAGGCCGAAACTTCTAATCGGGAGAGAGGGGGTGGGTCCATAGGTATGCAGTACAGGGACTTTTTATAATAAATGAGAGTGCCACCTTTGTGGCAACGGTACCTATCGTTGCGAACTAAACGGTAGTTTGCAATTTTAGGGTCGCGTTGATGTGGCTTTAGGAATGACTCTTGTATGAGTAAAATGTCTATGTGATGGTCGCGGAGGAATGTGGCGATCTCATCACGTTGGCGGAGAATGCCATTGGCATTAAAGAAACCTAACTTTAGGGATCGGGGTTTGAATTTAGTCAGTATTCCGGCGTTATACATAATGGGGCCGTTGGGAGTTAATGACGTGGAGGGCTTGCGTGATCTCGGGATACGCAGCATAGATTGTTTGGATGCGGAACAGATTGCCGCCGGCGGCGACTAGTTCCTGAGCCATCTGTTGGGCACGCGGGGAAAGGAACGTGCTATAGGTGTTAAAGGTCCCGTTGATGACGCTAAACGCATCGATGGGAGCCTGGCCTTTCCTATTTGTCGGAGCTGCCATGGGGGCAGGGGGGGGCGCGACGCGGGCGGCGGCGGGTGCGGCCGTGGGAAAACCGGGGGGCGCGGATAGGGGTGCGGGGGCGCGGGTACGCGGGTCCATTAAGGGAGGAATGGGAGCGGGCTTTGGCCTAGAGGAGGCCAGGGGAGGGAAAGCTTGGCTTGAGCTCAGCTGAGGCCATGCCATCGGACGCTGGGGGGCCAATCTCACGGGGAGTTTGGCCGATGGGGATTCCCTAGTCTGGCGGGCGTCGAAGCGCTGCGCTAGCTTAGGGGATGAGGACTTTGGGGCTTTCGGGCAGCCCCTGTAGTTGGCCGGATGACCGGACTCTTTGCAGAGCACACAACTAGGTGGCTCGGTGCAGAGAGTGCGGTCTTTAGGCCGGGTGCAATCAGATGTGCCATGATCTCCCAGGCACTTTACGCACCTGGGGGTGGCGAAACAATGGTAAGCTGAGTGCCCGTAAAGCTGGCATCGGTGGCACTGGCCTATGATGCCTGATTTTCGGGGCTTCTCGATTACTAGCCCTGACAGGTTGCAAACTGCCTTGACCTTGAATATGGGGTGATGACCCTCCGTAGGAGGGCATACCACTAGAACCATATCAAAGGCAACGCCCTTGCCGGACCTGTGCATACGGTGGACCTCTGAGACAGGCACGTTCTGTCTTTCGAGGTCGGCTTTGATATCTTCCGTGGGGATTTCGGAGGGGATCCTGCGAATGACCACTCTCGTCAAGCGCTCCTCAGGTAAGGCGTACGTGTGAAATGACACGTTCCTTACCGTGAGGATTCTTGTGAGCTCACGGAAATCATTGGAGTTCGGAACTAACACTTTTATGCCCTGCTGGGTGGCTCGGGCATTGGTGTAGTTGATTTTCAGTTCAACGCACCATTTGGAAATTTCCGTCCACTTAGCCTTGTCCTGGATGAACACAGGCGGGGGTGGGGGAATTTTCTTATTAGTGGCTGAGCCTGAGGGTGGGATCGGAGCGCTAGCTTTAGCGCGGGGCGCGGCAACCTTTGCGGGGGTTGAAGGCGTGAGACGGATGGGAGTCGCGGCGGCGGTGGCGGGAATCGCCTGCGGCGTGACGGAGAGGGGCGCGGTCGCGGTGGCGTCGGACGCCTGCGACGTGGAGGGGGTAGACGCGGTCACGGTGGCGGGGGTCGCCTGTGACGTCACCGAAACAGGTGCGGTCGGATTCGGGGAAGAGGCGCGGGACAAAGGAGCGGATTCCTCAGCCGCTATAAATTTAGCGGCTGGTTCGGCGCTGCTCGCTTTGTTCTTTTTCCGCTTACTCCCTTTACCCTTTTTGTGGGCGACGACTTCATACCCTTCTGCGTCCGAGGACGGAGATGAGTTTGAGTTCGCCGGGGGAGTGAGCGGAGCGGAGTCGGTCGGGACATCGGTGTCCATTTCACAAGACGGGTCCGAGGTGGCCGGCGCATCGAGAGCATCGCTGAATTCAGCGATGATCGGGATGTTGCCTTGTTTCCTCGCTTTAATCTTCTTAACCCGTTGAGAGAAGTCAACGGCCCACTTTTTGTCCTCTTTCAGTAACTGAAAGAAGCCAAAGAGTACACCTTTCACTTCATCTCGGCTAATTTTATTAAATTCGGCGAGTTCGTCTATTAGGTCCAACATGGTGTTGGAGGAATGGGGAACCTAATCACTCATGAGAGCGATCCTAACACCAAATCCTATTCCTAACAAGCCTAATCCCCGGTGGGTTGCCGGGGGTGTGTGTTACACTCCTCTGTCGGGTATAGACAGGGAGGTGATCCTGGTGTGCCCTAAGAGTGTATCCCGTTGCCAATCTTATTGTGCAAACGGGTTCCTAACTGGTCAAAACGGCGGGTACAGAAGGTACCCTGACCACTAGTGCGGGGGGTATAGAAATACCCGCGGCACTAGTACGCGGCTGTGAAGGGAAAACTGTCACCAGGGCTGACGAGGGAAGCCCCCAAGGCCAGCGATCTGGGACCCGTCCAACTTTCACCTAGCCCTGAAGGGGATAGGCGGGTGTGTTGGGTCAACACCCACTCGGCTTCGTTGGCACCGTTTAGGTATCCACCGAGTGACCACGAAACTGTGGCTTTGCCCTGAAGGGGCCACAACACTACACAACACAACGTTTTTGACCTTTTCTCTTAGAGAAACTAGGCCGTCTTGAAAAAGACAGCTTAGAATAACGTTTTAGACGACTCTGTTTAAAGAAACAGTTGTCTTGAAAAAGACAGTTTTCCGAATATTTGAGATTTAAATAAATTTAAATCCCAAAAAATACGGAGAGTAGTCGGGGCGACTACGCGGCGTGAGCACTGAGCACAACTGACGGGCGATCGAGCGGCGGGCGGTGGAGGGGATACGCGCAGCGGAGCGGCAGCGTAACGACCTTCCTTGGCGAGCGTCGAGCGTAGAATGTTAATCGTTAACGAAATATGTTTACTTTAAAACTGGTGTTATGGTAGCTCGGGCGTGGCGAGCAAACGCGCGTAAGTACCTATACAATACAGCTTTTCACGCCGGTCAGTGACCGCTAGTTTTATCAGGTTCGAACTAGGCTTTCTTATGTTTAGGCCGTGACCTGAAGTTATTTGAAGAGTAATCCAATTTTTTCTTCATACATTCATGGGCTTATGACCATTAAATACAGAAAATAAATCATTTTGATCAATTAAATTGTGATTACAGTAATGTTCAATCAAAAATAACCCATTCGTTAAAAAAGTCATTAAAACGAATTACTTACCCGTACATGGTTCGAATCACTGTATTTAAACTGTTGTTGTTGATCTTATTCCGCGCTGGCTCACACCGAAGCGACATGCCGTTTCATGGAAATTGAATGTGGCTGCTAAAATGGTCCTTCTATTAGGGACGGCGGGGCTACGGATCCCATGAGGTCGCATACGAGGTCTACTCTCCCTCGCATACATCCTGCGCCCTGCTCGTAATTTTTCAATACTTAATAAGCACACTCGCACCATCTCATAAAACTCACGGTTGGGTTAGTCTGACATCGCGACTTACGAGTTACGACACTTTCGGAGCGACACTTGCGCGGCGCTGCGCGGGAAAGCGTTAGGGGGCCGTCCATTAATTACGTGAGGCATTTTTGAGAATTTTTCGACCTTTCTCCCCGCCTTGATGAGATATCGTACGATTTTCCTCAACTGCCTCACCCCTCCCTTAATCTTACGCGAGATTCTTCAAAACTTCTATTTGTGCTGTAAACTTGTTGGATTATTGAGAGAAAAAAAAGAAGAAAAACAACCTGTTCTATTACTTCTATTGAAAACTAGCAAAGACTAGTATTTGTGGATATTACCGTAATTTACCGTGTGGTGCCGGACGTAAAGAATAACACCACCCCATTTCTTCCCGTGGGTGTCGTAAAAGGCGACTTAGGGACTTACTAGAGAATGGGCAGCAGCGTTCTCTATGCATTTTACCACCATACTGCGATCGCCAACCCACCTGCCAAGCGTGGCGATTATGGCAAAGCCCCCCAAATTGGGGGAGGCCTAAGTCCAGCAGTGGACGTTTTACGGCTGAAATGATGATGATGACCGTAATTTAAAATCACAATCATAAAATTAAATAATGAATATAAAACAAAAATTAAGAAAAGATTTATTCTAATTCAGTCCATGAATTTAACTCAAGAATTTATTGATATAAATCATTTTCTTCAAAATGGTATTCTTGTTTCAAGATTTTGGCTCTTGAGTGAAGTTAATTTTTCTATCAGTGTACTATTGTCTCATATGTGGCCATATTTTATTGTAGAAATAATTTTTCACGCAATACACCGTTTACCGTTTTCTGCGAGAAGAATAATTACGTGATATTTGCCAAGACCCCCCCTCCCCCCTAAGTGAGATTTGGAAAGATTTAGCTTGATCCCCTCCCCTCCTAAAACACCTCACGTAATGAATGGATACCCCCTTAGACACGACGCCTCGACAGCGCATACGTGCGCAGACCAGTGTTGCCAGGTCCAATCTGAAAAAATCAGTAGAACTGTACCCAAAAAAACAGGAGATTGAAAAAAAAACAGTACATTTAAGTTTTTTCATAGAAAAAAGAAAAAAAACACATTTATACATATCTATATCCGTGCATGTCATTTCAGTCATGTTTTCATTCTATTATCCCTCATATGGCTCTATGATCTCCATTTGAAGAGGCTTCATTCCTGTCAGGGTCGCGAGATTGATCGAAAGAGACACCGTGACCCTGGCGCATAGGCAACTGAAGAAACACGGGTAGGTTTTAGTCAGTAAAAGTCTGACGCCCAGAGCGGAAGAAGTCATTTGATGATTTCCCATTTAAAAAAAAAGGCTAATTTCATTCCATTAAAAGTTTTCTTTTATTTACGTCATTAAATATATGTAGGCTGATGATGATGATCTACAAGAATATCAAAGAAGGTGCGCTGTTAGGTTGTGTGCAAAATATGGAGCTAGTCCTTTGTGGTTGAATTAAGTGGCTACTATTTTCTTTATTTATTCTGTATACTTTATATCATTTGTTTGATTGCACAAAACCACTTACAGATAACCACTGCATTCAACCACACTGGCTTGGATAATTAATCTATAATCAAAACTTAATTTATTAATTTTTAAATCAAATTTTAAACAAATTTAATTGAGGAGTAAACTCATAAAATCCAGTAGATTCTCTTGCAAAATCAGTAGAACAGTAGATATAGCCTGAAACCAGTATATCTCCTGTGAAAACAGGAGACCTGGCAACACTGGCGCAGACTGTCGCTGCAAGTCAACACCGCCACGTGAGCAGTGGCGTGCACAGGGTTTTATGACCGGGTAGGCAGTTAAATTTAATAAAAAATAATAAAAAAAACATTTTTCATTTCTAGTAGCACAATAACAACCTTTGATACAACTAGTTATATATATTATTTTTTTTACTCTATCTGTTTATTTAATAGGGTACTTATATTACAGATTTAAATTAATAAAGAAAAAAATATTATAACCTAAATTAACTAAAACTATTTACAAATTAAAAAAATAGCGTCTAAAAATCACTAGTTATATGTATGTATAAAAAAAAAACAAACAAAATAAAAACGAATAAGATCTTGTGTCAAACGTAAATGGTTGTTAGAGAGTAATTCACACTGACCTCCGTACTAGTAAAAACTGTATCACGGTATTCCTCGTTCTCCAATAATCACACACGTTGTTAGTGAACATAATATTTGAGATATTTAGAAGGTAGTTCGGTATTAATTAATACATTGCGATCATTACTACCACTCGAAGGTGGGTAAAATTTGAAAACATTTAGTATAATATGCAAAATATTTAGACAAAAATAGTTTTAAAAACAAGATGTTGTGTTGATGTTTGTATGATGTTGTGTGTTGATATAGGTAATTAGTGTATGTGACTGAATGTGTGTGAATAAGTGTTATGTGTTTATATTTATGATAGGCTTACTAATAACTTTTCTGTGTTAACATAATCAACTTGAAGTAGAAGATCATTTAAAATCTTTTTGCACTTAAAGATTGACAAATCACGCAACTTCACACTCTTAGACAACTTATTGTATAAATGAGGCCCGATATGATCAAAAAATTTGCTAGCAAATAAGTAAATTAAGTACTGCTAACAGTAAAAATATGTAAACTAACTCATTTATACATTAAATCTATATCATCTGTTTTAAATATGATTTTAAATCATCGTCACAAAGAGTTGGTATGCGACCAATAATTATTTTTCGGTTGAAAACATGGAAAGATGTCTACTTAGTCGTTGTTGACTTTGTTTGTTTCTTAAATACGTGTGAATACACTTTAATGATGTAAATGAACATTCTGTCGATGCGCTGTTTGCTGGGATAGTACCAATAAACTTGGCTAAATGTAAAACTTGCTCGTAATACTTGTCTCAATACGATAATTACCACATGTGTTTATCTTTAAATAAGCCGCATAATTTCTTATGTAAATCTGCAAATGCCGAACAATTCCACACTGTACTCGAACTTCTAAACAATAAGCCACCACACAACCAGTTGTATGTTTCTTAATGATTATATTATGAAACTTACGAGTTCCATTACCTCTTTACTGGGTTAATTCTCGTAACTCAGGTACACATCTCCCAGAGATACAATTAGAACCTTAGATATCATTAAACGACAATTGCGAAAACTTACCATTTATAACCTTTTCAACACAAACCTCACAATTGAACAGCATTTTGAATAAAACAAACAAAAAGCAATTGTAAAATCAATTCAATAAACTATAATAATTGAATTAGCAACAAATCGACCTAAATACTTATGTTTCAAAATGAACTAATCACAAGAAAACATAAAAAAACGCGCTTTACATGAAATAAACAATTTCTTATTTTAATACGAGAAACCTTGACAAATAAAATTGCATCATTGTCAACCGAAATTTTCGTTAACTTTACCCGCCATTAATGTCGCGGTGACGCGCATGTCGCCCGTAATTGGTTAACCTGCCGCAGGAGTTCCTTTTGTAAACGTGCTGTTGTGTGCCATTCACATACACAAAAAAGTAGACGAATTCACCCCTACATGCGTACATTTATGAATGAAATAAAGACACTATCTCTCGCTGCCTTGCGCCGCGATCTGTTATTCAATGAACGCGTTGCCGTAGTAAAATACTGTATGAACGTTTCTATCATTTTACATTAGGAGTTTGAACTTTTTAAATAATTTTAATACTTATTATATTTTTTTTGTTCTTGAAATATGAGTAACTGGCCTAGATCTAGATTGACTAGATCTAGGGTCTGCAGTGTCTTAATGCCTATATGGACCGCACGTCGCTGCGCGTGAGTCACGTTGTGCCACGCACTATTGTCGAATCATATTACGATGTATGTGTGATATGTGTGTTTGATATGGGTGTAAACGTTTTTCGAACAATTAGAAAAAGTATTAAGGATTATTTGTAACAAAAATAAAAAATAAATGTCGTAATTGCAGGTGAGACAATTTTGCACATAATGTTGGGAAGAAAATGTAAATCTAATGTGATTGATTTCGGTCTGTCAGACCACACAGCGCAAGTACTAAAATTACCGGTTAGTAAAAAAATATTAATAAACTATTGGCGAACAAATAGACGAGACTATAATAAAGAAAATATGCAAAAATTCAAAAATTATATTAAAACTTTCTCTTTTTCTGCAATCTTTAATACAAATAATCCTAACACAGCATATACTGCATTTTTGGAAGATTTCATGATGCTTTATAATTTATGTTTTCCTTTCAAAAACATTACAATAAGAACCAAAGAAAAACCTCAGTGGGATAAAAATATGTAGCAAAAAAAAAGAGAGAGCTTATATGGAACTATAGGCTAAATCGTAATGAAGAAAATAAAACTAAATTTAAAAAATACTCTAAAATATATAAAAATATTATGAATTTAACGCAACGAGCACAAAACAATCATAAAATAAAATCATCTACTAACAAATCCAAAGCCACATGGGCGATTATAAATAGGTCTAAACTAAATTTACCAAAAGGCAGTATCACTTCCATAGAAACAAACCACAAAACTATAACCAGGCCACGAGAGATTGCGAATGCTTTTAATAATTTCTTTATAGAAAAGATAGAACCAATACCAGACGCTGGTAAGGATGTAACATAGATTGATTTGATTTGGAAATATTTACAGTTGTAAATATTTCCAAATCAAATCAATCTATGTTCATGGCACCAAGTACTCCATATGACATACTTCAAATTATAAGATCGCTTAAAAATACTACAAGTGTTGGATACGACGGGGTCTCTACTAGAATTTTGAAGTATATCGCTTATTATATTTGTGACCACCTAAGCCATATCATTATTATGTGTATAACCACTGGATCATACCCGGAAAGTCTAAAAACTACTATCGTTAAACCCATCTTCAAAAAAGACAACAAGCAGAGTATGAACTGTTACAGACCTATTTCACTTATTCCTATTATTTCGAAAGTTTTTGAAAAATTCTTATATAAGACCAGAAAGGTTTCCGCAAGAATAAATCAATAAACACGGCTATTTTTGATTTTATTAATAACGTCATGGGTAATGTGGATAAAAAGACGCCGGTATGTTCCATTTATTGCGACATGACCCAGGCTTTCGATTATGTTGATCATGACATTCTCCTCCGTAAACTGGAAGCTTATGGCATTAGAGGCAATGTACTAAATCTCATAGAATCTTATCTGAAAAATCGTAAACAATATACAGTAATTTCTAAAATAAACATTAATACCAAAAAAGAAGCAACATATGCATCGAAAAAACGTATAGTTAAATATGGAGTCCTGCAAGGGAGCGTATTGGGTCCTTTGTTTTTTATTATTTATAACAAACTCTACATACTAACTTTTTAGTTTTAATTTAGTTCAGTTTTACCATGTAAATTAATTTTTATTTTATTTTGTAAACCATTAAATCTGAAACACTGTCATCTTCCACACAGAGGTGGGCGTTAATAGCTGCGACATAGTTTTTAACTAATGTGGCTATTATCGTACGCAATTTAATTGTAAATGTATTGTTTCTGGTTCCAATAAAGATTATTATTTTTATAAAGACTATTATTATACAGACGGACGGACGGACAAAAAAGTGATCCTATAAGGGTTCCGTTTTTTACTTTTGAGGTACAGAACCATAAAAATAACGAATTATTACTATTAGTGGTCGTGCAGTGGTCGAAATTCGAAGTACAAAATTTTATTTTAAATTCGAAGTACAAAATAAATGCTTTCTGCACTTGTTCATGTAAACTTTAACTGTGCCAAGTTTCATACTCCTCCGTCCGCGTCATTTTCCTAAAAAGGTGTACAAAATGTTTGTTTTACGTATTTATATATAGATTCCTATCGGTAATTATTTACACGACAATGTACCCACCCCGCTAGTGTCCTCCTGTCCTCCCCTCTGTCCCCGGTTGTCGTGATGGAGGAGCAGGTTCTCAATTCGTTCATAATAATATAATATCAAGCTCGACAGTAAACTCTTGTTCATAAATCATATTTAGGTCAATATGATTTATGAACAAGAGTTTACTATCGTATCAAAAGCGACAAAAATGGCAGGTTTTTAACCGACTTCAAAAAGGAGGAGGTTCTCAATTCGGATGTTTATATGTTTTTTTTTTTATGTATGTTCGGCCATAACTCCGTCATATATAGACGGATTTGCAAAATTCTTTTTTTGTTCGAAAGGAGTTTATTTCGAAATGGTCCCATATAAATTTCATAAAGATCTGATGATCAGTTCCGGAGACAGACACCGGAACTCTTTAAAAAATGACAGCAAATCAACCACGATTTCTGCTATCGCATAAATATGCATTGTTTGTTTGGAATTAGTGCAGGGTGAATACCCCAAAATAAAAATTTAAAAATAAAAACTTTTTTACAAAAAAAAAAAAACAACCGACTTCCTTAAAAACACTACAAAGTGAAAAATAACTTTAATTTCGGAAGTCGGTGGCAAAAAAACCATGAATACAGATCCTAAGACACCGACTTCCGAAATTAAAGTTATTTTTCACTTTGTAGTGTTTTTAAGGAAGTCGGTTGTTTTTTTTTTGTAAAAAAGTTTTTATGTAAAAAGAACTTGCTCGGAGTTTCGTTCCATATCGACCCTAAAACTTGTTTTCAGCACGCTTGTTAGAAGTGTAGTGGATTACGCATCTCCGGCTTGGAATCCTACACATCGCGTCCATGTCAATAGGATAGAACGTATACAGAAGGCCTTCACCAGGTATCTGCGCTTCAGATGTTCTGGTTGCGATCGGGACGCCAGTTATCCTGATAGACTCCACCATTTCAATATGATATCTCTGGAACAACGTAGAAGTCTCTCCGATCAGATATTTCTTTACAAAATAATCCGTAATGGATCCGATGTTCCAGAGCTATTATCGGAACTAAATATCACTGTACCTAGACGCACTATAACTAGATCTGTACGCAGAACAGACATACTTGCTATGTCCCCATCAAGAACAAACCTTAGTCGCAATGCCCCTATGAACCGATTTGCGGCTAATTATAATATAATTCACAATAACAGCAACATTGACATCTTTGCCGACACTTTTTACCAATTCCGTAAAAAACTTTTAACATTTTGATCACGTTTATTGCAGTCACTTCACGTATAATAAATACCACCAAAATTAAACTAGTATCTATTATTTAAGTAAATCTGATGTTGTTTTTAGGGTTCCGTTGCCAAATGGCAAAAAACGGAACCCTTATAGATTCGTCATGTCTGTCTGTCTGTCCGAGTATGTCACAGCTACTTTTTTCCGAAACTATAAGAGCTATGCTGTTGAAACTTGGTAAGTTTCAACAGCATAGCTGTTCAACAGTATTCTGTGAACCGCATTAAGATTTTGACACAAAAATAGAAAAAAAAAAAATATTTGGGGTTGCCCATACATAGAACTGAAACTCAAAAAAAAAAAAATCATCAAACCCATACGTGTTATCTATGGATAGGTCTTTAAAAATGAGATTGAGGTTTCTAATATTTTTTTTTTCTAAACTGAATAGTTTGCGCGAGAGACACTTCCAAAGTGGAAAAATGTGTGTTCCCCCCCCCCCCCCCGTAACTTCTAAAATAAGGGAATGATAAAACTAAAAAAATATATGATGTACATTACCATGTAAACTTCCACCGAAAATTGGTTTGAACGAGATCTAGTAAGTAGTTTTTTTTTAATACGTCATAAATCGTAAACCACAATTTATCTTTCATTCAGTTAACTGAAATATAAAATAAAAAAAAAACATTTAATTTCATAAACATAAACCTTATGCATAAACCGTGAATACCTGCAGGTTTGTACGGAACCCTCGGTGCGCGAGTCCGACTCGCACTTGGCCGGTTTTTTTTATACTGTCTTCCTGTGGTTAAGTAGCTGTTATGTATCTTTCATTGTAACAAAAATAGTTTATTCCGAATCTCAAATAGTTGTAAAAATTTGTATGTATTTTTTATTTATGTGTAAGCTGTGTACTTCTTTAAGTGACAAATTCACCATACTAATAGATATAAGTTAGTAATAAGTAACAGGTTATTAGTGAAGAAGTCGTTGGAGTACCTAATATAAATAAATAAATAATATGTTCATCTAGATTTTCGTCAATATTTTGAAAATAATTTATAATTTTGGTAGCCCTTTTAAGTTGGCTCCAAGGTTATGTACAGGAATTCTCGATCCTCCCCTAATCGCTCCCCACCTCATCGCCCCGCGCGGCACCGAATTAATTCAATGCTCGTCCTCTTACAAATACCTTACCACAAATTACCACATCTGTAACTGCTACATAATTTCATTTACTATATTATTTCGTATAAGAAAATTCAAACTTCATAATTATTCATCTCAATTTAACACCCGCTCGAAAATATTCTAATATTGTGTGGAATTATATACGTAAAAAGAATACAGAAGCCGTAAATAAAAGGGACCCTTGCACCACATGTGCCTACATGGCGCCACTGACCACTGAGTGCCTTTATCACAATACATTCTCACTCTTCCGTCTAACATAAGTAGTTATTACAACTAAAAGCGTTTGAAAGCGTTAGCGTAGCGCTAGCACCCGTAGCCTCATAGCGACCCGCCACGTAGCGTCGTAGCACCGTAGCACCGTAGCACTCTACGGCGAGACGCTCTCCGAGGCTTTACTCTGTACACTGTGTAATAAGCTAGGGACTAAAACTGAAATTAAAAAACTGCATAAACACCTTCTGTGAACAAATATTTCCGTTCATACTTGGTCTGTTCATTGTGTTACTGAGACCCTCCTTGTCCTCAATAAACAGCTGGACTTGTGCGAGTTGAACTTGCGTAGAGAGGATCGCACACACATTACAATTAATGTAAGTTTCAATCAATCAATCGACTCAGCCTATCGCAGCCCACTGCTGGAATCCCAAGCTGTCCTCCGCCTTCCGCATCCAGATTGTCGCAGCTACGTTGTATAGGTCGCGGGTCCCTCTACCGGGGGGGCGTGGCACGCTACTATAATATATGTTTATATAACCAGGGGTGGAATACGTATTCGTGTGAGATAGATATGACAGGTAAAAAGTGTAGTTTTTTTTAAAACTCAAGACACAGTTTTCCGAAAATAAAGAAATCTTTCACTTTGTAGCATTTTTTAGGAAGTAAGTTTTTAGGAAGTAAATTTAGTAATTACACCTCAAGAGTGACCCCAAAATATCATTTATGTACGTTACAAGTATTCATTTATGTACGTTACATGTGCGTGTTTTGCCGATCGCTAGCCAGGCGTATTTTTGTGGCTACTGTAGTACCAAGTAACAGCCGAAAGCACAAGCTTTCGGCTGTTACTTGGTAAGACTGGTTTCTGCATAAGCAGCCTTACCATGGGGTGTCGAGTAAACCAGTAACTGGCTAATGGAGGTCAGATAGGCCGTCACTTCACGTAAAATACTGGTATTCAACTGAATCCGGTTACACTGGAGGACAACCCCAACGTAGTTGGGAAACGCTAGGCAAGTTGATTATGACCCTTTAACGTGAACAATATCAAATAATATTCATGATTATTCTGTTTTTCAAGACGTTCAAACCATAGCCGCGCTTTTTATGAATTTGTCTTTTTAGCTATTATTTAGAGACGCGCGCACTTCGAAATAATTCAATTTGACATCGACAAAGTGCTTTCAAACGTCGACACGTGCACACATGACGCGTAGGTAGGTATACCATTTGCGCAATCTGATCAACTCAAGGAATGTTAGTTTTAAAAGCTGCACATAACAAGGAATATGGTGAATGAGTTTAAATGAGTTTAATCGTGTCTACGTAGCGCTGCCTCAGCAGGGCGGCGTGCGGCGCGGCGGGTGAGCGGCGCGGGCGCCACGCGACTCCGCGCTGTCACTCGATGTCAAACGGTTTTATCTATTTGCATGCTCTACTCTGATAACTGTCTCTCGTCCCGTCCGCGCGTCCGGTTCACAACTAATCCAGAAGCTGGTATAGAATCGTACCTTTTTACTCTTTATGTATCATCAGTACTTTGATACGGTATTATAATATGGGGGAACTCAGTAGATTTTGAAAGAGTTTTCAAAGCTCAAAAAAAATGTGTCCGAGCAATTTGTGGAGCTCACTTTTTAGATAGCTGTAAGCCACTGTTTCAAAAACTTAAAATTCTACCTTTGCCGTGTTTGTATATTTTTGAAACTTGTATTTTTGTTAAGAGCAATTATAATTTATTTGAAGCAAGTACAGTCAGGCCAAATAGCCGCACACGGCATAAAGATAGACTTCAGCTGCCACCAATAAAACTAAAATTATTTAAAAAAAAAGTATACTGCATGTCGATTATTATTTACAATCATTTACCAAATAGTTTTCAAGACTTACCCCTGACAATGTTTAAAAAATTACTATTCAAACTATTGCTGTACAAAAGATATTATACCATTAAGGACTATTTAGAAGACAAATCAATAGAATCTTTAATTTTTAATTTGTAAGGTAGAATAATTGACATCGCTGATTGTAATTGACATTTGCACGCCAGGTTATGGCAGGATAGGTTGAAACTAAATAACTGTAATACCTTATATACCATATTCTAGCAAATAAATATTTTTGATTTGATTTGATACGGGCTTACATTTGCAGTATTTTTACAGATATTTTACAACGCATGATGGTTACGGCGTTACTTGTACCATCCCTAAGAGAAACGATACGAGTTCTAATACTTAGACGAGAAAATTACTCCTTGTAATATACCCGTACAAATGTGGAGACGGAAATAAACGAAAATACAGGCAGTGTTAATGCATAGTAGTATTTAAGAACAGCTATCAAATGAATCCTATATGACCTTTAGCACCCTCGAAAACCATGAAAACGATGTCTGTCTCTCTGTACCTGTTTCTATTCATGTGCTGGGCATAGGTTACACACCAGTATGTTGCATTGTGTATTGTAATTAAATCTCTTTCTATTATATATTGCAATTTATTGCGTTTTATATAATATAGATATAGGCCAACACATGAGTCACCATATGTCAAAAGTCAAAGGAGTTTTGTAAAATGAAACGAAGGTGCCATTGTTTTTCTGCACTTTTGCCATTTTAAAGGTAGTTCGTTGATTCCTTTGCTGAAAAAATTGTGAGAGCAAGAATGAATAAAATCTTTGAAGACGGTTTTGACTGCCTCATCGGAATTGACTTTCTTTCCTTGCCAGAAATTGTTAGACTTCCGGAAAAGGTGGTAATTTGTTGGAGCAAGGCCCGGAGTTGTTGGAGAGTACGGTGGGTGTTGGAAACATTCCAATCGCAGTTTAGTTAGAGTTACTTAAAATCCTTTAACTTAGCGACCGTCTGTTGTGGAGTGTGTGGTCTTGCGTTGTCCTGAAGCAGCAGTGGGCTACAGCTATTGACCAGTCTCGGTTGTTTTACGTCTCGTTTTGCCATCACGGTTTGCAATTGTTGAAACTACTGATATATCGTGATCGTCCGGCCAGAACTCAGAAAGCTTTAGTGCATGGCGCCAGCACTGGTCAACCGGACACTCAGCAGAACCCTTTTTACACGCTTTATATTAGCTTCACTTGTATGTTTGTTTGTAACCGACTCCTTTTAGCGCAATTTTGACCCACTTTAAACGACCAGATTTCATTCAAACTTTGCACACCTGTCAAGGACCGATGACAATGCAATAATTTCATAAATTTGTGCCATTATCCTTGCCAGGGTTACCAGGACAGCAAAAAAACTGTCTTCGAAAACTACGCTGACATACGTCACAAAGTACGCTGACAAACGTCACAAACTATGCTGACATACGACACAAACTACGCTGACATACGTCACAAACTACGCTGACATACGTCACAAACTACGCTGACATACGTCTCAAAATTCGAAACACCCTAAAAAATAGAAAATAAATAATAGTTTAAAAAACTAAAAAAACACGCTTCCATTGAAAACCAAACTAAAAAGTACAAAATAATGGAAAAAAAGCGTGGGGTGCCTGATATCAATAAAAAAATACCTTAAAAAGCACCCCACGCTTTTTTCCATTATTTTGTACTTTTTAGTTTGGTTTTCAATGGAAGCGTGTTTTATTAAACTATTATTTTCTGAGTTAATTTTCGCTTGGGGCAGGATTTGCCCTATTTTCCTGGGTTCAACCGTTGTGATGAGCGTTTTCGATTATCGTATCTGCTGCATACTTCATCACAAGTAACGATACGATTCAAAATCCCCTCCTTATTCTGAAAGTTCAGTACTGTAACGCAGTACTCGAGGCGTGTTCATTGGTGTGCTTCACTCAATTCATGCAGCACCCATTTTCCGAGTTGTTTTCACGTTTCCAATGTATTTCAATAAATCAAAATTATCTTATCACTCACACTAAAGCCTGTTGCTAACTTTGACGTAGTTTGCGATGGTTCCGCTTCCGCGATGTTTGCTCTGTAGCTCAACATTTCAAGAATGAAAACGTTGGAAACAAAATTATTTTACGCTTTCCATATTGTGAATAGAAGGATATCAATGAAAAATCAAATGGTTCAAACACAAATGCATCACTAAATGCGAAACGCGAATATACAAGCCTAAATTAAAAATAAAATTCAATTCGGAATTCTAAACCAATCGCCAGATATTTGAGATCAAAGTGGCCAGTTCTCCTGCTAGGGTCGCGTGATTGTTCGAAAGAGATACCGTGACCCTGGCACATGGGCAACTGAAGGAACACGGGTGGGTTTTAGTCAGTACAAGTCTGACACGCCCTCCCGCTCCGCCCAGAGCGTCATTTGATGATTTCCCATCCAAAAAAAAAAAAAAGTGGCCAGTTCTAAATCACTTAAACGAGTACATGTCAGACAAGAAATTGTTATGATGTCTGTTGGGATTGAGGTGAATGTTTTCTGAGTCCGATTTGTTATCTGTTTACCATATTGTTAATTTAATCTGTTTTTTGACCAATCTGATATTATAATACATGTCATTATTGTGTTTGACGAGATTATATATTCCGACTGTAAATTTATTTGACATTTTATCAATAATTTAGACCTCACAATTTTTAATATTTATGATGCTATATTTTTTGTCAATTTCGATGTATTGAACTGTATAATTTAGATTTTTCTTTGACATAATTAGTAAACAATCTTTGAAATTTATTAAATTGTCTTGTGTATGTTTGTAATTATAAATAATATTTTGCATGCCGTAATTGGTAGGACATAATTAACTGCGCATCTACTCAACATCTCAAAATGTATTTATTTCTATGTTCTGCAATAAATGAATTGAACTGAACTTATTTTATGTAAAGTCACATGGAGGGGACTTATCACCGTCAAATTGTAAATACCGTTAGATTACAATCTAACTAGCGAGATTATAATCTGACGGTTCACAATCTTTCGGCAGATTACAATCACGCGAGATAGATTATAATCAAACGGAAATTACAATTTTACGTTGACAGACATAACACTTTTTAGGGTTCCGTTGCCAAATGGCAAAAAACGGAACCCTTATAGATTCGTCATGTCTGTCTGTCTGTCTGTCCGAGTATGTCACACCCACTTTTTTCCGAAACTATAAGAGCTATGCTGTTGAAACTTTGACTGGCCTGTTAGTCTAGTGGTTAGTGACCCTGACTGCAAAGACTGAGGTCGTGGGTTCGATTCCCACCCTGGACAAATGTTTGTGTGATGAGCACAATCATTTGTTCTGTGTCTGGGTGTAATTTATCTATAATATGTAAGTATTTAGAAATATATAAGTATGTTTATCAGTTGTGTGGTTACCATAGTACAGGCTTTGCCTAGTTTGGGATCAGATAACGATGTGTTGGTTGTCCAAAGATATTTATATTTAAACTTGGTAAGTAGATGTATTCTGTGAACCGCATTAGGATTTTCACACAAAAATAGAAAAAAAACAGTAATATTTGGGGTTCCCCATACATGGAACTGAAACTCTAAAATTTTTTATTCATCAATCCCATACGTGTGGGGTATCTATGGATAGGTCTTCAAAAATGATATTGAGGTTTCTAATTTCATTTTTTTCTAAACAGAATAGTTTGCGCGAGAGACACTTCCAAAGTGGCAAAATGTGTCCCCCCCCCCCGTAACTTCTAAAATAAGGGAATGATAAAACTAAAAAAATATATTATGTACATTACCATGTAAACTTCCACCGAAAATTGGTTTGAACGAAATCTAGTAAGTAGTTTTTTTTTAATACGTCATAAATCGTAAACCACAATTTATCTTTCATTCAGTCAACTCAAATATAAAATTAAAAAAACATTTAATTTCATAAACATAAACCTTATGCATAAACCGTGAATACCTGCAGGTTTGTACGGAACCTTCGGTGCGCGAGTCCGACTCGCATTTGGCCAGTTTTTGTTACGTGATGATTTCAACGAGTCTAGACACGTGGTAGCGTGTCAAGCCAAGTTCAAGTAACAGAACTGGCGAGCAGCACCGTGTGTAATAAATATTACACGAACCATTTGGCTCCAAATGGTTCGTGTAATATTACACACGGTGCTGCTACTTTTGACCCCCTCATAACTCAAAAACTATTTCTCATAAACGTATCAAATTTGGCTCATATATTTAGACTTGTAAGATACAATGTGCTCCAAATGTCACAAACACATCTCAAACGGTTATTTAGATATTAACGTCCAAAAATCGTCGTTTTTATCACTGACTGATCAAAACTCTAACCCAGTTCCAGATGACCTAGAAAGTTCAAATTTGGCATACAGATGAGTAATTAGGTGAATACAATGGAATAAATCAGAAACTGGTAAATTTTTATCATTTTATTATAATTTTTCCCTTAATTGATTCTATTAGGAACACTTTATTATTTGTTTTTTTTTATGTATGACCACGCATAACTTTTTACATAGTAGTCCGATTGTGATAATTCTTTTTTTATTGGAAAGGGTATACTTTGAGGGTGGTCTCATATAAATTTGGAAAACAAAATCGAACCCTAAGGGTCGGAAAACAGGGGATGATTGATTGTTCACACACTGATTGTAATGTATAACCACGCATAACTTTATACAGAGTAGTCCTATTTGGATAATTCTTTTTTCATTGGATAGGGTATACTCTGCCAAGTATTATTAGTACATAAAAGCTACAAAAAATCGTAAAATAAAAACTTTTTAACAAAAAATTAAACCGCCGAAAAAACTGAAAAGCAAAAAATAATAAACCTTAAAATTTTGAGTCGGCGCTGAAAAATCAATGAACAAAGATCACTCAAAGCGCCGACTCATAATTTTAAGGTTTATTATTTTTTGCTTTTCAGTTTTTTCGGCGGTTTAATTTTTTGTTAAAAAGTTTTGGTACTTATAACTAAGATTATAGTCGACTTTCGTATTTATTACGTTATTAACTGGGATTTAGTATTAATTATTGTTTCAATATTTAGAGCACATCAATAGTGTAAGTTCATACTTATAGTATATATATATGTTAGGACAACCAACACACCGTTATCTGATCCCAAGCTAGGCAGAGCCTGTACTATGGTGTGGTATGATTCATACTTAAAGATAACTAGCTTTTGTCCGCGGCTTTGCCCGCGGCTTTGCCCGCGTGGATGTCGGAAATTATCGCAAGAGGACGTACTACCGCGGTTAATGTATTAAGAATGCATTAATCCAAAAAAAAAGTTTTTCGTTCGTTTTTTTTGTGATATTCTATTTTTTTTTAAATAAAAGTAGCCTAAGTTACTCCTTGTTACATCAGGTATCTGCCAGTGCAAAGTCCCGTAAAAATCGGTCTAGGGATTTCAGAGATAAGCCGGAACAAACAGACGGACAATTTTTTTAAAAAGTGTTGTTTTGGTATATGTACCGTGTATACATCCATATACACTTAGTAAAACGCGGTTATTTTAATATTAAAAACAGACACTCCAATTTTATTTATTTGTCTAGTTGTCTAGATTATTACTGAGAAACTACGCGTTATATTCTTTTATATACATTACCCAACAAATCCCAACTATTGCAATAAACTAATAAAATAAAATAAATAAATTATTTAAAAAAAACCTTTAATAGAAATCTACGTTAGCGCCATCTATGATTTTTATACGAATCACCACGACTAAAATATGTGTGACAACGCCATTTTATGGCGTTCGCTCAAAATGACAAAAAAACAGCGCCACCTATTTCAATGTTGCGACAACTTTAGTTTTGCTTGGTGAAAACAGAAAGTAGTAGTAAAGTAGGTAAAAAAAATGTTGCTTGCTTCTAATAAAGAGAGAATAAACAATGAATATAATGTTGAGGAGATAACTTTGTCATATTTTACACGATTACCCGCGATTTCATCCGCGTGGTATTTAACAAAAAAAGTTTTTTATTCGTTTTTTTCTTTTTTCGTAAGATCCCTTTTTTTTTCTTAAGTAAAAAGGGCCTAAGTTACTCCTTGTTACATCAGCTATCTGCGAGTGAAAGTCCCGTCAAAATCGGTCCAGCCATTTCAGAGATTAGCCGGAACAAACAGACAGACAGACAAAAATTTTAAAAAGTGTTTTTTTGGTATATATACCGTGAGTACATCCATACCACACTTAGTAAAAAGCGGTTATTTTAATATTAAAAACAGACACTCCAATTTTATTTATATATAGATGTATAGAAGATGTATAGTATAGATGTATAGATTAAATAATAGGCACGGTAGACGGCACGCGGTGCGACGCCGGAGCTGCGGGGTGGGAGCGGTGCGATAAAACCTTGATGACGCGAACGTGCCGTCTTGCTGTCCGGTTGTTTCTCGATATCTGAACTATAAGGTTACGATTTATGCTACGAAATTCACAGGTTTTCTTAAAAAATACTTATATATATTTGTGGTTATATTATTATTACAATTCTTTTAGTAAGTACGTATGGTATAGGCAATAGTTTAACAAAAACCATTTGGTATTCATTTGTAACCGACGAAAAAAACGGAGGAGGTTATCAATTCGACGCGTATATTTTTTTTTCCGATTGTGATAATTATTTTTTTATTGGAAAGGGGGTGGTCCCATATAAAATTGGAAAACAAAATCGAACCCTAAGGGTCGGAAAACAGGGGATGATTGATTGTTCACTTATTGATTGTAACGTATAACCACGCATAACTTTGTACAGAGTAGGTAGTCCGATTTTGATAATTCTTTTTTGTTATAAATAAGTATTGTACATACCTACTAATAATTTATGTACAAAAAGTAATGATATCCCATCAAAAACATAAATGTGAAATGAGAGCCAAGTTCAATGGTATATGCCTTGGTTGTTGATTTCCACGACAAAAGAAGTGAGATCTAAATGGGTGCCAAGTTCAATGGTCAGTCCTGAAATTTATTTAAATAACTACATAAAATATCATTTCTTCTGATAACTCAGGATAATATATTGTAGCCTAAGGTCTGACTTGGCTAGTTTTCATATACTAATTAAATTAAAGCCTTCGCAAGCTCTAAACCTGTTACTTGTCGGTTCTTATTTTTAACCGACTTCAAAAAAAGGAGAAGGTTTCTCAATTCGACCGTATACATATATATATATATTTTTTTAATGTGTGTTCACCGATAACTTCCTCGTTTATGAACCGATTTTGATGATTCTTTTTTTGTTGGAAAGGAGATATCCCAAGGGTGGTTCCATGATAAGGAAACCAGGATTTGATGATGGCATCCCAGAGAAGTCGAAGGGAACCTTCTAAAATTGTAGTGGCGACTAGTGCGTTTTTTATTTCTTTCATTAATTATCTTAAAGCACTACTATTTAATGAAGGTTTGAAGTTGCTCTGATGATGAACCCGAAAGACAGTCGAGGGAACTCTTCGACGATTTACAGCAATTACCCGGTGTTTGGACTTAATTCATTTCTATTGATGAGAACTTTGCACCCATGTGGGCTATAAGTGCCATTACAGGTCTGATGATGGAGACCATAGACAGTTGAGGGAATTCCTCAACGATTTATAGCACTAGTAAAGTATTAAATTTCACCTGGTGATTAGTGGTATAGGAATTAGTGTGGGGTAGATACCATAACTAAAAAGTAAAAAATAAAATCTCTTTTACAAAAAAAAAATCCCGATTTCCTCAAAAACACAAGAAACTGAAAAGTAACTTTAATTTCGAAAGTCGGTGGCTAAAATTCAAATACAGATCATTCGACACCGATTTCCGAAATTAAAGTTATTTTTCACTTTCTAGTTGTTTTGAGGAAGTCGGTTTTTTTTTGTAAAAAAAATTTAATATTCCGAAAATTTGGCTTGCTGGTAGAAACTAGCCATCGAACATAATAATTCGTATATGAGAATTAGCCAAGTCCTATACAAACTGTTTCGCTTTCGCACGAAAGTTAGTTATGATTGTTCTGATG
The DNA here is from genome assembly GCA_947507805.1 of Aporophyla nigra. Classification (NCBI taxonomy): domain Eukaryota; kingdom Metazoa; phylum Arthropoda; class Insecta; order Lepidoptera; family Noctuidae; genus Aporophyla; species Aporophyla nigra. The sequence continues at coordinate 78,798 of OX382305.1, read as the reverse complement.
ATTACAGGTGATGGGTAAAGTCAGTGCCAGCAGGCAGTGAGCGCGGCGTAAGGAGCGCGTGCGCGACGTGCGGGGGCAGAGGGGGCGGGGGGGCGCGACATGGACGACCCCGAGCGCATCGCACGCGACGCCGCCGCCTGCCAGCTGGAGAACAACAGCACCGCGCCACAAGCAGGCCAGTACCCAGCAGTGTGTGCCGCGGATGTCCGGCCGCTGAACCACCACCACTCACCCGTTGTCTCTGCTTGCAGGCGTGTTCTGCGAGGGGACATTCGACTCGTGGCTGTGCTGGCCGCACACGCCGGCCAACTCTACCGCCTACCGCGCCTGCCCCGCCTTCGTGCCCGGCTTCAGTCCTGAACGTGGGTCGCATCCCTGATTCCTCGCATCCCACTGGCGCGTCGCTCAGCTCAGCCGTTGTACGCTCGCTCTTGTTGTAGTGTTGGCGCACAAGGAGTGCACGGTGGACGGCACATGGTGGCTGCACCCGGAGACCGGCCGGCCCTGGTCCAACTACACCACCTGCATCAAGCCCGAGGATGTAAGGCCCCGCACTAGCCGAGCGTGTCCCGCAGCGAGCCCGCACTCACTATCGTTTGTTGTGCAGGACGTGAGCGACATCATCGCGGTGTACGAGGCGGGCTACAGCGTGTCGCTGGTGGCGCTGCTGCTGTCGCTCGGCATTCTTTTCTACTTCAGGTGAGGCTCGTCGTCCTCCACTGTGGAGCGAGCTACTGACGGTGTGCTGACAGTCATGTGCGTGTGTGTCGCAGGTCACTGCGGTGCGCGCGCATCACGGTGCACATGAACCTGTTCGCGTCGTTCGCGCTCAACAACGCGCTGTGGCTGCTGTGGTACGGGCTGGTGGTGCGCGCGCCCGCCACGCTGACGTCATCGCCTGCTTGGTGCCGCGTGCTGAACGCCGTGCTGCAGTACGCGCTGCTCACCAACTACACGTGGATGCTGTGCGAGGGGCTGTACCTGCACACGGTGCTGGTTAGCGCTTTCGTGTCGGAGCGGCGCCTGGTGCGCGCGCTGCTGGCGCTGGGCTGGCTGCTGCCGCTCACGTCAGCCGCGGTGTACGCCGGGCGACGAGCCTCCGGCGACGAGCCTCTGTGCTGGATGGACGAGGGCACGCCGCGCCTCGAGCTGGCCGTGCTGGCGTGCGGCGCCGTACTGCTCAACCTGGGCTTCCTGTGCAACATCGTGCGAGTGCTGTGCACCAAGCTGCGCGCGGGCGGCGGGGTGGGCGGCGCGGGCGGCCCGGCGCGCCCCTCCGCCACCGCGCTGCATGCGCTGCGCGCCACGTGCCTGCTAGCACCGTTGCTGGGCCTGCAGTACCTGCTGATGCCCTTTCGGCCGGACCACACGGCGCGCTGGTGGCTGGCTTACGAGTACGTGTCGGCGCTGACGACATCGCTGCAGGGGCTGTGCGTGGCCGTGCTGTACTGCTTCTGCAACGGCGAGGTGCTAGCGCAGCTGCGGCGACGCTGGCGCGTGCTGACGTTCCGGCCGCGCGCCAACTCGGCCACGGCGACCACGGTGTCGGTGAGTATGCTGGGCGCGGGCGGGCGGCGCGGCACCGTCACCACGTCCGCCTCACCCCCGCGCGTGTTGCAGTTCGTGCGCTCGGCGCCGGTCGGCGGCGGCGGCGAGGACAAGGTGTGACTGGCGGCGGGCGGCGCCGCGGCCGAGCCCGAGCGCCGCCGCAGCGCGCGCCACATCCGCTTCGACTGCGACAGCGACGACGACGCGCCGCCCGACACGCGCCTGCTGCGAGCGCCGCCGCCCCACGACTGCTTATAAACTCTATGGTAGCCGCATAGCGTGCGCCGGACCTGACGGGTATTGTTTAAGAGTTCAGCTCCGTCGGTGTGCGTCGCGCCTGGCTCGCGAACTGTAAGAGAAGTCAGTGCGTGTACGTAGTCGAGAGACAGCGAGCGATCTCCTAGTTCAGTGATTGTCATAAGTATCCAACGTAATGTTCAAACATGAAGTAGCATATTCATCTGTGCCGTATCGGATTGACCTGCATGTAAATACTTGTAAATATTTTTTATAAAATAAAAGTATAAGGGTGTTACTTAGTATCGTTTCATTTCATTTACTTCCGGTACGCTATTGGCAATATTGGCGACGCTCGCCTTGCCTGCTTATCATGACCTACTTACCCACATTGTGTGGACAAGTTTGTTTTTATTTATGTCTGTTGATATTTATCACTAAACTGCCAATTAAACCATTTTGTTGAACACATCCAAATGGTTTGGAATGTAAATGAACGGATGAATCAACGAGATCAATTAGCATGTTACAGTAATGTGGCGTTTGTTCTAATGGCCACATATCAGCCGCGACAGTCAGTGGGACCGTAAATCTCGCGGGGCACGCGCACCTGTGAGTGCGGTATAAATATATTGCTGCAGACAGCGCGCGGCGCGGGGCATTGTCTCCGCGCGCCGATCAATTGGCACTCCCAGCATCGATACTAAATTAAACTACTGTTCGATTGTCACCGACGCTATTAATACGCAGCGCCGGCGCACACAGCCCGCCTTATATGGGCATTTGGACACCGGCGACGCCGCGCCCTGCAGGCGCACTGGACACGGGGAAAGGGCTTGAGCAAATGATGAACAGACGCTCAGTTATAAAATTATATTAAACATCATACACTTAAAGTAGTTCACTTACATGATAACGCAACAGCGAGCAGTCTCCGACAGAGAGTATAAAATAAATACATTTGTTTGGCAACAAGTATAAAAGTGTGGAGGAGTGATGCGTGTGACGTCACGCGCCTAGAAGCACTTGCGGTGCACGATGCCGGGGCCGGACTCGTCGTACTCCTGCTTGGAGATCCACATCTGCTGGAAGGTGGACAGCGAGGCCAGGATGGAGCCGCCGATCCACACGGAGTACTTGCGCTCGGGCGGCGCGATGATCTTGATCTTGATGGTGGAGGGCGCCAGCGCCGTGATCTCCTTCTGCATGCGGTCGGCGATACCCGGGTACATGGTGGTGCCGCCCGACAGCACCGTGTTGGCGTACAGGTCCTTGCGGATGTCCACGTCGCACTTCATGATGGAGTTGTACACGGTCTCGTGGATACCGCACGACTCCATGCCCAGGAACGAGGGCTGGAACAGCGCCTCGGGGCAACGGAAGCGCTCGTTACCGATGGTGATGACCTGCCCGTCCGGCAGCTCGTAGGACTTCTCCAGCGACGTGGAGGCGGCCGCCGTCTGCATCTCCTGCTCGAAGTCCAGTGCCACGTAGCACAGCTTTTCCTTGATGTCGCGCACAATTTCGCGCTCCGCTGTCGTGGTGAACGAGTAGCCGCGCTCCGTCAGGATCTTCATGAGGTAGTCCGTGAGGTCGCGACCCGCCAGGTCCAGACGCAGGATGGCGTGCGGCAGCGCGTAGCCCTCATAGATGGGCACCGTGTGCGAGACGCCGTCGCCGGAGTCCAGCACGATGCCAGTGGTTCGGCCAGACGCGTACAGCGAGAGCACGGCCTGGATGGCTACGTACATAGCGGGGCAGTTGAACGTTTCGAACATGATCTGCGTCATCTTTTCGCGGTTGGCCTTGGGGTTGAGTGGCGCCTCCGTCAGCAGGATGGGGTGCTCCTCGGGTGCCACGCGCAGCTCGTTGTAGAACGTGTGGTGCCAGATCTTCTCCATGTCGTCCCAGTTGGTGATGATGCCGTGCTCGATGGGGTACTTGAGAGTGAGGATACCTCTCTTGCTCTGCGCTTCGTCGCCCACATACGAGTCCTTCTGCCCCATGCCCACCATGACGCCCTGGTGGCGTGGGCGGCCCACGATGGACGGGAACACGGCGCGCGGCGCGTCGTCGCCCGCGAACCCGGCCTTGCACATGCCGGAGCCGTTGTCGACTACCAGCGCGCCCGCATCGTCGTCACACATCCTGACTTAGTCGATGAAGAGGTTCACGGCAAGCTCCACACACCTGCAACACAACGCGTCGTTAGTACACGCACTGACCGCACTGAGCCGCTCGAGCCGCACGGTATAGCGATGCGAGAATAGATTATTGACTGAGAGATCGAAGTGATCTATTTAGGACAGACTGAGATGCACGAGCTACACAGGTGCACAGACAGACACTCACAGCGCGGAAGCAGCGGTAGCAGCGACGGTAGTGAGCGCTGGATGGGCGCGCGCGCGCTATATACGCGGCCGGCCGGCACTTGGCACTCGCAGCAGCCCCTACAAGGCGCTGCCGCCTCCCGCCCGCCGCCGCCGCGACACACGACTGCCATTTAAGACAATCATCCGCATCCCTCGATACTAATTACATCGCTCTTGGAAAAAATAGCTCTCAATGAGAGACCGCCATCGAGCGGCAGTGCGCGCTATTTACATACATCGTCACCTGCGGTCACCTGCAGTCACCTGCGGTCAGCCGGTCAGCCGGCCGCCGGTCACAGCGCACTCCACTTTCTTCTAATAATTTTAAGGGCTTAAACTCACTTAATCAAATATCATCTCTTTAACTTATGATCACTGAGTCGAGAGTGTCGTACTATATACTCGTCGTCACCTGAATTCTGGCTTTATGTGTTCCTATGACATATTAACAGTAACATCAAAGTCCGAACGCCCATCACATAAATACGAGCATATTTCGATCGGGTAACTTCAACAGCTGTCTCTATAAAACCGTTTTTGCAAAAACTGAACCATGTGAATTCCAAAAAGAAAACACTATGTACAAGTGTAATACTTATTTTATTACCATTGTTTTGGTAGTCGGAATCTGCTGGCAGAAATTACATTTTCTAAATCGACTCGTGTAGTCGTTTGTAATTAATAATGTAAAACAGTTTTTAATTCTAACCGACTTCAAAAAAGAAGGGTGTTATGCATTCAGTGAGTTTTATTATTTTTATTCAAATAATAATCTTTTACATCGATTAAGAATGATACGGATTTTCGACACTGACGAGAAGATCTAGATCGTTTTTCAGCGTACAGTATCAAAAATAAAATACGCTTAAATATTTTAAAATGTTCCACAATCTCATTCGGAAAAAAATAAAAATAAAAAAGTTTGACAATCTGGTACGCAGTGGTGGTCTGGTAAGCGTTTTCTAACTGACACTTATATGTTTGGTTAGCTCCTACCAAGTTATGATAACCTGGTACGTCGACGGCATAAAGCGTTTTCTACCTGACACATACCTAGCGGGTAATTGCGTAATACAATATAAGTAGGAACCCTTTCATTTTGACAGTTCCACAAAATTCATGACGTTGTTTATGTTGCTAAGGACAGGCAATTTTTTCAACCATATCAAAGAAAAGAAAGAACTAGGTATATTAATGATGATGAGCAATAAATAACCTTCAAAATTATCCAGATTCTGATTAATAGTGTGTTGTGCAATTAGGGTGAGGTTAGGCGACTTCCTACAGAATTATGACTAACGGATACTTCGAAAGCATAAAGCATTTTCTAGATGATTCTTTTTTGTTTAGCAAGCACCTACCAAGTTATGATAACCTGATACTTTGAAGGCCTACAGCGTTTTCTAGCTGACTTTACCCTTGTAAGTGACGTCCCGCCGAGTTATGACCACCTGGTACATCAAATGCTTAAAGCGATTTCTAGCTGAAGAAAACTATTGTATCCTTCTTTTTAACCGAGTATATCACTTGTTATGTTAGCAACGGTCATGTTATTCTATCCAAACTTACCAAAACTCCATATACTTTATACTCTATAAACTTTTATTATTAGGCGTAATGGCTCTGAACTAACCGGAATGTTAAGAAATTCAGTTTTCTTACATCCTTTTTAATAAATTATTATTTTACATGTATTTTCTATCAATAAAATAACTCTTTGATGACATTTGAGCACGCATTCTGTCAATTCTATGTCAAATGTCATAATGTTACATTAAAAAAGTTATTAAGTATATTATATGGTTGTTAAGTATTCTTAAATAAGTGTTCTTCAATTTTCTAATTTACCGCGCAATTTTTTAATTTTTTTCTTTCATAAGAACCTTCTCCTGACAATTACAAACACAACAAAGAAAAAAAAAAGTGAAATCGGTCCAGCCGTTCACGCGTGATGACGTGACCAAGGGAAATGGGGATTCATTTTTACATAATATATAGATGAACAGTGCTCACCGCATGTACGGGGTTGTGACGAGAGCTGCAACTGACTTTAAACGTGCCGACAGTTTGATCCATCTTTACAGAGCACTTGTTAGATCTCAGCTAGACTGCGCCGTGGTAATATGGAACCCTTATTACAACAAATATATAGATAGTTTAGAAAAAGTCCAACGGATTTTTTTAAGATCTGTTCAATATCGGGTTTATCTGAACTCGGGAAGTTCAGATAAAGTTCTATAGTGAAATGCTCAAAAATTATAATAGGATGACTCTAAAGTCTAGGTGATTTTAAGGAAATTATGTTCCTTTAAGATCTATGTAGCAACGGATTCGATTGTTCAGACATAATTAATCGAATAAATTACTTTATTCCTAGAACTGTAATAAGACAACAGGTGCGTGTGCGCCCATTTTTGGTTTCTTCATGTCGAACAAACACTGGAGCCCGAGCCCCCTGCGTGGTATCACTAATAATTTTAATAAACTATCCACAGAATTACACATATTTGCAAAGCCTTCTGGCAAGTTTCGCAATTGTATCATTAAAACTATTACCTATATTAAAAACTTGAAAGAATTATAATGAACAAGCTTCTGCCCGCGACTTCGTCCGCGTCAATTTTTTTTTTTGGATGTTCCTTACAGGAGTGCCAGATGGCGTTGAAGTAGCTAGATTTTGAGATTTTTGACGAAAAATTCTTTTTTCTTTTGTATTTTTTTTTTATTTCATAAAAAGTATCCTATGTGACTTCTAATACCTCCAAGAATATGTGTACAAAGTTTCATGATGATCGGTTAAGTAGTTTCTGCATGAAATAGTAACAAACAAACTTACATTCATATTTTTAAGTAGGGATTAAGACAGGTGTCGTGAGCTTTTTTTTTTAAACTATTGCATTTAGCGTAGCAAACCCCGTTATGAATCTGGCTAACGACCCGAGAGCTAGATTGACTCGACACTACACTGAAGATATCCCGGACGTCAGCTTGTACGAGATTAGGATGGCTCTGAAGCAGCTTAAAAACAACAAGGCGCCGGGTGATGACGGAATTACGGCCGAACTCCTGAAGGCCGGCCGAAAACCCGTTCTAAAGGCCCTTCAGAAGCTGTTTGATTCCGTCATACTCCAGGGTAAAACGCCACAGGCATGGAACAGAGGTGTGGTGGTACTTTTCTTTAAGAAGGGTGACAATACCCTACTTAAGAATTATAGGCCCATCTCACTTCTGAGCCATGTCTACAAGCTGTTTTCAAGAGTCATCACGAACCGTCTCGCGCGTAGGTTTGACGACTTCCAGTCTCCCGAACAAGCCGGATTCCGTAAAGGCTTTAGCACCGTAGACCACATACATACGCTGCGGCAGGTTATACAGAAGACCGAAGAGTATAACCTGCCTCTCTGCTTAGCGTTTGTGGACTACGAAAAAGCCTTCGATTAGATCGAAACCTGGGCTGTACTGCAATCTCTCCAACGGTGCCAGATTGACTATCCGTACGTCGAAGTGCTGAAATGTTTGTATGAAAACGCCACTATGTCAGTCCGGCTCCAGGACAGAGCCTCGAAACCTATCCTTCTGCAGCGAGGGGTGAGACAGGGAGATGACATCTTTCCGAAACTGTTCACCGCTGCACTGGAAGATATCTTCAAGGTTCTGGACTGGAATGCGGCTGGCATCAACATCAATGGCGAGTACATCACTCACCTTCGATTTGCCGACGATATAGTAGTCATGGCTGAGACTATGAAGGACCTCAGTAAAATGCTCGATGACCTCAGTAGAGCTTCCGAAAGAGTGGGTCTTAGGATGAACATGGACAAGACAAAAGTCATGTCCAATGCTCGTGTGATACCCATTCCAATCAAAATCGGAAGCGCTACACTCGAAGTTGTCGATATGTGTACCTAAGACAGACTGTCCAGTTAGGTAGGTCCAACTTCGAGAAAGAGGTCAATCGTCGAATCCGACTCGTCTGGGCAGCGTTCGGGAAGCTACGCAGTATCTTCTCGTCCCACTTACCGCAGTGTCTCAAGACAAAAGTCTTTGACCAGTGTGTATTGCCAGTGATGACATATGGTACTGAGACGTGGTCGCTCACAATGGGCCTCATAAGAAGGCTAAAATTCACCCAAAGAGCAATGGAGAGGGCTACGCTTGGAGTTTCCCTACGTGATCGAATCAGAAACGGTGAGATCCGTAGGAGAACCAAGGTCACCGACATAGCCCGAAGAATTGCCAAATTTAAGTGGCAGTGGGCAGGGCACATTGCTCGCAGATCAGATGGCCGATGGGGTCGGAAGGTTCTGGAGTGGCGACCGCGTACTGGAAGACGTAGCGTCGGAAGGCCTCCCACAAGATGGACCGATGACCTGGTCAAGGCTGCAGGAATACGTTGGATGCGAGAAGCACAGAACCGGTCGAAGTGGCGGTGCTTGGGGGAGGCCTATTTCCAGCAGTGGACGTCTTTCGGCTGAAATGGTGATGATGATTGCAATGCTTTTATCGCAGGCTTTGAGCGCGGCGACCGAATCAAGAAATTCCTTAACGAAAAAAAACCTAACACAAGTCATTTCCCGATCTGTCTGTCCCTATGTAGGTATGCTTAGATCTTTAAAACTACGCAACGGATTTTGATGCAAGTTTTTAGGGTTCCGTTGCCAAATGGCAAAAAACGGAACCCTTATAGATTCGTCATGTCTGTCTGTCTGTCTGTCCGAGTATGTCACAGCCATTTTTTTCCGAAACTATAAGAGCTATGCTGTTGAAACTTGGTAAATAGATGTATTCTGTGAACCGCATTAAGATTTTCACACAATAATAGAAAAAAAACAATAATATTTGGGGTTCCCCATACATAGAACTGAAACTCAATTTTTTTTTTTTTCATCAAACCCAACCGTGTGGGGTATCTATGGATAGGTCTTCAAAAATGATATTGAGGTTTCTAATATCATTTTTTTTTTAAACAATAATATTTGGGGTTCCCCATTAGGGTGTTTCACTTTTGTAGGAGAAAAAAAATGTAGTGATATTTTTTCTGACTTCGCTCGGCTTCCGGTTTTAGCTAATCTTAATAGTATATTCGCCAAATTTCAAGTGGATTGGACCATGTTTAGAGGTTGCACAGAATTAACAATTTAACAGATATAACGAAAAATCGCAAAAAAAGGTAATTAATTGCGTTTATTTCAAAATAGCACAATACAGTAGCCATACATTATTCTTAAATGAAAGATAATTAAATTAATCATAAAATAGAACATTAATTTAAAATAATTAACAACTTATTTGGCTACATAGGCTGCAACCTCATCTTTGTTTTGCTTGGCTACGCGTTTTCTGTGATGCTCGACGACTCTTAACAAGAATTGTTTTTGCTGTTCGTCTTTGACCGAATCGTTAAATTGTTTTATCAAAGCGATGCCCCTTTCTTCGGTATCTAATAGCTACTCTGTCTTCTGGAATCTTACAATATGCGACTGATGGCAACAATTTACTGACCCAAAGTAAAACTAAATGTGGAGGATGGTCAAATAATGATGCTTCAATTTTTTGAGCCATTTGGCGTCTGTTGGCCATTCGAGCTCGATGAACAGTAGACGGCGATATAGAAATGTTTGAGACATGGTGACCAAGACTTTTAGCAGCTGCAATGAACGAAGTAATAGCTTGCCGAGTGGAGAGTTGTTCGCGATCCCATGTGTGTCCAATCGAGCGGTTTCAATTAACTTATATGACGTGACATTTTTGCTGGTGGTACAGCGAATTCATCGCTTTCATCACTTGATGACGATGAAGAAGATTCTTGCTCCAAGGTCACTTTATAGTGTTTTATTTTATAGGCATTCACTTTTTCTTGTCTGTTAAGCTTTCGGGTATTTTTTTGAGAAAAACGATTTATCGACACCACTCGTTGAGGAATTCATGCGATCGTCCCTCTGTGATATATGGAACTCTTTATCGTCTTGTAACACGACTTTCATAGTCATTACATTCTGGTTGGCAATATCAAATAGTTCTTCCAGATCACCTTTCCAGATTTGGCGTTTCACATTTGCCGTATCCGTTTTCTGCATTTCTCTTTGGCCAAATTTTGGTATTCCTTATAAAGTTTTAGAATGCCAGCTCGAATAAATTACCTCTGTCTTGACAGGTATATTAGCCTTCTTCCACACTTTTTGCAGTTGAATACTTGTCGACTAAGTGGCGTCCGAAAGTGTCTCTTTTTTTCTTTGTGATGGTGTAAAAAAACCAACAACACTTGTTCCTTGGAAGGAAGTCGAGTTCCTATAAATTTATCACAAGGAACCTTCTCGAGTAACCAAATTCTTCGTCTACTATGTTTTATTCGACACACTTAAATCACTTGCTACCCTTCAGTTCAGATAGTAAACTTGAAGTATTTGATACCCTCCACTGCACCGATATCAATTACTTGATATAAAACTCATCAAACTGTGCAACCTTTAGATGTTAATCGATTTTACTGATTTTTGGCGTATAAACCTTATATATGAGTGGGAACAAGAATTCGAGCGAAGTCAAATAAAAATCGAAAATTTGGAAAAATGAAACACCCTACCCCATACATAGAACTGAAACTCAAAAATCTTTTTTTCATCAAACCCATACGTGAGGGGTATCTATGGATAGGTCTTCAAAAATGATATTGAGGTTTCCAATATAATTTTTTTCTAAACTGAATAGTTTGCGCGAGAGACACTTCCAAAGTGGTAAAATGTGTCGTCGTCCCCCCCCCCCCCGTAACTTCTAAAATAAGGGAATGATAAAACTAAAAAAATATATAATGTACATTACCATGTAAACTTCCACCGAAAATTGGTTTGAACGAGATCTAGTAAGTAGTTTTTTTTTAATACGTCATAAATCGTAAACCACAATTTATCTTTCATTCAGTCAACTCAAATATAAAATTAAAAAAAACATTTAATTTCATAAACATAAACCTTATGCATAAACCGTGAATACCTGCAGGTTTGTACGGAACCTTCGGTGCGCAAGTCCGACTCGCATTTGGCCAGTTTTTGTTACGTGATGATTTCAACGAGTCTAGACACGTGGTAGCGTGTCAAGCCAAGTTCAAGTAACAGAACTGGCGAGCAGCACCGCGTGTAATATTACACGAACCATTTGGCTCCAAATGGTTCGTGTATAAACCAACTGGGTCGGGTTAAGTAGCGGCTGTGGTGGCTTGGTGCTGCTAGTGGTTGCAGCTAGCAATCTTGTCAAAATCGACTCCATTCCGGTGAGTAAATCACGGGTGCTCGCACTGGGGTCATTATTTCCAGTATTGGATACTGCCTCCGGTTGATTTGACCCTTCAAATCCCACTTCTGATAAAGTGGTTTGAGTTTTATCCGACGTGTTCTCCATGTTCAGGTAGGCGTGGATTATCGGGGAGGAAGACAGTATTTTAATAAAATAACGACTGTTTCAATCACTCCACTTATAATTCACACTATTTAAATCGAACACTTTACAAATTGATTACAGATTGCTTAGATTATAAGGGATGCAGCGAAAATATAACGTCCACCGAGCACGTGGTCGCATGCGCACTTCCTCGCGATCCGAAGTCAACTAACTGTTTTTCTAAGATGGCCGCCTCACCAGTGCTCGGTGTTCGTTTTTGACGTTGACATAAGTTTAAGACGTCAATTGACAGTTTAGACAAACGGCAGCGCCGACACGGCCAACCATGACAATCGCACGACCTCGTGCGCATGGTGTCGTGCATTCATGGGCTGCGGCGTTTCTCCTCTCGACCTGTTCGATCAATAAAGACACACTTTTACATGCGTTCGGCTCTTCCTGACCCATAGGAAATTCATTGTCATTGCAGAGTAACATGGACCGGGCGTGCTAGGCCCCCTCATCCAGTTACTCCACCAGGTGCGGCCGTACGAGGCCCCTTCGACCCCTTTGCGTAGCGTGGCCCGGGCGTGCGAGGCCCCTTCAACCAGCTACTACCTTGTGGCCCGGGCGTGCGAGGCCCCTTCAACCAGCTACTACCTTGTGGCCCGGGCGTGCGAGGCCCTTTCAACCAATCACCAAAGCATGGCCCGGGCGTACGAGGCCCCTTCAACCAATCACCAAAGCATGGCCCGGGCGTACGAGGCCCCTTTAACCAGCTTTACACTACAGCGATGAGATAGACTACGTGTGAGTCGGCGGAAGGCTACTCACTTCGATGTACCTGAGCCCGTTCTACAACCATACTAGAGCCATCTTCTGAGGCTGAGAGCGTGTCAGAACTGGCAGTCAAGGTTTCTTCACTAGCGACGGAAACTGTCTCACTATCGGTGTCCGAAGACTCTATTCGGTCGATGTCATTTTCATCGAACGCCGACACGTCATCCTCGTCATTGACCAAGGTTGTAGATATTAATTCTACCAGTCCCTCAAACCCTCTAGGTACCGCACGCAAGTTTTCGTGAGAGTACTTATAAACGCGACTAGATCTATTGATGCTTTTTAGTTCATAGCGGTCATTATCTAGAACTTTAGTTATGACGAATGGTCCCTTGAATTTTTTAGCTAGCTTGGTCTGATTGCGTTCACTACACTTAATGAAGACATAATCTCCCAGTTCAAATGGTTTTATTGTAGCTTTGCCCCTATTAAAAAGTTGTTCTTGTGAGCTGGCCGCCTTAAGAATATTTGCTGATGCTTGCCTTCTTATGACGTCAAGGTCAGCCCGCGAAGGAGAACTGACATTGGAAGCTATTTGGGACATTCCTAAGGACTGTGCGCGTATGCCGAGCATTAGTTCTGTTGGTGTGAAACCTGTGATCCTAGATTTAGTGCTATTTAATGCTAATTGTACTTCGTCTAGCTCGTCTCTCCAAATCTTGTTAGAGTCGTTCTCGATAATAGTAAGTAGGTTTTTCAAGGTGCGCATTACCCTTTCTACCTGACCGTTGGCTCTGGCAGATCCGGTTGTTATGAGATGTAGTTCTATGTTAAGATCAGTGCAAAATTCTTTAAATTCTGCGCTAATATAACACCTACCCTGATCTGCTATTATTCTCTTAGGGGAACCGAAGAGGCACACTGCTTTCTTTAAGGCTTTTACAGCACAGGCTGCATCTAACGAAAGGGTATACTCTAAAAGGACATATTTCGTGAAAAAATCAATGATGACAGAGGCATATTCTTTTCTATCACTCTTGCCGCTAAGTTTTCCAGTAAAGTCTATATGGATGGTGTGCCATGGTACAGAAACTTTAGGGATGGGATGTAATCTCACCTGTTGTGCACCTGAGGTGCCTTTGGAGGCTTTGCATACTATGCAAGAATGATGAAGATGAACTTGTGAACATTTTTTGACATCTGGGGAAACCAGTACTGCTCGTATAATTTGTCAAGGGTTTTATCGTAACCTAGATCTCTGTATGTACATGATTTATAAGTGTCCACACAAGAGAACGTGGAACTATGGGGAGCCAGCTGCTTACCTTGTTCCTTTCTACTTTACGGTAAAGGATACCGTCCCGGACATAGTAAGAGTGGGCAACTGTTTCTGGTAGTTCGCCGTTCTCGTGCTGCCTAATAAGGGTCTGGATTTCTGAATCTCTTTGCTGCTCTACCTGGATCCAGGTATCGTGTAGCTCGACGAAGTTTACGGATTTACGAAAGTCAATGGAGTTGGTCAAATGAGTATCTGTTTCTTTAATATCTGAAGGGGCAGGTAACGGGTTTCTAGACAGAAAGTCGGCATGTGCCATACTGCGCCCCTCCTTGTAAACGATGTCAAAATCATATGCTTGGAGAAACGCCCACCATCTGTGGACCCGAGGTGATACATCGGTCTTAGCTTTGGAAACTTTTAGGGAATTACAGTCAGTGTAGACTGTAAAGTGTTAGCCGTAGAGATAGTGACGGAAACTTTCAACTGCCCGTACTACCGCTAGAGTTTCCAACTCATATGAGTGGTATCTAGACTCTACCTCGGTTGTACGACGACTGAAATACGCCACAACATGGGGTACGTTTTGCTCTCTTTGAATTAGTATGGCGCCATAGCCATCTGAGATGGCATTGGTATGAAGCTCAACGGGTTTGTTGGGATCGAAGATTGTCAGCACGGGCTCGGATGATAGAATATTGACAATTGTCTTATGTGCTTCCGAATGTTCACGTGTCCAAGTTATGCGGCCTTTGAGTTTGGTAAAGGGGTATAAGGGGCTAGCGATATTTGCAAAGTTAGGTATAAAACGTCGAAAGTAAGAGGCCAATCCTAGAAATTGCCTTACTTGCCTTGCTGTTTTAGGAAATGGGACCTCGAGGAGTGCTTTGACTTTTCCGGAGTTGGGTCTCACTTCTCCCGCCCGTATGATATATCCTAAATAATTGACTTCATGTATGTTTTCATGAATTTACATTTAGACGTCTTGAAAGAGAACCCTGCTTCTGTCAGAGTCCTGAGTACAGCGACAAGGCGTTGTAATCCTTCGTTAACACTCTATATATGCTAGAGCTACAGTGTCTTTAAATGATTTGAGGGCTTTATTGATACATCGCTGGTAAACGGATGCAGCATTCCTTAAACCAAATGGCATAGTAAGATATTCGAACTGGCCCTCAGAGGTTACAAAGGCAGTACGCTCGATTGACTCAGAACTGACCTTTATCTGATGATAGCCGGCAGCCATATCCAGCGAACTAAAGAAATGAGCATCGTTTAAACGATCCACCTGCTCTTCTATCCTAGGAAGTGGATAGTGTTCGGGTCGTGTGTTGGCATTCAATTCTCTGTAGTCAACGCATAACCTGTCTGTGCCGTCCTTCTTCTTCACCAGTATGATAGGGCTAGCAAAAGGGGATGAACTCTCGCGAATTATATTGGCATCTAAAAGGGACTGTATTTTTTCTCTTACAATTACCTTTTCAGCTGGTGACATCTGATGAGGACGCCTTTGTACGGTTTTATGCGGATCGATAAGTTCGATTTCGATTTCGCCCGTAGTGACCCTACGAGTGGGCATGCCTTCTATAAAATACTCACTGTACTTACGAAGGATGTTGAGAAGTTGCTCCTTCTGATCGCCTTCCAAATCCGTGTCGATTGAGCTAAAATCTACGTGACCAGAGGTTCGGCAAGTATTAATGTGTTTACGCGCTGTAAATCTAATTGAATCACTATTAATCTCGACATGTATCCCTTGTTCTAAGATGTCCCTACCTATAATAACAGGATCTACTAAAGCGTCATCTGGGACCACATGAAACAATATGTTAACTTGAATACCTTGAATTTGAACCGAACTAAAAATTTGGGTCAAACATTTTATGTCTTCACCGCCTAGGCCTGTCAAATAAACAGTCTCCTTGCGTACGGAACCAGTGAGTTGGTCAACTAAGCAATTTTTGATCAATGAACATGCCGAACCACTATCGAATAAAAATGACATTGACTTACCAGCCGATGTGGACAGAGTACCTTTGACCAGTCTGCGCTTGCAGATATTTACGTCCTTCTTGGCTGGATATTCTTTGTCTGCCTTGTTATTGGGACAAGCCGTACTGATGTGTCCGGGTTTTTGACATGTGAAACAGGTGACTGTCTTTTCTCTTTCGATCTTCGTAGCTGTGACACCATCTCGGCGTTTGCGACACTCTTCGATCTTGTGCCCACGGTGACCGCAGTAGTGACAGGATCCTCCGAATTTTGCATCAGAAACAGTACGTGGTTTCTTAGAGTTGGGATTTTGCTCTTCGTTATCATCAAGGCGGCGCTTCATCGATATTCCACTAAGAGCGCGGCATAATTGGGCTCTCGTTGTAATGGTGTACGAATTGAGCTCCCTACGGATTAAAGAGTTTCTTTGACTGAGGACCGATATGACGAATCCGGTAATTACCTCTTCAGTCATTTCTACTTTTGGAATGCGTTCAATGAGACTCCAAAAACGCAAAGCTGCTTCGGAAGCTGCCTCTTGAGGTCCAATCTCAAATCTCATCACATTGTCAAAGTAGTCCTGCATTAACATAGGTTTTCCAAATCTCGCGAGTAACAATTCCTTAATCTGTGGCTATTCTATTTCCGAACTCCGTAATTTAGTCAGACAAGACGCAGCGCGACCCTTCAGTGAGTTGATTAAAGCAAGCAACAACTCGGTTCCGGAAAGGTTTCGGTTAGTGACTATAATGTCGGTAATTCTACACCAACCTTCAATATTGGCATTCGCATCGTCGGGGTCAAATTTAACCAACTGGGTCGGGTTAAGTAGCGGCTGTGGTGGCTTGGTGCTGCTAGTGGTTGCAGCTAGCAATCTTGTCAAAATCGACTCCATTCCGGTGAGTAAATCACGGGTGCTCGCACTGGGGTCATTATTTCCAGTATTGGATACTGCCTCCGGTTGATTTGACCCTTCCAATCCCACTAATGATAAAGTGGTTTGAGTTTTATCCGACGTGTTCTCCATGTTCAGGTAGGCGTGGATTATCGGGTAGGAAGACAGTATTTTAATAAAATAACGACTGTTTCAATCACTCCACTTATAATTCACACTATTTAAATCGAACACTTTACAAATTGATTACAGATTGCTTAGATTATAAGGGATGCAGCGAAAATATAACGTCCACCGAGCACGTGGTCGCATGCGCACTTCCTCGCGATCCGAAGTCAACTAACTGTTTTTCTAAGATGGCCGCCTCACCAGTGCTCGGTGTTCGTTTTTGACGTTGACATAAGTTTAAGACGTCAATTGACAGTTTAGACAAGCGGCAGCGCCGACAAGTATTTTTTCACTTTGTAGTGTTTTTTCGGAAGGCAGTTGTTTTTTTTTTGGATAGTTTTAATTTTTCACTTTTACCTAGTTGTGTGTTTACATTCTCTTATAGTAACAGTTTGCCACAGGAAGAAAATAGGTTAAGATTTGAAATTAATTGAGGAGGTGTGGAACAAAAGGTGTCATTTACAGTTTTTAACTTTTTGAGTAAATTGAGAAAATAAATATTCAAGTTGATCAAAGCAATTTTTATTATTTTTTATTAACTTTTTATGTGTCAATTATTGTATATGTCGGCGTCATATTGTGAGTGGCACGTGCATTGGGCTACGCGATAGCGCCGTAGCGTCGTAGCACGCTACGCCATTCTCCCACCTCATTGCTGGTGGGCGGAGTTAGAGCGCGCTACGTCGTTGCCCCACCTCCAATACTTCCGTATAAAAGACGCCGCACGGCGGCGAATTGGCACACTCCAGCGGGATCTCGGGATCGTGAGCCTGGATGACCATGTGCGGCGTCTCGCGAAGGGGATGTTCGCGCGTGCCGGCGCGTCTGATTGGCCTCACGTCAAACAGATCGCGCCCTGGCATACGCGCCCCCCTGACGCGAGACCACTGCCCCGCGACCTGGTAAGGGACGACTGACCCCACCACCGGACTGACTCCCGGGTAAGTCGCAACCAGGTTACACGCGGCTTACCAGAATCAAGTGAACTCTACATTCACAACACACATCCGCTGCGTGGCGTGTTCTAAGTTAATATAGGCATGTCACGTAACGTAAAACAGACAACCACCTCTATACAGGCACAAGAACTCACACGTGTACACGCGGGCGGGCCTGCGTTGTCACGTATTCATGGGCGGTGTTACACAGTACACTACCGCCCACACGCACATACTGCCCCTTAGCTTAGACCGCTACCGGCTCGCTCTGGAAAACGGGATAAGCGGGGGCGCGCACCCTACTCTGTGGGAGCGTCGAGTCAGCGTCTTGTCGCTGGTCGTCTCTCGCCGGGCCTCCCCCGGGCAACCGGGGGTCTCACCTGGCGGGGACTGACCGCCAAGGCGTTGTGAAGAAAGCGGCGTTGATATAATTCAACGCCGCGGCGCGCTCACAGAGACACAATATAGCAGCCACACACAGGGACGCGTCAACTAACGCGTCCCATATATTACTACGCCCAACAGGCAACACACTGAGGGGCCCGTTTTAGCGGGCCACCGCACACCATCCGCGGCCAGGGAGCACAGCTCCGACGCCGCCCGCCACGCCCCCTTACGGGGACGTCGCGAATTCCCACAAGAATTGGCACAGGATTCGCCCGTCGCCCTGAGTGGACTGCTATCCTAGACGTAGACACTCATTCCGCGCGGACCGCAGTTTTTATTTTAACCTCTTCCGTTTGTGTCGACGCAGGGACCAGTCGGCGCCTGAGTGGACACGAACGGGAGTTTCGCTGCCCGGTGGTACGCCACCGCAGCGGTCGCGGAGGCTTCGCCCCCGTGATGCCGAAGCCCGGCAAGCGCGGCTCCCTGGGCCGCGATGCCGGGACTGCTGAAGAAGAGGATCGTCCGGCGTTGGACCGGGCGACGTCGCTGCCAAACATTGGTGTCGCGTCGTCCGGTGCGCCGTCGGCCGCACCGAGAAGAGAAGGAGGAGGAGGGGGAGAAGACCCCCGAAGAGGAAGGAGGAGCACGACGAGCGGCGCTGCAGTAGCCGGCCCGCCGACGACCCTGGCGCCTGCGCGCGTTGCGCCGACGCCGTCGTCGAGCCGGCAACACGCCGTGGCCATTCGCCCCGCGGCCTTCCGACCGGTACCTATTCAGGCCCCGGGCCTCGCCGCGAACATGGGCCGTGACCCAGCGCGCTCCGCAGCGCCGACCGTGCGTGTACCCGCTCCCGTGCGCTCCGCTGCGCCGGGTGGGCGCTCCGCTGCGCCTGTCGCGCGTCCCGCCGCGCCACCTGTGCGCCCCGCGACGCTGTCCGCGCAGCCCGCGCCGACCGGGCGCTCCGCCGCGCACCCCGCGCCAACCGCGCGCCCCGCCGCGCCGCCCGTGCACCCGGCACCTACGGTGCGCCCGGCCGCGCCCACCGCGCGCGCCGGCGCGCCGCCCGCGCTGCCCGCGTCCAGTGCACCTGCCGCAGTGACACACCCAGCTGCGTCTACACGTCACCGTGCACCACCTGCACGCTCCGCCGCACCGCCGCCGCGCTTCACATCGCCGCCGGCACACAGCGGAGGAATGCAGGTACCTACACCGACGCCGTCTCGTGCTGGCCCAGCTTCACGCGCCTCCACATCGGACCCCCGCCACTTGCCGGCGGGACCGAGTGTGTTGCAGGAGCTGGAGCGCCCGGCTAGCACGGGACCACACCGCCGCCCGAGGCGAGCGGCGCCGCTAGCGCCCGCCTCGCCCGCACCCCCGCGAGCCTCCGCATTCGACTCACCCGCGATGCTGTCGGCATGCTCATCCCGAGCTGGGTCAAGTATGTCACTAGTGTCTGCGGGCTCGGCCGTCTCCGGTCGCGATGACGTGTCGCTCGATACGACTCCGCGATCCGGTAGGCGGCCCACCGAGGGAGAAACGGAGGCCGATGCAGTTATCCCGGCCTTCTCACCGACGCCGTCGCTGGGGTTCGGGTTCGAATTTGAGCTCGACCCTAAGCCCCAGCGGCACAGGAGGAGACGCAGCTCGGGAGACATGATGGAGGAGGCGAAGCGGTACTGTCTCGACCCGCCGCGGCCTCAGCGCGACAGCGCGCCGCGGGGTCGGGGTGCACCGGCGTCGCCCACCTTTGCGGACGCGGTGCGCCTTACGCCTTCACCGACAGCATCCGCCCGAGGCAGAGTCACACCAGGGACCAGCGCCGCTGTGCAGCCCCCTGCTACCCCTGCCGCCACACCTGATGCTACCACCGCTGCCCCGGGGGCCGCGACTGCGACGGCCCCGGCAGGTAAGCAAACCAAATTAAGAAAATTAAGGTACCCTCCGCTGGTGGTGGAGAAGCTACCGCATTGGGCCGCTCACTTCCGGGCTATCAGCGCCAAGTTGGGCCGGCCTCCCAACGCTCGTCCGTACGGGGGTGGGGTAAGATTCACCCCCGATAGCGAAGAGGAATACAGGCTGGTCCAACGATACCTGACCGGCCTAGAAAAAGATAGCGGCGTGAGTTGGTTCGCATATTCACTTCCAGCGGAGAAGAATATGAAGGTAGCCATCAGGGGGCTGCCAGCGGACACCCCCCCTCAAGAGATTGAGGAGGAGCTGCGCGCGATGGGATACCAGCCGGTGTATGTGCGCCATATTAAGGGCGCACAAGGACGACCCGGCTGCGTGTTCCACGCAATACTTAAGAAGACCCCGGACGTCCGGGCCATTTATGACACCTCCACATTCATGTTGATGCGGGGGGTCAAAATAGAGGCCTGGCGCGGGAAACGTGGGCCCGCTCAATGTCATCGGTGCCAGAAATTCCGACATAGTTCGCACCAATGTCACCGTCCGCTCGCCTGTGTACGGTGCGGGGGCGAACATACCGCCAAGGATTGTCCACGCCCACGGGAGGAGCCGGCCACCTGCAGCAACTGCGGGGGCCCGCACCCCGCGTGCAACATAAAGTGCCCCGTGTACCAAGCGGAGATAAGAAACAGGCGGGCGGGGACCGCCGCCATCTCTGCCCCTACACGCCGGCCCCTAGCGGCCACAGAAAGGCAAGTAGAGCCAGAAGGGCCCCAGGGCGCGTCGTTGATGGCGGCGGCCAACGGGCCCACAAACAGAAATAAGAATGCGCAGCCTCCCTCCTCTGGACGGAGGAAGAAGAGGCGCGGGGGTAAAGGCAGAGGCAAGAGGCCCAAACCCCCCGCGACGACGACCGATATAAACCCAGCCGAAATGGAAGCTGTCCCGAGGGCAGGCCCTGCCACTAGAGAGGCGCAGGCCGTGGAGGTGGTTCCCACCACCAGCGCCGGCACAGCGCCGCGGCCGGTAAAATCAAAAAAATACCCCGAGCCCAAAAGAAGTAGCGGCGCTGCCGGCGCCCCATCTACTTCGAAGACGCCACCTATCACCCAACAGAGGAAAGATTTCACGGCCTGTGCAATAAAACTACTGATGGACCTAATTAAGGCCATCAGGCAGGGCCAAGACGTGGAAACTGTCATCCTCGACGGCTTGGCCACACTGCTAACATTGTACCATGGCTAAGCCGTTGAGGATAATCCATTGGAATGCCCGCGGCCTTCGGGACAAGGTCGCCCCACTCCGTCATCTCTTGAGGGAGCAAAACGTCGACGTGGCGCTAATAAATGAGACGCTGTTGGGCCCCGGGGACAGAATTAGGTTTCCGGGGTACCATATTTACAGGCAGGACGAACGGTCGGCGCTCCAGAATTACCGTGGTCTGGTGGTACTGGTAAGGCGTAGAGTCGTCCATCAGGAACTCCCCTCGCCGTCACTCGGCACGTTTTACGCGCTGGGTGTACAGCTACACGTAGCCGGCGATGACATTGACGTTTACGCTTGCTATAAGCCGCCCGCGACCCACTTAGATACATCTGAGTTGCGGGCCCTTATATCGAGCTCTACACGTCCTACTCTCCTCGCCGGCGACCTTAATTGCAAGCACCCGGCGTGGAACTCGTGCCACACGAATACCGGGGGCAGACGGCTCTTAGCTGATGCCGAAGCCTTTGGTTACACAGTGTTCGGCCCCGAGACACCCACACACTACCCAGACGCTGTCTCATACATGCCGGACGTGCTGGACATTGTGGTCCACCGAGGGCTACATCACCAGATTACGCAGCATGTGATTGACGACGAGCTCCAATCGGATCACCAGCCGGTGCTCGTCGTCCTTTCGGGTGTGCCGACCCGCTTGAAGCCTGTAGCGCCACGTCGACGTATTGACTGGACAAAGTTCTCAGAGGAGGTAGAGATCGCCGTGCCGACTCGGCCTATCATTACCTCCGCGGACGTCGACAGGACAGCGTGCGACGTCACTGCTTGCATACAGAGCGCCTTGAGTTCGGCGACCACCGAACAGCCGCGGGGGGGGGGGGGGGCTATTACCGCCCCTACCTCCGCGACTGACTAGGTTGATCGCTGAAAAGAGGCGTCTTCGCAAGCAGTGGCAGCAGCTTAGGTGTCCGTCCCTAAAGACGCAGCTGAACCGTCTCGCGGAGAAGGTCAAGGCCGAGTTACAGGCCCTGACCACCGCGGACTGGGAGGAACGTATTGATTCGACGACGGATAGCTGGCCATCAGTTCACAAACTCTGTAGCCAGCTGTCGAACACCCCAGCCCCGGTGCGTCCATTATTGAACAGCGACGGGGCGTTTAAGTACGTAGCGGAGGACCGGGCGGAGGTCTTCGCCGAACATCTGGAGCGTCAGTTCCGCCCCAACCCGACCAGCGACACGGACCATGTCGCAGCGGTCGAGAAACACCTGGGAGACTACTTCGCAACGCCGATAGCTCCCGATGAAGACCCTGTTTTCTTCTCGCCCAACGCAGTACGACGCGCCATCCTGAGGACGAAGCCCAGGAAGGCCCCCGGTGCTGACGGTATCACCAATACAGCGCTGCGCCACCTGCCGTACCGTATGGTAGCGGCACTGGCGCGCCTGTTCACGGCGATACTGCGCACCGGCGCCTTCCCTGATTCGTGGAAGGAAGGGCGCGTCATAATGCTGCCGAAGGCGGGAAAGAACATACTGAAGCCGGAGAGCTATCGGCCGATCACACTGCTGCCGACGGTCTCCAAGGTGTTCGAAGCACTCCTGCTGCGACATCTACTCCCACACATTGTGCCACGTCCGGAGCAATTCGGGTTCCGGGCGGAACATAGCACGACGCTCCAGCTGTCGAGGGTGCTGCACCACCTCGCAGCTGCCCTAAACAGGAAGGAATACTCGGTCGCAGTATTCCTCGACATGGAGAAGGCCTTCGACCGCGTATGGCACGACGGCCTAGTTTACAAGATGGCCACCTCCGACGCGCCCCGTCGCGTCGTAAAAGTGATCTCTACCTTTCTCTCCCACAGAACTTTCAGGGTGGTGGTTGATGGGGCGCTATCGAGCGTCCGACCAGTGGCCGCGGGCGTACCGCAGGGCAGCTGCGTCTCGCCAGCGTGTTACTCACGTTACACCGACGACATCCCCACCACTCCGGACGTGATGCTCGCGCTGTATGCGGACGACGCCGCGTACATCTCTACCTCGCTTAATGCGAAGTACGCGGCCGTCAAAATGCAGCGAGCGCTAGAGCTCCTTCCCGAGTGGCTCGCCAAATGGCGTCTATCGGTGAACGTGGGTAAGACGCAGGCGATGGTCACCGGCTTCGCGCGCCTCCCACCACCCTTGAGGCTACAAGGAGTCGACATCGAGTGGTCGCCCCGGGTCAAGTACCTGGGGGTAACCATCGATCGTCGACTCACCATGGGTCAGCACGTCCGCCAGGTCGCGGCTAAGGGGAGGGTTGCCCGCAACCTCCTCCGACCAGTGCTCTCGTCTCGAATCCCGGCGCGCGTCAAGCTGGGCGTGTACAAAATGTACGTGCGCCCAGTACTGACGTACGCCGCCCCTGCCTGGTTCGCCCTCACGAGCGAGTCGAGCCGGAAGCTGCTCCGCACGCAACAAAATCAGGCGTTGCGGACTATCGTTGACGCTCCTCGCTTCGTGAGGAATGACGTCATCCAGAGGGACCTCGGGATCGAGAGCCTGGATGACCACGTGCGGCGCCTCGCGAAGGGGATGTTCGCGCGTGCCGGCGCGTCTGATTGGCCTCATGTCAAACAGATCGCGCCCTGGCATACGCGGCCCCCTGACGCGAGGCCACTGCCCCGCGACCTGGTAAGGGACGACTGACTCTATTACCGGACTTGACTCCCGGGTAAGCCGCAACCAGGTTACACGCGGCTTACCTGAACAACATGACTCTACATACATAACATACACTCGTTGCGTGATGTGTTCTAAGTTAATATAGGCATGTCACGTAACGGAAATCAGACACCCACCTCTCTACAGGCACCCAGATTCACACGCGCACGCGAGCGGGCTCGCGCGGTCGCGTATACATGGGCGGTGTTACACAATACACTACCGCCCACACGCACATACTGCCCCTTAGCTTAGACCGCTACCGGCTCGCTCTGGGAAACGGGATAAGCGGGGGCGCGCACCCTACTCTGTGGGAGCGTCGAGTCAGCGTCTTGTCGCTGGTCGTCTCTCGCCGGGCCTCCCCCGGGCAACCGGGGGTCTCACCTGGCGGGGACTGACCGCCAAGGCGCTGTGAAGAAAGCGGCGTTGATAGAATTCAACGCCGCGGCGCGCTCACAGAGACACAAATAGCAACCACACACAGGGACGCGTTAAACTAACGCGTCCCAAATTATCTATGCCTATATAAGGCCACACATTGAGGGGCCCGTATTAGCGGGCCACCGTGTTCCATCCGCGGCCGGGGAGCTGAGCTCCGACGCCGCTCGCCGCGCCCCCTTACGGGGACGTCGCGAAAACCAAGAGAATTGGCACATTCTACGCTCGACGCTCGCCAAGGAAGGTCGTTACGCTGCCGCTCCGCTGCGCGTATCCCCTCCACCGCCCGCCGCTCGATCGCCCGTCAGTTGTGCTCAGTGCTCACGCCGCGTAGTCGCCCCGACTACTCTCCGTAATTTTGGGATTTAAATTTATTTAAATCTCAAATATTCGGAAAACTGTCTTTTTCAAGACAACTGTTTCTTTAAACAGAGTCGTTTAAAACGTTATTCTAAGCTGTCTTTTTCAAGACGGCCTAGTTTCTCTAAGAGAAAAGGTCTAAAACGTTGTGTTGTGAAGTGTTGTGGCCCCTTCAGGGCAAAGCCACAGTTTCGTGGTCACTCGGTGGATACCTTAACGGTGCCAACGAAGCCGAGTGGGTGTTGACCCAACACACCCGCCTATCCCCTTCAGGGCTAGGCGAAAGTTGGACGGGTCCCAGATCGCTGGCCTTGGGGGCTTCCCTCGTCAGCCCTGGTGACAGTTTTCCCTTCACAGCCGCGTACTAGTGCCGCGGGTATTTCTATACCCCCCGCACTAGTGGTCAGGGTACCTTCTGTACCCGCCGTTTGACCAGTTAGGAACCCGTTGCACAATAAGATTGGTAACGGGAAACACTCTTAGGGCACATCAGGATCACCTCCCTGTCTATACCCGACAGAGGAGTGTAATACTCACCCCCGGAAACCCACCGGGGATTAGGTTGTTAGGAGTAGGACTTTGGGATAGGCCTCGCTCTCCTGAGCGATTAGGAATCCCCCCCACCCTAATTCTCTTCTAAATCATTGGGAATCATGCCTAAAAAGATGACCCCCGATGAGGTAGAAGCCATGAAGTTAGCGATCCTTGAATTAATCATGGATGACGCTGAATTTACGGCCATCTTTCATAAAAGATGGAAACAAAATCACGAAAGGAAAGCCCGCGCACTCGCAGTCTCCGGCGTCACTAGGTTTAGTGACGCCCTAGACTCACCGGCTACCCCTGCCCTGAATAACACCGACGCCGCGATAAATCCTCACGAGTCCATGGACACAGAGGACACCCCCGCTCCCACTTCCGATTCCGCTTCAGTTTCCGCCGAGGCAACCACCTCAGCTCCCCCTGCGGACTCGAACCCCTCCTCGGCTTCGGACGGGGAGGCGTACGAGACCGTTACCCGTAAAAACGGTAAAGGGAGCAAGCGGAAACTGAAGAAAAAGGGCAGTAGCACCGAACCAGCCGCTAAATTCATAGCGGCTGAGGAAGCCACTCCCACCCCGATGACGTCACAGGCGACCCCCGCCACCGTGACCGGGCCCATCCCCTCCACGTCGCAGGCGACCGCCGCCACCGCGACCGCGTCCACCCCCACCCCACCGCAGGCGACCGCCGCCACCGCGACCCCAATCCGTCTCACGCCTCCAACCCCCGCGAAGGTTGCCGCGCCCCGCGCTACCGTTAGCGCCCAGCCCACGCCCTCTGGCTCAAACACCGCCAGGAAACTCCCTCCACCACCGCCAGTGTTCATTCAGGACAAGGCAAAGTGGACGGAGGTATCCAAATGGTGCGCTGAACAGAGGGTAAACTACACAAATGCCCGAGCCACCCAGCAGGGCATTAAAGTGCTAGTCCCCACGTCAAATGACTTCCGTGAGCTCACAAGGATTCTCACGGTAAGGAACGTGTCCTACCACACGTACGCCTTACCTGAGGAGCGCTTGACGAGAGTGGTCATTCGCAGGATTCCCTGCGAAATCCCCACGGATGAGATCAAAGCCGACCTCGAAAGACAGAACGTGCCTGTCTCAGAGGTCCACCGCATGCACAGATCCGGCAAAGGCATTGCCTTCGATATGGTCCTGGTGGTATGCCCTCCTACGGAGGGTCACCACCCCATATTCAAGGTAAAAGCAGTATGCAATCTGTCCGGTCTAGTCATAGAGAAGCCCCGTAAGACAGGCATCGTAGGCCAGTGCCACCGATGCCAGCTTTACGGTCACTCCACCTATCACTGCTTTGCCACCCCCAGGTGCGTCAAGTGCCTGGGCGATCATGGCACAGCGGAATGTTCCCGGCCTAAAGACCGAGCTCTTTGCACAGAACCACCCAGTTGCGTACTCTGCAAAGAGACTGGTCACCCGGCAAACTACAGGGGCTGCCCGAAAGCCCCAAAGTCCTCTTCCCCTAAGTTAGCGCAGCGTTTCGACGCCCGTCAAACCAGGGAATCCCCATCGGCCAAACTCCCCGTGAGATTGGCCCCCCAACGCCCAATGGCATGGCCTCAGCTGAGCTCAAGCCAAGCGTTCCCCCCTCTGGCCTCCTCTAGGCCTAAGCCCGCTCCCATTCCTCCTCTAATGGACCCGCGTACCCGCGCCCCCGCACCCCTATCCGCGCCCCCCGGTTTCTCCGCGGCCGCACCCGCCGCCGCCCGCGTCGCGCCCCCCTCTGCCCCCATGGCAGGCCCAGATCATAGGAGAGGTCAGGCTCCCATCGATGCGTTCAACGTAATCGCCGGGACCTATAATACCTACAGCACGTTCCTCTCCCCGCGTGCTCAACAAATGGCCCAGGAACTGGTCGCCGCCGGCGGCAACTTGTTCCGAATCCAATCAATTTACGCTGCGTACCCCGAGGTCACGCAAGCCCTCCACGTCATGAACTCCCAACGGTCCCGTTATGAATAACAACGGAATACTAGTTAAACTCAAACCCCGTTCCCTAAAGCTAGGCTTTTTCAATGCCAACGGCATTTTCCGCCAACGTGATGAGATCGCCACGTTCCTCCGCGACCATCACGTAGACATCTTACTCATACAAGAGTCGTTCCTAAAGCCACACCAACGCGACCCTAAAATTGCAAACTACCGGTTAGTTCGCAACGATAGGTACCGTTGCCACAAAGGTGGCACTCTCATTTACTATAAAAAGTCCCTATACTGCATACCTATGGACCCACCCCCTCTCTCCCGATTAGAAGTTTCGGCCTGTCGGTTAGGACTGACAGGTCACCAGCCGATCACTATCGTGTCGGCTTATATTCCCCCTCGGATAGAGTCCGAGAACCCCCAACTCTTAAATAGCGACCTCTCAAAACTTTTCGGCATGAGTGACTCCGTTATTATAGCGGGCGATCTCAACGCCAAACATCCAGCCTGGAATAGTACCAGCACCTCGACCAGAGGCAGACAACTCTTTAATCTCTGCTCCACCATGTTATTCGACGGCATCGCCCCGATGACTCCCACCCACTACCCATTTAACCCCGATCAATCACCTGACGTGCTCGATGTGGCACTTCTAAAGAACGTCAACCTAAGGTTGGATTCTATAGAAGCTATACACGAGCTCGACTCTGATCACCGGCCAGTAGTAATGCACTTAGCCCCCCGAATAGGTACCCGCGACCCCTCTCAACCCCCCACCACTAAAGTGATAACCGACTGGAAGAAAGTAAGCGAACGCTTACAATCTAACACGTCGACTCACTTAGATTCCATTCCCGACCAGTTCGACACCGTCGCCGACACAACGGCTGCGATCGACTCACTCACGGAGCACGTACAATCGATCGTGAACGATTGTTCACGGGAGGTTCCAGAGGTGGCTGACCGCCTCTGGAGGCTGCCAGACGATATACGTGCTCTGATGACTGAGAAGAACGCAGCCGTGCGTGCTTACAGTAGCTTTCCCTGTGCCGCGAACAAAGCTCACATGCGTAACTTACAGCGTGCTGTAACGTCACGTGTGTCCGAGCTGCGTAACGCTAACTGGGACAAGATGCTGGGCGATCTCGAGCCGACTCACCTAGCATTCTGGGAACTTCAAAGGAAACTCAAATCCTCTGAGGTTTCCACAATGCCCCCCCTGACCCGCCCCGATGCGACCATTGCATTCGACGATATCGACAGGGCTGAATGCCTAGCCGATAGCCTCGAAGCCCAATGCACACCAAGTTCGCAGCCAGTAGACCAAGCGTTCGTCGATAAGGTGAACGCGGAAGTCGAACGCAAAGCATCACTCCCGCCCGTCGAAGACCCTGAGGATCCCTTGCCCCCCGTCACACCAGACGAGGTGCACGAGATCATCAAGGGTCTGAGACCACGTAAAGCACCCGGATCAGACGGCATCACCAGTAGAGTGATCAAGCTGTTCCCCGCTCACCTGATTATGCTCATGACCACCATCTTCAATGGTGCCCTGAGTAATAACATATTCCCCCAAACGTGGAAGGAAGCCACCGTCATTGGCATCCCTAAGCCCGGCAAGCCCAAAACCGAGCCCACGAGCTATCGTCCCATTAGTTTGCTCAAAGTCCTCGGCAAAATCTATGAGAGACTTATTTATAGATATATTATAAGCGACTCAGGGATTATGCCGAGACGAAGGGCCTCATCCCCAACGAGCAGTTCGGATTTCGATCTCAACACTCGTGTGTCCACCAAGTGCACCGTATCGTCGAGCATATCAATGCTGGTTTTCAGCGTGGTATGTTCACGGGTGCAGTATTCTTCGACATAGCGAAAGCGTTCGACAAAGTCTGGCACAACGGCTTGTTATACAAGCTGTACCAACTCGGAGTGCCTGACCGTCTCGTGCTCATCTTACGAGACTTTCTCGCGAACCGCACCTTTCGCTACCGCATCGAAGGGGCACTATCCTCCCCTCACCCGATCCTTGCAGGAGTCCCTCAGGGCTCTGTACTAGCTCCCCTCATTTTCACGCTATTCACTAGCGACATCCCCAGAAGCAGAAAGGCAATGTTAGCTCTGTTCGCAGACGACACAGCCATCTACTTCTCGGGATTCAGTGATAAAGCGCTGGTTCGCTACCTCCAAACCGCAGTCGACGAGCTCGGCGAGTGGTTCAGGAAGTGGCGAATCGAAGTAAATCCCGATAAAAGTCAGGCTGTCTTCTACACCCGACCGCGAAAAAATCACCCCCCTCCCCGACCCATCTCTATATTCGGCAAGCAAATCCCTTGGGGAAAGCAAGCCAAATATCTAGGCGTCATCCTTGACGAACACCTCACCTTTTTCGAGCACATAAAGCAGGTCCGCTCGCGGGCCGCTTTCGCTCTCGGTAGGCTCCATTGCGTCCTAAACAAGCGTAGTAAACTGTCGCTTCAGTGTAAGAAGCGCATTTACCTCGCTTGTATTAGGCCCATCATGACGTTTGCAAGCTCCGTGTTTGCACATACCAAACCCCGATTCATCCATAGGATGCAGACCCTCCAAAACCGTTTTCTCCGACAAGCCACAGGTGCGCCTTGGTATGTCAGGAATATCAATCTCCACGTAGATCTCAGGATCCCTACGATCCAGCAGTACATGAAACGCGCTTCGAAGCGTTTCTTCGATAAAGCAGTGACCCACCCCAACCCCCTGGTTGTCGCGGCAGCTAGCTATACCCCCTCCCGTATCAGTAAAGTCCGCCGTCCGCGGCACATTCTCAGCGAACCCGATGATCCCACTACTCTCCTCCAGGAGAGTCGAAAAGAGACAAGTACAGTGAGAACAACACACAAACACAGATCGTACCGACCTCGCCGCCGAGGTCCGTCGTCGCGACCCCGACTTAATAGTCCCTCCCGACTCTTGCATGAGCCAGCCCGCGATGCTGCGCCTGTAGCTTTAAATTAGCCCCTAAATAATTTAACCCAGATCCAGCATGTCCCTTGCTGCCCTCCCCCAGTGATTGCCTAAGCCGAGGTGCGAACCCCCCTCGGGGTTACCCTTAGGACTTTCGCTTTAGTTTGTAATTTTACTATGGCCCGGCTGGAGGTCTAAAAAGTTTACTTTTTAGAAATCGCCGGGCAAAAATCCGTTTAAGTAGTCAGAATCTTTTTCAGATTAACTACGAGATGTCCTACAAAAAAAAAAAAAAAAAAAAAGAAAAGCGAATTGGCATTCTAAGTTCAGGCGTGGCCCGGTGCACAGGTCGTATTGCTCTCAATTATTATAACTCTGCCTCACTGTACATTGATACTCTTTTATATGAACTGTAATACTGTGACTGTATTACTGGGTGTCATGGCTATTTTAATAAGGTGTTAAATTAATAATTATGGAAACTGATTAAGTGCAGTTTCGTATAAGGTCTATTGAATAAATAGTTCCTTAATATTGAAAGAACCTCTTTTATTTTACAATATGACCCTCTGCCCTTCATATATGTCGGAGTTGGTTCTCAAATACAAATTGTGGGTAGTCCGCATAATTTGCTATTCTTTGTTTTTATTATCATTAATTTACGTGATTTTCTATCAGATAGTGTCTAATAAATCGGAACATAATTTATTGAGTACTTAGTGTACTCACTAATTCATTTTTTGGCAACTTATTTCTATAATTGTAACCGGTAGTTTTGTTCAAAACAATAAATGACATGTCACTTTAAACTTTGAAATGAATTACGTTGTGCATTCACCATTTGTTTATTTACGACAATTATTCTTGTATTATTTGATGACTTTATAATGTAAGTCTTATTTAGTTTAGCATACTTTAGTGCTTTGTATCAAGTAAACACATGGCGTACTTCCGCGCGCCATCGGACAGAGTTGTCGTGGATATTATGGCGGGACATTGTCCTATAAAAGAGCTTGCACTCAGCGAGCAAGTCAGTCTATCTTCAGATTAGACTCATTACAGAGCTCCTGCTCCCGATGAAACTGTCGGTTTACCTGGTACAGCGCTGCTGTATATTCACATAGCTGTATTGACTAGCCTGTGTGGCACTTGACGAGTCTGTGTGGCACTTGACTAGCCTGTGTGGCACTTGACGAGCCTGTGTGGCACTTGACGAGCCTGTGTGGCACTTGACTAGCCTGTGTGGCTTGACTAGCCTGTGTGGCACTAGCTGATAGCGAAAGATACGCTTTGTATTTGGGTGGCTTAGGTCTCTATACGAACAGTAACCTTAAGGGTTTGTTCGTTGAATAGTATTGTTACTATACCTTTCTATCTTGTAACCATTTTATTGTTTCTTTTTATTTAGCGTGATTAATAGTGTTATTAATATTCCTGTAATTGTTTATACGTCTTGTTTATCCCAATAAAATGGGAACTCCAAATCCTGACGATATACCGCTCAGCCGCTCGAACATCCGTCATATACAATTTAATGTATTATAAGGTTATCTTGCTGGTTTTGAAATTTGGAAAACAAATATAAACTACATATCAATTGACACCCT
This sequence comes from Aporophyla nigra, assembly GCA_947507805.1. NCBI lineage: Eukaryota > Metazoa > Arthropoda > Insecta > Lepidoptera > Noctuidae > Aporophyla > Aporophyla nigra. Next base: position 47,163 of record OX382305.1, on the reverse strand, counting down.
TTGATGCAATAGCTTGTAATTGTCACTATTTGATTCAATAATTTTGTAAAATGTCACCTTTTGAAACTCACTGTCTAAAAAATGTTACCTTATGAAACATTCAGTATGAAAATAAAAATAGAGTCACACAAAATATTTTTATTTCTCATACATGTAATTCTCCACAAGCAGGTTCCAACCAATCACAACGATTTTCATTATCTTCACTGTCATTTTCACCGACAGTACTTTCATACAAAATATCACAATACGATTTTAATGAAGGCTCATTTTCCAGTCTTCTCCAAACTGCTTTTTTAATAAACTTTCAACATCCTTCTTTTTAGCACCTTTGATAAAGTGTCCTAATTCTTTCTCAGTACACTACCGGACATAAATGCTGTTCAATTTTTTGAAGGTTGCGATTTTCCTATACCCTCTTATACAAAATCACACAGCATTGTCCGGTACTGTACCCGGTTTGAACCGACTAAAGACAAACGTATTTCTTAAGAATATGTCACATTTTGAATTCAAGTCACTGTGATTGAATAGAAAATTTAACTTTTTGTTCCGGAAGCAGCAGTTCAGATCGATTTTTCTATGACATTAGTCATTTTTTACACGCTTTATATTAGCTTCACTTGTATGTTTGTTTGTAACCGACTCCTTCTAGCGCGATTTTGACCAACTTTAAACGACCAGATTTCATTTAAACTTTGCACACCTGTCAAGGACCAATGACAATGCAATAATTTCATAAATTTGCGCCATTATCCTTGCCAGGGTTACCAGGACAGCAAAAAAACTGTATTTGTGCCATTATCCTTGCCAGGGTTACCAGGACAGCAAAAAAAACTGTCTTCGAAAACTACGCTGACATACGTCACAAACTACGCTGACATACGTCTCAAAATTCGAAACACCCTAAAAATAGAAAATAAATAATAGTTTAAAAAAACTAAAAAACACGCTTCCATTGAAAACCAAACTAAAAAGTACAAAATAATGGAAAAAAAGCGTGGGGTGCCTGATATCAATAAAACCGGCCAAGTGCGAGTCGGACTCGCGCACCGAGGGTTCCGTACAAACCTGCAGGTCATCATCATCATCATTCGTCATCATCGTTTATGAAATTAAATGTTTTTTTTTTAATTTTTATATTTGAGTTGACTGAATGAAAGGTAAATTGTGGTTTACGATTTATGACGTATTAAAAAAAAACTACTTACTAGATCTCGTTCAAACCAATTTTCGTTGGTAGTTTTCATGGTAATGTACATCATATATTTTTTTTAGTTTTATCATTCCCTTATTTTAGAAGTTACGGGGGGGGGGGACACACATTTTACCACTTTGGAAGTGTCTCTCGCGCAAACTATTCAGTTTAGAAAAAAATGATATTAGAAACCTCAATTTCATTTTTAAAGACCTATCCATAGATACCCCACACGTAAGGGTTTGATTAATTTTTTTTTTGTGTTTCAGTTCTATGTATGGGGAACCCCAAATATTATTGTTTAAAAAAAAAATGATATTAGAAACCTCAATATCATTTTTGAAGACCTATCCATAGATACCCCACACGTATGGGTTTGATGAAAAAAAAATTTTTGAGTTTCAATTCTATGTATGGGGAACCCCAAATATTATTGCTTTTTTTCTATTTTTGTGTGAAAATCTTAATGCGGTTCACTGAATACATCCACTTACCAAGTTTCAATAGCACAGCTCTTATAGTTTCGGAGAAAAGTGGCTGTGACATACTCGGACAGACAGACAGACAGACAGACAGACAGACAGACATGGCGAATCTATAAGGGTTCCGTTTTTTGCCATTTGGCAACGGAACCCTAAAAAAATACCTTAAGAAGCACCCCACGCTTTTTTTCCATTATTTTGTACTTTTTAGTTTGGTTTTCAATGGAAGCGAGTTTTTTAGTTTTTTTAAACTATTATTTTATGTATGTACACCACTACGCTACTTTGCTGGTAGGTACTGAACACTACTTAACGTATTGCTCGACTCTTAAATGCTTGTAACGCTGAATATTTATTGATTACCCCAGAAAAGTAAGGTGTACGCGAGGCCGTGTGTGGATGCCACCCACCCTTCGCGTCTACCGACTCCAATATCGCAATCTCTTGTAGAACGGAAACCTAAAGGCAGCCTTTTAATACACACATTACGCACTTCAAATAATGTAGCATATTATGAAGCCTTATGTGGTGCACGTAATCACGAGAATTGAACTCCAATGTTGACCTCCTCAATATAACAAGTCAATCTAGTTACCATCTAGAATAAAAAAGAAAAAGAAAAAATATCCTATTTTTCGACGATATAAGCGAATTAATGGAATAGGTACGCAGTTTGTTGAAATTACGACAGCGCTTTATTTTTTGCTTTAGGATGGGGCCCAGGTCCACCTCCATTTTGCTTTTATTCTGTCCTTCTGCATTTTTAGGTCCCTTAGGCCCTGGTCCTTTAGGGCCCGGTCCCTGATTTGGCTTCTTATCGTTTTTACCATCACCCTTGTCATTTTTAGGGTTCCGTTGCCAAATGGCAAAAAACGGAACCCTTATAGATTCGCCATGTCTGTCTGTCTGTCTGTCTGTCTGTCTGTCTGTCCGAGTATGTCACAGCCACTTTTCTCCGAAACTAAAAGAGCTGTGCTATTGAAACTTGGTAAGTGGATGTATTCAGTGAACCGCATTAAGATTTTCACACAAAAATAGAAAAAAAGCAATAATATTTGGGGTTCCCCATACATAGAATTGAAACTCAAAAATTTTTTTTTCATCAAACCCATACGTGTGGGGTATTTATGGATAGGTCTTCAAAAATGATATTGAGGTTTCTAATATCATTTTTTTTTAAAACAATAATATTTGGGGTTCCCCATACATAGAACTGAAACACAAAAAAAAAATTTAATCAAACCCTTACGTGTGGGGTATCTATGGATAGGTCTTTAAAAATGAAATTGAGGTTTCTAATATCATTTTTTTCTAAACTGAATAGTTTGCGCGAGAGACACTTCCAAAGTGGTAAAATGTGTGTCCCCCCCCCCCCGTAACTTCTAAAATAAGGGAATGATAAAACTAAAAAAAATATATGATGTACATTACCATGAAAACTACCAACGAAAATTGGTTTGAACGAGATCTAGTAAGTAGTTTTTTTTTAATACGTCATAAATCGTAAACCACAATTTACCTTTCATTCAGTCAACTCAAATATAAAAATTAAAAAAAAAACATTTAATTTCATAAACGATGATGACGAATGATGATGATGATGACCTGCAGGTTTGTACGGAACCCTCGGTGCGCGAGTCCGACTCGCACTTGGCCGGTTTTTTATTCTTGGGCGGCGCTGGCGGAATCCTCTTGATGAAGAATCTGAACGACAATTTCTTATCTTTGATGTAGTGCACCAACACTTTCAAAGGCAGAATGGCACATTTCCCTTCGCGGAAGATCTCTTCAGGCTTGATGGCATCATTGAAGCAATGTTCTGTGAACACGACTTTCCTTCTAGGATTCTGCTTGCTCATGACGTGTATCTCAAAAATATGATCGTGTGATCGCTTCATCAGTAGTGACGTTACAGTGGGACGCGTGACGCTCCTTGAAGTGTTCCATCATGTCCTTCAGTTTGCCTGTAAACAATTAAAAAATGAAAGTTCAATCATTTTGATTTTATACTCGTGCATTAACCACTATGGGCTGTGGATCATTTATAACTTTCAGGATGTTATTATAATTACCTGTCCAGGAACATTTCCCGAACACGACACCGAGCGGGCAGTCCATTTCTCGGAAAATGCATTCCTTGAGATGTTCCTCTAAGTCCCCAGACACCATGGTGTAGACACATCCCGAAGATTTATTGGGATAAGGCACTTATGCCTGGAAAAGGTTGAGACAATAAATAAAGAGACGAGACTACAGAATAGACATTTAGACATGTGTCTCTGACCGACTCGCTATATTTTGTCCCAGAAGACTTCAAAACTTAACTAGGTAGGTACGTACGTTTGAACTACGGCCGTAGTAATCAGTTTACCTTCGTACATACCACTCTGGTTTTCTCTGATAAATAGTTCTAAAGTCCCCACTGAGTACTAATCTAATACTCTCATACTAATTTTGTTGTTGTGTGCTTAACTTGTTTTGTTATTTTGTTGTTAGATACTACCTACTTGTGTTAATCAATTACTCATGTATAGTAGTACAATAACAGTAGTACAATAATGTAAGAAATGACTCTATTCACCAATGCCTTCAATACCCTGCCCTGGAGTTGCATCAGAGTGGCACTCCGGTATCACCGAGTGCCGAACTACCTCTGTCGCGTGGTCGAGGCTTACCTGACGGATAGGGCCGTCATCTACCCCGGTCACCAGGGAGAGTGGAACCGGTGAGAGATGTCGTGCGGTGTCCCACAGGGATCTGTCCTGGGGCCGCATCTGTGGGACATCGGATACGACTAGGTGCTGCGCGCCGACCTCCCTAATGGCGTCAGCGTGGTTTGCTACGCTGACGACACGCTGGTCCTGGCGCAGGGGAGGTCGTACGAGGCGGCGGCCGACTTAATGACACGAGGGTTTGCGACAATCGTCGAAAGAATCCGGTAATTGGGACTCGAGGTGGCCCAGCACAAGTCTGAGGCTATAGGTTTTCATGGTCCTCGGAACGCGCCACCTTCGGTTCCCAACTCACGGTGGGAGGAGTTCACATCGGCGTCGAGTCGACGATGAAGTACCTGGGACTTGTCCTCGACAGCCGGTGGAACTTCGTTGAGCATTTCCGACGTTTGGCTCCCAGACTAGAGCGGGCTGGGGCTGCCTTAAAGCGGCTCCTGCCCAATCTGGGGGGTCCAAACGCCTCCTGCCGGAGGCTCTACACGGGGTTCGTGCGGTCCATGGCCCTTTACGGGGCACCGGTGTGGGCGCCCTCATTGAGGCTGCGCCCAGCGCGCCGGTTGAGTGCGGCCAAGAGGGTCATGGCCATCCGGCTAGTCCGGGGATACCACACGGTCTCCTGCGAGGCGGCGAGCCTCCTTGCCGGAGTGCCGCCATGGGATCTGGGGGCAAAGGTCCTCGCCCACATGTCGCGTCCTCGCCCCTCGAGTGGCGCGAGGACGCGAAACGCCGGGGCGAAACTCCGCTGTCGCGACAAATCGCGGCACGGCGGGCAGAGCTCCGGCAGGATCTCATGGCGACATGGCGGGTACGATTGTTGCAAACCAGTGCTGGGCACGCCACAATTGCGGCGGTAAGTCCCCTCTTTGAAGAGTGGATAGAGAGGCGCCACGGCGTCCTCACCTTCCGCCTGACGCAGGTTCTCACCGGGTATGGGTGCTTCGGTGGGTTCCTGTTCAGGATAAAGCGGAAGGAAACGCCCGGGTGTTTCCATTGCGAGGATCGTCTGGAGGACACGGTGTGCCCTGCCTGGGCAGAGCACCGCCGTGTCCTCGCGGAAGCGATCGGCGGCTGCGATCTCTCGCGTCCGGCCCTAATGCAAGCCATGAAACGGAGCGAGAGGGCATGAGAAGCCGTCACCTCCTTCTACGAAGCAATATTGCTTGCGAAAGAGGAGGCGGAGCGCGTGAAGGCTAGGCAGTGCGTGCGCCCTCACGCCCCTAGCCGCCGAAGGAGACGCCTCGGGAATCTATCGCGGACTCTCGGCCACCGTCAGCGCGGGCTTGCAGGCGGCGAGCAATGGGTAGCTCGCCGCTCGGTAAGGACCAGGCCCGTGTCGACGGCGCGTAGTGTTCCACGCGCGCCTCAAAGGGCTGTCAGCATAACTCAAGGGGTCCGCTAGGACCGATGCCTGCCAGGGTCGCGAGATTTGTTCGAAAGAGTTACCGTGGCCCTGGCATAAAGGCAACTGAAGGAACACGGGTTGGTTTTAGTCAGTAAAAGTCTGACAAGCCCGCTCGCTCCGCCCAGACGCGGGAGACGTCATTTGATGATTGTAACACCACAAAAAAGTGGCATTGTCTGATATTGTAATTTTATACATTTAAAACAGTAAAAAGTGAAAATTTAGTCAACCAGCCTCAGTCTCCTCTAGTGGTGCATCCACACATGCCGCCGGCTTTCAGGCTGCCTTGCCGCTGAATTTGCCGCCGGCTTTGCCGGCGGCCTGCAGATGCGGTTGCAATTTTCTCAGTAGTGTTCTGACTATCGTCGAATACGTAGGATTGGAATTAACAAAAGTACTGCACTATCATCCCAGTTAAATTCTGTCATTTCGTTATTTATACGAAATGATGTTAAATAAGAATACGAAATATTTTCTATATTTACTCACAACACAATTCCGAAATCACTCAAAGAGTTAAACTTAAATGGATTCAAAAAGGGAGTAAAAGATTTTTTTTCCAATAAATGTTACTATAATTAAAATGAGTTTTTGAATGACAAAGATGTCAAAGAATAGAGATTACAGTTAGTAAGTCAGAGTTGACTTACTAACTGTAATTCTCTATTCTTTGACTTTTTGATTTAATCTGATATTTTAATTATACTTTGACATCCTAAATAAATTGTGTGTTTACTATATTATTACTACCTGACATACCTGAAATTGTAATTTTAATCCATAATTATGCAATAAGTAATTGTTAATTAACTATTAATCCAATAATATTTTATGTGTAATAAATAATGTATGTAATTAATATTTGCACGCCATTCTGCCAAGTGGGCAGAATGTGAAAAAAAAAATGAAAAAGTGTTTATTCACAATGTTTTGAATTTTTACAAAATATATTACTTCTGCCAAACTACAAGGCAGTTTGTTGGCAGATTGTAGCTCCTTTTTAGGGTTCCGTTGCCAAATGGCAAAAAACGGAACCCTTATAGATTTGTCATGTCTGTCTGTCTGTCTGTCTGTCCGAGTATGTCACAGCCACTTTTTTCCGAAACTATAAGAGCTATGCTATTGAAACTTGGTAAGTAGATGTATTCTGTGAACCGCATTACGGTTTTCACACAAAAATAAAAAAAAAACAATAATATTTGCGGTTCCCCATACATAGAACTGACACTCAAAAAAAAATTTTTTTTCATCAAATCCATACGTATCTATGGATAGGTCTTCAAAAATGATATTGAGGTTTCTAAAATCATTTTTTTCTAAACTGAATAGTTTGCGCGAGAGACACTTCCAAAGTGGTAAAATGTGTGCCCCCCCCACCCGTAACTTCTAAAATAAGGGTATGAAACATGTAAAAAAATATATGATGTACATTACCATGTAAACTTCCACCGAAAAATGGTTTGAACGAGATCTAGTAAGTAGTTTTTTTTTAATACGTCATAAATCGCAAACCACAATTTACCTTTCATTCAGTCAACTCAAATATAAAAATTAAAAAAAAAAACATTTAATTTCATAAACATAAGCCTTATGCATAAACCGTGAATACCTGAAGGTTTGTACGGAACCCTCGGTGCGCGAGTCCGACTCGCACTTGGCCGGTTTTTTCCAATATTTTTTAAAATAATATTATATTGACACCTTTTCTTTTAAACATATAAAAAATAAACAGAGACATACAATACACAAGTTGTTTAACTATTCTTTAAAGTAAGGCTTTGGAAAAACATATCTAATATAGGTACTTATTAATTTTACTTTAAAAACAGTTTTTGAATTACAGCTGTTAACATCTTCTGAAAGGCTATTAAAAATTGTGGGAACTAGAAAATGTCTACACCTTTGACCGTAAAAATTATTATATGTGGGCACCATAAATCTTTTTACATTATTGTTTCTTTGGGATCTTGTTCGTATAATGTCGTTTTTAAATGTATCACTACCATGTTGTTCTATAGCTAGGGACAACACTACCTTCTCATGAACTGGCAGCATTTTACATTCAAAAAACAGGTCTTCGTAATCATTATTTTTGCAACGGTTTTTTGTGTTTTTGTCTACTAAAAGTTTCATGAATCTAATCTGTATTTTTTTCATTTTATCCAAATATGTTTTAAATGTGATACCATAGCATGCCAGCCCATAGGAAAGTAGTGAGTCCACCAGTGCATAGTAGACCATATACACAGTTGCCCTATCTAACACAAAACTAAGGTGGTGGAATTTTACTAAGACGTACCTGAGTTTGTCACATAAGTTAGTAATGTGTATTTTCCATGAGAAGCTGTTGTCAATAACTAAACCCAGGTACCCGTACTCTTCCACCACCTCAATCTTTTCACACTCACACAAGGTGAGTCCGTCACTGTGTAGACATTCAAGACGTGGTGTTCCAAAGTGTCGAACGCTTTTTTGAAATCAATGTAGACCACCACCACCTGCTTCCGTTGATCTAAACACCCATTGACGTCGTCGGCGAACTGGGCCAAGGTCGTCGCCGTGCTCCGCCCACGTCGGAAACCATGCTGTGCATTTGTCAGAATATTGTGTTTTTCCAAGAAAACACTTACTTGATTCACAATAAACTTTTCTACTATTTTGTTTATTACTGACAATATGGCAATTGGTCTGTAGTTTGTATATGAACTATGTACACCCTGTTTAAAAATAGGTCTAATTAATGCTGATTTTAGTTTTTCGGGGTATAACCCCTTTTCAACACACAAATTAATAAATTGAGCAATTACAGGACCTAACATAGATTTTAGGTTTAGGTTTAAAGAAACTTTATTCTCAATAAAGACATACGTCACTCACTTACGAACATTATTATAACCATAGCTGGGCATTAACTCGTTAATCCGTTAATCGTTAATTAACGAAGTTAACATTTTGATTAACGGATTAACTTTTAAGTTAACTTCTAAAAATGTTAACGGACACGTTAACTTCCGTTAATATGCAGAAGTCCGTTAATCGTTAATCCAATGCCTACTATTTACCGCAAGCAAACTGCCGCCGGCAACCAAAAGCCGCGCGTGCCGCAGGTAAAAGATGCGTGTGCCGGCTGACAGGCCGCCGGGTTGGTCGCCCGCGCTGCCGCTCGGCATGTGTGGATGCGCCATAGAAGTAGTAGTCCAAACAGTCCGTATTATAGCACCAACATACGTGTCCAGGTGTGTGCCAGGGGCGGGTAGTCAGTAGCGCCGCACTACTGCATCGAACACGAGCTGTTCATCAACAGCACGCCGGCACACATCGAGCGGCTGACGAGAGCCGTGCTGCAGCCCGACAAACATTATGAACTAGGGCTATTGATGCGTGACCGCTGAGTGTAGAGTCATGGGTTCGGTTCCCGGGTTGGTTACATCCGATGAGCTATGACCAAGACTGGTGCAATGTGGTTGTATGCACCGCTGTTTACCGCCGCAAGGAATACGGGCATGGTGTGATCATGTATACGATTGTGTTTTGTTAGTTGCAGTTTCATTGAGATCTAAACACGGCATATCCCTGCGTACGCACATGCTCTATTTATGATCACTAGTCTATCAATTGAGATAGCGACTGAATGCGAAATAGGAACTGACACTATCGAACATGACGCGTACTTACTCACAGTACTCATACACACTCACACGTTAGCTATGCGCACATGAGTAACACCAATTATATTTTGTTTTTATGAAGCTAAAAGATTTATTTAAATCAACTTGTCGAAGGCCCTATTTACAATCGGGCTCACAGATCGATTGTAATCAGTAAATTGATTCAGTTACATCCTGTCAGCAACAAACTGGCGCGGTACAGCGCGGCAGCGCAGCGATGCAGCGGTGCAGCGGTAACTGGCTGACTTCTGCTCTGTGAATACGCTCTGATTCTCATACGAAACATCTCACTTAAAAGCAAATAAGTATGATTAAGAATCTGCAGAAGCATAGAATATACTATTTTACAATTATAGGTGCCATAAAAGTTCAGTTATATTTCACAATAAGTTATGCAAATGTTTATACGTGGGTTGCTCGAAAAGATTTGCAAAACCTATACTATATTATTATATCTATACTAATATTATACAGCTGAAGAGTTTGTTTGTTTGTTTGGTTGAACGCGCTAATCTCAGGAACGATTGGTCCAAATTGAAAAATTCTTTTTGTGTTGGGTAGCCTATATATTGAGAAAGGCTATATAACATCACGCTACGATCAAAGGAGCGGAGCAGCAACGAAAAATGGTCAAAATCTGGCAGGCATTCGATGCGACAGGAAGGGTCAGGGGAGCAAAACTTTGACGCGGACGAAGTCGCGGACAGAAGCTAGTATAATATTGTTACGTAGATCGTAAAGTCTAGAAACATCGTGCTAACTCCATCTCAGAAAGGGACAACATTACGTAGATCGAAAAGTCTAGAAACGTCACGCTAATTCCATCTAAGGATGGGGCAGTGTTGAAACTTCTAGATACGACACGCTAACGCCATCTGTTATCAAGTAGCAAGTACTACGAACAATTGTACGTAGACGCCACCGCCATCTATTGTTGAGTAGCGGGATTAAACAGTAAATAGATGTCTGTGGAAGGTTCTCGAAGTTTCGAATCTACTTGTAAACTGTGGAAAAGTGTTGAATGTTCGCGAATGTTCTGCTCGGGATATAAATAGCGGATTGTCGGCCCGATGGGCAGTTCGATTTCGGAAGCGAGCGAATACGAATCAAGCGATACATTACAAGCGAAACAAGTGACTCTGTTTGACTATTGCGATATTGTGATTGTTTAATTAAACTGTGGTGTGTTTCGATAATTTTGGCTTAAATTAATTTATCCCGAACCCCAGCTCGTAACAATATTATAAAGCTGATGAGTTTGTTTGTTTGGTTGAACGCGGTAATCTCAGGAACCAAAACCGAAACCGAAAAGATTTACAAAACCTATACTATATTACTATAAATCTATACTAATATTATAAAGCTGAAGAGTTTGTTTGTTTGTTTGGTTGAACGCGCTAATCTCAGGAACGATTGGTCCGAATTGAAAAATTATTTTTATGTTGAGTAGCCTATTTATTGAGAAAGGCTATAGGCTATATAACATCACGCTGCGATCAAAAGGAGCGGAGCAGCAACGAAAAATATATGAAAACAAGCAGGCAGTTCGATGCGACGAGAAGGGTCAGAGAAGCCAAAATGTGTATGACGCGGACGAATTTGCGGGCAGAAGGTAGAGACGGGAACCGATTACTTTTCCGATTTTTTTTTGTTTGAATTTCATTTCACCGAAAACTATTGACCGACGTCTCTTTTGCTATATGCATTATTTGACATATTTTTAGATCATCGAAGTATCATGTGTCATATGTATTATTTTACCGAACTATGTTTCGCCGATTTACAAAATAACTTTTTGCTATTGGCCAAAGCCTCTTTTGAACTTTTTTCATTTGACAAATGCAAAGAAGTCTTTGGACAAATGATTTATTTGCCATATTTTCACCACAATGAAACAACATTATAGGGAATATTATTTGGTCACAAATATATAGCCGGTTACTTGGTAGCGTTTTCAATATTAAATTAAAATATTCGTAGTGTCATAAAAAGTCAATTTAGTATGCTAAAAAATTTAGTGAGAAACGAATCGCTGTAAAACCGACTTTACGTAGTCTTGTCTGCCCTACCCCTAGAGTGTAATTTAAGCCCGCGTAGGCGTGGAGGGGTGTGGCGGCCCGCGAGCTGTGGAACAAGTGGTTTGAAGGCCCGCCGCCGCGGCTAAGGCTGGCCGGCTAGGCCGGCCAGCAAGCCGAAGCTGCGGTAACCATCGGCGACGATAGGCTCGCGTAGGGCTGCCCAAACCTCGCAGCGCCGGAGCCGTAACAGAAACAATGCTTGCTGTATGTTGCATGCCTGATTGCAAGTTGCACGCTGCATGTTTGCCTGCGATCTGCATGCATGCTACATGCCTGCTTGCATGCTGCATGCCTGCTTGTACGCTGCAGACCTGCTTGCACGCTGTATGCCTGCTTGCATGCTTAAAGCAAGCATCCTTGTTTGCATGCTTCTTACTGGGACCCTTTAAAAACACTTTTGTTCAAAATCAACTGTTTTATTAAGTGCCATTACATTTAAATAATAAATAAATTAAACAAATGAGTAGGTTAATCTGAACAGTGGTATAATGAATGTTCGGAAACATAATACTTCGAACAAATGTTGTTTCGGCTAAGTGTAACTTCGGTTAAAACTTTTTCGACCAAATGAAACGTCTGAGTTACGAAAAAAGTCGAATTGATATTAATTATCAATTCGACTTTTTTCGTTACTCAGACGTCAACTGATACAGTGGCAGACGTGACTTCGATGAAGTAAAAAAAACGAAACAATAAAAGTTGAAAAGTTAAAGGTGAAATGAAATTCGGTGAAATATTTTTCGATCCTATGATAGGTAACCGCTAGAGATATTTATTAACTTTGTTCAAAATATATACCATCAAATTCTATAATATACACTTCTGCATACGTACAAATCAACTATTAAAAATCTCTTGCCATTTTTCCTTTGAAAAGGCAGCACAGGCATTCTCCCAAGCACCTAATACCTAATTCCTCCTACACGCGCTGCTTGCTGGCTTTCATTGAGGGCATGAGGGATCCATAAAGAACACAATTTTCTAACGTTCAAATTTTCATACAAAACTGAATTCAAAGTAGATGCACCAATATTGAGTATCTCCTGGATTTGTCTATATGTAATACGTCGGTCACCTCACCTTACAGTTACTAAATGATGGCGCTGTCAAAGTCACACTGACACCATGGAGCTGCGGTTGACTATAAATGCAGTCGGCGGTTACTGTAAATGCCTTGGGCAATCTGAAATAGTAGGTGTCATCAGACACTGCGCCAACGTGGTCGTCAGAGTCAATCTATTAATAAATACATTGTGGATGCATTCTACTAATCGAACACTCTCCGGGGCGCCGCGCGCCGCTAGCGCACACGTGGTGCTCACATATAGTCTAATTGGGACAGACTGGAAAACAGTCTTTAACTTATACCTTAAGCATCACATGATATCATACTGTCGTCAGAATTTGCCTCTCCCGACCAAGAGCACCCGGCCGCTACAGGCCGCACCCGGCCGCTCCGGGTTGCACGCGGCCGCTACGAGCCGCACCCAGCCAGAACAGGCCGCACCCAGCCGCTCCGGGGTAAAAACTACGCTGACATACGTCACAAAATTCAAAAAACCCTAAAAAATTGAAAATAAATAATAGTTTATATAATAGACTGCCTTGGCCATCGCATGAAAACGCAATGTATCTCACAAGTAATATTAGATTGTTTAGTGCGATTGCCAAGTCAATCAATTTATTTAAAACATAAAAGATTTTTATTATTAATATGGTCACTATATGATGTTATTCGGTAAGTTAATTACGTAATAAGAATAACTTAAAACAGAAGGTCCCTTATGTAGGGACTGAATAAATTAACCGACTTGGTATTACAGGGATCTCACAACTTTTTACGGTAGAAGAACTAACTAGCGAGACTTGATTTTTTTACAAGTTATGGTTTTGATGGCATCTTATTTGTTTTTGTAGATAGTCCTACTTTTTCCTTTCCAGTATCGTCTGCTTCTTGAATACCAACAACGGATTTTCTAAAAGCCCACTCTCTGTCTTATGAGCTTTTCTGAGGTTTGTAGGTAGTCTTTTAATAAATTAGTTAACCCATTATTTTTCTATAGAATTTGTAAAAAATTATTTATAGAATTTATATATTTATTTATTTACCTGTCACAACTATCTTTACAGATCTTAAACCTAATGGCTCGTTCAGACTAGCGCGACGCGACGGTCGCATGCGAATCGGCGATTTATATCCATAGAACAATTTCTATATTTTTCCATTCTGTACATGGCCAAAACGCAACCATAGGAATCTGCTCGCGTATACTTTGTAATGCAATTTTTAAAGTGATTACAATGTATACACGAATTTTGCGTACTACTTGTATATAGTTTAGTTTTTGGATTGATTGTTTTACATTCAACGTATACAGACGTGCTCATAAATGCACAATATCAGTAAAATAAATTAACGCTTACGTAAACAGTGACCCAGTTTAGTGTGTTATAGCGTGTTATTCAATAAATATTACAGTACTAAGTTACAATAATGAACTGACGATATATAATCCTATAAATTGGTATATGGACGGCAGCCCCTTTACTCGCAGCGCCATGATACGACGTAGTCCGCCACCGACTCCAACCCCGGTACCAATACCGGCAAGGACACCGCCCCAACAACCAAGACAAGACCAAGATGACGCAGTTGAAGTTGTATCCACTCCGGAGATTCAGAACTGGATGACGTCTATTGAGCAGTGCCTGAATGAGGTAGTTGCTATAGCTTCTGAGGGAAAGCTAAACGCTGATCAGAAGCTGAAAATAAGCAATCTTTGCCGGAAAGTTGGACATGGAACTTCACAAATGGCTGTGCAATATCAGTCACTAAAACAAAAAGCAATCCAAACACATGCCACCATTAAAACCATAACCGAAGCTCGAAACCTATCAGATTTTCTAATAGAGATGAACCGCACGATTCAGGAGTCCTGTACGAAGCGGGAAGCAACTTCATCGTCATTTGCAGATATGGTCAAGAAAGGGTCCAACACCTTTGTTCGTCCTAATACTTTTAGCTCCGTGGCCATTTACCCCAGTGACAACTCAAAGACCAGTGACGAAACCAAGAACATCATTTCAGCCGAAAGACGTCCACTGCTGGACATTGGCCTCCCCCAAGCTCCGCCACTTCGACCGGTTTTGTGCTTCCCGCATCCAGCGGCTTCCTGCGGCCTTCACAAGGTCATCGGTTCACCTTGTTGGAGGCCTTCCAACTCTACGTCTTCCGGTACGCGGTCGCCATTCCAGAACCTTTCGACCCCGTCGGCCATCTGTTCTGCGAGCAAAGTGCCCTGCCCACACTCACAATGTGTCCCGAGCCACGCGCCATCGCTGGAAGGGCATATCCCACCGGATGCCTGAATGGCGGGGGGCGTGACTCCAACCGGGGACGTTCCGCCAATGGAGGGGAGGGAAGGTGGTGCTGGTCTGGCCAGCGCTGCCTAGCAACAGCTGCGTAATCGCCTTTACGAGGGGAGACCAAATGGCGGTCGCGCGGCTCCCGATCAACTTGCGCGGTGGGTGGAGTGCGGCGCTCAAAATTGCGGGCCTCTTCCCGGTTCTGAACCGGCGAGCCAGAAGCCCGGTGACCAACTCCATGGTAACCCACCGCGCGCGATTCTCCATCAGAGGCTGGTCTGCCAGCGTGGTTCGCGTTAGCGCACAAAATGTCCAAATGGGACCCCCTACAAATTCTACAAGGGCGGGGGTTGGGGCAGTCCCGATGGAAGTGAGCCCCCAAACATGAGAAGCACAGCCGGTGTGCATTGGCAATTCGGCGGCGGGCACTCACGTGCAATTTCAAAAAGGCCGCGCAAGTTGCCATGCCATGCCCGGTGTCCCTACAAAATTCACAAGCAGGACGACTATGGGTGCCAGCAAAACGGGTGACAGGGCGACTATCAACAGGTCTGCGAGCCCTAGTCCGTCCCTGGTCCCGTGGCCGGGAAGACGGTTGGCGTGACTCGGTGGCAACGCTAGAGTTATCCACAAACCGACACTCATCCTCCAAAAATTTGACGAGGTCACCAATTGGGGGGAGATGTGTGACACTATCCCCACCATACTTTTGCTCGAAACGAGCCCTCAAATCGGCAGGAAGCCGTTGTAGCACAACATGCACCAAAAGGTAAGACCAATGGTCCACCGGCAACTCCAATCGCTTTAAAACCAACGGGTTCAACAGGTCAGTACGCAATGCTGACAATCTAGTAATGACCGGTAACCCCAAAATCTGTTCAATATGAACGTCAGCCAAACAACGTTTGTTTTGGTACCGCTGGGTGAGTAGTTCCAAAACGGTAGGGTAGGCTGAGTCAGTGACCGACAAATGCTGTATCAAGGCTCGGGCCTCACCTTCCAGGACAGACAACAAATAGGCCAACTTTTGGGCGGGTCTGAGGTCCGAGCGTGCATCAACCAAACTTTCAAAAAGGTTTTGGAAACCCAACCAATGGTCCAAGCGACCGTCAAAGTGTGGCAGTTCCAAAGTAGGCAGTCTACTCAATAGTCCGGGACCTGAAACAACCGAGGTCTCCGGGTTGACCTGGACAGGTGTCCGGCTCTCCAATATTTCCCGAGCACGTTGACCAATGACATCCCCCAGGTCCAAGATCTCGTCGTAGTCAGCAAGGACCTTATCGCGTGCTGCCTGGTCCAGCCCTTCCAGATCCACTTCACAAATGAACTCGTTGAAGCGGGTGAGTAGAGTATCAACGTTGCCGAGTCTCACGTTCAACTGCTCGAACCGAGCAAGCGTGACCCTTTCAAGATCCGGGCGCTCAGTGGTCGCTGCAGCTGAAGTGAACCACCGTAGCTGTGTGGTCAATCCACTGATTGCCTCTCTCACCGCTTTGTATGCCATTGCACAAACAAAACAATTCAAATTAAATAGCAAAGTTCAAACAATAAATAACAAAGGAAATCCAAAGCAACAATTAAAAACGGCTTAACTGTTAGTCAATAACTCAAGAAATTACAAAAGGAAACACAAAGCTAACAATCAAACTGGTCCCTACAACTCAAGACAACAACAAAACATTGGTTCCAATCTAATGAACAACAATAAACTTTTATTTCAATTTAAAACAATGCCAATGTTCAAAAATGACAATTTCAAGCGTTAACTCTCAAAACAACTATGTCAGTGGTACAACAATCCTATATTTTAATGTCTTCCAGACATCCAATAACAGGTACCTACAACAAGAGGCTGTAACATAGCCTAATCCAATTAACTTTATTAGAATGCAGCTCGGCTGACTTTGGTAACATCTTTACTTGTCTCAACAATTTAAACAAATTAATTTCAATAATATCGCCTCATTTTAATCAAATTCCAAAATAAAACCCGTTCAAATTCGTCAAAAGGGGGTGCTTACACACAAAAAAATCGGATCACAAAAAATTGTCCGCAAAACTATAGATTCAACAAGATTAATTAACAACAAAGCTCTCAATACAAAATACCAACCAGCCAGCCATTTTCAAGATCAAAACAAGTGTCAAAATCAAACTGACAAGTGACAGTTGTCACTTCGTTACACGTCATGGTGCGCAGGCGCACAGAGTAAACAAAAAACTGTCGTACGGTCAGTTGGTCGGTCCGTGTGTAGTCACGGGACGAAACAGTAACATTAATATTAAAGCCGGCAAAATTATCTCATATTATGCTGACGACACGGCGTTAATATTTAGCGCTAAAACCAGTACCGAACTCTTCGAAATCGCACAACTAGGTTTTAGTACTGTGACAAATTGGCTTCAAACAAAGGAGATGTTTCATTTTCGGCCATCAGATGTACATTTATCAAAAAAGAGGAAAAAATACCACAAATTAGGGAAAAATATTCTCTGGTTAATTTGCGCCTGATTTGTTGTGTACAAAAAATAATAGTTTTTCAATTATTGCCATGTTTTATTCAACATGGCGTCTGGTTTGCTTGCAGACTTCATTCGTTCTGAAATCATGTCTCATCAAATCAATGTTAAGTAGAAAATAATTTTAAAATGTGTGTATTCTTGTAGTGTTAAAAATAAATAATAGTTTAAAAAAAAACTAAAAACACGCTTTATATAGAAAACCAAACTAAAAAGTAAAAAATAAATTTTAATAAATTTGAAGTAAGAATAGTATAAAAAATCGAATAAATGTAAATGAATAATAGTGTAAGAAAGAAAAAAATGTTTTATTTCAAAAAAAGCGTGGGGTGCTTTTTAAGATATTATCGAAAAGATAATCCTTCTGGTCATATCTGTCAATGAAATATTATTAACTATTGACACCATGCACCCCACGCTTTTTTTTAAATAAAACATTTTTTTCTTTCTTACACTATTATTCATTTACATTTATTCGATTTTTTATACTATTCTTACTTCAAATTTATTAAAATTTATTTTTTACTTTTTAGTTTGGTTTTCTATATAAAGCGTGTTTTTAGTTTTTTTTTAAACTATTATTTATTTTCTACTTTTTAGTTTGGTTTATTTATAAAACCGTGTTTTTTTAACTTATTAATCTACTTTCAATTCCATGATAACTATAAGTAACTGTTGGCTGTTATTGGTCATTAGCTACATCCATAATGCACACATGTTCAAAATTATAGACACGTAGCTCTTTTTATGTGTGTGTCAAGTCGACAGGAACGAACGCGGAGTGCGTACGTTCCTGTCGCTCAGTACGCCGCCGTCCCGCTTCGTTTCGAGTTGTTCAGTGCACTATTCAAAACTGTCGAATAAATACATTTCATTATATGTATTTAATAATTTTATTTCATAAATAACAAAAATATAAACCTAAATTTACAATGTATAAAAAATATGTAGGTATCTGTAATAGACTATTATATACAAATTTTCAAAATAATGCAAAAATCGCCGGCGTACGGTATTAGACTAGTTCAAAAACGCGCGGCGTTCAAAGTGTTAACACTACTTAAGTTTTAGGAAATTATCCTGACAAGATTCCATGGCCAGCAACTGGTTTATAAAACAAAGTAAGTATTCAATCGTTTTTTTTTTTTAGTACAATCGCAAGTAGTCAAACCATGAAAACTTTTACAAAAGTTTGAAACGGAACGCAACTGATGGTTGACGTTGACACTTGTGACGTTTGACAATTCAAGGTAAAAAATAAATACAAGTCTGTTATTTATCATTGTACATAGAAACTTAATTATATTCATCATCATATCTAATTGGTTTCTTAACTGTACGCCCTGATAGTGTCACATATGGTGCTGACTGGTTGGGGATATTATTCTCTGTCCTAATTTTGTTTTCTTTTTAGGTACTGCTACAGTCAACAGAGGAGTGGTTGAAGTTGGTTTCAATATGTGTTCGCGATTTCTATGGAAAGATCCTTGAGGAGAAGTGATAATATAGCTATGAGGAAGACTATCCTTTTCTGATATTATACCAGGAACCCAAGTGGTTTGTGTTTAAAATAGATTTTGTCACCTATGTCTAGTGTTGGAAGTGTTTTTGTGTTTCTATTGTAATAAAATGCTGTTTTTAACTGTTGTTTTTTAATTTTCTTCTCTACCTTACTGGTGTCAACTGTATTTGGTGTTAATGTGGTGTCCGAGGTAGGTAATTTAGTGCGTAGTTGCGTGACATGCACAGTTGTGCAGGTGAATAACCTGTGTGTTTAGGAGTGTTCCTATACATCAGTAGAGCAATGTATGGGTCTGAGTTGTCAGCTTTACATTTTGAAAACATGGATTAAATTGAACCAACCTCTCGTTCCACCATTCCATTTGATCGACTCATGTATGGGCTTGAAGTAGTGTGGTCAATACCCCATTCAGTAGTAAAATCTTTAAATTCTTTACTATTGAAAGGTGGACCATTATCTGAATTCATGGTTTCTGGTATGCCATGACGTGCAAATTAGTTTTTAAATGTATTATTAAAGTTTTAGCTGTTGAATCTGATTTTAAATAAGCTATCTCTACATATTTTGAATAATAATCTATAACAATAAGATATTTACTTTTGTTAAATTCAAAGATATCAACACCAACTTTCGACCATGGTAGCATCTTGTACTCATGGTGTATTATTGGCTGTTTAGCATTGTTATGACGGTAAGTAAGACATGTAGGACACTGTGATATGAATTTAGTGATGTCATCATCTATGCTAGGCCAGTACACAGTTGTCTTTGCATGGCGTATGCAACTGTTTATACCTTGATGTCCTTCATGGACCAATTTTAAAATGTAATTATGCATAGTGCTAGGAATAACTATGTTGTTGCCATTAAATAACATTTTATTGAGAACATGTAGCTGATCTTTTAACTATTGTAACCATGACAATCGTAAAAACTAGGCAACTTCTTTTACCAAATCTTCGACCTGTCGAGACTTGTAGAGCAGCACGTCGAAGTTATTAACGCATTCTCTCGTCACGCGTTTTCTAATGCGCGTGTTAAGTAGACCGTATGCCATATCCAATTGAACCTTCTCTGAGAGGTCATCTTTGGGAACTTGGCTAATATTGTACGTACCTTAGCAATAAACAAGTCAGTGTTTTCATCTTCTTGATGATTAATATTAAAGAGTTTACGGTAAAGGCGATGTGGCGGGTCATGTTCACCGAAGGCGCATTTTATTCTGGTGACGGCTTCCGACCACGTGCTGGTTGACTGCTTCACACCTTGCCACCAAACTGCAGCAGGTCCTTCAAGTACTTAACATCGAAAAACTGCGGAGAGCATTCGATGCTATAAAGCTAGCGAGAGTTTCTTGAGACATTGTAATGTTCACGGCGGCCGCGTCCGCGGCGCCATTCGAGTCCGAGTTTTCTTCTGACCGTGTTCTTGGCATTTTGGTCACTGAAGACACAGGATAAACAAGAAGAACACACTCCTAGGTTTGATAATAGTCCCCTACGGTTATTTTTTGTGATCGTTGCAAGTTATTTCGCGATCTGCACTCATTAATACACTACACGAAATACCTACACACGTTGGGCAGCCCCTTATAGCGTCGGTGGGGAGCAAATTAGGACTCACTTATTACAATAACAGTTTATTGTTCAAGAAAAACAAGTTTAACACAAAAAAAGTCTTGACAAACTCACTTATTTGCTAGATGCAGTTACTGCTCGAACGCCGCGAACGCGTCACAGATGTACGTCAACTAACTAGCGCCCTCTAGCGGACAGCATACAAAAGACGCTCAGGCAAGTTAAGCCTTTTCTGGTAATCCTGGTCAGGATAATGGCACAAATTTATGAAATTATTGCATTGTCATCGGTCCTTGACAGGTGTGCAAAGTTTGAATGAAATCTGTTCGTTTAAAGTGGGTCAAAATCGCGCTATAAGGAGTCGGTTACAAACAAACATACAAACATACTAACATACAAATATACAAACATACAAGTGAAGCTAATATAAAGCGTGTAAAAAAGCGTGGGGTGCGTGATATCAATAACAAAATAATCTTAAAAAGCACCCCACGCTTTTTTTATTATTTATTTTCAATTTTTTAGGGTGTTTCGAATTTTAAGACGTATGTCAGCGTAGTTTGTGACGTATGTCAGTGTAGTTTTCGAAGACAGTTTTTTTGCACAAATTTATGAAATTATAGCACTGTCATCGGTCCTTGATAGGTGTGCAAAGTTTGAATGAAATCTGGTCGTTTAAAGTGGGTCAAAATCACGCTATAAGGAGTCGGTTACAAACAAACATACAAATATACAAGTGAAGCTAATATAAAGCGTGTAAAAATAAGTATCTTTAAACTAAATTACTTTAGCTGTAAACAAATTATACTTAAATATTTACTAACCATCGATTATACACAGACAGCAGATCTACTTGTTGTCTGCAAATAGAACGACTAACATAAAATGCTATTTCACTTTTATTTTCCTAATTTTAATTTAGTTTTTACTTTTTACATCTAGTTAATTTATTATATTAAGTATAAATGCACTTACTAGCCTGAAACACAGGTTCAACCTAGTTCAGGCAAATGAGCAACTGTGCTCTATTTTAATTTTTAAGTAATTTTGTAAATGTGCCCATTTTTATAAATAAACGATTATTATATTATATTAGGTCTTTACCTATGAAATTGCCGTTCTGCAGTACTGGCCATTTCAAATCAAAATAATTTTTGTTTGTCTAAGAATTCTAATTTCAAATTGTGTCGTGGCATTAACGCGGCACAAGCGGCACGCAACATCAACGACGTTTACGGAGCTAACACTACAAACCAACGCACCACCTGTTATTGGTTTGCTCGTTTCTGTTCTGGAAATTTCGACCTGAAAAATTAATCTCGCGGTCGTCCGAAGACTTTGGTCGACAATGACGAATTAAAGGCGCACCGTCAGCGCAACAGGCCAGGTGAAGTTGTCACTGGTCATGGCCAAGAGCAAGGTGGCCCCCCTCCGGACGGCACTGACCATCCCTAAGTTAGAGTTGTCAGGGGCGGCGCTTCTTGTGCGTCTATTGAACCACGTTGCTCACACTTTAGGTGGAACTGTGGACATTCGGGCTTCTTACGCCTGAACGGACAGTCAAATTGTTTTGTGTTGGTTGAAGACGTCCGTCCACTCTTTGGAGGTGTTTGTTGCGAACCGAGTGTCCCAGATTCAAAATTCTGAAACGCCTTTGACTTGGAGGCACGTGCCTGGAGATCTGAACCCAGGCGACGTGGCCTCACCTGGGTGCATGGCATCCCGCCTGATTGCTCACCCCCTATGGTGGGGACCAGACTGGCTGACTCACCCCGAGGATGATTGGCCTCAAACGCCAGTCTTGATGTCGGGTCTTTTGCCCGGCCTCAAGGTGCTCGCTGTTGGAACGAAGGACTCTCCGTTTGACCCTGATTTTTTGTTGAATCGATACAGCTCCCTCGACAAATTGTTGAACGTTACCTCGTGGATCAGGCGTTTTGGTCATAATTCTAGGAATCACGGGAACAAACGCCTGTCACCGGTTCTCTCTCCTCACGAGCGACAGGAATCACTCCTCCTTTGGGTCCGCTCCGTGCAGGCTGCACACTTTGAGAAGGAGATTGAAATTTTGAAGTCTGGTAAGGCTAAATTGTCGGGAGCCGTTAGTAAGTTGAACCCCTTTTTGGACGATACGGGTCTTTTGCGTGTTGGGGGACGGTTGAGGCACTCTAGCCTTCCTTATCGGGCCCGTCACCCCCTTTTGTTACCTAAGGAGGGCCATTTGGCTTAATTGTTGGTGACTGATCGTCACATTAAGAACTCGCATGCCGGTTGCAATGCGCTGTTGGCCATTCTGCAGCGAGAGTTTTGGATATTGTCGGCCCGTCGTACTATTCGTGGCATCGTCTTCCGTTGTTTGCCGTGCTACCGGACTAAGGCCTATACTATGCAGCCAATAGTAAAATTGTTAAGGCTTATTTGTGTGTGTTTGTCTGCCTGTCAACTAAGGCAGTGCATTTGGAGTTGGTAACCTCCCTCTCGACGGAGGCCTTTGTGGCGACTTTGGATAGATTTGTGTCTCGCCGTGGGCTACCTACTTTGATCAGGTCTGATTGCGGTACTAACTACAAGGGTACAAGTAACTATTTGAAAGAGGTAGGTTAGGTTAGGTTTTTTTTTTTTTTTTTTATGGTGAGTTTTTTACCGCGGACTTGGTGGTCCGCGCCCTTGTTTACAATATAAATTATTTATTGGTTTTTTGATATAGTTACAATTATTTGACTCCTATGTCGGACACTTAATATTAGGTTATTTCTAAACTTAAATCTACGTGAGTCCATCTCATATATATATATATATATATATTTTTTTTTTATTTTTTTTTTTTATAATATGTATATATTTTTTTTTTAAAACATGCACATGCTGTTATTTTATATATATATATGTTTTTTTATTTTTTTTTTATTTTTAATACTATAAATTATATTATTACATTGTTACACAGGCATTATTGGATGTTTAGATTTATTCTGTTGACAATTTGTTGTTTTGATGTTATACTATTTAATTTTATGTTAAAACACTTATGGGGGGAAGACTGCATGGCAGTGTGAACCGACCAGCCCCACCGACGGCTTCCGTTCACGGAAATGACGTACGCATCCGCGCCGCTTAGCTCAACCATTTTTGAGGGAACTTAACGACCGGATACGCAGCGCCACCATCGGCTAGACAGTTATGCGAGTATGACAGATTCACTCTGCCATGCAGTTTTACAATTTGGTTTTATGGTGGGTGTTAGTGTGAGTGATTCTAGGTGGGTTTGTTTGGGTTTGGAGTTTGGGTGGGACTTGTTAGTTGTATGTTTAGGTGTTAATTCGGTGTCTGCTGACCAGGGACTTCGCTAACCGGAGCAAGGCTTCCATGACGACTACGTCTCGATGCTGCATGGCCGTCTTCAAGTTGTAGTCGATGACGGCTTTAGTCGGCGCATCCATAGCTTTCTTTGCGAAACGGCCTATGGCGTCGTCGGCGTCGTCGGAGTAATAGACGCAACTGACAGTGTGTCTCGACACCGCCACTACCGCATGGGAGATGCTGTCATGGATTTGGAGCCTCCTGGACTTGGTGTTGATGATGATTACGCTGTCGTAGGTCAACCCCTGAGCCTCGTGTATGGTCAAGGTACGCGACCCTTCGCCGGACCCATATCCCTGGTTCATAAGAGAGGCTTTCTCCTCCTGCGTATGAACCAAGAACAGGGTGTTTTGGGCAGTTCTGGGTATCTGCGCTCCTGTATAACCTTCCACCCTCAGGGAGTGGACCCGCGACAGCGTCGACTTGGAGGAGTATATACCGGTGTATATCTCGCTCAGTGCAAGAGCCACATCCATCGGGTTGCGGTGTGTGCAAAGCAGCTCCCGGGTGATGCCAGCCACCAGGTTTGGACGGGTATACCTAAGAGCGAATAGGTTCTCTCTATCCAAATATGGAAGCTGGTTCACGTCTCCGATGAGGACAACCTCGCTTGCTCCTGACAACTTTACTGCCATTACTATGGCCCCAAAATGGTTCATTAGTGCCTCGTCTACCGTGAGACGGTAACATCGGTCTTGTGTTCTGAACCCGTTGGCTAAGATTGAGGCCATAGTGCGCACCTTTGCCTTGACTCGATCTCCTAAGCGATGCGCAAGCTTCTCTCTGAGATCTTTGGCAGCTTCGGTCGTCGTGGTGGCTACGACATCTTTCTCCTCATCGAAGTGTTTCACCACCCAGGTTGTCTTGCCACAACCCGGGACTCCGTTAACCCACTCGATATTGGGTACCGCCCAACTTTCCTTCGAAGCTGGTGTGTCCGAAGTCCCTAAAATGGACTGTGCCATTTCAAGGATCTTATCGTCCAGCATGATTTTGGTACATTTGGCGGTAACCACTATCGGGTCGTCGTTAGGCACGTTGAATTTGGGTTTGCCTGAGCGCTCCGTTTCCTCCTCGTCCAGGGCCACAAAACCACTCTTCGCGCTGTAGGCTGCCATGTACGAGCCCGTCATTTCTCCTTTGATGACCTGAGAATTGACGTTGTCGTACACTGCTGCCTCTGCTTCCTTGAGTAATACTCTTAACAGTCCTTCTGTGTTTCTCTGGAAGGTCTGTAAGATCTTGCCGCATGTCCTGAGATTGACCTCTCTAGTCGCTCTCACGATTGCAACATACTCAAGGAAGGCGCTCTTTACGTGGTCCGTGGTGCCCGAGTTTACTGCGAGGGTCGGCGGGCTGACTTGCCCTTTGTCGGCTCTGGTAGGCACTGGCTTTTGCGGTGATGGTTTTTTGGGGTTCTTCTGGAAGAACCTCTCCACTGCTGCTTCCAGTTTGTGCGATGGTGATGCATTACTGGTGCTTGGGAGCAGTGCACTGAGGAAAGTGCCGATGGCTTTCAGGCGACTCCTCGACTTAGCCTGGTCTTCAGGGCTAATAGTCTTGCTCTGCTCCTTTGCAGCTTTTTCGGCGGCTGCCTTCTGCTGGGCCCTCTCGGAACCGCTTTGAGTAGTCGGGCTTGTTTTAGGGCTCGTCGTCATGGCTGTTGGTTGTCTGGGGGCTTTGAGGAAACTCAGGGATTCCCCTCTGTCCTCGTAGACAACGACCTCGTGTTGTTCTGAGGCCTTTAGACAGCCGAAACGGTCTACGACGTTACCTCTCTCTCCTCCGACTATCATTGCGTCGACACTTATTGTGCGGGTTGTGACTGCCGTATGCTCCCCTGCCTCCCTGATCCTTTGAAGCAACGCGTTTGCCTGAGCGAATGGAGTCTCCTCTCCCCACTCGAATAATGCGATCGTCTTTCCTTTAGATCGCAATAAACGGCATCGGTGAGTGGCTACTTCCACTTGAGGCAGTGCAGCATACTTGCTGCCCATCATGGTGGTTTTCGCGGTGCTTCCGTTGATCAAGGCGGCAAGGCCTGGTGATATTGGTATACGGGCCCTAGCTCGGCTTGAGCCTATGCAGAAGCTTATGCCTAACCTTTCGCCGTCCCTGTTCATAAATAGGGGGACGCCTCGCAGCCTGACGCCGGGGACTCCGTCTCCTCCACATGCCAGGAATTGCGTGATGGGCATGATGTTAGGGGCTGGATGTAGGCTGGCCTCTGGCACTGCTGCTGCCGCTGGTGTTGTTTGTTGGTTGGTGTTAGTGCGTGTAGTTTGTGTTGTGGTGAGTGATATTACTGTTGTGTTTTGTGTGTTTGTCGTTGTTGCTTGTGTAGTGATTGTTGTGGTTGCTGTAGTGGTTGTGGTTGTCGTGGTTGTTGTTGGTGTGGTAGTGACAGGTGGTAGTCGGTTTCGACTATGCAAGGTTGTGTCCGTTTTGTTGGCCCCTGCTGCTACAGTGGCGACTTTACTCGCGAATGCCAAGAATGGTTTCCTGGTGGCCGGTCTCCCCATGATGGTTTGGAGTGTGGACTGGCTTAGCTGGATTTCGATCTTCACTTCCAGCTCCATTCTTTCGTGACTAAACCTTGGGCATTCGAAGAGCAGGTGCCAGACTGTTTCTTCACAGCTGGGGTCACAGACGCACGAGGGACTATCTTTGAGATGGAAGCGGTGGAGGTACGCTGAGAATCCTCCGTGTCCTGTTAGGACTTGTACATGGACCGGTGATCTTCCTTTGTAAATCTTATGTATTTCTTGCAAATAAATATTTTGAATTTGAATTTGAATTTGAGAGAGCTGTTTCTCTGAGTGTTCTTTTCGCCGCTAGGACGTCTGGGAAGAACACTTTTGTGACCGCTCCTGTACTCGAGGACTCGTATCGCGCCTGCCACTTTCTGATAGTCCCCTCCCGTATTTTCCTCCTCACGAACGATACGGGGACCTTGTTATAGTCTGCTGTCTCTTTGGTTAGGGCTGCCTCCTTGGCTAGCTCGTCCGCTCTTTCATTCCCGGCGGTTCCCACGTGGGCCCTGAGCCAAAAGAGCTTCACTTCTCTGCCCTCCTCTCGGATCTTGCGGACGCATCTCTTGATTTGGAGTGCCAGGTGGTGAGTGACAGACGGACTCCGCAGCAAATCAAGTGACGACCTAGAGTCACTTAAGATGTTTACGGATGTCTCTCCAGACTCTCTTGCCATCCTGACAGCCCTGAAGAGAGCGTACATTTCCGATTGGAAGACTGTGTTGTGAGGCTCCAGGCCGAAGGTGCTGAACTTGGACTCCTTTCCGTTTTCCCACCAGGTCAGGGCAGCTCCGACCTTCCCCTCTATCTTGCTGCCGTCGGTGTATATTTGGGGACCGATTACTTGGTGGGTTTCCAGGGTTTCGGGAGTCAAGTCTTCTAGGCGTGCATACTCTGTTGTTGTGAGTAGCGCTGGGTGGGGATTTTGGGAGTGGTGCACGTTGCACTCCAGCTCACGACCCGGCGGTATGAACTCTAGGGAATGGCCCTTTTTGATCTTGAAAAGGGTTGCGGCCTCGATTACCCGGAGATCTAGGGGGAGTTGGCCTGACAGGATAAGTGCCGATGTCAGAGACACCGTGCGGTATGCTTTGCAGATCTTCTGCGCAAAACCTCTCTGCAGTGAGTCAAACTGATTCCTTGTCATCAGTTTCTCAGCTGCGCACGCACTCGCTGCATACATCACGATAGGCTCTATCACCGACACGTATATCGTCCTAATTATCTCTCTGTTGAGACCCCAAGTCACCTTCGCCGCGCATGCCAGCTGCTTGTAGATGTCTGCAGCCTTTTTACAGGTTGCGGACACGTGCGCGTTGAAGGTGAGTTTAGAGTCTATTGTGAGACCTAGCAGCTTGACCTCTTCGACCAGGTTCAGCCGCGTGCCCGACATGTGGAGTACCGGAATGTCGTACTTAAGCTTCTTCGTTAACACCATCGCATTGGTCTTGTGCGCGGCAAAACGTAGCTTATTTTGGACGCCCCATTCCGATACTATGTCTAGCGTGTCGTTGGCTGACTGCTGCAGGGGACCGGCTGTAAAGTCCGAGAAAACTAGGACAACGTCGTCTGCGAAGGCTTGGCAGTACACCCCCATTCTGGCCATCTTGTGTAAAAGCGAATCTAGGATAAGGTTCCAGAACGTCGGTCCGGCAATTGAGCCCTGGACGCATCCTTTCGTGGTACCCTTCTCACTAGTCGCTCTGGCGTAGTTGACCCTGATGTTCCGGTCTTCCAGGTATGAGGTGACGAGAGCGTAGATGTTTTTCGGACAGTGTTTGACCACCATCTGCCTTTTGAGTGCTGGCCACCACGCATTATCGAAGGCTCCCTCTATGTCCAATGATATCAAAAGCACGATCTTTTTGGCTTTGATTTCGGCACGGATATGTCCTATTAGGGCATAGAGGGCGTCCTCGGTTCCGCGTTGCGGCATGAAACCGTACTGGTTTGTGTTCAGTGTCGGGAGGAAGTGCCACTGGAGTCTGCCTACTAGGAGTTTCTCGACGATTTTTCCTAGGACCGAGAGCAGACCTATTGGCCTGTACGACTTTGGGCTGGTGTAGTCGTCCTTGCCTGGCTTGCGGAGAATGCACACGTGGGCGACCTTCCACTGCTTCGGGAAGTGGGACAGCGACAAACACCTGTTGGCTATCGCTAAGAACACTTCCCTATTGCAGTTTATTGCCGCTGTGCAGATGTCTGCCGTTAATCCATCGGGACCGGGAGCTTTTTTCGGATTTTGGTTCTGAAGAACCATTTCCAGCTCCGCGGCCGTGAAGGGTGGATCGTCAGCAGACAGACCTCGGGGGTTTTCCTTCTCCGCTAGCCTCCTCAGAGCGGTGTGGTATGGCTGTTCGGCATCCGTTGAGTCATCGGGGTAGAAGGTTTTTGCCAGAAGATCCGCGGATTGCTCTGGGCTGAGCGTCTCTCCTGCGGTGTTTCTCAGGAGGGTGTCGTCCTGTCTTCTGGCTGTCTTCCTAAGTACCCTGTAGATGCCGTCCCACATGCTCTCTCGGTCCTGCTTCGAGCAGAACTCCTTCCAGTTGGCTGTGGCTGCTTCCATTGCTGCTGTGGTGTACGCTTGTTTGGCCAGTACGTATTCTTGGATGGTGAAGTGTCTCCGGCTTGCGGCTGCATTTCGGATCCTTCTCTTTTTCGTCATCGCGTCTTTTTTGAGACGATCTAGAGAAGGGCTCCACCATGGGGGCTTGGCGTTCAGTTTAGGCGATCCCAGTTTTGGGATCGCGTCCTCGCATGAGCGGTGGATGTTTAGTGTGTACTCTGTGATGAGTGACTCCAATTCCTCTGGGTTCGAGACGCTCGAGACTCTGACTGGTGTGATGTCATTTTCTGCTAAGCTGGTCTTGAAGTGCGTGCTGAAGTCGGACCACTTTGCCTTCTTGGTGTTGTAGATGCGCGTCGAGATCGGCCTAATTGGTTCTAAGGCCTTTTCTAAACGCATGGAGAAGGTTATCGCGTTGTGGTCTGAAGTTGTTAGGCTCCTTTCTACACGCCAGTCCTCAACCTTGCCTAGCAGTGACAGGCTGCATACCGTCACATCGACGATGCTTGTGCACCACCTGTCTCCTCTATAGGTCTCGAACGTCGGAGTTTGTCCTGTATTGAGGATGTGGAGATCCCGCTCATTGAGGAACGAGTTGTACGCCGCTCCACGATGGTTTTCGGAAACACTTCCCCACCACTGGCTCCAGGCGTTTACGTCTCCTCCCACCAGGATGTTGTTTGTGTGTAATTTTTGTATTGTGTTGTGTGTTTCTGAGAGGTATGGCTCGATGTCCTGGTCACCTTCAAAATAGACCGATAGTACCCCAAAGCTGACCTGGCCCGCCTTCAGCAAAACGGCCGCGACATTCTCGGTCACAAGCTGGGGGTCGTGGATGACCTCCAGGTTGTGCCCGAAAATAACGATAGCGGCTTTTACTGGTTTCTGGCGGTTCAGGCTACACTGGATGACTCGCGTGCCGGGGCTTTGTTTCATCACACCTGTTCTTCCTACATAGGGCTCTTGAACAAGTGCTACTGAAACTCCCTTTGCCTGCGCCGCCAGGTGCAGTTCTTCTGTGGCCAGCTTGGAGCGCTGAAGATTAGGTTAGGTTAGGTTAGGTTAGGTTAGGTTAGGTTAGGTTAGGTTAGGTTTTTTTTTTTTTTTTTTTTTTTTTGGTTTGGCAGGAGTGGGAAATCCTCATGGACACCCAGACTGTCTCACGTGTGACACAGTCTGGGTAGTGCCGGACTCTTACCGGCTAAAACCACACTCCTGCCTTTCAAACTGTCCCCCTGACATAGTCAGAGACCTTATATATGTTGAATTTTAGAAATAATTTGCATTTACCTTTTTAATTGTCTGATTTTACATAAATTTTACTATTATTATTTTAATTCTGCGTCACTTTTTAAATCTACATTTTATTTTCTTTTCTTTCTTAAGTTCCTATTAGTTAGTTTATGCTTTGTCTTTATATAAATGTATATATTAAAAGCATAATATTAGTTTTCTTTGTTCCTTTTTATTACTCTATTTGCTATATCTACACAGTATTCCAAAAATATGTTTCTTAGTTTTTCCTTTTCTATTATTGTCTCTATATTATTTTTGTCTATTTTTGTTGCGAGCAACATTTCCGTATTTAGTCTTTCCGCTCCGAACACTGGACATTCTGTCAAAATGTGTGGGATTGATTCCAGTGCTTCCGGCTCACAGATGCACGATGGGCTCTCCTTACACTTAAAGCGATGGAGGTATTCGGAAAACCCACCGTGCCCCGTCAAGATCTGTGTTACCACTCCTGCTGGTTTTATCTTTTTGATAACCCTGAAGGCATCAATCGCATTCGGGAAAAACATTTTGGTGACCGAGGCTGTCTCGCCATTTATGTATCTTCGGTTCCATTCGTCAAGCGACCCCATACGGATCTGCCGCTTGACGAATGATACCGGACAGCAGTCGTAGTCCGGCTTCTTTTTTAAATTGAGTGCAGCTTCTTTTGCCAAGTGGTCTGCGCGTTCATTGCCCTCTAGTCCGGCGTGAGCCTTTACCCAAAACAAAGAAACATCTTTGCTCTGGGATAAAGCCGCGCCCACATTTGCTCTCGCTTCCACTGCCAGCGCGTGGAGGGAACCCTGGTTTGTGACTGTCTGTAGTGCCGCTTTTGAGTCACTATAGATACCGAAGGTTCCCTCTTTGCGCTTGAGGATTTGCCTCGTGGCTACGCATATGGCCAGGAGTTCCGCCTGGTAGACCGTACAGCACGACGGCAAGCTAAGCTTTACGGACTTGATCTCGGCATCACCGTCCCATAGTGACAGCGCTGCTCCAACCTTGCCCGCAATCCTGCTGCCATCGGTGAAAAATCGGACTGCCTGGTTGTTGTGGGTGTCCACTTGGGACTGGTCCTCCAGACTCATGAACCCCATGGCCATATGTTTCGCCGGATGTGGTGTCTCTGCAAATGCCACCACACGTTCCACCTCCCTGCCCGCAAGGGCCAGCTGGGGCACCCCCCTCTTTGCCTCATACAGTGCGGCTGCCTCCTGTATCCGGAGGTCGAGTGGGAGTAACCCCGCCAGCACTAGGGACGCATTCAGCGAAACGGTGCGGTAGGACTTGCAGAGTTTTTGGGCAAACCCTCGTTGGACCGTGTTGAGCATCTTCTGCACTCCAACCTTTTTGGTCGCCGGCGCCCAGGCACCTGCTGCATACATAATTACCGGCTCCACCGCCGCCGTGTAGATGCACCGTATGACTTCCGGGTGTAGACCCCAGCTCACTTTGGCCGCCCTAGACAGTTGTTTGTAAATGTTTGCAGCCTTCCTGCAAACGTTAGCGGCGTGGGTGTTAAAAGTGAGCTGGTGGTCAATGGTGAGCCCCAGTATTTTTATTTCCTTAGACATGCCAATGTCTACCCCGCCCATGCTCAGAAGTGGGACATCGTACTTTAGCTTTCTGGTTACGACCATCGCGCAAGTTTTGTGTGGTGCAAACTTCAGCTTATTTCGGATGCCCCACCTCCGAACATACTCGAGGGCGGCATTGGCATGTCTCTGAACCTCCAACGCTGTGCTTCCGTCAAATATCATGACCACATCATCGGCGAAAGCCTGGCAGTACACTCCTCGCTCTTCCAACTCCTTCAAAAGGCTATCCAGGAGCAAGTTCCAAAGGATTGGACCACCTACCGACCCCTGGACACATCCTTTGTTGGTGTTCCTTTGGCATTCCGCTCCGGCGTACCTCACTCGGACACTCCTACCAGCTAGATAGCTGTCTAGCATCCGCCTGAGGTTCACCGGGCACCTTTCCTCAGCCAGTCTGGTCTTAATGGCCGGCCACCATGCGCTGTCGAAGGCTCCCTCTATGTCAAGTGATACAACAGTGATTAGCTTCTTTTCGTTTAGCTTTACTCTAATGTGTTGTATCATGGTGTAGAGGGAGTCTTCGGTGCTCCTCTGGGGCATGAAACCAAACTGACGAGTACTCAGCCGCGGGACCAGGTGCCACTTCAACCTTGCCACCAACATTTTCTCGAGGATTTTGCCCAGGACCGGCAGGAGGCCAATCGGCCTGTAGGACTTCGGGGTGGTGTAGCACTCCTTTCCGGGCTTTCGAAGGATCACCACTGTGGCCTCCTTCCAGGCCCCCGGGAAGTGACCCTGCTCAAGGCACTTATTGGCCAGTGCAAGGAACATCCCCGGGTCCCGGAATATGACTTGGGCACAGATATCGGCCGTGAGGCCATCCGCCCCCGGTGCCCTCCTGGGGTTGAAGCCTTCCACCGCGGTTTTAAGCTCCTGTAGTGTAAAGGGCGGGTCATGGTTTTCATCATGCGCCCACTCGTTTACACGACTGGCCGCTGCTCGCATCCGACGGTGGTCATCATTGTCTTCCCCAGGCAGGTCCTCGGGGTAAAAGGTCTCAGCCAGCAGTGACGCTGAGCCTTCACCATCGAGTGGCACCCCATCCTTGAGCAATGGTAGGTCCTCGTGCCTTTTTTCGGTACGGCCCAAAATCCTGTAAATCCCCTCCCAGAGTCCTTCCTTGTCTTGTTTTTCGCAAAAACCCTTCCAGCTCGTAATCTGCGCTTTTTTGGCCTCTAACTCATAATTTTCTTTTGCCCGCAGGTACTCCTCCACGACACTCGCCCTCCGGACTGCTGCAGCGCAACGTATGCGGCGTCTCTTGGTGTTGACCTCGTTCATCATCTCAGCAAGCTCATTGGACCACCACGGTATCGTAAGTATGTCATTATTTTTAGTTTTAGCCAAAGTTTCTTCGCAAGTTTCGGTTACTGTACTAATGTAATTTCTAACGGTATTTTCCAGTGTTGTGTTATTACTAATTTTATCGATTTCTACTAGGTTTAGGTTGACGTCTGCTTTTAATTGGGCCAGTTTCTCATGAAACTGGCTCCAATTTGCTTTTCTTGTATTATAAATTCTGGTTGTTCTTTTAACATGTATGCCTCTAGATTTTTGAAGATTGATTTTAAATACGATACCGTTGTGGTCCGAGCTTGTGAGACCCTCTTCGACTGTCCAGTCTTCCACCAGGTTCAACATGTCCGTTGAACACGCCGTAATATCGACAAAACTCGTGAAGGATTTTCCACCTCTGATGGTGTCGAAGGTTGGCGTGTTTCCGATGTTGAGCACCTGCAAGCCCATTTCATGTATTGCACCCGACATTTCTTCACCCCTGCTGTCCACAACCAGACTACCCCACCAGGTGCTCTTGGCGTTAGTGTCACCTCCCAATATGATCTTTATGGGGCCTATTTCCTTGCGGATCTGCAGAAGCTGCTCCAGGTACGGTTGTATTGGGTGGTCCGGTTCAAAGTAAAAGGAGACTACTGCGATTTCCCAGGCGCGGGTTCGGATTCTCACCACCGTGATGTTATTGGTGGTGAGTTTTGGACACTGTGTGACGTCAAGCTCTTGATCGAAGACGACTATTGCCGCCTTCACAGTTCCACTTCCTTGATCCGCGCACTGGTACACTCTAGCTCCTCGGTAGTCTCGCATTCTTCGGACCCCACCCACATATGGCTCCTGGAGCAATGCGAACGCAACCTTCCGCTCACTGGCCATTATCATGAGTTCTTGGGTCGCAAGATTCTTCCTCTGCAGATTCGCTTGGATCACCCGGTAGTTTGGAGGGGCAGCAGGGTGTGTTCGGATTACATTGCCTGAGTTCATGTTTCCGGTAGGGGTTGATGCCACCTTAGCAGTAAGCCACCGACAGTCGTGCTAATGCATCCCATTTAATGCGAATAGGGCACATGCTGTCGAAGGCGTTGTGATCAGTTCTATCTAGTTTGGCTGACAGGCAATTGTGACACTTTGGTGCCTCCTCTGCCAGCCGAGACGGACAATCCGCACGCATGTGGGGCTCACCACAATGGGTGCAGAGGTCTGCGGGCCGCGTGCACAGTTTCCGGCTGTGGCCGAAGCACAGGCAGCGAGTGCACTGCACCAGTGGCGACTGGTCCTGCACCCGCACCCGCTGCAGGTCAATGTGCACACGACCCGCAAAAGTCAACCTCTGCCACACTATCGGGGACACCTGCAGAATGACGTGGCACATGTGGGGGTTTCTCGTCTTACGGCGGTACTTTACCCCCAACCTCACATCACTCGCAGGAATGTCCCCGATTAGGTGGGTGTTCTGCCGCTCCAGGGCCTGCGTGATTTCAACATCCGTGTGGCAGGAAAGGACGTCCCAGATGATGACGAGCGGGTCCTTGTTCCGGACTTCTTCTGCGACCAGATTGCCGGATTTCCGGATCCGCTCCGTCACTCTAGTTAGTTCTTCTTTCGTCCTAAATCCGACCACCACCTTTTGGTCCCTCGCCTTGCGCAGTCGCTCTACCCTGGTACCCTCATTTCGGGCATCAACCGCCGTACGGAGCTTCTCGATTACCTCCTCACTCGTGTCCTGATCATTCTTAGATGACACGACTACTGAGTGAAGAGGTTCCCGGATGTGTTGCTTCGGGCCGGCGGCGACTTCCGCGAAAGTTGGGTGTTGGTTGGCGACACAGCGAGGGGCCAGCAGAAGTTGCTCCGAAAGATCCTTTGTGTGTTGCTGGCACACCTGCAATGCTTCTTTGTGGTCTTTGAGGCCTGCCACCAGGCTCTGCATCAGCTCCATAGCCGGCCGGTCGGCCGGCTCCGTAGCCGTGGTCGGATTTTTTGGTGTGACTGCCAGTATGACTTCCGGTGACACAGCAGATACAGGTGTGACGGAAACTTTGCTCCGCTCTGACTCCTTCACCAACTCATACAATCTATTGATTGCGCCGAGCACCTCCGTTTTTATCTCTGTCTTTAGATTGCGAGAGTTACCTAAGTGAAGCTTCGCTTTACTCAGGCAAGCTCTCGCCTCTGCCGTGAGGCTGGGATAGCCAGAGTTGGGTCTCTTTGTGACTTTTGCGGTGTCAGCTGGTACACGGCGCGCCACCGAAGTGCTGGCAGCAGGTGGTGTAGCTTCAAGCATTTGGTTGGCCGGGGACTTGCCCTGAAGCTCAACTTTCCCAGCCTCCCATTCTCCGATGCTTCGCCTCACGCTAGGAAGTGAGGGTCCAGCTTTCTCTGTTGAGCGCGGCGAGCTCCTAGGGCTCGCGTCTTTCTTTGCCGGAGTACGGAACATACTTGTGGTTCTGGTGAAGGTGTTATTCATACAGAGACCAGTCAGAGGACAGTGAAGCTACTTTTGTGTCCCTGTAAAGGGGGGATATCACAAAGTACGTCTAAATTGTAATTTGTCCTACGATATGACGAAAGTCAATTCAATTTCAGCTATTAAATGTAGAGGTAAGACCGTCAATGGTACGCTCGTCAACGAAAAACACGTTATGATGATAAACTGTCAATAGTTTTAGACACGACAGCCTTAAAATATATTTTTGACGTAAACCAAATTGCCGGTTTTAGAGAACGTAAGGTTCATACGGCCAGTCGGAGGCAGCTGATATTGCTTCTGTGTCCCTGTATAGGCGGGATAAAGCACAGGAACAAGAAATGTATATAATAAAAGAATGAAGTATGCAGTTACTCTTTACGATTGTAAATCTTAGTCTTTGGGTTCCAGCCTCTAAATAGAGCTACTATTGGTCAGCCCTTCGCTCAAAGGAGCGGGTCAGACAGTGAATAGTCATGAGAGAAATACATGTCAAAAGCAATTAAAACAGAGTAAAAAAATCATAAAAGTAGAGACACTCTTAAAGAGACTCTATGTAGAGTCTTTCTACTATGTTAAATGGATAGCTCTCACCGAGCCCTCTCAGATGACTCCAAACACGGTACGATTCGGCCCAGGGGTCACGGAGATAATCCGACCTGAAAAATCTGGTTTTTTGCCAAGATGGCGGCCTGAGAGTGGTTACAGGCGAATATCCCCGGAACCACCGGTCCAAAAACCCCGGTGTTTGAGCTTTCCGAACTTGGCTCGGTGAGACCGATCCAACGGAACGGTTTTCAGGCTGAAAAATCTTAGTGTCCTGAAAACGCCTGAAAACTGTCTTATATTATACCTAAAGTCCTACTGGTATGTCTAGCGAAGACCCCAGCCCTCTACGACTCTCCGTTTGGAAGTTATGGTCGTCTAAATATTTCACAAAATGGCCGCGGTGCTGTCAATGTCAATCTTTGGCAATAATTAACTTCCTTCAGAAAAATCGCAGACCCCCCGAGTTTGGGCTCTCCCAACTCGGCCTGAGCTTCGCTGTTCGCTGAGACTACTTTCAGGGACCTGAAAATTTTTTGCTCCAAACCAACTGAAATCGTGGGGTAAGTAGGACAGCGGCTTCCCGACCACAACTTCGAAAACCGCTACTTCCCACGGTCACCGGTTTAGGAGTAATAGCACTTTGAATATGAACAAAATGGCCGCCGAGCTGTCAAAAGTCGTATTAAAACGTCCGTATCTCCGGAACCCTACGTCACAGAAGGACGGGGTTTTGGATCTGCAGCTTGGCGTCACTTCAGGTATGTCCTAAAAGCAGTTTCAGCGACAAAAAATATTAAGGCCTGAAATGGCCTGAAAATGGTGTTAGCCTAAAGTTTGTGGTAGGCTACCGGCCCTCGCGAAAATCCGGTATTAAATGAACTAACGGTTCCCGAGATATCCTAAATTGAAATTAAAAACCTAAGAACCAAGATGGCGCGATTTTGCCATAAAAGCCAAATTGGGAGTTATGGGGACCGAGTTTGGGCTCAAATAGGTCACAATGGATGTGTTGGACCCTGTCCTGGTGTTAAAATTTAGAATTTTCTATTAAATTTTGAATTAAGACCAAAACACACTAAAAAACCGATATCTTGGGAACGCCTCGTCAAAAAAATTTGAAAAAAATGTCTAAAAATATGATAAATACGGCACTACAACACAAAATAAATAAAAATTTTAAAATCCAAAAACAAAGTCGATAATTTTTAAAATCTATGATTTTTGTACAAAATGCTTTATAACTTAAAATCTATTAAACCTAAAAATCTAAAACTTAATGTCTCTAATGAACTGATGAGCGCGCCAAGACTTGCACTTGAAAAATCTTTAAATCTTGATCAGGGCCGAAGATATTCAGGTCCGAAATTTAAAATTTCAAACTCCTTTCAAAAATCAGCTATAGTAGTTAAAAATATATTTATTCCAGATACCGTTTAAACTGTAGCAGAAGATGTTGTATGCAAATTTTGAGGCGTCTGGTTTCACTGCTTCTGGTTTTTCAAGCCACGTGCTTTTTCGTTTTTTCAGCCTAACTGCTGAAACTCTGGGTTTTTATTATTTCCAGGTGGTCAGGATGATGTGCGGGAGCGACGCCTAGCCCTTTTTTCAATAAAAAGGGGGGGTCGTCGATCTTGTTTTCGCAGCGTCTTAGGTTGAAGATTCCTCTTCAATGTTTAACCTCCAAATTTTAAGTTTTTCAGGTGTTATTGAAAATGCACTGCAATCCAGGTAAAAACTATCACAAGGGCGTATAGCCTGCACTTTTCTCCACACACGGACACCAAACTTGTGTAAATCCGACCACTTTTTACTATTTTTTCGAATTTTTAACTACGGAGCGACTCAAAAAATGATCCGACCACCACGAGGGCTGGGGGGGTACTGGGTTAGGTTAGGTTAGGTTAGGTTAGGTTAGGTTAGGTTAGGTTAGGTTAGGTTAGGTTAGGTTAGGTTAGGTTAGGTTAGGTTAGGTTAGGTTAGGTTAGGTTAGGTTAGGTTAGGTTAGGTTAGGTTAGGTTAGGTTAGGTTAGGTTAGGTTAGGTTAGGTTAGGTTAGGTTAGGTTAGGTTAGGTTAGGTTAGGTTAGGTTAGGTTAGGTTAGGTTAGGTTAGGTTAGGTTAGGTTAGGTTAGGTTAGGTTAGGTTAGGTTAGGTTAGGTTAGGTTAGGTTAGGTTAGGTTAGGTTAGGTTAGGTTAGGTTAGGTTAGGTTAGGTTAGGTTAGGTTAGGTTAGGTTAGGTTAGGTTAGGTTAGGTTAGGTTAGGTTAGGTTAGGTTAGGTTAGGTTAGGTTAGGTTAGGTTAGGTTAGGTTAGGTTAGGTTAGGTTAGGTTAGGTTAGGTTAGGTTAGGTTAGGTTAGGTTAGGTTAGGTTAGGTTAGGTTAGGTTAGGTTAGGTTAGGTTAGGTTAGGTTAGGTTAGGTTAGGTTAGGTTAGGTTAGGTTAGGTTAGGTTAGGTTAGGTTAGGTTAGGTTAGGTTAGGTTAGGTTAGGTTAGGTTAGGTTAGGTTAGGTTAGGTTAGGTTAGGTTAGGTTAGGTTAGGTTAGGTTAGGTTAGGTTAGGTTAGGTTAGGTTAGGTTAGGTTAGGTTAGGTTAGGTTAGGTTAGGTTAGGTTAGGTTAGGTTAGGTTAGGTTAGGTTAGGTTAGGTTAGGTTAGGTTAGGTTAGGTTAGGTTAGGTTAGGTTAGGTTAGGTTAGGTTAGGTTAGGTTAGGTTAGGTTAGGTTAGGTTAGGTTAGGTTAGGTTAGGTTAGGTTAGGTTAGGTTAGGTTAGGTTAGGTTAGGTTAGGTTAGGTTAGGTTAGGTTAGGTTAGGTTAGGTTAGGTTAGGTTAGGTTAGGTTAGGTTAGGTTAGGTTAGGTTAGGTTAGGTTAGGTTAGGTTAGGTTAGGTTAGGTTAGGTTAGGTTAGGTTAGGTTAGGTTAGGTTAGGTTAGGTTAGGTTAGGTTAGGTTAGGTTAGGTTAGGTTAGGTTAGGTTAGGTTAGGTTAGGTTAGGTTAGGTTAGGTTAGGTTAGGTTAGGTTAGGTTAGGTTAGGTTAGGTTAGGTTAGGTTAGGTTAGGTTAGGTTAGGTTAGGTTAGGTTAGGTTAGGTTAGGTTAGGTTAGGTTAGGTTAGGTTAGGTTAGGTTAGGTTAGGTTAGGTTAGGTTAGTTTAGGTTAGGTTAGGTTAGGTTAGGTTAGGTTAGGTTAGGTTAGGTTTTTTTTTTTTTTTTTTTTTTTGGTTTGGCAGGAGTGGGAAATCCTCATGGACACCCAGACTGTCTCACGTGTGACACAGTCTGGGTAGTGCCGGACTCTTACCGGCTAAAACCACACTCCTGCCTTTCAAACTGTCCCCCTGACATAGTCAGAGACCTTATATATGTTGAATTTTAAAAATAATTTGCATTTACCTTTTTAATTGTCTGATTTTACTTAAATTTTACTATTATTATTTTAATTCTGCGTCACTTTTTAAATCTACATTTTATTTTCTTTTCTTTCTTAAGTTCCTATTAGTTAGTTTATGCTTTGTCTTTATATAAATGTATATATTAAAAGCATAATATTAGTTTTCTTTGTTCCTTTTTATTACTCTATTTGCTATATCTACACAGTATTCCAAAAATATGTTTCTTATTCCAAAAATATGTTTCTTAGTTTTTCCTTTTCTATTATTGTCTCTATATTATTTTTGTCTATTTTTGTTGCGAGCAACATTTCCGTATTTAGTCTTTCCGCTCCGAACACTGGACATTCTGTCAAAATGTGTGGGATTGATTCCAGTGCTTCCGGCTCACAGATGCACGATGGGCTCTCCTTACACTTAAAGCGATGGAGGTATTCGGAAAACCCACCGTGCCCCGTCAAGATCTGTGTTACCACTCCTGCTGGTTTTATCTTTTTGATAACCCTGAAGGCATCAATCGCATTCGGGAAAAACATTTTGGTGACCGAGGCTGTGTCGCCATTTATGTATCTTCGGTTCCATTCGTCAAGCGACCCCATACGGATCTGCCGCTTGACGAATGATACCGGACAGCAGTCGTAGTCCGGCTTCTTTTTTAAATTGAGTGCAGCTTCTTTTGCCAAGTGGTCTGCGCGTTCATTGCCCTCTAGTCCGGCGTGAGCCTTTACCCAAAACAAAGAAACATCTTTGCTCTGGGATAAAGCCGCGCCCACATTTGCTCTCGCTTCCACTGCCAGCGCGTGGAGGGAACCCTGGTTTGTGACTGTCTGTAGTGCCGCTTTTGAGTCACTATAGATACCGAAGGTTCCCTCTTTGCGCTTGAGGATTTGCCTCGTGGCTACGCATATGGCCAGGAGTTCCGCCTGGTAGACCGTACAGCACGACGGCAAGCTAAGCTTTACGGACTTGATCTCGGCATCACCGTCCCATAGTGACAGCGCTGCTCCAACCTTGCCCGCAATCCTGCTGCCATCGGTGAAAAATCGGACTGCCTGGTTGTTGTGGGTGTCCACTTGGGACTGGTCCTCCAGACTCATGAACCCCATGGCCATATGTTTCGCCGGATGTGGTGTCTCTGCAAATGCCACCACACGTTCCACCTCCCTGCCCGCAAAGGCCAGCTGGGGCACCCCCCTCTTTGCCTCATACAGTGCGGCTGCCTCCTGTATCCGGAGGTCGAGTGGGAGTAACCCCGCCAGCACTAGGGACGCATTCAGCGAAACGGTGCGGTAGGACTTGCAGAGTTTTTGGGCAAACCCTCGTTGGACCGTGTTGAGCATCTTCTGCACTCCAACCTTTT
Source organism: Aporophyla nigra (assembly GCA_947507805.1). Lineage (NCBI taxonomy): Eukaryota > Metazoa > Arthropoda > Insecta > Lepidoptera > Noctuidae > Aporophyla > Aporophyla nigra. The sequence goes on along the minus strand of OX382305.1, from coordinate 6,241 downwards.
TGGTCGCCGGCGCCCAGGCACCTGCTGCATACATAATTACCGGCTCCACCGCCGCCGTGTAGATGCACCGTATGACTTCCGGGTGTAGACCCCAGCTCACTTTGGCCGCCCTAGACAGTTGTTTGTAAATGTTTGCAGCCTTCCTGCAAACGTTAGCGGCGTGGGTGTTAAAAGTGAGCTGGTGGTCAATAGTGAGCCCCAGTATTTTTATTTCCTTAGACATGCCAATGTCTACCCCGCCCATGCTCAGAAGTGGGACATCGTACTTTAGCTTTCTGGTTACAACCATCGCGCAAGTTTTGTGTGGTGCAAACTTTAGCTTATTTCGGATGCCCCACCTCCGAACATACTCGAGGGCGGCATTGGCATGTCTCTGAACCTCCAACGCTGTGCTTCCGTCAAATATCATGACCACATCATCGGCGAAAGCCTGGCAGTACACTCCTCGCTCTTCCAACTCCTTCAAAAGGCTATCCAGGAGCAAGTTCCAAAGGACTGGACCGCCTACCGACCCCTGGACACATCCTTTGTTGGTGTTCCTTTGGCATTCCGCTCCGGCGTACCTCACTCGGACACTCCTACCAGCTAGATAGCTGTCTAGCATCCGCCTGAGGTTCACCGGGCACCTTTCCTCAGCCAGTCTGGTCTTAATGGCCGGCCACCATGCGCTGTCGAAGGCTCCCTCTATGTCAAGTGATACAACAGTGATTAGCTTCTTTTCGTTTAGCTTTACTCTAATGTGTTGTATCATGGTGTAGAGGGAGTCTTCGGTGCTCCTCTGGGGCATGAAACCAAACTGACGAGTACTCAACCGCGGGACCAGGTGCCACTTCAACCTTGCCACCAACATTTTCTCGAGGATTTTGCCCATGACCGGCAGGAGGCCAATCGGCCTGTAGGACTTCGGGGTGGTGTAGCACTCCTTTCCGGGCTTTCGAAGGATCACCACTGTGGCCTCCTTCCAGGCCCCCGGGAAGTGACCCTGCTTAAGGCACTTATTGGCCAGTGCAAGGAACATCCCCGGGTCCCGGAATATAACTTGGGCACAGATATCGGCCGTGAGGCCATCCGCCCCCGGTGCCTTCCTGGGGTTGAAGCCTTCCACCGCGGTTTTAAGCTCCTGTAGTGTAAAGGGCGGGTCATGGTTTTCATCATGCGCCCACTCGTTTACACGACTGGCCGCTGCTCGCATCCGACGGTGGTCATCATTGTCTTCCCCAGGCAGGTCCTCGGGGTAAAAGGTCTCAGCCAGCAGTGACGCTGAGCCTTCACCATCGAGTGGCACCCCATCCTTGAGCAATGGTAGGTCCTCGTGCCTTTTTTCGGTACGGCCCAAAATCCTGTAAATCCCCTCCCAGAGTCCTTCCTTGTCTTGTTTTTCGCAAAAACCCTTCCAGCTCGTAATCTGCGCTTTTTTGGCCTCTAACTCATAATTTTCTTTTGCCCGCAGGTACTCCTCCACGACACTCGCCCTCCGGACTGCTGCAGCGCAACGTATGCGGCGTCTCTTGGTGTTGACCTCGTTCATCATCTCAGCAAGCTCATTGGACCACCACGGTATCGTAAGTATGTCATTATTTTTAGTTTTAGCCAAAGTTTCTTCGCAAGTTTCGGTTACTGTACTAATGTAATTTCTAACGGTATTTTCCAGTGTTGTGTTATTACTAATTTTATCGATTTCTACTAGGTTTAGGTTGACGTCTGCTTTTAATTGGGCCAGTTTCTCATGAAACTGGCTCCAATTTGCTTTTCTTGTATTATAAATTCTGGTTGTTCTTTTAACATGTATGCCTCTAGATTTTTGAAGATTGATTTTAAATACGATACCGTTGTGGTCCGAGCTTGTGAGACCCTCTTCGACTGTCCAGTCTTCCACCAGGTTCAACATGTCCGTTGAACACGCCGTAATATCGACAAAACTCGTGAAGGATTTTCCACCTCTGATGGTGTCGAAGGTTGGCGTGTTTCCGATGTTGAGCACCTGCAAGCCCATTTCATGTATTGCACCCGACATTTCTTCACCCCTGCTGTCCACAACCAGACTACCCCACCAGGTGCTCTTGGCGTTAGTGTCACCTCCCAATATGATCTTTATGGGGCCTATTTCCTTGCGGATCTGCAGAAGCTGCTCCAGGTACGGTTGTATTGGGTGGTCCGGTTCAAAGTAAAAGGAGACTACTGCGATTTCCCAGGCGCGGGTTCGGATTCTCACCACCGTGATGTTATTGGTGGTGAGTTTTGGACACTGTGTGACGTCAAGCTCTTGATCGAAGACGACTATTGCCGCCTTCACAGTTCCACTTCCTTGATCCGCGCACTGGTACACTCTAGCTCCTCGGTAGTCTCGCATTCTTCGGACCCCACCCACATATGGCTCCTGGAGCAATGCGAACGCAACCTTCCGCTCACTGGCCATTATCATGAGTTCTTGGGTCGCAAGATTCTTCCTCTGCAGATTCGCTTGGATCACCCGGTAGTTTGGAGGGGCAGCAGGGTGTGTTCGGATTACATTGCCTGAGTTCATGTTTCCGGTAGGGGTTGATGCCACCTTAGCAGTAAGCCACCGACAGTCGTGCTAATGCATCCCATTTAATGCGAATAGGGCACATGCTGTCGAAGGCGTTGTGATCAGTTCTATCTAGTTTGGCTGACAGGCAATTGTGACACTTTGGTGCCTCCTCTGCCAGCCGAGACGGACAATCCGCACGCATGTGGGGCTCACCACAATGGGTGCAGAGGTCTGCGGGCCGCGTGCACAGTTTCCGGCTGTGGCCGAAGCACAGGCAGCGAGTGCACTGCACCAGTGGCGACTGGTCCTGCACCCGCACCCGCTGCAGGTCAATGTGCACACGACCCGCAAAAGTCAACCTCTGCCACACTATCGGGGACACCTGCAGAATGACGTGGCACATGTGGGGGTTTCTCGTCTTACGGCGGTACTTTACCCCCAACCTCACATCACTCGCAGGAATGTCCCCGATTAGGTGGGTGTTCTGCCGCTCCAGGGCCTGCGTGATTTCAACATCCGTGTGGCAGGAAAGGACGTCCCAGATGATGACGAGCGGGTCCTTGTTCCGGACTTCTTCTGCGACCAGATTGCCGGATTTCCGGATCCGCTCCGTCACTCTAGTTAGTTCTTCTTTCGTCCTAAATCCGACCACCACCTTTTGGTCCCTCGCCTTGCGCAGTCGCTCTACCCTGGTACCCTCATTTCGGGCATCAACCGCCGTACGGAGCTTCTCGATTACCTCCTCACTCGTGTCCTGATCATTCTTAGATGACACGACTACTGAGTGAAGAGGTTCCCGGATGTGTTGCTTCGGGCCGGCGGCGACTTCCGCGAAAGTTGGGTGTTGGTTGGTGACACAGCGAGGGGCCAGCAGAAGTTGCTCCGAAAGATCCTTTGTGTGTTGCTGGCACACCTGCAATGCTTCTTTGTGGTCTTTGAGGCCTGCCACCAGGCTCTGCATCAGCTCCATAGCCGGCCGGTCGGCCGGCTCCGTAGCCGTGGTCGGATTTTTTGGTGTGACTGCCAGTATGACTTCCGGTGACACAGCAGATACAGGTGTGACGGAAACTTTGCTCCGCTCTGACTCCTTCACCAACTCATACAATCTATTGATTGCGCCGAGCACCTCCGTTTTTATCTCTGTCTTTAGATTGCGAGAGTTACCTAAGTGAAGCTTCGCTTTACTCAGGCAAGCTCTCGCCTCTGCCGTGAGGCTGGGATAGCCAGAGTTGGGTCTCTTTGTGACTTTTGCGGTGTCAGCTGGTACACGGCGCGCCACCGAAGTGCTGGCAGCAGGTGGTGTAGCTTCAAGCATTTGGTTGGCCGGGGACTTGCCCTGAAGCTCAACTTTCCCAGCCTCCCATTCTCCGATGCTTCGCCTCACGCTAGGAAGTGAGGGTCCAGCTTTCTCTGTTGAGCGCGGCGAGCTCCTAGGGCTCGCGTCTTTCTTTGCCGGAGTACGGAACATACTTGTGGTTCTGGTGAAGGTGTTATTCATACAGAGACCAGTCAGAGGACAGTGAAGCTACTTTTGTGTCCCTGTAAAGGGGGGATATCACAAAGTACGTCTAAATTGTAATTCGTCCTACGATATGACGAAAGTCAATTCAATTTCAGCTATTAAATGTAGAGGTAAGACCGTCAATGGTACGCTCGTCAACGAAAAACACGTTATGATGATAAACTGTCAATAGTTTTAGACACGACAGCCTTAAAATATATTTTTGACGTAAACCAAATTGCCGGTTTTAGAGAACGTAAGGTTCATACGGCCAGTCGGAGGCAGCTGATATTGCTTCTGTGTCCCTGTATAGGCGGGATAAAGCACAGGAACAAGAAATGTATATAATAAAAGAATGAAGTATGCAGTTACTCTTTACGATTGTAAATCTTAGTCTTTGGGTTCCAGCCTCTAAATAGAGCTACTATTGGTCAGCCCTTCGCTCAAAGGAGCGGGTCAGACAGTGAATAGTCATGAGAGAAATACATGTCAAAAGCAATTAAAACAGAGTAAAAAAAATCATAAAAGTAGAGACACTCTTAAAGAGACTCTATGTAGAGTCTTTCTACTATGTTAAATGGATAGCTCTCACCGAGCCCTCTCAGATGACTCCAAACACGGTACGATTCGGCCCAGGGGTCACGGAGATAATCCGACCTGAAAAATCTGGTTTTTTGCCAAGATGGCGGCCTGAGAGTGGTTACAGGCGAATATCCCCGGAACCACCGGTCCAAAAACCCCGGTGTTTGAGCTTTCCGAACTTGGCTCGGTGAGACCGATCCAACGGAACGGTTTTCAGGCTGAAAAATCTTAGTGTCCTGAAAACGCCTGAAAACTGTCTTATATTATACCTAAAGTCCTACTGGTATGTCTAGCGAAGACCCCAGCCCTCTACGACTCTCCGTTTGGAAGTTATGGTCGTCTAAATATTTCACAAAATGGCCGCGGTGCTGTCAATGTCAATCTTTGGCAATAATTAACTTCCTTCAGAAAAATCGCAGACCCCCCGAGTTTGGGCTCTCCCAACTCGGCCTGAGCTTCGCTGTTCGCTGAGACTACTTTCAGGGACCTGAAAATTTTTAGCTCCAAACCAACTGAAATCGTGGGGTAAGTAGGACAGCGGCTTCCCGACCACAACTTCGAAAACCGCTACTTCCCACGGTCACCGGTTTAGGAGTAATAGCACTTTGAATATGAACAAAATGGCCGCCGAGCTGTCAAAAGTCGTATTAAAACGTCCGTATCTCCGGAACCCTACGTCACAGAAGGACGGGGTTTTGGATCTGCAGCTTGGCGTCACTTCAGGTATGTCCTAAAAGCAGTTTCAGCGACAAAAAATATTAAGGCCTGAAATGGCCTGAAAATGGTGTTAGCCTAAAGTTTGTGGTAGGCTACCGGCCCTCGCGAAAATCCGGTATTAAATGAACTAACGGTTCCCGAGATATCCTAATTTGAAATTAAAAACCTAAGAACCAAGATGGCGCGATTTTGCCATAAAAGCCAAATTGGGAGTTATGGGGACCGAGTTTGGGCTCAAATAGGTCACAATGGATGTGTTGGACCCTGTCCTGGTGTTAAAATTTAGAATTTTCTATTAAATTTTGAATTAAGACCAAAACACACTAAAAAACCGATATCTTGGGAACGCCTCGTCAAAAAAATTTGAAAAAAATGTCTAAAAATATGATAAATACGGCACTACAACACAAAATAAATAAAAATTTTAAAATCCAAAAACAAAGTCGATAATTTTTAAAATCTATGATTTTTGTACAAAATGCTTTATAACTTAAAATCTATTAAACCTAAAAATCTAAAACTTAATGTCTCTAATGAACTGATGAGCGCGCCAAGACTTGCACTTGAAAAATCTTTAAATCTTGATCAGGGCCGAAGATATTCAGGTCCGAAAATTAAAATTTCAAACTCCTTTCAAAAATCAGCTATAGTAGTTAAAAATATATTTATTCCAGATACCGTTTAGACTGTAGCAGAAGATGTTGTATGCAAATTTTGAGGCGTCTGGTTTCACTGCTTCTGGTTTTTCAAGCCACGTGCTTTTTCGTTTTTTCAGCCTAACTGCTGAAACTCTGGGTTTTTATTATTTCCAGGTGGTCAGGATGATGTGCGGGAGCGACGCCTAGCCCTTTTTTCAATAAAAAGGGGGGGTCGTCGATCTTGTTTTCGCAGCGTCTTAGGTTGAAGATTCCTCTTCAATGTTTAACCTCCAA